>CM053031.1:289051260-291795340 GCA_028564925.1 Lithobates sylvaticus | reverse complement strand
CTGCTGTAAGGCCCTGTTGCTGTCATCTAAGGCAGCCATCTGCAGGAGTTAGTGTGTGTGCTGTGTGACTCTAGCACAATATACACTACCCACTACAATGCCTGGAAGACCACCAAGGAGAGGCAGACAGTCCCGAGGTAAGAACACAGGGCAAGCAGGCTCTGTGTCTAGAGACAACAGTGCTGGTCATGGACATGGACGTGGTCGTGCATCGTCATCAGCACGTAGCCATGGGACACGCTTGTCCTTGTTTTCAGCAGCTGGACATGTTGAGACGCATCATGCCGAAGGCTTGGTAGAATGGATGACCAAGCCCTCCTCATCCTCTCTCACCCAGGTTCAGGGTACTGGCAAAGCAGCTGCCAACGCGTACTCAATGGCATCATCAGGCACCCCTTCCCTAGACCCACCATGTCCTCCTGAGGAGTCCCCCGAACAGTGTTGGGTACATGCTCCAGGAGGATGCCCAACGTTTTGAAGGCTCGGGTGATGATACCCAGCTAGAGGAAGGCAGTAGCGTGAGCGCAGAGAGAGGGGATGCTCAAGGACAGCAATCTGGCAGTCATGTTCCACCAGCTGCAGCTTACTGCCAGGTTTGCTCCAGTGGTGAAGAGGGAGGGGATGATGAGGTCAATGACTCCACGTGGGTGCCTGAAGGGAGAGAGGAGGAGGAGACGGCACATGTCCAACAAGGCAGGATGCCCTCTGGAGGCCAGCTAGAGGCCAGCACACCAATTGAATCACACCGCAGAGCTCCGCCTGTGCAGGGCGCTGCCTCTGCACGTTATCACAAAAGTTCTTTGGTGTGGGCCTTTTTTGAGACGAGTGCATCAGATCGCACCACTGCTATTTGCAACATATGTCTCAAGCGTATCTCGCGTGGCCAAAACATCAGCCGCTTGGGCACCACAAGCATGGCCAGACATATGTCGACCTGCCATGCAGCTCCTTGGCAAGCGCACATTAAAGACCCACACCAAAGAACAAAGCGGAACTCTCCTTGCTCCTCATCAGCTGGGATCTCCAACCCCACTATATCTTCAGTCCTCTCTGAAAGCTGCTCTGAGAGGAATGAAGGTGTAGAATTAAGTGTGTCACAGCCAAGTACTTGCAGTACACCGACGTCCGATTCTACCAGACAAATTTCCCTGCCCCAGCTGCTGGACCATCGAAAGAAGTTTACTCCCAGCCATCCACATGCCCAGCGGTTGAATGCTAGCTTGGCTAAATTGCTAGCACTTCAACTGCTGCCTTTTCAGTTGGTAGACTCGGCCCCCTTCCGTGAGTTTGTTCAATGTGCGGTTCCTCAGTGGCAGGTTCCCAAACGCCACTTTTTCTCACGGAAGGCGATTCCGGCTCTCTACTGGCATGTGGAAGGCAATGTCCATGTCTCGCTGGACAGGGCGGTCAGCGGTAAGGTGCATATTACCGCTGACTCATGGTCCAGCAAGCATGGACAGGGATGTTACCTGTCTTTCACGGCCCATTGGGTCACTCTTTTGGCAGCTGGGAGGGATGCAGGACAAGGTGCAGTAGTGTTGGAGGTTGTTCCGCCACCACGCCTCCAAAATGCTACTACTGGTTGTGACACACCTCTCTACTCCACCCCCTCCTCTTATTCTTCCTCCATGGCCTCTTCGAGTGCTCTGTCCTCGGAACCAGCGGTGCTCCATAGGCGTACAAGGGGCTTCGCAAGTACGCAGGCAAAAATATGCCATATTATTGCGCTGGTGTGTTTGGGGGACAGGAGCCACACTGGGGCAGAGGTTCTGGCAGCTCTGCAGGGGCAGGCCGAGAGGTGGTTGACGCCAAGCCAGCTTAAGCCAGGAATGGTGGTTTCTGACAATGGCACCAACCTCCTCTCTGCCCTGCGACAGGGACAACTGACCCATGTGCCCTGTATGGCTCACGTCCTCAACCTGGTGGTGCAGCGGTTCTTGGGCAGGTACCTAGGCTTACAGGATGTCCTGAGGCAGGCCAGGAAAGTCTGTGTGCATTTCTGCTGATCGTATAATGCCAGTGCTCGGCTGGCTGAGCTGCAAAAGGAGTTGAACCTGCCCAAGAACCGCCTTATATGTGACATGCCCACCCAGGTGGAACTCAACGTTGGCCATGCTGCAGCGACTGCACACGCAGCAGAGGGCCATCAATGAGTACCTGTGCGACTACGGCACCAGGACAGGGTCAGGGGAGCTTGGATTTTTTTCCCCACGCCAGTGGAGCATGATCAGGGATGCATGCACTGTTCTGTCGCCATTTGAGGAGGCCACGAGGATGGTGAGCAGTGACAGTGCATGCATCAGTGACACTGTACCTCTTGTCCACCTGTTGGAGCATACGCTGCGTGGGATAATGGACAGGGCACTTGAGGCAGAACAGAGGCAGGAAGAGGAGGACTTCCTTGCCTCTCAAGGCCACATTTATACAGACAGTGTTCCTTCTCTCCCACCCATCACACAGGAAGAGGATGAGGAGGAGGAGGATTGTGTGAGCATGGAGGTGGAGCCTGGCACTCAGCATCAGCAGCAGCAGTCTTTAAGGGATGATTTACAGTCCCAACAAACCAGTGGACTTGTACGTGGCTGGGAGGAGGTGGCTGGCGATCATGTCGTCCTCAGTGACCCAGAAGACTCCGGACCGAATGCCTCCGCTAACCTACGTTGCATGGCCTCCCTGATCCTGCAAAGCCTGCAGAAGGATCCTCGTATTCTTCGGATCAAGGAGAGGGACCATTACTGGCTGGCCACTCTCCTTGATCCACGGTACAAGGGTAAGGTTGCGGACCTTATCTTGCCATCGCAGAGGGAGCAGAGGATGAGACATCTCAGGGAGGCCTTGCAGAAAGGTCTGTGCAACGCGTTCCCAGAGACTGGGAGGTTACAAACTCCTGGTCCTGGAGGACGAGTTGCAGCAACCATCGCCAGCGTCTGATATACATGGTGCAGGAATACCTAGGGGCAAGGTCAGACTTGGACACCTTTCCCCCCGAAAACCCTCTGGCTTACTGGGTCTTGAGGACGGATCACTGGCCAGAGCTTGCACAGTATGCAATTGAGCTACTGGCCTGTCCTGCATCCAGCGTTCTTTCCGAAAGCACATTCAGTGCTGCTGGAGGCTTTGTCACCGATCACAGGGTGCGCCTGTCCACCGACTCGGTTGATAGACTGACCTTCATAAAGATGAATCAGTCTTGGATCACCACAAGCTACCAGGCACCTGAAGCGGATATAACTGAATAATTTATAATGTCACATCCCATCAAGACTGCCTATGCTGATGCTGACTGCTGAGTGACTGTCCTGTTATGTTAGCTGACTATCCTCTTCCTCCTCCTCAATGATCCATTCCTTGATAGCTTGGAAGAACATTTTTGTTTCTGGGTGCCACCAGACCAGTGGCTAAGGCCCAATTTTTCAGCCCCTGTTTAACAGGGGCATGTAATTACAATTTTTTAAGCAATGCTTCGCAATAGGTCTGACTGCTGTGCTCCAAGTACAGTATCTGTGAGGGGTTGCAGTGTTGTGACACCAGTGCCTAAGGCCCAATTTTTCAGCCCCTGTTTAACAGGGACGTGTAATTACAATTTTTTTTTAAGCAATGCTTCGCAACAGGTCTGACTGCTGTGCTCCAAGTACAGTATCTGTGAGGGGTTGCAGTGTTGTGGCACCAGCACCAGTGCCTAAGGCCAAATTTTTCAGCCCCTGTTTAACAGGGGCGTGTAATTACAAATATTGATCTAATAATTCTCAGCAGGGCCCATTCCTGCGCCCACCAAGAGTAACTGTGAGGGCTTACAGTCTTGTGGCAACACCGTCCACCACCAAAGGCCCAATTTTTCAGCCCCTGTTTAACAGGGGCATGCAATTACAAATCTTGATCTAATAATTCTCAGCAGGGCCCATTCCTGCGCCCACCAAGAGTAACTGTGAGGGCTTACAGTATTGTGGCAACACCGTCCACCACCAAAGGCCCAATTTCTCAGCCCCTGTTTAACATGGGCATGCAATTACAAATCTTGATCTAATAATTCACAGCAGGGCCAATTCCTGTGCCCACCAAGAGTAACTGTGAGGGCTTACAGTGTTGTGGCTACACCAACATCTAATGGGGCAAATTTCTGCAGAGTATATACGGCAGGCCCCTACTTTCAAACATCCAACTTAGAAACGACTCCTACTTGCAAACGGAAGGAGAAAACAGGAAGTGAGAGGAAATCTACCCCTAGGAAGGGAAATTCTATCCTGTTAGATTTAATTTGGGAAAAAGGTATCTCCTCTCTACTGATGCTTTATCACCAATCCTTGTTTCAATAAAAACCCCACTTTTCCAAAAACATTTGTCATTGGGACGGAAAGTGAGGTGAAATGTTCTGAACAGGTGCACAGACAGCAAAACAAATGTTACAGGGGTGATAACCCCTCCCTATGTTCTCCAAAAAGCTTAAAAATAGTTTTTTTCTGGATGGAGCTACACTTAAAAATGTACCTGTTCAGATTCTACTTAAGAACAAACCTACAGTCCCTGTCTTGTTTTCACCGCCTGTATACTGCTGTTCAGAGTATATAGGGTTGTAGGTACAGGGTTTTATTTTGGGTGCGGGGTTCCCCTTAATATCCATACAAGACCCAAAGGTGCTCGGGTGGGGGGGGGGGGTGATGGGGTAGCCATGCCATTTTTCTTAAGGATTTTCAGCCATATTGCCAGGACAAGACATGACATTAAAGCCGCAAGCGGTTTTAAATGGCTTCTTTTTTTCCTTTACAAATGTCATTTTTTGCAGGGACAGTTCTAAACACGGGAAACACATGCCACTTCACAGGCATACTTTAGACACCCCCCAGGTACCATATTTAAAGGAATATTTCACTTTTTTTTCCACTTTATACATAATTAAAATGACTGCTCCCAAAAAAACTTTAGTTTTTAAAACTTCTTTTTGCATTGATATATGTCCCCTGGGGCAGGACGCGGGTCCCCAAACCTGTTTTATGACATTAACATGCATATTGGCCGTTATAATTAGCACTTTTGATTTAGAACGTTTGCGTCCATTGTAACGAATAAGGATGGGCCCGGTGCTCGATGCGAACCCACGTTCGCATCGAGCACCGGGCGTTCGCTCGCTCGGCGAGCCCAGAACTATTTTGGCCGCTCGCATCACGTTCGTGTGATGCGAGCGGCCCCGCAATGCATTGCGGCCGGCACGGCCGACGCAGTGCATTGCTGGCTGATGATTGGCCAAGCATGCACTGTGACCCCGCATGCTTGGCCAATCACAGCCCCGGAAACTCGAAGAGCCATAATTGGCTACAGGCAGGACGCCTGTAGCCAATTACAGCTCAGGGGCTGTAGTACACGCCCCCCCCTATAAAACGCCGCCACGCCGTCTGCGCCGGTCACATGCTGTTCCGGCGCAGATTGAGCAGGCAGATTCTGTGACACTCTGCTGCATTTAGATAGTTAGAGAGATTCACTTACAGAGATTGAGTTAGATAGATTCAGTTACAAAGATTGATTGAGAAAGAGGGGCTTGTAGTGTGCTCGTGGCAGGCAGGCAGAGCTCCTATATTTTGTTACCAGAAGCACCTATAGGACTTGTAGTGTGTTTGTGGCAGGCAGGCAGAGCTCCTATATTTTGTTACCAGAAGCACCTATAGGACTTGTAGTGTGTTCGTGGCAGGCAGGCAGAGCTCCTATATTTTGTTACCAGAAGCACCTATAGGACTTGTAGTGTGTTCGTGGCAGGCAGGCAGAGCTCCTATATTTTGTTACCAGAAGCACCTATAGGACTTGTAGTGTGTTCGTGGCAGGCAGGCAGAGCTCCTTCATTTTGTTCCCAGAGGCACCTATAGGACTTGAAGTGTGTTAGTCCCATTACACACACAGAGCTATATTTTCTTCCCAGAAGCACCTATAGGACTTGAAGTGTGTTAGTCCCATTACACACACAGAGCTATATTTTCTTCCCAGAAGCACCTATAGGACTTGAAGTGTGTTAGTCCCATTACACACACAGAGCTATATTTTGTTCCCAGAAGCACCTATAGGACTTGAAGTGTGTTAGTCCCATCACACACACAGAGCTATATTTTGTTCCCAGAAGCACCTATAGGACTTGAAGTGTGTTAGTGGCATCACACACACAGAGCTATATTTTGTTCCCAGAAGCACCTATAGGACTTGAAGTGTGTTAGTCCCATCACACACACAGAGCTATATTTTGTTCCCAGAAGCACCTATAGGACTTGAAGTGTGTTAGTCCCATCACACACACAGAGCTATATTTTGTTCCCAGAAGCACCTATAGGACTTGAAGTGTGTTAGTCCCATTACACACACAGAGCTATATTTTGTTCCCAGAAGCACCTATAGGACTTGAAGTGTGTTAGTCCCATTACACACACAGAGCTATATTTTCTTCCCAGAAGCACCTATAGGACTTGAAGTGTGTTAGTCCCATTACACACACAGAGCTATATTTTGTTCCCAGAAGCACCTATAGGACTTGAAGTGTGTTAGTCCCATTACACACACAGAGCTATATTTTGTTCCCAGAAGCACCTATAGGACTTGAAGTGTGTTAGTCCCATTACACACACAGAGCTATATTTTCTTCCCAGAAGCACCTATAGGACTTGAAGTGTGTTAGTCCCATCACACACACAGAGCTATATTTTGTTCCCAGAAGCACCTATAGGACTTGAAGTGTGTTAGTCCCATCACACACACAGAGCTATATTTTGTTCCCAGAAGCACCTATAGGACTTGAAGTGTGTTAGTCCCATCACACACACAGAGCTATATTTTGTTCCCAGAAGCACCTATAGGACTTGAAGTGTGTTATTCCCATTACACACACAGAGCTATATTTTCTTCCCAGAAGCACCTATAGGACTTGAAGTGTGTTAGTCCCATTACACACACAGAGCTATATTTTGTTCCCAGAAGCACCTATAGGACTTGAAGTGTGTTAGTCCCATTACACACACAGAGCTATATTTTCTTCCCAGAAGCACCTATAGGACTTGAAGTGTGTTAGTCCCATCACACACACAGAGCTATATTTTGTTCCCAGAAGCACCTATAGGACTTGAAGTGTGTTAGTCCCATCACACACACAGAGCTATATTTTGTTCCCAGAAGCACCTATAGGACTTGAAGTGTGTTAGTCCCATTACACACACAGAGCTATATTTTCTTCCCAGAAGCACCTATAGGACTTGAAGTGTGTTATTCCCATTACACACACAGAGCTATATTTTCTTCCCAGAAGCACCTATAGGACTTGAAGTGTGTTAGTCCCATTACACACACAGAGCTATATTTTCTTCCCAGAAGCACCTATAGGACTTGAAGTGTGTTAGTCCCATTACACACACAGAGCTATATTTTCTTCCCAGAAGCACCTATAGGACTTGAAGTGTGTTATTCCCATTACACACACAGAGCTATATTTTCTTCCCAGAAGCACCTATAGGACTTGAAGTGTGTTAGTCCCATTACACACACAGAGCTATATTTTGTTCCCAGAAGCACCTATAGGACTTGAAGTGTGTTAGTCCCATTACACACACAGAGCTATATTTTCTTCCCAGAAGCACCTATAGGACTTGAAGTGTGTTAGTCCCATCACACACACAGAGCTATATTTTGTTCCCAGAAGCACCTATAGGACTTGAAGTGTGTTAGTCCCATCACACACACAGAGCTATATTTTGTTCCCAGAAGCACCTATAGGACTTGAAGTGTGTTAGTCCCATTACACACACAGAGCTATATTTTCTTCCCAGAAGCACCTATAGGACTTGAAGTGTGTTATTCCCATTACACACACAGAGCTATATTTTCTTCCCAGAAGCACCTATAGGACTTGAAGTGTGTTAGTCCCATTACACACACAGAGCTATATTTTCTTCCCAGAAGCACCTATAGGACTTGAAGTGTGTTAGTCCCATTACACACACAGAGCTATATTTTCTTCCCAGAAGCACCTATAGGACTTGAAGTGTGTTAGTCCCATCACACAGAGCTCCTCTATTTTCTTTGCAGAAGCACCCACAGGACTTCTAGTGTGTTAGTGGCATCACACAGAGCTCCTATATATTCTTCTCAGCAGCACCCACAGGACTTCTAGTGTGTTAGTGGCATCACACAGAGCTCCTCTATTTTCTTTGCATAAGCACCCACAGGACTTCTAGTGTGTTAGTGGCATCACACAGAGCTCCTCTATTTTCTTTGCAGAAGCACCCACAGGACTTCTAGTGTGTTAGTGGCATCACACAGAGCTCCTCTATTTTCTTTGCAGAAGCACCCACAGGACTTCTAGTGTGTTAGTGGCATCACACAGAGCTCCTCTATTTTCTTTGCATAAGCACCCACAGGACTTCTAGTGTGTTAGTGGCATCACACAGAGCTCCTCTATTTTCTTTGCAGAAGCACCCATAGGACTTCTAGTGTGTTAGTGGCATCACACAGAGCTCCTATATATTCTTCTCAGCAGCACCCACAGGACTTCTAGTGTGTTAGTGGCATCACACAGAGCTCCTATATATTCTTCTCAGCAGCACCCACAGGACTTCTAGTGTGTTAGTGGCATCACACAGAGCTCCTCTATTTTCTTTGCAGAAGCACCCACAGGACTTTCTAGTGTGTTAGTGGCATCACACAGAGCTCCTCTATTTTCTTTGCATAAGCACCCACAGGACTTCTAGTGTTTTAGTGGCATCACACAGAGCTCCTCTATTTTCTTTGCAGAAGCACCCACAGGACTTCTAGTGTGTTAGTGGCATCACACAGAGCTCCTATATATTCTTCTCAGCAGCACCCACAGGACTTCTAGTGTGTTAGTGGCATCACACAGAGCTCCTCTATTTTCTTTGCATAAGCACCCACAGGACTTCTAGTGTGTTAGTGGCATCACACAGAGCTCCTCTATTTTCTTTGCAGAAGCACCCACAGGACTTCTAGTGTGTTAGTGGCATCACACAGAGCTCCTATATATTCTTCTCAGCAGCACCCACAGGACTTCTAGTGTGTTAGTGGCATCACACAGAGCTCCTCTATTTTCTTTGCTGAAGCACCCACAGGACTTCTAGTGTGTTAGTGGCATCACACAGAGCTCCTCTATTTTCTTTGCTGAAGCACCCACAGGACTTCTAGTGTGTTAGTGGCATCACACAGAGCTCCTCTATTTTCTTTGCAGAAGCACCCACAGGACTTCTAGTGTGTTAGTGGCATCACACAGAGCTCCTCTATTTTCTTTGCAGAAGCACCCATAGGACTTCTAGTGTGTTAGTGGCATCACACAGAGCTCCTATATTTTCTTCTCAGCAGCACCCACAGGACTACCGACTACAATGGCTGGAAGACCGCCAAGGGGAGGCAGAGCGTGCAGAGCCAAGAACACAGGGCAGGCAGGCTCTGTTTCTAGTGGACGTGGCCGTGGACGTGGACGTGGTCGTGCATCGTCATCAGCACGTGGCCATGGGACACGCGCGTCTTTGTTTTCGGCAGCTGGACATGTGGAGCCGCATCATGCTGAAGGCTTGGTAGAATGGATGACCAAGCCCTCCTCATCCTCCTCATCCTCTCTCACCCAGGCTCAGGGTACTGACAGAGCATCATCAGCCACCCCTTCCCTAGACCCACCATGTCCTCCTGAGGAGTCCCCCGAACTCTTTGAGCACAGTGTTGGGTACATGCTCCAGGAGGATGCCCAACGATTCGAAGGCTCGGATGACGATACCCAGCTTGAGGAATCTGGCAGTACAGTTCCACCAGCTGCAGCTTACTGTCAGGTTTGCTCTAGTGGTGAAGAGGGAGGGGATGATGAGGTCACTGACTCCACGTGGGTGCCTCAAGGGAGAGAGGATGAGGAGGAGGACGAGGAGGAGGAGGATGCGGCGTCACATGTCCAACGAGGCAGGATGCCCCCTGGAGGCCAGGTAGAGGCCAGCACAGCAACTGTACAACACCGCAGAGCTCCGCCTGTGCAGGGCGCTGCCTCTGCACGTTATCAGAAAAGTTCTTTGGTGTGGGCCTTTTTTGAGACGAGTGCAGCAGATCGCACCACTGCTATTTGCAATATTTGTCTCAAGCGTATCTCGCGTGGCCAAAACATCAGCCGCTTGGGCACGACAAGCATGACCAGACATATGGCGACCTGCCATGCAGCTCGTTGGCAGGCACACATAAAAGACCCACACCAAAGAACTAAGCGGACCTCTCCTTGCTCCTCCTCAGCTGGGATCTCCATCCCCACTACACCTTCAGTCCTCTCTGAAAGCTGCTCTGAGAGGACTGAAGGTGTAGAATTCGGTGTGTCACAACCAAGTACTTGCAGTACACCGACGTCCGAATGCAGCAGGCAAATTTCCCTGCCCCAGCTGCTGGACCGTAGAAAGAAGTACACTCCCAGCCATCCACATGCCCAGCGGTTGAATGCTAGCCTTGCTAAATTGCTAGCACTTCAACTGCTGCCTTTTCAGTTGGTAGACTCGGCCCCCTTCCGTGAGTTTGTTCAATGTGCGGTTCCTCAGTGGCAGGTTCCCAAACGCCACTTTTTCTCGCGGAAGGCGATTCCGTCTCTCTACCGGCATGTGGAGGGCAATGTCCATGCCTCGCTGGACAGGGCGGTCAGCGGTAAGGTGCATATTACCGCTGACTCATGGTCCAGCAGGCATGGACAGGGACGGTACCTTTCTTTCACGGCCCATTGGGTCACTCTATTGGCAGCTGGGAGGGATGCAGGACAAGGTGCAGTAGTGTTGGAGGTTGTTCCGCCACCACGCCTCCAAAACGCGACTACTGCTACTGGTTGTGACACACCTCTCTCCTCCACCCCCTCCTCTTCTTCTTCCTCCAGTGCTCTGTCCTTGGAACCAGCGGTGCTCCGTAGGCGTACAAGGGGCTACGCAAGTACGCAGGCAAAAAGATGCCATGCCGTGCTTGCGCTGGTGTGTTTGGGGGACAGGAGCCACACTGGGCCAGAGGTTCTGGCAGCTCTGCAGGGGCAGGCCGAGAGGTGGTTGACGCCACGTCAGCTTAAGCCAGGAATGGTCGTTTCTGACAATGGCACCAACCTCCTCTCCGCCCTGCGACAGGGGCAGCTCACCCATGTGCCCTGCATGGCTCACGTCCTCAACCTGGTGGTGCAGCGGTTCTTGGGCAGGTTCCCAGGCTTACAGGATGTCCTGAGGCAGGCCAGGAAAGTCTGTGTGCATTTCCGCCGATCTTATAATGCCAGTGCTCGGCTGACTGAGCTGCAAAAGGAGCTGAACCTGCCCAAGAACCGCCTAATATCTGACATGCCCACCAGGTGGAACTCAACGTTGGCCATGCTGCAGCGACTGCACACGCAGCAGAGGGCCATCAATGAGTACCTTTGCGACTACGGCACCAGGACAGGGTCAGGGGAGCTTGGTTTTTTTTCCCCACGTCAGTGGAGCATGATCAGGGATGCATGCACTGTCCTCTCACCATTTGAGGAGGCCACGAGGATGGTGAGCAGTGACAGTGCATGCATCAGTGACACTGTCCCTCTTGTCCACCTGTTGGAGCATACGCTGCGTGGGATAATGGACAGGGCACTTGAGGCAGAACAGAGGCAGGAAGAGGAGGACTTCCTTGCCTCTCAAGGCCCCCTTTATCCGGACAGTGTTCCTTCTGTCCCACCCATCACACAGGAAGAGGATGAGGAGGAGGAGGAGGAGGAGGAGGAGGAGGATTGTGTGAGCATGGAGGTGGAGCCTGGCACTCAGCATCAGCAGCAGCAGTCTTTTAGGGATGATGTACAGTCCCAACAAGCCAGTGGACTTGTACGTGGCTGGGAGGAGGTGGCTGGCGATCATGTCATCCTCAGTGACCCAGAAGACTCCGGACCGAATGCCTCAGCTAACCTACGCTGCATGGCCTCCCTGATCCTGCAAAGCCTGCGGAAGGATCCTCGTGTTCTTCGGATCAAGGAGAGGGACCATTACTGGCTGGCCACTCTCCTTGATCCGCGGTACAAGGGTAAGGTTGCGGACCTTATCTTGCCGTCGCAGAGGGAGCAGAGGATGAGACATCTCAGGGAGGCCTTGCAGAAAGGTCTGTGCAACGCGTTCCCAGAAACTGGGAGGCTACAAACTCCTGGTCCTGGGCGACGAGTTGCTGAGGCTTCGGTCAGTGGCAGAAGGAGCGGTGGGGAAGGTGGACGTCTGACCGATGCGTTCAGACAATTTTTTAGTCCGCAGCCCCAAGGTATGATCGGTTCCAGCAACCATCGCCAGCGTCTGATATACATGGTGCAGGAATACCTTGGGGCAAGGTCAGACTTGGACACCTTTCCCACCGAAAATCCTCTGGCTTACTGGGTCCTGAGGATGGATCACTGGCCAGAGCTTGCACAGTATGCAATTGAGCTACTGGCCTGTCCTGCCTCCAGCGTTCTTTCCGAACGCACATTCAGTGCTGCTGGAGGATTTGTGACTGATCATAGGGTGCGCCTGTCCACCGCCTCGGTTGATCGACTGACATTCATCAAAATGAATCAGTCTTGGATCACCACCAGCTACCAGGCACCTGAGGCGGATATAACCGAATAATTTTTAATGTCACATCCCTTCAAGACTGCCTATGCTGATGCTGAGTGACTGTCCTCTTATGTTCACTGACTATCCTCTTCCTCCTCCTCAATGATCCATGCCACCACACCAGTGCCTAAGGCACAATTTTTCAGCCCCTGTTTAACAGGGGCGTGTACTTACAATTTTTTAAAAAAATGCTTCGCAACACGTGTGACTGCTGTGCTCCAAGTACAGTCTCTGTGAGGGCCGTGTTGCAGTGTTGTGGCACCAGCACCAGTGCCTAAGGCACAATTTTTCAGCCCCTGTTTAACAGGGGCGTGTACTTACAATTTTTTAAAAAAATGCTTCGCAACACGTGTGACTGCTGTGCTCCAAGTACAGTCTCTGTGAGGGCCGTGTTGCAGTGTTGTGGCACCAGCACCAGTGCCTAAGGCACAATTTTTCAGCCCCTGTTTAACAGGGGCGTGTACTTACAATTTTTTTAAAAAAATGCTTCGCAACACGTGTGACTGCTGTGCTCCAAGTACAGTCTCTGTGAGGGCCGTGTTGCAGTGTTGTGGCACCAGCACCAGTGCCTAAGGCACAATTTTTCAGCCCCTGTTTAACAGGGGCGTGTACTTACAATTTTTTAAAAAAATGCTTCGCAACACGTGTGACTGCTGTGCTCCAAGTACAGTATCTGTGAGGGCCGGGTTGCAGTGTTGTGGCACCAGCACCAGTGCCTAAGGCACAATTTTTCAGCCCCTGTTTAACAGGGGCGTGTACTTACAATTTTTTAAAAAAATGCTTCGCAACACGTGTGACTGCTGTGCTCCAAGTACAGTCTCTGTGAGGGGTTGCAGTGTTGTGGCACCAGCACCAGTGCCTAAGGCACAATTTTTCAGCCCCTGTTTAACAGGGGCGGGTAATTACAAATCTTGATCTAATAGTTCACAGCAGGGCCCATTCCTGCGCCCACCAAGAGTAACTATGAGGGCCTGCAGTCTTGTGGCAACACCGTCCACCACCACCGCCAAAGGCCCAATTTTTCTGCCCTGTTCATCAGGTGCTTGCAATTACAAATCTTGATCTAATAACTTACAGCAGGGCCCATTCCTGCGCCCACCAAGAGTAACTATGAGGGCCTACAGTCTTGTGGCAACACCGTCCACCACCACCGCCAAAGGCCCAATTTTTCTGCCCTGTTCATCAGGTGCTTGCAATTACAAATCTTGATCTAATAACTCACAGCAGGGCCCATTCCTGCGCCCACCAAGAGTAACTGTGAGAGCTTACAGTCTTGTGGCAAAACCGTCCACCACCACCACCACCACCCCCAATTTTTCTGCCCTGTTCAACAGGTGCATGCAATTACAAATCTTGATCTATTAACTTAAAATTCTATCCTGTTAGACTTAATTTGGGAAAAAGGTATCTCCTCTCTACTGATACTTTATCACCAATCCTTGTTTCAATTAAAACCCCACTTTTCCAAAAACATTTGTCATTGGGACGGAAAGTGAGGTGACATGTTCTGAACAGATGTGCAAAGACAGCAAATGTTACAGGGGTGATAACCCCTCCCTATGTTCTCCAAAAAGCTTAAAAATAGATTTTTTTGGGATGGAGCTACACTTCATAATGTACCTGTTCAGATTCTACTTAAGATCAAACCTAAAGCCGCAAGTGGTTTTAAATGGCTTCTTTTTTTTTTCCTTTACAAATGTCATTTTGTGCAAGGACAGTTCTAAACACGGGAAACACATGCCACTTCACAGGCATACTTTAGACACCCCCCAGGTACCATATTTAAAGGAAAATTTCACTTATTTTTTTTCACTTTATGCATCATTAAAATGACTGCTCCCGAAAAAACGTTAGTTTTTAAAAGTTCTTTTTGCATTGATATATGTCCCCTGGGGCAGGACCCGGGTCCCCAAACCTGTTTTATGACATTAACATGCATATTGGCCGTTGTAATTAGCACTTTTGATTTCGAACGTTCGCGTCCATTATAACGTATAGGGTTCGAAAATTCGCGCGAACTTTCGGTCCGTTCGAAGGTTCTGGTTCGAACCGAACCCGGGGGTGTTCGGCTCATCCCTAGTAACGAATAGGGTTCGAAAATTTGCACAAACTTTCGGTCCGTTCGACGGGTTCTGGTGCGAACCGAACCCGGGGGTGTTCGGCTCATCCCTACCGTGGAGGTTGTAAGTAAATAAACGTGAAAAACTGACCCATATATCATCCAGAGTAACGCTATGGTTAACCACTAAAAGTTATGGTTAACCACTTAAACCCATTACAACCACTTTAACCTACAGGTAAGCCTAGATTAAGACTTACCTGTAGGTGCAAGAAATATCTCCCAAACCTAAAAGGTTTAGGAGATATTTGCAGAAATAGCGGCAACAATGTTTACAACTGTCATGTAATCTGTTGTGATTGGTCACAGCGGTCACATGGTACTGGCAGCGTGCCAGTACACTGTTCAGTGTGGACACAGCCAGTAACGGATTGCACCGATGTGCAGCCCCGTAGCTGCGGGAGCAGTGCCTTCTGAGAGGACGTAATATGACGTCCACTCAGAACAGTAAAGCCACCGCCTGGTTGTCATTCTGCTACAGGCCGGACAGGAAGGTGTTAAAGTTTATATGAATGCCTGTTGGTTAAACTTTCCTTTCGTGCATCAGCTCAAAACAATCATCCGATATCCCTATTTTCTTATGGAAACAAGTAACCAAAACTCTGAGACTATTTGCATCTGTCAAAGAGCGTAAATGACTTCTCCGCACTCACTGGGCACAGATACAGAGATACTTCTTTCTTGAATGTGTCACATTGAAAATGGCTTCTGCTGCAGAGATCTTTCTGGTCACCATCACCATCGTACAAACCGGGGTTGGCATCACCTTAAACACTGGCATTGTGTCTTTTAGTTTTCAAAGCTTGAAGAAACAACCTACCTTCAATCCAGCCAATGTCATCTACTTCTCCATGGGGCTGGTGAATGTTTTTATGCAGTTGGTCTTAATTGCACAGAATTTAATTGTTTGCCTTTGGCCTCAACTATTTTTTATCAAAGATATTGAAATGACATTGACCTTTCTGATGTTCAGTCTGATTTATTGTAGCTATTGGCATACCGGCTGGCTGTGTGCTTACTATTGTACCAACATCAACAACTTCAGCCATCAACGTATCATTGGGTTCAAAAGGCTTCTTTCGTCTTTCCTGCCACAGATTCTTCTACTATCAACAATCGGTTCAGTCATTTTAAGTTTTGTGGCGATCTGGGTGGTTAATGTGGTATTTTTGGGACAAACTTCAACAAACAGTACAGAGGACATCTCTGAGAACACTACACATGTGACCATGCCTACAGGTTACAGACTGATCGCCACTTTCCTAGGCTGCATCCTCCCCTTTGTTTTGACGCTTATCTCTACTGGAGTCACAGCTTTGAATCTTATAAAACATATCATGAAGATGAAGCAGAACATTTCAGAACATTCCCGTCCAAACCTCCAGGCCCTCATTAGTGCCACGCGGACTATGATCTTCTTTCTTATATTGTCCGCAGTGTTTTATATAGCGGAGCTCTTGATGTTTTCAACAAGTAAACGTTCAACCTCAGATGCTATAACTGTTATCACCTGGGTTATAATCACATCTTTCCCATCAGTAGAAGGTGCGATCATTATTCAGGCCAACCCAAGGTTGAGGAAGATGATTCTGGAGAAGTTCTGTTCTAGGAGACAAAGCAGCAATGTGATGGACTGAGACAAGCCACCATCTATCTAGATGATTATCCTTTTTTCTATATATGTTTATTATATTTTCAACACAATCAAAACACAAACGGTCATTACACAGGGTAAGGCTCGGTTCACACAACTGCAACCTAAAAGTCTTATGCCGTGTACACACTGTAGGAATTTACGACAACAAATGTTGGATGGGAGCTCGTTGTCGGAAATCCCGACCGTGTGTAAGTTCCATTGGACACTTTCCATCTGCATTTCTGACAACAAAAATTTGAGATCTGGATCTCAATTTTTCCGACAACAAATATTGGATGGGAGCTCGTTGTCGTAAATTCCGACCGTGTGTAGGCTCCATTGGACATTTTCCGCCTGCATTTCTGACCACAAAAATTTGAGATCTGGATTGAGATCCAACAACAAAATCCGTTGTCGTAAATTACGATCGCGTGTAGACAATTCCGACGCACAAAGTTCCACGCATGCTCGGAATCATGCAGAAGAGCCGCACTGGCTATTGAACCTCCTTTTTCTCGGCTCGGCGTACGTGTTGTACGTCACCGCGTTCTTGGTGACAACATTTGTGCAACCGTGTGTATGCAAGACCAGTTTGAGCCAACATCCGTCGGAAATAAATCCAGGATTTTGTTGTCGGAATGTCTGATCGTGTGTATGCGGTATAACGGTGCGACTTTGCCAGGCGACTTTCCTGGCGATTTGCTTACTACTTTGAAGGACCTCAACATACAGGGATATACAAGGTAATACTGACATATAATCAAACACATAGGTTGGACTTGATGGACTTGTGTCTTTTTTTGACCTCACCTACTATGTAACTATGTAACTTTGATGTGACTTGATGCAACAAAGATGCTTTTTGTGGCACCGTGCATTACATACATACTTGGACTCTGTACTGTTTTGAGCACTACTGGTTCCTGAAGTCCTGTGTTACTTACTCCTGACCCCTGCATTTTGCTTTATATACCACTGAACTCTGCACCTCGAGTTACATACCACCGACCCCCCCGCAGTCCGAAATACATACTACTCATCTCTGAACTTTGGGATACCTACTCATGACTCCAGAATTTTGTGTGACCTATTACTGACCCCTGTGTTGTGCTTTACATACCACCAACCTCTGCACTCTACAATACTTGCACCTAGACATGTGCACAATAGAAAAATGTGTTTCGTTTTGTTTCTGTTCGTTTCCGTTGATTCGTAATCATTCATAATTTCGTAAGTCGTCGGTGTTCGTATTCGGACTCGTTCATATTTTCGTAAGAGTTATTTTTTTCGTTGATTCGTTTTTCCGTTAGTCTAATTTTTGTTTATTCGAAAGTCATATTTTCGTATTTTCGTTATATTTTGTATTCGGACGCATTCGTATTTTCGAAAGAGCTATATTTTCGTTGATTTAAAAAGATTTGTATTTCCGTTAATCTAATTTTCGTTGATTCGAAATTTGTATTTTCGTAGATTTAGTTACATTCGTACTTTCGTTAGATTGATTTATTCGTACTTTCGTAACATTGTTTTCGTAGATTCGTAATCGGAGCATAATTCATAATTTTATGTAATGTGTATGCTATTTACATGTTTAAGAAACAAAGAATTTCTCTCTCACAAGTCAGAACTTAACTCAAAAATCCACCAAAACACAGAGCCTCCGACCCAACCACGCTTATCAACTAACAAAAAAAAAGTAACAAAATTACGAATCCATTCGAAGCACGTTAAGCAGCGCCATTGTAAGAAACACAGAAAATTACGAATCAACAAACAAAAAAAAAAAAAGTTACGAATGTACGAATTTTTTCGTTCATTTTGATTTTCGTTATTTTGGAATCTTTGTTCGGTATTTTCGTTGTTTCTGTTTTCGTTTTTCTGATTTTCAATCTTTCGTAGTTTCGTTGTTTCTAATTTAATTATTTCGTATTTTCGTTGTTTTTCATATTCGTTCTTTTCCATAGTTCGTTATTCGTTAGAATTTTTTGTAAACCATTCGTTCATTCGTACGATAACGAATGAACGAATATAACGAATTTGAACGGAAAACAAATTCGTAGCTAAATGAATTGCACATGTCTACTTGCACCTGAACCTCTACACACTGGGTTGCATACTACTGACTTCTGAGCTTTCAGTTACATGGTCCTGACCCCTGCACTCTGCATTACATGCTATTGACCTCTAAACTTTGTAGTACGTTTACATTTTTCTTGGACCTACAGGTAAGCCTTAATGGCTTACCTGTAGGTCCAAGTGGTCTGTAAGGGTTTACAATCACTTTAATACTATGGTTGCTGTTTAGGTGTCACAGTCTTCCTGAGGGTCTAGAAAATCAAACCCTTCCAATCATTTTATTTGGTGTGTTCATCTCTAATAAATGATATGTCAACCCAACACTTCATATTGCTGATATGTGGCTGCTCTCCCACATACCTGTATGAAAAAGAGGCCCCTGTTCCCTTTGTATTTCTTCCTTTATGTGAAATCCCTGGTGTTCCTGCCAGTCCCTCTGCTTTCCTTTTAAAAACTGACCACACTAGATGGGAGAGCACGACATGGTCAGTTCCCTAGGTGTCCTGAGAGCTCAGCTTGCTCTCCTCCAACGATCAGACGTCTGCTAACATGTCCCCTCACCCCGTACAGCCATTCACTGGGAAAACCAGTGTGCTGCTGCTATTCCTCCCCCTTAGCTCTCTAAGCTTCTTATGCAACTGAGAACAAAGAGAATGTGATTATTTATAAAAAAGGGGAAACAATGTTGTTTAGAATGTTTTTTTTTTATACCGTATAAATATAAACAAATGTTTTGCCTTTCAATTTAAACTGAATATGATGTTTTACATGGTGATGGTTTACATATACCTTAATACTTCTGGGGTATCCCATACCACCCTACCTACCTATCCAAGTTTCTTCTGCAATAAAATGACAGAAAGACATCCCCTAGAGTGTTTATTGAGCCGGAGTGAGAGGATAATGTTGTGTGCCTGGCTGCCTCTGTACCAATTCTTGGCAAATAAACAGTTAAAAGAGAAGTATGGGAATCATTTTTTTTTTGATGCTGCATCCATCCCCTTCTGGCTCTAACGCTGAGAACTGAGCGATCAAACACCTCTGATCACTCAGTTCTTAGAGCTCCCTGAGCATAGAGCTGGTGACTGTCAGTCGCTGACTCTCTGCTTTGCCCCCCCCCCCCATTCACGCTCACTAGAGCACTGGGCTGTGGAAGGGGTGAGAGCAGCTGGCTCAGGCTTTCGGCGGCTCCCTTAAAGGATGAGCCAGGTGCCAGCACAGAGATGTTGGGGCATGCCAGTTCAGACATATAGTTAAGATCTCGCCCGAGCCAGAACCGGCTCTGTGATGTTAGCTGACAGCGGTTTTCATCCGCTGTCTGCTTAAAATGGGTCACAGGAGTGCAGAATGAACTGTGCACCGAATGAGCTTTCACTGTTCTTCTCCTGTAACCGCTTGCCGCCCGCCCACCATCATATGATGTTGCAGATTTTGAAAGGTGATATCTGAATGACGGGTACAGCTACAGCTATCATTCAGATATCTTCTTTTAGAGCCGGCGATTCCCTACACCATAAGAACAATCATAGCAGCAGTTCAGCCTCTTGATCCTTCTTATAGGCGGTGGGAGGGGACGGATCCGCCCCCCTCCAGCCGCCCTTCGGTGCTTCTACCGACTCACCCATGGGATTGGTGAGCCAGAGAAGGGATCCGCTGGTCCCGAATGTTGATCATAGAGATCTCTGGCGGGCCAGATGGTCCACAAAGTCTCTATGATCATTTGAAGGCTGGGCGCAATGTTATGATGTCACGCCCGTCCTCTGCATTTGAAAAAGGAAGCCAAGATATATATTTTTTTATTTCAGGCTTCCCAGCCTAGAGGTAATATGTGGGGACTTATAGTCCTCACATATCACTGTAAAGAGGACCTGTCACGCACTATTCCTATTACAAGGGATGTTTTCTACAAACTATCCCTTGTAGAATAAGTAGAATTAACAATAATAAAAAAAATAGTTAAGCGCCCCTGTCCCTGCGTGCTCGCTCGCAGAAGCGAACACATATGTAAGTCGCGCCCGCATATGTAAACAGCATTAAAACCACACATGTGAGGTATCACCGCGAAAGTTTGAATGAGAGCAATAATTCTAGTACTAGAACTCCTCTGTAACTCAAAACATGTAACCGGTAAAAAATTTTTAAAGCGTCACCTATGGGGATTTTCAAGTACCGAAGTTCGGCACCATTCCACGAACATGTGCAATTTTGAAGCGTGACGTGTTAGGTATCTATTTACTCATCATAATGTCATCTTTCACATTGTACAAAAAAAAATTGGGCAAACTTTACTGTTTTTTTTTTTTTTAATGCATGAAACTTTTTTTTATTTCCCCCAAAAATATGTGTGTGAAAAATTCCTGCACAAATACCGTGCGAGATAAACAGTTGCAATGGCCGCCATTGTATTCTCTAGGGTCTCTGCTAAGAAAAATAAAAAAAAAACATCTATAATGTAAATCACCCTGTGCCAGTAGTAAAAAATATAATATAAAAATAAAGTCCATAAACTTGATGCAATATGTTGATTATGTGTAGAATTCCTCTAATCATCCACCACAACCGGGTGTCAGTGATTCCTCTGCCGTCAGATAAAACACTCACCAACTACATATGCCTCGCACTCTCGTGTGTGGCAAAAAACGTGAAAAAACCTCACAGAAAGGTTTATCAGATTCTCCAAATTCCATCCGTGTAAATACAGGATCACTCCACATGTAAATAAAGAATGCGCTAATAGTGTGATTTTGTAAAAGCTAATTAATTAGCCACTGTGTAAACATCAACCATTACACTCACATCAAACTCTTGAAAAACGAGCAGGACATATCACAGCAAACTTCCAATATGTGCCCAAACCAATGCACTACGGTCACGGCGGACCCGAGGTGTGCGGTTATAATCTCACCACCACTCGCTGCTCAGGCTTGGATCTCCACTTCCTGACTCGGCTCAGCACGTCACATTCTAGCTCAGATGCTAGCTGTAAAGCCACACCCCAACATGTTTCGTCACATCGACTTAATCATGGTATTGGCTGTGCGTGATATGTACTGCTCGTTTTTAACCACTTGCCGACATATACGTCGGCAGAATGGCACGGCTGGGCAAAGTAACGTACCCGTACGTTACTTTGATCTCTGTCTGCCACGATCTCTGTGACCGTGCCCTTGATTTCCGTGGACTCGATCACCACGGGGATGCCCGCGATCGTGTCACGGAGCTGAAGAACAGGGAGATGCCGATGTAAACAGCATCTCCCCGTTCTGCCTAGTGACAGCACACTGATCGTCTGCTCCCTGTCATCGGGAGAAGCGATCAGTGTGGTGTCACACACAGCCACGCCCCCAGACAGTTAGAAACACGCCTCTAGGATACACTTAACCCCTCCCCGTCCCCCAGTGGTTAACCCCATTCACTGCCAGTGACATTATTATAGTAATCAATGTCAGTGTGGTGTCACACACAGCCACGCCCCCAGACAGTTAGAAACATGCCCCAAGGAACACTTAACCCCTCCCCGCCCCCTAGTGGTTAACAACTTCACTGCCAGTGACATTATTATAGTAATCAATGCAATTTTATAGCATTGATCGCTGTATTAATGACAATGGTCCCAAAAATGTGTCAAAAGTGTCCGATGTGTCCTCCATAATGTCGCAGTCATGATAAAAACCCTGATCTGCGCCATTACTAATAAAAAAAATATTAATAAAAATGCCATCAAACTATCCCCTATTTTGGAGACGCTATAACTTTTGCGCAAACCAATCAATAAACGCTTATTGCTATTTTTTTTACCAAAAATATGTAGAAGAATACGTATCGGCCTAAACTGAGGAAAAAATGTTTTTTATATATTTTTGGGGGATATTAATTATAGCAAAAAGTAAAAAATAATGCATTTATTTTAGAATTGACGCTGTTTTTTTGTTTATAGCGCAAAAAATAAAAACCGCAAATACCACCAAAAGAAAGCTCTATTTGTGGGGAAAAAAGGATGTCAATTTTAGTTTGGGAGCCACGTCGCACGACCGCGCAATTGTCAGTTAAAGCGACGCAGTGCCGGATCGCAAAAAAAACGCTCTGGTCAGGAAGGGGGGTAAATCCTTCCAGGGGCTGAAGTGGTTAAAGAGGTTTATGTGACTGACACCCGGGTGTGGTGGATGATTAGAGGAATTCTACACATAATCAACATATTGCATCAAGTTTATGGACTTTATTTTTTATATTATATATTTTTCACTACTGGCACAGGGTGATTTATCGGATGTATTATTAGTTTGTTTTTGGTGTAGGTCTGTGAAAACAGACATTCACTTTATCACCTTAGAAGTGTTATTTAAAGCGGTTCTGCACACATTTCATTTAGTAAATCTCTTTGCCTTCCAAATCAGGCAAAGAGTACTAAATGAAGTGTGTTTTTTTTTTTTTTTCCACTTACCTTGTAATCGCTGACTTCCTTTCCTCTGTCTCTGCGCGGTGGGCGGGGTCTCTGCATCGATCGTCGTCGCACCGCACTGTCTCCTGGGATCTGGTGTCATTGATCCCAGGAGTCAGTGCGGACATCTTCCGAAATCTCGCGAGATTTCGGCCACATCTTCCGAAATCTAGCGATTTTGGGCGATGTCAACGAACGTGAGCTACACTTTGCCGTTACTGCGCACGCACGAGATTGGCGCAGTAACGGCGGTGCATGCTGGGCCATCTGAAGTGCCTGTGTGGGTTCACATGCCCACAGGCAAGATGGCCCCCAGCAGGAAAGATTTTCTAAAACTGTTTTATCTGACGAAAACCAGCAAGCACACGTGAGTACCTAAACTAGATCTCATAAGCCATTGCATTGCACTAAAAAAAAAAAAAACATACAGACAGTGCAGAACCGCTTTAAGCGCCGCTTATATTGTTTTTTTACACTACTGTATTAGAGTTCAAATGAATATATTATTTTTACATTTATTTATTTAAAGTGGCAGCTTCACTGAAATATTACTTTTATCTGTAAGCGCAGTGGTGGCAACTCCAGAGGGGCGGATTTTTTTGCTTCGTTACCATTGATTGTTCAAACCATATACCGTATATACTCGAATATAAGCCGAGATTTTCAGACCTTTTTTTAAGGCTGAAAGTCCCCCCCTCGGCCTATATTCGAGTCACCGCCGTCTGCCTACATGAACAGCGTGTCAGACGACAGACGGCAGTTTTCAAAAGCCGCGCCTCCTCCTCCTTCTCGTCCGTGATAGGAGGAACACTAATTTTCCCAGCAGTAAGTCAGTGCAGTGTTCCGCCTATCACGGACGTCCTGTCATTCTCATCTCATGGACAAGGATGAGAGGACGTCCGTGATAGGCGGAACACTGCACACTGACTGCTGGGAAAAAAGTGTTCCTCCTATCACGGACGAGGAGGAGGCGCGGTTTTTGTAATAGTGGAATGGCGCCTTACACGCTGTGGGGGGACAGAGCGGGACCTCATCGGCTGGAAGCGACACAGGACACCGGACACAGGACCTACAGATCGGCGGATCGGCGCAGATCGGCACAGGTAGGCTGCAATGGGGACACGGGGTGCAATGGGGACACGGGGGTCTGTACAGGGGGCATGCAGCTGCAGATGGGCATTTATGACCCTCTTTTCCACTTACAGTAGCTGCTGCATTTTTCACCCTCGGCTTATACACGGGTCAATACGTTTTCCCCGTTTTTTTGTGGTGAATTAGGGGCCTCGGCTTATACTCGGGACGGCCTATACTCGAGTATATACGGTATAATGTTTGGGGGTTCTTTGTAATTTTCTAGCAAAAAAATATGATTTTTACATGTAGGAGAAAAAATGCCAGACTTGGTCTGGGTGGGAAGTGGTTAAATGACGGCAGCGCCTGTGAGGGTAGCTCTACACTAGAAAATCTCCAGCAAAGCAAAGCAAACATTTCACTGTTTTTCCTCTCATTAGTAAAATCACCTGGTTTGTGATATGTTACAATGTAACTCAAAGCCTCAACATTTGAATAGGACATCAGATCATTTCCATAGTAAGCACAGCTTGTTTAGATGGACAAAATCACTCAAAATAATCAAAGGAATACTAATACTAAAAAAAGAAATATTAGAGTACTAATGTCCACGATCTCCATGTATTCCAAGACATAAAACAAAGTCCCTCCTCACAACGTGACATCGAAACCAAACCAGAGTCTTGCATTTGTTGTTAGTAAAGAAATGTATATGTAATTATCTGTTCCATGCACATAAGACCCCTTTCACACTGGAGCGTTTTTTCAGGCGTTTTTCAGGCGCTTTAGCGTTAAAAAAAGCGCCTGTAAAGCGCTTAAAAGAAGCCTCATCTGCAATCCCAATGTGAAAACCCAAGTGCTTTAACCACTTGACTACTGGGCAGTTAAACCCCCTTCCTAACCAGACCAATTTTCAGCTTTCGGTGCTCTCACACTTTGAATGACAATTACTCAGTCATGCAACACTGTACCCAAATGAATTTTGTGTCCTTTTTTTCACACAAATAGAGCTTTCTTTTGGTGGTATTTAATCACCGCTGGGTTTTTTATTTTTTGCGCTATAAATCAAAAAATACTGAAAATTCGGTAAAAAAAAATAAAAAAATCTTTGTTTCTATTAAAAATTATGGCAGAGTATTACAGTGTTGCACAGTATTGGTAGAGTATTACATTGGTGGCAGAGTATTGCACAGTGGTGGCAGAGTATTGCACAGTGGTGGCAGAGTATTGACCAGCGCTGTGGGCACTACACATCCAGCCCACAGCGCTGGTCCCGTCTCTCCCCCTCTCAGCTTCGGTACAGAGAGGGGAGGGAGGAACCGGCGTCATGACGTGACGCCGGTTTGTGTACATGTGATCGCTCCGTCATTTGACGGAGCGATCACGTGGTAAACGGCCGCTATCAGCGGCTGTTTACCGTGATCCGTGATGCGCCGGGTCCTCGGGACCTGGCGGTCATGGAGGTTCCCGAGTGCGCGCCCCAGGGGGCACGCGGGAGCAAGTTTCTGGGAGGACGTCCGTAGGACGTCCACTTAGAACAAGCCGACCGCGCTGTGGCCGTCTTTCGACTATAACGCGGTCGGCATGTGGTTAAGGCTACTTGCATACTGAGGCGCTAGGTGCTCTGGCGGTAAAGGCCGCTTTACCGTTGTTTTAGCGGCGCTTTTCGGCTGCTAGCGGGGCGGTTTTACCCCCGCGAGCGGCCGAAAAAGGGTTAAAACCGCCCGCAAAGCGCCGCTAAGTTTTTCACTTACCTTTGCTAGGCAGTCTTCCTAATCTGCCTCTTCCTATTCCGCAGCGCTTCCTCCTCTTCGGTAAGTGGCCCCGTTGCCTTCTGGGACATGTGTGTGTCCCAGAACACAATGGGGCCATTCACAAAGCGCTGCACGACTCGCGCATGCGCAGTAGGAAACGGGCAGTAAAGCCGCAAGGCTCCACTGCCTGTTTGCCTTCATTAGGATGGAGGCGCCAGCAGCCGATCCGATGGACGGATCGGCCTCGGGGCGGCCGACTTTGCGGGATTGCTGGACAGGTAAGTGTCCTTATTAAAAGTCAGCAGCTATAGTGTTTGTAGCTACTGACTTTACAAAAAAAAAGGATTGGCCGGAATGCCTCTTTAAGGTACACAAGGAGTCTAGGGCAGGAAGGACTCCTATGGGTATTAACTGAGGAGAATATGGCATGCCCACACATATATCGGAAGTGAGCTGGTAACACCCCATACAATCTTCCTGCACAACTCTTCTCTAGACATGTGCACACTGAAATATTTTGTTTCGGAATTTCGTTTTCGTCCAAAAAATTAATTTATTTAGTTACTCCCGAAATTGTTTTTTATTTATTGTGTTTCGTTAAAAATTGCATTCGTCCGAAAATCCGAAATAATTAAGGTTGAACCTGTCATTGAAGGCTTATGGTGTCTGTGGAATGTTCTAAGAAGATTCGACGGAGCAGCTAAACTGTACGACGCCGCAATCATACATTTCCGGTCGAATGTTCTTTGAATCTTCATGTCGAATCTTTTCTCTCTATGCAGAATAATCTTGGACTAATAGAGTTAGGTTAGGCACAGTCGACCTTTTGCTATGGTCTCTATAATGTTGAATCTTTTCTCTCTATGTCAAATCTTTTCTCTCTATGTAGAATCTTTTCTCTCTATGTCGAATCTTTTCTCTCCATGTCGAATCTTTTCTCTCTATGTCGAATCTTTTCTCTCTCTGTCAAATCTTTTCTCTCTATGTCGAATCTTTTCTCTCTATGTCAAATCTTTTCTCTCTATGTCAAATCTTTTCTCTCTCTGTCAAATCTTTTCTCTCTATGGCAAATCTTTTCTCTCTATGTCAAATCTTTTCTCTCTATGTCAAATCTTTTCTCTCTATGTCAAATCTTTTCTCTCTCTGTCAAATCTTTTCTCTCTATGTTGAATCTTTTCTCTCTCTGTCAAATCTTTTCTCTCTATGTCGAATCTTTTCTCTCTATGTCAAATCTTTTCTCTCTTTGTCAAATCTTTTCTCTCTATGTCAAATCTTTTCTCTCTATGTCAAATCTTTTCTCTCTCTGTCAAATCTTTTCTCTCTATGTCGAATCTTTTCTCTCTATGTCAAATCTTTTCTCTCTATGTTGAATCTTTTCTCTGTATGTCGAATCTTTTCTCTCTATGTCGAATCTTTTCTCTCTCTGTCAAATCTTTTCTCTCTATGTCGAATCTTTTCTCTCTATGTCAAATCTTTTCTCTCTATGTCAAATCTTTTCTCTCTCTGTCAAATCTTTTCTCTCTATGTCGAATCTTTTCTCTCTATGTCAAATCTTTTCTCTCTATGTCGAATCTTTTCTCTCTCTGTCAAATCTTTTCTCTCTATGTCGAATCTTTTCTCTCTCTGTCAAATCTTTTCTCTCTATGTCGAATCTTTTCTCTCTATGTAAAATAATCTTGGACTAATAGAGCTAAGGTTAGGCACATTCGACCAATTTATTTAGTTACTCCCGAAATTGTTTTTTATTTATTGTGTTTCGTTAAAAATTGCATTCGTCCGAAAATCCGAAATAATTAAGGTTGAACCTGTCATTGAAGGCTTATGGTGTCTGTGGAATGTTCTAAGAAGATTCGACGGAGCAGCTAAACTGTACGACGCCGCAATCATACATTTCCGGTCGAATGTTCTTTGAATCTTCATGTCGAATCTTTTCTCTCTATGCAGAATAATCTTGGACTAATAGAGTTAGGTTAGGCACAGTCGACCTTTTGCTATGGTCTCTATAATGTTGAATCTTTTCTCTCTATGTCAAATCTTTTCTCTCTATGTCGAATCTTTTCTCTCCATGTCGAATCTTTTCTCTCTATGTCGAATCTTTTCTCTCTCTGTCAAATCTTTTCTCTCTATGTCGAATCTTTTCTCTCTATGTCAAATCTTTTCTCTCTATGTCAAATCTTTTCTCTCTCTGTCAAATCTTTTCTCTCTATGGCAAATCTTTTCTCTCTATGTCAAATCTTTTCTCTCTATGTCAAATCTTTTCTCTCTATGTCAAATCTTTTCTCTCTCTGTCAAATCTTTTCTCTCTATGTTGAATCTTTTCTCTCTCTGTCAAATCTTTTCTCTCTATGTCGAATCTTTTCTCTCTATGTCAAATCTTTTCTCTCTTTGTCAAATCTTTTCTCTCTATGTCAAATCTTTTCTCTCTATGTCAAATCTTTTTCTCTCTCTGTCAAATCTTTTCTCTCTATGTCGAATCTTTTCTCTCTATGTCAAATCTTTTCTCTCTATGTTGAATCTTTTCTCTGTATGTCGAATCTTTTCTCTCTATGTCGAATCTTTTCTCTCTCTGTCAAATCTTTTCTCTCTATGTCGAATCTTTTCTCTCTATGTCAAATCTTTTCTCTCTATGTCAAATCTTTTCTCTCTCTGTCAAATCTTTTCTCTCTATGTCGAATCTTTTCTCTCTATGTCAAATCTTTTCTCTCTATGTCGAATCTTTTCTCTCTCTGTCAAATCTTTTCTCTCTATGTCGAATCTTTTCTCTCTCTGTCAAATCTTTTCTCTCTATGTCGAATCTTTTCTCTCTATGTAAAATAATCTTGGACTAATAGAGCTAAGGTTAGGCACATTCGACCACAGGACACAGATCGCTATTGTCAGCGTCATGTCGAATCTCCTATCTATATCGAACTGTTGTCACAACGAAAATGAAAATAAAGCATTTGTTTATGTCGGATCTTTCGGTTTTCGGATTCTGCACGTTCATTATCGTTTGTTAAACGAAAATACCTGAAATTCGTACGAAAACGAATGCACATGTCTACTCTTCTCCAGACTCCAAATCTAAAGGAAACTGGAAAACAAAAATTGCATAATGTGTATCAAGCTCAAGGAACTGCTGCTACCAGACACAACTGGCCAACAGGAGAAGATGAATCCCTTGCAGCACTGAGGCGCCGGGATCACTGAACAGTAGGGGGCACACGAGCCGGCCCGTGGGCCTTGAAACACACAGATATTTATTAGGCAATTGGTAACAAATAGCCACATAAAAACAGACAAACAGGAAACTCTAGGAGCAAATAGGGTTGCATGGTGACACACGGCAGGACACAGGTTTGAACTACACTTGGTGACACACAGATAGCTTGGGACATTAACATACCTTAGCCTGAGGCAATGAGCCAAACTTGAAAAAGAAGTACTGGCTGGGCGTGTTTACTATAATTACTATTTACTAATTACTACAACAGCAGGGGGGTTAGGCAGTCTTTAACCACTTCAGCCCCGGACCAATTGGCAGCCAAAGGACCAGGCCCCTTTTTGCGATTCGGCACTGCGTTGCTTTAACTGACAATTGCGCGGTCGTGTGACGTGGCTCCAAAACAAAATTGGCGTCCTTTTTTTCCCACAAATAGAGCTTTCTTTTGGTGGTATTTGATCGCCCCTGCGGTTTTTATTTTTTGCGCTATAAACAAAAATAGAGCGACAATTTTGAAAACAATGCAATATTTTTTGCTTTTTGCTATAATAAATATCCCCAAAAAATATATAAAAAAACATTTTTTTCCCTCAGTTTAGGCCGATACGTATTCTTCTACATATTTTTGGTAAAAAAAATCGCAATTAGCGATTATTGATTGGTTTGCGCAAAAGTTATAGCGTTTACAAAATAGGGGATAGTTTTATAGCATTTTTATTAATATTTTTTTTTTACTAGTAATGGCGGCGATCAGCGATTTTTATTGTGACTGCGACATTATGGCGGACACATCGGACATTTTTTGACACATTTTTGGGACCATTGTCATTTATACAGCAATCAATGCTATTTAAATGCATTGTTTCCTGTATAAATGACAGTTGTAGTGAAGGGGTTAACCACTAGGGGGAGGGGAGGGGTTATGGGCTGTGACGTGTGTTTTTTTTTACATTAGGGGCGGGGCTGACGTCTGACGTCATTGATCGGCTTTCCCGATGACCGGGAACAGCCAATCAATGACAGGCAGAGTAGGAAGCGCGGGGGGAGGTTTGTTTACACAGACCTCTCCCCGTTCTTCAGCTCCGTAACCCGATCACGGGACACCAGCGGCGATCGGGTTCGCTGGTCCCGCGGCCGGGGTCACGGAGCTCCCGACCGGGTCGCGAGTGCGCCGCGTGCGTGCGCGTGCGTGACCCACAGGCAGGCAAATGCAAGATCACGTTTATATACGTGATTTTGCCTGCCCGTGCCATTCTGCTGACGTATATATGCAGTGGGCGGTCGGGAAGCGGTTAAACACAGGTCTACACAAAGTAGTACTTTACCCTTTACTTTAAAGCCGTGGAACTACAAGTCTCAGCATGGCTGATCTTTGGGAATAGGAAACAGATATGTAACGGATCAGACAATGGATAATATTCTTACCACTACATGCAGTAAAATCTGCAATTCAACCCAAACATATAAATATAAATAGGCCGCACTAGTAGCGCTTGTGTAATAAACCTCATACAAATTTCAAAGTATAAAAAAGTGAAATAATATCATAGAGTCCATAAATTATTGCAAAAATATGTATGTAAAATCACCAAGTGAAAAGTGATAAAAATATTATTGATAAAAAAATAGTCCAAACTTGTGCAAAATACAGTGAAACGCAGTTCAAAAACGTATCTTCGAATTATCTCTTCAGTGAAATCTTCAAAAAAACTTGAGTGAATCGCCACACCACGTGCTATGTGCCACCTCTCCCTCTGAAAAACGCACTCACCAGCTCGCAGTTCCTCCCACTTTCGTGTTTGGCTATGGTGCTTTTTACCCACTTCAGGGGTTAATAGTGACCGTCCACTCCTTCTGTTTCTTGCATGTCAGTTTGACTCCATATGTAAGAAAAAAATGCTCCATATAGTGTAATACAATCCAACCAGTTTAACCACTTGCCGACCGGCGCACGACGATATACGTTGACAGAATGGCACGTACAGGCAGGAGGGCGTATATATAAGTCCCTCCTTTAGCCTGTCCATGCCATCGGGAGCGCGCCGGGAGCGGCGCGCTCCCGCGACAATCGGGACCCCCGTGAGTCCGATCGCGGTCCCCGCGGACTCGATCGCCGCGGGGACCCCCGCGATCGTCTCACGGGAAGGCTGAACGGGGAGATGCCGAGATAAACAGCATCTCCCCGTTCTGCCTAGCAACTAGTGACGCCGATCTCTGCTCCCTGTGATTGGAGCAGAGATCAGCATTCACTAGCTGACAGCCACGCCCCCCCACAGTAAGAAACACACCCCAAGGCATACTTAATCCTTACACTGCCCCCTTGTGGTTAACCCCTTCAATGCCAGTGTCATTTATACAGGAATTAATGTATTTAAATAGCATTAATTGCTGTAAAAATGACAATGGTCCCCCAAAAATGTGTCAAAAATGTCCGATGTGTCCGCCATAATGTCGCAGTCACAAAAAAAAATCGCAGATCTCCGCCATTACTAATAAAAAAAATTATTAATAAAAATGCTATAAAACTATCCCCTATCTTGAAAACGCTATAACTTCTGCGCAAACCGATCAATAATCGATTATTGCGATTTTTTTTACCAAAAATATGTAGAAGAATACGTATCGGCCCTAAACTGAGGAAAAAATATGTTTTTTTATATATTTTTGGGGGATATTTATTATAGCAAAAAGTAAAAAATAATGCATTTTTTTCAAAATTGTCGCTCTATTTTTGTTTATAGCGCAAAAAATAAAAACCGCAGGGGCGATCAAATACCACCAAAAGAAAGCTCTATTTGTGGGAAAAAAAGGACGTCTATTTTGTTTGGGAGCCACGTCGCACGACCGCGCAATTGTCAGTTAAAGCGACGCAGTGCCGAATCGCAAAAAGGGGCCTGGTCCTTTGGCTGCAAATTGGTCCGGTCTGAAAGTGGTTAATAAAATCACACCAGCATTTCCAAAACTAAAACTCACATTTCTCACAATAAAATCACGCCTTCAGTTAAAAGCACAGCAAACAAATTCAAAAGGGTCCGGTAATATACTGTGGCCACGGTGGACCAGAAGTGTGCGCACAAACGTGGTTTCTCACCCACTCCTAGATCTCTCTGCCAGGCCTCAGTATAAATTCAAGAAAGAGCAGCGTCTCACATCAGCATACACGTTTGTCCTGTAGCCTTGACCCTATGAGGAAGTCAATACGACGAAACATGCCGGGGACGTGGCTACAGGACAAACGTGAAATTTGTATGAGGTTTATTACACAAGCGCTACTAGTTTTGCCTATTTATATTTATATGGTTGGGTTGAATTGCAGATTTTACATTTTTTTTACTTTTTTAAGTAGCAGCTATTTTCACAAATTTATTTATTCATATATATTTTTCACTGATATATTTAACCACTTGCCTACCAGGTACGAACACCCCCGTCCTGACCAAGCCATTTTTCAGCTTTCAGCGCTGTCGCATTTTGAATGACAATTGCGCGGTCATGCAAGGATGTACCCAAATAAAATTTTTATCATTTTTTCCCCACAAATAGAGCTTTATTTTGGTGGTATTTGATCACCTCTGCGGTTTTTATTTCTTGCGCTATAAACAAATTAAGAGGGACAAGTTTGAAAAAACGCAATATTTTTTACTTTTTATTATAATAAATATCCAATTATTTATTTTTTTTGAAACAAATTTTTTCCTCAGTTTAGACCGATACGTATTCTTCTACATATTTTTGGTAAAATATGCGTCTATTGATTGGTTTGCGCAAAAGTTATAGCGTCTTCAAAATAGGGGATATATTTTTTTTTTTTTTTCATTATTATTTTTTTTTTTTTACTAGTAATGGCGGCAATTTGCGATTTTTATCGTGACTGCGACATTGCGGCGGACATATCGGACATTTTTGACACATTTTTGGGACCATTCACATTTATACAGCGATCCGTGCTATAAAAATGCATTGATTACTGTATAAATGTGACTGTCAGGGAAGGGGTTAACACTAGGGGGCACTGCAGGGGTTAATATGTTCCCTATATGAGTGATTCTAACTGTGGGGGGAGGGGACTGACTGGGGGAGGGGACCGATCGGTGTCCCTATGTACAAGGGACACACCATCGGTCTCCTCTCCAGCGACAGGACGTGGATCTGTGTGTTTACACACACAGATCCACGTCCTGCTCAGTTACCGGGCAATCGCGGGTGCCTGGCGGACATCGCGGCCGCCGGGGCACGCGCATCGGGTCCCCAGCTACGCGGCGGGCACGCGCGCGCGCCCCCTAGTGGCCAAAAAGCGTGCGCCGTCATATGAAGGCGGCCCGCCACAAGAGCTGCACCGCCCCGCCGTCATTTGACAGTGGGCGGTCAGCTACTAGTTAATATATAAACTCTCACGATCATTTGGCGCGGTGGGGGTAGAGAATATTAAGGGCAGGCCTATATTTATTTATTTTTTACCAACAGTATATAACACTGACACTGACAGAGATTTATAACACTTCTTAGCCTAATATATGTGTTATGCCGCGTACACGCGATCGGAATTCCGGACAGAAAAATACAGATGAGAGCTTTTCATCGGAAAATACGACCGTGATGTAAACATCCCTTGTAATAGAAAAAAAAGCATGACAGGACCTCTTAAATATGAGATCTGGGGGGTCAAATAGACCTCACATCTCATATTTACACTAAAATGCAATAAAATAAATAAATACATTTAGTGCCGTTTCACACTACAGCGACCTGAAAGCGGCACGACTTTGCCAGGCAACTTCGAGGCAACTTAGAAGGAAATTCAGGGAATTCAGGGAATTCCTTCCAGTAATATTGCATCCAAATCACATCAATTAAGATAAAGATCCAACTTGGAGGCAACTTCCAATAGAAATCAATGGGTACAAGTCGCCTAGAAGATGTCTTGAAGTAGTACAGGAACGTTTTCTGAAGTCGGAGCGACATCAGTAGTGTACATTAAGACGGCTCTCATTCACTTCAATGGAATTTCTTATGTCTAGCGACTTGGGGCGACTTGAGGTCTGACAAGCTGTTGGCGCCATATAAATCCTGTATAATAATAATAATAATAATAATAATAATAATAACAATATTTGAAGGCAGTGTGGGCTCAATGGGCAACTGCTAGGGGCCCCACGACAATGACTGGGCTCGGGGCAGCTGCCCCTTTTTTCATTTGTTGCCGACCGCCTCACGCCGATATACTGCGGCAGAAGGGCACATACAGGCAGATTAACGTACCTGTGCATTGCCCTTTAAGAAGTGGTTTGCGGCCGCGCGTGCGCCCACCACGGCCTCCATGAGTGTGATGTCGGGTCCCGTGGACTCGTTACCCGCAGGGGTACCCGCGACCGTCTCACGGAGAGGAAGAACAGGGAGATGCTAAACAAGCATCTGCTAGTGACAGTGTCACTGATCTCTGCTCCCTGTAATCGGGAGCGGTGATCAGTGATGTGTCAGACATAGCCACGCCCCCCACAGTTAGAATCACTCCCTAGGACACACTTAACCCCTTCACTGCCCCCCTAGTGGTTAACCCCTTCACCGCCCCCCTAGGGGTTAACCCCTTCACCGCCAGCTACATTTACACAGTTATCAATGCATTTTTAATTGAATGGTCCCAAAATCACGCCAAAAAATGTCCGATGTGTCCGCCATAATGTCGCAGTCACGATAAAAATCGCTGATCGCTGCCATTACTAATAAAAAGTAACGATTAATAAAAATGCCATAAAACTATCCCCTATTTTGTAGACACTATAACTTTTGCACAAACCAATCTATACACACTTATTACAATTTTTTTGCCAAAAATATGTCGAAGAATACGTATCGTCCTAAACTGAGGAAAAAAAATGTTTTTTATATATTTTTGGGGGAATTTTTATTAGAACAAAAAGTAAAAAATAATGCATTTTTTTTTCTAAATTGTCGCTATTTTTTTGTTTAGAGCACAAAAAATAAAAACCGCAGAGGTGATCAAATACCACCAAAAGAAAGTTCTATTTGTGGGGAAAAAATGACGTCAATTTTGTTAGGGAGCCACATCGCACGATCGAGCAATTGTCAGTTAAAGCGACGCAGTGCCGAATCGCAAAAAGGGGCCTGGTCAGGAAGGACTTTGGCCAGCCAAATTTGTCCGGGGCTGAAGTGGTTAAGGACGGCCCTGCAGGTTGGTAACTATAAAGGGCAGGGATGCTGGAAATTACTGCTAGATTACTGGCTTTAGGGGTATAACTACTGTGCTGAAATCCCTTTGCCATATATATATATATATATATATATATATATATATGTATATAGATAGATAGATATAGATATATATATCTCATACACTATATTGTGAAAAGTATTGGGACACCTGCCTTTACACACACATGACCTCTAATGACATCCCAGTCTCAGTCCGGAGGGTTCAATATTGAGTTGGCCCTTTGCAGCTATAACAGCTTCAACTCTTCTGGGAAGGCCGTCCACAAGGTTTAGGAGGGTGTCTATGGGAATGTTTGACCGTTCTTCCAGAAGCGCATTTGTGAGGTCAGGCACTGATGTTGGATGAGAAGGCCTGGCTCACAGTCTCCGCTCGAATTCATCCCCAAGGTGTTCTGTTGTGTTGAGGTCAGGACTCTGTGCAGGACAGTCAAGATCCTCCACCCCAAACTCGCTCATCCATGTCTTTATGGACCTTGCTTTGTGCACTGGTCCAAATCATTTGGTGGAGGGGGGATTATGGTGGGGGGTTGTTTTTCAGGGGTTGGGCTTGGCCCCCTTAGTTCCAGTAAAGGGAACTCTTAAGGCATCAGCATACCAAGACATTTTGGACAATTTCATGCTCCCAACTTTGTGAGAACAGTTTGGGGACGGCCCCTTCCTGTTCCAACATGACTGCCCACCAGTGCACAAAGCAAGGTCCATAAAGACATGGATGAGCAAGTTTGGGGTGGAGGATCTTGACTGGCCTGCACAGTGTCCGGACCGCAACCCGCTAGAACACCTTTGGACTAAAATAGAGCAAGCCAGGCCTTCTCTTCCAACATCAGGGCCTGACCTCACAAATGCTCTTCTGGAAGAATGGTCAAACCTTCCCATAGACACCCTCCTAAACCTTGTGGACGGCCTTCCCAGAAGAGTTGAAGCTGTTATATTCTCTCATTTTTATATTTTTATTTTTTATTTAGCCAAATTTTCACAGCGGAAAAACAAACATACAATCAACTCTTTGTAAAATGTCACAAGATAAAGAGTAAAATGTTAGCTGTTGTACCCATGCTTATCCCCCTAAATGTACCAACAACTGAAAGTGTAACTAAACTCAAGTTACAGAAACAAGCGCATTGCCTTATCCTTCCCTTAATGCCGCGTACACGCGGTCAGAATTTCTGATGGAAACAGTCCGATGGGAGCTTTTCATCGGATTTTCCGACCGTGTGTATGGTCATTTGTATTTTTCTGTCGGTATTTCCGACGGACTTTGGATTGAGAACCTGTTCTTAATTTTTCCGACGGAAAACCTTTCTATCGGATTTTCCGATCGTGTGTATGCAATTCCGACACGCAAAATTCCGACGCATGCTCGGAAACAATTTGATGAATGCTCAGAAGCATTAATCTTTCATTTTATAGTGACGTTGAACGTGTTGAATGAATGAATGAATGAATGACTTGTATAGCGCAACCTATGCGAACTGAATCGCCTCTGGGCGCTTTTTGCCACTGGTGTCCATCTGTGGTATAGTGCGGTCCTTGCCCTGTGGGCTCCCGACACGCTTACAAACACATACAACATACACATATTTGGCCAATTTTATCGACAGGATCTAATTAACCTACCAGCATGTCTTTGGAGTGTGGGAGGAAACCGGAGTACCCGGAGGAAACCCACGCAGGCACAGGGAGAACATGCAAACTCCGGGCAGAAGGTGTCGTGGTCGGGATTTGAACCAGCGACCCTATTACTGCTAGGTGAAAGTGCTAACCACTACACCACTGTGCTGCCCTTGTATGTTGTATGCCGCTGTGTTATTGACCGTTAGGCATGAGCACAATAGAAAAATTAGTTTAGTTTCTGTTCGTTTCCGTTGATTCGTAATTTCGTAAGACGTGGGTTTTCGTATTCGGACTCGTTCGTATTTTCGTAAGAGTTATTTTTTCGTTGATTCCTATTTCCGTAAATCTAATTTCCGTTGATTCGAAATTCGTATTTTCGTAGATTTAATTACATTCGTACTTTCGTAACATTGTTTTCGTAGATTGGTAATCGGAGCATAATTCATAATTTTATGTAATGTGTATGCTATTACGTGTTTAACCACTTCAGCCCCGGACCAATTGGCAGCCAAAGGACCAGGCCCCTTTTTGCAATTCGGCACTGCGTCGCTTTAACTAACAATTGCGCGGTCATGCGACGTGGCTCCAAAACAAAATTGGCGTCCTTTTTTTTCCCACAAATAGAGCTTTCTTTTGGTGGTATTTGATCGCCCCTGCGGTTTTTATTTTTTGCGCTATAAACAAAAATAGAGCGACAATTTTGAAAAAAATGCAATATTTTTTACTTTTTGCTATAATAAATATCCCCCAAAAATATATAAAAAAACATTTTTTTTCCTCAGTTTCGGCCGATACGTATTCTTCTACATATTTTTGGTAAAAAAAAATAGCAATTAGCGATTATTGATTAGTTTGCGCAAAAGTTATAGCGTTTACAAAATAGGGGATAGTTTTATAGCATTTTATTAATATTTTTTTTTTTTATTAGTAATGGCGACGATCAGCGATTTTTATTGTGACTGCGACATTATGGCGGACACATCGGACATTTTTGACACATTTTTGTGACATTTGTCATTTATATAGAAATCAGTGCTATTTAAATAGCACTGATTCCTATGTAAATGACAGTTGTAGTTAGGGGGTTAACCACTAGGGGGCGGGGAGGAGTCAGTGTGACGTGTTCTGGTTTTTTTTACAGTAGGGGGGCGTGGCTGTACGTCTGACGTCATTGATCGGCGTTCCCGATGACAGGGAACCGCCGATCACTGACAGTCAGTGTAGGAAGCGCGGGGAGAGGTTTGTTTACATAGACCTCTCCCCGTTCTTCAGCTCCGTAACCCGATCGCGGGATACCAGCGGCGATCGGGTCCGCTGGTCCCGCGGCCGTGGTCACGGGGCTTCCGACCGGGTCGCGCGCGCGCCGCTGGCGCGCGCGCGCGCGCCCCCGGGCAGGCAAATTAAAGGGGACGTACAGGTACGTGCTTTTGCCTGCCCGTGCCATTCTGTTGACGTATATCTACAGGAGGCGGTCGGGAAGCGGTTAAGAAACAAAGAATTTCTCTCTCACAAGTCAGAACTTAACTCAAAAATCCACCAAAACACACAGAGCCACTGACCCAACCACACCCTATCTGGACTCTGGATGGAATATTTCAGAATCAGAACTAACATTCGTTCTTTTGAATTCTCGATCAGCAGAATATTCGTTATTTCGCATTTTCGTTGTTTTGATTTCCTTTTTTCCGAATATTCGTAATTTCGATTTTTCGTTCATTTTGATTTTCGTTATTTTTTAATCTTTGTTCGGTATTTTCGTTGTTTCTGTTTTCGTTTTTTTGGATTTTCATTCTTTCGTAGTTTTGTTGTTTCTAATTTAATTATTTCGGATTTTCGTTGTTTTCCATATTCGTTCTTTTCGATAGTTCGTTTTTCGTTTGAAATTTTAGTAAACCATTCGTTCATTCGTATGCTTACGAATGAACGAATATAACGAATTTGAACGGAAAACAAATTCGTAACTAAACGAATTGCACATGTCTATTGATCGTCGGAATTTGGTGTGACTGTGTGTAGGCAAGACAGTTTAACTACTTCCCACCCGGCCACTGTATATATACAGCCGGGTGGGAGCCGTCTACTTCTGATCGGACGTTCTGGAACGTCCTTCAGAGGTAACAGGATCGTTCGCGCGCCCGCGCAGCGGCGCAATCCCGATGCCGCCTTGTCACCCGGACACGGCGCATCTCGGATTGGCAGGAGGGCTCTGTGATTGGCCCTCCTGATCACATGACGTCCGTGTCCAATCACAGCCGTCATGTGATGTAAGCAAACAGCCGGTTGCTAGGCAATCGGCTCTCCTCTCCTCACACGGAAGTCGTCGGTGAGGAGAGGAGAGCGGATCGCTGCAGCCGGCTGGTGATCAGTGAGTATTAGCTGTTTTTTTACTCACTGATCACCAGTCTAGTGTCAAAAATCACAGTAAAACACACATGTCCCCACACATGTCCCCAAAACACACATGTCCCCAAATAAAAACACATGTCCCCAAATAATAAAAACACATGTCCCCCACATATGTCCCAGTAAAATCACATGTCCCAATGATTATCTGCACACATATGTCCGTGATCACCTGCACACATCTGTACATGATCATTTGCGTACATATGTCCGTGATCACCTGCACACATCTGTACATGATCATTTGCGTACATATGTCCGTGATCACGCGAACCAATTATTATACACTTAACGGAATTTTTTTTACTAAAAACATGTAGCAGAATACATTTTGGCTTAAATTTATGACAAAATTAGATTTTATTGGATTTCATTTAAAAAAGAAAGGAGAAAATATTTTTTTTTTTTCAAAATTTCCGCTATTTATTCGCTTATATCGCAAAAAATAAAAAACAGAGTCGCGAATAAATACCACCAAACTAAAGCTCTATTTGTGCAAACAAAATGATAAAAAATTTCATTTGGGTACAGCATTGCATGACCGCGCAATTGTCATTGAAAGTGCGAGAGCGCTGAAAGCTGAAAATTGGTCTGGGAAGGAAGGGGGCGAAAGTGCCCAGTATTGTAGTGGTTAAACTAAATTCCGTCGGAATTCCGACGGGTAAACCATCAGAGCTTTTTCCGACGAGAATTCCGACCGTGTGTTCGCGGCATTACTTTAGTTTATTTCACTCACAAGTGGCACAAGACCAATATAAATAAACTTTTTAAAGGATAACTAAACCAAAATAGCCAAAGGTATAATATAAATGCATCCTACCGGATCTCAGATTGGTAACTGTATTCATTTTCTTAAATATATGAAAACGAATTTAGACATTGTATCCGAGGACTGGAGCACAGCATGATATTCTTTATTTGCTTCTGAGTTTACCATCAATCTTTCTTTATTAAGAGTTTACACAAGGGTTCAATACACATTCTATAGAGAGGCATTCATTTACATAATGGAATTCACCTAGTATTAAGACAACCCCCCAATGAGGGCATAATAAACATTGAGTAAGGATTTACCCCCTTCCTGACCCGAGCACTTTTTGCGATTCTGCACTGCATCGCTTTAACTGACAATTGCGCGGTCATGCGACGTGGCTCCCAAACAAAATTGACGTCCTCTTTTCTCCACAAACAGAGCTTTCTTTTGGTGGTGTTTGATCACCTCTGCGTTTTTTATTTTTTACGCTACAAACAAAAAAAGAGCGCCAATTTTGAAAAAAAAAATTTACTTTTTGCTATAATAAATATCCCCAAAAAATATATAAAAAAATGTTTTCCCCTCAGTTTAGGCCGATACGTATTCTTCTACATATTTTTGGTAAAAAAAAAAAATTGCAATAGGTGTTTATTGATTAATTTGCGCAAAAGTTATAGTGTCTACAAAATAGGGGATAGGTTTATGGCATTTTTATTAATAATGTTTCTTTTTACTAGTAATGGCGGCAATCGGCGATTTTTATTGTGACTGCGACATTATGGCGGACACATCGGACACTTTTGGCGCAATTTTGGGACCATTGGTATTTATACACTGATCAATGCGATAAAAAAATGCACTGATTACTGTGTAAATGTGACTGGCAGTGAAGGGGTTAACCACTAGTGGGCGCTGAAGGGGTTAAGTGTGTCCTGCGTGATTTTAACTGTGGGGGGGGAGGGGCTATGTGTGACACGACACTGATCACCGCTCCTGATTACAGGGATCTGTGATCAGTGTCCTGTCCTATATAGCGGAACATATTAAATACCTCCAATTTTTAGATTTTTTTTTCTACTTTGCATAGTAGGTGAGGTTAAAAAGAGTCCATCAAGTCCAACCTATGTGTGTGAATTTATGTCAGTATTACATTGTATATCCCTGTATGTTGCGGTCGTTAAGGTGCTTATCTGATAGTTTCTTGAAACGATCGATGCTCCCCCGCTAGAGACCACCGCCTGTGGAAGGGAATTCCACATCCTTGCGCCGCTCTTATGCCCCGTACACACGGTCGGAATTTCCGATGGAAAATGTCCTATCGGACCATGTTGTCGGAAAATCCGACCGTGTGTGGGCTCCATCGGACTTTTTCCGAAAAAATTTGAGATCCTGCTCTCAAATTTTCCGACAACAAAGTCCGATCGGACTTTTTCCGATTGTGTGTAGCGAATTCCGACGGACAAAGTGCCACGCATGCTCAGATCACATTACAAGACCAAAGCTATTGGCTAATAGCCTCTACGTAGTTCCGTCGTACGCAACGAACGTCACCACGTTCAGAATGATCAGATTTTCTGACAACTTTGTCCGACCGTGTGTATGCAACACCAGTGTCGGACAAAATACTTCGGAAAAAATACGACGGATTTTTGTGGTCGGAATTTCCGACCGTGTGTACGGGGCATTACAGTAAAGAACCCTCTACAAAGTTTAAGGTTAAACCTCCACGACCGCACAACTGTCAGTTAAAGAAACGCAGTGCCGTAACACAAAAAAAAAAAAATCAGCCTGGTCATGAAGGGGGGTAAATTTTCTGGAGGTCAAGTTATTAATGTAAAATGTGTCTTTATGTGGCATGTATTTAATGGATGATTTATATGAAGCTCCGTATAGATGTGAGGCATCGGTCGTTACGCATAGACAATGCCCAGCAGTAATAAAACCACTAAGAAGCATATAAAAGGTTGTTCTGTTGCTCGTATTCTATATATTTATCACAGATATGAAAAGAATGTGATTTACATCTTCTGGAAACAAAGATTTTCTTAAACTCTTTTTGCTTCAGGCAGTTATATATTTTTCTATGACTATAAATAGTGAATGTAATGAAGTGTATGTGGAATGGGCCGTGTGACGAGGAACATCTTCTGCTCTTCAGCTTTTGTCATGGGACATTATAAAAGGGAGGCATCAAATCTGACTTCTAATATCAGAGAACAGAATGTGTGGGGAGCAGTTTGTGTAAGTGACACGGAAAGTAGGACTCCATGATGAGAGGACAAAGGTCCCTACCCTTCTTCTTGGTCCTTCTATATGCCTCCAATGGATGGACACGTAAGTATTTTTTGGAATATTGAACTAACAACATTTTCCTCTTAACAGTTTATTTATGCATGCATAAAGCATGTGTGGGGGGAGGGGGTGGGGGGATGGGGTTGGTATACTCCTTAAAGAAGCAGTAACTCCTCATCAGCTATTCAGGATTTAAAGCAGGGGTCTCCAAACTTTTCAAACAAAGGACCAGTCTATTTTGTCCTGCAGACTTTTAGGAGGACCGGATTGTGGCCGGTGGAGGTATAAAATGTCCCGGACCCAGCATCAGTGAGAATAAATATGGCTCCGGGGTTGGTGGTCAGCAGGAGGGGTAGTGCCCCATTTATGGTATTAGTAGGAGGAGTAGTGTCCTATTATTGGTAATAGGAAGAGTTGTGCCCCCATTATTGGTATTAGGAGGAGTATTGCCCTATTATTGGTATTAGGAGTAGTGCCCCATTATTGGTATTAGGAGGAGTATTGCCCTATTATTGGTATTAGTAGTAGTGCCCCATTATTGGTATTAGTAGGAGGAGTATCCCATCATTGGTATCAGTGGAAGAAATGGTGCCCCATTGCTGGTGTCAGTGGGAGGAAATGTTCCTCATATCATTGGAAGGAATAGAACCCCAAGGGCATGATAAAGGCTAGAAAGGGACCAGATCTGGACCTCGGGCCGCAGTTTGGAGACCCCCTGATTTAAAGTAAGAATGTAAGTGAGATGTCTTCATAGGGGGCTCCTAACTGTAGATGGTTCTTAGAAAACCACGTCCCGTGTACAGGAGAAGGTGGAAGCCATGAATGGATATGGTGTTGGACCACCGTAAAAGTATCACATTTGCTATTGATACAGTATATGAGCCTGAACTCCTGACTGATCATCACCATAAATCGTATTACAGTCCACAGTTATCAGAAAACGTGTGCTGAATATTGTAAAGCCCCATACACACTATCATATTTTCTGCAGATTTTTTCCTTCAGATTTACCAAAACCATGGAGTGCGAGGGCCGGCCTGATTGTATACAAATTGAAACTCCTAAGGTTTGACCTCATATTATATGGTTTTGGTAAATCTAAAGGAAGAAACCAGCAGAAAATCTGATAGTGTGTATGGGGCTTAAGAAATACAAAAAAAAAGACAGAAAAAAAAACTTTTAAAAACTGGAGCAGTGATTTTAATAATGCTTAGAGTGAAACAATAAAAGTGAAATATTCCTTTAAATTTCGTACCTGGGGGTGTGTGTATAGTATGCCTGTAAAGGGGTGCATGTTTCCCGTGTTTAGAACAGTCCGAGAGCAAAATTAAATTTCTAAAGGAAAAAAAGTAATTTAAAAGTACTTGCGTCTATAATGAATTGTCGGTCCCTGCAATACGCAAAAAAGTTAATTGTTAAAAATGGCATGGGATTCCCCCACAGGGGAACCCCAAACCAAAAAATAAAATAAAAAAATGCGTGGGGGTCCCCCCAAATTCCATACCAGGCCCTCCAGGTCTGGTATGATTTTAAGGGGAACCCTGCGCCATAAATTAATAAAAAATGGCATGGGTTCCCCCTAAAAATCCATACCAGACCTTTATCCGAGCACGCAACCTGGCAGACCACAGGAAAAGAGGGTGAACGAGAGAGCGCCCCCCCTGGACCATACCAGACCACATGCCCTCAGCATTGGGAGGGTGCTTTGGGGTAGCCCCCCAAAGCACCTTGTCCCCATGTTGATGGGGAGAAGGTCCTCCTCCCCAAAACCCTTGCCCATTGGTTGTGGGGGTCTGCGAGCAGGAGGGCTTATCAGAATCTGGAAGCCCCCTTTAACAATGGGACCCCCAGATCCAAGCCCCCCGTGTCAAATGGCAACGAGGTACAAATGTATCCCTACCATTTCAGAAGAAATGTGTGAAAATGGTACAAAAAAGACAATACACGCCTTGGGACAAGACCAAAAAAGGAGAAAAAAAGTTGCATGCTGCCTACGATCTGCATCCATGGGAGGCACCCGCCGCAAGGACCGGCCTCTCAGGTGACAGCTCTTTTATAACTGAGGGCGGGGCCACACAATGATGTCGCTGGGTGACTCCGCCCCTCTGACGCATAGGGATATCCCTATAGTTTTCCTGTAGCGTCAGAGGGGGCAGGGTCACACGGCAACATTATTTTGTGGCCCCGCCCTAAGTTATAAAAGAGCTGTCACCTGAGAGGCCAGTCATTACGGCGGGTGCCTCCCATGGAGGCATATCGTAGGCGGCGTGTGATTTTATTTTTTTATTTTTCGGTCCGTCGGAACGAGAGAAGACGAAGATGAATGGACTTTTATTTTTTAATAAACGACTTGTCCCAAGGCGTGTACTGTCTTTTTTTTTTACCATTTCCACACATTTTTTTGTGAAATGGTAGGGGTACATTTGTACCCCATTACCATTTCACACAGACCCCCAAAACTACCAGGCAAGGGTTGTGGGGATGAGGCCCTTCTCCCCATCAACATGGGGACAAGGTGCTTTGGGGGCTACCCCAAAGCACCCTACCAATGTTGAGGGCATGTGGCCTGGTATGGTTCAGGAGGGGGAGCGCTCTCTCGCCCCCCCTCTTTTCCTGCAGCCTGCCAGGCTGCGTGCTCGGATAAGGGTCTGGTATGGATTTTTGGGGGGACCCCACACCATTTTTTTTTTAGCACGGTGTTCCCCTTAAATTCCATACCAGACCTGAAAGGTCTGGTATGGATTTTAAGGGGGACCCCCACGCCATTTTTTTTTTTCATTTTGGTGCGGGGTTCCCCTTAATATCCATACCAGACCTGAAGGGCACATATTTTTTTTTTTTTTTTTAATTTTGGTTCGGGTTTCCCCTGTGGGGGAATCCCATGCCATTTTTATTAATGAACTTTTATGTCTATTGCCGGACCCGACAATTCATTATAGCCGCAAGAGTTTTAAATGACTTTTTTTCCTTTAGAAATGTCATTTTGCTCTTGGACTGTTCTAAACACTGGAAACATGCGCCACTTTACAGGCATACTATAGACACCCCCCAGGTACGAAATTTAAAGGACTATTACACTTTTATTGTTTCACTTTAAGCATTATTAAAATCACTGCTCCCGAATTTTTGCATTGATACATGTTCCCTGGGGCAGGACCCGGGTCCCCAAACACTTTTTATGACAATAACTTGCATGTAAGCCTTTAAAATTTGCACTTTTGATTTTTCATGTTCGTGTGCTATAGACTTGTGTTCGGTTTTCAAACTTATTTTTTGCCTGTTCGCATGTTCTGCTGCGAACCGAACCGGGGCGGTGTTCGGCTCATCTCTAGTTATGAGGAATTTGGCATTGCCATGGGGATTCATGCAACAAAATGACATAAGAAATACTGTACATTGATTGGGGAGAGGGTCTTTTCACATGACTTTTGAGGGACACATTGAATCATCTGACTTTTTCTGAACAATGATCCAGTTGTTGTGTATTGTGACATGTCAGGAATGTCTCCATGCTGATTTGTAAAACAATTCTGAAAAGGTTTACTTTGATGCTTCATATTTTGTAAGAAAAAGTGTAGCAGATGCAATAATGTAAAATAGAAACATATATTGTATAAGCAAGATTTATTTATTTTTTTACATTTTTATGTTCTCTTAACTGTTTTCTTCTTGTTTCAGAGCTCACCACCTCTCTGGACCCCGGTAAGTTCTATTTCTCTGTCCACTTCTTTCATTCTGCTTCATTCTCTTATGACAGAACTGAGAAAATATCAGACTGGATTTCTAAAGAAAAGTATTATGAATATGGAAATGACAAAAATAAACAAAGACCGGGGCTTTTTGTTCTCAGAGCATAGTTGCAGGCACAGGGGCGTGTCCAAAGGGTGGTGATAAGTAACGTGTACTCAGACTGGTCTGGAGTGGTAAGTGGGGTGCCCCAAGGTTCTGTCTTGGGACCGATTCTATTCAATTTATTCATAAATGATATAGAGGATGGGATAAATAGCTCAATCTCAGTTTTTGCGGATGACACAACATTAAAGAGGGATTGCACCTGAATTTTTTTTTTTTAAAGCCAGCAGCTACAAATACTGCAGCTGCTGACTTTTAATATATGGACACTTACCTTTCCTGGAGTCCAGCGATGTCGCCAGCTGAGGCCGATCGCTCGCTCGGCTCTCTGCTGCTGCCGGCGCCATTCTCGGTGAGGGAATCAGGAAGTGAAGCGTTGTGGCTTCACTTCCAGGTTCCCTACTGCGTATGCACGAGTTGCGCAGCGCGATGAGAATCGCACAATCGAGAATCGCACAATGAGAATCGCACAAATGTGACACAGGAGGGGGGGAGGGTTCAGATGAGCGGAAGATCCACTTTAGGGTGGAACCCCGCTTTAAGCAGGGAAATAGACATGTGCAATGTTTTTCGTTTTTTTTAGTTTTTAGTTTTTTTTCTTTTTTCATTTTTATTCGTTATTTTCATTCGTTCGTTTTTGTACGAATGAATGAATCGTTCGAATCGTACGAATCTGAATAACGAATCGTACGAATCCGATTAACGAATCATTTGAAACGAACGAATCCGAAAAACAACGAAAATCCGAAAAAAACTTATTAGAAACAACGATTGTACTAATGAAGAAAATCCGAAAAACGAAAACCAACGAAAAAATTCGTACATTCGTAACTTTTTTTTTTGTTGAATTGGTAATTTTCCGTGTCTCTTACAATGGCGCTGCTTAACATGCTTCGAATGGATTGAACAGAAAAATTCGTACATTCGTAACTATTTTTTCGATTCGTAACTTTTTTTTTTGATTCGTAACTTTTTTTTTTTTCGATTCGTAAATTATTAAAATGTAATAATAGCATACACATTACATAAAATTATGAATTATGCTCCGATTATGAATCTACGAATGTTATGAAGGTTACGAATGTACGAATAAATAAGAATGCGTCCGAAAATTAAACTAACGAAAAAACGAATCAACAAATAACTCTGACGAATGTATGAATCGTTACAAATACGAACACCGACGACTTACGAATGTACGAATCGTTACAAATACGAACACCGACGACTTACGAATGTACGAATCGTTACGAATCAACGGAAACGAAAAAAACAAAACGAAAATAAACTAATTTTTTTTTGGAAACGAAAAAAAAGAAACAAAAATAAACAAATTTTTTTGTTGTGCACATGTCTACAGGGCAATAACTTCACATTAGGATATAGACATTTTACAGAAAGACCTGAACAAAATAATGGAGTGGGCAAATACATGGCAAATGGGGTTAAATGTGGAGAAATTTAAAGTATTGCACTTGGGGGCAAAAAGCACAAATGCAAACTACTCACTAGGGGGGGAACCTCTGGGGGAATCAAGGATGGAGAAAAATCTGGGGGTCCTAGTAGATTACAGATTGAACAACAGCATGCAATGTCAGGAATAGGAGAAAATAAATTGTGCTAATTCAATCACCCTAATTTACGTATGTCAAAAGAGGCCAAAATGACATATATTCCTAAACAAATATAATAAATCACAATATGAGTGTAATAAAAATGAAATCTAAAAGTGAAATTCATATGAAAATTACATTCAATATAAAAACCTAATGTGCTCAAAAGTGAAGAGAAAAAGTATATGTATATTGAAAAGAAGAAATTATTATGAATAAATAAATGGTAGATAAGTCCATCAACAGTCCAAATCTGAATTTGTCAAATGAAGACACAATAAGATCCAGTAGGAAATCCAAAAAATATGAGAGGAGAGCCGTCACCAGAATCCTGTAGATGGAAAAAGGGGTAGATATGGAAAGCCAAGGTGTGGAAAGGTCAATAGTGGTATATGCACCTTGCCAGATTCGGTGGACCCCCTAAATAGCGAGGTCTAATAAGCCAGCAGATATAACCCTCTGCGCGTTTATATGGGGTTTTTCCGACCGATCACTGGATACGTCCATCGGGAGGAAATCCACAAGGCAGGAACCAGATTTTCCGAACGGTCAAGATTCGATAGACACCAACAACAATATGAGTGGGAGATAAGAGAAATGACTCCAATGGTGTAGTATCTCAAACGAACTGGTTTATTAAAAAAACAAACAAATACAAACAAAAGCGGGGACCAGCGCCACTCGCTATAATAAAATTGCCGGCAGCATGTAAAAACAAACACCCGTGTTCCAAAAACACATGGGGGGCGTGGTGGCATCAGTACTCACTCATATTGTGATTTATTATATTTGTTTAGGAATATATGTCATTTTGGCCTCTTTTGACATGCGTACATTAGGGTGATACAATTAGCGCAATTCATTTTCTCCTATTCTTGACACGGTACCGATATTTGTGGTTTTTATTGCAGCTTTTTCACATTATTTGTCCACTTTTGAGCGCAGTTTTTTCTTCTTGTTTATAAAGCATGCAATGTCAAGCTGCAGCTACCAAAGCCGACAGAATATTGGCATGCATAAAAAAGGGGATATACTCCAGAGATAAAACGATAATCCTGCCACTGTATAAAACATTAGTTAGACCACATTTGAAGTATTCTGTCCAGTTCTGGTTACCAGTCCTTAGAAGGGATGTGCTGGAACTGGAGAGAGTCCAAAGAAGGGAAACACAACTAATAAGGGGACTGGAGGATAATGATTACGGGGAGCGTCTGCAAAAATCTATTCTCGCTGTAGAAACGAAGCTTGCAAGGGGACATGATAGCGATTTACAAATACCTCCATGGCGATCCCATCATAGGAAAAAAAATGATCCAGTCTCAGGGAGTGTACCCTGTTTCCCCGAAAATAAGACCTAGCGTGATTGTCGGTGATGGCTGCAATATAAGCCCTACCCCACAAATAAGCCCTACCCTGTTTACCCGAAAATAAGCCCTACCCTGAAAATAAGACCTACAAGGACTTTAACTAGGGCTTATTTGGGGGGTAGGGCTTATATTGCAGCCATCACCGACAATCACGCTAGGTCTTATTTTCGGGGAAACAGGGTAAGAGGACACGGGAAGAATCGGTTTAACCTTAAACTGCGAAGGGAGTTTTCACTGTCAGGGCAATACGGATGTGGAACTCTCTTCCACAATTGGTGGTGACTGCGGGGAGTATGGATTTTTTAAGAAACTCTTGGATGTGCATCTTGAAGTGAAAAGTTCAAATTTACAGAAAAATCTGTAAGATGAACTTACACAGGTCCCCCCTCCTCACCCCCCCCCCTCCGGTCCCACTGACCTGGACCAAGGTAATCTCCGGATCTAAGCCCTGGAATATCCACACCAGGAGCCCGGGGCTCATAAATCCTCTCTACAGCCATGCGTCTTCTCCATAGCTGACAGGACAGGCTATGTGGCTGCTGATTGGTCGGTGCCATGTGACAACGCTGACCAGATTGAATGCTCCAAAACGTCCCTCGTCAGGTTCCATTCAGCTCAGGGGATGTCTAAGCCAGGGGCTCCTGGTGCAGATATACCGGTGTTTAGAACTGGAGATCGCCGCGGTTCAGGTCTGGGGGCGAGGAGGGGGACCTGTGTAAGTTCACTTTACAGATTTTTCTGTAAAGGGAACTTACCCTTTAAAGTAGACATGTGCAATACGTTTCGTTTTTTTTTTTGTTTTTTCTTATTTATTTTACTTAATTGTATTATTTTTTACACTGTTTTAAAAAAAAAATTGATCACTTTTATTCCTATTACAAGGAATGTAAACATCCCTTGTAATAGAAAAAAGCATGACAGGTCCTCTTAAATATGAGATCTGGGGTCAAAAAGTCCTCAGATCTCATATTTGGACTTCAAAGATAAAAAAAATAAATAAAAAAATGTCATTTAAAAAAATGACATTTGTAAATTCTCCTTCAAGACGTATGGGCGGAAGTGACGTTTTTGACATCGCTTCCGCCCTCCTATGGTATAGAGATGAGTGGCGGCCATCGTAGCGTCACTCATCTCTATACACAGGCAGAGAATGGACCCGATCGCCTCCGCCGCTGCCGACGGTTCCGGTAAGCGGCGGAAGGCACGGGAGAGCGGCGGGAGGGGGGGCACCTCTCCCGCCGCCGATAACGGTGATCTTGCGGCGAATCCGCCGTGATGACCACCATTATCGGAAAGGGGACCGCTCACTGTGAAGAGGGATACCTCGGTTGTGGCAGCAGCTGCTGCCGTTACCGAGATATCCCTCTTCAAAAAAATGACGTATATATACAGTGAGCGGTCGTGAAGTGGTTAAAAAAAAAATTAAATTTATTTTTTTATTTTTTTACTTACCAGAAATGGCTGTTGCTAGGCAGATCGTCCTAATCTGCCTCCTCCAGCGCCGCGGTGATCTTCTCTTCTTCCGTCTTCAGGTGAATGGGGCGCGGTGTGTTGTGGGAACTGTGTCCCACAACACACCGCGTTCCCCATTCACGAATACGACTCGCGCATGCGCAGTTGGCCGCGCGCCAACTCGCGCATGCGCAGTAGGAAAGGATAAGCCGTTTCCTATACTCAGGATGGCGGCGCTGGATCCGGATAGCCGAGGGACATCTCGGCCTCCACCAACGACATCGCGGGCGCCCTGGGAGGGTAAGTGTACTTTTTAAAAGTCAGCAGCGACTTTTTTTTAGCTGCTGACTTTTAAAAAAATTTTTTTTTTAGGTGAAACCCCGCTTTAAGGTCTGTGGACCTCAAGCCGTATCAAAGTCGGTCCAAAGTAGTGCAGGGACTACTCTGAAGTCGCTGTGACTTGAAGTCGCACAGATATGAATGGTACTCATTGGAAATCATGGGGTACAACTTGTCATGCGTCTTTGCAGTCCCAAGTCGCAGGACAAGTCTCACAACTGTGAAAGGGGCTGAACAAATGTTTTGCCCCTGGTGGGGGATTTGTATGTGATCTGCCATCACCATGCAATGCTATCGCACTATAGAACATTTGCTGCAGATTTTATTATGTTTTCAAATGAGTCACTTTATTGATCTCATAGTTCGGACTTTATAACAGTACTGTGTGTACTTTTTCTCCAACACTAGATGTCACCAGTCTACTGGGTTGAATGATGTCCAGCTTCATCCAACCCATGTTCTCTGATCCCAGGCTGTTGTGGAGCTGCTCCCTGGGGTGGCATCATCCTCTAGTCTGGGTTCAAGAACTGATGGAGGGAGCGGTGAACACATTCCATTACATGAGTGCCACTCATGAAGAAGGTCCTACTACTACAGCCAAGGTAGAATAAAGAGGACCTATGACATCACCAGACTGAAGACTGTAGGAAAAAAGGGACATGTATACAGTATAAGGATGGATATAACATGGATCTACAGGGACTTCTAGAAGGTGGGGGGGGGGGAGCTTAAGTTCAACTTATGACAGAATAATTGAGACTGTTACCTCTATGACATTTATTCATTTTTGTAGAGAAGAATAATTTGCAGGGATCTCATATAGAAATATTTCCTTTTCTTCAGGTACTCAAGGCTACAGCTGTACACAGAGAGGTAAGTCACCAAGTAAGGAATCTCTGATACAAGAACTTGGTCAGACAATTTTTTGTAAAAACAGCAACTTCAGCAATAAAATTCACATTTTTCTGTTTGGCTTTTTTTTCAAAAACTCTACAGATTGGTTTTATCTGCGAGAAGAAAACCGATAGATCTATACACTGTTTGGTAGGGTTTTCCCGATACCACTTTAAGACCGAGTACAAATATCGATACTTTATTTCAAGTACTCGCCAATACCGATTACGGATATTTTTTTATGACTGATGGGCACTGATAGGTGGCATTGACTGATGGATGGCACTGACTGATGGCACTGACTGATGAGCACTGATAGGTAGCAATGACTGATGGCTGGCACTGATAGATGGAATTGATGGATGGCACTGACTGATGGCTGGCACTGATAGATGGCACTGACTGATGAGCACTGATAGGTAGCAATGACTGATGGCTGGCACTGATAGATGGAATTGACTGATGAGCACTGATAGGTAGCAATGCCTGATGGCTGGCACTGATAGATGGCACTGATAGATGGCACTGACTGATGAGCACTGATAGATGGCACTGACTGATGAGCACTGATAGATGGCACTGACTGATGACTGGCACTGATAGATGGCACTGACTGATGGGCACTGATATATGGCACTGACTGATGGCTGGTAATCATATATGGCACTGACTGATGAGCACTGATAGATGGCATTGACTGATGACTGGCACTGATAGATGGCACTGATTGATGAGCACTGATAGGTAGCAATGACTGATGGCTGGCACTGATAGATGGAATTGACTGATGAGCACTGATAGATAGCAATGCCTGATGGCTGGCACTGATAGATGGCACTGATAGATGGCACTGACTGATGAGCACTGATAGATGGCACTGACTGATGACTGGCACTGATAGATGGCACTGACTGATGGGCACTGATATATGGCACTGACTGATGGCTGGTAATCATATATGGCACTGACTGATGAGCACTGATAGATGGCACTGACTGATGACTGGCACTGATAGATGGCACTGATTGATGGGCACTGATATCTGGCACTGACTGATGGGCACTGATAGGTGGCACTGACTAATGTCTGTCACTGATATATGACACTGACTGATGGATGGCACTGATAGATGGCACTGACTGATGAGCACTGATAGATGACACTGACTGATGGCTGGCACTGATAGATGGCACTGACTGATGGGCACTGATGACACTGAGTGATGTGCACTAATAGGTCACACTGACTGATGGCTGGCACTGATAGATGAGACTGATAGGTGGCACTGACAGGTGGCTGGCACTGATAGATGGCACTGATAGGCAGCACTTATGGGCACTGTTGGGCAGGCACTGAAATGCAGCAATAAATTACATGAAAGGAAAATATTTATTTTGCAATGCTATGCTGCCTGCGATGCCCATCTTGGTACACCTTGCGCCTCTCCCAGGTATCGGATTAGGCATCGGTAGCATTTGTGCCTAGTATCGGTATTGGGAAAACCCTACTATTTGGAGTAAGGATTGACCATCTTAGGTCTTGAGAAGACATGTGATCACATGAAATCCTATCACTGGGATTGATTTACTAAAGGAGTAGAGAATGTGCATATTGCAAAGTGAATCGTCATTTACTTGGCTTATACTTACTTATACTTATATTTCCTTAGATAGCTTAACAGCTTAAGGTGATGTTGCATTCACTTTAATCATCCAATCATGGACAAGCAGTTTTATTTAACAGAACCCTTGACAGGTATAAAATGCACACATTAGTGCAGTCAGGAATACATCATTAAATGTAGTTGTTTAATACAAGCAGTGTAAGTACCTGAATTTGACTTGGCATCAGTCTCTTTCAGTCCCCGTACAGCAGATCTCAGATTGGGAGAGGGAAAAGCAGCACAAGGAGCCAATCAGATGTGCTGCAGTGCAAGAAGTGAGAAGAGAAGAGTGATAGAGAGAGGAGCTCATTAATGTGTAGTTTCTCCTTCACTGGCAAGTCAGTCAACGGGGATGTAGAGGAGACTTGTAAGTGAAAGGTAAACTGCAGCAGAGAAAGACTGGGTTCCCTCCCCAATCAAGCTAGACTGTATTGGCAGAGCTGTGTGCTGTATATCTCTGGACTGGAAGGCTGTATTTAGCTGCCTGCCTGGAGTCCAGGTTTAAATGTCCCTTATACATAACAAAGTAAACATTCACCTGGTAACTGAGCAGTCTCTGTTCTGTTAATAAATCAGATCCATTGACCGCCAACCCCCAGATTAGCCAACAGGATAACCATTTTATACACAAATTGGCAGATCTTATCAACTTCTCCACCACTGAACTGTTTAAGGAGAACAAAGAATATACAGTATCATCACCATCCTGAGGCTTGACAAAGAGGCTGGGCAGCCTTGAAACCTGTATCCATATCTTCATGCCCACTGGCATGTGACATCATTCCCCATTGGTTTCCACACTGCTTCTTACATCCTGGGCTCAGCCAGCCGGTGGTGGACTACTCCATACTCTGGCTCAGATGTTTTACTGCCACCAGCTGTTACCGAGGGGGATACCACATCAGGCTGAACCCCTATGATAAGCAAATATGAGTTATCAATTGACTTTTTATGCTTTCAATAAATGTATTTTAAAGCGGAAGTAAACCCATCGATTTAACAGTCTAAAAAAAAAAAAGGCATGCCGTGATTGCTAACTGCACATTGGCTGTGCTCTCAACCAAACAGTCAAACCATCCAATGGCTGGTGTCATAACGGATCACATGTGCAGCACTGTGGCAGTTGAAGATTAAACAGAGGCAAAGATGGCAGCTTCCTTGGCTGAAAATTATAGGGGGGTTTACTTCCACTTTAATACTACACTCAGAGTGCGCCCTCTGGTGTTTCTTATTATCATCACCATCTTTACCTCTTTACAGCTCCAACAACATACATTTTCCAAATTCAGCACAGCAATAGACCAAGAGATTTGGTTATAATATTACCAGTGATCTCAAATGTGTTTTATAAAAGGTCAATAAAACATTGTTTTAACTGAACATGGTGTGTTACAGAGGGGACCTCCATTACTGTAGTGATGAGTTCTGTTTTCGGTCAAACATTAAGTTTGGAAGCCATTCTGAATGCTCTATCAGCCAGATTCCCCTGCGTTACACGACAATATACTGCAATACTCCTGGACAAAGCAGGTAAATATAAAAATGGTACTTAAAGGGGAATTCCATTTTTGTAAATATATATATATATACACTATATTACCAAAAGTATTGGGACACCTGCCTTTACACGCACATAAACTTTAATGACATCCCAGTCTTAGTCCGTAGGGTTCAATATTGAGTTGGCCCACCCTTTGCAGCTATAACAGCTTCACCTCTTCTGGGAAGGCCGTCCACAAGGTTTAGGAGGGTGTCTATGGGAATGTTTAACCATTCTTCCAGAAGAGCAGTTGTGAGGTCAGGCACTGATATTGGACCAGAATGCCTGGCTCACAGTCACCCCAAAGGCTTTCTATCAGGTTTGAGGTCAGGACTTTGCTTGGAGTGACTTTGCAGCTTTCGCATGTATTTTCAAATGTGTGCCAACTAAGCCCCTGTTTTTAACACAAACTGTTAGATAGGATAATTTGTTTGGTAGCAGGTTGGCTGGCGAATTAAGCTGGGAATTTTCTTTTGTTTGGTTTTCTATTTGGGTGCCCTTTCTGCTTACAAGTTTGTTTTGTTCTTTGTGTGAACATCCAGTGTTTATCATAGCTGTATGTAGTATGGTCATAGGGGTTGATTATATACTAAAGGTAAATAAATTGTGCACTTTGCAAGTAGAGTTGAACTCTGGAAAGACATTTGCTTCAGAGCTTAGTAAATGAGGTGCAACTTCCCTTGTGAAGAATACCCTTTGTGAAGAATACCCACTCACATGCAAAGAAAATGTAAAAAAAAAAAAAAAAACATACTTTTTACTTGCAAATGGTTGGATGATGGAAGTCAGCAGAGCTTCCCCCCGTTTAATAAGCTCTGGACAAATTCCCTAGCAAAGCCCACATAAAAAAAAATCAAAGCATTTAAAACACATTAAAGAGAGAGGTTTCCCCTGGGTGGCAACTTTGGCATCCCTCATTCTCACCCTTTAGTAGACATGTGCATTCGTTTTCGTCCGAATACATTTTCATCCGAATTTCAGGTATTTTCATTATCGTTTTAACAATCGATAACGAAACTGCAGAATCCGAAAAAACAAAAGATCCGACATGAACAAATGCTTTATTTTTGTTTCCGTTGTGACAAAAGTTTGATATAGATAGGAGATTTGACATGACGTTGACAATAGCGATCTGTTCCCATCGAACCTGTGGTCAAATGTGCCTAACCTTAGCTCTATTAGTCCAAGATTATTCTACATAGAGAGAAAAGATTTGACATAGAGAGAAAAGATTTGAAGTAGAGCGAAAAGATTTGACATAGAGAGAAAAGATTCGACATAGAGAGAAAAGATTTGACGTAGAGAGAAAAGATTTGACATAGAGAGAAAAGATTTGAAGTAGAGCGAAAAGATTTGACATAGAGAGAAAAGATTTGACATAGAGAGAAAAGATTTGATGTAGAGAGAAAAGATTTGACATAGAGAGAAAAGATTTGAAGTAGAGCGAAAAGATTCGACATAGAGAGAAAAGATTTGACATAGAGAGAAAAGATTTGACATAGAGAGAAAAGATTTGACGTAGAGAGAAAAGATTTGACATAGAGAGAAAAGATTTGAAGTAGAGCGAAAAGATTCGACATAGAGAGAAAAGATTCGACATAGAGAGAAAAGATTTGACATAGAGAGAAAAGATTTGACATAGAGAGAAAAGATTCGACATAGAGAGAAAAGATTCGACGTAGAGAGAAAAGATTTGACGTGGAGAGAAAAGATTCGACATAGAGAGAAAAGATTCGACATAGAGAGAAAAGATTTGACGTAGAGAGAAAAGATTTGACATAGAGAGAAAAGATTTGAAGTAGAGCGAAAAGATTCGACATAGAGAGAAAAGATTCGACATAGAGAGAAAAGATTCGACATAGAGAGAAAAGATTTGACATAGAGAGAAAAGATTCGACATAGAGAGAAAAGATTCGACGTAGAGAGAAAAGATTTGACGTAGAGAGAAAAGATTCGACATAGAGAGAAAAGATTCGACATAGAGAGAAAAGATTTGACATAGAGAGAAAAGATTTGACATAGAGAGAAAAGATTCGACATAGAGAGAAAAGATTTGACATAGAGAGAAAAGATTTGAAGTAGAGAGAAAAGATTTGACATAGAGAGAAAAGATTTGACATAGAGAGAAAAGATTTGACGTAGAGAGAAAAGATTCGACATAGAGAGAAAAGATTTGACATAGAGAGAAAAGATTCGACATAGAGAGAAAAGATTCGACATAGAGAGAAAAGATTCGACATAGAGAGAAAAGATTCGACATAGAGAGAAAAGATTCGACATAGAGAGAAAAGATTCGACATAGAGAGAAAAGATTTGACATAGAGAGAAAAGATTCGACATAGAGAGAAAAGATTTGACATAGAGAGAAAAGATTTCGACATAGAGAGAAAAGATTCGACGTAGAGAGAAAAGATTCGACGTAGAGAGAAAAGATTCGACATAGAGAGAAAAGATTCGACATAGAGAGAAAAGATTCGACATAGAGAGAAAAGATTTGACGTAGAGAGAAAATATTTGACATAGAGAGAAAAGATTCGACATAGAGAGAAAAGATTTGACATAGAGAGAAAAGATTTGAAGTAGAGAGAAAAGATTTGACATAGAGAGAAAAGATTTGACATAGAGAGAAAAGATTTGACGTAGAGAGAAAAGATTCGACATAGAGAGAAAAGATTTGACATAGAGAGAAAAGATTCGACATAGAGAGAAAAGATTCGACATAGAGAGAAAAGATTCGACATAGAGAGAAAAGATTTGACATAGAGAGAAAAGATTCGACATAGAGAGAAAAGATTCGACATAGAGAGAAAAGATTTGACGTAGAGAGAAAAGATTTGACGTAGAGAGAAAAGATTTGACATAGAGAAAAAAGATTCGTCATAGAGAGAAAAGATTTGACATAGAGAGAAAAGGTTCGACATAGAGAGAAAAGATTTGACATAGAGAGAAAAGATTTGACATAGAGAGAAAAGATTCAACAGAGAAAGAAAAAAATTAACACAGAGAGAAAAGATTCAACTTAGAGAGAAAAGATCGCTGCTGGAATTGGGTGGGGAAAGTAAAATAAAAATAATGATGATGATGAATGTTATTGGCTGATTGTAACCAAAGAGGAGGAGCAGTAAAATAGCCAGAACTAAGTACACCCGTACAGCCAACTTACTTTTACTTAGGATTGCTGGCAGAGAGACACACACATTGAATCATTTCAGAAGACAGTCAATCTTATCTGCTCCGTTTGTCAGAGAACCTGAATTATTTAGCAATTAAGCATAAGCACAGCAGCAGAACAATAGTGAAGCAAGCTACAGTTCAACCTAACTTTCCATAATAATCTGCTGCTATTGTGTTAGTGTTGTGAACTTGATAGTGATACTAGTGTTGTAGTGTTGTGATAGCCTCAGTGTTGTGGGGGGGGGATTTATTATTATAGATTCTATATTATAGATTGAGATTCTATATAGATTCTATATACCCTATCGTGTTACCTGTCTGATCAGTGATCACTATCACCAGTCCATTTTCTGTTTGAACTTTATACATTCAACAGAAACAACAAAGATTCGAAAAAGCATCGAAAAACATACAAACATTGAATCTTTGGCTTATGGTGTCTGTCAAAAGTTTTAAGAAGATTCGAAGGAGCAGCTAAACTATACGGCGTTGTACAGTTTAGCTGCTCCGTTGAATCTTCTTTGAACATTCAACAGACGCCATAAGCCTTCAATGACCGATTCGACCTTAATTATTTTGGATTTTCGGACAAATGCATTTTTTTAACGAAACTAAATAAATAAAAACAAATTTTGTGAGTAACTAAATAAATGTATTTTTCAGACGTAAACCAAATTTCCGAAAACAAAATATTTCAGTGTGCCACATGTCTACCCTTTAGTGATTAAGGATTCGAGGAGGCTTTGCTTGATGCCATGAAGATGATGGTCCATATAGACTTTAATTTTAGAGGATTAAGAAGGATCGAGATTGAATTCTCCTGAAGAAGACAAATGTGTTTGAAATGAATAGAGAAAGAAAGTGCAAATGGAAAATCTATGCTTATGGGGTGCCACAGTAATCAAGAAAGAGAGAGGTTTCCCCTGGGTGGACTTTTAGGGCACCAAATAGTTTTAATTTGTACAAGTATTTATAGTAACAACAACGTTTTTTTATTTATAATTGAACAAGATTAAAAAATACAATGGGACATGAAATATTGATTTATCTGAACAAAGTCATCAGCTAATATCACCGTACTAGAAGAACCTCCTTACACCCAACGCGTTTCGGGACACAGTTCAATCATTCTTCAGGGGTGCATGAAAAGGAGACGTTCATCTATAGTATAATTGAGAGCAAATACAGTCAGTTTAATCAATAGAGAATTGTACTCATGGTACAGAAAATACCACATATTTTAATAAGTCCACTTACATGAATAGAGAGGTGATTTTCAACATTTCATTGTCAAATATTAAAAATGTAGATACATAACATGGAGGACTATGCTGATGGGGTTGCTATCTCAAGGCATGTGGGCTTCAAATAAAGCAGATAAGTTGTGACTCTACTCCCCGAGGAGAAATATCTCCTCACATTCCAGGGCTGCAGGATGGCCAAGAGGATATACTGAGGCCAAACAAGAAGATCCCTAAAGAAAAGAAAATAAAGATAGTATGCTATATTGTACTGGATAGTGGCTCGGCTCCGCAAGCAGTCCCGCCTCCCTGCTGTTTCTGAAGCGAGTGCTGCCGAAAAAGACCGAGCCGACTGTACTGTGTGCATTTATTCATATTCATTTTTACCTATTTCTTTTATATATATATATATATATATATATATATATATATATATATATATATATATATATATATATACTGTATTTATTGGCGTATAACACTCACTTTTTCACCATGAAAATCGGGTGCAAAAAGCATGTGCGTGTTATACGCCAATACTTCAATTTTAGATGCCTTGTAGGGGACAGGGAGGGGGGCTGAATTGATGGCAATGGTGAGGCTGCATTGATGGCAATGGTGAGGCTGCATTGATGGCACTGGTGAGGCTGCATTGATGGCACTGGTGAGGCTGCATTGATGTGGACTGATGAGGCTGCATTGATGGCACTTGGGAGGCTGCATTGATGGCAATGGTGAGGCTGCAGATGGGCACTGACCCTTATATTGCTTCAAAGTTCCTTATTTCAAATTTATTTATTTTTTCCTGAAACTTCCCTCTTCAAATGAATGTGCGTGTTATACGCCTGTGCGTGTTATACGCCGATAAATACGGTGTATATATATATATATATATATATATATATATATATATATATATATATATATATATATTTTTTATACATATATTGTTGAAGCGGTTCTCCACACAATTATTTATTTATTTTTTCTTCTCCTGTTAAAAAGTATTTTAAGTCAACGTTAAACTCACTTTTTCTGTGTCTGTTCTGTATCCATGTCCGTTTTGTCCCGAAATCTGCACTTTTAAAATAAAAACAACTTAATTTCCATTTTGCTTGTGGGCATTTGAAGCCCACAAGCAATCACTTCCACATGTGAGTGAATCGGCTAAGTCTTAACAACAAACAGCTTGATACACACAGTGTTGCGCGATGATCTTCTTTTTTTGTGTTTTGTTTTCTTTGGAGATTGAGAGTAATTGGAAAACAAATATCTATTATTAGAAGACAAAGAAGATACATATGCAGAGGGTTTTTGATATATATTTATACTTTTAATAAGCAAAAAGGACACACATAAGGATTTTTGTGACACTATCCTATTATCTGTACCTATTGTGTCCGACCAATCGATTGTCAATTGATTGGTATGTGTATGTGTTTTGATAGTGAGATCGTTCTTCAGAGTTCAGTTTTTAACCAGATAAATATATAATGGTGAAATACTGTATTTTCCGGCGTATAACACGCACTTTTTCCCCCCTTAACCACTTTCAGACCGGACCAATTTGCAGCCAAAGGACCAGGCCCCTTTTTGCGATTCGGCACTGCGTCGCTTTAACTGACAATTGCGCGGTCGTGCGACGTGGCTCCCAAACAAAATTGACGTCCTTTTTTTCCCACAAATAGAGCTTTTTTTTTGGTGGTATTTGATCGCCCCTGCGGTTTTTATTTTTTGCGCTATAAACAAAAATAGAGAGACAATTTTGAAAAAAATGCATTCTTTTTTATTTTTTGCTATAATAAATATCCTCAAAAAATATATAAAAAAACGTTTTTTTCCTCAGTTTAGGCCGATACGTATTCTTCTACATATTTTTGGTAAAAAAAAAATCGCAATTAGCGATTATTGATCGGTTTGCGCAGAAGTTATAGCGTTTACAAGATAGGGGATTATTAATATTTTTTTTTTATTAGTAATGGCGGAGATCTGCGATTTTTTTTGTGACTGCGACATTATGGCGGACACATCGGACATTTTTGACACATTTTTGGGACCATTGTCATTTTTACAGCAATTAATGCATTTAAATGCATTGATTTCTGCATAAATGACACTGGCAGTGAAGGGGTTAACCACAAGGGGCAGTGTAAGAGTTAAGTATGCCTAGGGGTGTGTTTTTTACTGTGGGGGGGGCGTGTCTGTCAGCTAGTGAATGCTGATCTCTGCTCCAATCACAGGGAGCAGAGATCGGCATCACTAGTTGCTAGGCAGAACGGGGAGATGCTGTTTATCTCGGCATCTCCCCGTTCAGCCGCCCCGTGAAACGATTGCGGGGGTCCCTGCGGCGATCGAGTCCACGGGGACCGCAATCGGACTCACGGGGGTCGCGACCGGCGCGGGAGCGCGCCGCTCCCGGCGCGCCGCTCCCGGCGCGCTCCCGATGGCACGGACAGGCTAAAGGAGGGACTTATATATATACGCCCTCCTGCCTGTCCGTGCCATTCTGCAGACGTATATCTGCGTGCACCGGTCGGCAAGTGGTTAAAATCGGGGGAAAGTCGTGGGTGTGAGTTATACGCCGATACCCTCCCAGAAAAGTGACAAAAATAGCACGTGGCGCCGAAAAATAGCGAGCGCCGCTGAAAAATATCGAGCGCCTCCGAAAAAGACAGATTCGCCGCCGAAAAAGACAGAAGTGCCGCCGGAAAAGACCGAGCCGACTGTTCGGCTCCGCTTGTAGTCCCGCCTCCCTGCGCTCGCTCCCGAAACAGAAGGGAGGCGGGACCGCGAGCGGAGCCGAACATTTGCCTCGGTCTTTTCCGACGACGATACTGTCTTTTCTGGCGGCGAATCGTCTTTTCCGGCCGGGCGCGCGCGGTCTGTCTCGGTGGCGGGAAATTTAAACGTGGGTAAGGCTGCAAATGACGCTGGCAAGCTGCAAATGACACTGGGCAAGCTGCAAATGACGCTTGGCAAGCTGCAAATGACGCTGGGCAAGCTGCAAATGACGCTGGGAAAGGCTGCAAATGACGCTGGTCAAGGCTGCAAATGACGCTGGGCAAGCTGCAAATGACGCTGGGCAAGCTGCAAATGATGCTGGGCAAGCTGCAAATGACACTGGGCAAGCTGCAAATGATGCTGGGAAAGCTGCAAATGACGCTTAAATGTACGTTTTTTTTTTTCCCTAAACTTCCCTCCTAAAACTTTTTTTCCTTAAAATGCCCTCCTAAAATTGGGGTGCGTGTTATACGCCGATAAATACGGTATATATTGGTGGCACTTTAATCAGTATATATTGGTAGTAGCTCTCACTGCTACACAGTGCATTGTTGTTCACACACATTGTTTTTGCACATTGTTCTTCTTGCAGTTTTGCACAGTGCTTACTTTGCACCAGGAGCCTATCGAGGTGTATCTGAAGGATTTTATCACATTTATTAATTGAGGTCAACTGTATTAATTAAGGTTGATAAGAGCGCACTAATTGTTTACAGCATTGTTTATAGCACAGTTTACACATTTTTTCATATATGTATATATGTGTGTGTGTATATACACATTGTAAGATTGGGGTTATCAGACTCAAACGGTAGGTGTGTTTTCCAGTGAGTACGCCAGTACAAAATTGTATTTTTAAGGACCTGGTAGCCCACTTTTATTTAAAAGCACAGAAAAGTTCACAAAGACATCAGTACCCACGCGGGGGGGGGGGGGGGGTTCCACCATTACTGTATCTTGCACACTCAATACTTTAGCCTCCTGACTCACATTGTTCCCATATGGCTGATTCAGGCCTTTAGCCTAGGCCTCAGGTCTGCTCCTCAGACCCAAAAGAGTTTCCTAGAGTTAAGCTCCCTCCTAGCTCACTCCTGATCAGTGCCTTGCTGCTCTGCCACCAAGTACGTCTGCCTCCTGCAGACATGCATACTCTGGCTGCCCCCTGCAGCCCCTGACTCCTCTCAGAGGAATGGGAGTCCACCTGACTACCATGCACAGACTTCCTGTCTGTTGGGTGGAACCCTGAGCCATAGCCAGGTCAAAACTAAATGGCCCAGCACACAGCTGTGCAATCAGCGTGCCTTTCTCTCCGAAATCTGGCATAAACCAGAAATCCTCCAGGTAGAACAGGGTCCTACCGCCACATATCGAACCGGAGGGAGGAACACATAAACCCGTCACCATGGATGGGACACCTCTGTGCCAGCCACTCGCTGCGTAGGCCCATTTCTTTTTCCCGGTATGTTTTCACCAGCACTTCGCCTTGGCACCTCTGTGCCAACTATCAGCAGCAGGAGTCTTAATCTGCGCAACCTTTCTTCTAAAGGGGCACTCCACCCACATCTTCTTCCAGGTGTGCACTCCTTCCTAAACCGTGGGATCCCACTAACCTCTCTATCCCTTCTACCTTCTGGCCACGGGATCCTCCCTTTCTTCTTTTCTCCCATAGACCTACTCTCCCGAGACTGTTTGGGACCCACTTCCATGAAACCTGTCAGGGACTGACCACTCTCACTACCTGATGCAACACTAACCAACAATATCCGTTTCTCAGGTTCACTAACCCCTGTGTGGTTACTCTTGGCAACCAAATCATCTGAGATCAACACCACATGCTTCCGTTTAACTTCAATAGCAATGTTCCACAAGGAGTTATTCAACTCAATATCATCATTATCATCAGGACCTCTTGTCACCTTGTTTGCTAGGACAGTGTATAGGGAGGGACCATCTACAGGCAAGTAGTTACTCCCTATTGGACATTCCCACAGTTTCACATTGCCCCCTATTGTCCAACACTCCAAAAGCAGCTGTCCTACCAACGCACATTTTTCGCCACATTTTTCCACACCAATCTCTTTACCATTTATGTGTCCATTGGTACATCAACCAATACCTCTGAGCTGTCCGACAGTGCTCTACAGTGCTTCTAATACACTTTTTCATTACAGTTACCAACACTGTTATTTCCTGTCAAAGTGACTCCAGGTACCTCAAAATGCACCTCCCTGCGAGTGATGGACTGAATTCCCACTACTGCTGCGTCTTTTCCAGGTCCTTCCTTTACATGAGGTCTAGTGGGTGAGACAGTACATGCGCCATGTACCAACCACTGCTCAGCTGCACCAGCAGGAATGCAAAAAGAAGAAAAGAAAAAATGGTCCTGCGCTGGTGAAGGCGTTGTTGCTGTGAAGTTGTAGTGCTATTCTAACCAATAAGACTTGAGAAAATGATCATGCGTGTCCCGCTGCCTAGACTGACCAGGGGTGGTCTGGAGAAAACTGTGTAGGAGAAGTGGATGGAAGGCGCGTGATCAACCGCTTGTGTCAAATTCATACAGTTTATTCATGTTTAGTGGAATACATACATTGAATTCAAATATCAATATATATATATATATATAAAGAGGAAGATCAATGCATGTATATATATATATATATTATATATATATATATATATATATATATATATATATATATATATATATATATATATATATATATTAAAAATGGCATTACATTGGAAATAGGTTACAAATTGAGCGCTTAAAGGTTAAAAATAGAACATGCCCATGCAAGGGCATGTGTTTAAAATCTGGATGACGCGTTTCGAGGTAAACCTCTTCATCAGAGCTTTATAGATAGGAACAAAGTCTGTGTGAACCGGTAGATACAACAGCAACATGGAAAGGGGTAGCTAGTTGAGAGATATATATGATGAGTGAATGATTCTCTTTAGCTCTGTACCAGTCTACATTGTAGTGCTCTAAATGAAATGGAGATCGCATATATGTAAAATACAGAGCACATAAAAATGTATACTACACAGTATAGACTGGAGACGTGTGGTAGGAATATAAATTCAAATTAATATAGTAGATAAAATCATACATATTGTAGTTATGGAAAAAAAAATATTAATAATGAATAATGATAATATGACATTGTATCCGGTAGAGCGGATTGTATAATAAAAAGTCTTGACAGGTAAATGGTTCGCTATTAATAGTGTTATTTATGGTTTGTGAAACAGAGTGATCTCACTCACACACACAGAGAAACACACCTGTGCGCAAGCAAATACTCATACTTGAATACCCGCAAGTTTCTCACTACATTCAATGTCATGTTGATTTTGGGTATAGACGACGTGCGCATGCGTGTTCATGCATCCACGCCAGCACATGGGCAGTGGTGCCCAAAGTACAAATGGGTCCTCACTCAAAAATACAATGGTCTGTGAGCATGCATCTTCCCTAAAACCAACAATATATACCTTAATGACTGATGGCAAAGATAGAGCATTTATATGTAAACAGGTCTGTGTGCAATAAAATATTTATTATATATAGACCATGCATGTACGGGAGTGTGCATACAGTGAGCTCTAACAGGTGTTAGTTCCCATAAAAGAAGGTGAAAACCTGATGAGTGTGTGTGGGGGAACTGAATCGCACCTACCTAGGGAGAAAAAGCGAGAGATATTTCTGTTTCAATTTGGGTCTGTTGAATGTACCTACATGAAATGTATGCAAGGGGGAAAAAGAAAAAAAGGGGAACAACAGATGTAACAGGATGGATTGGTTTTAAAGGACTCACAATTTGCTGAAAGCTGAAAGTTGAAAGCTTCAATTGAGGGCGTTGTCCCTTCTTTGCTGTGCTCTCACAAGCTAATGCCCCCACATGGACACGGGGCAACATTGCATCCTTCTTGTATTTTCCAACATCTTCTATTGCCAGGGGTAACAGCAGACCCACACACATGGTCATACCCCTTGCAGGATGTTGGATACTGTGCCTTCTTCTCTAGGCTGACCACTTCACACAAGCAGCCATAACTTGAAACCACTGGTTTCTTGTGCTCTCCATCACCCCCTGCAGGCTGAACAAAATTTCCTTCACGGTTGCCAGGGGTGACAACAGACACTTTTGCACAAAGCTCTTCACTCAGAATTTGAGTCACATCTTTGCTGTAGCTCCTCCTTTCGGCAAACAGACTTTCTCCGGTTGCTATGGGAGACCACATTCTCCCCTCTGATCTTTTCCAGTGCTCTCTAGATTGGATTTCTCCTAGGAAATTGTCGTAGTCATCTCGGTTATGATACATCCCACGGTACACCTCTTGGTACTCCTCCATCAGAAAAGGTTGCACCAACTCAACCCAGTGACGTTTGGGCCATCCTCTGGAGGAAGCAATCATCACAAAATCATCCAGAAAGTCTTCCACATGTTCAGAAGGAGGCATAGGCCGTATGAAGTCAGCTGTATGGATTTTTGCTTTGTTGCCATGGGCAACCGCCCCCATCTGCTGCAATCAGTGCGGCCAAGTGCTCCAGTGCGGCCAAGTCCATCACCTGGGGCTTGTTCTGTCGGTAACAACCCCTCCAGCCACAAGATTCTGTCTCTCATCTCAGCAAACATCGCTTCCTTTTTGCGTTTTGACTGCCCCATCTCTGCAGTCAGGCACACAACGCTTTTTAACACAGTTCCTTTTAACACTGGACAATTTTGCATACTGTCTTCTTTAAGACTTGCAAACAGCACACTTTCACATGCAGACTCCACTGGTTCACATTAGCTGCTCCTCACAGCATTGCTGTAAAACATGGTTTCTTGCTACTCACTGTTTCTGGTATGCGAGGATCTGGAACTCTTCCAAATCTGCCTGAAGCAATATCTCCAGCACGTGTAAGATTGGGGTTATCAGACTCAAACTGTAGCTGCGTTTTCCAGTGAGTACTGAAAAACTGTATTTTTTAAGGACCTGGTAGCCCACTTTTATTTAAAAACACAGAAAAGTTCACAAAGACATCAGTACCCACACAGGGGGGGGTTCCACCATTACTGTATCTTGCACACTCAATACTTTAGCCTCCTGGCTTACATTGTTCCCATATGGCTGATTCAGGCCTTTAGCCTAGGCCTTAGGTCTGCTCCTCAGACCCAAAAGCTCCTAGCTCACTCCTGATCAGTGCCTTGCTGCTCTGCCACCAAGTACGTCTGCCTCCTGCAGACATGCATACTCTGGCTGCCCCCTGCAGCCCCTGACTCCTCTCAGAGGAATGGGAGTCCACCTGACTCCCATGCACAGACTTCCTGTCTGTTGGGTGGAACCCTGAGCCATAGCCAGGTCAAAACTAAATAGCCCAGCAAACAGCTGTGCAATCAGCGTGCCTTTCTCTCCGAAATCTGGCGTAAACCAGCAATCCTCCAGGTAGCACAGGGTCCTACTGGCACAATATATATATATATATATATATATATATATATATATATATATATATATATATATATATTATTTGCAATTATTTAATGGGAACAAAAACAAATCTCTGATTAATAATTTTTATTACTACCAATCCTTATATGCTTGGTATGCAGAGACACATATATGATATATATATATCTTTTCTCCAACTCTGTGTTTTCTTTAGGGATCTCCTTGTTTGGCCTCAGTATATCCTCTTGGCCATCCTGCAGCCTTGGAATGTGAGGAGATATTTCTCCTCGGGGAGTAGAGCCACAACTTGTCTGTTGTCTAGACCAGCGTTTCTCAACTCCAGTCCTCAAGGCGCCCCAACAGGTCATGTTTTCAGGCTTTCCATTATTTTGCACAGGTAATTTGATCAGTTACACTGCCTTAGCAATTACCACAACTGTTTTATCTGAGGGAAATCCTGAAAACATGACCTGTTGGGGTGCCTTGAGGACTGGAGTTGAGAAACACTGGTCTAGACTCTTATCTGCTTTATTTGAAGCCCACATGCCTTGAGATAGCAACCCCACCAGCACAAACCTCCATGTTATGTATCTACATTTTTAATATTAGACAATGAAATGTTGAAAATCACCTCGCTATTCATGTAAGTGGATTTATTAAAATATGTGGTATTTTCTGTACCATGAGTACAATTCTCTATTAATTAAACTGACTGTATTTGCTCTCAATAATGCTATAGATGAACGTCTCCTTTTCATGCACCCCTGAACAAAGATTGAACTGTGTCCCAAAACACGTTGGGTGCAAGGAGGTTCTTCTAGTATGGTGAGATTAGCTGATGACTTTGTTCAGATAAATCAATATTTAAAGTGGTGGAACACCCTGAAAATGAAAACTGGTAAAAATGTTAGTAACAATTTAAAAAAAAAATTTTTTTTTACTTACCAGAAAAGGCTGTTGCTAGGCAGATCGTCCTAATCTGCCTCCTCCAGCGCCGCGTGATCTTCTCTTCTTCCGTCTTCAGGTGAATGGGGCGCGGTGTGTTATGGCAACTGTGTCCCACAACACACCACGTTCCCCATTCACAAATGACACTCGCGCATGCGCAGTAGGCCGTGCGACGACTCGCGCATGCGCAGTAGGCCGCGCGCCGACTCGCGCATGCGCAGTAGGCCGCGCGCCGACTCGCGCATGCGCAGTAGGCCGCGTGAAGCTGTTTCCCTTAGTGAGGATGGCGGCACTGGATCCGGATAGCCAAGGGACATCTTGCCTCCATGAAGGACATCGCGGGCGCCCTGGGAAGGTAATTGTACTTATTAAAAGTCAGCAGCGACTTTTTTTTTAGCTGCTGACTTTTAAAAAAAAATTTTTGAAGGTGAATCCCCGCTTTAATGCCCCATTGTATTTTTTAATCTTGTTCAATTATAAATAAAAACGTTGTTGTTACTATAAATACTTGCACAAATTAATACTATTTGGTGCCCTAAATGTCCACCCAGGGGAAACCTCTCTCTTTCTTGATTACTGGATGTGGCACCCCATAGGCATAGATTTTCCATTTGCACTTTCTTTCTCTATTAATTTCAAACACTTTTGTCTTCTTCAGGAAGATTCAATCTCAATTCTTCTTTAATCCTCTAAAATTAAATTCTATATGGACCATCATCTTCATGGCATCAAGCAAAGCCTCCTCGAATACTTAATCACTAAAGGGTGAGCACGAGTGATGCCAAAATTGCCACCACACAAATTTAATTTGTAAGTCCCAATAGTGGATACTATGCATTAGAATGTAGAGCCCATAAAATATTCAATGAGAAGGAACGCTAATCCCGTACACTCAACAAAGGCCACCAGAAAATGACATCCATGTGCCTTTAACCGGTTCCCGACCGGCGCACGACGATGTACGTAGGCAGAATGGCACGGACAGGCAGGAGGGCGTATATATATGTCCCTCCTTAATGCCGTCCGTGCCATCGGGAGCCCCCCGGGAGCGGCGCTCGATCACTGCGGGGACACCCGCAATTGTCTCACAGGAAGGCTGAACGGGGAGATGCGGAAATACACAGCATGTCCCCGTTCTGCCTAGCAACTAGTGACGCCGATCTCTGCTCCCTGTGATTGGAGCAGAGATCAGCATTCACTAGCTGACAGCCACGCCCCCCCACAGTAAGAAACACACCCCTAGGCATACTAAACCCCTACACTGCCCCCTAGTGGTTAACCCCTTCACTGCCAGTGTCATTTATACAGGAATCAATGCATTTAAATAGCATTGATTGCTGTATAAATGACAATGGTCCCAAAAATGTGTCAAAAATGTCCGATGTGTCCGCCATAATGTCGCAGTCACAATAAAAATCGCTGATCGCCGCCATTACTACTAAAAATAATTATTAATAAAAATGCTATAAAACTATCCCCTATCTTGTAAACGCTATAACTTCTGCGCAAACCAATCAATAATCGCTTATTGCGATTTTTTTTACCAAAAAATATGTAGAAGAATACGTATCGGCCTAAACTGAGGAAAAAATTTTTTTTTATATATTTTTGGGGGATATTTATTATAGCAAAAAATAAAAAGAATGCGTTTTTTTTTTCAAATTGTCGCTCTTTTTTGTTTATAGAGCAAAAAATAAAAAACGCAGGGGCGAGAAAATACCACCAAAAGAAAGCTCTATTTGTGGGAAAAAAAGGATGTCAATTTTGTTTGGGAGCCACGTCGCACGACGGCGCAATTGTCAGTTAAAGCGACGCAGTGCCGAATCGCAAAAAGGGGCCTGGTCCTTTGGCTGCAAATTGGTCCAGTCTGAAAGTGGTTAAGAAAGTTCTGTGTTACTTACTTTTTTGTACAATCTATGGTGAGAAGAATGTGGGCACATTAGCATAGAACGCTATCTCTTTTTTGTGAACTATTGTGTTACTGTTAGTGTTTAAAAGTTTGTTTAAGCATTTAATTTCTACTTTTCAATCAAATATGTTGTTTCTTTTTCAGAAACATATGAAATAATCACTAATGACAAGAGTGATTTTTTAAAAACTATAACAAAATATACTTATTTTTACCAACCAATGAAGTGCAAGCAGTCCTTCTTCTATGGGCTGAAGAGAGCCCTTGAAATTTCCCCTGCTGATTCCATCATTTTGGTTTATAGTTTTGGTTTTTCAGATTTGGAATACATTGAACCTGATGAACTGAATAATTTGTATTCATTACTGGAGCAAAAGAAGTTGCAAGTAAGAGCCTTGCATGTAAAGTCTTACATCGTCTACGTATCTCTACTTCATAGCTAAACATTTTACTTTTTTCTACAGGTTCATATTTTTTTATTCAGAGCATGGTATTGTGAAGAAAGTGCTTCTGATGAAAATATATTGGATACATTCAATAAAATGTCATCACTTAGTAATGGAGGATTCTTTGTCATAGGAAATATTAATTATAATATGGTAAGAATCATATTAGAAGCCTAGGAAGCTTACTGTATTAGTGAAGGTAAAAAACATTTTGATGGTGAAGATTATGGGATCTATTTATTAAAACAATCCTTTGTGAATGTCTCATCATTCACACAAATTAGTAATACCTGTAATGTTTGGGATACAATATGTGTGTAATGTCAGTTCTACATGTATCCTTTCACTGGGTGAATGTAACGTTCAATTATCATTTGATCCTAAGAGGAAATAGCTATAAGAACATTCAACTATGACAGTTGCCATTCACCAATAGAGAAAATAGCCTAATGCTACAGGCATTCGACCATCAGGGGAAATAATATGAGGATGACCTCTGCACTGTGTACAATGTATGGAGGATCCTGTGTAAATAACTGAACAAATGGGTGCTCTGCCAAGTGAATCTCCAGCTGCAGTGTGAATCTGTCACATTTAGCAGTGGTATTATTATCAATACTAAATGTGACAGATTCAAACTGATGATTCACCAATGACTCAACCTCACCTGACATACTTAGCTGTCAGCTGGGATTTCTGATTTACAGGTGAATGAAAACAAACAGTGGGCATACTGTAAAAAACTGCTTTAGTTCTGGTATGGATTTTAAAGGCGGCCCACAAAAAAGAGACACTGTGGGGTTCCCCCAAAATTCATTCCAGATTTTGATGAGGGTTTCTCCCTCCATTTAAAATTGGGGGCCCACAGATACCACCCATTCACACAAGAATAAGTTAGGAGTACATGGTACCCCTACTTATTCTTAAAACGTCAATAGTAAAGAAACACTAAATAGTTTTGATAAGTCCTTTCACCACTTGATTTCTGGAAGATGTACCCCTTCATGACCAGGTTAATTTTGCTATAGGACACTGTGTTATTGTAACTGACAATTGCACGGTCATGCAACGCTGTACATAAATTAAATTCATATATTTTTTCCCCACAAATAGAGCTTTCTTTTAGTTGTATTTGATCACCAAGGATGAGCCGAACACCCCCCCCCCCCAGTTCGGTTCGCACCAGAACTTGCGAACAGGCAAAAAATGTGTTCAAACGCACGAACACCATTAAAGTCTATGGAACACGAATGGGAAAAATCAAAAGTGCTAATTTTAAAGGCTTATATGCATGCTATTGTCTTAAAAAGTGTTTGGGGACCCGGGTCCTGCCCCAGGGGACATGTATCAATGCAAAGAAAGATCTTGACAAAGTGCTGAAAACTTTGTCAAAAACGCCTCCTTGCTGTGAGTGACAGGTGATTTACATATCTCATGCACTAGCCTGAGACAGGCACATCCTGTGTAAAAAGTTCACAATTCACATCCCCTCCTCTCCAGCTCTCCCAGGATTGGCTTCATTTGCTGTGTTTTGACTGGTCTGTGGATCACATCCCATGATGAGAAACAGCCAGAGTGAAAGGAAATGTATTCTCGAGTGAACAGCAAGAAGAATATAGGGGAGATGTATGTAGTCAGAGCTGGGCAGAGTAGAACATCCAGTGATCTGATGATTGTTATAGTGCAGTGTGTGTGTCTGAGGTCACCTGATCACAGATAACATTCCTTTCCATCACCAGGAATTGTTATGTGGGGGAGGGGTGGATTTCCCACTTTTTATAATTACACAGGATGTGCCTGTCTCAGGCTAGTGCATGAGATATGTAAATCACCTGTCACTCACAGCAAAGTTGTCAGCACTTTGTCAAGATCTTTCTAACTGAACAATAAAAGAGGATTTCTCAGGGCTGGAGTAAATCTGTGTGGCAAGACTGGTCTCAAATGAAAGGAAATCTTATTCTCTACGACATAAAAAAAATTGGGTTTACATCCACTTTAAAGTGAAACAATAAAAGGGAAATATGCCTTTAAATTTCTTACTGGGGGGTTTCTATAATATGACTGCAAAGTGGTGCATTTTTCCCGTGTTTAGAACAGTCCCACAGCAAAATGAAATTTCTAAAGGAAAAAAAGTCAATATAGATAAAACTCATTGAAAAAAACTGCATGGGTTTCCCCCCACAGTCCATTACCAGGCCCTTTGGATCTGGTATAAATATTAAAATACGAACCAAAATTACGAACCCAAATTTTTTAAAAAATTGCGTGGGGGTCCCCCAAATTCCATACCAGCCCCTCCAGGTCTGGTATGGATATTAAGGGGAACCCTGGGCCAAATTAAAAAAATGGCGTAGGGATCCCCCTCAAAATCCATACAAAACCCTTTAGGTCTGGTATGGATTTTAAGGGGAACCCTGCGTCCCTCCTCCTGAACCGTACCAGGCCACATGCCCTCAACATGGGGGATGGGTGCTTTGGGGCAGGGGGGGCTCTGTCTGTTGATGGGGACAGTAGGAGACCTCCAGATCCTGCCCCCATGTGAATTGGTAACAGGTACATTGTACCCCTACCATTTCACGTGGGGGTAGCCCCCACGCAATTTTTTTTTTTAAATTTTGGTTCGGGGTTTCCCTTAATATTCATACCAGACCCAAAAGGCCTGGTAATGGACTGGGGGGGAACCCATGCAGTTTAATTTAATGAGTTTTATCTGTATTTCCGAGACCCGACAATACATTACAGCCGCAAGTAGTTTTAAATGACTTTTTCCTTTAGACATTTCATTTTGTGTTGGGACTATTCTAAACACGGGAAAAACATGCCACTTTACAGGCATACTATAGACACCTCCCAGGTACAAAATTTAAAGGAATATTTAACTTTTATTGTTTTACTTCAAGCATTATTAAAATCACTGCTCCCGAAAAAACTGAAGTTTTTTTTTGCATTGATACATGTCCCCTGGGGCAGGATCCGGGCCCCCAAACACTTTTTATGACAACCCCATGCATATAAGTCTTTAACATGAAAAATCAAAAGTGCTCATTTTAATCTCCCAGACTTTTTTAAACGGTGTTCTGCGGCTTTGAAATTTGCAGCGAACACCGCAAATTGTTCGCTATTTGGCGAACAGATGAACACCTGATGTTCAAATCTAATGTAAACATCGGGCTCATCCCTATTGACTGCCACTGTTTGTTTGTTTTTTTGTTTTTTTTGCATTATAAATGTAAAAAGACCAAAATATTTGAAAAAATATATTTTTTTACTTTCTGCTATCAAACATATCCAATATGATGTTAAAAAAAATTGAATTTCTTCAATTAGGCCAATATGTATTCTGCTACATATTGTTGGTAAAAAAATAAATATCCCAATAAGCATATATTGATTGGTTTGCACAAAAGCTATAGCAGCCACAAAGTATGATATACTGATTTTTTTTTAAATACTATTAATGGTGATGATCAGTGGCTTTTAGCAGGACTTCAATACTGTTGTGGACAATCTGTAAATAACTGACACTTTGGGCACTTTGTGGGAACCAGTGACTCAAATACAGTTAACAGTGTTAAAATATACACTGTCACTGTACTAATGACACTGGCTGGGAATGAGTTGAACATCTCGGGTGATCAAAGGATTAAATGTGTGCCTAAGCAGTGTTTAATGTGTAATGTGAGGTGCTTTCACTAAGGGATGTGCTGGTTTTTGTTCCCTGACAAAAGGGACAAACGAAAACTGGCACATCCCTGTTCACAGGATAGAGCTCTGTATTGTTTACATTGTCAGAGCTCTGTCCTGTATTCCTATCAGTTTTACACACAATCCCGGTGGCTGCAGCCACCGGATTGTGTAGAATGGACATGTGCAATTCTTTTTGTTCTGAATTCATTTTTTAACAAATTTCAACAAATTTGTTAATTCATAAATATCCGAATTAACGAAAACCCCCTTAACAATTTTTTCCGAAATATTCATAAATTTGTACTATTCTAAAATCCATAAATGTGTAAATTCATCAATTTTAAAATTCTAAAATTCATAAATTCGGAAATTCTAAATTTGAAAATCCAAAAACCCAAAAATTAGAAAATCTGAAATAATAATTAACTATTAAATTATAGGTACTGGAATTTCCTTTCAAATTTGGCTTTTAGTGAACGTAACAAATATAAATGTATTCAAAGTTACGAATTATCTGACATAATGAATGTCGTATCTAAATGAATGGAACATAATAATAATAAATAACAATAATAAGAAGAACTTACAATTTTTATGATTTATTATTCATTTGTTTCATTCCTTTTGTTTAGAGGCGGCATTCGTTATTTCGGATAATTTGTAACTTCGGATAAATTTGGATTGGTTACGTTAACAGCCAAATTTGAAAGGGAATTCCAATTCCTATAATGTAATAGTTAGTTATTATTAGTTAGTTAGTTACTTATTCTTTAGAGTTTTTGGATTTTCGTTATTTTCTTGTTTTTAATTTTAGATTTTTCAAATTTACAAAGTTACAAATTGCGATCATAACGTATGACCCAAAAAAACTCAAAAAACTAAAACGAATGAAATGAAAACAAACACATTTTTTGGCAATGCACATGTCTAGTGTATAAAACCCACTCATTGTTGTACAGACCTGACAGCAAAAAGGTTAATGGCCTAAAGAGGAGGTTTTGTACCTATAAACACATTTATCCCATAATACAATTTGTGTTTATTCAAATAGCAAATCATATTTCTCTTTTATTTTCTGCAGTATTTTCAGTCAATGAAATATTTATTATCTAAACCTCTAAATTCATCTGTTGGCATCCTGAACCTCAAAATAAATGTCACTGAGGAATATACGGCAGTGTTTAATGTTACAGCCTCCTTATCATATTTACTGATCAGAGGAAATGATAGATTCACTCTTAATTTTACTGATCCAAATGGTAAGTTCATTATTATAGAATTTCAGTGAGTTTCACTGCACACATTGCAATATCCTTTGTATCTTCCACCAACTATGCAGCATAAGGTTATATGGAAAAATAAAAAGAGTAGCGCTTTTTTTTTTTTTAAAATCTTTATTTAATTCGTTTTTCCAAGGAACAATCAGTACATCGTATCTGCAAAAGTGCAAAGAATTCACAATTATGATTTCGTATCTTAGTCCCTTTTTTTGCCCCCCCCCACCTTCCCCTCTTTGTATGACTTATCTTTAGGCTTTCTCCTCGCTCCTAGTTTTATCCTATAATCCTATAATTCCGACATACAACGTGTGGGTCTTCTATCGGGTAATCTCTCTATAATATCTCCAAGAATTTCTAAAGTCGTTCCATTCTGACCACTTATTTCTGTGTCCCTCTTTTTCCCCTAGCCCCCCCACTTGTTGCTCAATGTTGTCTAATCTTTGAGTCGCATTTACACTAAGAATCCAATCACGTGCCGTCGGGCAATCAGGCCTTCGCCACTTTGCCGGTATTAGATTCTTAGCTTCGTTTAAGAGGGTAGGTATTATAGATGAAATATATTGTTTCTCCGGGGTCTCAGTCCCATGGAAGAGGACCACCCAGGGATCCTCTGGAATCTGTATCTTAGTGATATAGCAAATTAGTTCTAGTATTTCTCTCCAATATTTTGCAATTGCCGGACACCCCCACCAGATGTGCGCCGCCGTTCCCCTTATTTTACATCCCCGCCAGCAATCCGAGGCGGAGCTCCCCTGTATCTTACTGACCCTATCGGGGGTAAGGTACCACCTAGATAAACATTTAAAGTTCGTTTCAACTGATTTCATAGGAAACGAAGAGCTATGTGTGATCTTAAGTATTTTTCCTAAATTATAATGTGTGCATTGTGATCCTAACTCTTCCTCCCATTTCGAGACATATGGAGGTGCATTCAGCGCTCCCTCAACCCAAATATAGTTCTTGGACAATTCCCGTACGCACAGGCTCTCCAAACTATTCAGTTCGTCCATGCCACGTATCGGCTGAGGGAGGCTCCCTACAAAATGTTTTAACTGTATGTACCTCCAAAGGTCAATGTGCATTAGCTCCGTGTTTAAACTCAATTCGTGAAATGTGCAGATTTCCCCATTTTTTATAATGTCTTTTAATCGTGCCCCGTCCTGTTTTATCCAGTTCCCCCCCACGTCCCTCCTACCTGGTGCAAAGAGTGTGTTATTTTTTAAAGCTATTAGAGGTGAATTGTATTTCCATTTCTGCCTTCTATATATCTTGTCCCAAATATCCAATGTTACCCGTGTTATTTCGTGAGTTTTTTCCCCCAATGTGCAGGCTTTTGGTGGGTTCCATAATTCGTGTCCTAAGTGCGTGTTGCTTACAATGTTCTCTAGTCTATTCCATCTCTTGTCCCCGTCCTTCGCCCATACAATCGCCCTTGAAATTGCTACAGCCATGAAAGTTTTTTCGAAGTCCGGGATCGCAAGCCCTCCCTGTTTTTTTTCCTAGTTAGGATCTTAGCTGGGATGCACGTTTTTTTATTGGACCATATAAATCGTGAGATTATTTGATTCAGAGTTTTGAAGAATATCTGAGGCAAGGACAGAGGGAGCATCTGGAACTTATAGGTTATTTTAGGGGCTACTATCATTTTTATTGCATTAATGCGGCCCACCCAAGAAAGGGGCCGGGTCCCCAGACTTAGGGTTTCTTTTTTTATCTCGTTCAGCAGGGGGATATAGTTTAATAGATACATTTTCTTTGTTGTGTCAGCTAGGGTTACCCCCAAATATTTAATGTTTGCACGCCAGGGAAAATTGAATTCTTTTGAGAGGAGATCTACCTCCTTCTTGGTGATATTGATATTCAAAATTTCCGACTTGTCTAGGTTAATTTTCAGATTTGATGTCTGGCCAAATGATTTAAGCACCTTCAGCAGGTTAGGCAGTGTGGTCCTAGGATTTGAGACAAAGAAAAGGATATCATCGGCGAAAGCCGCAATTTTGTGTTCTTCACTACCCGCTCTGATCCCTGAAATATCACTGCAGTCCCGGATCCTACAAAGTAAGGGCTCCATGGACAGAACGAACAAGAGTGGTGAGAGAGGACACCCCTGCCTCGTTCCGTTCTTCATTGTGAAGACTGCAGATGACATCCCGTTAACCCTTACCGACGCCTGTGGCAGCTGATACAAGGAACCAATCCATTTCAATATTTTTGGGCCAAACCCCATTGCCTCCAACGTCCCCATCATATGACCCCAGTCTACCCTGTCGAACGCTTTTTCTGCGTCGATCGACAGGAGTAGACTGGGGACCTTACCCGTCCTCGCGACTTCCAGAAGCAAGACGGCCTGAACCCCGTTGTCCCGTCCTTCCCTCCCCGTTACGAACCCGACTTGGTCGGGATGCACTAATTTTGTAATCTTTTCCTTAAGCCTATTAGCCAGGACTTTGGCGAATAATTTAGTGTCCACGTTTAATAACGCAATTGGGCGGTAACTCGAACAAAGGGTCCTATCTTTACCTTCTTTGTAAATTAATGTAATGGAAGCCAGGAGGGCCTCCCTGCCCATAGAGCACTCCCTCCCCAATTTGTTCCAAAAGTGACATAGTTTTGGGACCAGGATTTCCTTATATTTTTTGTAGTATGCTAGAGAGAAACCGTCAGGACCCGGGCTCTTCCCAACCGGGGAGCTGCCAAGGGCCCTAAGGATTTCCTCTTCCGTGATGGCACTGTCAGGGTCCAGTCTGTCGTCATGGGAAAGTACAGGGAGATCGCACTCACTCAGAAATGCGGAGTCCCCTTCTGTCCCAGACTGGGTGATGCTGCCCCCGTGCCTTACGTCATATAATTCCTCGTAATAGGCCTTGAATTAATTTGCTATTTCTTTTGTGGAGTTAACCACCGACCCATATTTATTTTGTATCTTCTCAATGAAGTTCCTATCTCTTTTCTTTTTGAGCATGTTTGCTAGGAATTTACCACTCCTATTACTCCCCTGGTAACGCTCTCTAGCTATTTTGAAGAACCACTTAGAGGACTCCTGCTCCATGGCTGTAAGCAACTCCTCCCTTTTTTTGAGCAATCTGTGATAAGTTTCTTGTTTATCGTGTACCGCCTTTTTATGATCTTGTTCTAGTTTAGCGAGATCGGCCGAGAGACTCTGAATCCTGGCCTGCCTCTCCTTTTTTTTTTCCTGCTCCGATGGAGATGAGGATACCCCTTACATAGGCTTTGTGGGCCTCCCAGAGTGTCGCTGGGGAAACATCTCCTGTCTCGTTGTTTGCGAAAAAGAACTCAATTTCCCTTTTAATTATCTCCGATGATTCAACATCCGAGATAAGCTTGTCATTAAGCCGCCATGTGAATGATTGTCTCTGGGGGTCAGGGGTCCCCATCTCCATCGAAACTGGGGCATGGTCCGATAGAGTCGTTACCTCGATCTTTATTGTCTTTATATGGTCTAGGAGTCTATGATCGATAATGAAATAGTCCAGACGGGAGTGGGTTCCATGTACGGGGGAGAAGAAAGTATAATCGCTCTGTTTTGCATGGAATATGCGCCAGGCATCTACCAGCTGGAGGTTCCGCATTTTATTTTTCAATTTTTTTAACTGCGTGTAGCTTGGGGTCTTGGCCTGCGATGTAGTATCTTGGTCGGGGTCTAGGCATAAGTTAAGGCCCCCCCCAAGATCACCCCCCCTCCTGGAACCTCTTTAGCCGTCCCAGTACCTGGCTAAAAAATTTAATAGGGTTTTTATTAGGGGAGTAGACGTTGACCAGAGTAAACAACTCCTCGCCTATGCTACCCTTAAGGAAAAGATATCGCCCCTCGGGGTCCACCTGCCTATCTGTTAGTTTGAATCTTATGTTTTCCGCAAATCCGATGGCCACCCCTTTGGAACCCCTAGTAGAGGAATCACAGTAGAACCACGTCGGAAAGTTCCTAGAGTAAATCTTAATGTTGTTCTCGTGAGTGAGGTGTGTTTCCTGCAAAAAGACTATATCTACTTGGAGCCTCTGGAGTTCTCTCAGGATTTTAAACCTTTTCACCCCCGAATTCATTCCCCTCACGTTGTATGTCAGGAATTTTATTCCCAGCTTACCCATTCTCTAGCGAGAGCGTCGGAAGAAGCCTTTTATTGTTGCTTTTAAGCCTTTTAAATAGTCTAACAAAGAGGTTGCCCCCCTCCCCATCCCCCCCTCCTCCCCCCTCTGTGTAGAGTTCACTCAGAGCTGTTTAGGTTCGGCAATTTTCGGAAGCTCCGTAGTCCTTCGTACTGCGCAAGCGCTGCACCTGCACAGTACAGGGGGTCCTTATCCGGCGGGGGAACTTTTTCGGCAAGACACCGGAATTACACTACTGCCATCTAGTGGCGGTAGATGTAATTGGGGTAACTAAGCCAAAGTAATGGGAACTGAGTTACCATGAGGGGAAAAGTAATCAGTTAGATTACTCGTTACCCTCTAAAGTAACTGCGTTAAGTAACTCAGTTTATTTTAACTCAGTTACTTACATCACTGATAATAAACCCCACAAATAAATGAATACTGTAAACACTGTAAACCATATGTGAGCAATAAAAAAATGGATAGTGAAAAATAAATGACACAAAAAACACTAAAAATTATTTGAAGTGAAAGTCCAGCAAAACAAATCCAAATTATTGAATATGTCTTCAAAAACAGTTCCACCCGTGCAATATATGATGAATAAAACAATCCAAATAAATCTTCAAAACAGCTGTAAGTGATCCACCACCAAGGGAGAAATTTGAGACTTACTTCTTACCAAATGCATATGACACCCCATTACAGAGTGTCATAATAAGCCTGTATAAAGATAGCCCTCCTTTAGACTCCTTGGAGATGCCGCAGGTGTCGGCAGCCTGGGTGAACCACTCCACACTCCTTTAGCCTAACTCTCATAGATCAACATTCATGGGTATGGATCTTTTCTCATCAGCAGTATATAACAGTCTTGTGACTTCTACCAGTGCCTCTTTAAAGCTTGTAGGGGACGCTCAAGTTACAAGCTTTAGGCCCCTTTCACACTGGTGGTGTTTTTCAGGCGGTACAGCGCTAAAAATAGCGCCTGTACAGCGCCTGAAAAAATCCGGCCCCATTCACTCCAGTGTGAAAGCCGGCGGGCTTTCACACTGGAGCCGTGCGCTAGCAGGACAGCTGGAAATGGTACAATTATCCCAGCTCGATAACGGACATACCTGTGTCATTTCCAGCTGTCAGCAGTACATGCTTTTAAAGTGGAAGTAAACCCTTCCATATGACTTTGGCCTACAGGTAAGCCTAGATTATCATGCTCTTTTGTGTTTTTTTTTTGCCTTCCTTTGGATCAACTGTGGGTATAGAATAGGGGTTTATTGGATTGTACGATATATTTTATTTTTATTTATTATTTCTTTTTTTTTTTTATGGTTGAACTTGATGGACTTGTGTCTTTTTTCGGCCTAGCTAACTATGTAAATATGTAATATTACACTATTGGGATCCTTCTCTCTATTACAGTGGTGTGAAAAAGTGTTTGCCCTCTTCCTCATTTCCTGTTCCTTTGCATGTTTGTCCCACTTAAGTGTTTCGGAACATCAAACCAATTTAAACAATAGTCAAGGACAACACAAGTAAACACAAAATGCAATTTGTAAATGAAGGTGTTTATTATTAAAGGTGAAAAAAAATCCAAACCATCATGGCCCTGTGTGAAAAAGTGATTGCCCCCCTTGTTAAAACATACTATAACTGTGGTTGTCCACACCTAAGTTCAATTTCTCTAGCCACACCCAGGCCTGATTATTGCCACACCTGTTCACAATCAAGGCATCACTTAAATAGGAGCTGCTTGACACAGTAAGGTCCACCAGAAGATCCTTAAAAGCTACACATCATGCCGAGACCCAAAGAAATTCAGCAACAATTGAGAAAGAAAGTAATTGAGATCTATCAGTCTGGAAAGGGTTATAAAGCCATTTCCAAAGCTTTGGGAATCCAGCGAACCACAGTGAGAGCCATTATCCACAAATGGCGAAGACATGGAACAGTGGTGAACCTTCCCAGGAGTGGCCGGCCGCCCAAAATTACCCCAAGAGCGCAGCGACGACTCATCCAAGAGGTCACAAAAGACCCCACAACAACGTCCAAGGAACTGCAGGCCTCACTTGCCTCAGTTAAGGTCAGCGTTCATGCCTCCACCATCAGGAAAAGACTGGGCAAAAATGGCCTGCATGGCAGAGTTCCAAGGAGAAAACCACTGCTGAGCAAAAAGAACATCAAAGCTCGTCTCAATTTCTCCACAACACATCTTGATGATCCCCAAGACTTTTGGGACAACATTCTGTGGACCGATGAGACAAAAGTGGAACTCTTTGGAAGGTGTGTGTCCAAGTATATCTGGCATAGAAGGAACACTGCATTTCAGAAAAAGAACATTATACCAACAGTGAAAGGAAGAATGAGTATCAATGCAGTGTGGTGCTGCAGATACTGAAAAAGGGTAATCATGTGCCACGTCCTTGGTATAATATAGAAAAAGGAAGGGGAGGGACTTATGGACTTTTTAGGCACTGTAGACTGTTTTTTAAAATATCAAAAATTTATTTATTAAGGAGAAACAACATACATAAAAGACCGCGTACATCTAAAAACATATACATTTGAGTCAAAGAAAGGAAAAAGACATTAACAAGGTAAGGAATCGCATTAGCAGCCTATAAGTAATAAGCCTGAGGGATACCACAGAACAAAGATCGGTGTTGAAGACGGATTTTGTCCAGAATTGATGGGGTATCCGATAAGGAGGCAGAGGTGCAGTGCGATAATGGTAGATTTTGACGAAAGCTCTACATGTTTCGCGTTTTTTCATTTAACGCTTCGTCTGGAGCCTGAAGTTGCGGTGACTAACAAACAAATATGAAATTTAAAGGACATGGTAAGTATATGCATATCACTAATACTTCTTGGATAACATGTTCTATTTATACATAAAGGATAAATATAGATCTAAAGTGGTTGTCGAGTGTGGCCATCAAACTCCCATCATCACTACCAGACAGTGCGCAGCAGGGGTAGAGGCCAGTATTCCAAACACCCAGTGGGGACGTGTAAAATATCATATTGAACTGTCAGTTAATTGTAAAGAAAAATGTACTTACTACAATTCATAATTTGTTCAAAAAACGTATAAAGGAAGAGAATAAAGTCCCTGTTGTCTCCCCACCAACCAGAGGAGGGTGATGAGCATGGAATAGGGTAGAGTTGAATAACACGTACCCCAGGTATGGTCCTAAATGGTAACCAGACATAAAATTAGTCAACTGTTAATACAGACAGGATAGATAGGCATAATGGATAGATTGACCCCAACGAGGATTGAGGGGTTGGCTCACCTAAATGCAGAGGAGGGGAGGTTTTTTGAGGACTCCCTCGGTTAGATGTATGTACCAGCACTGTAATTGTTGTATGGTGGGTTCCCGGGTAGAATCGGCCAAGATGAAAAGTTAGTCCGATTAATGGTCAGATATGAGAAGCCTTAATGTTGGGGAGCGGTGCCAAAATGGACCTGTATAGTAGGGCCATGGGTTTAAAAAAATGCCTCAATTGAAAAAAGGTAGACATAAGTAGAATAATGTAGCATGGCCGAACGGCGTGTATATAACTCACCATCCTGGGGTACAGAGAAGTCAAGCCTACCAGCATCACAGCGGTGGTGGAGAGCGGGGGACGCTGACAGAAAGCACATCCTAGTGTGCTTAAGTACACGTCCCATCCGTGGTCACATGTCCGGCGTCGCCGGCGTGACGTCATCCGGATCGGCCTCAGGGAACGTACCGCGCATGCGCCGACGTCCCGTCCCGCGCCTGCGCATTGAGGCTGGGACGTACACGGCGGCGCGCGCAGCACGTTCAAGCAGGGAAAATGACTGGGGAATAGATTCCCCAGTCATTCCTTGCTGATCGTCACATAGATGGCCAAAGTGACGATGTGCGGCCGCACTGGGTATTGGACAGGCCCAAAAAGGTGCGGCGCAGTGTCAGCCAGCGTGAATGTTGGGGGAAAGGGGCCACAGTCGGCGATATTCAGTAAACTCCATACAATGTTAGAAGAAAATAACATACGTAACAATCGGGATAGGTATCCAGCTCATTACAATTCTAAGACATTTTAGAAATAGATATTTCTAAACAAAACATCAATAGTTAGTCTAGTGGCAATAGAACTGTCTAGGAACGTATTTGGAAAAAGAACCATGGAATAAATGTAGGAACTGCTTTGGATATAGGATATATTATGCTAGATAGATATAATGCTAGATCATGATGAATACATATACTTGGTCAGTATAGTACTTTTGACATAGGGCAGGAGAAACAAGAGCATAAGACCATCTCAGAGAAAAGGTTTGTAAGATTGTGCCTCATTAATGCCCGGAGAGCGGGTCGCATCGAGGCGTTCTATCCAGAGGGTCTCTTTTTTCAAAATTTCTTTGTCCCAGTTGCCCCCTCGTGGGTCCCTTGGGACAACCGCCAGGGCTATAAAGGAAACAGCTGTAGTGTCGAACTTGTGATAGAGATCTAAATGTCTACTCACGGAGGTGATCATTTTTCCCCCAGATGAGTAATAGATATGATCTTTTATTCGAGCACGGAACTGGCGGATGGTTTTTCCGACGTAGAATGCATTACAAATACATGTCATTAGGTATATCACCCCTTGGGTATCACAGTCCGCGTGGAAGCGCGGTACAAATGTTTCCCCATTGGGAAGGACAAAACTATTCCCTGGTCGTACCCATGGGCAGTATGTGCATCGTCCACACCTGGAGATGCCCATCCTATCTGTATTGAGGTGAATATTGGTACTGTAATGGCTCGATGTCAGTTTATCGCGCAATGAACGTGATTTTCTGAATGTAATGGTAGGATTTGGGCTTATATATTTTCTCAAAATGGGGTCCTCAAGGAGTAGAGGCCAATGTTTAACCAAAATTTCCCGTAATTCACTATGCTGTTTAGAGTACCTAGTGATGTAGCGAACAGTATCATTATACCAACAGTAAAATATGGTGGTGGTAGTGTGATGGTCTGGGGCTGTTTTGCTGCTTCAGGACCTGGAAGACTTGCCGTGATAAAAGGAACTATGAATTCTGCTGTCTACCAAGAGATCCTGAAGGAGAATGTCCGACCATCTGTTCGTGTACTCAAGCTGAAACGAACTTGGGTTCTGCAGCAGGACAATGATCCTAAACACACCAGCAAGTCCAACACCGAATGGCTGAAGAAAAACAAAATGAAGACTTTGGAGTGGCCTAGCCAAAGTCCTGACCTGAATCCTATTGAGATGTTGTGGTATGACCTTAAAAAGGCCGTTCATGCTCGAAAACCCTCTAATGTAACTGAATTAGGACAATTCTGCAAAGATGAGTGGGCCAAAATTCCTCCAGGACGCTGTAAAAGCCTCATTGCACGTTATCGCAAACGCTTGGTTGCAGTTGTTGCTGCTAAGGGTGGCCCAACCAGTTATTAGGTTTAGGGGGCAATCACTTTTTCACACAGGGCCATGATGGTTTGGATTTTTTTTCACCTTTAATAATAAACACCTTCATTTACAAATTGCATTTTGTGTTTACTTGTGTTGTCCTTGACTATTGTTTAAATTGGTTTGATGTTCCGAAACACTTAAGTGTGACAAACATGCAAAGGAACAGGAAATGAGGAAGGGGGCAAACACTTTTTCACACCACTGTATATGACCTGCAAGGGAAATACTAAACAGGAGATATAAAGATTGGGTACAATTTCCAGAGTACTACACAGTGGCAAAAACTGTGAATGCCTTCTACCCCTGGAGGGGTAATTTTCTCTGGTGAGTGCAGTCACAATAGGAGCACGGATAAGCCACGTATGTTGTGATCACATTTTTCAAGAGGGAATAGACCAACGTGGTGATATTTTTATTATTTTTTAATTTTTCACCAGCACAAGACACCTTTATCCACTGTTAATATATTATTTTTTTTCTATTGGGGCTATGAACTTTATTACCAGATTTTTTGCTTCGTTTTAATTATGGTTTTTCCCTTCGGGGACATTTGAGCTTATTTTTGCACAGTATTAAATTTACATATATTTTTACTTTTTACTTTTTTTTTTGCACAGGACAATAATACTTATTTTTATATATTTTTTTTTCTGCACATCAGTATTGCACTAATTCATTAACTTTGCACAGTAATACAATCCACACTTTTAAGAAATTTCTATGAATAAATACATCTGCCTTCTCCTGCCTGCCTTATGTATTTATTTACCTTTCATAATTTTAGGAAATTCATATACCTTCAGACAAAATCCTTATCCTCACAGGAGTAATCCTAATTTTCCAAGGTCTCATTTGGTAAAAAGTCCGGCTGCGGGATCCTGGATTCTGAATGCTAAGGGGAATGCATCACTTTCTGTTCAAATATTAGGATTTACTGGTAAGTTCTATCATCTTGGTTTACTTGGTGTGTTACTCTTACGGGTTCTCTCCATTGACTCATAATTTAGATGATGTCAAATTCAGACAAAAATTCTACTGATTCAGATGGCCAAATCTGAATCTGAATTTCAACGTTTTTTTTGGCAGTTCAGATATCCAAATGTTTTCTAAGAGCCACTTCACCTACACAAGACCAAGCCAGCAATTTTAGAAAACTCTATCCTTTCTGGTGGCCTCTTCCCAGAGCTCCTCTCTCTTAATTGTGGATAAGGGAGAAGGTTGTAGGTAGAGATTTTGCTGTTTGTAGGAGGGTGTGGTGGGGATATAATGGATGCTGGATCATCATCATAAATTTACAGCACTTGGCGGCCTCTAAAAGCTAAATATGCACCCTGTACAAGAAAAGCTAATAGAGAATCTTCTTCCATTGGTACCAAAAGCCAGTCCATATACCCCTCCACAGACAATCACTGTTTGAAATGCAAGAAGGCATTGGAGTTTGCATATAAGAAAAAAAACTCGTTGCACACTTTCTAGCAGGAACAAAGGGCCTAGTTGATCTCAAATGGAAGAGAATGGAGCCTCGCTATTTTTTATTTACTTCATACGAGGATCCGAGATGTAAAGAGGATACCTTACCTTTACATAAATAAAATTGGGTCTGGGAATTGTGGAACCTTCTAGAAACCCCTCTTACCTGATCCACTCTCCTGTGGGTTAGTGACTGTGCCTATCCTGGGCTACATGATGACAGTCATCTCTAGATTTGGGCTGGGATCCTTGGTATTTAAGTGTCCAACTCCCTCCCTCCCACACTCCTTTTCTGCTCCCCTCTCTCTTTCCTTCATGGGCCATGCAATCATTATAATTTACTCTCTGAGTGGCATATGGTTCTGATCTAGCTGTTGATGGATGAGGCAGAGGCTGATGTGCTTGTGGGCTCAATCCAATCATGCAGTAATGACCTCCTATAATTTAGAGGTCTGACTATTTGGTAGGGAGTTTGTATTTCTGAAGGTTATGGAGTATTGAGGAAAGCAGCCATCTGAATTTATTTATGGACTGAATTAATGTATGTCATTTTAATTATTTATGCCCTATAGCACTTTTCTGCACTTTTGAGGTGTATGAGATTTATTTTTTATCATCACTTGACACTCATGAATTTGTATGTATTTATAGATTTTCTCACCACATAATTCATTTGTTTGAGCTTATCTTGATATATTTGGAAATATAGCATATACCGTATATGGTAACATATTTATTTGATTGTGCATTTGAGAGCTTAAATTGCACGTCATAATTATTTTTTTTATTTGATATTTATATTGAGCTGTACAACACATTTGGCTTAATTTACCACTTACAGACCAGAAGATTTTCCTCCTTAACCACTTTCAGCCCGGACCATTTTGCTGGCTTAAGACCAGACCACTTTTTGCGATTCGGCACTGCGTTGTTTTAACTGACAATTGCGCGGTCGTGGGATGTGGCTCCCAAACAAAATTGATGTCCTTTATTTTCCACAAATAGAGCTTTCTTTTGGTGGTATTTGATCACCACTGCTTTTCAAATTTTTTGCGCTATAAACAAAAAAAGAGCATCAATTTTGAAAAAGACGCATTATTTTTTACTTTTTGCTCTAATAAATATCCCCCAAACATGTATAAAATTATTTTTTTTCCTCAGTTTAGGTCGATACGTATTCTTCTACATATTTTTGGTAAAAAAAAAATCACAATAAGCGATTACTGATTGGTTTGCGCAAAAGATATAGCGTTTACAAAATAGGGGATAGTTTTATGGCATTTTTTATTAATATTTTTTTTACTAGTAATGGCGGCGATCAGAGATTTTTATTGTGACATTATGGCGGACACACCGGACATTTTTGACACATTTTTGGGACCATTGTCATTTATACAGCAATCAGTTCTATACAATTGCACTGATTCCTGTGTAAATGACACTGGCAGTGAAGGGGTTAACCACTAGGTGGCAGTGTAGGGGTAAAGTGTGTCCTAGGGGTGTGTTGTTAACTTTGGGGGGGCGTGGCTGTGTTGTGGACATCACTGATCTCTGCTCCAATCACAGGGAACAGAGATCAGTGACACTGTTACTAGGCAGAACGGGGAGATGCTTGTTTACTTTAGCATCTCCCCATTCTTCCTCCCCGTGAGACGATCGCGGGTATCCCCGTGGCGATCTAGTCAGCGATGGCACAGTGGCAAATTTAAAGGGACGTACCTGTATGCCTGTCCTTGCCATTCTGGCAACGTATATGTGTGCGCGCCGGTGTTTCTAACTATGGGGGGATGGGACTGACTAGAGGAGGAGAGAGATCATTGTTCCTAATCACTAGTATCAGCAGATCTATCTCTCTCTCCTCCCCTGTCAAAATGGGGATTTGTCTGTTGACAGATCTCTATTCTATTCAATGTCCACCGGCCACCTGCGGGAAAGAGATAATATGGTGTTTCTTGCCTTCACATATTGGGTTGCAGCAGTCTTCACTTGACACGGCGCACAGGTGAAAGATAATCTGTTTAATGAGGCTGTAGATTTCACAATTTATTTGGACTCATCAGCCCCCCTTATAGGGCCCCCTTCAACTCCTGGGCTTCATAGCAGCAGCTCAGGCTGTTGTCAATATAGTTATACCACCACTGTTAGGCCCCATTCACATCTCGTATAGCGGGAGCGTTTGTGTTTTAGATTTGTACACGTTTCTGTGTGTTGCACATAGGACAGCCCATTGAAGCGAATGCGCATTTGTTGCCTAAAAGAAGCACTTGCACCTTTTTTAGTAATAAGATTCATGCGATTTTTCAAAGGTGTTTTGCAGTAATTTCCACATGATTTTGTCATGTTTGGGGTGCCAGTAAGAACGAATGGCACCCATACACGCAACTGCAAGTTTTACCATGATTTGGAATCACAGACAGAATCACAAAACGATTCTGCAGGCAATTTCAAATTTCCAAGTAAAAATGGGACCTTAATGTTGCATTCTGGGTCATCAAATTCTACTCAAATTTACCTAATTATTATTTTCTATTTTGTATTCATGTACAGTAGAATATGAACCTTGTTTTATGTTTTGTGTGTGAAGTGTAAATGAAAATTGTATACCGTATTTATCGGCGTATAACACGCGCCCCAAGTTTAGGAGGGAATATTAAGGAAAAAAACTTTAAGGAAGGAAGTTTTTTTATTAAGGAAAAAAAACTTACATTTAAATGCCCATCATTGCAGCCTTGTCCAGTGTCCATCTGCATCCTTGTCCATCCTTGCAGCTTTGCCCAGTGCAGCCTTGTCCATCCTTGCAGCCTTGCCCAGTGCCTTTGCAGCCTTTCCCAGTGCAGCCTTGCCCAGTGCCAGTGCAGCCTTGTCCAGTGCTATTGCAGCCTTGCCCAGTGCAGCCTGCCCAGTGCAGCCTTGCCCAGTGCCAGTGCAGCCTTGTCCAGTGCTATTGCAGCCTTGCCCAGTGCAGCCTGCCCAGTGCAGCCTTGCCCAGTGCCTTTGCAGGCTTGCCCAGTACATTTGCAGCGTTGCCCAGTACATTTGCAGCGTTGCCCATTTAAAATTGGCGCTGAGTGGGGAGGACGAGCGCCGTGTGACATATCGAAAGCCGCGTGTATTTTCGGCTATTTTCGGCTCCTCTCGCAGTCCCGCCCACCTCCACTGATTGCGAGAGGAGCCGAGCGCTGACAACATACAGAAATCCGAGTTCGGCTAGTCTCGGCTCTGCTCGCAGACAGGGGCGGGACTGCGAGAGGAGCCGAAAATAGCCGAACTCGGATTTCTTTATGTTGTCAGCGCTCCGCTTTCGGAATATCGGCTCCGCTCGCTCCCCTAATGAAAAAATCAGCGGGAGATCGGCGGGTATCGGCGTATAATACACACCCAAGATTTTCCCCTGATTTTAAGGGGAAAAAAGTGCGTGTTATACGCCGATAAATATGGTACTTATATTTGTAATAAAATGTAATTTCATGTAGAATGGTGATTTGCTAATTGCAAGAGATACACGCTGAGAAAAAAAATCTAATGTTCTTATTTTATATATTTTGCAGGGTTGAACAAACCAGGTAAGTCCATCATATTGTGTAAAAATCTGTGCTGTGTTCAATATGTACTACCCTGTTTCCCCGAAAATAAGACCTAGCGTGATTGTCAGTGATGGCTGCAATATAAGCCCTACCCCACAAATAAGCCCTACCCTGTTTACCCGAAAATAAGCCCTACCCTGAAAATAAGACCTACAAGGACTTTAACTAGGGCTTATTTGGGGGGTAGGGCTTATTTTGCAGCCATCACCGACAATCACGCTAGGTCTTATTTTCGGGGAAACAGGGTAACAAAGACAGCTAACACATAGGCAGTATAACAAACCTCAAAAACATATACAGTATCTCACAAAAGTGAGTACACCCCTCAGTCACATTTTTGTAAATCTTTTCTTCTATCTTTTCATGTGACAACACTGAAGAAATGACACTTGTCTACAATGTAAAGTAGTGAGTGTACAGCTTGTATAACAGTGTAAATTTGCTGTCCCCTCAAAATAACTCAACACACAGCCAGTAATGTCTAAACTGGCAACAAAAGTGAGTACACCCCTAAGTGAAAATGTCCAAATTGGGCCCAAAGGGTCAATATTTTATGTGGCCACCATTATTTTCCAGCACTGCCTTAACCCTCTTGGGCATGGAGTTCACCAGAGCTTCACAGGTTGTCACTGGAGTCCTCTTCCCCTCCTCCATGACCACATCACAGAGATGGTGGATGTTAGAGACCTTGCACTCCTCCACATTCTGTTTGAGGATGTCCCACAGATGCTCAATAGGGTTTAGGTCTGGAGACATGCTTGGCCAGTTCATTACCTTTACCTTCAGCTTCTTTAGCAAGGCAGTGGTTGCCTTGGAGGTGTATTTGGGGTTGTTATCATGTTGGAATACTGCCCTGCGGCCCAGACTCTGAAGGGAGGGGATCATGCTCTGCTTCAGTATGTCACAGTACATGTTGGCATTCATGGTTCCTCAATGATCTGTAGCTCCACAGTGCCGGCAGCACTCATGTAGCCCCAGACCATGACACTCCCACCACCATGCTTGACTGTAGGCAAGAAACACTTGTCTTTGTACTTCTCACCTGGTTGCCGCCACACACGCTTGTCACCATCTGAACTAAATAAGTTTATCTTGGTCTCATCAGACCACAGGACGTGGTCCCAGTAATCCATGTCCTTAGTCTGCTTGTCTTCAGCAAACTGTTGGTGGGCTTTCTTGTGCATCATCTTTAGAAGAGGCTTCCTTCTGGGATGACAGCCATGCAGACCAATTTGATGCAGTGTGCGGCGTATGGTCTGAGCACTGACAGGCTGACCCCCTGGCAGCACTCATATGTCTATTTCCCAAAGACAACCTCTGGATATGACGCTGAGCATGTGACCTCAACTTCTTTGATGGACCATGGCGAGGCCTGTTCTGAGTGGAACCTGTCCTGTTAAACCACTGTATGGTCTTGTCCACCCTGCTGCAGATCAGTTTCAGGGTCTTGCCAATCTTCTTATAGCCTCGGCCATCTTTATGTAGAGCAACAATTCTTTTTTTCAGATCCTCAGAGAGTTCTTTGCCATGAGGTGCCATGTTGAACTTCCAGTGACCAGTATGAGAGAGTGAGAACGATAACACTAAATCTAACACACCTGCTCCCCATTTACACCTGAGACCTTGTAACACTAACGAGTCACATGACACCGGGAGGGAAAATGGCTAATTGGGCCTAATTTGGACATTTTCTCTTACTCACTTTTGTTGCCAGTGGTTTAGACATTAATGGCTGTGTGTTGAGTTATTTTGAGGGGACAGCAAATTTACATTGTAGCAAAGTGTAATTTCTTCAGTGTTGTCACATGAAAAGATAGAAGAAAATATTTACAAAAATGTGACTGAGGGGTGTACTCACAAAGCAATTATACAGACTGAAGCAGAGCATGATCCCTTCCATTTGGAGACTGGGCCACAGGGCAGTATTTCAACATGATAACGACCCCAAACACACCTCCAAGACGATCACTGCCTTGCTAAAGAAGCTGAGGGTAAAGGTGATGGACTGGCCAAGCATGTCTCCAGACCTAAACCCTATTAATCATCTGTGGGGCATCCTCAAATGGAAGGTGGAGGAAGCAAGGTCTGTAACATCCACCAGCTCCATGATGTTGTCATGGAGGAGGGGAAGAGGACTCCAGCGGCAACCTCTGAAGCTCTGATGACCTCCATGCCCAAGAGGGTTAAGGCAGTGCTGAAATATGATGGTGGCCACACAAAATATTGACCCTTTGGGCCCAATTTGGACATTTTCACTTAGGGGTGTACTCACTTTTCTTGCCAGCAGTTTAGACATTAATGGCTGTGAGTTATTTTGAGGGGACAGCAAATTTACACAGTTATACAAGCTGTACACTCACTACTTTACATTGTAGCAAACTGTTATTTTTTCAGTGTCCAAATAAGTGCAAGTAGTGCATCATTAGGTGAATGAGATATCAAATCACAGTCCAAATACATAAATGGATGGAGAATGTAAATGTGATGCCACCAATCCAGTGAACTTGCTACCTCAAATATTGCCCAAATGATTGACCCACCACCAGCAGCAAGCGGCTGCTGTCACAGCAACAAATGAGCCTTACAACATATGTGGAAATTCCTCTGGAAATATCGCTGCATGTTCCTCCCACAGAGAACTCTAGACGGAGTCCAGCTATGGATAAAAAAAGCTCACCAGGAGCCCAGATGGATTTTATAGTGGTTTATTTTTTCCAAAATGAAAAGCAACATAAAACAGAGTAAATCACTCACTTGGGCAGCCACTGGAGACCTGGAATCGCACAGTGGCAAGAATTCAGTGCCAAATGTCCTGACCAACGCATTTCATCCAATGGACATTATCAACATTATTAGCCTTGATAATATCCCATTGGACGAAACGCATTGTGGTGGGACATTTTCCACTGACTTCTTGTCGCTGTGTGATTCTGGGTCACCAGCAGCTGCCCAAGTGAGTGATTTTACCCTGTTTTATGTTGCTTTTATTTTTGAAACAAAACTACTACACTATAAAAATCCATCTAGGTCCTGGTGAGCTTTTTTATCCTCAACCAGACTACATCTAAAGCTGTCTGTGGGAGTAACACAACGCAATATTTCCAGAGGGATTTCCACTTATGCTGTAAGGCACATTTGCTGCTGTGAAGGCAGCTGTTTGTTCCGGTGAGTTTGTAATTCACTTGGCGGTTCAATAATTTGGACACTATTTGATACACTCTTCCAAGTTCACCTGATTGGTGGCATCACATTTACATTCTCCATTAATTTATGTATTTGAACTATGCTTTGATATCTCATTCACCTAATGACAGACAACCCAGCCAAAAAAGTCTGCAATGGCACCCAACCTGAAAAAAAGTTAGTCCAGACATTAGTCCAACTTATATTTCGGTTTCATATAGACTTTCCCCCATCCCAAGAAAAAAACATTTTTTTTTTTTTTTCAGGGAATTGTTCAGATTCTGACTGCCACCTGAATGCCACTTGTTCGGAGTTTGGAGGATACGGGGAGTGCACATGTAAAGAGGGATTTGCTGGAGATGGAAAATCATGTAATGATATAGATGAATGTCAGAACTATCAAACCAACAATTGTATGTATGCTTATAAATGTTTGAACACTATCGGCTCTTACTCCTGTATGTGTTCCACAGAATTGACAAACAAAATGACATACAATGCAGAATTTGGCTGTGCTGATTATATTGATGTATGTGGGGACATCTTTCTTAAAGACTGTGATCCAGTAGCAATATGTACATTTCTTGAATATGAATCTAAATATGGCTGTACTTGTCCCTATGGATATTACGGAGATGGAAGACACTGTGAGATCAATGAATGCCTACAAGGAACACCGTGTGGCTCTCATGAAGAATGCATTAAGTACAATGGATCATATTCCTGTTATGACCCTTGCTCCAACCACACCGTACTTAATGACCCCTGGCGAAGTACTTCTAATACATATGCTTATGATATGTATGGGTATCATTCTTTGCATCATCATGACATTGACCTGTCTGGCTGGTACCGGTTTAAAGGAGAATATGACCAACAGATCCCTGAGCACTGCATACCAGAATCCAGCTGTGGGAATTATATCCCCATTTGGATGAACGGCTCCCACCCTACAGCCAGTGATGGCATTGTGAATCGTACAGCTTGTCCCAGCACTTATGACGGATGCTGTTATTATCCCTTTAATATCTCAGTGAAAATGTGTCCAGAAGGATTTTATGTGTATAAGCTACAGGGTAAGCAAGCGTATACCTATTGTACAGGTAAGTATTCACACAAAACATAATTCAGTATGTTGTCTTCACCAAACATTATAAATCCATGGTGCCACCTTTTAGTTTATAAAACATTTTTTGTGCTCCTTCTCTTCCAGACACTAATTCTAGCTGCTTGGGGGTGAGCTGTGCTCAGGGTGAGGAATGTAGAATTGTGGACACTGTACCTGGCTGTTACTGTAAAAATTCCTCATATACTACTGATGGGATGCAACCGGAAAGTCTATCAGGTAGGTTATAAAATTATGAGGTTTCCCATCCAAGGGGAACATGAAATGAGCTCTCTTAACTTTTCTGAGGGGCCTTTCATTATGAAATTTGGCTAATGAATCATATGGAGCTCCTTACCCTTGTGCTAGTCTACGGAAATCATCTGACATGCCAGAGTCACAGACAACGTAAACTGTCAAATCCGCTTTTATGGAAACTGTCTAGACTCCAAAGGGTATTATACCACAGCACAGCAGGCCATCTTGTCTTGGTGTCAAGCTGGACCTTCTTCAGGGCTTCAGCAAGAGCATATGATAAAAAAACAGGACTCTAATTTAAATTCACAGGTTCTAAAGTGTGCTTGGCGAGAATTGCTGCTAAGAAAAATGACTCGAAGTACTACAAAGTTCTGGCAGTTAGAGTTATTTCTCTTAGCAACAATTTACCACAAGTTTACAGAAATAAGACAGAGCCTTGATTTATTTTTATCCTAAGACCTGAAGAAGGGGATTCAGCCTGGCTCCTGAAACATGTCAACTTCTTTATCATTTGAATTAAGTTATTTGGACTCTAGACATTATGGTATGTTTCTGTCACATACCTGGTGGTGTGAGCCCGAATTTGCAGAGGAGGGCCTCCCTTGCGGCTCCCACTCCCGGCTCCCTGATAGGGTGACAGGAGATCCAGGAGTGAGGAGGAGCATGGGTGTCTGGCAGGATCAACAGACCGGTGAAGTGACCCAGAGTCAACTCAGCGGACAAGGTGAGTAGGTAGGCCAGCTCAGTACAGCAGACTGGATCAGCAAGGCAGACTGGATTAGCAAGGCAGACTGGATCAGCAAAGCAGACTGGATCAGGATCAGCACAGCAGACTGGATCAGCAAAGCAGACTGGACAGCACAGCGGACTGGATCAGCACAAGCAGACCAGATCAGGATCAGCACAGGCAGACTGGATCAGCAAAGCAGACTGGATCAGCACAGGCAGACTGGATCAGCAACGCAGACTGGATCAGGATCAGCACAGCAGACTGGATCAGCAAAGCAGACTGGACAGCACAGCAGACTGGATCAGCACAGGCAGACTGGATCAGCACAGCAGATTGGACAGCGCAGCAGACTGGATCAGCACAGACAGACTGGATCTATGATAATAAGGTTGGATAGTCAAGACAGGCCGGGTCGGGTATCGGTCTGGCAGCAAGGTACAGGTGGATCAGGTGGATGGATGGTAACAGGCAAGCCAGGGTCGGATTCAGGCAGACAGAGGGATGGTCACAGGTAAGCCGGGTCAAACACAGGTAAAGGTATCACAGGTCAGGTTTCAGGCACTATAACGCTGTAGAGCAGACAGCGGGAACCATCTGCTCTGGCTGGGTTTAAATAGCCTACCTGGCGCTAACAGGGGCGCGCGCTCATTTACCTGCACGCGCTCCCGCTCGCGGTCGTGCACGCACATGCCCGCGCGCATGCGCAATGGTGCCCGTGGACCCGGAGGCCCAGGATTCTGATTTCTGGAAGGATCTTCATGACATTGCCCCCCTCCTAGGGGCAGCCTTCGGATACCCCTTCGGGCAAACTTCTCAAGATGGGCTCTCTTGAAGGATTGAACTAGACTCTTAGCGTGGATATTGCACTCAGGCTCCCAAGAATTTTCTTCAGGGCCATAGCCCTTCCATTTTATCAGGAACTGGTTCTGTTTCCTCCTTCTCCTGAAATTCAGGATGGCCTCCACTTCGAACTCCTCCTCGCCGTCTACCAGGACTGGATCAGGGGGCACAGATCTCCTGTTGGGAAAAGGGTTGGGAGAGGAGGGCTTCAGAAGAGCAACATGGAACACTGGATGAACCTTGAGAGAGTCTGGGAGCTCCAGTTCGTAGGCCACTTCGTTTATCTTCCGCTTAACTGGGAAAGGCCTTAAGAACTTTGGGCCCAGTTTTTTTGAGGGGCAGGCCATCCTCAGATTCAACGTGGAGAGCCACACTAATTCGCCTGGTGCCAGTACCAGCTCCCCTCGCCTCTTCCTGTCAAAGACTGTCTTGTTGTGTTCCTGAGTCCGGGCCATGGTATCTTGCAGAAGTTGGTTGTAAAAAAGTCAATTATTTCTTGGACCGCCGGCACGGTGCATTCAGGAAGGGAATTAGGCAGGAAAGAAGGGTGAAAACCGTAGTTGGCAAAGAAGGGCGTCTGTTGGATAGCGGAGTGGATGGAGTTATTGTAAGCAAACTCGGCTACTGGCAGCGGGGAAATCCAATCATCCTGGGCAAAGGAGGAGAAGCATCGTAAGTATTGCTCCAGGGTCTGATTCGTCCTCTCAGTTTGCCCATTGGACTGGGGATGGTAGGCAAACGAGAAGGAAAGCTTGATGTTGAGAGCTTTGCAGAGGGCCTTCCAGAACCGACAGGTGAACTGCACCCCTCCACCTGACACTATGTTGGCCGGTACCCCGTGGAGCCTGACAATCTCTTTGACAAATACCTGTGCGGTTTCCAGGGCAGAGAGGGTACCCTTCATGGGAACGAAGTGTGCCATCTTCGACAGGCGGTCGACTACCACAAAGATCGTGGTATGGTCCTCCGCTGGGGGCAGTTCAACAATGAAGTCGAGGGACAACATTCTCCAGGGCCGGTCTGGGACCGGTAAGGGCTTTAGTAGGCCCCAGGCCTTGGTTCTGTAGCTCTTGCTCCGTGTACATATGGTACATGTGTCCACAAACCTTTTACAGTCTTCCCGCAATTGAGGCCACCAAAAGGTACGCTGTACCAGTTCGGTTGTTTTGGCAACGCCAAAGTGTCCGGCAAGTTGATGGTCATGGCATAGTTCCAGGAGGGTTACCCATAGACTCTCGGGAATGAAGATTTTGTCTTCATGCCACAGTAGTCCATCTTTAATTTGCAACCCAGGTCCGGGAGTAGGCATCTGCTCCATGGTGGCTTGCCTGAGCCGAGAGAGTAAGTCTTCCTGAAGTAGAAGGAAATTTCCGGGAGCGAGGATGGTATCCGGAGGGGAGTCATCCTGAGACTTGTGGAACATTCGTGACAGAGCGTCCGGCTTGGCATTTTTGGAGCCTGGACAATAGGTCACATGAAAAGTAAAACGGGAGAAGAACAATGCCCACCTGGCCTGCCTGGGCTTCAGCCTTTTTGTGGTTTTCAGGTACTCTAGGTTTTTGTGGTCCGTAAATATCAGGATTGGGTGAGCGGCCCCTTCCAGCAGGTAGCGCCACTCCTCCAGGGCAGCTTTGATCGCCAGCAGTTCACGGTCTCCAACGTCGTAGTTCTTCTCGGCCGTGGATAATTTGCGCGAGAAGAATGCTACGGGGTGGAATAGGGCCTTGGCTCCTTGTCTCTGGGACAGGACCGCCCCCACAGCTATCTCGGATGCGTCCACCTCCAGGACAAAGGGCAAAAAAGAGTCCGGGTGCCTTAGGATAGGAGCGGAGGTAAAAAGTCCTTTGAGAGCCTCAAAGGCCCCTTGGGCCTCGGGGGACCAGTGGAAGCGGATTCCCTGCCTGGTAAGCTGGGTGATGGGCGCCACTATGGCCGAGAACCCCTTGATGAACTTACGATAAAAATTGGCAAAGCCAATGAACCACTGGATCCCCTTCTTATCCGCGGGAGTTGGCCAATCCAGAATCGCAGCTATCTTTTGGGGGTCCATCCTTATGCCCTTGCTGGAGATAATCAGGCCCAGGAAGGGTATGCTTTCCACCTCAAATAGGCATTTATCGGCCTTGGCGTAGAGGCCATGTTGCCGAAGACGGCCCAACACATCCTTAACATGCCCATGATGCGACTCTAGGGAGGAAGAGAAAATTAGTATATCATCTAAGTACACAACAGCAAATAGATCTAGAATGTCCCGGAGCCCATCATTTATGAAGTATTGGAAGGTAGCGGGGCATTACAGAGTCCGAAGGGCATCACCAAATACTCGAAGTGCCCAAATCGAGTTCGGAAAGCTGTCTTCCATTCATCCCCATCCTTGATGCGGACCAGGTTGTATGCCCCACGAAGGTCAAGTTTGGAAAAAATGGAGGCGGTGCCTAGCTTCTGAAACAGCTCAGGGACCAGGGGAAGAGGATAACTTTTTTTTTATTGTGATGTTATTCAGTTCACGGTAGTCCACACAGGGCCGGAGGGAATGATCCTTCTTTTCTACAAAAAAGATTCCCGCACCTGCTGGGGACGTGGAAGGGCGGATAAACCCCTTCCTCAGATTCTCGTCTATATATTCTTTGAGCTTCCCCTGTTCCACTTCTGTTAAGGGGAAGACCCTACCAAACGGAATCTTGGCCCCAGGGAGTAGCTCAATGGGGCAGTCATAGGACCTATGGGGCGGCAGCACATCTGCCCCTTGTTTGCTGAAGACATCGAGGAATGCGTGATAGGCTTCTGGGATGACCTGGCGTAGACTAGCCTCTGTATCTAGACATAATAAGGTAGACGTCTTAGACAGATCAGGGAAGCCACAGAACTCCCGGCAGTAGGGAGAAGAGAAGGAAATCTCCCCTGTGGCCCAATTGATGGCCGGGTCGTGTGCTTGTAGCCAGGGCATGCCCAGGATCACCGGGAAGAGAGGAGAGGAAATGATGTCCAGGTGCAGCAGTTCCTGGTGTGACCCAGAGATGACTGTGGGAAGTGGGGCGGTCTCCTGGGTCACAGGGCCTGACTTGATGGCAGACCCATCGGCCAGATGCACAGATAGCCCACGGGTTCTTGGCAGGAGAGGGACCTGGTGCTGGGCAGCGAAAGAGGAGTCCATAAAGCAACTACAAGCCCCAGAGTCAATAATGGCGGGTGTCCGCAAAGTCTTTCCCGGAAGCTGGAAGGAGATAGAAAGGGCAAGATGAGATGAAACTCTGGTTGCAGGATCAATGTAACTTGACAGCATGGATGGACACTTACGGAGCTTGGCCGGGCAGTTTCTGACATAATGGATGGGTTCCCCACAATAGAGGCACAGATTGTTGCTACGGCGTCGCTGACGTTCTGCTGGAGATGGTCGTAGGAGCCCCAACTGCATTGGCTCGGACGCATCAGAGGTGGGTGCAGGCCTGGAGACGGATGCAGGGCGTAAATGGCTTGGGGCCCTGGGGAGCATCCAGGTCGGCCGGGAGAAGCCTGTGGCCCGCTCGGCCCTTCGTTCCCGTAGGCGCCGATCGATTTGGATGGCCAAATCGATTAGTGCGTTCATGGTTTGGGGTACTCCTACCCTAGCAAGCTCATCCTTTAGAGCGTCCGAGAATCCCATGTGGAACTGGTGACGAAGGGCAGCGTCGTTCCAGTTTGTGTCTGCGCCGGAATTCTGCTACATAGTCCTCTGCTGGTCTTCGCCCCTGCTGGAGGGAGCGTAAGGTGGTTTCTGCGGTCACTGAGCGCTGGGGGTCTTGATCAGCAAGGCAGACTGGATCAGCAAAGCAGACTGGATCAGGATCAGCACAGCAGACTGGATCAGCAAAGCAGACTGGACAGCACAGCGGACTGGATCAGCACAAGCAGACTGGATCAGGATCAGCACAGGCAGACTGGATCAGCAAAGCAGACTGGACAGCACAGCAGACTGGATCAGCACAGGCAGACTGGATCAGGATCAGCACAGCAGACTGGATCAGCAAGGCAGACTGGACAGCACAGCAGACTGGACAGCACAGGTAGACTGGATCAGCAAGGCAGACTGGACAGCACAGCAGACTGGATCAGCACAGGCAGACTGGATCAGCACAGGCAGACTGGATCAGCAAAGCAGACTGGACAGCACAGCAGACTGGATCAGCACAGGCAGACTGGATCAGGATCAGCACAGCAGACTGGATCAGCAAGGCAGACTGGACAGCACAGCAGACTGGACAGCACAGGCAGACTGGATCAGCAAGGCAGACTGGACAGCACAGCAGACTGGATCAGCACAGGCAGACTGGATCAGCAAAGCAGAATGGACAGCGCAGCAGACTGGATCAGCACAGGCAGACTGGATCAGGATCAGCACAGCAGACTGGATCAGCAAAGCAGACTGGACAGCACAGCAGACTGGATCAGCACAGGCAGACTGGATCAGCAAAGCAGACTGGACAGCGCAGCAGACTGGATCAGCACAGACAGACTGCATCTCTGATAATCAGGTTGGATAGTCAAGACAGGCTGGGTCGGGTATCGGGCTGGCAGCAAGGTACAGGTGGATCAGGCGGATGGATGGTCAAAGGCAAGCCGTGGGTCGGATACAGGCAGACAGAGGGATGGTCACAGGTAAGCCGGGTCAAACACAGGTAAAGGTATCACAGGTCAGGTTTCAGGCACTATGACGCTGTAGAGCAGACAGCGGGGACCGTCTGCTCTGGCTGGGTTTAAATAGCCTACCTGGCGCCAACAGGGGTGCGCGCTCGTTTACCTGCGCGCTCCCGCTCGCGGCCGTGCACGTGCACGCGCCCGCGCACATGCGCAATGGCGCCCGTGGACCCGGAGGCCCAGGATTCTGATTTCTGGCAGGATCTTCATGACAGTTTCTTTTTCTTTTTTAACTCTCTGGTTTCTGGACCATCAGGACCAGGAACTGAACCTACCACATCTGCTGCATCCGGCAGTAGCTCTTCTTGCTGACCAGCCTGGGATGCTGGACAGCTATCTGTCTGATTTCTTAGACAACCTTGAATTGTAGCTTAAAAGAGGGCAAGCAGCCTCTGTGTCTACAGTCAACAGCGGTGGTCATCCTCTGCAGGTGGCCATGGAGCACACTTGTCCTTTTTGTCTGCTGCTGGCTGTGTAATTGAGCCACAACATGCAGAAGAGTTGGTGGAGTGAATAACAAAGCTGTCCTCATCCTCCTCATCCTCTGTCCCCCAGGCTCATAGTAGTTTGCCTTCCAATGCATCTGCCAAAGTGGCCTATTCCACCGGCTCCTTGTCCACAGTTGCTCTTTCCGTAGCCCCACCATCATGCACGGAGGAGTTCCCAGAACTATTTGACCACAGTGTCTGTTACATTCTGCTGGAGGATGCGTATACATTTGAAGGCTGTGATCAGGGCCGCTGATAGAAATCATGGGGCCCCGTCCAGCCTATCTGACGGTGCCCCCTTCAGCTCCACCCCTAGTCCCGCCCCTGGTCCCTCCTTCAGCCCCATCCCTGGCTCCGCCCCTGGCACCTTCCCAGACCCCGCCTTGAAACAAAGTGCAGGTTTGTCTACAAGTGATATTTATTTTTCATGGCATGAGTGGCACTGTCTCTGCAGCACATTATGGCATTGGCAGCATGGGTGGCACTGTCTTTGCAGGCAGCACATGCATTATAGGCCATGTACTGCCTGCAAAGACAGTGCCACCCATGCCGTAATGTTCTGCAGAGACAGTGCCACCAATGCCGTAATGTGCTGCAGACAGTGCCCCCATGATGCTAATGCCATAACGCATGCGTTACCTGCTGACAGTGCCACCCATGGTGCCAATGCCATATTATGGCATTGGTGGCATGATTGGTACTGTCTCTACAGGCAGCACATGAATTATGGCCCATAATGCATGTGCTACCTGCAGACAGTGCCACCCATGCTGCCTATGCCATAATGTATAGATGCTGCTGCAGTAGTAGTAGATCTTGAATCGCCCCATCGCCCCCCCCCCAAAAAAAAAAGAACATACCTGTGTTAGCTGGGCCCTAGGAGTCACTTCCTCCCTGATCCTGCTGCTGCCTGGACTGGAGTGTCCACAAACTATTCCAGTCAGGTGCGATGCCAGCTGTGTCTTTTTTTTTACATGAATTAGTTATCTGTTCAGGTTGCCCGGGGCCCCCTGCTGGCCGGGCCCGATACAACAGGGCCAGTTGCACTGGCCTATCAGCTTCCCTGGCTCCGAAGTTGGTTCCCAGGTTGAGGAAGGGAGTAACGTGAGCCTAGAGAGAGGGGGTGCCACAGAAGGACAAGAACTGGCAGTCATGTTCCCCCAGCATACTGCCAAGTTTTCTCCAGTGATGAGGAGGGAGGGGATGATGAGGTAACTGACTACTCGGGTGCCTGAGAGAAGAAAGGAGGAAAGTGAGGAGGAGGCACAACTCCAATGAGGCAGGATGTCCTCCAGGGGGCAGCTTAAGTGCATCCACCCTATTGCATTACACCACACAGCTCCCCAGGTGCAGGGTGCTCCTGACCCCCTACTGACTTTTAAAAGTTCCTTGGTGTGGGCCTTTTTCAACATGTGTGCAGCAGATCACACTGTTGCTGTTTGCAACCTATGTCTGAAGTGGATCAAGCATGGCCAGAACAGCAGCCGCTTGGGCACCACATGCTTGACCAGACATATGACGACCTGCCATGCAGTCCATTGGCAACATCACCTGAAAAGACCACATGATAGAAAAAGATTTCTCCTTGCTCCTCATCTGTGATCTCAAACCCCACTATACCTCCAGTCCTCAAAAAAACCTGCACTGAGAGGAATGAAGGCATAGCAATAGGTGTCCCAAGTACTTGCAGCCAATATGCTAGTAGTACACCACCAATTGATTTTAGCAGGCACATTTCCCTACCCCAGTTGCTTAACCGTAAAAAGAAAATTCATCCCAGCCATCGACATGCTCATGCTTCTAAATGCAAGCTTGGCCAGATTGCTAGCACTGCATCTACGGCCTTTTCAACTGGTAGACTCTGCCCCCTTTTGTGAATTTGTGGAATGTGCTGCCGGTTCCAAAATGTCATTTCTTTTCATGTAAGGCCATTCCGATGTTTTGACATCGTTGGACAGGGCGGTCAGAAGTAAGGTTCATATTACCGCTGACGCATGGTCCAGCAGGCATGGGCAGGGATGTTACCTTTCCTTCACGGCGCTCTGGGTAACTCTGCTGGCTGCTGGGAAGGATGCAGCCCAGGGTTCAGTGTTGTTGGAGCTTGGTCCGCCCCCACACCTCCAAAAAGCTGGTGGTGATTCTGCCACAGCTCTCTGCTCCACCCTCTCCTCTTCTTCCTCTATGGCCCCTTCTGCAAAATTTCCTCTGAGCCAGCAGTGCTCTGTAAGCGTTCAAGGGGATACACAAGCAGTCAGGCTAAAAGATGCCTTGTGGTGCTTGAGCTGGTCTGCCTATGGGACAGGAGCCACACTGGGGTAGAGATTCTGTCAGCTCTGCAGGGACAGGCTCGGAGGTGGTTGACGCAACACCAGCTTCAGCCAGGAATGGTTGTATGCGACAATGGCACCAACCTTTTCTCTGCCCTCCGACAGGGACACTTGACTCATGTTCCATGTTTGGCACACGTCCTGAATTTGGTGGTGCAGCATTTCTTGACCAGGTACCCAGGCTTACAAGATCTCCTGAGGCAAGCCAAAAAAGTCTGTGGTAATTTCTGGCGGTCATACAATGCCCAGCTGGCTGACATTTAAAGGGAATGCTCATCAACCACCTAATTTGTGACATGCCCACCAGATGTCCTCAACATTGGAAATGCTGCAGCGGCTACACACACAACAGAGGGCCATCAATAAGTACCTGTGTGAGTATGGCACCAGGACAGGGTCAGGAGAGCATGGCTTCTTTTTGCCACGCTAGTGGCTACTGATCAAGGATGCATGCACTGTCCTGTCACCATTTGATGAGGCCACAAGGATGGGATGCAGCGAAAATGCATGCATCAGTGACACTGTCCCTCTAGTCTTCCTGCTGGAGCACATGCTTTGTGGAATCATGGACAGGGCACTTGAGGCAGAACAGCAGGAGGAAGAGGAGGACTTCCTTTCCTCTCAAGACCCCCTTTATCCAGATAGCATTCCTTCTGGGCCACCAAACACACAGGAAGAAGAGGATTGTGTCAGCATGGATGTCGAGGATAACATGCAGCAGTCTTAAAGGGATGGTTTTCAGTCCCCAGAAACCCAAGGAGTTTTACGTAGCTGGGAGGAAGTATATACGGATAATGTGATCCTTAGTGACCCAGAGGACTCAGAATCGAATGCCTCTGCAAACTTATGCTGCATGGCCTCCCTGATTTTGCAAAGCCTGCAAAAGGTCCCTAGGATCCGTGGTATGAAGGAGAGGGATTATTACTGGCTGGCAACCCTTCTTTATGCATGTTACAAGGGTAAAGTTGCAGAACTCATCCTACCTTTGCAGAGGGAGCAGAGGATAAAAAACATCTTCAGGAGGCCTTGAAGAAAAGTTTGTGTAATGCCTTTCGAGACCCTGGGAGGTTACCATTTCCTGGTGCTGGACAAAGTGTTAATGAGGCTTTGTTTGTAAAGAGGAAGGCTTGGAAAGCTCTGCTAAAGTTATACCTCGTCCCGAATTAAATGGTAAGTGGGTGAACAGGGACAGAGACAGGGGACTATAGCGGTAATAGTAGAAAAAAGTAACACTTGCAACTTTTTGTAAAGAATTTTTAACAAAGTAATTTATTATTGAACATATTTACAGACATATAGACAGAAACAAAAAATGAGCTCTATATATATAGAGTATACTAAAAAAGTTGGTCTGCCAATCAGATCGAGTCCTATTCAAAAAATGGGGAAAAAGGGACTCAGAGTTGATTGAGGAGCCAGACATATACAGTATTGGCAGGGGTATTGTTAAAAGAGGGTCTATAATGGTTGTATAGATCCTGGGTACAATGGAACTGTTAGAGAAAGCTGACCGACATGTTTCGCCATACAATGGCTTCTTCAGGGTCAATGAGTCACTTTGTACCGATAAGGGATGAGTCTAATAGAATACAAAAGGCATAAAGTTAATTATATAGCTCAATCTGAACCATTCAGTTTAGTAAGCAGGAATTCAAAACACATGTCACCTCAAGGCCAAATCCCCTCCCGTACATACAACCGGCGCTGAACCAACCAATCTCCAGGGGGGACAGAAATACGTACCGCAAGGCAGCTGGAAAACCAAATCAAGTCGCACAAATGGTCAAGTACATATTCCAATAAGGCGAGGAACAGCCGAGGGCCTAAAGGGAGCCTGGTAAGGAACAATAAATAACGATACATATTATGCAATGGCATCACATGTAGTTGATTGCCATACGTGGCTAGCATAGCCTAAAATCACAGTGAACCGTGATGAGGCGGCGGGCAAACAAGCCATTCGCGCATGCGCAGAAGCGCAGACGCGTTTGCCTACAATACCCACAGTGCTACGGGACCAATGGATGCGCGCGCCGCTCACCGCGTGTGCACACAGAGTGATCCCAGCTCAGGAGCCACCCTGTGGACAGGATGGGTACTGAGGGTAAGTCAGCCTCATATGTCCATAGGATCAAATTGCGCTGAATCCAATGGAAGGAGTGGAGTGAACCAAAGATTCCAAGGGAGAGAGATGGAAGCAGAGCTGATAAGTACCAGGTGGAGGAGGAGCAAGAGGGGAGTTTTGAGGCAAGGAGGCCAAACGGGCTGCAATTATATAATCGCAACCCTGGGGTGCCCAAACATATTCCAATGCGATAGGGAAATGAGGATGACCATAGGTGGAAATGGCGAGGATAGGGAAGCCAGGAGCAGAGCTGGACCACACATAACCCCAAAAAGATGGACGGGGAAGGAGTAGGGAGGAAAAGCGATGGACGGTGAAATGGGAGGGGGAGGCCAGGACCCAATCTACCCCATTAATAGTAGGGTCCCAAATGAGGCGGCATGAGAAGGAGCCTGCAAAACACAATAATTTTTCTTTGTAAACATACATATTTCAAGTCAAGAGGATATGTGTTTTGTACCAAAATCAATTGGTGTAAGACCAAGAAGAATACAGTATGTGTTATGATGTACTAATCAAATGATGACCAAAAGGTCAAAATACTTAGTTTGAATGATGATTAATAAAATAAAGTATATAAGTAGTCAACATTTTAAACTTTTAGTCAGGATGTGCAAGGATAGATAAAAGACACATGAGCATTCAATAATCTGAAAGTTAAGGCTGTAACAGTGCCCGAGCATCCCGGAGCGGCCAACCGATCGCAACGGTTTGAACCAGAAGTGCAGCAGAAAAGGGGTACATGAGTCTCGATAAAGGTGAATCAATGAGCTAGTATGAATATCAAGGGCCCAAAAAAGGGATAATAATTGGTCATAGGCCATAAAATTTTTTTTGAATAGTCATAAAAAAGATTTAAGGCTAATATATTCATTGAGGCCAGGGTATTTGACAGCATTGAGATTGTGTATCCATCTAGTTTCAAGTTGTAAGAGTTTTTCATCGATGCCTCCTCCTCTTACATGTGTCTCGACATGTTCAAGTGCCGAGAAAGCCATTAACAGACATCTTGGCCAAGTACACAATTATATATATATATATATATTTATATATATATATTTCTCGGCACTTGAACATGTCGAGACACATGTAAGAGGAGGAGGCATCGATGACAAACTCTTACAACTTGAAACTAGATGGATACACAATCTCAATGCTGTCAAATACCCTGGCCTCAATGAATATATTAGCTTTAAATCTTTTTTATGACTATTCAAAAAAATTTTTATGGCCTATGACCAATTATTATCCCTTTTTTGGGCCCTTGATATTCATACTAGCTCATTGATTCACCTTTATCAAGACTCATGTACCCCTTTTCTGCTGCACTTCGGGTTCAAACCGTTGCGATTGGTTGGCCGCTCCGGGATGCTCGGGCACTGTTACAGCCTTAACTTTCAGATTATTGAATGCTCATGTGTCTTTTATCTATCCTTGCACATCCTGACTAAAAGTTTAAAATGTTGACCACTTATATACTTTATTTTATTAATCATCATTCAAACTAAGTATTTTGACCTTTTGGTCACCATTTGATTAGTACATCATAACACATACTGTATTCTTCTTGGTCTTACACCAATTGATTTTGGTACAAAACACATATCCTCTTGACTTGAAATATGTATGTTTACAAAGAAAAATTATTGTGTTTTGCAGGCTCCTTCTCATGCCGCCTCATTTGGGACCCTACTATTAATGGGGTAGATTGGGTCCTGGCCTCCCCCTCCCATTTCACCATCCATTGCTTTTCCTCCCTACTCCTTCCCCGTCCATCTTTGTGGGGTTATGCGTGGTCCAGCTCTGCTCCTGGCTTCCCTATCCTTGCCATTTCCACCTATGGTCATCCTCATTTCCCTATCGCATTGGAATCTGTTTGGGCACCCCAGGGTTGCGATTATATAATTGCAGCCCGTTTAGCCTCCTTGCCTCAAAACTCCTCTCTTGCTCCTCCTCCACCTGGTACTTATCAGCTCTGCTTCCATCTCTCTCCCTTGGAATCTTTGGTTCACTCCACTCCTTCCATTGGATTCAGCGCAATTTGATCCTATGGACATATGCAGCTGACTTACCCTCAGTACCCATCCTGTCCACAGGGTGGCTCCTGAGCTGGGATCACTCTGTGTGCGCGCGCGGTGAGCGGCGCGCGCATCCATCGGTCCCGTAGCACTGTGGGTATTGTAGGCAAACGCGCATGCGCGAATGGCTTGTTTGCCCGCCGCCTCATCACGGTTCACCGTGATCAGGTGTGGAGGACTTATAAAGCCTGCTTAATCCACACCATTCATGGTGATGGACACTGGAGCGCCAGTTCGCTAGGATCTTCGTTATTTCAGGTCTGACATCTTTGTCCCTAGTCTTTTCTTTCCATATTACTCTTATATTTTAGACTTTAATCTCAAATCCATGTACATATTTCTACCTTTTCCTTTCTAGTCACGGGTCTCTGCTTATCCCCGGACCAATTACATCATATACCTGTTGCTCTCTCAAACAGCCCGGTTCCAGGCTTCTTTGTGCTTAGCTCAAATTATACAGATATATCATTCCCAGGTGAGTTTTCTCACTTCTTATTCCACATATACATTTTCGATCTCCCATTTTTCCATGACCCTTCAATCACTTCCACTTTCATTTACATTTACTTATATTTCTCTTTCTTCCGCCCTATCAGTGGCTTCCCAATATTGTATACAGATTTTCCTAGGATTTCCAATATCTGGCGCTCCATATACATGATTAACTCCACCATATACATTGGTAAGATTTTGCAATTTTAGGCTATGCTAGCCACGTATGGCAATCAACTACATGTGATGCCATTCCATAATATGTATCGTTATTTATTGTTCCTTACCAGGCTCCCTTTAGGCCCTCGGCAGTTCCTCGCCTTATTGGAATATGTACTTGACCATTTGTGCGACTTGATTTGGTTTTCCAGCTGCCTTGCGGTACGTATCGCTGTCCCTCCTGGAGATTGGTTGGTTCAGCGCCGGTTGTATGTACGGGATGGGATTTGGCCTTGAGGTGACATGTGTTTTGAATTCCTGCTTACTAAACTGAATGGTTCAGATTGAGCTATATAATTAACTTTATGCCTTTTGTATTCTATTAGACTCATCCCTTATCGGTACAAAGTGACTCATTGACCCTGAAGAAGCCATTGTATGGCGAAACATGTCGGTCAGCTTTCTCTAACAGTTCCATTGTACCCAGGATCTATACAACCATTATAGACCCTCGTTTAACAATACCCCTGCCAATACTGTATATGTCTGGCTCCTCAATCAACTCTGAGTCCCTTTTTCCCCATTTTTTGAATAGGACTTGATCTGATTGGCGGACCAACTTTTTTAGTATACTCTATATATATATATAGAGCTCATTTTTTGTTTCTCTCTATATGTCTGTAAATATGTTCAATAATAAATTACTTTGTTAAAAATTCTTTACAAAAAGTTGCAAGTGTTACTTTTTTCTACTATTACCGCTATAGTCCCCTGTCTCTGTCCCTGTTCACCCACTTACCGAGGCTTTGTTTGGTCAGAGGAAGAGCAGTGGCGAAGGTGGCCGACTGACCGATACCTTTAAACTATTTTTTAGTTCTCAGTGCCAAGGTCAACCATTGCCAGCATCTGCATTATATGGTGCAGGAATATCTAGGGGCAAGAACACACTTGGAGTCCTTTCCAACAGAGCATCCCCTGGGTTACTGGGTCTTGAGGATGGACCACTGACCAGAACTTGCTCAATAATCAATCGAGCTACTGGCCTGTCCTGCATCAAGTGTTTTTTTCTGAATGCACATTAAGTGCTACTGGAGGGTTTGTAATGGATCAAAGAGTGTGCCTGTCCACTGCCTGTGCTCTGTTAAAAGTCTCACATTTATAAAAAGGAATCAGTCCTGGATCAGCATCTATTAAGCACCTGATGTAACTGATTGAAATAGCCATGGATCTGGGATCCCTTGAAGACTGCCTATGCTGCCTATCCTATTTATCTTCAATCTTGATGATGCTAGCCTCCAACAATATTTTTGGTTCAGGGCACCACCAACACCCAAGGCCCAATTTTTCTGCCCCTGTTTAACAGGGGGAATGTAATGGCATTTTTTTAAATAATATTTAACTGCAGGGCCCGTTCCTGCACCCAACAAGAGTAATTTGTGAGGGGTTACAGTGTTTTGGCACAACCAACACCCAAGGCCCAATTTTTCTGCAGAGTATATAGTACAGTCTGTATAGTATATATACTGCAGTTTAGAGTATATAGTGCAGTGTACAATGTATAATATATTGTAAGTGGTTAAGGGGAACCCTATGACAGAATAAAGAAAAGAAAAAAACAGCACGCCCCCAGTCCATACCAGGCCCTTTGGGTCAAAATCCATACCAGACCCTTATCCAAGCAAGCAGCCTGGCAGGCCAGGATAAGGGGGGATGAGCGAGCGTTCCGCCCATCCTGAACCATACCAGGCCACTTGCCCTCAACATGAGGAGGGTGCTTTGGGGTCCCCCCAAAAGCACCTTGTCCCCGTGTTTATGGGGACAAAAGCCTCATCCCCACAACCCTGGCCATTGGTTTTGGGGGGCTTAAATGTGGAAGCTCCCTTTAACAAGGGGGCTCCAAGATCCTTCCTCCCCAGTGTGAATTGGTATGGGGTACATTGTACCCCTACCCATTCACCAAAAAAGTGTCAAAAAGTAAAAACCACAATACACAGTTTTTGACAAGTCCTTTGTTATAAAAATACAATTTCCTGCAAAGTCCATCCATCTTCATGGTGCTGATGGACCCGAAAAAAAACTGAAAATACTCCGCCTCCATGGAAGGCGTCCTGCCGACTGCTGTCTCTTGGCTGTGACCGCTGTTATATAGGGAAGGGCAGGGCCTCCCGGTGATGTAACTGAGTGACTCTGCTACCCCTTCTGATGTCATGTGCCATCAGAGGGGGGTGGGGTCAGAGGGGGGTGGGGTCATGTGGTGTATGTCATAAGGTGGCCCCCGCCCTTGCCTATATAAGAGCTGTCACAGCAAAAATACAGCAGTCGGCAGGACACCTCCCATGGAGGCAGATTATTTTCATTTTATTTTTTATTCGATTTTTTGTGTCCATCTGCACTGTGTTTTAAGATAGATGGACATCGTGGGACACTTTTTTTATTTTTAATAAACTAATTGTCAAAAACTGTTGTTTTTTTTACACTTTTTTTGTGAACGGGTAGGGGTAAAATGTACCCATTTACATGGGGTATGGGGGCCCCCTTTTTAAAGGGGGCTTCCAGATTCTGATAAGCCCCCCACCGGCAGACCCCCACAACCACTGGGCAAGGTTTGTTGGGATGAGGCCCTTGTCTCCATCAACATGGGGAGAAGGTGCTTTGGGGGGCTACCCCAAAGCACCCTCCCCATGTTGAGGGCATGTGGCCTGATACGGTTCAGGAGGGAGGGCTCTCTCATCCCCCCTTTTCCTGCTGCCTACCGGGTTGCATGCTCAGATAAAGGCCTAGTATGGATTTTTAGGGGGACCCCACACCATTTTTTTCAGTGATTACTTTACGTATATTGCTGGGATTCGTCAATACGTTAAAGCCACGAGCATTGTAATTTTTTTCCTTTAGAAATGTAATTTTGCTGCAGTAGTGTTATAAACATGGGAAAGATGTGCTACTTCACATGCATACTAGGGGGACCACCCGGACACCATATTTGCAGGAATATTTTATTTTTAGTCTTTCACTTTAAGTATTATTAAAATCACTGCTCCTGAAAAAACTTTGTTTTTAAAAGATATTTTTTGCATTGATACATGTCCCCTGGTGCAGGACCCAAGTCCCCATACACTATTTATGGCAATAAATTGCATTGAAGCCTTTAAAATTAGCACGTTTGATTTTCCACATTCGTGTTCCAAAGACTTTAACAGTGTTTGCACAATTATTTTGCCTGTTCACGGTTTTCTGGTACGAACCGTACCGGGGGATGTTCGGTACATCTATAATGCTCAGTCACCCTACTCTCTATGCACTACACTCAAAAAAGTACATTAACTTTTTTTCAGCATATTCAGGTGCTTTTGGTCCCTTAGACCTCAATGGGAACAGATTGAAAAAAACCTCTAGAGGGTGGGTTTTTAAAGGCAACAATAGAAAAAAAAATTGATAAAAATGTTATTTATTGTACAAAATCTTTACATAATAATTGATATATATATAAAAAAACACGACAAAATATAATCTGAATATGATCTAAAAACAATGTTGATGTGAGGAGCATTTAACATTCAACGTTCCAGTTACTGGGTGTGCTGTGCCGTGTGAAGTGAAAGAGAAAGGAGACAGCGTGGAGGGTGAGACATATTGGTATTAACGCTGGGTCCGCCGAGACCATAATATATCGGGTCACCACTGCTGGGTCCTTGTTTCCTGTTGAAAAGATTATGCTGAAGTGCCTTATTTTTATATGAAGGATGTGAGTACAATGGTTGAGGAATTTTTGTGTGCTGTTGAAATAAATGGTTTACTCTACTTCACTATTGGAAGCATCTCTTTTTTCCTTATATGTGGAGTGCAATTATCTAACATTCTGTCTGGATCCATCTGTGACCCATGTGGGGCTATTAAGCGAGTTGGCCGAGCATGAGAGTGCAAGGCATATACTGCTGGTGAGTGCGTTTCCTTAGGGTGCAGTAGCACTGAACACAGGTGGTGTGGTGGAAGATATATTTTTTCAAGTCACTTCAAGAACTTTGTTTAAAGACACTTCAAAACTTTATTTGCTTCAGGATTTTTCATTCACTTTTCTGTCACTTTTTGAAACATTATCACTACAAGTAACAGTTTATGGACTTTTGTTTGGATTTGTTTTCCTTTTTTGGACACCTGCAAAAAATATATAATCACACTTCACTTTAATTTTTCACTTTATGTATATAGGTGATTAATTGTGTTGTTGTTTTTTTAGCACTGTTTATACATATTTTTCAGTATTGTTTACACAGGTTAAATATTTAGTTTATTCACAGACACTGTGATTATTAGCGCTACGGTTTTATTCATTTAAAATCACTTTACATTATTTATCTATTTAAGTAGTTGCTTAGTTTATTTTTATACACATAGGTGTTTAACTAATTTTTCTTTGTGCGCAGTGGTGGTGTGGAATAGTAGGAGGGCGAGCGATTTTCATACCAGTTTATTTTAAAACCAAATTAGCAGAGTATATGTGGGTAGCCTACAGTATAAAGATGACATTTTACATGTAAGCGTATTGAACTGATGTGTTTCACAAAAAGGTAGCTTCTTCAGGCTTCCCGCTTAATGACGAACAGCTGCAATACATAAAAAAAAAATTCAAAAACAAAACATAGATGACCATACAATCTATACAAAAAGAAAATGTTATTGCACCTTATAGAAATTATGCAATAAAACATCATGCAGAAGGAACACAAGAATAAGAAAAATAAGGGTGGAAAAAGGAAGAGGGAGGAAAAGGGATAAACAGGGAGGGCAAAAAGAAAGGAGAAAATAAAAAAAGGGAGGGAAGGGGAGATGGAGGGGGTGGGGCCAGAGAGCAGGGACCTCAAGGGGGGACATAAAATAAACAACAAAAATTCTATCTTTTCCCCTGAGGAACTCTGGCTATTCCCTGGCTAGACCATCTCTGGTGGTATTACCTACAAGGCAATTTGCCAATCAAATTCAAAGAATTTTCAAACCAAGCAGCCTGATAGGGTAATGATAATCTGTAAACCTTTCAGTGAAATTTGAGAAAAATTATAGAAATAATACAAACATTGTAAAACCTTATTAACCAATTTTCAAAATTTTGTTTCTACTTAACCCTTTCCCACCCAGCCCGACGTCCTTTTTAACTGTTATTACACTTGAGGGGCAGGAAGATCTGCCTGATCAAGTAACCACCGTGATTGGCTGCCACAATGTAGTTTTATTGGTATTTATATTGCACATTTACTTTGAGGCCTGAATTGTGCTATGCCTATGCAATTTTAAGAAGATTTAGTTTAGCTCCTCTCTAGCTCTGGAGCAGCGGTTAACAGACGTGTGCAAGGTGAAAAAATGAATTTAGTTTTGTTCATTAATCTAGTTATTTAGTTTTGTTAAATTCGGATGATTCGCTCATTTGTATTCGGAATTAGTTTCATGTATTTCGAATTTACAGATTTTTTTTTATTTGAAATGTTCGAATCAATAAATTTTGAATCTGTCTAATTGAAAACCTTTGACTTTTTTTTTTCAAATCGACTGTGGCAAAACGAAGAAACAAAAGAGAAATCTTCATCAAATGATTACAATGACTCTTTAAATCACCTTTTGGCTTAACAAAAACTGAATTATTTAGAAATGGTACTCTAATAACACATACAGTCTTTAACCACTTCCACCCCAGAAGATTTGGCTGCTCAATGACCAGGCCATTTTTTTGCGATTCGCCACTGCGTTGATTTAACTGAAAATTGTGCGGTCGTGCAACGTTGTACCCAAACAAAATTGACGTCGTTTTTTTTCCCACAAATAGAGCTTTCTTTTGGTGGTATTTTGGTGGTATCTGCGTTTTTTATTTGAATAAATACAAGGAGATCTCGACCAAGAGGACCCTATAAAGATATAGGTTTTGGTAATAAAGTCATCTTAACAGCCGCCACATGCCCAAGCCAGGAGTCCCTTAGCGGCTGCCAAGTAGCCAGCAGAGAAGATAAATGAGATAACATAGGGAGGTAATTCGCCTGGTAAAGGTGAGAAGGGTTACTAGTCAATTTTATTCCTAGATATGGAATTGATGTTGAGCGCCATAAGAATTGAAAATTACCATGCACATGGGTAAACTCAGCCTGTGAAGGGGACATGTTGAGAGCCCTGGATTTGGACTGGTTGACCTCAAGGCCAGACACTAATGCAAATTTGAATAGTGTGTGAAAGAGATTCGGGAGAGTTGTACTAGGGGAAGTAATGAATAAGACGGCAAAAAGGCATAATTTATGGGTCATGGAAGAAACGTCCAGACTGTTAATATTTGGATTAGTTCTTATGAGGGTTGCCAGGGGTTCAATTCACAATGTAGTTGTATTGGTATTTATATTGCACATTTAGTTTGAGACCAGAATTGGGCTATGCATATGCATTTTTAAGCAGATTTTGTTTAGTTCCTCTCTCTGCAGTGGGTAAATACTCCAGGCTGCTCAATGTTTTACAGGCTGCTAGTCTTATTATTCTCCTCTGCATTCTGGAGGGTTATAGAATCACATTAGGATGGTGGGCAGAGAGGCAGCTTGTATATTTATGGAGATCCAGCCAATCCCTGGAGAGGTGTGTCCAGTAGATGGCTATTGGAATGTAAATCTCAATATGGTCCTTCTTTCTACCTATGTAGATGACCTTACACCACAAGTCACCTGTGGCCTGGGGAAAATAGAAGTGAGGTTCGGCAAATGTCTCCTGGAGAAACTGGGCTATAACACTTCATCCTTACATCTGAGAGATGATTACTGCCGAGGAATCACTGAAAGAAGAGATAAACGTTACATCACTTTCATCACATTTCTAGGAAATGGTATATGTGGGGGATATATTAGGGTACGTTGATGTCTACTACCGCTTTACCTTATTTTATTATAACAGGTAGACATGTGCAATTAGTTTTGTTCCAAATTAATTTCTTAACCAATTTTGACAAATTTGTTAAATCGGAAATATCTAAATAATTAAAAACCTGTTTAACATTTTTTTCCAAATATTCGTAAATTCAAATATTCTTAAATTAGAAAATTTGGGAAATGAAAAATTTGTAAATCCAATAACCTGAAATTCAAAAATCTGAAATAATAACTAACTAATAATAACTTGACTATTACTAAGTATTAAATTATAGGTATTGGAATTGCCTTTCAAATTTGGCTGTTAGTGAACGTAATGAATACAAATTTATCTGAAGTTACAAATTATCCAAAGTAATGAATGCTGTATCTAAACGAATGGAACGTAATGAATTAATACTAATAAATAACAATAATAATAATAATACAAACTTTTATTATTATTTATTATTAATTTGTTCTGTTCCATTTGTTTAGATGCCGGCATAATTTCATTAAAATAATTGTTATTTCGGATATTTTGTAACTTCAGATAAATTTGTATTCATTACGTTCAACAGACAAATTTAAAAGGAAATTTCAATACCTATAATTTAGTTATTCTTTAAAATTTTCAGATTTTCTTTTTTACTTTTGGATTTTTTAATTTTCGAATTTGGTAATTTATGAATGTACACATTTATGAATAGTGAATGATCTAATAGCAGAAGACCACCAAGGGTGTATTTAAATTAAGCAGGTGAACCCCAAGATATTTACCTGCCCATCATCCTTTCTTCCCATTCTTCCCATTCTCTTTCAAAATTTTAGAAGAGATTGGGCTCAACAGCTGAGCCTTGGATTTCCCCTTAAGAACAGGAAACCCAAAGGAGCAGTAAAAGGTGACTCAGTCCAGGTGCTGAATGATCTCTATAGTAAAGTATACTAGACATGTGCAATTTGTTTCTTTCCAAATTCCTTTTTAAAGGAATTTCAACAAATTTGTTAATTCGGAAATATCCAAATGAAAGAAAAACATGTTTCACAAATTTTTCCAAATATTCGTAAATTCAAATATTCGAATATTTGTAAATTAAAAAATCCGAAGATTTGAAAAATCTGAAATAATAACTAGCTAATAATAACTTAACTATTAAATATAGGTATTGTAATTTCCTTTCAAATTTGGCTGTTAGTGAATGTAATGAATATGAATTTATCCAAAATTATGAATTAACCAAAATAAATGCTCTATCTAAACAAATGGAACGTAATAATAATAAATAACAAAAATAATAATAAAAATGTATTATTATTTATTATTAATTTGCTCCGTTTCATTTGTTTAGATGCAGCATTCATTATTTTGGATAATTTGTAACTTCTGATAAATTTGAATTTGTTACATTAACTAACAGCCAAATTTGAAAGGAAATTCCAATGCCTAGAATCTTTGCTTAGTTTGCTATTATTAGTTAGTTAGTCAGTTATTTTTTAAAATTTTCAGATTTTCTTGCTTATTTTCCAATTTACGAATTTTCGAATATACAAAATTACAAATTGCGATCATAACAAATTACCCAAAAAAAGGAAAAAAATAAAACCCCAAAAAATAAATTAAACAAAAACAAACACATTTTCCGGCAATGCACATGCCTAAAGGATACAACAAAGACAAGCAGAGAGTTATCAGTAAACCAATCACTGATCACTTTATTGATATGCTGATGAATGCCATTTAGTTGCCTCCCTTTGGTTGAAAATGGCAACTCACACTGAGCTTCAGGCTGCAGAAAACGTTAGGAGGATATATCACTTAATGACCATATTATGTCAGGTTTACTTGAGTAAAAATACAGTATACAGTATATATATATATATATAGGTATATTGCATTTTACCTGGAATTGTTCCTTATTGTTTACTGTAAATTTTATTTTTCAGAATAATGGAACTGTGTTCACGTATACAAACACTGTATTCCTAACACCAAACTCTGACAAAGGGGAAAATAGAGATCCGTACCCCATTGACTTTCATTGCTCTTATCCATCAGACATGGAGATCAACCTTCCAACCGCTATCAGCACCGACAAAGTGTGAGTCATTTTTCCTTGGTTTATTGAGTACAAGATACAGGTGTAGAACTCAGTGCCGGTTCACACTACAGCAACTCGGAATCCGACTTGTCAGACCTCAAGTCGCCCCAAGTCGCTGGAAATTCCATTGATGTGCATGAGAGCCATCTTAATGTACACTACTGAAGTCGCTCTGACTTCAGAAAAGGTTCCTGTACTACTTCAAGGCGACTTCTAGCTGACTTGTACCCATAGATTTCTATTGGAAGTTGCCTTCAAGTCAGATCCTTATCTTAATTGATGTGATTTGGATCCGACATTACAGGAAGATTACCTGAAGTTGCCTCGAAGTTGCCTTAGTTGCCATGAAGTTGCCTTAAAGATGCCTCGAAGTTGCCTCAAAGTTGCCTTAGGCCCCTTTCACACTACTGTGACTTCAAAGTCACAGTGATTTGTGGCCGTGATTTTGCAGCAATTTCAGGGAATGCTTGTGTAACTGGCATCAAAATCGGTTGGACTTGAAGTCTTACTAACTTGAATGGTTGTCATTGGAAATCATGGGGAATGACTTGTCATGCTACTTTGCAGTCCCAAATCGTGGGACAAGTTGTACAAGTGTGAAAGGGGCCTCAAAGTTGCCTCGAAGTTGCCTTGAAATTTCCTCAAAGTTTCCTGGCAAAGTCGTGCCGACTTTCAGGTCACGGCAGTGTGAACTGCCTCTAAGTGAGCTGAGATTGCACTGAGATCTTGTGACCGTCCAATTGGTGTCCCGTCCTGTAGAAATGTATTTCTTTATGTTATGTCTTTATATAGCACCAACATATTCCAAAGTGCTTTATACATCAGGCTTTACTTGCCCGGTTCTGTATTACCAGTCTTACAGGCAGACACAAACTCAATCTGGGGAACATTTGATGAAATGCAAACTAATATATATTTTATTAAATCTTGAAAAAAAATCTTGAGGGAACTGATCCTGTGATCAGTGAGTACAAACTCGGTTCAGTCATTGCCTGTCATGTACCTGGGGATGGAGCCCAGAATGCAGGGAGTGACCTCTCGTATGCCTCTGGCTCGGGAACCCCTGGTAGTGGAGACAGGGGCTCACGGGTGCATGGGAGCACAAGTGCCTGATGGGTGACTGATGTGGGGCCGGCAGGAGCAGCGTGAAGAAACTGGAGAATTGGAACACTGGAGACTGCCGGGAGGAGTTCTGTAGGATAGCCGGGGCGACAGGTAGCACGGAGGTGTGCTGAAGTATAGCAGGAACTCTGGAACTGCAGGCAGCACGGGTGTGCTCTGTGGCTTGGCAGGAACTCTGGAACAACAGGCTGCGAGGTTGCATTCTGTGGTCAGACAGGAACACTTAGGCAGGGTCAGACAGGCCGGGTCAACACTGGCGGGCAGAGCAGGTACCAAACAGGAGCCGGAGGATCGTGGAGGTGCAGGCAGGGTTGGCAACAGACGGGCAGCAATCAGAACCAAAGGAGGAGGCAGAAGAGTAGTCGGGACAAGCCGGGGTCAAAGGCAGGCAGCAAGCAGGAGTCGTCAGTAACAGGCCGGGTAGACAGGAATCAGGCAGGTAGGTAGCTAGTAGCAAGGGTCTCAGGAAACGCTGTAGACCGGACAGCAAGAAGGCCAGGTGACAGACTTCCTTAAAAAGGCCTCTTGGCGCCAAGTGCGGTCACACGTGTGCGTCCGCGCACCCCCGTGCACGTCTGCACCACGTCATTACGCACCCGCGCACGCCCGTTAGCACTAATGCATGCCCGCGCGCCGGTCAGCTCTTCTTATGGACATTCTGTGGGCAGGTCTTCCATGGGCAGCTGGGTTACCAGGACGCCTTTCTTGACATTGCCCCTGGTTTGTCACTCACTTAAAGCTGTAGATTCAGAATGACAATTAATATTTGTTGGTATAATCCACACTTACTTATACAGTACCTGACCGTGAGATTGTGTGTAACTGTGGCTTGGCATCAGCAATATTGACCCTCCGTGACCCCCACCGCGGGAGCCAGCTCAGCAGCTCGCAGCTCCAATTTCCAGCGTGATCTGATCGCTCTGGAAAAACAATCTTGCGGTCAGGTACTGTATTTGACATCCATGTGGAGTTTGCTCCCCTTCCAAGTCAGCTACAATGTATGTTACCATTGGACACATGCAATTTGTTTAGTTCCAAATTAATTTTTTTATAAATATCTGAATTTGCAAACTTAAAAAATTCAGAATTTCTTTGAAAATTCAGAAATTCAAAAATTTGTAGATTAGAAAATTGGAAAATTCAAAAATTTGGAAATTCGAAAATCCAAAAAGAAGAATGAAAATCTGCAAATTCAAAGGAACGAAAATCCCAAAATAAGAATGAAAATTTGAAAATTAAAAAACCTGAAAATCTGAAATAATAACTAACAAATAATAACTTAACTATAACTAACTATTAAATTATAGGTATAGAATTTAGTCAAACCCGACCGCACTTTATTGCTCAAATTTTTTTAGAGGCTTTTTCCCAAACAACAAAAAGAAAAATATAGTTCTAGGCTCTTTTAAATGCGCACAATACTCTACATCGGTCTCTTAATAACTACCCACATCAGGACAGCAACAGGGTGGAGTTTACTAAAGCTTTGAAATATCCGAATTAACAAAAAAATTTTATGAATATTTGTGAATTTGAATATTCAGAAACTCATAAATTCAAAAACCCGAAAATTTGAAAATCTGAAATAATAACTAACTAATAATAACAACTATTACTAACTGTTAAATTATAGATATTGGAATTTCCTTTCAAATTTGTCTGTGAACATAACGAATATGAATTTATCTGAAGTTACGAATTATCCGAAATAACGGATGCCGCATCTAAACAAATGAAATGTATCAAATTAATAATAATAAATAACAATAATAATGTTTTATTATTAATATTTATTATTAATTAGTTTAATTCCATTTGTTTTATATGCAACATTCGTTATTTCGGATAATTTGTAACTTTGGATAAAATTGTATTTGTTATGTTCACTAGCAGACACATTTGAAAGGAAATTCCAATACCTATAATTTAATAATTAGTTATTCTTTTGAATTTTCAGATTTTCTTATTTTCAGGTTTTTGAATTTAGGAATTTACAAATTTACAAATTTTCGAATTTACAAATCTACTCATTTTCAAATTGACATATTTGCGAATTTTCGAATTTACTAATTTACAAATTGCAATCATAACGAATGACTGGAAAAAAGAAAAAAACAAATGAGATGAAAACAAACAACATTTTTTTTGGCAGTGCACAAGTCTAATAAAAAATGTAATTCATATTCACATTAATTATTAATCCTAGAAATACTGTAACCTAAATAAATAGAAATTTGCATTTCACATGACTTTTACCATGTGTTGATTTTATAGCGAGTGATGCCAATTTTTTTTTGTAAAATTGTGATATAAGTGTAACAAAAGCAAGCAGCGCTGGGGCTGGGGGGGGGGTTGCCAGCAGTGAAGGAAGATGGCTGCTATCTAGCTGAGCTCTGAAGCACCGACTTTCCCTGAAGCAGCACATGACAACTAAAAGAGGTATTGACGGCACAAAAAGATACTGGAATATCTGGAGTAATAGCGTGTCACAATGGGGAAAAGGAAAGATTGCAGAGGACCCAGGAAATTGGGGTCATTTAAGAATCACTAGAGTGATCCTGTGATGAAAAATGGCTCCACTTTACCTCAGCACTCTGGTGCTGGACAGCAGCCAGCACGCCTCAGTGACAGAGATAGTGAGATTGATAACACTGAAAATGGCAGATATGTGTCTGACCCTGACATGGGGGAGGAAATTATTGGACCTCAGAGACAAAGAAGAAGGATTTCCCCCTCAGGTGAACATACCAGTAGTTCACTGCCTGATTATGACCAGCCACCTGTTAACCGCTTAAGGACCGCCTCCTGCACATTTATGTTGGCAGAATGGCACGGCTGGGCACATCAACGTACAGGTACGTTGCTCTTTAAGTGCCCAGTCGTGGGTCGCACGCGCGCCGCCGGTGGCACGCTCGCGTACCGGTCCTGAGCTCCATGACTGTGGCCTCGGGACCCACGGACCCGATCGATCGGGTCACAGAGCTGAAGAACAGGAGAGGTATGTGTAAACAAACCTCTCCCCATGCTTCCTAGTGAAACTGGCACTGGTCGTCTGTTCCCTGTCATCGGGAAAGACGATCAGTGATGTCGAATGCCAAGCCACGCCCCTACAGTAAAAAAACACACACGTCACACTTAACCCCTCCCCGCCCCCTAGTGGTTAACTCCTTCATTGCCAGTGTCATTTACACAGGTATCAGTGCATTTAAATATCACTGATTGCTGTATAAGTGACAATGGTCCCAAAAATGTGTCAAAAATGTCCGATGTGTCTGCCATAATGTCGCAGTCACAATAAAAATTGCTGATCGCCGCCATAACTAGTAAAAAAAAAAATATTAATAAAAATGCCATAAAACTATCCCCTATTTTGTAAACGCTATAACTTTTGCGCAAACCAATCAATAATCGTTAATTGCGTTTTTTTTACCAAAAATATGTAGAAGAATACATATCGGCCTAAACTGAGGAAAAAAATGTTTTTTTTATATATTTTTGGGGATATTTATTATATTATATTAAATTGTCGCTCTATTTTTGTTTATAGCACAAAAATAAAAACAGCAGAGGTGATCAAATACCACCAAAAGAAAGCTCTATTTGTGGGAAAAAAAGGACGCCAATTATGTTTGGGAGCCACGTCGCACGACTGCTCAATTTTCAGTTAAAGCGACGCAGTGCCAAATCGCAAAAAGGGGCCTGGTCCTTTAGCTGCAAATTGGTCCGGGCCTTAAGTGGTAATCCCTGGCTGATAAACTGCTTGTCTTCCCCACATCTGGACAGCCTATACATGCTTCTGTCCCTGAGAGGAGCTATTCAACAAGATGTACAGTCACATATGCACAAAACTAATGTGGCATTAGAAGGTCTAGGAGTAAGAATTGATGACATGGAAAATAAAATGGAGGATGTCACTGACACGCATAATGAATTGGTAGACTCCCATTTTGAGCTAATAGAAGAATTGAGGCAGCTTAAGTTGAAAGTGTCAGTTATCGAGGACAGATCCAGATGCAATAATATCAAATTCAGAGGGATCCCAGAAACTGTCAAAAATACTATTACAGGGATTTTTGAAAAAAATGATGTCTGACCTACTCCCCAAAATCCAGCATTAGGAGCTGACAATTGACAGGGCTCATTGATTGCCAAAACCTTTGCATATACCAGAAAAACTTCTGAGAGGTGTTATTGCGAGAATTCATTTCTATCATGTTAAAGATCTCCTGATGCAAAGCAAGCACAACATGTCCCACTACCTGATCCATATGCAGGTAATTTTTTTCTACACAGACCTTTTACAAGCAACTTTATTGGCACAGAAAAACCTGAATTCCATTACTAAGATACTCCGATAATCTCAAGTATAGATGGGGTTTCCCCACCAAATTGATTGTTGATCGTAATGATGTTTTCTACAATATCCATACACTGGATGACGGTCTGAAGTTGTTGGGGAAATGGGGGTTGCTCCCTATGGATGAACATAACTCACAGAGCAAATAATCTGCAGTATAAATTGCACAAGAAGAGCAACTTGGTCATGCCTAAACTCACTGGATTACTATGGTTTACTGCTTACTGTAACCCTCAAACCTACAGTAGGTGCCAGCGATATTGTGTCAATTTTGCCGCTTTTATCGGCGAGATTGACACCCTGCGAGCCCTGTCGTGGGAGCCAGCGCCGAGACGGCTCGCATCGGGAAAGGATTTTTTTTAATTTTCCTTTCCCGATAAGCGACAATCATCGCTGATATTAAGGCCATGTTCACACTGGTACGGGGATCCAAATTGGATTCCCGCCAATACCAGGCACTGTATTTAGTATGAATCTTAAGGGAGAGCTCCACGCCAAATTTTAAATAAAAAAACGGCATGGGTTCCCTCTCCGGAGGCATACCAGGCCCTTAGGTCTGGTAGGGATTTTAAGTGGAACCCCCTACGTCGAAGAAAACAGCGTGGAGGTCCCCCCAAAATCCACACCAGACCTCTATCCGAGCATGCAGCCCGGCCAGTCAGGAAAGGGGGTGGGGATAAGTGAGTGCCCCCCCTCCTGAGCCGTACCAGGCTGCTTGCCCTCAACATGGGGGCTGGGTGCTTTGGGGGAAGGGGGCGCCCTGCGGCCCCCCCACCCCAAAGCACCTTGTCCCCATGTTGATGAGGACAAGGGCCTCTTCCCGACAACCCTGGCCTTTGTTTGTCAGGGACTGTGGGCGGGGGTCTTATCGGAATCTGGAGCCCCCTTTAATAAGGGGGCCCCCAGATACCAGCCCCCCACCCTTTGTGAATGAGTATGGGGTACGATGTACCCCTACCCATTCACCTGATGAAAAAAGTGTAAATAAAAAAACACAACACAAGTTTTTAAAATACTTTTTTGACAGCTCTGAGGGTCTTCTTCCATCTTGGAGGGTCTTCTCGCCAGACTCCTCCGCTATCTTCTGCTAGCTCTTTTACTAGTGCAGGAGCCTGGATTTCTTATTCGTCGTCGCCGCCGTCCGGGGGACTTCTTCTGACTTCGGGGTCTTGTCCCGCTCTTTGGTTCTTCTTGCCGGGCCTCCGCTATCTTCTTATAGCTCTTTTACTAGCGTTGGCCCGGTCTTCTGTCGCTGTGACTGCCACCGCCTTCTTCTCCTTCTCTTCTTCTTCTTCCTTTCGATGTTGACACGATGATCTCTCTGGCCGCAATGACAGGGACGCGTTGTGCGGCGACTTATATAGGTTTAAGGGGCGGGGTCACTGGGTGATGTCACATGGAGACCTGACCCCCTATGATGTCACAGTCCCGGAGGATGCTGGGACTGTGACATCATAGGGGGTGGGGTCACCATGTGACATTACCAGGTGACCCCGCCCCTTATACCTATATAAGTCGCCGCACAACGCACCCCTGTCTAAGGAAATGCAAGAAAATCGCCATTGCACACTGGGGCACAGGCGCGCACGCTGGCCCACACTGGCGCACATGTTCGCACACAAACACAGCGTGCGCGCACGGGAATGCACACTTGGCACCAGATTGTTTACTTTAGGGGCTTCCAACCACTGGTCCGTGCTGATCACTCTTCAGCTGCTGTCCCGTTGCTCTGAAACCCGTTTGTCCTGCTGATACCTGTTGCTGACCTTGGTTTCCGTTGACCCTGCCTCTGGACTCTGGTCTGTCTGATCTCTGGTTCCTGATCCCGGCCTTCTCCCCGACTCGTCTCTGCCTGATGCTCAAGTACTTCGCTACCCGCCTGCTGATGACCCCGGCTTCCTCCCTGACCTGCTCCAGCCTGATGTGCCTGTACCTTGCTGCCCGCCCATTGACGAACCCGGCTATACTGAAGACCCTGCTTCTGTGCCCTGCTTGGCTCAGCCTTGCAGTCCGAGTGTCTGCCACCTCAGTCCTGTCAACTGTGACCTGTTCTGCAACTACAGTCCTGCGACCAGCTTCAACTTCTTGCTGCACGTCTCCAGGTCTTCATCTACAGGCACTCGTGTGCTTCCGGTCCTTTGGCTCCTTCTGTTCCACTCTCAGTGGGACCTGGACCAGAGATACAAGAGAGGCCGACCTCGTCATTTCAGTCTCCCTTCAGGTACGTGACACCCTGCCATTGTGGCCAGAGAGAGCATTGTGTCAACATCGAAAAGAAGGAGAAGAAGAGAAGAAGAAGAAGGCGGTGGCGACAGCGACAGCGACAGAAGACCGGGCCAACGCTAGTAAAAGAGCTATAAGAAGATAGCTGAGGCCCGGCAAGAAAAACCGAAGAGCGGACAAGACCCCGAAGTTGGAAGAATACCACCGGATGGCGGCAACGATGAAAAAGAAAGTCGGGCTCCTCCGCTAGTAAAAGAGCTAGCAGAAGATAGCAGAGGAGTCCGGCAAGAAGAATCCCCAAGACAGAAGAAGACCCCCGGAGCTGTCTAATAAAGCATTTTAAAAACTTGTGTTGTGTTTTTTATTTACAATTTTTTCACCAGGTGAATGGGTATGGGTACATCGTACCCCATACTCATTCACATAGGGTGGGGGGCCAGTATCTGGGAGCCCCCTTATTAAAGGGTGTTCCCTGATTCTAATAAGCCCCCCGCCCGCAGACCCCGACAACCAACGGCCAGGGTTGTCGGGAAGAGGCCCTTGTCCTCATCAACATGGGGACAAGGTGCTTTGGGGTGGGAGGGCCACCGGGCACCCCCTTCCCCGAAAGCACCCACCCCCCACGTTGAGGTCACACGGCCTGGTAAGGCTCAGGAGGGGGGGCGCTCGCTTGTCCCCATCTCCCTTTCCTGACCGGCCGGTCTGCATGCTCGGATAGGGGTCTGGTGTGGATTTTGGGGGGACCCCCATGCCGTTTTTTCGGCATAGGGGGCTTCCCTTTAAATCCCTACCAGACCTAAGGGCCTGGTATGCCCCTGAAGTCATGCAGGTCCCATTAGTGAGGTGACTTTGCCGCTTCTCTCTCGCTCGCTACTATAGGAAAATGTGACATATTCCTATTGCAGTCGCGCTGGTTAGAGAAGCCTGTCGCAGGGAACCAGTGCGACAGGATCGCGCTGGAAACACAATATTGGCGGCACCTACTGTACCTTTTTCACTGAGAACAGGGAAACTTTTACCCCGGAAGGAAATGGCAAATTCCCCCCTATCTATAAGTGCACATTGGTGCACCCTACAGTTGCATAGCAACTCAAAGTTTTTCTTCAACGTTCTAAATTTTTATGATTGTTTCTCTTTTTGTCTCATATTTTTTTCCGACAGGATTTCAAAATTACTTTTTTCCTTCAAGGTTGGTCTCAGGAACATGATCATTAAATATATTGGGTTATCCACAATAGGATGTCTTGAAAACACCTTAGAAAATGTTGCAATCTCTGGACACCAACGGGCTTAACAGTCCTCAAAAAAGAGAAGCTCTCTGGACTGATGCTATCAAACTTCAGAGTAACATCATATGTGTACAATAGTCGCATTTTGCGAAGGATAAAGTGCCTACATTTTCGCATCGTCTTTTCCCACATATCTTCTGCTCTAACAATCTCAAAAATGTTACTTACACAATAGCCAACATGTACGCTCCTCACAAGCATCAACAAAGATTCATCTGTAAGCTGTTGAGAAAGGTACGGAAATTACAGAAAGGGCGTTTTATCATCTGCGGAGACTTTAATGCCCTAATGGATCCTAATATAGATACTACTAAAAAGAAACCACACAAATAGATTGAGTCTTGGTAATATTTTTGCTGAGGAAGATATTATTGAAAAAGACTGCACGTTTTTCTCTAATGTACATAAAAGGATTCCAGAATTAATTTCTTCATTACAGACAAAATGCTCTTACAAATATTTTCAGATGCACAAATTCACATCACTTGGTTGGACCATTCACCAATCACTTTATCTATTACGACAGGCCAACAAGTCCTAAGTCAACCCTTTGGAAGAATAATACATTTCTATTCTATCAAGAGAGATATGTGTCTGCAATGAAGAACAAATTGACAGAATTCTTTAATTTGGGCTCTACATCCACTACAAATCTGTGGTGTACTCACAAACCCTTTATTAAGGGAATCCTTATCCAGATGGTATCTAGGGATAAAATAGAGAAGCTAAAATTTGCTAATAATCTTTTCAAATATATATCTAGTCTTTAAAAAGAACATAAACAATCTCCAGATAATTCTAACTTATTACAAATACAACAAAAGGAATGAGCTGAGGTCAACTTTATTAACTAACCATGACAAAAAGCTCAAATGACTGAAATTTTATTATTACTCCCAAAATAATAGGGCAGGCAAATTGATGGCCTCTGTACTGCATCACTGCCAAAGAACACAAAAAATTGATAGACTAATTCATCATAAATCTGGGAAAGCATTAATAAACCCCCAAGAAATAGCAGATGCTTTCTCAGATTAAACTTAAAAAATGACAAGGATACTATCCAGCCAACATTAAAAGACATTACAGTATTTTTAGACAAATTGAACTTACCCAAAATTGACTCTAATACACTTGACGCACTAAATCAACCCATATCATTAATGGAAACCCAGAAAGTTATAAAAGACTTTCCACTGCATAAATCGCCAGGTAATGACCGTCTATCCAACAAATTTTACAAAACATTCATTAATATTTTAGCTCCGCACTTTACAAACCTGTTTAATTGCATAGCTACAGCCCGAAAGAACTATTAGAAGCGTTAATAATTACTCTCCCGAAATCTGACAAAGACTTAACATCTCCTTTTAACTACCGACCAATCTCATTGCTCAATTCGGACATTAAAATTGATGCCAAAATATTGGCCAATCGTTTGTTAGAAGTAACCCTTACCTAGTCGACTCTACCAGGTAGGCTACCCCGTTAAGGGTTGTCAAGCCCCAGACAGCATGAGAAGGATGATCAATTTGATTAACTACGTTTAGAACACACGAACGCCTTCTCTGCTCCTAGGTCTGGATACAGAGAAGGCATTCGATAGAGTGCATTGGAACTATATCTCCAGGACTCTTGAGAAGTTTGGATTTTCAGGATTTATCCATGAAGCAATTATGCTACTTTATACACAACCATCAGCAAAAGTTTTCACCTCTGGAATGTTGTCTAAGACTTTTGGTCTGAAATAACAAAAAAAACAAGGGTAGCTTTCTCTATTTTAACATCTACTTTTGAATCCATTTAGATCAAATTAAATACAGTTTTTTTCCCCCAAATGATGATAAGCTGTGGTTATCCATTGAAAGAGAAATCACCAAGGGAAATTATTATTTGCCCTGTCAGTGGCTTACATGATATTCCCTAAGGTCATAGTTCCTAAATTGCTTTCCATTAAAGCTACCCTGTTAGCATGGAAGTTTCTTGTATCAAACTTCCATGCTCTAGGGCATTTACAAAAGATACATATACCACTCAGAGCCCTTGACTACTGTAGAGGCCAACTCTCGATGAACAAATGGATTGCTGAGGGCTTTAACTTTTACATACACCTTCCCTCAGGATACAAAGCCACGATTGATGATACTGTATATACTTGAGTATAAGCCGACCAGAATATAAGCCGAGGCACCTAATTTTACCACAAAAAAACTGGGAAAACGTATTGACTCGAGTATAAGCCTAGGGTGAGAAATGCGCAGCTACTGTAAGTGGAAAAGAGGGTCAACAATGCCCATTTGCAACCTCACTGTGCCCATTTGCATGCCTCACTGTGCCTATTTGCAGCCATAGGTCCCCCTAACTTCAAACTTGCTAGTTAAGGGTTCCTAGGTTACCCCTAGCTGCAGCCAAATTTGGGGTCTCTGGACCCAAAGGGTCCCGAAATGACATTGCTGCAGATGGACACAGTTAAATGACTTTGGGGCCCTGTATCTCGGGGGCCACTCAGTGGTTTTATGGAGTTGTGAAAATCTGACCAGTTTCTGGAACTCGATATCCACCTTTTATTGCCTCTCTTACAGGCAGCTTGTTAAAACTATCACCTGCTATGGCCCTTTTAGGTATCAACCTTGAAACTTTCCCATTTCAATACAGAATATTAGTGGTGAATATTCTTATAGCAGTTAGACTTACCATAACAAAAATGTGGAAATCAATTGAGGCCCCTAACCTGTATGATGTAATTCTTAGAGTCAACACCCAGGCATACTACGAATTACTGTTAGCACTTAAAAATTATAACATAATTCACTTTAAGAAGCAGTGGCATGTATGGATCATGCATCCTAGCGCATCTACGGTACTAAAAGACTTGTATGCTCAGTCTTAACTACCACTAGATAGCCTGTTGGTATCACTTATTCCTTGCAGAGACTTATGCTGATTTAATTTACTGATTGGTTTGACTCGCTAGAATACTTTGATTTACTTGACGACAGCCTGTTCTCTCTTTTGTTTATTCATGTTAGTATAGACCTGTTCACAGTTTGCTCCCCTAGGGGTGACTATGTTTATTCTTGGAGGTTTACTACCTAGAAACTGAATTTAAAGATATGAATTTTAAGGATTATTCACAATTATTATATTTACTTAATGTATTTATCAAAAATGCATTTGCTATACTAATATAATTGTAATGATGTGAATCCTATTATACTTTTCTTAATGTCTTTATTTGTTTTATGTTCTGATAACTAAATAAATAATTGAATGTTAAAAAAAAGCAAGCAGCACTCATATAACAAGCACCTCCAGTTTGCGGGGGTATATCTGAATGATGCCTGTAGCTACAGACATCATTCAGATATTGACGGTTTCAGCCGGCGATTCCCTGCACCATAAGAACGATCATAGCGGCTGTTCCGCTGCTTGATCGTTCTTATGGGCGGCGGGAGGGGACGCCGCCCTCCGGTGCTTCTACCGACTCACCGCTTCCATCGGTGAGTCGGACACAGGAACCGCCGGCCCCGGATGATCACTATAGAGATTTCCGGCGGACCAGATGGTCGCCGGAGTCTCTATGATCGTTCGGAGGCTGGGCGCGATGTGATGACGTCACGCCCGGCCTCTGCATTCGAATAACGGCGCCGCCTCCGCTGGGAAGCAGTGATCGTTTTTTATTTTTTTTATTTTAGGCTTTCCAGCCTAGAGGTGAGATGTGGGGTCTTATTGACCCCCTATCTCACTGTTAATAGGTCCGATCAGGTAATATTCCTATTACAAGGGATGTTTACATTCCTTGTAATAGGAATAAAAGTAATCAATTTTTTTTTTTAAACTGTCAAATTTAAAAAATAAAAGTCAAATTAACAATAATAAAAAAAGTGCCCCTGTCCCCGTGAGCTCGTACGCAGAAGTGAACGCATACGTAAGCCCGGCCCACATATGAAAATGGTGTTCAAACCACACATGTTACTCCTCTGTAACTCAAAACATGTAACCAGTAAAAAATGTTAAAGCGTCGCCTATGGGGATTTTTAAATACCAAAGTTTGGCGCCATTCCACGAGCGCATGCAATTTTGAAGCGTGACATGTTGGGTATCTATTTACTCGGCGTATCTTCATCTTTCACATTATGCAAAAAAAATTGGGCTAACTTTACTGTTTTGTTTTTTTTTAAGCATGAAATTGTTTTTTTCTGAAAAAAAACGTGTTAGAAAAATTGCAACGAGCGTCATTGTATTCTCTAGGGTCTTTGCTAAAAAAACATATATAATGTTTGGGGGTTCTATGTAATTTTCGAGCAAAAAAAATTATGAATTTTACATGTAGGAGAGAAATGTCAGAATTGGCCTGGTTGCGAAGTGGTTAAGGGAACAAACATAAAATATGCAGTACAATTATGAGGTCAGTAGGATCATACTCCACTGGAAAGATAACTCTCAAACAACAGCTGTATTTTCTATATACAAATCCTGTTCCCTATGAAATCACCACTTACCAGATGTCGGTAAATGTAAAGCCTGATGGATAAAACTCTTCAATCTTCCTCTTAAACAATTGCTGTCACTGAAGGATGAATCTAGGCAGGCTGTGCTTGGACATGAGGGAGTGAATGGCTCCAAACCGCTGATCGGTCCGTGTATTGTAATCCTCAATCAGAGCTCTCAGAGGTAATGCTGTGGTAGGTTTGAGGACTCCAGTTATAAGCTCTTGTTTTCAACTCTGATTTTTAACTCACCACTTCTTCCAGTTCCACTTGGTCATAGTTCCAGCAAGCAAAAAGGTGGTAAGCTCAAGGATGAGCAGGCTCATTACCTCTGAGTACACTAGCTCTAGCACCGCTCATTAGTGTGCAGGAAACCTTGGGCTGAACAATGAGCTGTCACTAGGGATGAGCCGAACACCCCGGGTTCGGTTCGCACCAGAACCCGTGAACGGACCTCAAGTCCGTGCAAACTTAAGAACCCTATTAATTACAATGGATGTGAACGTTCGAAATCAAAAGTGCTAATTTTAAAGGCTAATATGCATGTTATTGTCATAAAAAGTGTTTGGGGGCCTGGGTCCTGCCCCAGGGGATATGTACAAATGCAATTTTTTTTTTTAAAACTGCCGTTTTTTTTCAGGAGCAGTGATTTTAATAATGCTTAAAGTGAAACAATAAAAGTCTAATATTCCTTTAAATTTCGTACCTGGGGGGTGTCTATAGTATGCCTGTGAAGGGGCGCATGTTTCCCGTGCTTAGAACTGTATAATTTTTGCAGGAAAAAAAGCTATTTAAAAACTCTCGCGGCTAATACATTTTCGGCTCCTGTAACACATTGAAAGTCATTGATAAAAAAAAGTCATTGATAAAAAAAAAACCTGCCAGGTTGCGTGCTCAGATAAGGGTCTGGTATGGATTTTGAGGGGGACCCCACGCCATTTTTTTTTGGCCGGGGTTCCCCTTAAAATTCATCCCAGACCTCAAGGGTCTGGTATGGATTTTGAGGGGGACCCCACGCCATTTTTTATTTATTTTTTTGGCCAGGGTTCCCCTTAATATCCATAGCAGACCTGAAGGGCCTGGTAATTGAATTTGGGGGGACCCCCACACTTTTTTTTTTTTTGTTTTTTATCAATGACTTTTTTTTATAAATGACTTTCAATGAATGACTGTTCTCTGTGTTATGGGAATCGGCAATTCATTAGCCGCAGATGGCTGCCTTAGATGACACAACAGGATGAAGAAAGGAAGGAAGGTGTTTTAATGTGATACTGCAATGCTGTACTAACAGCACGCACAGACTAATCCCCAGAATCACAGCAGATAATGTCAGCAGTCAGCAGCACTGCAGAATGGATCACAGCACATAATATCACTGGCACGCTGGAACACACTAGCGGCGGCCTTTTATAGTGTGGGGCGTGTACTAAACCCCCTGAGCTATAATTGGCCACAGGCATCCTGCCTGTGGCCAATTATGGCTCTCCTCGCCGCTGGCTCTATGATTGGCCAAGCATGCGGGGTCACAGTGCATGCTTGGCCAATCATCAGCCAGCAATGCACTGCGACTGGCGCAGTGCATTGCGGGCCGCTCGCATCACACAAATTTGATGCGAGCGGCCCAAATAGTTCTGGTCTCGCCGAGTGGGCGAACGCCCGATGTTCGATTCGAACATGGGTTCGAATTGAAAAACGGGCCCATCCCTAGCTGTCACTGAGACTGAGATCCAGAACCTATCCATTTTCCCAGATGAAAATATCATCCATGGAGACTACTATGCTTAGGACCATTTGAGGATCTGGTGCATTCGTCAAAAAATCTCCAGAGTTGATGTTTCCAAACATTGGCGTTTGCCAATACATGTTTGTTTGACTCATAGGACATATGTCCTCGTTCAAACCATTTGGTAAGCATTCATCTTATCAGTGGCGGATTACTCACTTTCCCTTTTTGTTCAGCTTTATGTTATGAACACTTTGTTTCTGTCACTTTAAGGGTCACACAGATTCATTATATATCTGATTTTCATTTCACTTATGGACTTTATATACATTATTGTTTATTTTTTATTGTGTAACCACTGTGCATTTATCTAATTAGTGTTTCACCCTAATCACCAGCACTGTATTTATTTACAGTTTATACCAACAAGTTGTTGATATTGTTACACTTATGTTTGTTTGTGTCTTATCTTGAGGATTTTTTAGCAGTCACCTACAGACTGGATTTTCGTTTATTTGACTCATTGGCCTGATTTTAATTGCATTGTTTCACTGTGTCCACAAGCGCTTGGTGTGTGGGCCCCTTCACACTATTTATTTATTTAAAATTGAGATATAATTTGGATTTGTTCTTTTAACCCCTAGGTACCGAGTGCAAGCAAACATGCGGCTTCTTGGTGGCCAGGGGCCTTGGCATCGAGCGCCCGCATATTTGCATGCACTAGCGCTGACATAGCTGTGCCAAGAGCTTGCACCCTGCGCACTCCTCGCACAGTGACCGGTTGCTGATGAAAAGCTCACAACTGATTCTTGCGGTCACGATATCCAGCCCCCCTCCCGGAATTCCAAACCCATTAAAGGGCCAGTGGGAGCCGATGCCAAAGGGTCAAATACGATTGTCTAATGTTACTCTTTTGCACCATTGTGTAGCCTAATGCCCGGCACACACATGAGATTATCGGATGAATGATTGTCCATTTTTTTTTTGTTGCATGCATGCAAATCTCAGATCAAATCTGATGAGTTTACTAAAGTCAGGAAAAGTCTCGTATGACAGAATACAAATTTGGAAGTGATGTCATGGGTTGTAATGCATTTGTATTGCATTTTTGAATGACAGCTGTACCAATTAAACCAAAATCATACCATCTGGCATCGTACGAAAAACTAAAAGGTGTGCATGTCCGATCAAATAATATCCAATGAACTGTCCTGAAAGCTCTGTACTAGCGATACGATTATCGTTTAGAAAGCAATATTTTTCATTTGATTTTCTGATCGTGTGTACCATGCAAAAAGAACCCGATATTTTTTTTTCACAATAAAAAAAAGCATTATTTTCTTACCATGTTTTCCTTATTACTATTAGGGCGGTATTCTGTCACAGCCCAACTCCTATCAATTTTCATACAACAGCTAATTTTTCCATAAAAATGGATCTATTCCAAGATTCCGGCTACACCACCCCATATACCAGATCTGAGGTGCGGCTGAACTATGAATCCATGCTATATGTTGGTGTCATTGTAACCGGAGATACAGATTCATCTCGATTTGTGCTCCTCATGAAAAACTGCTACGCCACCCCAACACCTGATGGCTCCTCCGGCCCCAGATATGAAATCATAACCAACCAGTAAGTTTATTACATGTGTTTTATATTATTTTGTGTACATTAACAAATTTTCCCAGATTTACCAATTTATTACGGAGCACCCGGTAAGATCTACAACAAGATAAATATAAATATTTTCTATCTGGAATGAACAGTTTTTAGGAAAACTCATATTGAGATGTACAGCTCAGGGATGCAGATTACAAGATGCATTATTATTGGTGACATGGCTGGTTGCTACTCCCGGTACCCTGACTTGAGTACAATTGCAATCCACAGAGGTACATTGTGTAAAGTGAATGGTGATGGAGGAACAGTGGGGTGTAGGTATGAGTCTGGAATGTTGTCAACATTTATATAGTTGTAGTCAAAATAAAGCTGCCCCTTAAATTTACTTTGTGGCATTTAATTTGTTTTCATTTGAGGGTATTACCTTTCAATATACACTATATTGTCAAAAGTTTTGAGTGCTTGCCTTTACACGCACATCCCAGTCTGGCAACCCAGTCTTAGTCCGTAGGGTTCAATATCAGGTTGGCCCACCCTTTGCAGCTATAACAGCTTTAACTCTTCTGGGAAGGCTGTCCACAAGGTTTAGAAGTGTGTCTATGGGAATGTTTGATCATTTGTGAGGTCAGGCACTGAAGTTGGACGAGAAGGCCTAGATCACAGTTTCTGCTCTAAATCATCCCAAAGGTCTTCTATCGGGTTGAGGTCATGACTCTGTGCAGGCCAGTCAAGTTCCTCCACCCCAAACTCGCGCATCCATGTCTTTATGGACCTTGCTTTGTGCACTGGTGTGAAGTCATTTTGGAACAGGAAGAGGCCGTCCCCAAACTGTTCCCACAAAGTTGGGAGCATGAAATTGTACATAATGTCTTGGTATGCTGACGCCTTAAGTGTTCCCTTCACTGGAACTAAGGGGCCAAACCCAACCCCTGAAAAACAACCCCACACCATAATCCCCCCCTGCACAAAGCAAGGTCCATAAACACATGCATGAGTGAGTTTGGGGTGAAGGAACTTGATTGGCCTTAGTCCTGACCTCAGCCTGATAGAACACCTTTGGGATGAATTAGAGCGGCGACTGTGAGCCGGGCTTTTCTTCTCCACATCAGTCCCTGACCTCACAAATGGGCTTCTGGAAGAATCGTCAAACATTTCCATAGACACACTCCTAAACCTTGTGGAAGGGCTTCCCAGAAGAATTGAAGCTGTTATAGCCGCAAAAAGTGGGCCAACTCAAAGGCCCAGGTCTGTTTTTCTTTAGCCCAGGTAAGACACTTCTGACGTGGTTTGTTGTTCAGGAGTGGCTTGACAAGAGTAATACGACATTTAAAGCCCATGTCCAGGTCTGTGTGTGGTGGCTCTTGATGCACTGACTCCAGCCTCAGTCCACTCCTTGTGAAAGACCCCAACACTTTTAAATGGCCTTTTCCTGACAATCCTCTCCAGGCTGTGGTCACCCCTGCTGCTTGTGCACCTTTTTTCTTTCACAATTTTCCCTTCCACATAACTTTATATTAATGGGCTTTGATACGGCACTTTGGGAACATCCGACTTCTTTTGCAATTACCTTTTGAGGCTTTCCCTCCTTATGGAGGGTGTTAATGATGGTTTTCTGCACAACTGTCAAGTCAGCAGTCTTTCCCATGATTGTGATTCCTACTGAACCAGACTGAGGGACCATTTAAAGGCTCAGGAACCCTTTGCAGGTGTTATTGCTTAATTAGCTGATTAGACTGGGACACATTGGGCCTAGAATATTGCACTTTGTCACAATATTCTAATTTTCTGAGATGGGGTGGATTTGGGGTGTTCATGAGCTGTAACCCATATACATCACAATTATGACAAATACGAACGTGGTGACGTTCGTTGCGTACGACAGAACTACGTAGAGGCTAGTAGCCAATAGCTTTGGTCTCGTAATTTGATCTGAGCATGCGTGGCAGTTTGTCCGTCGGAAATTCTCGACACACGATCGGAAAAAGTCTGATTTTATTGTCGGAAAATTTGAGATCCTGCTCTCAAATTTTTTGCGTCCGAAATTCCAACGGAAAAAGCCCGCTAGAGCCCACATGAGGTCGGATTTTCCGACAACATAATCTGATCGGACTTTTTCCATCGGAAAATCCGACCATGCGTACGGAGCATAAAGATATTTTTGTATTAAAGAAAAAAAAATGGTGGCTAACCCAAAAATCACATAAGCAGATCAAGAAAACTGCTGCAGGAGAGAAAGTATTCATGAAAATGATTGAAATTTGTAGCTGAATTTTGTTAAAAATATTCTAATCCTTGTCTGATGATATCACTTTTAGTTGCCCCACCAAGAATGACCCAACAATCTCAGTGCCAGAAAATGGAGTGTCCCTTAGAGGTCGTTTTTCTCTTAAAGTGTTTAAATTTCCTGGAAAATCCAATCGGATTTATTTACACTGTCAGGTCGGCTTGTGTACTAAACAAAATCGGTGCTTACCTGTGAGTATTGATCGTTAACATACATTTCCTATTTTATTTAAATTGGATATTTAGGAAAATGTCTAAATGCAGTGTCTAAAAAGTGATACACATGAACGGTTTCTCTTGAAACGTGATTTTGTTAATATGTCTGGTCAATCTTGTGGTGTGGAAACCCCTGCCACACTGCACAGCCAGAGAGGAAATGTCACTGTTACCTGATTCAGCGATACAACTTTATTATCTGCCTGCAACAATGACAGGTGACAATGTTTAGACAAAGAGTTATCATAGTGATGATATTGGTCAGTTATAAAATGGGCAGGCTAGAGATAGAGATGGATTACTTGAGCCTAAAAATCTCAATTAGAAACTAAGGTTAGCACCCTCTATATATGTCTTGTGGCAAAATAATTGTAATCATAAGGCCCCTTTCACACTGGGGCGATTTGCAGGCACTATTGCGCTAAAAATAGCGCCTGCAAACCGACCCGAAACAGCTGTTGCTGTGTCTTCAGTGTGAAAGTCTTTCACACTGAAGCGGTGCGCTTGCAGGACGCTGGAAAATGTCCTGCAAGCCGCATCTTTGGCTCGCTATTGGAAACAATGGGGCAGCGATCCGAACCCGCCCGCAAAACGCCGCTGCAGCGGCGGTTTGCGGGCGGTATTGACCCTTTTTCGGCCGCTCGCGGGGGGTAAAACCACCCCGAAATGCGCTGCTAAAATGCCGGTAAAGCGGCGCTAAATATAGCGCCACTTTACCGCCAGCGCCCCCACTGCTCCAGTGTGAAAGTAGCCGGCTCTGAGGCAGAGTAAACAGTTTAATACTTTGATTATACACACTGGAAGGTTTATTATTATTATTATTATTATTATTATTATTATACTGGGTAAGTGTGATGAGGTCATTAGACTGTATGTTTTTCTATTGGTCTGTTTTTAAAAATGCATTATTAAGAATTTATTGGAATTTTTTAAATGCAATAAGTTGGTATGTTAAATAATAATATTATTATTATTATTATTATTATTACTATTATTATTATTATTATCATCACTATTATAATTATTATTATTGTATTCTGTGTTAATGTAACGGAGGCTTTAGACTGCATGTTTTTTTGTTGGTCTGTTTTTTGTGGAAAATCGAATCATGTTCTTTAGTAGTTTAAAGAAAAATGCTTTATAAAAGTGAAACACTCAATTATTAATTCAATTACAGTTTTGAATGTACTTATTATTTCACAATTGAAGACCTGCTACATAATAGGTAGTAAAATTAGATATTATTATAATATTGTAAAATGAACATGATTCACATTTTGCTAAAATATTAAATTATAAAGTTTGTTCCCCTGAGAAAGAGGTTTGAACAAAATACATATTTAACTAGCTGATATTTCCAGTAAAATAGTATTTGTACTGTGACAATTTTCTGATTTAAATAAATCTAGGACTCTGTGGTAAGATTCAGTAATATATACCGGTATACATTTAAGTGTCAGTAAACTTCCCTCTGTGATTGTTACCTACATGAAAGATTACCTATTAGTAAAATGAATATCTCCTAAATGTGACATAACCCACGCATGCACTCTGAAGAAATGGAAAACTCATGCCGTCCCTTCAGAGCTCTGTGCCACAGCTGTGACTCCTGCGCATGCACAGCAGTGACATTATTGCGGCTCTGCCATTCAAGTGTCCAGAGCCCACAAACCCAGAAGGAAGAACAGGGGAAGATGGAAGCCCTGTCAGTAGTGAAAGCACACCACTGGGAGGACTTAGTTTCAAGGTAAGTCTTTCATGAAGTGCTAGTATGCAATGCATACTAGCACATTATGTTATTGCCTTGCAGGAGGAAAATAACTAATTAGGCCAACAAACATCTTCATAATTGTCTCTGGCTAAGAATACGATGATCCATTTTTTTTTTTTTTTTTAGTGGTGTCCTTCAATAAGATCTTCTTTGGATGGCAAAAATGTTTTTAACAATGAATGCAAAAATGTTACACCTATAAACTAGAGAGGTAAGACCTATTCTTAATATATACAAAAAATGAAAGATGTAATGTGTTCTATTCATTTAATTGTGTGTATGTCTGTTTCATCACAAAACATTTTTAAAACAATACTTAGTTCTATGTTTTACCAAAAAGAGATGGCTTGAGGTTGAAAAAAGATAAAAAGCTGATATTACAAATAATAGAATGATATTCTGGTTTACTACTAAATATATTCCTTTATTTGTAGCAGATTGGATCTCACACCTAGGCTTCAGTTAAGTATCTGGTACAATCTAAAAAAAGTAGAAGCGATTGACAAAAAAAAAGAACAGCAATAGACACAATCAAAATATATATTTTAGAATCACAATACACTTAGTAAAGTTGTTTAAACACTTTCTTATCGGGCCTATTTTGGCCTATTTTCCTTCATGTAAACATCATCCTTTTTTTGCTAGAAAATTACTCAGAACCCCCAAACATTAAGTACGTTTTTTTAGCAGACACCCTAGGGAATAAAATGGCGGTCATTGCAACTTTTTATCTCACACGGTATTTGCGCAATAATTTTTCAAACGCCTTTTTTTTGGAAAAAAAAACGGTTTCATGAATTAAAAAATAACAAAACAGTAAAGTTAGCCCAATTTCTTTATACAATATGAAAGATGATGTTACGCCGAGTAAATAGATACCAAACATGTCACGCTTTAAAATTGCGCACAACCATGGAATGGCGCCAAACTTCGGTACTTAATAATCTCCATAGGCGACGCTTTAATTTTTTTTACAGGTTACCAGTTTAGAGTTACAGAGGAGGTCTAGTGTTAGAATTGTTGCACGCGCTCTAGCGCACGCAGCGATACCTCACATGTGTGGTTTGAGCGGCGCTTACATATGTGGGCGGGACTTGCGTGTGCGTTAGCTTCTGAGCGCGAGCTACAGGGGACAGGGGCGTTTTAAATTTTTTTTTTTATTTATTTATTTTTTTATTTTACTTTTTACACTTTTTAAAAAAAAAAAAACATTTTTTTTGGATCACTTTTATTCCTATTACAAGGAATGTAAACATCCCTTGTAATAGGAATGTATGTGACAGGTCCTCTTTATGGAGAGATGTGGGGTCAATAAGACCCCACATCTCTCCTCCAGGCTGGAAAGCATGAGATCGGTAAAACATTTTTTACCGATCTCATGCTGACAGCCGCGATCGCGGCTTTGTTTACTTCCGGGTACCGGGTGTGACGTCATAACGTCGCGCCCGGGCCTCCGACGGTCATAGAGATGACTGGTGACCATCTGGTCACCGGAAATCTCTATGCTCGTCATCCGGCGGCGAGCGATTCGTTCTCCGGGCCCCCGATGGCACGGGAGAGCCCGGAGAAGCACCGGGTGGCGGCGGGAGGGGGGACGTCCCCTCCCGCTGCCTATAAGAACGATCAGGCAGCGGAACTGCCGCTATGATCATTCTTATGGTGCACAGAATCGCCGGCCGGAAAGAATGATATCTGAATGATGCCAATAGCTGCTCGCATCATTCAGATATCACCACTCAAATTCAAGGATGTCATATGACGTCCTTGGTCGGCAAGTGGTTAAAAAGGTTTTTACTATGGGAAAAATATTAATGTTGTTTATTTTACTTTCAGCTGCCGGGCCGTCCGGTTGGTGTTGGAAAAAGGATTCTAATTGGCTACAATTTAATCAAAGTTCAGAGAAGTATACAATAGAATTACATGGAAATCTCATTGCTGGGTAAACTTATTTGGGTGAATATAGACAACCAGGTCACAACCAGGTCATCGTATAGCAGATTTTTATGATGTCACAGCTTTTTTTTGTTTTGTTATGTCAGCCTGTATGTTTAATGAGAACATGTACTAATTTTAAGCATCCAATCAGATTAAGGGGAATTTTGTAAACACAGAATTGTTTATGATTATCCGTTAAGATTAAATATGAGTCTGTCTTAATATCAGCCTCAGAATTCCCCAGCTAGACAGAAGCTAGCTATGTGCAGAATGAAAAAAAACAATGTGCTTTGTTTTGTTTCAATTTGTTATTTACATAAATATGTTAAGTTAAATTTGGTTATCGCAATTCATTTAATTTATTAAATCGTTTTTGAATTTGAATAGTTTTCCAATTTCCAAAAAGAATACAATAGAATAGAAAATAAAGGAATAGAATAGAACCTTTTTTTTTATATTCTATTCCTTTATTTTCTATTCTATTTTATTCTCTTTGGAAATTGGAAAACTATTCAAATTTGAAAATTTGAAAACTATTCAAATTTGAAAATTTGAAAACTATTCAAATTTGAAAATTTGAAAACCAAAATTCCGTTATTTTGGATTTGTTTGAATTTAGTACTATTCTACAGTATATCGCAAATTTGGATAAATTCATATTTACGAATGAATATTTGAGAGCCAATCAAGGCTCCATGGCAAGCACAACAAGCAAACAAGCTGACAGAAGAGAGCAGAATGGTGACATCATAGTGCTGTCCCCTCACTGTGCAATCAGAAGCCCGGGTTTATTTTACAGTATTTATTTAGCTTTTTGTCTGGATATATAGATAACTATTTTACCTGCCAGTGCTTTCAATCCTCCTAAACTTTGTGTCTTTTCCCATTGTGGATGTGCACGGCTTGATTTGGGCCCAGAGCTTCGTTCATCTCCATCTGTGTCTGCCCCATTATGACACTATGGGGGTAATTTACTATAGCGCCAAGAAGTACTGGGCACTATGGCAAATAATAGCGCCCGTTTTAGCCAAATAAAATTTCAACAGGCGAAGTTCTAAATCGGCGCTAATTAGCGCTTCCGCGTATATGCAAATGCCAATTCCTAATAAGTTGTTATATAGCACTGCACTGTAACCATGATCCATGTATGTGAAAGAAACATTTTTATGTGAGATGTGCTCTACCTCGTGTGCATCTATTGATGTATATTGCAATTAGTATTCCTAGTTTTTTTCCTTCTTTTGCTAACGAATGCAGTTATGAATGATTATTACATAGTAATGTCTGCTATTCTGTAAAGTTACATGTATTAAACATTTAGGTTACCTATTTGTTGTATGTTTTTTATTTTTTGATTTAGGTGACTATACAGTGGTAATTATTTATGTTCCTTCTTTAATCATACTACATTATTGTGCAGGTCTCGTACTTAGCACAATGTCTTAGTGATCTGCTCAGATGTCTCCACAGCACTCATGATACGAGTTCAAATACCAGCCAACCTACCATCCACCAGCTGTGTTTTTTTTTCAGAATTGGCATTCACCTATTTTCAGCATATGCTGCTTTGGCTAATTGGTAATAGTAATTTGCCTTTTTTTCACCAATTCAATCTTTTAGTATCTCTGTGGGATTTGAACCCATGAGTCCTTCAAAGCCTGAGTTTTTCAAGGTAGAAGTGCTGACCACTAGCCTATTGGGCGTAGCACAATCATACATAGAAAATACATTTACTAGTGTTTGATGTTTCTTCTCCCCGAGCTGTCTCTCCTGCCACCCGCTGATGTGTTCTTCCATGCAGCCGGTTACCCACTACTTCTGTGGCGGTCTTCTGTGGCCATCTGATAATGTCACCTGGAGAGTCCGCTCCATGGCTATGTAAGAGACGCCACACAGCGGGTGACAACACAGCGGAGGAAGACCGCCACAGAAGAAGAGCGGCTTTTTTTTATTAGCGGGTAACCGGTGGTGCGGAAGAACACAGCAGATGGAGAAGACGGCGGTGCCAGGAGAGGCGGCTCTGGGAGAATACAGCTCGGGGAGAAGATGGAGGAGGGAGAGACAGCGTCTGGAGAAGACAGCTCAGGGAAGAAGACAGCTCGGAGCTATTTTACAATAAAGGACTTGTCAAAAACCGGCTATTGATTTTTTTACGTTTCACTGCTTTTTTGGTGAACGGGTAGGGGTACGATGTACTGATTTCGAAATTGCTGTGTTTGTAAATTTCCAAAGCCAATATAAAGGAATATTATTGGTAAAAAAAAAAGCACTTAGAGGTTTAACTAATATATTTTTTTTCAATAATTCTCCTTTTAAGAAGGTGTTTTAGGAGGTGTGTCCTATGCCTACCTACTTTTGCTAATAGGTGACCCTTATACCCATCTCAAAAAGTTGGGAGGTAAGAAATTGCCCCCTGAAGTCACCCAAAGTAGTGCAGGAACTACTTTTGGGAATCGTTTTGGTGTCGCACCAATTTGAACAGTTCCACTGCCGCCAATAGGTGCCAATTTGGTCTGCAATTTGACATGTCAATTCAGAGCTATGTAAACATGGGTGAAGTTGCATAGATATTAGAGCTGCACGATTCTGGCCAAAATGAGAATCAAAATTTTTTGGCTTAGAATAAAAAGATCACGATTCTCTCACATTTCTCGCAATGTAAAATCTTTCACATTATCCCCTAAAAAATTGGGCTAACTTTACTGGTTAGTTTCTTTTTTTTTTAATTCATTAAAGTAATTTTTTCCAAAAAAATTGCATTTGAAAGACCGCTGCACAAATACAGCGTGACATAAAATATTGCAACAACCACCATTTTGGAAACAGTCCGATGGGAGCTTTTCATCGGATTTTCCGACCGTGTGTATGCCCAACGGTCTTTTTCTGTCGGAATTTCCGACGGACTTTGAATTGAGAACCTGTTCTCGATTTTTCCGACGGAAAACCTTTCTATCGGATTTTCCGATTGTGTGTATGCAATTCCGACACGCAAAATTCCAACGCATGCTCGGAAACAATTCGAAGCATGCTCAGAAGCATTAATCTTCCCTTTTATAGTGCTGTCGAACGTGTTTTATGCCACTGTGTTATTGACCGTCGGAATTTGGTGTGATCGTGTGTAGGCAAGACAGCTTGAGTGGAATTCCGTCGGAAAAACCGTCAGAGTTTTTTCCGACGAGAATTTTCCGATCGTGTGTACGCGGCATTAGTGTAACAATTTCATTGACAAATTGTTACAATGTTTCTAGTTAAGTTCATTTATAAAGAATGTTCTAATTCTTGGCAGACTGCCTGGTTTTTCTCTTCCTTTCTGTTTAGGGCTGTGGCTTCAGAAGAGCAGAGAGAATTCTTTGCATAGCAAGAATCATGAAACTCTTTTTTCAAGATCGCAAAGGGGAAAACATTGCGATAACGATTCTTGACGATTAATCGTGCAGCTCTAATAAATATGAATGGAAATCATGCGGGACAACTTTTCATGTGACTCTGAGTTCCAAAGCTGCACAAAATGTCACCCAAGTGTGAAAGTAACCTAATGAGATTAATTGATAACACCTTTGAATAAGGCCCCATTTGCACTTGTGCGACCTTAAAATTGCACAGCTTTGCCATGACTTGAAGCAATGTCTGTGTAATCTTGTGGTGTATGGTAGGGATGAGCCAAACACCCTCCGGTTCAGTTTGCACGAGAACCTGCGAACGGACCGAAAGTTTGCACAAAATTTAGAACCCTATTAAATACAATGGACGCGAACGTTCGAAATCTAAAGTGCTAATTATAATGGCCAATATGCATGTTATTGTCCTAAACAGGGTTTGGGGACCCGGGTCCTGCCCCAGGGGACATGTATCAATGCAAAAAGAAGTTTTAAAAACTGACATTTTTTTCTGGAGCAGTGATTTTAATGATGCATAAAGTGAAATAAAAAAAGTGAAATATCCCTTTAAATATGGTACCTGGGGGGTGTGTAAAGTATGTCTGTGAAGTGGCATGTGTTTCCCGTGTTTAGAACTGTCCCTGCACAAAATGACATTTGTGAAGGAAAAAAAGCCATTTAAAACTGCTTGCGGCTTTAATGTAATGTCTTGTCCTGGCAATATGGATGAAAATCTTTGAGAAAAATGGCATGGCTACCCCATCACCCCCCCCCCCCCCCACCCCAGCCCATTACCAGCCCTTTTGGGTCTTGTATGGATATTAAGGGGAACCCTGCACCCAAAATATGTTATGTTAATGTTAGGCAGATGCCTGTGTTGCACAACTGAACTACACAACACCAGAAATGAGGGGGTAGATTCAGGTGTATGCTGTGCAGGAGGCACACTACACTCACTGTAACAGCGCTAGGTTAAAAAGCACAGCTGACACTGTCCCTGCCTATCCTGCTATCTCCCTGAACACTACACCCACTGTAACAGTGTTATCTTAAGTAGAAAAGCACAGCTGACACTGTCCCTGCCTATCCTTCTCTCTATGAACGCTGCAACACACTACACAAGGCCGCCGAGCTATACCCCCCTGAGCTATAATTGGCCACAGGCATCCTGCCTGTGTCCAATTATGGCTCTACTCGCTGCCAGCACTGTGATTGGCCAAGCATGCACTCTGACCCCGCAGCAACTGGCTCGGTGCATCATGGGGCCGTTACGACACTAACAGTGGGGCCCAATGACACCAATTATGGGGCACAATTCCTCCCAACGACAACAATGGTGGGACGCTATTCCTTCTACTGACATCAGTGATGGGGAATTGTTTATTTCTAATGACATCGGGACCTTTACTACTCCCTATGGCCACAGTCTGGCCCCCCCTTCAGTCTGAAGGACAGCAAGCTGTCACGTTTGGTAACCTCCTACACATAAATACACATAAATACATATAAATGCTGCATTTCTTTGGCCAGGTGATGGAATTACATTACTCAAGAGTTCTTCTTCTTGATTTATTCTGTGATATTTGGTGGCTCTTTGTGGGTCAGTGTAGAATAGTGATGTTACCCTCACATTTTTAGGAATTACATTTTGATTTCTGATGTTGATACACATATCACATTTTTGGGGCTCAAATTATGATTATTTGGAAATAATAAAAAGCACAGAAAATTGTGATTCATTTTAAATTTGCATCAGCGATGGTATTGTTTGTGCTTTGTAAAGACACCTGTGTGAGTTTTGGGTAAAGATTGTTGTGAGATGGAGAGTAACAAGTGAAAGTGACAGTGGTACAAGCCTTCCCATTCTGCAGCACATAACACAGGCAGAGAGCGGCTTTGTCCCTGCATGTAGATCGTAGCACTTCAGCCGCCCCGCCCCCTGCCTGCACAGTGCACTGTACTAGTCTTTCAGCAACAGTAGAGTGGAGCAGGCAGGGCACGTGCAGTTGGAAAGGTATCAGCACTTTCCTGATTCAGAATACATGCAAACAACTCTTCCTCTCCTGGACAGCGGTTTTTCTCCCCCCTCTTCACTCATTTCTATCACTCCTGCTTTATCTCTCACACTGTCAGATGCCTGTGGGAGATCACCACCCCCCCCCCCCCACCCAAGCCTCCTGTTATCTCTCCCTGCTGTAGACAATCTCAGAGCCTATTCCTGCTCTGTATAGTGACCCCCCCTCCCCTCCTGTGCCCTTCACTCTGACCCCCTCTTCTCTACCTGCATAGCCAAACTAAGTGCTGTTCTCTCCTGTCTCTGTGCTGCTGAGACCTGCTCTACTCAGCCAACAGGTAACTGTAATGCCTCGTACACACGCTCAGACTTTCCCGCGGGAATGTCCGGACCTTCCAGCGGGGCTTCGCCGGACTTTCAGAGCGTGTGACTTGCCCACACACGCCCGGACTTCTCCGGCGGACAATCCGCGGGAAAAAGTCAGCTGGACTTTTTAAAATAAACGGACTTGCCCACACACGGAGCAAAGTCCATTAATTTAGAGCGTAACTGACGGTAGACGGGACTAGCGAAGGCAGTGACTGCCGCCGCGCTAGCCCCGTCACCTGGCATGGATTTAAAGGGAATCCCTTTGCCGAAAAAACGGCGTGGGGGTCCCCCCAAATCCATCTCAGACCCTTATCAGAGCACGCAGCCCGGCCGGCCAGGAAAGGGGTGGGGACGAGCGAGCGCCCCCCCTCCTGAGCTGTACCAGGCTGCGTGCCCTCAACATGGGGGGGTGCCCTGGGGAAAGGGGGGCCGTGCGCCCCCCCCACCCCAAAGCACCTTGTCCCCATGTTGATGAGGACAAGGGCCTCTTCCCGACAACCCTGGCCATTGGTTGTCGGGGTCTGCGGGCGGGGGCTTATTGGAATCCAGGAGCCCCCTTTAATAAGGGGGCCCCCAGATCCCGCCCCCCCCTACCCTATGTGAATGAGTATGGGGTACGATGTACCCCTACCCATTCACCTAAGGTGTAAAGTGTAAATAAAAAAAAACACACAATTTTTTTAAAATATTTTATTGCACTGCTCCGGGGGTCTTCTTCCGTCTTGGGGGGTCTTCACTGCCTTTGCTAGCCCCGTCTACCTGAAGTCACGTTCTAAATGAACGGACTTTCTAATGATCGGCAAGTCCGTTAATTTCCAAAAGTCCGGCGGACTAGCATACAGGATTGTCCGCCGGACTGCCAAGTTCAGCGGACAATTTTAAAACAAAACTTAAAACCTAGTCCGCCGGACTTTTGGCGCCAAAAAGTCCGCCGGCGTCCACACACGGACGGATTGTCCGGCGGACATTCCCACGGGAAAGTCCGCTCATGTGTACGAGACATAACACACTTCCAGGCTTCATATCACTGCTAATTGCTATGGAGACACCTGTTATTTCAAATTCTTTTTTTAGTAAGGGCCCATTCACCAGAGGTGCAAACATGCATCTCCCATGCAGGGCTGGCGTTTATCAGCACGGGGGTACATAGGTGTTGTGCACATCCCTGCGTCAGAACCCCATTCATATCTACTGGGACATGAGGCTGCATGGACACAGCAACTGTATCCTAATATGATATTCATGTGCGCGTCCTAAGAGAAGTGAATGGGACGCTGGCACAGTGGTAGGCACACAATGCCTGTCCATCTCTGAACTGATAAAAAAAAGAGCCCTGCACAGGACACACATGTCTGCTCCACATGTGAATGGGTCCTAAAGAACTCATATACATGGAGCTCCCCAGGAATAAGAAAACAGGAGCTATTAAACCTGGCCATAGATTGATGGAAATGTAACTGGTCCAGCAAGGACCGGAGGGGTTTCAATCCTTCTGTAGTCATTCCTGCTAAATAGACATCAATTTAATGATCAACTTCTCTCCAACCAGCAGAAATGTTTCCTTAGATTTGCAGCGCTGACATAGAAGTCTCAGCGGAAAGAATTCCCTCATCCACCATAGTTGTGTGGATTGGGGGGATCCATGATTTTTTTTTCGATCAGACACTGACTGATAAAACAATAAAAACAATCCATATATGGCCAGCCTCCAGCTTACCTTACATTATACAATCTGATTGTACGATATCTTTTGGCTCTACCACCAACTATGTAGTACAAAGGCCTGCCTGATTGGATACTACTTAAATTAATTGTTTAGGTTGTCCATATATTACAAAGTTTTCATAAATCTAAAGGAGATTGTGCAGAGATTGTACAATCAGATTGTATAGTGTATGCTATACCTACGGTATAGTGTTCTTGTGCATAAGTACTAACAGTGACAAGTGTTTTCCCTGTTATCTTTATTCTCACCTATGCAGATTTGTTTGCTCAGGAGCTTTGTCTTTGAGTTCATTAAACACCCCAACACATTGTCTAAAGCTGGTTACACACTAGGGTTTCACCAATACCTGTTTTGTACCAACAATAGCTCGAGTACTCGCTGATACCAGTTGCCAATACCTTTGCGGTGTGGTTTGAGCCTATACAAAATGAATGGGCTCAAATCGCACTGTAAATAATCACATGTGATTTGAACAGAAATGTGGTGCGATTCCTGTCTGAATCACATGTGGTTTCCCACACCACTCCTGTGTGAACCCAGACTGAAATCATTGTGACAAGATTGGATTCACACAGCAGAGGTGTGGGAAACTGCATGTGATTCAGACAGGAATCGCACCACATTCCTGTTCCCGTACACACGTTCAGAAATTTTGACCACAAAATCCGTCAGATTTTTTCCGACGGATTTTGTCCGAAACTGGTGTTGCATACACACGGTTGGACAAAGTTGTCGGAAAATCTGATCATTCTGAACGCGGTGACGTTCATTGCGTACGTCGGAACTACATAGAGGCCAGTAGCCAATAGCATTGGTCTCATAGTTTGATCTGAGCATGCGTGGCACTTTGTCCGTCGGAATTCTCTACACACGATCAGAAAAAGTCAGATCGGATTTTGTTGTCGAAAAATTTGAGAGCAGGAGCTCAAATTTTTTTCCGTCGGAAATTCCGATGGAAAAAGTCAGTTGGAGCCCACACAAGGCCGGATTTTCTGACAACATGGTCCGATCAGACATTTTCCTTTGGAATGTGTGTACGGGGCATAAGGGTTTGGGCGCTATTTGGTTTTAAGGAACTATAGTAAATTCAATTTTGGGAGTATTTTCTCACCAGCGCTATAGTGAATACAGTTTTTGCGCTAATTAGCGCGATTTATTGGGTGTTTTCTTGTGTATAATTTTGTTATAATAAATGTATTCTTAATTAATTCATGAATAAGTCCCTCTGGTATCACAATAATCCATCATGTTGGTTCTCTATGTATGTCAATTTTAAATAAGGATAAGGTACCCCCATAGCCTTAATGTTCATCGTTCTATATATGTTACACAGGATAGTTTGGTTGGTTGCAGGCTGGTCAGTGAGTTGAGCTGGGGATTTTCTTTGGTTTTATTTGACATACATTGACCTTCCATTTGATCCTTGCTGCAAAGGCCCATTATGGGGGAGGGGGGGGGGGGCAATTGTTTGTACTGTTGACTTAACCCTACAAAGTTCTCCAAAATCTGAACAAGCTATTTTAAGTGATTTATTATACCTTAGTGTACTACCTTTATCATCCATGTTATTAATACAGAGTCAAGACTTGGCTTAGAACATACAGACCCAACCAGGCAGGTTTTTCTTCTATCATATGCACTCTAAGATATAAACATGCACATACCTCTCATACTAAAGCCGGATTGTCTGTATCCTCATAAAACTTTTAATTTCAGCGGATTTGTCCACTTGAATTTAAAGTGACCTTGTTTCTTAGATTTTTTTTTTAACAGCTTTTTAATAATCTTTCAATTTAATTTTGTGCAGACAATCAACCACTTCTTTATACATTTTAACTTTTTGATGTGAATAGTAATATGCCCTGCTACTAGGACCACACAAAGCTGAAGGACTCGAGGAGGGGCAGCCCCCCCCCCATTGTTTGTGTATGTGTGTAATGTTTAATGTATATGTATGTATTGGAGTGTATCACAGTGGGCGGTATGTACAGGAGAGGAATGTGGACAGTATGATACTGAGCAGTATGTACAGGAGACAAGTGTGGTGCATAAGACATTGGGCAGTATGTACAGGAGAAGGGCATGGAGGATATGACAGTGGGCAGTATGTACAGGAGAGGAATATGGAGAGTATGATATTGGGCAGATTGTACTGGAGAGGAGTGTGGAGGGTATGACAGTGGGCAGTATGTACAGGAGAGATGTGTGTGTCTGTGTAGGGTATGACAGTGGGCAGTATGTACAGGAGAGGTGTGTGGAGGGTATGACAGTGGGCATGTCAGGACTATTGGGGTTAAAAGAATTAAAAAAGGCATGTATATTTTTCATATATATGGTATGAGCAAACCAGAAGCAATCTTGCTTTAAAAAAAAAAATCTAAAGAGGTTAATTTTAGTTCAATGTCTGTGAAACTAAGGAACCCTCACCAGAAGGTTTTAAATGTTTTACATTGAGTCCTCTTAAGAGTGTAATTCTCTTTCTGTCAGCCTTTAAAGATAAGGAGAGGGTCCTCTGGCAGTGTTTAGACTAATGCCCCATACACACGGTCGGATTTTCTGACGGAAAATGTCCTATCGGACAATGTTGTCGGAAATTCCGACCGTGTGTAGGCTCCATCGGACTTTTTCCGTCGGATTTTCCGGCGGACAAAGTTTTATCTCCTGCTCTCAAATTTTCCGACAACAAAGTCCTATCCGACTTTTTCCGATCGTGTGTAGCGAATTCCGACGGACAAAGTGCCACGCATGCTCAGATCACATTACAAGACCAAAGCTATTGGCTACTAGCCTCTACGTAGTCCCATCGTACGCAACGAACGTCACCACGTTCAGGATGATCGGATTTTCCGACAACTTTGTCCGACCGTGTGTATGCAACACCAGTGTCGGACAAAATCCGTCGGAAAAAAATCCGACGGATTTTGTGGTCGGAATTTCCGACCGTGTGTACGGGGCATAAGACTCATTTCACATGAGCTCACAGACCTAAAGTTTGTTTCCAGGAGTTAGGAATAAAAGAGGGCTTATTCACAAATTAAACATCTTGTAATATTACTCAAGTACAAATAATCATATTAACAAACCCCCAACATGGTATTGTTATTATATCAAAGTAATTATATACAGTACATAATTGAACAATGTCACATATATGGTTTATGTATTTTAATATTTTTTCTTTCATAATGTATTGTCTGGATATTCATCAAACCCATTAATACATACATATTATTATTATAATAAGGGTTACAAATATGAGATGCTATGAAAACTTTGAATGTATGGAAGTTGTATTTGTGAAATAATACACAGAGTTAAACTCCAATGATCTGAGTTTCAAGGAATTTAGTGATCAGTTCAATTGTGTGGGTATATTTTTCTTAAAGTGATAAATCTTAGGTAGGTTCTGGAAGAAATTTCTGGAAGAAATTGACACCAAGGTGTCAGCTTTAGACAATTAATTGTTTCTGTTAAGTCTAAGTCAAGGGTCATTCATAAATTGACTTGGACATAAACTAAAATAATTTTTAATATAATTCTTATACAACACTGCCCCTGGGGGGGGGGGAATACTAAGAATCCAAGATGGCCACCAGATGTGGTAGTCATGGTAACATGAAAACAAACCGTCATTTTACATCATCAATTACATAGTAGTGACACGCACACCCACTTTTTGGGTGGGATAAAAGTGGTTACACGTAGCAGAGAGGGGCGAAGATTCTTGTAAGACGAGAGGAGAAGGAGATAGCGCAGAGATGTAGGAATACTAATCAAAGAAGTCCTTAGGACACACAACTTCATGTTTCTCAAAACAACAGAATTCCTGGCAAAGTATTAATCTGTTGGTAATTGAATTGTTTTAAAATATACAAAACAGAACCATTTAATATTGTGGCATAGCAATTTGGAATTGTGTTATTTCTACCTGCAGCATGATATAATTATATTCCAAATATTAAGAGACATACACATTTGTGTCTGTCTCTACAAGGCTAGGACCAAAGTCTGTACAATGGTTTTTCATTCTAAATTTAAAAAAAATGGATTCATTCTAAATTAAAAAATAAGTCTTAAGATTAAATTATCAAGCTATGTGCACAATATAAAATTTTAACTGTGCATTTTAAAGTGTAAGTTTGAGGGTCTATTTGTTTTGAGAAGTAAACACCAGTTTATTTACATAAGTCTGTGAAGCCAAGGAAAGCTAATCACTAATGATTCGTACACACGGTCGGAAATTCCGACCACAAAATCCGTCTGATTTTTTTCTGACGGATTTTGTCCGACACTGGTGTTGCATACACACGGTCGGACAAAGTTGTCGGTAAATCTGATTATTCTGAACGTGGTGACATTTGTTGCGTACGACGGAACTACGTAGAGGCTAGTAGCCAATAGGTCTTGTAATTTGATCTGAGCATGCGTGGCACTTTGTCCGTCGGAATTCGCTACACACGATTGGAAAAAGTCCGATCGGACTTTGTTGTCGGAAAATTTGAGAGCAGGATCTCAATTTTTTTCCGTCGGAAATTCCGACGGAAAAAGTCCGTTGGAGCCCACACACGGTCGGATTTTCCGACAACATGGTTCGATAGGACATTTTCCATCGGTAATTCTGACCGTGTGTACGGGGCATAAGAGTTACCAAGTCTAAATTCACCAAGTTATCCAAGTATTGAAATATGGTCTTTTGTAATAAGAGCTTGAGTAAAAATGTGATTATCTGTATCATCATATATCTTTGATATTTAAAAGTATATCCATTTTTGTATTATCACCAAATATACCTGATATTATTTTACACTGAATTTTTAGTTAATAAAATATATAGTTTTAGCATATATTTGTTGTCACTTGTCTTCACAATAGCATGGATAAACAAACTTGAATTACTTGGTTGTATTTGTGGAAAAATGTAAAATCTCCTTGAGTCACGTTCAAAATGAACAGACTTTACTCCGTGTGTGGGCAAGTCCGTTCATTTGGAAAGTCCGTCTGACCTCCGAAAGACTTAGTCCGCCAGAAAGTCCGTCCCTGTACAAAATGACATTTCTAAAGGAAAAAAAGTAATTTAAAAGTACTCGCGGCTATAATAAATTGTCAGGTTCCAGCAATACAGATAAAAGAAGTCATTGAAAAAAACAACATGGGATCCCCCCAGTCCATTACAGGCCCTCTGGGTGTGGTAGGAATATTAAGGGGAACCCCAAACAAATTTTTTCCCCCTCAAAATCTATACCAGACCTTTATCCGAACATGCAACCTGGCAGGTTGGCCTGGAAAAGAGGGGGGGGGAGCGACTGCCCCCCCTCCTGAACCGTACCAGGCCACATGCCCTCCAACATGTTGATGGGGACAAGGGCCTCATCCCCACAACCCTTGCCTGGTGGTTGTGGGGTCTGTGGGCAGGGGGCTTATCGGAATCTGGACGCCCCCTTTAACAAGGGGACCCCCAGATGCCGGCCTCCCCCGTGTAAAATGGTAACGAGGTACAATTGTACCCCTTCCATTTCACAAAAAAAGTGTCAAAATTGTACAAATGACAAGACACGGCTTGGGACAAGTCCTTTATTAAAAAATAAAAAAAATAAAAATGTCACATGAAGTCCATTCATCTTCTAATCTCGTTCCCCCACCTCCATGCCAGGTACCACCGCATGACGCGTCCTTGCAGGTGACAGTTATTTTATAACTGAGGGCAGGCCTGGTATGGTTCAGGAGGGGGGGCACTCTCTTGCCCCCCTCTTTTGGCGCGGGGTTTCCCTTAAAATCTATACCAGACCCGAAGGGCCTGGTATGGAATTTGGGGGGACCCCCACGCAATTTTATTGTTTAATTTTGGTTCGGGTTCCCCTTAATATTCATACCAGACCCAAAGGGCCTGGTAATGGACTGGGGATCCCATGCCATTTTTTTCAATGACAATTCATTATAGCCGTGGGTACTTTTAAATGACTTTTTTCACTTTAGAAATGTAATTTTGTGCAGGAACTGTTCTAAACATGGGAAAAATGCACCACTTTACAGGCATACTATAGACGCCCCACCGATATGAAATGTAAAGGAATATTTCACTATTATTGTTTCACTTTAAGCATCATTAAGATCACTGCTACCAAAAAAACATCAGTTTTTAAAACTTTTTTTGCATCAATACATGTCTCCTGGGGCAGGACCCGGGTCCCCAACCACTTTTTATGACAATGACTTGCATATAAGCCTTTAAGATGAGCACGTTTGATTATTAATGTTCGTGTCCAATAGACTTTAACAGTGTTCGCGTGTTTGAAAAATTTTTTTCCTGTTCACATGTTCTGCTGCAAACCGAACCGGGGGGTGTTCGGCTCATCCCTAGTACTGAATGATCACATGAAATGACTGGCCCAATGCATATTTGCAGACTATATACAACAGTTATCTGGAAGGTCCCATGGTGTACCTTTTGTCAAACAATTTGAATGCACCACAAATCTATTCATATACCATTTCCTTTATTTATATGATTTATTGAAAATAATTTCTATAATATTTTAATTCAAAGTTGATACCATCAAAACAGTTCTGATTTCATTTTTACCTTGAGCCATATGCTGTATATAAAATAGCCACTGTTGATCCCAGATATAAATTATACCTGGGAGAAAAGTCCTACTTTAGACAGGTTTTTAATCTTGCCTCGATTACTACAACTCCCTCCTCATTGGCTTACCTCTGCATCCTCTATCCCCCCTTCAGTCCATCATGAATGCTGCTGCCAGACTCATCCACCTTACCAATTGCTCTGTCTGCTACTCCTCTGTCAATCCCTCCACTGGCTTCCACTCACCCAACAAATTAAATTAAAAATACTAACAACTACCTACAAAGCCATCTACAACTCTGCCCCGAGCTACATCACTGACCTAATCTCAAAATACCAGCCTAATCGTTCTCTTCGTTCTTCTCAAGCACTCCTGCTCGCCAGCTCTCGCATCACCTCCTCCCATGCTCGTCTCCAGGACTTTTCCAGAGCCTCTCCAAGCCCACCCCAATGTGTCCGTCTATCTCCTACTCTATTAGCTTTTAGACAATCCCTGAAAACCCTCCTCTTCAGAGAAGCCTATCCTACCCGCACCTAACAACTGTATTTTCATTTTCATTTTGTCCATCTGATCATCCCCCACAGCTACTACCCTTCGTTCCGCTTGACCCTTCCTTCTAGATGGTAAGCTCTAATGAGCAGGGCCCTCTGATCCCTTCTGTATTGTTGTAAGCAGCAGCACAAGCTGTTGGTGCTATATAGAAATTCTGTATAATAATAATAATAATAATAATAATAATAATAATAATCTTGTATATGTAAAATACTTGTCTTTTTTTTTTCCTTCTTTTGACGTTCCTGTCTATGCTGGTCATAAAACTTCTCTTTTCCCTCTATATGTCCCAATGTACATTTAATAATGTGTTCATGTTCTCAGTCATATGAGAGTGAATAGATATGCAGAGAACTCTGACTTTAACTTTGTATAATATGTACCAGTTTGCCAAGGTGTTGGTTGCAGTACCAGCTCCCGGATGTTTGCTTTTAGACCATAAACTTTGATTATTTATTTTATTTTAATATGTATAGTTACACTGATCTACAAATCTGATACCAAATCACATGGATGAGTCAATATAATACTAGTACAATAGTAACAGGAACACAATGGCCAAGATGAAAAGCTTTGCAGTTGGTACAGCAGTGCCTGGAAGAGAGAAAAACATATAAATGATCATTTAAAAAAAAGTGCCCATAAGCATTAGATGATAATCACCCAATCTATACATTTTCAGGTGCCTCTGGGTCTGGCATGTAAGAGGCACTTCCTTCTTGGGAGTCAAAACCACTATTTTTTTCACAGCAAGATATCACCAGACAGATCTGTATTGAACCTCCTCCCCAGCAAAATCAAATCCATTGATTCAAATGTAAAAACTTGCCTACAGTGTATCATGTATAAGATGGAGTGAAATGCAGGTTCCTCAAGGGTGGGATTTGAACAGATCATTAAACTCGTAAAAATAAAAATGTATTAATACAAAAAAAATGATAATACACAATACATAAATGGAATAAAACCAAACAAACGGAGGGAGGAGCAGCAAAGATCAGAATGCTGCAATGGCCCTATTCAACTGTCGGAAGGACAGGAAAAGTTGTTTAGGCAGAGAAGAGAAGGCTTCCCCTGGGAGACGGAAGGATTGCTGCCTAAACTGCACCAATAAGGTCTACTTGATCCTTTCAGACAGACATTATAGATCTGTATATCAGCATTAGTGCGTGGGCATGTCTTTATGGCCATTTGGTTGATCTAGCTGTGGATAGATTCTGTGATCATTTTAAACCAGACTGGCTTTCCGGACAAGCATCTTTCACAAAGCTCAGTGATCCGTTACAATATCTGAGACAGACTCTTGTGGCCTCGTCTCTTCAACTGCTCCCCTCTTTTAGGTGGGCACATCCTGATACGATGGTCCTGTTTGATATTTTCCATCTTTCTTCTGTTCTGGCTGCATGGCAGTGCTTTGGTGTTTCAGTTTCTTCTTACTTTTTGAGCTATGATCTCCCTTGGTTCGAACTATATAACACATGTACATATCTGGAACTCTTCAGCACAATTTCCCTGAAGAAGACTTCTACCTTAATTGTTGAAACACGTATTTTCCTGTCCTTCCGACATTTGAGTTGGGCCATTCCAGCATTCTGATCTTTGCTGCTCCTCCCACCATGTGTTTGGTTTTATTTCATTTTTGTATTGTGTATTATATTTTTTTTGTATTAATAAATTTGTATTTTTACGAGTTTAATCACCGTTTATGATCCGTTAAAATCCCTCCCTTGAGGAACCTGCTTCTTACAATATGTATTAGGGATGTAGACCTTAATCAGTTTTGCCCAGTCAGTTGGCAAAAACATTTCTAAAGATGGTAGGATAATACATAGAAATCCTACCCCCATCTAGTGCCCATCGGCACCATTGGTATATCTATCTATATCTATATCATATATTATATATAGTTACATAGTTAGTTAGGTTGAAAAAAGACACAAGTCCATCCAGTTCAACCACAAAAAAAAAAAAATATATATATACATATATATATATATATATATATATATATATAATATATATATATATATATATATATATATATATATATATATATATATATATATATATATATATATATATATATATATCATACAATCCCATATACCCCATTCTATACCCACAATTATTTGTTATATTATTATTCAGTTATCAACTTGCTCCTCCTTGCAGTAAAAATGGAGATATGAGTGTTCAGGTCCTATATGGCTTCATATAAAAAACACATAAAAAAACTGAAGAGGTGTTGCTATTTGTTGCTATTTGTTGATCTTTACATATAACAAACTCTCTTATAAAATGGGGATTCTTGGTTACTATACAGTGCCTTGAAAAAGTATTCATACCCCTTGACATTTTCAACATTTTGTCATGTTACTACCAAAAACCTAAATATATTTTATTGAGATTTTATGTGGTAGACCAACACAAAGTGGCACATAATTGTGAAGTGGAAGAAAAATGATACATGGTTTTTATTTATTTTTACAAATTTGTGAAAAGTGTGGGGGGGGGGGCATTTGTATTCAGCCCCTTTTACTCTGATACCCCTAACTAAAATCTAGTGGAACCAATTGTCTTTAGAAATCACCAAATTGGTAAATAGAGTCCACCTGTGTGTAATGTTATCTAAGTATAGATGCAGCTTTTCTGTGAAGTCCTCAGAGATTTGTTAGTGAACAAAGCATTATGAAGGCCAATGAGCACACCAGACATGTCAGGGATAAAGATGTGGAGAAGTTTAAATCATGGTTAGGTTATAAAAAAAAAATATCCCAAGCTTTGAATATCTCACAGAGCTCTGTTCAATCCATCATCTGAGTATGGAAAGCGTATGGCACAACTGCAAACCTGCAAAGGTGGCCGTCCACCTAAACTGACCGACCGGGAAGGAGAGCATTCATCAGAGAAGCAGCCAAGAGGTCCATGGTAACTCTGGAGGAGCTGCAGAGATCCACAGCTCAGGGGGGAGAATCTGTCCACAGGACAACTATTAGCCGTGTTCTCCACAAATCTGCCCTTTATGGAAGAGTGACAAGAAGAAAGACATTGTTTAAAGAAAGCCATAAGAAGTCCTGATTTTAGTTTGTGAGAAGCCATGTGGGGGACACAGAAAACATGTGGAAGAAGGTGCTCTGGTCAGATGAGACCAATATTTTACTTTTTGGCCTAAAACAAAATGCTATGTGTGTCGGAAATCTAACACTGCACATAACCCTAGTAACACCATCCCCACTGTGAAACATGGCTGTTGCAGCATCATGTGGTGGGAATGATTTTCTTTATCAGGTACAGAGAAGCTGGTCAGAGTTGATGGGAAGATGGATGGAGCCAAATACAGGACAATCTTAGAAAAAAAAACTGTTAGGGTCTGCAAAAGACCTGTGACTGGGGTGGAGGTTCACCTTCCAGAAGGACAACGACCCGAAACATCCAGCCAGAGCTACAATGGAATGGTTTAGATCAAAGCATATTCATGTGTTAGAATGGCCCACCACAATCCAGACCTAAATCATATTGAGAATCTGTGTCAAGACTTGAAAATTGCTGTTTGCAGACGCTCCTCCATCCCATCTGACAGAGCTTGAGATATTTTTCACAGAACAAAGTGACATCCCCAAAAAGACTTGCAGCTGTAATTGCAGAGAAAGGGGATTCTACAAAGTATTGATTTAAGGGGGTGGCATACAAATGCCCCCCCCCACACTTTTCACATATTTTTTTGTACCATTTATCATTTATTCTTCCACTTCACAATTATGTGCCACTTTGTGTTGGTCTATCACATAAAATCCTAATAAAATACATTTAAGTTTTCGGTTGTAACATGACAAAATGTGGAACATTTAAAGGGGTATGAATACTTTTTCAAGGCACGGTATATTGAAAAACATGTTCAAGTTGGACTCATTTGTGTATCCGAATATCCGAATATCCGTATCCGAATTTCCAAATTAGAATAGTAACGAATTTAAATGAATCTGACATAATGACAAAAAATTTGGACAAAATTTGAATTCAAATCATTTTTGAATAGTTTTCAAATTCAAATTGTTTTTCAAATTCGAAAACTTTTCGAATCGTTTTCAAGAAATAGTTTTCAAATTGTAATACTTTGTGAATTTAAATCATTTTCCAATTTCCAAAGAGAATAAAATAGAATAGAAAATTAAGGAATAGAATATATATATATATATATATATATATATTTTTTTTTTTAACATATTCTACTACTACTTTATTGGAAAAATATTCAAATTCAAAAACTATTCAAATTCAAAAACGATTGGAAACTGATTCGAAAACTTTTCAAATCGATTCGAAAAAACATTAATTAAAGGCATTACGAAAACGAATAAAACTAATTTATGTAAATTACGAATCAAAACAAAGCTAATTTTTTCGTTCTACGCATGTCTAGCTAGGGAATGCTGAGACTGATATCAAGACAGACTCATATTAACGCTTAACAAGTAATTATAAACGTTTCTGTGTTTACAAAATTCCCCTTAATCTGATTGGATGCTTAAAATGAGTACATGTTCTCATTAAACATACAGGCTGACATTAAACAAATTTTTAGGAAAAAAAGCTGTGACATCATAAAAATCTGCTATACGATGACCTGGTTGTCTATATTCACCCAAATATGTTTAACCAGCAATGAGATTTCCATGTAATTATATTGTAAACTTCTCTGAACTTTGATTAAATTGTAGCCAATTAGAATTATTTTTCAAGCTCACCTCCACCGGATGGCCCAGCAGCTGAAAGTAAAATAAAGACACAACATTCATGTTTTTCTTGTAGTAAAAACCTTTTTAAAATAACTTCACTAAGTGTATTGTAATTCTAATGTATATATTTTGATTCTCTCTTTTTTTGTTCTTTTGTGAATTGCTTCTACTTTATTAGATTGTACCAATGTTAGAAAGTTGTCTTTAATCTAATATCAAATATTCATCTATTAACAAATATTAACAAATTAATGGGTTGGGTCTTTGAGAATAATTGACATATATATATATATATATATATATCTATATATATATATCTATATATATATATATATATATATATATATATATATATATATATATATATATATATATATATATATATATATATATATATATATATATATATATATATATATATATATATATATATATATATATATATATATATATAGATATATATATATAGATATATATATATATATATATATATGTCAATTATTCTCAAAGACCCAACCCATTAATTTGTTAATATTTGTTAATAGATGAATATTTGATATTAGATTAAAGACAACTTTCTAACATTGGTACAATCTAATAAAGTAGAAGCAATTCACAAAAGAACAAAAAAAGAGAGAATCAAAATATATACATTAGAATTACAATACACTTAGTGAAGTTATTTTAAAAAGGTTTTTACTACAAGAAAAACATGAATGTTGTGTCTTTATTTTACTTTCAGCTGCTGGGCCATCCGGTGGAGGTGAGCTTGAAAAATAATTCTAATTGGCTACAATTTAATCAAAGTTCAGAGAAGTTTACAATATAATTACATGGAAATCTCATTGCTGGTTAAACATATTTGGGTGAATATAGACAACCAGGTCATCGTATAGCAGATTTTTATGATGTCACAGCTTTTTTTCCTAAAAATTTGTTTAATGTCAGCCTGTATGTTTAATGAGAACATGTACTCATTTTAAGCATCCAATCAGATTAAGGGGAATTTTGTAAACACAGAAACGTTTATAATTACTTGTTAAGCGTTAATATGAGTCTGTCTTGATATCAGTCTCAGCATTCCCTAGCTAGACATGCGTAGAACGAAAAAATTAGCTTTGTTTTGATTCGTAATTTACATAAATTAGTTTTATTCGTTTTCGTAATGCCTTTAATTAATGTTTTTTCGAATCGATTTGAAAAGTTTTCGAATCAGTTTCCAATCGTTTTTGAATTTGAATAGTTTTTGAATTTGAATATTTTTCCAATAAAGTAGTAGTAGAATATGTTAAAAAAAAAAAATATATATATATATATATATATATATATTCTATTCCTTAATTTTCTATTCTATTTTATTCTCTTTGGAAATTGGAAAATGATTTAAATTCACAAAGTATTACAATTTGAAAACTATTTCTTGAAAACGATTCGAAAAGTTTTCGAATTTGAAAAACAATTTGAATTTGAAAACTATTCAAAAATGATTTGAATTCAAATTTTGTCCAAATTTTTTGTCATTATGTCAGATTCATTTAAATTCGTTACTATTCTAATTTGGAAATTCGGATACGGATATTCGGATATTCGGATACACAAATGAGTCCAACTTGAACATGTTTTTCAATATACCGTGCCTTGAAAAAGTATTCATACCCCTTTAAATGTTCCACATTTTGTCATGTTACAACCGAAAACTTAAATGTATTTTATTAGGATTTTATGTGATAGACCAACACAAAGTGGCACATAATTGTGAAGTGGAAGAATAAATGATAAATGGTACAAAAAAATATGTGAAAAGTGTGGGGGGGGGCATTTTGTAAATTACGAATCAAAACAAAGCTAATTTTTTCGTTCTACGCATGTCTAGCTAGGGAATGCTGAGACTGATATCAAGACAGACTCATATTAACGCTTAACAAGTAATTATAAACGTTTCTGTGTTTACAAAATTCCCCTTAATCTGATTGGATGCTTAAAATGAGTACATGTTCTCATTAAACATACAGGCTGACATTAAACAAATTTTTAGGAAAAAAAGCTGTGACATCATAAAAATCTGCTATACGATGACCTGGTTGTCTATATTCACCCAAATATGTTTAACCAGCAATGAGATTTCCATGTAATTATATTGTAAACTTCTCTGAACTTTGATTAAATTGTAGCCAATTAGAATTATTTTTCAAGCTCACCTCCACCGGATGGCCCAGCAGCTGAAAGTAAAATAAAGACACAACATTCATGTTTTTCTTGTAGTAAAAACCTTTTTAAAATAACTTCACTAAGTGTATTGTAATTCTAATGTATATATTTTGATTCTCTCTTTTTTTGTTCTTTTGTGAATTGCTTCTACTTTATTAGATTGTACCAATGTTAGAAAGTTGTCTTTAATCTAATATCAAATATTCATCTATTAACAAATATTAACAAATTAATGGGTTGGGTCTTTGAGAATAATTGACATATATATATATATATATATATATATCTATATATATATATCTATATATATATATATATATATATATATATATATATATATATATATATATATATATATATATATATATATATATATATATATATATATATATATATATATATATATATATATATATATATATATATATATATATATATATATATATATATATATATGTGTATATATTACAAATATGGAAAAAGTGAAATATATATATTTATGTAAAGGTATATATTATTTGTCTGAAGCTTTAAATGCTTTTTTAACCACTTCAATACCGGGGGGCACTTATACACCTTCCTGCCCAGACGAATTTTGAGCTTTCAGCGCCGTCGCACTTTGAATGACAATTGCGCTGTCATGCTACACTGTACCAAAACAAATTTTTTATCATTTTGTTCCCACAAATCGAGCTTTCTTTTGGTGGTATTTGATCGCCACTGGGATTTTTATTTTCTGCTAAACAAATAAAAAAGACTGAAAATGTTTTGCTTCAGTTACAAAACTTTGTAAATAAGTACAATTTCTCCTTCACTGATGGGCATTGGGGCTGCAGTGATGGGCACTGATAAGGCCACACTGATGGGCACTGATGATGTGGCACCAAAGAAGTGGCACTGATGGGCACTCTTATGTGGCACTGATATGCGGCACTGATGGGGACTGATAGGTGGCACTGATATGCAACACAGGCATGAATAGGTGGCATGGATAGGTGGCACAGATGGGTATGGATAGGCGGCACAGATGAGCATGGATGGACACTGATAGGCGGCACGGATGGGCACTGATAGGTGGCATTGTAGTGTAAAGTATTGTACGGATGGATGCCAATCAGTGCCAAACAATAATGCATGTCAATCAGTGATGTTCATTGTGGGCATTGATTGGCATTGATTGTGGGCACTGATTGGCATCCATTGTGGGCACTGACTGGCATCCATGGTGATCTAGGGTGGCATACCTGGTGCTGGGCATCCCTGGTGGCATCCCTGGTGGTCCAGTGTGGGCATCCTCGGGGGGCTGTGCTGATAATCGATCAGCTAAGACCCCCCTGTCAGAGGAGCAGCCGATTGGCTTTCCTCTACTAGCACCTGACAGACGCGAGTGAGGAAAAGCCGATCAACGGCTCTTCCTATTTACACTGTGATCAGCCGTGATTGGACACGGCTGATCACGTGGTTAAGAGTCTCCGTCAGAGACTCTTTACCGAGATCGTAGTTGCAGTGTGTCAGACTGACACACCGCAACAACGATAGCCACGATGCGCGCCCCCGGGGGCGTGCAGCGGCTTAATATTCTGATCACGTCATATGACGTATGGTCAGGATATTGAAACCACTTTGCGGCCGTCATTCTGCTATATGGCAGGCGGAAAGTGGTTAAAGAGCTCAAACATGTGGTTGCAATTAGTCTGAATTGTCTTCTTCTCTTGAGATACTCACCTCCCCCATCGTAAAAGAAGAAAGATCTCACATTACTTAAGATGTTTTAGTTAAGATTATAAGTTCTTTAATATTACAATGCTTCTTGATTAGGATATTGATGGGAACATTTGGTTTTCCGATGAAATAATATACATACTGATTTATATTAGTATTTGATTTAGATGTTAAAGGAAACGTATATCTTACAAGTTAAATAGGTTTACACTGTCAGTACTAGGATCCCTTATGGACCCAGCACAATTCACCTGACACAGCCTTTGCCTGGGAAACAACAGTGATTGGCCAGCTCACCTTTAAATCACCTGCATCAGCATTAAATCTGTGCTCATGATAGAGTTTACCTTTGTGTGCCACTGTTTGATCCAGCTGATATCTGCTCTGTGTATTTCGTATATGACCCGGCTCGTTTGACCCTGCTTGCTCACTTCTGACTCAGTACCGTTTGGACTCTGATCTACATGTGTATGACCCAGCTTGCCTAGACTACACTTTGCCTGATTCTACTGTAGTACCTTCATCTGCAGCAGTGAACTACAAGCACCAGCTAACATCTACCCTAACCTGCAGCCGTGAACTACAAGCACCAGCTAACATCTACCTTCATCTGCAGAGGTGAACTACAAGTCCCAGCTGACCTGCTCTGCTTAGACCTGCTCATGGTATGTGCTCTTGTTCTTTGAACTCTTTGCATAATTGGCACACCTGAACTGTTACCTGTTATCTGCTCCTAGCCTGACATTATCATGAGCCATACATAAAAAGGGAAACCTATCATGGATGCTAAGCAGGCTCAGTTGTTTGCACAGGAACTTTGCCGTTTATCCCATCAAGTCCAGGAAATGTCCACAGAGCTCAACAAGGTGCAATCTCATTCTACTACCACCGCTACAAAAACTCCATCTGAACCAAAAATTCCTTTGCCTGATCGATTTTCTGGTGACCGTAAGGGGTTTTGCAACTTTAAAAACATCTAAAATTATATTTCAAGTTAAGGCCACCCTCGTCTGGCCCCTAAAAACTCAGAGGGTTCAAATCATTATCTCTCTACTAGGTCTTTAACCTGTACCCAAACCATCCAGCCCTAACAGTAGATGCCTTTTTTGAAGCCCTTGGGTTGCTATATGATGATCCAGATCGTGCTGCTACTGCAGATTCAACCCTGTGTAACTTAAAGCAAGGAACTACCACAGCTGAAATGTATTGCTCAGCGTTTTGCAGGTGGGCCTCGGAATCTGGCTGGAAAGATGCAGCTCTCCACAGCCAGTTTAGAATCGGCCTTCCAGATGCAATTAAGGATTCTCTGGTCAACTTCTCCTACCCAGCCTCACTGGAGGAGGCTATGTGTCTAGCCATTATAATTGACCGCCGCCAGCCACCTGACTATTCCAACTCCAGTGCCAGATCCGAGGAAGAACCTAAGCAGTTAGGCTCCACCCATTTATCTGCCCAGTAACACACACTGGCGTAACATGGGACTCTGCTTATATTGTGGTCTCAAGGGTCATATGCTCCATTCGTGCCCTACACGTCTGGGAAACTCCAGGACCTAGATGATTGTGGGGATGTCACCTTAGGTCTGCTTTCATCTCCCCAGGGGGACAATCATATACTTTTACCTGCTGTCATTGACTTTGGGACAGGGGTTCATGAACTGCTGGCCTTGGTAGATTCTGGAGCCGCTGAGAATTTTTTTGATAAGACCCTTATTACCTCTTTGTCCCTGGAAACTCATGCTTTAATTTGCCCAGTCTGCCTGATTTTCATGGATAATCATCCTCTCTCACAAGATCTAGTGCTCCAATCCACCAACCCTTTCCAGTTACAATTAGGGGCCTTGCATTGGGAGAAGAGTTCATGTCTTGTCATTGACTCTCCATCCACTCCTTTTGATCCTAGGTCTTCCTTGGTTCCAGAAGCACAATCCCGTAATTGAGGGGCAAACAGGAAATATTCTGGCTTGGTCCAATCAGTGTAAAAAAAAAACTGCATCCAGCACCCTGTTCGACTTTGCTACCTGACAAGTGGGAATGGAACAGATTCCGCTTTGTTATAAGGACTTTTGGGATGTGTTTTCTAAAGGGATTGCTGACGCTTTACCTCCTCATCGCAGTTATGATTGTCCCATTGACCTCTTGCATGAAACTACACCTCCTCGAGGGAGAGTCTTTCCACTGTCTGAGCCAGAGAATCTTGCTTTGCAAGAATACATCCAGGAAAACCTAGCTATGGGTTTCATCCATCCCTCCACTTCCCCTGCAGGAGCAGGATGCTTCTTTGTCCCAAAGAAGGATGAGGGACTAAGGCTTTGTGTTGACTACAGAGGTCTAAATAAAATAACTGTTCCCAATCGGTAGCCTCTTTCTCTCATCACAGAGTTGTTCTCTCAAATCCAGGGAGCAAAAATCTTCTCCAAACTAGACTTAAGGGGAGCCTATAATCTAGTGTGCAGGAGATGAATGGAAGACGGACTCTAACACCAAGGATGGCCATTATGAATGTCTTGTCATGGCTTTCGGTCTCAGGAATGCACCAGCTGTCTTTCAGAACTTTATGGATGACATTTCCGTGACCTGTTGGGTCGCTTCATGCTTGTATACTTGGATGATATTTTGATATACTCTCCCAATCTTGAAACACATCAGAGGCACGTCTGCTAAGTATTGGCCCAATTAAAGGCTCATTCCCTTTTTGTTAAGCCCGAAAAATGTTTATTCCATGTCAAACAAGTACCTTTTATGGGCTACCTAATCTCTGACACAGGCCTAACCATGGATCCAGCCAAGATTCAACCCATTTTCGACTGGGCACCACCTTCTGATCTGAAAGCAATTCAGCGCTTCCTGGGCTTTGCAAATTTCTATTGGAAATTCATTAAGAACTTTTCCACCATTGCACATCCCATCACCTCTCTCACCAGGAAGACTCAGATTAAGTTTAAATGGACTACTGAAGCCCAGGTGGCCTTCACTCAGTTGAAGAAAGCCTTTACCTCTGCACCAATTCTACACCATCCTGTTCCTGAGCTGCCTTTTATTGTGGAAGTAGATGCATCTGAAGTAGGGATGGGTGCGCTTCTGTCACAAAAATATCCTGTAAACGCTGCCATCCACCCCTGTGCCTTCCTGTCCCATAAATATTCCCCAGCAAAGCGCAATTATGATATAGGCAACAGAACTTTTAGCCATAAAGCTAGCTTTGGAAGAATGGAGACATTGGCTGGAGGGAGCTCACTATCCATTCATAGTTCTGACTGACCACAAAAACCTTGAATACATCCGTTCTGCTAAAAGACCGAACTCGCGTCAAGCCAGGTGGTCGCTGCTCTTCTCCAGATTTGACTTCACAATTTCTTATTTACCAGGGCCAAAAAACATTAAGGCTGATGCCTTGTCTCGCAGCTTTTTATCAGAGTCTCCTCCTCTCCTTTTTCCACAACACAATATCTCTGAGGATAGGATTTTGGCTTTCACCCAGACCGACATCTCTGAGGCCTTGTTACCTGCACAGGCTGAAGCCCCTCCCTCCACCCCCTCTGGTATGCCTTTTGTGCCCTTGGCTCTTTGTTTGCAGGTATTGCAGCTGGCACATGCTTCAAAACCTGCAGCACATCCGGGGTTTAGACAAACATTATGAGATTATCTCTTGCAACCTCTGGTGGCCATCGATGAGGCAGGATGTGTTAGCCTTCATCCAGGCCTGTGAAGTTTGTGCCAGAAGCAAGAGCAGTACCTCTAAGCCCCCCAGTCCCCTACGTCCTCTACCAATACCTACCTGTCCCTGGACCCATTTATCTATGGACTTTATCACTGATTTGCCTCCATCCCAGGGATGTTCCACGATCTGGGTGGTGGTAGACAGGTTCAGTAAGATGGTCCACTTTGTTCCATTTTCGAAACTTCTATCTGCTAAAGAACCGGCATCTTAATTCATTAAACATGTTTTCAGGCTCCATGGGGCACCAATTAGCATTGTCTCAGACCATGGCTCTCAGTTTATAGCCCAGTTTTGGAAGGCCCTTTTCTCTCAGCTGGGGATTAAGTTATCATATTCTTTAGCATATCATCCTGAGACAAATGGCCAAACGGAAAGGACTAAGTACTGTTTGATACAGCTGATATCTGCTCTGTGTATTTCGTGTATGACCCGGCTCGTTTGACCCTGCTTGCTCACTTCTGATTCGGTAACGTTTGGACTCTGATCTACCTGTGTATGACCCAGATTCGTTATGCCCCATACACACAGTTGGAAATTCCGACCACAAAATCCGTCTGACAAAGTTGTCGGAAAATCAGATCATTCTGAACGTGGTGACGTAATTTGATCTGAGCATGCGTGGCACTTTGTCCGTCGGAATTCTCTACCCACGATCGGAAAAAGACCGATCGGATTTTGTTGTCAGAAAATTTGAGAGCAGCCTACACACGGTTGGATTTTCCAACAACATGGTCCGATCGGACATTTTCCGTCTGAATTTCCAACCGTGTGTACGGGGAATTAGACTACACTTTGCCTGATTCTACTGTAGTACATTCATCTGCAGCGGTGAACTACAAGCACCAGCTAACATCTACCCTCACTGCAGCAGTGAACTACAAGTCCTAGCTGACCTTCTCTGCTTAGACCTGCTCATGGTATGTGCTCTTGTTCTTTGAACTCTTTGCATAATTAGCACACCTAAACTGTTACCTGTTATATGCTCCTAGCCTGACATACACATAGCTCATGGCCCACTCCTTAGGAATGTTTATAGAGAGTAATAACCTCCACCCTTGTGAATGATGTGTTTGAAATTTGCGGGCTTTCTGTGGAACTACAAGGAACGTTAAATTAGACTTTTTAAGATAAGGTGGGGGTCAGATTTTAGGAGTAAAAATCTAGTGAGAAGCTTTTGAAGGCAGATGCTGACACAAAGGAAACTTGGAAGGAAGCTGACAAACCTTCTCACACAAGCCATACTCACAAAGATACATTTATACAATCTACTTATTAATGCTATTTTTATTTTCTATATTTTGACATTGTTTTTGTAACATTTTGCTATTTTATTATTAAATCAATTTTGGAGTTTTTACACGAGAACTGAAGGGATTTTCTTGGAACTTTCCTCATCAATATGAATTATTGATTATTAATACAGTAATATATAGATTTATAACAACCAGATACTTAACCACTTCAGCCCCGGAAGATTTTACCCCCTTCCTGACCAGAGCATTTTTTACAATTTGGCAATTTCTGCGTTGTTTAAATGACAATTGTGCGGTCATGCAATATTGTGCGGTCATGCAATGCTGCCCTCAAACAAAATTTGTGTCTTTTTTCCCCCCACAAATAGTGCTTTCTTTTTGTGGTATATGATCACCTCTGGGTTTTAAATTTTTTTATAAACCAAAAAAGAGTGACAATTTTGAAAAACAAATATCTTTTACTGTTTGCTATAATAAATATCCCCAAATAGAAAAAAATCTTCACCAGTTTAGGCCAATATATATTCTTCTATATATTTTTAGTAAAAAAAAAAAAAATTGCAAAAAGCATATATTGATTGGTTTGTGCAAATGTTATAGCGTCTACAAACTATGGGAAAGATTAATGCCATTTTTATGGCATTTTTTTACTGGTAATGGCAGTGATCTGCGATTTTTAGCGGTACTGCAACATTGCGATCAACAGAGCGGACACTTTTGACACATTTTTGAGACCATTGGCATTTATACAGCGATCAGTGCTATAAAAATGCACTGATTACTGTGTAAATGTCACTGGCAGGGAAGGGGTTAACACTAAGGGGCGATCAAGGGGTTAAGTGTGTTCCTTCAGCATGTTCTAACTGTATGGGGATGGGAGTGACTAGGAGAGGAGACATATTGTTTTTCCTACTTAGAAAGAACAAACAATATATTTCCTCTTCCCTGACAGCACAGGAATTTGTACACACAAAAATCCCTGCACTGGTGCTTTTGCGTGCGCCCTCTGGTGGCCGGAAATGAGAAGGAAGTACCCGTACAGGGATTTGCCCGGGGGAGTCATTCTGCCAACAGTATATCTGCGTGAGCCGGTCGGGAACCGGTTAAATGAAGCCTAGGTATGAGATCCAATCTGCTACAAATAAAGGAATATATTTAGTAGTAAACCAGAATATCATTCTATTATTTGTATATCAGCTTTTTATCTTTTTTCAACTTCAAGCCATCTCTTTTTTTTCTATGTTTGGTAAAACATAGAACTAAGTATTGTTTTAAAAAATGTTTTGTGATGAAACAGACATACACACAATTAAATGAATAGAACACATCACATATTTAATTTTTTGGTTGTATATATTAATAATAGGTCTTACCTCTCTAGTTTATAGATCCAATATTTTTACAGGTATTGTTCAAATTATCTTTGCCTTCCAAAGCAGATCTTGTTGAAGTACACCGCTAAAATTACAATCAGAACATGGATCATCATATTCTTAGCAAAAGACAATTATGAAGATGTTTGTTGGCCTAATCAGTTGCAAATTTTCCTTCTGCAAATTAATATAATGTGCTAGTATGCATTGCATACTAGCACTTCATGAAAGACTTACCTTGAAACTAAGTCCTCCAGTGGTGTGCTTTCACTACTGACAGGGCTTCCATCTTCTCCTGGTCTTCCTTCTGGGTTTGTGGGCTTTGGACACTTGAATGGCCGAGCCGCAATAATGTCACTGCTGTGCATGCGCAGGAGTCACAGCTGTGGCACAGAGCTCTGAAGGAACGGCATGAGTTTTCCATTTCTTCAGAGTGCATGCGTCGGTTATGTCACACATAACATTAAGGAGATATTCATTTTACCAATAGGTAATCTTTCATGTAGGTAACAATCACAGAGGGAAGTTTACTGACACTTAAATGTATACATATTACTGAATGTTACCACAGAGTCCTAGAGTTATATAAATCAGAAAATTGTCACAGTACAAATAAAATTTTACTGGAAATATCAGCTAGTTTAATATGTATTTTGTTCAAACCTCCTTCTCGGGGGAACAAACTTTATAATTTTAATATTTTATCAAAAATGTGAATCTTGTTCATTTTACAATATTATAATAATATCTAATTTTACTACCTATTATGTAGCAGGTCTTCAATTATTAAATAATAAATACATTCAAAACTGGAATTGAATTAATAATTGAGTGTTTCACTTTTCTAAAGCATTTTTATTTAGACTACCAAAGAACAGGATTCGATTTTCCACAAAAAAAACATACTAACAAAAAAACATGCAGTCTAAGGACCTCGTTACATTAACACAGAATACAATAATAATAATAATTATAATAGTAATAATTATTTATTATTACGGTATTTAAAATACCAACTTACTGCATTTTAGAAAATCCAATACATTCTTAATAATTGTAAATCCCTCCCTCCTCCCTCCTCCCTCCTTCTCCTTCCTTCTCCTCTTCCTTCTCCTCCTTCTTCTCCTCCTTCTTCTCCTCCTTCTTCTCCTCCTCCTTCTCCTCCTCCTTCTCCTCCTCCTTCTCCTCCTCCTTCTCCTTCTCCTTCCCCTTCCTTCTCCTCCTCCTTCTCCTCCTCCTTCTCCTTCCTTCTCCTCTCCCTCTCATCACATTCACACACAATATGATGGCAATTCCAAAATACCAACTTATTACATAGACAAATCCAATAAACTCATATTTAATTGTAAATGTGTTTGACATTATATATATATATATATATATATATATATATATATATTAGTGCATTTAAATGATAAAATAATTAATAATTGAGTGTTTCACTTCTCACTTAATGCATTTTCCTTTAGCCTAGCTACCCTAAGAAAATGATTAGATTTTCCACTTAAAAACAGACCAATAGAAAAACATACAGTCTAATGACCTCATCACACTTACCCAGTAGAATAATAATATTAATAATAAGCCTGCCAGTGTGCATAATCATATATCATATAATATCATATCAAAGTATTAAACTGTTTACTCTGCCTCAGAGTCTTATGATTACAATTATTTTGCCACAAGACATATATAGAGGGTGCTAACCTTAGTTTCTAATTGAGATTTTTGGGCTCAAGTAATCCGTCTCTATTTCTAGCCTGCCCATTTTATAATTGACCAATATCATCACTATGATAACTCTTTTGCCCCATACACACGGTCGGAAAATCCGACCACAAAATCCATCGGATTTTGTCCAAAGGATTTAGTCCGACACTGGTGTTGCATACACACGGTCGGACAAAGTTGTCGGAAAATCTGATCATTCTGAACGTGGTGACGTTTGTTGCCTACGACGGGACTACGTAGAGGCTAGTAGCCAATAGCTTTGGTCTTGTAATGTGATCTGAGCATGCGTGGCACTTTGTCCGTCGGAATTCGCTACACACGATCGGAATTGGTGTGATCAGACTTTGTTGTCGGAAAATCTATCCAGCAGGAGATAGAACTTTGTCCGTAGGACAATCCGATGGAAACTGTCCGATGGTGCCTACACACGGTCGGAATTTCCGACAACATTGTCCGATAGGACAGAATCCATCGGAAAATCCGACCGTGTGTATGGGGCTTAAGTCTAAACATTGTCACCTGTCATTGTTGCAGGCAGATAACAAAGTTGTATTGCTGAATCGGGTAACAGTGACATTTCCTATCTGGCTGTGCAGTGTGGCAGGGGTTTCCACACCACAAGATTGACCGGCCATAATAACAAAATCACTTTTCAAGAGAAACCGTTCATGTGTATCACTTTTTAGACACTGCATTTAGACATTTTCCTAAATATCCAATAAAAAAAAAGGAATTGTATGTTAACAATCAATACTCACAGGTAAACACTGATTTTCTTTAGTACACAAGCCGACCTGACAGTGTAAATAAATCCGATTGGATTCTCCAGGAAATTGAAACACTTTAAGAGAAAAACGACCTCTAAGGGACACTCCATTTTCTGGCACTGAGATTGTTGGGTCATTCTTGTTGGGGCAACTAAAAATGATATCATCAGACAAGGATTAGAATATGTTTAACAAAATTTACTCAGTGTACTTTCACATTATACAAAAAATTGGGCTAACTTTACTGTTTTGTTATATTTTAATGCATGAAACAGTTTTTGTTCCAAAAAAAAACACGTTTGAAAAATTGTTGCGTAAATACTGTGTGACATAAAAAGTTGCAACAACCGCCATTTTATTCCCTAGGCAATTCAACGTATGTGACATGCGCTGGGGGTGAACTCCTATAGGGGCTGTATAAATACAAGTCAAAGTACTTATCATCAAGTTCCGCACAAGGTAATTGAATATCCAACAAGATCCATGTGAGGATCAGTAAAGGATAATGCTGGGCCAGATGGGGAGAAAAGGGGAGGGGGAAAAGGTGGGCCACAGGTGGAAGTCTGTAATGCTGATGTACTCAGGGCTAGAGCTTTTTGCAGAAGCAAAGTCGGCTCTGTAGAGGATGCAGAAAAAAACAGGATGAAAAGCGCCTCTAAGTGTAGCATTTAATAAGACACGATCGTAATAACAATAGAAACTCACAGGAATAAAATAAGATATTGGCTCATCTGCTGTTAGAGACATCCCAATGTAAAATTTTCAAAGCACTGCTCCAGGAAGAGAAACCAAGACTGTGGTGTCACATGGAGAGGGAACGGCAGAGTCTGTGTGCTTCTGGGTAGAATAGTATGGATGGCAGGCATGGAGAGCAGCGTTCGGAGATGGGGTGTGGTGTTATTGGGAATCTCAGAGGGTTTGGAAACACAGCACGTTTCAGAGCATGCGCAAAACCCACACTGGGCATGCATGCTCCTTTATCAAGTGTAAAAAGGGTATACGGAATAGCCGCATATAAATAGAATAATGTCAATAGTAGAGCTGAATGAGTGGGTGGGGATACTAATCTGATAATACACTGTTTCATGAAACAGTGTATTTAATTTTAATTTATTCCCTAATGTGTCTGCTAAAAAACATATATAATGTTTGGGGATTCTGAGTAATTTTCTAGCAAAAAAATTATGATTTATACATGTAGGAGAGGAGTGCCAGAATAGGCCTGGTATGAAAGTGGTTAATGAATTAAAAAAAGAAAACAATACAATTAGGGTTGAGCGAACCCAAACTGTAAAGTTCGGGTCCGTACCGGACTTTTGGGTGTCCAGGACCCGGACTTGAACCCAAACTATTGGCTGAAGTTTGGGTTCGGGTCCGGTGTTCGGCGCTGTATTGGCGGCTTTTTCACAGCTTTAGGCCAGCCAATGGATGATCATTTTACTTGTGTGCCCTAGAAGCCATCACAGCCATGCCTACTAATGGCATGGCTGTAATTGGCCAGTGCAGCATGTGACCCAGCCTCTATATATAGCCCACACACAGCACACAGCGTCATTCTGTTAGACACACACTGTTAGGCAGGGTCCTGTGCTGCAGATAGATAGAAGATTTTAGGAGTTAGTGTGCTAAAGTCAGTCCACATTCCTGGAATTTTATTCTAATTAGTTAGCTCAGTGAGCGATCTAGATAGCTAGAGTAGGGAGGGAGTTTATTTTGCAAAATAAAGAGGCAGACATAATTCTTGAAGAGAGTCCTAAATCAATTGTACCCTGGCTGGGGTGCAGTGCAGTCACAGTAACAGTGCCATGAGGCCAGTGCCAGATAAAATCTAAAGTTTTACCTTCAAGCTCAGTGCAACATTACTGCACTGCATATACTAAGACATACACCACAGTCTGTGTGTATTCTGCTATTGGAAAAACATTGCATAAAAATAGAATTTTGCTTTTTATTTTTTTTCCCAATAGCATTTTCTGCGTGTTCCTACATACACGCTGTAGATACTGCCCGTGTAGTCTGATATTGCAAAAACATTGCAAAAAAATAAAATTTTGCAGTGTTTTTTTCTTCCCAATAGCATTTTCTGCGTTTTCATAAACGCTGTAGATACTGTCCTTGTATTCTGATATTGGAGAAACATTGCAAAAAAAATGAATTTTGCTGTGTTTTTTTTCTTCCCAATAGCATTTTCTGCGTTTTCATAAATGCTTTAGACACTGTACGTGTATTCTGCTATATAAAAAAACACCCATTTAGGGCGAGATCATAAATTTTGAATATGAGGAGATCATCAAAAAGGGGACGTGGCCCGGGTCGTGGTGCTGCTGGTGGCGCTCCTGTTGCAGGGAGAGGACGTGGTCAATCTGTGCCAGCTACACACACTAGTGAAACACCTTCCGCAGGTGCGAGTAGGCGACAGAGCCTGCAGCAGTATTTTGGCGTGCCTAATGAGGCTGTACGCATGTCGAGGCCAGGACAAGTACAGGCGATAGTAGATTGGGTTTCTGCTGACAGTGCCTCCGGTTCCTTCACATTGTCTTTTCCCAGGGCCATCCACTTAGCCCTCCCCCAGAAGTGGAAGAGATTGTGTGCACCGATGCCCAACCACTTATGTTTCATGATGAGTACATGGGAGGACCATCGCAGCATGTCTCGGATGATGACGAAACACAGGTGCCAACTGCTGCTGCTTTCGCCATTGTGCAGACTGACAAGGAGGGCAGGGGTGAATTTTGGGTGGAAGATGATGTGGAGGACGATGAGGTCCTTGACCCCACATGGAATCAACATCATGCAGGTGACCAGTGTAGTTCAGAGGAAGAGGTCACCAGCACAGCAGAAGAGGGAGCAGGGTGCAAAAGCGGAGCGTCCGTCCCCTAGACAGTACGTCTGCTACTGCCCAACGCAGCAAGGGACCGAGCACACCAAAGCCAGGTCCAAGGAGTTCCCTAGCGTGGCAGTTCTTCAGACAATGTGCTGATGACAAGACACGAGTGGTTTGCACGCTGTGCAATCAGAGCCTGAAGCGAAGCATAAACGTTCTCAACCTGAGCACAACCTGCATGACCAGGCATCTAAGTGCAAAGCACGAGATGCAGTGGAGTAGACACCGCAAAAACTAAGAAAGGTCTCTGGCTCCTCCTGCTTCCTCTTCTGCTGCAGTCTCGGCCTCTTCATCCACCTCTGTAGTGACAGTGACACCTGCCAACCCGCAAACAGAGGATCTGCCAGCAACACTAACACCTGGGTCACCAACCATCTCCACAATGTCCCATGGAAGCTTTCAGCTCTCTATTTCCCAAACACTGGAGCGGAAGAGGAAGTACCCCCCTAGCCACCCGCGATCCCTGGCCCTGAATGCCAGCATTTCTAAATTCCTCGTCTTTGAAATGCTGTCATTCCGTCTGGTGGAGATGCAGAGTTTTAAAAGGCTGATGTCATTGGCTGTCCCACAGTACGTGGTGCCCAGCCGCCACTACTTTTCCAGATGAGCTATCCCTTCCCTGCACAACCAAGTGGGGGACAAAATCAGGTGTGAACTGCGCACGCCATCTGTGGCAAGGTCCACCTAACTACGGATGCGTGGACCAGTAAGCACGGTCAGGGACGTTATATCTCCCTAACAGCACACTGGGTAAATGTAGTGGCGGCTGGGCCTGAGGCGGATAGCAGTTTGGCGCATGTCCTTCCACCACCGAGGATTGCAGGGCACTTCAGTTTGCCTCCTGTTGCTAACTCCTCCTACTCCGCCTCCTCATCCTCTACCGCCTCCTCACCCGGTCAGCGTAACACCTTCACCACCAACTTCAGCACAGCCAGGGCTAAACGACAGCAGGCAGTTTTAAAACTTTCCTGTTTGGGGGAAAAACCCCACACCGCACAGGAGTTGTGGAGGGACATGGAACAACAGACCGATGAGTGGTTGGTGGCAGTGAGCCTCAAGCCCGGCCTGGTGGTGTGCGATAATGGGCGAAATCTCGTAGCAGCTCTGGGCCTTGCCGGTTTGACGCACATCCCTTGCCTGGCGCATGTGCTGAACTTGGTGGTCCAGAGGTTCCTGAAGAATTACCCCGATATGCCAGAGCTGCTGCAGAAAGTGCGGGCCGTCTGTGCGCACTTTCGGCGTTCTCACCCTGCTGCTGCTCGCCTGTCAGCGCTGCAGCGTAATTTCGGCCTTCCCGCTCACCGTCTCATATGTGACGTGCCCACAAGGTGGAACTCCACCTTGCACATGCTTGCCAGACTGTGCGAGCAGCAGCAGGCGATAGTGGAGTTCCAGCTGCAGCACGCACGCGTGAGTCGCTCTGCGGAACAGCACCACTTCACCGCCAATAACTGGGCCTCCATGCGAGACCTGTGTGCCTTGTTGCGCTGTTTCGAGTACTCCACCAACATGGCCAGTGCCAATGACGCAGTTCTCAGCGTTACTATCCCAGTTCTATGCCTCCTTGAAAAAACTCTTAAGGCGATGATGGAAGAGGATGTGGCACAGGAGGAGGAGGAGGAGGAGGAGGAGGAGGAGGAGGAGGAGGAGGAGGAAGAGGGTTCATTTCCAAGGCTTTCAGGGCAGTCATTTACAAGTGGCTACGAGGCTGGGTTCCTGCACCAACAAGCACCAGGTACACAATTGTCTGGCAGCAAGGGCACAGTTCTGGAGGATGACGAGGTGGAGGATGAGGAGGAGATGGAGGAACCATGTTCACAGCAGGGTGGCACCCAGACCAGCTCATGTCCATCACTGGTGCGTGGCTGGGGGGATACAGAGGACACAGACGATACACCTCCTACAGAGGACAGCTTTTCCTTGCCTCTGGGCAGCCTGGCACACATGAGCGATTACATGCTGCAGTGTCTCCGCAACGACCGCCGAGTTGCCCACATTTTAACTGGTGCTGATTATTGGGTGGCCACCCTGCTGGATCCCCGTTACAAGGACAACGTGCCATCCTTAATTACCTCACTGGAGCGTGATCGTAAGATGCGCGAGTACAAGCGCACGCTGGTAGACGCGCTGCTGGTGGCATTCCCACTTGGAAGCGGGGGTACGGTGGAAGCACAAGGCGAAGGCAGAGGAGGAGGAAGAGGTCGCCAATGCAGCCGGGGCACCGCCAGCACCTCGCAAGGCAGGGTTAGCATAGCCGGAATGTGGAAAAGCTTTGTCGGCACGCCACAACAACCAACACCACCAGCTGACTTGGAACGTCTTAGCAGGAGGCAGCATTTCACCAACATGGTGGAGCAGTATGTGTGCACACGCGTACACGTACTGCATGACGGGTCTGCCCCCTTCAACTTCTGGGTCTCCAAATTGGACACATGGCCTGAGCTTGCCCTTTACGCCTTGGAGGTGCTGGCCTGCCCTGCCGCCAGTGTATTATCTGAACGTGTATTTAGCACAGCAGGGGGCGTTATCACAGACAAGCGCAGCCGCCTGTCCAGAGCCAATGTGGACAAGCTGACGTTCATTAAAATGAACCAGGCATGGATCCCACAGGACTTGGCCGTACCTTGTGCAGAATAGACACATATACCGGTGTTCTGACGAAAACTGTCTTGCCATCGGATAGTGTCCGGCCACTTACTGCGCAGGTGCAGTGCTTGCGCAGTACGGAGGACAAGGAGATTCACAAAATCTCCAAAGATGAACGTCGCCTGCGCAGTAAGTGCAGGTTCAAGCCCGACCATCCAAGTGGACATACGGTAGCACATAGTAACAGGGCCCCTTACGGGCTCGCTTGGCTAGGCTTCAACCTCGGATGATGTGGCTTGAACCTGGAGTCACCGCGCATCGTCTTCAGAGAGTTTCAAAATCCCCTTGTCCTACGTACTGAGCAAGCGCAGTACAGGGCGGACACTATGCGACGGGGGACAGAATTCGACACATCATTCACCACTAGCCTTACCCAGCCATTGTTGTATTTTTGAACAAGTGTTGGCTACCTCGTCCTCCTCCACCGCCGCTTCCACCTACACCGCCACCTCAACCTCCTACTCCATTTGAATTTCGTCCTCCTAGGTCAAGATTATAATTTTTTCATTTTTTTTTTATTTCTAAATATTTTATTTTCCCACTATCTTATCCATTAAATTGAATAATTTTTTCCAAAAAGTGCTTTTTCTGGGGTATTCCCACCATATGTGCGGCATCGTGCCGTTGAGTTTCTGAGGTTCTTAATGACTTCCTGTACCTCTTCTGCTGAGATGGGAGCCTCCAGCATTTTTTTTTTATGTTTTATTTTTTTTTATGTTATTTTGAATGAATGAATGAATGAATGAAAGATTTGTATAGCGCTGCAACTGCGAACTGAATCGCCTCGAGGCGCTTGATCCGAACTGGGTTGATTCCTTCTTAGAAGAGGTGGGTCTTAAGTTTTTTCCTGAGGGTCCGATGGTCTTTTTCTAAGCGGATGTTCGTAAGTTATGTTTTAAATTATTTCCCTATCCACATTTGTTTGCAGATCACTTGCCATGCTCTTAACAACATTTTGTTGCCATTTGCAGCCCTCTAGCCCTTTCCATGACCTTTTAACAGCCATTTTAGTGTTCAAAAGTCCGGGTCCCCATTGACTTCAATGGGGTTCGGAGTTTGGGGTCAAGTTCGGGTCAAGTTCGGTCCCGAACCCGGACTTTTTTCCGAAGTTCGGCCGAACCCGCCGAACCCGAACATCCAGGTGTCCGCTCAACTCTAAATACAATATATAACCTAATTGTTTTGTATAATAAGAAAGGTGATGTTATGCTGAGTAAATAGATACCTAACATGTCATGCTGTAACCACTTAAGCCCCGGACCATTTGGCTGGCCAAAGTCGAAAGCACTTTTTGAAATTTGGCACTGCGTCACTTTAACTGATAATTGCGCAGTCGTATGACGTGGCTCCATAACAAAATTGATGTCCTTTTTTTTCCCCCCCATAAATGGAGCTTTCTTTTGGTGGTATTTGATCACCTCTGCAGTTTTTATTTTTTGTGCTATAAACAATTTTGAAAAAGAAAACACGTTATTTTTAACTTTTTGCTATAATAAATATCCCCAAAAAATATATAAAAATTGTTTTTCCTCGGTTTAGGCTGATACATATTCTTCTACATATTTTTGGTAAAAAAAATTTCAATAAGCGTATATTGATTGGTTTCTGCAAAAGTTATAGCATCTACAAAATAGGGGATAGTTTTATGGCATTTTTAGTAATAATTTTTTACTAGTAATGGCGGCGATCAGCACCATGTTGGTGGACACGTCGGCTAATTTTGACACATTTTTGGGACCATTGCCATTAATACAGAAGTGCGAAAAAAAAAAAAATGCATCGGCTACTGTAAAAATGCCCCTGGCAGGGAAGGGGTTAAAACTAGGGGCAGTGAAGGGGTTAATGTGTGTCCTAGTGTGTGTTCTAACTGAAGGGGGGGTGGGTCTGTGCAGGGAAACTAACAGATCGCTGTTCATACTCTGTATGAACAGACGCTCTGTCAGTTTTTCCCCTCAGAGAACCAGAAACTGTGTGTTAACACACACAGTTCTCCGTGTGCCCCGAGAGATCGTGGGAGCCCGGCGGTTTTCGAGACCACCGGGTACTCTCATCGGCTCAGGGAGTGCCGGGCACGCGCCCTTTAATGGTTGTCTGTTACTGACGTAGCATAACAGCGAATCGCGCAGCTGAGCTATCTTGCCTCAGTACAACTGCGGCGGCTGGTCGGAAATCGGTTAAAACTGCACACATTCATGGAATGGCAGCAAAGTATGGTACTTAAAAATCTCACAACACTTTAAAAATTGTACAGGTTACCAGTTTAGAGTTACAGAGGAGGTCTGGTGCTAGAATTATTGCTCTCACTTTGCCCTTTCCAATGATACCTCACATGTTTTATGTGGACACTGTTTACTACGTAAGTGGGCGATACCTATGTATGTGTTCACCACTGCAGGCGGGGGGAAAATGAGGGCACTTTAATTTTTTGTTATTATTATTTAGTGTATTACATTTTTTATGTAAACATCCCTTGTGATAGCAATAAGCAGTGACAGGTCAATAAGACCTCAGATCTCTCCTCTACAATGTAAAGAATTATTCTGTTTTAGTTTCCCATTCACAGAACTCTGCACGGCCATGTTTTTTTTTTTATTGTGACAGCAAGACCCCCTGCTAGCTGTCACAATGGGGGATGGGGGGTGCCCGAGTCGGTGTTACAGTAACATGTTACCCGCTGAATAACATGTTACGAAACGTGAAATCATCCTTTAAATTGTGCATTTTGCTATTTGGACACATTTTTTCACCATCGTCTAAAAACAAAAAAGCTTAAAAAACAATGAATTGGGTCAAAGGTTAAAAACACATACGATTCCTTAATTTTCTTGAAAAAGCACCTCAAACAACCTTACACCACAATAATTTCACCCTTTCCACTGACTCCTGCGACAAAATTCTGCCAACAAATATAATCTGACAATTTTTTCTGACATTTTAGTGATGTGAACAAAGTAATGCCACAAAGTAAATTTAAGGGGCAGCTTTATTTTGACTACAACTATATAAATGTTAACAACATTCCAGACTCATACCTACACCCCACTGTTCCTCCATCACCATTCACTTTACACAATGTACCTCTGTGGATTGCAATTGTACTCAAGTCAGGGTACCGGGAGTAGCAACCAGCCATGTCACCAATAATAATGCATCTTGTAATCCGCATCCCTGAGCTGTACATCTCAATATGAGTTTTCCTAAAAATTGTTCATTCCAGATAGAAAATATTTATATTTATCTTGTTGTAGATCTTACCGGGTGCTCCGTGATAAATTGGTAAATCTGAGAAAATTTGTTAATTTACACAAAATAATATAAAACACATGTAATAAACTTACTGGTTGGTTATGATTTCATATCTGGGGCCGGAGGAGCTGTCAGGTGTTGGTGTGGCGTAGCAGTTTTTCATGACGAGCACTAATTGAGATGAATCCGTATCTCCGGTTACAATGACACCAACATATAGCATGGAGGAGGAGCTGAGCAACACCTCGGAGTCAGTATATGGGGTGGTGTAGCCGGAATCTTGGAATAGATCCATTTTTATGGAAATATTTGCTGTTCCAGGAAAATTGATAGGAGTTGGGCTGTAACAGTATATCGCCCTAACAGTAATAAGGAAAACATGGTAAGAAAATTAATTGTTTTTTTTTATTATGAAACAGAAATATCAGGTTCTTTTTGCCCGGTACACACGATCAGAAAATCATACGAAAAATACAGCTTTCAAAGTGATCGTTCGATAATTGGATTGTTAGTACAGAACTTTTGAGAGCCAATCAGGACAGTGCATCCGATATTATTTGATCGGACATGCACCAATTTTTTTTCGTACGATGCCAGATGGCATTTTGGTTTGATTGGTACAGCTGTCATTCAAAAATTCAATACAAATGCATTACAACACTTTTCCTGACTTTAGTAAACTCATCAGATTTGATCTGAGATTTGCATAAAAAAAAAAAAAAAAAAAAAAACGGGCGATCATTCATCCGATAATCTCATTGTATGTTCCGGGCATTAGGTTACACAACGGTGCAAAAGAGTAACATTAGACAATCATATTTAACCCTTTGGCACCGGCTCCTGCTGGCCCTTTAAGGGGTTTGGAATTCCGGGGGGTCCGGGGCTCGTGACCGCAAGAAGCTTTTCATGAGCAGCTGGTCACTGTGCCAGGATTGCGCAGGGCACAAGCTCTTGGCACAGCTCTATCAGCGCTAATGCATGCAAATATGCGGGCGCTCGGTGCCAAGGCCCCCAGCCGCAGACAGGCCGCATGTTTGCTTGCACTCTGCACCTAGGGGTTAAAAGAATAAATCCAAATTATATCTAAATTTTAAATAAATATAAAGTGCAAAGGGGCCCACACACCAAGCGCTTGTGGACATAGTGAATTAATGCAATTAAAATCAGGGCTATGAGTCAAATACCTTATATACTCGAATATAAGCCGAGGCACCTAATTTTACCACTGAAAACTGGGACTACTTATTGACTCGAGTATAAGCCTAGGGTGAGAAATGCGCAGCTACTGTAAGCGAAAAAGAGGGTCAACAATGCCCATTTGCAGCCTCACTGTGCCCATTTGCATGTCTCACTGTGCCTATTTGCAGCCATAGGTCCCCTGAACTTTAAACTTGGTAGTTAAGGGTCCCTAGATGCTCCCTAGCTGTATTTAAAATTTGGGGTCTCTGGACCCAAAGAGTCCCGAAATGACGGTTGACCGACTTTGGGGCCCGGTATCTCGGGGCCACTTGGTGCTAGCCTCAAGATACGGGTTCCCAAAGTCGGTTCGGAAAACGTCAAGCACTTTTCTGCAGCAGAGAATGGCATTTTCCAACCGACTTTGAGGCTCCGTATCTCTGGGCCACTTGGTGCTAGCTAGCACCAAGTGGCCCAGAGATACCGGGTCACAAAGTCGGGTCAGAAAATGTAATTCTCTGCTGCAGAAAAGTGCTTGATTGCTGAAACTGAAGGATGAATCTGGGCAGGCTGTGCTTGGACATGAGGGAGTGAATGGCTCGTCCCGCTGATCGGTCCGTGTATTGCATCCCCACCAGGTAATCCTCAATTGAACTACATATTTTATGTTCATTTTCTTAATCAGCAGCACTGTACTTAGTTACAGTTTATATCAACAAGTGGTTTATATATGAGCGCTGCTTGCCTTTGTTACACTTATATCTCAATTTTACAAACAAATGTTTGGCATCACTCGCTATAAAATGAACACATGGTAAAAGTCACGTGAAATGCAAATTCCTATTTATTTAGGTTACAGTATGTCTTTGTATTACTTGTTACTTGTATTCTTTTTTTTCTTTTTTCAGGTCATTCGTTATCAATTTGTAAATTTGTAAATTCATCAAGTTGAAAATAAGAAAGAAATACAAAAATGTGAAAGATTACCGTATTTATCGGCGTATTACACGCACCATTTTCCCCTTAAAATCAGGGAAAAATCGGGGGGTGCGTGTTATACGCCGATCCCCCGCAGTTTGGAAGCTTTCCCGATCGTTGAGAAGCTTTTCTGCCGTTCTCGGCAGCGGTCGGCTATCTTCGGCCGTTCTCGGCTATCTTCGGCTGTTCTCGGCTATCTTCGGCCACCCTCGGCGGCTTTTCAGAAAGCCGAAAATAGCTGAGAACGGTCGAAGATAGCCGAGAACGGCCGAAGATAGCCGGGAGCGGCTGAGTGCGGACGAAAATACCCGAAAGCCGGCCGAGAACTACCGAGCACCGCCGAGATACACAGGACATCCGCTCTGTATCTCGGCTGTGCCATTTAAAAAAAAAAAAAAAGACACTGACAAGGCTGCAAATGACACAGAAGGCTGCAAATGACACTGACAAGGCTGCATTAATGGGCATTTAAATGTAAGTTTTTTTTTTTCCTTAAACTTCCCTCCTAAAAGTTTTTTTCTTTTAAATTCCCTCCTAAACTTGTGTTATACGCCGATAAATACGGTAACTAAATAACTAACTAACAATAACTATTAAATTATAGGTATTTGAATTTCCTTTCAAATTTGGCTGTTAGTGAACAAATATGAATTTCTCCGAAGTTACGAATTATCCGAAATAATGAATGCTGCATCTAAACAAATGGAACGGAACAAATTAATAAATAATAATAATAATAATAATAAAAAGTTTTTATTATTATTGTTATGTATTATTATCAATTTGTTACATTCCATTTGTTTAGATGCAGCGTTAGTTATTTTGGATAATTCGTAACTTCGGATAAATTTGTATTCGTTACGTTCGCTAAAAGCCAAATTCTAAAGGAAATTCAAAAACCTATAATTTAATAGTTGCATTTCGCAACTACAATTGCATCCTCGGGAAGCTTCCTGAGGACGCAATTGTAGTGGCAAAATGCATAGAGGCTGCTAGGATATGGAATACGTCACATCCGGTTAAAACGAAAAGGAGGCTTGGGACGCATGCCGAGATAGGAGAGGCATGGCGATACCCTCACCCATCTGTACCCATTCAAACGGCTGGATACGTTTTTAGTGCCAACTGATAGGCACTTGGAAATGTGAGTGAAATAATCAGTTTTTACCTTTTTACTAATAAATGCACAGACATACTGCACAATGATTGTTGTTCATTTTTTATGAGGTTGGATATTGATTAAACCTGTAAATTGGTAGCAGCATAGACCTGAGCGGAGTGGTTATCCCTATCAATGAACCAAAGGCATTCAATATATTAATATCTGGTGAGTGGCCAATCCAATACACAGAAGCACGGACACAAGGAATAAGAGGATTGGAGCAATGTTTGTATTAAAGTGGGGTGCCCCCTAAAAAATATATATTTTACATTTTTTAAAAGTCAGCAGCTACAAATACTGCAGCTGCTGACTTTTAATAATCGAACACTTACCTGTCCCAGGGTCCAGCGATGCTGGGTAACGAAGCCCCCCCTCGTTCCCCGCTCCGGTCGCGGCACCGGCATTCTTACTGTGGGTACTCGGCTGTGGCTTCACAGCCGGGCACCACGTCCACGACCAGCACTGTTGTCTCTAGACACAGAGCCTGCTTGCCCTGTGTTCTTGCCTCGGGACTGTCTGCCTCTCCTTGGCGGTCTTCCAGGCATTGTAGTGGGTAGTGTATATTGTGCTGGAGTCACACAGCACACACACTAACTCCTGCAGATGGCTGCCTTAGATGACAACAACTGGGCCTTACGGCAGATAGAGGCTGCCTTAGATGACAACAACTGGGCCTTATGGCAGATAGAGAGGCTGAGGTGGTTTTATGTGTGACCATGGGACACGCTTGTCCTTGTTTTCGGCAGCTGGACATGTTGAGCCGCATCATGCCGAAGGCTTGGTAGAATGGATGACCAAGCCCTCCTCATCCTCCTCATCCTCTCTCACCCAGGCTCAGGCAACTGGCAAAGCAGCTGCCAACGCGTACTTAATGGCATCATCAGGCACCCCTTCCCTAGACCCACCATGTCCTGCTGAGGAGTCCCCCGAACTGTTTGAGCACAGTGTTGGGTACATGCTCCAGGAGGATGCCCAACGTTTTGAAGGCTTGGATGATGATACCCAGCTAGAGTAAGGCAGTAGCATGAGCACAGAGAGAGGGGATGCTCAAAGACAGAAATCTGGCAGTCATGTTCCACCAGCTGCAGCTTACTGCCAGGTTTGCTCCAGTGGTGAAGAGGGAGGGGATGATGAGGTCACTGACTCCACGTGGGTGCCTGAAGGGAGAGAGGAGGAGGAGGAGGCGGCACATGTCCAATGAGGCAGGATGCCCTCTGGAGGCCAGCTAGAGGCCAGCACACCACCTCTCCTTGCTCCTCATCAGCTGGGATCTCCAGCCCCACTATATCTTCAGTCCACTCTGAAAGCTGCTCTGAGAGGAATGAAGGTGTAGAATTAGGTGTGTCACAGCCAAGTACTTGCGGGCACTCTGTTAGCAGTACACCGACGTCCGATTCTACCAGGCAAATTTCCCTGCCCCAGCTGCTGGACCCTCGAAAGAAGTTTACTCCCAGCCATCCACATGCCCAGCGGTTGAATGCTAGCTTGGCTAAATTGCTAGCACTTCAACTGCTGCCTTTTCAGTTTGTAGACTCAGCCCCTTTCCGTGAGTTTGTTCAATGTGCGGTTCCTCAGTGGCAGGTTCCCAAACGCCAATTTTTCTCACGGAAGGCGATTCCGGCTCTCTACCGGCATGTGGAAGGCAATGTCCATGCCTCGCTGAACAGGGCGTTCAGCGGTAAGGTGCATATTACCGCTGACTCATGATCCAGCAGGCATGGACAGGGACGTTACCCGTCTTTCATGGCCCATTGGGTCACTCTTTTGGCAGCTGGAAGGGATGCAGGACAAGGTGCAGTAGTGTTGGAGGTTGTTCCACCACCACGCCTCCAAAATATTACTACTGGTTGTGACACACCTCTCTCCTCCACCCCCTCCTATTCTTCATCCTCCATGGCCTCTTCGAGTGCTCTGTCCTCGGAACCAGCGGTGCTCCGTAGGCGTACAAGGGGCTACGCAAGTATGTAGGCAAAAAGATGCCATGCCGTGCTTGCGCTGGTGTGTTTGGGGGACAGGAGCCACACTGGGGCAGAGGTTCTGGCAGCTCTGCAGGAGCAGGCCGAGAGGTGGTTGACGCCACGCCAGCTTAAGCCAGGAATGGTGGTTTCTGACAATGGCACCAACCTCCTCTCCGCCCTGTGACAGGGACAGCTGACCCATGTGCCCTGTATGACTCACGTCCTCAACCTGGTGGTGCAGCGGTTGTTGGGCAAGTACCCAGGCTTACAGGATGTCTTGAGGCAGGCCAGGAAAGTCTGTGTGCATTTCCGCCGATCGTATAATGCCAGTGCTCGGCTGGCTGAGCTGCAAAAGGAGTTGAACCTGCCCAAGAACCGCCTTATATGTGACATGCCCACCAGGTGAAATTCAACGTTGGCCATGCTGCAGCGACTGCACACGCAGCAGAGGGCCAGCAATGAGTACCTGTGCGACTACGGCACCAGGACAGGGTCAGGGGAGCTTGGATTTTTTTCCCCACGCCAGTGGAGCATGATCAGGGATGCATGCACTGTCCTGTCACCATTTGAGGAGGCCACGAGGATGGTGAGCAGTGACAGTGCATGCATCAGTGACACTGTACCTCTTGTCCACCTGTTGGAGCATACGCTGTGTGGGATATTGGACAGGGAACTTGAGGCAGAACAGAGGCAGGAAGAGGAGAACTTCCTTGCCTCTCAAGGCCCCCTTTATCCAGACAGTGTTCCTTCTCTCCCACCCATCACACCCATGGCCACTCTCCTTGATCCACGGTACAAGGGTAAGGTTGCGGACCTTATCTTGCCGTCGCAGAGGGAGCAGAGGATGAGACATCTCAGGGAGGCCTTGCAGAAAGGTCTGTGCAACGCGTTCCCAGAGACTGGGAGGTTACAAACTCCTGGTCCTGGACGACGAGTTGCTGAGGCTTCGGTCAGTAGCAGAAGGAGCGGTGGGGAAGGTGGACGTCTGACCGATGCGTTCAGACAATTTTTTAGTCCGCAGCCCCAAGGTATGATCGGTTCCAGCAACCATCACCAGCGTCTGATATACATGGTGCAGGAATACCTAGGGGCAAGGTCAGACTTGGACACCTTTCCCACCGAAAATCCTCTGGCTTACTGGGTCTTGAGGATAAATCACTGGCCAGAGCTTGCACAGTATGCAATTGAGCTACTGGCCTGTCCTGCATCCAGCGTTCTTTCCGAATGCACATTCAGTGCTGCTGGAGGCTTTGTCACCGATCACAGGGTGCGCCTGTCCACCGACTCGGTTGATCGACTGACCTTCATAAAGATGAATCAGTCTTGGATCACCACCAGATATAACTGAATAATTTATAATGTCACATCCCTTCAAGACTGCCTATGCTGATGCTGAGTGACTGTCCTGTTATGTTGACTGACTATCCTCTTCCTCCTCAATGATCCTGATGATATCTTGGAAGAACATTTTTGTTTCTGGGTGCCACCACCAGTGGCTAAGGCCCAATTTTTCAGCCCCTGTTTAACAGGGGCGTGTAATTACAATTTTTTAAGCAATGCTTCGCAACAGGTCTAACTGCTGTGCTCCAAGTACAGTATCTGTGAGGGGTTGCAGTGTTGTGGCACCAGCACCAGTACCTAAGGCACAATTTTTCAGCCCCTGTTTAACAGGGGCATGTAATTACAAATATTGATCTAATAGTTCACAGCAGGGCCCATTCCTGCACCCACCAAGAGTAACTGTGAGGGCTTACAGTCTTGTGGCAACACCGTCCACCACCACCACCACCAAAGGCCCAATTTTTCCGCCGCTGTTTAACAGGGGCGTGTAATTACAAATCTTGATCTAATAATTCTCAGCAGGGCCCATTCATGTGCCCACCAAGAGTAACTGTAAGGGCTTACAGTGTTGTGGCAACACCGTCCACCACCACCACCACCACCAAAGGCCCAATTTTTCTGCCCTGTTCAACAGGTGCATGCAATAACAAATCTTGATCTAATAATTCACAGCAATTCCTGTGCCCACCAAGAGTAACTGTGAGGGCTTACAGCAGGGATCCTCAAACTACGGCCCTCCAGCTGTTGCAGAACTACACATCCCATGAGGCATTGTAAAAATCTGACATTCACAGACATGACTAGGCATGATGGGAATTGTAGTTCCTGAACAACTGGAGGGCCATAGTTTGAAGACCCCTGGCTTACAGTGTTGTGGCAACACCAACATCTAACGGGGCAAATTTCTGCAGAGTATATACACCAGGCCCCTACTTTCAAACATCCAACTTACAAACGACTTCTACTTGCAAACGGAAGGAGAAAACAGGAAGTGAGAGGAAATCTACCCCTAGGAAGGGAAATTCTATCCTGTTACATTTAATTTGGGAAAAAGGTATCTCCTCTCTACTGATGCTTTATCACCAATCCTTGTTTCAATAAAAAAACCACTTTTCCAAAAACATTTGTCATTGGGACGGAAAGTGAGGTGAAATGTTCTGAACAGGTGCACAGGCAGCAAAACAAATGTTACAGGGGTAATAACCACTCCCTATGTTCTCCAAAAAGCTTAACAAATAGATTTTTTTGGATGGAGCTACACTTAAAAATGTACCTGTTCAGATTCTACTTAAGAACAAACCTACAGTCCCTGTCTTGCTTGCACCGCCTGTATACTGCTGTTCAGAGTATATAGGGTTGTAGGTATAGGGTTTTATTTTGGGTGCGGGGTTCCCCTTAATATCCATACAAGACCCAAAGGTGGTGGGGATGGTGATGGGGTAGCCATGCCATTTTTCTCAAAGATTTTCATCCATATTGCAGGACATGACATGACATTAAAGCCGCAAGCAGTTTTTAAATGGCTTCTTTTTTTCCTTTACAAATGTCATTTGTTGCAGGGACAGTTCTAAACACGGGAAACACATGCCACTTCACAGGCATACTTTACACACCCCCAAGGTACCATATTTTTTTTTTTTTTTTTGTTTACAAACTTTTATTAAGGAATCGTACAGAAGTATACAAACGAGACAGTGCAATAATGGTATTACAGATTTACAAATATTCATGTCAACAATAAAGTCACAGACTCTCAATCCAACTAGGCAGAGGATAAAATGCAACCATATTTATAAGAGTCTGTGGTTCATCAGCGACAAGCTACAGAGTGAGTCTATTGCTAGCATAAGCAGTCATAATGCCTCTAGAGATTTGAGGATCCAATCCTTAGTTTAACTACAGAAACAGAAATTTAACACAACTAAACTGAAAATAAAAAATGTAGAGAACAAAACCAGCTTTTGAGTCGTACTGCTAGAGTGCACAGCCTTAAAGTCTATCACTAAGTCATATTGCGGGCTAAGGTACATCTCGGTCTATCCGCTTAGGGACCAGTGGAGTGGACCACCGTAGGTGAGAGGTTACGGACCTATCCAATTGAGGGCCAAGGGTCCCATTTTTTCTCAAAAACCTGCATAGAGTCCATGAGTGTGTGGAATATACGTTCCATCAGTTTGATGGACTCCATGCGGTGGAGGACTTGTGGCCAGGGGACAGATGTTTTACGCCAGTTCAAGGCTATCGCCCAGTGTACAGCACTACATAAGGTATGAAACAGTTTTTGTTCAGTAGGTGTGGTCCCAGGGATATCTGCAAAAAGAAGGCACATTTTTACTGTGAGGGTGACTGCGTTCCCCGTGACCCGACGCACCCTATCTGAAACCTGTTGCCACAGAGGACCGAGGGCCCTACAGCTCCAGAAGGTATGGAGGAGAGTGCCTCTCTCCCCACAGCCCCTGAAGCAGGAGTCCGGGGTCAGGGGGAACATTCTGTGGATCTTAACCGGGGTATAGTACCATCTTGTATGTAGTTTTACCACAGTCTCCTTGATAGCCATTGAGCGGGAGCATTTATGCATATTATCAATCATGTCGTGCCAGTCCTCCACTGTGATCTGTTCCCCCAGTTCCGCCTCCCATGCCAACATAGCCTGAGACTTGGGTTCCGTGCCATAGCAGTTTAGGTGGCCATAGATCATCGATATTGTTCCTCCATCTCTGGATCCCTCTAGACACAGGGACTCAAAGGTAGTTTTTGGGCCTGCCCTCAACAGTGTAGTGGCTTTCTGAAAAAAATGGCGAATTTGTAAGTATTTATAAAATTCAGACCGGGGAATATCCCAATTCTGACGTATGTCCTCAAAGGATCGGAAAACTGTTCCCTTAGTCAATGAGCGCAGAGTTACCAGGTTCCGGGAGGACCAGTGTATAAACTCCTGGTCCGCCCCGAAAGCCCCCGGGAAGTCCGGGACTCCCAGGAATGAGGATAGAGGAGCAGGGCTGGAGGACAGACCAAACTTCTCTCTGTACAGGGTCCAGAGACGGAGGGACTGCCCCACCACCTCATTTAGTGCCGAGATATCTTTCTGGCCAACCGAGCCAGACCACAGGATGCCTGGAAGGTAATAGGGCTCAATGGATTTTCTCTCAAAGCGCAGCCAGGGGGTCCGGGGGGAGGGGATATGCCACTGAGCTAGTTGGACTAATCTGGCGGCTAGGAAATATTTCCACAGATCTGGGCAGCTCAGTCCCCCACTATTTCTATTCCTATACATCAGGAGTCTATTTAGCCTGGGCCTCCTGTCTTTCCAGATAAATCTCAACAGCTCCGACTGTATGGCCCTAATAGTTGAGCAGGACACATACAGAGGGAGGGCTCTAAAGTAAAACAGCAACTTGGGGAGGATCGACATCTTGACCGCCTGTATGCGACCGAGAAAGGAGATATGGTAGGGGGCCCATTGCGTCAGTAGGTTTTTAACCATGGCAAAGACCGGTGGGTAGTTACATGCGTAAATCTGTTTAAGTGAGGGGGCCAGTTTCACCCCTAAGTACTGCAGGGATGAGGAGGACCAGGAGAACGTAAAACTATTCTGCAAAGACTCAACTAGTGGGTCTGGTAAGTTGATGGGCATTGCTACACATTTAGAAGGATTCACGCCTAAGCCAGACTCAGCTTGAAAGTCAGCTAATGTGGACAGGAGGTTCGGGAGGGAGGTCAGGGGATCAGTCAAAAACAGTAGGACATCGTCTGCGTACAGGCTAAGTTTATAGGTGGCACCTCTACTGTCGTATCCTTTGATGTTGGGGTTAGCAGCAATGCACCTCGACAGGGGTTCAATCGCTAAGGCGAACAGCAGGGGGGATAGGGGACAGCCCTGTCTGGTTCCCCTTCCTAGAGTAAAAAATTCTGAGGTGCAACCTGGTAGTTTAATACATGTTCGAGGATTCTGGTATAAGGCATGAAACCCGTTCACGAATCTGCCCAGGATTCCAAACTTTTGTAGAACCCCGTCCAGGTATGGCCATAGGACGCTATCAAAGGCTTTATTAATGTCTAAACTGAGCATAAGGACCTTACGGGATCGTAAATTGGCGTCTTGGATAATATTAGTTGCTAAACGAATGTTGTCAGTTATTTGTCTTGTCGGGATGAATCCAGTCTGGTCAGGGGAGATTAAGGTCGTAATAATATTTGCCAGTCTGTCTGCTAAAATGCGACTAAATACTTTCAGGTCATTATTTATGACCGAGATAGGTCTATAGTTCTGTGGGAGTGAATGATCTTTCCCTGGCTTGGGAATCAGAGACATATTGGCCATTAGCATGTCACTCGGGAACGCCTCCCCAGAGAGGACCTTATTGTACAGTCTCGTCAGTCTAGGGGCCAGCAAGTCAGCAAACTTTTTGTAATATAAGGCCGAAAAGCCATCTGGGCCGGGGGTTTTTGCAGTTTTCAGGGAGGTCATGACAGCTGTCACCTCCTCCACTGAGCAGGGGGCATTCAAGGACTCTAGTTGTTCATCTGTCAGTTGGGGTAGCGGGATTGAGTCTAACCAGGTTAAGGGCCTCGGAGGGACCGAGGGATTAGGGGCCTCCATTAGGGATTGGTAGAATGATTTAAACAAGCTTAGAACCTCCTTAGGGTGGGTAGTAAGGTGACCCTCACTGTTTCGGAGCCTGTAAGAGTGTGTGGGCTGGGTAGATTGTTTCAGCTTTCTCGCAAACATGGTCGATGAAGAGTTACTGTAGAGTAGAAATTTGGCTTTGGACCATCTCAGGGATTTTTCTGTTTGTTCAGTGAGGATGGCGTCCAGCGCCCTCCTCTTCTGATCAATTTGTTTCAGTAGCTCTGGCTCCTGAGTGTGACCATGTCTGTGATACAGCCGATCCAAGTCTCTTGTGAGGGACTCAATGTTCTGCATTCTGATCTTTTTGCGCTCAGAGGCCAAGTGCATTAGTCTACCCCTTAGAACCGCCTTATGCGCTCCCCACAGTGCTGCCGGGGAAATCTCCCCGACCTCATTGTGGGCGAAGTACTCTGTGATGTAGCCTCCAATTTGGGATAAAGCAATCGGATCAGTGAGCATGGAGTCATTAAGTCTCCACGCTCCTAGAGCCTTTGGAAGGCCTATGTTGGCAAAAGAGCACCACACAATCTGATGGTCCGACCACGGGCATGAATGAATCCTAGCTGCTGTGGAGTTAGCTGTCATTATTGTCGTTGAGAGGATGTAATCTAACCTGGAATAACTGTCATGCGGGTTGGAATAAAAGGTGTATTCTCTTGCTCCCAAATTATGCGCCCTCCATGTGTCAATAAGTTGATTGGATTTAATCAGGTATTGTAGGGACTTAGGAAAGGCATTGGAAGCATGTCCAGCCTTGCTTCTATCTAGGACGGGGTGTGCCACAAGGTTAAAATCCCCCCCTATTATCATATGGGAGGAGTGAAACTTCTCAAGGGTTTGGAAAAAGCGTTTAAAAAACGCGGCTTGGGCGTCATTCGGGGCATACACTGAGGCTACCGTGATAGTTTTCCCCTGAATAATACCCTTCACAATCACATATCTACTTTCAGGGTCCTTATACATCTGTTGTAATTCAAAGTTTATGGTATTCTTAAAGAAAATAGCCGCCCCGCGGGTCCTGGACTCATACGTGGTAAAATACCCCTGATGGTAGGATTTATCGAAGTAGCGCGGGTGGTTTTGTGTGGAGAAGTGCGTCTCCTGAAGGAGCAGTATATCTGCACCTAGTCTTTTGTATGCTTTGAAGGCCTTTCTCCTTTTAACGGGAGAGTTGAAACCTTTCAGATTATGTGAAATAACATTAGTACCCATTAGGGTGTTCTATCAGGGAGCCTACCAGTAAAGGGTTGCACAATGAGTCCAGAATCCATCCGAGCCATCAAGTCAGGGTAAGTTAGAGCCCAGCTCCAGTGAATTGAGCGAGTCAGCAGTTTACCGATTAGTAGACTCATCCCAAAGGCTGAAGTCGTGGGCGCCCGCCAACCCCCGGAAGGACCAGGGGCAGGTCGGGCGCCCAGGAGTATCAACCAGTGAGAGAGGAGAAAACCATACATTGTCTGCAGTACATTGTTAGAGAGGCATAAAATGTTAAGGAAAAAAAGAGAAAAACAAATAAAAAACAAACAACCATGCTTTGAACTCAAATTTTGCGTCAGCATCAAAAACAGGCCAAGCCATCGCAAGAGCGGCAACTCAGCTGAGGGGGTCAGGGATAAAACAAGTCCCCTGACCAAAAACTTTGAAGGCTTGAGAAAGAGATAGGAGAGGGCCAAAAACAAAAAAATAAAAATGCCCTCCCCCCTCTCTCTCCTCTTCAATTCCTGAAATAAACATGGACCGAGTGGTCCAATCCTCCAAGCAAGAGGAGGGAGCCGAACCATCCAGATGATCATAGGGAGTACACCTTGTACGGCTTCCAGGGACGGGAGGGTCTCCATCCAGCTTGCCAGGAGAAGGGGGTAGATCAGACGGGCGCGACTGGACTTCCGATCAAGGGTGAGACCAGTCTGTTGCATATTGGCATGCGGGCCTGCATAGCGTCCTATTGTGGTAGAGGAACAGTTCTTTGGGTGTGGAAGGTCAGTGAACCGTACGGCGGTCCCTCCTGGGAGGTGGTGTAGCCCAGATGGCAGGCGAGCGGGGGGTAGTAGGTATCCTCGGGTGGTCTGCTGCGTTCAGAAGGCCTAGCTTTACCAGGAGATCCTTGCCCTCAGATATTGTGGTGACCGTGTACGTGGTGCCATTGTGAGGGACTTGCAGCTTAAAGGGGAAGCCCCAACGGTACCTGATCCTGGCAGATTGAAGCACCGAGGTAACCTCCTTCATTCTCCTGCGCTTGTCCAGGGTAGTGGGTGAGATGTCCGGATAGATCTGCACCGTTACACCATCAAGCTTCATGTTAGGGGTGTTGCGGGAAGCCCTTAGTATGTCTTCCTTTATGAGATAGTCCTTCAGACATAAAACTATGTCCCTTGGGGGTCTATCTTCCGGGGGCTTTGGGCGCAAGGCTCGGTGCAGCCTGTCACAAGTAAAGGCCGTAATTGGGGTTTCAGGAAGCAGGGAGTGAAAAAGTGTTTGCACTGCCTGAGGCAGGTCAGTGACCGTTTCAGGGACCCCCCTCACCCTCAAGTTGTTCCTCCTGTTCCTGTTGTCCAGGTCCTCGAGGTGGGCTTGCAGGACCTGAACCGTGTCTGTGAGGGTCTCATGGTCCGTCCTGAGGTCAGAGTGGGACAAGCATAGTTCGTCATGTTTGGTCTCCAACATGTCCGTTCTGGTTCCCAAGGCCGCGATCTCAGTGGACAGCGTGCTGGTAGCCTTATGTAGTTCCGTCTGGAACTTTTTAGCCAGTCTGTTGTACATAGAGGAAAGGCTGTCCTCCAAGTCTGCTTTTGTGAGGAGATTGGTGTACTCACTGTCTCCCGTTGAGTGTTCCGGGGATGCGGCCGAGGCCTGAGAGCACGCCGGCGCTGGCTCCGGCTGGGCGCCATCTTGGGACATCGTGTGTTGTTCCCGCACTCTCAGAAGGTAGTTCGTTAGGGACCTTTGAGCCGGTTTGCCACGGCGATTCTTAGGGCCCGGCATGCGCTGGGTGTTCCACCGGGGGTGATGGGTATCTGAGAGCCGAAATGCAGGTTAGATGGCCCCGGGGAACTCGCGTTTGTCTCTGGGTCTCTCGGAGCTCCTAGCCCTTGCTTCCGTCCAGGATCGCGCCGCGCATGCGCCCCCCCCCAAGGTACCATATTTAAAGGAATATTTCACTTTTTTTTTCACTATATGCATTATTAAAATGACTGCTCCCGAAAAAACGTCAGTTTTTAAAACTTCTTTTTGCATTGATATATGTCCCCTGGGGCAGGACCCGGGTCCCCAAACCTGTTTTATGACATTAACATGCACATTGGCCATTATAATTAGCACTTTTGATTTTGAACGTTAGCGTCCATTGTAAAGAATAGGGTTCGAATATTCGCGCAAATGTTCGGTCCGTTCGCAGGTTCTAGTGCGAACCGAACCCGGGGGTGTTCGGCTCATCCCTATTAGTTAATTTTTCAGATTTTTGGATTTCTGAATTTTTGGATTTTCATTCTTATTTTAGGATTTTTCGAATTAGCGAATTTTCAAATTTCTGAATCTTCGAATTTCCTAAATTTCTAATTTCTGAATTTTCAAATTTCCAATTTCCGAGTTTTTGAATTTCAGAATATTCGGGAAAATATCAGAAATGTAAAAATTCGGAAATTTGGATATTTCCGAATTAACAAATTTGTCTAAAAAAGTTAATTTGGAACTAAATACATTGCACGTGTCTAATGGTGACATGCATTGTAGCTGACTTGGAAGGGGTGCAAACTCGATATGGATATCAAATATAAGTAAGTGTGGATGGCCTTAATATTATACCAGCAATAATTTGCTTGCCATTCTGAATCTACAGCTTTAAGTCAGAGACAAACCAGGGGCAATGACTGAACTTAGTTTGTACTCCCTGATCACAGGATCAGTTCCCTCCAGATTTTTTTCAAGATTTAAAAAAAATATATTAGTTTGCATTTTATTAAATGTTCCCCAGATTGAGTTTGTGTCTACCTGTGTGACTGGTAATACAGAACCGGACATGTATAAAGTAAAGCATGATGTATAAAGCACTTTGGAATATGTTGGTGCTATATAAAGACAAGAAATACATTTCTACAGGACTGGACACCAATTGGACGGTCACAAGATCTCAGTGCAATCTCAGCTCACTTAGACCCCTTTCACACCAAGGGCGTTTTGCAGGTGCTATAGTGTTAGAAATAGCGCCTGCAATCCGCCCTCAAACTGCTGCTCCATTGTCTCCAGTGTGAAAGCCGGAGGGCTTTCACACTGGAGCGGTGCGTTGGCAGAAAGTCAGGAAAAGTCCTGCCAGCAGCTTCTTTGGAGGGGTAAAAGAGCGGTGTGTTTGCCTCTCCTCCACCACTGAATTGAAATCAATGGGGCAGCACTGCAATACCGCCGGCAAAACGCCGACATTGCGGCGTATTTCCGGTGGTTTTAACCCTTTCTCGGACGCTAGCAGGGGGGTAAAAGCACCCCGCTTGCGGCCGTAATGCGCCTCAAATCCAACGGTAAAACAACGTTAAAAATAGCGGTGTTTTACAGCCGACGCTATGAGCAGCTTGGTGTGAAAGCCCTTTTAGAGGCGGTTCACACTGCTGTGACCTAAAAGTTGGCACGACCTGGCCAGGCAACTTCAAGGCAACTTTGAGGCAACTTCAGGGAATGCCTGGGTAATCTTCCTGTAATGTCAGATCCAAATCACATAAATTAAGATAAGGATCCGAATTGGAGGCAATTTCCAATAGAAATCTATGGGTACAAGTCGGCTAGAAGTTTCTTTGAAGTAGTTCAGGAACCTTTTCTGAAGTCGGAGCGACTTCAGTAGTGTACATTAAGACGGCTCTCATTCAGTTCAATGGAATTTTTTATGTCCAGTGACTTGGGGCGACTTGAGGTCTGACAAGTCGGATCCCAAGTCGCTGTAGTGTGAACCGGCACTAAGTTCTACACCTGTATCTTGTACTCAATAAACTAAGGAAAAATTACTCACGCTATGTCAGCGCCGACAGCGGTTGGAAGGTCGATCTCAATGTCTGATGGATAGGAGCAATGAAAGTCAATGAGGTACGGATCTCTATTTTCCCCTTTGTCAGAGTTTGGTGTTAGGTATACAGTGTTTGTATACGTGAACACAGTTTCATTATTCTGAAAAAAATAACATTTACAGTAAACATTAAGGAACAATTCCAGGTAAAATGCTATATATATATATATATATATATATATATATATATATATATATATATATATATACTGTATTTTTACTCGAGTATCTCTGACACATTATGGTCATTAAGTGATATATCATCCTAACGTTTTCTGCAGCCTGAAGCTCAGGGTGAATTGCCATTTTCATCAAAGGGAGGCAACTAAATGGCATTCATCAGCATATCAATAAAGCGACCAGTGATTGGTTTAGTGCTAACTCTCTGCTTGACTTTGTTGTATCCTTTTGTCAGGATCAGCGGCTAAGGAGACCAGACAAGTAGCTACACAAGGGAACTGAGACCAAAGGATATATATATATATATATATTAAAGTGACATTTATTTACAGTAAAAAATAGCAAACCATGAACACAGCAAACACAGCACACAGTAGACATGAACATAAACAACCCCAAAAGTCAAATAGCATTGAACTTAACTACTATTTTTTTGGTCTTTTTTTTTGTAAGTGATTTAAATACCACAAACAGAAAGCTCTATTTGTGTTAAGAAAATGATAATAATTGTGTTTGGGTACAGTGTAGCACGACCGCGCAATTGTCCTTCAAAGTGTGACAGCGCTGAAAGCTGAAAAATGGCTTGGAAAGGAAGGGGGTGTTAGTGCCCGGTAGGCAAGTGCCGCAAATCTTTACAGAGATTGGGGTCACGCAGTGTCCTAGCACCCCGTGGGCATTCAAGAGCTGTCAGTCTGGGAAGCCATCATATGACGTGCACCCAGAATAAGAGCTGCACCGCCCAGCCGTCATTTAATCTTGCTGACTGCTGCATGCCGATATATGTTGGCAAAATGGCAGAGGTAGGCAAATTGGCATACCTGTACGTCCCCTTTAAGAATGCGTGCGGCAGGCGCACTCCCCGTAACCGCGGGACCCGCGGACACGATGTCTGTCAGTGTCCCGCGATTGGGTCACAGAGAGGCAGAACAGGGGGATGCCTGTGTACACAAGGCATTTCCCTGTTCTGCCTAATGACAGGACAGTGATCGTCTGCTCCCTGTGATCAGGAGCAGTAATCAGTGTCATTTCACAGTAAGCCCAGCCCCCACACAGTTAAGCCCCATACACACGGTCGGAAAATCGGATTTGGTCCGACGGATTTAGTCCGACACTGGTGTTGCATACACACGGTCGGACAAAGTTGTCAGAAAATCCGATCATTCTGAACGTGGTGACGTTTGTTGCCTACGACGGGACTACGTAGAGGCTAGTAGCCAATAGCTTTGGTTTTGTAATGTGATCTGAGCATGCGTGGCACTTTGTCCGTCGGAATTCGCTACACACGATCGGAATTGGTGTGATCGGACTTTGTTGTCAAAAAATCTTTAGAGCAGGAGATAGAACTTTGTCCGTCGGACAATCCGATGGAAACTGTCCGATGGTGCCTACACACGGTCGGAATTTCCGACAACATTGTCCGATAGGACAGAATCCATCGGAAAATCCGACCGTGTGTATGGGGCTTAAGAATCACTCCCTAGGACACAATTAACCCATTCCTCGCCCCTAGTGGTTACCCCTTCCCTGCCAGCACAGTGGTATAGTGGTTAGCACTTTCACCTAGCAGTAATAGGGTCGCTGGTTCAAATCCCGACCACGACACCTTCTGCCTGGAGTTTGCATGTTCTCCCTGTGCCTGCGTGGGTTTCCTCCGGTTTCCTCCCACACTCCAAAGACATGCTGGTAGGTTAATTAGATCCTGTCGATAAAATTGGCCAAATACGTGAATGTTGTATGTGTTTGTAAGCGTGTCGGGACCCCACAGGGCAAGGACCGCACTATACCACAGATGGACACCAGTGGCAAAAAGCGCCCTGAGGCGATTCAGTTCGCATAGGTTGCGCTATACAAGTCATTCATTCATTCATTTATACAGTAATCAGTGCATTTTTTATAGCACTGATCGCTGTATAAATGTGAATGATCCCAAAATAGCGTCAAAGGTGTCTGATGTGTCCGCCATAATGCCCAGTCATGAAAAAAATTGCTGATTGCTGCCATTACTAGTAAAACAAAATTAATAATAAAAATGCCATAAAACTTTCCCCTATTTTGTAGACGCTATACACATCGGCCTAAACTGAGGAAAACAATCGTTTTATATATATTTTTTCTGGATATTTGTTATAGCAAGAAGTAAAAGATATTGCTGTTTTCATAATTGTCGCTCTATTTTCGGTATAGCGTAAAAAAGAAAAAAATGCAGAGGTGATCAAATACCACCAAAAGAAATATCTATTTGTGGGGAATAAAGGACGTCGATTTTGTTAGGGAGCCACATTGCACGACCACGCAATTATCAGTTAAAGCGATGCAGTGCCGAATCGCAAAAAATGGCCCGGTCATTGGGCAGCCAAATCCTCCGGGGCTGAATTGGTTAATGGTGGGTGGGCGGCAAGTGGTTAAACGGTTTTTCGTTAATTTGTATATTTCCGAATAAACAGGGCTTTTATTCTGCCGGAACGGCGATTCGCCACCTCAGGCAGCCCTCTCCTTTGCAGTCTGTCACATAAAACAGAAGCCAGTAGAGGAAGTTTACTATACTATTCACTTCCTCCACCAACTTCTGTATGCTAGGCATCCAGAAAATGTGCTCCACAGCTAACTGATCGGTGCCTGCAACTATTGGCATTAATGGGGGATTTCAGAGGCAGCTATTTCACCTGCTGTCTGTCATATCTGTGTAGCACGGAGCCAAGTGAAGCTCTCTGAAGCTCCTCCTCGGTTCTGTGCTACACTGATCCAACAGGCTGAGCTGCACGGAGGAGACTGCACAGTAAGCTGAGGGGAAAAAAAGCCTGATTTGACAGAATGGAAGTCTGCTGCACGGCTTTAATACCAATGCAGGTGAGAGAGCTGTGGAGGGAAAGGGAGAGGAAGGGGGTCTGGTTGTGCAGAGAGAGTAGAGAATGAAGTTGTGGATGTTCTGCAGAGGTCAGAGCTGGAGGGGGTGCAACGTGAGAGTTGTGGGCAGAGGAATTTGTACAGGGTTAAAAATGCTGGGGGGCTTGGGGTGCAGAGGTGGAAGATGGGAAGTTGTAGAGGGTTAGAGCTGTAGATGGGATGTAGAAGTGAAATGTAGAGGGGGGTAGGCTATAGGCTGTGGATGGGAGTGCAGAGGTGATTGTGGACTGGGGGTGTAATCTGTGGATGGGGGGTGTGCAGAAGTGACATGTTGATAGAGGTTAAAAGGGGATTTGTGGATGGGGGACTGTGCATGCTACTGTGAATTGTGAAATGTGGGGACAGAGAGGGTGAGCTTGCTGTGGATGGAGGGGGGATGAACTGTGGAGGAGGGGGAGCTGTGGGGGGAGGTGAACTGTAAAGAGGAAGGTGAGAGGGTGAGCTGTGGAGAGGGGGCACTGTGGGGGGAGGTGAACTGTGGACAAGTGAAGAGAAGGTAACCTGTGGGTGGAGGGGTGAGCATTGGAGGGGGTAGGGTGAGCTGTGGTGGGGGGATGTGAACTGTGGAACGAGAGAAAAGAAGGTAACCTGTTTGGGGGTGAGCTGTAGAGAGGGGGAAGAGGGTGAGCTGATGAGAGAAGAGAAGGTAACCTGTGGGTGGAGGGGTGAGCTGTGGAGGGGGGTAGGGTAAGCTGTGGCGGGGGGTGACCTGTGGACTACAGAAGAGAAGGTAACCTGTGGGGGGAGCTGTAGAGAGGGGGAAAGAAGGCGAGGTGTGGAGGGGGGTGAACTTATGAGAGAAGAGAAGGTAACCTGTGGGTCGGGTGAGCTGTAAAGAGGGGGGAGTGGGGGAGCTGTGGGGGGAGGAGGTGAACTGATGAGAGAAGAGAAGGTAACCTGTGGGTAGAGCTGTGGATGGGGGTAGGGTGAGCTGTGGCGGAGGGTTAATTGATGAGGGAAGAGAAGGTAACCTGTGGGGGTGAGCTGTGAAGAGGGGGGAAAATGGTAAGCTGAGGGGGAGGGGTGACCTGATGAGAGAAGAGAAGGTACCTTGTGGGGGGGTGAGCTGTGAAGAGGGGGAGGGTGAGCTGCGGGGGAAGGGGGGAACTTATGAGAGAAGAGAAGGTAACCAGTGGGTGGTGGGGTGAGCTGTGGAGGGGGAGGTGAACTGTAGAACGAGAGAAGAGAAGGCAAATTGTGGGGGGGGGGGGGGCGAGCTATAGAGAGTGGGGAAGAGGGTGAGCTGTGGTGGGAGGGGGTGAACTGATGATATAAGAGAAGGTAACCTGTGGGGGGGGGGTTCGCTGTAGAGAGGGGGAAGATGGTAACCTGTGGGGTTGGTGAGTAGGCATGAGCTTTATGTTCGGGTCGAACATGAGTTTGACTCGAACATTGGCTGTTCGCCCGTTCGCCGAATAACAAACAATTTGGGGGTGTTCGTGGAAAATTCGAAAGGCGCGGATCACCCTTTAAAAGTCTATGCAAAAAAAGTTTTAAAAACGGACGTTTTTCGGGAGCAGTGATTTTAATAATGCTTAAAGTGAAACAATAAAAGTGAAATATTCCTTTAAATTTTGTACCTGGGGGGTGTGTATAGTATGCCTGTAAAGTAGCGCATGTTTCCCGTGTTTAGAACAGTCCCTGCACAAAATGACATTTCAAAAAGGAAAAAAAGTCTTTTAAAAGTACTCGCAGTTATAATGAATTGTCTGTCCCGGCAATACACATAAAAGTCTACACATAAAAGTCATTGAAAAAAAGGCATGGGATCCCTCCCAGTCCATTACCAGGCCATTTGTGTCTGGTATGAATATTAAGGGTTGCCCGCCCCCTCTGATGCCATGGGGAAGACATTGGGAAGTCCCCATGCATCATAGGGGGCGGGGTCACAGGGAAGTCCCTGTGTGTCAGAGGGGGACGGGGTCACCCGGGTATGTCACTGTGTGGCCCCGCCCTCAGTTATAAAAGAGCTGTCATCCCCGCTAAGCGTCACACAATGGGAGCCTCCCATGGAGGCAAATCGGTCTCTTTTTTTTTTTTTTTTTTTTCGGTCCGGGCACGTGAGAGAAGATGAATGGACTTTGTGGGACATTTTATTTTTTAATTTTTTAATAAAGGAAGAAGGTGAGCTGTAGGGGAGGGAGTGAACTTATGAGAGAAGAGAAGGTAACCTGTGGGGGGGTAAGCTGTAGAGAGGGGGGAACAGGGCGAGCTGTGGGGGGAGAATTAATGAGAGAAGAGAAGGTAACCTGTGGGGGGTGAGCTGAGGAGAGGGGGGAAGGGGGTGAGCTGTGGAGATGAGGGGGTGAACTGATGAGAGAAGAGAAGGTAACCTATGGGGGGGTGAGCTGTAGAGATGAGGGGGTGAACTGATGAGAAAAGAGAAGGTAACCTGTGTGTATGTGTGGTTACTTCTCTTTCCCAAGGAATGGTGGTATTGCGGGTGGGAATAGGGGTGGAGTTGGGGGGGTGAGGGGGCGGGGTGGGTTCCTGCACCTATTCTCTGAGAAAAAAAGCCCTGCGAATAAACAAATTTGTTGAAATTTGTTAAAAAAAATAAAGTTGTAACTAAACAAATTGCACATGTCTAGTATCCTTTACTATAGAGATCGTTCAGCACCTGGACCTTTTACTGATCCTTTGGGTTTCCTGTTATTCAAGGAGAAATCCAAGGCTCAGCTGTTGAGCCCAATCCGTTCTAAAAATTTGATATAGAATGGGAAGAAAGGATGATGGGCAGGTAAATATCTTGGGGTTCACCTGCTTAATATGAATACACCCTTAGTGGTCTTCTGCTATCAGATCACTATTCGTAAATTAAAAAAAATATGTAAATTCGTAAATTTCAAAATTTGGAAATTCGTAAATTAAAAAATCTAAAAGAATAACTATCTAATAATAACTAACTATTAAATTATAGATATTGGCATTTCCTTTCAAATGTGGCTGTTAGTGAACGGAGCAAATGAAAAATTTATCCTAATGCAGCATCTAAACAAATGGAACGGAACAAATTAATAATAATAAATAATAATAATAAAACTATTTTATTATTATTATTATTTATTATTATTAAGTCATTATGTTCCATTCGTTTCGATACAGCATTCATTATTTCGGATAATTTGTAACTGTGGGTGAATTTGTATTCGTTACGGTTACTAACAGCCAAATTTGAAAGGAAATTCCAATACCTATATTTTAATAGGTAGTAATAGTTAAGTTATTATCAGTTAGTTATTATTTCAGATTTGAAAATTTTCAGGTTTTTGGATTTTTGAATTTTGAATTTCCAAATTAGCAAATTTTTCTTGTTTAACAATTTTTTATGAATATTCGTAAATTCAAAAATTCTTAAACGGGTTTTCGTTAATTCAGATTTTTCCGAAGTAACAAATTTTGTTGAAATAGGTTAAGAAACAAATTCAGAACAAAACTAATTGCACATGTCTACCTGTTATATAAAATCAGATAAAATAGTAGTAGACATCAACGTACCCTAGCAATTGCCCCACAGTGACGATTTGTTGGCTGTGTTATGAAAGTGATGTAACGTTTATCTCTTTTTTCGGTGATTCCTCGGCAGGAATAATCTCTCAGATGTAAGGATGAGGTGTTATAGCCCAGTTTCTCCAGGAGACATTTACTAAACCTCACTTCTATTTTCTCCAGGCCACAGGTGACTTGTGGTGTAAGGTCATCTATATAGGTAGAAAGAAGGACCATATTGAGATTTACATTCCAATAGCCACCTACTAGACACACCTCTCCAGGAATTAGCTGGATCTCCATAGATATACAAGCTGCCTTTCTATTATTCATCCTATTGTGATTCTAGAACCCTCCAGAATCAGACTAGCAGCCTGTAAAACATTGAACAGCCTGGAGCATTTACCCACTGCTCCAGAGCTAGAGAGGAACTAAACGAAATTTGCTTAAAATTTCATAGGCATAGCACAATTCTGGTCTCAAACTAAATGTGCAATATAAATATCAATAAAACTACATTGTGAATTGAACCCCTGGCAACCCTAATAAGAACTAATCCAAATATTAAAGGTCTGGACGTTGCTTCCACGACCCATAAATTATGCCTGTTTGCCACTGACGCCTTATTATTCATAACTTTCCCTCGTACAACTCTCCCGAATCTCTTCCATACACCTTTCGAAAAAGGTAAAGGAATTTGGGGAGATAGACCATCTTAACTAGGTTTACCCTATCCACTGGTGATAGGGGGAGGGTCCTCCAGGCCATACATTTCTGTGAGAAATTTTTAAGTAATGGTTGAAGGTTCAGCTCGAAGCATGAGGACAACGGAGTCCCAACCCTTACTCCTAGGTATTTAAATTCAGATGTTCAGTTTAGGGGGGTGCCTGTTGGTGGCTGGTGACCTGATGCATTTTGTGAAAAAATAAGTGATTTCCCCCAGTTAACCTTGATGCCCGAAAATGAGCCAAATTCATCTATTATTTGAAGCGCTGGTGGGAGGGAGGAGATGTCTTTAAGGAAGAGGAGGGTATCATCGGCATATAAGGATATTTTATCTGTTATTACTAGACATGTGCACACTGAAATAGTTTGTATCGGAATTTCGTTTTCGTCCGAAAAATTTTATTTAGTTACTCCCGAAATTAGTTTTTATTCATTTAGTTTTTCATTAATAATTGCATTCGTCCGAAAATCCAAATGAATTAAGGTTCAATCTGTCATTGAAGGCTTATGGTATCTGTCGAATGTTCAAAGAAGATTCGACGGAGCAGCTAAACTGTATGACTCTGTATAGTTTAGCTACAATTCCACCCAATTTCAGCAGCAATCTTTTGTCTCTACATCAAATCTTTTCTCTCTACGTCTAATCTTTTCTCTCTACGTCTAATCTTTTCTCTCTATGTAGAATAATCTTGGACTAATAGAGTTAAGGTTAGGCACATTGGACCACAGGTTCAATGGACACAGATTGTTATTGTCAACGTCGAATCTCCTATCTATATCGAACTGTTGTCACAACGAAAACGAAAATAAAGCATTGGTTTATGTCGGATCTTTAGTTTTTCGGATTCTGCACTTTCATTATCGTTTGTTAGAAACGATAACGCAAATACCTGAAATTCGGACGAAAATGCATTAGGACGAAAACGAATGCACATGTCTAGTTATTACACCGACTTGGATTCCCTTTACTGAAGGGGCAGATCTAATAGAATAGGGCCATCTAAAGCTTCTCTAAATGTGGATGTCAGGCAAGGGAGCTCCACCCCGTCGAGGTATGTCTTTAGTTCTTCATCCGTGCACTCCATTCGGGAGCCGTAGAGCTGAATGATGCAAATCTGTTATTAATGGAAGAGGAATCTGTTAGAGTCGTCCCATCCGAATCACATATGTTCGAGATAGTCTCCGGGGAGGAGCTTTCTCTCGCCAGCCATGCCAGAATGCTGCCAGTCTTCTCCCCGTGCTCGAAGATTATTTGGGACTGATGTAGGAATTTAGTTTGGTGGCTGATGTTCGTAGCAGGAGAACATCTCTCAGCGCTGCCTGAAAGTTAGAGTATGCCCTCGGAGTCCCCGACTCAAAGTATTCCTCATGAAAGTGCTGCCTTTCGAGTCTCCTCCCTCAGATCCTTACGAATCTTGCGGACATGCGACTGTAGGCTACCCCTGGTGAAGGCCTTGAATGCCTCCCAATATGTGATCAGAGCCACTGATTGATCCAATTCTTGCCAATATTGCATCGCTTAGACCTATATGGTTCCGATATTCTGGAATCAGACAGCCAAAACCTGGACAGTCTCCACAGACTCTCCCCCGTTGTGCAGGACACGCACAGCTTCAAGGCTAGTGGGGCGTGATCGGATATACCATGGGGGAGGATGGTGGTATCCCTGATCCTGGGACAGGACAGAGCCCCCCTGCATAGGCAATATCTATACGTGAGAGGGTTTTGTGTGAGGCTGCGTGGCATGTATAGGCCCTCTGAGAGGGATTACGCCATCTCCACACATCAGTCAGATTAGAAGCTTCCGCCCAGGCTACCGCTCCGGGTGAGAGTCTGTCCATTCCAGGATCCAGGGCTGGGTTGAAGTCCCCCAGAATCACCACATTATCTGTAGCATAGGTGGCAATTTTAGAGATAACCTGGTTAAGTAGTCTCGTGGATGCCGGGGGGGGCAGGTACAGTCCCACCACCACCAGCTCCAATCTGTCTACCATGGCATGGAGTATGACAAATCGACCCTCCGGGTCTAGCTCCAGTGCCAGCAGTCTGAACGGTAGAGATTTATGAATAAGGATGCTGACCCCTCTAGAGTAATTGGTGTACGTGGAGTGGTACTTATGTCCCACCCAGGGCCGCCTAAGGCTCACAAGCTTACTGCCCGTCAAGTGGGTCTCCTGCAGTATACATATTTGGGGGTGATATGTTTTGAGAAACTGAAACACTAATGAACTCTTCACAGAGGAGTTTAAACCTCTAATGTTCCATGAAACAATAGTACAGTCAGCCATAATTGTCTAATGGTACATTTTCATGCTGTGGACCTCCACTCAGAATTAGATGCAAAGTTCGGACCACTATATGGGTAAGGACGTGGCATCTCAAATATCTGGTGACATACCTGTTTACATCGCTTGTGAAAAAATAGAAAAAACAGTTACAACAAAAAATACCCAACCAACTCCCCCACCCCGCCAACCCCAGCCCCAACTTTGGGGATGCTCAGGATCCCAATTTAGAACCAAGGTGAACACGCCTGTAATGGGGGAACTTGTGCAAAACGGCATCCACAGTTCAGCAGTTAGATGTCACATCTAGACTCCTGCTGGAGACCGGATCAGAAAAAAGTGGGTGCAGGCTCCCAGCAGCTGCTAGGGGTACAAACTTAAACGTTAACTTTCAGAGTTAATAAAGTTATTTTGGTCGTTGCCAAATGAGAAAAACAGGGTGGCAAAGAAGGGGGGCATGTGGGAGGAGTCAATCTTCATACATGTTCCCCCCGAGGTGCCTCAATCAGCCTCAGGGAGGGCCGAGGGGCATCATCTCCCATTGCCCCGTCCCCCGTAAGGGTGCATATGCAATTGCACTCAGAAATAATCTGGGTCATGAGGCCCCACTCGGGCCAATGTATAAGAGAGACACGTCCTTAAGGCCACTTATGGGTTTGGCATTTGTGAGCTGAATTCCTTGCCCTATGGATAGTAGTAGCTAAGTGCATGCTGTCATCTTCGGGGGAGGTCTGAGTCCAGGATAGGGAAGAAAACAGGAGGGAAGCAGGGGAGAGCCAGGATACAGATCTGGAGCCGAATTTCCAGCAGCAAGGCTTCGAAGAGCGCTCCAAGACTTAGCTTCATGGTCGCTGGGGTTTAGAAACGGAGGACCACAGCACATGGAATGCAGCAAAAACCAGTGAAAAGACCCAGGCCGATGAGTAGAGAAAGGCACATCAAAGAAAAACAGCAGACGGCAGCGGCCCGCTCAATCGGGCAATTAATCAGGTCACTTATCTGGGCGGGAGTGTGTCGATCAATCAGGAAGCCTCCTCTGGGGATGTGAAGAACCGAACAGACTCTCCATCCTCCACCCTCAGCCTGGCTGGGAACAGCATGCTGTACTTGATATGGTGGGAGCGTAGCCTCGCTCTTACAGCATCAAAGGATTTCCTCTGTTTCTGGGTTACCAGCGAATAATCCGGGAAGTTTAGGAGCTTAGCACTTTCGAAGCGGAGTTCGCCTTGGGCCCTAGCTTCTCTCATCTCAATGTCTCTATCCCGAAAATTGAGAAGTTTGAAGATGAAGGTTCAGGATGGTGCTCCCTGGGCCTTCCTAGTGGTGGGTATGCGATGAGCCCTTTCCACAGTAAAAAATTGAGAAAAGTGTGCTGAAGGGAGTAGCTGTTGCAGTAATCTTTCAGCGAAGGCCATAGGGACCCTATGGTGCCCTCCGCCCCTTCAGGGAGTCCCAAAATACCCAAATTATTTCTCCTATTGCGATTCTCTGAATCTTCTGCATGGGATTCAAGCGTCTTTACTCTGGTTTTAAGTGCATGGATGTCTGCCCCATGGTCGCGTGCTGTATCCTCCGCCTCAGAGACCCTTTGCTCCACCTCAGTCATTCTCCCGCGACAGGCATCAAAGTCTTTTCTAATAAACTCCACATTGGTTTGAATATAGTCCACCTTACCGGTCAGGGTGGTTATGGTCTGCAGGACTGCCTTGAAATCAGCCACCGTGGCGGGCAGCTTGCCAGGGTCTTCGGCCTGGCTCTCCATCCAGGCAGGAGTCTTAGGCGAGGCCACGGCTTCGGCCCTGTGTGCAGTGTCGGGCCTCGCAGCCTTTTTCTGGGATCTGGGCTGGTTCTTCCTCCTTTGCATACCCTGGAGAGGGTAGCAGGAGCGGAGGGGGACAGGGAGAACCCGCTGGAGCCTTTTTGCGGCGTCCGAGCGGGCACCATGCCGGCCCTGTGAGGCTGCGGGCAGGATTTCCAGGCGAGTCCCTGGCTGCGGCCTAGACCACGATGTCCATTCCCGCCGCTTTTTCCCAGGGTTTTGGCTGGCCGTTTCTCCCCCCAGGTACTCCGGGATGGTCCCCCTGCTAGGAGAGATGCAGGAGGTTTTTTTTGGGGGGGTCTGTATTGTTTTTTTCCGGCGTCCGAATGGGCACCGCACCAGCCCTGTGAGGCCGAGGGCAGGCTCTCCAGGCGAGTCCCCGGATTCAGCCTAGTCCGTGGCGCCGGTCCGGCCGCTTTTCTCAGGGGTCTCAGCCGGTCGATTTCTCCCCCAGACACTGCGGAATGGCCCCCCTGTTAGGAGAGGTGCAGGGAGTATGTAATGGGGACCTGCACCTAATAAATTAGGGATTATTTGATCCAGTCCTGAGGAGCTCAGACAAGCATGTCTGCTCCCATTGCCGTCCTGGACACGCCCCCGGGTAGATCAATTTCTACCTTCAGACAAATCCCTCTTAGAACCTTAACCCCCCTCCCCCTTTCACTGGGGGAGGATTCTAGAAAGTTGCCATTACCATCTTACATCTGTAAATTGGACTCCCACATCTGTTCCTTCCCCCCTCAACTCCATTTGTCTACACAGGATTATCTTGATCTACACTCTGTAGAGACTGATCACCTCTCTGAATCACTAGATGCCTCTGGATGCTCTTTATTATAATTTGACTATTCCCACTGAATTATCTATTTGAATATTATTTTATGTGATGCACTTTATTGGATTTTATTGAACAAACATTTATTTGAATATTATTTTGATGTGATGCACTTTACAGGATTTCATATTGAACATCTATATATATATATATATATATATATTATATATATATATATATATATATATATATATATATATATATATATATAGTTTATATAGCACTTTATTAGCGCTACTTCATTATATATACACATACTTAGGGGTGTTGGCAACACTACAGAAATTTAGCCGCTTTTTATTTTCCATTAAGCACTTTATATTAAGCACTTTACTCGCCATCAATACACTTGTTTTTTGGTAGCGCATTAGTACTTTCTTTTTAACAGTAGGCAACAGGTTTTCTAATCATAATAGAAAAATAAAAAAATAACCTAATATAACAACAGATTGAACAACTTCAACTTTAAGCTAATTCTTAAAGGATATATATCTATAGATGTTGAGATAATACTGCCCTGTATGGCTGAATAGTCTAATCTCCATAACTGCAGGAGATCTAACCCAAGTTAGAGTTGAGCAGCCCAATAAGGTCACACTATCCCACCATTATTAAACAAATAAATTAACCAGAGTATCCGAAGAGTGAGCTAAAGGCTCCAGAATAATTGTGTAAGGTAGGGGTTCTGGGGATAGAGGAGCTGAGAAAGAGAGGAGAGAAAAAGGAAGAGAAGACCTGAGAATACAGATAAGAGTGGAAGATAGTAGGAGGTACAACAGATAGAAAGGTAGATGTATACCTGTGCAGAAGGACCAAACTTGGTGTCCAATACAAGCAGAAAAAGGGCATATACAGGATTTAAAGGGTAACATTCATATATGTGGCCCAGGGTTCCCAGGTCAGCTCATACTGCTCTACAGAGCTATGGAGAATGCTTGTCATCTTCTCTTGTGCCATAATCCACAAGATTTTTTTCTTTGCTGAAGTAAATGAGACATAAGACTCTTCCAGGCCTGAGCAATCATAATGTTAGCACCTAGCATAATAAATCTAACTAAATTTTGAGTAAATATAGGGGTGTTGAGTATTTGCTGGTTGAGAAGAGCTGTCCTGGGATCATGGGGCACTAAAAGTCCAGTGAGCCTGTGGATTAAGTGGAAGGTTGAGTTCCAGAACCCTCTGAATCTAGGGCACTGCTAGAAGATATGTAGGAGGGAAAGGGGTTGCTTTAAAGGGGATAAAGACGAGGGGGTAAGAATGCAAAGGGGAACATAGAGCACGGAGGAAGAGTGTTCTAAAAGCTCCCGAATAGTAATGACAGGAAACGATAATGATAGAGGGGGATATAAGTATGATATGCTTGCCTCCTAAGTTAGGGATTGGAATTTTCCTGCCATTATTTAGGTGTGTATATATATATATATATATATATATATATATATATATATATATATATATATACAAATAGTTATGTGATTATGCATTCTGTACCACCCTTAATTAAAAATAAAAGTAAAATATGAAAAAAAAAGAAGATATGTAGCAGGGAGCTCATATACCCACACTTTCCAAAGCATAGAGAAGAGACAGTAGAATACATTTTCACGGGACGAGTGGGTCCCAGATACCAGTGGGAAATAACTTTTAGGTTAGCTTCTATCAGAGATATATTATGCATGCCCTCAAATGAGTGCTGAAAACAAGAATGCCAAGTGTCTATCTTCCATTCAAAAGTTTTCTCGGTGGACTCCGCCAGTGCCGAGTATATTAGAGAAATGCTTCCCCTCATCTCCATGATGTTTGGAGAAACGGCGTCCTTTCTTCCCCCAAACAAATTGAACTATAGCTGATTGTAATCTAGCTAGATGGGTGTTGACTATTGGGATGGGAAGGGAGTGGGACAAGTAAAGGATTCTGGATAGAAATGCCTTTTTGACAGCGTGGACTCTGCCTAGACAAGAGAGCCCTAGAGATGACCAATGTGATAGGTCAGTAGATAATTTCTTATATAGAGAGGTGTAGTTAATACCATAAACCTGATCTATTGACGCAGCCAAGTTAATTCCCAGATAAGGGATAGGTTTATAATGCCATATGAAAGAAAAGCATTCCTTAAGGCGCTCAACTAGGGCATGGGGGGGTTGAAATATTTAGGACCTGTGATTTAGACATGTTAACTCTGAGGCCTGAGACATTAACAAAATCATTTAGCAATTTGAGTATATGTGGCATTGAGATGGGGGGTTGACAAATAATAGGATATCATCCGCAAAAAGGGCACACTTATCAGTAGACAGGACACATCTGATGCCATGGATATCAGGATGGGTCCAAAAAGCAATGGCCAATGTCTCAATGTCTATAGCAAAAATTAAGGGTGACAGTTGACACCCTTGCCTAGTTCCTCTAGCTATGGGAAAAGGTTCTAAATAAATGCCCTCCATTCTGACCCGAGCAGACGGGCAAGAGTACAAGGCTTCTAACACACTGGTGAAAATAGAGCCGAATCGCCATCTGTTCAAGATAGAAAATAGGAAGGACCAATAAGCTGTGCCTTCTGAAGGTCTATCGACAGTAGCCCTCTTATGGAGAGCCCCCATCCCAACCTGACTTTATAGGGGAGATAACATCAATTGCTCTCCCTATCTGCTCCAGACCCTGCCTGCCCGGCATACAGCCCACCTGGTCTTTATGTATAAAATTACCTATGAAAGAGGCTAAGTGATTGGATAAAAGATTTGCTAGAAATTTCAAGTCATTGTTTACGAAGCCCTAGCCCGGTTTTGGTATAACCAAGATAAATGCCAGGTTAGCTGTAGGGTCCAAGGGTTTGTCATTCCTCAGGGCGTTAAAATGCCGGACCATATAAGGTGAAAGAACGCTTGCGAAAGACTTATAATAACAATTAGAAAACCCGTCAGGTCCCAGGGCAGACCTGGTCCGCAGCCCTTTCATAACCTCCAAAAGCTTGGATTCCAGGACAGGAGATTTAAGAAGGGAGCGATGGATGATTATCTGCCAGAGTGAGAAGGGGGATCCCTGCCAGGAAAGTGACAAGGGGAGTGCTAGGTTCAGAGCTAACCTAGCTGTGTCAAGGTTAACCAAATTAGTGGAAGTGGGGTTACATTTGTGAGTTTTGCTAAGTAATTTGAAATCCTTTTTCGAACTTGACTGTCTACCTGGCGCTCCTATTTTAATTGAGAAGTTAATTGAATAAGCGTATCACTGCCGTATGTGTGCCCCATAAGGCTAGCGGGGAGATATCGTCCACATTATTCTCCAATTCCTAACATGGTGCATCTAATCGGGTCGCTCAGGAGGGATTTGTTGTTTTTCCACGGCTGCAGACCCAAAAGAGAGGGGGCCTTAGAAATTTTCAACAGAATTAGGGAATGATCCGACCATGCTATGTCTCGGATAGAGGCCTGCAATGCTGTACTGATTTCTAGGGAGGGGAGAAACACATGGTCAATTCTTGCATATGTTTTATGAGGTGCCGAATAATGTGTGAAGTCCCTACAGAATAATTAATCTCCCTCCAAATGTCCACCAGACCCAATAAGTGAAAAAGTTAGGCTATGCATAGGCTTTGTTTAGGGGGACTTTTTACCTGAGGTGCCCCTGTGGCCATTTTGTCTAGTAGCTGATCAAACGCAATATTGGAATCGCCGCCCATTACCAGCCGACCCTCAAAGTGGGGAGAAATGGTAGTCAGCATCTCTGAGAAAATTTTTATGAAATATAATATGAAATGAATGTGAATAGACAGCCACCAATATGTCCTTTGACCAGGATGTAGCGACCCTCCCTATCCTTAATAGTTTGGGAAAAAGAAAAGGACACTCCTTTGGAGGGAGCAGTGACTTTAATAATGCTTAAAGTGAAACAATAAAAATGAAATATTCCTTTAAATATCGTGCCTGGGGGTGTCTATAGTATGCATGTAAAGTGGAGCATTTTCCTGTGTTTAGAGCAATACCGCAGCAAAATGACATTTAGAAAGGAAAAATTGTCATTTATAACTGATTGCGTCTATAATGAATTGGCGGATCCCAGCAATATAGATAAAACTCATTGAAAAAAATGGCATGGGTCCCCCCAGTCCATTACCAGGCCCTTTGGGTCTGGTATGATTATTAAGGGGAACTCTGCACCAAAATGTAAAAACAAATTCTGTGGGGGGTCACCCAAAAACCAATACCAGGCCCTTCAGGTCTGGTATAAATATTAAGGGGAAGCCTACGCCAATTAAAAAAAATGGTGTAGGGGTCCCCTCAAAATCCATACCAGACCCTTATCCGAGCATGCAACCTGGCAGGCAAGACATTTTTATTTTTTAATAAAGGATTTGTCCTAAACATTTTTTTGTATCTTTTTCTATTTTTAAAACTTTTTTTGGTGAATGAATAGGGGTACATTCATATAGGGGAGAGCTGGGATCTGGGAGTCCCCTTGTTAAATGTGGCTTCCCGATTTCAATAAGCCCCCTTCCTGCAGACCCCCACAACCGCTGGGCAAGGGTTGTGGGAATGAGGCCCTTGTCCCCATCAACATGGGGACAACGTGTTTTCCTCCCAAAGTTGAGGGCATGTGGCCTGGTATGGTTCAGGAGGGGGTTGCCCCCCTTTCCTGCAGCCTGCCAGGTTGAGTGCTTGGATAAGGGTATGGTATGGATTTACCCCTACACCATTTTCTTTTATTTTGGAGCGGGGTTCCCCTTAAAACCCATACCAAACCCCTTTATGTCTGGTATGGATTTTGGGGGAACCCCTACGCCATTTAAAAAAAATGGTGTAGGGTTCCCCTTAATATCCATACCAGACCTGAAAGACCTGGATTTTGGGGGGACCCCATGCGTTTTTATTAAATATTTTGGTGCGGGGTTCCGTTAATATTCATACCAGACCCAAAGGGCCTGGTAATGGACTGGGGGGGACCCATGCCATTTTTTTTTCAATGATTTTAATCTATATTGCCAGGATCTGAGAATACATTACAGCTGCAAGTAGTTTTAAATTACTTTTTTTCCTTTAGAAATGTCACTTTGCTGTGGGACTGTTCTAAACACGGGAAAAATGCGCCACTTTACAGGCATACTATACACACCCCCCAGGCACAATATTTAAAGGAATATTTCATTTTTATTGTTTCACTTTAAGCATTATTATAATCACTGCTCCTGAAAAAAACTGTTGTTTTTAAAACCTTTTTTTTCCATTGATACATGTCCCGTGGGGCAGGACCCGGGTCCCCAAACACTTTTTATGGCAATAACTAAGCCTTTTGGTTTTTCATGTAAGTGTGCCATAGAATTTAACAGTGTTCGCGTGTTCGTACAAATGTTTTGCCTGTTCAAGTTCTGTCGCAAACCGAACTGGGGGGTGTTCAGCTCATCTCTAAAGCCCCATACACACGGTCGGACTTTTTCATGGATTCTGTCCGATCGGACAATGTTGTTGAAAAATCAGACCGTGTGTATGCACCATCGGACAGTGTACGTCGGATTGTCCGACGGACAAAGTCTTATCTCCTGCTGGAAAGATTTGCCGACAACACGGTCCGATCACACCAAATCCGATCGTGTGTACGGTTGTCCGACCGGACAAAGTGCTACGCATGCTCAGACCACATTAAAAGACCAAAGCTATTGGCTACTAGCCTCTATGTAGTCCCGTCGTAGGCAACAAACGTCACCACGTTCAGAATGATCGGATTTTACGATAACTTTGTCCGACCGTGTGTACGCAAAACCAACATCGGACAAAGTATGACGGACATGGTCCGACGGACCTGGTCCGCGGATTGTCCGACCGTGTGTATGGGGCTTAAGTGGGGCTACAGAAGGAGTAACTGTGGATAAGGAGCCGGTGGAATATTCCGCTTTGGCAGCTGCGTTGGATGACAAACTATTATGAGCCTGGGTGACAGAGGATGAGGAGGATGAGGACGGCTTTGTTATCCACTCCACCAACTTTTCTGCATGTTGTGGCTCAATAAAAAGGGAAAAAAGGGTCAAGCGTGCCCCATGGCCACCTGCCAAGGATGCACCATGTCCACGACCACCCCTGTTGACTGTAAACACAGAGGGGGTTATTTACGAAAGACAAATCCACTTTGCACTACAAGTACAAACTACAAGTGCAAAGTGCACTTAAAATTGCACTGAAAGTGCACTTGGAATTGCAGTCGCTGTAAATCTGAGGGGTAGATCTGAAATGAGGGGAAGCTCTGCTGTTTTTAGTATCCAATTATGTGCAAGCTAAAATGCTGTTTTTTATTTTCTTTGCATGTCCCCCTCAGATCTACAGTGACTGCACTTCCAAGTGCAATTTCAGTGCAATTTCAAGTGCATTTTGCACTTGTAGTTTGCACTTGTAGTGCAAAGTGGATTTGCCTTTAGTAAATAACCCCCAGAGACTGCTTGCTCTCTTTTAAGCTACAAGGCAAGGTTGTCTAATGCCCTGTACACATGGTCAGAAATTCCGACAGAACAGGTCCGATCATATTATATTGTTGGAAAATCCGATCGTGTGTGGGCTCTATCTGAGTTTGAGAGCTGGATCTAAAATTTTCCGACAACAAAATCCGATCAGACTTTTTCCGATCGTGTCTAGACAAGTCTGACGGATAAGTCAGTGCCACACATGCTCAGAATAAATTACGACATGAAAGCTATTGGCTACTGGCCTGTTTATAGTCCCGTCATACATGTTTTTTACGTCACCGCATTCTGAACGATCAGATTTTCCGACAACGGAAAATTTGGGCCAAAATCCGTCGGAAAAAAGTTTGGGCCAAAATCCGTCGGAAAAAATCAGTTGGAATATCCGACTGTGTGTACAGGGCATTAGGAATCAGACAGCTAGTTGTCCAGCATCCCAGGTGGCTCAGCAGGAAGAGATACTGCCCAATTCAGCAGATGTGGTAGGTTCAGTTCCTGGTCCTAATGGTCCAGAAACCAGAGAGTAAAAAAAAATCAAAAGCCCATAAAATCTAGAATCCAAATAACTTAATTCAAATGATAAAGAAGTTGACGTGTTTTAGGAGCCAGGCTGAATCCCCTTCTTCGTGGCTTATGATAAAAATAAATCAAGGCTCTGTCTTATTTCCATAATCTTAAGTAAATTGTTGCTAAGAAAAATACCGTAACTCTGACTGCCAGAACTTTGTAGTACTTTGAGTAATTTTTCTTAGCAGCAATTCTTGGCAAGCACACTTTAGAACCTGTGAATCAAAATTAGATTCCTGTTTTTTCATCATATGCTCCTAAAGAAGTCCTGAAGAATGTCCAGCCTGACACCAAAACAAGTTGGCCTGCTGTGCTGTGGTATAATACCCTTTGGAGTCTAGACACTCTAGTTTCCATAAAAGCGGATTTGACAGTTTAGTGTGTTTGTGACAGCGTAGTAAACATAGGAAACTTCCGGTCTCGGCAGCTATAGAAAGTGACGGCACCCGTCTCTCTCTCTGACATGTTGCGTCACTGTTCACATTACTTTTTTGTTGCCCTTTAAAAAAGTCAAGTGAACAGTGATGCAACGCGTCAGTGAGAGACGGGTAGGTATGAGCTTCGTGTTCGAGTCTAACTCATGTTGGACTCGAACACTGGCTGTTCGTCTGTTTGGCGAAATCCGAACATTATGGGCCGTTCGCGCAAAATTCGAGTGGCGCGTCACAGCCCATAATTCACTGCGGCATTGCAGTGCATTGCTGGCTGATCATTGGCCAAGCATGCACTATGACCACGAAGAGAGCCATAATTGGCCACAGGCAAAATGGCTGTAGCCAATTACGGCTCAGGGGGTTTAGTACACGCCCCACACTATATAAGGCCACCTGCGTGACGGCCTTGCGTAGTGTGTTGCGGCTCATAGAGAGAGATAGACGGAGAGACAGTGTCTTAATTTCCTTTGAAGCTATTGCAGTTACAGTCGGTGTATTGTGCAACCTGCACAGTGTACACCTGAAGCTACTCCAATTGCTGGTGTTGTTCTGGTCCTATACCGCAGGCAACTGCAGCAGTTACAGTCAGTGTATTGTGCCACCTGCACAGTGGATATCTGAAGCTACCCCAATTGCTGGTGTTGTTCTGGTCCTATACCGTCTGCACAGCTGCAGCAGTTACAGTCAGTATATTGTGCCACCTGCACAGTATACACCTGAAGCTACCCCAATTGCTCATGTTTTTTCTGGTCCTATACCACAGGCAGCTGCAGCAGTTACAGTCGGTGTATTGTGCCACCTGCACAGTGTACACACCTGAAGCTACCCCAATTGCTTGTTGTTGTTCTGTTCCTATACCACAGGCAGCTGCAGCAGTTACAGTCAGTGTATTGTGCCACCTGCACAGTGTACACCTGAAGCTATCCCAATTGCTTGTGTTCTTCTGGTCCTATACCACAGGCAGCTGCAGCAGTTAGCCGGTGTATTGTGCCACCTGCACAGTGTACACCTGAAGCTATCCCAATTGCTGGTGTTCTTCTTTTCCTATACCATAGGCAGCTGTAGCAGTTACAGTCAGTGTATTGTGCCACCTGCACAGTGTACACCTGAAGCTACCCCAATTGCTGGTGTTCTTCTTTTCCTATACCATAGGCAGCCGTAGCAGTTACAGTCAGTCTATTGTGCCACCTGCACAGTGTACACACCTGAAGCTACCCCAATTTCTGTTGTTGTTCTGTTCCTATACCACAGGCAGCTGTAGCAGTTACAGTCAGTGTATTGTGCCACCTGGACAGTGTACACCTGAAGCTACCCCAATTGCTTGTGTTCTTCTGGTCCTATACCACAAGCAGCTGCAGCAGTTACAGTCAGTGTATTGTGCCACCTGCACAGTGTACACACCTGAAGCTACCCCAATTGCTGGTGTTGTTCTTTTCCTATACCACAGGCAGCTGCAGCAGTTACAGTCAGTGTATTGTGCCACCTGGACAGTGTACACCTGAAGCTTCTCCAATTGCTGTTGTTGTTCTGTTCCTATACCATAGGCAGCTGCAGCAGTTGCAGTCAGTGTATTGTGCCACCTGCACAGTGTACACACCTGAAGCTACCCCAATTGCTGTTGTTGTTCTGTTCCTATACCACAGGCAGCTGTAGCAGTTACATTCAGTGTATTGTGCCACCTGGACAGTGTACACCTGAAGCTACCCCAATTGCTGTTGTTCTGCTCATCCTATCCACAGGCAGCTGTTGCAAATACAGTGGGTATATTGTGCCATCTACACAGCTACCCCAATTGCTGGTGTTCTCATAATAATAATACTACAGGCAGGCAGTTGATTCTACTAGCTGCAGTATATCAGTATATACGTCCAAGCGTTGGGCAGCTACATCTCCCTGTAGGCCATTAGTATGTCTGGAAGGCCAACAAGGAGAGGCAGACAGTCATGAGGCAATAAAAGACTGCAAGCAGGCTCTGTGTCTAGAGGCAAAAGTGCTGTTCATGGATACGGTGCATCCTCATCAGCACGTGGCCATGGGACACGCTCAACCTTTTTTTCAGCAGCTGGATGTGTTGAGCCGCAACATACCGAAGACTTGGTAGAGTGGATGACCAAGCCGTCCTCATCCTCTCCAGTCCTCATCCTCTCTCACCTCAGGGTACTGGCAAAGCAGGTGCCAACGCGGCCTCTTCCCTAGGCTCAATGGCATAAGTCACTCCTTCCCTAGCTCCACCATGTTCTTCTGAGGAGTCCCCCGAACAGTTTGAGCACAGTCAAACACTGCAACACCTCACAGAATCTCTAGTTGGAGCGCAGGAATGAGCCCTGTTAAACAGTGGCTGAAAAATTGGGCCTTAGCCACCGGTGGTGGTGCCTAGAACCAAAAATCTTCTTACAAGCTATCAACATGATCATTGAGGGGGGAGAGGATAGTCACTCAGCATAACAGGATAGTCACTCAGCATCAGCATAGGCAGTTTTGAATGATCTGACATTTCAAAAAAAAAATATTTGGTTACATCAGCATCAGGCGCTTGGTAGCTGGTGGTGATCCAAGACTGATTCATTTTTATGAAGGTCAGTCGATCAACCGAGTCGATGGACCGGCACACCCTGTGATCGGTTACAAAGCCTCCAGCAGCACTGAATGTGCGTTCCGAAAAGAACGCTGGATGCAGGACAGGCCAGTAGCTCAATTGCATACTGTGCAAGCTCTGGCTATCCTCAAGACCCAGTAAGCCAGAGGATTTTCGGTGGGAAAGGTGTCCAAGTCTGACCTCGCCCCTAGGTATTCATGGACCATGTAAATCAGACAATGGCGATGGTTGCTGGAACCGATCATACCTTGGGGCTGCGGACTAAAAAATTGTCTGAACGCATCATTCAGACGGCCACCTCCCAGTCTCTGGGAATGCGTTGCACATACCTTTCTGCAAGGCCTCCCGAAGATGTTTCATCCTCTGCTCCCTCTGCGGCGGCAAGATAAGGTCTGCAACCTTACCCTTGTAACGTGGATCAAGAGGGTTGCCAGCCACTAATGTTCCCCCTCCTTGATCCAACGAATATGAAGATCCTTCCGCAGGCTTTGCAAGATCAGAGAGGCCATGTAGCGTAGGTTAGCTGAGGCATTCGGTATGGAGTCCTCTGGGTCACTAAGGAAGATATGATCCGCAGCCACCTCCTCCCAGCCACGTACAAGTCCACGGGTTTCTTGGGACTGTGAATGAACCCTAAAAGACTGCTGCTGATGCTGAGTGCCAGGCTCCACCTCCGTGCTGACACAATCCTCCTCCTCCTCCTCCTCCTCCTCTTCCTGTGTGATCGGTGGGCCAGCAGGAACACTGTCTGTATAAAGGGGGCCTTGAGAGGTAAGGAAGTCCTCCTCTTCCTACCTCTGTTCTGCCTCAAGTGCCCTGTCCATTATCCCATGGAGCAGGTGCTCCAACAGGTGGACAAGAGGGACAGTGTCACTGATGCATGCACTGTCACTGCCCACCATCCTTGTGGATCGCACAGGTACTCATTGATGGCCCTCTGCTGCGTGTGCAGCCGCTGCAGCATGGCCAACATTGAGTTCCACCTGGTGGGCATGTCACAGATTTGGCGGTTATTGGGCATGTTAAATTCCTTTTGGAGGTCAGCCAGCATAGCACTGGCATTATATGACCGACCGAAATGCACACAGACTTTTCTGGCCTGCCTCAGGACATCCTGTAAGCTCAGGTACCTGCCAAAGAACCACTGCACCACCAAGTTAAGGATGTGAGCCACACAGGGCACATGGGTCAGTTGTCCCTGTCAGAGGGTGGAGAGGAGGTTGGTGCCATTGTCGCAAACCACCATTCCTGGCTTAAGCTGGCGTGGCGTCAACCACCTCTCAGCCTGCCCCTGCAGAGCTGAGAGAACCTCTGCCCCAGTGTGGCTCCTGTCCCCAAGCACACCAGTGCAAGCACCACATGGCATATTTTCCTGCATACTTGCATAGCCCCTTGAACGCCTACGGAGCACCACTGGTTTCAAGGAAAAAGAACAGGAAGAGGCCATGGAGGAAAAAGAAGAGGGGGGTGGAGGAGAGAGGTGTGTCAGAATCACCAGTAGTAGCATTTTGGAGGCGTGGTGGCGGAACCACCTCCAACACTACTGCACCTTGTCCTGCATCCTTCCCAGCTGCCAGAAGAGTACCCCGATGCGCTGTGAAAGACAGGTAACATCCCTGTCCATGCCTGCTGGACCATGAGTCAGCGGTTATATGCACCTTACCGCTGACCGCCCTGTCCAGCGAGGCCAAGACATTGCCTTTCACATGGTGGTAGAGAGCCCTAATCGCCTTCTGTGAGAAAAAGTGGCGTTTGGGAACCTGCCACTGAGGAACCGCACATTCCACAAACTCACAGAAGGGGGAAGAGTCTACCAACTGAAAAGGCAGCAGTTGAAGTGCTAGCAATTTAGCCAAGCTAGCATTCAACCGCCAGGCATGTGGATGGCTGGGAGTGAACTTCTTTCGACGGTGCACCAGCTGGGGCAGGGAAATTTGCCTGGTACAATCGCACGTCGGTGTACCGATAGCACAGTGCCCGCAAGTACTTGGCTGTGACACACCTAATTCTACACCTTTATTTCTCTCAGTGCAGGTTTCAGAGAGGACTGAAGGTATAGTGGGGTTGGAGATCTCAGCTGATGGGGAGCAAGGAGAGGTCTGCTTTGTTCTTTGGTGTGGGTCTTTTAGGTACGCTTGCCAACGAACTGCATGGCAGGTCGACATATGTCTGGTCAAGCAAGTGGCTGATGTTTTGGCCACGTGAGATACGCTTGAGACATATGTTGCAAATAGCAGTGGTGTGATCTGATGCACTTGTCTCAAAGAAGGCCCACACCAAAGAACTTTTGGAATAACGCGCAGAGGCAGCGCCCTGCACATGCGCAGGTGTGCGGTGTGATGCAGTCGGTGTGCTGCCCTTAAGCCCTTAAGCTGCCCTCTGCCTCGTTGGAGATGTGCCTCATCCTCCTACTCCTCCTCCTCCTCTCTCCTATCAGGCACCCACATGGAGTCAGTGACCTCATCATCCCCTCCCTCCTCATCACTGGAGCAAACCTGGCAGTATGCTGCAGCTGGGGGGACATGACTGACAGATTGCTGTCCTTCTTGGGCATCCCCTCTCTCTGGGCTCACATTACTGCCTTCCTCAAGCTGGGTATCATCATCAGAGCCTTCAAAATGCTGGGCATCCTCATGAAGCATGCACTAAGGCCCAATTTTTCTGCCCCTGTTCAACAGGTGCATGTAATTACAATTCTTCATATAATATTTCACAGCAGGGCCCATTCCAGCGCCCACCAAGAGTAACTGTGAGGACTTAAAGTGTTGTGGCACCAGCACCACCAACAAAGGCCCAATTTTTATACTACTGTTCAACAATGGCATGTAATTACAATTCTTGATATAATAGTTCTCAGCAGGGCGTTCCAGCGCACACCAAGAGTCACTTGTGAACACCTTAGGCCCAAATTTTTGCAGAGTATATACGGCAGGTCCCTACTTTCAAACATCCAACTTACAAACGTCTCCTACTTGCAAACAGAAGGAGACAACAGGAAGTGAGATGAAATCTATCCTGTAAGAGTTGATATGGGAAAAACGAGTCTCCTCTCTCCACTGATGCTTTATCACCAATCCTTGTTTTACAAAAAAAACAAATTTACAAAAAACATTTGTCATTGGGACAGAAAGTCCAGTGAAATCTTCTGAACAGGTGCACAGACAGCAAAAAAAAAATGTTACAGGGGTGATGACCCTTCCCTATGTTTTCCAAAAAGCTTAAAAATAGATTTTTTTGGACTGGAGCTACACTTTAAAAATCTACCAGTTCAAAATTACAAACAGATTCTACTTAACAACAAACCTACACAGTCCCTGTCTTGTTTGAACAGCAGTATACAGGCAGTGCAGAGTATATAGGGCCTGGGGGCCCCACGCCTTTCCTTTTTGGGTACGGAGTTCCCCTAATATCAATACAAGACCCAAAGGGGCTGGTAATGGGCAGGGGGGTACCCATGCCATTTTTCTCAATGATTTTCATCCATATTGCTGGGACCAGACATTACATTAAAACCGCAAGCAGTTTGAAATGAGTATTTTTCCGTTACAAATGTAATTTTATGCAGGGACCGTCCTAAAGACGGAAAACACATGCCACTTCACAGGCATACTATAGACACCCCCCAGGCACGATATTTAAAGGAATATTTCAAATTTTTTTTCACTTTAAGCGTCATTAAAATCACTGCTCCTGAAAAAACGTCAGTTTTTAAAACTTTTATATTTGCATCGATACATGTCCCCAGGGGCAGGACCCGGGTCCCCAAACACTTTTGAGGGACAATAACATGCATATTAGCCTTTAAAATTAGCACTTTTGATTTTGAACGTTCGAGTCCCATAGACTTTAACCACTTCAGGACCGCCTCCTGTAGATTTACGTCAACAGAATGGCACGGCTGGGCAAAAGCACGTACCGGTATGACCCTTTGAATGCCCAGCCGTGGGTCACGCACGCGCCGCCAGCAGCGCACTCACGACCCGGTCCTTAGCTCCGTGATTGTGGCCGTGGGACCAGCGTACCCGATCGCCGCTGGTGTCCCGCGATCGGGGCACAGAGCTGAAGAACGGGGAGAGGTCTGTGTAAACAAACCTCTCCCCGTGCTTGCTACACTGCCTGTCACTGATCGGCTTTTCCCTGTCATTGGGAAAGCCGATCAGTGACAACAGACGTAAAGCCACGCCCACTTCTGTAAAAAAAAACACACACGTCACACTAACCCCTCCCCGCCCCCTAGTGGTTAACTCCTTCACTGCCACTGTCATTTACATAGGAATCAGTGCATTTAAATAGCACTGATTTCTGTATAAATGACAATGGTCCCAAAAATGTGTCAAAAATGTCCGCCATAATGTTGCAGTCACAATAAAAATTGCTAATCGCCGCCATTACTAGTAAAAGAAAATATTAATAAAAATGCTATAAAACTATCCCCTATTTTGTAAACGCTATAACTTTTGCACAAACCAATCAATCGCTAATTGCGATTTTTTTTTTTACCAAAAATATGTAGAAGAATACGTATCGGCCTAAACTGAGGAAAAAAAATGTTTTTTTATATATTTTGTGGAGATATTTATTATAGCAAAAAGTTAAAAATATTGCATTTTTTTCAAAATTGTCGCTCTATTTTTATTTATAGCACAAAAAATAAAAACTGAAGAGGCGATCAAATACCACCAAAAGAAAGCTCTATTTGTGGGAAAAAAAGGACGCCAATTTTGTTAGGAGCCACGCCGCATGACCACGCAATTGTCAGTTAAAGCGGCACAGTGCCAAATCGCAAAAAGGGGCCTGGTCCTTTGGCTGCAAATTGGTCCGAAGCTTAAGTGGTTAATGGGGTTCTAAAGCAGATTCTGGTGCGAACCGAACCGGGGGGGGATTTGGCTCATCCCTAGAGCCGGGTGACATCACTTCCAATTTGCGGCTGAGACCGGAAGTTTCCTATGTTTACTACGCTGTCTGTCCTTTACTACTAATGTAAGTTACTACATTTTGGACCATTCATTTTTTTGACGACTCACTTATTCCTTTGCACTTTTTTTGCAAAATTTTTTCTATTTTTGGAAATTACTTGATTGCTACTTTGCACATTATTTGCCATATTGTCATTATTTGCACATGCCTATTTGGACTTGATCATTGCTACTTGAAAGTTATAAATTGCATTTTGGATTTATTTAATGTATTAGTTAATTTATCCACAATTTTAGATATTATTTAGATTTGCAGTAAGCGCCACATTTCTCTTATTGCCATATATCTTTAGTGTGAGAACACCTTTTATGTTGGCAGCTACTCACCTTAGATTATATATTGGTTTGCGCATTAGTATTCCCCACTCACAATTAGACATGTGCAATTCGTTTAGTTACGAATTTGTTTTCTGTTCAAATTCGTTATATTCGTTCATTCGTATCGTACGAATGAACAAATGATTTAGTAAAAATTTTAACGAATAACAAATTATTGAATCGAACGAATATGAAAAACAACGAAAATACAAAATAATTAAATTAGAAACAACTAAACTACGAATGAATGAAAATCCGAAAACGAAAACAAACAACGTAAATACCGAACAAAGATTCAAAAATAACGAAAATCAAAATGAACGAAAAAATTCGTACATTCGTAACTTTTTTTTTGTTTGTTGATTTGTAATTTTCCGTGTCTCTTACAATGGCGCTGCTTAACGTGCTTCGAATGGATTGAACGAAAAAATGTGTACATTCGTAACTTTTTTTTTTTGATTCGTAATTTTCCGTGTCTCTTACAATGGCGCTGTTTAACGTGCTTCGAATGGATTGAACGAAAAAATTCGTACATTCGGAACTTTTTTTTTGTTTGTTGATTCGTAATTTTCTGTGTCTCTTACAATGGCGCTGCTTAACGTGCTTCGAATGGATTGAACGAAAAAAATTTGTACATTCGTAACTTTTTTTTTTTGTTAATTTGTAATTTTCCATGTCTCTTACAATGTAATAATAGCATACACATTACATAAAATTATGAATTATGCTCCGATTAAGAATCTACGAAAACAATATTACGAAAGTACAAATAAATCAATCTTACGAAAGTACGAATGTAACTAAATCTACGAAAATACGAATGCGTCCGAATACAAAATACAACGAAAATACGAATTTCGAATAAAACGAAAATTAGACTAACGGAGAAACGAATCAACGAAAAAATAACTCTACGAAAATACGAACGAGTCCGAATACGAACACCGACGACTTACGAATTTACGAATCGTTACGAATCAACGTAAACTAACAGAAACAAAACGAAACTAAACAAATTTTTCTATTGTGCACATGTCTACTCACAATTAGTGTTTTTATGACTTTGGCATGTCTATGATTTCCGTCGACTAGCACAAGGGTAAGGAGCTCCAAATGATCCATTAGCCAAATGTCATAGTGAAAGGCCCCTCAGAAAGTTAAGAGAGCTCCTTTCATGTTCCCCTTGGATGGAAAACCTCATAATTTTATAACCTACCTGATAGACTTTCCGGTTGCATCCCATCAGTAGTATATGAGGAATTTTTACAGTAACAGCCAGGAACAGTGTCCACAATTCTACATTCCTCACCCTGAGCACAGCTCACCCCAAAGCAGCTAGAATTAAATTCTGGAAGAGAAGGAGCACAAAAAATGTTTTTTTTGAAACCATGGATCTATAATGTTTGATGAAGACAACATACTGAACTAGAAAAGCTACAATTTCTGGGGAAATTGTGTGAAGTGTTCTTGCCTCCACCTACTGGAGTGGGCGGAGTAACTGGGTGGAGTGGCTGGTTTAACAGTTGTGTGGTTGGAGTGGGCAGAGTAACTGAAACGTGTTAAAAAGCTTAATATTTTAAAAAGTATAAATACGGTAGTAGTAAAAAAGTTGAAGACGTCCCATCATGAAAGAGCTGAACATATTTCAAAAATGATTTTTTTTTAAATTATAATTATTTATTTTTTTAAATGATTTATTTTTTCAAAAATTATTTTATTTTTATTTTTTCAAAATTTTTTTTTTAATGATTTTTTTTTCAAAAATTATTTGGCTGATCATGGGGGGTCATAATGTTTTGGCTGATCATGGGGGGCTAATAATGTTTTGGCTGATCATGGGGGGGTCATAATGTTTTGGCTGATCATGGGGGGGTCATAATGTTATGGCTGATCAAGGGGGGTCATAATATTTTGGCTGATCAAGGGGGGTCATAATATTTGGGCTGATCATGGGGTGGTCATAATGTTTTGGCTGATCATGGGGGGGGGGGTCATAATGTTTTGGTTGATCATGGGGGGGTCATAATGTTTTGGTTGATCATGGGGGGTCATAATGTTTTGGCTGATCATGGGGTGGTCATAATGTTTTGGCTGATCATGGGGGGGTCATAATGTTTTGGCTGATTATGGGCGGTCATAATGTTTTGGCTGATTATGGGGGGGTCATAATGTTTTGTCTGTCCATGGGGTGGTCATAATGTTTTGTCTGATTATGGGGGGTCATAATGTTTTGGCTGAGTATGGGGGGGGTCATAATGTTTTGGCTGATCATGGGGGGTCATAATGTTTTGGCTGATTATGGACTGTCATAATGTTTTGGCTGATCATGGGGGGTCATAATGTTTTGGCTGATCATGGGGGGGTCATAATGTTTTGGCTGATCATGGGGGGATCATAATGTTTTGGCTGATTATGGGGGGTCATAATGTTTTGGCTGATCATGGGGGGGGGGGGGTCATAATGTTTTGGCTGATCATGGGGGGGTTATAATGTTTTGGCTGATTTTGGGAGGAGTTAGGGTGGTAAATTTGGCTAGAATAAGAATAAGAATAAATATATATGTGAGATAACATGCTAGGCAAGAGCACTGAATTATGTTTTGTGTAAATACTTACCTGTACAATATGCAAAGTAGCAGCTTGGTGTACCCTCTAGCTTATATACATAAAATCCTCCCGGACACATCTTCACAGAAATATTATAAGGATATGTACAACATTCGTCACGCCAGTTGGAACAAGCTGTACGATTCACAATGCCGTCACTGACTGTAGGGTGGGAGCCGTTCATCCAAATGGGGATATTAGTCCCACAGCTTTGTTGTGGTATGCAGTGCTCGGGGATCCGTTGGTCATATTCTCCTTTAAACCGATACCAGCCAGAGCGACCATTGTCACAATGATTAGAATTATACCCGTACATATCATAAGCATATGTATTAGAAGTACTGCGCCAGGGGTCATTAAGTACGGTGTGGCTGGAGCAAGGGTCAATACAGGAATATGACCCAATGCTGAACTTAAAGCATTCTGCACCAGAACCACACGGCGTTCCTTGTAGGCATTCATTGATCTCACAGTGTCTTCCATCTCCATAATATCCATTGGGACAAGTACAATAGTAAGATCCATAATAATTTTTACATATAGCTACTGGATCACAGTCATTCAGAGAGCTGTCCGCACACTCATCAATGTCAACACAGCCAAATTCTGCATTATATTTCAATTCTCTGGGACAATTGCAGGTGTAAGAGCCGATCGTGTTCACACATTGAACATAATTATATAAACAATTGTTGGTGTGATAGTCCTGACATTCATCTATATCATTACAAGATTTTCCATCTCCAGCAAATCCCTCTTTACATGTGCACTCCCCGTATCCTCCAAACTCCGAACAAGTGGCATTTGGGTGGCAGTCAGAATCTGAACAATTCCCTGAAAAGAAAAAAAAATGTTGGAGGAGTAGGATAAATGAAAGGATCGAGGTATGGGGGGTGGGAGGGGGGAGAGAGATAGAGAGAAAGAGGGGAGGGAGGGATAAGTTTAATTTCAAAGTATCTGTATTTTATGTAGAATGTAATAATATGTTGTTGGATATTTGATAATGGTGTTAAATCTAAGTAATTTATAAAAAATAAAAAGAGAATATACCAAAAAAAAGAAAGAAGACATTTTTTTTCTTGGGAAGGGGGGAGGTCTCTATGAAACAGAAATATAAGTTGGACTAATGTCTGGACAAACTTTTTTTTTCAGGTTGGGTGCCATTGCAGACTTTTTTTTTTTTTTGGTTGGGTAAAAAGGGAAATCCTGGCCCCTTATACATATTACATTGTGTGTACCCCCCATTACCTCTTGTCAATCCACCTGACCCCCTCCTCTGTCCTATCTCCCCTGTGAGGTGCTAAAGAAACTTTAGATACCCTGGGGCTGTCACAGAAGTCACTGATCACAGATCTTGTGTTGAAACCCTCTAGGGTTTAACACAAAGATAACAAAACTGTAATATATACATCTAAAGAACACTAGATACCAGTATATGATGGATATATATAAGTGTAGTGCCAAAAAATATTTAAACCATAATAATACTGTATATACTCGAGTATAGGCTGACCCGAATCTAAGCCGAGGCACCTCATTTTACCACAAAAAAAATGGAAAAACGTATTGACTCGAGTATAAGCCTAGGGTGAGAAATGTGCAGCTACTGTAAGTGGAAAAAGAGGGTCAACAATGCCCATTTGCAGCCTCACTGTGCCCATTTTCAGCCATAGGTCCCCCGAACTTCAAACTTGGTAGTTAAGGGTGCCCCCTAGCTGCAGCCAAAATTTGGAGTCTCTGGACCCAAAGGGTCCTAAAATAACATTGCTGCAGATGGACACAGTTGACCGAATTTGGGGCCCCGTATCTTGGGGCCACTTGGTGTTAGGAACTCTAAATTTGGTATGCAAACTCAGTCGAACTGGCACTACAACATATCTAAAGAGGGGTTCCTATTACCAAGTGGCCCCGAGATATGTATTACCAAGTGGCCCCGAGATACGGGGCCCCAAAGTCAGTTCGGAAAATGTCAAGCACTTTTCTGCAGCAGAGAATGACATTTTCCGAACCGACTTTGGGGCCCCGCATCTTGGGGCCACTTAGTACTAGGAACCCCATCTTGGATATGTTGTAGGGTTTGCACGCCAAATTTGGGGTTCCTAGCACCAATATGTCCCGAAATACGGGGCCCCAACGTCGAGTCGGAAAATGTCATTTTCTGCTGCGGAAAAGTGCTTGACTCGAGTATAAGCCGAGGGGGGCATATACGGTAGTTAATAACCATAAGTGCAAAAAATGCATACAGTACACCTTTAAAATTCACAAAATCACAATGACAGCGACAAAGCAATTATAGTATCCAAATAATGAAAATGAATGATATTCATTAGTGCAAGTAGTCCATCATTAGATATCAAAGCATAGTTCACATACATAAATGAATGGAGAATGTAAATGTGATGCCACCAATCCAGTGAACTTGGAAGAGTGTATCAAATATTGCCCAAATGATTGAACCGCCAACAAGTGAATTACAAACTCACCAGAACAAACAGCTGCCTTCACAGCAACAAATGTGCCTTACAGCATACAGTGGTGTGAAAAAGTGTTTGCCCCCTTCCTCATTTCCTGTTCCTTTGCATGTTTGTCACACTTAAGTGTTTCGGAACATCAAACCAATTTGAACAATAGTCAAGGACTACACAAGTAAACACAAAATGCAATTTGTAAATGAAGGTGTTTATTATTAAAGGTGAAAACAAATCCAAACCATCATGGCCCTGTGTGAAAAAGTGATTGCCCCCCTTGTTAAAACATACTATAACTGTGGTTGTCCACACCTGAGTTCAATTTCTCTAGCCACACCCAGGCCTGATTATTGCCACACCTGTTCACAATCAAGGCATCACTTAAATAGGAGCTGCTTGACACAGTAAGGTCCACCAGAAGATCCTTAAAAGCTACACATCATGCCGAGACCCAAAGAAATTCAGGAACAATTGAGAAAGAAAGTAATTGAGATCTATCAGTCTGGAAAGGGTTATAAAGCCATTTCCAAAGCTTTGGGAATCCAGCGAACCACAGTGAGAGCCATTATCCACAAATGGCGAAGACATGGAACAGTGGTGAACCTTCCCAGGAGTGTCCGGCCGCCCAAAATTACCCCAAGAGCGCAGCGACGACTCATCCAAGAGGTCACAAAAGACCCCACAACAACGTCCAAGGAACTGCAGGCCTCACTTGCCTCAGTTAAGGTCAGCGTTCATGCCTCCACCATCAGGAAAAGACTGGGCAAAAATGGCCTGCATGGCAGAGTTCCAAGGAGAAAACCACTGCTGAGCAAAAAGAACATCAAAGCTCGTCTCAATTTCTCCACAACACATCTTGATGATCCCCAAGACTTTTGGGACAACATTCTGTGGACCGATGAGACAAAAGTGGAACTCTTTGGAAGGTGTGTGTCCAAGTATATCTGGCGTAGAAGGAACACTGCATTTCAGAAAAAGAACATTATACCAACAGTAAAATATGGTGGTGGTAGTGTGATGGTCTGGGGCTGTTTTGCTGCTTCAGGACCTGGAAGACTTGCCGTGATAAAAGGAACTATGAATTCTGCTGTCTACCAAGAGATCCTGAAGGAGAATGTCCGACCATCTGTTCGTGTACTCAAGCTGAAACGAACTTGGGTTGTGCAGCAGGACAATGATCCTAAAAACACACCAGCAAGTCCACCACCGAATGGCTGAAGAAAAACAAAATGAAGACTTTGGAGTGGCCTAGCCAAAGTCCTGACCTGAATCCTATTGAGATGTTGTGGTATGACCTTAAAAAGGCCGTTCATGCTCGAAAACCCTCTAATGTAACTGAATTAGGACAATTCTGCAAAGATGAGTGGGCCAAAATTCCTCCAGGACGCTGTAAAAGCCTCATTGCACGTTATCGCAAACGCTTGGTTGCAGTTGTTGCTGCTAAGGGTGGCCCAACCAGTTATTAGGTTTAGGGGGCAATCACTTTTTCACACAGGGCCATGATGGTTTGGATTTTTTTTCACCTTTAATAATAAACACCTTCATTTACAAATTGCATTTTGTGTTTACTTGTGTTGTCCTTGACTATTGTTTAAATTGGTTTGATGTTCCAAAACACTTAAGTGTGACAAACACGCAAAGGAACAGGAAATTAGGAAGGGGGCAAACACTTTTTCACACCACTGTAAGTGGAATCCCCTCTAGAAATATTGCGTCGTGCTACTCCCACAGACAGCTTTAGATGGAGTAGAGCTGAGGATAAAAAAAGTTCACCAGGAGCCCAGATGGATTTTCATAGTTTAATAGGTTTATTTGTTCCAAAAGTAAAAGCAACATAAAACGGGGTAAAATCACTCACTTGGGCAGCCGCTGGTGACCCAGAATCTTACAGACATCAGTGCCAAATGTCCCGCCACAACGCGTTTCACCAAATGGGACATTATCAAGGGTAATAATGTTGATAATGTAAAAAGATAAATGAATGTGGCGCTTACTCAATAGGGTAAAACTCATAAGGCTGGTAAAGTATAAATATTCTAAAATCACAATAAAAAACACATATCTATCTTCAATTAATCAATAACGGTGTTTAATTAATAAAGTGCTCAGTGCCAATATTTTCCAGTGCAATGTATTAAATAACAGTATATTTTATGTGTGTATGGGAACATAAAGTCAGGTCCATAAATATTGGGACATCAACACATTTCTAATATTTTTGGCTCTATACACCACCACAATGGATTTGAAATGAAATGGACAAAATGTGCTTTAACTGCAGACTTTCAGCTTTAATTTGAGGGCATTTAAATCCAAATCAGGTGAACAGTGCAGGAATTACAGCAGTTTGTATATGTGCCTCACACTTTTTAAGGGACCAAAAGTAATGGGACAGATTAACAATCATCCATCAAACTTTCACTTTTTAATACTTGGTTGCAAATACTTTGCAGTCAATTACAGCCTGAAGTCCGGAACACATAGACATCACCAGACGCCGGGCTTCATCCCTGGTGATGCTCTGCCAGGCCTCTACTGCAACTGTCTTCAGCTCCTGCTTGTTCTTGGGGCATTTTCCCTTCAGTTTTGTCTTCAGCAAGTGAAATGCATGCTCAATCGGATTCAGGTCAGGTGATTGACTTGGCCATTGCATAACATTCCACTTCTTTCCCTTAAAAAAACTCTTTGGTTGCTTTCGCAGTATGCTTCGGGTCATTGTCCATCTGCACTGTGAAGCGCTGTCCAATGAGTTCTGAAGCATTTTGCTGAATATGAGCAGATAATATTCCCCGAAACACTTCAGAATTCATCCTGCTGCTTTTGTCAGCAGTCACACCATCAATAAATACAAGAGAACCAGTTTCATTGGCAGCCATACATGCCCACGCCATGACACTACCACCACCATGCTTCACTGATGAGGTGGTATGCTTTGGATCATGAACAGTTCCTTTCCTTCTCCATACTCTTCTCTTCCCATCACTCTGCTACAAGTTGATCTCATCTGTCCATAGGATGTTCTTCCAGAACTGTGAAGGCTTTTTTAGATGGTTGTTTGGCAAACTCTAATCTGGCCTTCCTGTTTTTGAGGCTCACCGATGGTTTACATCCTGTGGTGAACCCTCTGTATTCACTCTGGTGAAGTCTTCTCTTGATTTTTGACTTTGACACACATACACCTACCTCCTGGAGAGTGTTTCATACATACACCTACCTCCTGGAGAGTGTTCCCCACATACACTGACCTCCTGGAGAGTGTTCCCCACATACACCTACCTCCTGGAGAGTGTTCCCCACATACACCTACCTTCTGGAGAGTGTTCCCCACATACACCTACCTCCTGGAGAGTGTTCCACATATACACCTACCTCCTGGAGAGTGTTCCACACATACACCTACCTCCTGGAGAGTGTTCCACACATACACCTACCTCCTGGAGAGTGTTCCACACATACACCGACCTCCTGGAGAGTGTTCCACACATACACCGACCTCCTGGAGAGTGTTCCACACATACACCTACCTCCTGGAGAGTGTTCCCCACATACACCTACCTCCTGGAGAGTGTTCCACACATACACCTACCTCCTGGGGAGTGTTCCACACATACACCTACCTCCCGGAGAGTGTTCCACACATACACCTACCTCCTGGAGAGTGTTCCCCACATACACCTACCTCCCAGAAAGTGTTCTTGATCTGGCCAACTGTTGTGAAGGGTGTTTTCTTCACCAGGGAAAGAATTCTTCGGTCATCCACCACAGTTGTTTTCCGTGGTCTTCCGGGTCTTTTGGTGTTGTTGAGCTCACCGGTGTGTTCTTTCTTTTTAAGGATGTTCCAAACAGTTGATTTGGCCACACCCAATGTTTTTGCTATCTCTCTGATGGGTTTGTTTTGTTTTTTCAGCCTAATGATGGCTTCACTGATAGTGACAGCTCTTTGGGTCTCATATTGAGAGTTGACAGCAACAGATTCCAAATGCAAATAGCACACTTCAAATGAACTCTGGACTTTTTATCTGCTCCTTGTAAATGGGATAATGAGGCAATTACACACACCTGGCCATGGAACAGCTGAGCAGCCAAATGTCCCATTGCTTTTGGTCACTTAAAAGGGGGGAGGCACATATACAAACTGTTGTAATTCCTACACCGTTCACCTGATTTGGATGTAAATAACCCAACTCAAATTAAAGCTGAAAGTCTGCAGTTAAAGCACATCTTGTTCGTTTCATTTAAAATCTATTGTGGTGGTGTATAGAGCCAAAAAGATTAGAATTGTGTCCATGTCACAATATTTATGTACTTGACTGTATATCATGTTGGCAGCTACTTATTATTCATTATTCAATTTATAGTGGTGTGCGCATTAGTATATATGTTTTACAATGTTGATAATGTCCCATTGGATGAAACACATTGGTCAGGACATTTGGAATTGACTTCTTGCCGCTGTGCGATTCCAGGTCTCCAGCGGCTGCCCAAGTGAGTGATTTTACCCTGTTTTATGCTGCTTTAAATTTTGCAACAAATAAACCTACTACACTATAAAAATCCATCTGGGCTCCTGGTGAGCTTTTTTTATCCTCAGCTGGACTCCGTCTAGAGCTCTCTGGGGGAGGAACATGCAGCGATATTTCCAGAGGAATTTCCACGTATGCTGTAAGGCGCATTGGTTGCTGTGATGGCAGCCGCTTGTTCCTGTGAGTTTGTAATTCACTTGTTGTTGGCGGTTCAATCATTTGGGCAATATTTGATATACTATTCCAAGTTCACTGGCTTGGTGGCATCACATTTACATTCTCCATTAATTTATGTACTTATGTATTTGGACTATGCTTTGAAATCTCATTCACCTAATGATGGACTACTTGCACTTATGAATAACATTTTCATTATTTTGACACTACAGTATATCATAAAAGTAAGTACACCCCTCAGTGACATTTGTGTAAATCTTTTCTTCTATCTTTCATGTGACAACACTGAAGAAATGACACTTGTCTACAATGTAAAGTAGTGAGTGTACAGCTTGTATAACAGTGTAAATTTGCTGTCCCCTCAAAATAACTCAACACACAGCCATTAATGTCTAAACCGCTGGCAACAAAAGTCAGTACACCCCTAAGTGAAAATCTCCAAATTGGGCCCAAAGTGTCAATATTTTGTGTGGCCACCATTATTTTCCAGCACTGCCTTAACCCTCTTGGGCATGGAGGTCACCAGAGCTTCACAGGTTGTCACTGGAGTCCTCTTCCCCTCCTCCATGATGACATCACGGAGCTGGTGGATGTTAGAGACCTTGCGCTCCTCCACCTTCCCTTTGAGGATATCCCACAGATGGTCAATAGGGTTTAGGTCTGGAGACATGCTTGGCCAGTATATCACCTTTACCCTCAGCTTCTTTAGCAAGTCAGTGGTCATATTGGAGGTGTGTTAGGGATCGTTATGTTAAAATACTGCCCTGTGGCCCAGTCATCAAATGGAGGGGATAATGCTCTGCTTCAGTCTGTATAATTGCTTTGTTGCTGTCATTGGGATTTCTTGCACTTATGATTATGCACTTGCATTAACTATTATTATGGTTTAAATAATTTTTGGTGCTACACTTTTACACACACACACATATATATATATGTTTTTGAGGTTTGTTATACTGCCTATGTGTTAGCTGTTAGACATGGGAACTGCCAAAAAATTTGTTTCGTTTCGTCCCGTTTCGTATATAAAAAATTCGTAATTCGTAATTCGTGTACGAAATTCCGTTCGAATTCGTACGAAATACGAAATTCGGACGAATCGTAATTTTTTTACGAATCGTTAGTAAAGTTACGAATCGTTACGAATCGTTACGAATCGTTAACGCGGCTAATGAATTGTTGGTTCTCATAACACAGAGAACAATTCGAATCCAACTACAAATATCGAATTTCAATTTCAAGTTACGAATCGTTACGAATCGTTATGAATAGTTACGAATCGTTATGAATAGTTACGAATCGTTAGTAAATCCAACTACCAATATCGAATTTCAACTAATTTGAAATTAAAAAGCAGATATAACGAATGAATTCGAATGACAAAGTGTCATTTTTGCAGAAAAAAAAAGCGTAGGGGTCCCCCCAAATTCAATAACCAGGCCCTTCAGGTCTGGTATGGATATTAAGGGGGACCCCAGCCAAAAAAAAAAAAAAAAATGGCGTGGGGTCCCCCCCAAATATCCATACCAGACCCTTCAGGTCTGGGATGGATTTTAATGGGAACCCCGGCCAAAAAAAAAAAAAAAATGGCGTGGGGTCCCCCTCAAAATCCATACCAGACCCTTTATCCGAGCACGCAACCTGGCAGGCCGCAGGAAAGGAGGGGGGGACGAGAGCGGCCCCCCCTCCCGCCTGAACCGTACCAGGCCACATGCCCTCAACATTGGGAGGGTGCTTTGGGGTCCCCCCCAAAGCACCTTGTCCCCATGTTGATGAGGACAAGGGCCTCATCCCCACAACCCTGGCCGGTGGTTGTGGGGGTCTGCGGGGGGGGGCTTATCGGAATCTGGAAGCCCCCTTTAACAAGGGGACCCCAGATCCCGCCCCCCCTGTGTGAAATGGTAAGGGGGTACAAAAGTACCCCTACCATTTCACCAAAAAAGTGGCAAAAATTGTAAAAATGACAGGAGACGGTCTTTGACAATTCCTTTATTAAAATCTTCTTTCTTCTTTCTTCTGGTCTTCCTTCTTCATCTTCTCCTTCCGGCATCTTCTTCCATCGTCTTCTTCCTTCGATTCGCTTCTTCTTCCTCCGGTCTTCTCGTCCTTCTCGTCCGGCGTCGTCCTTCTCGTCCGGCGTCGTCCTTCTCGTCCGGCGTCGTCCTTCTCGTCCGGCGTCGTCGTCTCTTCTCGCAGGCCGCTCCTCGCAATGGGAGGCTCCCGCTCTGTGAGGCTCCGCTCCGGGTGACAGGTCTTTTATAACGAAGGCACCTGGTGACCCCGCCCCCTCTGACGCACGGGGACGTCATGTGGAATTCCCTATGGCTTTCCCCATGACGTCAGAGGGGGGGCGGGGTCACCAGGTGCCTTCGTTATACAAGACCTGTCACCCGGAGCGGAGCCTCACAGAGCGGGAGCCTCCCATTGCGAGGAGCGGCCTGCGAGAAGAGACGACGATGCCGGACGAGAAGGACGACGCCGGACGAGAAGGACGAGAAGACCGGAGGAAGAAGAAGCGAATCGAAGGAAGAAGATGACGGAAGGAGAAGATGAAGAAAGGAAGACCAGAAGAAAGAAGAAAGAAGATTTTAATAAAGGAATTGTCAAAGACCGTCTCCTGTCATTTTTACAATTTTTGCCACTTTTTTGGTGAAATGGTAGGGGTACTTTTGTACCCCCTTACCATTTCACACAGGGGGGGGGGGCGGGCCCTGGGGTCCCCTTGTTAAAGGGGGCTTCCAGATTCCGATAAGCCCCCCGCCCGCAGACCCCCACAACCACCGGGCACGGTTGTGGGGATGAGGCCCTTGTCCAGAAGAAAGAAGAAAGAAGATTTTAATAAAGGAATTGTCAAAGACCGTCTCCTGTCATTTTTACAATTTTTGCCACTTTTTTGGTGAAATGGTAGGGGTACTTTTGTACCCCCTTACCATTTCACACAGGGGGGGGGGGCGGGATCTGGGGGTCCCCTTGTTAAAGGGGGCTTCCAGATTCCGATAAGCCCCCCGCCCGCAGACCCCCACAACCACCGGCACGGTTGTGGGGATGAGGCCCTTGTCCTCATCAACATGGGGACAAGGTGCTTTGGGGGGGACCCCAAAGCACCCTCCCAATGTTGAGGGCATGTGGCCTGGTACGGTTCAGGCGAGAGGGGGGGCCGCTCTCGTCCCCCCCTCCTTTCCTGCGGCCTGCCAGGTTGCGTGCTCGGATAAGGGTCTGGTATGGATTTTATGGGGGACCCCACGCCATTTTTTTTGGCTAGGGTTCCCCTTAAAATCCATCCCAGACCTCAAGGGTCTGATATGGATTTTGAGGGGGACCCTACGCCATTTTTTTTTTTTTTTGGCTGGGGTCCCCCTTAATATCCATCCCAGACCTGAAGGGCCTGGTTATTGAATTTGGGGGGACCCCTACGCATTTTTTTATCAATGACTTCAATGAATGACAGTTCTCTGTATTACGGATCCAACAATTCATTTGCCGGCAAATAGCTGCGACTCGTGATTTTAAATAGTTTTTTTTTCCTGCAAAAATGACACTGCAGGAACAGTTCTCTATATTAGATATACTGAATCTCGAATCATTCGAAGCATTCGTTATATCCGCTATTATAATTTCTTTCATATTAGTTGAAATTACATATTTGTTAGTTGTTGTATTCGAATTGTTCTCTGTATTACGTGAATCGGCAATTAGCCGCGAGTGATTTTAAATGTCTTTTTTTCCTGCAAAAATGACACATTGTACAGAGAGAGTTCTAAACACGGGAAACATGACCCCCTTCATAGACATACTATAGAGTATATAGTATATAGAAGGGGGCATGTTTCCCGTGTTTAGAACTCTCTCTGTACAATGTGTCATTTTTGCAGGAAAAAAAGACATTTAAAATCACTCGCGGCTAATTGCCGATTCCCGTAATACAGAGAACAATTCGAATGTTGTATTGTAACTAACAAATATGTAATTTCAACTAATATGAAAGAAATTATAATAGCGGATATAACGAATGCTTCGAATGCTTCGAGATTCAGTATATCTAATATAGAGAACTGTTCCTGCAGTGTCATTTTTGCAGGAAAAAAAAACTATTTAAAATCACGAGTCGCAGCTATTTGCCGGCAAATGAATTGTTGGATCCGTAATACAGAGAACTGTCATTCATTGAAGTCATTGATAAAAAAATGCGTAGGGGTCCCCCCAAATTCAATAACCAGGCCCTTCAGGTCTGGGATGGATATTAAGGGGGACCCCAGCCAAAAAAAAAAAAAAATGACGTAGGGTCCCCCTCAAAATCCATATCAGACCCTTGAGGTCTGGGATGGATTTTAAGGGGAACCCTAGCCAAAAAAAATGGCGTGGGGTCCCCCATAAAATCCATACCAGACCCTTATCCGAGCACGCAACCTGGCAGGCCGCAGGAAAGGAGGGGGGGACGAGAGCGGCCCCCCCTCCCGCCTGAACCGTACCAGGCCACATGCCCTCAACATTGGGAGGGTGCTTTGGGGTCCCCCCCAAAGCACCTTGTCCCCATGTTGATGAGGACAAGGGCCTCATCCCCACAACCGTGCCCGGTGGTTGTGGGGGTCTGCGGGCGGGGGCTTATCGGAATCTGGAAGCCCCCTTTAACAAGGGGACCCCCAGATCCCGGCCCCCCCCCTGTGTGAAATGGTAAGGGGGTACTTTGTACCCCTACCATTTCACCAAAAAAGTGACAAAAATGGTAAAAATGACAGGAGACGGTCTTTGACAATTCCTTTATTAAAATCTTCTTTCTTCTTTCTTCTTTCTTCTTTCTTCTGGTCTTCCTTTCTTCATCTTCTCCTTCCGTCATCTTCTTCCTTCGATTCGCTTCTTCTTCCTCCGGTCTTCTCGTCCTTCTCGTCCGGCGTCGTCCTTCTCGTCCGGTGTCGTCCTTCTCGTCCGGCATCGTCGTCTCTTCTCGCAGGCCGCTCCTCGCAATGGGAGGCTCCCGCTCTGTGAGGCTCCGCTCCGGGTGACAGGTCTTGTATAACGAATATATAAAAAAGGCTGCGCTAAGTGAAAAATTAGTACAATATTGAATAACAGTAATGCATAAATCAACCAAATATTACCATGGGTGAAAAAATAGTCCAAAACTCAAGAGCAAAAAATGGATGTTGACATCCAGTGAGACAAAAAAGTCAGACTGTCTAATACTGAAAACCAAAATAGGCTATTGAAAGCCCATATGTGATATAAGGCGAAAATGTTGTTCAAACAAATTAGGCACAACAATATAAAGTGTCCAAGTGACAGTAGATCCCGTCAAACAGTGACAATAAGTGACATCAGCCGTGACTCCAATGGCTTTTCCAAAGTGATATCCAAACAGTAAAGTGACAAGTGCTTAGTGTTCCCACCACCAGGCTAGATGCAGGCTTACCAGATGGGAGTGGAATAAACGCATGTGGCTATAGCCCAGCCCAGGCCTTTTCCTCCAGGGTAACGTGGGTCCTCTAGGGTATCGTGGCTCAGCCTCTATCTCCGGATTGGGTTGTAGTCACCTTAGATAGTAACGGTCCAGGAGATCCACAGCTGTAGGGGAGTCTCTCTTGGTCTCCACCGAGATTTACCCAAACAGAGAGGCAGGGGAAAAGAGGAACACACCATGGGTGGAATCCAACAGGTTTATTGGTAAAAAGACGCCAATAGGCGTAAATAAAACAAGATAAAAAATATGTTTTTAAAAATTCGCGGCCGTATTTTTTATCTTGTTTTATTTACGCCTATTGGCGTCTTTTTACCAATAAACCTGTTGGATTCCACCCATGGTGTGTTCCTCTTTTCCCCTGCCTCTCTGTTTGGGTAAATCTCGGTGGAGACCAAGAGAGACTCCCCTACAGCTGTGGATCTCCTGGACCGTTACTATCTAAGGTGACTACAACCCAATCCGGAGATAGAGGCTGAGCCACGATACCCTAGAGGACCCACGTTACCCTGGAGGAAAAGGCCTGGGCTGGGCTATAGCCACATGCGTTTATTCCACTCCCATCTGGTAAGCCTGCATCTAGCCTGGTGGTGGGAACACTAAGCACTTGTCACTTTACTGTTTGGATATCACTTTGGAAAAGCCATTGGAGTCACGGCTGATGTCACTTATTGTCACTGTTTGACGGGATCTACTGTCACTTGGACACTTTATATTGTTGTGCCTAATTTGTTTGAACAACATTTTCGCCTTATATCACATATGGGCTTTCAATAGCCTATTTTGGTTTTCAGTATTAGACAGTCTGACTTTTTTGTCTCACTGGATGTCAACATCCATTTTTTGCTCTTGAGTTTTGGACTATTTTTTCACCCATGGTAATATTTGGTTGATTTATGCATTACTGTTATTCAATATTGTACTAATTTTTCACTTAGCGCAGCCTTTTTTATATATTTGCCTTTCATGCTTATCACATGCGGTTGCTGCTTATTTATATATATTTTAATTTTATTTTTAATTTTGCACATTGTGTTGGTTTAGCGCGATTTTCTTTGGGCTATCTTGTATAACGAAGACACCTGGTGACCCCGCCCCCCCTCTGAGGTGCCTTCGTTATAAAAGACCTGTCACCCGGAGCGGAGCCTCACAGAGCGGGAGCCTCCCATTGCGAGGAGCGGCCTGCGAGAAGAGACGAACGATGCCGGACGAGAAGGACGACGCCGGACGAGAAGGACGAGAAGACCGGAGGAAGAAGAAGCGAATCGAAGGAAGAAGACGATGGAAGAAGATGCCGGAAGGAGAAGATGAAGAAAGGAAGACCAGAAGAAAGAAGATTTTAATAAAGGAATTGTCAAAGACTGTCTCCTGTCATTTTTACCATTTTTGCCACTTTTTTGGTGAAATGGTAGGGGTACTTTTGTACCCCCTTACCAATTCACACAGGGGGGGGCCGGGATCTGGGGGGTCCCCTTGTTAAAGGGGGCTTCCAGATTCCGATAAGCCCCCCGCCCGCAGACCCCCACAACCACTGGCCAGGGTTGTGGGGATGAGGCCCTTGTCCTCATCAACATGGGGACAAGGTGCTTTGGGGGGACCCCAAAGCACCCTCCCAATGTTGAGGGTATGTGGCCTGGTACGGTTCAGGCGGGAGGGGGGGCGCTCTCGTCCCCCCCTCCTTTCCTGCGGCCTGCCAGGTTGCGTGCTCGGATAAAGGGTCTGGTATGGATTTTGAGGGGGACCCCCACGCCATTTTTTTTTTTTTTTGGCCGGGGTTCCCCTTAAAATCCATCCCAGACCTGAAGGGTCTGGTATGGATATTTGGGGGGGACCCTACGCCATTTTTTTTTTGGCTGGGGTCCCCCTTAATATCCATACCAGACCTGAAGGGCCTGGTTATTGAATTTGGGGGGACCCCTACGCTTTTTTTTTTTTTATATCAATGAATGACTGTTTTTTAAATAGCTTTTTTTTCTGCAAAAATGACACTTTGTCATTCGAATTCATTCGAATGCATTCGAATTCATTCGAATGCATTCAAATTCATTCGTTATATCTGCTATAATAATTTCGTTTGAATTAGTTGAAATTTGATATTGGTAGTTGGATTCGAATAATTTGGAGCTGAAATTCGTAAACGGAATTTTTCCTGCAAAAATGACACTTTGTCATTCGAATTCATTCGAATCCATTCGAATTCATTCGAATTCATTCGAATTCATTCGAATCATTCGGCGACGAAATTCGTAAACGGAATTTCGTATTCCGTACGGAATTCGTAAAAAAAAAAAATTCGTACTACAGATTCGTAAATTCGTACGAATTTCGAAAAATTCGTACGAATTACGAATTCGTACGAAACGAATCGCACATGTCTATTAGCTGTCTTTGTTAGTACATATTGAACACAGCACAGATTTTTTACACAATATGATGGACTTACCTGGTTTGTTCAACCCTGCAAAATATATAAAATGAGAACATTAGATTTTTTTTCTCAGCCTGTATCTCTTGCAATTAGCAAATCACCATTCTACATGAAATTACATTTTATTACAAATATAAGTATACAATTTTCATTTACACTTCACACACAAAACATAAAACAAGGTTCATATTCTACTGTACATGAATACAAAATAGAAAATAATAATTAGGTAAATTTGAGTATAATTTGATGAATGCAACATTAAGGTCCCATTTTTACGTGGCAATTTGGAATTGCCTGCAGAATCGTTTTGTGATTCTGTCTGTGATTCCAAATTGCGGTAAACTTGCTGTACAACTCACAATGCGTTATTGGATGCCATTAAGAATGAATGAAACCAAACATTATGCAATTTTGCCACGGTTAATGCATGACAAAATCATGTGGACGTTACTGCAAAGCATGCCTTTGAGCTTCTGTTGGGCAACAGACCCGCATTTACTTCAACGGGCGGTCCTATGTGCAATACACAGAAACGTGTAAAAATCTCACCAAAAAAACGAAATCACAAATGCTCCCACTATACGAGATGTAAACTGGGCCTATCAGTGGTAGTATAACTGCTGCTATGAAGCCCAGGGGTTGGAGGGGGCCCTATTAAGGGGCTGTTGTGTCAACATAAATTGAGAAATCTACAGCCTTGTTAAACAGATTATCTGCCACCTGTGCTCCGTGTTAAGTGAAGACTGCTGCAACCCAATATGTGAATGCAAGAAACACCAAATTATAATACTCAATAGGTGGGAGTCTCTTTAACCACTTGCCGACCAGCCGCCATTATTATACTGTGGCAGGTCGGCTCATTCCTGCAAATCGCCATTGGTGTACGCCGCCTCCTTTAAGAGCCATAGCAGGTGCGCCCGCTGCACGGAGGGGGACCTAATACACGTGACCAGCAGCCGTGATGTCCGTCGGCCACCTGTGATCACAGGAAAGAGAGCCAGAATGGGGATCTGTCAATGTAAACAGACAAATCCACATTCTGACAGGGGTGGAGAGTTATCTGCTGTTCCTAGTCATTACGAAACAGCAATCTCTCTTCTCCTTCAGTCAGTTCCCTCCCCCCACAGTTGGAAAACACCTCCCAGAGAACACATTTAACCCCTTGATCGCACCCTAGTGTTAACCCTTCCCTGCCAGTGACATTTACACAGTAATCAGTGCATTTTTATAACACTGATCGCTATATAAATGTCAATGGTCCCAAAAAATTGTCCGATGTGTCCTCCGCAATGTCACAGTCCTGCTAAAAATGTTAAATCACCACCATTATTAGTAAAAAAAATATAATAATACCATAAATCTATCCCCTATTTTGTAGAGCTATAACTTTTGCGCAAACCAATCAATATACGATTTTTTTTTTACCAAAAATATGTAGAAGAATATATAACAGCCTAAACTGATGAAGACATTTATTCTTTTTGGGGAATATTTATTATAGCAAAAAGTAAAAATTATTGTTTTTTTTATTAAAAATTGTCGGTCTTTTTTTGTTTATAGCGCAAAAAATAAAAACCGAAGGGGTGATCAAATACCACCAAAAGAAAGCTTCTTTTTTTTTGTACAGCGTCGCACGACCACGCAATTGTCAGTTACCGCAATGAAAAAAATGGCCCGGTCATTAAGAGGGAAAATCTTCCGGTAAGTGGTTAAATTAAGCCAAATTTGTTGTACAGCTTAATATAAATATCACATTAAAAATAATCATAAAAACACTTAAAAAGAACTTTTCTTTCAAATGGCAAAGTGACACTATCAAATACTTGGGAATATATATACCCAAAGATATGGGGAAACTTCAAGAAAGTAACTATCTGCCACTAGTACAAAAAATAACGAAACTACTCCAGAAATACAACAAAGGGATCTTCTCATGGACAGGTCGCATAAATATTATAAAAATGGATATACTCCCAAAAATACTCTATGTGTTTCAGACAGTTCCAATATTTCCTCTAAAAAATATACTGAATTCCCTACGGAAACTCATTGGGAGTTTTATATGGGCAGGTAAACCTGCTAGAGTAAGCAGGGAGATCCTTACAAGACGTAAAAGAGATGGAGGCCTAGCCCTCCCTGACCTATCAATATACCTCAAAGCAGTACTGATGACTAGGATTGTAGATTGGTTTCATAATACAAGAAATAAACAATGGGTGAAGCTAGAGGAAGAGATTTTGAATACAAATTTAAAGACCTTACCCTGGATAAAGAAAGAAAAAAGACCGCCCAAACAAGATATGCCACTCCTGGTCGAAGCAACACTGAAAATGTGGGATGGATTGATGAAGAGGGGAATAGGGTCATCCTACGTTGGCCCAATGACACCCCTCTTCTGCAACCCTGACTTCCCACCAGCGAGTGGAACAAAAACCTTTTTAAAATGGCAAAGAAAAGATAATATCAGAATTATACAAACAATGGAGAACAATAGACTCATCCGATTAGAGGATATGGGTAGAGAACACGCAAATAAGTGGATACAATATAGACAACTCCAGGAATATATATTTACCCTAGAGAAAGCAGGGACACTCGATAGAATACCAACGACATTAGAAACACTACTTTTACAAGAACAAAAACCCACACATAATCTATCTAATATTTATGAATATTTAATTTCGAATAGGGAAATACAGGAATTAAACTATATAAAAAAAATGGGAAGAAGAACTAGGTATGGCCATACCCGGAGAAAAATGGGATAAAGCAATTACACTAACACACAAGATGTCGCTCTCTAATAGACACCAAGAAAGAAATTATAAATTATTGGTTAGATGGTATAAATGCCCGATTGACATGCACAGAATTAACGTAGAAAATGACGACACCTGTTGGAGATGTCAGAATGCAATCGGTACAATGTCACATATATGGTTCTATTGCCCAGGAGTACATATATTTTGGGAAAAAATATACAAAATATACTATGAGATGACAGACATAAACATACAACCAGATATATTGATTTCCATATTATCAATGATACCGGGATCGATTAAAAAGATAAAAAAAGGGATATTAAAACATTGCTTAACAGCAGCTAGAACAGTTATAGCAAGAAAATGGAAAAACAACATATCTCCTTCAATAGAGGAATGGATAGCGGAAATGGAGGACATGCGCTTACTGGAAGAGAGGATCAAAAGTGAAAAAGACCTAAAAGGCCAAATAAGAGAAACATGGCAAAAATGGGAACAGTATAAGATAGCATCCTCTATATTGTTGACAATATGAACAAAGTAATTAAGATATATGCTGGAGGCGGAAGATAAGGGAGGGAGAAGGACGTGGAGGGAGATTGTTCCCGAATTATTTTTTTTTTTTTTTTTTCTTCTTTTTATACATATATATTTTTTTATTTATTTATTTTTTTTTTCATTTGTTTTTTTTTTTTTTTGGTTTATATGTGTGTCGTGGTATGTCTGTTTATAAGAGAAGTTTTACCAATAGGAGATAAGAATGGTTATAGAATGTATGATTGATTAATAGCTTATCGATAATATGAATGGTTATAGAATGTATGATGGATTATTAGTATACTGATAATATACATTATATATTATATAGTACATTGATACACAAGCAAAGAGAGTAGAAAATGTTAAATAGATATAACAACATAAATGTGTATATATAATGTATTATTGAAAATGAAACATGTATGACGAGAAAATGTGAAAAATTATGATAAAATAAAGATTTAAAAAAAAAAAAAAAAATAATCATAAAATATGTGCAATTTAAGCTCTCAAATGCACATTCAAATACATATTATAATATATATATATATATATATATATATATATATATATATATATATTATATTATATACGGTCTTTCCAAATATATCAAGATAAGCTCAAACAAATAAGTTATGTGGTGAGAAAATCTTTAAATACATAAAAATTGGCAAGGGTGTAGACGTGTGAGGAGATAGGTCTCTCACACACCCGGACCAGATAGAGACAGAGAGATTCGCTGCAGGACTTGATGCACCTGAGGAGCAAATTGACCTGATTTAGAGCGGAGGAGGGTAAGCCGGGACGGACTGTGCGCACACAGGCTCGCAGACAGAGAGCAAGGGAAGTGAATCGGGAGAAGGAACCTCCCAGAGCGAGGCACAGCTGCGGCGAGATCATGTCCACCCGCAGACGAGCCACCATGCAGCCAGCTGGAAGAGGAATAAGAAGCGTGGATGGAGGGCTCAGAGCGTACATGACACCACAGAGAGGCAATGCCACAGCCGCCACACAGCAGCGACGCGGCTCCCCAGAAGCCGGCGGAAGCTTGGGAGTGACGGGACGCGGATCCCCCACAATACAGGTGCACAGTCACACGGCGAACAGCCCAGGGATTGAAGGTAGAGGACGGCAGTGGACAGCAGGAAACAGCCGGGCCAGGGCGAATGGAGACATGGCGGCGACTTGAAAGCGACAGAAGAATCAAGGGGGGTGGCGCAAACCCCTAAAGGTACAAGAGGGATTGGAGGGGGGCTGGATAAAGAGAAGGGGGGACTCCCTGAGCTGGGCACTACACCATCAGATACAGGGACACAGACACCCCTTTCTGAAAGCAGGAGGAACCCACAGGAGATGTTGACAAGAAGCCCCCCCACCCCACCCAAAATCATACAAGCCCGCACACCCCAGAACAGACAGATACACCGCAAAAATTAACAGGAAAACCAACAGAAGTCCAGGTATCGGAAGGAGGGAGTAATGATACAGGGGACCCGGGACTATCAGAAGTAAGAGAATTAAGAGAAGACACTGGAAAAAAAAGAGACAGGTGCCACAAAAGGGATGAAATATTTGAATACACCACCATTAGAAATAGAGGAAATAGCCCCAAGGGGTATTACAGTGAAAGCGGGAACAGAACAAGACTTTAATGACCTCAGAAATTTAATAAGAGCATTACCAACAAAAGCGGACATTCAGGAGTTCATTTTAAAAGTAGAGAACACATGCAAACAAGCAGTGGAAGATTTGAGGCAGGAGGTCGGTGCGGTAGGACATAGAGTGGAACTTCTAGAGGAAGAACAAGATGAAATAAAATTGGCAATGGGAGAGGCCCAAGAGATCATCAACAAACAGGAGGATATGATGAATAGATTCAAAGATCAACTAGATGATTTTGAAAACAGGGAACGCCGTCAGAATATTAGAATACGTGACCTGCCAGAAAGATATAGTCAGAGTCAGAGTTAAAAGTGACCGCACAAAAAAAATGTTCTACAAATTTTGGGCCAGGGTGGAGGAGAGCTGATTGAAATTGATAGAATACACCGAATCACAAATCTATCCAAACAAAACAAAGAAAGATCAAGGGATGTAATTTGTAAAATCCACAAATACACAGAAAAAGAAGCAATAATGAAAGCCACAAGGGATACACCTACAATTAAATTTGAAGGCTCAGATGTGGCACTGTTCCCTGATATATCCCGGAGAACTTTAATGCAACGTAGGATGGTGCGTCCCCTGTTGGAAGTTTTGAGAAAAAGGGAGATAAGATATCAATGGAGCTATCCATTTGCACTGACAGCAACTCGAGATGGCAGAACAGCAGTTCTCCGCACAAAAGACGACTTGCAGAAATTTTTGGAGATACTGGATCTCCCACAGACAGACTTTGAGGACTGGAGAATGAATACAGTAAAGAAGATAATACAGCGGCCAGGGCAGTGGTCATGAATTTTAGAAAGAGCATAAAGGAAACAGAGCAGGAGGGGAATGGGTGTTTTTTTTATTTATTTATTTTTTTTCCAGCACTTAGCAACACTTGGTGAACACAAGGGGTAGTTGTATGGACTGGGCCACATACACAAGGAACTGTATTCGGGATTTTTTTTTTTTTTTTTTACCACTCAGCAGCACCTGGTGGACACACAGGGGTAGATGTATGTTTTTTTTTTTCCCTCCCCTTGGGGAGAGAATGTCTTAATCAATTACCGACATTTTTGAAGAACTGAAATAAGCTGAAGTAATGTTATCAATGTGATTAATGAAATTTGAATTTAGAAATTGCATTTTGGAAACACTTGGTGGAAAAGTAGGGATAACAGGATAGAATGTGTTATTATGCATAATCTATATGTGAGTGTTGTGAAGGATGGGAGGGGGAGGGGGAGAGGTGTGATTTTTTTTTCTCTTCCTGCTCGGGGTAATGCCCGGCACATATTTCTATTAAGTGGTTAGAGGGGTTTGTATAGAACAGGTGTTATAGCTTTGAAGCCAGAGTGAAAAACCTCAAAGAAATAAGGTGGATAGGTGGGAGATCCAAAGAAGGTGCTTAATCTATAAAACTAGATGAGAAAATGGTCCGGAGGGTGGAGGGGGCTTAAATTTTATTTTTTTTTATTTATAAGTAGATAGGTCCTGATGAGGGACTGGAGAACCTGCTGGATGCAGGAGGGAGTAAGGGGGAGACAGGGCAGAAAACTGCCAGTCTCAGGGGACTCCCTAATAGATGGCACGACTTGGGGAAAAGAGTGCCTAGGGGCAAAAGAAGTAAGGAAACAGGAAGTGGAATAGAGTTCCCTAGTAAGATAGATACAATTTTAGAAGGCAAAATATTTCAGATAATATATAAGGGGTGGAAAAAATAAAAATTTAAAGACAGAAAATGGCAGAAAAATTCAAAATAATGACGTATAATGTCAGAGGATTAAACTCATCACATAAGAGGGAGCGTCTGTGTCAGGAAATGCGCCATTATGCAGTTGACATCATATACATGCAGGAGATGCATCTCATGCCCGGAGCAACACCCAAACTACCGAGGTTTGGATATAACCAGTGTCATGCATACTCACCGATAAAAGGAGCGAGAGGGGTCTCTATTGCATTTAAACGGACTTGCCCTGTGAAATTTATAGAAACACAGCAGGATCCAGAAGGAAGATTTTTATTCATTAAAGGATCTCTGTATGGAGTATGTTATACGTTTGCATCTGTTTACGCACCTAACAACTAGACATGTGCAATTAGTTTTGTACGAATTCGTAATTCATACGAATTTTTTCGAAATTCGTACGAATTTACGAATCCGTAGTACGAATTTTTTCGAATACGAATTCCGTACGGAATACGAAATTCCGCTTACGAATTTCGTCGCCAAATTATTTGAATCCGACTACCAAATATCGAATTTCAACTAATATGAAAGAAATTATTATAGCGGATATAACGAATGATTCGAATGAATTCAAATGACAAAGTGTAATTTTTGCAGGAAAAATTCCGTTTACGAATTTCAGCTCCAAATTATTTGAATCAAACTACCAATATTGAATTTCAACTAATTCGAAAGAAATTATTATAGCATATATAACGAATGATTCAAATTAATTTGAATGATTCGAATGACAAAGTGTCATTTTTGCAGGAAAAAAAGCTATTTAAAATCACTCGCGGCTATTGCTGGCTAATGAATTGTCGGCACCGTAACACAGAGAACAGTCATTCATTGAAAAAAAAAAAAAAGCGTAGGGGTCCCCCCAAATTCAATAACCAGGCCCTTCAGGTCTGCTATGAATATTAAGGGGAACCCCAGCCAAAAAAAAAATGGCGTGGGGTCCCCCCTAAATATCCATACCAGACCCTTCAGGTCTGGGATGGATTTTAAGGGGAACCCCCGGCCAAAAAAAAAAAAAATGGCGTGGGGTCCCCCTCAAAATCCATACCAGACCCTTTATCCGAGCACGCAACCTAGCAGGCCGCAGGAAAAGAGGGGGGACAAGAGTGCCCCCCCTCCTGAACCGTACCAGGCCACATGCCCTCAACATTTGGAGGTTGCTTTGGGGTCCCCCCCAAAGCACCTTGTCCCCATGTTGATGAGGACAAGGGCCTCATCCCCACAACCCTGGCCATTGGTTGTGGGGGTCTGCGGGCGGGGGGCTTATCGGAATCTGGAAGCCCCCTTTAACAAGGGGACCCCCAGATCGCGCCCCCCCTGTGTGAAATGGTAAGGGCACCATTTCACCAAAAAAGTGTCAAAAATTGTAAAAATGACAGGAGACGGTCCTTGACAATTCCTTTATTAAAATCTTCTTTCTTCTGGTCTTCTTCCTTCTTCCTTTCTTCATCCTTCGGTTTCTTCATCTTCTCCTTCCGGCATCTTCTTCCATCTTCTTCTTCCTCCGATGCGCTTATTCTTGCTCCGGTCTTCTCGTCCGGCATCTTCTTCCATGGCTTAGGCATCTCTTCTCGGGCCGCTCCTCGCAATGGGAGGCTCCAGCTGTGTGAGGCTTTGCTGCGTCTGACAGGTCTTTTATAACCTCATGACGTCACCGTGCGTCAGAGGGGGCGGGGTCACCAGGCGGCCCCGCCCCCTCTGTTTTAAAAGACCTGTCAGACGCAGCAAAGCCTCACACAGCGGGAGCCTCCCATTGCAAGGAGCGGCCCAAGAAGAGACGCCAACGCCATGGAAGAAGATGCCGGATGAGAAGGACAAGAAGACCGGAGCAAGAAGAAGCGGATCGGAGAAAGAAGAAGATGAAAGAAGAAGATGGAAGAAGATGCCGGAAGGAGAAGATGAAGAAACCGAAAGATGAAGAAAGGAAGAGCAGAAGAAAGAAGATTTTAATAAAGGAATTATCAAAGACCGTCTCCTGTCATTTTTACAATTTTTGTCACCTTTTTTGGTGAAATGGTAGGGGTACTTTTGTACCCCCTTACCATTTCACACAGGGGGGGAGCCAGGATCTGGGGGTCCCCTTGTTAAAGGGGGCTTCCAGATTCCGATAAGCTCCCTGCCCGCAGACCCCCACAACCAATGGCCAGGGTTGTGGGGATGAGGCCCTTGTCCTCATCAACATGGGGACAAGGTGCTTTGGGGGGGACCCCAAAGCACCCTCCCAATGTTGAAGGCATGTGGCCTGGTACGGTTCAGGAGGGGGGCGCTTTCGTCCCCCCTCTTTTCCTGTGGCCTGCCATGGATACTGAGGGGGACCCCACGCCATTTTTTTTTTTTTTTGGCCGGGGGTTCCCCTTAAAATCCATCCCAGACCTGTAGGGTCTGGTATGGATATTTAGGGGGGACCCCACGCCATATTTTTTATTTTTTTTTGGCTGGGGTTCCCCTTAATATCCATAGCAGACCTGAAGGGCCTGGTTATTGAATTTGGGGTGACCCCCACGCTTTTTTTTTTTTTATCAATGAATGACTGTTCTCTGTGTTACGGAGCCGACAATTCATTAGCCGGCAATAGCCGCGAGTGATTTTAAATAGCTTTTTTCTCCTGCAAAAATGACACTTTGTCATTCGAATCATTTGAATTCATTTGAATCATTTGAATTCATTCAAATTCATTTGTTATATCCGCTATAATAATTTCCTTCGTATTAGTTGAAATTCGATATTTGGTAGTTGGATTCAAATTATTCTATGTTTTACGGGAACCGGCAATGCATTAGCCGTGAGTGATTATTAACGATTCATAACGATTCTAATTTTTTTTAACGATTCGTACGAAATTCGTATTTCGTACGAATTCGAACAGAATTCGTACACAAATTACGATTTTTTTTTTACGAATCGAAACGGAACGAAATGGAACAAATTTTTTGACAGTTCCCATGTCTACTAACAACGGGACAACTGACTTTTTGATAAAAACAATGAGAAAATTAGAAAAAATTAAGGAGGGTTGTGTAATTCTAGGAGGAGATTTAAATATTATCATGAATCAGGAACTAGATACAACATCCGAAAAAATGGGTAGCTCATTAAAAGCATTGAAACAGGTGAAAAGTCAGTTGAGGCGGGCCCACTTGGTGGATACATGGAGAGCATATAACGAAGGGATAAAAGATTACAGCTATTACTCAAAAACACATAAAGTTTATTCACGGTTGGATATCTTTCTAGTGGATCAGTATTACCTGGATTGGGTCAAAGAAGTAAAAATGGGGGCGATCACAATATCAGATCATGCGCCGGTAGTAATGATATTTCAACCAGTATCAGGAGGCCAAAGGGAACGGACTTGGAGGTTAAATGAGACACTGCTGGATGGTGAACAGATAGCGGGAGATATACAAAGTAAAATGATAACCTACTTTAAATAAAATAGAACGGGAGAGGTCTCAGAGCAAATAGTGTGGGAAGCCCATAAGGCAGTTATGAGAGGAGAATTAATAGCTCATGGTTCACGAGTGAAGAAAGAAAAAAGAAAGGAATTAGAAGACCTATTAGAAAATATTTCAGAACTAGAAAATAAACATAAAAATAGTCTAGATCCGGAGGAGGCGCAACATTTGGAGAAACTTAGGGCTGACCACATAAAATGCTTAGATAGGAAGACCAAAAATAAATATAGATTTTACGCACATAGATTCTATGAACATGGGAACAAGTGTGGTAAATTATTAGCAAACCAATTAAAACAACAAGAACTTTCCCATGTTCATAGCATCCAAGCGGGAGAAAAAAAATAGAAGACACAAAAGCTATAGCAAAGGAATTTGAAATATTCTACAAAAGCCTTTATAAAATTGAAACACCAAGGTGGGTAGGTAGTGGAGAGGGGAAGGTGGAAGAGATTAGGGAATATGTTGGCGGTTCCTCACTCCCATCTCTACCCCTAGAAGTAGTACAAAAAATGGAAAACCAGATAACGGAGGACGAGGTTAGGATAGCAATAGAAAATCTACCCAGTGGGAAGAGTCCAGGGCCGGACGGACTAACGAGCGCATATTATAAAAAATATATAGATATCCTGAAGAAACGATTATGTGAATATTTCAATCAAGTAACAGCAGATAATCCACTATCCCCAGAAGCATCGCTAGCTTATTTAACAGTAATCCTGAAACAGGGGAAAGACCCAAGATACTGTGCAAATTATAGGCCTATATCCCTGTTAAATACAGACAATTATTTGCGAAAATACTGGCAACAAGACTCCAAGAAGGAACACCAGGAATAGTACATATGGACCAGACAGGTTTTATGCAAGGGAGAGAAACAAAAAAAAACACAATACGAGCCTTGAATATACTACATTGGATGCAGAATGGTCCAAGTAAGAAGCCCGGCGTAATGATATCATTGGATGACGAAATGGCCTTTGATAGAGTGAGCTGGGTCTTCATGGTGGAGGTACTGAGGAAAATAGGATTAGGGGACAGGATGCTAGGATGGGTAAGAGCACTATATGTCAACCCAAGAGCAAGGGTCAAAGTGAACGGGGCTTTATTAGAAGGATTTGATATTCAGAATGGCACTAGGCAAGGTTGGCCACTGTCCGCAATACTATTTTCCTTGGTACTGGAACCTTTCCTGTGTAGGATAAGAGAGAGAAAAGAAATAAAGGGAATAAAAATTGGAGCCAGGGAGTATAAAGTCTCAGCATACGCTGACAATCTGTTGTTCACATTGTCAAACTCTTTAGACTCCCTGGGTGAAGTGATGAAGGAGGTTGGGAAATTTGGCTTGTTGTCGAACTTCAAAATAAATATAGAAAAATCGATATTACTACTAGGGTTGAGCAAACCCGAACTGTAACTATTGGCTGTATGTTTGGGTTCGGGTCCAGTGTTCGGAGATGTATTGGCGCCTTTTACAAGCTGCAGGGCAGCCAATCGACGCTAGTTTCACTAGTGTGCCCTTAGAAGCCATCACAGCCATGCCTACTAATGGCATGGCTGTGATTGGGCAGTGCAGCATGTGACCCAGCCTCTATATATAGTCCAGACACACAGCACACAGCGTCATTCTGCTATAGACAGGTTCCTGTGCTGCTGAGAGGATTTTAGGAGTTATGCCGCGTACACACGTTCGGACTTTGTCCGCCGGACCTAGTCCAGCGGACAAACCGCCGGACTTTCTGAGGGTGTGACTTGCCCACACACGCCCGGACTTCTCCGGTGGACAATCCGTGGGAAAAAGTCTGCGGGACTTTTGAAAATGAACGGACTTGCCCACACACGGAGCATTCCGTTCATTTAGAACGTAACTGCAGGTAGACGGGGCTAGCGAAGGCAGTGAATGCCGCCGTGCTAGCCCCCGTCACCTGGCATGGATTCAAAGGGAATCCCCACACCGAAAAAAACGGCGTGGGCGTCCCCCCCAAATCCACCTCAGACCCTTATCCGAGCATGCAGTCCGGCAGGCCAGGAAAGGGGTGGGGACAAGCGAGCGCCCCCCCCGAGCCATACCAGGCCGCGTGCCCTCAACATGGGGGGTGCCCTGGGGAAAAGGGGGCCGTGCGGCAGTGCAATGCCAAGTCCAGCGGATAATTTTAAAACAAAACTTAAAACCTAGTCTGCCGGACTTTTGGCGCCAAAAAGTCCGCCGGCGCTCACACACGAGGGGATTGTCCGGCGGACTCGAGTCCAGCGGCCAATCCCGCGGGATAGTCCCTTTGTGTGTATGCGGCATTAGTGTGATAAAGTCAGTCAGTCAGTCAGTCCACATTCCTTAACTTTTCTTCAAATTAGTTAGATCAGTGAGCGATCTACAAAGCTAGAGTAGAGTAGAGAGTTTCTTTAGTAAGGAAGAGAAAGAGGCAGAGAGAATTATTCAAGAGATTCCTAAATCAATTGTACCCTGGCTGGGGTGCAGTGCACAGTCTTTTAACAGTGCCATGAGGCCAGTGCCAGACAAAATATAAGTTTTACCTGCAAGCTCAGTGCACCATCACTGCACTGCATATTTTAGTAAGAGATACACCATACTCTGTGTGTATTCTGATATTGGAAAAACATTGCAAAAAAAATTAATTTTGCAGTGTTTTTTTCCCCAATAGCATTTTCTGCGTGTTCATAAACGCTTTAGACACTATCCGTGTATTCTGCTATTGACAAAAACGCCCATTTAGGGCGAGATCATAAATTTTGAAATTATGAGGAGATCATCAAAAAGGGGACGTGGCCCGGGTCGTGGTGCTGCTGGTGGCGCTCCTGTTGCAGGAAGAGGACATGGTCGATCTGTGCCAGCTACACGCACTAGTGAAACACCTTCCTCAGGTGAGAGTAGGAGACAGAGCCTGCAGCGGTATTTCGGCGCGCCTAATGAGGCTGTACGAATGTTGAGGCCAGGACAAGTACAGGCGATAGTAGATTGGGTTGCTGCTGACAGTGCCTCCGGTTCCTTCACATTGTCTCCCACCCAGTCTCCTGATGAAAGTTCAGAGTTGGCACCTGCAGCCGATGTCCATCAGTCTTTCACCTCACCCCCTTGCAAATCAGCCAATCAGTCTGAGCAGTCTCTTCTGCTTTTTGATGACTCTGTTAGCAGGGTTTCCCAGGGCCATCCACCTAGCCCTGCCCCAGAAGTGAAAGAGATTGTGTGCACCGATGCCCAACCACTTATGTTTCATGATGAGTACATGGGAGGACCATCGCAGCACGTCTCGGATGATGACGAAACACAGGTGCCAACTGCTGCTGCTTTCGCCATTGTGCAGACCGACAAGGAGGGCAGGGGTAAAGACTGGGTGGAAGATGATGTGGAGGACGATGAGGTCCTTGACCCCACATGGAATCAACGTCATGCAGGTGACCAGTGTAGTTCGGAGGAAGAGGCGGTGGTCGCACAGAGCCACCAGCACAGCAGAAGAGGTCTGGTACTGGTACTGGTACTAGTCTGGTACTGCCCAACGCAGCAAGGGACCGAGCACACCAAAGCCAGGTCCAAGGAGTTCCCTAGCGTGGCAGTTCTTCAGACAATGTGCTGATGACAAGACACGAGTGGTTTGCACGCTGTGCAATCAGAGCCTGAAGTGAGGCATAAACGTTCTCAACCTGAGCACAACCTGCATGACCAGGCATCTAAGTGCAAAGCACAAGATGCAGTGGAGTAGACACCTCAAAAACCAAGAAAGGTCTCTGGCTCCTCCTGCTTTCTCTTCTGCTGCAGTCTTGGCCTCTTCATCCACCTCTGTAGTGACAGTGACACCTGCCAACCCGCAAACAGAGGATCTGCCAGCAACACTACCACCTGGGTCACCAACCATCTCCACAATGTCCCATGGAAGCGTTCAGCTCTCTATTTCCCAAACACTGGAGTGGAAGAGGAAGTACCCCCCTAGCCACCCGCGATCCCTGGCCCTGAATGCCAGCATTTCAAAATTCCTCGCCTTTGAAATGCTGTCATTCCGTCTGGTGGAGACGCAGAGTTTTAAAAGGCTGATGTCATTGGCTGTCCCACAGTACGTCGTGCCCAGCCGCCACTACTTTTCCAGACGAGCTATCCCTTCCCTAAACTAAACGACAGCAGGCAGTTTTAAAACTTTCCTGTTTGGGGGAAAAACCCCACACTGCGCAGGAGTTGTGGAGGGACATGGAACAACAGACCGATGAGTGGTTGTGGCAGTGAGCCTCAAGCCCGGCCTGGTGGTGTGCGATAATGGGCGAAATCTCGTAGAAGCTCTGGGTCTAGTCGGTTTGACGCACATCCCTTGCCTGGCGCATGTGCTGAACTTGGTGGTCCAGAGGTTCCTTAAGAATTACCCCGATATGCCAGAGCTGCTGCAGAAAGTGCGGGCCGTCTGTGCGCACTTTCGGCATTCTCACCCTGCTGCTGCTCGCCTGTCAGCGCTGCAGCGTAACTTCGGCCTTCCCGCTCACCGTCTCATATGTGACGTGCCCACAAGGTGGAACTCCACCTTGCACATGCTTGCCAGACTGTGCGAGCAGCAGCAGGCGATAGTGGAGTTTCAGCTGCAGCACACACGAGTCACTCTGCGGAACTGCACCACTTCACCGCCAATAACTGGGCCTCCATGCGAGACCTTTGTGCCTTGTTGCGCTGTTTCGAGTACTCCAACAACATGGCCAGTGACGATGACGCCTTTCTCAGCGTTACAATCCCAGTTCTATGCCTCCTTGAAAAAACGCTTCAGGCGATGATGGAAGAGGATGTGGCACAGGAGGAGGAGGAAGAGAGTTCATTTCCAAGGCTTTCAGGGCAGTCATTTACAAGTGGCTATGAGGGTGGGTTCCTGCACCAACAAGCGCCAGGTACACAATTATCTGGCAGCAAGGGCACAGTTCTGGAGGATGACGAGGTGGAGGATGAGGAGGAGATGGAGGAGGAGGAACCATGTTCACAGCAGGGTGGCACCCAGACCAGCTCATGTCCATCACTGGTGCATGGCTGGGGGGATACAGAGGACACAGACGATACACCTCCCACAGAGGACAGCTTTTCGTTGCCTCTGGGCAGCCTGGCACACATGAGCGATTACATGCTGCAGTGTCTCTGCAACGACCGCCGAGTTTCCCACATTTTAACTGGTGCTGATTATTGGGTGGCCACCCTGCTGGATCCCTGTTACAAGGACAACGTGCCATCCTTAATTACCTCACTGGAGCGTGATCGTAAGATGCGCAAGTACAAGCGCACGCTGGTAGACGCGCTGCTGGTGGCATTCCCACTTGGCAGCGGGGGTACGGTGGAAGCACAAGGCGAAGGCAGAGGAGGAGGAAGAGGTCGCCAACGCAGCCGGGGCACTGCCAGCACCTCGGAAGGCAGGGTTAGCATGGCTGAAATGTGGAAAAGCTTTGTCAGCACACCACAACAACCAGCACCACCAGATGAGATGGAACATCTTAGCAGGAGGCAGCATTTCACCAACATGGTGGAGCAGTATGTGTGCACACGCCTACACGTACTGAATGACGGGTCTGCCCCCTTCAACTTTTGGGTCTCCAAATTGGGCACATGGCCTGAGCTTGCTCTTTACGCCTTGGAGGTGCTGGCCTGCCCTGCAGCCAGTGTATTATCTGAACGTGTATTTAGCACGGCAGGGGGCGTTATCACAGACAAGCGCAGCCGCCTGTCCAGAGCCAAGCTCACGTTCATTAAAATGGACCAGGCATGGATCCCACAGGACTTGTCCGTACATTGTGCAGAATAGACACATATACCGGTGTTCTGACGAAAACTGTCTTGCTATCGGATAGTGTCCGGCCACTTACTGCGCAGGTGCAGTGCTTGCGCAGTACGGAGGACAAGGAGATTCACTAAATCTCCAAAGATGAACGTCGCCTGCGCAGTGAGTGCAGGTTCAAGCCCGACCATCCAAGTGAACATACGGTAGCACATAGTAACAGGGCCCCTCACGGGCTCACTTGGCTAGGCTTCAACCTCGGATGATGTGGCTTGAACCTGGAGTCACCGCGCATCGTCTTCGGAGAGTTACAAAATTCCCTTGTCCTACGTACTGAGCAAGCGCAGTACAGGGCGGACACTATGCGACGGGGGACAGAATTCGACACATCATTCACCACTAGCCTTACCCAGCCATTGTTGTATTTTTGAACCAGTGTTGGCTACCTTGTCCTCCTAGGTCAAGATTATGATTTTTTCATTTTTTTAATTTCCAAGTATTTTATTTTCCCACTATCTTATCCATTAAATTGAATAATTTTTTCCAGAACGTGCGTAATCTGGGGTATTCCAACCATATGTGCGGCATCGTGCCGTTGAGTTTCTGAGGTTCTTAATGACTTCCTGTACCTCTTCTGCTGAGAAGAGGGCCTCCAGCATTTTATTTTTTTATGTTATTTTAAGTTATTTCCCTATCCACATTTGTTTGCAGATCACTTGCCATGCTCTTAACAACATTTTGTTGCCATTTGCAGCCCTCTAGCCCTTTCCATTACTCCTTTACAGCCATTTTAGTCTTCAAAAGTTTGGGTCCCCATTGACTTCAATGGGGTTCGGAGTTCGGGGTCAAGTTCGGGTCAAGTTCGGTCCCGAACCCGGACTTTTTTCTGAAATTCGGCCAAACCCGCCGAACCCGAACATCCAGGTGTCCGCTCAACTCTAATTACTACACATTCACGTACCTATAGAAATGGAGGTAGGAATGAAAAAGAAAAACTCCCTTATCTGGAGTAAGAAGTTGTTGCATTACCTGGGTGTCCATATATCGGCAGATGTAAAATCACTGTTTGAGAAAAATTACAAGCCCCTAATAGTAAAAATAGAGGAAGACCTACAGAGGTGGAACGGCCAGATGTTAACATTAATGGGAAGAGTCAACACCCTTAAAATGAACATAATTCCTAGATTGTTATATATGTGTTATACACGGTACCAAATCATTATCACAGAAATTTTTCAAAAAGACATGTAAGATGTTCCTGTTATTCATTTGGGGAAAGGGAAGAGCGAGGATTGCATATAACATACTTTGTAGGGATAAGGAAGAGGGAGGAATTGGGTTGCCAGACATGGCAAAATATTATAGAGCAATGGCCCTGGTTCGAATTTTGAACTAGAGCCATGACGGGGAAAAAAAAATCTGGGTAATAATTGAGAAAGAAATGTCAAGAAGGAATCTAGAGGGAGCACCGTGGATACCAGTAAAAGACAGGGGTTTATCTAAATGGACCTCACCGCTGACGCGAAATACTTTGGCAGTTTGGGATAGGTTAAATAGAAAAGGAGCATATGCACCGAAGATTTCCCCATTAACCCCATTAGGACGCTATCCATGGTTTCCCCCAGGGGAGGAGAAAGGGACGCTGGGCCCATGGGAATCAGAGGGAAACACAATGTGTCTCAGATACGCCCCAAGGGGAACCCTCCGTTCACAAAGTGAGATGGAAACAACACAAGGGAATATGAAAATGGCAGGTATAATCAGATGAGGATCTTCTTTAAGAAGATAGAATCACAAATGAGAACCCAGGATTCTTTAACACCATTTGAAAAAAACATGCAGGGAATTAACAAAATCAGACCACCTATTATCTCAGATGTATAAATTGATCAAGAGTGAAGAGAAAAAACTATACCCTATTTATTAAAGAATGGGAAAGGGAACTCGAGTGTACATTTACAACAACACAAATAAAGAAGTTGATAGAAGCTACGCACTCCCTCTCAATAAGCTCCTCAATTCAAGAGATGTCTTATAAATTTTTGTCTAGATGGTATAGAACACCGGTACGACTTGCACAGATGTATGGCACAGGAGAAAAGGGATTTTGGAGAGGATGTGGGGAGGAGGGAACATATCTTCACATCTGGTGGACTTGCCCTGTAATGAGGAAATTCTGGGAGGACATAGCCCCCTTGATCAGGAAGATGTCAGGGGGAAGGATAGAGTTGGAACCAGGGCATTGCCTGTTCCATGGGGCTATGGAATCCAGAAAGAAATATAAAAAAAACAGTATTACACCACATTTATTGAATGCTGCAAAGAGATTGATACCAAGATGGTGGAAACCGGTAACAGGCCCCACAATGAAAGACTGGAAAATGGAGGTAGAGGAAATAAGAGAAGCAGAACGATGGGTATATAAGATTAGAAATAAATCAGACAGATATGAGAATATATGGGCCGACTGGGGAAAATATGTACAAGAGATAGAGAAAGAAATAATTGCCAATAATTAAGAAAGACTAGGAAGAAGAAAAAGAGAAGGGATATAGTAACTTCCACAACCTGTAGGCCTTAATTTTTAATGAAATGTAAATGATGTATGGAAAAGTAATGAGAACAAGAAATGAGTGGATATGAGGGTGAGCTCCTTCCGCTATTGTAATTCCTCTACCCACCCCACCCCCCTTTTTTTTTCTTCTCCCTTCTCCGCTCTCTCCCGGCCCCCTAGCTGCCTTGCTTAATCATGTAATAATAGTTAAAAACACAGAGGGAGGGGAAGAAGGGAACAATAAAAAGTAAACACTGCAGGGAAATAATAGAGAATAGAAGACCCAGATAATTTACACATAAAATTGGTAACAGAGGACACCACGAGAAGGGATAGAGGGGGGAGGAGGAAAAAGGAAGGGACAAGGGGACAGGGGAGCACCAGCATGAAAGTCACGGGAAAAGGAGGGGGAGAAGGAGAGAAGATTATGTACACAAACACAAATAAATGAGAAAGGAATAGAGGGGAGGCACATTTGAGAGGAGATAACAGAGAGGTGGGGGGGGGGGGAGAGAAAATGGACCCTCGGGTCTACCCCTTTTTTTTTTCTCCTTCCCCCTCCCCCTGAAGTAGGGTAGGGAAGGGAGGGAAGGGGGAAATAGAGGAGAGAGGAGGTGGCTGGAGGAGCACACACTCCAAAGTAAGAATCAAATATGAGATTGTTCTAATGTATATAACTTTGTAAGATGAAAGAAAAATGTTTAATAAAGCTGAATTATAAAAAAAAAAAAAATACATACAAATTCATTAATGTGCCAAGTGATGACAAAAATAAATCTCATACGCCTCAAAAGTGCAGCAAAATTCTATAGTGCATAAATAGTTAAAATGACATAAATACAGTCTATAAATCATTTCAGGCTGGTGCTTGTGAAATATTCCAACCACTACTGGTGCTTTCCTCTATGTTCCATTACCTTCAGAAATACAAACTCCCTACCTAACAGTCAGACCTCTAAATTATAGGAGGTCATTACTGCATGATTGGATTGAGCCCACAAGCACATCAGCCTCTGTCTCATCCATCAACAGCTAGATCAGAACCACATGCCATTCAGAGAGTAAATTATAATGATTTCATGGCCCATGAAGGAAAGAGAGAGGGGAACAGAAAAAGAGTGGGGGGGGGGGGGGGGGTTGGACACTTAAATACCAAGGATCCCAGCTCAAATCTAGAGATGACCGTGACCATGTAGCCCAGGATAGGCACAGTCACTAACCCACAGGAGAGTGAATCGGGTGAGGGGGGTTTCTAGAAAGTTCCACAATTCTCAGACCCAATTTTATTAATGTAAAGCGTTATTCAGAGTAAGGTAGTCTAACCTCTTTACATCCCAGATCCTCGTATGAAGTTCAAAAATATAGCGAGGCTCCATTCTCTTCCATTTGAGGGCAACTAGGCACTTTGTTACTGTTAGCAAGTGTGCAAATCGTTTTTTTCTTTTAGAAGTTTAGAAAATGTGTTCAGAGGAAGTCCGAAAATATACATTTTAAGAGTCCAAGATCTAAAGGGGAGTGGATTAGAGTATGAATGGTCCACCAATAGGGTTCTATCAAATGGCAACTCCAATATATGCAAAATCCAATGCCTTCTTGCATTGCCAACAGTGATTGTCTGTGGAGGGGTATATGGACTGGCTTTTGGTACCAGTGAAAGAGGATTCTCTATTGGCTTTTCTTGTACAGGGTGCATATTGAGCTTTTAGAGGCCGCCAAGTGCTGTAAATTTATGATGATGATCCAGCATCCATTATATCTCCACCACACCCTCCTACAAACAGCAAAATCTCTACCTACAACCTTCTCCCTAATCCACAATTAAGAGAGAGGTGCTCTGGGAAGAGGCCACCAGAAAGTATAGAGTTTTCTAAAATTGCTGGCTTGGTCTTGTGTAGGTGAAGTGGCTCTTAGAAAACTTTTGGATATCTGAACTGCCAAAAGACACGTTGAAATTCAGATTCAGATTTGGCCATCTGAATCAGCAGAATTTTGGTCTGAATTTGACATCATCTAAATTATGAGTCAATCGAGAGAACCCGTAAGAGTAACACACACTCATATAAACCAAGATGGTAGAACTTACCAGTAAATCCTAATATTTGAACAGAAAGTAATGAATTCTCCTGAGCTTTCCTCTTAGCATTCAGAATCCAGGATCCTGTAGCTGGACTTTTTACCAAATGAGACCTTGGTAAATGTTTATCCATCCTGTGATGATAAGGATTTTGTCTGAAGGTATATGAATTTCCTAAAATTATTAAAGGTAAATAAATACATAAGGCATGCAGGAGAAGGCAGATGCATTTATTTTGGTTTAACAATTTTCAGAAAAATACTTCTAGATTTGAGATGATGAAATATGGAAGACCAATCCCCCCCCCCCCCCAAAAAAAATACAATTTAATTTAATATACAAATATATGGATTTTATCTCTCTCTATATAGATATATACTATTCTGTGCTTAGGTGTAAATGTGGATGCTGCCTCCCTTGGAAACTTCACTAAGTTAGGTAGAGTGCAATATAAATATAAAGAGATAGGTGGTGCTGCCAAGAGACTAATATATCAACCTTGAAAAAGTGCTAAAGTGCAAATTGTTACTAAAACTGTAAATGATCATATTGTGCCAAACACTTTAAAATTAAAACAATACATTTTTTTTCAAAACTGCAAATAGTGCCAAAATCTTAATCCATGAACAGAGTAAAGTGCTAATAAAGAAATGTATATATCTATATCATTGAGAGTGCACTAATGCCGCGTACACACGGTCGGAATTTCCGATGGAAACAGTCCGATGGGAGCTTTTCATCGGATTTTCCAACCGTATGTATGCCCATCGGTCTTTTTCTGTTGGAATTTCCGACGGACTTTGGATTGAGAACCTGTTCTTAATTTTTCCGACGGAAAACCTTTCTATTGGATTTTCCGATCGTGTGTATGCAATTTAGACACGCAAAATTCTGACGCATGCTCGGAAGCATTAAACTTCCCTTTTATAGTCCTGTCAAACGTGTTGTATGCCGTGGTGTTATTGACCGTCGGAATTTGGTGTGACCTTGTGTAGGCAAGACAGTTTGAGCGAAATTCCGTCGGAATTCCGATGGGAAAACCATCAGAGCTTTTTCCGACGAGAATTCTGACCGTGTGTACGCGGCATTAGAGTTCTCACTAGACATGGGAACTGTCAAAAAATTAGTTTCGTTCCGTTTCGTATATAAAAAAAATCGTAATTCATGTACGAAATTCGTGTACGAAATTCGTGTACGAAATTCCGTTCGAATTCGTACAAAATACGAATTTCGTACTAATCGTAATTTTTTTTCCGAATCGTTACGATTCGTTAGTAAAGTTACGAATCGTTAACGCGGCTAATGAATTGTCGGTTCTCGTAACACAGAGAACAATTCGAATCCAACTACAAATATCGAATTTCAATTTCAAGTTAGGAATCGTTACGAATCGTTACTAAATCCAACTACAAATATCGAATTTCAACTAATATGAAAGAAATTATAATAGCGGATATAACGAATGCTTCGAATGATTCGAATGAATTTGAGATTCAGTATATCTAATATAGAGAACTGTTCCTGCACAAAGTGTCATTTTTGCAGGAAAAAAGGTATTTAAAATCACTCGCGGCTAATGAAATGTCAGCTCTGTAACACAGAGAACAGTCATTCATTGATAAAAAAAAAAGCGTAGGGGTCCCCTCAAATTCAATAACCAGGCCCTTCAGGTCTGGTATGGATATTAAGGGGAACCCCAGACAAAAAAAAAATGGCGTGGGGTCGCCCCTAAATATCCATACCAGACCCTTCAGGCCTGGGATTGATTTTAAGGGGAACCCCGGCCAAAAAAAAAAAAAAAAAATGGCGTGGGGTCCCCCTCAAAATACATACCAGACCCTTTATCCGAGCACGCAACCTGGCAGGCCGCAGGAAAAGAGGGGGGACGAGAGCGACCCCCCCTCCCGCCTGAACCGTACCAGGCCACATGCCCTCAACATTGGGAGGGTGCTTTGGGGTCCCCCCCAAAGCACCTTGTCCCCATGTTGATGAGGACAAGGGCCTCATCCTCACAACCCTGGCCATTGGTTGTGGGGGTCTGCGGACGGGGGAAGACCAGAAGAAAGAAGAAAGAAGATTTTAATAAAGGAATTGTCAAAGACCATCTCCTGTCTTTTTTACCATTTTTGTCACTGTTTTGGTGAAATGGTAGGGGTACAAGTACCCCCTTACCATTTCACATGGGGGGGCGGGATCTGGGGGTCCCCTTGTTAAAGGGGGCTTCCAGATTCTGATAAGCCCCCCGCCCGCAGACCCCCACAACCACCGGCCAGGGTTGTGGGGATGAGGCCCTTGTCCTCATGAACATGGGGACAAGGTGCTTTGGGGGGACCCCAAAGCACCCTCCCAATGTTGAGGGCATGTGGCCTGGTACGGTTCAGGAGGGAGGGGGGGCGCTCTCGTCCCCCCTCTTTTCCTGCGGCCTGCCAGTTTGTGTGCTCGGATAAAGGGTCCGGTATGGATTTTGAGGGGGACCCCACGCCATTTTTTTGGGCTGGGGTTCCCCTTAAAATCCATCCCAGACCTCAAGGGTCTGGTATGGATATTTAGGGGGACCCCACACCATTTTTTTTGGCTGGGGTTCCCCTTAATATCCATAGCAGACCTGAAGGGCCTGGTTATTGAATTTGGGGAGACCCCCACGCTTTTTTTTTATCAATGACTTCAATGAATGACTGTTCTCTGTATTACGGATCCGACAATTCATTAGCCGGCAATGCCGTGAGTGATTTTAAATAGCTTTTTTTCCTGCAAAAATGACACTGTGCAGGAACAGTTCTCTATATTAGATATACTGAATCTCAAATTCTTTCGAAGCATTCAAAGCATTTGTTATATCCGCTATTATAATTTCTTTCATATTAGTTGAAATTAGATATTTGGTAGTTGTTGGATTCGAATTGTTCTCTGTGTTACGGGAACCGGCAATTAGCCGCGAGTGATTTTAAATAGCTTTTTTTCCTGCAAAAATGACACCTTGTACAGAGACAGTTCTAAGCACGGGAAACATGCGCCTCTTCACAGGCATACTATATATATATATATATATATATATATATATATATATATATATATAAATACTATATACTCTATAGTATGCCTGTGAAGGGTTTTAGTTAAATTCAATAACCAGGCCCTTCAGGTCTGCTATGGATATTAAGGGGGACCCCAGCCAAAAAAAATGTCGTGGAGTCCCCCTCAAAATCCATACCAGACCCTTATCTGAGCACGCAACCTGGCAGGCCGCAGGAAAAGAGGGGGGACGAGAGCGGCCCCCCTCCCGCCTGAACCGTACCAGGCCACATGCCCTCACCATTGGGAGGGTGCTTTGGGGTCCCCCCGAAAGCACCTTGTCCAAATGTTGATGGGGACAAGGGCCTCATCCCCACAACCCTGGCCGGTGGTTGTGGGGGTCTGCGGGCAGGGGGCTTATCTTAACAAGGGGACCCCCAGATCCTGCCCCCCCGTGTGAAATGGTAAGGGGGTACAAAAGTACCCCTACCATTTCACCAAAAAAGGTGACAAAAATGGTAAAAATTACAGGAGATGGTCTTTGACCATTCCTTTATTAAAATCCTCTTTCTTCTGCTCTTCCTTCTTCCTTTCTTCATCCTTCGGTTTCTTCATCTTCTCCTTCCAGCATCTTCTTCTTCCATCACCTTCTTCCTCCGATCCGCTTCTTCTTGCGCCGGTCTTCTCGTCCTTCTCGACCGGCATCTTCTTCCATGGCGTCGGCGTCTGTTCTCGGGCCGCCCCCCCTCTGACGTCATGGGGAAAGCCATAGGGAATTCCTCATGACATCCCTGTGTGTCAGAGGGGGCGGGGTTACCAGGTGCCCTCCGTTTTAAAAGACCTGTCAGACGGAGTGAAGCCTCACACAGTGGGAGCCTCCCATTGCGAGGAGCGGCCCGAGAAGAGACGCCAACGCCATGGAAGAAGATGCCGGACGAGAAGGACGAGAAGACCGGAGGAAGAAGAAGCAGATCGGAGGAATTAGAAGATGGAAGAAGATGCCGGAAGGAGAAGATGAAGAAACCAAAGGATGAAGAAAGGAAGACCAGAAGAAAGAAGAAAGAAGATTTTAATAAAGGAATTGTCAAAGACCGTCTCCTGTAATTTTTACCATTTTTGACACTTTTTTGGTGAAATTGTAGGGGTACTTTTGTACCCCCTTACCATTTCACACGGGGGGCCGGGATCTGGGGGTCCCCTTGTTAAAGGGGGCTTCCAGATCCCGATAAGCCCCCCGCCCACAGACCCCCACAACCACCGGCCAGGGTTGTGGGGATGAGGCCCTTGTCCTTATCAACATGGGGACAAGGTGCTTTGGGGGGACCCCAAAGCACCTTACCAATGTTGAGGGCATGTGGCCTGGTACGGTTCAGGCGGGAGGGGGTGCTCTCATCCCCCCTCTTTTCCTGCGGCCTGCCAGGTTGCGTGCTCGGATAAGGGTCTGGTATGGATTTTGAGGGGGACCCCACGCCATTTTTTTTTTGGTCGGGGTTCCCCTTAAAATACATCCCAGACCTGAAGGGTCTGGTATGGATATTTAGGGGGGACCCCACGCCATTTTTCTTTGGCTGGGGTTCCCCTTAATATCCATACCAGACCTGAAGGGCCTGGTTATTAAATTTGGGGGGACCCCTACGCTTTTTTTTTTATATCAATGAATGACTGTTCTCTGTGTTATGGACCCGACAATTCATTATCCGGCAATAGCCACGAGTGATTTTAAATAGCTTTTTTTCCTGCAAAAATTACACTGTCATTCGAATCATTCAAATTCATTCGAATTCATTCGTTATATCCGATAAAAAAATTTCTTTCATATTAGTTGAAATTCGATATTTGGTAGTCGGATTCGAATAATTTCGGTGACGAAATTCGTAAACGGAATTTCGTATTCCGTACGGAATTCATATTAGAAAAAATTCGTACGAATTACGAATTCGTACGAAACTAATCGCACATGTCTAGTTCTCACAGCATTGCTCCATCTAGCTGATTGCTTAGTTAGAATAACATGATCCACGGGAGGACAAATGGACTGGATAAACAGCCGTGCCTCCAGTGGTCAAAATGGGGAACTTCCAGAAAACTATATCACATCCAAATACTTAATCCATAAACAGAATTATAAAATGCTAATAAAATATGTGCATAAAAAGCAACACAAAATATATGTGTAATGTCCTATAATAATTTTTATTTCAGGTACCGTATATACTTGAGTATAAGCCGACCCGAATATAAGCCGAGGCACCTAATTTTACCACAAAAAAAACTGGGAAAACTTATTGACTCGAGTATAAGCCTAGGGTGAGAAATGCACAGCTACTGTAAGTGGAAAAGAGGGTAAGCAATGCCCATTTGCAGCCTCACTGTGCCCATTTCCAGCCATAGGTCCCCCGAACTTCAAACTTGGTTAAGGGTTCCTAGATGCCCCCTATCTGCAGACAGAATTTGGGGTCTCTGGACCCAAAGTGTCCTGAAACGACATTGCTGCATATGGACACAGTTGACAGATTTTACCAGCACCAAACCACCAAATTGTACGCACAAAAAATATGCACATTACTTCTTCTCAAACAAAAGTAAAAACAAATGTGGAGTAATGATTGCGATTAGTGCCACAATCCCATTCACCCTTCATCACGTAGATACAGACGATGAAGGAAGGTTCATAATCCTACCCGCCATCATTGATAACCACCCCATGACTCTGGTAAATGTACCTAATACCACCCGAAAATCCTTTTACAAAAAGCTTAAGACCAAGCTGGAACCATATAGAAACGGAGCTCTAATCATCTGTGGTGATTTCAATGACACACCAGATCCCTCTCTAGACTCTACCAAATTAGGCAGAAGAAGGGCATCAGCTCTTTCTTCATTCATAAACAATGAAGATCTATACAATCCCTGGCGGTGTATGCATGATGTTGAGCGTGACTATACCTTCTATTCTCACACTGGAGGCTCTAACTCTTGGATTGACCTCTTCCTCACTAACAAACAAGCTTTACAAGCAACTTCAGAAATGAGTATTGGTCTCATCACGTGGTCAGACCATGCCCCAATAACACTAAAAATATTCCCCCAATCTGGCTCATTCAACCACTCCATATGGAGACTGAACTCAACCCTCATAACCAACCCAAGATATGAAGGGAGAATCAGGTCCGAGATTGAGAGTTTCTTTGAAACTAACAGTGAGTCTACTAGTGATCAATCCATGATATGGTTAGCTCATAAAGCTTTTCTACGGGGTCTCCTCATCAAATTTTGGTGCCCAGGAACGAAAGAGATGAACAGTGGAAATAGACTCAATGCTGCAACAACTTAAGATTTTAGAGAACACAAACAAAACCTCACCTAGTCAAGCATTACTCACAGCGATCAGTGATCACAGACACAAACTAATCAAACTCTTGCACCACAAATTTGACCCTTATATCAAACGCTTGAAGCTACAAACCTACTCCTTTAGCTACAATTCTAGTGCCTTCTTAGCAAAGCAAATCAAATAACAGGTGCGCGCAAAAATCCCATACCTACTAAATACACAAGGGGTAAGAATGACCAACCCGCTAGACATAGCCAATACATTTGCGACCTTCTACGCCAAATTATACAACCTGCATAAATCAGAAACCACTACTCCACCAAACTCCAAAGACAAAGCATAGAAGCCTTCCTCTCTTCCAAACAAACTCCCAACCCTGACACCCACACAAGTAGCTGAACTATCGCCCCCCTTCACAACAGATGAAATTGACAATGCCATCAAATCCCTCCCACTGCACAAAGCCCCAGGACCAGACGGGTTCTCTAATGAATATTATAAACAATTCAAAAACATACTATCACCTCACCTATGCACCACATTTAACCATTTTGCCACCACAGGAAAAGTACCCAAATAATGTCTTGAAGCATTAATAGTTACCCTCCCCAAGCCAAGAAAGTCCTGTGATGCCCCAGAGAACTACAGACCCATCTCCCTACTAAATACGGACACTAAATTATACGCAAAGCTACGTGTCCTTCGACTCTCCACAGTAATGAACCAGTTGATACACATAGACCAAGTCTGTTTGTTTCATACCAAGCAGGCAAACTTCAGACGGGACCCGTTGGTTCATAGACATCGTTCAGTGGGTGAAAAATAATTGAATGCCTTCTCTGCTCCTCTCTCTAAATGCAGAGAAGGCATTCAATATAGTACAATGGACATATCTGGAGGTGGTCATGCATGAATTTGGCTTATCAGGCACACTGCTGAACGCCATACTCAGCCTATACACATCCCGAGCGCAAAAGTATGGACATCAGGTGTAACATCTGACCCATTTAGTATCAAACGGTACAAGCCCGCTATCACCCCTAATTTTCGCTATGATTATGGAACCTTTGGCTCAAAAGGTTCGCTCGATGCCTCAAGTTACAGGAATAGTCATAAGAAACACGGAACCCAAGATCGGACTATACACAGACAACGTAATAATTTCCATTACAGACCCAAAACAATCCATATCAGAGATTCAACATATTCTTGACCAATTTATTGCAGTATCCCTATATAAGATACATCATAGTAAGTCATTTATGCTAGTGATTGGCCTAGATAAATCAACCATACAACATATCTCTAAACACTCCTTATTCTAGTGGTCAAAAGACTCATCCCTCACCTATCTAGGAATCCGCTTGATCTCACCTAGTAAGAATATTTTACACACCAAATTGGCAGACCTTGTGGAAAAGCTTAAGAATATCCATTAATTTGCTTCACCCCTTTGTGTCATGGGCCGGTAGAATAGCGTTAGCCAAAATGTTTCTATTACCGCACATTCTATATGTATTTTGTACTATTCCAGTACCATTTCTCTCAACACAACTACGGTCTCTCCAAGCTGTGATCAACTCCTTCATATGGCAACAAAAGCGGCCCAGAATAAATAAACATAACCTAATGACTCCCACAAGAATGGGGGGAATGGGAACCCCCAATATCAATCTGTATTATAAGGCAGTCATACTGGACCAACTTAAGCACTGGTGGACTGAGGTCACTCCTTATAACTGGTCACAAATAGAAGCAACGGTACTGGCTAAAGACCTAAAGTTGTACCTTTGTACCTTACTTCTTGCTCCTATGCCCAAACACTCCCGGATGGACTCAATAACTGCTTTCCTGAGTGTGGACATCTCTCCCTCAAATGTCAAAAGGTGTACCCCACACCATACTAAAACATATACCACTACAAACCATTTCACTCATACTCCCAGAACTCCAATTGAACTCATGGATCGATGCAGGCATTCAAACCATTGGAAACCTCTTTAATGCATCCAGCCTGATGTCATTTGAACAATTACGAACCAAATTCGATCTCTCATCAAGAACTTTTTACATCTTTCTCAGGATCAGGTCTTAACTCAACAAAGTATCCTGGACTAAACAAGACAGAACGCTGTCGTCGGCACTGAAATATCTTAACTGTAGGAAAGACTCCTCCAAGGGTATCTCATACTTTTATGGCCTACTCTCACAGGAAGCAGAGAAACACACGCAGACACAAATCTTGCAATGGGCCAAACACATCCCAACTACCCCACCACCAGAGCAATGGCACAAGGCGCTATCATTGCCCTCTCCCACTGCACATCACACTGGGAATCTCTACAAAAGCTGTTCCAACGATGTTACTATACCCCAAGCAGACTTGCCAAAATTTATCCCAGAGCATCTAATATTTGCTGGATAAATTGTGGTCTACCAGGAACTCTCCTCCATATTTGGTGGGAATGCCCAAATCTCAAAGAATTTTGGGACCAAATACTAGCAAGTGTCACTACAGCAAACAACCTATCTGCTATGGATCTCCTCTTGGGTTTGATGATCCCCACTTGGCCCAGAAAATCCCAAACCATGGCTACCCACATCCTTATTGCCGCAAGACTGGCACTAGCAAGAAAATGGAAAAACATCCCCCCTCCCAACATTCAAGAAGTAATTACAATACTAAATCGTAACTTCAAAATGTAGCACAGCTTCACCAAGGCCCAACTGTCCTCTGACAAATTCTACAAGAACTGGGAATCATGGGTCAATGACACCAGAAGTATACAGCTGGAATGACTTTCCACTCACACAGGACTTGCTTTTTCCTGTAGCCTCCTGTAACCCTGCAAACCTCTTTGCAACAGTAGGAAAGCATCACACACGGCCTTGAGGAAAGGACCTACTAGCAATAAGCAGCAGATTAAATAACTTGTGTAAGAAGCTATCGATTCCAAGCCCCATAGACATTGAGGTTTAAGTTGAAAGTTAAGTTCAATACCCATAGAGAACTTGTTATCACATATTCGAGCCAATATACATACAGTTTACAGCTAGACTAGCAGCATTTCTGTAAAAGATGTATCTGAACACTATGGACATACGTCGCAGTGTACAATGATAATGTAAACAGGTACAAAAATTTAAAAAATCACTGACCACTAAGTGAACTAATATGTTTTACTTTATGTCCCTTCGGCCCATGCCAACCCTTCCCAGTAAAACTCAGGGACGGGAGGGGCTGTCTCCCTCCCCCAGACACAGTAGGTACCCAATTAGGGTGTCTGAGGTTGATAGACGGCACTCTTAACCCTAGCCATAGCATCCATACTGTATATCACAGTTGAAATTGTTTACAAATGTTCGCATTCTACTAAGTCATATATATCGGCATAATGAACTTCGCAATACTGAATCTAGATGTATGACAATGTTCATTACATATTATTGTTCTCTGTAAAACTCCAATAAAAACTATTGAAAAAAAATAAAATACTTCTGCCCAATCCTCTTAAAGGGGAATTTTTTTTTTTTTTAAATTAGAGTGCCTTGCAAAAGTATTCACCCCCCCCCCCTTGGCATTTTTCGTGTTTTGTTGCCTCACAACCTGGAATTAACATGGGTTGTTTGAGTATTTGCATCATTTAATTTAAAGAACATGCCCACAACTTTCAAGATTTTTTTTTTTTGTTGCTTTGAATAAGTCTCTATGAGTCTTGCCACATCTCACCACTGGGATTTTTGTCCATTCCTCCTTGCAAAGCTGCTCCAGCTCCTTCAAGTTGGATGGTTTGCACTTGTGAACAGCAATCTTTAAGTCTGACCACAGATTTTATTTTGGATTGAGGTCTGGGCTTTGACTAGGCTATTCCAAGACATTTACATGTTTCCCCTTAAACCACTCAAGTGTTGCTTTAGCAGTGTGTTTGGGGTCATTGTTCTGTTAGAAGGTGAACCTCCGTCCTAGTCTCAAATCACACACAGAGTGCTACAGGTTTTGCTCAAGAATATCCCTGTATTTAGCACCATCCATCTTTCCCTCAACTCTGACAATTTTCCCAGTCCCAACTGCTGAAAAACTTCCCCACAGCATGATGCTGCCACCACAATGTTTCACAGTGGGGATGGTGTTCTTTGGGTGATGTGATGTGTTGGGTTTGCGCCAGACATAGCGTTTATTCGATGGTCAAAAAGTAAAATTTTAGTCTCATCAGACCAGAGCACCTTCCTCCATACATTTTGAGAGTCTCCCACATGCCTTTTTACGCAAACTCAAAATGTGCCATTTTGTTTTTTGCTGAAAGTAATGGCTTTCTTCTGGCTACTCTGCCATAAAGCCCAAATCTATGGAGTGTACAGCTTATTGTCATCCTATGTACAGATACTCCAGTCTCTGCTGTGGAACTCTGCAGCTCCTCCAGGGTTACCTTAGGTCTCTGTGCTGCCTCTCAGATTAATGCCCTCCTTGCCCGCTCCGTGAGTTTTTTTTTTCCATTTGGTTGTGCTTCTTGTACTTCTCAACAACATTGTCCCTTACTTGTTTGGAGAGTTCCTTGGTCTTCATGGCAGTGTTTGGTTAGTGGTGAGTCTTGCTTAGGTGTTGCAGCCTCTGGGGCCTTTCAAAAAGTTGTGTATATGTAATGACATAAATTAGGAAAAATGTGGCGCTTGCAAATATAAAAACAAAATATATAATAAATATTAATAAGTAATAAAAATGTGGCGCTTACTCCTGGACAGGATGCCAATCCTAGGGGGATTTCCGAAGGATGGTTCCCAAGAAGCGTCTGAGGATTAATATCTTAAGCCAACAGTGTATAGCAGCAAAATAATTAAACAGTGCTATACCAATATACAGTAATCTATAAATAAATAAACTACATATAATTAATTATAATACAGTGCATCCAATGGTGGGAATAAAAATTCCAGTGCGAAGAAAAATATCATAAATAAATAGCAATTTGAATAATATGTGCAAAAATAGCAAATGAAACCAAGCAAATATTCAGTGAATCAGAAAACAATGGTGTAAAAATACGTTGTGAATAATACGCATGTGCAAAAATAAGCATGTGCAAGATTGCCAAAAAATGTGCAAAAAGCAAATAAATAATCTACTGATGTGGTAGTCCAAATTAATCAAAAGAATCATGCCCAAATCAAATGTCCTGTGCACTCCAGATTGCTAGTGCTGACACAGCTCTCATACACAATGCAATACATTTTCTCTGTGTGGTGAATCCTCCAAATAGCAATGCAGTCCTCTAGCAGTTAGCAGTGATCTCCTCCATGCATTTTCAATGTGCCAATCCTAGGTGTTTCCCCCAGCCTCTTACCTCTAGATAAGGAGTAAACAGCCTTACACTGAAATAGCAATAGATCTCCTCCTCATAAATTCCTCCAAGATTGTGTCCTTACCAGCATCTCACAACCTCTCCAAGTGGCCAGTGGACATGGGGGCAGAAAGAGGGAAGGACTCCATTGTGCAGTAATTAAAACGATTTTATTAAGAAAAAAGTAAAAACTTACAGTTGCAGTAAGATAACACAAGCAGTAGTTTGAGAAGTGTGCGATCCCGGCCGAGACCGCACACACCGCGTCACCTGACTCTAAAGCCCCATACACACGCGCGGATTATCCGAGGACCAGGTCCATCAGACCATGTCCGTCATACTTTGTCTGATGTTGGTTTTGCGTACACACGGTCGGACAAAGTTGTCGGAAAATCCGATCATTCTGAATGTGGTGACGTTTGTTGCCTACGACGGGACTACATAGAGGCTAGTAGCCAATAGCTTTGGTCTTGTAATGTGATCTGAGCATGCGTAGCACTTTGTCCGGTCGGACTACCATACACAAGATCGGATTTGGTGTGATCGGACCGTGTTGTCGGAAAATCTATCCAGCAGGAGATAGGACTTTGTCCGTCGGACAATACGACGTACACTGTCCGATGGTGCATACACACGGTCTGATTTTTCAACAACATTGTCCGATCGGACAGAATCCATGCGAAAATCTGACCGTGTGTATGGGGCTTAACTCTTCTGACGCATTGCGTCACGCCCACGTGACTTTATCAAAAGATTTTTTTTTAAATAATTTTTGCACATGCGTATTATTCACAATGTATTTTTACACCATTATTTGCTGATTCACTGAATATTTGTTTGGTTTTAATTGCTATTTTTGCACATGTTTTTCAAATTGCTATTTATTTATGATATTTTTCTTTGCACTGGAATTTTTATTCCCACCATTGGATGCACTTTATTATTATTAATTATATGTAGTTTATTTATTTATGGATTACTGTATATTGGTATAGCACTGTTTAATTATTTTGCTGCTATACACTGTTGGCTTAAGATATTAATCCTCAGACGCTTCTTGGGAACCATCCTTCGGAAATCCCCCTAAGGAGTTTATTACTTATTAATATTTATTATATATTTTGTTGTTATATTTGCAAGCGACACATTTTTACTGATTTATATCTATTGTTGGTGTGGGAACAATTTGATGGTGGCTGCGGCAGTTGTTGCTATTTATTGATCTTTTATTGATTTATTCCCTGTTGGTTTGCGCATTTGGTCACCCCCCTGTACGTATATGACTAATGACAGTTCATGTGACACTTAGATTGCACACAGGTGGACATCATTTCACTAAGTATGTGACTTCTGAAGGTAATTGGTTGCACCAGAGCTTTTTATGGGCTTCATAACAAAGGAGGTGAATACAAACGCACGTGACAATTATCATGTTTTTATTTCTGAAAAATAGTTTTATGTATATATTTTTCTATTTTTTTTTTAACTTAGACTAGTGTGTTCTGATCCATCACGTATAAGTCATTAAAAAAAACATTGAACTCAACCTATCGCTTCCTCTTTACACTATAGACCCCAAGACCTGGGACTACCTCACCAAGCCAACCTACAAAACCAGGGGCATATCCCACTTTTATAACCAGTTTCACCATAAAACCAACTTCACCAAAATGGACCCACACCATAGATGGGAATCAGATCCCACACACACTTTTTCCGACACCCAATGGCAATATGCACTCCAGTCCATCTACAAAACCACAAAATGTGCTACCCTTTGGCAACTTACACAAAAAATCTCATTACGGTGGTACCTCACACCATCCAGATTATCCTCCTTTAACCCTCAAAGCCCCTCCACCTGCTGGAGATGCAAATCATATGTTGGGGACATACTCCACATCCTTTGGTCGTGTCCCAAACTACAAAACTACTGGACAAGCGTATTCCAGCTCATTACAAACATCACCAAATGTTCAACCACCCCAACACCTGCATGTTGTAATGTGTTGAAATCCCACATAAATCGGCCAACACATTACAACACTGCACTTGCAATTTTAAACCTGACCATTGATGGCCTTCCTTACTCCCCTAGATACATAATAACCCACATAATTCTAGAAGCCAGACTTAACATAACCAGGCACTGGAAATCTAATGCTATGCTGACACTATCCCAAGTCATAGACCTAGTAGCCTTACACTACAGCTACGAAACGGTGACGGCAACCAACAACGGTCAATCCACCAAAACATACATTCACTGGCAAACCTGGACCAATTGGACTTCTGCTGCAACTAGTAACTGATGACTTCAACCCACAGACCGACCCCTCACCTCTTGACCGAGCAACACTACCGACCCCCTTTAATGCTATATATATCACCTGTACTGTCAAGTTACCTTATCCACTATTTACAAAGTTTTTGTATTCCTAGTGAATCCTCTCCACTCCTGTGGCACTAAAGATCCCATTCGGGGGGGCCACTTGAGAGGACAGGATTGCTTTACAGTTAATTACTTATCAATGTTTTCACGATATTTACAATAAGTTAGTGAACAATGTGTTTAATTGTTCCTATAAAATTCCATGTAATCATCAACATCGTTGCATTATGTACAATGTCAAATTGTACAATGTATTCTATTGCAAAAAACACTAAAAATCTTTTGAAGAAAAAAAAAAAAAAACATTGAACTAAAGGCTGTAATGTAACAAAATAGGTAAAAAGCCAAGGGGAGGGGGTGAATACTTTTGCAAGGCACTGTACATTTATTATTATTATTTTTTTTTTTCTTATGTATTTTAGTGTAAATTTGATAGAACCTGTCATGCTTTTTTTTCTATTGCAAGGGATCTTTACATTTCTTGTAATAGGAATCAAAGTGACCCAAGGACAGTGTAAAAATAAAAGCTAAAAAAAAATGTTTGCAATGCGGCACTGCGTTGCTTTAACTGACAATTGCGCAGTCGTGCGACGTTGCACCCAAACAAAATTGATGTCCTTGTTTTCCCACAAATAGAGCTTTTTTTTGGTGGTATTTGATCACCTCTGCGGTTTTTATTTTTTGCACTATAAACAAAAATAGAGCGACAATTTTGGAAAAAAATGCAATATTTTTTACTTTTTGGTATAATAAATATCCCCCAAAGATAGATAAAAAACAAAATTTTTTCCCCAGTTTAGGAAATTTTTGTATTCTTCTACATATTTTTGGTAAATTTCAATAAGTGTATAATAATTGGTTTGCGCAAAAGTTATAGCGTCTACAAAATAGGGGATATTTTTATGGCATTTTTATTATATATTTTTTTTTATTAGAAATGACGGTGATCTGCAATTTTTGTCATGACTACGACATTATGACAGACATATCGGACACTTTTGACGCTATTTTGGGACCATTGTCATTTATACAGCGATCAGTGCTATAAAAATGCACTGATTACTGTGTAAGAGACACTGGCAGTCAAAGGGTTAACCAGTAGGGGGCAAGGAATTGGTTAAGTGTGTCCTATGTAGTGATTCTAACTGTGTGGGGGCTGGGCTACATGTGACACGACGTTGATCACTGCTCCCGATTACAGGGAGCAGACTATCAGTGTCCTGTATCTAGGCAGAACAGGGAGATGCCTTGTTTACAACGGCATCTCCCGTTTTGCCACTCTGTGACACAGATCGCGGCCCACCAGAGGACATAGAGTCCACGGGTCTCATGGGCACGGTCAAAGAGGTGAGAGTGCAGTCGCCTGCAAGGCGGCTTTTTTAAAGGGATGTACTGGTACATCCATATGCGCACAGGAGCCATTCTACCGACCTTTATCTTTGTTAGACGGTCGGCAAGTGGTTAAAGTGCCCCGTCCCGACGAGTTTGCTCGCAGAAGCAAACGCATACCTAACTTGCTCACGCATATGAAAACGGTGTTTAAACCACACATGTAAGGTATCACCATGATCGTTAGAGCAAGCGCAATAATTCTCTGTAACTCAAAACTGGTAACCTGTAAAAAAAAAATGTAAAGGTCGGCAATGGTGATTTTTAAGACCCAAAGTTTGTCGCCATTCCATAAGCAGGCACAACTTTGAAGTGTGACATGTTGGGTATCAAATTGGGCTAACTTTACTGTTATTTTTTAACTAAAAAAAGTGTATTTTTCCCCAAAAATTGTGCTTGTAAGACCGCTGCGCAAATACGATGTGACATAAAGTATTGCAAATTGCTATTTTATTCTCTAGGGTGTCTGAAATGTTTGGGGGCTCCAAGTAATTTTCTAGCAAAAAAAAAATATTTTAACTTGTAAACAACAAGTGTCAAAAAGAAGCTTGGTCCTTAGGTGGTTAAGAGTACCTGTCCACTCAATCATTCATTCATTATTGGAACTGAGGACTGTCACTGACATCCAGGTTCCACCAGTAGAGTAGAGTGCACAATATGGTGCTCACCCCACTTGCAGGACATTCACATAAATCCTGCCAGGCACATAGGCAAGAATAAATCCTTCTCACAAATTAAAAGTAGATGAAAATGAAAATGAAAACCTGCAAATGTTGACATGTATGCATGTCCTCCAAAAAACACGTATAAATAGAAGGAGCTCCAGACCAAAAGATAAAAGAATCCTAATTAATTTACTGGTATTGTAGTAAAAACAGCAAACGCATTACCGGGGCCAAAGGAACAAGGAACTCTCCCTTCATTAGGGCTTCAGTTAAAATTAGAATGGACTCAAAATGCTGCTTTCCCGTGTGAATCTGTGTGGATTAGCTAATTGCTGGATCAGAGGAATTACTGGACAATAGTATCTTCATGAGCAGACAAGATAAAAAGCAGTCCAAGTGTAGCTTTACCACCTTCAAACGTGTAGCCAAACTCCCTTCACACCTCCCAGCATGTGACATCTTCAGCCATGCTTTCAGATTGGCTCCAGAGCTTGTATATCCTCTCTTATTGGTGGTTTCTGCTCCCTATTGTCTTTGCACTGCCTGGTTTTTTAAATGATGCAACCTAGATAATGACTTGTGCTTTTTATTCTACTACACGTGAGTGGTTTATTTGCTTTTCATGATTAAATTTATGTTATATACTGCACTATTGTGTTTCTTTGTACTATGAGGACCAGTGGCTGCCTGTCCATTAGGGGGCAAACAAGTGATGCCCCCCACCATGTGCCCCCCCTGATCTACATGCAGGGACATCGGATGCATGGATTACAATGGGGTGTGCTTTTTTTTTTAAGCATGCGATTAGAGCCAGGAGCTTTAATTAGGTTCAAAAAAGGGTGGGCTTGAGGTGCAGAGCACTGCGCTCCGAGCTCACCCAGCTGTGTCACAATAGCAAATTCATTTTCACAATTGTAACACTGAATCTCCTCCAGGCCAATAAGGAAGTGGGTCATGAGACCCCATTGGCTCAAAGGAAATCCGTTCAGATTGGCCGGCAGGAGACGCACGGAGGAGAGGAGGGAGAAGACTCATGAAGGGGAACTGAGCAGATAACAAGCAGCCCGGAGAGAATGTGCCGCCGCTCACCTCACTGCCAGCGGGATGGGGTGAGTTCAGTGCCCCAACTAACTAGCTGCCTGGGGGGGGGTGCCACACGTGACCTGGCCAGCCAACTGACCGGGGGGATTGTCTGGGACATGACCAATAGACATGTGCAATTTGTTTCGTTTTTCGCCTTTTTTCGTTATTTTCGTTCGTTCGTTTTCGTACGAATGAACGAATCATTCGAATCGTACGAATCCGAATAACGAATCGTAACGAATCATTCGAATCCGAATAACGAATCATTCGAATCGAACGAATCCGAAAAACAACGAAAATCCAAAAAAAACTAATTAGAAACAACGAATGTACTAATGAAGAAAATCCGAAAAACGAAAACGAACTAAAAAATTCGTACATTCGTAATTTTTTTTTTTGTTGAATTGGTAATTTTCCATGTCCCTTACAATGGTGCTGCTAAACGTGCTTCGAATGGATTGAACAAAAAAATTCGTACATTCGTAACTTTTTTTTCGATTCGTAACTTTTTTTTTTTTTTGGATTTGTAATTTTCCGTGTCTCTATTGAACAAAAAAATTCGTACATTCGTAACTTTTTTTTCGATTCGTAATTTTATTTTTTTTGATTCGTAACTTTTTTTTTCGATTCGTAAATTATTAAAATGTAATAATAGCATACACATTACATAACAACATGAAAAAATAACTCTTACAAATGTACGAATCGTTACGAATACGAACACTGATGACTTACGAATGTACGAATCGTTACGAATCAACGGAAACGAAAAAAACAAAACGGGAATTTTTTTTTTTTTTTTTTACGGAAACGAAAAAAAACGAAACGAAAATAAACAAATTTTTTTTGTTGTGCACATGTCTAATGACCAACCAGGGGGGTTGGCAGCTGGTGGATTGTTTGCCGAAAAAAAAAAACAGCCACCACTGATGAGAAGGACCTATCTAATCCATCCAGTCAATTTGTAACTCATCAGACAGTCCCTTATGCTACATAGTTGTTGGAAGATCCAAAGGAGATTGCAATGTGTGCAGTGAAACTCACTGAAATTCTATAATAATGAACTTACCATTTGGATCAGTAAAATTAAGAGTGAACATTTCATTTCCTCTGATCAGTAAATATGATAAGGAGGCTGTAACATTAAACACTGCAGTATATTTCTCAATGACATGTATGTTGAGGTTCAGGATGCGAACAGATGAATTTAGAGGTTTAGACAATAAATATTTCAATGACCGCAAAAACTGCAAAAAGAAAAAGAAAAAAAGAGAAATATGATTTGCTATTTGAATAATTGCAAATTGTATTATGGGATAAATATGTTTATAGGTACAAAACCTCTTTTGGCCTTTAGCCTTTTGCTGACAGGTCGGTATAAAAATGGGGGATTTTACACACAATACGGTGGCTGCAGCCGCCGGGATTGTGTGTAAAACTGACAGGAATACAGGACAGAGCTCTGACAATGTAAACAATACAGAGCTCTATCCTGTCAGTGGGGATGTACCAATTTTTCGTTTGTCCCTTTTGTCAGGAAACAAAAACCAGATCCCTTAGTGAAAGCACCTCACGTTACACATTAAACATTACTTAGGCACACATTTAACCTTTTTATCACCCTAGATGTTCAACTCCTTCCCACCCAGTGTCATTAGTACAGTGACAGTGTATATTTTAATTGTATTAGTGTCACTGGTTCCCACAAAGTGTCCAAAGTGTCAATTACCAGATTGGCCATCACAATACTGCAGTCCTGCTACAAGCCGCTGATCATCACCATTAATAGTATTAACAAATTAAAATAAATACAAATTTCAGTATATCATACTTTGTAGATGCTATAGATTTTGTGCAAACCAATCAATATACGCTTATTGGGATTTTTTACGAAAAAAATGTTGCAGAATACATGTTGGCTTAAATGAAAATAATTAGATTTTTTTTTTTTTTTTTTTTGGATATGTTTAAATAAAAAAAATGTTTTTTTCAAGTTTTTTTGTCTTTTTACATTTATAGTGCAAAAAATAAAAAAAAACAGTGGAGATCAAATACAACTAAAAGAAAGCTCTATTTGTGGGAAAAATATGATATGAATTTAATTTGTGTACAGCGTTGCATAACCGCACAATTGTCAGTTACAATAACACAGTGCCGTATAGCAAAATAATGACCTGGTCATGAGGGGGTAAATCTTCGAGAGGTCAAGTGGTGAAACGACTTATCAAAATTATTTAGTGTTTCTTTACTATTGACTTTTTAAGAATAAGTAGGGGTACCATGTACTCCTTACTCATTCTTATGTGAAGGGGTGGTATATATGTGCCCCCAATTTTAAAGGGGGCCTCCAGATTGTGATAAGCGCACCACCTGCAGACCCTTACAACCACTGGGACATGTTTGTGAGGGAGAATCCCTTGTCCTCACCAAAATCTGGAATGAATTTTGGGGGAACCCCACAGTGTCTCTTTTTTTTGTGGGTCGCCTTTAAAATCCATACCAGAACTAAAGCAGTTTTTTACAGTATACCCACTGTTTGTTTACATTCACCTGTAAATCAGAAATCCCAGCTGACAGCTAAGTATGTCAGGTGAGGTTGAGTCATTGGTGAATCATCAGGTTGAATCTGTCACATTTAGTATTGATAACAATACCACTGCTAAATGTGACAGATTCACACTGCAGCTGGAGATTCACTTGGCAGAGCACCCATTTGTTCAGCCATTTACACAGGATCCTCCATACATTGTACACAGTGCAGAGGTCATCCTCATATTATTTCCCCTGCTGGTCGAATGTTCTTAACCTGTAGCATTAGGCTATTTTCTCTATTGGTGAATGGCAACTGTCATAGTTGAATGTTCTTATAGCTATTTCCTCTTAGGATCAAATGATAATTGAAAGTTACATTCACCCAGTGAAAGGATACATGTAGAACTGACATTACACACATATTGTATCACAAACATTACAGGTATTACTAGTTTGTGTGAATGATGAGACATTCACAAAGGATTGTTTTTATAAATAGATCCCGTAATCTTCACCATGAAAATGTTTTTACCTTCACTAATACAGTAAACTTCCTAGGCTTCTAATATGAATCTTACCATATAATAATCAACATATCTCATGTCAAAGAATCCTCCATAACTAAGTGATGATATTTCATTAAATTCAAACAATTCTTTACAATACCATGCTGCGTATGATAAAATATAAACCTGTAAAAAAAGGTTTAAATGTTTAGCTATGGAGTAGAGATACGTAGACGATGTAAGACTTTACATGCAAGACTCTTACTTGCGACTTCGTTTACTCGAGTAATGAATAAACATAATTGTATTCATCAGGTTCAATGTATTCCAAATCTTCAACTGAACCAGAACTATAAGCCAAAATGATGGAATCAGCAGGGGAAATTTCAAGGGCTCTCTTCAGCCCATAGAAGAAGGACTGCTTGCACTTTGATTGATGGTGAAAATAATTAACAGAATTTCTTGTTATAGTTTTTAAAAAATCACTCTTGTCATTAGTGATTATTTCATTTGTTTCTGAAAAATAAATACAATATTTGATTGAAAAGTAGAAATTGAATGCTTAAACAAACTTTTAAACACTAACAGTAACATAATAAATAATCACAAAAAAGATAGCGTTCTATACTAACGTGCCCACATTCTTTTCTCCGTAGATTGTACAAAAAAGTAAGTAGCACAGAACCTTCTTAAAGGCACATGAATGTCATTGTCTGCTGGCCTTTGTTGAGTGTACAGGATTAGCGTTCCTTCTCATTGAATATTTTATGGACTCTACATTCTAATTCATAGTATCCACTATTGTGTGGTGGCAATTTTGGCATCCCTCGTGCTCACCCTTTAGTGATTAAGTATTCGAGGATGATTTGCTTGATGCCATGAAGATGATGGTTCATATAGACTTTTTTAGAGGATTAAGAAGGATCGAGATTGTATTCTCCTGAAGAGGACAAATGAGTTTGAAATGCAGTGATTTGTTTTTGGACTTTGCTAGGGAATTTGCTATAGAGCTGAGTAAATGAGGAGAAGCTCTGCTGACGTCCATAATCCAATCATTTGCAAGCAAAATTATGTTTTTATTTAAATTTTCCTTGCATGTGATTGGGTATTTTTTGCAAAGGGATGTTGCACCTCATTTACTAAGCTCTGAAGCGAATGTATTTCCAGAGTTCAACGCTACTTGCAAAGTGTGCAGTCTATTTGCCTTTAATATATTTTCAACCCCTATGACTATACTACATACAGCTGCAAATATATGTGAGGGCTGCAGAAGCACTTCAAGGCACCTTGATATTTCTGAAGTCCTAACTCTTGTAAATATATGAGAGCCTCCACAGTAGAAGCACATGCATTCTAATGGATAGATAGAGGACAGGCGAGTCTGGGGGTAGCCCATCCCCCCTAAAGGCACAGGGGCGCACTGGACACCCAGCACATAGCACAATGGCAGCAAAGGTGTCCAGTGTGTCCCCTCACCAATATTACATCAGTGACCAGCAACTGGCCACTCCCCCATCTATAATTGGCCTTCACAGCACGGAGCACATGGAAGGGCAATGCATGCAAAACCAAACTAAAGAAAATTCCCAGCTCAACTCGCCAGCCAACCTGCTACCAAACAAATTATCCTGTCTAACAGTTTACATTAAAAACAGGGGCTTAGTTGGCACGCATTTGCAAATACATGCATAAGCTGCAAAGTCACTCCAAGCAAAGTCCTGACCTCAAACCTGATAGACTGCCTTTGGGGTGAATAAGAGTGGAGACTGCATGCCAGGCATTTCAGTCCAACATCAGTGCCTGACCTCACAAATGCTCTTCTGGATGAATGGTCAAACATTCCCATAGACACCCTCCTAAACCTTGTGGACAGCCTTCCCAGAAAAGTTGAAGCTGTTATAGCTGCAAAGGGCGGGCCAACTCAATATTGAACCCTACTGACTAAGACTGGGATGCCATTAAAGTTCATGTGCGTGTAAAGGCAGGTGTCCCAATGCTTTTGATAATATAGTGTGTGTGTATATATATATATATATATATATATATATATATATATATATATATAAACAAAAATGTAATTACCCTTTAAGTACAGTTTTTTTGTATTTACCTGCTTCGTCCAGGAGTATTGCAGTATATTGTCGTGTAACGCAGGGGAATCTGGCTGATACAGGATTCAGAACTTCTTTTAACTGCACATCACTTCGATAGGAAACAACATCATCCGTCAATACAGTAATGGAGGTCCCCTCTGTAACACACCGTGTTCAGGTGAAACAATGTTTAATTGACCTTTTATAAAACACATTTGAGATCACTGGTAATATTATAACCAAATCTCTTAGTCTATTTCGGTGCTGAATTTGGAAAATGTATGTTGTTGGAGCTGTAAGGCAGGTAAAGATGGTGATGATAATAAGAAACACCAGAGGGCGCACTCTGAGTGTAGTATTAAAATACATTTATTGAAAGCATAAAAAGTCAATTGGTAACTCATATTTGCTTATCATAGGGGTTAAGCCTGATGTGGTATCCCTCTCAGTAACAGCTCGTGGCAGTAAAACATCTGAGCCAGAGTATGGAGTAGTCCACCACCGGCTGGCTGAGCCCAGGATGTAAGAAGCAGTGTGGAAACCAATGGGGAATGATGTCACATGCCAGTGGGCATGAAGATATGGATACACGTTTCAAGGCTGCCCAGCCTCTTTGTCAAGCCTCAGGATGGTGATGATACTGTATATTCTTTGTTCTCCTTAAACAGTTCAGTGGTGGAGAAGTTGATAAGATCTGCCAATTTGTATATAAAATGGTTATCCTGTTGGCTAATCTGGGGGTTGGCAGTCAATGGATCTGATTTATTAACAGAACAGAGACTGCTCAGTTACCAGGTGAATGTTTACTTTGTTATGTATAAGGGACATTTAAACCTGTACTCCAGGCAGGCAGCTAAATACAGCCTTCCAGTCCAGAGATATACAGCACACAGCTCTGCCAATACAGTCTACCTTTATTGGGGAGGGAACCCAGTCTTTCTCTGCTGCAGTTTACCTTTCACTTACAGGTCTCCTCTACAGCCCCATTGACTGACTTGCCAGTGAAGAAGAAACTGCACATTAATGAGCTCCTCTCTCTATCGCGCTTCTCACTCCTTGCACTGCAGCACATCTGATTGGCTTCTTGTGCTGCTTTTCCCTCTCCCAATCTGAGATCTGCTGTACAGGGGGCTGAAAGAGACTGATGCCAAGTCAAATTCAGGTACTTACACTGCTTGTATTAAACAACTACATTTAATGATGTATTCCTGACTGCACTAATGTGTGCATTTTATACCTGTCAAGGGTTCAGTTAAATAAAACAGCTTGTCCATGATTGGATGATTAAAGTGAATGCAACATCACCTTATTTGTTAAGCTATCTAAGGAAATATAAGTATAAGTAAGTTTAAGCCAAGTAAATGACGATTCATTTTGCAATATGCACATTCTCTTCTCCTTTAGTAAATCAATCCCAGTGATAGGATTTCATGTGATCACATGTCTTCTCAAGACCTAAGATGGTCAATCCTTACTCCAAATAGTAGGGTTTTCCCAATACAGATACTAGGCACAAATGCTCCTGATGCCTAATCCGATACCTGGGAGAGGCGGCGATGCTGCGATCAACCGGAAGTTAGCGGGCGGAGTCAGTGGGTGGAGCAGAGAGCGAGTCCTCAAGCAGTGGAACTAGGTAAGCTGCAAGCTTAGGCGCAAGCAAGGCGTGTCGCCATCAGCGGTTGAACATCCCGATGCCCATCTTAGTACACCCTACATTCTGCAGAAAGCCAGCAGCAGACATCTTTTTACACCCAGCCCATATAGTTTGAGCTGGGTATAACAAGATGCCCACTGCTGCTTACTGTGACAGAGGGCAAGTTGTACCAAGATGGGCATCGCAGGCAGCATAGCATTGCAAAATAAATATTTTCCTTTCATGTCATTTATTGCTGCATTTCAGTGCCTGCCCAACAGTGCCCATAAGTGCCGCATATCAGTCTCATCTATCAGTGCCAGCCATCAGTCAGTGTGAACTATTAGTGCACATCAGTCAGTGCCATCTATCAGTGCCAGTCATCAGTCAGTGCCATCTTTAATTACCAGCCATCAGTCAGTGCCATCTATCAGTGCCAGTCATCAGTCAGTGCCATCTATCAGTGCTTATCAGTCAGTGCAATCTATCATCACCAGCCATCAGTCAGTGCCATCTATCAGTGCCCATCATTCAGTGCCATCTATCAGTGCCAGTCATCAGTCAGTGCCATCTATCATTATCAGCCATCAGTCAGTGCCATCAGTCAGTGCCATCTATCAGTGCCAGTCATCAGTCAGTGCCATCTATCAGTGCTCGTCAGTCAGTGCCATCTATCATTACCAGCCATCAGTCAGTGACATCTATCAGTGCCATTTATCAGTGCCAGCCATCAGTCATTGCTACATATCAGTGCTCATCAGTCAGTTCCATCTATCAGTGCCAGCCATCAGTCAATGCCACCTATCATTGCTCATCAGTCATAAAAAAAGTATCCGTAATCGGTATTGGCGAGTACTTGAAATAAAGTATCGATATTTGTACTCGGTCTTAAAGTGGTATCGGGAAAACCCTACCAAACAGTGTATAGATCTATAGGTTTTCTTCAGGCAGATCAAACCAATCTGTAGAGTTTTTGAAAAAAAGCCAAACAGAAAAATTTGAATTTTATTGCTGAAGTTGCTGTTTTTACAAAAAATTGTCTGACCAAGTTCTTGTATCAGAGATTCCTTACTTGGTGACTTACCTCTCTGTGTACAGTTGTAGCCTTGAGTACCTGAAGAAAAGGAAATATTTCTATATGAGATTCCTGCAAATTATTCTTCTCTACAAAAATGAATAAATGTCAAAGGTAACAGTCTAAATTATTCTGTCATATGTTGAACTCAAGCTCCCCCCCCCCACCTTCTAGAAGTCCCTGTAGATCCATTTTATATGGTCCTCTTTATTCTACCTTGGCTGTAGTAGTAGGACCTTCTTCATGAGTGGCCCTCATGTAATGGAATGTGTTCACTGCTCCCTCCATCAGTTCTTGAACCCAGACTAGAGGATGATGCCACCCCAGGGTGCAGCTCCATAACAGCCTGGGATCAGAGAACATGGGTTGGATGAAGCTGGACATCATTCAACCCAGTAGACTGGTGACATCTAGTGTTGGAGAAAAAGTACACACAGTACTGTTATAAAGTCCGAACTATGAGATCAATAAAGTGACTCATTTGAAAACATAATAAAATCTGCAGCAAATGTTCTATAGTGCGATAGCATTGCATGGTGATGGCAGATCACATACAAATCCCCCACCAGGGGCAAAACATTTGTTCAGCCCCTTTCACAGTTGTGAGACTTGTCCTGTGACTTGGGACTGCAAAGACGCATGACAAGTTGTACCCCATGATTTCCAATGAGTACCATTCATATCTGTGCGACTTCAAGTCACAGCGACTTCAGAGTAGTCCCTGCACTACTTTGGACCGACTTTGATATGGCTTGAGGTCCACAGACCTTAAGATTACACAGGCATTGCTTCAAGTCGTGTCAAAGTCACACGACTTTCAGGTCATACAAGTGTGAAAGGGGCCTTAAATGAAAATGACTCTCAATTAAAGCCACTTTAATTGAAAAATGTTGTGTTTTTCTTGCATGTAATTATAATAATTGTGATAACTCAGTTTCCGTTAATTGAAAATAAATGGGTTTGTATGAATTTTTTTTTATTCAGTTTTAAAAAAAAAAAAATATGTAGTAAAAAATCAGTGCAATATGAATGTCCAAAATATAAAAGACATAAGGAAATTCATGCAAACAGAGGTCCATAATGAGAAACAACTGATGTAAAAAACCTAAATGAAAAAATCATACTATAAAACAGAGATATGCAATTAGCGGACCTCCAACTGTTACAAAACTATAATGCCCCGTACACACGGTTGGAAATTCCAACGGAAAATTTCCGATCGGACCATGTTGTCAGAAAATCCGCCCCTGTGTGGGCTCCATCGGACTTTTTCCGTCGGAAAAATTTGGGATCCTGCTCTCAAATTTTCCGACAACAAAATCCGATCTGACTTTTTCTGATCGTCTGTAGAGAATTCCAATGGACAAAGTGCCACGCATGCTCAGATCAAACTATGAGACTAAATCTATTGGCTACTGGCCTCTACGTAGTTCCGTCGTACGCAATGAACACCACGAATGTTCAGAATGATCAGATTTTCCGACAACTTTGTCCGACCGTGTGTATGCAACACCAGTGTCGGAAAAAATCAGTCGGAAAAAGTCCAATGAATATTGTGGTCGGAATTTCCGACCGTGTGTACAGGGGTTAAGTCCCATCATGCCTCTGCTTCTGGGTGTCATGCTCGTGGCTGTCAGAATCTTGCTATGCCTCGTGGGATTTGTAGTTCTGCAACAGCTGGAGGTCCGCTAATTGCATATCCCTGCTATAAAAAGTCTGTGATGAAGTCTGTGTAGTAATACCAAATTGAAAATCACAAAATTTCCAATGTGAATGTACAAAAGTTGCAACCACCACCAGAGGCATAAGGAGGGGTTCTCACCTTTTAAAACATACCTTTAACCACTTGTTACATAGTTACATAGTAGGTAAGGGTGAATAAAGGCAATAGTCCATCCAGTTCAACCTGTGTAGGTGCACATGTGTCAGTGTCTATAATTATTTCCTGTATGTTGTGCTCTTTAACCGCTTAAGAACCGCCTCACGCCGTTATACGTCAGCAGAATGGCAAGGCTGGGCACAAGCACGTACCTGTACGTGTCTCTTTAAGAGCCCGCGCTCGCAACCCGGTCCTGAGCTCCGTGACCATGGCCGCGGAACCACCGGACCCGATCGCCGCTGGTGTCCTCTGATCGGGTCACAGAGCTGAAGAACGAGGAGAAGTCTGTGTAAACAAACCTCTCCCCGTGCTTCCTAGTGCGACTGACACTGATCGTCTGTTCCCTGTAATCGGGACAAACGATCAGTGACGTCAGATGCCAAGCCACGCCCCCTACAGTTAAAAAAAAAAAACACACTTAACCCCTCCCCGCCCCCTAGTGGTTAACTCCTTTACTTCCAGTGTCATTTACACAGGAATCAGTGCATTTAAATAGCACTGATTGCTGTATAAATGACAATGGTGCCAAAAATTTGTCAAAAATGTCCGATGTGTCCGCCATAATGTTGCAGTCACAATAAAAATCGCTGATCGCCGCCATTACTAGTAAAAAAAAATATTAATAAAAATGCTATAAAACTATCCCCAATTTTGTAAACGCTATAACTTTTGCGCAAACCAATCAATAATCGCTAATTGCGATTTTTTTTTACCAAAAATATGTAGAAGAATACGTATTGGCCTAAACTGAGGGAAAAAAATGTTTTTTTATATATTTTTTGGGGATATTTATTATAGCAAAAAGTAAAAAAATATTGCATTTTTTTTCAAAATTGTCGCTCTATTTTTGTTTATAGCACAACAAATAAAAACTGCAGAGGTGATCAAATACCACCAAAAGAAAGCTCTATTTGTGTGAAAAAAAGGGTGCCAATTTTATTTGGGAGCCACTTCGCATGACCGCGCAATTGTCAGTTAAAGCGATGCAGTCCCGAATCGCAGAAAGGGGCCTGGTCCTTTGGCGGCAAATTGGTCCGGGGCTTAAGTGGTTAAAGGGTAAGTTCACCTTTACATAAAAATCTGTAAAGTGAACTTACACAGGTCCCCTTCCTCGACCCCCTGACCTGAACCGCGGCGATCTCGAGTTCTAAAACCCAGTATATCGCAACCATGAGCCCCTGGCTTAAACATCCCCTGAGCTGAATGGAACCTGACGAGGGACGTTTTGGAGCATTCAATCTGGTCAGCATCTTCACATGGCACCGACCAATCAGCAGCTGCACAGCCTGTCCTGTCAGCTATGGAGAAGATGCATGGCTGCAAAGAGGATTTATGAGCCCCGGGCTCCTGGTGTGGATATTCCGGGGGTTAGAACCAGAGATTACCTTGGTCCAGGTCAGTGGGACCGGAGGGGGGGGGGGGCGAGGAGGGGGGACCTGTGTAAGTTCACCTTACAGATTTTTCTGTAAATTTGAACTTTACACTTCAAGATGCACATCCAAGAGTCACTTAAAAATATTCATACTCCCCGCAGCCACCACCAATTGTGGATGAGAGTTCCACATCCGTATTGCCCTGACAGTGAAACAGTTTAAGGTTAAACCGATTCTTCCCGTGTCCTCTTACCCTGTTTCCCCCGAAAATAGACTGAGACTGAATATTTTTTTTTCCTATGATGGGATCGCCATGGAGGTATTTGTAAATCGCTATCATGTCCCCTTGCAAGCTTCGTTTCTACAGCGAGAGTAGATTTTTGCAGGCGCTCCCCATAATCATTATCCTCCAGTCCCCTTATTAGTTGTGTTGCCCTTCTTTGGACTCTCTCCGGTTCCAGCACATCCCTTCTAAGGACTGGTGACCAGAACTGGACAGAATACTTCAAATGTGGTCTAACTAATGTTTTATACAGTGTCAGGATTATCGTTTTATCTCTGGAGTATATCCCCTTTTTTATGCTTGCCAATATTCTGTTGGCTTTGGTAGCTGCAGCTTGACATTGCACTTAACCCCATTTGCCATGTAGTTGCCCACTCCATTATTTTGTTCAGGTCTTTCTGTAAAATTTCTATATCCTAATGTGAAGTTATTTCCCTGCTTAAAGCGGGGTTCCACCCTAAAGTGGAACTTCCGCTCATCAGAACCCCCCCCCTCCAGTGTCACCTTTCAGGGGGGAGGGGGTGAAGATACCTGACTAAGACAGTCTATGCCTCTTCCTGTCCCGCCGTGCTGTCTGCTGGGACACAGACGGGTCCCAGAGACAGCAAGGACGATTATCATCACGCTGCGCAACTCGCGCATGCGCAGTAGGGAACCTGGAACTGAAGCCGCAACGCTTCACTTCCTGATTCCCTCACCGAGAATGGTGCCGGCAGCAGCAGAGAGCCGAGCGATTGATCGGCCTCGGCTGCCGACATCGCTGGACTCCAGGAAAGGTAAGTGTCCATTTATTAAAAGTCAGCAGCTGCAGTATTTGTAGCTGCTGGCTTTTTTTAAAAAAAAAAAAAATTCAGGTGCAATTCCTCTTTAACCACTTTCAGCCCCGGACCAATTTGCAGCCAAAGGACCAGGCCCCTTTTGCGATTCGGCACTGCGTCGCTTTAACTGACAATTGCGCGGTCGTGCGACGTGGCTCCCAAACAAAATTGACGTCCTTTTTTCCCCACAAATAGAGCTTTCTTTTGGTGGTATTTGATCGCCCCTGCGGTTTTTATTTTTTGCGCTATAAACTAAAAATAGAGCGACAATTTTGAAAAAAAATGCATTATTTTTTACTTTTTGCTATAATAAATATCCCCAAAAAATATATAAAAAAGCATTTTTTTCCTCAGTTTAGGCCGATACGTATTCTTCTACATATTTTTGGTAAAAAAAAAATTGCAATAAGCGATTATTGATCGGTTTGCGCAGAAGTTATAGCGTTTACAAGATAGTTTTATAGCATTTTTATTAATAATTTTTTTTTATTAGTAATGGCGGCGATCTGCGATTTTTTTTGTGACTGCGACATTATGGTGGACATATCGGACATTTTTGACACATTTTTGGGACCATTGTCATTTATACAGCAATCAATGCTATTTAAATGCATTGATTCCTGTATAAATGACACTGGCAGTGAAGGGGTTAACCACAAGGGGGCAGTGTAAGGGTTATGTATGCCTAGGGGTGTGTTTGTTACTGTGGGGGGGGCGTGGCTGTCAGCTAGTGAATGCTGATCTCTGCTCCAATCACAGGGAGCAGAGATCGGCGTCACTAGTTGCTAGGCAGAACTGGGAGATGCTGTTTATCTCGGCATCTCTCCGTTCAGCATTCCCGTGAAACGATCGCGGGGATCGAGTCCACGGGGACTGCGACCGGACTCACGGGGGACCCGACCGGTGCGGAAGTTAATGTTGTGTCATCTGCAAAAACTGAGATTGAGCTATTTATCCCATCCTCTATATAATTTATGAATAAATTGAATAGAATCGGTCCCAAGACAGAACCTTGGGGCACCCCACTTACCACTCCAGACCAGTCTGAGTACACGTTATTTATCACCACCCTTTGGACACGCCCCTGTGCCTGCAACTATGCTCTGAGAAAAAAAAGCCCCGGTCTTTGTTTATTTTTGTCATTTCCATATTCATGGTACTTTTCATTAGAAATCCAGTCTGATATTTTCTCAGTTCTGTCATAAGAGAATGAAGCAGAATGAAAGAAGAAGTGGACAGAGAAATAGAACTTACCGGGGTCCAGAGAGGTGGTGAGCTCTGAAACATTAAGAAAACAGTTAAGAGAACATAAAAATGTAAAAAAATAAATAAATCTTTCTTATACAATATATGTTTCTATTTTACATTATTGCATCTGCTACACTTTTTCTTACAAAATATGAAGCATCAAAGTAAACCTTTTCAGAATTGTTTTACAACATCAGCATGGAGACATTCCTGACATGTCACAATATACAACAACTGGATCATTGTTCAGAAAAAGTCAGATGATTCAATGTGTCCCTCAAAAGTCATGTGAAAAGACCCTCTCCCCAATCAATGTACAGTATTTCTTCTGTCATTTTGTTGCATGAATCCCCATGGCAATGCCAAATTCCTCATAACTAGAGATGAGCCGAACACCCCCGTCCCCCCCCCCCCCCCCCCCCGTTCGGTTCACAACAGAACATGAAAACAGGCAAAAAATTAGTTCGAACACACGAACACCATTAAAGTCTATGGGACACGAACATGAAAAATCAAAAGTGCAAATTGTAAAGGCTTATTTGCAAGTTATTGTCATAAAAAGTGTTCCGGGGACCCGGGTCCTGCCCCACCCCGGGGACATGTATCAATGCAAAAATTCAGGAGCAGTGATTTTAATAATGCTTAAAGTGAAACAATAAAAGTGTAATAGTCCTTTAAATTTCGTACCTGGGGTGTGTGTATAGTATGCCTGTAAAGTGGTGCATGTTTCCCGTGTTTAGAACAGTCCAAGAGCAAAATGACATTTCTAAATGAAAAAAAGTAATTTAAAACTCTTGTGGCTATAATGAATTGTCTGGTCCGGCAATAGACATAACAGTTCATTGATAAAAATGGCATGGTATTCCCCCACAGGGGAACCCCGAACCAAAATATAAAAAAAAATGCATGGGGGTCCCCCCAAATTCTATACTGGGCCCTTCAGGCCCTTATCGGAGCACACAGCCTGGCAGGCTGCAGGAAAAGAGGGGGGGGGCGAGAGAGTGATCCCCCTCCTGAACCGTAACATGCCCTCAACATTGGTAGAGTGCTTTGGGGTAGCAGGGCCTCATCCCCGCAACCCTTGCCTGGTGGTTGTAGGGGTCTGTGGGCAGGGGGCTTATCGGAATCTGGAAGCCCCCTTTAACAAAGGGACCCCCAGATCCCACCCCCATGTGAAATGGTAACGGGGTACAAATGTACCCCTACCATTTCACAAAAAAATGTGTGGAAATGGTAAAAAAAAAGACAGTACACGCCTTGGGACCAGTCCTTTATTAAAAAATAAAAAAATAAAAGTGTCCCACAAAGTCCATTCATCTTCGTCTTCTCTCGTTCCGACGGACCGAAAAAATAAAAAAATAAAATAAAATCACACGCCGCCTACGATCTGCCTCCATGGCCGTAATGACTGGCCTCTCAGGTGACAGCCCTTTTATAACTTAGGGCGGGGCCACACAATGATGTTGCCGGGTGACCCCGCCCCCTCTGACGCTACAGGAAAACTATAGGGATATCCCCGTGTCACCCAGCGATGCCATCGTGTGGCCCCGCCCTCAGTTATAAAGAGCTGTCACCTGAGAGGCCTGTCATTACGGCAGGTGGCTCCCATGGAGGCAGATCGTAGGCAGCATGCAGCTTTTTTTTTCCTTTTTTGGTCTTGTCCCAAGGCGTGTATTGTCTTTTTTGTACCATTTTCACACATTTCTGAAATGGTAGAGATACATTTGTACCCCGTTGCCATTTGACAGGGGGGGGCTGGGATCTGGGGGTCCCATTGTTAAAGGGGGCTTCCAGATTCTGATAAGCCCCCCTGCCCGCAGACCCCCACAACCACCGGACAAGTTTTGTGGGGAGGGGGACCTTCTCCCCATCAACATGGGGACAAGGTGCTTTGGGGGGGCTACCCCTAAACACCCTCCCAATGTTGAGGGAATGTGGCCTGGTATGGTTCAGGGGGGGCATTCTCTCGTCCCCCCTCTTTTCCTGCGGCCTGCCAGGTTGGGTGCTCAGATAAAGGTCTGGTATGGATTTTTGGGGGGATCCCACGCCATTTTTTTTAAAATTTATGGCGCAGGGTTCCCCTTAAAATCCATACCAGACCTGGAGGGCCTGGTATAGAATTTGGGGGGACCCCCGCGCATTTTTTTTTTAATTTTGGTTTGGGGTTCCCCTGTGGGGGAATCCCATGCCGTTTTTATCAATTAACTTTTATGTGTATTGTCGGGACTGACAATTCATTATAACCGCGAGTACTTATAAATTACTTTTTTTCCTTTAGAAATTTCATTTTGCTCTCGGACTGTTCTAAACACAGGAAACATGCACCCCTTTACAGGCATACTATACACACCCCGCCAGGTATGAAATTTTAAGGAATATTTAACTTTTATTGTTTCACTTTAAGCATTATTAAAATCACTGCTCCCAAAAAAACTGACATTAAAACTTCTTTTTGCATTATATACATGTCCCGGGTCCCCAAACACTTTTTATCACAATAACTTGCATATAAGCCTTTAAAATTAGCACTTTTGATTTCTCCCATAGACTTTTAAAGGGTGTTCCACGGCTTTCGAATTTGCCGCAAACACCCCAAATTGTTCGCTATTCAGCGAATGGGCGAACACCCAACGTTCGAGTCGAACTTACGTTTGACTCGAACATCGGGCTCATCCCTACTCATAACCCTGTTTTAATCAGTTGATTCCCAATTCCTGGTACTCTATATTTTCCATGGGTGACATTTTAAAAGTCCACACAGGCTAGTGGCATCTGGTGCTCAAAATGTTTGGGGTGGGTGTAAACAAAATGAAAAATTCTGAAAATTACTGGGAAAAAAACATAATTTGCAGCCCCACTGTGCCCATGTAATGCAGCCATTGTGCCCATCTAATGCAGCCTCTGTGCCCATCTAATGCAGCCATTGTGCCCATCTAATGCAGCCACTGTTCCCATCTAATGCAGCCACAGTGCCCATCTAATGCAGCCACAGTACCCATCAAATGCAGCCACTGTTCCCCATCTAATGCAGCCACTGTGCCCATCAAATGCAGCCACTGTGCCATAGTTACATAGTTGGTGAGGTTGAAACAAGACTCAAGTCCAACCTATGTGTGTGATTATATGTCAGTATTACATTGTATATCCCTGTATGTTGTGGTCGTTCAGGTGCTTATCTAATAATTTCTTAAAACTATCGATGCCCCCCCCCGCTGAGACCACCCCCTGTGGAAGGGAATTCCACATCCTTGCTACTATACTTACCTTGGGTTTATGTGCTTTGATCAACCTACCATTAATTGCCCCAATACTACCCTCTGGAATATGTTCCACGCTGACTATCTCTACCTCTGGACCCTCAATTGCAGCCACTGTGCCCATCAAATGCAGCCACTGTGCCCATCAAATGCAGCCACTGTGCCATCAACTGCATCCACATGCTCATCAAATGCAGCCACTGTGCCCATCAAATTGCAGGCACTGTGTCCATCAAATGCAACCATGTGGTAAATTTGTGTAATATATCTTTATTCAAACCCTACAAAGGTACATACAAAGTCCCACCCTACCTCACTTTAACTCTTAATTTTATATCCTTCTTTTGGGATGGTACCTATGTAGGGCTATATTTGTTCCACATCCACTCCCACCCCTATGCCATGCTATGCATGAAGCTATCCATGATACATATAGGGTGGTGGCGTGATAGAGGGGGTGGCACCCATGCGCCCTTGATGGATGGGCCATCCCTGCTACAGGCCCTCAGTTTAGAGGTCAAGTGGTTCTAAAGCCTAAACATTTTTGTACCTTATTACATTCCTTGCATTAAGGTAAAAACAGTTTAGGCATCGGATGTTCCTCCTCATCCCCCTTATACTAATCTGAGCCCTCATTGGATCCAGCACTATGCTCATCTGCAGCTCTTCTCTCCCCTCACTTCCGTGTCTAACTGGCTTTGCAGGGACCCCGGGAACCATCGGCTCCCAGTGCTGTCAATCAAAGCCAGTGATGAGGGAGTGGGGGGGCAGGGCCAAATCCCTCTGCTTATGTCAATGGATGTAGCAGTAGGGCTCGGGAGCAAGCATGCACAAGTACCCCCATAGGAATCAGGTTCCTGTGGGGGCACTGGAGAGAAAGGAGGGGCCTGGAGCATTGGTGGGGGACCCAAGAAGAGGAGGTTCAGGGCCAGGCAAGTATAGAGATGTTTGTTTTTTACAATCGGTTTAACTGTGAATAATGGCCCTAAAATGATTGCCCCAACACAAACTTTATTTTTTATCAAATACAGGACAAAAATGCAAAATGTGTTGTCACAGCAACCTAGCAGCTTGCTGCCCACTTGCTGCTTCCTCCCAGCAGTTTCTGTCAACCCTCCGACATCACTTCCTGTGCGGTGTGTCGGTGCGGGCAGTCCTGGCCTCCACATCCCTAGTGGTGGCTTCCACTGCTTACAAGCCAATCTGAAGAGATTTTTCTTCCACCACAGCCATCATCCATGGTACAATGACTTGCCAGCTTGCACTTGTATATGTATTTCTTAAGCCTCATACACACTATCAGATTTTCTGCTGATTTCTTCCTTCAGATTTACCAAAACCATATAATATGAGGACAAACCTTAGGAGTTTCAATTTGTATGCAATCAGGCTGGCTCTCGCACTCCATGGTTTTGGTAAATCTGAAGGAAAAAAACAGCAGAAAATATGATAGTGTGTATGGGGCTTTACAATATTCAGCACACGTTTTCTAATAACTGTGGACTTTAATACGATTTCTGGTGATGATCAGTCAGGAGTTCAGGCTCATATACTGTATCAATAGCCAATGTGATACTTTTATGTTGGTCCAACACCATATCCATTCATGGCTTCCACCTTCTCCTGTACACGGGACGTGGTTTTCTAAGAACCATCCACAGTTAGGAGCCCCCTATGAAGACATCTTACTTACATTCTTACTTTAGATCAGGGGGTCTCCAAACTGCAGCCCAAGGTCCAGATCTGGCCCCTTTCTAGCCTTTATCATGCCCTTTGGGTACTATTGCTCCCAATGATATGAGGAACTTTTCCTCCCACTGACACCAGCAATTGGGCACCATTTCTTCCACTGATACCAATGATGGAATACTCCTCCTACTAATACCAATAATGGGACACTACTCTTCCTAATACCAGTAATAGGGCACTACTCCTCCTACTAATACCATAAATGGGGCACTACCCCTCCTGCTGACCACCAACCCCGGGGCCATATTTATTAGCAAATGTGATACTTTTACGTTGGTCCAACACCATATCCATTCATGGCTTCCACCTTCTCCTGTACACGGGACGTGGTTTTCTAAGAACCATCTACAGTTAGGAGCCCCCTATGAAGACATCTTACTTACATTCTTACTTTAGATCAAGGGGTCTCCAAACTGCAGCCCGAGGTCCAGATCTGGCCCTTTTCTAGCCTTTATCAGGCCCTTGGGGTACTATTCCTCCCAATGATATGAGGCACTTTTCCTCCCACTGACACCAGCAATGGGGCACCATTTCTTCCACTGATACCAAAGATGGAATACTCCTCCTACTAATACCAATAATGGGGCACTACTACTAATACCAATAAGGGGGCACTACTCCTCCTAATACCAATAATAGGGCAATATTCCTCCTAATACCAATAAGGGAGAACTACTCCTCCTAATACCAATAATGGGGGCACTGCTCTTCCTAATACCAGTAATAGGGCACTACTCCTCCTATTACCAATAATAGGGCACTACTCCTCCTACTAATACCATAAATGGGGCACTACCCCTCCTGTTGACCACCAACCCCGGAGCCATATTTATTCTCACTGATGCTGGGTCCGGGACATTTTCTACCTCCACCGGCCACAATCCGGTCCTCCTAAAAGTCTGCAGGACAAAATAGACTGGTCCTTTGTTTGAAAAGTTTGGAGACCCCTGCTTTAAATCCTAATAGCTGATGAGGAGTTACTGCTTCTTTAAGGAGTATACCAACCCCATCCCCCCACCCCCTCCCCCCACACATGCTTTATGCATGCATAAATAAACTGTTAAGAGGAAAATGTTGTTAGTTCAATATTCCAAAAAATACTTACGTGTCCATCCATTGGAGGCATATAGAAGAACCAAGAAGAAGGGTAGGGACCTTTGTCCTCTCATCATGGAGTCCTACTTTCCGTGTCACTTACACAAACTGCTCCCCACACATTCTGTTCTCTGATATTAGAAGTCAGATTTGATGCCTCCCTTTTATAATGTCCCATGACAAAAGCTGAAGAGCAGAAGATGTTCCTCGTCACACGGCACATTTCACATACACTTCATTACATTCACTATTTATAGTCATAGAAAAATATATAACTGCCTGAAGCAAAAAGAGTTTAAGGAAATCTTTGTTTCCAGAAGATGTAAATCACATTCTTTTCATATCTGTGATAAATATATAGAATACGAGCAACAGAACAACCTTTTATATGCTTCTTGTGCCGCGTACACACGAAGGGACATTCCCGCGGGATTGTCCACTGGACTCGAGTCCGCCGGACAATCCCCTCGTGTGTGGGCCTTCGACTGACTTTTTTTCCCGAAAGTCCGGCGTACTAGGTTTTAAGTTTGTTTTAAAATTATCTGCTGGACTTGGCAGTCCGGCGGACAATACGGCCGTCTGTATGTTTGTTTCCAGAAGATGTAAATCACATTCTTTTCATATCTGTGATAAATATATAGAATACGAGCAACAGAAAAACCTTTTATATGCTTCTTAGTGCTTTTATTACTGCTGGGCATTGTCTATGCGTAACGACCGATGCCTCACATCTATACGGAGCTTCATATAACTCATCCATTGAATACATGCCAAATAAAGACACATTTTACATTAACCACTTACCCACTGGGCGCTTAAACCCCCTTCCTAACAAGACCAATTTTCAGCTTTCGGTGCTCTCACACTTTGAATGACAATTACTCAGTCATGCAACACTGTACCCAAATACATTTTGTGTCCTTTTTTTCACACAAATAGAGCTTTCTTTTGGGGGTATTTAATCACTGGTGGGTTTTTTATTTTTTGCGCTATAAATCAAAAAATACTGAACATTCAGTAAAAAAAAAAAAATTTTTTTTTGTTTCTATTAAAATTTATTGCAGAGTATTGGCAGAGTATTGCACAGTAGACATGTGCACAACAAAAAAATTTGTTTATTTTCGTTTTTTTCGTTTCCGTTGATTCGTAACGATTCGTACGTCGTCGGTGTTCGTATTCGTAACGATTCGTACATTCGTAAGAGTTGTTTTTCGTTGATTCGTTAGTTTAATTTTTGTTTATTCGAAATTCGGACGCATTCGTATTTATTCGTACATTCGTAGATTCATAATCAGAGCATAATTCATAATTTTATGTAATGTGTATGCTATTATTACATTTTAATAATTTACGAATCGAAAAAGAAAGTTACGAATGTACACATTTTTTCGTTCAATCTATTCGAAGCACGTTAAGCAGCACCATTGTAAGAAACACAGAAAATTACCAAATCAAGAAAAAAAAAAAGTTACCAATGTACGAATTTTTTCGTTTATTTTCGTTGATCCTTTTTTCGTATTTTCTTCATTCTAATTCATTTTTTTTCAGATTTTCGATGTTTTTCGGATTCGTTTGATTCGCACGATTCGTTCATTCGTACGAAAAAAAACGAAAAATGAAAAAAAAACAAAACAAAATTGCACGTGTCTATTGCACAGTGGTGGCAGAGTATTGCACAGTGGTTGCAGAGTATTGCACACTGCTGGCAGAGTAGCTGTCACTGACCAGCGCTGTGGGCACTACACATCCAGCCCAAACCGCTGATCCCATCTCTCCCCCTCTCCGCTTCTCCCCTCTCACTGTACCGATCGGTACAGAGAGGGGAGGGAGGAACCGGCGTCATGACGTGACGCCGGTTTGTGTACATGTGATGGCTCCGTCATTTGACGGAGCGATCACGTAGTAAACGGACACTATCAGCAGCTGTTTACCGCAATCCAGATGCCAGGGGGCACACGGGAGCAAGTTTCTGAGAGGACGTCCTTAGGACGTCCATCCAGAAAAAGCCGTAATAAGTGATTGTAAACCCTTACAGACCACTTTGACCTACAGGTAAGCCTAGATTAAGGCTTACCTGTAGGTCCAAGAAATCTATCCTTAACCTGCACGGTTAAGGAGATACTTTACAAAAAAAAGTGCGCCGCTGTCTACGGCACATGCGCGCCATAGACAACGGCGCAGGCGCACTGGGCGTGCCGCAAGAGAAGGCAAACATGCCGTCACTTACGGCTCCCGCTCGCATGCGCTGGAGTGACATCATCACTGCTCCGGCCACTCACAACGCTGGAGCAGCGATATCCGGAAAGGAAGATGGACGCTCCGTGGAAGAGGGGACAGCGGTGACATCGCTGGCTACTGTGTCAGGTAAGTGACACATAATGGGCTGCGATGCATAGTAGTCCATTATGCTTTACCTTTGCAGGGAAACAAGGGGCAACTGCGTGATGCTATCAGGTCACTATGGAGCAAAATCTCTGAGGAATGTTTCAAACACCTTGTTGTATCTATGCCACCAAGAATGAAGGCAAAAGGGGGTCCAACCCGCTACTAGCAAGGGGGACCTAATAAAGTGGCCAGTGAGTGTATATATATTAGGGCCGTTACTGATTAAAATTTTCGTGTTCGATTAATTCGATTAATTATAACACACATACAGATCCAACTACTTTTAGCTGATCTCCTTGCATTGCAACTCTGCATTAGTCAGTGGTAAATGTGGTATAAAACAATAAAATAGTGCAGCGCAAACATGAAAATAAAATATAAAATGTACCACAGGAATAAAATAAGTCCAGAAGGCAATCAGTCTCAGTATAAAGTGCTAGTGCAAAATAGCAGCTTCCTAATTACAGTGACACACTCCAAGGAGAGATCTGTGATAGTGATCAGTTCAGGAAACAAATCCAAGTCAATCACAATAAAAGGTGCTAGTGCAAATTAGCAGCTAATGGTGACAAATGGTGACACAATCCAGAGAAATTTCTGTGGTGGTGGTCCCTTTAGATAGAGTAATGATGGCCCCTCACCTCCCTGCTTCGACCTGCAATAGGTCACAAAGCAGTATGCAGCTAAGTCAGACTCTGGTCTCCAACCGTCAGGAATCGATCATAGACGCTACCAACCAGGCCCAAAATGGTATCCAGCATACATAAGATGAAAAAAGGAAGGGGACAACCTAGTGCTCTCTGTATTGATTTATAGATTTATTGCACATGCAAAAAAACATAGGAAAAGACACTCACATTAGCCTGCACTCAGTCCCGAGTGCAGGCATTGAAGGTAATGAGATCCAAAATGGCCGCGGGTGGCGTCACTCGTGCTCCCTGTCCCTCGTACGCGTTACGTCCGAAAGGACTTCCTCAGCGTGGGGCAGGGTAGCTACGAGTGGTCCCGCTGTGGCTATATGCTGTGGAGATGGGTCAGGGACCGATCGTGGACCAATCAGGTCCCGCGGTTCGTTTAGACCAATCACAGCCCTAAGAGGCTATCACATGGCTTTTGTGTTGTGGACATGTGAACCGCCGACGGGCCAATCGGGTCCCGCGGTTCACCTAGTCCAATGACAGCGTCCCAAACACATCACATGACTTTCATGTGTGTATTGAATGACGCTGTCGAGCAGAAACTATGGTGAAGAGGGCGGGAGTATTCTGATGCAATGACGAGCGGTTGCCATGGAAAAGTAGGCGGCAACCTAATGATAACACAGGCTGCATAGGACTTTGAAACATTGCAGCCTGACATTTAAAGACACATTGCAGGATTGTCCAATTAATTAAACCAGCTATAAATAATCTGCTTACAAAGAATAGGAATTGTCAGTAGATACCAATTGTAGCTGACATCCTATAGAGCATTAGAATATATAATTAAAACAATAGCGATTAAAGGGACACTCCGCCTGAAACCATAGTAGTGCATAAATAAAAATAATTCCAACAGCCATCACCCCTAAAATAGAGGGTTATTATATACCTTATAATTATTAAAACCTGAACAAGAGTGACGTCATTCAGCAGCCATTTTGGAAATAGACCATATTAATACATACATAATTATACATTTAAAAACATGATCATAGAACATCCAATAAAAAAAGATTAAAATACCTGATAGATAAATTTAAAAGTATCAATATATATATATATAAAATATATATAATAATATTATAAAAATATATATAAAATACACATGTCACATTAAAAATTAAAAATTAATATATAATATATAGGAGATAAAATATATCAAAAATTAATTAGTATGTCATCTATTGGAAATAAAACAATTGAGGTCAAAATCTACGTTTAACCCTGCAGGCGTCATAACTTTCATTTCATAGATCCAGAAGGATTCTCTGCGACTAAGTTGTCTTATATAGTGACCTCCTCTCCAGTGTTTGGGGACTTTTTCGATTCCCCAAAATTTAAGACATTTGGGGTCCCTCTGATGACAATTTCTGAAGTGCCTAGATACACTGTGTGTTTTAATGCCTCGTTTAATGTTACTAATATGTTCCCCAACACGCACATGCAGGGCTCTAGAGGTGCGACCTACATATTGTAGGCCACAATCACACTCTAACATGTACACAACGCCAGTTGTGGTACATGTGATCAGTTCCTTAATACTGTATTTTTGCTCAGTGGTATTAGAGGTGAAATCTTTACGTTTTTTCGTGTTATTTTTGGCATGTTTGCAGGTTGCACACTTCCCACACGCATAAAAACCAGATAAAAAATTAAAAAGCTTGTTCACGCTAGTTTTAGGAGGGTCTATGACCCCAGGGGCCAAACTATCCCGCAATGTAGGAGCCTTGCGGTATATAAATAGAGGACGGTCTGGGAGTGCTGGTCCTAAAATTCTATCATATTTTAGGATGGGCCAATGTTTGGCGATAATACGTTCAACTTTTTTGTGTTGAATACTAAAATCCATAATAATTTTAAATCCCTGTGTACCATCTGTCGACTCTGGATTTTTTATTTTATCTGCTACAATGGAACTCCTGTCAGTAGTCCTGGCTCTTTCTATTTCCGCATCTATTTCTGTCTTGGTATAACCTTTTTGTTTAAAGCGTTCTGACAGAATTTTGGACTGAGTTAAAAATTCATTTTCCTCGGTGCAATTCCTGCGTAGGCGGATGAACTGCCCTCGAGGAATATTGCAGAGCCATAGTCGATGGTGGCAGCTACTCAGAGGAATATAAGCATTGCGATCGGTTGGCTTAAAATGATTCCTAGTCTGGAATCTGTCATTTTTCTTATATATCTCTAGATCTAGGAAGGTGACCTGTTGTTTATCCACTGTCCAGGTGAGTTCGATATTTTTGTTATTAAGGTTAAGTTTATTCATGAATATCTGGAGACTCGGCTGGTCTCCCTCCCAGATCATGATGATGTCATCAATGTAGCGTTTAAAACATACTAACTGGGATGGATGATCATTAAAAATAACTTCCTCCTCCCAGTGGGCCATGAATAAATTAGCCACACTGGGAGCAAATCGGGCTCCCATTGCTACCCCTCTTGTTTGTAGAAAAAAGTTTCGATCGAACCAGAAATAATTGTTTAACAAACAAAAATCTAAACATTCCAACAAAAACTGCACATGTTCACATGAGAGATCGGTTTCAACTAATGCCCACTTAACCGATTCCATTGCTGCCGTGTGATCGATAATGGTATACAGGGATCCCACATCAGCAGTAATAAGTATACTGTTCTCAGTGCATCGTAGTTCATCAAGGATTTGGATTATTTGTTTAGTGTCTCGTAGGTATGCTCGCATTTTTGTTACCAAAGGTTGTAGAAAAAAATCTAGATATTGGCCTAACCTGGAAGTGACTGAGTCGATACCATTGACTATCGGACGTCCCGGAGGTTGCGTGGTACTCTTATGTAATTTGGGTAAAAAATAAATAATGGGGGTCCTACAATAAAAAGGGTCAAGGTATGATGCTTCCTTATTATTTAGTATACCCATATTTTTACCTTTTTCTATTAATGCATGTAATTTATTTTTAAATAAAAACATAGGATCCCCAGGCAAAGGTCTATAGGTATCCTGATCACTTAATAGTCTCATCATTTCAGTATGATAGTACAGTTTACTCATTACCACTAACCCTCCTCCTTTATCCGCAGGTCGGATAACGATGTCATTCCTCTGTTCTAGGGAAGTAATCCCTCGTTTAATTTGTTGCGAGTCTCTGACCTTTTTAATTTTCAGGTTATCAAGATCACTACAGACCATATTTTTAAAAACATCTAGATGACGATTGTCATTAGAGGGAGGATTAAAAACCGATTTATTCCTAAGGTTGGAATGTGTATTAGTACTATCCTGTGATACAATCCTCTGGACTGGGTCTGTTAGAAAATATTTTTTCATATTCAAAGTCCGTATGAATTTCTGTACGTTAATATAAGTCTGGAATTTGTTCAAATTCCGGATAGGGGCAAATTTGAGACCCCTATCGAGGACCTTAGTCTCATCTTCTGTCAATGTTACCCCACTAAGGTTGTAGATCCCCGCTCCTATCGGGGTCTTTGCCTTTTGGGCTCGTCTCCCCCCCCTACATCCTCTCTGTTTTTTCTTTTTAATGTGGATTGGGTGGTGCTTGATGCGCCTTGTGGGTATATTGGTGGTTGTTCTCTCCAATCCCCCATCCAAGTGGGAGTTTGCGGTGGAGGATCCCTCCAAGGGATCCTCTCCTGCCCTAAAAAATGGTTGTTAATAATAGGTTGATTGTCCCATTGTTCCTGAAGGGGGGCATAATAATTGTAGGTGGGTACTGGGGGTTCTCTGGTTTGGTAATTTCCCCTCCCCCTCTGCTGTCCTCTCCCTCTGTTTACTACAGGCTTCCATGTAGTATCTATATAGTTGGTGGGGTGCTGGGCATAATTATTAGAGTTAGCGGTTTGGTTGGGTCTATTTTGACCTCTTCCTCTCCCTCTACCTCTTGCTCTATGGCCGCCCCTCCCCCTTTGTTTAGGAGTATCATTTGTATTTTGTGTCCCATACTGACCATTCGTCCACGGACTTTCTTGATTGTAAATAGGGACTGGGGGGACATTACTACCTACCTCCATGCTATCCAAAGTGGTAGGGTCAAGATTAGACTGTGCTACAGTACTGCCTTGCCATTTAAAAATTTGTTCCCCTCCAAAGTCTTTCAAGTCTCTCAAGAATTTCTTTCTTTTTTTGTCCTGGGTTTCTTTGTCCCATTTAATAAGTTTGGTTTTAAGATCACCTGATAGTTGGATAAATTCAGGAGTATCTTTAAAACTTTCGATACGGTCAGTATTTTCTTTAATTTGGCTTTCTAACCACTTCTTTTTCCTTTGCTTACGCACAAGGAGTAACCTGAGTAGTTCAAAGCCCTTTGCTACAAAAAAGTCACCCCATTCCTTATTGGACTCTTCATCGACAAGACCATCGTTGGGGGGTAAATCCCACCGCAGCCTTCTAGGAATGATCTTGGCTAGCAAATACTGCTCAAAAGATACTATATCCCACCAGGCTTTGATTTTCTTCTCAAATAAATATCCAAGTTTTCTAAAGGTGGTTCCCAAATCTCCTTGGTTGGAGTAATTGGGAATTTGGGAGAAAACATCAGTAAGAATGATTTCCCTACTCTCCACATACGAAAATACATCCATTTGACTGCTGCTGAGTATAATTGAATTAGTTGGCAATTATAAATAAAAAGAGAGTACTCAGCGCTGTCAGAACAACAGATAAAAGTAAAACGAAGATGCTTGCTGCAACTTAGGTTAATTCAAAAAATACCTCATAAGCATAAAACAATAAAATAGTGCAGCGCAAACATGAAAATAAAATATAAAATGTACCACAGGAATAAAATAAGTCCAGAAGGCAATCAGTCTCAGTATAAAGTGCTAGTGCAAAATAGCAGCTTCCTAATTACAGTGACACACTCCAAGGAGAGATCTGTGATAGTGATCAGTTCAGGAAACAAATCCAAGTCAATCACAATAAAAGGTGCTAGTGCAAATTAGCAGCTAATGGTGACAAATGGTGACACAATCCAGAGAAATTTCTGTGGTGGTGGTCCCTTTAGATAGAGTAATGATGGCCCCTCACCTCCCTGCTTCGACCTGCAATAGGTCACAAAGCAGTATGCAGCTAAGTCAGACTCTGGTCTCCAACCGTCAGGAATCGATCATAGACGCTACCAACCAGGCCCACAATGGTATCCAGCATACATAAGATGAAAAAGGAAGGGGACAACCTAGTGCTCTCTGTATTGATTTATAGATTTATTGCACATGCAAAAAAACATAGGAAAAGACACTCACATTAGCCTGCACTCAGTCCCGAGTGCAGGCATTGAAGGTAATGAGATCCAAAATGGCCGCGGGTGGCGTCACTCGTGCTCCCTGTCCCTCGTACGCGTTACGTCCGAAAGGACTTCCTCAGCGTGGGGCAGGGTAGCTACGAGTGGTCCCGCTGTGGCTATATGCTGTGGAGATGGGTCAGGGACCGATCGTGGACCAATCAGGTCCCGCGGTTCGTTTAGACCAATCACAGCCCTAAGAGGCTATCACATGGCTTTTGTGTTGTGGACATGTGAACCGCCGACGGGCCAATCGGGTCCCGCGGTTCACCTAGTCCAATGACAGCGTCCCAAACACATCACATGACTTTCATGTGTGTATTGAATGACGCTGTCGAGCAGAAACTATGGTGAAGAGGGCGGGAGTATTCTGATGCAATGACGAGCGGTTGCCATGGAAAAGTAGGCGGCAACCTAATGATAACACAGGCTGCATAGGACTTTGAAACATTGCAGCCTGACATTTAAAGACACATTGCAGGATTGTCCAATTAATTAAACCAGCTATAAATAATCTGCTTACAAAGAATAGGAATTGTCAGTAGATACCAATTGTAGCTGACATCCTATAGAGCATTAGAATATATAATTAAAACAATAGCGATTAAAGGGACACTCCGCCTGAAACCATAGTAGTGCATAAATAAAAATAATTCCAACAGCCATCACCCCTAAAATAGAGGGTTATTATATACCTTATAATTATTAAAACCTGAACAAGAGTGACGTCATTCAGCAGCCATTTTGGAAATAGACCATATTAATACATACATAATTATACATTTAAAAACATGATCATAGAACATCCAATAAAAAAAAGGTTAAAATACCTGATAGATAAATTAAAAAGTATCAACATATATATTATAATAATATATATAATAATATTATAAAAAATATATATAAAATACACATGTCACATTAAAAATTAAAAAATTAATATATAATATATAGGAGATAAAATATATCAAAAATTAATTAGTATGTCATCTATTGGAAATAAAACAATTGAGGTCAAAATCTACGTTTAACCCTGCAGGCGTCATAACTTTCATTTCATAGATCCAGAAGGATTCTCTGCGACTAAGTTGTCTTATATAGTGACCTCCTCTCCAGTGTTTGGGGACTTTTTCGATTCCCCAAAATTTAAGACATTTGGGGTCCCTCTGATGACAATTTCTGAAGTGCCTAGATACACTGTGTGTTTTAATGCCTCGTTTAATGTTACTAATATGTTCCCCAACACGCACATGCAGGGCTCTAGAGGTGCGACCTACATATTGTAGGCCACAATCACACTCTAACATGTACACAACGCCAGTTGTGGTACATGTGATCAGTTCTTTAATACTGTATTTTTGCTCAGTGGTATTAGAGGTGAAATCTTTACGTTTTTTCGTGTTATTTTTGGCATGTTTGCAGGTTGCACACTTCCCACACGCATAAAAACCAGATAAAAAATTAAAAAGCTTGTTAACGCTAGTTTTAGGAGGGTCTATGACCCCAGGGGCCAAACTATCCCGCAATGTAGGAGCCTTGCGGTATATAAATAGAGGACGGTCTGGGAGTGCTGGTCCTAAAATTCTATCATATTTTAGGATGGGCCAATGTTTGGCGATAATACGTTCAACTTTTTTGTGTTGAATACTAAAATCCATAATAATTTTAAATCCCTGTGTACCATCTGTCGACTCTGGATTTTTTATTTTATCTGCTACAATGGAACTCCTGTCAGTAGTCCTGGCTCTTTCTATTTCCGCATCTATTTCTGTCTTGGTATAACCTTTTTGTTTAAAGCGTTCTGACAGAATTTTGGACTGAGTTAAAAATTCATTTTCCTCGGTGCAATTCCTGCGTAGGCGGATGAACTGCCCTCGAGGAATATTGCAGAGCCATAGTCGATGGTGGCAGCTACTCAGAGGAATATAAGCATTGCGATCGGTTGGCTTAAAATGATTCCTAGTCTGGAATCTGTCATTTTTCTTATATATCTCTAGATCTAGGAAGGTGACCTGTTGTTTATCCACTGTCCAGGTGAGTTCGATATTTTTGTTATTAAGGTTAAGTTTATTCATGAATATCTGGAGACTCGGCTGGTCTCCCTCCCAGATCATGATGATGTCATCAATGTAGCGTTTAAAACATACTAACTGGGATGGATGATCATTAAAAATAACTTCCTCCTCCCAGTGGGCCATGAATAAATTAGCCACACTGGGAGCAAATCGGGCTCCCATTGCTACCCCTCTTGTTTGTAGAAAAAAGTTTCGATCGAACCAGAAATAATTGTTTAACAAACAAAAATCTAAACATTCCAACAAAAACTGCACATGTTCACATGAGAGATCGGTTTCAACTAATGCCCACTTAACCGATTCCATTGCTGCCGTGTGATCGATAATGGTATACAGGGATCCCACATCAGCAGTAATAAGTATACTGTTCTCAGTGCATCGTAGTTCATCAAGGATTTGGATTATTTGTTTAGTGTCTCGTAGGTATGCTCGCATTTTTGTTACCAAAGGTTGTAGAAAAAAATCTAGATATTGGCCTAACCTGGAAGTGACTGAGTCGATACCATTGACTATCGGACGTCCCGGAGGTTGCGTGGTACTCTTATGTAATTTGGGTAAAAAATAAATAATGGGGGTCCTACAATAAAAAGGGTCAAGGTATGATGCTTCCTTATTATTTAGTATACCCATATTTTTACCTTTTTCTATTAATGCATGTAATTTATTTTTAAATAAAAACATAGGATCCCCAGGCAAAGGTCTATAGGTATCCTGATCACTTAATAGTCTCATCATTTCAGTATGATAGTACAGTTTACTCATTACCACTAACCCTCCTCCTTTATCCGCAGGTCGGATAACGATGTCATTCCTCTGTTCTAGGGAAGTAATCCCTCGTTTAATTTGTTGCGAGTCTCTGACCTTTTTAATTTTCAGGTTATCAAGATCACTACAGACCATATTTTTAAAAACATCTAGATGACGATTGTCATTAGAGGGAGGATTAAAAACCGATTTATTCCTAAGGTTGGAATGTGTATTAGTACTATCCTGTGATACAATCCTCTGGATTGGGTCTGTTAGAAAATATTTTTTCATATTCAAAGTCCGTATAAATTTCTGTACGTTAATATAAGTCTGGAATTTGTTCAAATTCCGGATAGGGGCAAATTTGAGACCCCTATCGAGGACCTTAGTCTCATCTTCTGTCAATGTTACCCCACTAAGGTTGTAGATCCCCGCTCCTATCGGGGTCTTTGCCTTTTGGGCTCGTCTCCCCCCCCTACATCCTCTCTGTTTTTTCTTTTTAATGTGGATTGGGTGGTGCTTGATGCGCCTTGTGGGTATATTGGTGGTTGTTCTCTCCAATCCCCCATCCAAGTGGGAGTTTGCGGTGGAGGATCCCTCCAAGGGATCCTCTCCTGCCCTAAAAAATGGTTGTTAATAATAGGTTGATTGTCCCATTGTTCCTGAAGGGGGGCATAATAATTGTAGGTGGGTACTGGGGGTTCTCTGGTTTGGTAATTTCCCCTCCCCCTCTGCTGTCCTCTCCCTCTGTTTACTACAGGCTTCCATGTAGTATCTATATAGTTGGTGGGGTGCTGGGCATAATTATTAGAGTTAGCGGTTTGGTTGGGTCTATTTTGACCTCTTCCTCTCCCTCTACCTCTTGCTCTATGGCCGCCCCTCCCCCTTTGTTTAGGAGTATCATTTGTATTTTGTGTCCCATACTGACCATTCGTCCACGGACTTTCTTGATTGTAAATAGGGACTGGGGGGACATTACTACCTACCTCCATGCTATCCAAAGTGGTAGGGTCAAGATTAGACTGTGCTACAGTACTGCCTTGCCATTTAAAAATTTGTTCCCCTCCAAAGTCTTTCAAGTCTCTCAAGAATTTCTTTCTTTTTTTGTCCTGGGTTTCTTTGTCCCATTTAATAAGTTTGGTTTTAAGATCACCTGATAGTTGGATAAATTCAGGAGTATCTTTAAAACTTTCGATACGGTCAGTATTTTCTTTAATTTGGCTTTCTAACCACTTCTTTTTCCTTTGCTTACGCACAAGGAGTAACCTGAGTAGTTCAAAGCCCTTTGCTACAAAAAAGTCACCCCATTCCTTATTGGACTCTTCATCGACAAGACCATCGTTGGGGGGTAAATCCCACCGCAGCCTTCTAGGAATGATCTTGGCTAGCAAATACTGCTCAAAAGATACTATATCCCACCAGGCTTTGATTTTCTTCTCAAATAAATATCCAAGTTTTCTAAAGGTGGTTCCCAAATCTCCTTGGTTGGAGTAATTGGGAATTTGGGAGAAAACATCAGTAAGAATGATTTCCCTACTCTCCACATACGAAAATACATCCATTTGACTGCTGCTGAGTATAATTGAATTAGTTGGCAATTATAAATAAAAAGAGAGTACTCAGCGCTGTCAGAACAACAGATAAAAGTAAAACGAAGATGCTTGCTGCAACTTAGGTTAATTCAAAAAATACCTCATAAGCATAAAACAATAAAATAGTGCAGCGCAAACATGAAAATAAAATATAAAATGTACCACAGGAATAAAATAAGTCCAGAAGGCAATCAGTCTCAGTATAAAGTGCTAGTGCAAAATAGCAGCTTCCTAATTACAGTGACACACTCCAAGGAGAGATCTGTGATAGTGATCAGTTCAGGAAACAAATCCAAGTCAATCACAATAAAAGGTGCTAGTGCAAATTAGCAGCTACTGGTGACAAATGGTGACACAATCCAGAGAAATTTCTGTGGTGGTGGTCCCTTTAGATAGAGTAATGATGGCCCCTCACCTCCCTGCTTCGACCTGCAATAGGTCACAAAGCAGTATGCAGCTAAGTCAGACTCTGGTCTCCAACCGTCAGGAATCGATCATAGACGCTACCAACCAGGCCCAAAATGGTATCCAGCATACATAAGATGAAAAAAGGAAGGGGACAACCTAGTGCTCTCTGTATTGATTTATAGATTTATTGCACATGCAAAAAAACATAGGAAAAGACACTCACATTAGCCTGCACTCAGTCCCGAGTGCAGGCATTGAAGGTAATGAGATCCAAAATGGCCGCGGGTGGCGTCACTCGTGCTCCCTGTCCCTCGTACGCGTTACGTCCGAAAGGACTTCCTCAGCGTGGGGCAGGGTAGCTACGAGTGGTCCCGCTGTGGCTATATGCTGTGGAGATGGGTCAGGGACCGATCGTGGACCAATCAGGTCCCGCGGTTCGTTTAGACCAATCACAGCCCTAAGAGGCTATCACATGGCTTTTGTGTTGTGGACATGTGAACCGCCGACGGGCCAATCGGGTCCCGCGGTTCACCTAGTCCAATGACAGCGTCCCAAACACATCACATGACTTTCATGTGTGTATTGAATGACGCTGTCGAGCAGAAACTATGGTGAAGAGGGCGGGAGTATTCTGATGCAATGACGAGCGGTTGCCATGGAAAAGTAGGCGGCAACCTAATGATAACACAGGCTGCATAGGACTTTGAAACATTGCAGCCTGACATTTAAAGACACATTGCAGGATTGTCCAATTAATTAAACCAGCTATAAATAATCTGCTTACAAAGAATAGGAATTGTCAGTAGATACCAATTGTAGCTGACATCCTATAGAGCATTAGAATATATAATTAAAACAATAGCGATTAAAGGGACACTCCGCCTGAAACCATAGTAGTGCATAAATAAAAATAATTCCAACAGCCATCACCCCTAAAATAGAGGGTTATTATATACCTTATAATTATTAAAACCTGAACAAGAGTGACGTCATTCAGCAGCCATTTTGGAAATAGACCATATTAATACATACATAATTATACATTTAAAAACATGATCATAGAACATCCAATAAAAAAAGATTAAAATACCTGATAGATAAATTTAAAAGTATCAACATATATATTATAATAATATATATATATAATATTATAAAAAAATATATATAAAATACACATGTCACATTAAAAATTAAAAATTAATATATAATATATAGGAGATAAAATATATCAAAAATTAATTAGTATGTCATCTATTGGAAATAAAACAATTGAGGTCAAAATCTACGTTTAACCCTGCAGGCGTCATAACTTTCATTTCATAGATCCAGAAGGATTCTCTGCGACTAAGTTGTCTTATATAGTGACCTCCTCTCCAGTGTTTGGGGACTTTTTCGATTCCCCAAAATTTAAGACATTTGGGGTCCCTCTGATGACAATTTCTGAAGTGCCTAGATACACTGTGTGTTTTAATGCCTCGTTTAATGTTACTAATATGTTCCCCAACACGCACATGCAGGGCTCTAGAGGTGCGACCTACATATTGTAGGCCACAATCACACTCTAACATGTACACAACGCCAGTTGTGGTACATGTGATCAGTTCTTTAATACTGTATTTTTGCTCAGTGGTATTAGAGGTGAAATCTTTACGTTTTTTCGTGTTATTTTTGGCATGTTTGCAGGTTGCACACTTCCCACACGCATAAAAACCAGATAAAAAATTAAAAAGCTTGTTAACGCTAGTTTTAGGAGGGTCTATGACCCCAGGGGCCAAACTATCCCGCAATGTAGGAGCCTTGCGGTATATAAATAGAGGACGGTCTGGGAGTGCTGGTCCTAAAATTCTATCATATTTTAGGATGGGCCAATGTTTGGCGATAATACGTTCAACTTTTTTGTGTTGAATACTAAAATCCATAATAATTTTAAATCCCTGTGTACCATCTGTCGACTCTGGATTTTTTATTTTATCTGCTACAATGGAACTCCTGTCAGTAGTCCTGGCTCTTTCTATTTCCGCATCTATTTCTGTCTTGGTATAACCTTTTTGTTTAAAGCGTTCTGACAGAATTTTGGACTGAGTTAAAAATTCATTTTCCTCGGTGCAATTCCTGCGTAGGCGGATGAACTGCCCTCGAGGAATATTGCAGAGCCATAGTCGATGGTGGCAGCTACTCAGAGGAATATAAGCATTGCGATCGGTTGGCTTAAAATGATTCCTAGTCTGGAATCTGTCATTTTTCTTATATATCTCTAGATCTAGGAAGGTGACCTGTTGTTTATCCACTGTCCAGGTGAGTTCGATATTTTTGTTATTAAGGTTAAGTTTATTCATGAATATCTGGAGACTCGGCTGGTCTCCCTCCCAGATCATGATGATGTCATCAATGTAGCGTTTAAAACATACTAACTGGGATGGATGATCATTAAAAATAACTTCCTCCTCCCAGTGGGCCATGAATAAATTAGCCACACTGGGAGCAAATCGGGCTCCCATTGCTACCCCTCTTGTTTGTAGAAAAAAGTTTCGATCGAACCAGAAATAATTGTTTAACAAACAAAAATCTAAACATTCCAACAAAAACTGCACATGTTCACATGAGAGATCGGTTTCAACTAATGCCCACTTAACCGATTCCATTGCTGCCGTGTGATCGATAATGGTATACAGGGATCCCACATCAGCAGTAATAAGTATACTGTTCTCAGTGCATCGTAGTTCATCAAGGATTTGGATTATTTGTTTAGTGTCTCGTAGGTATGCTCGCATTTTTGTTACCAAAGGTTGTAGAAAAAAATCTAGATATTGGCCTAACCTGGAAGTGACTGAGTCGATACCATTGACTATCGGACGTCCCGGAGGTTGCGTGGTACTCTTATGTAATTTGGGTAAAAAATAAATAATGGGGGTCCTACAATAAAAAGGGTCAAGGTATGATGCTTCCTTATTATTTAGTATACCCATATTTTTACCTTTTTCTATTAATGCATGTAATTTATTTTTAAATAAAAACATAGGATCCCCAGGCAAAGGTCTATAGGTATCCTGATCACTTAATAGTCTCATCATTTCAGTATGATAGTACAGTTTACTCATTACCACTAACCCTCCTCCTTTATCCGCAGGTCGGATAACGATGTCATTCCTCTGTTCTAGGGAAGTAATCCCTCGTTTAATTTGTTGCGAGTCTCTGACCTTTTTAATTTTCAGGTTATCAAGATCACTACAGACCATATTTTTAAAAACATCTAGATGACGATTGTCATTAGAGGGAGGATTAAAAACCGATTTATTCCTAAGGTTGGAATGTGTATTAGTACTATCCTGTGATACAATCCTCTGGACTGGGTCTGTTAGAAAATATTTTTTCATATTCAAAGTCCGTATGAATTTCTGTACGTTAATATAAGTCTGGAATTTGTTCAAATTCCGGATAGGGGCAAATTTGAGACCCCTATCGAGGACCTTAGTCTCATCTTCTGTCAATGTTACCCCACTAAGGTTGTAGATCCCCGCTCCTATCGGGGTCTTTGCCTTTTGGGCTCGTCTCCCCCCCCTACATCCTCTCTGTTTTTTCTTTTTAATGTGGATTGGGTGGTGCTTGATGCGCCTTGTGGGTATATTGGTGGTTGTTCTCTCCAATCCCCCATCCAAGTGGGAGTTTGCGGTGGAGGATCCCTCCAAGGGATCCTCTCCTGCCCTAAAAAATGGTTGTTAATAATAGGTTGATTGTCCCATTGTTCCTGAAGGGGGGCATAATAATTGTAGGTGGGTACTGGGGGTTCTCTGGTTTGGTAATTTCCCCTCCCCCTCTGCTGTCCTCTCCCTCTGTTTACTACAGGCTTCCATGTAGTATCTATATAGTTGGTGGGGTGCTGGGCATAATTATTAGAGTTAGCGGTTTGGTTGGGTCTATTTTGACCTCTTCCTCTCCCTCTACCTCTTGCTCTATGGCCGCCCCTCCCCCTTTGTTTAGGAGTATCATTTGTATTTTGTGTCCCATACTGACCATTCGTCCACGGACTTTCTTGATTGTAAATAGGGACTGGGGGGACATTACTACCTACCTCCATGCTATCCAAAGTGGTAGGGTCAAGATTAGACTGTGCTACAGTACTGCCTTGCCATTTAAAAATTTGTTCCCCTCCAAAGTCTTTCAAGTCTCTCAAGAATTTCTTTCTTTTTTTGTCCTGGGTTTCTTTGTCCCATTTAATAAGTTTGGTTTTAAGATCAGGTTGCCGCCTACTTTTCCATGGCAACCGCTCGTCATTGCATCAGAATACTCCCGCCCTCTTCACCATAGTTTCTGCTCGACAGCGTCATTCAATACACACATGAAAGTCATGTGATGTGTTTGGGACGCTGTCATTGGACTAGGTGAACCGCGGGACCCGATTGGCCCGTCGGCGGTTCACATGTCCACAACACAAAAGCCATGTGATAGCCTCTTAGGGCTGTGATTGGTCTAAACGAACCGCGGGACCTGATTGGTCCACGATCGGTCCCTGACCCATCTCCACAGCATATAGCCACAGCGGGACCACTCGTAGCTACCCTGCCCCACGCTGAGGAAGTCCTTTCGGACGTAACGCGTACGAGGGACAGGGAGCACGAGTGACGCCACCCGCGGCCATTTTGGATCTCATTACCTTCAATGCCTGCACTCGGGACTGAGTGCAGGCTAATGTGAGTGTCTTTTCCTATGTTTTTTTGCATGTGCAATAAATCTATAAATCAATACAGAGAGCACTAGGTTGTCCCCTTCCTTTTTTCATCTTATGTATGCTGGATACCATTTTGGGCCTGGTTGGTAGCGTCTATGATCGATTCCTGACGGTTGGAGACCAGAGTCTGACTTAGCTGCATACTGCTTTGTGACCTATTGCAGGTCGAAGCAGGGAGGTGAGGGGCCATCATTACTCTATCTAAAGGGACCACCACCACAGAAATTTCTCTGGATTGTGTCACCATTTGTCACCATTAGCTGCTAATTTGCACTAGCACCTTTTATTGTGATTGACTTGGATTTGTTTCCTGAACTGATCACTATCACAGATCTCTCCTTGGAGTGTGTCACTGTAATTAGGAAGCTGCTATTTTGCACTAGCACTTTATACTGAGACTGATTGCCTTCTGGACTTATTTTATTCCTGTGGTACATTTTATATTTTATTTTCATGTTTGCGCTGCACTATTTTATTGTTTTATGCTTATGAGGTATTTTTTGAATTAACCTAAGTTGCAGCAAGCATCTTCGTTTTACTTTTATCTGTTGTTCTGACAGCGCTGTGTACTCTCTTTTTATTTATAATTGCCAACTAATTCAATTATACTCAGCAGCAGTCAAATGGATGTATTTTCGTATGTGGAGAGTAGGGAAATCATTCTTACTGATGTTTTCTCCCAAATTCCCAATTACTCCAACCAAGGAGATTTGGGAACCACCTTTAGAAAACTTGGATATTTATTTGAGAAGAAAATCAAAGCCTGGTGGGATATAGTATCTTTTGAGCAGTATTTGCTAGCCAAGATCATTCCTAGAAGGCTGCGGTGGGATTTACCCCCCAACGATGGTCTTGTCGATGAAGAGTCCAATAAGGAATGGGGTGACTTTTTTGTAGCAAAGGGCTTTGAACTACTCAGGTTACTCCTTGTGCGTAAGCAAAGGAAAAAGAAGTGGTTAGAAAGCCAAATTAAAGAAAATACTGACCGTATCGAAAGTTTTAAAGATACTCCTGAATTTATCCAACTATCAGGTGATCTTAAAACCAAACTTATTAAATGGGACAAAGAAACCCAGGACAAAAAAAGAAAGAAATTCTTGAGAGACTTGAAAGACTTTGGAGGGGAACAAATTTTTAAATGGCAAGGCAGTACTGTAGCACAGTCTAATCTTGACCCTACCACTTTGGATAGCATGGAGGTAGGTAGTAATGTCCCCCCAGTCCCTATTTACAATCAAGAAAGTCCGTGGACGAATGGTCAGTATGGGACACAAAATACAAATGATACTCCTAAACAAAGGGGGAGGGGCGGCCATAGAGCAAGAGGTAGAGGGAGAGGAAGAGGTCAAAATAGACCCAACCAAACCGCTAACTCTAATAATTATGCCCAGCACCCCACCAACTATATAGATACTACATGGAAGCCTGTAGTAAACAGAGGGAGAGGACAGCAGAGGGGGAGGGGAAATTACCAAACCAGAGAACCCCCAGTACCCACCTACAATTATTATGCCCCCCTTCAGGAACAATGGGACAATCAACCTATTATTAACAACCATTTTTTAGGGCAGGAGAGGATCCCTTGGAGGGATCCTCCACCGCAAACTCCCACTTGGATGGGGGATTGGAGAGAACAACCACCAATATACCCACAAGGCGCATCAAGCACCACCCAATCCACATTAAAAAGAAAAAACAGAGAGGATGTAGGGGGGGGGGGAGACGAGCCCAAAAGGCAAAGACCCCGATAGGAGCGGGGATCTACAACCTTAGTGGGGTAACATTGACAGAAGATGAGACTAAGGTCCTCGATAGGGGTCTCAAATTTGCCCCTATCCGGAATTTGAACAAATTCCAGACTTATATTAACGTACAGAAATTTATACGGACTTTGAATATGAAAAAATATTTTCTAACAGACCCAGTCCAGAGGATTGTATCACAGGATAGTACTAATACACATTCCAACCTTAGGAATAAATCGGTTTTTAATCCTCCCTCTAATGACAATCGTCATCTAGATGTTTTTAAAAATATGGTCTGTAGTGATCTTGATAACCTGAAAATTAAAAAGGTCAGAGACTCGCAACAAATTAAACGAGGGATTACTTCCCTAGAACAGAGGAATGACATCGTTATCCGACCTGCGGATAAAGGAGGAGGGTTAGTGGTAATGAGTAAACTGTACTATCATACTGAAATGATGAGACTATTAAGTGATCAGGATACCTATAGACCTTTGCCTGGGGATCCTATGTTTTTATTTAAAAATAAATTACATGCATTAATAGAAAAAGGTAAAAATATGGGTATACTAAATAATAAGGAAGCATCATACCTTGACCCTTTTTATTGTAGGACCCCCATTATTTATTTTTTACCCAAATTACATAAGAGTACCACGCAACCTCCGGGACGTCCGATAGTCAATGGTATCGACTCAGTCACTTCCAGGTTAGGCCAATATCTAGATTTTTTTCTACAACCTTTGGTAACAAAAATGCGAGCATACCTACGAGACACTAAACAAATAATCCAAATCCTTGATGAACTACGATGCACTGAGAACAGTATACTTATTACTGCTGATGTGGGATCCCTGTATACCATTATCGATCACACGGCAGCAATGGAATCGGTTAAGTGGGCATTAGTTGAAACCGATCTCTCATGTGAACATGTGCAGTTTTTGTTGGAATGTTTAGATTTTTGTTTGTTAAACAATTATTTCTGGTTCGATCGAAACTTTTTTCTACAAACAAGAGGGGTAGCAATGGGAGCCCGATTTGCTCCCAGTGTGGCTAATTTATTCATGGCCCACTGGGAGGAGGAAGTTATTTTTAATGATCATCCATCCCAGTTAGTATGTTTTAAACGCTACATTGATGACATCATCATGATCTGGGAGGGAGACCAGCCGAGTCTCCAGATATTCATGAATAAACTTAACCTTAATAACAAAAATATCGAACTCACCTGGACAGTGGATAAACAACAGGTCACCTTCCTAGATCTAGAGATATATAAGAAAAATGACAGATTCCAGACTAGGAATCATTTTAAGCCAACCGATCGCAATGCTTATATTCCTCTGAGTAGCTGCCACCATCGACTATGGCTCTGCAATATTCCTCGAGGGCAGTTCATCCGCCTACGCAGGAATTGCACCGAGGAAAATGAATTTTTAACTCAGTCCAAAATTCTGTCAGAACGCTTTAAACAAAAAGGTTATACCAAGACAGAAATAGATGCGGAAATAGAAAGAGCCAGGACTACTGACAGGAGTTCCATTGTAGCAGATAAAATAAAAAATCCAGAGTCGACAGATGGTACACAGGGATTTAAAATTATTATGGATTTTAGTATTCAACACAAAAAAGTTGAACGTATTATCGCCAAACATTGGCCCATCCTAAAATATGATAGAATTTTAGGACCAGCACTCCCAGACCGTCCTCTATTTATATACCGCAAGGCTCCTACATTGCGGGATAGTTTGGCCCCTGGGGTCATAGACCCTCCTAAAACTAGCGTGAACAAGCTTTTTAATTTTTTATCTGGTTTTTATGCGTGTGGAAAGTGTGCAACCTGCAAACATGCCAAAAATAACACGAAAAAACGTAAAGATTTCACCTCTAATACCACTGAGCAAAAATACAGTATTAAAGAACTGATCACATGTACCACAACTGGCGTTGTGTACATGTTAGAGTGTGATTGTGGCCTACAATATGTAGGTCGCACCTCTAGAGCCCTGCATGTGCGTGTTGGGGAACATATTAGTAACATTAAACGAGGCATTAAAACACACAGTGTATCTAGGCACTTCAGAAATTGTCATCAGAGGGACCCCAAATGTCTTAAATTTTGGGGAATCGAAAAAGTCCCCAAACACTGGAGAGGAGGTCACTATATAAGACAACTTAGTCGCAGAGAATCCTTCTGGATCTATGAAATGAAAGTTATGACGCCTGCAGGGTTAAACGTAGATTTTGACCTCAATTGTTTTATTTCCAATAGATGACATACTAATTAATTTTTGATATATTTTATCTCCTATATATTATATATTAATTTTTAATTTTTAATGTGACATGTGTATTTTATATATATTTTTATATATTATTATATATATTATTATAATATATATGTTGATACTTTTAAATTTATCTATCAGGTATTTTAATCTTTTTTTATTGGATGTTCTATGATCATGTTTTTAAATGTATAATTATGTATGTATTAATATGGTCTATTTCCAAAATGGCTGCTGAATGACGTCACTCTTGTTCAGGTTTTAATAATTATAAGGTATATAATAACCCTCTATTTTAGGGGTGATGGCTGTTGGAATTATTTTTATTTATGCACTACTATGGTTTCAGGCGGAGTGTCCCTTTAATCGCTATTGTTTTAATTATATATTCTAATGCTCTATAGGATGTCAGCTACAATTGGTATCTACTGACAATTCCTATTCTTTGTAAGCAGATTATTTATAGCTGGTTTAATTAATTGGACAATCCTGCAATGTGTCTTTAAATGTCAGGCTGCAATGTTTCAAAGTCCTATGCAGCCTGTGTTATCATTAGGTTGCCGCCTACTTTTCCATGGCAACCGCTCGTCATTGCATCAGAATACTCCCGCCCTCTTCACCATAGTTTCTGCTCGACAGCGTCATTCAATACACACATGAAAGTCATGTGATGTGTTTGGGACGCTGTCATTGGACTAGGTGAACCGCGGGACCCGATTGGCCCGTCGGCGGTTCACATGTCCACAACACAAAAGCCATGTGATAGCCTCTTAGGGCTGTGATTGGTCTAAACGAACCGCGGGACCTGATTGGTCCACGATCGGTCCCTGATCCATCTCCACAGCATATAGCCACAGCGGGACCACTCGTAGCTACCCTGCCCCACGCTGAGGAAGTCCTTTCGGACGTAACGCGTACGAGGGACAGGGAGCACGAGTGACGCCACCCGCGGCCATTTTGGATCTCATTACCTTCAATGCCTGCACTCGGGACTGAGTGCAGGCTAATGTGAGTGTCTTTTCCTATGTTTTTTTGCATGTGCAATAAATCTATAAATCAATACAGAGAGCACTAGGTTGTCCCCTTCCTTTTTTCATCTTATGTATGCTGGATACCATTTTGGGCCTGGTTGGTAGCGTCTATGATCGATTCCTGACGGTTGGAGACCAGAGTCTGACTTAGCTGCATACTGCTTTGTGACCTATTGCAGGTCGAAGCAGGGAGGTGAGGGGCCATCATTACTCTATCTAAAGGGACCACCACCACAGAAATTTCTCTGGATTGTGTCACCATTTGTCACCATTAGCTGCTAATTTGCACTAGCACCTTTTATTGTGATTGACTTGGATTTGTTTCCTGAACTGATCACTATCACAGATCTCTCCTTGGAGTGTGTCACTGTAATTAGGAAGCTGCTATTTTGCACTAGCACTTTATACTGAGACTGATTGCCTTCTGGACTTATTTTATTCCTGTGGTACATTTTATATTTTATTTTCATGTTTGCGCTGCACTATTTTATTGTTTTATGCTTATGAGGTATTTTTTGAATTAACCTAAGTTGCAGCAAGCATCTTCGTTTTACTTTTATCTGTTGTTCTGACAGCGCTGAGTACTCTCTTTTTATTTATAATTGCCAAGTAAATGTGGTATACACTATATACAATCACCCAACACTAGTTCGTTTCCACAATCCATGACTTAACTGCACAGTTCACACAAATACGTTTTAAATTCAAACTGTAGCACTGACGTAAGTATTTTTTTTTTTTCCACAGTAGCGTGACAATCCCTCCACCTCCGGTCTAACTAATCACTCTCACCTTATGGCATGGACCCCTGTGCAAACAGGTGGTCATGCAAGCGGGTATCAAAAGGGTTAACACGGACCATAAACTATCACGCCTCCTTAGATCTCAGCAAGGACGCAGGTCATGGGGAGAAAGAAAAGATCGAAGTGCTCACCGCTTAAGTATAAGATTAAATGTTTGTGTTCAAACCCAAACTACTCACATAAAGATGATAAAAACACAGCATGTAAAGCCGACAATCGTGTTAGTTCCGTAGGGCAGCAGCGGGTGACGTCAGGCGTAGCTCCTCCCCAATACGCATTACGTTCAATCAGAACTTCAATGTCACAGGACTCCTCCCCCTTCATTAGCAGACAGAGGTACTTGGGGAAGGGGGGGGGGGGGGGGGGGAGTCCCGGTGACGTTGATGTCCGTGACGTCACCAGATCTCCAACGGAACTCCCTGAAGACCCGGAAGCCAGCGGAAAGGTGAGTACCAATCAAAAGAATTTTGATCCATCAATCTTTAATTTCCACAGCCCTAATATAATTTATATATATATATATATATATATATATATATATATATATATTATATATATATATATATATATATATATATACACACACACATACACATATACACACACACACACACACTTATTTGAATGTCATGAAGTGTAAGGGAATAGAGGGGGGGGGGTGTTTTGTAGTACAGCACATATTGTGTATATATGTGTTATTTGTGGTATTAAGATACTATTGCTTCTGTATGGGGCATTGCAACAGGGGAAGGTGTATTATAGTACATAATACTTTTGATTAATATAGCAATTGAAATCAGTGTTACTTTGGTTTGGATAGCGGGAGGTGCATTATAGCACACTATGGGAGGAGTTTTGAATGGCCACACCCATATGCACCCAACTAGATGGGGGTGAAGGTCGGTCACTCGGGAGGGGTGGGGTTGGTTGTTGGTCGCCGCCCCCCCCCAAAAAAATAAAACACAAGCCGCCACTGCACAGATGGTTCTCAGAATATCTATTTAAAAAAAAAACTTTACAGAAAATCAGTCATATCAGATAGAAAATAATGGAATTTATTCGACCTCACCTACTATGCAACTATGATAGTAATCATTTTTCTAGAGCTTTATTTTCCGGTTACAATTCATAATAATCGTGGTAAATCAGGAAAAGTTTCCAGAGAACACATTTTACAGTTTTTATTTACAATGCTACAATGATGTCTTTTTGTCTTCAATGCAAAGCGTAACCAAGAAAAGTCCATCTGAGATGATGTCTGAAATGTTTCCGTGAAAGTCTCTTCTATTCAGACGTGACATGTCCCGGTCACATGGATGGGATAAGCAGTGACATGTCCCGGTCAGCAGTAGCAGAGTGGTGGGAAGCCAAGTCCAGAAACTGAGAACCTAAAATAGAAATTAATGACATAAGAGGTCCATATAGTGACCTGGGGATTGAGTTATTTACCATAATATTTCATAAAGGACAATGGGCCGCTCTTTATATCTGGAGGAAAATAAATTTAACCTCCACCCATGGAAAGGCTTCTTCAGAGCAAAAGCTCGGTAGATTGCATTGAAAAAGAGTTGGATGCATTCTTAACTATAAATATAACTGGATACTAAAATTTTTTTACTGTAGGTAAAAAACACCGGAGGTTTTTGAGCCAGGGAATACTAGAACACTTTTGAGGAGCCCAGGAAGGATTTTATTTTCACTCATTGGAGCACCACCAAGCTTTATAGACATGTGCACAGACAAAAAAAAAGTTTTTCGTCTTAACCGTTTTTTTCGAACTTCCGAAATGTCTAATTTGTGAACTTCCGAAATGTCTAATTTGTGAACTTCCGAAATGTCTAATTTGTGAACTTCCGAAATGTCCAATTTGTGAACTTCCGAAATGTCTAATTTGTGAACTTCCGAAATGTCTAATTTGTGAACTTCCGAAATGTCTAATTTGTGAACTTCCGAAATGTCTAATTTGTGAACTTCCGAAATGTCTAATTTGTGAACTTCCGAAATGTCTAATTTGTGAACTTCCGAAATGTCTAATTTGTGAACTTCCGAAATGTCTAATTTGTGAACTTCCGAAATGTCTAATTTGTGAACTTCCGAAATGTCTAATTTGTGAACTTCCGAAATGTCTAATTTGTGAACTTCCGAAATGTCTAATTTGTGAACTTCCGAAATGTCTAATTTGTGAACTTCCGAAATTTTAAAATTCTGCCTTCCCCAGTTCAGATCTGGATATAGGATTGTTAGAGTTTTTCTATTAGTTTACCTGACTGTTGCTGTCATTTTGATTTTATATTTGCAGTCTTATATGTTGCCCAATGCATATTATGTCCCATTTTAAATACCGTTTGTAATAAAAAAAATATATATTTGTCATATGAATAAGTTGTGTCTACTTATATATCAAGGAATCACCGTTAAACACCCATTCCATGTACACTTTCTTCTTTCCGACTCCTGGGTTGGTGATTGTTTTGATAAGGCTTTATTGGCCTTCTTGATAATGCCCGTTCTTTATACCATATGACCCTTTTTTCCTGAATCAGCTACATTGTAGACATGTGCAATTTGTTTCAAATTTGTTTTAACTAATTTGTTCATTTGGAAATTATGTAAATTTGAAAATTAAGAAATCAGAAAACTCCAAAAATTAGAAAATCTGGAATAACTAACAATAACTTAACTATTACTAACCATTAAAATTATAGGTATTGGAATTACCTTTCAAATTTGCCTGTTGGTGAACATAATGAATACAAATGTATCCGAAGTTACAAATTACCTGAATGGGACGTAAGAAATCAATAAATAAAAACGTATTATTTATTCATTAATTTAGATGCAGCATTCATTATTTTTTGGGGATAATTCATAACTTTGGATAAAGTTGTAATTACTACATTCACCAACAGCCAAATTTGAAAGGAAAATCCAATTCCTATAATCATCTAGTTATTAGTTATTCTTTTCAAATTTTTGGATTTACTTTCTTCATTTTCGAATTTAGAAATTTACAAATTGCGATCATACCAAATGACCCGTATAATCAGTACTAGCTGCTACAGTCATATTGTTTATATTCACCCTGGTGATTTAAAGCATTTAGTCCAGTGGTGGCACTACCAGGGTCGCAAAGGTCACACTTGCGACCAGACCCTGATTTTCCGCCACTGTGGGGGACACCCAAGAGCCCAGACTGCGGCTCCACGGCAGGGTTGCTGGCTGCAGTCATGCTGCCCAGCCCCCCCCCCCCCCCATTGCACAAACAGGAGAGCTGGATGAGTTCCTCCTCTCGCCTCTCTCCTGTGTGTGCCCGTGGCCCCACCCATATTCCAATCCCTGGCAGCACTGTGCTTCACAAATGGGAAGAGTGGGCAGGAAAGCCCAGCAGCCGGAATCTAGACCATGGAGGAAATGTGCAGCCTGTCTGAGCCTCCTTCATGGGGTGAGTGAGCTCACCTTCCATGGTGTTTGAAGTGTCCCCTCTCCCTCTCATCTCTCACCAGCCTCTGAGTACACTAATGTAAGAGGGAGCTCTATGCACTGTAATGCAAGAGAGACTCAGATGTAAAGGGGGCTTCGGTGAGCAGAAACCCCTTTACATCAGAGTCCACAGCTTACCCCCTTACATCAGACAACCCCTTAAATAAGGGTTCCCAGATGACCCCTTACATCGTAGTTCCACTTTACATTGCAGTCTGCAGACCTCCCCCTTACAGAGTAAACGCAAAGTCTGCAGACTGATGAGGGGCTCTAGGAACCCTGATTTAAAGGGTAAAACTGGAAACTATGGTGCAAGTTGGGGCTCTGGTTACCACATACATATGAGACTTCCCCTTGACATCAGAGTTTTCAGCGTTCTTCCTTAAATCAGAGCCCCCAGAGTCTTGTAAAGGTAATCTGGGAGTTCAGATGTAAAGGGGAACGCCGTGGCTTCAGAGGTAACCGGGGAACTCTTGTGAATAAAATCATATGATTTGAAATGTTATTTTATCAAAGAATATGTATGTGTACTTAAAAAAAAAAAAAAAAAAAAAAAAAAGAACAGCGTGCCACTAAAGTGTTTAGTTTGGCTTAAAGAAAAGAACCCTACCCAAGATGGCAGGAAGGGGTCCTGCTGCAGAATATGTGAAAGGATCCAACGGTGGGGCCTTAATAAAGGGCCCTGCAATGGAAGTAAGGGAATCTGGGATCAGTGGGAGGGGCCCTGGGCTAAGAGGGAAGGACCCCCGGACCAGAGGTCAGGGCCCCCCACCCCCTTCATGGTTTCTAGCACCGGGGGCCCTGAAGGTTTTAGTTACACCTCTGATTTAGTCAAATTAAAATATTTAAAACGTTAGCAATAGTCAATAAAACAGAAACTTACCAATGATCGCTGAGGATTAGACATCTGCAGAAAACAAAATCCCACTGTTATATTGATTGTATCATTTTACATTTTGGTAAATTATCAAAAAGAAGATTACATAATTGGCATAGTCGATATTCTACTAGATTTGTAAAATTAGAGATGATATTGCCAGTCTGAGGGTTTAATCTGGTCCACATAGAAGTTTTTGGACAAATGATCCTCTCCTAACACAGGAATGGGCTTCTCCATGTTATTATATCATTTATAAAGACTATTCTGTGATTTTCCTGCTCCATCTCACAACCACTCAGTAGGGAATGTGTTATGTACACTTTCCATAAATACATTTGTTAAAGTGCTCAGTAAAGAAGAAGTTCTCCTTTTTAGCAGTCAGTGAGATGCACCATATTGGTGGCAGTCAGAGGAGAAGTCGTCTGGCATAGTATCATCTGGACACCTTCCTAGGAGGTGGGTTTAAATGTTGCAAGATCTTAGAATACTAAAATATATATTAAATCCAAAAACAACAAGTGTACCATGCCAAGGTGCAACAATTATCTAGGATAACAAAGGTTGCAACTTACTACGCGATATAAACATAGTGTCAAAATATAATAAAAAATGTTGCGCTAATGTCTCCTCCTCCGTGTCCCCCCCGTACAATGATCAGCCTCCTCCTCCGTGTCCCCCCCCGTACAATGGCCAGCCTCCTCCGTGTCCCCCCCCCGTACAATGGTCAGCCTCCTCCGTGTCCCCCCCCCCCCGTACAATGGCCAGCCTCCTCTGTGTCCCCCCCCCGTACAATGGCCAGCCTCCTCCGTGTCCCCCCCCGTACAATGGCCAGCCTCCTCCGTGTCCCCCCCGTACAATGGCCAGCCTCCTCCGTGTCCCCCCCGTACAATGGCCAGCCTCCTCCTTGTCCCCCCCCCGTACAATGGTCAGCCTCCTCCGTGTCCCCCCCGTACAATGGTCAGCCTCCTCCGTGTCCCCCCCCCGTACAATGGTCAGCCTCCTCCGTGTCCCCCCCCGTACAATGGTCAGCCTCCTCCGTGTCCCCCCCGTACAATGGTCAGCCTCCTCCTTGTCCCCCCCTACAATGATCAGCCTCCTCCTATGTGTCCCCCGTACAATGATCAGCCTCCTCATCTATCCATATGGGAGATGGATGATGCTCCTTTTGTTCATTTTCTTTTAATTTGGATATATGTTTTGGGTAATTCATCACTGTTTTTACGGAGACATTAGCGCAGCATTTTGTGATTACATATGAAAGCAAACAAGCACAACGTGATTCTCTTCACAAACTTGGTGTTCCAAACCAGGAATGACCCCTCAGAGTCCCTAAAAGATATATGAAGTTGATGTAACTCTCCATGTCCCGGAAATAACAGTTGGATTGCTGGATATGTATAATTACAGAAAACTCTCTGCTCTAGTTATGGATTATTTTAGACTTATTTCAAGCTCAACTTAAAATTGATAAAAAAAAAAAAAAAAAAAAAAAAAAAAAACTGTATATGCAGTATCTCACAAAAGTAAGTACACCCCTCCGTCACATTTGTGTAAATATTTTCTTCTATCTTTTCATGTGAAAACACTGAAGAAATGACACTTGTCTACAATGTAAAGTAGTGAGTGTACAGCTTGTATAACAGTGTAAATTTGCCGTCCCCTCAAAATAACACACAGCCATTAATGTCTAAACCGCTGGCAACAAAAGTCAGTACACCCCTGGCAACAAAAGTCAGTACACCCCTAAGTGAAAATGTCCAAATTGGGCCCAATTAGCCATTTTCCCCTCCCCGGTGTTATGCGACTCATTAGTGTTACAAGATCCCAGGTGTGAATTGGGAGCAGGTGTGTTAGATTTGGTGTTATCGCTCTCTCTCATACTGGTCACTGGAAGTCCAACATGGCAAAGAACTCTGAGGATCTGATAAAAAGAATTGTTGCTCTAAATAAAGATGGCCGAGGCTATAAGAAGATTGCCAAGACCCTGAAACTGAGCGGCAGCACAGTGGCCAAGACCATACAGCGGTATAACAGGACAGGCTCCAAAGAAGTTGAGTGCACGTGCTCAGCGTCATATCCAGAGGTTGTCTTTGGGAAATAGACATACGAGTGCTGCCAGCATTGTTCCAGAGGTTGTAGGGGTGGGGGGGGGGGGGTCAGCCTGTCAGTGCTCAGACCATTCGATGCACACTGCATCAAATTGGTCTGCATGGTTGTCGCCCCAGAAGGAAGCCTCTTTTAAGATGATGCACAAGAAAGTCCGCAAACTGTTCTCTGACGACAAGCAGACTAAGGACATGGATTACTGGGACCATGTCCTGTGGTCTGATGAGACCTAGATAAACTTATTTGGTGTCAGATGGTGACAAGTGTGTGGGGGCAACCAGGTGAGGACAAAGACAAGTATGTCTTGGCTACAGTCAATCATGGTGGTGGGAGTGTCATGGTCTGGGGCTGCTTGAGTGCTGCTGGCACTGGGGGGGCTACAGATCATTGAGGGAACCATGAATGCCAACATGTACTGTGACATACTGAAGGAGAGCATGATCCCCCTCCCTTCAGAGACTGGGCCGCAGGGCAGTATTCCAACATGATAACCACCCCAAACAACCTCCAAGACCACCACTGCCTTGCTAAAGAAGCTGAGGGTAAAGGTGATGGACTGGCCAAGCATGTCTCCAGACCTAAACCCTATTGATCATCTGTGGGGCATCCTCAAAACGGAAGGTGGAGGAGCGCAGCTCTGTGATGTCGTCATGGAGGAGGGGGGAAGAAAACTTCAGTGACAGCCTGTGAAGCTCTGGTGAACTCCATGCCCAAGAGGGTTAAGGCAGTGCTGGAAAATGGTGGCCACACAAAATATTGATACTTTGGGCCCAATTTGGACATTTCACTTTTGTGAGATACTGTATTTAAGTAATGTGGACAATTTTATTATCTGTGCACAAGTTTACCTGAGAGAATGATTGGTCCAATTCTCAGATTGTGGGAGTCCAATTCGGATCTTTGACTCCATGAATTACAAGACTGGAACCAGACAGACATATAGACAATGTTTATTACAAGTTTCTCTTGTCTAAATGACATTATCACATCATTTAGGAGGCACTTATCATAGAGGTTCATATAAATTGAAAAGCCGATATGACTGGACAGAGAAGATACTATGCTACATTATCATTTTTCATAATGAAAGAAAATTTCTTATTTGGTGTTATAATGACTCCTAATGAAACTGCTTTGTACATTTTAAACTTTGATTATGCCTTCGGTGAAGGGTGTCCCCCTGTGGCAATATTCTTCATGTGACAAGACCAGCCCCGTGTCCACCCAATCCCGCTCTATATTTATGGAAATCTACTCACCGGTTGGCAGCCTCCAGATTTGACTTCACACAGGCTCACAGCACAATGAAGGTACACAAGGTCATAATCTCCCACAAGTTTAGACATCTGGACAGATACCCGTCCCTGTTTTGAGACACCGTTCTCTAGAACGTTTATGCTTTTATCTTGCTTGTTGGGACAGCTGATGGAGATAAGAGCCTTAAAGTATTATACATTTTATGCACATTGCCTATCAGACCTTTATTCATTAAATTAAAATTATTTTTATTTAAAAAAAAAAAAAAAAGGGGGGGGGGGGGGTATCTGACACATTTGATGTTTTAGTGTTGGGTAGAGGTGGGCGATTTTAAGCTTTTAGCAGCTTTTTGGGGGAGCGTCCTCTAAACAGATCCTCATATTTTTTTCATCGGGTATGACCATCATGGGGTGTGCAACATTCCAGTGGAGTCTACATACTGTACATTATATGCTCTATTATAGAGAATGCTTTAGAAAGAGAAGATTCCTGTAGAAATATGTCTACTGGTGTTAGAGTAAGAACGAGCAAGGACAACGCTGAAGGTATTCTTGGATTCATAAATAGAAGGTTACAAAAAAGCAGTCTAGGGTAACATGCAATTAAAATCTATCCAAATCATACAAATAGATGGATATAAATATTATATACAATAAATGGAAGAATTAACCCAATATATTTTGGTAACAAGGTGCAACCCAGATGTCATACTGCTGTTGGTCCATGGAGCCCACATCCATCACTCCGCAAGCAATTCAAGTATGTGGCACAGTAGAAGGATGCAATACCCAGCTGAATATACAAACAAAAGGTTCCCCTTAATATAACACAGAAATTATAGAGATCTATCCATCTAGAGATCTATCCATCTAGAGATCTATCCATCTAGAGATCTATCCATCTAGAGATCTATCCATCTAGAGATCTATCCATCTAGAGATCTATCCATCTAGAGATCTATCCATCTAGAGATCTATCCATCTAGAGATCTATCCATCTAGAGATCTATCCCCCCTAAGGCGTTAGGTCCAACTACTGAAAGTCCTTAAGGGTCCATGTATTCCATCAGTAAGCACTTATTCAGAAAAAAAAAAACAAAAACACAAGGGGTGCCACTAAGTGCAGCATTAAAATACACTTTTTAAAAAAGCATCCAATTGAAGACTAACTTTTCATATTACCCAATGCATTTATCAGCATATTACATGGGTGTAAAAGCTGATCCGCCCAGAAGGTCAGTCCTAATGCTGTATGCCAATCCCAGAAAGTCAACTGAGTCACCTGGAAGTGACATCACACGGGAGGGTCTGTCCAGCTTCTTTATCATCATTGGTTTGACAAAGAAGCCAGAAAGGCTTTGATACACAATACCATGGTTGCGGCCCTTCTCCGTGACGTCGCTTCTGGTGCCATGCTCCATGGTAGCTCAGTTGACTTCCAGGGTTTTCATACAGCATCTTCCTGGTTGTCCCTTCACCGCTGGATGCAGCGTAGGACTGACCTTCTGGGGTGAATCGGCTTTTACACCCGTCTAATACACTGATAAATGCATTGCGTACTGTGAAATGTTAGTGAGCCATTGGCTGCTTTTATTAAAGGTGTAGTTTAATTCTGCTTAGTGGGGCCTTCTTTTTTGGTTAAGGAGAAAGATGTCAGGAATGAGTATCTGATACATCCACGTTTACCTGTCTTTGATGATGTAGTAATTCAGCGTATCATTAGCAAATTGCGTTGGGGTGGCGTAGCAGTTCCTCATCACCAGAACATATTGTGATTCGTCTCCACCTTGAATGAAGACTCCAATATACAAGACGGCCTTAGAAGGCAAGGAGACCTCTAACCCTTCATATGGAATTGTGTAGTTGCTGTCTTTATACAGAGCCATGGAGGCCTTGAATTGTCCCGTCCCTCCAACTGTGATATTTACCGAGCTGTGAGAGTTTGAAATCATATTATTTTTTGTGATTTTAAGGTAACCACATATACAAAGAACATAAAACCGTGTAAAAAAAAAAATGAATATTGTAAAGGATGGACACAGAGACAGAACGAGGATCTGTCGATGTAAACAAGGCAGATCTCCATTCTGACAGGGGAGGACACAGATCTAGTCTTCCTGCTATGCAGGTGTTCCATCAGATTAGGCGACCCGTGAAAACCATGTATTGGAAGTGACGTTACGGCCATCTTGGTATACCCCGCCACAGTAAGCCTACAGTCTGAAGTCGCCAAAAGAGGACATCTTTTTACACCCACCAAAATCTTGAATTTCACACTTATTTTTACCACTAAACCGAGCTTATATAGTGAAATAGAATATTTAGAAGTCAGTGACACGGTTTTGATGTTGAATTTTAAAAGCAGCGGTTTTCTGTCAGATTATCAAACGTGTGAGATTGGCAGGCTTGCCGCTGCTTTTAAACGCTAGCCGACCAGCCGCTGCAGTTATACGGTGGCAGGTTGGCACAGCTGCTCAAATATCCGTAGCTATACGCCACTCCTTTATGACGATATAGCAGGTGCACGCGCGCCACGTGTCCCCAGAGCCGATGTACGTTCCTGCGATCGCTCGTGACAGAAGGAGAATGGGGACCTAAAAGAAATCTGAAGTGGGAAAAAAAAAAAAATTAAAAAAAAAAATTTGCAAACTCATGACAACCAGGAGCTATCCTCCCGCGTAATGATCCTAGCTGATACTCGTGATTGAGCATAAGGGAAAGATGAGGCCAACCTCCCTCCGAGCTTTCCTTCTTTGTTGGGAGTCATCTGAGGGACAGTGTGATCATCATTCCCTTGTGCCATTGTTTGCAGACGTGGATGTCCGTGTGTGCCTGTGTGTTTTCGCCACAAGCCTTGACTCCTCTGACCTCCTTAGTTTACGCATTTATTTGCTTGCACGTGTGTCATTGAGAGTGTTAACTGCCAATGTTTATTTTTCACTTTATCGTATACGGTCTTATTTATTATGGCCATCCTCATTTAGCGCTGCACAAATACTTGTGTATTTATACTTACCTAGGTGGACTGGATACAGCATTGATCTGATTCCAAATCTTCCCCCCCTCCACCACCTCCAAGGCTGAGAACTGAGTGATCAAACACCGCTGATCACTCAGTTCTCCCCGACGCTCTGAGCAGAGAGCCATGACTGCCTGCTCTGCCCCTCAAGTGCTCACTGGAGCGTTGGGCTGTGGAGGGGGAGGGGGCAGCTGGCTCAGGCTCCCAGCGGATCACTAAAAGGCTGACCTGGGTGGCAGTCCAGGTTTTTCTTTTGTTACTTCCCTTCCATCACGCTGTCTGATTTAAATATCAGTGGCTTTATATTACAGTACAGGCCCACTTTAATTATTTTCACCCTATGAAATAAATCTCTTACCTGATTATAGGTCGCAGGGCTAGATTCAGACTTGTAATCATATCCAGAACATAGGCACAGGACAGCGTTATGGTCAAGGTGACATTCATGATTATCCCTCCATCGTGCAACGTAATGACAATCTCGCTCCGATATGCGACATGGCTTCCATTTTTCTACAGAAACAAGCATTTATTTTCATATATTATTTTTTAGAAACCTGTGTCTTGGTGATTTATGTGAAATGCATATTGTAATAAAAATCAAGCCACCCTTTTGCCTGGGTATGACATCTGTCTATAGAGATGGGATGGTCAGAGGGTGGAGCACATGGGGGGGGGGGGGGGGGGGGGGGGGTGAAGTCTCACAATTTTGGGATGTTACTGTATATGAACGTCGTAGGGGTGAGCCTATTGAAGAAATAATAATGGCACTTACCGAGGTTTGGACTCCGCATCCGCCAACGTGTAGCGCGGCCAGAACTGAGAATGTATTTGTGGAGTCGTTATCCTCAAAGCCAAAGCAGCCGCTGTCCTTTATATTCTCCGGACCGAAATAGGTGTCCAAATCCTTCATCTGACACTTCTGGAAGGAGGCTCTCATCTCGTTCAGTCCACAGGTCAGCTCAGGACGAATGTCCGACAAACCTCGATACACAACATGTTCAGATATCACATCAACGTTCAGAGGTCCCATTCCATGTTTGAACATATCCGGGTATTTGTGTGGTCTGTTTTTTTACAATGTAATGGAGGAAGGCAAAAAAGCCCCTAGGGGGTGGGACTTTAAAGGTAGTACAATACAGTAATTTGTCAAATTAAATTTATTATATATAGAAAAGGTTAATATCAAAAACATGGCCTAAAATCACTGGAAGTACATCATGACAAGAGAACATAATACAATAAGATATCCTTCACCCGATGAGTTTCAGAGATGACTATCATCTCCTTCTTCAGGGGTTAGTAGGGGGACGCAGCTCTGTGAACGCTGTTCATACAGGACAACCGGCTCTTAGCATCATTTTGAAACCCGGCCAATCCAGGACTGTGTTCTGTATGCATTAGAGATATTACAAGCAGGACCCAGTCTGTCCAGCCTCAGTGGTTTTTGGTTTCTAACAGTAGGGGCAATACTGGTTTAAAGCCCCTTTCACACATTGGTACACTTTCTACATCTACAATAGCTGCAAAGTGGGTGAATCTATCGGAGACGCTACTCTAGACTAACGTGTTTGTTTTAATTAGACATGTGCACAACAAAAAAAAATTTGTTTTGTTTGTTTCCGTTGATTCGTACATTCGTAAGTCGTCGGTGTTTGGATTCATACCTTCGTAAGAGCTATTTTTTCGTTGATTCGTTAGTTTAATTTTCGGACGCATTCGTAGTCGGAGCATTATTCATAATTTTATGTAATGTGTATGCCATTACATTTTAATAATTTACGAATCGAAAAAAAAAAAAAAAAAAAAACGAATGTACAAATTTTTTTGTTCAATCCATTCAAAGCACGTTTAGCAGCACCATTGTAAGGGACACGGAAAATTACCAATTCAAAAAAAAAAAAAAAAAAAAAAAAAAAGTTACAAATGTACAAATTTTTTTGTTAGTTTGTTTTTTCTTCATTAGTACATTTGTTGTTTCCAATTAGTTTTTCGGATTTTTGTTTTTCGGATTCGTACGAAAATTAACAAAAATGAAACGAATTGCACATGTCTAGTTTTAATATAACATGAAATCTATACATGCCTATGACTGCAACTAGTACAACCAATACCCTACTAACCCCTGATGAAGGAGGCGATGATAGTCAACTCTGAAACACTTCGGGTGAAGGATATCATATTGTATTGTTATGGTCTCTTGTCATGATGTTCCCAGGGATTTAGGACATGTTCATTCCACATTTTTGATTTTAACCTTTTCTATAAATACATTTTAGAAATTACTCTATTGTACTACGTTTAAGTGCCTTTAAAGACCCACCCCTAGGGGATTTTTTGCCTTCCAGTTATTCAGGGATGTGGCACGTTAAGAAAAGATATTGATAACCATTCCCTAATGTAATGGAGGAGGTACTGTAAATCCTCTCCAAGGCTGGGTTTGCGCTATTGCGAATTGAATGCGGGGAAAACCCTCATCCACTTCACAAGTCAGGAGATTGCGATTCGCTCTCTATGGAGCCAGTTCACACCTCTGCAGCGGCTCCGGTGCGAATTGTACAGGAGTCCTGTGCATCTTTTGGTCCATTTCAGCCCACAATTCAGGCTGAAATTGGACCTGAAACAGTAAATGAAGACGCATTGACCCCCTGCTGTGAGCCGCTCCATGCTCTAGTGTGAATCCAGCCTTAAAGTGATACTAAAGGATTGTTTTTTATTTTAAACATGTTATACTTACCTCCACTGTCCAGCTCGTTTTGCACTGAGTGGCCCCAAACATCCAATTTCTGGGTCCCTCGGCGCAAACACTTCTCACCATGTGAGGGGAGCTTGCATGAATGCGAGAGGTTCTGGTGGGGGGGGGGGTAGTGGAGACAGCCGCCGAGGGACCCCAAAAGACCAGGTTTGGGGGGGGGGGGCACTGTGCAAAACAAGCTGCACAGTGGAGATAAGTATAACAAAAAATTCTCATTGCTTCTGTTATACAATTTTGTTTTCTCCTTCACTGATGGGCACTGATGATGGGCACTGGTAGTTGGCAATGATGGGTACTGATAGACAGAACTGATAGGCAGCATTGATGAGGAGGTACTGGCAGGCATTACTGATGGGCACTGACAGGTGTTACTGATGAGCACTGATTTGCAGCTGATGATCAATGCGCTGATTATCAGCGCACCCCCCCCTCTCCCCTCTGACAGGAGAGCCACTGATCGGCTCTTCCAGTCAGCACAAACCAAGGAAAGCAGATTACCGGCACTTCCTGGTTCATGCTGTAATTAGCCCACAGCTGATCACGTGGTAAAGAGCATCTGTCAGAGGCTCCTTACCACAATAGGAGATGTGGTGTGTCACAGTGACACACAGCACCACCGATCGCTGCGCTGCACACCCTCACGGGGGCGCACCAGCTTGTTATCCTAAAGGACGTCATACGACGTCCAGTCAGGATAACTGAACCACTTTCCGGCCATAATTAGGCCGGGCGGGAAGTGGTTAAGGGGGGTGAGACAGGGCAGTGTCTTATTCCTACATACTTTTGTTAATAGGTGTCCCTTGTTCCCATCTCAAAAAGTTGGGAGGTGTGCCATGATACAGGTCACACATGAAGTTTCAAATTGGAGAACTTTACAAGTAAAACAACCTCTTGCATTCGAGGTGGATGTTGCAGCAGTGGAGGACCTTAGATCTACAACAGCTTGAAGCTAAACAAAACCTTGCAGCCCCCTAAGAACCAAGGAAGAGCCCTGAGGAAGAGGGGGTGGGGGTCCCTTTAAAATGTGTCAGACGTTGAGTGTCTTGCCCATGTTAGGATTAGAGTAGTGGACCAGGTGATGTGGGACACTGGATAATTGATGGGCTTGATATCATATGCGGTTTGTCAGTACACATTTCATATCATAGGAACTAAACGGCTGCTATTACACAACATTTAACCTGCTCTTAGGAAGTGAGGATTGAGGTAAATGCATTTAAATATTCATTCCATGACTAGAACCGTTAAGCCCTGTACACACACACACACACACAATCGGACTTTCCGACAACAAAACCGTGGATTTTTGTTGGAACGTTGTTGGCTCCAACTTGTTGTCTTGCATACACACGGTCACACAAATGTTGGCCAACAATTACGAACATAGTGACGTACAACAAGCCGATAAAAAGGAAGTTCAATAGTCATGTGATATCTCCACTACGAACGCTAATTTTACAAGACCAAGCGCTTCCGGCTCGTACTTGATTCTGAGCATGCGTGAACTTTTGTGCAACGGACTTATGTACACACGATCGGAAAGTACGTTAACAAAATTTTTTAGGGCGGTAAATTTGAGAACCTGCTAGCCAACATTTGTTGGTGGAAAGTCCGACAACAAAAAAAAAAGTCCAATGGAGCGTACACACGGTCGGACTTTCTGACAACAAGCTCACATCCAACATTTCCCGTCGGAAATTCGCAGCATAAGAGAACAGTGAGATCCACATGTACTGTACGTACTGGAAACTTTATACTCATCCTTGCAGGAACATCTTCCACCTTTGTCCCCCAAAATCCATTCCTCATTTGCTGCACAGAATCCTTGAACTGCAAGTGGATCTACCAAGAAACAGGAAAAAAATATAAAAAATTAAATATATGACCATCGCTTAATGATGCAAACAAAGGAGACATACAGTAATACAGGGAGAAAGTATACGACTAGAAATGTGCAACATATCTCTGCAGCAGAAAAAAGACAAAACATTCCTAGGGTTATATTCCAGGGCCGGTGCTACTACTAGGAAAACTAGGCAGGGTGCTAACAAGAAGGCGGCATGTAAAGGAACGGACCCCCTGCAGTGGCTGAATGCCTGCGGGAGGGAATAGGAGGAGATGCCGGCTGCAGGAGGGAAATGGAGGGGGGGGTATAAAGATACGCCAAAATTCTAGCTTCCCGTCTACTAACTTTCCTGCCTTCTCTGATAGGGAGAGATCAAGTAGGCTTTATTCCTGGAAGAGAAGCCAGGGATAATACGATCAAGGCCCTGAATATCCATCATTGGATTACAACACATAAACAAGAAGGATTCTTTATCGCTGGATGCAGAGAAGGCGTTCGACAGGCTGGCATGGGACTACCTGGGAGCAGTCCTTAGACATATTGGGCTCCAAAATCGAATGTTTAACGCTATCATGTCCCTTTATACAACCGACCGCTAGAGTATGTGTAAATGGCCACCTGCCGAACGCCTTCTCCATCAGTAATGGGACAAGACAGGGATGCCCACTCTCCCCAATCCTATTCATCTTAACCCTTGAACCCTTTCTCCAATGTCTCAGATCCAACAACAGTGTTAAAGGCTTCCCCAGCCGCACCTATAAACTAGCCGCATTCGCCGATGACATACTACTATTCCTGCAAGACCCACACATTTCAATCCTGAATCTTCTAAAGGAACTAGATAATTTTCATAAGATTTCCAACTTCAAGATTAATTTTGCAAAATCCCAGGCCCTGAATATCTCCCTATCACAAGACATAGTAACACAGTGCAAAAACTTCCCCTTTCAATGGAAACTTGATCAGATTAAATATCTAGGAGTATGCTTAACGGCAAACCTTTCAGATATCTTCCCCAAAAACTACCAATCCATCCTCAAAACCATTCAGAATGACCTAAACAAATGGAACAAACCCCATTTCTCCTGGTTTGGAAGGGCAGCAATTCTAAAAATGAACATCCTCCCCTGCATTCTATACATCCTACAGACCATACCCATCAAACTCTCCCCATCCTTCTTTCAGCTCTACAAATGACTGACTACCAGGTTCCTATGGAGACAGAAAAGACCTAGGATAGCCTACGAACAACTGACAAAACCAAAGACAAAAGGGAGGCATTGGCCTACCAGACCTCAAAAAAATACTACTGGGCCTGCCACCTTTCCAGAATTATAGACTGGTCTGTTCATGGCCAATGCAAAGATTGGGTAGCCCTTGAACACACATTCTCTTCCCTTCCTTTGCGATTCCTGCCCTGGACTTTACACAAACATATCCCGAAAAACCTCATTAACCATCCCCTAATCGCCCCGACGCTCCGTTGTTTCAAAGACACCTGTCGACAACTACGCGTTTCCTCTAACCCTGGGCCTCTTACGTCTATTAAACTCAACCCAGCATTCCCACCTGGCATGTCCTCCAACTTTCTAGCGGACACCTGGCAACATGCAGAGGTTCTAGCCCACCATTTCTATAGATGGGGTATATTTCTTAATCGCTCCTCCCTGCCAGCCAGCACAGACAATAATACCTTTCCACTATGGACATATTTCCAAATCAGACATTTCCTTAAAAGCGTTGACCGTTTATCCTCTGTCTCTCGTATGCTCACACCATTTGAACAACTATGTTCTCAAACAGTACCCCAGCAACACATGATCTCCAACATCTACAACATAGTCTAATGAAAACAAATAAAGCCTGTTTAAGCTGGGAAAGAGACCTACAAATAGAAATGACAGAAGAACAATGGGAACACGTCTCTAGAATAACACATAAAGGCTCCCTAAATGTCTCAAAGAAAATAGCTATAAGATTCTAATGCGCTGGTATAGAACGCCAGTAATTCTTAACAAATTCAATCCTGCCCTTTCAAATACATGTTGGAGATGTGTCAGGGATAGGGATGAGCCGAACACCCCCCCCCCGTTCGGCTCGCACCAGAACCCGTGAACGGACCTAAAGTCTGTGCAAGCTTTAGAACCCTATTAGTTATAATGGATGCGAACGTTCTAAAATCAAAAGTGCTAATCCTGCCTGTAGCCAATTATGGCTCTCCTCGCTGCCAGCGCTGTGATTGGCCAAGCATGCTTGGCCAATCATTAGCCAGCATTGCACTGCGACTAGCGCAATGCATTGCGGGCCGCTCGCATCACACGAATTTGATGCGAGTGGCCCAAATAGTTCTGGGCTCGCCGAGCGGGCGAACGCCCGATGATCGATTCGAACATGGGTTCGAATCGAACACTGGGCCCATCCCTAGTCAGGGACACAGGTACTTTAGAACACATTTGGTGGTCCTGTCCCCTTTGGTGGTCCTGTCCAGCCATTCTGGATCTGAATACGGGAACTGACATCAAATTTCTACATACACCCTGGAACATGCCCCAGCACAGTTCCTCCTTCACCACCCAGACATACCGACACATCAATACCGCAAAACACTGAAACCACACCTAAAAAAACGCAGCCAAAATCTGTATCCCTCTCCACTGGGGAACAACCCATGTTCCAACCATCCCTGAATGGCTCAAACGAGTTGGGGGAAAAAAAAAAAAAAAAAAATTGCAGATATGGAGGAACTTATCTCCATAGCCAAAGACTGTCCGACTAAATTTCCACACACATGGGCCTGTTGGACCCACTTCTGCACCACTGACCAATACAAAGTATTGATGAGCCAAACTTCCATGAACCACACACCCCGAGACGATGACAACTCTTAATGAGTCTTTTACGTCACTTATAAAACTAACCCCATCAAGGCATAGTACAGGTGTCCTCCCTCACCTAAAAAAAGGACGATTGAGGGAGGTCCCTTGTCAAATTAACTGAACACGCACCAATACATCACCAGATCTCTCTACTCATAATACCCCAACCCTTCGAGAATGGTGGCAGAGACTGAGGTACCCCAAACCCAACTCATCCCCACCCTTCCCCTCTTTTTCTTCCTCCCCCCCCCCCTCTTTCGGTTTACATCAAAAATCATCTCCTACATCCAAAATAGCTCCATTCTTCCAAACACTGCTTTGTAAACAACTTAGGCAATGGAGGCTATAGATATAACTGACTACTTAAAGTTGGCTATTTTCTCAAGATCTAGCAAATATCCAACCCTATCCGCGAAACAGACACACTTAGGTTCAAAAAGATGTACTAGAAATGTAATAAAAATTTACTAAGGTGAATTTGTGTGAAAAAATCTTAAATTAAAAAGACTTATAACAAATAGCGGCGCTGTAATATATATCACACTTCTAAACACATAATATTCCAGTGAAAAAATGTAAATATAATAAACTCGACATATATGTGTATAACACACCAAATACTTGCCCAGTGTTCTATATAACCATAAAATAAAACATATACAAAAATTAATACATATATGTGTAAGATGATTGGCAGCAGCCAATCAAACTCAAGTAAAAAAAAAATTTAATATATTGAATAAAGTTCAAATAACCGCTGGTGGTTAGTGCAAAAGTTCAAAGATGAATAATTGGACTGAAATAAATCAATCAAATAAAATCTTCTGTGCTCTTCCACCACACCACAGTGACTTGTGCCTCCTCCCCAAAAGAAACGCACTCACAACAAAGGTATGCCCACACTTTCGTGAAGGGCCACTGCGCATAAAGGTCCCTCCAAGGGGGGTCAATCGAATTCCCACAGATCAAATGATGTGATTGGTTAATTGGTTGGCTGGTTAGGCTCCACACATGAAATAAAAAGGAAGCTTTCCATAGTGTGAATCAGTAAAACAATTTTAATGCAAAGTTTAAAAAGCACTTCAAAAGTTCCACTCACGTTTATCACATTTAAAACCAGCATAGAAAATGACACACAGCACCGCACTGCACTGCAAATCCAGAAACCAATTCCAAACACTGTCTGTTAGGTGGTCACGGCGAACCCAAGGTGTACCAGGCTCAGCCTGTATGTTTCTCACCCCCGTCTCTATGGCCGGACCTCCAGATTTAGACAAAATTCCACTCCTTCCTGGGCTCCCTGCGCTATGGTATCTCTTGTTAGTTGCCGCTTAGCCACGCCCCCGACATGTTTCGTCATAGGTTAGACTTAATCATGATTAAGTCTAACCTATGACGAAACATGTCGGGGGCGTGGCTAAGCGGCAACTAACAAGAGAGATACCATAGCGCAGGGAGCCCAGGAAGGAGTGGAATTTTGTCTAAATCTGGAGGTCCGGCCATAGAGACGGGGGTGAGAAACATACAGGCTGAGCCTGGTACACCTTGGGTTCGCCGTGACCACCTAACAGACAGTGTTTGGAATTGGTTTCTGGATTTGCAGTGCAGTGCGGTGCTGTGTGTCATTTTCTATGCTGGTTTTAAATGTGATAAACGTGAGTGGAACTTTTGAAGTGCTTTTTAAACTTTGCATTAAAATTGTTTTACTGATTCACACTATGGAAAGCTTCCTTTTTATTTCATGTGTGGAGCCTAACCAGCCAACCAATTAACCAATCACATCATTTGATCTGTGGGAATTCGATTGACCCCCCTTGGAGGGACCTTTATGCGCAGTGGCCCTTCACGAAAGTGTGGGCATACCTTTGTGGTGAGTGCGTTTCTTTTGGGGAGGAGGCACAAGTCACTGTGGTGTGGTGGAAGAGCACAGAAGATTTTATTTGATTGATTTATTTCAGTCCAATTATTCATCTTTGAACTTTTGCACTAACCACCAGCGGTTATTTGAACTTTATTCAATATATTTATTAAATTTTTTTTTACTTGAGTTTGATTGGCTGCTGCCAATCATCTTACACATATATGTATTAATTTTTGTATATGTTTTATTTTATGGTTATATAGAACACTGGGCAAGTATTTGGTGTGTTATACACATATATGTCGAGTTTATTATATTTACATTTTTTCACTGGAATATTATGTGTTTAGAAGTGTGATATATATTACAGCGCCGCTATTTGTTATAAGTCTTTTTAATTTAAGATTTTTTCACACAAATTCACCTTTATAATTTATGTTTAAGTGGCAGCTATAGTTTAGGGCCGTTATCACCTGAGCGCGGTGGGAGGTGTCCGAATAGGGGCGGTTTATTTGGATTCCTGTGTTACGCAATAAAAATTTACTGTGAACAGACCATATGTAAGAGTATTTCATATTTCTCCTTAAGTGTGTATACCAATGATTTAAACCGAACGATGTACTGCGACGATCATTACTTGCTAGTTCTGTTACCAGTTATTGTGATATTTATTGCATTACCTCAAATTCTTTGCTTACATATGTTGTAAACCCTACCTCTTAATAAAACATTATGGAAAAAATAAATAAAAAATAGGGTCATCTTTACTGCTTCGTCTTTTTTTTTTAAGTCATGAAAGTGTCTTTCACGTTCGTTATCCTTTTATGTAAAACGTCCTACAAATTATTAGTTATGCCAATTTATCGTGAGCTGTAGGTTTTGAGGCCTGATAATTTAAGGGCTCTTTTGAGATAAAAAAAAAAAAAAAAGGTTGAGAAAGGGCGCCCTAACAGACAGCACAGTAAAAATGCTGGGAATTAAGTGCAGTGGTTGGCTTTCATTTAGTTAGACTAAAGCCAACAAAAACTGAGAATTAAAAAAAAAAAAAAAAAACACATTCAACAAGTCCAGTTAATCTTGATTTGCTACTTCTGGGTCTTCCACAACCTGGAGGACTTTACACCTTAATAGACATAATGACACTTTATTTTTTAAATGAGGAAAAGGAAATGAGTCACTTACCTGTACAAAAGGACAAGTTACATTCTGGCCATGGAGTTCCGGTTATTTTGTACACGTGGTATCCCAGGGGACAAGCCTTAACCTGGATGGTGTATGTCCAGAAGCAGCAGTCATCCCAACTGGCACAAGCCGTGCGATTCACAATGCCGTCTCTAATCACCGGATGTGTTCCATTCATCCACATGGAAGCGTCCGTATTACATCTATCTCTGGGTACACAGTATTCTGGTACACGAATACCTCCACTACCAACAAACCGATACCATCCATTCTTGGATTTATCACAGTTCCAGGTTAAGAGTGGTGTGTTTACACTTCTCCAGGGCTCATCAAGCACAGTGTGGTTTACACAAGGATCAGCTTCACAATGGACCCCGTCCCAATTGTATCCATCAGGACACTGCGCTAAGGGATCAACTCTGTTCAGACTAGGATCGTCATACTGTCTGATGGGTACACAGGAACCTTCTGAGAAGATAAAACCACTTGGACAGAGGCAGGTATAAGAGCCAAATGTGTTCTGGCATGTGCCAGGGGAGCATTTGTGTGTCCATACATGGGCACACTCATCAATATCGGAACAGCTGAATCCGTCTCCAACGAAGCCGTCCTTGCAGACACATTTCACATAAGCGGCATGTTCCTCACACCGAGCGGTTAGATGGCATTCTGAACAAGATGCTGCAGCTGTTGAAAGCAAGGAAAGAAAAAAAATAAAATAAAATTGGAACCAATACCATCCATCCTATTATCCCATCTCAATGAGCTCTATTCTGACTTCACAAATGCGGCTTCCCTGTCCGATTACTGGCTGCCTATTATCAAAGTCCAAATGTTTAACTACAACCTGCAATGTCGGCTCCAATCTGACTCCTCAATACTTTTTATTGCTAATTTCCACATAGCAGTGTATAGTGTGTGGGTCAACACATTTCCATTCTGTAGTCTGCTGTCTATGAAAGCAAACAGTCACTTCCAGCGCTATGAGGTCTTCCTTAGTGTAGAGCGGGGGGGGGTCAGCAATCAGACCATTGACAGGTAACTGGTAGATCATGGACTACTTGTAAAGTTGGAGCAAGAGCTGGATAAGCCGATGCCTCCTCTGTAGTGCCGACTCCTGTCCCATGCGCAGCGGTACCAACTGCACTCCACCTCTTATGCCCTTTAACGGTCTCCGGAGTGGTGCCAGCAGCAGGAAAGATGATATCTTCAGGTCAGTGTGAAGCAATACACCGAGTATAATAGTATAGGGCTGCTTTCACACTGATGCACTACAGTTTACACACACCGTGGGTGCAGTGTACCTGCGGCTTTGCTGCTCTTAGCCATAGACTTCTGTTATATTCTGTTACCTCCTCACCACCTGATTTAAAACCATGATTACCATGCAATGTACATGATTGCGATACGGTAATACAGCAACTAGAGGTTTAAATCACGTCTGAGGAGGAGACACTGTGACCCGTGTTGTTCAGGTAGATCTCCACCTTAAGGACCGCCCGCCGTTGTTTTATGTCGGCTGTTTGACGCTCCGGTGGTCTCTGCTGCTTACCAGACCTGCCGGCAGCGACAGAGACGATTGGGTCCTCTTTCCTGACAGGCATGGAGCCGAGTGAGGGAAAGATGGCCCCCACTCTGCTCCACACCATTGGATGGTGGAAGCGACGTCAAAGGGGAATTTTATTGCATTTTAGTGTAAATGAGGATGGAGTCTTCCTGGTGCTGGATTGTTTGTGTGATACATCAGGCAGGTAGATGGCCCATAGCTTTTGTGACTTCATTAGGCTCAAGCTGGGCACGCCATGGCTATTGCGTGTCTGTAGTGTAATGAATAACACAGTGTAGTGATGTCATAAGAGGCGGTGCCACCAGGTGATGCAACTGGGTGGCCCTGTCCCTTGCCTATACAAGAACCATTAAAGCGAAGAGCAAGCAGACAGCTGGAGGCCTCTCAGGAGGCGGAGCGTTTTTTTTCTACTTTTCGGGTTGGTGGGTGGAGTGATTGGCGTTGGATTTACATCAAGGGACGCCATTCCCCCCCCCTCCCCCCCAAGGAGGAACACTTAAGAACCACAGGAAACAGTTTTGGACAAATCCTTAACACTTTTTTTTGGTGAATGGGTATGGGTGCAATTCCCATTGACATGGGGGGGTTAAACCACCTGGTTAAAGGGGGCTTCCTAATTCCTATAAGTCCCACGTCCACAGACGCCTAGACCACAGCCCAGGGTTGTCGGGAATAGGCCCTTGCCCCCATCAACATGGCATAAAGCCCCCCCATGTCGAGGGCATGTGGCCTGGTATGGTTCAGGAGGGGGGCACTCGCTTGCCCTTTTCCTGACCTACGAGGCTGCAGATAAGGGTCTGCTATGGATTTTATGCAATAACAAAAAAAAAAAAAAATTAATAATATCACACACATTTGGAGTGGAGTTCCCCTTAAAATCCATACCAGACCCAAAGGAGGGGGGGGGACACCCATGTTTTTTTATAAAAAATATTTAACTGCTAAAACAAAAAAAAAATATATATATATAAAAATCGCAGATGCAAAGCATACTAGCTCATTATGAAATACTTAACTTAGAACAAGGCACCGGCATCCCACTCGGTCCACGCCGAGGGAGCTGACATGTTCCCTCGGCGTGTGTTCCGGGGATCGACGCTCCAGTGCTGCGAGTGGCCAGAGCCGTGATGTCGTCACTCCCGTGCAGGAGTTTTCATCCCAGCAGGGTCTGACGTCTGTTGGACTTTTAGCTGAGAATCCCCGGAGCACATGCGCCGGTGCAGTCAGAGGCTCATTGCGAGGGGAATATCTCCTAAACCGTACAGTTTTAAGGGAATATTCTTTTTACCTACAGGCAAGCCTTATTAAAGGCTTACCTGTAGGTAAAAGTAAAACATTTTTACCATACTACCTTTTTAACTAAAAATCGCCAAAATGGAAGAACCAATTTGCATCAGGAATGACCAACCATCCAGTTTCTGGGCATGCTGGATACACCTTCAAACAACCAAGGCCTTTTATCATCTACCAGATATCTCTACAACAGCCTGATTCCTCCAGCCCCCCTCCAACCTTCTTAATCAGTTTGACATGACCAGGTCAACAAAAATACCTAGTTGGCCAATATTTGTGCCGGAGAGGCCTCCTGGTGAGTCCCCTTCTTCCCTGTTCCTGCATATTATCCCCTTTATACCCTCACTCTTCCCCCCTCCCCCCCTTCTCAATCTTCCATACTTAGACAAGACACAATTTGCTCCTGGAATATATTTTACTAGAGAATATCACATTGGCCATAGTTGTAATTCTTTTGTCATGCCAGATTTCGAATACGCTTTCCCTGCCTTTCATTATGCATTATCCCTCCCCAGGAACTGAGAACCTTGATGCCCCTCCTTCCTTTGACCTCTTCCACTTCCTCATTAGTGAATTTCTTACTCCAAGTTATTTGCCTTCCCCCTACTGTTCAGTTAATTTAGAAGGGATCACGTATTTGATGCAGTGTTTCCTAACATGTGTTAACTATTCTGTTTTATCTGTTCCAACATCCACCTGTAACCTTAAGACCTTTGGTGTAGATCTCCTTAGCATCAACATATGCGGCCTCAGCTTGAAGGGGTTATACCGGGATGATATGCAGCTGCAGGCATCACACCAGTACCGTTGTTTAGATCGGGCAGTCGGCTCTTTAGGGATAACAACTGATGGGGCTAAAAGACACTCGGTTGTTATCCTAAGGAGCGGGAGGGGACGGCATTCCCCCACCTTCCGACACTCTTCCTAGGCCTCCCGGCTATCCACGATCCGGCACTGGCTAGGCTGAGACTGGAACAAAGCTTTGTTCCATTCTCCTATGTAAAAACATGGAAACAACGTCACAACGTCCGGTTTACTCGGCTGCCAATGATCTCTCCATAAAGAGGACCTGTCACCACCTATTACTGTCACAAGGGATGTTTACATTCCTTGTGACAGCAATAAAAGTGAGCAGAATTTTAATATTTTTTTAAGGGGGGACACACACATAGTGTGTGTGAGATACGGGGCCCCAAAATCGGTCAACTGTGTCCATCTACAGCAATGTCCAGAGATCTTACAGCTTGGCTGCTAGGGGGCATCTAGGAACCCTTAACTACCAAGTTTGAAGTTCGGGGGACCTATGGCTGCAAATGGGCACAGTGAGGCTGCAAATGGGGATTGTTGACCCTCTTTTCCACTTACAGTAGCTGCGCATTTCTCACCCTAGGCTTATACTCGAGGTAATACGTTTTCCCATTTTTTTGTGGTAAAATTTGGTGCCTCGGCTTATATGCGAGTATATACGGTAAATTGAAACAGAAAGTCAGGAAAGACTATGAGTTATTTACAAAAGACAAATCCACTTTGCACTGAAAGTGCACTTGGAAGTGCAGTCGCTGTAAATCTGATGGGTAGATCTGAAATGAGGGGGAAGCTCTGCAGATTTTATCATCCAATCATGTGCAAGCTAAAATGCATTTTTTTTTTTTTTTAGTTTCCTTGCATGTCCCCCTCAGATCTACAGCGACTGAACATTCAAGTGCACTTGTAGAGCAAAGTGGATTTGCCTTTAGCACGCAGCAGGACCAGGAGGAAGAGGAGAGACATCCAGCTTCTCATTGTGGAATCTTCTAGGACATCAAATATTCCTGACATTCCTTATTAGGGAAATACCACATTCTTTGTGGATTTGCCTTTAGTAAAAAACCCCCTTTGGGTTGTGTCCAGGATGGGAGATCCATTTGTCCCAGCTTCCTGCTGTACACCGATTGCTTTCCTTCCTATGCTGTGTAGTGAGCTTGTTTGGGCTCATTGAGGGTTAACAAGCTCTGGGGTAACAGATAAAGCACTCAATAAAACTCCCAGACTGCTTGGGGGGGGAATGCTCCACCCTGAATCCAAATTCCCCATTAAGACTGAAGGTTCTCCTAGGGCAGTGCTTCTCAACACCTGTCCTCAGGACCCACTAAAGGGCCAGATTTTAAGCATTACCTTGGGGGAGATGCAGACTAGAATACTGCAATCACTGAGCAGCAAATGTGATGCGTTTCAGTTATCTTGCAAACCTGGCCTGTTAGGCCCCATACACACAATTCGATTTTAGTCTTCCGATTTACCACAACCATGTAGTGCAAGGGCCTCCCTGAGTGCAAACAAATTGAAAATCTTAAGGTTTGACCTCATATTATATGGTTTTGGTAAAGCTGAAGACAAAAAAAAATCTGCAGAAAATCTAATAGTGTGTATGGGGTCTTAGTCGGTCCTGAGGACGGGAGTTGAGAACCAGTGTCCTAGGGAATCCTCTGCGATTGTGAGAGAGTTCTCCGGAGTTTCACTTAGCAGTATTAGCAGGGGCACACCACCACCACCACCACCACCACCGGACCTTAGGGGAACACCACCAACACTGGACCTTAGAGGTACACCACCAACAACACTGAATACATCACTAATAATTCTGAACCTTGGGGTACACCACTGATAACCTTAGACCATTCAGAGTAAGAATCATTAACCACTACTCTCTGAATTCTCTGTTAGTAAGTTTTCTATCCATTTACAAACTGATTTTTCCAAGCCTGTAGACTTTACCTTACACATGAGCCGTGTGTGTGGGGGGAGGGGGGGGGGGGAACTGTGTTAAATGCTTTTTGCAAAATCAGAGTATACCACATATACCCCACCCCTCTGCAGGATCTACCCCTCCCTTGTTGGGTCTGTAGATGTTTTATTGAGGAATGGATCTAGACTCTCCATATGGTGTCTGCTCTCCACCATCAATCACTATGCCATAGACCACTCCTAACCCTCCCATCCAGGTTTAACCACATCAGTTGACCTGAATCTACTCACCAGCTATCCCATGAGGTGCACACAACAGCACCAGGAGAAAGAGGAAGAGGCAACACATCCTCCTTCTCATTGTGGAATCTTCCATCTGTATCAATTTTTTCTGGTGCATCATGGCAGCATACTTATGGGTTGTGACTCCGCCCCCACAACCTGATAGGCCTGGTTAACTATAAATCAAAGACAGACCCAATAGTCCCCCCCCCCCTTTTTTTTTTTTCTCTGTCACCTGATCAGGATTGAAATTGCGAGGGATCCCTTACCGTTTATTGCCCCAGCCAGGTTTAGCCGCTCCTGGGTGGAAGTCCTTCCTGTACAGCCTCTAAATGAGCTAGATGGTTGGAGCCCCATTCTGGTGGTCTGGGGGGCATATTTCAGCCTCTCCTGGGTGTAAGTCCTTCCTGTACAGCCTCTAAATGAGCTAGAATGTTGGAGCCCCATTCTGGTGATCTGGGGGGGGGGCATATTTCAGCCTCTCCTGGTGGAAGTCCTTCCTGTACAGCCTCTAAATGAGCTAGATGGTTGGAGCCCCATTCTGGTGGTCTGGAGGGCATATTTCAGCCTCTCCTGGTGGAAGTCCTTCCTGTACAGCCTCTAAATGAGCTAGAATGTTGGAGCCCCATTCTGGTGATCTGGGGGGGGGCATATTTCAGCCTCTCCTGGTGGAAGTCCTTCCTGTACAGCCTCTAAATGAGCTAGATGGTTGGAGCCCCATTCTGGTGGTCTGGGGGGCATATTTCAGCCTCTCCTGGTGGAAGTCCTTCCTGTACAGCCTCTAAATGAGCTAGATGGTTGGAGCCCCATTCTGGTGGTGCAGTCTTCTCAAAGAAAGCTTTAAACAAGCTTTGACGTAAGTGACAGCGTTTTTCCTTTTTTATTTCCATATGCCTTTTACTTCTTTTCTCTGTGTTATGGGCATTTGCCATATCCCAAGATGGCTGCAGCAGTGCGAGTACACTCTGAGCATGAGAGGCAGGAAGTGATGCGGCCTCTGTGTTTCCTGGATAGAGCTTTTCCAGGATGGTGATCTGAACAGGCTCAGGGACTGATATCGTCACTAATGGCAAATGTGAGTTCTAAATGGTTTTATGGCATTTTTGGGAAACAATGGTGGAGCTCTCTACTCATGCATGCTGGATGCTCATGTGGTCATTGTTTGCAGGTATGTTTTCCCTTTTTTATGGCTTTCACCTGTGTTTTTCCCCATCTCCTTCTCAGTGTTGCTCTAGGTTCATTGTGCTTTTTATGGCGGTCACCTGGGCTCTCCCTATCCCCTTTTCAATGCTTGCTCTGGGATCACTGTGTTGGGCTCAGTTTCCATTAGTGCGACTTGTCACTGCAAAGTCGCATGACAAGCCGTACCCCATGATTTCCAATGAGTTCCGTTCATATCCGTGTTTATAGACGTGTGTGTGTGTGTGTGTGTGTGTGTGTGTGTGTGTATATATATATATATATATATATATACACACACACATACATACATACATACATATATATATATATATATATATATATATATATATATATATATATATACACACACACACACACACACACACACACACACACACACACACACACCAGGCTAGGGTTGCCACCTGTTCGGGATTCATCCGGACAGTTTGGGTTTGGAATCATGTGTCCGGGTTTCAAACTGTCTGAAACTCAGACACATTATTCAGACTGGACTGTCTCCCCCCTTCTCTCTCCTGCCTCTAAATGAGTATGCTAAGGTAAATCAGGGTTCTCAGAGCACTCATTACATCAGAGCTCCCCCTTACATCAGAGTCCTCTTTGTACACCAGAGCATCCCTTATGTTATAGTCCCCAGTGTTCTCCCTTACATCAGAGTTTGCAGAGTCCCCTATTACAGTGAAAGGGAACTCTGCCAGTTCAGATATAAAAGAGGAACTCTGTGGACTCGGATGTAAAGGGGGACTCTTGTGATTAACTTCATATGATTAGAAATGTTATTTAATAGCAACATCTATGCATAGTTTATCTATGCATACTATGAAAAAAAAATTGCTGTGCGACGCTGAAGTGTTCGGGTTTGACTTAAAGAAAAGGTGGCAACCTTACAACAGGCATTGCTTCAAGTCGCATCAAATTTGCGGCAAAATCATGCGACTTTCAGGTCCCAATAGTGGAGACTTAGCATTATGCTCTTTTTCATTTCAGTCTGCTGCTTTGCTCTGTTTCTATGGGAAACGCTGTCCAGTCAGACCACCCCCTGCATTTAAGGTATAGGAATTAGGTAAGTAGTGAAGATTGAGAAAAAGAGAGCCAATATCTAAAGTCCTGTAAAGACTACAAGATGGAGGGAGCCTTCTGACCGTCAAGACAAGTCACCATCTAAGAACGGACAGCGAGGCAATGTTGATTAAATCTCATCACCTCACCCCTCATTATCATCGCTCCCCGTTTACAAACCTCACAAGTTACCAGCCCTAATGGTCATTGCCTGCCAAGCTAGTATGTCAAATCCTGCCTAGAACAAGCACTATACAGCCCTGCAAGGACCTCAAAACCAAGAGAGCCTGCTAAAAGCCAGAACCATCACTGTTCAAAGTGTAGACATACAGGCAACATTGATAACGGTAAGTAGGTATTCCCGCGCTACTATAGTGGTGTACCCAGGAATCGATAAAACAGTGGATATGTAAATATTAATATTAAGTAAATAAAGATAACATTTGGTTGCAGTAAACCACCTACAGGGGTGCAAACCCCACCCTATAAAATGTGTAAAAAAATCAATATATGGTGTTGCGCTCCAGATAAATATACCGTGTATATACTCGAGTATAAGCCGAGTTTTTCAGCACATTTTTTTTTTTTTTGTGCTGAAAATGCCCCCCTTGGCTTATACTCGAGTCAAGCACTTTTCTGCAGCAGAGAATGACATTTTCCGACCCGACTTTGGGGCCCCCTATATCGGGGCCACTTATGCTAGGAACCCCAAATATGATTGGTATGCCAACACAGTGGAACTAGCACTACAACATATCCAAAGATGGGGGTTCCTAGCACCAAGTGGCCCCCCCAGATACGGGGCCCCAAAGTCGGTCGACTGTGTCCATCTGCAGCAATGTCATTTCGGGATCCTTTGCGTCCAGAGACTCCAAATTTTGGCTGCAGCTATGGGGGGCATCCAGGAACACTTAACTACCAAGTTTGAAGTTCGGGGGACCTATGGCTGCAAATGGGCACAGTGAGGCTGCAAATGGGCACAGTGAGGCTGCAAATGGGCATTGTTGACCCTCTTTTCCACTTACAGTAGCTGCGCATTTCTCACCCTAGGCTTATACTCAACTCAGTGCGTTTTCCCAGTTTTTTGTGGTAAAATTAGGTGCCTCTGCTTATATTCAGGTTGACTTATACTCGAGTATATAAGGTAAGCAATAGATTCTCTAAAAGTAAAATATATCTGTGGATAGATATAAACAATAAAATCCTCTAAATAAAATGATATCTGAGTGTGGAGATCTTGCTAAAACAAATTATATTGTGCTAAAAACAGCAAAATAAATAAATAAATGTGCTAAAACATGGGATGATATTTAGATGCAGCAAACAAACAAATATATATATATATATATATATATAATATATATATATATATATATATATATATGCATGCAGCGCAAACAGTGATTGGCCAGAAAAATGGATAAATATAAAGTGCGACAAGAAAAAAATCATCCACAGGGATGTAACGTGGCTGTGTCAAACTAGGTGACAAGTAACGTCCACAGAAATTCCTCTTCCCTCCATGATTTACATGTTTGCTACCCGGGAGGACTACAAGTGAAATAATACGTCTGATGAGGTGAGAAGGACAAACCAATCCCCAATACACACCCAGGATACAGAGCTCAGGAGAGCATTATTGATCTATGCTGTTTACCTTACAGCAGTGAGGTAAGGAGCCACTGCATCTGTTATTTGTGGGCACCCAGAGGAGTGCGGTTTGGATCACCTCGCACACATCCAGTCATAGAGTGCTATCTCCTCTGCATCTTTGGACGGACTCTATCCATCACACTCCATTTAAAACGGAGATTCACCATTTCTCTGGACATTACTTGTCACCTAGTTTGACACATTACATCCCTGTGGATGATTTTTTTTTTTTATTGTTGCACTTTATATTTACCCATTTTTCTGGACAACCACTGTTTGCACTGCATATACATATACATATACATATATATATATATATATATATATATATATATATATATATATGCATATATATTATATATATATATATTTGCATTTTTGCATAGATATACACTTTTTTTTTTTTTTTGCACATTCTGTTTACACTTTGGATCACCGACGCAGTCCATTCTTTTAATACTATTGCTTATTTATTGCACCATTTTGCACAGACTCACTCTGATTAGGATTTGAACACAAGTGTGTTTATTTGCTGCATCTGAATATCATCCCTTGTTTTAGCACATTTATTTATTTATTTATTTTGCTATGTGACGTTACTTGTCACCTAGTTTGACACAGCCACGTTACATCCCTGTGGATGATTTTTTTCTTGTCGCACTTTATATTTACCCATTTTTCTGGACAATCACTGTTTGCGCTGCATGTATTGTATATTTTGATATATATATATATATATATATATATATATATATATATATGTGTATGTATATATATATATATATATATATATATATATATATATATATAAAAAAATTTGTTTATTTGCTGCATCTAAATATCATCCCATGTTTTAGCACATTTATTTATTTATTTTGCTGTTTTTAGCACAATATTATTTGTTTTAGCCAGATCTCCACACTCGGATATCATTTTATTTAGAGAATGTTATTGTTTATATCTATCCACAGATATATTTTACTTTTAGAGAATCTATTGCTTATATTTATCTGGAGCGCAACACTATATATTGATTTTTTTTTTTTTTTTTTTTTACATATAGGCAACATTGATCAATGTCATCATCTCACCTCTCATTTTATTTGCTCCCCGTTTACAAACACCACAGATTAGCAGCCCCAATGGTTGCTGCCTTCCTGGTGGAAAGTGATTGCTTGACGAGCTACAGTGCATAAATTGCCTAGCACTTCCAACCAGAACCAGTAGGTGGTGTTAGGAAAGCTTGCCATGAGAAGAAAGCGTTAAAGGGGCCACAAGCTTTGAAGATTGTCCAATAGAGACCCTTTTGCAAGGGCAGCTAAAGGCGCTATTGCCTGGGTTGAAGTAGAGGAAACTCTCCACAAGGTTAGGAAGTACTAATTTCCTTCACTGAACAACTGGAAGAGTTAATCCAGGAAGAATTGAAGGGTTCAGAGAAAAATGCCCTTATAAACAGGCTGTCAAAACGGAATATACCTTGAAAAAGCTGGAGGTCAACCTGCTGCAGTCTCCTTCGATGATGGATGCATCGTGACTGTAGCTGGCAAGACATGTCACATTTAAGGAGGCTGTAGTCCGAAATGAGATCTAGCTCTGAAGTGCTCCTACATACTGTAGCATCTGCAGGTGCTGGCACACCAGCAATAACCAGCCCATGTGCTGAATGAGTCTAATGGGAGTGGTTTCATAATTGTCAGCCAGCTGCTTCACCTGCATGACTCTGAGGAAAGTGGCAGGGTCTGCATCCATTTAGATGTGATTCCCTATTGGGAGTATCTTACCAAAAATGAAATTTTTATTGCAGTGGTTGCCAAAAAATCTGACTTGTATCTTGGTGCAGAGTTCTGGGAAAATCTGTGAACTAGTCATACAAACAGGAAATTATGTTTCGGGGGGGGGGGGGTGTTCTGTACACATTCTGTGTACAGAACACCTCCAGATAGTCATGTTTCATTGCATTTTACAGAAATTTTGCTGCCCTACAGATTTAAAAAAAAAAAAAAAAAAAAGTGGAGTCACCCTTTAACCACTTCAATACAGAGCTTTTAAACACCCTTCCTTACCAGAGCACTTTTTGCGATTCGGCACTGCGTTGCTTTAACTAACAATTGCGCGGTCGTGCGACGTTACACCCAAACAAAATTGACGTCCTTTTTTTCCCATAAATAGAGCTTTCTTTTGGTGGTATTTGATCGCCCCTGCGGTTTTTAATTTTTCCGCTATAAACAAAAGAAGAGCGACAATTTTGAAAAAAAAAAAACACTATTTTTTTTTTTGCTATAATAAATATCCCATTTTTTTTAAAAAAAAAATATTTTTTTTCCTCAGTTTAGGCCGATACGTATTCTTCTACATATTTTTGGTAAAAAAATCGCAATAAGCGTATATTGATCGGTTTGCGCAAAAGTTATAGCGTCTACAAAGCAGGGGATAGATTTTTTGAATTTAATTTTTTTTTTCTTTTACGATTTTTTTTTTTTTTTTTTTTTTCGTGACTGCGACATTGCGGCGGACACTTCGGACACTTTTGACACATTTTTGGAACCATTCACATTTACACAGCGATCGTTGCTATAAAATTGCAATGATTACTGTGTAAATGTGACTGGCAGGGAAGGGGTTAACACTAGGGGGCGCTGCAGGGGTTAATGTGTGTCCCTATAGGAGTGATTCTAACTGTGGGGGGAGGGGACTCAAGGGGAGGAGACCGATCATGTGTTCCTCCGTACTGGGATCACATGATCGGTCTCCTCTCCGCTGACAGGACATGGAGCTGTGTGTTTACACACACAGCTCCACGGTCCCGCACGGTCCCGTTGTTTTAACGGGCACTCGCACCGGGTCCCGAGCGATGCCGCGCGCGCGCCCCCCAGACGGCCGGGAATGCGAGGACGTCATATGACGCCCACCCAGGATGGTAGATCCACCTTGTGGGCGGTATTGAAGTGGTTAAATAAGCCCATCTGGAAGAAGTGAAGAGACAAGGTGGTAAGAGCTTTGTAAGAGCTGAAATTGGCGGCATACTCTGTGGCAGACGTCAATTGTTTTTCAAGAGCGGTGTTCCCCGTGGTCACAGCAAGGAGTGCATTATGGCTGAAGCCATGGTTGGTAGATCCCTCAAAAAAAAAATTTTAATAATGGTGCAAGACACCAGAACACAGATCCAATGTATTTGGGAGTAGACAGGATACAGCCATCTCAAGGGTGACCATTAGCAGGTCAGGGCGAATATTATCTGACAAACTGAAAATTCAAAGGTCCAGCATACAGCTGGTGACTCCCAAGCAGTCACCAGGAGGCAAAATCCTACGACCCGCGAAAAGATTATTAAACTAACTGGAGAAGTACCCAATCTTAGTTATTGAAGCCTTAAAGTTCTAAGTCTCCTGTCCTAGGAGAACAGCGGAAGTCCTTTTTTAAGGGCGCACTAATCCAGGGGGTGCTTGTGCGAAGCTTTACACACACACCCAGATTGAAAACCTTAAGGATCAGTGGGCTATATTGGCTATATTGGCGTGACGATGGTGGAAGTTTAAGGGAGGTCCGCCTTTCAGGTACAATAATTTTTATTGAAAAAGTATAACATGACAAACTCACCCATGCTGGGGCATAATTCAATGAGCATAACCATCATATAACATTGACAGGTGGGAAGTCCACCTCTCAATCTCTTCCAGTCAGCCAGGCTACCAGAGTTGATGGAAAAGTAAAAATTCTGTTCCAGTTTATAGCTGGATTAAAAAAAAAAAATACGAGCAATAGTGAAGGTTCTAGTTACCCAGAGGAGATGAGGATTCGGTTCGACTCTGTTCCTAGCAAAAAATAAAAAACAGGTAATCTGTGCCCAGTGCTAAAGTTAAAAAAAATAAATAAAAAAAAAAGCTGCAATCCTCCAATCAATTATAATATTCATAAATCTGGGAGGCTGGATTCTCCTGTAGGTATATCAGACACCTACTTGTCCCAATTCATGCTCAATTCCTCTACCAGTTGAGTTCCTCCCCTTCGGTCTGTACATCTTCCCCAGGGCATTCACAAAGGTCTTACTGTCTGCAATAGAGACGGGAAAAATTCAGTAGAACTTACACAAGGTAATTTCCATCCTCTGACAGAGAAAGCCAAAGGTGCTTTGGGAGTGAAGTCTCTTCCAGCAGAACCGTGCCGGAGTATCCTTGGTTCTTCGTAACTGACCAATTGTTTTCAGATGGAACATTATCACATCAGACCCCAGCTAGAAAGGTTGGGGGACTCATTTCAAAGACCAGGCTTCTTAAGGTCATGGGATGTTAAGCTTATGAGGAATAGTACTGAATTTTTTTGAACCGAGTAGTGTTCAAAGCACTAATGTCATTCACTCCTTTTAGCAAGATTTGTACTGTGCCTAGACAGCAGTGGAAGGGTAGAATCCTTAGGCTGTCAGTGGAGCTTCCTGTATCAATAATTGCAAATATACCATTGGCTTAAGAGGCTCTAGTGTCTCTCGCGCTCTCTCTCTCTCGCGCTCGCTCTTGGATTCGCTCTCTCGCTCTCGGATTTGCTCTCCCGATGACGGATTCGCTCTCTCATGGACAGTTTTGCCATCCAGCTCCAAGACTACTTTTGATGGCATGGAAGTTGAGAGACAGTGGCTACCAAGTCAAGTATGCTCGGTGCAGGTAGTGCCTACCTTGTGTCAAACCAGAGGTCTTCATGAATAAGATTTGCCTAAGAATACAAGAAAACGATGCAGATCTCACACAGCAAAAGCCTGGAGTTCACCTAAACCAGCCAAGGTTCCACAGTTCTTACAACTGGGGCTGAACAGGGTCCTAGGTTCAAATATGTTTACAGCTCAAAGTTCAGCCTTGTCTGCATTTGCAGGGTTTTAAGGAGTCCTTGACCCTTTAGTGATGCAATTCTTAAAAGGCTTGCATGAAGTTATAGGCCTCCCAGGAAACCATTGTTCCCTATGGAACTTGCTTATAGTCCTCATTTCTATTCTACAGAATTGACTACACTCTGCAAATCCTAAAGACCGTATTTCTGGTTGCTACAACCTCTGTGAAGGATGTCGGAACTGCAGGCTTTGTACTCAAGGAGCCTCACTTAACATTATACCCGGACAGAACAGAATAGTCCTAAAACTCCAGACTGCTTTTATCCATGGGGTGTCTTTCTCCTTCCAATTTAACCAGGAAGTCAATTTGCAGTCTTTCTTGTGTCAGGGTCAGTCAGCATCAACACGTTCAGTCACCTCCTAGATTGTTAAAACAATTAAAAGAGCCTACTCTTCAGGGCCTTCCTGTTTTTGGAGGTCTTAAGAGCACATTTAACTAGGGCAGTGCCAACTCTATGGACAGCTCAGCGCTGAGTGTCTCCTGAGGTTATTTGCAAGTCAGCAACATGGTCCTCCCAGGACACCTTCATTACACTTTTATAGGTGAACCCGGCTCACAACAGTAAAATTTGGAAAATTCATGGTGCATACTTGCGCTACAGATTACAAAAATTTTCTTGCACCCTCCCGTATGGCGAGTTAGTCCCCATATGTATGGTGCCATGATGCCCCAGGAAAATGGAAAATTGTGTACTCACCCATCCGTAATTTTCCTTTCCTGGTGCACCTTCATGGCAGCATATAGATGCCCACCCAAATGGTGAGAGTTAGAGAATGCTGTGACCTGGGGCTGTCTTTAAGTAATAGTTAACCAGTCCTATCAGGTTGTGGGGGCGGAGTCACAACCCATATGTATGCTGCCATGAAGATGCACCAGGAAAGAAAAATTACGGAAAGGTGAGTATAAAATTTTCCGTTTTCATCAACACAACCTGCTCCCAACAACTGTTTCTTCACAAGTGCAATGTCAGCTTTTCTGCTTTACTTTTATACTTTTTCCTTACAATACGGGGAAAAACGTGAAATTCCTCTGGCCACATGGACTTCCCCATACTCCACCATTGTTAGGACATCAAATATTCCTGCCATTCCTTATTAGTGAAATACCACATTCTTTGGCGGTCATGGAAAATATAATGATGGCAGTTGCATTTTTTTTTTTTATATTGCACAGTATTTGTGTAACTATTTTTCAAATGTATATTTTTTTAGGACAAAAAATACAGTAGAATGAATTTTAACACACAAATACAAGAGAATATCCAACTTTTAGGAGACCTATGATAGATAGGATGGCGTTGCGTTGATACCAAATTTGTCTAGCTGTAAAATTTGTGCATGTCTGTGAAATTGCAAAATTAAAAGTCATGATACTCAAAATTCTCCATAGGAGTTGATGTAAAAGCATTTGCAGGTATCAGTGTAGAGTTTACCATAAATTATGGCCCTGAAATGATTTTTCTCACTCCAATGCATGGCGCAATTTGTTTACATACACGCGCACACCCTACACTGCATGTTTGTATTGGGGTGTGTACAAGGGTGAAGGGGTGCTTTTGATTTTTAATAAGCACTGAATGAATCGATTTCATTCAGAAAAAAATGGTTGCTTATGACGATTATTAAAGTGATCATAGTCCATAGTCCAGTTACAGTAGAGGAAATCTTTGCTGTTGTGGGAAGTATGGCGGTGGGGAAAACCCCAGGTGGAGCCTGGAGCTTTATTGCAGAACACATCCTGGAAATAGTACAATATATCTTTTTAACTGGGAATATCTCAGATACAATGAGGCAGGGTTTCATCACTCTAATATATTGTATTAAGGGGTTAAATTATGTGTTACATTTAACCATAGGTTCATTCATATATTTACCCTTTCAGATATGTGGTCAGTAAATGCAATACACAAAGAATGTAATAAAAAAGAGATTCACTTAGCTTTGGTTATAGATGAATTACAGATGATACAAATACAGGAGAAAATTCAGCATTCAATCCAGGGAACCCCTTAACTTCTGAATTCATCAGACAGTTCTGGAATGTCGACAGTCTGTACAAGTTTCAGGCACGACTTTGTCCTGAATGAAGTCCACTGCTGTTGTGCTTTGTCTGGTCTTTTATAGGCTTAAAAGAAGCGCAAAAAAGCTAGTTTTATCTGGTACCTACAAAAGACTAGCCATAATGGTCCCAATACAATGTGACCATCTGTGAGCTCAGTGAAATCAATGTATTCAGAAACATACATACTTACATAATCACCTTAAAACTATCATAGTTAATAACTCCTAAAACCAAGTTCTTTGTAAATCAATTATGAATATAGACCCGTACTACATATATAAAAAAGGTGACAAGAAAGAACCTAAAAACTGGAGACCAATAATACTGCTTAACATATGTAGCACCAACACTTTTTCAAAGTCTGCGCTATTCTGTAAATTTAGTTTTTTTTCCAGAACTGTAACTGAGTTCTGGGGGTTAATTGTTCTAGGTCTTTACTTTGGCATCAGTTCGGCTGGGCTGTACTGGAGTTCTGCCTGGTCATAGGTGGGATGAGGCCCCGCTGTGTATTCCGGGAAGGGGTATTTAAGATGCTGAAGTCACGTGTTCAGGGTTCGGCTTGTCTTTGATTCCTGGTTCCGGTCCAGACCAACCCTGTGAGCGGTCCCGGACCCAGGAGTCTCTGCTGCCCCCGTAAGCATGGTCACCCTGACCAGCACCAGAGGCCCTCATGGTCTGGAGTGGGGATCCATCCGTTTATGAGCCTCGGAACTGGCTAGTTCGAGGCGCAGTAACTGAAGGAGGATTCTGAAGTGTCCCGGTGTCCTCTCAGGATTGGAGAGGCACAACAACTCATACAAGTGACCAGGGGAGGACTCTTCAGAGGAGAGCCATGAAGCTGGCTGCTCGGCAAGAGCCTGGGAGCTGAGATGTATGGACACTGTTGAATTCACATTTCCTACAGTATCGCTGCAATGGCTGAAAGATACAGGTACCATAGGAAAAGTTCCTAACCCATCCTTCGGTTACAACCTAGTCCTGTGGCAGAGACTTTTACATTGTTCACTTGAAGTTTCACAACCTAGTCTGTGGCAGAGACTTTTACTAATTCCGAATCACCTGTTGGCTGCTAGAGCTACAAAACAAGGGTTTATCCAACAGTGAAGTGTCCAGTTGCGAGTAGCTACTCCCTGGATTATCTAGAGACATTTATTTGGATGTCAGCAGTTCTACAGTACCTGAGCTTTATCACCCATACCCTCTATTCCCAACTGAGAGACTGTGTTATGTTTAAACTTGTTTTGCAAATAAAAATCCTCAAAAGGACTTTAAGTGTCCGTCTCAGCAATTACTGGGTATGAACCCTGGGAACCCCTAGACAACGAACGACGAGCTACAAGGAGGAGGTAATTGGTAAGCCCAGAGGATACTAGGCTGCCCCTTAGTGGGTTAGGGCTGTTACACATAGATTATAAAATGATTGCTAAAATATTTGCAAACCGCATCGGAGGTGTAGTGAAAGACATGGTAGGCCCTGAACAGGCATGAGCTGTACCAGGAGGAGGATCTCGTATAACCTTATTCTCTTACGTGACCTGATTTACTACGCCCCAAAAAACTGCCAATTGAAACTATAGATCTGATGAAGGCCTTTGATGCAGTATTTCACACTTTTCTTTTCAAAGTTTATCCATAAGATGGGTATCCCTGCAAACCTCCTGTCAGTGATTAAAGGTCTTTACAGTGGAATAACAAGCCAGATTCTCATTAATGGGAAAATAAGTGAAAGTTTCACAATCAAATTGGGAGTAAGACAGGGCTGCTCTCTCCCCCATCTTGATTTTTATAAGTGTTATCAAACCACTATTGAAATATGTTCAAAAAGACAAACTTTTTAGAGGTATGTTTGTTCCAGGGAGTGGTGGATGAATGAATGATTTGTGTAGCGCTGCAAATGCAAACTGAATCGCCTCAAGGCACTTGGTCTGTCCTTGTTATCCTGCTATATTAGAAGAGGTGGGCCTTGAGTTTTTTCCTGAAGGCCCGATGGTTTTCTTCCAAGCGGATGTTGTTTGGTAGAGCATTCCATAGCCGAGGTCCCTGTACTACGAATCTTCGTTCTCCCTTAGATTTGTAGCAGGCTTTGGGGATGAGAAGGCGGTTTTGGTTTGTCGATCGAAGGCTGCGATTCGGTATGTATTTTTTGATTTTCTCACAAAGGTATTGAGGTGCATTTCCTTGTGTACATTTGTGGGTGAGGCAGAGGGTCTTTAATGTGATCCTGTCTTTTACCGTCAGCCAATGGAGGGTCCTTAGGGATGGCGAGATGGATTCCCAGGGTCTCTTTCCGGTGACTAGTCTTGCTGCTGTGTTTTGGACGACTTGTAGGCGTGCAATCTGGTAATCCAGTAATCCTATGTAGAGGGAGTTTGCGTAGTCGAGTCGCAAATTGATGATAGTTCCCACTGCTTTCTCCTTTTCCGGGATGAATGGGATAAGTCTGCGAAGCATGCGGAGGAGATGATGGGATCTGCTAATTACTGATCCTATTTGTGCCTCCATGGTCATCTCTGAATCAAAGATGATTCCGAGGCTTTAGGCTTTGGTGCTTGGAAGGATGGTCTGTCCAAGGATGGTTGCTGGTGTCCAAGGGGGTCTTTGTTTTTTACTTCGGTTTGCGTTGAGGAGCAGTAGTTCTGTTTTCGATCCATTGAGTTTGAGGGAGCTAGTGGTCATCTAGTCAACTATCAATGTGAGACATTTTTCTTGTTCCTGGTATTGGTCTTTTTGTCCAGTGATACGGAAGTATAGCTGAGTGTCGTCCGTGTATGAGTGGTAGCATAGATCCGATTTGCTAATAATTTTGAAGAGTGGCCGGATGTAAATGTTGAAGAGTACTGGTGACAAAGGTGATCCTTGAGGGACTCCATAAGAAATTGCCCGGGTTTCCGAAGTGAAGGCTCCTAGTTTCACTGTCTGTGACCGGTTTCCTAAGAAGGAAGCGAACCATGGAAGATCTACATCTGTAACTCCTGCCACTTCCTTGAGGCGGCTGAGAAGAGTATTGTGGTCCACTGTGTCGAACGCTGCGCAAAGGTCCAGCAGTACCAGAAGACACGATTCTCCATCATCAGCTGCTTCCAGGGCGTCATCCCATATTTTCAGAAGTGCCGTTTCTGTGCCATGGCCTGGGCAGAAGCCTGATTGTAGTGGGTCCAGGAGTTTGTGTGTGTCCAGGTGGAGTTGAAGCTGTTGTACTAACACAGTGCGTCCCATTCACAAAGCGCTGCGCGACTCGCACATGTACAGTAGGAAACGGGCAGTGAAGCCGCAAGGCTCCACTGCTTGTTTCCCTTTAGTGAGAATGGCGGCGCCGGCACCTGAGAGCCGAGGGACGGGTTGGCCACGGCGGCCAACATCGCGGGCGCCCTGGAAAGGTGAGTATACTTATTAAAAGTCAGCAGCTACTTTTTATTTTTATTTTTTACTGGGCACTTAAACCCCCCTCCTGCCCAGACCAATTTTCAGCTTTCGGCGCTGACGCACGTTGAATGAAAATTGCGCGGTCATACAACGCTGTACCCAAATTCAATTTTTATCATTTATTTTCCCCACAAATAGAGATCTTTTGGTGGTATTTAATCACAGCTGGGGTTTTTATTGTTGCTACACAAACAAAAAAAGATGGGGGGGAAAAAATGTTCAATAGTTTGTTATAAAATTTTGTAAACGGGTAACTTTTTCTGCTTCGTTGATATGCGCTGATGAGGCTGCACTGGTGGGCACAGATAAGTCGGTACTGGTGGGCACAGATAAGTCGGTACTGGTGGGCACAGATAAGATGGCACTGATGGGGGGCACGGATGGGTGGTAGGGATGGGCACTGGTAGGGGACACTGATGTGTAGCACTGTAAAGGCACACTGTGGGCACTGACGGATGGCACTGTGGACACTGACGGGTGAAGCTGGTGGGAACTGGTAGGTGGCACTTGTATAGGGCACAAATGGGCACCATGGACCTGGGGCACTTTGTAGTGATCAGGACTAATGTCCCTCTCACTGCCGCCGGTGAACGGCTTTTTTTTCCTCCTTGCACTGTCAGCGCGAGGAGGAAAAAAGCCGATTTCCGGCTCTGTTATCACATGATCAGCTGTCATTGGCTGACAGCTGATCACGTGGTAAGGGGTCGGGATCGACCCCTTACTCGGATCTGTGATCCAGCGAGTCTAACAGACTCGATCAGAGTGCGCCGCACGTGCCCGTCAGGGGGGCGCGCAGGTCGCTCGTGAAACGGGACGACGTCAATAGACGTCGTCTTGGCAAGTTAGATCCACACTGTAGCCATCATTCGGCTATAGCGCGGATCTCAGTTGGTTAAGCAGGGTTCTTCCTTAGGGACCCTATTTTTATGTATAGAACAGCTCCAAACTTTGGGTACAAGATTGTCAAAAAGTGTTGGACCCTCCCAAGTGACCCCAGATGTTCTGGGATAGGTCTGGTTTTTATGCTTGTAGAAGATGTAGATGTGACCATCAAGCTGAAATAGCCCCAATTTCACCCCGTACTTTTATAGTGAGAGGTGAAAGAAGGTGAATGAGGGGCTGGTGGGGAGGGGAGATCCTGGAGAGGGGGACCCCCAAGTTTGCCACAGCCTCCCAGAGATTGGGATTGGGATATATAAGTTGCGCCCGCAAATGAAAACTGTGTTCAAACCACACATGCGAGGTTTCGCTGTGATCATTGCAGCGAGAGCAATCATTTTAGCCCTAGACCTCCTCTGTGACTCAAAACTGGTAACCTGTAGACATTTTTAAACATCGCCTATGGAGATTGTTAAGGGTAAAGGTTTGTCGCCATTCCATGAGCGGGCACAATTTTGTGTGACATGTTGGGTGTCAATTTATTCAGCGTAACATTATCTTTCACAATATGAAAAAAAAAAATTGGGCTAACTTTCCTGTATTTATTTTATTTTATTTTATTTTATTTTTTAAAGTGCGCTTGTAAGAACGCTGCACAAATACGGTGTGACATAAAATATTGCAATGACCGCCATTTTATTCTCTGGGTTGTCTGAAAAAAAAAATAATGTTTGGGGGTTCCAAGTAATTGTCTAGCAAAATAAAGTCTGAAAATTAGGCCCGGTCCTTAAAGTGGATGTAAACTAGACATGTGCAATTTGTTTCGTTCAGAAGTCGTTTAACAAATTTCAACAAATTCGTTAATTCGGAAATATCCGAATTAACGAAAATCCATTTGGTGAATTTTTCCGAATATTCGTAAATTTGAGTATTAGAAAATTTGTAAATTCGTACATTTGCACATTCAGAAATTCGTATTTTCACACATTCACAAATTCGTACATTCATAAATTCGAAAATCTGAATTCTAAATTAACTAATAATAACTTAACTATTACTAACTATTAAATTATAGGTATTGTAATTTCCTTTTTAAATTTGGCTGTTAGTGAATGTAACAAATACAAATTTATCTTAAGTTACAAATTATCCGAAATAACGAATGCCGCATCCAAACAAATGGAAAGTAATGAATTAATAATAATAATAACAATAATAATAATACAAACTTTTTATTTGTTCTGTTCCATTTTGTTTTGGTGCGGCATTCGTTATTTTGGATAATTCGTAACTTCAGATAAATTTGTGTTCACCAACAGCCAAATTTGAATTTAATAGTTACTATTTCAGATTTTCTAATTTTTGGGTTTTCGATTTCCAAATTTTGGAATTTACGAATATATGAATTTTCTAATTTACGAATGTATGAATTTACTAATTGCGCTCATAACGAATGACCCGAAAAATGAAAAAAATGAAACGAAAATGAACAAATTTTTTGGCAGTGCACATGTCTAATGTAAACCCACTGTCATCAAATTAAAACTAATAACACAGTTCTAATCAATAATGCTATATATGCCTCCTGCATGTATCCTTCTCTTCCAAAAGTCACCCCCCCTCACCTGCTAGGAGCCCCGCAATATCCTCTAATCGGTGGGTGTTTTTTATTTAAATTTTTTCCGGAGCTCGGTGGGCGGAGTCATGACGTCAGAGGACTCCTCCACCCACCACTGCACTCCCGTGGCCACCCTGCTGAGACTCCCGTGCATGTGCAGGAGTGACAAAGTGCATTCTGTGAATCAGAGTGCGCTCATGTTACTCCTGCACATGTGCACAATAAATCTTACCCCACATCCCCCGCTGCCTTCCTCCTCCTCCGCCCCCCTCATTCCCCACAGCCGGCTTCCCTCTCCTCTCCGATCCTCTCCTCTACCGTGGGCTGCGAGGTGGGGGAGGGGGGATCTGTCAGGATGGAGAGCGGATAAAGGGGTCAGTATGTCAATTACTGGCTCCTTTCTTTTCTGAATGGGACACAGAGCGTTTGTTATCGATCGCTCCTGTGTCCTGTGATAACTGAGCAGAGTAACCTGTGTGTTCCTCTGCTCAGTGTATGAATGGAGAGGAGCCGCTGTCTTCCCATCATTCATTTTCAGGAAAAGGACTGGGGAATCTGTATTCTCTGTCAAATGGGAGATGTCAGGGGTCTCGGTTTAGACCCCCGACATGTCACCAAAGCCCCCAACAGGGCTGAAATAAAAAATATAAAAATAGAATTGTAAAAAAATGAGATTGAAAATAAAAACCAACTGACACCACAACCGCCCCCCCCCATACCGTCATGGTCCAGAGCTCCAAGACCACTGACACCGACCACTACCCCACTGACACCGACCACTACCCCACTGACACTGACCACTACCCCACTGACACCTACCACTACCCCACTGACACCGACCACTACCCCACTGACACCGACCACTACCCCACTGACACCGACCACTACCCCACTGACACCGATCAGTGACACCAACCACTTCCCCACTGACACCGACCACTGACACACCGACCGCTGACACCAACCACTACCTCACTGACACCGTCCGCTGACACCAACCACTACCTCACTGACACCGTCCGCTGACACCAACCACTACCTCACTGACACCATCCGCTGACACCAACCACTACTTCACTGACACCGTCCGCTGACACCAACCACTACCTCACTGACACCGTCTGCTGACACCAACCACTACCTCACTGACACCGTCTGCTGACACCAACCACTACCTCACTGACACCGTCTGCTGACACCAACCACTACCTCACTGACACCGTCTGCTGACACCAACCACTACCTCACTGACACCGTCCGCTGACACCAACCACTACCTCACTGACACCGTCAGTTAAATGATTCTTATTTAAGCTACTCGCATAGTTCATAGCCCCACCCTTAGGAATTTTAGAGACTGAACAACTGCCTTATGTGTTTGGAATTTGCGGGTTTTTATGTAGTACAATATAACCCAGAGGAACCTTAAGACAGCCTTTTTAGGAAGAAGGGGCTGATTTTAGGAAAAAGCTTGTAACGGAGGTTTGGGGAGACCTGCATTGGAGCAGACATGAGGAGACACTGAAGGAGACTGACAAACTTTCTTACACACACAAAGATACATTTATACAATCTTCATTTCAAGAATAAGAAGCTTATCGATGCTATTTTATATTCTACATTTTGACACTGTTTTTGTAATATTTTGCTATTTTTATTAAATCAATTTTGGAGTTTTTACACAAGAATGAACTGATTTTTATTGAAACTTTCCTCATCGGTATGAATTATGAAATATAGTTATTAATATAGTAATAACTAATTTTCTACATTTGGCAAGCCTTGCCAGTTTCAATTTATCCGAATATTGAACTTTTTTTGAATAAATTCTTTCGCTTGATGAGAGGGAATTGGAACACAAACATTGACTATTGAGTCAAGCTTCAGAAGAAAACGAAAAAGCATATTTTCGGCATCATTGAATTGAACTTGGAAGAAAAATAAACATCAAAATCGGTGAGACGTTTGTGCACGTGCAAGAAAATCTGTTTCTTGATGAAGTAATTTCCCGCCAAGAGAGGGTACGCGTGTTACATGAATGACGTTTATCCTACATTGGTAAGTATGAATCTTATTCATGAATTGTCTGATGAGAGTGAATTTGAATTTAAAAATCTGTCAGTTTGTTAAAAATTATGAATTATGGTGTTACATGTTCAATGAATGCTTACAAGCTAATATCAAAATACAAAAGTCAAAATTTGTCAGCAAACGAGTCAGGAATTTAATTAAGTTGATTTAAGTTTATGATACAATGATATCAGGAGTTCCTGAAAAAACACAAGGTAAAACAGACTCGGGTATGTTTGTCTGAGCAGATAGATAATTTGCAGAGTGCAATTCAAATAAAGGATATTCAGTTGTCTGAGTTACAGAATAATGTAAAGTAATAATGTAAAACCGAGTCAAGCAAGAGATTAATGTTAATGCAGATTCTATGCAGAAGTCTTTTGTACAAGATATGCAGTTTATCAAGGTTGATGACCGAGAACAGAGGTTTATTTGAACCCAAATTATCTTTGGTACCTGTTAAGCGGTCCATAAAATATGACCAGGAACATGAAGTTTTGCTTAAAACAAAAATATTAGATAAAGCTGCAGCATGTAGACACATTTTAGACAAACAAAAGGAAAATGGTGATCAAAGAGTTGCCACGTGTAAGGCCACACCGATAGATCATGAGATACACGTCACAGACGGAGGTAACGTTTCAGAGCAGACAGGAAATGTTGTTACAATACATGTTACACAAAGGAAAACTTTGAAAGAAGAAAATACAGAACATATTTCTGATCCATTTATTCTTTCTTCTTCAAACAATAGTTTGATTGATTTGCCTTATGCCTCAGAAGTCAAACAGATCAGTACATTGACTGTTAATGACAGTTCAATCAATATGACAAACAATGATAAAAATGAGAGGGACGGATTACTTCCATCACCATCAGGGTTCAGGGAAAAAGGTTCTGAGTTCCCTCCAATTTTAATATGTGTGACTTCACTTTTAATAGATGAAAGTGGGAGGCCATGGTTTATTAAATGGTAAGACTACTAAATGGTTAATAGATTTAGGATCTGAACTCACATTATTTGTATTATTATTATTTGTGAATATTGATTCTCCGAAATGTAATTTAATTGGTTTCAATGGAAAAGAAAAAACAGTTGCAGCTAAAGTTTCTGATGTGAATTTCTAGATTCCAGAAATTTTGAAAACAAATAGACATATGGTGTTGCCAAAATACAGAGAATATTTTGGGCATGGATGCGATTAGTAAATTGATTTAAGATATTGATTTAAGTAATTCTACTATATGGAAAGATTCATCTAGGCCCAAATCTATGTTAAAAGATTCCTCAATGTACAGTAATGTTAAAAGTATTTGTACAGCAGTCGCTGACATGTCTTCAGATTTTAATTGGCCACAAACAGGAACCAATCTCGAATTGGAACAATCGGTTAGAGCACATAAAAGAGTCAGACCAAAATGGATACAGGTTTGTTTAAAGATATTGAGATAGAAATTGAAGGAAGAGATCCGAAGCCCCAAATTCAAAATAAGTTGCCACAGGAATCCATAATTCCAGTTTTTGACATTATACAATCCTTTTTACAGCAAGGAATAGTAAAGAAGGCACAACCAGTGGTAAATAATTGTATTTGGCCTATGAAGAATGCTGATGATTCGTATTCTATATCAGTTGATGTAAAATCACTGAATAAATGCATTACAAATAACAAACCCATTGTTCCTAATTTAAATTTAATGTCACAAATGGATGTCAAGGCAAAAGTATTTTCAGTACTGGAAATAGTCATTTGTCAGTACCATTCACAAACCGCTGTCATTATAAACTTGCTTTTAGCTTTGATAAAGAAACTAATGCATTCACTAGAATAATTCCAGGATTGGATATCAGTGACAGCTTAGTGCATGAGTGCTTGGAGAAAGTTTTATCAAAATTTTCTAGACCAAAATTTATTTTCAGCATGTGGACAAAATTTAGCTGTCTACACAAAATACAGTATAACATGTCACTCTATTGATGGAGTTATTTACTTTGTTACAAACAGCAGGGTTGAAATTGAACACAGTCAGTTCAGTTAATGAAAAATGAAGTTCATTTTCTTCATATGCAAATTAGTCAGAGACAGTTATCACAGGAAAAAGTTAGAGACATTTCTGCTATTCCAATTCCAACATCTTACAATGCATTATATCAATTTTTGAGTGAAGTAAATTATTGCAAAGAGTTTTTACAGGAATATGAAAAAATTAAACCATTAATGGATTTCTTGAAACAAAAAGATGTTGTGTTTGATCAATGGAATCAAATCCAGAGAAATGCCTTTTTAAATGTTGAAAAAAGATTTGCAGAATGCTGTCTCATTGCATACAATTAAAATTGTAATATATACACCTGTTCTAATGTCTACTAAGGTATCTGAGAATTCCATATCAGTTATTTTGTCTCAGGTAAAAGATGGTGAACCGGAAATAGTAGTTTTTTTTTTCTCCAGAGGTTTGACAAATATGGAGAAGACTTTTGACACAAATATGAAACAATTATTAAGTGTTTATTTTGCAGTCAAAGTAACAGAAAAGATTGTGATATCTAGTAGGATCATATTACAGACACGTTATCTGTCATTATTTTAAAGAGAATTCATTCAGGTGAATTATATGACAAATATTGCCCATTTTTAAAAACTTTACAATCTAAACCCATACAGGTAGATGTGGTAACAGAATATTCACAGTTAAATGTATTCAGAATGCCTGTAAATGGTATTGTTAGAACAAGTGCTGAGAGATGTTTTGAGTCAGGATATGTTAATGCTATTAAGAATTTTCCGACAGGTATGTGTTACCCAAAGAATGGTTATGCTATTCAGCAAAAATTCTACAGAAAATGCTGAATTGGAAAATGCTAGAAGTACAGTACAGCACGCATTACTCTGAAATATTAAGAGGCGAAGTGACTCAATATATAGTTTTGCTTTGGTCTTCTACGGACAAAAAGAAGAGGAATTGCATCCTGTTATAGTTTAAATACACAGAATAATAAATTAAGGAGTTTAGGTCAGTTTAAGGAAAATAGGGTAAAGTAATTAGAAATGTTATTATTAAAACATGTTTTGTATGTCATAATAAAATATTAGAATGTTGGTATGTAAAAAGAATAAGTAAAAGAAGGTATATTTTGCATTTATTTAAATGCTCAATAATTATACTGCATTCTTTTTTAGGATCTGACTTGTAAGTCACCAAAAGAAAGAAATTTAATATTTCTAGACCTTCCAGATGAAAACAAAATCTTGAAATTTAAGAATATCAGTTCTGGGAGAAGAATTGAGAGATTCATTTGTTATAATTATTGTCTTTCTATGTTCAATAAAGTTTTTCCAACTCTACGGAGTGCAGGAAGAAGAAGAAAAATTCTCAAGGGAACCTCTGATGAGAGAGGAAATTCTAAAAACAATGGACTTTTAGATTTTTTGACTACTGATGATATAATTTTATACATCAGATATTGCAGTTTTTATATATTATTTTTATGTGACGAGATATGGTTATCGTATCAAGATGAGATTTTTTACACATCGATTTTTTTATAAACCCATGTAGTGTATTTTCAGCGTTGCAAGGGTTAAACGTCCTTACAATAGACTCATTCTAGTTAGATGGAACATCTGGTATTAAGACATTTTTCTTAGGAGTCATATAGACAAGTTAGGAGTAACTCTCACATTGTAATATGTAATTATTTAGTTTTAAAATCATCTCATATATATGAATTAATTAAGAAACATATATTTTATGTTTAATTTTGACAAGGTTATTTGAAAGGTTTTATGGATTATAGATTTACGCTAAACATAATTTGGAGGGAAAAAAATATGAAACATATATATATTTTTGAAGTGATATTCGTATTTCAAAGTATTGTACAACAATGTTACATTTATGAATTATGAAATTAAGGGGATTGATTTATTTGGTTAAAGGAAATAATAAGGGTAAAAATATTTTTTTATGGTATATAAAGCAAAAGTTTGTTTATGAATTCACTTTTCCTTTATATAGAATCAAATTTGAAAATGTATATTCAAGTTAATTATCTTAAGATTTAATTGGATGAATGGATACAGATGTGATGCGATTGAGGTATGAATGGATTTAGAATTCTATTTAGATATGGATTAAAATGAACAGATTGATCATTCATTTTGAGAGGGAATTGTTAGAAAATGATTGACTTGCTTATATAAACATAATCATATATTCTAGATATGGATAAAGTGAGATAGATTTTTACATATATTTATGTAAAGATTAGTTTGTAGCTTCAAATACATTTCTTGGGCAGTTCTATGTACATATGTTTGTAATTTGTATTTAATTGACCATTCACCACCCCCCCCCCCCCCCCCCCCCCGTCGTATAGGGTTACATCCTTGTCTAAAGACACTGATTCAGTATGTTATCTTAAAAACAAAAGTTATTTCTTTATATTATAATATTTTGGGATTAGGATTAAGTACATTACATTTAAAATGTATATAATCTATCTACTGACATATGTAGTATTTTGGTTTAGATGTAAAAAGATCTTATATTGTACAAGTTAAATGATTCTTATTTTAGCTACTCACATAGTTCATAGCCCCACCCTTAGGAATTTTAGAGACTGAACAACTGCCTTAACTGTTTGCAATTTGCTGGTTTTTATGTAGTACAATATAACCTAGAGGAACCTTAAGACAGCCTTTTTAGGAAGGAGGGGCTGATTTTAGGAAAAAAGCTTGTAACAGAGGTTTGGGGAGACCTGCATTGGAGCAGACCTGAGGAGACACTGAAGGAGACTGACAAACTTTCTTACACACACAAAGATACATTTATACAATCTTAATTTCAAGAATAAGAAGCTTATCGATGCTATTTTATATTCTACATTTTGACACTGTTTTTGTAATATTTTGCTATTTTTATTATTAAATCAATTTTGGCGTTTTTACACGAGAATGAACGGATTTTTCTTGAAACTTTCCTCATCGATATGAAATATAGTTAATATAGTAATAACTTGTTTTCTACATCTAATTACAAAGAACTTTTGTCATCTCCAGGTTGGCGTAAATACACCCAATATACCCAAATAAGAAGCGGCCCCCCCATTACCAAAGATAACCAAGATACAGTGGCCTACCAGAATTTTTCAATTATAAGCGGATTATTAGAGCTGCTACCACATTTTATATAACTGTTGGCATCATGCGCTTTTGAAAACTTCTATATTTGAGTTCCGAACTTTCTGTCCTGTATTTTGGTACGCCAGTTAGCACTGGGAGACAACGAGGAAGTTCTATCTTTTTAACTCTTCTTCCAGCAAGCCTTTGGTCTATTAAAGCCCTTGTCAGGAAAAAAAAAAGAAAGAAAAGTATATAAAACTGGGTAAAAACAAAAGAAATGCAAATAAACATAAAAAAATAGCATGACAGGAAGAACAATGCGGGGGAGCGAACAAAAAACATCAAAAGAGCAATTAAATACCTCTACAATCAAACAATATATGTCTAAAGTCCTAAAAATCCCAAAACAGGACAGCAATCAAATGTTCACCAGGAAAAAGTAGAGGCAATCAGGAAAAAACAAGTTTCTCAGGGTCTATCTAAAGACGAAATAAGCAGCGGAAAAGAAATGGAGAGGGGAGCAGTAGGAGGGAAAGCCACAGCTGACCAAACTCCAACTAAAGCTGAGATGTCTGAAATTTTTCTAAGACTGGAAAGTGTTATAAAAACAGAAATATCTTTGTTACGTACAGATATGGCCCATCTGTTGAAACGAGTGGAGGAGATAGAAGAAAAAAAAACTGATTATCAAGCTCAGAAAATAAAAATGCAACTGTTAAAGCAATGCAACTGGAACAAAGGAAAATCTTAAATTGGAGGATCAAGAAAAGCAGAATCGCAGACAAAATCTGCAGATTAAAGCAGTACCGAAGAGGATCTGAGAAATTATGAGTACAATTTTTAACCCCCTCTTAAATAAAGGAGCCGAAGAAGTCCTTTAGGATTGAAAGAGTGCATCGGTTAAGAAAGCCTTAAAATGTCGTAGAAGATAAGCCAAGAGATATTCTCATTAGATTTTAACTTTATCAAGATAAAGCCGCAATATTGGAGAAAATGCGAGGTGGTCCCCAATAAGATATTTCACAGATTTGGCCCCAGAAACACTTGCTAGGAGACGCCTAGAGAACATGCGAACACAGAACATTAAATATAATTGGGGATTCCCTGTGTGCCTAATTGGAAGAGAAATGTAGGCTTAGCATAAACTACACATATGTATATAATACAAGGGAGGGGAATTTTTATAATATATGCCACATCCTATAATCAAGAAAAAGGGAAAGGGGATCCCCTATGGTTTGGACTTTTAAGGCATAAGACTTTTTTACCCCAGATTGAACACAGATTTGTATAAATTGAAAAAACGTTTATTAAAAAAAGTAGTGCATAAAAAGGAGTTTACATGTATAACAATATATAAAACACCTGAAAAATGTTTAAATAGTACTTAATGATAGAGTACAGAATATGAATGCATATATTGTTATACATGTAAACTCATTCTTTTTATGTACTACTTTTTGTAATAAAAGTTTTTTCAATTTATACAAATCTGTGTTCAATCTGGGGTAAAAAAGTCTTATGCCTTAAAAGTCCAAACCATAGGGGATCCCCTTTCCCTTTTTCTTGTGTGCCTAATTGGCACCAAAGATAGGAGATTACGGTTCCCAGAAGAACTCCATGATTTTTGTAACCAGTTGGACTTACAGACCCCTGCCATACCAGGATGGGGAGAATACCTGACATCTCAAAGCGAAGGAACACTGAGGACCTGATTGAAGGATGGACTTTTAGAAAAGGGTAGGATGGAAGAAGAGGAGTGGGAAGAATGATAATAGTTAAAAAGGGAAAGAAAGGAAAGGGAAAAATAGGAACAAAAAATGCATAATTAAAGAGAAGGCGGGCTGTGGGGGGAGGGTGGGGGGGTAGGGATTTAGGGTCTGTGTATAAAGTATTAGAGGTCTCCTTTCACGTCTGGGGCCCACCATGGTTCCCTATTTTGGAGGGGAAGAGGCGGAGTCTCACCCCCAAGGCAGGAGAATCTCAGGTGGGAGGGGGTAGAACTCCCATAGGGGAGTCTCAGGCCAGAAATTGGCCAGAGGGTGGTAGGGTTGAGAGGGGAGGGGGGGGACAAGGGGAGGGATGGAAGGGGGGGTACCAAGTAGGGTTAAGTTTTATTCACTTAAAAAAATTTAAAAAAGAGAATAGAAGTGTAAAATGGGGTATTGGCGTTATCAATGGAAAAAAGGATACGAATCAGGAATCTCCCAATGAAATAAATATATGTAGCGCTGACATCCTTGTCTATTGATGTGGTTATGCATACTTTAATATAAGGTTAATGGACATTACTACATTACTATGGTTCCGTATCTAGAGCCATTTAGTGACCAAATATGGGTAATGCACTTGTATATTATTACCTCTGAACAACCCAAAGAGACTTGTACAGGAAGTGACTGTTTTTATTCAGAAGGTTGACCTTGTTACCCAGGATTCTGTGTGACCTACCCATGGACACTCTCTTACGCAGTGCATGCTGGGTAGGTGATAAAAGGAACCTGAGCGGCCATTTTAGTTCTCTTGGGATTGCGTTGCCTGCCTGTGCGGATCTGTGAGGAGGCTTCCCGGGGGCAGCAGCCTACAGCCATCACGGAGTGCAAACCTGCTTGTTTGTGAAGTGACCTGACGGAGCCAGAGAGATGGTGACCGGATTGAGAAGGTCCAGAGAATCATCGGATCCACCCAGTGGAGCAGTACAGAGCGTCAGTCCCAGCTGACACAGAAGCAAGCTGCAGTTACCGAACCAAGGTTATCACACGGAACTCCAATCAGGTTGGTGAGCGGATTACGGCCCACCAGACCTGTCAGACGCAGCGAAACCTCACACAGCGGGAGCCTCCCATTGTGAGGAGCGTCCCAAGAAGAGATGCCGACGCCATGGAAGAAGATGGCGGACGAGAAGACCAGAGCAAGAAGTAGCGGATCGGAGGAAGAAGAAGATGGAAGGAGAAGATGAAGAAAGGATGAAGGAAGACCAAAAGAAAGAAAATTTTAATAAAGGAATTGTCAAAGACCGTCTCCTGTCATTTTTACAATTTTTGACACTTTTTTTGGTGAAATAGTAGGGGTACTTTTGTACCCCTTACCATTTCACACAGGGGGGCGTGATCTGGGGGTCCCCTGGTTAAAGGGGGCTTCCAGATTCTGATAAGCCCCCCACCCGCGGACCCCCACAACCAATGGCCAGGGTTGTGGGGATGAGGCCCTTGTCCTCATCAACATGGGGACAACATGCTTTGGGGGGACCATTGTTGAGGGCATGTGGCCTGGTACGGTTCAGGAGGGGGGACGCTCTCATCCCCCCCCCCTCTTTTCCTGCGGCCTGCCATGTTGCGTGCTCGGATAAAGGGTCTGGTATGGATTTTGATGGGGACCCCACGCCATTTTTTATTTTTATTTTGGCCGGGGTTCCCCTTAAAATCCATCCCAGACCTGAAGGGCCTGGTTATTGAATTTGGGGGGACCCCCACACTTTTTTTTTTTTTTTAATCAATGACTTTCAATGAATGACTGTTCTCTGTGTTACGGACCTGACAATTCATTAGCCGCGAGTGATTTTAAATAGCTTTTTTCCTGCAAAAATTACACTTTGTGTAGGGACAGTTCTCGATATTGGATATACTGAATCTCAAATTCATTCAAATCATTCGTTATATCCGCTATAATAATTTCTTTCATATTAGTTGAAATTCGATATTTGGTAGTTGGATTCGAATTGTTCTCTGTGTTACGGGAACCGACAATTCATTAGCCGCAAGTGATTATTAACGATTCGTAACGATTCAAAACGATTCAAAAATTTTTAACGATTCGTACGAAATTCGTATTTCGTACGAATTTGAACGGAATTTCGTACACAAATTACGATTTTTTTTTTTTAACAAAACAAAACTAATTTTTTGACGGTTTCCATGTCTAGTGGGTGGGGGGGGAGTAATGGAAAATGTTTTGTATTTTTTTAATAAGATATAAGAAACACAAACAGATGATTCTGTAAAAGGTTGTTATCTTATGTTGATATGTGTAAAATGTAATAAATATAGAATATAAACTGAGGACGGGGATCAGCGCTGGAGAATCAGAAAACGGGGATCACCGCTGGAGAATCAGAAGACGGGGATCACCGCTGGAGGATCAGAAGATGGGGACCCCTGGCAGGTCACTTGGCAGAACTCCTTTCCCATCCCAGCACTGTATACAGTTCCTCTCCCCCACACTACACAGGGCTGAATTCACCCTCCTTTAGACACAGACTGTCAGTCTTCACAGGGTGGATCTGGCTTTTATGTTGCCCTTCTGACCTGTGAAATTCTCTGGTGATTTCAGCCCTGCGGAGGAGGAACAGTATAGAGTGCTGTTATGGGAAAGGAGCTCGGCAGCTGGGCATAGCATGCAGGGTGGAGGGGGAGGTTAGGGGGCAACTTAGATCTGGGAGGGAAAAGCCATGTGACACAAAGTCTGCAGCCTGCAGGCCTTCAGGTACCCCCCCCCACCAAGGAGGGGTTAAGGGATTTGTTTTAGCAATTTCTGAAGGTATGTCTGTCAGTGTTGGCAGGTGTTGGGGGAAGGTCACCTCCCGGAGGTGTGTGTCTTTTTCCCAGTTGTCAGGGAAGCGGGGTAAGTAGACATCCCAAGGTGGGAGTGTACAGAGAATCTCAGCTGGTGACTAGGAGACACTGAGCAGTGTCATATCTCACCAGTGACATCAGTCCCATCATAGTTACAGGACGGCACTCTCCTTCTCTTGCCTCGCTGAGTTTGGTTACCATTCCATGTTGCCAGCACACAGCACAGACACCTCCCCATCCTGGGCTGTTCTCACCTGCATTCAGGAAATGGCAAACATTTTCTCCCCAGCCAATGGGAACAGAGGGGTGTGAACTGTGAAAGGCAAAGTAGAAGCACGGTACTGGAGCGTGGCGGAGAGTCCCTAGGGCAGATCAAAGCTGGATTTTGTGGAGGATATGATATGACAGGGAGGTTGCAGGGGCCCCCTGGAGCTAGGGGCGGGGTTGCGATTGTGACCCCTGCAACCCCTTATGCTACGCCCATGGCACCTACTCCTGTCACCTAAGAACAGGAAACTGAGGCTACAATTGGCACAGGATCTCCAAAATTGGACAATGAAAGATTGGAAAAACGCTGTCTGGTCTGATGAGTCTGGATTTCAGCTGCGACATTCAGATGGTGGGGGTCAGAATTTGGCACATGGATCCATCCTTCCTTGTATCACTGGTTTAGGCTGGTGGTGGGGGTGTAATGGTGTGGGGGATATTTTCTTGGCACACTTTGGGCCCCTTAGTACCTATTGAGCATGGTTTATACACCACGGCCTATCTGAGTATTGTTGATGACCATGTCCATCCCTTTATGACTACAGTGTCCCCATCTTCTGATGGCTCCTCCCAGCAGGATAATGCACCATGTCACAAAGCTCCAATCATCTCACCACTGGACAATGAGGTCACTGTCCTCCAATGGCCTTCACACTCACCACATTTCATCCAATAGAGCACCTTTGGGATGTGGTGGAACGGGAGATTGGCATCATGGATGTGTAGCCGATAAATCTGCAGAAACTGTGTGATGCTATCATGTCACCATGGACCAAAATCTCTGAGGAACGTTTCCAACACCTTGTTGTATCTATGCCACCAAGAATGAAGGTCAAAGGGGGTCCAACCCACTACTAGCAAGGGGGACCTAATAAAGTGGCCAGTGTGTGTGCGTGTGTGCGTATGTATGTGTGTATATATATATATATATATATATATATATATATATATATATATATATATACACACACATGCATGTTTATTTGAATGTCATGAATTGTAAGAGAATAGGGGAGGTGTTTTATAGTACAGCACCTATATACACAATATGTGTTATCTGTGATATTAAGATACTATTGCTTCTGTATAGGGCATTGCAACAGGGGGAGGTGTATTGTTGTACTGTATTGTACATACTTTTGATTAATATAGCAATTGAATTGGTATCAGTGTTACTTTGGTACGGGACATTTGCAATAGCGGGAGGTGCATTATAGCACACTATTTTTGCACATTGAGTTTTTTACGGTATAGTTATTGGTTTTAACACAGATGATTTCACATTGCATTTACTTAGAGGGAGGAGTTTTGAATGGCCACACCCATATGCATACATATTCTATGTTTTGTCATGTTACAACCAAAAACGTAAATGTATTTTATTTTATGTGATAGACCAACACAAAGTGACACATAATTGTGAAGTGGAAGGAAAATGATAAATGGTTTCCAATTTATTTACAAATAAATATGTGAAAAGTGTGTGTGTGTGGGGGGGGGGGGCATTTGTATTCAGCCCCCTTTACTCTGATACCCCTAACTAAAATCTAGTGGAACCGATTGCCTTCAGGAGTCACCTAATTAGTAAATAGAGTCCACCTGTGTGTAATTTAATCTCAGTATAAATACAGCTATTCTGTGAAGCCCTTAGAGCTTTGTTAGAGAACCTTAGTGAACAAACATCATCATGAAGGCCAAGGAACACACCAGACAGGTCAGGAATGAAGTTGTGGAGAAGTATAAAGCAGGGTTAGGTTCTAAAAAAAAAAAAAATCTCCCAAGCTTTGAACATCTCACGGAGCTCTGTTCAATCCATCACCGGAAAATGGAAAGAGTAATGCACAACTGCAAACCTACCAAGACCTGGCCTCCACCTAAACTGACTGGGCCGGGCAATGAGAGCATTCATCAGAGAAGAGCCAAGAGGTCCATGGTAACTCTGTAGGAGCTGCAGAGATCCACAGCTCAGGTGGGAGAATCTGTCCACAGGACAACTATTAGTTGTGTTCGCCACAAATCTGCCCTTTATGGAAGAGTGACAAGAAGAAAGACATTGGAGAAAGAAAGTCATAAGAAGTCCTGTTGGCAGTAAAACATGGTGGTGGCAGCATCATGTGGTGGGGATGCTTTCCTTCAGCAGGGACAGGGAAGCTGGTCAGAGTTGATGGGAAGATGGATGGAGCCAAATACAAGACAATCCCGCTACAAATCAAAGGGAGAACAAAGATTTGCAGTCCAAGGACCATGGCTATGGAACGCTCTACCGACTTACATCCACATAGAAGAAAACCACCAGGCCTTCAGGAAAAAAACTCAAGACCTACCTCTTCTAAGAAGCAGGACAACACAGGACGAATCCAGCGCCTTGAGGCGATTCAGTTCGCATTGCAGCACTATACAAATCATTCATTCAGAAGAAAACCTGTTATGCCACGTACACACGATCGGAAATGCCGCCAGCAAAACTCAGACGAGAGCTTTTTGGCGAAAAATGTGACTGGGTGTAGGCTCCATCACTCTTTTGCTGACGAAAAAACCGGCCAGCAAAAGATTGAGAGCAGGTTCTCTATTTTTCGGTCAGGAAAAGTTCCTATCCGAAAATGCGATCGCCTGTATGCAATTCGGATGCTTGGACACAATTTTGACGGATGCTCAGAAGCATTGAACTTCATTTTCTCGACTTGTCTTAGTGTTTTACATCACCGCGTTCTTGATGGTCGAAAGTTCAGAGAACTTTTGTGTGACCGTGTGTATGCAAGCCAAGCTTGAGCGGAATTCCGTCAGAAAGATTTTTCAGTGTATGCGGCATTAGAGTCTGAAAAAGACTTGAGACTGGGGGGCAGAGGCTCACCTTCCAGCTGGGCAACGACCCTAAACATACAGCCAGAGCTACAATGGGATGGTTTCGATCAAAGCATATTCATGTGTTGGAATGACCCAGTCACAGTCCAGACCTAAATCCCATTGAGAATCTGTGGCCAGACTTGAAAATTGCTGTTCACAGACGCTCTCCATCCAATCTGACAGAGCTTGAGCTACTTTGCAAAGAAAAATGGGCAGAAATGTCCCTCTCTAGATGTGCAAAGCTGGTAGAAACATCCCCAAAAAGACTTGCAGCTGTAATTGTAGAGAAAGGGGGTTCTACAAAGTATTGACTCCGGGGGGGGGCACCATACAAATGCCCCCCCCACACACTTTTCACATATTTATTTCCATAATTTATAATTTTCTTTCCACTTCACAATTATGTGCCACTTTGTGTTGGTCTATCACATAAAATCCCAATAAAATACATTTACATTTTTGGTTGTAACATGACAAAATGTGGGTAATTTCAAGGGGAATGAATACTTTTTCAAGGCACTGTATGTGAACCAGTTCCATTGAAAGCTGGTTTGGATCACATGTATATACACATAGATATGTGAACCAAGCCTTAGCCCACGTTCACATTGAGGGCGGATTTGAAATCGTGTTCAGCTGAACTAGCACGATTTCCAACCGGCATTTCAGTCTTTGACAGATTTCTATGCGGGTTCTTGCACAGATGTCTATTGAACATTGCCGCCAAAAGTAGTGGAGAAACTACTTTTGGGAACCGGCGTTGCACCGGTTCCATTGTTGCCATTGCCAGTAATAGGCCACGATTTGGCATGCGGCCCGATGTGAACGTGGGCCTACACAGCTCAGACTCTGCATCTCTCTCAGCTCCCTGTTGCACTGGCCCACACCGTGGTTTCTGGGCAGAGGACCTCCTCTCCACAGGCGAAGCCCTAAATTACTTCCATTTCCTTGATTATAAAGGCTGTGCACACCTGCACAATCAAGCTGCTGGTCTCCAGTGACTCATGAACACAAGGTTAGAGGCTTCATTCTTCAAAAGACTCTTCAAAGTCTCTGGACACCAGAACCCAATCTCCCAAGGGTTTTGTTTGTTCCTGGAGGAGACACTAAACCTCATGCTACTATGGCCTGTTTAAATAAACCTACGGAGCCTATATAGTTATACTGACTGTGGGCGGGTATAGGAAAGTTTGATATATCCAATTTGGACGGAATATATATCCATATGGATTATTGTCAAAGCCCCTGTTTCTAAGGACTGAAAACAGGTGAAAGGGTATGTGCTACCCCTCTCTAATACTCTCCCCCTTTAATTATCTGGATACTTACGGTGAATCTCCTTCCTCCCCTGGTGAGCCATAAGCGTTTATATTCATATCCATGTATCTTTACGCCATCAGCCCAATACATGGTCGCTGGTATTAGTAAGAAACTGCCTCCTGCTTTACACAGTGATTCCTGGGTGATCATCTGGGAGCTCTCCATGTGGAGATATTTCTATGCTGAAAAGTGAGGCCTGTTATTTCCAACTACCCCTAAGTGTGTCCTGACAAAGCAAACAGCGAAAAGCGTTGACACTCCGTTTATTTGGTGTCAACTTTCTTGTTTACACTAGATACTCATTACTATCATATTTCTAATGTATGTTTTTGATTCTTTACTTGACCTGTTTGATATTGTTAATAAAATATATTTTTATACTATACCATTGTCCATCTTGCCTGTAAAGCCAGAATTAGGGCCCTGTGGCCCTTTACCCTTTCTCTCCTCCAATCAGAACCCAATCTCAGAATTACCAGTCCCAGAGAAAACTGAAAAAAAATAAAATAATGTTCTCTGTTTAGAAGAGACATTCTGGAGCCTCTCAACCTGCATATGTAAGATCCCTGTGTGACATTTGGCAAGGCAACATACTGGACATCATTGCTGCCATAGTGCTACGTGTGTGCCCTGTGCCTTTAAGGAGGGGTGGGCTCTTTCCAGACTCACCTGCCCTCTGCCTATCCATTATAATGCATGCGCTTCTACTATGGAGGCTCTTGAAAATTTAGAGTTAAAACTGCAGATAATATTGGGGTGTCTTAAACGGGGCTCTGCAGCTTGTGCATGCATTTGCAAATGTGTGCAAACTAAACCCCTGTTTTTAAACGCATATTGGTAGACAGGTTAATGCTGTTGGGCGGTAAGTTGAGCCTGTAAATGTGTTTGTTTGACATGGGTCGCCGCCCCCCCCCCCCCCCCTCCAGCAAGGCGCTGTGAAGGACAGTTATAGGTAGGTCTGGGTAATGGCATTTTCATCCAGGGTACATAAATTACAATGACGGGGGTGTTTTTTTTGAAGCACCCAATTAGAACCAAAGGCTCTAATAGGGTCGAGGCACAGAAAAAGCAACTGGAACCCACCCAGGTGCCTTACAACAGTGAATAAATATTAAACTATTGTAAGGTCCCTTTCACATGGCCGATCCGTTCGGATCCACCTGTCAGTTTTTCAGGTGGACCTGAACGGATGCTCCATAGAGGTCTATGGAGCGTCGGATGTCAGTGGTGACATGTCCGCTGATGAGGAAAAAGCTATTTTTCCCATCTGTCATCAGATCGGACAACGGACTCTACGGTCGGTCATCACCCAATCTCCCATAGGGGAGAGCGGCGGTCTGACAGGTCCGTCCCTGTGCAGTGTGCAGAGACGGACCCGTCATCTTCCTGCTCAGCGGAGATCACTCCGGCGATCCCCATTGAGCAAGTGGATATCCACGGGGCGGATCAGCCCGTGTGAAAGAGGCCTAATACTGATCCTCCTCCTGGTCAATCAGGAAGCTGGTGACCCGATTAGCTAAAAAAAAGACAGGCGATCCTACTGGATGCCTAGATGGAGGGAAGGAGCCGCATGCTGGAAACCACTGACCAGGAGCTGCTGCCTGCCACCGAACTATATGGGGTAAAGGCCAGTCACTCGGGAGGGGTGGGTTGTTTGTCGCCCCCCCCAAAAAAAAAAAAAAAAAAAAAAACACACCAGCCACCACTGCACAGATGGTTCTCAGAATATCTCTTTAAAACTTTACCGAAAATCAGTCATATCAGATAGAAAATAAAAGCAATTTCATAGGTTGGACTTGATGGACTTTATTCAACCTCACCTACTATGCAACTATGATAGTAATCATTTTTCTAGAGCTTTATTTTCCGGTTACAATTCGTAATAATCTTGGTAAATCATCAGGAAAAGTTTCCAGAGAACACATTTTACAGTTTTTATTTCCAATACTACAATGATGTCTCTCTTTTGTCTTCAATGCAAAGCGTAACCAAGAAAAGTCCATCTGAGAAGACCTCTGAAATGTTTCCGTAAAAGTCTCCTCTATTCAGACATGACATGTCCCGGTCACATGGATGGTATCAGCAGTAGCAGAGTGGTGGGAAGCCGAGTCCAGAAACTGTGAGAACCTAAAATAGAAATGGAATGACATAAGAGGTCCATATAGTGACCTGGGGATTGAGTTATTTACCATAATATTTCATAAAGGACAATAGGCCACTCTTTATATCTGGAGGAAAATAGATTTAACCTCCACCCATGGAAAGGCTTCAGAGTAAAAGCTGTGAAAATTAGAAAAAGATTCCCACAAGAACTACTTCTGGACAGCTCAGTAGATTGCATTGAAAAAGAGTTGGATGCATTCTTAACGACACAAAATATAACTGGATACTAAAATATTTACTGTAGGTAAAAATCACTGGAGGTTTTTGATACAGGGAATACTAGAATACTTTTGGAGGAGACCAGGAAGGATTTTATTTTCACTCATTGGAGTACCACCATGCTTTATAGACATGTGCACAGACAAAATTAAAAAAAAAAAAAAAAAAAAAGTGTTTGCAAACTTCCAAAATGTCCAATTTGCAAACTTCCAAAATGTCCAATTTGCAAACTTCCAAAATGTCCAATTTGCAAACTTCCAAAATGTCCAATTTGCAAACTTCCAAAATGTCCAATTTGCAAACTTCCAAAATGTCCAATTTGCAAACTTCCAAAATGTCCAATTTGCAAACTTCCAAAATGTCCGCCTTCCCCAGATCTGGATATAGGATTGTTATGGAGGTTTTCTATTAGTTTACCTGACTGTTGCTGTAATTTTTGATTTTATATTTGCAGGCTTATGTGTTGCCCAATGCATTATGTCCCATTTTAAATACCGTTTGTAATAAAAAATATATTTGTCATATGAATAAGTTGTGTCTACTTATCATACATCAAGGAATCACCGTTAAACACCCATTCCATGTACACTTTCTACTTTCCGACTCCTGGGTTGGTGATTTTTTTGATGAGGCTTTTTTGGCATTCTTGATAATGCCCCCTCTTTATACCATATGACCCTTTTTCCTGAATCAGCTACATTGTAGACATGTGCGATTCGTTTCGAATTGGTTTTAACCAATTTGTTTATTTGGAAATTATGCAAGTTTGAAAATTGATAAATTTGAAAATTAAGAAATCTGAAAAATTTGAAAACTCCAAAAAAATTTAAATCTGGAATAACTAACAATAACTTAACTATTAAATTATAGGTATTGGACTTCCCTTTCAAATTTGGCTGTTGGTGAACCTAATACAAATGTATCCAAAGTTACGAATTACCTGAAATGGGACGTAACAAATCAAAGATAAAAACGTATCATTTATTATTAATTTAGATGCAGCATTTATTTTTTTGGGGATAATTCATAAGTTTGGATAAAGTTGTAATTATTACATTCACTAACAGCCAAATTTGAAGGGAAAATCCAATTCCTATAATTTATCATCTAGTTATTAGTTATTCCTTTCAAATTTTTGGATTTACTTTCTTCATTTTCGGATTTTCTAATTTACGAATTTATAAATTTACAAATTGCGATCATACCAAATGACCCGTATAATCAGTACTAGCTGCTACAGTCATATTGTTTATATCCACCCTGGTGATTTAAAGCATTTAGTCCAGTGGTGGCACTACCAGGGTCGTAAAGGTCACACTTGCGACCAGACCCTGATTTTCCGCCACCGTAGGGGACCCCCCCCCCCCCCCCCCCCCCCCAAGAGCCCAGACTGTGGCTCCACAGCAGGGTTGTTGGCTGCAGTCATGCTGCCCAGCCCCCCCCATTGCACGAACAGGAAAGCTGGATGAGTTCCTCTCTCCTGTGTGCCTGTGGCCCCACCCATATTCCAATCCCTGGCAGCACTGTGCTTCACAAATGGGAAGAGTGGGCAGGAAAGCCCAGCTGCCAGAATCTAGACCATGGAGGAAATGTGCAGCCTGACTGAGCCTCCTTCATGGGGTGAGTGAGCTCACCTTCAATGGTGTTTGAAGTGTCCCCCCTCCCTCCCCAGCCTCCGAGTACACTGATGTAAGAGGGCGCTCTATGCACTGTAATGTAAGGGACTCAGATGTAAAGGGGGCTTCGGTGAGCAGAAACCCCCTTTACATCAGAGTCCACAGCATACCCCCTTACATCAGACAACCCCTCAAATCAGGGTTCCCAGATGACCCCTTACATCATAGTTCCCCTTTACATTGCAGTCTGCAGACCTCCCCCTTACAGAGTAAACGCAAAGTCTGCAGACTCTGATGAGGGGCTCTAGGAACCCTGATTTAAAGGGTAAAACTAGAAACTATGATGCAAGTTGGGGCTCTGGTTACCAGAGACCCTTATATGAGACTTCCTTGACATCAGAGTTTTCAGCGTTCTTCCTTAAATCAGAGGCCCCAGAGTCTTGTAAAGGAAATCTGGGAGTTCAGATGTAAAGGGGAACTCTTGTGAATAAATTCATATGATTTGAAATGTTATCTTATCAAAGAATATGTATGTGTACAAAAAAAAAAAAAAAAAAAAAAAAAAAAAAAAAAAAAAAAAAAGCACAGTGTGCCACTAAAGTGTTTAGGTTTGGCTTAAAGAAAAGGCAACCCTACCCAAGATGGCAGGAAGGGGTCCTGCTGCAGAATATGTGAAAGGATCCAACGGTGGGGCCTTAATAAAGGGCCCTGCAATGGAAGTAAGGGAATCTGGGATCAGTGGGAGGGGCCCTGGGCTAAGAGGGAAGGGCCCCCGGACCAGAGGTCAGGGGGCCCCCCCCCCTTCATGGTTTCTAGCACCGGGGGCCCTGAAGGTTTTAGTCAAACTAAAATATTTAAAAAGTTAGCAATAGTCAATAAAACAGAGACTTACCGATGACCGATGAGGATTAGACAGCTGCAGAAAAAATAAAATCCCACTGTTATATTCATTGTATCATTTTAATTTTGGTAAATGATCAAAAATAGGATCACATAATTGGCATAGTCGATATTCTGCTAGATTTGTAAAATTAGAGATGATATTGCCAGGTTGAGGGTTTAATCTGACCCACATAGAAGATTTTGGACAAATGATCCTCGCCCAACACCGGAATGGGCTTCTCCATGTTATTATATCATTTATAAAGACTATTCTGTGTTTTCCTGCTCCATCTCACAACCACTCAGTAGGGAATGTGTTATGTACACTTTCCATAAATACATTTGTTAAAGTGCTCAGTAAAGAAGTTCTCCTTTTTAGCAGTCAGTGAGATGCATTATAGTGGTGGCAGTCATTGGAGAAGTCCTCTGGTATAGTATCTGGACACCATCCTATAGGTGGGTTTATATGTTGCAAGATCTTATAATACTAAAATGTATATGAAACTCAAAAACAACAAGTGTACCATGCAAAGGTGCAACAATTACCTAGGATAACAAAGGTTGCAACTTACTACGTGATATAAGCATAGTGTCAAAATATAATAAAAAAATGCTGTGCTAATTTCTCCTCCTCTGTGTCCCCCGTACAGTGATCAGCCTCCTCCTGTGTCCCCCCCCCCCCCCATACAATGGTCAGCCTCTTCCTATGTATCCCCCGTACAATGATCAGCCTCCTCCTCTGTGTCCCCCCCGTACAATGATCAGCCTCCTCCTGTGTCCCCCCCCCCATACAATGGTCAGCCTGCTCCTCTGTGTCCCCCCCGTACAATGGTCAGCCTCCGCTGTGTCCCCCATATAATGATCAGCCTCCTCCTATGTGTCCCCTGTACAATGATCAGCCTCCTCCTATGTGTCCCCTGTACAATGATCAGCCTCCTCATATGTGTCCCCTGTACAATGATCAGCCTCCTCATATGTGTCCCCTGTACAATGATCAGCCTCCTCATATGTGTCCCCTGTACAATGATCAGCCTCCTCTATCCATATGGGGGATAGATGATGCTCCTTTTGTTTATTTTCTTTTTATATTGCATATGCGTTTTGGGTAATTCATCACTTTGTTTTTACAGAGACATTAGCACAGCATTTTGTGATTACATATGAAATCAAACAAGCACAACGCAATTCTCTTCAAACTTGGTGTTCCAAACCAGGAATGACCTTTCAGAGTCCCTAAAACATATATGAAGCTGATCTAACTCTCCATGTCCCGGAAATAACAGTTGGATTGCTGGATATGTATAATTACAGAAAACTCTGCTCTAGTTATGGATTTTAGACATTTCAAGCCTAACTTAAAATTGATAAAAAAAAAAAAAAAAAAAAAATAAACTCCCCGGTGTCATGCAACTCATTAGGGTTACAAGATCTCAGGTGTGAATGGGAAGCAGGTGTGTTAGATTTGGTGTTATCACTCTCACTCCCTTATACTGGTCACTGGAAGTCCAACATGGCATCTCATGGCAAAGAACTCAGAGGATCTGATAAAAAGAATTGTTGCTCTACATAAAGATGGCCTGGGCTATAAGAAGATTGCCAAGACCCTGAAACTGAGCGGCAGCACGGTGGCCAAGACCATACAGCGGTATAACAGGACAGGTTCCACTCAGAACAGGCCTCGCCATGGTCCACCAAAGAAGTTAAGTGCACGTGCTCAGCATTATATCCAAAGGTTGTCTTTGGGAAATAGGATGTATGAGTGGGGTGGGGGGTTCAGCCTGTCAGTGCTCAGACCATACGCCGCATCAAATTTGTCTGCATGGCTGTCATCCCAGAAGGTGATGCACAAGAAAGACCACAAACAGTTTGCTGAAGACAAGCAGACTAAGGACATGGATTACTGGGGTCTGAGGAGACCAAGATAAACTTTTTTCAGATGGTGACAAGCGTGTGTGGGGGCAACCAGGTGAGGAGGGCAAAGACAAGTAGGTCTCGTCTACAGTCAAGCATGATGGTGGGAGTGTCATGGTCTGGGGCTGCATGAGTGCTGCCGGCACTGGGGAGCTACAGATCATTGAGGGAACAATGAATGCCAACATGTACTGTGACACACTGAAGGAGAGCATGATCCCCTCCCTTCAGAGATTGGGCCACAGGGCAGTATTCCAACATGATAACCACCCCAAACACACCTCCAAGACCACCACTGCCTTGCTAAAGAAGCTGAGGGTAAAGGTGATGGACTGGCCAAGCATGTCTCCAGACCTAAACCCTATTGATGATCTGTGGGGCATCCTCAAAACGGAAGGTGGAGGAGCGCAAGGTCTCTAACATCCACCAGCTCCGTGATGTCATCATGGAGGGGGAAGAGGACTCCAGTGACAACCTGTGAAGCTCTAGTGAAGTCCATGCCAAAGAGGGTTAAGGCAGTGCTGGAAAATAATGGTGGCCACACGAAAATATTGATACTTTGGGCCCAATTAGGACATTTCACTTGTGAGACACTGTATTAAAGTAATGAGAGGACAACTTTATTATCTGTGCACAAGTTTACCTGAGCGAATGATTGGTCCAATTCTCAGATTGTGGGAGTCCAATTCGGATCTTCGACTCCTTGAATTACAAGTCTGAAACCAGACAGACATTTAGACAAGAGAAACTTGTAATAAACATTGTCTATATGACATTATCACATCATTTAGAGACACTTATCATAGAGGTTCATATAAATTGAAAAGCCGATATGACTGGACAGAGAAGATACTATGCTACATCATAATGAAAGAAAATAATTTCTTACTTAGTGTTATAATGACTCCTAATGAACCTGCTTTGTATATTTTAAACTTGGATTATGCCTTCGGTGAAGGGTGTCGTTCTGTGGCAATATTCTTCATGCGACAAGACCAGCCCTGGCTCCACCCAATCTTGCTCTATATTAATGGAAATCTACTCACCGGTTGGCAGACTCCAGATTTGACTTCACACAGGCTCACAGCACAATGAAGGTACACACGGTTATAATCTCCCATTAATTTAGACATCTGGACAGATACCCGTCCCTGTCTGGAGACACCGTTCTCTAGAACGTTTATGCTTTCATCTTGCTTGTTGGGACAGCTGAGAGAGAGATAAGAGCCTTAAAGTATTATACATTTCATGCACATTGCCTATGATAAAAATAATTTTAATTTAATGAATAAAGTTCTATTTATTTTTTTTATTTAGAGGGGGTATGACACATTTGATGTTTTAGTGTTGGTTAGAGGTTAGCTTTTAGCAGCTTTTTGGGGGAGCGACCTCTAAACTAAAATCCTCATATTTTTCATCAGGTATGACCATCATGGGGTGTGCAACATTCTAGAGGAGTCTACATACTGTACATTATATGCTCTATTATAGAAAATGCTTTAGAAAGAAGATTCCTGTAGAAATATGTCTACTGGTGTTAGAGTAAGAATGAGCAAGGGCATTCTGAAGGTATTCTTGGATTCATAAATGGAAGGTTACAAAAAAGCAGTCTAGGGATACATACACTAAATGGAAGAATTAACCCAATAGATTTTGATAACAAGGTGCAACCCAGATGTCATACTGGTGTTAGTCCATGGAGCCCACATCTATCACTCAGTGTTAAGAAAGCAAGCAATTCAAGTATATGGCACAGTAGAAGGATGGAATACCCAGCTGAATATACAAACAAAAAGGTTCCCCTTAATAGAACAACAAATCTAGAGATCTAGTGGACATGGGAACTGTCAAAAAATTTGTTTTGTTTATAAAATAAATCGTAATTAGTATACGAAATTCCGTTCGACGGTTCACCGTTCCCGTAACACAGAGAACAATTCGAATCCAAATATCAAATTTCAACTAATACAAAAGAAATTATTATAGCGGATATAACGAATGCTTCGAATGAATTCGAGATTCAGTATATGTAATATCGAGAACTGTTCCTGCAAAGTGTAATTTTTGCAGGAAAAAAAAAAAAAAAAGCTATTTAAAATCACACGCGGCTATTGCTGGCTAATGAATTGTCGGCTCTGTAACACAGAACAGTCATTCATTGATTTAAAAAAAAAAAAAAAAAAAAAGGCGTGGGGTCCCCCTCAAAATCCATACCGGACCCTTTATCCGAGCACGCAACCTGGCAGGACGCAGGAAAAGAGGGGGGGACGAGAGCGCCCCTCCTGAACTGTACCAGGCCACATGCTCTCAACATGTTGATGAGGACAAGGGCCTCATCCCCACAACTCTGGCCATTGGTTGTGGGGGTCTGGGGGCTTATCGTAATCTGGAAGCCCCCTTTAACAAGGGGACCCCCAGATCCCACCCCCCCCCCCCCATGTGAAATGGTAAGGGGGTACCAATGTACCCCTACCATTTCACCAAAAAAAGTGTCAAAAATGGTAAAAATGACAGGAGACGGTCTTTGACAATTCCTTTATTAAAATCTTTTCTTCTTGCCTTCCTTTCTTCAGCCTTAGGTTTCTTAATCTTCTCCTTCCGGCATCTTCTTCCATCTTCTTCTTCCGATCCGCTTCTTCTTGCTCTGGTCTTCTCGTCCGGCATCTTCTTCCATGGCGTCTGCGTCTGTTTTTCTGTCGGGCCGCTCCCGCTGTGCGAGTCTTCGCTGCGTCTGACAGGTCTTTTATACTGGAGGGCACCTGGTGACCCTGCCCCCCTCTGACATCATGGGGAAAGCCATAGGGAAGTGCCCATGACGTCCCCGTGCGTCAGAGGGGGCGGGGTCACCAGGTGCCCTCCGTTATAAAAGACCTGTCAGACGCAGCGAAGCCTCACACAGCGGGAGCCTCCCATTGCGAGGAGCGGCCCAAGAAGAGACACCGATGCCATGGAAGAAGATGCCAGACGAGAAGAAGCGGATCGGAGGAAGATGAAGAAAGGAAGAAGACAATTTTAATAAAGGAATTGTCAGTCTGTCATTTTTACCATTTTTGATGAAATGGTAGGGGGTACTTTTGTACCCCCTTACAAGTTCACACGGGGGGCTGGGGATCTGGGGGTCCCCTTTGTTAAAGGGGGCTTCCAGATTCGATAATCCCCCTGCCCGCAGACCCCCACAACCAGTGGCCATGGTTGTGGGGGATGAGGCCCTTGTCCTCATCAACATGGGGGACAAGGTGCTTTGGGGGTCAGACCCCCAAAGCACCCTCTCAATGTTGAGGGCATGTGGCCTGGTACGGTTCAGGAGGGGGGGCACTCTCGTCCACCCTCTTTTCCTGCGGCCTGCCAGGTTGCGTGCTCGGATAAAGGGTCTGGTATGCATTTTGAGGGGGACCCCACGCCATTTTTTTGGCTGGGGTTCCCCTTAATATCCATAGCAGACCTGAAGGGCCTGGTTATTGAATTTGGGGGGACCCCTCACGCTTTTTTTTTTTATCAACAAATGACTGTTCTGTTACGGAGCCGACAATTCATTAGCTGGCAATATCTGCGAGTGATTTTAAATAGCTTTTTTTCCCTGTAAAAATGACACTGTTTTATGAATCATTCGTTATAATAATTTTTCATATTAGTTGAAAGTCGATATTTGGTAGTCGGATTTGAATTTGGCGATGAAATTCGTAAACGGAATTTCGTTTTCGAAAAAATTTGTACTACGGATTCGTACGAAACGAATCGCACATGTCTACCCATCTAGAGACCTACCCATCTATGAAGGTGAACAGCTTTCACCTAAGGGGTTAGGTCCAACTACTCTGGTGAAAGTCCATGTATTCCATCAGTAAGCACTTATTCAGACAGCCAGAAAAACACAAGGGCTGCCACTAAGTGCAGCATTAAAATACACCTTTCAAAAAAAAAAAAAAAAAAAAAAAAAAAAAAAAAGCAGCCAATTGAAGACTAACATTTCATATCACGCAATGCATTTATCAGCATATTACATGGGTGTAAAAGCTGATCCGCCCAGGTCAGTCCTAATGCTGTATGCCAATCCCAGAAAGTCAACTGAGCCACCATGGAACATAGAACTGGAAGTGACATCACACAGGAGGGTCTGTCCAGCTCCTTTATCATTGGTTTGACAAAGAAGCCAGAAAGGCTTTGAAACATAATACCATGGTTACGGGCCCTTCTCCGTGACGTCGCTTCTGGTGCCATGCTCCATGGTAGCTCAGTTGACTTGCAGGGTTTTCATACAGCATCTTCCTGGTTGTCCCTTCACCGCTGGATGGAGCGCAGAACTGACCTTCTGGGGTGGATCGGCTTTTACACTGATAAATGCATTGCATACTGTGAAATGTTAGTGATCCATTGGCTGCTTTTATTAAAGGTGTAGCTTAATTCTGCTTAGTGGGGCCTAGGGATGGGCCCGGTGCTCGATGCAAACCCACGTTTGCGTCGAGCACCGGGCGCTCGCTCGGCGAGCCCAGAACTATTTGGGCCTTTCGCATCACATTCGTGTGATGCGAGCGGCCCCGCAATGCATTGCGGCCGGCGCAGTGCATTGCTGGCTGATGATTGGCCAAGCATGCACTGTGACCCCACATGCTTGGCCAATCACAGCGCCGGAAACTCCGAGAGCAATAATTGGCTACAGGCAGGACGCCTGTAGCCAATTAAAGCTCAGGGGCTTTAGTACACGCCCCACCATTTAAAAGGCCGCCACGCCGTCGGTCACATGAGTTCCGGCTTTAGGAGAGATCAGGCTGATTGTGTCTTTGCTTGATTCTTTGCTACAGACAGATTTGCTCTTCTTTGCTAAACCATTGGCTATTTATTTGCTAAACCATTGATCGTTCTTTGCTGCTGGTTAGTGTGTTATTAGCTGCTGCTGGGGATTAGTCTGGTGCGTGTTTTACTGTTAGTACAGTATTTCAGTAGTACCAACCGCAGTGCTGTTAGTACAGCATTGCACCCCAAAAGCACCCATAGGACTTCTAGTGTGTTAGTGGCATCCACAGAGCTCCCATATTTTCTTCCCAGAAGCACCCACAGGATTTCTATTGTGTTAGTGGCATCACACAGAGCTCCTATATTTTCTTCCCAGAAGCACCCACAGGACTTCTAGTGTGTTAGTGGCAGCAAACAGAGCTCCTATATTTTCTTGTCAGCAGCACACAGTACCTATAGTGTGTTAGTGTCAGCACCCATAGGACCTACAGTGTGTTGTGAGCACACATAGGAGCTCTATTTTTTATACTATATACACTACCGACTACAATGGCTGGAAGACCGCCAAGGAGAGGCAGAGCGTGCAGAGCCAAGAACACAGGGCAGGCAGGCTCTGTTTCTAGAGACAACAGGCTTACAGTCCTGTGGCAACACCGTCCACCACCACCACCACCAAAGCCTTAATTTTTCTGCCCTGTTCAACAGGTGCATGAAATTGCAAATCTTGATCTAATAACACAGCAGGGCCCATTCCTGCGCCCACCAAGAGTAACTGTGAGGGCTTACAGTCTTGTGGCTACACCAACATCTAATGGGGAAAATTTCTGCAGAGTATATACGGCAGGCCCCTACTTGCAAACATCCAACTTACAAACGACTCCTACTTGCAAACGGAAAAAGAAAACAGGAAATCTACCCCTAGGAAGGGAAATTCGATCCTGTAAGATTTAATTTGGGAAAAAGGTATCTCCTCTCTACTGATCCTCGTTTCAATTAAAACCCCACTTTTCCAAAAACATTTGTCATTGGGACGGAAAGTGAGGTGAAATGTTCTGAACAGATGTGCAAAGACAGCAAATGTTACAGGGGTGATAACCCCTCCCTATGTTCTCTAAAAAGCTTAAAAATTGATTTTTTGGGGATGGAGCTACACTTCATAATGTACCTGTTCAGATTCTACTTAAGAACAAACCTACAGTCCGTGTCTTGTTTGCACCACCTATATACTGCTGTTCAGAGTATATAGGGTTGTAGGTATAGGGTTTTATTTTGGGTGCGGGGTCCCCCGTAATATCCATACAAGACCCAAAGGGGCTGGGGTGGGGTGATGGGGTAGCCATGCCATTTTTCTCAAGGATTTTCAGCCATATGGCGGCCAGGACAAGAAATGACATTAAAGCCGCAAGTGGTTTTAAATGGCTTCTCTCTTTCCTTTACAAATGTCATTTTGTGCAGGGACAGTTCTAAACACGGGAAACACATGCCACTTCACAGGCATACTTTAGACACCCCCCAGCTACCATATTTAAAGGAAAATTTCACTTTATGCATCATTAAAATGACTGCTCCCGAAAAAACGTTAGTTTTTAAAAGTTCTTTTTGCATTGATATATGTCCCCTGGGGCAGGACCCGGGTCCCCAAACCTGTTTTATGATATTAACATGCATATTGGCCGTTGTAATTAGCAATTTTGATTTCGAACGTTCGCGTCCATTATCACGAATAGGGTTCGAAAATTCGGTCCGTTCGAAGGTTCTGGTGCGAACCGAACCCGGGGGTGTTCGGCTCATCCCTAGTGGGGCCTCCTTTTTGGTTATGGAGAAAGAAATGGAGTATCTGATACATCCACGTTTACCTGTCTTTGATGATGTAGTATTTCAGCGCGTCGTTCGCAGATTGCGTTGGGGTGGCGTAGCAGTTCCTCATCACCAGAACATATTGTGATGCGTCTCCACCCTGAATGAAGGCTCCAATATACAAGATAGCCTTAGGAGGCAAGGAGACCTCTAACCCTTCATATGGAGTTGTGTAGCTGCTGTCTTTATACAGAACCATGGAGGTCTGGAATTGTACCGTCCCTCCAACTGCGATATTTAACGAGCTGTGAGAGTTTGAAATCAATGTTATTTTGTGATTTTAAGATAACCACATATACAAAGAACAAAAAAAACGTGTAAAAATGAATGCTTCTGATTGGTTTTCTGTTTTGTTCTGACACACACACACACATGCCTGAATGGTGGATGTAGTTGGAGAAATTAGCTTATATTAGCCATCAAATGGTAAGTAATGGACAATATCTCTCTAAACCTTAACCCAAAAGCCTGCCATGTATGGATAAAAATGCAATTGGTTCAGAAGGGACCGGCTGAATTTTATCTACCGGCTTGAGCCAACAGTGCTGATCAGTGTATTTTGATGGTACAGAAATCTACCCACCTGTAAGAGTCAAGGCCTTCTACGCATGCACCAAATAAACCTCACTGCGTCACCTGCACAGAAGACCCGATCGAAAAAGGCAGGAAAATGCCCAGGAAGTGACCGCTAACTTCCCTTTATAAGCCCAGACACTGCCAAATTTCTGGATTATTTTTAGCCCCCCCCCCCCCCCCCCCCCCCCCCCTTTTTCCTGTGCTAGTGTGTGATCTGTCAGAACTTGTTGTGACCTGGAAACCGATTTAACTACTCTTGTTTGCCATTGACCTCGGATTTGTACCTTGACCATTTTACTTCTTTGCCCCTTTTGTACTCAGCTGCCAGATTGGAACCGACCCCGGCTTGGATCTCGACCATTCTTCTGATTAACCCTTTTATGCTTCGTTGCCAAACTAAACCTCGGCTCTCGGACTACGACTTGCACGGTGCTCCGCACCCCTGGCACCCATGCCACTCGGTGCCCACCAAGTCTCTGTCTCCATCTCCAGAGGCTTCAAGGACCAGAGGTGCAAGGGAGGCCTCCCAACTACTTCGGTCTCACCTCAGGTACGTGGCCCTTGACACCACCCTTTCAGAATGCAATAGCCCAGTGGGGAGGATTCCCCCAATCCACCGCGAGTGTGCAGATGGGGAATTGTCATTTAACCAACAGTTAAGGTCCTAACCCAAAACCTCAACCGAACCCCTAATTCTAAAATGTATCTTGACACTGTCCTCAAACACTTTTGCGAATTCCAGGACCCACTCTCTCACTTTGGATAGGGTGCAATGGAACGTTTTGCTTTCCATGTTCTCGGGAAGTGAGAGGACATCCTTCCATAGTGAGGGAATCCATGGTTGTCCTCAGAACTGGAGTCTCCACTGGAAGATTCCCCCTCGATTTCTCTGCTAGTGAGCACCCAAAATTTGGGATTCTTTCACTCACTCTTGGTGACCATGATCACCAGGACAAATAGAGAGGCTGAATCTCCCTAACGGAGAGACCCAGACAGCAATACAAACCTGACAGGGGTTCTTATCCCTCTCCACTCAGTTCAAAAATGAGCACAAAAACTATTGACATTGAAACATTAACTAATGCAGCTGATCCCTACAAATGTAGGGCGAGGCCTGGAGCAATAGAAATGTCATGAAAATAGTGAAGGGCCAGCATGACAGGGAGAAGGGGAGGCAATGAAAGGGTTAAGGAAGGTACAGTTGTAGAAGCAGGAAAAAGGATTGTCTGGGAAAAGCAGGAAAGGGTTGGGTCAGCAGGTGAAGAAGCAAATGTACAGTAATACCTTGGATTAAGAGCAGAATTTGTTCCAGAAACATGCTTGTAATCCAAAGCACTCGTATATCAAAGTGAGTTTCCCCATAGGAAATAATGGAAACTCAGATAATCTGTTCCACAGCCACTGTTGGTCTATGCAGTACCGCATGTGGCCATAGGTGTGGGGTTACTGGAGACAAAGGAACCGAGTGTCTCCAAACATCACCGGCGCCCCCGCACCTCTGGCCAAATGCGGTACTGCACACCTCAGCAGCTTGAATCCTGCGAAAAGCTCGCAAAGCGAGTCAACATTAATATTAAAAAAATAAATAAAATAAAAATAGCTTGCATTGCAAGATGCTCATAAACCGCAATCCGAAGTTCCACTGTATAAGTCAACCTTTGGACACACACACACACACACACACACACACACCTGTTAGAACGTATGTAAACCCTATCATTCAATGTCTGGTATTTGCTTCCGTTTTGGTCTGTAAAAGACTCAATTGAAGGAGTTTTGCTATATTTTCTTATACAAAAATATACCTATTGATCCTGACAGAAATCCTGCCAGCTGATCACTTCCTGTGCTTTCTGCCTGTTCTGCTCTCCAATCAGTTATATTGTCCCCAGCTATCTTTGTAGACTATAGAATACACGGAAGTGAGGAGACGGGGGGCGAATGCGATGAGATTCTGCCCACAAATTGCAAAAGCGGCAAATTGTGGGACGCCCGTGTGTTCCCGATGCGCTGCCCATCAATTTTATTAGCACCCCAAACGCACAGTGATTTCCCCCATGATTCATCGGGTGACAAAATCGCACAGACAGAATCGCAGGTCGCCCCAAAAGAAATACAGGAGCTTCTTTTGGGCAACGGGCATCCTGCCATTCTATTTGGACATTTTACTGCAATGGTCACCCCCATATGTGGAGATGTGAACGGAAACTTGGGTACAGTAAGTGAGCATTGTCATCCTAGGACAGGAAGTGTGTTACTGGCTAAATCACAAGGTTAAAAAAAAAAAAAAAAAAAAAAAAAAAGGAAAAAAGTCCAAATAAATATAGACACCACATCTAAGGATTGGCATACTGAAATACAATATATTTTTGTACTTTAGTTTTGATCGGCAAGGGGTTAAAGCCTACCACCCGCTTCAGTTATACTGGACCCCGGCCAGGGTTGTGGGGAGGAGTCCAGGGCCAGACTGGGAATGAAAACCAGCCCTGGAAAAAAAAAAATTCATACCAGCCCCACAGCATAACGTCATTATTTTCTTGTTCATGACAGACAGACTTCTTCCATTCGGCCCGAGAATAGGAGAAGAAATCAGCGGTGCTGCGCTGCCGTGTGTGGTGCCGCACGGGCCGAATGCATGTAGAAATCATGCTCCTCCCCTCACTCAGGCAGTAATATCTGTGTGTGCGGCACGGATCAGAAGAGATACAGGCACGCGCGCCGCACACACAGGCTGCATTGCTAAGAGCGGCGGCCGCCTCTGCTGGTTTTTTTTTGCTGCGCTGACACTGCCAGCCAAGCCCCGACTCTAAAGCGGCCCCAGAGCACTGAGAGCAAACGGCCTACCGGGAAATTTCCCGGTAGACCAGTCCGGCACTGGATGAGTCCCTTTTCATCAACACGGGGACATGGTGCTTTGAGGGGAGAACTGAGCGATCAAACACCGCCGATCACCCAGTTCTCCCTGCCGCTCTGAGCAGAGAGCCGTGACTGCCTGCTCTGCCCCTCCAGTGCTCACTGGAGCATTGAGCTGTGGAGGGGGCAGCTGGCTCAGGCTCCCAGTGGATCACCAAGGAGGCTGAGCCGGGTGGCAGTCCAGGTTTCTCTTTTGTTACTTCCCTTCTATCACGCTGTCTGATTTTTAAAATATCAGTGGCTTTATATTACAGTACAGGCCCACGTTAAATATTTTCACCCTATGAAATAAATCTCTTACCTGATTATAGGTCGCAGGGCTAGATTCAGACTTGTAATCATATCCAGCGCATAGACACAGGACAGCGTTATGGTCAAGGTGTCATTCTTCATGATTATCGCTCCAGTGTGCAACTTAATGGCAATCGTGCTCCGATATGTGACATGGCTTCCATTTTTCTACAGAAATAAACAAGCATTTATTTCCATATTATATTTTTAGAAACCTGTGCCTTGGTGATTTATGTGAAATGCATATTGTAATAAAAATCAAGCCACCCTTTTGCCTGGGTATGACATCTGTCTATAGAGATGGGATGGTCAGAGGGTGGAGCACATGGGGGGGGGGGGGGTGAAGTCTCACAATTTTGGGATGTTACTCTATATTAACAGAGCTTTTTGCTCAGTCGTAGGGGTGAGCCTATTGAAGAAATAATAATGGCACTTACCAAGGTTTGAACTCCGCATCCGCCTTCGTGTAGCGCGGCCAGAACTGAGAATGTATTTGTGGAGTCGTTATCCTCAAAGCCAAAGCAGCCGCTGTCCTTTATATTCTCCGGACCGAAATAGGTGTCCAAATCCTTCATCTGACACTTCTGGAAGGAGGCTCTCATCTCGTTCAGTCCACAGGTCAGCTCAGGGCGAATGTCTGACAATCCTTGATACACAACATGTTCAGATATCACATCAACGTTCAGAGGTCCCATTCCATGTTTGAACATAACCGAGTATTTGTGTTGTCTGGTGTTTTTTACAATGTAATGGAGGAAGGCAAAAAAGCCCCTAGGGGGTGGGACTTTAAGGCGCTCAAAGGTAGTACAATAGAGTAATTTGTCAAATTAAATTTATATATAGAAAAGGTTAATATCAAAAACGTGGAATGAACATGGCCTAAAATCACTGGAAATACATCATGACCAGAGAACATAATATAATAAGATATCCTTCACCCGATGAGTTTCAGAGATGACTATCATCTCCTTCATCAGGGGTTAGGGTGATGCAGCCCTGTGAACGCTGTTCATACAGGACAACCAGCTCTTAGCATTATTTTGAAACCCAGGACTGCGTTCTGTATGCATTAGAGATCTAACAAGCAGGACCCTGTCTGTCCAGCCTCAGTGTTTTTTGGTTTCTAACAGGGGCAATACTGGTTTAAAGCCCCTTTCACACATTGGTTCCCTTTCTACATCTACAATAGCTGCAAAGTGGGTGAATCCAGTGGGGACGCTACTCTAGACTCTAACGCGTTTCTGTTTTAATATAACATGAAATCTATACATGCCTATGACTGCAACTAGTACAACTGATATCCTACTAACCCCTGATGAAGGAGATGATAGTCAACTCTGAAACACGTCGGGTGAAGGATATATTGTATTGTTATGTTCTCTTGTCATGATGTATTTCCAGGGATTTAGGCCATGTTCATTCCACATTTTTGATTTTAATATTTTTCTATAAATACATTTTAGAAATTACTCTGTTGTACTACGTTTAAGTGCCTTTAAAGTCCCACCCCTAGGGGATTTTTTGCCTTCCAGTTATTCAGGGATGTGGCACGTTAGGGAATAGTGATCATCAATATATCTTTTCTTAATGTAATGAAGGAGGTACTGTAAATCCTCTCCAAGGCTGGGTTTGCGCTATTGTGAAGTGGATGAGGGTTTTCCCTGCATTCAATTCGCATGTCAGGAGATTGTGATTGGCTCTCTATGGAGCCGGTTCACACATCTCCGCAGAGGCTCCAGTGCGAATTGTACGGGAGTCCTGTGCATCTTTTGGTCCATGTCAGCCCACAAGTCTGGCTGAAATCGGACCTGAAACAGTAAATGGGAGACACATCGGACCCCCTGCTGTGAGCCGCTCTAGTGTGAATCCAGCCTTAAAGTGATACTAAAGGATTGTTTTTTTTATTTTAAAGTGGAAGTAAACCCCCCATCGTTTTCAGCCAAGGAAGCTGCCATCGTTGCCTCTGTTTAATCTTCAACTGCCACATGTGATCCGTTATGACACCAGCCATTGGATGGTTTGACTGTTTGGTTGAGAGCACAGCCAATGTGCAGTTAGCATTCCCGGCATGCCTTTTTTTTTTTTAAACTGTTAAAATCGATGGGTTTACTTCCGCTTTAAATAACAAACATGTCATACTTACCGCCACTGTTCAGCTCGTTTTGCACTGAGTGGCCCCAAACATCCATTTCTGGGGTCCCTCGGCGGCTCTTCCTGCATTAGATAACCCCCTAGAAGAAGCACTCTCCTGGGGATGGGGGTTGTTACCTTGCGGGCACGCTCCTGAATCCAGCATTTTCTGCTGAGTGATCGGCTATGGCCGCCAGCTGTATCACGGGAGCTCCCCCGGCAAACACTTCTCACCATGTGAGGGGAGCTCGCATGAACGTGAGGTTCTGGTGGGGGGGTAGTGGAGACAGCCGCCGAGGGACCCCAGAAGAAGACCAGGTTTGGGGGCCACTGTGCAAAACGAGTTGAACAGTGGAGATAAGTATAACATGTTTACAATTTTTTTTACAATTTTGTTTTCTCCTTGACTGACGGCCCTGATGAGGCTGCACTAATATGTAGAATTGATGATGGGCATCGATAGGCAGCACTGAAGGGCACTGGTAGTTGGCAATGATGGGTACTGATAGGCAACATTGATGAGGAGGTACTGGCAGGCATTACTGATGGGCATCTGAAGGGCACTGACAGGCGTTACTGATTGATCATCAGAGGTGCCAATGTGCTGATCATCAGCGCACATCCCACCCCCCCCCCCCCCCCTCTGACAGGAGAGCCACCGATTGGCACTCCCAGTCAGCACAAACCAAGGAAAGCAGATTACCGGCACTTCCTGGTTCATGCTGTAATTAGCCCACAGCTGATCACGTGGTAAAGAGCATCTGTCAGAGGCTCCTTACCACAATTGGAGTAGATGTGGTGTGTCAGTGACAGCACCACCGATCGCTGCGCTGCACACCCTCACGGGGGCGCACCAGCTTGTTATCCTAAAATACGTCATACGACATCAGTCAGGATAACTGAACCACTTTCCGGCCATCATTAGGCCAGGCAGGAAGTGGTTAAGGGGGGTGAGACAGGGCGGTGTCTTATTCCTACATACTTTTGTTAATAGGTGTCCCTTGTTCCCATCTCAAAAAGTCAGGAGGTGTGCCATGATACAGGTCACACATGAAGTTTCAAGTTGGAGAACTTTACAAGTAAAACAACCTCTTGCATTCGAGGTGGATGTTGCAGCAGTGGAGGACCTTAGATCTACAACAGCTTGAAGCTAAACAAGACCTTGCAGCCCCCTAAGAACCAAGGAAGAGCCCTGAGGAAGAGGGGGGGGGGGTCCCTTTAAAATGTATCAGATGTTTGAGTGTCTTTCCCATGTTAGGATTAGAGTAGTGGACCAGGTGATGTGGGACACTGGATAATTGATGGGCTTGATATCATATGCCGTTTGTCAGTACACATTTCATATCATAGGAACTAAACGGCTGATATTACACAACATTTAACCTGCTCTTAGGAAGTGAGGATTTAGGTAAATGCATTTAAATATTCATTCCATGACTACAAGCCCCGTACAGACAATCGGACTTTCCGACAAAAAAAAAAAAAAAAAAATGATTTTTGTTGGCTCCAACTTGTTGTCTTGCATACACACGGTCACACAAATGTTGGCCAACAATTACGAACGTAGTGACGTACAAGACATACGAGCCGATAAAAAGGAAGTTTAATAGTCATGTGATATCTCCATTACGAACGCTAATTTTACAAGACCAATCGCTTCCGGCTTGTACTTGATTCCGAGCATGTGTGAACTTTTGTGCGATGGACTTATGTACACATGATCGGAAAGTCCGTCAACAAAATGTTTTCGGGTGGAAAATTTGAGAACCTGCTAGCCAACCTTTGTTGGCGGAAAGTCGACAAAAAAAAGTCCGATGGAGCGTACACACGGTCAGACTTTCCGACAACAAGCTCACATCCAACATTTCCCGTCAGAAATTTGCAGCATAAGAGAACAGCGAGATCCACATGTACTATACGTACTGGAAACTTTATACTGATCCTTGCAGGAACATCTTCCACCTTTGTCCCCCAAAATCCATTCCTCATTTGCTGCACAGAATCCTTGAACTGCAAGTGGATCTACCAAAAAACAGGAAAAAAAAAAAAAAATATGACCATCGCTTAATGATGCAAACAAAGGAGACATACAGTAATACAGGGAGAAAGTAAACAACTAGAAATGTGCAACATATCTCTGCAGCAGAAAAGAGACAAAAAACATTCCTAGGGTTATATGCCAGGGCCGGTGCTACTACTAGGCAGGGTGCAGCCATGGCATGTTCTAACAAGAAGGTGGCATGTAAAGAAACGGACCCCCTGCAGTGGCTGAATGCCTGTGGGAGGGAAGAGGAGGAGATGCCGGCTGCAGGAGGGAAATGGAGGGGGGGGGGGGGGGAAATCAGCTTCTTAAATTTAAAATTTGTTTAGTCATTTACATTAAATTTATTTTGTTACATTTGTTTAATCCGTTCATAATCATTCAAATCTAGTCAAAAGGTTTTTGAATTCTAATAGTTTAATTTACAAAAAGAATAAAATGAAAAAAAATATAAACAGAAAACAAAAAAGGATAGAAAATAAAACAGAATGGAATAGATTAGAGGAATACAATTGGGGGAAAAAAAAAAAAAAGGAGAATTAGGCTGCGTTCTTCACACGTGTATGACAAATGCGCTGACATTGTGAGCACATGTCACATGACATATGCAAATCAATGTTTCCCTATGAGAGCCGTCTTAACTGGTCTGACACAAGTCCGGCCAACTTTAAAAAAAGATTCCTGCACTACTTTGGTCCAACTTTGATCCCACTTCAGCCCATTGAATATCACCAAAGTCGGATAAAAGTTGCATCAAAGTTGGATTGTTGTCTTAAAGCGGAAGTAAACCCATCCATTTAAAAAAAAAAAAGGCATGCTAACTGCACATTGGCTGTGCTCTCAACCAAACAGTCAAACCATCCAATGGCTGGTGTCATAATGGATCACATGTGCAGCACTGTGGCAGTTGAAGATTAAACAGAGGCAAAGATGGCAGCTTCCTTGGCTAAAAACGATAGGGGGGTTTACTTCCACTTTAACTGATCTGACTTTGGCATTCGACTTGTGCTCTGAGGATCTTGAAAGGGAACTCCATGCCCAATAAAAATCAAAGTCATCGGGTTCCCCCTGCAAGACCACACCAGGCCCTTTTGTCTGGTATGGATTTTAAGGGTAACCCCCAAGCTGAAAAAAAATAATAAAATAAGTGTGGGGATCCCTCCAAAATCCATACCAGACCCTTAGCCAAGCATGCAGCCTGGTAGGTTAGCAAAGGGGGTGGGGGATGAGTGAGTGCCCCCCCCCCTCCTGAACTATACCAGGCCACATGCCCTCAACATGGGGGGGGTGCTTTGGGGCAGGAGGGGGGCCTGCGCACACCCACCCCAAAGCACATTGTCCCAATGTTAATGAGGACAAGAGCCTCTTCCTGACAACCCGGGGGTTGTCAGTCTGCAGGCGGGGGACTTATCGGAATCTGGAACAATCCCAGATCCCAGCCCCCCCACCATATGTGAATGCATATGGGGTATATTGAACCCCCTACACAAAAAACAAACAAATACAGTACACAGGTTTTTGACAAAATAATTAAAGCAGAGCTCCACCCTAAAGTGTAACTTCCGCTCATTGGAACCCCCCCCCTCCGGTGCCACAATTGGCACCTTTCAGGGGGGAGGGGGGGGTGCAGATACCTGTATAATACAGGCATCTGTACCCACTTCCGGGCATAGATAGCCGCAGAATCTGCGGCTATTACGCCACTTCCTGCGGGGCCCCCGCTGTCTGATGGAAAACACACAGATCCCAGAGACCGTTCTTATTGCACAGAACGACTCACGCATGCGCAGTAGGGACCGGGAAGTGAAGCCCCAATTTACATACCGAAAATGGCGGCGGCAGCACCCGAGAGCCGATCGATAGATCGGGCTTCGGGTGCCGACATTGCGGGCACGCTGGACAGGCGAGTGTCCATATTTTAAAAGTCAGCAGCTGCAGTATTTGTAGTATTTCGCCGGACTCCCTCTTTAAATCAGCTCCAACGTCTCTTGCAATTTCTTCTCCCCTCAATGGCTCTTCTCCGTCTTCTGGCGATGTCTTCTTCCTCTGCCGGTTCTCCTCCGCTCTCCACTGATGTCTTCTGGCCCTCTCCAGTTCTTCTCCTTTGTCTGCTATCATCTGCCAGGTCTCCTCTCTGTTCCTCATCCACCGGCTTAGCTGAGACCCGTACGAAGCTGGATTCGGCTTTGATTGGGTCTCCGATGCAAGACCCCGGAAGCAATGTCACTTCCGGTTTACTCGGCTGCCAATTTTAAAAAAAAGTTACAGTATTCAGAACGCCAATTTTGGTGATCAGTAAGCACCCTGTCCCCACATGCTCACACAAAGAAAATGCATACGCAAGTTGCGTCTGCAAATGTAAACGGTGTTCAAATTACACATGCACCTCCTCCAACTCTAACCGTTAAATATTTTTAAAGCGTTGACTATGGAGGTTTTTTTTTTGGCACTGTAGTTTGTCGCCTCTCCTCAAGTGTGCGCAATTTCAAAGAGTGACATGTTAGGTATCGATATACTTGGAGTAACATCTTTCACATTATATAAAAATTGGGTCATCTTTACTGCTTCGTTTTTTTTTTTTTTTTAATTCATGAAAATGTCTTTCACTTTCGTTATCCTTTTATGTAAAACGTCCTACAAATTATTAGTTATGCCAATTTATCGTGAGCTGTAGGTTTTTTGAGGCCTGATAATTTAAGGGCTCTTTTGAGATAAAAAAAAGGTTAAGAAAGGCCGCCCTAACAGACAGCACAGTAAAAATGCTGGGCATTAAGTGCAGTGGTTGGCTTTCATTTAGTTAGACTAAAGCCAACAAAAACTGAGAATTCAGAAACATTCAACAAGTCCAGTTAATCTTGATTTGCTACTTCTGGGTCTTCCACAACCTGGACGACCTTAATAGACATGACACTTTTTTTTTTTAAACGAGGAAAAGGAAATGAGTCACTTACCTGTACAAAAGGACAATTTACATCCTGGCCATGGAGTTCCCATTATTTTGTACACGTGGTATCCCAGGGGACAAGCCTTAACCTGGATGGTGTATGTCCAGAAGCAGCAGTTATCCCAACTGGCACAAGCCGTGCGATTCACAATGCCGTCTCTAATCACCGGATGTGTTCCCTTCATCCACATGGTAGCGGCCGTATTACATACATCTCTGGATACACAGTATTCTGGTACACGAATACCTCCACTACCAACAAACCGATACCATCCATTCTTGGATTTATCACAGTTTGGGTTGGAGGATTGTGGGTAGTTTACACTTCTCCAGGGCTCATCAAGCACAATGTGGTTTACACAAGGATCAGCTTCACAATGGACCCCGTCCCAATTGTATCCATCAGGACACTGCGCTAAGGGATCAACTCTGTTCAGGCTACGATCGTCATGCTGTCTGATGGGTACACAGGAACCTTCTGAGAAGATAAAACCACTTGGACAGAGGCAGGTATAAGAGCCAAATGTGTTCTGGCATGTGCCAGCAGAGCATTTGTGTGTCCATACATGGGCACACTCATCAATATCGGAACAGCTGAATCCGTCTCCAACGAAGCCGTCCTTGCAGACACATTGCACATAAGCGGCATGTTCCTCACACCGAGCGCTTAGATGGCATTCTGAACAAGATACTGCAGCTGTTGAAAGCAAGGAAAGAAAAAGATCAATAATCAGACTGGCACCAATAACATCCATCTTATTATCCCATCTCAATGGGCTCTATTCTGACTTCACAAATGCTGCTTCCCTGTCTGATTACTGGCTGCCTATTATCAAAATTCAAATAATGAACTACAACCTGCAATGTCTGCTCCAATCTGACTCCTCAATACTTTTTATTGCCAATTTCCACATAGCAGTGTATAGTGTGTGGGTCAACACATTTCCATTCTGTAGTCTGCTGTCTATGAAAGCAAACAGTCACTTCCAGCACTATGAGGTCTTCCTTAGTGTAGAGCGGGGGGGGGGGGGGGGGGGGGGGTCAGCAATCAGTAGACCATGGACAGGTGACTGGTAGATCGCGGACTACTTGTAAAGTTGGAGCTGTGGTAGGGAGCAAGAGCCGGATAAGCCAATGCCTCCTCTGCAGTGCCGACTCCTGTCCCATGCGCAGCGATACCAACTGCACTCCACCTCTTATGCCATTTAAAGGTCTCCAGAGTGGTGCCAGCAGCAGGAAAGATGATATCTTCAGGTCAGTGTGAAGCAATACACCGGGCATAATAGCATAGGGGTGCTTTCACACACACCGTGGGTGCAGTGTACCTGCGGCTTTGCTTCTCTTAGCCTTAGACTTCTGTTATATCCTGTTACCTCCTCACCACCTGATTTAAAACCATGATTACGATACGGTAATACAGCAATTAGGAGGTTTAAATCACGTCTGAGGAGGCGACACTGTGACCCGTGTTGTTCAGGTAGATCTCCACCTTAAGGACCACCGCCGTTGTTTGACGCTCCGGTGGTCTCTGCCGCTTACCAGACCTGCCGGCAGCGATGGAGACAATTGGGTCCTCTTTCCTGACAGGCATGGAGCCGAGTGAGGGAAAGATGGCCCCCACTCAGCTCCACACCATTGGATGGTGGAAGCGACGTCAAATGCCACTTCCACCCAATGGTCTTAAAGGGTATTTTTTAAAACATTTTTTTTTATTGTATTATTGAGAGCAATAATTCTAGCAAAAGACCTCCAACTCTAACCTGGTAACCGTTACAAGCATCGCCTATTGATTTTTTTTTTTTTTTTTTTTTTAAAAGGTACTAAAGTGTGTTACCAATCCATGGGTAAGCACAATTTCAAAGCATGACATGTTAGGTATCTAAAAAAAATAAAAATAAAAAAATGAATGAAAGCGTCTTTTTTCACCCCCAAAAAAAATTGCATTAGACAGGCAGACACTCTTGAGTATAAGCCAAGTTTTTCAGCACATTTTTTTGTGCTGAAAATGCCCCCCTCGGCTTATACTCGAGTCAAGCACTTTTCTGCAGCAGAGAATGACATTTTCCGACCCGACTTTGGTGCTAGGAACCCCAAATGGTGTGCAAACCCAGTGGGACTAGCACATATCCAAAGATGGGGTTCCTAGCACCAAGTGGCCCTGAGATATGGGGCCCCAAAGTCGGTTCGGAAAAAGGCATTCTCTGCTGAATTGCAAAGTGCTTGACATTTTCCGAACCGACTTTGGGGCCCCGTATCTCGGGGCCACTTGGTGATAGGAACCCCATCTATCCATTAGATATGTTGTAGTATTAGTTTCACTGGGTTTGCACAGCAAATTTGGGGTTCCTAGCACCAAGTGGCCCCAAAAAATCAGTCAACTGTGTCCATCTACAGCAATGTCCAGAGACCCCAAATTTTGGCTGCTAGGGGGCATCTAGGAATCCTTAACTACCAAGTTTGAAGTTCGGGAGACCTATGGCTGCAAATGGGCACAGTGAGGCTGCAAATGGGCACAGTGAGGCTGCAAATGGGCATTGTTGACCATCTTTTCCACTTACAGTAGCTGCGCATTTCTCAGCCTAGGGTTATACTCCAGTCAATAAGTTTTCCAAGTTTTTTGTGGTAAAATTAGGTGCCTCGGCTTATCTTGGGGTTCAGCTTATACTCGAGTACAGACGGTGAATTGAAACAGAAAGCCAGGAAAGACTATGTGGGTTATTTGCAAAAGACAAATCCACTTTGCACTGAAAGTGCAGTCACTGTAAATCTGAGGGGTAGATCTGAAATGAGGGGGGGAAGCTCTGCTGATTTTATCATCCAATCATGTGCAAGCCAAAATGCATTTTTTTTTTTGGTTTCCTTGCATGTCCCCCTCGGATCTACAGCGACTGAACATTCAAGTGCACTTGTATAGCAAAGTGGATTTGCCTTTGGCACACAGCAGGACCAGGAGGAAGAGGAGAGACATCCAGCTTCTCATTGTGGAATCTCCTTTCTGTATCGATCCTTCATCAACACAAACTTCTCCAAACAACGGTTTCTTCACAAGTGCGATGTCAGCTTTACTTTTATACGGTTTCCTTACAATACGGGAAAAACTTGAAATGCCTCTGACCACAAGGTCTTCCCCCATACTCCACCATTGTTAGGACATCAAATATTCCAGACATTCCTTATTAGGGAAATACCACATTCTTTGTGGATTTGCCTTTAGTAAAAAAAAAACCTTTGGGTTGTGTCCAGGATGGGAGATCTATTTGTCCCAGCTTCCTGTACACTGATTGCTTTCCTTCCTAGGCTGTGTAGTGAGCTTGTTTGGGCTCATTGAGGGTTAACAAGCTCTGGTGTAACAGATAAAGCACTCAATAAAACTCCCAGATTGCTTGGGGGGGGGGGGGGAATGCTCCACCCCGAATCCAAATTCCCCATTAAGACTGAAGGTTCTCCTAGGGCAGTGCTTCTCAACACCTGTCCTCAGGACCCACTAACGGGCCAGATTTTAAAGTATTACCTTGGGGAGATGCAGACTAGAATACTGCAATCACTGAGCAGCAAATGTGATGCGTTTCAGTTATCTTGCAAACCTGGCCTGTTAGGCCCCATACCCGATTCGATTTTAGTCTTCCGATTTACCACAACCATGTAGTGCAAGGGCCTCCCTGATTGCAAACAAATTGAAAATCTTAAGGTTTGACCTCATATTATATGGTTTTGGTAAAGCTGAAGACAAAAAAAATCTGCAGAAAATCTAATAGTGTGTATGGGGTCTTAGTCGGTCCTGAGGACAGGAGTTGAGAACCAGTGTCCTAGGGAATCCTCTGCGATTGTGAGAGAGTTCTTCTGAGTTTCACTTAGCAGGGTACATTACTAATAAGACTGAACCTTGGGGGTACACCACCACCAACACTGAACCTTGGGGGTACACCACCACCAACACTGAACCTTGGGGGTACACCACCACCAACACTGAACCTTGGGGGTACACCACCAACACTGAACCTTGGGGGTACACCACCAACACTGAACCTTGGGGGTACACCACCAATAACACTGAACAAATCACTAATAATTCTGGTCCTTGGGGTACACCACTAAACCTTAGGGTACACCACTAATAATTCTGGACATTGGGGTACACCACTGATAACCTTAGGCCATTCAGAGTAAGAATCATTAACCACAACTCTCTGAATTCTGTCGGTTAGTAAGTTTTCTATCCAGTTACAAACTGATTTTTCCAAGCCTGTAGACTTTACCTTACACATGAGCCTTGTGTGTGGGGGGAGGGGGGGGGGGGGGACTGTGTCAAATGCTTTTTGCAAAATCAGAGTATACCACATATACCGCCACCCCTCTGCAGGATCTACCCCTCCCTTGTTGGGTCTGTAGAGGTTTTATTGAGGAATGGATCTAGACTCTCCATATGGTGTCTGCTCTCCACCATCAATCACTATGCCATAGACCACTCCGAACCCTCCCATCCAGGTTTAACCACATCAGTTGACCTGAATCTACTCACCAGCTATCCCATGAGGAGCACACAGCAGGACCAGGAGGAAGCTGAGACACATCCTCCTTCTCATTGTGGAATCTTCCATCTGTATCAATCTTTCCTAGTGCATCATGGCAGCATACTTATGGGTTGTGACTCCGCCCCCACAACCTGATAGGCCTGGTTAACTATAAATCAAAGACAGACCCAATAGCCCCCCCCTTTTTTTTTTTTTTTTATCTCTCTGTCACCTGATCAGGATTGAAATCGCGAGGGATCCCTTACCGTTTATTACCTCAGCCAGGTTCAGCCACTCCTGGGTGGAAGTCCTTCATGTACAGCCTCTAAATGAGCTAGATGGTTGGAGATAGACATGTGCAATGTGTTTAGTTTCTATTCGTTTTCCGTTAAAATTCGTTATATTCGTTCATTCGTTATCGTACGAATGATTCGCAAAAAATTTTAACGAATTATCGAATCGAACGAATATGAAAAACAACGAAAATCCGAAATAACCAAATTAGAAAAAACGAAACTAGGAAAGAAGAAAATCCGAAAAACGAAAACAGGAACAAACGAAAATAAAAATGAACGAAAAAATTTGTACATTCGTAACTCTTTTTTTCGATTCGTAATTTTCCGTGTCTCTTACAATGTAATAATAGCATACACATTACATAAAATTATGAATTATGCTCCGATTACGAATCTACGAAAACAATGTTACGAAAGTACGAATAAATAAATCTTACGAAAGTTCGAATGTAACTAAATCTACGAAAATACGAATGCGTCCGAATTTCGAATAAACGAAAATTAAACTAACGGAAAAACGAATCAACTAAAAAATAACTCTTACGAAAATACAAATCGTTACGAATACGAACACCGACGACTTACGAATTTACTAATCAACGGAAACGAAACGAAACAAATTTTTCTATTGTGCACATGTCTAGTTGGAGCCCCATTCTGGTGGTCTGGGGGGGCATATTTCAGCCTCTCCTGGTGGAAGTCCTTCCTGTACAGCCTCTAAATGAGCTAGATGGTTGGAGTCCCATTCTGGTGGTGCAGTCTTCTCAAAGAAAGCTTTAAACAAGCTTTGACGTAAGTGACAGCGTTTTCCTTTTTTATTTCCATATGCTTTTTACTTCTTTTCTCTGTGTTATGGGCATTTGCCATTCCCAAGATGGCTGCAGCAGTGTGAGTACACTCTGAGCATGAGAGGCAGGAAGTGATGCGGCCTCTGTGTTTCCTGGCTAGAGCTTTTCCAGGATGGTGATCTGAACAGGCTCAGGGACTGATATCGTCACTAATGGCAAATGTGAGTTCTAAATGGTTTTATGGCTTTCACCTGTGTTTTTCCCCATCTCCTTCTCAGTGTTGCTCTAGGTTCATTGTGCTTTTTATGGTGTTCACCTGGGCTCTTCCTATCCCCTTTTCAATGCTTGCTCTGGGATCACTGTGTTGGGCTCAGTTTCCATTAGTGCGACTTGTCACTGCAAAGTCGCATGACAAGCCGTACCCCATGATTTCCAATGAGTTCCGTTCATATCTGTGTTTATAGACCTTAAGAATACAACAGGCATTGCTTCAAGGCGCATCAAATTTGCGGCAAAATCATGCGACTTTCAGGTCGCAATAGTAGAGACTTAGCATTATGCTGTTTTTCATTTCAGTCTGCTGCTTTGCTCCGTTTCTATGGGAAACGCTGTCCAGTCAGACCACCCCCTGCATTTAAGGTATAGGGATTAGGTAAGTAGTCAAGATTGGGAAAAAGAGAGCCAATAGCTATAGTCCTGTGAGGACTACAAGATGGAGGGAGCCTTCTGACGGTCAAGACAAGTCACCATCTAAGAACGGACATCAATGAGGCAATGTTGATTTAACTACTTCTTGACTTAACCACTGTATATATACAGCCGGGTGGGAGCCTTCTACTTCTGATAGGATGTTCCTGAACGTCCTTCAGAAGTAGGGGGATCGCGCGCATTCCCGTGCAGGCGGCGCAAACCCGATGCGCTCGTGTCACCCGGACACGGCGCATCTCGGATCAGCAGGAGGGCTCTGTGATTGGCCCTCCTGATCACATGACGGCCGTGTCCAATCACAGCCGTCATGTGATGTAAGCAAACAGCCGGTTGCTAGGCAATCGGCTCTCCTCTCCTCACACGGAAGTCGTCGCTGAGGAGAGGAGTGCGGATCGCTGCAGCCGGCTGGGGATCAGTGAGTATGAGCTGTTTTTTTACAGCTTTTTACTCACTAAAAACACATGTCCCCAAATAATAAAAACACATGTCCCCAAATAATAAAAACACATGTCCCCAAATAATAAAAACACATGTCCCCAAATAATAAAAAACACATGTCCCCCACATATGTCCCAGTAAAATCACATGTCCCAATTATTATCTGCACACATATGTCCGTGATCACCTGCACACATCTGTACATGATCATTTGCGTACATATGTCCGTGATCACGCGAACAAATTATTATACACTTAACGAAATTTTTTCAACTAAAAACATGTAGCAGAATACATTTTGGCTTAAATTTATGGCAAAATTGATTTTATTGGATTTTTTTAAAAAAGAAAGGAGAAAATATATATTTTTTTCAAAATTTCCACAATTTTTTCGCTTATATCGCGAAAAATAAAAAACGGAGTCGTGAATAAATACCACCAAACTAAAGCTCTATTTGTGCAAACAAAATGATAAAAATGTTAATTTGGGTACAGCGTAGCATGACCGCGCAATTGTCATTGTAAGTGCGAGAGCGCTGAAAGCTGAAAATTGGTCTGGGAAGGAAGGGGGCGAAAGTGCCCAGTATTGTAGTGGTTAATCTCATCACCTCACCCCTCATCATTGCTCCCCGTTTACAAACCTCACAAGTTACCAGCCCTAATGGTCGCTGCATTTGTTGTGGAAGGTCATTGCCTGCCAAGCTAGTATGTCAAATCCTGCCTAGAACAAGCACTATACTAGACATGTGCAATTCCTTTATTTTTATTTTTCGTTTTCCGTTTTTTTTGTTCGTTCGTTTTCGTACGAATGAACCAATTCATTCGAATCGTACGAATCTGATTAACGAATCCGAAAAACAACGAAAATCCGAAAAACCAAATTGGAACGAATGTACGAATGAAGAAAATCCGAAAAACGAAAAAAGGAACAACGGAAAAATTTGTACATTCGTAACTTCTTTTTTTTTGTTGAATTGGTAATTTTCCGTGTCCCTTACAATGGTGCTGCTTAACGTGCTTCGAATGGATTGAACGAAAAAATTCGTACGTTCGTAACTTTTTTTTTTCGATTCGTAACTTTTTTTTTCGATTCGTAAATTATTAAAATTTAATAATAGCATACACATTACATAAAATTATGAATTATGCTCCGATTACGAATGTTACGAATGTACGAATAAATACAAATGTGTCCGAATTTCGAATAAACGAATCAACGAAAAAATAACTCTTACGAATGTACGAATCGTTACGAATACGAACACCGACGACTTACAAATGTACGAATCGTCAAGAATACAAACACCGATGACTTACGAATGTACGAATCGTTACGAATCAACGGAAACAAAAAAAACGAAGCGAAAATAAACACATTTTTTTTGGAAACGAAAAAAATGAAAATAAACAATTTTTTTTTGTTGTGCACATCTCTACACTATACAGCCCTGCAAGGACCTCAAGACCAAGAGAGCCTGCTAAAAGCCAGAACCGTCACTGTTCAAAGCACAGACATACAGGCAACATTGATAACGGTAAGTAGGTATTCCCGCGCTACTATAGTGGTGTACCCAGGAAAAAATACGATAAAACAGTGGATATGTAAATATTAAAATTTAAGTAAATAAAGATAACATTTGGTTGCAGCAAACCACTGACAGGGGTGCAAACCCCACCCTATAAAATGTGTAAAAAAATCAATATATGGTGTTGCGCTCCAGATAAATATAAGCAATAGATTCTATAAAAGTAAAATATATCTGTGGATAGATATAAACAATAAAATCCTCTAAATAAAATGATATCTGAGTGTGGAGATCTTGCTAAAACAAATAATATTGTGCTAAAACCAGCCAAATAAATAAATAAATGTGCTAAAACATGGGATGATATTCAGATGCAGCAAATAAACACACTGGTGTTCAAATCCTAATCAGAGTTAATCTGTGCAAAATGGTGCAATAAATAAGCAATATTATTAACCACTTGCTTACTGGGCACTTAAACCCCCCTCCTATCCAGACCAATGTTCAGCTTGGGCTGTTGCACTTTGAATGACAATTACGCAGTCATGCTACACTGTACACAAATGACATTTTTATCATTTTTTCACACCAAATAGAGCTTTCTTTTGGTGGTATTTGATCCCCTCTGCAATTTTTTTTTTTTTTTTGTTAAAATTAAAAAAAAAAAGTTAATTAAAAAAAGTGTTTTTTTTTTTTTTTTTGTTATAAAAATTTTAAACGGGTAATTTTTGTCCGTCATTGATGTACGCTGATGAGGCGGCAGTGACGGGCACTGATGGGTTACACTGATAGGAAGCACTTTTAGGTGGCACTGATTGGCAGCACTTGTGGGCATTGACAGGTGGCACTTGTGGGCATTGACAGGTGGCATACATGAGGCATAACTGACCGATGTCCCTTTAAGATGAGCCGGTGATCGGCTTTTTTTTTTCTTCTCCGCTGTCAGCGTGAGGAGAAAAAAAAAAACCATCACAAGCTTTTGTTTTCATCATGTGATCAGCTGTCATTGGCTGACAGCTGATCACATGGTAAGGGGCCAGGACCCGCCCCTTACTCGGATCACTGATCACCCGAGTTTCAGTGACTCTGCTCCGCGTGCGCCCTATATGACGCGGGCAGGGAGCGTGCACAGGGGAGGACGTCATATGACGGCCTCCCGGGAATTGAGATGCAAAATGCGATAACACACACACACACGCACACTGTGATTGTCCAGAAAAATGGGTAAATATAAAGTGTGACAAGAAAAAAATCATCCACAGGGATGTAATGTGGCTGTGTAAAACTAGGTGACATGTAACATCCACAGAAATGGTGAATCTCCGTTTAACCCCTTCACTACCCGCCCATAGTCATATGACGTCCACAAGGTGGATCTCCCATCCTAGGTGGGCGTCATATGACGTCCTCCCATTCCTGGCCGCCTGGGGGGCGCGCGCGCGTGCGCCCGCGGCGTCGCTCGGGACCTGGTGCGAGTGCCCGGTGGCCGCGATGTCCGCCGGGTACCCGCGATTGCCCATTAAAACAACGGGACCATGCGGGACCGTGGAGCTGTGTGTGTAAACACACAGCTCCACGCCCTGTCAGCGGAGAGGAGACCGATCATGTGATCCCAGTACGGAGGAACACATGATCGGTCTCCTCCCCTTGAGTCCCCTCCCCCCACAGTTAGAATCACACATATAGGGAATACATTAACCTCTGCAGCGCCCCCTAGTGTTAACCCCTTCCCTGCCAGTCACATTTACACAGTAATCAATGCAATTTTATAGCAACGATCACTGTGTAAATGTGAATGGTCCCAAAAATGTGTCAAAAGTGTCCGAAGTGTCCACCGCAATGTCGCAGTCACGAAAAAAAAAAATCGCAGATCGCCGCCATTGCTAGTAAAAAAAAAAAATGCAATAAATCTATCCCCTATTTTGTAGACGCTATAACTTTTGCGCAAACCGATCAATATTCGCTTATTTCGATTTTTTTTTTTACCAAAAATATGTAGAAGAATACGTATCGACCTAAACTGAGGAAAAAACGTTTTTTTATATATTTTTTGGGGAAATTTATTATAGCAACAAGCAAAAAATATTGCATTTTTTTCAAAATTATCGCTCTATTTTTGTTTATAGCGAAAAAAATAAAAACTGCAGGGGCGATCAAATACCACCAAAAGAAAGCTCTATTTGTGGAAAAAAAGGACGTCAATTTTGTTTGGGTGTAACGTCGCACGACCGCGCAATTGTCAGTTAAAGCAACGCAGTGCCGAATCGCAAAAAGTGCTCTGGTAAGGAAGGATGTAAAATGGCCCGGTGTTGAAGATGCAGAGGAGATAGCACTCTATGACTGGATGTGTGCGAGGTGATCCAATCCGCACTCCTCTGGGTGCCCCGCAAATAACAGATGCAGTGGCTCCTTACCTCACTGCTGCAAGATAAACAGCATAGATCAATATTGCTCTCCTGAGCTCTGTATCCTGGGTGTGTATTGGGGATTGGTTTGTCCTTCTCACCACATCAGACGTATTATTTCACTCACTGAACATCAGGGGTATTTTTTTCACTTGTAGTCCTCCCAGATAGCAAACATGTAAATCATGGAGGGAAGAGGAAGGAGCCCCTGATAGTGAAGTATGTACAGTTTATTTAATAAAACCACATATAAAACACAGGGGTACTCACAATTTCAGACAGACAGAATTCAGTGTAAAAACGAGCGCCGTGTTCCGGACGTCGCTTCCGGTGTCCAAGTGTATTCTATTTTCCTACTAGTGTCGTCGCATCACATGACTTCATCAGGGAATAGAGTATATACACACAGAACATGTATTTAAATACTATATTCACTGACGAACATTTTGTTGTGGATACCTATGATTGAATAGAGCGTCGGCCATATTTCGGTAGATTAGGCTACAACCGCGGCCATTTTTCGTGTGACCAGATCGAAAATGTACTGGGACAGAATATAAAAACATAGATGAATAGAGCTGCGGCCATTTTTTGGTGCATAAGGCTACGACCGCGGCCATATTGGTTGGACTGGCAGGGGAAGTAAATATACACAATATAAAATTGAGATACATCTGTGATCATTTTCTGTGAGGGAGACATGCAGAAATTCTACTAATATCATGTTATATTATTAGCTCCACCAGCGGCCATTGTAAATGGATGAGTGGTGCAATCTACTTGCTGAAATAAATATAAAAAGGCACAGGAGTAGGAGCGAGAGAGCAGGGGGCAGCAACTATCTGCCTCTATGTATATTAACTCACACTATGTGTATTACCAAGCTAAGAGCGATTGTCAATAAAATCGCATATGATATATATAATGTTATCTTGTAGCCATAATAGAGTAAAAACAAGGATACTATTGGTCATGTAAACAAGAGCTGATGAACAGAATAAATCAGTTTCAGAGTGGGAAGAAATTGCATAAAATGCTAAAAGCGATTGTCAATAAAATTGCATATGATATGTATATATATATATATATATATATATATATATAATGTGTATATATATATATATGTGTATATATATATATATATATATATATATATATATATATATATATAATATATATATATATATATATATATATATATATATATATAAATATATTGCTGTCTTTAGCCATAATGGAGTAAAAACAAGGATGCTGTTGGTCATGTAAACAAATATTAACACACACTATGTGTATTAGACATGTGCAATTTGTTTCGTTTTTTTTCTTTATTTTCGTACGAATGAACGAATCGTACAAATCCGAAAAACAAATAAAATCTGAAAAAAACTAATTAGAAAAAACGAATATACTAATGAAGAAAATCCGAAAAAACGAAAACTAACGAAAAAATTTGTACATTCGTAACTTTTTTTTTTTGTTGAATTGGTAATTTTCCGTGTCCCTTACAATGGTGCTGCTAAACGTGCTTCGAATGGATTGAACAAAAAAATTCGTACATTCGTAACTTTTTTTCGATTCGTAACTTTTTTTTATTTATTTTTTTCGATTTGTAATTTTCCGTGTCTCTATTGAACAAAAAAATTCGTACATTCTTAACTTTTTTTTCGATTCGTAACTTTTTTTTTTTGATTCGTAAATTATTAAAATGTAATAATAGCATACACATTACATAAAATTATGAATTATGCTCCGATTACGAATGTTACGAATGTTACGAATGTACGAATAAATACGAATGCGTCCGAAAATTAAACTAATGAAAAAACGAATCAACGAAAAAATAACACTTACGAATGTACGAATCGTTACGAGTACGAACACCGACGACTTACGAATGTACGAATCGTTACGAATCCGAACACCGACGACTTACGAATGTACGAATCGTTATGAATCAACGGAAACGAAAAAAACGAAACGAAAAAAAACAATTTTTTTTGTTGTGCACATGTCTCTTTCTCTCTCTATCTCTTTTTCTCTTTCTCTTTTTCTCTTTCTCTCAGACCCCGAAGCATCCTCCCAATGTTGAGGGCATGTGGCCTGGTACGGTACAGGCGGGGGCGCTCTCTCGTCCCCCCTTCTTTATCTGCGGCCTGCCAGGTTGTGTGTTCGGATAAGGGTCTGGTATGAATTTCAGGGGAACCCCACACTTTTTTTTTTTTTTATCAATGACTGTTCTCTGTTTTACGGGAGCCGACAATTCATTATAGCTGCGAGTGCTTTTAAATGACTTTTTTTCCTGCAGAAATTACACTTTGTGCAGGGACAGTTCTAAGCAGGGGAAACATGCGCCCCTTCACAGGCATACTATAGACACCCCCCAGGTACGAAATTTAAAGGAATATTACACTTTTATTGTTTCACTTTAAGCATTATTAAAATCACTGCTCCCGAAAAAAACATCCATTTTTAAAACTTTTTTTTTGCATTGATACATGTCCCCTGGGGCAGGACCCGGGTCCCCAAACACGTTTTATGACAATAACTTGCATATTAGCCTTTAAATTAGCACTTTTGATTTTGAACGTTCGAGTCCCATAGACTTTAATAGGGTTCTAAAGTTCACACGAGCTTTAGGTCTGTTTGCAGGTTCTGGTGCGAACCGAACAGGGGGGTGTTTGGCTCATCCCTACTCGCAACAATCTTTACCCAAAACTCACACAGGTGTCTTTACAAAGCACAAACAATACCATTGCTGATGCAAATTTAAAATGGGTCACAATTTTGGTTGTTTTTTTATTATTTACAAATAATCATAATTTGAGCCCAAAAAATGTGATATGTGTACCAACATCAGAAATCAAAATGTAATTCACAAAAATTAGAGGGTAACATCACTATTCTACACTGACCCACAAAGAGCCACCAAATATCACAGAATAAATCAAGAAGAATAGAATTAGAATTTCTGCTTAGCATCTCTGAGGGTCTGGGTTTGAATCCCAAGCATTCCACTTCATGTAGAGAAGTTGTCTCATCTCCCTATGTTGTTAAACATAACTCCTGACTGATGTAAGGCTGCTTTCACACTGAGGCGGGCGCTGACGGTAAAGTGGCGCTATATTTAGCACCGCTTTACTGTAGTTTTAGCGGCTCTATTCAACTGCTAGCGGAGCAGTTTTAACCCCCGCTAGTGGCCGGAAAAGGGTTAAAACCACCCGCAGCGCTAATTGTAGTTTAGGGTCAAATATTCGCAGCTGTGATCAAAAGAGCGCGGTTTCACCTTCTGACCCAGAAATTAGTCATTGTATTCACCCGGAAGTTCCTGTGCTGGTCAGGATCTCCATCTAGGTGGACATGGCGAGGTCTCTCTTTAGTAAAGAGGAGGTGCTTCTAATTTGTTGCATAAGTGTAGGATATTATGTACTTGTGCTTACTCAATGTGGGGGTGGATGTGGTAGTTAGATTTGGTGGGGATGGGGTTCATTGATTTGTTTGGCATCACCACACATTTGCTTCTGGCCCATGTGCACACATCACTTCCTGTATTTGTTCTGCTGATGTAAATCAGTAAGGAAGGACTATGCAATTATAAATGGGAGCTCCTTTTATTAATGTGTGTGTGTGTGTATATGTATATGTGTGTGTATATGTATATGTGTGTGTATATATATATATATATATATATATATAAAATAGTATGGCTGGGTGGCTTTTCTAGCAAATTTGGACCTCCAAGACACCCAGAAGACAGCAGGGACCAGTGAGGATGCGCAGTGCGACTCGTGCATGCACAGTAGGGAACCAGTCTGTGAAGCTGCAAGGCTTCACTTCCTGATCCCCTTACCAAAGATTGTGGCGACTCCACCCGAGAGCTGAGGGACAGATTGGCTTTGGGTGAGGACATCGCGGAAGCCCTGGACAGGTAAGTGTCCATATTTTAAAAGTTTGTAGCTGATGACTTTAAAAAATATATATATATTGGCGGAACTTCACTTTTAGTAGTATTTATTAAGGTATCACCTGAACTATAATTACCAAGCTGTAAACCTTCTTTTGTAATCCCTAATAGAAAAAAAAACATGGCAGGACCTCTTTAACGTGAGATCTGGGGCCAAAAAGACCTCAGATGTCACATTCCCCTTTAAGACCAATGGTATGGAGTCCAGTTGTGGCCATCATTCCTGCACTCAACTTCATGCCTCAGAGGGGAAAGGATTTGATTGTCTCCTTGGCACCTCTCCCGCCGCCGATAACGGTGATCTTGCGGCGAATCCGCCACGATGACCACCATTATCGGAATGCCGACCGGCGCCTGAAGAGATGGATATCTCGGTTGTGGCAGCAGCTGCTGCCGTTACCGAGATATCCCTCTTCAAAAAAGGGACGTACATCTTCGTGCGCCGGTCAGAAAGTGGTTAATTAAGAGTTAACTCCCTGTTCACACAATAAACATTCCTCTGTCAGCTGCAGCTCTATCATTCACAGATCTATCTGACAGGGAATGCAGGAGATAAGACAGCTACTGTGTTACTTTGCTGTTGTTTTGGCTTAAAATGTTACACTGAATGCTCACTATGATTGGCCGTCAAAGTGATTATTCATAGAGGAAGGCTTCTTACTGGCTCCCAGTCGTAGGATCATCTTTCTACAGACACCGTGTCTCGCTCTGTGCACAGGAGTGAGCAGGGGAGATAAGAAACTAGAGCACGTACAGCAGAGGCGGCTCCCTAATTAGGTGGTAGCCTCAGGCCTCGCAGTCACAGGGGCCTCGCATGGCTAGCTAGTTTACCTAATTAGAAAGCCACCTCTTCCAGCAGTATAGTCCTGAGTTCTCTCGCTCTGCTACAGGGAGAGACAGGCTGTGAGTGAAAGTTACTGTGTGATTGGAGAGCTCACATACAGCTCCGGACCCGCCTGCACAGCCAGACAAGAGAGGAGAGAGCTGCTTCTGCTCCTCCCTCCCTCTCCTCCTGCCCCGCCCACTCTCCTCGGCAGTGTTCTCTGTTTTGTCTCAGAGAAGGGGATGTGGGCGGGAAGATTCATGATGAAGCTCAGCAAACAGAAAAGGAAAAGTGGAGTCTGATCCATCCATCCAGTCCCTCCTGCTTCCCAGTGAGTACACTGATGTAGGGGTTGCCCTTCCTTCCCTTCTTCCTCCATTCCCCTTGCTTTCTATCTTCTCTTCCTTCTCTTTCTTTCTTTCCTTCTTTCTTTTTTCTCCTTCCTTCTTTCTTTTTTCTTTCCTTTCTTTTTTCTTTCCTTCCTTTCTCTTTCTTTCTTTCGACTTTTCATTCCTTTCTCTTTCTTTCTTTCTTTCGACCTTTCATTCCTTTCTCTTTCTTTCTCTTTCTTTCTTTTTCTTTCGACCTTTCATTCCTTTCTTTCTTTCTCTTTCTTTCGACCTTTCATTCCTTTCTCTTTCTTTCTTTCTCTTTCTTTCGACATTTCATTCCTTTCTCTTTCTTTTTTTCTTTCTTTCTCTTTCTTTCGACCTTTCATTCCTTTCTCTTTCTTTCTTCCTCTTTTTCTTTCGACCTTTCATTCCTTTTTCTTTCTTTCTCTTTCTTTTGACCTTTCATTCCTTTCTATTTCTTTCGACCTTTCATTCCTTTCTCTTTCTTTCTCTCTTTCTTTCGACCTTTCATTCCTTTTTCTTTCTTTCGACCTTTCATTCCTTTCTCTTTCTTTCTCTCTTTCTTTCGACCTTTCATTCCTTTCTCTTTCTTTCTTTCTCTTTCTTTCGACCTTTCATCTCTGTCTCTCTGTCTCTCTGTCTCTCTCTCCTTAATTTCTTTCCTACCTACCATATTTCCTTTCTTACTTTTCTTCTTTCTCTCTTTCTTTCTCTCTTTCCTTCCATATTTCATTTGTTCTCTCTGTCCTTCTGTCCTTCTTCTTCTTCTTCTTTCCTTCTTTCTTTTTCTTTCTTTCTTTCTTTCTTTCTTTCTTTCTTTCTTTCTTTCTTTCCTTCCATCTTTCCTTCTCTTTCTTTCTTTCCATCTTTACTTTCTCCTTTCTTTCTTTCCATCTTTACTTTCTCCTTTCTTTCTTTCCATCTTTACTTTCTCCTTTCTTTCTTTCCTACCATCTTTACTTTCTCCTTTCTTTCTTTCCTACCATCTTTACTTTCTCCTTTCTTTCGTTCTTTCTTTCTCCACCCATCCCCCTTATTTCTCTCTTTCTGTGACAGCCTACCCCCTGTACTGTTCCCTCCTGCGCCCTGTACTGTCCGCTCCCCTATACTGTACCCTCCTAATACAGTTAATTTTCATTCCTTGAATTATTTTTCCCATTATGGGAGTGATTGGGGCCTCATGTCTAAGTTTTGCCTAAGGCCTCACAAAGTATAGAGCCGCCTCTGACGTACAGGAGACGCCTTGTGTACAGAGGGGGTCTTATGGATGTTTGTAAGACACCAAAGGTAGGCAACTGCGTAATTTCAATGACAAAATGACCCCCCGAATAAACCGGCTCATAGCAGAAATGTGTACATTGCTCTGGTCCATAAGGGGTGAACAGGCGAGTGACGAAGTGGTTATACATCAGTTATATGAAGGGATCCCATGGTATACCATTGGCAAAAAAAGGTCAACCAATCACAAATCTATTTAGATGTCATTTATTATATCAGTATGATATTTATTGGAAAGCATTTCTACAATATTTGTTTTTATTCCAAGATAATAATGTTTAGCGATAGTTATGATATTCGCCTAAACAAAAATAATCACATAAATTTACCGTCTAAATACAATTCTGAATCGTAAGATTCCCCTCAGCCATATACAGTCTATCTCCTATTCATCCCAGCTATAATTTATACATTGGAGAAACTTTTGGCCAAGTTTAAGTCTTATAGACGTGTCCAAATTTTTGACCTGTTTTTGTATTTTTGTTCCTTCTTCTGGCTATGCTGGTCAGCAAAATCCTCCCGCGTTTATCAATGTGTTTTGTGTTGAATTTAATGGGAATGCCAGGATCTCAGACTTTAGTAGTTCTCCCAATATTAACCATCCCGCCAAGACTTTGTCTGCAGTAGAGAATCGCGCTTTGCTTTGATTTATTTATAGACCCCTCCCCCAATATGTACAGTTACACCGATCTATAAATCTGATACCAATTCACACTGACGGGTCAGTATAATACTAGTACAATAGTAACAGGAAAACAATGGCGGAGATGAAAATCTTTGCAGTTGGTACACCAGCTCCTGGAAGACAGAAAACAAAAATCATAATTAAAAAAAAATCCATAATCATTCGATGAGTCACCCAATCTGTACACTATTTTCCCAGTAAGACAGTTTTAGGCTACTTTCAGACTGGGGCGTTGTGGGCGCTGGCGGTAAAGCTGCTTTACCATCATTTTAGTGGCGATAAGGGTTAAAACCACCCAGCGGAGCTATGCCGGTGGTTTAGCGGCGCTGCCCCATTGTTTTCAATGGGAAGGGGCACTTTAGGAGCAGTGAATACACCGCTCCCACAGCGCTGCAAAGATGCGGCTTGCAGGACTTTTTGTACCGTCCTGCAAGTGCACCGCTCCAGTGTGAAAGCCCTCGGGCCTTCACACTGGAGACACAGGAGAGGCTCTTTACAGGCACTATGCAGGCATTTTTTTTTTTGGGGTGGGGGCGGCAAACAGTCACCCCCCCCGAGTGGCACACAACTGCCCCCCGAGCGGCACACAACTACCCCCCAAGTGGCACACAACTGCCCCCCGAGCGGCACAGTCCTGTCCTTCATGGCTGCTTCCAGCTTCTCCCGTCCTCCTCCTAGGTGTCCAATAGGATTGCCTGTCCTTTCAGCCAATCAGGTGACCAGTGTTGAAGCCCACTTCCTGATTGACTGGGAGGAGGATCAGTGTTACAACAGCGAATCTTCATTTACTGTTGTAACACACCTGGGTGGGCTCAGAGTGCACTCTCTGCGACCTGAGCCCACCAGGTGCTTCAAAAAAATGACCCCTCCGCATTGGAATCCATGCTCTGGTGTCCTGAAAGGGGCCAGACGCATTGGATAGGGGAGGCGGCCATGCGGCTTGCCCTCTGTGCTCCCTCCCCCCAGTCTGTGATCATACTGCCATTGGAAGTCCCCCCTTCTTCACCTCCCACATTCTGCACTACTCCCGGCACCTCTCTCTGAGTTCACAGGAGCTAGAACTACAGAGGAGGCATCGGGTACCAATGTGTGCTGACAGTACTGATTGTCAGCATGCATTGAGAACAAGACTGCAAACATTGGGGGGGGGGGGCAAACATCCACCACAGTGTTGATTTCCGGAGAAACCTCTATGGATTTTTTACTGAACCCTGAGGTTCCACTGAACCCCCCGGGCTGAGAAACCCTGCCTTAGGATGTTCTTGAGTTAGCTTCATTGTGAGAAATATTCTATAAACCATCCTTAGGAAGGGGTTTACTCAGATAAGACTATTGGCTTGTCTCATTGGATGAATAACACTGATCCCTCTATACAGAGGAAGACCTTCACATTTCTGAAACTCCACCTAATAATGTCAGAGTGTTTGTCAGGAGCATGTAGCGCTCCTGCTCCATCACAGCTGCAGGTCTCTTTCCAGCATCATTGATTGGGCTGTGATCCATTCTCTTTGTCAGCTTGTTCACCTGCAAGGTGTTTGATGTAGCTAGTCCCTGGGTGGAGACCAAACCTGATTTAAGCCAGCCAAGCCTGCAGTATCATACTTGTGATATTGTATTTAACACCTGCTCTAAGCTCCCTGTTTGTCTGGCATGTCTGCTAGTTTGGATTCCCTTGTTGGCATCCTCGGATTGGATATTGTATATGCTTGGAATTCTGCCTGCCTTTTAACTATGGATTAACCCTGACAAGCCTCAGTGCTCACTCTGATGGTTAAGGTGTTCCTAGTGATGCTGCTCTCCTTTTAATGGGGAAACTCCAAAACACAAAGAAAGAAAAAAAGAGGGTGCAAACGCCTAGTGCATTTGTGCGCCTGTGCCTGGCAAGATGGGCACTTGCAGGATTGTGCACATGCATGCACATTTGCATCTGCCCTTGAGCATCAGCTGTGTTATGGCTAGCACGTCCATGACAGGCACTATAGCTAGTTTCAATGTTCTACACCTATAGCTGCCCCCTTTTCTATAAGGCAAGCAGGCCTATTGGTATTTGTTTGCCCCAGGACTTATACACAATGCTATAGCACCTTGCCACCATGACGGAGCAGGTGCAAACTGAGCATGGCAAACAGGTACTTGTGGTTTACAGGCAGAGCAGTTCAATGACAGTTCAGGTATTTGGCAGGCAAGGTTCAGAATAATCAGGGTCAATCCATAACACTACAAAGAAAAAATTAGGGCGCAAATGCCTAGTGCATTACCTTCACCACCAATGAATTTTATTAAAACCTCCATCATACTTGAAGTGATTGTAGCCATATTAGTGCAATTGTGACAGAGAAAATTGACACTAACATATCATTTTTCATGGACACACCCCGAAAGCTCATCCATGAAAAATGATATGTTAGTGCAAATAAAAAAAGTATCACGGACAGTACTCAATTTTCTCTATTAAAACCTCCAAAGATATACTCAGACATGAGAGGATAAAATGCATGTAGAACACAACTCCAGTGACAGGGATATCACACTTCTAAGGTGGGAAAGCTGACTCGTTTCGGGAGAAAGACTCACTTCCTCAGAGCTCTAAAGTGAGTTTGTCTCCCGAAACGTGTCAAATGTCAAATTTCCAACCATAGAAGTGTGATATCCCTGTCACTGGATTTTTGTGTTCTACACACATTTTATCCTCTCATGTTGGTGAGCATGACTTTGGCGGTTTTTAATAAATTTTATTGGGGTTGAAGGTAATGCACTAGGCATTTGCGCCCTCCTTTTTTTCTTTGTAGTGTTATGGATTGACCCTGATTATTCTGAACCTTGCCTGCTATATACCTGAACTGTCATTGAACTACTCTGCCTGACCCTAAACCACACGTTTGCCATGCTCAGGTTGCACCTGCTCTGTCGTGGTGGCAAGGCCTGCTTGCCTTATAGAAAAGGGGGCAGCCTGTCAGGGATGTGCTAGCCATAACACAGCTAATGCTCAAGGGCAGATGCCAGGCACAGGCACACGAATGCACATGCACACACGTGTGTGACCATTAATGCTGGCGTCAAGATGGCATATGTAAGTGCAGCAGTCGCACTAGAACATTGCTGTCTGATATGCAGCTGTACCTGTGTTCTTGAACCTGATCCTGCTTACTCCTGTATTAGAACCGGCTTGCTTCTGACTTCGTGTGAAACTCCTACCCTGACCCCGGCTTGTATCTGGACTTTGCCTCTGCCTTCTACTTACCTACCTGAACTAGTGTTGCTCATCTCTGTCTGTACCTTGATGACTCCTTGTCTGCTGTCTATGCCAGCATCTGACCGTCTGTTACCAACCTGGCTTGTCTTACCATGTATCCTGTGTCTCTTCTGCTCGGCCTGCACCTGCCTGGCTCCTGCTGCAGCATCCTCTATTGTGGGCCACCAGTCTTCCTGCACCAGCTTTTGCCACTTCCTACTGCTGCTCACTGCCACCAGCCCTGGATTTGCTGTTTCTGCCAACACTCGCTGTCCAGCTATTAAGGCCATCCTGGTGAAGCACCCGCTACACAAAAGACTGTACAGGCACCCTTACATCATCGTGCTCTCACGGCCACTGTTGTATCATTGGTGGTCTCTGATCCAGGGCTGTACTATAGGCCTTCCCTCTGTCATGGGGTACATGACCACCTGTTAGGGGGTTAGCATGACCATGTTTGCAAGGAACACACCTGCCCCGGAATAGAGGACACAGATTATGTATTTAGCCCCTTTTCTCCCAATGTGTTACTCAGCCAGCCAAGTGGGATCCCCTTGGAATAAAATAAAATTGATTATAATATTTACTTACCTCCACCAGAAGAGAGAGCAGCTAGAAATAAAATGCAAAAAAAATAATCATATTTTTTTCATAGCAAAACTGTTACTCATTACATTTGTTGTATATAATATGAACAAAAAAAAAAAAAAAAAATATATATATATATATATATAATATGTGTGTGTGTATATATATATATATATATATATATATATATATATATATATATATATATATATATATATATATATATATATATATATATATATATATATATATATATATACACACATACACACACACAGTGGAGCTCTCAAAGCTGCTGTGGTGGGAACGAACGACAAATTTTAATTCATTCTATGTTCCATGTTTCTAAAAACTCCATCCACAACTCACTAACCTAGTCTCAAAATGCCAACCAAATTTTCCTCTTCGTTCCTCCCAAGACCTCCTGTTCTCTAGCTCCCTCGTCACCTCCTCTCATACTCGACTCCAGGACTTCTCCCGAGCCTCTCCCATCCTTTGGAATTCCCTACCCCCAATCTGTCCGACTATCTCCAAACCTATCCACATTTAGATGATCCCTGAAAACCCTTCTCTTCAGAGAAGCCTATCCTGCCTCCACCTAACAACTGTATTTTCCTTTTCTCCATCAGCTCATCCCCCACAGTTATTACCTTTTGTATCACTGGACCCTCCCTCTTAGTAGAGTCTAGTAGCCAATAGCCTTGGTCTTGTAATGTGATCTAACGGGCAGGGCCCTCTAATTCCTCCTGTATTGAATTGTATTGTAACTGTACTGTCTGCCCTAACTCTGAGGCAGTTTTCAGGCGTTTTAGCGCTAGAAATAACGCCTGTAAAGCATCTGAAAACTGCCTTCCATGCTGCCTGAATGTGAAAGCCTGAGTGCTCTCACACTGGGGCAGTGCGCTTGTGGGACGTTAGAAAAAGTCCTGCAAGCAGCATCTTTGGGGTGTTTTTTGAGCGATGTATACAGCGCCCCCAAAACGTCAATGCCCATTGCAATGAATGGGCATCACTTCAGAAGCGCCTGAAAAGCGCTTAGGAAGTGCCGCAACATGGGTGGTTTTAAACCCTTCTTTGTCCACTAGCGGGGGGTTAAAAGCTCCCAACTAGCAGCAAAAAGGTGCCTCTTAAACAGCGCCAAAGTGCCGCTAAAGTGAATGGCGCTTTAGCACTAATGCATGGGCGGCCACCGTGTGAAAAGGGTCTAACGTTGTAAAGCAGGTTTGGCCACATGTGGCACGCTGAACCCTCTGATGTGGCCTGCGTCCTCCTGCTCTGGGATAGAATAGAAAGAATACTGTTATTAATAGACATGTTCACAATAGAAAAATTTGTTTATTTTCGTTTTGTTTGTTTCGTTTCCGTTGATTCGTAACGATTCGTAATTTCGTAAGTCGTCGGTGTTCGTATTCGTAACGATTCGTATTTTCGTAAGAGTTATTTTTTCGTTGATTCGTTTTTCTGTTAGTTTAATTTTCGTTTATTCGAAATTCGGACGCATTCGTATTTTCATAGATTTAGTTACATTCGTACTTTCGTTAGATTGATTTATTCGTACTTTCGTAACATTGTTTTCGTAGATTCGTAATCGGAGCATAATTCATAATGTTATGTAATGTGTATGCTATTATTACATTGTAAGAGACACAGAAAATTACAAATCGGAAAAAGAAAGTTACGAATGTACGAATTTTTCCGTTCAATCCATTCGAAGCACGTTAAGCAGCGCCATTGTAATAGACACGGAAAATTACCAATTCAACAAAAAAAAAAAAGTTACAAATGTACGAATTTTTTCGTTCATTTTCATTTTCGTTGTTCCTGTTTTTGGGATTTTCTTCTTTCGTAGTTTTGTTGTTTCTAATTTTGGTTATTTCGGATTTTCGTTGTTTTTCGTATTCGTTCGATTTGAACATTCGCTATTCGGTAAAATTTTTAGCGAATCGTTCGTTCATTCGTACCATAACGAATGAACGAATATAACAAATTTTAACGAAAAACGAAAAAAAACAAAAACAAATTGCACATGTCTAGTTATTAAAGGTCAGTTTATTACTAAAACCACAGTGTATATATGGGCATATCTTTTCTGCAGTGGTTACTGGGCTGCTTTCAAACTGATCCGCAGATGCACAGCAACTTACCTGCGGGTTACCTGCACCATAGACTTTTATTATTACCTGCGAGTTTGGTGAGCTTTCTGGAAGTGCACCAAACCTGCAGAATATAATAGAAGTCTATTGCAAACTGCAGGGAAGCCAAAGGTACACTGCATTGCACACGTGGTGCGGGTAAAAACCGCAGCACATCAGTGTGAAAGCAGCCTTGGACCACTTTCACATGGACAGTCCGACCAATTGGACCCTCCATTCACCTCTAAGTAGTGCCAGACATAAACCGACTTGTGTTCTACCTCCAACACGCTCCGCTAAAAAGTATTGTGGACTGCGTCCGTGTCCGCTCTCCAAATGCAGAGTGGACACGGACATGCCCTCCACCCGTTTCGCTCATTGTGGCCCCGCGACCGGTTACCAAGTCGCTTAAGTGGCCCTCACTCTTCAAAAGGTTAGGCACCCCTGTTGTAAAGCATTGCACAAACTGTTGGCACTATATAATTCCTGTATAATAAAAATAATATTGTTCTGATTGGATGCCTGAAATGATGAGCACAGATGCTCTCAACCAGGATAAAATGAACTCCTTAAGTTATTTTGCCCACATCATTTTCACAATTACCTGTGAGAGAACGTCTACTTAATTCTATTGTATTTTTTTTTTTTTTTTTGATGTGTGTTAAATTACAGCTAATTATTACTAAAATTTCAAGCTGTAAACCCTAAACGAACATACTCATTTAGAATATTTATTTGCAAAAGCTCAATTCTGGCACTCTAACTTTCTAACTATGGGTCAACCAATTGGACTATGAGCTGCCCTCATTCTTACTGCCCATTCTTCAAATTGACTTCTTTAGTCCTGCCCAACTTTGTTAACTGAACCTAAACCCTAATTTCACCAACCATCAAGCTCTTGTGATCTGGTATTAGACATGTGCAATTCGTTTCGTTTTAATTTGTTTTCCGTTCAAATTCGTTATATTTATACGAATGAACGAATGATTCGCTAAAAATTCTAACGAATAACGAATTATCGAAACGAACGAATATGAAAAACAACTAAAATACGAAATAACTAAATTAGAAACAACGAAACTACGAAAGAATGAAAATCCGAAAAACTAAAACAGGAACAACGAAAATCAAAATTAACGAAAAAATTTGTACATTTGTAACTTTTTTTTTTTTTTTTTTGTTGATTCGGAATTTTCCGTGTCTCTTACAATGGCGCTGCTTAACGTGCTTGAATGGATTGAACGAAAAAATTTGTACATTCGTAACTTTTTTTTTCTTTTTTTGTCGATTCATAATTTTCTGTGTCTCTTACAATGTAATAAGAGCATACACATTACATAAAATTATGAATTATGCTCCGATTACGAATCTATGAAAACAATGTTACGAAAGTACGAATAAATCAATCTTACGAAAGTACGAATGTAACTAAATCTACGAAAATACGAACGCGTCCGAATACAAAATATAACGAAAATACGAATTTCGAATAAACGAAAATTAGACTAATGGAAAAACGAATCAACGAAAAAATAACTCTTACGAAAATACGAACGAGTCCGAATACAAACACCGACGACTTACAAAATTACGAATCGTTACGAATCAATGGAAACAAACAGAAACAAAACGAAACTAAACACATTTTTCTATTGTGCACATGTCTATTAGACACGTGTCAGTACTCCCCACTGGACTATTCCTTTGCATGTACAGTATAACCTTGGATTGAGAGTAACTTGGTCTGAAAGTGTTGTTTTAAATAAATTTTGACATATATCAAAACATCGCTTGTATATCAAAAGTAGCGTCGCGTCACAACTGAGCATAAAAGAGAAGAAAGGGGCCTCCTTATGCCTCGTACACACGGTCAGATTTTCTGTTGGAAAATGTTCGATGGAAACTTGCTGTCAGAAATTCCGACCGTGTGTAGGCTCCATCGGACATTTTCCATCCGAATTTCTGACATACAAAATTTGAGATCTGCATCTCAGATTTTCCGACAACAAAATCCGTTGTTGAAAATCCTGATCGTGTGTACAAAGTTTCACGCATGCTCGGAATCAAGCAGAAGAGCCACACTGGCTATTGAACTTCATTTTTCTCGGCTCGTCGTACGTGTTGTACATCACCGCGTTTTTGGCGTTTGGAATTTTCAACAAGATTTGTGTGACCGTGTGTATGCAAGACAAGTTTGAGCCAAAATCCGTCGGGGAAAAAAAACATGGATTTTGTTGTCACAAAATCCTATCGTGTGTATGGGGCATAAGTGCAGCAATATGGTTACATTTAATGAATGAACAACATTTAGTAACTCACATGGTTGATAAACCTGACACGTCTAAGTATGCAGGTGTCCGGGGAAAGCTGTTCACATAGACCGTCCTCCAGTCCACCACCGCCACCATTGACGTCATCCCTTCCACTCTGCACTCCACGAGCGGTTCAAAACCCGCTTTCAGATCGCTCTACTGTAGGGTAGTCTTCCCAGTCACGATTGCAGACTGACATCGGTGAGAGTCGGCGGTGTGGGGGATGGTCTATGTGGACGGCTTTACCCCGGACACCTGCATTCTTAGATGTGTCAGGTTTATTTATCAACCAAGTATGCAGGCTTCCGGGGAAAGCTGTTCATAGACCGTCCTCCGCACCACCACTGCCGCCATTGATGTCATCCCTTCCACTCTGCACTCCACAAGCGGTTCAAACCTCGCTTTCAGATCGCTCTACTGTAGGGTAGTCTTCCCAGTCACGATTGCAGACTGACATCGGTGAGAGTCGGCGGTGTGGGGGATGATCTATGTGGACGACTTACCCCCGGATGTTGAATTCTTAGATGTGTCAGGTTTATTTATCAGCCATGTATGTGAGTTCCTAAATGTGGTACCTTAATTAGATGTAACCATATTGCTACACTTAGAGGCACCTCTTTTCTCTTTTATACTCTGGAGCTCCTGCTGGATTTTTTTCTTAATCCCCTTGTGGAGGCTTCCATTTGTGGATGGCCATTTTATGGTTACACAACCTATCACGTTGCTATAATCTTTTTATATGGACTATAAACTGAAAGACCTAGGAATAAATGCAAGGTTTTTAATGTACTCAGTAAAAATGTGGTTTCTATGACTCATATTTGACCCACTGGGGCCTTCGGGCCTCCACTTCTCTCTGTTGTTCCATCATCCTCATATCTGTTCTCTCTCTGTATTCCTCCCTCTATTTCTCCCACTTTCCTCTTCTCACCCTTTCAGACTCTCCCTATAAAACTCTCATCCCTCGTTGTGCCATGTATGCTTGCCTCACATTCAGAGAACATGCAGATTTGTACCCTCTTTTTTGAATTTCTGGGTACATTTTACTTTGCAAGTGTACTGTTGCTTTTACTGTTTTTTGTTGTTTATGTATGCAAAATTTTTCAATAATGACCAAATGAACCAAAAATTTCAAGCTTACCTACAGTATACGACTCAGCAACTGAAAGTAAAATAAAGACACAATTATTATTATTTTTTTGTCTTTTTATAACTTTAAAGATTTCTTGTAACTAGAAAATATATATATTTTTTTCTTGTCAATTACTTTTAGTTTATCAGAATATACCGTACCAGCTACTAAAATTAAGCCTAGACATTATGTCCAATTTTCTACAAAGGAAGAGATAAAAATATATTGTCTTTGGGAAATAGATATTGTCTTTGGGAAATAGACGTATGAGTGCTGCCAGTGGTCAGCCTGTCAGTGCTCAGACCATACGTCGCACACTGTATCAAATTGGTCTGCATGGCTGTTGTCCCAGAAGGAAGCCTCTTCTAAAGATGATGCACAAGAAAGCCCACAAACAGTTTGCTGAAGACAAGCAGACTAAGGACATGGATTACTGGAACCATGTCCTGTGGTCGGATAAGACCAATATAAACTTATTTGGTTCAAACTTTGTGGGAACAGTTTGGGGACGGCCCCTTCCTGTCCCACCATGACTGCATACCAGTGCACAAAGCAAGGTCCATAAAGACATGGACAAGCGACTTTGGAGTACAGGAACTTGACGGACCAGTCCAGAGTCCTGACCTCAACCCGATATAACACCTTTGGGATGAATTAGAGCAGAGACTGTGAGCCAGGCCTTCTAGTCCAACATAAGTTCCTGACTTGACAAATGCTCTTCTGGAAGAATGGTCAAACCTTCCCATAGACACACTCCTAAACCTTGTAGACGGCCTTCCCAGAAGAGTTGTTATAGCTGCAAAGGGCGGGCCAACTCAATATTGAACCCTACAGAGTAATGCCCTGTACATACGGTCGAAAAATTCAGACGGAAAATGTCCGATCGGACCATGTTGTCGGAAAATCCGGCTGTGTGTGGGCTCCATCTGACTTTTCCGACAGCAAATTCCGATCTGACTTTTTCCGATCATGTGTAGAGAATTCCGATGGACAAAGTGCCACGCATGCTCAGATCAAATTACGAGACCAAAGCTATTGGCTACTAGCCTTTACGTAGTTCCGTCGTACGCAACGAACGTCACCACGTTCAGAATGATCGGATTTTCCGACAACTTTGTCCGACCGTGTGTATGAAACACCAGTGTCGGACAAAATCCGTCGGAAAAATTTGACGGATTTTGTGGTCGGAATTTCCGACCGTGTGTAGGGGGCATAAGACTGGGATGCCCTTACAGTTCATGTAATATAGTGTTTGTATAGGATACATCAGATATTTCCAAAAATATTCTTTATTAGAAACAAGTCTTACCTTTCTGCTTTATAGGTCCAAGAGTCATATTTTTCACATCATTATTGCCCAGCGAAGAAGCTCTCATGGAAGGACAACTCTAAAAATCAGAAAATGGGTCATCAAACTCGTACCCAGAAACGACAATAGAGATGTTTGTCATCCTAGCTAGTTTCATATTACTATATACATAGCAAAGAGCAAGTTTTGTTGCTTGTGATTTATAAATTGTTTTTCCAACTTTTTGAAAAAAGAGCCTTCATTTTCATTTTACAGCTAATGCCACAAAATGTCCACAGCCAGAAGTCCTCTATCAACCCGCCGTGACGTTGCAGTGGGTGGAGCCTGATGCCGAAGGTGAGACACTAGTTCCCCATCAGGTCCTCCCTCTACTTGTAATTGACAACCCTCAAACACTGCCCCCCATCATGACTCAATATGGGGAACATTATATAAAAACCTTAAACTAAAACCCATTGCGGTAAATCCACCAACAAATACAATTCCAGCTACTAGACATGTGCACAATAGAAAAAATTAGTTTATTTTCGTTTAGTTTCTGTTCGTTTTCCGTTGATTCGTAACGATTTGTAATTTCGTAAGTCGTCGGTGTTCGTATTCGTAACGATTCGTATTTTCGTAAGAGTTATTTTTTCGTTGATTCGTTTTTCCGTTAGTTTAATTTTCGTTTATTCGAAATTCGGACGCATTCGTATTTTCGTAGATTTAGTTACATTCGTACTTTCGTTAGATTGATTTATTCGTACTTTCGTAACATTGTTTTCGTAGATTCGTAATCGGAGCATAATTCATAATTTTATGTAATGTGTATGCTATTATTACATTGTAAGAGACACGGAAAATTACGAATCGCAAAAAAAAAAAAAAGTTACGAATGTACAAATTTTTTCGTTCAATCCATTTGAAGCACGTTAAGCAGCGTCATTGTAAGAGACACGGAAAATTACGAATCGTAAAAAAAAAAAAAAAAAAGTTACGAATGTACAAATTTTTTCGTTCAATCCATTCGAAGCACGTTAAGCAGCGCCATTGTAAGAGACACGGAAAATGACCAATTCAACAAAAAAAAAAAGTTACGAATGTACAAATTTTTTCGTTCGTTTTGATTTTCGTTGTTCCTGTTTTTTCGTTTTTCTGATTTTCTTCTTTCGTAGTTTCATTGTTTCTAATTTGGTTATTTCGGATTTTCGTTGTTTTTCATATTCGTTCGATTCGATAATTCGTTAAAATTTTTGGCGAATCATTCGTTCATTCGTACGATAACGAATGAACGAATATAACGAATTTTAACGGAAAACTAATAAAAACGAAACGAATTGCACATGTCTACCAGCTACCTTCCAAAAATAAAGTAGACAACCTGACTCACTTGGTCAATCCCACTATCACCACTAGCCGAATGACGGCTCGCCAAGCTGTCATAAGGGAGGAGGCGGGGATAGTGGAGACATCATTGCCTATACAGTAGTAATGTAATACCTCCGATCTCCACCCATTTTTCTTTCATGGCTGGAGGTTCCTGTCCATGTTAGTGAATGGGTCAGGTGACATAAGTGTAAGGCTGGGTTCACAATGCCATACGGAGCGGCTCACAGCAGGGGTCTGGCGCACGTTTTTCAGGTCCGATTTAGTTTCCAAATTTTTGGCTGCATTTGGACCCGAAATGGATCAGAAGACGCACGGGACTCCTGTGCAATTCGCTCTGGACAAAGAAAAAACGTTGTGGCAATACAAAAAAATTTGCTCTGGAGCCACTCCAGAGATGTGTGAACCGGTTCCATTGAGTGCTCACAAACTCCTGACATACGAATCTGATACGGGGAAACCTACAGCCAATTCTCAGTAGTGTGAACCCAGGCTTAAAGTGGTGTTGCCACCAAAAAAAAAAAATTTGGTTTAAAAATCATAAAAAAAGAAAAAAAAATTATTGGAAAAAAACATTTTTTTTACTCACCTCTAAATGCCTGTTGCTAGGGGGTCCCTCGTAGTCTGCCACCTTCATTGCCCGGGCAATGACATCACTTCCCCTAGGCGCCGCACAGTCATCTGGGACCTGTCATGTGTCCCAGATGAGTGAGCGTCGAATCATGAGCGTCGAATCACGGCGCAGTGGGTGCCCGGCTGTGAAGCCACAGCCGGGTGCCCACATTAAGAGTGCCGGTGCCGCGAGCGGAGCGGGGATGGACCCCGGGACAGGTAAGTGTCCGATTATTAAAAGTCAGCAGCTGCAGTATTTGTAGCTGCTGACTTTTATTTTATTTTTTTGTGGGCACTCCACTTTAAGGACACGGCAGGTGCAAGTGCCTGCTGCTTCCCTAGTAACCATTGACAGCCAGCAGCTGGGACATTTGTCCACACGGAACACCTTGAAGATCTAGCTTTCAGATGAATGTCCAAAGAGCCAACAATGAGCTCAGTTCTAAAAGGGGTCCCCGGTTATTCAACCCTTTGTACAATCAGCTACTGGCTGGGGAATTATCTGGATGGTTGCAGAATTAGGTTGGAGTTGCATCGTTGGATGTTATTATGCAAGAAGCCACCAGTATCCTAGCAACCAACAAGGGGACTTGGACACAATGCAATGCAGGGGCGTTGTTAGGTGGCAAAAAGACCTCATCTGTTTTCAACTGTGAATTCTGTTGAAATTCCAACTTTAATTTACAGGTAGACGCCTTTTAACAATCAATACTCACAGTGGCGCACACTTTGCTGGAGGTGTCGCACAATCCGACCTGACAGTGTAAGTAAATCTGATTGAATCCTCCCAGAAATTTGAACACTTGAAGTGAAAAGCGACCTTTAAGGGACACTCCGTTTTCCAGCACAGAGATCGTTTGGTCATTCTTGTTGGGACATCTAAAATTGATTATCATCAGACAAGGATTAGAATATTTCCAACCATATCAAGATAGAAATGTCATTCATTTCCATTGATTATAATACAATATTTCCTGTAGCAGTTTTCCTGATCTGCTTATGTCATTTTTGGATTGTTCACCACCATTGATTCAATTCTGCCAGATCGTGAGTATAGTCTCCAATAGTAATTATAAACAAACTAATTATCGCATACTTATTACTTAATTTATTGATTACATTCTAACAAAAATGTTTTTACTTGACGGGCGAGTGCTTGACTGGGTTTGTTGTGCAAACTAGAGGTCCATTCATTACGTAATACAATTTGAAGCAAAATATTTTGGACACTTCTTTGCTTTTTTCAAATATATTTTAATAATTTAATAATAAGTTTTAAAAATGTAAAAACAATAAAAGCAAGCAATTTAAAAGAAAAGGGTAAAAAAAATAAAATAAAAGTGCTATTGCAAAAAACCTAAGAATCAAAAACAATGAATTACATGAAAAAGGTTAAAAAAAAAAAAAAGCCCACTTGAAATCCAATCAAAGTCTCTAAATATCCGTAAACCACAATAATTTATCCTTCCTCACTGACTCCAATGCCTTTCCCCTGTAGGCAAAATTCTGCCAAAAAAGAAATGTTTGTGAAGTGAAATTGGGCAACTTTTCTTGTGTCTTGGAGGTAAGTATTACAATTTAATTTTCCTCTTCTAGTGTGAAATAACATAACTTTTCTAAGTAGTTAATTAATGTTTAAAAACATTTTTTTTTTTTGGGAGCAGTGATTTAAATTATGCTTAAAGTGCAACAATAAAAATGAAAAATTCCTTTAAATATCGTGCCTGGGGGTCCCCTTAATGTGCCTGCAAATTGGCGCATCTGTAGCATGCATAAAACATGCACACACAGCCAATAAAAGATCGTGGTAAATGGCCAATCACAGCGGCCATATGTAAACATATGAGATCATCTCTCATTGACGGCTCTCCTTCCTCACACAGAGACCGCTGTGACGAGGGAGAGTGATATGTAAGTATTTTACAACCAGTTCAAGTGCTAATACAATTCCTAAACAGTGCCCATCAGTGTCCACAGTGCCATCAGTACCCACAGTGTCCATAGTGACATCAGTGCTCAGTGTAATCAGTGCCATCAGTACCCACAGTGTCCATAGTGACATCAGTGCTCAGTGTAATCAGTGCCATCAGTACCCACAGTGTCCATAGTGACATCAGTGCTCACAGTGTAATCAGTGCCATCCGTGTCCATAGTGACAGTGCCCACAGTGTAATCAGTGTCCACAGTAACATCAGTGTCCATAGGGACATCAGTGCTCACAGTGTAATCAGTGCCATCAGTGCCCACAGTATCATTATTGTCACCATATCATAAGTACAAACAGTGTCACCTTGTCACCATGTCATCAGTGTCACCATGTCATCAGTGCCCACAGTGCCATCAGTGTCACCATGCAATTAGTGTCACTGTGCCTCAGTGTCTCAGTGCCCTCCGTGCCATTAGTGCCCACAGTATCATTAGTGTCACGTGTCATAAGTGCCATCAGTGTCACCATTTCACTGTGTCATCAGTGCCATCAGTGTCACCATGTAATCAGTGCCATCAGTGTCACCATGTAATCAGTGCCATCGATGTCACCGTGCAATGAGTGTCATCAGTGTCACTGTGCCTCAGTGTCACAGTGCCCATAGTGTCATCAGTGTCAACATGCCATCAATATCTTGTGGAAAAAAATGACATGTTCAAAAGTGTAGTAGGCAGTTAACAAGTTTCATATGTAATTTACTGTATGCTCCTAGAACAGTGGTCATCAACCCTGTCCTCAGGGCCCACTAAAAGGCCAGGTTGTATGTATTACCTTGGGGGAGATGCAGACTAGAATACTGCAATCACTGAGCAGCAAATGATGTGTGCGCTCTGTGATAGCAGATCAGGGTAAAGGCACAATTAGTGCCCATCAGTGCCTCCTCATTAGTGCCGCCTCATGCCCACACGTCAGTGAAGGAGAAAAAATTACTTATTTGCAAAATGTTATAAGAGAAACTAAGCTTTCCAAATTTTTGGTCTTTTTTCATTTGTTTAACAAAAAAAGGCAGCTGTGATTAAATACCACCAAAAGAAAGCTATACTTGTGTGAGAAAAATGCTAAAAATGTCATATGGGTACAGTGTAGCATGACCGCGCAATTGTCATTCAAAGTGGCAGAGCACTGAAAATTTGTCTGGGCAGGAAGGGGGTAAAAGTGCCCAGTAGGCAAGTGGTTAATTGGCAACACAGGGATAATAATAAAATGACAACGCTTATTATAGTGTAAGAAGACGAATATACAACATATGTAATGGACTTACTGGTTGGTTATGATGTTGTATCTGGGGCCGGAGGAGCCATCAGGTGTTGGGGTGGCGTAGCAGTTTTTCATGACGAGCACAAATGGAGATGAACCCGAAGGTCCGGTTACAACGACACCAACGTATAGCATGGAGGAGGAGTTCAGCCACACCTGGGAGGCGGTATATGGGGCGATGTATCTGGCATCTTCGAACAGGCCCATCGTTATTGTGAAATTTGCTCTTCCAGCTACATTGATAGTAGCCGAGCTGTAACAGAATATAGTCATTATTAATTAGGAAAATTGTAAAGGCATGATGGGGGGGATTTACTAGACCTGGAACTCTCAAAATCTGGTGAAGCTGTTCATGGTACCCAATCGGCTCCTGACTTCAGCTTGTTCAATGAAGCTTTGACAACAAATCCTGGAAGATGATTTGGTTTCTATGAAGAGCTGCACCCGTTTTTGCACTCAAATTTTTTAGTAAACCAACCATGATGTGTTCATTTTTGGTCTAAGATAGAGATATCTGGTTCTTTTGTTTTTAGGACGCAGAGATATTTTATGTGCATAACCGCAATATTAGAAATACACTTATACCACTATTTTTTGAAATAATTAATTCAAATCAGATCTCACTTTTACAAGATTTGTAACCAGCATCACTTTGTACAATAAAGAGAATGTATGGTATGAAGATACTGAGATAAGGGGCTATTCCTAGTACAATCTTTTGTGTATTTTTTGTATTCTATCTGGGGGGGGGGGGTTGGGGTCACAACCTATTGCTCATGTTACACAAAGGACCATAAATATGCTGAGCATTATTAGAATTTGTAGAGCCCCTTCATTTCTCAGCTCATCTCTCACGTGGCTGTAGAGGGAAGGCCAGGAGGAATTGAATATGGAACTATGATGGAATATCATACAAAGTAGTAAGAGGACAAACCATTCAGAGAGCTCACTGGTTCAAAAAAGCCCAAATGAATGTATTAGAGGTCAGAAAAAATAAACCTTCCCCTTCATCAGGGCTTCAATTAGAATAAGAGCCTTAAATGGACTTAAAATAGAGCTTCCCTGTGTGAATCTGCATATGGAAGCTAAGTATTGGATTGGGAGAGTTACTGGCCGAGAAATGTCCCCCATCGGATAGTGTCCGCCCTATACTGCGCTTGCGCAGTACGGAGGACAAAGGAGATGCCGAATGTCTCTGAAGATGAACAGCTGATCGTCGGCTCTACACGGCGCCTGCGCACTTAATTGTACATTGTGCCCTGAGCCCAGGTACAAGCCCCACCATCCAAGTGGACACAGAGTTAGAATTTAAATATGCTGAGCGAAGCGGGGCTGTGCCTGAAGTGTGGCGAGTAAAGCGAGTCCACGAGGGGCCCTGTTACAAAGTGGTGGTTTACAACATCGGATAGAATGTACTATTCTCATCTTCGGAGACTTTCGGCATCTTCTTTGTCCTCCGTACTGAGCAAGTGCTGCGCCTACGCAGTATAGGGTGGACACAATCCGATGGGGGGACCTTTCTCGTCAGAACACCAGCAGTATCTGCATGAACAATCCAGATCTCGGTTGCTCATGCAGATACTGCTGGCCAGGTTATTTTTCTAGCTAAAGCCCTGAGGAAGGGGGGTTTAGGACACCCGAAACGCACTGCATTCATTTTGAGTATTTTATCCCTTTGGGCTGGCGCTCTTTTCCATTAGTGCAAGATTTTGTTCTGATGCATTTCTACAGGACTGAACACCCACTGGACTGTCCTAAGATCTGACCACAATTTTATCTCATTCAGCACCACACCTGTATCTAGGAAAGGTACCAAGGAAAAAAAACACTCACACTACGTAGGTGCTGATAGCGGTTAGAAGGTTGATCTCCATGTTTAATGGATAAGCGCAATGAAAGTCAATGGGGTACTCGTCTCTTATAATCACTCCGTCAGATTGTGATGCTAGGTATACAGTATTTGTATATGTGATCTCAGTTCCATCGTTCTGAAAAATTAAATTTAGAGCAAAAATGATCACAACTATTCCGGTCAAAAAAAATAAATAAAATATATATATATATATTTTTTTCTCTTTGTTAAATAGAACATTACACATGTTAGTCATGTAGTCGTGTATCCAGATCCTTTTTTTCTGAAGCCTCCCACTCAGTTTGTGATTCCATTTAATCAAAATGAGGCACCAAAACTACATTTCGTCAGTATATCAGATAAATGACCAATGATTGATTTATTTATCCCTCTCTGTTTGTCCCTGTTGTATCCTCTACCACAGGGGCCTCCAAACTTTCTAAGCAAGGAACCAATTCATTGCCCTCCCGCCTTTCAGGGGTCGGACTGTGGCCAGCAGGAATAGGAGTTTGTTTTAGGCATCAGTGGCAGTAAACCGTGTCCTATCTTTGGTATTTGCGGGGGAAATAGTGCTCCATTGTTGGTATCAGTGGCAGGAGTTATGCCCCTTTGTTGGTGTCAGTGGGCAGAATAGTGTCTCCTATTAGTGAGATAAATAGTGCTCCAAGGGCCAGATAGATACAAGCAAAGTGTCACATCTGCTCCTCCCCAACCACAGTTTTGAGACCACTGCTCTACCATAGAGATCCTTCAGCACCTGGACTGAGTCATCTCTTACTGCTCATTTTGGGTTTCCTGTTCTTCAAGGGAAATTCCAGGGATCAGTTACATTGTTACATCTGCTGACCTCAATCTGTTCTAAACATTTGTGATTTACAAATTATTGTATTCATTCCTTTTCAGAAACTCCCGCTAGGGCATATTTAGCAGCCAACCTTCTCACCACCCATTCAGATCCATCAATTGAGGATTTTCACATTAATAGTCAACAGAATGTAGCCTTTGAGCTGGACAGAGAATGGGAAGAAAGGATGATGGTAGGTGAATATCCCCGGGTTTACTTACTTTATCTAAATTTGCCATTAGTGGTTTTCTACTGAACACTAGAGGAAGTATGTTGTATATTTGAAACATATCAAGAACATCCTTTATTTTAATTAAGGTCTGTCCTTGTTGTCTCTTGAATTAATGTGTTTGCATAGCCAATGTATTAACATTATGTATTTACTGTACATTATTATTCTAGTATTTATCATTTTATAATCATACAGCTATTAAAAAAAGTAACATAAAAGTATCCAGTCTCTGTAGCAGGTCCACTATGCTATGAAATCAAATGAAGATGTAATGGTCATCTACGTACCTCAATGGATCCCCCACAACTACCATTTGCTGGCCGCGTGATGAAAGTGATGTAACTTTGATCACTTCTTTCAGTGATTCCTCGGCAGGAATAATCTCTCATATGAAAGGCTGAGGTGCTATATTCCAGCTTCTCCAGGAGACATTTGCTGAACCTCACTTCTATATTCCCCAGGCCACAGGTGACTTGTGGTATAAGGTCACCTACGAGTAGAAAAGAAGACCATATTGACGCTTACATTTCATCGGCTTCACTCACAAAGAATTGCCTACATTTCTTGACCTCATTTTAATAAATGAGTTAAATGGGGGGTTGGGTTTGTATTAGTTGAAAAATTACCCATTGCCTCTACACTAAGGAGGGAGTTAAAATTTATTAGCTACCCTATTCCAGTAGAAAAGTGACACGTAGAATGCCCCTTCAATTCCCATATGTTTTTAATGGGAGGGTCATTTTGTATGGAGATTTCTGATAGAAGAACTTGCTTAGAGCTGAAGAACATGCAGATGGTGACATTCAGCCATGAGCATAGTAACTAGTAGCTTTGTCGAAAGAGGGGCATGCACATTCCTTATTTTTTTTAATCTTAACATTATCAATTTGAAATGGGGAAAAAACAAGCTTTCAGATTAAACTGAACTGACTATGAACTAAGGTATGACTGCTGCTGAGATGCAGGCATTATCTGTGCAAGTACCATAGGTATAGTTGAGCAAGTGGTCTGGCATAAAATTACGAGGGGTTGGATTTTGGTGACATACTCCATAAATCCAGGTGTTTGAGACCAATTTGAAGAATACCAACTTCAAACTGGTCTCAAACCCCTGGATTTATGGAGTATTTGACCAAAATCCAACCCCTCGTAATTCTATGCCGCACTATAAAATGGCAGTTACTAGGGATTTGACATTTATCAGAAAAAATGACTGGGGGTGTGGCTTAGAACAAAGAGCGGGCATGCATTAGTGCTGATTTGGATAGAAAGCAATGTTCTCAGTACAGCCTAAACTTGAAATCTAAAGCGGACCATAGACAGTTTGAATCTCAGGTACCTGCTAAGATTCAAATCATCTATGGGCTGATTGTATCCAAGTTGATCCATAGATAAACTTTGGTAAAAGCAGCATGTTGGATTTTTACATGCAATTATTGCCAGCAGGTGTAGCCGCTAGCAATAATAACATATGTTCTCCTAGCCAGGATTGGCTTCCCACCCCCAAGCATGGAGAAGACAATAGAATAGCTGCATTGGAGGGATTCTCCCATCAACACTGACTGTGTTGTGACTGTATATCAGTTAGAAGAAAAAACGAGCTAACATAGTGAAGCCCAGTTAACGCTCCATCTTTATTTAAAAGCAATAAAAAAGTACCAGCAACGAGCGTGTGTGATATTGTCAACGTCGACATCACGCACCCTACTTGCCTGTGTTAGCGGCTTGGTCCTTGCACGAGCCGTCAGCTTGCTGGATCTTTGTTATGTTGTGTTTACAAGTCGCCTGAAGGTACTTTTTATGACATTTTTGGATTAGTAATTAAACACAATCCAAAGTGCAGAAGTGATGGCAGTTGGAGATTAAACAGGCCAAGATGGCAGCTTCCTTGACTGAAAACGATAGGGGGGTTTTCTTCTACTTTTATAAACTCATATAGAATGCAACCAGTCCTTTTAAAAATAAAACTGCATTGAATATCCAGAAAGTACAATGTGCAATAAAGTTGACTGAAGAGATCCACCACCAGGTATAGACATGTGGCATACGCCTCTTACCGAATGTGTTGGATCATAGATTATAATGGTCAAATGCGCATGTGATAGGAATTGGGGAGCCAGCGTCAAATGGAAACGATTACCTCTCAGCAGCGATACCAGATGTATATCAGGAAGATGAAAAAATAAGCTAACATAGTGAAGCCCATTTAATTACCGTAAGTAATACAAAATACCTTCCGGCGACTTGTAAACACAGCATAAAGATGCAACAAGCTGAAGGCTCGTGCAGGGACAAAGCCACGAATACCGGCAAAGAGCTTGCGTGATGTCGTCACTCTCAGCATATAGGGTGACAACATCCCACACACTCTTTGCTGTTACTTTTTAATTACTTTTAAATAAAAATGGAGATTTAAATGGGCTTCACTATATTAGATAGTTTTTTTTCATCTTCCTGATATACATCTCGTATCGCTGCTGAGTGGTAATCATTTCCATTTGATGCTGGTTTTTCAATTCCTATTACATGCGCATTTGACCATTTTATAATCTATGATCCAACACATTCGGTAAGAGGCGTACGCCGAGTGTCTATACCTGGCGGTGGATCTCTTCAGTCAACTTTGTTGCACATCACACTTTCTGGATATTCAATGTTGTTTTATTTTTAAAGGACTGGTTGCATTCTATCTGAGTTTAATAAAGTGGAAGTAAACCCTCCTATCGTTTTCAGTCAAGGAAGCTGCCATCTTGGCTAGACATGTGCAGAACGAAAAAATTTGTTTTGATACGTTATTTGCATAAATTCCTTTAGTTAAATTTAGTTTAATTGGTTTAATTCATTTTTGGGTTTTGTTTGGTTTATTATTTTTCATATTTATTTTTAAAGGTTTTCTAATCAAATTCAAAAGGTTTTCGAATTCAAATAGTTTTCCAATTTCAAAAAAGAATAAAATAGAATAGAAAATAAAGGAATAGAATAGAAAAAAAATATATATATGGAAATTGGAAAACTATTCGAAAAAATTTCGAATTTGAAAACTATTCGAAAGACTATTCTAAAATTATTCAAATTATAATTTTGTTCAAATTTTGTTATTTCCGAATAATGAAAATTCTTCTGAATTTTAATTCGGAATGAAAGGAACTGCATATTGGCCTCTGTTTAACCTTCAACTGCCATGATGCTGCACAGCTATGACAGCAGCCGTCAGATGGTTTTGACAGTTTGTTTGAGAGCCCAACCAATGTGACAGTTAGATTCCCGGCACATGCTGGAAATGTAACTGTTTCTTGAAACTGTTTTATCGATGGATTTACTTCAACTTTCAATTAACATGGCATTGCTTGCTTTGCACTATCACGTCTGCATTGTGTTTAATTACTAATCCAATTCTTTGTTATCTAAGGGATTGATTACATGTTTATGTATTTTTATCTTACTTGTGTAGTGCTTGCTCCTGACGAGCACACGCTATGTGTTTTCAAAGTTAATGTTCCTAAAGCCACAATTGGGCTTTAGGGCTAATTATGCCAAATTATGGTCTCAGTATCAGTCTAGCTGGAATTGCACTGAGTTCTCCTTGACCGCAGGTGTCGCTGTCACCGCCGGCAAGTATGAGAATGCAGTTTAGCTGGGTGTATTGGATACCCTTCTTTCTCTCGGAACCAGCCCAGTGGGAGTGTCATCCTGCTGTGAATTCTGGGAGAAGGTATTTAAGGTACTGAGATCACGTGCTTCGGGGTTCCGGTCCAGTCCAGAAGATATTTTCTGTCTGTTTGGTCCTGGTCCTCCTGACCAGCCCCCATGGCCCTCCTGGCCTGGGGTGCGGATCCATGCAATTTCGAGTCTCAGGGCTGGATAGCCCAAGGCGAAGAAACTTCAGGGACAGGCCTGAATGGATATCAGGGTCTACTCATCCAAAAGTGGTCCGGTGCCGTCTCGTCTAAGGAGAGGCCCAGCAACTGGAGAAGCATCCAGGGGAGGACTCCTCGGGAGAGGGCCATGCACAAGGCTGGTTTCTCAGAAGGAGCCTGGAGGCTCAGTTGAAGGACACTAAATGGATCTACACTCATACGGTATCGCCGGGCCGGCTGCGAGATACTGGTACCGTATGATAGCTCTCTAAATTTGTCTAAGTCCCTCAGTTCTACATTCAAGTCTGTGGCAGAGACTTTACTTTACCTAACACTTCACCGGCTGCCAAGCCTAGTGAGAGGAGGTCTATCCGGTGGTTGTGGGAATCCAGCTGTGATACGGTAATGCCCCCGTACCGTACACACGGTCGGAAATTCCGACCACAAAATCCGTCTGAATTTTTCCGACAGATTTTGTCCGACACTGGTGTTGCATACACACGGTCGGACAAAGTTGTCGGAAAATCCGATCATTCTGAACGTGGTGACGTTCGTTGCGTACGACAGAACTACGTAGAGGCTAGTAGCCAATAGCTTTGGTCTCCTAATTTGATCTGAGCATGCGTGGTACTTTGTCCGTCAGAATTCTCCTACACACGATTGAAAAAAGTCTGATCGGATTGTGTTGTCGGAAAATTTGAGAGCAGGAAAAAGTCCGATGGAGCCCACACACGCCAGGATTTTCCGACAACATGGTCCGATCGGACATTTTCCATCTTAATTTCCGACCGTGTGTACAGGGCATTATTCTCTGGATTTCTATAGTGAGAGACTTCCTATCTTTGCAGTTCCAAAAGTACCTGAACTTTCGTCCTAACCCTCTACTCTACACTTAAAAGACTGTTTTATCTTTTGAATAATTAATCCAAAAAGGAAGATAAAGTGTCAGTTTCTACATTTCTTTGGGCCATCTACCGAGGGAACCCCTAGACTAAGACAAGGTGAAGAAGGTAATGGGTAAGCCCAATAAAACCAGCAGCTCCTTTGGGGGTTAGTGCTACACTTGCAATTATTTCAATTTTTTGCACTTTATAGATGCACATTTTTTCACTTGATATTCAATAGTGCTGCTTAATGTACACTTATTTTATTTTAGAGCCGGTATCACAGTTGACTTAAGTGGCTGCATCATTTTTTTGACCTAGCACGGATTTCAAGGACTTTATTACCTGCTTGATTTCCTGGTTGTATCGCGTTAGTAGTATATAATGATTTTTTACAGTAACAGCCAGGAACATTGTCCACAATTCTACATTCCTCATCGGGAGCGCAGTCCACCCCTGAGCAGGTATGATTCGATTCTGGAAGAGAAGGAACACAAAGAATGTTTTATGAACTAAAATAAAAACACATACAATTCTAGAATGTATCATAAATGAATAAGGCTTACTGAATTATGCTTTGTGTCAGTACTGACCTGTACAATAGGCAATATAGCAGCCTGACATCTTCTTTAGACGATACACGTAAAATCCTTCTGAACACATTTTAACAGAAATATTGAAGGTACTCGTACAACCTTCACTACCATACCAGCTGTAACACATTGAACGATTCACAATGCCCTCACTGACTGTAGGGTGGGAGCTGTTCATCCAAATGGGGGTAACAGTCCCACAGCTGTATTGTGGTATGCTGTGCTCTGGGATTTGATAGTCATATTCTCCTTTAAACCGATGCCAACCGGAGAGAGTATAGTCACAATGATACCAGTTATACCCATAATAAGAATTGTATGTATTAGAAGGACTGCGCCAGGGGTCATTAAGTACGGTGTGGTTGGAGCAAGGGTCAATACAGGAATATGATCCAATGGACTTCACACATTCTTCATTAGAGCCACACGGGGTTCCTTGTTGGCATTCATTGATCTCACAGTGTCTTCCATTACCGTAATATCCATAGGGACAACTACAGGAGTACGATCCATAATAATTTGTGCATATAGCTACAGGATCGCAGTTATTTAGAGATCTGTCTGCACACTCATCAATATCAACACAGCCAAATTCTTCTTTATATTCAAATCCGGTGCTACAACCACAGGTGTAAGATCCGATAGTGTTCACACAGTCACTAAAACCAGTATAATAACACTTGTTTGTGTAAGAGCCAGCACATTCTTCTATATCATTACAAGATTTTCCATCTCCAGCAAATCCCTCTTTACATGTGCACTCCCCGTATCCTCCAAATTCTGAACAAGTGGCATTCGGGTGGCAGTCAGAATTTGAACATTTCCCTAAAAAGAGAAGGAAAAAAAATATATATGTTTTTTTTTTATTTTAATTTTATTTACGGGTAGTGGGTTTCTATGGGTTAAAAACATAAGGGGGGTTATTCACTAAAGGCAAATCCACTTTGCACTACAAGTGCACTTGGAAGTGCAGTCACTATAGATCCGAGGGGGGCATGCAAGTAAAATAGAAAAACAGCATTTTAGCTTGCACATGATTGGATGTTAAAATCAGCAGAGCTTCCCCTCATTTCAAATCTACCCCACAGATTTACAGCGACTGCACTTCCAAGTGCACTTGTAGTGAAAAGTGGATTTGTCTTTCGTAAATAACCACCAAGGTGTACTCATTTCCAGACAAACTTATTTTAATGGGTTGAGTTCTATAATGGACTTTTTTGGGCAGGTATAATAAAAGATGTTTCCCCCGACAATCCAAAGCACGTTGTGTTCTGTGAGTTTTCGCTCAATCGCACCAATCACTCATCAATTCTGTCTCATGGCTAGGCAATTCAAGGCAGAAGAAAATGAGGAAGATGTGAAGTAGATATGAGGCAGATTTGAGATTCGTCATAAGCAACTTCATTCATACATTCCTCAAAAAAAAAAAAGACTCTGCATAACACCTGACCCTGACCACTTATTAACCACTTACAGACCCACTTAATGACCAGGCCATTTTTTGTGATACGGCACTGCGTCTCTTTAACTGACAATTGCGCGGTCCTGTGACGTTGCACCCAAACTACTTTTTTTTTCCCCTACAAATAGAGCTTTATTTTGGTGCCATTTGATCACCTCTGCAGTTTTTATTTTTTGCGCTATAAACAAAAAAGACAGCTATAGCTTTTTGCTATAATAAACCCCCCCCCCCCCAAAAAAAAATAAAAAATTCTTCATCAGTTTGGCCCAATATGTATTTTTCTACTAATTTTTGGTAAAAAAAAAATTGCAATAGGTGTATATTGATTGGTTTGCGCAAAAGATATAGTGTCTACAAAATAGGGGATAGATTTATGTAATTTTTATTATTTTTTTTTACTAGTAATGGCAGCAATCTGCGATTTTTGCGGCAGACAGATTGGACACTTTTTACATTTTTTTTGGGACCTGTGACATTTCAAACAGGATCAGTGCTATAAAAATGGACTGATTATTGTGTAAATGTCACTGGCAGAGAAGGGTTTAACACTAGGGGTTGATCAAGGGCTTAAATGTGTTCCCTGGGAGGTGTTTCTACCTGTGGGGGGATGGGGCAGACTGGAGGAGGAGGAGAGAGATCGCTGTTCCTAATCACTAGGAACAGCAGATATTTCTCTTGTCCCCTGTCAGAAGGGGGCTCTGTCTGTTTATACTGACATATATCCCTGTTCTTGCCCTCTTTTCCGGGATCATGGGTGGCTGGCGGCCACAGGCCACGCACATCGGGTCAACCTGCCATGGAGCGGGCACACATGCTTGCTATGGCTTTTAAAGGAGCCAGTGTACAGGTACTGAGATTTGCTGGAATGAGCCGACCTGCCGCAGTATAATGACGGTGGCTGGTCGGCAAAGTGGTCAACTGTGCTTCTGTTTTTGAGTAAAAACTTGTTTCATTGACCTACAAAAATGAATGAATGAATGAAACTGATTTGCTATGTAATAGAAAGATAATGGTGCTGTAATATATACAAAGGAGGAAATCACAATACTGTTATATGACGGCCTTACCTGATTTGTCCAACTCTGAAAAACATGTAAAAAAAAAAAAAAAAGAATTAGATTTTAAAAAGAATGTCCCACGTGAAGTGACATTTTGTGACAAGTATGATTATATGGTTCTTTCATTTACACTCACACAAAGCATTCCTCACGTTCTTCTGTACAGAATACTGTACCAGGTGTGGTTAGCATTGCAGCAATCATAGTAAACCAATGTAGGACGGTGTGGGTACCAGTTCACACCATTATTATGTAGCGCCCACACTTTAAGTGTGCGCTATCAATGTAAATAATTTTTTTCCCAGAACTGTAACGGAGTTCTGGGAGTTAATTGTACAGGATTTACTCCCCTTCCTGACAGGCCATTTTTTGCGATACGGCACTGCGTCGTTTTAACTGACAAGTGTGCGGTCGCACAACGTGACACCCAAACAAAACTGGTGTCCTTTTTTCCCCACAAATAGAGCTTTCTTTTGGTGGTATTTGATCACCTCTGTGGTTTTGATTTTTTGCACTATGAACAAAAGAAGACACTTTTTTGCTATAATAAATATCCCCAAATTAAAAAAACAAAAACAAATTTCGCCATCAGTTTAGGAAGATGTATATTCTTCTACATATTTTTTGGTAGAAAAAAAAAAATCGCAATAGGCGTATATTGATTGGTTTGCACAAAAGTTATAGCGTCTGCAAAATAAGGGATAGATTTATGGCATTTTTGTTATTTTTTTTTTACTAGTAATGGCGGTGATCTGCGATTTTTATTGATACTGTGACATTGCGGCGGACAGATCGAACACTTTTGACACATTTTTGGAACCATTGACATTTATACAGCGATTAGTGCTATAAAAATGCACTGATTACTGTATGAATATCACTGGCAGGGAAGGGGTTAATACTTGAGGGGCGAATATGTTCCCTCAGTGTGTGTTCTAACTGTGGGGAGGAGACCAATAGGTGTTCCTATATGCTAGGAACAAACAATCTGTCTACTCTCCCCGTTCTCGCTCTGTCAGGAGTGATCGCGTGTTCCCGGCAGACATCGCCCATCGGCTCCTTGGGGATGCAGCAGCGCAGGCACCCCCCTATACTACTCAAAGCTCCCGCCGAAGCTTGAGTGCCATTCTGCCGCCGTCAATCAACGGCGGGCAGTCGGCAAGTGGTTAAAACAAATACAGCATTGCACGACTGCGCAATTGTCAGTTAAAGTAACAGTGCCATATTGCAAAAACTGTCCCCATCAGGAAGGGGGCAAATTTTTCCAGGGCTGAATTGGTTAAATAATATATACTGTTTGTCAGTTTAAGCGGTGGATCTGGGCTATGCGCTTGCAATCTTTTCCATGCTGAAGGAGGCATAACCTTGCCTCCAAAACACATTCCGATTGGTCAGCACCACTGTAGGCTGAACCAAGCTCTAACAGCCCTGGGAATCCCCCTGTCATCGAGAAATACTGCCAGCGTCCTCCTGAGTCCTTGCCGAGACAGCCGTGGCTGAGACTGACACGTGGCGCCTGCTGCTGACATCTGGGCTCCCCCGCTCTGTCACATCTTCAACTTGACAAGCCTTTTATACTGAACACTATCACTCGGGTTCCCAGCCCGTATCTGAAGCAGCCTTACCACCACCAGAAACAGTCACAGAAAGAGACTTTAAATGCATTTATGACCTCTCACCTCTTTATGACTATTAGACCCCTTTCACAATGGGGTGTTTTTCAGGCGCTTTTGGGCTACAAATAGCACCTGAAAAAAAACTCCCCTGTAGTCCCAGTGTGAAAGCCAGAGGACCTAAAAAAGTCCTGCGAGCAACATCTATGGAGCAGTGAAGGAGCGGTGTATACGCAGCTCCTCCACCGCTCCTGCCCATTGAAATGGATGGGCACCGATGCCACGGGGCATAAGTCTTACACTGTTTGTGTGTCACCCCATTTTTGCCACTGTGTTCCTTTTTCTTACATAGTCTGTTGTTTTTATTTCTAGCATAGGAATACAGCCAGATGAAATATAGATGTAAGCTATAGTCTGAGTCACTCATTCCAAAATTATACTAAAGCCTCATACACACGATCGGACCGTGGACCAACTTTCCCGTGGATTTTTGTCCAAAGGGCGTTGGCCCCAAGTTGGTATTGCATACACACGGCATGACTTTTTCAGCCAACTTTCACCAAATCACTTGGTTTTTCTGCTCTTTACCGCCACCTTTGGTCAACTTCTGTATTGTTGTCTGATCTTTTGCATTGGTTTGTACAAAAGTCCGTTGGTTTTGTGTACACACGGTCGGACTTTGGTCCATCGGACTTTTGTTGGCAGAAAGTTGGTCCGTTCGCACAGCCAACAAAAGTCCAATGAAACCTGGAAAAAGTTGGTCCGATGGAGCGTACACACGGTCGGATGTTGGTCCAAACCAGCTAATTTGCATGTTGGTTGTCAAAAAGTCAGATCGTGTGTACGGGCCTTAAGCATGCTATGATTTTGCTCAGCATTTGGACCTGGCAGGGGGAGGAGCCTCGGGATGGATCGATAACAGCAGCTATTGTCATAGATGCATACATAGTCATTCATTACAAAAATTGTAGCAGATGTTAACTAGCACGCCAATAGACAATAACAGTGTAGACTGACTGCCAATAGTCACAGGATCCGGCTGACAAGATGGATGTGTCTTTAAGAGAACACACTGAAAAAATTGTACTTTTTTTAAAACAAATTAGAAAATTAAACAACAACATTAAGCAGGCCATACATGGTCGAATTTCGAACAAATTTTCTTTTAGACATGTGCAATTAGTTTCGTTTTTTTTTTTTTGTTTTTCACTTTTTTTCGTTTTTTTCGTTCGTTCCTTTTCGTACTAACTAACTAATAACGAATCGTTCGAATCCTACGAACCCGATTAACGAATCATTTGAATTGAACGAATTTGAAAAACAACGAAAATCCGAAAAAAAATAATTAGAAACAACGAATGTACGAATGAAGAAAATCCAAAAACAGGAACAACGAAGCTGAACGAAAAAATTCGTACATTCGTAACTTTTTTTTTTTTTTTTTTTTGTTGAATTGGTAATTTTCCGTGTCCCTTACATTGGTGCTGCTTAACTTGCTTTGAATGGATTGAACAAAAAAATTTGTACATTCGTAACTTTTTTTTCGATTCGTAACTATTTTTTCGATTCGTAAATTATTAAAATGTTATAATAGCATACACATTACATAAAATTATGAATTATGCTCCGATTACGAATCTACGAATGTTACGAATGTTACAAATGTACAAATAAATACGAATGCATCTGAATTTCGAATAAACTAATAAACGAAAATTAAACTAACGAAAAAACTAATCAACGAAAAATAACTCTTACGAATGTACGAATCGTTACGAATACGAACACTGACGACTTACGAATTTACGAATCAACGGAAACGAAACGAAAATAAACAAATTTTTTGGTTGTGCACATGTCTATTTTCTTTTCAAAATCAGAAAGTTTTTTTTTTTTTTGTGATCCGATGGCGCCACCATTGATTTTCGAAATTCGGCCTTCAATTCCACCTCATGTTGCTACAGAAAATAATTTTCTTGGCCGGGAATCTTCTTTTCTCTCAGTAAATTTTCTTTTCTTATTATATTTCTCACACGATTCTCCCATCATTGATTAGAAAATCGTTTGTTTTTCAAAAAATTTCCAACATGTCCGATTCCTCAAATTAGATTTCCACACGAAAATTGGCTGTTGCTGCACTAATGGTGCGAAATTCATACGAGAATTCTTGGATACGATTTTCGAAAAAGAAAACTCTTTCGGAATTCGAACCGTGTATGGCCGGCATTACCCTTCACTTGCTTCAATGTAGCCAGCTGCTGTAAATGACTAATCTTCTAGACTCTACTCTATCCCACCTTTGACAGCAGCACTGGACTGGTCCTATGGAGGTCACATGGCTCCCAGAAGATATTTGGGAATCTAACCTGTAAAAATAACACTGAAATCCAGATTTGGATTTTGGCCATCTGAATATGAGGAATCTGGTCTAAATCTAAATCTCAGAAATGCATCTTTTAGACAAGTCATATTAGAGGGGCCAATCCGATTCAGAAGTTTTCATATAGACTGAGAAAATAGAACTTACCAGTAAATCCTAAAACGTGTACAGAAAGTGTGTGACTCCCCCGAGCTTTCAGAATCCAGGATCCCACAGCCGGACTTTTTACCAAATGGGAACTTAGAATATTACTATCATATAAGGAATAGTAGTAGTAAGTATCACTAAAATATGGATTCTTTGCAAATGTAAATGTGTTTCCTAAAATAATAAAGGGCACATAGATAAATATAATTTAAATAAATATACACATTGATAAAAATGCTACTAAACACTTCTTGTCAAACAATTGTTAGTGTAATATATTAAAACAAGTTAATTTGCTTCTCTCTGCCAATCCTTTTACTGGCTTCCCCTACCGCACTGTATACAATTCTAAATACTGACCACAACATACAAGGCCACCCACAACATAGCCCCCATCTACATCACCAACCTCCTCAGCAGATCTCACCCAAATCGTCCCCTCCACTCCTCCCAGGATCACCTGCTCTCTAGCTCCCCTCCTCCAATGCTCGCCTCCAGGACTTATCTAGAGCCTCTCTCATCCTCTGGAACTCTCTACCCCAGTATGTACGGTCAGCCCCTACGCTCTCCACTATTGGGCGATCTTTGAAAACGAATTTATTCAGGGAGGTCTACCTCACCTCCACCTAAGAACTGTACCTGAGCCACCTCGATCAGATCATTGGCTATTACCTTTGGTACCATCCACCCCTTTAGATTGTAAGCTCCATGAGCAGGGCCCTCCTGTCCCGTGTAACTGCGCTGTCCCCGCTCTACATTGTAAAGCACTGCTCAAACTGTTGGCGCAATATAAATCCTGTATAATAATAATAATTTGATTTGGGGGGGGGCATCCATGGGCATACAGATTCAATCGTTTCACTAGTTAGTGGATGTAAACCCCAATTTTTTTGCTACACTCATTTATACACCTTGTGGCGATTCAGTTCGCATTTGCATCGCTATACAAATCATTCATTCATTCGTTCATTCATTCATACAGTGAAAGTGGCTAGTGCATGATATGTAAATCACCTGTCACTCACAGCAAGGGGGCATTTTTGACAAAGTTTTCAAGACTTTGTCAAGATTTCTCTAACTGAACAATAAAAGAGGATTGCTCAGGCCTCGAGTAAATCTGTGTGGCAAGACTGGGCTCAAATGAAAGGAAATCTTATTCTCTACATTATGGCATCAAAGAAATAAATAATAATTTGGGTTTACATCCACTTTAAGGCATTTCGGATAAAAGCTTCCAAAAATGATGAATATAAAAAAAGGTCCAATCCCAACAAATTCTACAATTTGTGCAACCTGTATGTATTGATTTCATGCCATCCACAAAATATTACCTCCACAGTAACACTGATATGGCTACATGCCTTACTTATGATATTTTAACAATTATAATATGCAGCAGTTGTGATCTTTACATTGTTTTCTGTGTACTAAAAGGGTTTCTGCAGTTAAGGCCTTTTAACAGAAATTAACACAATAACTAAAACGATTGATCTGCGAGTGACTGTAGGATAGGATTCTGCATATGGAGGTTTTTTATTTATTCTATTTTCTTTTCTATTGGTTGACATAGATGGACTTGTGTCTTTTTTCAACCTGACTAATTACATTACAGAGTTACATACCTAAGTAACTAAACACTAGCTAGGGCTCCTTTTGTATTTCCCAACATTTTGCACCATTATTGGACACAAACTGAAAGTTCATCATTAAAGCGGTTCTGCACTCTGTAAAAAAAATTTTTTTTTTAGGACGTAATATAAAGTATGCTTACCTTTATTAGGGGACTCACCTGTTCCATCTTCCATCTCGATCGCCGCCGGTTTTCGTCCGATGAAGTTCCTCGTCTTCTTCTTTAGTGCTGGGGGCCATCTTGCCTGTGGGCATGTGAAACCCCACAGGCACTGTTGATGGCCCAGCATGCACTGCCGTTACTCGCGCGTGCGCAGTAACGGCACATCTGCCGAGATCTCACGAGATTTCGGCAGATGCGGCCGAAATCTCGGGAGATTTCGGAAGATGTGGCCGAAATCTCGCGAGATTTCGGAAGATGCCCGCACTGACTCCTGGGATCAATGACACCAGATCCCAGGAGACAGTGCGGCGTGACGACGATCGACGCAGAGACCCCGCCCGCCGCCGCAGAGGGAGAAGACCGGAAGTCTTCAATTACAAGGTAAGTAAAAAAAAAAAAAAAAAAAAAAAAATTTCATTTAGTACTCTTTGCCTGATTTGGAAGGCAAAGAGATTTACTAAATGAAATGAGTGCCGAACCGCTTTAAGACTCTTAGAATGAAGTGGATCCAGGGTCACTAAAGCATTAAATTAGGGTTGCACCAATGACACTTTTTTTTTTGTTTACAAACTATTTTATTGAGTGCAAAAGGTGGTACAAAAAGAGTACAAAAATATGTTGAAACTTGACAATAATCATATGTTTTACATATGTAACAATGTAAGGTACAAATAATTAGGTAGGAATTCTTAACAAAGGTACAAAAGTTTTGAATATGGTCTATAGTACATTATAAAGGATAGACTGATGTTTTATGTGTAGACATTCTCAGGTTGGATTGAAGAAGGATATGCACATTTATACAATAAAAAATGGGATCCTTGGTTTAAACCAATGACACTTTTTTAAGACCGAGTACAATTACCAATATTTTCAAGTACTCGCTGATATCGATTACCAATACTTTTTTAAATGTCAGTGGCACCAATATGCAGCACGGATGGCCGCTGATAAGAGGCACCAATGGGTACTGATGAGGTGTGGATTGTGTCTGTAGCTTTTGAATTTTTTTACAATTTTTTTTTAAATTATGTTTTGCAATTTATTCATTTTTTGTTATTATTTTTATAATGCTTTCTTTGATGGGAGGGGGGAGTGGTTGGTGTCTGTGTTTGTTTTAATTCCTTTTTGTTTTATTTAACTTTTAAATATTTATTACAATTCTTTATTTTTTTATCAGCCCTGTTGGGGGGCTTTGGTGAGGCATCAGGGGTCTAAACAGACCCCTGACATCTTCACTTTGACACAGGGAAAGGGACTGAGGACACAGATTCCCTAGTTCCTATCTCAGCAGTCTCAGCTGCACTGAAGATGAATGGAGAGGAGACAGAGGCTCCACTCCATTCATAAACTGAAGTATCGTAAACACAGTTTACAATGCTCTGTTATGAATGAACCGTCAGTGATTGGTGACTCTCATTATTCAGAAAGAGAAGGAGATGGTGAATTACATATTTACCGGCTCCTTCCTCCACTTTCCATCCTGACGGGTCTGGGAGAAGGGATGGGGTGGGGGAGGACATGGGGGACCCGGGGAACACAGAGGGGGACCCAGAGGAGGACATGGAGGGGGACCGGAGGAGGACATAGAGGACAGGGGTAGTCTGAGGAGGATACAGGGGACAGTCAGAGGTGATCAGTGCAGTGCTGGGGGCAGTTACAAGCACTGTTTTCCCTGTATAGCTTTCAATAAAGCATCTGAAAGCTGCAGGGGGGGAGAGGAGGAGAAGGGGCTGTCAGCAGCTTTATTGAAAGCCACACAGGGAGATCAGTGATTGTAACTCCCCCACCACCGCACTGATCACCTGAGAGGCTGCCCAGGCATCAGATTAGGCTTCAGAGCATTTCCAAGTACTTGTGCAAATGCTCAATATCAGCACCGGTGTTGGTGCAACCCTACATTAAATGTTTTTTTCTGTTTCTGTTGAGCCAAGAAGAAAATAATTCCCATAAACTAGATAGTGTACGAAACCCGCTGACTCACAGTATACTGTATGTGACATGCTGCAGCAAGGGTGCTTTTTTGATTTCCTAGTAGAAATGGTGGACATTTTATCTTCTTCTTTTATCTTCTTACATTTGCTGGAAAATATATAATATATACATTTCAAAATTCTTACTGTAAGTCTACAGTCATGAACGTACCATTTGGATCAATAAAATTAAGAGTGAATGTTTCATCTCCTGTGATCAATAAATGTGTAACGGGATTTGTAACATTGAACACGTCAGTATATTTATTAGTGACCTTTGTGTTGACGGTCAGGATGTGCTCAGATGAATTTAGAGGTTTTGACAACAATAATTCCAATGAGTGGAAAAGCTGCCACAGATAAGAGAGAAAGAGAACATATTATTTAAAAGCAAACAGATAATATGTATAAAGGAATATCTATATGGGCACAAAGCCTTTGTTAACATCATTTATAGTATTTTCTACATACAACCAGACATTATAGTATATCTAAGTACATCAAGGTCTAATTGCATTATGATAATTGGTGCCTTGTCCTACAAGAATTGGTGTCTCCAGATATCTGAGGGCCCTGTTGGTGTACCTAAATAGATGAGTGGTCGTTAGACATGTGCACACTGAAATATTTTGTTTCGGAATTTCGTTTTCGTCCGAAAAATAAATTTATTTAGTTACTCCCGAAATTCGTTTTTATTTATTTCGTTTTTCGTTAAAAATTGCATTCGTCCGAAAATTCAAATGAATTAAGGTCGAATCTGTCATTGAAGGCTTATGGTGTCTGTCGAATGTTCAAAGAAGATTCGACGGAGCAGTTAAACTGTATGACTCTGTATAGTCCAGCTGCAATTCCACCCAATTCCAGCAGCAATCTTTCCTCTCTACGTCAAATTTTTCCTTTCTACGTCGAATCTTTCCTTTCTACGTCGAATCTTTCCTTTCTACGTCGAATCTTTTCTCTCTATGTAGAATAATCTTGGACTAATAGAGTTAAGTTTAGGCACATTCGACCACAGGTTCAATGGACACAGATTGTTATTGTCAGCATCGAATCTCCTATCTATATCGAACTGTTGTTACAACGAAAATAAAGCATTTGTTTATATCGGATCTTTCGTTTTTCGGATTCTGCACTTTCGTTATCGTTTGTTAAAACGATAACGAAAATACCTGAAATTCGGACGAAAATGCATTCGGACGAAAACGAATGCACATGTCTAGTGGTCGTCCAGAATGCCTACTATTTCCTTTCAATTGGCAGGACCTGCAATGATGTCACTGCCGCACATGCGTGTGGGTGCCACCGGTTACAGCACATGGCACGCTTAAGAACGGTGCAATTTTAGGAGATATTTATAGTACCTACAGGTAAGCCTTACTATAGGCTTACCTGTAGGTCCAATTAACCACTTTCAGACCGGCGCACAACGATGTACGTCCCTTTTTTGAAGAGGGATATCTCGGTAACGGCAGCAGCTGCTGCCACAACCGAGATATCCATCTCTTCAGGCTCCGGTCGGCATTCCGATAATGGTGGTCATCGTGGCGGATTCGCCGCAAGATCACCGTTATCGGCGGCGGGAGAGGTGCCCTCCCCTCCCGCCGCTCTCCCGCGCCTTCCAACGCGCTTACCGGAGCCGTCGGCAGCGGCGGAAGCGATCGGGTCCTCCTCCGTGCTGGGTATGGAGACGAGTGAGGCTAAGATGGCTGCCACCCGTCTCTATACCATAGCAGGGCAGAAGCAACGTCAAAACATAACTTCCGCCCATACCTCTTAAAGGAACATTTTCCAAATGTCATTTTTTATTTTTTTTGCATTTAAGTTCAAATATGAGATATGAGGACTTTTTGACCTCCAGATCTCATATTTAAGAGGACATGTCATGTTTTTTTTCTATTACAAGGGATGTTTACATTCCTTGTAATAGGAATAAAAGTGAGCCAATTTTTTTTTTTTTAAAAAAAACAGTGTAAAAATAAATAAAATCAAGAAAAATAAAAAACATTTTTTTTTTTTTTTTAAAGCGCCCCGTCCCGACGAGCTTGCGCGCAGAAGTGAACGCATATGTGAGTAGTGCCCGCATATGAAAACGGTGGTCAAACCACACATGTGATGTATCGCCGCGATCGGTAGAGCGAGAGAAATAATTATAGCCGTAGACCTCCTCTGTAACGCAAAACATGCAACCTGTAGAATTTTTTAAACGTCGCCTATGGAGATTTTTGAGGGTAAAAGTTTGATGCCATTCCACGAGCGGGCACAATTTTGAAGCGTGACATGTTGGGTATCAATTTACTCGGCGTAACATTATCTTTCACAATATATAAATATACAATATATAAAAAAATTGGACTAACTTTAATGTTGTCTTATTTTTTTATTAAAAAAAGTGATTTTTTTCCAAAAAAGTGCGCTTGTAAGACCGCTGTGCAAATATGGTGTGAAAAAAAGTATTGCAATGTCCGCCATTTTATTCTCTAGGGTGTTAGAAAAACAACAATATATAATTTTTGGGAGTTCTAAGTTTTTTTCTAGCAAAATACATGTAATACATGTAAACACCTAAAATCCAAAACGAGGCTGGTCTTAAAGTGGTTAAGGAGGAAGACTTTACTTTTTACTCTGTTTTGCCTAAATATTATTGAACATCAGGGTCACTCCCTGTAAGCCACCAGCCTCTGTAAGATTTTCTGAATGTATTATATGGCCGGTGTTACATTTGTTGGCACCTTTTGCTTTGAGAAAGTCAATGTTTTCAAAAGACAAATCTCAGATTTCTGTAACTGAATCAACACCTTCTGTCTGACACCTCACATTTATCAGAATTACCATCTTGATTTTCACCTACAATTCCTCATATGTTTAGATCACAGTTGCTCACCATACTCATATGTATGTACAAGCCCCTTTAACTTCTTTTCCCAGAATTCCCTGGGTTCCTGGATACACCCAAATGGGTTGCATTTATAAGAGTAGAGATTTCTCTGGTTTCCTCCATTGGCAGCTCATAGAGGCCACACCTGATGAAGCAAAAGTAAGCTTACCGTGTTTCCCCGAAAGTAAGACAGTGTCTTACTTTCTTTTTATCCCTAAAAGCCCCACTATGTCTTACTTTCGGGGTATGTCTTATATTGGGAAAAAATTGTCGGCTCGGGGCACATCTGGGCATATTATGGGGCACATCAGGGAAAATTATAGGGCACATAGCACATTATGGGGCACATAGCACATCTGGGCACATTATGGGGCACATAGCACATCTGGGCACATTATGGGGCACATAGCACATCTGGGCACATTATGGGGCATGGGGCACATTAGGGCATCAGGGCATGGGGCACATTACAGGGCACATCTGGGGATCTTACTTGCGAGCATGCAGAGTAGCGCAGGAAGCGTCTGTCTGTCATACGTTTTCTCTCATGTCACGCTGCTCGCTCCCTGGCGGCCCCTCCTCTCTTCTCGTCTATCCCAGATGATGTCTCAAGCCAATGGGGATTGACGAGAAGAGAGGAGGGGCCGCCGGGGAGCGAGCAGCGCTGAGTGACATGAGAGAAAACGTATGACAGATAGACGCTTCCTGCGCTACTCTGCATGCATCTCATTCGGCTCTGGCGGCGGCTCTGGTCCTGCAAAGGGAACGGCGTTCCCCCTGGACTCGAGCCCTGAAAACGGCGCTGTCTCTTCAGTCGGAGGGGGAGGGCACTCGCCTGGCACCCCCCCCCCAGGGTGCGGCCCGCACCCCCAGCCCCACTCTTTGTTCCCTTCCATCACTGGAGGCAAATCCCCCGTGTTTCCCCGAAAGTAAGACATATGTCTTACTTTCGGGGTACGGCTTATATTAGCTGACCCCTCTGAAACTCCCGATACGTCTTACAATCGGGGTGTCTTACTATCGGGGAAACACGGTAGTTAAGCTCACTGAGTAAGTGAGCTGCAGCCAGATGCAAGCCCCTCCAGAATAGGCCTGAAGGCAGCAGAGAAGTTTAATAGCCCATATCTTCTTTGGGGGACTCGGCTATTTTAGGAACCCCTTCTCTAATTATTATCAGAGAGAACTCCAGTTCCAGTGGGGTGACCTTTGTTTGTGATATATGGATCCCTCCAGCTGTTCACCTGGGTTACCAGAGCTTCCTTGGTCTTTATTGTAAGGGACACTGTTTATGAATATAAGGGCATGTAGCTGTTTTCATAACTGTTTTATTAAAGTAGAGATTCTCAGTTAGACTTTATGATTTTATAGAATGGAGGGTAGACAAACACTCCCCCCCCCCATTCCTGATCAGCCAGACTGCATGCCCAGAGTGCCTGGGGTGATTTTTTTGGAAAGACCTCATATTTTATATTGTTTGCATCAAATCCCCCTTAAAATTTCTCTTTTTGCTTGGGCAAGCTACCCATTTAAAATTTAGAGACTCAAAGGGTACAATATTTATGAAGAAAATAAAATGTTTAAATTGTGTGTAAATTACATTAATTGCCTGTGTCTTAAAAGAAAGTGAATTGCAGTACATTTTTTTTTTTTACATTTTGAAGTGCCCATCTTCACTAATGTATGTAGGCAAGATGATTGTCCCTTCAAATGACAGTTCCCACCCCCTTGTTTACCCTTTCCTTTCCTTTTCCTTTCCGTTTCCCTTCCTATTCTCCCCTTGCCCCCTCCATTTTAATCCTTCTCCCCCACCCCCACCCTTTTTTCATTCCCTTTATTTCCCTTCCCCTTTTCTCCTATTTCTTCTTATCACTCTGCTTTTCATTTCTTTTCTATGATCTTTTTTTGTTTTTTTTTTCTTTTTTTTCCAATGTTTTGTGTTCTTTCCTGTTTAATTAAACTGTTATATCTTTTATCTGGTTTTCTGTTAATGTTTCATTTTATTTCTGCGATGGTTTTAATTTTTCATTCATTTTTTGTAGTTTTTTTATTTAATTGTATTATTATTTGTGTTTATTTACATTGCTGTTTTTTTTTCATCTTTCCATTTTAATCCTGTGGCAACCCCCCCCCTTTTTTTTCATCTTTTTTTCCCTTTCTTGTTTTTCTTCTCTTTTTTCTTATTGTCTTTTTTCCTTCCTTTCGTTTTTCTGGTTTTCTCTCTCTTTTTTTGTGTGTCTATTTTCCTTTTTTTGCCTTTTGTCCCCTTTGTTCACCTGATCTTAAATGTTGTTTTATTTATTCCTCTTTTCCTTTTTTGGTTTCCATGACTATGCATATAGGCCTCTCTCTTTCCTTCCTCTCTTCACCCTGTTCACCCTGCATTTTATATGTGTTCTCCACTGCTTTCCTAGTCTGGTTCACCACCCCACTGTGCCATCCAATGTTGTCCTTTTTTCGTGTATAACTGGCGCCTGCACCGGCATCAGCTCGCCACTACTCACCAAGGATAAGCTGAAAGGTTGGTCAGAACTCGTTGGGAGCAAAGCGTTGGAATTTCTACCACTTTCTACAACTTATATATATGACAGATTCACACTGTCATATTTTCCTAAGGAAGGTGCAGGTCCTTGCACCAATGGAATCCCCATCCTTTTTAGGCAAAGTGGCAGAAATAGTAGTGACATCATTACCAAAATATGGCCACTGACCATACTGTATTTGGCCAAATTTGGGCAATGACATTGATCCCATCCCCTTCTCTTAAATAGCTAATGAAAACTTGGGGAGCTGGTACTGTCTGGATTAATAGATTGCACCCAATAGTTGGGAATAGTGCTTGATGATGCATATTCACTGAGGGATTTTACTGGATATTTTTTTAAATAAAGGATTTGTACATTTTTTTTTAAAGATGACTGTTCCTGGCCAAATGGAATTTCTTAAACTTCTGCATTGGTACATGTTCCCCCAGGACACTGCCCCCATGCTAATTTTGATACCCACTTACCTAGTAGCCATAAATGGCCATTTTTAACTTTCATTGATTTCCAAGGGATTTGGTTTAGCATCCAAGCATCTTTGAAGTTCATGAAACTCCTTTTGAACCAAGCCAGGGCAGTTTGGCTCATCACAAATTATAACCTCTAAAGCAATTTAAAGACATATGCAGTAGAACTGAAATTGAATCCCATACATAATGTACCCACCACCAAAATGGTTTGCTTCACTAATACTGCAAGTGTCCTATGATTCTAATATGATTCTTACCTTGTAATAATCTGTATTATCCATATTAATGGATTCTCCATAACTAAGAGATGAAATGTTATTAAATACATCCTCCAGGATAGGACAACCCCACGAGTACCACACGAAATAAACCTGTAGAAAAAAAATCAAATGTTTAGCAATGGATCAGAGATACGTAGATGATGTATGAATTTACATCAAAGACTCTTACTTGGGACTTCTTTTCCTCCATCAGTGTATAAACATCAGACATCAGCTGAGTGTCATTGTAATCTGCCATGGAGCCAAATGTATAAACCACAATGATGGACTCGGCAGGGGAAATCTCCAGAGCTCTCTTCAACCCATAGAGGGTGGATTGATTGCAGTCCCATAATGCATACATGTAGTCATAAAAAGTAGTATAGTCATCCTCATAGTTTTTTGTTATGCTTTTCAAGAAGACATTCTTGTCATTGGTGATTGTTTCATTTGTTTCTGAATTATAATTTTTTGTAGAAATTAATTACTCAGAATAATGTTTTAAACATCAACAGTAGCATAAAAAGTGGTAAGAAAACAAAACTACTCATCAAAGTCACACAAAAATACGCCAATCCTACCCAGTTTCAAGCTAGATCTCGTTATGACTGACAAATACCACTGTGTGATTTGATTGGCTCAAATGTTGTATATTTAATACTCTTAACCACTGAACCCTGCATGCTAGTCATTGTTGTTGTTCATGTCCTGCTCCTTAATGCTGCACATTTTATGCTATGCATTATGTTGTACTCTGGCATTTTCTATGCTGTATGTCAAATAGTCCTGTTTGCTGCACCCTATAAGCTGTGCTGCTCATTACATGTTCCTGGCCACTGCACTCTGTAAGCTGTGCTATACATGACATACTACTGAGAATAAGTGTCCATTGTTTCAACTGTTAATGCTTGCTTAGTACTCCTCCTCGTTCACATGTGCTTTGGTCTCTGAAGAGCAATGTGCATTCAGATTGCTCTTCAGAGGGAATTTGACAGGTGGTAAGGAGGTGTTGCACCATCTCCGTACCACCTCCTTTAACACCTTAGACCCTTCATGCATTGCACACAGTTGTGGGGCTCTTGGAAAGAAACCCCATCCACTAAAAGCTGAAGTCCATCTTTTGACATACTTAAAGTGATACTAAAGTCTAGTTCTTTTTTTACAAAAATAACAAATATATTATACTTACCTGCTCTGTTCAGTGGTTTTGCACAGAGCAGCCCAGATCCTCCTCTTCTAGGGTCCCTCGTTGGTGCTCCTGGCCCTGGCTACATACAACAGACCACACTGTGTTCCAGGTTTGAGCCGAGACTTCCAGTCTCATACCCAGAACACATTAGAATCTATCAAAGCATCGCTTAGCCATTCAGAGAAAGCAATGTATTCAATGATTGAATACAAAGTGTCCGCTGAGTCAGAGGTTGTGACATCATCAGCCCACCTCTCTGACTCAGACAATCAGGGGAAGCTTTGTTCTCATTGATAGAATACATTGATCACTCTGATTGGCCAAGCAACGCTGTGAAAGACTGGAACAAAGTGTGATATGTTGTATCTAGCTGTTTTTTGGGGACATAGCTTGTATGTTAGTGAGGGACATAGTTTGTTTTGTCCAAGCTGGCCTGAATAGACTATGTAATGTATGTCAAAAGATGGGGGGCAAGCTTTAAATGGGAGCAATTGGCAGACAGTAGTGCCTGCCAAAAGTGACAAGGGGTATAGTTCCTGCCATGAAGCAAAGCCTTGCAGCTTCAGACTTTGCAGATAAAGAGGGAGTGGTTGAGGGGAATTAAACAATGACTAACACCCAAAACAATAGTAGTCCATGAGAGCTTGATCCTTGGGAATAGGGAGATAAACAGGGAAAGGGACTAGATTTGAGAAGGGGAAACTAGATTGAGTTCCCCTATACCTCCCTTTTCCTGGTGCAATACATCTCTCTTCTCAATATTTCTAACGCTAATCCTAAGTCTTTGCATGAACCCCTCCCCCGGGTAATCAACATACCACTTACTACCCCTCAAGTGGAGAGGTTCTAAATACCAACCGCTAGACCATCTCCCCTTACCTTTCCAGATTTGATTTGATTACCCTTATTGCCCCCCCCCCCCACCCCTTTCACCCAGCCTTCACAATGGAATGACCTATTTGGATACGGCAAACCCATGAAGTTATAGATCGCTGCATAGTTATGCTGCATAGCTCCTTTCCAAAGTTGGGTTACAATACAACAATGTTTTTTTTTTTTTTTTTTTGCCTTCCTCTGGATCAACTGTGGGTATATAATTGGGTATATTGGATTGTACGATATTTTTTATTTTATTTTAATTTTTTATTTTTTTTTATTATTTATTTTTATGGTTGAACTGGATGGACTTGTGTCTTTTTTCAGCCTAGCTAACTATGTAACTATGTAACAATTCAATTTACTTTTGGTTACACCAATTAACCTGCTCTTGCTGCACTTATTTTATTTTTTTTCATACTTACTGAATTAGTTTTGTACTTCTATCTTATTTGTAATGCCTGAGACAATGTTTGGATCCTCCGTTTTTGCTGTTGTGATTTTCACTTTCTCATTGTCTGACTATTGTGAGTGTTTTTCCTTTAATTCAATAAAAAAACAAAAAAAAATGGCTAACCCATGAGGTTTAACTGCCCCCCCCCCCACCCCCTAAACCGTTAGTGAACAACTCCTGAAGTTCTCCTTAGAAGATTATCCAAGTTCTCCATTATATTGAGATCCCATATAATATGGGAACTCCAAAAGCAGGTTGATATGTGTATTATGCTGATTTTTTGATACAGTAGGATTAACAGCTACGCCTCTCTGTTTGAATAGGGCATCTCTATCTGTGGTCAAGATATAAAGGTCCTGAGGAAGCTATCATTGTGAAACGTATCAACGTTTCATTATTTACAAAATCACAGGCTGTTTTGAGTTTTTCTCTCAGGGTCTAAGGAAATCCCTGAAAAAGCAGTTACATTGGTGGTTCAGTGGAACATCTACAGTATGTCCCTCTGTATACAGTCACCATACCTCCATATAAGTATGGGAATTGTGTTACTACTTAATCCCCTCTAATGGCCCATACACACGGTCGGAATTTCCGACAACATTGTCCGATAGGACAGAATCCATCGGAAAATCCGACCGTGTGTATGGGGCTTAATGAGCACATCAGAGGCTGATTGAGATAGCAGGCAAAGGACATCCCTCTGATCATTGTATATAGAGAAGGAATGCACATCAGCTCAGAAGAGGAGTCTGAAATAGTGTATGTAGCGTCGGGCTCCTGACGAGCACACGCTATGTTTTTTTCAAAGTTAATGTTCCTAAAACCACAGTTGTGTTTTAGGGCTAATTATGCCAAATTGTGGTCTCAGTATTAGTCTGGCTGGAATTGCACTGGGTTCTCCTTGGCCGCAGGTGTCATTGTCACCACCGGCAAGTGTGAGAATGCAGTTTAGCTGGGTGTTCTGGATACTCTTCTTTCTCTCGGAACCAGCCCAGTGGGAGTGTTTGTCCTGCTGTGAATTCTGGGAGAAGGAATTTACGGTACTGAGATCACGTGTTTCTGGGTTCCGGTCCAGAAGCCATCTTCTGTCTGTTTGGTCCTGGTCCTCCGGACCAGCCCTCATGGCCCTCCTGGCCTGGGGTGCGGATCCATGCAATTTCGAGTTTCGGGCTGGATAGCCCGAGGTGAAGCCACTGCAGGGACAGGCCTGAATGGAATTCGGGGCCGAATTATCCGAAATTGGTCCAGTGCCGTCTCATCTGAGGAGAGGCCCAGCAACTGGAGAAGCATCCAGGGGAGGATTCTTTAGGAGAAAATCATGAGCTAAGGCTGGCTTCTCAGAAGGAGCCCGGAGGCTCAGTTGAAGGACACTAAATGGATCTACACTCATACGGTATCGCCAGACCGGCTGCAAGATACTGGTACCATATGATAGGTCTCTAAATTTGTCTAAGTCCCTCAGTTCTAACCAAGTCTGTGGCAGAGATTTTTCTCAAGTGTTCTACAACCAAGTCTGTGGCAGAGATTTTTCTCAAGTGTTCTACAACCAAGTCTGTGGCAGAGATTTTTCTCAAGTGTTCTACAACCAAGTCTGTGGCAGAGACTTTTCTCAAGTGTTTTACAACCAAGTCTGTGGCAGAGACTTCGCTTTACCTTACACTTCAGCGGCTGCTGGGCCTAGTGAGAGGAGGTCTATCCAGGTTGTGATAGTCCAGTTGTGAGGCAGTTGCTCTCTGGATTTCCACAGTGAGAGACTCTATAACTTTGCAGTTCCAAACACCTGAACTTCACCCTAACCCTCTACCCTACATTTAAGAGACTGTTTTATCTTTTTTTTTTCAATAAATAACACAAAAAGGAAGATAAAGTGTCAGTTTCTACATTTCTCTGGGCAATCTACCACGGGAAACCCTAGACGGAGACGAGGTGAAGAAGGTAACGGTAAGCCCGAATAAAACCAGCAGCTCCTTCGGGGGTTAGTGCTACATGTGCATTAATTGATGGGTGGAGAATATAAAAAAAGCGACCTTCAGTTTAGAAACTAAAGAAAATAAAGAGCATAGGATCAGGGATGGAGGGTGGAATTGTGCACTTTGGTTGAGGTGCGGCGTATGAAGAAGAAGAGTGCCGGTTTTGAGGTAGAATGGGAGGAAGTGGATTGGCACTGTGAAGTGTATATAGATTGTCAGTTTGACTGCTCTCACAGATACCATTGAAATAAATTTCTACAACATAAATCCTTGCATAGAAATTAAAAAGCTACAATGAAACAAGTAAAGTACTATTTTTTTTTTAAATTTACCTGCAATGTCCAGGATTACTGAAGTATATTGCCGTGTGACGCAGGGGAATCTGGCTGATAAGGAATTCAGAGCTCTTTCCATGTAGAATGAAAAATCCCAATACATCATAAATACTTCCATCAATACAGTAAAGGAGGTCCCCTCTGTAACACAAATCGATCAGAAAAAAAAAATCAATGTTCTATTAATATTTTTTAAAACACATTCAGGATCATCACTGGTAACATTGTAACAAAAAGTCTACTTCGGTGATGAATTTGGAAAATGTATTTGTTGGAGCTATGAGATGGGTAAAGATGGAGGTGACATGTTCTCTTTTTTTCTGTTTAGACAGTTCAGCAGTAGAGAAGTTTATAAGATCTGTCAATTTCTGTATTAAATGATTTTCCCGTTGGTTGAGCATATGTCAAACCTGAATCGGTGACTCAAACATCTCCATTTTCAAGATTAATGGGCAAACAGTTGGCAAAAAAAGCTCATGGGGGCTGGGAACTTCCCTGAGAAGTATGTACCTATAAAAAAAATATTCTGGTCCAGTTATTGTGGGGGGGGGGGGGTATCATGGGTGGCCAATTGGAATCTGGAAGCCCTCTACAGTACGATGGGGGGCCAAGGATATCCACTAAGGTACATGGCTATATAAGGGGTATATAGTAAATGTACAATAGTTGCTAATCTAATAACAATAAACTACACCCACCATCCACCAAAAGTAATAACTTTCTGACCCTGACAGCACAGTGAATGAAAAGCAGCTCATAGATAGACTTATCTCTCTGGCACTCTTCTCACTCCTCCTATTTGCATGCCCCTGCACTGCAGCATGCCGGGTTGGGGCCATAGGCTGTTTCTCCATCTCCCATTTTTTTTTTTTTTACTTTTTTTTTTGCATACTGTCATCAGACTAGTTCAATGTCACCATAGTGACACTGTACAACTCTAGGGTTGTGACCAGAATTTTTTACACTTTTTTTAGCTTATAAAAGTGATGATTACTGTTATATAGGCAATATTTTGAACTGCCATGCATTGCTTTCACTCGTGACAGCTACATTACTAGTGTGATGCTGTGATTGGCTACAACTAACAGCGTTGTACAGGGTGTCAGGTACCATGTGATAGCTGCAGGCCAATCACAACAGCGGACAAGCTGCTCATGAATAAAAAGCCATTCATGACAGTTTTGCAAGAATGCAATCATGCAATCACTATACTTGGTCCTAGGGATTACATGATACCCTGGCCGCTCACAGAGGACCGTGCTCTATGCTGAGCGATCATGGGATTGCACCACTGCACACCCCAGAGGGCGCGCCAGTGCACAAGTGCTGATGTACTAGTACATCACTTAGCATGCAGCTGCTGCCCACCCGCAGTAAATGCACTGGGCTGACAGCAAGCGAATAATAAATGAACCCCAGTGATGGGTCCTCATGAGATCACATGTCTTTTTTAAGACCTAAGGTGGTCAATTGCTACTCCAGATAGTGTATAGATCTATTGGTTTAATTCATGCGGTTCAAATCCATATGTAGAGTTATTTGTTGTGATTTATTTCAGTCCAAATATATTAAATAGTGTAAGATATATTGATGATCTTTTTTCCTCCTTGTCTGAGTTCCTGTATCAGAGATCTCTCACTTGGTGACTTACCTCTCTGTGTACAGTCGTAGGCTTGAGTACCTGAAGAAAAAGAAAAAAATATTATATGAGATCCCTGCAAAGTATTCTTCTCTACAAAAATTCATAAATATAAAGGAAATTGTTGCCAGGACTTTATATGAGACCATCCAGTACACAGGTCTCCACCCCTATTTATATATTATACCATGGGTTTGATTTTGTCTGAATCATCAATTATTTTAACATCTATCGTGTTTTTACATATTTTGGGTATACTGCTGGTTTCATCATTGATTATGTGCTACTATGTATATTATGCTATCAATTATATTATTATGTGATTTACCAATCATGTTTTATCATACTTATTGATTTATTATGATTGCCATGTATTGCACTATGCTCAACTATATTATTAAAAATGATATCCTATTTATCATATTGATTGACTCATTCTACCGTAGTGTGTTGTTTCATATAAAGTCCCATTACCCCCTTTTTCCCCACTTTCCCTTCTTTCCAAAAATGCATAAATGCATGAATAAAGTCAATTACTCACTCCCACATCAAAATAAGTACATTATTTTTTTATAAAATCATATATATATAATGTGATATAGCTGTCAAATTTTAATTCTTCAAAACACCCAGTGGACTTCCAAACACTAATTCAAAAACTAAAGGGATGGAGCACAGATGTGATCAGACATGGAAAACCAACACTCGATATATACAGTATATATTGTACACCCACTCCGGAAGAAGAAAACAAACCCCCACCACAGTGGATAATGACATAAAAAAAAATTAAAATGTTGCATTTCACTTGGAAATTATGGTCCCAGAGTCTGGAGGAAGTGTGGAGAGGCACAGATTCCAAGTCGTATCACGTCCAGTGTGAAGTTTTCACAGTTAGTGATGATTTGGGAGCAGTGTCATCTGCTGGAGTTGGTCCTCTGTGTTTTATCGAGTCCAAAGTCAGCGCAGCCCTCTAGCAGGAAATTCTAGAGCACTTCATACTTCCCTCTGCTGACCAGCTTTATGGAGATGCTGTTTCATTTTCCAGCAGGACTTGGGACCTCCGACACTGCCAAAACGACCAATACCTGGTCACATGATCATGGGATTGATTGGCCAGCAAACTCGCCTGACCTAAACCCATAGAGAATCTGTGGAGTATTGTCAAGAGGAAGATGAGAGACACCAGACCCAACAATGCAGACAAACTGAAGGCCGCTAACAAAGCAACTTTGGCTTCCAGAACACCTCAGCAGTGCCACAGGCTAATCACCTCCATGCCACGCCGCATTGATGCCGTAATTCATATAAAAGGAGCCCTGACCAATAATTGAGTGCATACTATACTGTACACGGTCAGACTTTTCACTAAGACAACATTTCTGTATTAAAAATCCTTTTTTTATTGGTCTTATATAATATTCAGATTTTCTTAAATAGTGAATTTTGGGTTTTCACTAGCTGTAAGTAGGGATGGACAGAAACAGACCCCTGTTCGGTTCGCACCAGAACTTTCAAACACTGCAAAAGACCCGAATAACAAACTCCATTAAAGTCAATGGGACCCGAACGTCAAAAACGTCAAAGTGTCCATTTTGAAGGCTTAAATGCAAGTAATCGGGCATACAATGGTTATATGGGTCCGGGTCCTGCCCTGGGGGACATGTATCAATAAAAATGAAGTTTGTGAAAAACTTCATTTTTAAATGAGCAGTGATTTTTTGATTTTTAAAGTGAAAGCATAAAAATGAAAAATGCCTTCCAATATAGTGCCTGGGGGGTCCCCTTAGTCCTGTAAAGTGGCACATCTGTACCATGTACTGCTATAAAACATATTCAATAAAAAAATTTAAAAAAATCGAATTTCTTCATCAATTTAGGCCAATATATATTCTGCTACATATTTTGGGTAAAAAAAATCCCAATAAGCGTATATATTGATTGGTTTGCGCAAAAGTTACTGCATCTACAAACTATGGGATATTTTTATGTTTTTTTTTATTTTTACTTTTCCTAGTAATGGCGGTGATCAGCGATCTTTAGCGGGACTGCAACATTGTTGTGGAAAAATCGGACACTAAGTGACACATTTTTGAGGACCAGTGACACCAATACAGTGATCAGTGCTAAAAAAAATGCAATGTCGCTGTACTAATGACACTGGCAGGAAAGGGTTTATTATAAGGGATGATCAAAGGGTTAAGTGTGCTCCTAGGAGTGATTTCTAACACTGCGGGGGGTGGCTTAACTGGAGGAAAACTGAGATCAGTGTTTCTGCAGAAACAAAAGAGCTCCATTTTCCTCTCTAACAGAACACTGGTCAGCCTCTCCTGTGAACGATTGGCGGGTCCTGGTGGCCATTGCAGCCACCGGACCCGCTTATTGGCTCACACTGTGTCCAATCACAGCGGGAGCAGGGGTTGCCTTGTTTACACAGGCAAACCACCGTTCTGCCTCTCCTGTGAATTATTGGCGGGTCCCGGTGGCCATTGTAGCTTCTGGACCTGCTGATTGGCTCCTGTTGTGATTGGACACTGTGGGAGTGGGTCGCCTGCATTGTGCATGCGTACCCCAGACCCTGGAGAGGAAATAATGTACAGGTACGTTGTTTCGTGCAGCCGGGCTGCCCTGTCGCAGTAAATGTGCGGTGGGTGGTCCTGAAACAGTTAAATGTGTTTCTTTCTCTATCTGGATCAACATGACAGTCAATCAAGTAGCACTCTTGGAAGGTGGCCGACAATGACAGCCCTGATATCTCTGATTGTTTTACATTTATTTTTATCATATCCACAGCACATTGTATTACAAAAACAAACTCTCCAGCCTGATAGTACGCTTTTTTTTGTCACAAAAGTGTAAAAACCCCAGAAATGGAATTATAACTTACTGAGGCTCGTAGGGGTGGTGAACTCTGAAACAAGAAAACAGAGATTGAGAGATGATAAATTAGAGAAAATTAACATAAAATAAATTGTATTACAGGATCTGCCACACCTCATATTACAATAAGATAGATCATTACAATGTATCCATTAATTCAGTATTAATTCAGTATATTTACAAGCCTGCATGGATACATTCCTGATGTGTTACAATATATCAAATTTTTCAGAAAATCTCCACCTTTTATCATTAAAAAGCCATCCATGAGATCCAGACAGTGACTTTGCCCAGGCTGAGATGATATCATCAATCAGCTGCAGGCAGGAGGAAGCATGTCCTCAGTCTCCCCTCCCCAAGTGACTTTGTAGCAAGTCATGGGGTGAGAGACTGGGGCAGATCTCTGTCAGACATGAATGTACACAGCTGAGAACTGCACAGGCACCAGGATGTATAAGCTGTGTCATCTCTGAGCTAACATCTCATTCCAGGAAGTAAATGGTGACCCTGGACAATGGCTGAACAAAGATGGCGCTATCCTTCTGGAGAGAAAAGAAGATGATGGTGTTGTTGGGGGTATTGTGATCTCTGAGAGAGGTAATAATCACCTGGAAGTATTACAATGACACGTTACTGGGCATGGAACAATATATCTGATGCTAGATCTGCTTTATAGCTCATTACCTGACATTATTCATATTACATTCATGAGAGAGAAAAACACCTTTAAGACATCTACAAGCCCTCATTACTTACAATAAAAAAAAAGTTCAATAGAGCCCCCTACTAAATGTTTTTTCCTAGATACTGCTAATACTAAATCAGACTTTTAATCCCAAACTCTATTCCATTTATAAATAGGTTCAAAACTAAGGGTCCCAACACTGAACCTTGGGGTACACCACTAATAACACTGAACCTTGGGGTACACCACTAATATCACTGAACCTCGGGGTACACCACTAATAGCACTGAACCTTGGGGTACACCACCAATACTGAACCTTGGGGTACACCACTAATATCACTGAACCTTGGGGTACACCACTAATATCACTGAATCTTGGGGTACACCACTAATAACACTGAACCTTGGGGTGCACTACTAATAACACTGAACCTTGGGGTACACCACTAATTACACTGAACCTTGGGGTGCACTACTAATAACACTGAACCTTGGGGTGCACTACTAATAACACTGAACCTTGGGGTACACCACTAATTACACTGAACCTTGGGGTACACCACTAATTACACTGAACCTTGGGGTATGCCACTAATAACACTGAACCTTGGGTTGCATAACACTGAACTTTGGGGTACATCATTAATCACACTGAACCTTGATGTACACCACTGATAACACTGAACCTTGGGGTACACCACTAATAAAACTGAACCTTGGGGTGCACTACTAATAACACTGAACCTTGGGGTACACCACTAATTACACTGAACCTTGGGGTGCACTACTAATAACACTGAACCTTGGGGTGCACTACTAATAACACTGAACCTTGGGGTACACCACTAATTACACTGAACCTTGGGGTATGCCACTAATAACACTGAACCTTGGGGTACACCACTAATTACACTGAACCTTGGGGTGCACTACTAATAACACTGAACCTTGGGGTGCACTACTAATAACACTGAACCTTGGGGTACACCACTGATTACACTGAACCTTGGGGTACACCACTAATTACACTGAACCTTGGGGTGCACTACTAATAACACTGAACCTTGGGGTACACCACTTACACTGAACCTTGGGGTATGCCACTAATAACACTGAACCTTGGGGTACACCACTAATTACACTGAACCTTGGGGTGCACTACTAATAACACTGAACCTTGGGGTGCACTACTAATAACACTGAACCTTGGGGTACACCACTAATTACACTGCACCTTGGGGTACACCACTAATTACACTGAACCTTGGGGTGCACTACTAATAACACTGAACCTTGGGGTGCACTACTAATAACACTGAACCTTGGGGTACACCACTAATTACACTGAACCTTGGGGTACACCACTAATTACACTGAACCTTGGGGTATGCCACTAATAACACTGAACCTTGGGTTGCATAACACTGAACTTTGGGGTACATCATTAATCACACTGAACCTTGATGTACACCACTGATAACACTGAACCTTGGGGTACACCACTAATAAAACTGAACCTCGGGGTACATCACTAATAACACTTAACCTTGGAGTACACCTCTCACACTGACCCTTGGGGTACATCACTAAACCTTGGGGTACACCACTAACACTGAACCTTCGGGTACACCACTAACACTGAACCTTGGGGTACACTATTAACACTGAACCTTGGGGTACACCACTAATAAAACGAAACCTTGGGGTACACCACTAACACTGAACCTAGGGGTTCACCACTAATAACACTGAACATTGGGGTACACCACTCACACTGAACATGGAGTACATCACTAATAACATTAAACCTTGGGGTACATAACTTACACTGAACCTTGGGGTAAACCATTAATAATACTAAACATCGGGGTAAACCACTAAGACTGAACCTTGGGGAACATTGTCAACACTGTGATTTGATGTACATCACTAATAACACTGAACCTTGGGGTACACCACCAATAATGAACCTTGGGGTACACCCCTAACACAGAACCTTGGGGTACACTGCCAACACTGAACTTTTGGGTACCTCACTTATAACACTGAACTTTGGGGTACATCACTTATAACACTGAACCTTGGGGTACACCACCAATACTTAACCTTGGGTACACCACTAATACAGAACCTTGGGGTACACCACTAACACTGAACTTTGGGTTAAGTCACTGATAACACTGAACCTTGGGGTACACCACAAACACTTTACTTTGGGGTTCACCACAAATAACCGTAGACCATTCCGAGTATGAATCATTAATCACTACTCTATGAATTTGGTCTTTTAGCCAGTTTTCCAGACCTTCACTCTCATTTTGTACTTTGCATATTATAACTCTCTTCCATTCACATTGTTGTAGATCTTTTTTTATAGCTGTCTCTGGGTCATATTATTATCAGGCCATTGTGGGTGATTTGAGGCTCTGGTAATAATACACCCATTATGAACTTGAGCTCCATTATTTTCCTTTGTGTACGCAGAGCTGAAGAAGGTATTTATTAGATTTGCCTTCTCTTTGTTCCCAGTCACCAACTATGAACTATCTTGTAAGGGACCTACGTGCTCAGACTTTATTTTTTTTACTACTAATAATAATTAAGTAATTTTTTTCATCTTTCCATTTATTAAATCTTCTGCCTGTGTTGTTTTAACTTTGGATAGTATATTTTTTTCTGACAGTAAATCCCTTATACAACCCACTTCCCCCCTTTCTGGTCTGGTAATAAACCTAGGCTGATGACATCATGCACAGCTCTCTCACTAATGCCCCGTACACACGGTTGGAAATTCCGACGGAAAAATGTCCGATCGGACCATGTTGTCGGAAAATCCGACCGTGTGTGGGCTCCATCGGACTTTTTCCATCGGAATTTCCGATGGAAAAAATTTGAGATCCTGCTGTCAAATTTTCCGACAACAAAATCCAATCGGACTTTTTCCGATCGTGTGTAGAGAATTCCGATGGACAAAGTGCCACGCATGCTCAGATCAAATTAGGAGACCAAACCTATTGGCTACTAGCCTCTACGTAGTTCCGTCGTACGCAACGAACGTCACCACCTTCAGAATGATCGTATTTTCCGACAACTTTGTCTGACCGTGTGTATGCAACACCAGTGTCGGACAAAATCCGTCTGAAAAAATCTGACGGATTTTGTGGTCGGAATTTCCGACCGTGTGTACGGGGCATAACTCTTGTGAGAGTTTGCCAGCAAACAAGGGGGGGGGGTGAGTCATAAGAGGGCCAATGAGAGCTGCTGAGCTGGAGGTGTGCCTCTGTGTGTGGCTGTGTAAATCCAGGAAGTGAACAGGCAGCAGCTTCAGCTGCCCACAGTTAAAATGGCTGCAGCCAGACTCAATGGAGGGAGATTTCTGCAGCATATTTGGCAAGTACAGAATCACAGTATACATAAAATAATATGCAAAGTGGTTGGAGGGAAGCTTCAGAATGGCAAAGATGTTTTTATTAAAAATTATGTGAGCAGACTGCAGTTCCTCTTTAAAGCCGTGTTTCACCTTAATTTTTTTTTTTTAAAAGTCAGCAGCTAAAAAAAAAAGTAGCTGCTGACTTTTAATAAGTACACTTACCCTCCCAGGGCGCCCGCGATGTCGGTCGTGGAGGCCGAGCTGTCCCTCGGCGATCCGGTTCCAGCGCCGCCATCCTCAGTAAGGGAATCGGCTTCCCGTTTCCTACTGCGCATGCGCGAGTCGGCGCGCGGCCTACTGCGCATGCGCGAGTCTAATTTGTGAATGGGGAACGCGATGTGTTGTGGGACACAGTTCCCATAACACACCGCGCCCCATTCACTAGAAGACGGAAGGAGAGAAGATAACCGCGGCGCTGGAGGAGGCAGATTAGGACGATCTGCCTAGCAACAGCCATTTCTGGTAAGTAAAAAAATATTTTATTTTATTTTCATTTTAAATTGTTATTAAACATTTTTTTAACGTTTTTTTTTTCAGGGTGTCCCACCACTTTAAGTCATGTTGGGGGGGGGGGGGGGGTGTATGTATCTCTTTCACAACCTGTTGTTTTTGCTATCAGATTTATGTGATCTCATATTTAAAATGTTATATTATGAAGTTGTCTGGAAACCTGACAAATGATATATAAAAGGGAATGGTGATGCATCCTTCACACATTTTATGTGCTTCTACCCCTCCCTTGTTGGGTCTGTAGATGTTTTATTGAGGAATGAATCCAGGTCCTCCATATGGTGTCTGCTCTCCCCCCATCAACCACTATGCCATAGACCACCCCCAACCCTCCCACCAAGGCCTAAGCGCATCAGTTGACCTGAATCTACTCACCAGCAGCCGTCCCATGAGGAGCACACAGCAGGGCCAGGAGGAAGAGGAGAGACATCCAGCTTCTCATTGTGGAATCTCCTTTCTGTATCGATCCTTCATCAACACAAACTTCTCCCAACAACGGTTTCTTCACATATGTGAGGTCCGCTTAACTGACTCCCTTTTTATAGTGTTTTTCTACAAGCAGAGAAAACCAGAATTGTCTTTTTTCACATATTACCTTATACTTATGTCCAAGCCATTGTTCTACAAAGTTCTTCGAGACCTTGGGACAAATATGTTAAATATTCCCAGTAATTCCGTGTGGTGTAGCTTTGTCTTCATTGTTAGAGACTATTGTTGTGCTTTTCATGAATTGAAGAATGGGTTTAGGTTGACATTTTTTTTTTCTTTTTATTATTTTCTAGATATGCATACAGAACACGAACAGGAAATCAATATGTTCTCATTGTTCAGCTGTGTAACCCCTTCATCACCCCCCGATGGTGCACAGCAGGTCTTTACATTTCTACTAAGGACCTGTTTTTTTCCTGCAATAACTTGACATTACTTGAATTTACATTACTTAAATTGATAACAAAATTAATACATCTATTTTGTGAAGGACAAACAAGGCTTCTTTTGTGATATTGTCTTACAAAAATTAATTTTCTTTTTTGCAATCCTTTGACAAAAAAATTTTTTTTCTTTTTTGACCATTGTTACTTAAAAAATTGTGTTGCTGTAGATAAAAAGTGTGCATTTTACTGTTTAATATGACATTAAATATGATTCTGATAAAAAAAAAACGATTGCAAGATTATTTCCGAATGAAATAAAGTCGGCGTTTTTTGGAACTTTAAAAAAAAAAAAAAAAATTAACAAAATAAATGAAAACAACAAAAGTTTAAATATTAATTATTAAAGAAATAGAAATAAATAAAAACAAATCATCAGAAAAATAACAGTTGAAGGGAGAAGGAAAATGTACAGAATGGACATCCACGGCACATCCACCGGCTCCTCACTTCTACACTTGCTCCTCCTTGCAGTATGCCCAGTTGCCACAATGAGCATCTGCCACAGATAATAATTAGGGATGAGCTTCGAGTTCGAGTCAAACATTGCCTGTTCGCCTGTTCACCGAACAGCGAACAATTTGGGGTGTTCGCGGCAAATTCGAAAAGCCGCGGAACACCCTGTAAAAGTCTATGGGATAAATCTAAAGTGTTAATTTTAAAAGCCTATATGCAAGTTATTGTCATAAAAAGTGTTTGGGGACCCGGGTCCTGCCCCAGGGAACATGTATCAATGCAAAAAAAAGTTTTAAAAACGGCAGTTTTTTCGGGAGCAGTGATTTTAATAATGCTTAAAGTGAAACAATAAAAGTGTAATATTCCTTTAAATTTCGTACCTGGGGGGTGTGTATAGTATGCCTGTAAAGGGGCGCATGTTTCCCTTGCTAAGAACTGTCCCTGCACAAAGTGTCATTTTTGAAAGAAAAAAGGTATTTAAAATCATTCGCGGCTATTATGAATTATCGGCTCCCGTAATACAGAGAACAGTTATTGAAAGTCATTGAAGGGGAACCCCGGGTCAAATAAAAAAAAAATTATGTGGGGTTCCCCCTAAATATCCATACCAGACCCTTCAGGTCTGGTATGGATTTTAAGGGGAACTCCACGCCACATTTAAAAAAAAATGGCGTGGGGGTCCCCCTCAAAATCCATACCAGACCCTTATCCGAGCACGCAACCTGGCAGGCCACAGGAAAAGAGGGGGGACAAGAGAGCGCCCCCCTCCTGAACCGTACCAGGCCACATGCCCCCAACATTGGGAAGGTGCTTTGGGGGTCTGTGACCCCTCAAAGCACCATGTCCCCATATTGATGAGGAGAAGGGTCTCATCCCCACAACCCTGGCCGGTGTTTGTGGGGGTCTGCGGCAGGGGGCTTATCAGAATCTGGAAGCCCCCTTTAACAAGGGGACCCCCAGGTCCCGGCCCCCCTGTTTGAAATGGTAAGGGGGTACAAAAGTACCCCTACCATTTCACAAAGAAAGTGTAAAAAATTGTTAAAAAAACACACAGACACCGTTGGGAAAAGTCCTTTATTAAAAATTAAAAAAAAAATAAAAAAAAGATTTCAGCGGTGGTAATCCACTCTTGCTATCCAGCAATGGGTGGTCTCTTCTCCGGGGTCCAGCGATGGCTGATCTCTTCCAACGACGTCCAGCTCAGCGCATCCTGTCTCCATGGAGACGCTGCGGGAATCCCGTCTTAGCTGAGGAGGACCGGGCCACTCCGTCACCTGACCCCGCCCCCCTCTGACGCAAGGGGAAACCCAGGCTTCCCCAGTGATGTAAACCCAGGCTTCCCCAGTGATGTAAGGGTGACCCCGCCCCCTCTGACGCAAGGGAAAAGCTGGGCTTCCCCAGTGATGTACGGGTGACCCCGCCCCCCTCTGATGTAACGCAGGGACGGGGTCACCCGTACGTCACTGGGGAAGCCCAGCTTCCCCCTTGCGTTGCGTCAGAGGGGGGGCGGGGTCAGGTGATGAGTGCCCCGGTCCTCCTCTGCTAAGACGGGATTCCCATTAGTGTCTCCATGGCTCTCTCGTCCCCCCCTCTTTTCCTGCGGCCTGCCAGATTGCGTGCTTGGATGAGGTATGGATATTTAGGGGGAACCCCACGTCATTTTTTTTTTTGACCCGGGGTTCCCCTTAATATCCATACCAGACCTGAAGGGCCTGGTAATTGAATTTGGGGGGAACCCCACGCTTTTTTATCAATGACTTTCAATGACTGTTTATTACTCTTTATTACGGGAGCCAACAATTCATTATAGCCACGAGTGATTTTAAATGCTTTTTTTCCTGCAAATATGACACTTTGTGCACGGGAAACATGCGCCCCTTCACAGGCATACTATAGACACCCCCCAGGTACGAAATTTAATGGAATATTACACTTTTATTGTTTCACTTCAAGCATTATTAAAATCACTGCTCCCGAAAAAACGTCTGTTTTTAAAACTTTTGTTTGCATTGATACATGTCCCCTGGGGCAGGACCCGGGTCCCCAAACACTTTTTATGACAATAATTTGCATATTAGCCTTTAAAATTAGCACTTTTGATTTTGAACGTTCGAGTCCCATAGACTTTAATAGGGTTCTAAACTTCACACGAACTTTAGGTCTGTTCACAGGTTCTGGTGCGAACCGAACAGGGGGGTGTTCGGCTCATCCCTATTAATAATGACCAAGTTCTATCCAGCCATGCTGCAGAGGCTACAAGAAAATGGCAGCGAGTCCCCAGATCCGACATCCACCACTAGTGCTCTAGAGCCTGAAGCTCCTACTATGCTGACAGAGAGGGGATGATGAGATCACTGACTGTACTTGGGTGCCTGAGAGACGAGAGGAGGAGGAGGCACAACTCCAACGAGGCAGGATGTCCTCTAGGGGGCAGCTTAAGAGCAGCCACCATATTGCATCACACCGCAGAGCTCCGCAGGAGCAGGGCACTGCTGACTCCTCTCTGACTTTTAAAAGTTCCTTGGTGTGGGCCTTTTTCGACACGTGTGTAGCAGATCGCACCATTGCTGTTTTCAACCTATGTCTTAAGGGGATCAAGCTTTATCAGAACAGCAGCCGCTTGGGCACCACATGCTCGACCAGACATATGATGACCTGCCATGTAGTCCGTTGGCAACAGCACTTGAAAGACCCACAATTATAGAAAATAGCAGACTTTCCCTTGATCCTCATCTAGGATCTCAAATCTTACTATACCTCCAGTCCTCTCGAAAACCCGGCACTGAGAGAGAGGAATGAAGGTATAGCAATAGGTGTCCCAAGTTCTTGCAGCCAATCTGCTAGCAGTACACCACCAATTGATTTTAGCAAGCAAATTTACCTACCCCAGTTGCTGAACTGTAAAAATGATTTTGTTTCCCAGCCATCCACATGCTCAGCGTCTAAATGCTAGCTTGGCCAATTTGCTAGCACTGCAACTTCTGCCTTTTCAGCTGGTAGACCCCCTTTCGTGAATTTGTGGAATCTGCTGTACCTCAGTGGCAGGTTCCAAAACACCATTTCTTTTCATGAACAGCCATTCCAGCTCATTACCAGCATGTGGAAGGCAATGTTTTGGCTTTGTTGGACAGGGCAGTCAGCAGTAAGGTTCATATTACCACTGACTCATTCTCCAGCAGGCATGGGCAGGGACATTACCTTTCCTTCACGGCACACTGGGTAACTCTGCTGGCAGCTGGGAAGGATGCAGGACAGGGTTCAGTATTGTTGGAGCTAGTTCCGCCACCACTCCTCCAAAATGCTAGTGGTGATTCTGACACAGCTCTCTCCTCCACCCCCTCCTTTTCTTCTTCCTCTATGGCCTGTTCTGCAGATGTGTCCTCTGAACCAGCAGTGCTCCAGAAGCATTCAAGGGCCTACGCAAGCAGTAAGGCTTAAATATGCCATGCAGTGCTTGAGTTGGTCTGCCTAGCCACACTGGGGAAGAGATTATGTCAGCTCTGCAGGGGCAGACTCAGAGGCGGTTGACGCCACGTCAGCTTCAGCCAGGAATGGTTGTATGCGGCAATGGCACCAACCTTTTTTCCACCCTCCGACAGGGACACTTGACCCATGTTCCATGTTTGGCACACATCCTGAATTTGGTGGTGCAGCATTTCTTGAACAGGTACCCAGGCTTCCAAGATCTCCTGAGGCAGGCCAAAAATGTGGTAATTTCCACCACTCATACAATGGCAGTGCTCCGCTGGCTGACATTTAAAGTGAATGCAACCTACCCACCAACCGCCTAATTTGTGACATGCCCATTAGGTGGAACTCAACGTTGGCAATGCTGCAGCGGCTGCACACACAGCAGAGGGCCATCAATGAGTACCTGTGCAAGTATGGCACCAGGACAGGGTCAGGGGAGCTTGACTTCTTTTAGCCACGCCAGTGGCTACTGATCAAGGATGCAGGCACTGTACTGTCACCATTTGAGGGGACCACAAGGATGGTGAGCAGTGACAATGCATGCACCAGTGATACTGTCCCTCTAGTCTTCCTGCTGGAGCACATGCTTCTTGGAATCATGGACAGGGAAGAACAGTGGGAGGAAGAGAAGGACTTCCTTTCCTCTCAAGGCCCCCTTTATCCAGATTGCATTCCTGCTGGCCCGCCAAACACACAGGAAGAAGAGGAGGAGAAGGAGGATTGTGTTAGCATGGATGTAGAGGATAACAATCAGCAGCAGTCTTCAAGGGATGGTTTTCAGTCCCCAGAAACCCAAGGAGTTGTACGTGGGTGGGAGGAGGTAATTATGAATAATGTGATCCTTAGTGACCCAGAGGACTCAGATTTGATACCTCTGCAAACTTGCACTGCATGGCCTCCCTGATTCTGTAAAGCCTGCGAAAGGACCCTAGGATTTGTGGTATCAAGGAGAGGGGTCATTACTGTCTGGCAACCCTTCTTGATCCACGTTACAAGGATAAAGTTGCAGAACTCATCCTGCCTTTGCAGAGGGAGCAGAGGATGAAACATCTTCAGGAAGCCTTGAAGAAAGGTTTGTGTAATGCATTTCCAGACCCTCCGAGGTTACCATTTCCTGATGCTGGATAATGTGTTGCTGAGGCTTCATTCAGTCAGAGGAAGAGCGGTGTCAAGGTGGCCAGCTGATCGATGCCTTTAAACAATTTTTCAGTCCTCTGCGCCAAGGTCTGATCGGTTCAAGCAACCATCGCCAGAATCTGCATTACATGGTGCAGGAATATCTAGGGGCAAGATCAGACTTGGGGACCTTTCCAACAGAGAATCTACTGGGTTACTGGGTCTTGAGGATGGACCACTGGCCAGAACTTGCTCAATATGCGATGGTGCTACTGGCCTGTCCTGCATCTGCCCCTGTTTACCAGGGGCATGTAATTACAATTTTTGATATAATATTTCACAGCAGGGCCTGTTGCTGTGCCCAACAAGAGTATCTATGAGGGCTTACAGTGCTGTGGCACCACCACCACCAAAGGCCCAATTTTTCTGCCCTTGTTTAACAGGGGCATGTAATAATAATATTTTTGATATAATATTTAACAGCAGGGCCCGTTCCTGCGCTCAACAAGAGTAACTGGTTACAGTGTTCTGGCACCACCAACACCGAAGGCCCAATTTTTCTGCAGGGTATAAAGGCAGGTCATATAGTATATATACTGCTGTTTTTTACATTGTGGTGCAGGGTTCCCCTTAATATCCATACCAGACCTGAAGGGTCTGGTATGGATTTTGGGGGGGGGGGGGGGCATCTACGCCATTTTTTTTCTTTTTTTAGCATTGGGTTCCCCTTATTATTCTTACCAGACCCAAAGGGCCTGGTAATGGACTAGGGGGGATGACCCACACTGTTTTTTTTTCAATGATTTTTATCTATATTGCCAGGATCCGTGCATTACAGCCGCAAGCAGTTTTAAATATTTTTTTTTCCTTTAGAAATGTAATTTTGCTGTGGTATTGTTACAAACATGGGAAAGATGCGCTACTTTACAGGCATACTACAGACACCCCCCAGGCACAATATTTAAAGGAATATTTCATTTTTAATGTTTCACTTTAAGCATTATTAAAATCTTTTAATATTTAAAAACTTTTTTTTGCATTGATACATGTCCCCTGGGGCAGGACCCGGGTCCCCAAACACTTTTTATGACAATAACTTGCATATAAGCCTTTAAAATTAGCTCTTTGATTTTTCACATTTGCGTCCCATTTGCCGACTTTAACGGTATTTGCACACATTTTTGCCTGTTTGCACGTTCTGCTGTGAACCGAACTGGGGCGGGGGGGGGGGGTAGGCTATGGGTGTTTGGCTCATCCCTAATGTTTTATAGCAGAAAGTACAAAATATTGTTTTTTTTTTTTTTCAAAATTATCTGTCTTTTTCTGTTTATGGCACAAAATGTTAAAACCCAGTGGTAATAAAATACCACCAAAAAAAACTGTCTATCTGTGTGAAAAAAATGACATACATGTTATTTGGGTACAGCGCCAGATGACAGAGCAGATGTCATTTAAAGTAACACAGTGCCATATCACAAAAATGGCCTGGTCATGAAGGGGGGTAAATCTTCCAGAGGTCAAGTAGTTAATGATCTCTGCGTGTTAACCTCATGACAACATTTCCCGGAAGCTGTAGAAGTACAGACCATAGTACTTCAATACCTCTGAGCCATCAAGCATATCAGTGCCCATCAGCGCCCATCAGTGCAGCCTCATTAGTGTCCATCAGTACAGCCTTATCAGTGCCCATCAGTGCCACTTCATTAGTGCCCATAAGTGCAGCCTCCTCAGTGCCCATCAGTATCACCTCATCAGTGCCCATCCGTGAAGCATATCAGTGCCCATCTGTGCCCATCAATGCAGCCTCATTAGTGTCCATCAGTACAGCCTCATCAGTGCCACTTTATTAGTGCCCATAAGTGCAGCCTCCTCAGTGCCCATCAGTGCCACTTCATTAGTGCCCATAAGTGCAGCCTCCTCAGTGCCCATCAGTGCCACTTCATTAGTGCCCATAAGTTCAGCCTCCTCAGTGCCCATCAGTGCCACTTCATTAGTGCCCATAAGTGCAGCCTCCTCAGTGCCACTTCATTAGTGCCCATAAGTGCAGCCTCCTCAATGCCCATCAGTGCCACTTCATTAGTGCCCATAAGTGCAGCCTCCTCAGTGCCCACCAGTGCCACTTCATTAATGCCCATAAGTGCAGCCTCCTCAGTGCCACTTCATTAGTGCCCATAAGTGCAGCATCCTCAGTGCCCATCAGTGCAACTTCATTAATGCCCATAAGTGCAGCCTCCTCAGTGCACCTTCATTAGTGCCCATAAGTGCAGCCTCCTCAGTGTCCATCAGTGCCACTTCATTAGTGCCCATAAGTGCAGCCTCCTCAGTGCCCACCAGTGCCACTTCATTAGTGCCCATAAGTACAGCCTCCTCAGTGCCACTTCATTAGTGCCCATAAGTGCAGCCTCCTCAGTGCCCATCAGTGCCACTGGATTAGTGCCCATAAGTGCAGTCTCCTCAGTGCCCATCAATGTCGCCTCATCAGTGCCCATCAGTGAAGAAGAAAAATTACTTATTTGCAACATTTTATAATAAAAATAAAAAAATAAAAAAAAAACAGTGGTGATTACATACCACCAAAAGAAAGCTCTATCTGTCTGAAAAAAAAAAAAATATCATTCAAAGAGTGCAGCACTGAAAGCTGAAAATTATTCTGGGCAGGAAGAGGGTGAAAGTGCCCGGGTAGGGAAGTGGTTAACAAACTCCAGCTTTAACAATGCCTCCTACTACTTCCACCTAATTCATTGTCCTACATGATTAATAATAAAAAGATCAATAATAAAAATAAATCTGTTTTGTGTTTTTTGTTAATCCTCATGAACAAGTTTTCCCACCACTCTCTGCTCTGTTTAAATGAATGTATGCATTATGTAGAGCTTACACAGATCACGTTTCTATAGGTCAGATTATCAGATCAGATTGCTATAGATGCCGGCCAGAGACTTTTTTTTTTTTTACAGTTCTCTTGAGAAAAAAAATGAATATTTACCAGTTTATAAACTGATATTTCTTCACTCTCACAAAAAAATAAAAAATAAAGTTATCTTTACAAATAAATGTATGCATAAAGTGTGTTGTGCATAAAATTGCTGTATTAAAATGACCAACAATCAAAAGGTAAGCTATATTTAAAAGCTCTGAATAAATCAAGCTTAAGAATAAAGGGTTTAATTTACTAATATTTACTGCATATGATAACATGGTCACGTGACTCATTTGCATAAATTATTACATTTAGTAAAAAAAAAAGGAAATTCACAAAAAAAGAAAAAAAAACAAAAAACGATTATGATGTATTTACAACAAAATGAAAAATGTGTGGACAGAGAGTTAAAAGAGAAAAAAAAAACAGCAATATTTATCACCAGGGTTTTGTATCACATGGGGTATTTGTCAGAAACAGTGTGAGGGGACTCCCAGATCCCGCCCCCCCTGTTTGAAATGGTAACGGGTAGGCCGCAAGATAAGAGGGGGTATGGATATTAAGGGGAACCCAGCATCAAATTTAAAAAAATTACGTGGGGTTCCCCCCAAATATCCATACCAGACCTGAATTTTATGCACAACATAATACAGAGAACAGTCATTGTAAGTCATTGATAAAAAAAAAATGCGTGGGGGTTCCCCCAAATTCAATTACCAGGGCCTTCAGGTCTGGTATGGATATTAAGGGGAACCCCGCATCAAATTTAAAAAAAATTATGTGGGGTTCCCCCCAAATATCCATACCAGACCCTTCAGGTCTGGTATGGATTTCAAGGGGAACTCCACGCCAAATTTAAAAAAAATGGCGTGGAGTTCCCCTCAAAAACCCACGCCAGACCGTTATCCAAGCACACAACCTGGCAGGCCGCAGGATAAGAGGGGAGATGAGAGAGCACCCCCCCTCCTGAACCGTACCAGGCCACATTCCCTCACTATTGGAATGGTGCTTTGGGGGTAGCCCCCCAATGCACCTTGTCCCCATGTTGATGGGGACAAGGGCCTCATCCCCACAACCCTTGCCCAGTGGTTGTGGGGGGTCTGTGGGCGGGGGGCTTATTGGAATCTGGAAGCCCCCTTTAACAAGGGGACCCCCAGATCCCGCCCCCCCCCCCTGTTTGAAATGGTAACGGGTACATTGTACCCCTACCATTTCACAAAGAAAGTGTAAACAATTGTAAAAAAACACACAGACACCATTGGGATAAGTCCTTTATTAAAAATTTAAAAAAATTCCAGTGGGGGTCACATGACAGGTGGCCCCTTCCTCTTCAGCTAAGAGACCAGGCTGTCGGGATTCCCGCGGTGTCTCCGGTGGAGACAGGATGCGCTGCGCTGGACATCATCGGGAGAGATCATCCATCACTGGACCCCGGAGAAGAGATCACCCATCGCAGGATACCAAGAGTGGATTACCACCACTGGAATTTTTTTTATTTTTAATAAAGGACTTATCCCAATGGTGTCTGTGTGTTTTTTTACAATTGTTTACGCTTTCTTTGTGAAATGGTAGGGGTACAATGTACCCGTTACCATTTCAAACAGGGGGGGGCAGGATCTAGGGGTCCCCTTGTTAAAGGGGGCTTACAGATTCCGATAAACCCCCCGCCTGCAGACCCCCTCAACAAGGGTTGTGGGGATGAGGCCCTTGTCCCCATCAATGATGGGGACAAGGTGCATTGGGGGGCTACCCCCAAAGCACCATTCCAATAGTGAGGGAATGTGGCCTGGTACGGTTCAGGAGGGGGGGGGGCGCTCTCTTTTCCTGTGGCCTGCCAGGTTATGTGCTTGGATAAGGGTCTGGCATGGATTTTTGAGGGGAACTCCACCCCATTTTTTTTTTTAATTTGGCGTGGAGTTCCCCTTGAAATCCATACCAGACCTGAAGGGTCTGGTATGGATATTTGGGGGGAACCCCACGTAATTTTTTTAAATTTGATGCAGGGTTCCCCTTAATATCCATACCAGACCTGAAGGCCCTGGTAATTGAATTTGGTGGGACACCCACGCATTTTTTTTTTCAATGACTGTTCTCTGTATTACCGGGAGCCAACAATTCATTATAGCTGCGAGTGCTTTTAAATGGCTTTTTTTCCTTTGGAAATTACACTTTGTGCAGGGACAGTTCTAAGCACGGGAAACATGCGCCCCTTTACAGGCATACTAAACACACCCCCCAGGTACGAAATTTAAAGGAATATTACACTTATTATTGTTTCACGTTAAGCATTATTAAAATCACTGCTCCTGAAAAAACTTCCATTTTTAAAAGTTTTTTTTGCATTGATACATGTCCCCTGGGGCAGGACCCGGGTCCCCAAACACTTTTTAGGACAATAACTTGCATATTAGCCTTCAAAATTAGCACTTTTGATTTTGAATGTTCGAGTCCCATAGACGTTATTAGGGTTCTAAAGTTTGCGCGAATTTTAGGTCCATTCGCAGGTTCTGGTACGAACTGAACCGGGGGGTGTTCGGCTCATCCCTACTCTTCACTAGTGTACCTTTGATTTGACATTTTGGTTTCTAAATTTTCTGGTACACTAGTGAGACTCACAGGATAAAAAGCTCCTGACTGTCAGCGACTGCTTCAAACGCTACAAAAAAAACTGTTATGCCGCGTACACGACCGGACTTTTCGGCAGACTAGGTCCGACGGTCTTCCCGACGTACTTTTGATGGAGTTCCGAACGAACGGACTTGCCCACACACGTACGGACTAAGTCCATTCGAAAGTCCATTAGTTTTGAACATAATGATGTAAGACTGGACTAAAAAAGGAAGTTCAATAGCCAGTAGCCAATAGCTGCCCTTGCGTCGTATTTGGTCCATCTGACCAGCATCCAGCATACAGACGAACGGTTTTCCCGATAGGAATTTAGTCCGCCGGACAGATTTGAAACATGTTCTATTTCTAGGTCCGTCTGATTTTTTTATATAAAAACAATCGGATTATCCCACACATGATCGGAATGTCCGATGGACTGATCCCATCAGACCCAGTCTGCCGGATAGTCCGGTCATGTGTTACGTGGCATTAGCGTTCGCAGGAATCAGGCCTGATTCTGCGAAAGCTCCAGTTATATGTTTTTGTAAGTGACAGTGATCGATTGATACTGCACTTGGGTGGGCTGGGTTGGGCGAAGGGGCTAAACGCAGGTGCTAGCAGTTATCTGGGCTGATCCCACTTACACTGCATTTTTGGGAACCCCAAACTACTGGGGACGCTAATATAGTTCTGATCAGATCAGATATTGACCCTAAAACATAACTGATATCACCCGCCGGGGGATCAGGGGGTTAAACCTTTATTGGGTAATATACGGCGGGTGCCCTGACGCTATACAAAATAACTAGCGAACCAGCGTCACCCGTGACACTTATTCAGTGATCACTGGTCACAGGGGTCGATCAAGGGGTTAAAACTTTATTAGGGGGTGGGTCCCTAGACCTATATGGGCCTACCACTAAGTTCCCTAACACTAATGACACCAGAACAGTGATCAAAAAAAAATGAACACTGCACTGGGTGACACAGTGACAGGGGGTGAAGGTGTAAACTGGGGAGGGGGTGATCGGGGGTGACAAGTGTACCTATATGAACTGGTGTCAGTGTAGTGTTGGTGCACTTACTCTGAGATGTCTTCTCTCCTCTCTCTGGAACAAAAACGAGTTCCACGAGGAGAGATGACATCACTTCCCCTGCTGTGTTTACACTAAGCCCCCGTACACACGGTTGGAAATTCCGACCACAAAATCCGTTGGATTTTTTCTGGCGGATTTTGTCCGACACTGGTGTTGCATACACACGGTTGGACAAAGTTGACGGAAAATCAGATCATTCTGAACGTGGTGACGTTTGTTGCGTAGGACGGGATTTTCCGACAACATGGTCCTGACCCTGACATTTTCCATTGGAATTTCCGACCGTGTGTACGGGGGCTTACACATGCAGCGGAAGGATTTCATTCGCCAGGACCGATCACCAGGTCCAGGCCAGAAACCATTGGCCTGGGCCTGGAGACTGATCGGTTCTGAAGCGAATCCAATTGCTGCAGCCGCCTTGGGGGCCGCACACGCGATGTATAGCTACTAAGATTCACCCAGCAGGGCCAACCTGCCGCAGTATAATATATTATACTGCAGCGGCTGGGCCGGAACTGGTTAATCCATGAGAGCACAAAAAAAATTACCAGCTTACTCATGATACTCGAGTCTGTCTGGTCTCTTTGTGGCTACATATTATCTATTGAATTGGGTTTCCCTGACTAACAGAGGTCAGGTATCTGTACTTGAGTTGAAAAATTCCACGACATTCCAATACAATAGGGTGTAAATTGATCCTCCTCACAGGTGTGCGCGATTAAACAAAACCCCCTCCAGAACACACCACATCCAAATGTGCTCTTTTTTTAATATATACTGTATACTCACTGCCAACGTAGACCTTATAGATTATACCGTATATACTCAAGTATAAGCCAAGTTTTTCAACCCCTTTTTTTTTTGTGCTGAAAGTGCCTCCCTCGGCTTATACTGGAGTCAAGCACTTTTCTGCAGCAGAAAATGAAATTTTCCAACCCGAATTTGGGGCCCCTTATCTTGGGGCCTCTTGGTGATAGGAACCCCAAATGTGGTGTGCAAACCCAGTGTAACTATCAATACAACATATCCAATGGGGTTCCTAGCCCTAAGTGGCCCCGAGATACAGGGCCCCAAAGTTGGTTTGGAAAATGTCATTCACTGCTGCAGAAAAGTGCTTGACATTTTCTGAACCAAATTTGGGGCCCCGTATCTCGGGGCCACTTAGTAATAGGAACCCCATCTTTGGATATGTTGTAGTGCTAGTTCGACTGAGTTTGCACACCAAATTTGGTTCCTAGCCCCAAGTGGCCCCAAGATACGGGGCCCCAAACTCGGTCAACTGTGTCCATCTGCAGCAATGTTATTTGTAGAGACCCCAAATTTTGGCTGCAGATAGGGGGCATCTAGGAACCCTTAACTACCAAGTTTGAATTTCGGTTGACGTATGGCTGCAAATGGGCACAGTGAGGCTGCAAATGGGCACAGTGAGGCATGCAAATGGGCACAGCGAGGCTGCAAATGGGCACAGCGAGGCTGCAAATGGGCATTGTTGACCTCTTTTCCACTTACAGTAGCTGTGCATTTCTCACCCTAGGCTTCTACTCGAGTCAATACGTTTTCCCATTTTTTTGTGGTAAAATTAGGTGCCTCGGCTTATATTCGGGTCAGCCTATACTCGAGTATATACTGTAGGTCTAAAGAAGCTTGATGTGGAATCTCAGATGGGATGCGCCATAAACATGCAATCCTTTGCTCTCTTGCAAAGAGATCACGTCAGCTGTCTCAATCTGTCACCAAACCTTCACCAAAAGAGGGGAAACGTGAACATTCTATATCATGGAGTATGATTGAGAGACCCCTCTATTAGAGGAAGTTGCCAGCCTGAATCACTTTACTAGATAGGGTTTGCATGCACATGGGGATTCCACATCAGTCTTTTTTTTTGAACATTTATAAACCAAGAGGTCTATATTTGGGGTGAGAATATATACACAGTGTCTCACATAAGTCAGTACACCCCTAAGTGAAAATGGCCAAATTGGGCCCAAAGTGTCAATATTGTGTGTGGCCACCATTATTTTCCAGCACTGCCTTAACCCTCTTGGGTATGGAGTTCACCAGAGCTTCACAGGTTGCCACTGGAGTCCTCTTCCCCTCCTCCATGACAACATCACGGAGCTGGTTTCTAAACCACTGGCAACAAAAGTGAGTACACCCCTAAGTGAAAATGTCCAAATTGGGCCCAATTAGCCATTTTCCTTCCCCCCGTGTCATGTGACTCGTTAGTGTTACAAGGTCTCAGGTGTGACTGGGGGGGGCAGGTGTGTTAAATTTGTTTGATATTTAACCACTTCTGGACCGCCGCATGCCGATATACATCCTGACTTTAAAGGATGATATTGTTGTTATTGCAGCAGCTAGCTGCCATAACCCCAGTATCCTCTTGTTCGGCCCGTGGTCTGCATAAAAAAAAAGTGGTCTCTGCGGCGCAAGATCTCTTTTATCGGTGTCCAGAGAGGGCCCCCCCGCGCCGTGCTCCAGTGCCCTTCGCCGCTTACAAGAGCCGTCGGCAGAAGCAGAGGCGATCGGATGCTTTCACTAGCTGGGCATGGAGATTAGTGAGGGGAAAATGGCCCCCACCTGTCTCCATGACATTGCAGGGTCAGAAGCAACGTCAAAACGTCACTTTCACCCATAGCTCTTAGAGGGACATTTTTTTTAATTCTTTCTTTAAACTACAATTAGTTATTTTTTTATTGCATTTTTGTGTAAATTTTAGATCTTTTTGACCCCAGATCTCATATTTAAAAGGTCCTGTCATGCTTTTTTTCTATTACAAGGGATATTTACATTCCTTGTAATAGGAATAAAAGCGATACAATTTTTTTTTAAAAAACTGTGTAAAATTAAAAATAAAAGGTAAAATAAATAAGAAGCTTGCGCGCAGAAGCGAACGCATACATGAGTAGTTGGTTGAGCAACATGGTTGCGGAGATAATGTTCTTTATAGTTGCTGAAACCCCGCCCACTTTGCACCCCAATATGGCTGAATTTTAAAAACAAATGCGCCATTCGTTTGTGCCACGTTTGTGCTGCTTTGTACCGCAAAAATAAACGTTTGTGCTGCTTTGATTGCGGAGATATTGTGCGTTATAGTTGCTGAAACCCCGCCCACTTTGCACCCCATATTGCTGAATTTTAAAAACAAACACGCCATTCGTTTGTGCCATATTTGTGCTGGTTTGTGCCGCAAAAATAAATGTTTGTGCCGCTTTGGTTGCGTAGATATTGTGCGTTATTGCTAAAACCCCACCCACTTCGCACCCCATATTGCTGAATTTGAAAAATAAACGCGCCATTCGTTTATGCCACGTTTGTGCTGCAAAAATAAACGTTTGTGCCGCTTTGGTTGCGTAGATATTGTGCGTTATTGCTAAAACCCCACCCACTTCGCACCCCATATTGCTGAATTTGAAAAATAAACGCGCCATTCGTTTGTGCCACGTTTGTGCTGCAAAAATAAACGTTTGTGCCGCTTTGGTTGCAGAGATATTGTGCGTTATAGTTGCTGAAACCCCGCCCACTTTGCACCCCATGTTGCTGAATTTTAAAAACAAACGCACCATTAGTTTGTGCCGCGTTTGTGCTGGTTTGTTTGTGGATTCAGCAATATGGGGTGCAAAGTGGGCGGGGTTTCAGTGGGCACAGAACATTTCCTTCTTTGGATAATGTCTTCAGAACAATGTTTAACTATATGTTGCCTTCTCTATTATACAGTCATGATGAGCCCAAACATTTTTATATTTTTATATTTAAACCATAGATTTTTATTAGGCATCAAAGTATCAGAGAATGAAAACTATAGAAATGGAAATATTTCCTACACATGAGGATCCATCACCGATATGTCATACAATAGTAAGTAGTATATATAATAATAAACATTGAACAGACTTCTAGCAAATTCTACTTACAGCTGACACTTATGCCGTGTACACACGGCCGGACTTTGACAGTAAAGGTCCAACGGAATGAATCTGTCGGACAATTCGATCGTATGTGGGCTTTATCGGACCTTTGCCATTTGCAAAATCAGACGAACTTTAGATTTAGAACAAGTTTCAAATCTTTCCGACGGACTCGAGTCTGGTCGAAAAATTTGTTCGTCTGTATGCTAGTCCGACGAATGAAAACCGACGCTAGGGCAGCTATTGGCTGCTGGCTATAAACTTCCTTATTCTAGTCCAGTCGTAGATCATCACGTTTGAATCCATCTGACTTTGGTGTGATTGTGTGGCCAAGTTCATTCGTTTGAAAAGTCAGTCGGAAGTCCGTCGGAAAAAAACGTTGGATCTAGTCAGCCGGAAAGTCCCGTTGTGGGTACACGGCATTAGGATCACCTGAAAGGCGTTTTTAATCCTCCATTATGGGGGTTGGGCCTGTCACCCCATTTGGGCTCACACTGTGACCAGTCTCATGCTTATTACGAGCGGGAGGCCCGTCAGCACCCCAAGTTACATTGAAGCATTTTGACATAGTTACATAGTTAGTCAGGTTGAAAAAATACACAAGTCCATCCAGTTCAAACATAAAGATAAATAAATAAAATATCATACAATCCTATATATATACACAATCCTTCACCCACAGTTGATCCAGAGGAAGGCGAAAAACCCCAGCAGAGCATTCTCCAATTTGCTTCAGCAGGGGAAAAAAATTCCTTCCTGATCCCCCGAGAGGCAATCGGATATTCCCTGGATCAACCTTACCTATAAATGATAATATCCAGTTATATTATTATGTACATTTAGGAAAAACTCTACGCCTATCCTCAGCCAACAGCATTGTGCCGATGCGTGAAGCTCCTGGTTGGTGATGGTGCATCTGCAGTAGTTTGCCCATCGTTGGGCAGTAGGCCCCACTTTTGGAGTAGATTTATGATTTTTTCCCCAGGGAGGATATAGAGCAAAACTCATTATTCCATCACACTGTCCTCATCCTGTATCATGGAAGGGCTGCTTTTAATGATGTGAGATCCATTTTCACATCTTCTTTGACTTTGAGTTTAGTCCCGTATAGTATGGAGAGTCCAATGTTGAACCCGGCGAATCAAGAAATCAGGATGTCACAGATGCTATCCATAGACTTTTCATGCAAAGAGGGAACCTCTAAACTTGCAATTCTGTAAAGTAGAAATACATAAACATTATGAGCCCATTTAAAATAATGTGATGTACCTGATTAGCAGAGATATTACATTCATTTTCTATTTGCAAAATAGGTAAAAAATAATAATGTCTCAGACATTTTGGTGCAAAGTTCCAAAATTTGCACCAAATGGCCATGGTCCTAGTTAACTACTTCCCACCGAGCCTATTGTCTGGTGACGGATGGACCGGACCTTTGTACTTCCGAGTAGACGTCATATGATGTTGCTTTGGCCTACTGGCGGTATCATGTGATCACTGTGACCAATCACAGCAGATCACAAGACAATTGTACACAATGAATGGCTTTGATTTAAGCCATTCATTGTGTACAATTGTGCTGCTAGCTGTGATTGGTCACAGTGATCACATAGTACAGACAGGGCCAATTACAACCCATCTGTACCATGTAATTAGCTGTGGCCAATCACAGCTAATCACAATAATATTATATACAATAATATACAATGCATAAATCCATTTCATTGAATACAAATGGTTGCTTATACCAGTGAAATTCCCTGGTATAATCAATCGTAATGTGTAAAAAAAAATCCTAATCAATTCCTTGGAGTAGGGCAGTGTTACTATGGTAGCACTGTATTGCTCTGGTACCAAATGTGTTTTAAAAAAAAAGTAAAAAAAAGAAAAAAGAAATGTAATAAAATCAATACAATATTGAAATAAAATGATGATGATGATGATGATTATTATTATTATTATTATTATTATTATTATTATTATTATTGTTTTTGTTTTTACATACTGTCACCAGTCAGTGTCCCTGATCCCCCCACACCAGTTATATGATGAATATATGTAAATATGTGATGCATGTTATATGATGCACTGCTCTAGTGACAGTAGATGAAAAAAATTGTTTTGATTTGGGAAGAAATGGAGCAGAATACATATTTACCTAAAATCATAAAGAAAGATTATTTATTTGCAAAATTGTATAACAGAGCAAAATAAAATAAAAAAAACAAGTGGTGAATAAATACCTGAGAAAAGAAAGCTCTTTTTGTGTGAAATGAATGATAAAAGTGTCACGTGTGCAGAGGCGGCTCTTTAATTATGCAAATTAGGCGGTCGCCTAAGGCCTCACACTCACAGGGGCCTCGCGGCCACCTAATTTACCTGTGGTCAATCACCAGGGTGGCGTTCCACTATTTCCGGTGCTGCCCTATGCTTTCTGATCTTTGCTGTCACTTCTGAATACAGAAGCCCGGTGTCAGGGAAATACCGCGGAAATTCTGCGGCGCCGGGTTCCAAGAATGCACACGCGCGGTAGAACGGCTCGGCAAACAGTACAGGTACGCGGGGCAGCGGGTGCGCATGCGCAGGTTCACTGCTATGCGCAGCGCTGACAGAAGACGAGTGCGCATGCACACTCGTCCGGGTACCCCACCTGACCATTTACCTGGCCTATAAAAGGCCTTCTCTTTCCCCTCACTATTGCTGGTTTGTTGTCTCTACTTCCTGAGTCCCTGGCTCCAGTCCTTGTATCCTGTATCCTGTATCCAGTACCTTGTATCCCGTATCTACCTGATTACCTGTGCCTGACCCGGATCCCTCCTGACTACCGCTGCTGTTACCTGTGTTTGACCCCTGGCTTGCCTCTTGGATATCCTTCTGCCTGATCATCTGTGCTTGACCCTCGGCCTGCCTACTGGACATTCTCTGAGTTACTTACCTGTGTTTGACCCCTGGCTTGCCTTCTGGACACTCTCGTTGCTACTGGTGTTTGACCCTCTGGCTTCCCCTCTGGATCCCCTTTGGTTAACCTACCTGTGCTTGACCCTCGGTCTGGCTTCCTGGACTTCCAGTTCACGTATGCACCTCAGGATCTCCCTCCAGTGTGTGTCCCGGTACCTCTACAGCCTCTGCCTCATCACGGTCCTGCCAGGTGTCTACTTCCAGTGCAGCTTCAGCCTCACATGGTCTACGTTGCTACTGCACACCACCTGCAACCCACCTGCTGGCAACCCGTGCATCTTTGTGCCCAGTGTCCTCTGTACCCATTCCAGAGGCATTGTGCACCTAGTCGCAAGGGGAGCAGCTCTCAGCATTTCGGCCCGGGTGAGTACCTGTGACACCCGGCTTCTGCAGAAGTGACAGCACAACTCTCTGGGCGGCTGCACTGAACTCTCCCCGCCCGGATGCAGCTGGTGTAATGTACAGGAGGCGGGAAGGGGTCTGACATCGCTAGTGCCAGGCATCCATCCAGACACTTCACTTTACGCATTTCCCACGCCACGTTGTTGCAGTTGTTGCCTGCCAGCTCAGAGTAACAGAGCCAAGGGCGTTTTTCCCAGGCGCCTCCTTGGCTCTGACGTGTCTAACAGACCACATGAGGAGGAACCTGGGAGAAAGAACATCATCCCTGCTGACCCTACTCTCCTATTCATCCCATGTGATTGGCGCAGTACACATCCCTGACCCACACAAGCAACAGCATAAATAACATGCTCCGTTTCGGGGTTCTTCCTTAACCCCTGCAAAGGGAGTGAGTGGGGCCTCATGTTTACATTTTTCCTAAGGCCTCACAAAGCCTAGAGCCGCCTCTGCATGTGTGTACAGTGTAGTATGACCGCGCAATTGTCATTCAAGGTGTGACAGCGCTGAAGGCTGAAAACTGGCCTGGGCAGGAAGGGGGAGGGGGGAGTGTTCTGTATTGAAGTGGTTACATTCTTTTATGTCTCATCTATAATAATTGTAGAACGAAACTTCCCCTGACCTGATATGGCACATGAGAATTGTGTCCGCCAAAGCAGTGAGAAGTCCAGAACATGAATATTGGGGGGATCTGGATTCACCTTATCAGTAGTCCATGGTTAAAGAAGGTCAACTGATTTCATATGAAGCACAATAATCCTCAACAAAAATAATCTTATTTGGGGAATTGCCAGTTTAAGACCCACATGCAAAAAGTCTAATGGAAAAAAATAAATAAAAATCTACTGCCCAACCTCATATTATCTCTGGAATGTAATAAAGACCATAAAGGTCAACTTGTCTCAAATGTATTTTGGATGTAATTATCAGAGCTCTCACCTGAGAACACCAGGCTAAAAAAATATGAACCAAGTAATCCAGGGCTGGGGAATATTCCTCAAGAAGCCATCAATCGTCTTATAAACCCTGTGCTTAAAACAAAATAATTTATAATAAAATAAATAAATAATAAATAAATTTTTCATGGAAAACCAGGACCATGCTAATTCTTATTATATTGAATAGAGTTGTTTCAAATTATTTCACGTGTCATTAGGGATGAGCCGAACACGGTTAAAGTCTATGGGACACGAACATGAATGATCAAAAGTGATCATTTTAAAGGTTAATATGCAAGTTATTGTCATAAAATGTGTTTGGGGACCCGGGTCCTGCCCCAGGGGACATGTATCAATGCAAAAAAAAGTTTTAAAAATGGCGCAGTGATTTTAATAATGCTTAAAGTGAAACAATAAAAGTGAAATATTCCTTTAAATTTCGTATGTGGGGGGTGTCTATAGTATGCCTGTATTAGCGCATTTTTCCTGTGTTTAGAACAGTTTGACAGCAAAATGACATTTCTAAAGGAAAAAAAGTAATTTAAAACTACTCGTGGCTTCAATAAATTGTTGGTCCCGGCAATACACATAAAAGTCATAAAAAAAAACAGCATGGGATTCCCCCACAGTCCATTACCAGGCCCTTCGGGTCAGAGGGGGGCAGGGTCATCCATTTACATAAATGGGTGACCCCGTCCCCTCTGACACCAGGGGGAAGCCATAGGGAAGTCCCCGTGCGTCAGAGGAGGTGGGGTCACCGGGTGGCCCCGCCCCCAGTTATATAAAAACTGTCACAAGAACAGAAGCAGGAGCTTCCCATTGAGGCGGATCATCCGGATGAAGAAGCGGGGAAGAAGAAGCCAGAGGAAGATGCCGGAGGAAGATCGAGAAGACCAGAGGAAGAAGCAGAGGACAGGAGGAAGAAGCAGAGGAAGATAGAGGAAGAATCAGGGGAAGAATAAGATGGAGGAAGAAGAAGAAAACCGAAGGAAGACCAGAAAAAGCTGGAAGAAGAAGCGGGGAAAGAAGAAGACATTAATAACGGAATTGTCAAAAAACGTCTTTTGTCTTTTTTAACATTTTTGACACTTTTTTTGTGAAATAGTAGGGGTACTTGTACCCCATTACCAATTCACACCGGGGGGGGCAGGATCTGGGGGTCCCCTTGTTAAAAGGGGCTTCCAGATTCTGATAAGCCCCCGCCCGCTTACCCCCACAAACACCGGGCTTGTGGGGATGAGGCCATTGTCCCCATCAACATGGGGACACGGCGCTTTGGGGGGCTACCCCAAAGCACCATCCCCATGTTGAGGGCATGTGGCCTGGTACGGTTCAGGAGGGGGGGTGCTCTCTCGTCCCCCCATTTTTCCTGTGGCCTGCCAGGTTGCGTGCTCGGATAAGGGTCTGGTATGGATTTTTGGGGGGACCTCAACGCCATTTTTTTAAAATTTTGGCACGGGGTTCCCCTTAAAATCAATACCAGACCTGAAGGGCCTGGTTTGCAATTTGGGAGGACCCCCACGCAATTTTTTTTGTTAAATTTTGGTTCGGGGTCCCCTTAATATTAATACCAAACCCAAAGGGCCTGGTAATGGATTGTGGGGGAATCCCGTTTTTTTCAATGACTTTTATGTGTGTTGCAGAAATCCGACAATTCATTGTAGCCGCGAGTACTTTTAAATTACTTTTTTTTCTTTAGAAATGTAATTTTTGCTCTCGGACTGTTCTAAACACGGAAAACATGCGCCCCTTTTACAGGCATACTATAGACACCCCCAGGTATGAAATTTAAAGGAATATTTCACTTTTATTGTTTCACTTTAAAACAGACGTTTTTAAAACTTTTTTTGCATTGATACATGTCCCCTGGGGCAGGACCCGGGTCCCCAAACACTTTTTTTATGACAATAACTTCCATATAAGCCTTTAAAATTAGCACTTTTGATTTCACCCATAGACATTTAAAGGGTGTTCCGCGGCTTTCGAATTTGCCGCAAACACCCCAAATTTTTCTCTATTCGGAGAACAGGCGAACAGGCAATGTTGGGCTCATTACGAATTACATGTTGATTATTTTTAATTTAAAAAAACAAGACTTTACTAACACTTTAAAGTGGTATTAAACCCAAAAGCAAACATTTATTATGTGGCAGCTTACTAATTTCTAGCTGTGATGGCTGCATTTGTTTTGTTTTTTAGGCTTTTTTCTCCTGTTTTCATCTTGTAATCCAACCAGCAAGTCTGATGTTTTTCAGAAGCACAAGCTCTCAAGCAGAATGTATCAGTTTCAAAACAAACAAAACAAAAAAAAATTCCAGAAACATATTTATAGTGATTTCCTTCATTAATAGTGATGTACATCAATCAGCACTTTATTCTAACTTTAAGTACTTTAATTATCCTCTTACCTCTGTCCATAGGAATGGGAAATGATGACTCCTTCTTTATTACACTTTTATATGAATAAAACATTCTTTGTGACTGTTTATTTTAGCGGTGATATAAAGATTATTCTTATGTCACCAATAAGCACATCGGATGGACAATAAAACTCTTTCTGTATAAATTCTTCACATAATGAGCCCTAGAGCTTGGAAAGAAAAGTAAGGACACCCCCCACACATCACAGACTAAACCAACACCACATTTCCAAATCACTTCCTTCTAAAACATTTCATCTGATAATAATTTCTAAACATTTCATCACAAAATATGTACTTGCCAGACGCCGCCATTTATTTCTTAATTATACATTTTACAAACACCCAGATGAAAGCCGAAGAATGGCCAAAAAGTATTTTAGATTTTGTTAGACGCTTGTTTGATTCGCTGTTTGTTCGGATTTCTAAGCGTACGCACGCGTAATTAGCGATTGGGAAAATACAGTCATATCATTGTTTTTTTTTTAATAAATATGTTTTATCATGTTAAACATAATGTTTTTTTTTTTTTCTGAAATGAATTGTGGAGAAAGTTTTATAATGTTTTTGTAGATGTTGTAGATGTTTTGTAGATGTTTTGTATTTATTCAAATGTACTGCATGGTGTGTAAAGTAGAACATCTTATAATTGTAAAGGTTGGTGTAATACAATCATTATTTTATGTAGCAATTATGTGTTCTTAAATGCATGTATAATGTTTTTTTTTTTTTATATATACCATATATTTGTTTCAAAATATTTTAATTATAGTTCATATAGTAATTGTATTTATATACTGTAGAATTAAATAGTTTAATACTTACATTGATCTGTTAGTAAATAATACTTATATTACTTACATTCTTCTTCCTCGTCTTCTGCTTTCTCTTATTATTATTATTTAGCAAAATTATCATTGTGCATTATCATCACCATTATAACTACATTTTTTTTTTTATTCTAATTCAAATAACAATTTTTATTTCATTCAAAATTAAAAGCATTTTAACTTTTTTGGAAAAATAATACCAGAATTACCACGCATTTCTAAAATTAGGTTTGCAGTTTCTAAAATCTTATATATAAATTTCTAAGCATACGCACGCGCAATTCGTGATTGGTAAAATACATTCATATCATTGTTTGTTAATAAATATGTTTTATCATGCTACATATAATGTTTTTTTATTTGTTTTTTCTTAAATAAATTGTGGGGAAAGTTTTATAATGTTTTTGTATGTTTTTGTAGATGTTGTAGATGTTTTGTAGATGTTGTGCATTTATTCGAATGTACTGCATGGTGTGTAAAGTAAAACATCTCATAATTGTAAATGCAATCATTATTTTATGTAGCAATTATGTGTTCTTAAATGCATGTATAATGTTTTTTTATATATATATTTGTTTCAAAATAATTAAATTATAGTTCATATTTGAATTGTATTTAAATATTGTAGAATTAAATAGTTTAATACTTACATTGATCTGTTAGTAAATAATGATTATGTCACTTGCATTCTTATTCCTCTTCTTCTGCTTTCTCTTCTTATTATTTAGCAAAATTATCATCATGCATTTTCATCACCATTATCACCACATTTTTTTTATTCTAATTCAATTAACAATTTTAATTGAATTAAAAATTAAAAGCATTTTAACTTTTTTTGGAAAAATATTACCAGAATTACCATGCATTTCTAAAAGTAGGGTTGTATTTTCTTAAATCTTATATATAAATCACAAATAAACCATAAAGTGTATATTCAAAGAATGCTGAGATGCTTCTTGTTGAATGCATTTATGTAACCAGCCGTTTCTAAAATGTGGGTTTATATTTTCTTGAATTTTCTATATATTGTGAATCATAAAATCACCAATAAACCATACATTGTCGCCAAAGAATGCTGAGATGTTTCTTTTTGAATGCATTTATGTTTAGTACTTGGTGAGAAATTACACATATTTGTAATAAAATATAATACTTATAAAAATATAATGCATGAACAGTTTTAATTTAAATAAAAAAACTAAAAGCATTTTAACTTTTTGGGAAACATCATACCAGAATTACCCTGCATTACGTAACCAGCCATTTCTAAAATTTGGATTTTCTATTTTCTTGAATTTGAATAAACCATACAGTGTTGCCAAAGCATGCTAGCTGTTTCTTTTTGAATGCATTTATGTTTAGTACTTGGTAAGAAATTGCACATATTTGTAATAAAATATAATATTTATAAAAATATAATGTATATATTACTTACATTCTTCTTCTTCCTCTTCTTCTTATGCTTTTTAATACTATTATTCTTTATCAAAATTATCATAATCCATTATCTTTATCATCACCGTTATCACATTTTTTTTAAATATAATTCAATGAACAATTTTAATTTAATAAAAATTAAAAGCTTTTTAACTTTTAGGAAGAATTATACTAGAATTACCATGCATTATGTAACCAGCCATTTTAAAAATTACTATGTATATTTTCTTGAATTTTCTATATACTGTACATTGTAAATCATCAATAAACCATACAGTGTTTCCAAATAATGCTGAGATGTTTCTTTTTGAATGCATTTATGTTTAGTACTTGGTACTTGGTATTGCACATATTTGTAATACAATCTAATACTTATAGAAAGATAAAATATTACCATCAATATACAGAGCACCCGATGTTAAATTGGCGATGGCCATGCCGCTGACCACTATTGCGGGGTTTGTTTGGGAACAATTCTGTAGATGATATAAAAGGGTAGATGTGTAAAGCGGACACACACAATTTTTATGTATTTGTCAGCGTGTCAAAAGCCAACTTACCGGACTGCATGTCCCCAATGTTTTATTACACAAGATTATCTGACAGTCTATAGAATATTTGCTGTAATTTCCAGCAAACTTGGTCATATTAAGAGAGAAACGTCCTTGCAGGGAGACTCCATTCCCTTCCACATGTAGCGTAGAGTCACTGAGAACAGGGCAGCTGTTGAAAGACAAAAATGACGATACCAACAAACAGTCAGCTAAAATACATCTACAGTGCCTTGCAAAAGTATTCACCCCCTTGGCATTTTTCATGTTTTGTTGCCTCACAACCTGGAATTAACATGGATTGTTTGAGGATTTGATTTACAGAACACGCCCACAACTTTGAAGATGTTTTTTTTTATTGTGAAGCAAACAACAAATAGGACAAAATAACAGAAATAGACAATGTGCATAACTATTCACCCCCCTAAAGTCAATACTATGTAGAGCCACCTTTTGCGGCTATCACAGCTCCAAGTCGCTTTGGATAAGTCTCTATGAGTCTTGCCACATCTCGCCACTGGGATTTTCGCCCATTCCTCCTGAGCAAAACTGCTCCAGCTCCTTCAAGTTGGATGGTTTGCGCTTGTAAACAGCAATCTTTAAGTCTGACCACAGATTTTCTATTGGATTGAGGTCTGGGCTTTGACTAGGCCATTCCAACACATTTACATGTTTCCCCTTAAACCACTCAAGTGTTGATTTAGCAGTGTATTTGGGGTCATTGTCCTGCTGGAAGGTGAACCTCCGTCCTAGCCTCAAATCACACACCGAGTGCTACAGGTTTTGCTCAAGAATATTCCTGTATTTAGCACCATCCATCTTTTCCTCAACTCCGACCAGTTTCCCAGTCCTGACTGCTAAAAAACATCCCCACAGCATGATGCTTTCACCACCATATTTCACAGTGGGGATGGTGTTCTTTGGGCGATGTGATGTGTTGTGTTTGTGCCAGACATAGAGTTTTATTTGATGGCCAATAAGTTCAATTTTAGTCTCATCAGACCAGAGCACCTTCCTCCATCCATCAGACCAGAGCACCTTCCTCCATACATTTTGGGAGTCTCCCACATGTCTTTTCCCAAACTCAAAATGTGTCATTTTGTTTTTTGCTGAAAGTAATGTCTTTCTTCTGGCCACTCTGCCCTAAAGCACAAATCTATGGAGTGTACGGCTTATTGTCGTCCTATGTACAGCTACTCCAGTCTCTGCTGTGGAACTCTGCAGCTCCTCCAGGGTTACCCTAGGACTCTTTGCTGCCTCTCTGATTAATGCCCTCCTTGCCCGTTCCATGAGTTTTGGTGTGCGGCCGTCTCTTGGCAGATTTGCTGTTGTGCCATGTTCTTTCCATTTGGTTATGATGGATTTGATGGTGCTCCTAGGGATCATCAAAGATTTGGATATTTCCTTTTTATAACCTAACTCTGACTTTTACTTCTCAACAACATTGTCCCTTACTTGTTTGGAGAGTTCCTTGGTCTTCATGGCAGTGTTTGGTTAGTGGAGCCTCTTGCTTAGGTGTTGCAGCCTCTGGGGCCTTTCAAAAAGGTGTGTGTATGTAATGACAGATCATGTGACACTTAGATTGCACACAGGAGGACATCATTTCACAAATTATGTGACTTATGAAGGTAATTGGTTGCACAAAAACAAGCTTTTTATAGGCTTTATAACAAAGGGGGTGAATACATACGCACATGACAATTATCAGTTTTTTTATTTCTGAAAAATAGTTTTATGTATATATTTTTCTAATTTTACTTCACCAGCTTAGACTATTGTGTTCTGATAACCACATATAATTCAGATTAAAAAAACATGTAACAAAATAGGAAATAGATAAAAAGCCAAGGGGGGGTGAATACTTTTGCAAGGCACTGTATGTGCACCTACTAAAGGATCTGTAATTCTGATTTTGAATTCTATTCCTGTGATGGCAAAGCCAAATCAGGACGGTCCTAGTAGACCACACCACAGTTAAAGCACAACCTAACTCTGAAAAGGGAGATCATTCCATTGAAACTTTTAAACACTCTCCCTTCTCCAAGCAGCATAGCATTTATTTTTTCTTTGGCTGAATCTCTATGCCTCTGCCTAGGCCAGAATGTCCTGTCTCTGGTTCTGCTGCCTCCTGGAATACATAGGTCCCAATTTCGGGAAAGGCTGCATGAGCAGGCACACAGAGTGGCTTGGGGGGTGCAAGACCATCAATGGCTGCCTGCCTGCTCCTGGAAGAGACATCCAGATGAAGAGGACCAAGATGGCGGTGCAGGAGCCTGTGTATGTCAGACAAACAGAAAACTGAGGGTGGGACAATGCTGAATTACCTGTGTGGGCGAGTATGTGCTTTGAAGAGAATGCAGCGTTATAGGTAAGAGGGGAAAAAGATAGGGGAGGGAAGTTGAGTACTACTTTAAATTTGGTCTTGGACTAACTCTAGCCTGTTGATTGCCTGATTCCTGCCCTTCTCTTCAATAGTCTCACTACTGCTGTGCAAGGCATTAAGGGACGCTTATACCAAGGAAAGAAACATGGAAGGCCATAGAAAGGTAACAAGATGTTACTTCAGAATTTATAGTTGGAGTGTTGGAGAAAAGAACTCTTACTAGCCACTGATGACGTTGTATCTCGCAGTATATGTATCAGACGTAGTGGTCAGAAGGCAGCTCTTTATAAGCAGCACGGCTGTAGAAGGAGTCTCGTTTTTCACACTTATCCCAATGTACAAAGGCACATTTGTCTTTCTCCAGCCTCCTGGGTCCTCATAGAGAATGGTGTAATTAGAATCTTGAAAGATGCCCATTCTGACTGCGTATGATGAAGTTCCTCCGAGGGTTAGATTACTCTCACTGCAAAACAGTATTATAGCATTAGACACTTCTGTCACCTTGATGGCAATAACAACAGGACCATGACGTTCTGTAGATTTCAGAAAGCTGGTTAGGTAATGTTCAGTAACATCACCATATACTGTGTGTAAAATGTTGTCCTTGCTAACCCTTAGGTAGGTAATTTTTCTAGAAAGACATGCATACGCTTTATTGTAAGGCCAATTCAAGAGCTTCATTGTGTTAGGTTCCCCTCTCCAACCTACTGCAGGTAACTAGGCTCCCCCTAGCCACCAATGGAAAGGACACTTCACCACGGACCATCAGTATGAGAAATTCCCTCTCCACCGTGACCTCCAGTGTAAGACAGCATTTTCCTACTGACCGCTAATGTATTGGGACACCTCTCAACTTATCACCAATGTAAGTGGACACTCTTTAACTGATCACATAGGCGTGTGCACAAGGGTGAGCCAGGTGTGCCTGGGCACACCCTATTCACCCTGTGATGGACAGCCCCCCCCCCTGCTACTTGACTGCAGAGAAAGGGACTGTGGAAACCTTGTTCCCAGTCCCTTGTTTTGTCTCAAAAGTGAAACAAAACCACTGATATTTCACTAAAGCCCCCCAACGGGGCTCCTAAAAAAAAATAGTAAAAAACTAAAATAATAAATGATTGTAAAAAAAATATTAAAATGTAAAAAATAATTATTAAAAAATATATATAAAAAATAAGCTACTGACACCAATCGTTCACTGCTCTACCGACACTGTCCATTGCCCTACTGCTATATATATATATTATACACACACACACTGTATATATACACACACACATGTGTGTTTGAGCTTTGGGGTGCACACCCTAATGCAATTGGCTGCACACACCTATGATTGATCACCAATGTAAATAGGCACTTCTCCACTGACCGCCCACATAAGGGGGCCCTTCTCCGCTGATCACCAATTTAAGGGAGCCCTTCTTCCAATGACCACCAATGTAAGGGGGTCGTTCTTCTACTGACCACTAATGTAAGCGGGCAATTATCTACTGATCACCAATTTAAGGGGGGCTCTTCTGTATTGACTACCAATTATCTTACTGACCACCAATGTTAGGTCAGTGTCCGTCAGGAGGTTCTTTTCTACTAAGTACCAATGTAAGGGGGCCCATTGCTACTGATCATCCATGTAAGGAGACACTTTTTCAGAGTACCAATGTACAATAAGAGGAGAGTTTTCCACTGAACAACAAAAGTAAGGTAGCACTTCTCAACTGTTTACTAACATTCAGAGGAACATCTACACTGGCCACCTATGTAAGGGGCTCTTCCACATTGATCACCAAATAAAAGGGGGGGGGGCTTTCTCCATTGACAACCATTGTAAGGGGGCGCTTCTCCATTGACCAGCAATGTCAGGGGATACTTCTCAACTCATCATCAACATAAGGGGGCACTTCTCCACTGACCAACACTGTAAAGGGGCCCTTCTCCACTGACCAACACTGCAAAGGGGCCCTTCTTTAAAGTTCAAGAAAAAAGGGGGGGGGGGCATATTTCTTGTAGGAACGGTGCAATTTATTTTCTTTCTAATTTGCCTGACTAGCTATTCACAAAAAAGTCCCCTCTCATGAAAAAGCAGCCCCACAATTTTAGTTAGACATACTTCACCTTACTCTCATCGTAGAGAACCACAGGACATTCTCCATGCTTCTTGGGTAAGTACATGAGATGTTTGTGAAAAATGTGAGTGAGGTGACTATGGATGATAAATACACCACATTTGTGTATGTTAAATAGCTGCTATTTACCTAAAAAAAATATACAAAAAATAATAAATTTCCCTCATAGATTCAATGAAGTAGCAAACAGTTTCTAAAACATCATCCATAGTCTTCCATCTTTATATAAATTCATATAATTTAAAGTAAACTTGTATTGAGAAATACATGGAGAATGATTTCTGATGATGTCGGCTTTAGGTTAATGGCTACAAGCTCCATTCCACATATAATTGTCAATGAGTTTCAAAGGTTGTGGGCACCCCCTTCTTTTCAGGCATTAATAGGAGAACACAAAATGTTATGCTGATAATTCTATTTGGTTGCCAAACTAAAGCAGACAACCAACTTATTATTTATTGTCTCGTCCAGATCTTAGATTTTTTATCCTCCTTAGCCCTGATTAGGAGATCAGCTTTGGCAGTGCTTGAGGTTTCATTTCTGAGTATTGTAGTCAGATGGCAACTTGGCTCATTCATGTTAAAAAATGAGTCCATATTAGAAGCTTAAATCTCATCTATAGGTTCCTACACCATGGAAGCGGTGCTGATGTGATGATGTCAGCACTAGTTTGCATCATTACAAAGATCTGTAGGGCACCCTGGTCACAACTCCTCAGGTGGATGGATTCAGGACTCCCTAAACTCATAGAATATGCTCATTCTTCTAAATTGAATGATGTGCCAAGACTGAGGACATTTAGTAGTGGCAGTTGCCTTTAATCTAGCAGCAGAACATCAAAGTAAATTTAAAGAGTAAGTCCATATTAATATTTTTCATGGTAACCAAATTAAATACTTAGCATGCCGCTCCAAGGTCCAATGGTTATGCTCCAGTAATCCACTGAAACCGGGTTCCGGAGTCTGTAGTGCTAATTCCAGCCCACTATGTTATAATAAGATGCAAAGATGCTGTACTCCTAACCGCCCATGCAATTAGTAAGGATAGAAAATGCCCACAGCCTAGGCTCCTCCCAGGCGGCACCTCCTGACATGTGTTATTCTGTCCATGGGGCTTAGTCATAGACGTCTACCACTATGACTAAGCCCCATGGGTGGGGTGAAATGAGCCAGTGAGCATGGCCTGGGAGGAGCCTAGGCTGAGGCCACTTTCTATTCTTACTAATTACATGGGCAGAATCTTCATCTCTAATTTTATATATATATATATATATATATATATATATATATATATATATATATATATATATAAAAGTGAAGCTTTCCATTCTTTCTCATGTATTAATGCTCTGTGTCCCCACTAGAAAGACTTTTCCTTACTTTCTGCCCTGAAGACCCCAGGGGTTTCATTGTTAGCTACATACACACCAGCTAAGTTTCCTGCTTTTCTCTCTTGAAGTGTTTTCTACAAAGTCCACTAATGCCCCGTACACACGGTCGGAAATTCCGACCACGAAACCCGTCGGATTTTTTCCGACACTGGGGTTGCATACACACGGTCGGACAAAGTTGTCGGAAAATCCGATCATCCTGAACGTGGTTACATTCGTTGCGTATGACGGGACTACGTAGAGGCTAGTAGCCAATAGCTTTGGTCTTGTAATGTGATCTGAGCATGCGTGGCACTTTGTCCTTTGGAATTCACTACACACGATCGGAAAATTTGAGAGCAGGAGATAAAACTTTTTCCGTTGGAAATTCTGATGGAAAAAGTCCGATGGAGCCCACACACGGTCGGAATTTCCGACAACATGGTCCGATAGGACATTTTCCGTCGGGAAATCCAACCGTGTGTACGGGGCATAAGAGGTCAGAGAACATCCTATACCTGGTACCATAATGCTACAATGATACTTTTAAATGAATGTTGTAGCTCTCTTATCTCTTCTTTTTACTCACCATCAGCTTTGTTCCGCAGTAACCAATCCTGGGCAGTGTGGTGACAGTAATGTACCTTTTATCGCTTATTTTAATGACCCCGGTGCATTTAGTGTCCGCCAGATGTAATGATGAAGCATTGAATCCCAACAACTCAATGTAACATTTACTATAAGTAACCATAATTTGATTCATTGCACATTCGATATTGATATCTGGGGAAAATAAACACAAATTAGTGTATTCATACAAAAAGGGGATAGAATATTTTTTCTTCAATTATCAGCCTTAATACCCTCTGTGGTGACTTGATGAAGGTGACTGGGTTACCTGTCTATGAATACTGGGGTATGTTCCTGACACTGATTGGAACTGAAGAACATGTTTGGCTCAGTAATATTATACCATGACCTGGATATAAGAGAATCTTCAGAGAGAATGTTTAGGAGATTCTTGTCAGACCTTCCTATGTTATCTGTCATTTGTTTTTTTGCTTGACCCCCCATCCATATACACTGTCCATTATTGCTTGTCACCTCACTCTTCACTTTCACAAGAACACACACCATAGAAAATCCATTTTGGCAATCGGTTCCTTCACCATAATCAGTCAGCTAGATATTCCTTTGAGCTGATTTGTTAATGAATAAATAACTGCATATTATATGTTACATAGTCAGAGGTTGATGCACAATTGTAACATATATTTTGCAACCTTTATTCAACTTGTTCTATGTTGTGATGATCAGATCTTATTTTTAATGTTTACACTTCAATCAAAACATATAACTTGTAGATCACTGCCTCTTCCTAATTCTTCATGTACCTGAAGTCAGTACACGTGACTTGATAATTTCATCCTTAAACAGTCAAAGAAAATCATTTTCTAGGCCATCAGCAGCCAGCTGCCATTTTTTTAGTCCAAGTGGATATTGTTTTAATGGAAAGCTTTGCTACATGTTTCCATTTGGCGGTCATACAGTCTTGCAAAATATTGACCTGTGGATTGGTAAGCTAAGTTTGCCAAAGGTTGACTGCTTCCTAGCTAGGTCTTTCAGCAGGGAAGGTAACCATATTCCCCTGTATAGTATTAAGAGGCTAAAGATCTGCTTGTGAATATGCCTGTAAAGGGTTCATTTTATCTAGGCAATGGTATTCACTATATTTGTGGAAACCTGACTGTCACACCTCTATGAGTTTGTTGGTCACCCCATCTCAAAATTGTGGCCATTAATATGGAATTGGTCGTGTTTTGTGGCTAAAACATCCTAAATTATTCTGGGAAGGATTTTCACAAAATTTTGGAGGGCATCTGTGGAAATTTGTGGCCATTTGTAAGGTCAGGTACTGATGTTGGATGAAAAGACTTGGCTTGAAATCAGCATTCCAATTCATCCCAAAGGAATTCAGTCAAGGCTCTGTGCAGGACACTCGAGTTCCTCCACACCAAACTGGTCAAATCATGTCTTTACGGAACTGTTCCAAACTGGTTGACCCATGTGTTTATGGAGCTGCCCCAAACTGGTCAACCCCTGTCTTTATAGAACTGGTTCAATGTCTTTATGGAACTGGTCCAACCACATCTTTATGGAGCTGGCTTTGCACACAGTCATGCTAGAAGAGAAAAGGGGTCTTCATCAAACTGTTACCATATAGTTGGAAGATGTTTTAGTATGATGTAGTATTAACAATCCCCTTCACTGGGGAAACCAGAACTTCATAATTTGAAGGGAAATCCACAGACTATGGCCATATAGTATTCGTAATGGTCAGGTATCCATAATCTTTTTTCCCATTTAATGTAGCTAACAGTAGTAATTAGTCTAATTTCATTGGACTTATTCTGTAATAATGATGACATTTTGCAACTCATTCGAGTGGTTTTCTTGGCTAAAGGAGGCCACATTTATCAGTAGTGAAACCTCTTCAACATTATAAGCCCAGTTGAATCTTACCACTATTAGCTATTGAGCAGCTAAGCTGGAAGTTCCATATCAATGATTTTAGGTCACAGACAACTTTAGCTCATGTTGGGTGAAACATTAGGGAGGGGTGTAACTAGGTGGGGTATTAACATTGGCTGTAATATGACATCTTCAGTTTGGAACTTCCTGCTTTTCTGTTGCGTTCTTGGAGCATGGTTGAGTTTCCTTTGATAGGGACCCTAAGGAAATTGTTTTTTCTTTCACAAATATTGTATTAGAGTTTGACAGAAAAAGTACTATAATGTTAGTAGACTGGAGCCATCCATAGAGAAACAATTACAAACATGTGGGGTTGAGACAACAAAGCATCTTGGTAAAAGGTAGAGAAACTAAAGCGGAGCAGTCGGCTCAGGTTCTTAAATACGTAACGGTACAGAATGGAATGTATGGCAGACAAGTTGAAAACTGTTAGGTCTCCATGCACACTTGCTCTAAAAAAACACCATTACTCTTGGCAGAAAAAAAAGGCTAATTTTGAGAGTTTTTGGTACTAGCGTTTACGAGCGTTTAGTGTTTTTTTGTTTCTGCCAGAAAAACGCTCTCAAAAATGCAAAACAGAAGTGTTTTTTTTCTGCCTCTAAATGCTAAGCTTAAAAAAAAGCCTCTAAACTACCTAATGTGCACGGACACATAGGATAATGTTAGTTGCTTCTACAGGCAGAGGAAACCATAACAGAACCAAGAGCTCAAGAACCGGACTTCTGACGTTGTCTGATGAATCGGTCAAAACAAAAGATTCATAATGGTGAGTGCTCGGGATAGAAGCATCTAAAAAAGAAGAGGAGGGATGCTAGATTGAGGAAAGAAGAAAAGAGAAGAGAAGAAAAGAAAACGGGGGGTTGTTGGGGTGGGAGGGAGGTTTGGGAAGGGGGAAGGAGGGTGTCAAGGACTTTCCAGGCATTTCCGGTCCTTCCGTGCGCACATAGGTGCGCGGCGGGCGCGCGCGCGTGCACGTTAGCGTGCGCGTGCGCGTTAGCGCGCGCGGCGGCGCGCGCGTGCATGTGCGCATGCGCGGGAACGCAATTGGCGCCAAAACGGGCTTTAAAAGCCCAGCAGTGACACTCAGCCAGTGCTGTGTTGTCTTTAAGCTTCCTGCTTGTCAGCCACCCGAAAACCTGATCCGAAACCTGAACCTGTGATCTCCCGTTACCGACCCGGCTCTGTTTGGACTACTCTACCTTCTCCTACCCGACCCGGCCTGCCTGACCTTGTTACATCTGTCTTTGGTTACCGACTCCAGCCTGCCTACCGACTCTGCTATTGCCTGCTCCTATCATCTGATTGATCTGCTGTTGCCAACTGGACTGTCTGACCTTGCCTCTGCTGATTCCCACTTGTTTGATCCACCTGTTGCCTGGTTCTGTTGTATCCTGCTTCAACCACCTACAGCTGCAGTCCTACATCCTGCCATCCGCATACGGACATTACTGGAGGACCTTCCTGTTGGTTCCAACACCTTCCTCTACAAACCAGGCACTCCTACCCCACTGTGCTCACGTCACCACTGTCCCCATCTCCAGTGGCACGTGAACCAGCGCTGTATGAGAGGTCTCCTCCTACAAGTCAGGCTCTACGTCCAGGTACGTAACAGTACAACACAGCCATGACTGAGCCTGCAGGAGAGACCCCTCCCATGACAGATATCTGTTCACACCTGTCAGCCCTCACTCAAGCCGTAAAATCCTTACAAGACGGCTACACCAGATTGGAGGGGCAAGTCCAGAACATCATCAACCCCATACACGTGGTTCCTGGGTCCGTTTCCGCCCCTGCTCAGGCTGCTTCCCCTCCTTCTGTCGTTATGCTTCCACCTGAGCCAAGGGTCCCCATACCTGAGAAGTTTTCAGGGGACCGAACTAAATTCCGGGCCTTCCGCAGTGCTTGTCGACTTTACTTCGCCCTGCAACCCCGGACTTTTTCACTTGAAGCCACTAAAGTGGGGTTTGTGGTCTCCCTACTGTTAGGAGAACCACAGATCTGGGCACACCGACTTCTCGAAGAGGACTCTGTTTTGATTCAATCACTAACGGCCTTCTTTGAAGCTATGTCCCAGCTTTATGAAGACCCTGAACGGGTCGCCACAGCAGAGGCATCCTTAACTACACTTCAGCAGGGTCGCCGGGCGGCCGAGGAGTACATTTCGGATTTTAGACGCTGGAGTGCGGACACTCAATGGAATGATGCAGCTCTACGGCATCAGTTCCGCATGGGCCTATCAGAAGGACTGAAAGATGAATTGGCCCGGGTGGGCATACCTGATACTCTTGAGGCCTTAATCACCCTAACCATCCAGATTGATCGCCGCCTTCGGGAACGTCGCACTGAACGGGCCTACCAACATAATCGCCCTACTTGGGTGACTGCTAAAGCTCCAATTCCGGCTGCCCGCTACTTACCACCACCCAACTTCCAGCCGATCCGCCCTGCACCGGACGCCTCCGAGCCAATGCAGCTGGGACTGATTCGACCCACCTTAACCCCGGAAGAGCGCACACGTCGCCATCAACTTAACCTCTGCCTGTACTGTGGAACAACAGGACACTACGTGCGCAACTGTCCGGTCAAGATGCGTAAGTGCTTTTCCTCTGTTCCTGCCAGTCTCTCAGCACTTTCTGCTAACACAACCCACATTGCTCTCCCTCTCTCATTGCAGCTCCAAGGAAGGACAATTCCAGTTAAAGCAATTATTGATTCCGGAGCATGCAGTTGCTTCATTGATTCTGCCTTCGCCAACCAACACAACATTCCCTTACGGAATAAGACCCACCGACTTTCAGTCTTCTTGGCCGACGGCTCCCGCATCAGCTCCGGACAGGTGACCCAAGAGACTTTTCCCGTACCTGCCATCACCTCCTTCCAGCATAAGGAGCTTCTGATCCTTGATGTGATCTCTTCCCCGTTGTTCCCAATCATCCTGGGCATTCCCTGGCTTCAGGCCCATAATCCCTCCATCAATTGGACTACCAGAGAAATCAGGTTCTCGTCCCCCTACTGCCAAGAACATTGTCAAAAGGAGTCTACTCAATCCTCTGTCACCCTATTTTGCATGGACATTGATCAGAACCTACGCCAATCAGTACCCGAACCGTATCATGGGTTCCTCGATGTTTTCAGTAAAAAGGGAGCAGACTCTCTTCCACCCCATCGGGCATATGACTGCCCAATTGAACTCTTACCTGGGGCCGAAATTCCCTTTGGGCGCATTTTCCCTCTGTCAGAAAAAGAACAGGAAGCACTAAAAAGTTACATCAACGAAAACCTGGAAAAAGGATTCATCCGCCCATCTACATCTCCAGCTGGTGCTGGAATATTTTTTGTGACTAAGAAGGATCAGACTCTCCGCCCGTGTGTAGATTACCGGGAGTTGAATAAAATTACGGTTAAGAACCGTTACCCGTTGCCCTTAATACCCGAATTATTCCAAAAATTAAGGTCTGCTACTATTTTTACGAAACTCGATCTAAGAGGAGCATATAATCTGGTCCGCATCCGGGCTGGGCATGAATGGAAGACGGCATTCCGAACAAGGTTCGGGCATTATGAATATCTGGTCATGCCCTTTGGTCTATGTAATGCACCTGCCACTTTTCAACATCTGATTAACGATGTATTCAAGGACTTCTTAGATATTTTTGTAATTGTTTATTTGGATGATATTTTGGTTTTTTCTGAATCCCTCAGCCAACACCGGGAACACGTTTGCAGAGTCTTGGACCGTCTTCGCCTACATGGACTATACGCAAAAGCAGAGAAGTGCGAGTTCGAGCAACAAGAGATCCAGTTTTTGGGTTTGATAATATCCGCGACCGGTATCAAGATGGACCCCCAAAAAGTATCTGCTGTTCTGGAGTGGCCTGCACCCGTCGATAAAAAAGGTATTCAACGTTTCATTGGTTTCGCAAACTTTTACAGGAAATTTATCAAGGGATTCTCTGCCATCATAGCCCCTATTACACGGTTGACACAACAACATGTCAGGTTTCATTGGAGTACGGAGGCTCAAGAGGCATTTGAGAGACTTAAAAGACTTTTTACATCAGCTCCAATTCTCAGTCACCCTAACCCATCTTTACCTTTTTTGTTAGAAGTTGACGCATCCGAAGTGGCGGTGGGAGCGGTCATTTCGCAAAGACAGGGTAAGGAGGATTTAATACACCCTGTGGGATTCTTCTCCCGAAAGTTATCGCCAGCTGAAAGAAATTACGATGTAGGGGATCGGGAGCTTCTTGCCATCAAGACCGCCTTGGAGGAGTGGAGGTATCTATTAGAGGGTGCGGCTCACCCGGTATTAATATATACCGACCATAAAAATTTAGAATATCTAAGATCTGCCAAACGTTTGAGACCCCGACAAGCTCGTTGGGCCTTGTTTTTCACTCGCTTCTGTTTCCACATCACTTATCGGCCAGGATCAAAGAACGTCAAACCAGACGCATTGTCACGCATGCATGATAACCCTAAGGACTCACCTGCTCCTGACACGATTCTACCCACAAACAGTTTTTTGCTCTTACACACAGATCTCTTAACTTTAATCAAGGAAGCCTCTTCCCACTCTCCAAGACCTCCAGGAACCACCTTGACATCTCGAGATGGCTTGCTATGGAAGGGAAGTCAAATCTTTGTCCCTGAAGATATTCGAGTTAAGGTACTAACATTGTTTCATGATCATCCCTTAGCAGGACATTTCGGGGTACGGAAGACTCGTGAACTTGTACAGCGTACATTCTGGTGGCCCAATTTAAGGGAGTTTTGTGAAAAGTACGTCAATTCCTGCTCCATCTGCTCACGGAACAAGACTTCAAGGAACCGAGCCTGGGGACTGCTTAAACCTTTACCTATACCAGACAGACCTTGGAAAATGATTTCTATGGACTTTATAGTCGAACTACCCCGCTCTGAGGGGTGCACAGCCATTTTTGTGGTGGTAGATCGCCTATCTAAGATGGCCCATTTTGTGCCCCTGAAGGGAACCCCATCCGCTACAGAGACAGCCCGTGTATTCATTAAGGAGATCGTCAGACTACACGGAGTACCTACAAATATAGTCTCCGACAGAGGGGTACAATTCACCTCACGCTTCTGGAAGGCACTTTGTGAAATCTTGAAGATTGAGCTTTCTCTCTCCTCAGCCTATCACCCACAGACTAATGGGCAGACAGAGAGAACCAACCAAACCCTCGAGCAATATATCCGATGTTTTACTTCCTTTTCTCAGGACAATTGGGTTTCCCTGCTGCCTCTAGCGGAATTTGCATACAATAATGCCAGTCACTCAACCACTAACCAATCCCCCTTCTTTTCCAATTATGGTTTTCACTTGACTTTTTTACCAGATTTTGTTTCAGAATCCCCAGTTCCGGCAGTCCAGAAGACAGTGGAATTCCTCAAACGCAACAATCAGGTCCTACAAGAAGCTATGTCCAAGGCCCAGGCAGATAGCAAGAGGAACTTCGACCAAAAGAGAAGGGGGGAGCTGGTTCTGCAACCTGGAGATCAGGTATGGCTGTCTACATCCAATATCAAATTGATGTGCCCTTCTAAAAAACTTGCACCTAAATTTATGGGACCTTTTCCTGTTAAGAAGAAAATTAATGAAGTGGCCTATGAACTGTCTTTACCTGATTCTCTTAAAGTTCACCCGGTATTTCACGTATCTTTGTTAAAACCTGCTGTGCCTAATCCCTTCCCTGACAGAGGAACTGACCCGCCTGAACCTGTTTTGGTGGATGGTAACCAGGAATATGAGGTGGAGGCTATTCTCAATTGTAGAAGAAGACATGGGCAAGTACAATTTTTGGTCAAATGGAAAGGGTACGGTCCAGAAAGTAATTCCTGGGAACCAGACAGTAATTTACATGCAAAACGGCTAGTTCGTACTTACCTGATTGCCCACCCTGAGAAGGCAAGCCGCCTGGGCATCCGGAGGCTGCCCCTTGTGGGGGGGCAATGTCAAGGACTTTCCAGGCATTTCCGGTCCTTCCGTGCGCACATAGGTGCGCGGCGGGCGCGCGCGCGTGCACGTTAGCGTGCGCGTGCGCGTTAGCGCGCGCGGCGGCGCGCGCGTGCATGTGCGCATGCGCGGGAACGCAATTGGCGCCAAAACGGGCTTTAAAAGCCCAGCAGTGACACTCAGCCAGTGCTGTGTTGTCTTTAAGCTTCCTGCTTGTCAGCCACCCGAAAACCTGATCCGAAACCTGAACCTGTGATCTCCCGTTACCGACCCGGCTCTGTTTGGACTACTCTACCTTCTCCTACCCGACCCGGCCTGCCTGACCTTGTTACATCTGTCTTTGGTTACCGACTCCAGCCTGCCTACCGACTCTGCTATTGCCTGCTCCTATCATCTGATTGATCTGCTGTTGCCAACTGGACTGTCTGACCTTGCCTCTGCTGATTCCCACTTGTTTGATCCACCTGTTGCCTGGTTCTGTTGTATCCTGCTTCAACCACCTACAGCTGCAGTCCTACATCCTGCCATCCGCATACGGACATTACTGGAGGACCTTCCTGTTGGTTCCAACACCTTCCTCTACAAACCAGGCACTCCTACCCCACTGTGCTCACGTCACCACTGTCCCCATCTCCAGTGGCACGTGAACCAGCGCTGTATGAGAGGTCTCCTCCTACAAGTCAGGCTCTACGTCCAGGTACGTAACAGAGGGTAGAAAGACAAAGGCAGGGGTTTTGGCTCTCCACCGTCCTTGGAGCCGAAGTAGAAACGAATATTCTAGATAATAAGAGGGGTTCGTAATTAGGGAGAATCCTCCATCAAACAGGTATATTCCACAGATTACTTAAAATGAAGCCAGAAGATTTGTGTAAATTTTTCAAGGGTGTCATGGTCTATGCTGATGGGTTCTTCCATCTCCGCAACTTTTTGTTTGCATCTGAACCGGTCAGTAAGCTTTGGGGCACCAGTGGAGCTCCATAGAGTTGGGTCTCCATGCAGACTTAGATTGGTGACATGTTGACTATTAGCTATTGGTTTGTTGATTGCCACAAAGAAAATTTGGAATAATATGAAAGCACATCTATTATGATTTTGTGAATCTATCACCTTACCTTTAGGCATGGCATAAGTCATGGCATTGGTGTAATTTAATGATGAATTGCAATAACATCCTAATACTCCATTAACAATCCTGCTCTTATCATCAGGAAAGCATTGACTGGGATCTAGGTAAAAAAAAAAAATCAACTTGCTAAATATTTTGTCTTTGTGAATCTAAAATACCAGTATTCTCACTGTATTAGTTCTTACCTGCACAGTAGTCATTATGACTATCATTTAACTCATTGCGTTTGTAGTAAAAAAAAAAAAAAAAACCTCTTCTGAACTTATTTCAAATGACACATTGGAGGAAATTCACAAAAACTGGAGCCATATAGAAAGGGTCCCCCCCCCCCCCAATATACGCATGGTGACTTTTAAGGCAACCAGTATACAAAATGTAATTAATACATTTTATTTAAACAATGTTTAAAAATTGGTGCATACATCACCATGTACCAGCATATTAAAATGATATGACAGAATTGAATAGGATAGAAGTGGTATCCTGGTGCTGTGCCCAACGCTTTTCCGGACCTGTGAAGAGTCCTTTCTTCAGGGGCATTCCATAAGGAGATTAACAAATTGCAACACTCTATAATAAAACACAACACACATTAAGAATCAATGGCCAGAGGCAAAAATTGGAGCATCGTAGGAAGTGAGTTTGGAAATGAGTTGGTGAAGAGTCCTTTCTTTAGGAGAATACCAACTCATTTCCAAACTCACTTCCTACGATGCTCCCATTTTTGCCTCTGGCCATTGATTCTTAATGTGTGTTGTGTTTTATTATAGAGTGTTGAAATTTGTTAATCTCCGTCTATCCTATTCAATTCTGTGATATAATGTTGGTACATGGTGATGTATGCACCAATTTTTAAACATTGTTTAAATAAATTGTATTAATTACATTTTGTATACTTGTTGCCTTAAAAGTCCCCTTGTGTATATTGGGTGGTACCCTTTCTATATGGCTCCTAATGATTTGGGATGTTGGTAACAGTCTAGGCCTATTTGGGTGGGTTATTATTAATCCACTAAAACTGGAGAGTGCAAAATTGGGTGCAGCTGTGTATAGAAACCAATCAGCTTCCAGTTTAATTGTCAAAGCTTAATTGAACAAGCTGAAGATAGATGCTGATTGGCTACCATGCACAGATGTACCAGATTCAGAACGCTCCAGTTTTAGCACATCCCCCCTCTTATGCAGCTTGGCATAACCAAGTATCACAAGAGGTGCAACAGACTATTTAGTCCTCCAAGGCAGGCTGGGTATTGTATCGGGTACTACTCATACTTTATATTCTTATTTATTTTTATGTTGTACATATTAGGGTGAATATTTATGAATCTATGGTTTTGAGAAGACATGTTTTGATATTTTATTTGATTCAGATCTGTTTATTGGCTTGTTATCTGTTTTTTTTATTAATATACGTTACATGCACTTTTTACAGATTGTTTGTGCCCACTGTACTCTTCTCTTTTTGCAGTCTCAGAAACCATTTTTTCCCATCAGAGGTGAGAGAATTCCTCTGAATGAGACTGAATGAGACTTCCAGAGGTGACACAGTTGCCTCAAGTATATAGGGACAAGAAAGAAGGCAAGGTCTATGATTCTTGACTTTTTTGCATGTTTGTCCATATATGAACATTCTGTGGGAGTCAGGTGAAAGGACCAGATGTAATTTGGTGGATTTTTTTATTTAGCCAGGTAACCACCATATTTGTCTCTTTTTTTTTTTTTTGTTGGTCATTAGGACATGTGTGCCCTACATAAGTCCCTTACGTTGCATTAGTACCGTTAAAGTTTTTTTTCAGCATCATTTTTTTTTATTTTATTATTATTTTATTATCTATCTATGTATCTAAATATATCTATGTATCTAAATATATCTATGTATCTAAATATATCTATCTATCTATCTATCTATCTATCTATCTATCTATCTATCTATCTATATATATATATATATATATATATATATATATATATATATATATATATATATATATATATATATATATATATATATATATATATATATATATATATATATATATATTTATTTATTTATTTATTTATGGCTAAGATACCATATTGATATTATTATTGTTAATTTTCATTTTTTTTATTTTTGTTTCACTTTCTGTATATTACATTTATTACCTTACATATATAGTTTCTATTTTTCTCTTTTATGCAATCTTTCACTTTTTTTATATTTTAAATTAATATACACATTTTTTTCAGCTTTATAGTACATTAGTGGGGTCTATTCCTCCTTGTTTTTTGGATATGAACATAGGAGTCACACTATGCCGGATGTACCGATGTAAGGGTTTTTCCGGTGCTTTTCCTGCTCGTTTACATATATGGTTTAGCTTGAAATGCCCCAGAGAAGCCTTGTTCTCAGTAGGCGCCTGTTACAGGAAATGCGTCGGGTGGAGCCGCATCTGTGATGTCATCACACTTGGGTCAGCTGGTGAGGACAGCAGCCGTGTTTACAGTCTGTTTGTTCCCCTGATTTTATGCTTCTGTTGTGTAATTGCTATACCTTTTTTTAATAAATGGTGGTTTTAAGATACTACACTATGAAGCCTTTTCTGTCTTCCATATATGCCTAAGCTTAATTGAGATTCAGTACATGTACTTCTCATGCAAAGCCAGCCAATTCCATGGGTTGACAACAGTATTAAGACCGGATATGAAGGATTTTTTTTCCCAAGGTGCTAAAATCTTTTGAGAACCAGTGAGGGTTAGAGCTTTGGAGTGAGTGAGATCTCTATAACTTGAGATCATATATTTCTGGTTCTGGTAAGAGGCGTGAGTATATGTGGGGATGGCACCTCTTTAAACCAGTGGCGGTTGGTGCTCAATATTTTTTTTGGGGGCGTTCAAACAAACCTGTCCCCCTCATTAGCACTGCTGCCAACACCCCCCTCAGTGGGAGATGGATGGGAAGCCAGGGGTTTAGAGGCCTTACTGTGTGGAGAAGGATGACACGGATCCGGGGCTGCTGCTCCTTGCTCCAGGAGGATCTGGGAAGGGTTGGGGCTTCTCCTCGCAGCCGAACAGGAAGTGGGTCCTGAGACCCGATTGGCCAGGAGACGTAAGACTCCCTTGCCAATCGGGTCTCAGGGCCCACTTCCTGATTGTCCGGGAGGAGAACCAGGAAGACAATAGCGAATATTAATTTGCTATTGTCACACAACTGGATGGGCTCAGGGCTCAGTGCGTGAAGCTTACCCAAGAATGAAGCCCTACAGCAACACGCTGTCACCATCTTCACCCGGTCTTCCTTCCGGGTTCGCAGACTCTGGCTGTGGGACTGGTGGGGCAGCGTTGACGTCACTCCAGCGCATGAGCACAGGAGCCGTATTTTACGGCACAGGACTCTGAAAGAACAGCACGGGTATGCCGTTCCTTTAGAGCGCATGCACAGGTAAATTCACCAGCTGCATGTACAGTAAATACTTCCTAATTGGTGCACGTTTAGGAGATATTTGTAGATTACTCTCACTTTAACACTGGGTGTGTAGGGAGGACACTATTACTACTATGTTGGCACTTAGTTGTTTTGCATATAATTTCATATAAATCATTGCATTTATAATTTTTTTATCATTTTGACTTGTTTTGCATGTTATTTTACATTTATAATTATGAAATTGGTAGCGCAGCACACATTAACTTTATTTCATTTATGAATTGTGTGAACACAATATTGTATGTGCAGAAACCCACAGATTATTATTTGGTTAACTAATTAGGTTTATTTTTAGAATTTGAGAATTAATAATTGGTAGCACAGGAGTTATTCACTAATACAAATGGAAAACACTGACCTGAAATATAATAGCAGAGAAGGACCTAAAAAACCCTTCCAGCAGCCAACATCAGATGGAGACTAATTACTGTGATCTGCAGGCTGTTGTGAGGCACCTGCTGGTGGATAGCAGAACTACAACCTTCTGCTGTAGGAAGCACAGTGCCACCAGCAGATAATCCAGGCCCTTACAATGGGTGTTATAAATAAATTATCTGCCCTGGGTATCAAATACTCCAAGTACAGTATGCCACATTCACTTTTACTTTATTTAACACTTTTGATAACTTATTGGTTACGCTAATAAATGAAGAGTTGTAGGTTTTATAACTTTTAGCAGGGGTTTTCTATGGCTTAAAATTAATTTAAGGTCTCCTATGAGGTAAAAAGGTTGAGAAAGGTCACCCTAAACCTTCTAAACCATAAAAGCCTGAGAGCACTCGTCATCGATATATCCACAATGAAGTAAAGTGCAGTGGTTTACCTACATTTAGTTAGACTAAAGCCAGCAAGGACACCAAAAATTCAAGAACATTCTACAAATCCAGTTAATTTTTATTTGCTACCTCTAGATATTCTACAACCTGGAGGACTTAAAACCTTACTACGTGTAATAACACTTTTTAAACTAGGAAAAGGAAATTCATAACTTACCGGTACAATAGGACAATGAGCACATGGATCCTGGAGTTCCAATTAATTTGTACACATAGTATCCCAGGGAACAAGCCTTAACCTGGATAGTTGATGTCCATTGGCAGCAGTTTCCATTCCAATTGCCACAAGCAGTGCGATTCACAATGCCGTCTGTAATGACTGGATGTGTTCCATTCATCCACACTGGAATGTTTGTATTACATCTACGTTCGGGTACACAGTATTCTGGTATACGCATACCCGCAATACCATCAAACTGATACCATCCGTTCATGGAATAATCACAGTTCGGGGTGGAGGATAGTGTGTTGTTTGCACTTCTCCAGGGCTCATTGAGCACAGTGCGGTTTACACAAGGATCAGAGCAGGAAGAGGAGCCAAGGGAATTGGTACACTCAGATCCTAAGTCACAAAAAAACAAATACAAATCAATAAACAGACCATAACCAATACCATCCATCCTAATACCTGCTCCTATCTCTGACTTCACAAATGCTGCTTCCCTGTCTATCTTTTTACTGGCTGACAATTCTCAAAATTCAAACTTCTAACTACAACCTGCAATGTTTGCTCCAATCTGACTCCTCAATACTTTCTCCTGCTAATTTCCACATAGCAGTACATAATGTGGTCCAACACATCTGCATTCTGTAGTCTGCTCTTTCTGAAGCCAGAAGCGCTCAGCTCTGAGAGTTTCCAATTGAGGAGTTGTCATTCCCCGGATGCTGTGACCAGGGAAATAGCTAATCAAGAATGATGTGTGATTGATAAGCTGCAGTGGAGGGCAGGGGCGAAATCTGGAGAACACCTGTCACCCGCCTAATGGTATCACAACGGAGGTTTGTTAACACTTTCACTGCCAGGTCCAAACAGTTTATGATGTTACAACATTGCTTCCAGTTAGCCAGTTCCGTACGCCATATGGACTTAATTTCTCCGTCTGCTATAAGCTCATGGTCACTTGGGTGACCATAAACAAATAGCAGAATTGTTCAACAGACTGCTGAACAAATCCTTAGCTCTGATCATCGGATTACAATCTGCTGATCAGATTTATTCCCCTCAAATGTGACCACCCCATGCCACCACTTTCCTGTCTCCAGCCTCTCCACCTACCGCCGCTGCCCTTCCTCTATGAAAGCTCCCCTCGCTCTTCTTTCCTATCTCCTTCATCCCCCTCCCCCAGCACTGATTTCCTCTTCCACACCGATCCGACCCCCCCCAGTAAACCCGATTTCCTGCAGCTACCCTCAAGCCACCGGCTTCCCTCCTCTGCTGGCTTCAAATGCTGCAGGGGCTTAGAGGGGATCAAAATATGTCCCCCCACCGCTCTGATTACCACCTAAAATGGCCCCCACATCACCGATCATCGCTGATGGGCGGAATTACCTCCTTCCCCTCCGGCCTCCTGCAGCTGCTGCACTCAGCACTGTCAAGCTGACAGGATGGAGAGTGGGTGGGGTGGATCAAGGTTGGGGTTAGGGCTGGGGGGGGGCTTGGTAAACATGTGTTTGCCAGCCCCCTCCCTGTACTATAATGGACACAGCAGTGATCACTACAGATCGCTCCTGTGTCCATGGATGAGTATCGTAAAATGTGTTTACTATGTGTCAGTTTACGAATAAATAGGAGTCTACATACAGACTCCTTATTCATTCATGTAATATGCAGCTTAGGCTGCAGAGAAAGGGACTATCTTTACAATGATGTACAATGTATATGTAAAGCGCTGCGTAAATTGACAGCACTAAATAAGTACCTGAAATAAATACAATAAATAAGGATCTCCATCTGGTCTTCCAGGGTCAAAAATCTCCATCTGGACTTCCAGGGTCAAAGATCTCCATCTGGCCTTCCAGAGTCAAAAATCTCCATCTGGACTTCCAGAGTCAAAAATCTCCATCTGGACTTCCAGAAGAAGTAGTTGTAAAAAAAACACTTGTGGGTTAAACTAATATTGTTTTGAATAATTCTCCTTTAAAGGGGTGTGGCAGGGGGTGTGTCCTATGCCTGCATACTTTTGCTAATAGGCGTCTCGTTCCCATCTCAAAAAGTTGTGAGGTATGTTTATGGATCGCATTTACATGTGGTAAAACCACAACACGCGGTAACCCATGAACAGCAGTGAATTGGGTTGTAATGCCTTTTATTCTGAATGCACAAGGCACTGATCCAATGGTTGGAACACATCTGCAATGTGGACCTCCACAGCACATATTCCTCTCTGTGTTCATATTCCCCTATGGGTGTGATCGCCACATTTGGCTCTTAAAAAATTACATCACACCCCATTAACAAATGAGATTAATGAGAATAAAGTCACCTATTTGACACATTCCTTAGTTTTCCTATAGTGATATTTAAACACTTACCGGTGGTTGTAGAGCTGGTGGTGGTCCCTGGGAAAGGAAAAAAGGGATCAGTCATATAAAAGTGGAATACATTTCATTATATTGTATTATATTTATTTATATTATATTGAAATTTATATTCTCCAGTAGTGTTGGTGAAATGGTTTGAGACAAGCAAAAGTTCGGCCCAGACATCACTTGTTTGAACACCCAAAATTGCTTGGCAAGATGTTCACCTGCTAAACACCCACAATTCACTGCGCACTTCACAGTGCATTCTAGGGCCCTAATTGGATGAAGCCTTGCACCTGACCAGTGGTCAGGTGCAAGGCTTTGTCAATTAGGGCAAAGAGCACTGTCAGAGCCCTAATTGGATACATTGATGATTACTTTGTCCAATCACGGCTCAGTGCTCATAGTCCCACCCACACTATAAAAGGATCCTTCCCATAGGAAGCTTTTGGAGTGTGTTTATGGAGTGGAGATAGATAGAGCAGGGCTCAGTTTGCTACTAGCGAGTTAGTGTGTTCACTTATTGTGATTCTGAGTGTAGAGTGTTATGCCCTGTACACACGATCAGACTTTACGATCTTGTTGTGTGTAGGCACCGTGTGTAGGCTCCATCGGAATTTCCGACACACAAAGTTTGAGAGCTGGATCTAAAATCTCCCAACAACAAAATCTGTTTCGCGTGTACACAATTCTGACGCACAAAGTGCCACGCAAGCTTGGAATCAAGCAGAAGAGCAGCACTGGCTATTGAACTTAATTTTTCTTAGCTTGTCGTACGTGTTGTACGTCACTGCATTCTTGATGTTCGGAATTTCCGACCAACTTTGTGCGACCGTGTGTATGCAAGACAAGTTTGAGCCAACATCCGTTGGAAAAAATCCGATGGATTTCGTTGTCAGAAAGTCCGATCTTGTGTACAGGGCATTAGTGTAGTGTGTAAGTATGGTGTAGTGTCAGTGTAGTGTGTTAGTGTAATGCAGTGTTTACCACAGCATTACATAACATTTAGTGCTGTATACTGTGCTGTATACGCATACTTATTCTTTTGGTTGCTGCGTTTCCAGCTTGTCCAAATTCTGGGCTTTATAACTCCTGCCTTTCCATCTGGTGAGTTTTGCAGAATGTGCTGTACCACAATGGCAGGTTCTCAGTTGCTATTTATTTACATGTAAGGCCATTCCAGCTCCAGGCAATGTTTTGGCATTGTTGGGCAAGGCAGTCAGCTGTAAGTTCCACATTACTGCTGATACTTGATCCAGTAAACATGGTCAGGGATGGTATATTTCATTAACAGCACACTGGGAAACTCTGCTTGCAACTAGGAAGGATGTAGGACAGAGCTCAGTGCTGCAGCTTGTTGTGCCCCCACTTCTCCACACAGCTGGTGGATGATGCAAGGTCTATCAGCTCTACCCCATCCTCCTCCTTGTTTCTTCCAGCTCTGCAGGGGCAGGCCCAAAGATGGTTCACATCACAGAAGCTTGAGCCAGGAATGGCGTTGTGCGATAATTCCACTAACCTTTTGTCCGTTCCTTCAACAGGGAAAGTTAACACATGTGCCATGCCTGGCACATGTCCTCAATTTGGTGGTGCAGCATTTCTTTAAACAGGCACCCAGGTTTGCAAGATCTTCTAAGTCAGGCCAGAAGAGTCTGTAACCATTTTAGGCGGTCATACACAGCAAGTGTTCGGTTGGTTGAAATTCAGCGGGAACTCCACCTGCCCATAAACCGCCTGATTTGTCACATGCCCACCAGGTGGAACTCAACTTTGGCAATGCTGCAGTGGCTGCAAATGCAGCAGATGGGCCGTCAACCAGGCCTGTGTGAGTATTGCACATAGACAGGCTCAGGGCAGCTCAGCTTTTTTTCCCACGCCAATGGCTGCTGATAAAGGATGCATGCACTGTACTGTCACCATTTGCGGAGGCCACAAGGATGGTGAGCCGTGAAAAATACATGCATCAGTGACACAGTCCCTGTTGTGTTCCTGTTGGAGCAGAATCTGCATGGCATTATGGACAGGGCACTCGAAGCAGAGTAGCGGGAGGAAGAGGAGGACTTCCATTCCTCTCAAGGTCCACTTTATGCAGACATCATTCTTGCAATGCCACAGAAGACACAAGAGAGGGAGAAGGAGGAGGATTCTGGCAGTTTTAAAGGCTTAGAAGCAGATGAAGATATATGTCAAACCTTAAGAGATGGTTTTCAGTCCGTAGAAACCTTGAGAGTAGTACGTGGCTGGGAGAGTCAGTTCCAGAGGGTGTTACATTTTATCTTGAAGTAATTTTGTGGTATAGGTTTTATGGGCACAATTAACAGCCAAGGACCAATTTTTCTGCACCTGTTTGACAGGTGCAAATCATTTCAATTTTTACAGAAAGGCCAATTCTAGCTTTCATCAAGAGTACCTCTAGAAGGTTACAGGATGAAGCACACTCAAGGACCAATTTTTCCACAACTGTGTGACAGGGGCGTCATTTTTTTTTTTTTTTAAAGCAAGGTCAATTCTTGCTTTCATCAAAAGTACCTCTAGAACATTAGGAGGTGAAGGCACCCCCAACATCCATCGACCAATTTTTTCTGCAACTATTTGACAGGGGCCTATAAATATATTTTTTTTAGAAAAGGGCAAATTTTTGCTTTTATCAAGAGTACCTCTTTAGCAGGGTCTCCAAACTTTCTAAACAAAGGGCCAGTTTACTGTTCTTCAGACTTCATGGGGACCACACAGTGGTAAGCAGAAGAAAAAATATCCTGGTGTCAGTGGGAGTGCCCCATCTTTATTATTAGGGGGAGAAATTGTGTCCAATCATTTGTGTCAGTGGGAGCAATAGTGCCCAATCTTTGGTATTAGAGGGAGGAATAGTGCCCCATCATTGGTGTCAGTGGGAGGAATGGTGCCCCATCATTGGTGTCAAAGGAAAGAACAGGGCTCCATTATTGGTGTCAATGGGAGGAATAGTGCCATATTGTTGGTGTAAGTGGCAGAGAGTGTGAGAAATAATGCCCCAAGGGCCAGATAAAAGCAAGCAAAGGGCAGCATCTGGCCCCAGGGCCACAGTTTGGAGACCACTGCTCTATAGGATTATGGTGTAAAGGCACCACCAACACTCAAAGTTACATTTTTCTGCACCTGTTACTTCTATCCAAAGTCTGCGAAAGAGACAGCAGACTTTATCTAAAAAAAAATGTAAATCTTGGCCTGAGTGTACTATAATTTGGCTTCTTCACTGTGGTGCAAACACCAAAATGTATCAAAAAGATCTCTTATCTTGTTCCGAGTGCACTAAATTGTGGCCCCAACATACAGACTGTTTCCCCAAGCCGTTGTTGATAAAATAAAGAAAGCTTGCATGAAAAATCTATTTAAATGTCATTTGTTTTCTTTATAAATGTCAGTTTTGCTGCAGCAGGTTCTATACATGGTACAGATGCACCACTTTACAGGCAGACTAAGGGGATTTTGCGTGACTGTCCCTGATTTGGAACAAAGTTCCTCTGTCCCTCTTCTATCCTCATTTTGATCTGATGTATATACTGTAGTCTTATATAAAATTCACTACTTGTCTTTCAAAAAGTGTTTCCCGGTGCTAAACCTTTCATCCAATTTCTAAATTGCTGCATCTGTAAATTTTAACAGCCAGTGTAAAGAAAAAGTGGTTGTTTAAAAAAACATTTTTTTGTATACTTCTCCTTTAACCACCTTCCACCCGGCCACTCCACATATCCACTCCACATATACAGATGGGTGGGCGCTTCCTCCTTCTGAGTGGATGTTCAGGAATGTCCCTCAGAAGGAGGGGGATCACGCATGGGGGTGCCCGTGCGCTCGTGTCACCTTGGACATGGCGCATCTCCGATCGGCAGGAGGACTCTGTGATTGGCCCTCCTGATCACATAATGACTGTATCCAATCACATGTGATCATGTGATGTAAATAGAGAGTCGGTTGCTAGGCGATAGGCTCGGCTCTCCTCACATGGAAGTTGTCAGTGAGGAGAGGAGAGGGGATCGCTGAAGCCAGCCGGTGATCAGTGAGTATGAGCTGTTTTTAACAGCTTTTTACACACTGATCACCAGCCCAGAGTCCCCACACATATCTCCACACAATGTAAAATCACAATGTCCCCAAAATAGTGCCCCCAAAACACTGTCCCCACACACATGTCCCCACACAGTAAAAACACCTGTCCCCCACATATGTAACAGTAAAATCATATGTCCCAATGATCATCTGCACACATATGTCCATGATCATCTGTGCACATCTGTACATGATCATCTGCAAACATCTGTACATGATCATCTGTGTACATATGTCTGTGATCACACAAACCAATTATTATACACTTAAATTGATTTTTTTTTTTACCAAAGACATGTAGCAGAATACATTTTGATTTACATTTATGACAAAATTGGATTTTATTGGATTTCTTTTAAAACAAAAATTAGAAAATATTGTTTTTTTTTTTTATTTCCTCTCTTTTTTTCGCTTATATCGCAAAAAAAAAAAAAAAATGATTTACCAAAAGAAAGCTCTATTTGTGTGAACAAAATTATAAAAATTCTATTTGGGTACAGTGTTGCATGACCGCGCAATTCTTATTGAAAATGCAAGAGCGCTGAAAGCTGAAAATTGGTCTGGGAAGGAAAGGGGCGAAAGTGCCCAGTATTGAAGTGGTTAAAGGGGTGTGACAGAAAGTGTGTGTCCTATACCTACATTCTTTTTCTAATAGGTGTCCCTCATTCCCATCTCAAAAGGTATGCTTATGTATTGCGGTAACATGCAGTAAAACCACAACATGTGGTATCGCATGAACAGCAGTGAATTTTGTTGTAATGCCTTTTATTCTGAATGCACAACCACTATTCCAACAGTTGGAAGACATCTGCGATGTGGACCTTCACAAAGCATATTCCCATCACACTGGACATGGTGTGTGATAATGGCACTAACCTTCTGTCTACCCTTCAACAGGGAAAGTTGACACATGTGCCATGCCTGGCACATGTCCTCAATTTGGTGGTGCAGCATTTATCACAGGTACCCAGGTTTTCAAGATCTTCTAAGGCAGGCCAGAAGAGTCTGTAGCCATTTAAGGAGGTCATACACAGCCAGTGTTCAGTTGGCTGAAATTCAGCGGGAATTTCACCTGCCTGTAAACTGATTTGTGACATACCCACCAGGAGGAACTCAACTTTGGCAATGCAACAGTGGCTGCACATGCAGCAGAGGGCCGTCAACAAGTACATGTGTGAGTTTTGCTCAAGGACAGGCTTAGGGCAGCTCAGCTTTTTTTTCCACACCATTGGCTGCTGATAAAGGATGCATGCACTGCACTGACATCATTTGAAGAGGCCACAGGGATGGTGAGCCGTGACAACGCATGCATCAGTGACATAATCCCTCTTATGTTCTTGCTGGAGCATAATCTGCATGGCAGTATGGACAGGGAACTCGAGGCAGAGCAGCGGGAGGAAGAGAAGGACTTCCTTTCCTCTCAAGGCCTGCTTTATGCAGACACCAGTCTTGCAACGCACACAGAACACACAAGAGGAGAGGAAGGAGGAAGAGGAGGATTCTTGCAGTTCTGGAGGCATTGAAGCAGAAGATGACATATGTCAAACCTTAAGAGATGGTTTTTAGTCCCCAGAAACCTTGAGAGTAGTATGAGGCTGAGAGAAGGCAGCTCCAGATACTGTAAACCTCAGTGACCCTGAGGACTCTGATTTTTATGCCTTCACAAACTTGTAGGCTTATTCTTCAAAGCCTGCAAAAGGACGCAATAATTTATGGCATCAAGGAGAAGGATCATTATTAGTTGGCAACCCTCTTTGACCAACGTTACAAGGGGACAGTCTCGTAACTCATTCTGCCCTTGCAAAGGGAGTAGAGGATGAAATATTTTAAGGACATCTTAAAGAGGAGTTTATGTAACGCCTTTCCAGTCTCTGGTAGGTTACAGTCTCATGGAAAATCTGGTTTTGAGGCTTCTGTTGGTTAAAGGAAGAGTGGTGGAGAAGGGGGCCGCCTCAGTGATGCTTTTCAATATTTTTTTAGTCCTTGGTGCCCAAAGCTGTCAGCTTCAAGATCCCATTGGCAGCATCTCCTATTGGTGGAAGATAATCTTGGAGTGAAAACAGACATAAAGAGCTTTCCAGTAGATGATCCACTGGGTTTTTGGGTCATGAGAATAGACCACTGGCCAAAACTTGCCCAGTATGCAATTGAACTGCTGGGCTGCCCTGCATCAAGAGTGCTTCCTAAACAGGCATTCAATACTGCTGGAGACTTTGTGACAGGTAAAAGAACGCATCTGTCCACAGACTCCATTGACTGGCTGACTTTTGTCAAAATGAATCATGAACCTGATGCAGATGTCTCTGATTAGGTGTTATTGTGCTCTCAAACCCCTCAAGACTGTCTAGTAGAGATGGACCATGTGATCCCCGGTTCAGTTTGTAGCAGAACATGTGAATACCGCAAACGTTTGGATTCAAATAACGAACCCCATTGAAGTCCATGGGACCCAAACTGGAAAAATTGAAAGTGCCCATTTTATATGCAAATAATTGGGCATACAATGGTTATGGGGATCTGGGTACTGCCCTAGGGAACATGTATCAATGAAAAAAGTTTATAACTTACAATTTTAAATGAGCAGTGATTTACTGATGCTTAAAATAAAACCATAATTTCCTGGGTGGTCCCCTTAAGCCCCATACACACGCGCGGATTATCCGAGGACCAGGTCCGTCGGATCATGTCCGTCGTACTTTGTCCGATGTTGGTTTTGCGTACACACGGTCGGACAAAGTTGTCGGAAAATCCGATCATTCTGAACGTGGTGACGTTTGTTGCCTACGACGGGACTACGTAGAGGCTAGTAGCCAATAGCTTTGGTCTTGTAATGTGATCTGAGCATGCGTAGCACTTTGTCCGTCGGAATTCGCTACACACGATCGGATTTGGTGTGATCGGACTTTGTTGTCAAAAAATCTATCCAGCAGGAGATAGGACTTTGTCCGTCAGACAATCCGATGGAAACTGTCCGATGGTGCCTACACACGGTCGGAATTTCCGACAACATTGTCTGATAGGACAGAATCCATCGGAAAATCCGACCGTGTGTATGGGGCTTTAGTCTGCCTGTAATGTGGCACATCTGTACCAAGTATAGAGCCTACTGTAGCAATAATGACATTTATAAAGCCAAAAAAACACATTTTCAATTCAAGCTTCCTTTATTTTATAAACAACGGCTTGAGGAGCCAGTCTGTATGATGAGGCCACAATTTTGTGCAGTCGGAACAAGATTAGAGATTTTTGGGATCGATTTTGGTGTTTTTTTTTGCAGACTTTGGATACAAGTAGCAGGTGCGGAAAAATTGGGCTTTGGGTGTTGCTGGTGCCTTCACACTGTATTCCTATAGAGGTACTCTTGTTGAAAGTAAGAATTGGCCTTGCTGTAAAAAATTTAAATGATCAGACCAATTTACTATATTTTAATGTTACTTTGTATTTCACTGACTTAAAACAATAAAAATATTGAAAACGAAAATTTAAATGATATGCACCTGTCAAACACATGTGGAAAAATTGGTGTTTGAATGTCGGTGATGCGTTCACACTGTTACCATATAGAGGCACTCTTGATGAAAGCAAGAATTGGCCTTGCTGTCAAAAATTGCAATGATCTGCACCTGCGGGAAAATTGGTGTTAATTGTGCCCATGAAACTTACACCAAAAAATGTCATCCAGATAAAATCATCACCCACAAAGGGTGACTTTCTATGCAGTCTAGACAATCTTCCAGAGATTCCAGATCCAGAAAACACTTAATTAGCGACATCAGCAGCAGGGGCTTAATAGCTGCTGCTAATCCAGGACTGATTCATTTTGATAAATGTCAGCCGGTCCACGAAGTCTGTGGACAGTCACGCCCTCTTATCTGTCACAAAATCTCAGGCAGCACTGAATGCTCATTCAGAAAGGACTTCTGGATAATCTCTGCAGCATATGCTATTATACTCAGCCTGTAACAAATTTTTCTTTTTGTTTTAGCAGTCTTTTCTATATATCTGGTTTCTAATTTAACTGCTTCCACTTCTCAGGTTTCATTGGTGTCAAAGGAGTCTTGTCCTTTGTATTTATACAAGGCTTATAATGTATTCCTTTTATATACTATCAGTATGTAATGCATATACACATTTCAATATTTGCTGTTTTTCATTGAATTGCCCTATAAAGATGTTGTTGTCTGCTCTTGATGTCTTTATAGACTTTTTGTACCAGAACAAAATCTAATAAACATATTTACATATTTTCAAAAATAAATAAATACAAGGGCTACTATAAGGTAAAAAGGTTGAGAAAGGCCACTCTAAACCTTCCATAAATGAAAGCCTGGCAGCACTCTTCCAGGATCTATCCACAATTAAATAAAATGCTGGGCATTAAGTGCAGCAAAAAGAAAAAAAAGTGCATTCAAGAACATTCTGCAAATTCAATTATTTTTGATTTGCGACCTCCAGATATTCCACAACCTGGGGGACTTTAAACCTTAAGGCTTCATGTACATGGGACGTTTTTACAACCTCTACTGAATGATTTCACTTGACAGATAGTAAATGTGCAGAGGTGAAGAAACGCCTACAAAAAATCCAGGTGACCTATGCCATGCTGTTCCCAGCCAAACTGCGGGTCACAGTCAGAGGGCAAGCCACTTTCTTTGAAACAGCTTTGGATGCAGCTGCCTGGTTGGACCACAACGAGCAGGACCTCCAGAGACGTGGAGATGCTGACAGGGGAGACTGATACGTGGTGACCAAACATGGCACGGCCGGTATGATGTCTGCTGACACTACAAGTTTACTATACACACAGCGGGACACTTTACAGCTTAAACCAGCACTTTAAATAGCTTTGGATGCACCAAGTTCAGTTCTATGTCTCAGTGTGTGAGTACGAGCGTGCACGCTCTTAAGCCCCATACACACGGTCGGATTTTCCGATGGATTCTGTCCTATCGGACAATGTTGTCGGAAATTCCGACCGTGTGTAGGCACCATCGGACATTTTCCATCGGATTGTCCGACGGACAAAGTTCTATCTCCTGCTCTAAAAATTTTCCGACAACAAAGTCGGATCACACCAATTCCGATCGTGTGTAGCGAATTCCGACGGACAAAGTGACACGCATGCTCAGATCACATTACAAGACCAAAGCTATTGGCTACTAGCCTCTACGTAGTCCCGTCGTACGCAACAAACGTCACCACGTTCAGAATGATCGAATTTTCCGACAACTTTGTCCGACCGTGTGTATGCAACACCAGTGTCGGACTAAATCCGTCGGACCAAGTCCAATGGATTTGGTGGTCGGATTTTCCGACCGTGTGTATGGGGCTTTACTGTGTTTCATTATGTCCCAGTTGCAGGGTCACTTGTTGGTGCTCGGTTGGCACATGTTTTACAACCAGTAACTGGCCTGAGGGGAGAAGGTGGTGATTGCTCCCACCCCATCCATGGGGGTGACGGCTGCTCCGAGGCCAGGTTACCTGCTATTTCCTATACCCACTCTAGTTGACCAGTTGCGTTGTTTTGAAACCAACACTTCAATGTTTTTTGACCTGAACCTGACAATTTTTCAGTATTTAACTATTTGCCTCCTGCAGAAAATTACAGATTACCCAGCAGATTGTGACACTAACGCGCTCAAGCGGTTGATCTGGAACTTTGCACACCAGCGTTGTGCTAACCTACTGTGTTTAATATGGCTACCACTTTGATAGCATTGTGGAACGTTCGGGGCATGCATGATCCGCTAAAACATGATTAGCTCTTGTCTCAGGAAATTGAATCCGGCCATAATAGGCCTACAGGAACCCACCTCACAAAAGACAGGGTGATATTTTTACGGTATTCCAGGGTGGGCAATGCTTACCACTCCATGCACTCTGCATACTCTCGCAGAGTGAGTGTACTGGTCCATAAGTCCTTGGCTTACCAGGAATTAGACTCTGTGGTGGACCCAATGGGAAGATATGTGTTTCTGTACTGTAAACTGTTTACCTTGATTGTGATTATTGTCTTTGTGTACATTCCCCCTCCATTTTCTAGAGAGATATTGCAGCTTCTTCTGTCGTACCTGGTTGACAAGCCTGAGGTCCCCACCATGTTAATGGGAGACTTCAACGGTTACTTGGATCCCAGGCTGGGCAGGCATCCTCCGGTTCGTCCTCCCTTGGGCGACAGTGGTACTATTTTAAGCCGTCTGCTGACGGAGGTGGGTTGGATGGACGTATGAGGGTTGAAATATCCCACAACTAAGCAATTCTCCTGCTTCTGAAAAAACTCATGGTTCTCTTTCCCGCATTGATCTCTGTGTAGGCTCGTCACATATCCTTAACTTGGTTACCAAGGTGGAGTACTTTCCTAGGGGGATATCAGACCACTCCCCTATGTTGACACATTTAATTACCTGTCCAGCTGACTCCTTGCAGAGAGCCCTGTGGAAACAAAATACCTTCTGGATAAAACTCTCAGGGGGGTTTAGTACACGCCCCACACTATATAAGGCCACCAGTGCAGCGGCCTTGTGTAGTGTGTTGGTGTGCAGGGAGAGAGCAGGATAGGCAGGGACAGTGTCAGCTGTGCTTTTTAACCTAGCGCTGTTACAGTGGGTGTAGTGTGCCTCCTGCACAGCATACACCTGAATCTACCCCCTCATTGCTGGTGTTGTGTATTTCAGTTGCACAGACAGCAAAATAAATGTTACAGGGGTGATAACCCTTCCCTATGTTCTCCAAAAAGCTTAAAAATAGATTTTTTGTCTGACGCTACACTTAAAAAATTACCTGTTCCAAATTACAAACAGATTCTACTTAAGAACAAACCTACAGTCCCTGTCTTGTTCCCACCGCCTGTATACTGCTGTTCAGAGTATATAGGGTTTTAGGTATAGGATTTTATTTTGGATGCGGGGGTGATGGGGTAGCCATGCCATTTTTCTCAAAGATTTTCATCCATATTGCCAGGACAAGACATCACATTAAAGCAGTTTTAAATGGCTTTTTTTCCTTTACAAATGTCATTTTGTGCAGGGACAGTTCTAAACACGGGAAACATGCGCCACTTCACAGGCATAATTTAGACAGCACCCAGGTACCATATTTAAAGGAATAGTTCACTTTTTTTTCACTTTATGCATCATTAAAATGACTGCTCCAGAAAAAAACTATTGTTTTTAAAACTTCTTTTTGCATTGATACATGTCCCCTGGGGCAGGACCCGGGTCCCCAAACCCTTTTTAGGACAATAACGTGCATATTAGCCATTATAATTAGCACTTTAGATTTCGAACGTTCACGTCCATTGTATTTAAAAGGGTTCTAACGTTCGTGCAAACTTTCGGTCCGTTTGCAGGGGGGGGGTGTTCGGCTCATCCCTAAGTATCACCATACAGAAATAAACACCATATGTGCCACATACTTAATACTCGCTGCTACTCGGGTATTGAAGGGCATGACTAATGGTTATGTCAATGTTATTTCACTGACAAATTGAAGTGTAATGTGATGTATGTTTTGATTTGATTTGTCTTTCTTTTGCAATAAAAACATTTTGATATATAAAAAAAAAAACTTGACAGATAACCCACGTTTAAAATGTCCGTTTAGAAGTGTCTTTTTAAAAAAAAAAGAAGAAAAAGGCCTGTAAACAAAACGCGGCAAAACGTGAGTTACCGCGTTTAGAAGCGTTTGGCGCTTGAAATGCCTCTAAACTCAGCTTCTGAACCCATTTTTTGCGTTCCAAAAAGAGCCTCTAAACTAAACTGCCTAGAAACGACTGCAAATTACCATGTGTACATGTACTGATAAGATAACATAGAGGAGAGATCGGGGATCCTGTGTACATGTACTGATAAGATAACATAGAGGAGAGATCGGGGATCCCGTGTACATGTACTAATAAGATAACATAGAGGAGAGATCGGGGATCCTGTGTACATGTACTGATAAGATAACATAGAGGAGAGATTGGGGATCCTGTGTACATGTACTGATAAGATAAGATAGAGGAGAGATCAGGGATCCTGTGTACATGTACTAATAAGATAACATAGAGGAGAGATCGGGGATCCCGTGTACATGTACTAATAAGATAACATAGAGGAGAGATCGGGGATCCTGTGTACATGTACTGATAAGATAACAGAGGAGTGATCGGGGATCCTGTGTACATGTACTGATAAGATAACAGAGGAGAGATCGGGGATCCTGTGTACATGTACTGATAAGATAACAGAGGAAAGATCGGGGATCCTGTGTACATGTACTGATAAGATAACATAGAGGAGTGATCAGGGATCCTGTGTACATGTACTGATAAGATAACAGAGGAGAGATCGGGGATCTCGTGTACATGTACTGATAAGATAACAGAGGAGAGATTGGGGATCCCATGTACATGTACTGATAAGATAACATAGAGGAGAGATCGGGGATCCCGTGTACATGTACTGATAAGATAACAGAGGAGAGATCGGGGATCCTGTGTACATGTACTGATAAGATAACATAGAGGAGAGATCGGGGATCCCGTGTACATGTACTGATAAGATAACATAGAGGAGAGATCGGGGATCCTGTGTACATGTACTGATAAGATAACATAGAGGAGAGATCGGGGATCCCGTGTACATGTACTGATATGATAACATAGAGGAGAGATCAGGGATCCTGTGTACATGTACTGATAAGATAACAGAGGAGAGATCGGGGATCCTGTGTACATGTACTGATAAGATAACATAGAGGAGAGATCGGGGATCCTGTGTACATGTACTGATATGATAACATAGAGGAGAGATCGGGGATCCTGTGTACATGTACTGATAAGATAACAGAGGAGAGATCGGGGATCCCGTGTACATGTACTGATAAGATAACAGAGGAGAGATCGGGGGTCCTGTGTACATGTACTGATAAGATAACAGAGGAGAGATTGGGCATCCTGTGTACATGTACTGATAAGATAACATAGAGGAGAGATCGGGGATCCTGTGTACATGTACTGATAAGATAACATAGTGGAGAGATCGGGGATCCCGTGTACATGTACTGATAAGATAACACAGAGGAGAGATCGGGGATCCCGTGTACATGTACTGATAAGATAACATAGAGGAGAGATCGGGGATCCTGTGTACATGTACTGATATGATAACATAGAGGAGAGATCGGGGATCCTGTGTACATGTACTGATAAGATAACAGAGGAGAGATCGGGGATCCCGTGTACATGTACTGATAAGATAACAGAGGAGAGATCGGGGGTCCTGTGTACATGTACTGATAAGATAACAGAGGAGAGATTGGGCATCCTGTGTACATGTACTGATAAGATAACATAGAGGAGAGATCGGGGATCCTGTGTACATGTACTGATAAGATAACATAGTGGAGAGATCGGGGATCCCGTGTACATGTACTGATAAGATAACAGAGGAGAGATCGGGGATCCCGTGTACATGTACTAATAAGATAACATAGAGGAGAGATCAGGGATCCTGTGTACATGTACTGATAAGATAACATAGAGGAGAGATCGGGGGTCCCGTGTACATGTACTGATCAGATAACAGAGGAGAGAAAGGGGATCCCGTGTACATGTACTGATAAGATAACATAGAGGAGAGATCTGGGATCCTGTGTACATGTACTGATAAGATAACATAGAGGAGAGATCGGGGATCCCGTGTACATGTACTGATAAGATAACAGAGGAGAGATCGGGGATCCCGTGTACATGTACTGATAAGATAACATAGAGGAGAGATCGGGGATCCCGTGTACATGTACTGATAAGATAACATAGAGGAGAGATTGGGGATCCCGTGTACATGTACTGATAAGATAACATAGAGGAGAGATCAGGGATCCGTGTACATGTACTGATAAGATAACATAGAGGAGAGATCAGGGATCCTGTGTACATGTACTGATAAGATAACAGAGGAGAGATCGGGGATCCCGTGTACATGTACTGATAAGATAACATAGAGGAGAGATCGGGGATCCTGTGTACATGTAATGATAAGATAACAGAGGAGAGATCGGGGATCCTGTGTACATGTACTGATAAGATAACATAGAGGAGAGATCGGGGATCCCGTGTACATGTACTGATAAGATAACAGAGGAAAGATCGGGGATCCTGTGTACATGTACTGATAAGATAACATAGAGGAGAGATCGGGGATCCTGTGTACATGTACTGATAAGATAACACAGAGGAGAGATCGGGGATCCCATGTACATGTACTGATAAGATAACATAGAGGAGAGATCGGGGATCCCGTGTACATGTACTGATAAGATAACATAGAGGAGAGATCGGGGATCCTGTGTACATGTACTGATAAGATAACATAGAGGAGAGATCGGGGATCCCGTGTACATGTACTGATAAGATAACATAGAGGAGAGATCGGGGATCCTGTGTACATGTACTTATAAGATAACATAGAGGAGAGATCAGGGATCCTGTGTACATGTACTGATAAGAAAACATAGAGGAGAGATTGGGGATCCCGTGTACATGTACTGATAAGATAACATAGATGAGAGATCGGGGATCCTGTGTACATGTACTGATAAGATAACATAGAGGAGAGATTGGGGATCCCGTGTACATGTACTGATAAGATAACAGAGGAGAGATTCGGGATCCCGTGTACATGTACTGATAAGATAACACAGAGGAGAGATCGGGGATCCTGTGAACATGTACTGATAAGATAACATAGAGGAGAGATCGGGGATCCTGTGTACATGTACTGATCAGATAACAGAGGAGAGAAAGGGGATCCCGTGTACATGTACTGATAAGATAACATAGAGGAGAGATCGGGGATCCCATGTACATGTACTGATAAGATAACATAGAGGAGAGATCAGGGATCCGTGTACATGTACTGATAAGATAACATAGAGGAGAGATCAGGGATCCGTGTACATGTACTGATAAGATAACATAGAGGAGAGATCAGGGATCCCGTGTACATGTACTGATCAGATAACAGAGGAGAGAAAGGGGATCCCGTGTACATGTACTGATAAGATAACATAGAGGAGAGATCTGGGATCCTGTGTACATGTACTGATAAGATAACATAGAGGAGAGATCGGGGATCCTGTGTACATGTACTGATAAGATAACATAGAGGAGAGATCGGGGATCCTGTGCACATGTACTGATAAGATAACAGAGGAGAGATTGGGGATCCGTGTACATGTACTGATAAGATAAGATAGAGGAGAGATCGGGGATCCTGTGTACATGTACTGATAAGATAACATAGAGGAGAGATCAGGGATCCTGTGTACATGTACTGATATGATAACATAGAGGAGAGATCGGGGATCCTGTGTACATGTACTGATAAGATAACATAGAGGAGAGATCGGGGATCCCGTGTACATGTACTGATAAGATTTTTTTTGCTAGGAAAAGGAAATGAATCACTTACCTGTACAATAAGACAGTTGGCAAATTCTCTCTGGAGTGCTGACTAATTTGTACACATAGTATCCCAGGGGACAAGCCTTAACCTGGATGGTTGATGTCAGGTAGCAGCAGTTTCCACTCCAAGAGGCACAAGCCTTGCGATTCACGATGCCGTCTGTAATGACCGGATGTGTGCCACTCATCCACACTGGAGCATTTGTATTACATCTATATGCGGGTACACAGTATTCTGGTATACGAACACCTCCACTACCAACAAATCGATACCATCCGTTCTTGAAATAATCACAGTTCAGGGTTGAGGATTGTGTGTAGTTTACGCTTCTCCAGGGCTCATTGAGCACAATGTGGGTTTCACAAGGATCATAGCAGGAATAGGAGCCAAGGAAACCGGTACACTCAGATCCTAGGTCACAAAAAAAAAAGAAAACAATAAACAGACCGGAACCAATACCATCCGTCCTAATACCTGCTCCTGCCTCTGACTTCACAAATGCTGCTTCCCTGTCTATCTTATTACTGGCTGATAATTATCAAAATTCAAACTTCTAACTACAACCTGCAATGACTGCTCAATACTTTCTCCTGCTAATTTCCACATAGCAGTGTATAGTGCGGTCCAACACATCTGCATTCTGTAATCTGCTCTCCAGTAACCCTGGAGTGCTCAGCTCTGAGAGCTTCCAGTTAAGGAGTTGTTATTCCCTGGCTGCTGGGACCAGGGAAACAGCTAATCAAGAATGATCTGTGCTTGGTTAGCTGCAATGGAGGGCAGGGGAGAAATCTGGGGTCTAATAAACCCCTAATGACTCCATAAAGAACACCTGTCACCTGCCTAATGATATCACATTGAAGGTTTGGTAATCCTCTGGTGATAAGCAAGAAAGTTTAATAAAAAATAAAATAAAACGTTTTTTAAAAAGTGGAATCATATAGAACTAAAAAAAATGTAAGTATTTTTTTACTTGGGCTTTAACTTGTAAAAGAGCAATGTGAGCAGCAAGCTTTGTCAAAACATTTGCAGAGCTTTCAGAAACAGATCCTAATGGGAGTGTTGATTGTCACTTTAAGCAAGCTGCTAGCAGGCTTCAGCACTTCTTGAAGGTTGTTGGAAGCCTGCTAAAGCCTGCTAACAGCTTGCTTAACCACTGAAGGACCGGAAGGCCATTTTTTGTGATACTTCACTGTGTCGCTTTGACTGAAAATTGTGCGGTCGTGCGACGTTGTACCCAAACAAAATGTATGTCCTTTTTTTTCCCACAAATAGAGCTTTCTTTTGGTGGTATTTGATTCTGCAATTTTTATTTTTTGTGTTATAAACAAAAAAGTTATAGTGGCTACAAAATAGGGAATAGATTTATGGCATTTTTATTATCATTTTTTTTTACTAGTAATGGCGGTGATCTGCGATTTTTAGCGGGACTGCAACATTGCGGCAGACAGATCGTACACTTTTGATACTTTTTTGGGACCATTGACATTTATACAGTGATCAGTGCTAAATCTAGCCACCGATTACTGTTTAAATGTCACTGGCAGAGAAGCAGTTAACACTAGGGGGTCATCAAGGGGTTAAATGTATGTCCTAGGCAGTGATTATAACTGTGAGGAGGTGGGACTGCCTGGAGGAGGACACCGATTGCTGTTCATACTTAGTATTTGATCAATCCTGATGTACAGACAGCTGATTTTATTTCTTGAGTCCCAAAAATGCCAGGACATTACAGATACCCCCAAAATGACCCCTTTTTAGAAAGTAAACAGTCCAAGGTATTTAGTAAGAGGCATGGCAGGTTTTTTCAAGTTGTAATTTTTTTGTCAATATTTGAAAAATAAAGAAATTAAAAAAAAAAAAAATCACAATTTTGTTTCTTTTTTTTACATACTGTCACCAATGCAGTACAGCATTATCATATAACTGGTATGGCAGTGACCGGGGACACTGACTGGTGACAGTATGTATAAAAACAAACAATTTTTTTTTCAACATTTTAATAGTTTTTTTCTTTTATATTACATTTTTTTTCTTTCACAATTTTTTGTTTAACACGCTGTGACCAGAGCAAAACAATGTTACCATAATAACACTTTACTGCTCTGGGAAAGTAATCAGTATTTTTTTTTACACGTTATGATTGCTCCTACCAGTGAATTTCATTGATACAAGCAACCGTTTTTACTCAATGAAAGTGATTAATTTGGGGTCTTTTGTTGTGATTTGCTATGATTGTTCAAAGCTAATCACATGGTATAGATGGGCTTGGATTTGACCTGCCTCTACCATGTGATCACTGTGACCAATCACAGCTAGCAACACAATTATATACATTGGATTTCATGAAAAGGAAGCCGTCCGTTGTATACAATTATCATGTGATCCACTGTGATTGGTCACAGCGATCAGATGGTAATGGAAGCAGGCCAGTACATTAATCAGTCATCGGCTGTGTCCAGGGGACACAGTCGGTGACAGATTGTGCAGCTGCGCTGCCCTACGAGAGGTGCATTCTGGGAGAACATCATATGATGACGATACCACATATATGTTTTTGAATGTAATGTGGACCTCCACAACTCATATTCCTCCCTGGGCTCATATTCCCCTATGGGTTTTATCATCACATTTGGCTCTTAATAAATGACCTCACACCCCATTAAAAAAAATAAGATGGTAAAGTCACCTTTCTGACACATTCCTTAGTTTTCCTATAACACAAGATAGTAATATTTAAACACTTACCGATGGGTGTAGAGCTGTTGGTGGTCTCTGGGAAAGGAAAGAAGGGATCAGTCATATAAAAGTGGAAAGAATTTCACTATATTGTATTACAGGAAGTCCCCGAGGTTACGAACACAATAGGGACTGTAGGTTTGTTCGAAGTCGAACTTGTTCATAAGTCGGAACACTGCATTTGTAGGTGTAACGTCCGCCTGTGCATGGATGTCTGATGTTACATTATCTGGGGCTCTTCTGGCCATGCAGTACATGTAGTACTGCAGTATGGGATGTGTCCGGAGGTATCCAGGACCAGCGTGGAGCACAAGTGGCCGGCATTTGAGGCCGTTCATAAGTAGGAGTCATTCGGAACTCGGTTGTTCGTAACTCGGGGACTGCCTGTATATTTATTTTCCAGGAATTTTATTAAGTTTTAACACAACAATACAGTAAAGAATATAAGGGTACAATGTATCATTGTGAATACTAAGAACAGGACAGGGAACATGAAAATGTCTTGAAGTGCCAAGAGGAGAGGGACACACTATAATGGAAGAAAATTACAGAAATCATTTCATAAACACATAAATATTAAGATTTCAAAAGGAATAAGAAAGTAGGATTAGATGTGTAATAAAATATAATATAATATAAAGCTCCTGATCTAAGTATAAAGAGTTACAATAACTTGGTTATAGGGAGTGCTATATTACGGCATTCCTATATTTTTAATCTCTGAATTATAAGGACCGATGTATAACAGTATGTGTGAAGAAGAAGGGTGATATAAGGCTGAGGGGCCCAATGGGAGGGTGAAGGGGAGAAGGGGTAGTAAGAGAAGATATTTGAGAATAGGTGGGTTGGGTTAAAGAACTCTCGGTTCTGCTGGGTTTCCGTCGCTGGAGCAGAGCTCTCGATCTATGTGTCCATAGCGCGGTAGCCATGCCCCCCGTTTCTGAGGTTCTTAATGACTTCCTGTACCTCTTCTTCTGAGAAGGGGGCCTCCAGAATATTATTATTTTTTGTGTATTTTATGTTATTTTAAGTTATTTCCCTATCTAGATTTGCAGAGCACTTGTCATGCTCTTAACAACATGTTGCTGCCATTTGGAGTCAAGCACCTTGAGGCGATTCAGTTTGCATTTGTAGCGCTAAAAAAATCATTCATTCATTTATTCATTCATTCATTTGCAGCCCTCTAGCCCTTTCCACTACTTTTTTAGAGCCATTTTAGTCCTCAAAAGGTTGGGTCCCCATTGACTTCAATGGGGGTTGGGGTCAAGTTCGGGTCAAGTTCGGTCCCGAATTCAAACTTTTTTGCAAGGTTCGGCCGAACCCGTCCAACCCGAACATCCAGGTGTCCGCTTAACTCTAGTTGTAGGATATTCATTTCTATGATGCCAGCTTTACCGAACCAAGAAAACAAACCCTTATGCCAATTTTGAAAATTTTGAAGGTCAATTTGTATTTCTTTCAAAATGGGTAAGTAATTCAGATTGAATAGGTCATGCAGGTTTCTAAGAAGCTGTATTCCAAGATATATAATGGATTGCGGCTGCCATGTAAAGGTGTATTTAGATTTACATTCTGACACAATGGATGCTGGCAAGGAAATGTTTAGTGCAAAGGATTTGGAGAAGTTATGTATTATATTTCTTTATATTATATTGTATTTTAGATTCTCCAGCATTGTTTGATAGGAATATTTCACACTGACATTGATAACAGGCGATTGGGTTGCATTTTTACTGCTTCCCAGCTGGCTGCCAACTCCACTCAAATCTGATAAAACAGGGAATGGATGGAGGCCAACACAAAATAACGCTTCCTGCAGAGTTCCGCAGGCATTGACATTTTTCAGCCACCTCAATTCCATTATATGGCATTTACACCATATTTAAGCTGCAGTTGCAAAGCGTCAGAGTCATCACTTCCCATTTTAGCCTTAAAAAAGAAAAAAAAACCTCACAGAATTTTAAGAGCATCCTGTAAGGTAAACCGGACCTCCACCACTAAAAGGCCAATGCGGATACCTGCTCATGCTCGTACACAATGCACACGTGCTAATATTCATGAGCAAAGGACCAACATAATGCCAGTTCATCGTGCACGGATATGCGCGCGTGCACACACTAATTAGCACTTGGCACCCAGTGGCCTATTTAAACTGCTCTGTCACTGCAGACAAGTTCTGGATGATCTTCACCAAGTCCTGATCCGCTGCTCCTGTTTGTTTGTGTATGACCCGGCTCGCCTTTGGACTCCCCTCTGCCTGCTCCTCTTACTCTGTTACCTGGTATCCTGACTTCGGCCTGTTTATTGGACTTGATCTGCCTGCTGACTTGGTACCACATTGCCTGGCTGTCACCCGACCTTGGCCTGCCCTCTGGACTTGCTTTTGCCTGCTGATTCGGTAACCTGCTGCCCGGTTGTTGCTGACTACTGCTCTTCCTCTGGTTTCGCTCCTGTCCACGCTCTGGTGCCCAGCTGCTTCTACTTCCTGCTCCAAGGACTGCCACTGCCAGCTCTACCCACCTTCAGAGGGGACATCGCCAGCCAGCTACCCGGCACTCGTGCCACTCCTTGCCTTTACACTTTCTGTTCCCACCTTCAGGAGTGTAGGCGGGAGGAGCAAGGGAGGCCATGGCAGTGATAATCTGTGGGAAGCACAGTGCCACCAGCAGGTGATCCAATTCCTGACAATGGGTGTTATAAATAAATCATCTGCCCAGGGTATCAAATACTCCAAGTACAGTATGTCACATTCACTTTTACTTTATGTAAAACTGTACAATTACGCTACTATATCAAACGTTGTAGATTTAATAACTTTTAGCGGGGCATTTCTATGGCTTAAAATTAATTCAAGGGCTCCCATGAGGTAAAAAGATTGAGAAATGTCGCCCTAAACCTTCCAGAAATAAATAGACATTTACAGGATGAAAAAATGTGTTTAGTTTAGTTTAGTTTTTTTTTTACCGAATTTGAAAAAGTTAACTATTTCATTCTATTTCTAAATAACCATTTTCCAAAATTTGAATTTCATATAGAATGAATTTGCATTCAAAAAGAAAAGATTAGAATAGAAAATATTAGAACAGAATAGCATAGAAAAACAATAGGCCAGCATAAAAAAAAATATTATATATATATATATATATATATATATATATATATATATATATATATATTGTATTGTATTGTTTTTCTATGCTATTCTTTTCTATTATTTTCTATTCTATCCTAATCTTTTCTATTCAAATTCAATTTCATTCTATATGAAATTAATTTTTCGGAAGATGTTATTTATATATATATAAAACCATTTTCTGAAATTCTGAAATTCAAAATTCATATAGAATGAATTCAAATTAGAATAGAAAAGATTAAAATAGAATAGAAAAACAATAGAACAGAATATAATAAAATATCATATCTGTTCTATTGTTTTTCTAGTATATTTTCTATTTCTATTTTAAACATGTCTATTCAAATTTGAATTCAATCCAAACGAAATTTGAATGTCAGAAACATGTTTTTTTATATATATATATAACCATCTTCTGAAATTCGAAAATTCATATAGAATTAATTCAAATTTGAATAGAAAAGATTAGAATGAAATAGAAAAACAATAGAGCAGAATAGAATAAAATATAATACATATATATTATATTTTATTCTATTCTGTTCTATTGTTTTTCTAGTCTATTCTCTATTTCTATTCTAATCTTTTCTATTCAAATTCAAATTCATTCTATATGAAATTCAAATTTCGGAAAATGGTTTTATATATATATATATATATATATAGTACTAACCCCTTTTGAAACCACGTGTACTAGAAACGAACCCCAAAGACATATCATCTCTGAACTATATGCCCTACTATTTCCCAAGACCCCCAAATCAGATGACCCAATTATCAAAAAATGGGAAACAGAATTGAACATGGAGCTAACTCAGGAAGATTGGGATCATATATGGTTAAACATCAACAAGGGATCCTTGAATTTCTCTGTTCAGGAAAACGGTTATAAACTCTACTCACGATGGTAAAGAACCCCCGACAAACTTCACAAATGCTACCCCCAACATGTTGGAGATGTGAGGAAGCTAGGGGAAATCTCCTGCATGTATGGTGGGAATGTATCCGAATTCGACCGTACTGGACAGAGGTCCACCGCATTATTTCAAAAATCACGACCTACTCCCCGGACTTTGACCCAGCCCAATTCCTACTTCACCACACCTCCATGCCTCAAGGGAAATACAGGAAATCCCTCATGCATCACTTGATTAACGCCACAAAACTGTGCCTCCCCACACGTTGGAAGTCCACCACCCCGCCCAGTGTAACGGATTGGCTGTGGAGAGTAAGTAGGACAGCTGAGATGGAGGATCTTATTCACCAAATCAGGGAAAGTTCACCCAAATTTCATACAACATGGGCTTGTTGGTGTCAGTTTCAAGAATCTGATGAATACGTTTCACTCCTATGCAACCTTTAGTTTGACCTGGGGGGAAGCACCCACACCTGCACTCCCGAACTGGGAAACTAAACTTAAATGGCTTTCCCATATACCACCCTTACACCCCATAGCCCCCTCTACTCCTGTATTCTCCATACCTTTTCAGAGGCTTACAAACTTGCTGATACCCCCCTCACTCCACTACTCAGCACCTTATGAAGGCGGAATTGGTTTAAACACAAACTACACCCCAGAGAAATATGAGCTTACGCAAAAACTCAAAATAGGGTCAAGGTAAATGTATGCTTACCATAGGGAGACAAAATTCCCATCCCTCCCACAGTTTGAACCCCATTGGGGTGAGAGGGGTAGGAAATGGACTACCTGGTCATGCTCTCACAATATAAACATGCACTGAGTTGTAAGCTTGGCAACTATACCATAAGTGCTTGACGGTATACACCACAGACTGCAATATATCAGTACTTAATTAAGAATCAACTGTTTTGTGTTAGAATAAGTAAGTTAATTGTTCAATGCTGACAGAACCTGATGTGTCTTATAGATTCACTGATTGAGCTATTTATCTTGGTGAAGCATATATACAACCCCTTGTTATATCTTATTTGTAACTGATTTATCTTATTGTAACTGATTTATCATACATTTACTATACTGTAAAAAATGTTCTTACAGAAATCACTACTGAATCGTACTGCTTTTATAAGTCTCAATAAAAACTTTTTGGGAAAAAAAAAAAAATATATATATATATATATATATAATATTTATATATAACCATCTTCTGAAATTCGAAATTCATATAGAATGAATTCAAATTTGAATAGAAAAGATTAGAATAGAAAAACAATAGAACAGAATAGAATAAAATATCATATCTGTTCTATTGCTTTTCTAGTCTATTTTCTATTTCTATTCTAATCTTTTCTATTTAAATTCAAATTCAATCTATACGAAATTCGAATGTACATGTTTTTTTATATATATATATATATATATATATATATATATATATATATATATATATATATATATATATATATATATGTATTTTATTCTGTTCTATTGTTTTTCTATTCTATTCTAATCTTTTCTATTCGAATTTGAATTTATTCTATATGAAATTCAAATTTAGGAAAATGGTTTTAAATATATATATATAACCATCTTCTGAAATTTGAAGTTCAAATAGAATGAATTCAAATTCTAATAGAACAATTAGAATAGAGTAGAAATGAATAGAATAATCCAATATATATATATATATATATATACCATCTTCCTTCCGAAATTAGAATTTAGTATAGAACGATTTCATATTAGAATAGAATATAAACTATTAGAAAAAATTTGGCTAGAAAAACAAGAGAACTGCATAGAATAAAATATAATATAAATTATTTTAGTTTCCATTGTTTTGATATATTTGTTATTTTCCAATCTATTCTCAAATTCAAATTTATACTATTTGAAATTTGAATTTCAGAAGACGGTCATATTTATTATATTTTTTTTTTACATTCTATTCAATTCTATTCTTTACTATTCTTTTTATTTCTATTGTATTGTTTGTTTATTTCTATTTTATTGTATTCTTTTTTTAGAAATCGATTTATATTTTCCTAATTCGATTCAAATTTGTTTTCAAATTCGATTCAAATAGATTTCGACTTTGTTTTCAAATTGGATTCTAATTCAAATCGAATTTCGTCCGCGTTTTTTTAATTCAAAACATTTCGGATTCGTTTAAATTCGTTAGCATTGTAATTAGGTAATTCGCATGCATCTGAATGTCCGAATAATTAAAAATTTGTCCGAATTTCGATTTGGAACAAAACGAACTGCACATGTCTAGAAATAAAAGCCTGATATAACTCTTCCGGGATCTTTCCAAAACGAAGTAAAATGCTGGGCATTAAGTGCAGTGATTTGCCTACATTGAGTTACACTAAAGCCAACAAAAACAGCAAAAACTGAAAATTGATTAAAATTAACTGAAAATTCAGTTATTCTTGATTTGATACCTCCAGATATTCTGCGACCTGGAGGACTTTAAACCTATATAATATAGGTATAATGAGTGTTTTTTTAGGAAGTAGGAAAAGGAAATTAGTCACTTACCTGTACAATAGGACACGTCGCAAGTTGGCCATGGAGTTCCAATTAATTTGTACACATAGTATCCCAGGGGACAAGCCTTAACCTGGATGGTTGATGTTTCGTAGCAGCAGTCATCCCAGTTAGCACAAGCAGTGCGATTCACGATGCCGTCTGTAATAACCGGATGTGTTCCATTCATCCACATTGGAATGTACGTATTACATCTATATGTGGGTACACAGTATTCTGGTATACGAACACCTCCACTACCATTAAACTGATACCATCCGTTCATGGAACTATCACAGTTCATAGTTGGGTATAGTGTGTTGTTTGCACTTCTCCAGGGCTCATTGAGCACAGTGCGGGTCACACAAGGATCATAGCAGGAATAGGAGCCATAGAAACTGGAACACTCAAATCCTAAGTAGCAAAAAAACAAATAAAAATCAAAAAACAGACCGGAACCAATACCATCCATCCTAATACCTGCTCCTGCCTCTGACTTCACAGATGCTGCTTCCCTGACTATCTGATTACTGACTTCCAATTATCAAAATTCAAACTTCTAACTACAACCTGCAATGTTGGCTTCAATCTGACTCCTCAATACTTTCTCCTGATAATTTCCACATAGCAGTGTATAGTGGGGTCAAACACATCTGTATTCTGTAGTCTGGTCTCCATGAAACCCCCGAAGCGCCCAGCTCTGCGAGCTTCCAGTTAAGGAGTTGTCATTCCCCGGCTGCCGAGACCAGGGAAACAGCTAATCAAGAATGATCTGTGCTTGGATATATGCAGTGGGAGGCAGTGGAGAAATCTGGGGTCTAATAAACCCCTAATGTCTCCATAAAGAACACCTGTCACCTGCCTAATTCCAATTACAATGGAGGTTTAGTAATCCTCTTGTGATAAGCAAGAAAGTTAAATAAAAAATAAAATAATAAAAGTTTTGTGAAAATTGGAAACAAATAGAATTAAAAAAAGAAAGCCTGTTTCACTTCAGCTTGTAAAAGAGCAATGTGAGCAGCAAGTTTTGACAAAGCATTTTCAGAGCTTTCAGAAAACTTTTTTGAAGCGTTTAAAGTACAATTCAGCAGCAGTTTGCTAATGTTGAAGCCTGCTAACAGCTTGCTTAAAGTGTTCCAGCTGAATTTTTTTTTTTTTAAAAGTCAGCAGCTACAAACACTGTAGCTGCTGACTTTAAATAAGCACACTTACCTGTCCAGGGTGCCCGCGATGTCGGCTGCCTGAGGCTATATGCCCATCGGATCGAGTCCCATCGCTGCCATCAGTTTAACCTTCTAACATTTATCTTAACTGCAACTAAAAAATCTATCTGACACATGCCTTCATTTTCCTATAACACAAGATAGTAATAATTAATCACTTACCGATGGTTGTAGAGCTTCTGGTGGTCTCTGGAAAAGGACAGAAGGGATCAGTCATTTCATTATAATGTATTCTATTTCTTTATATTATATTGTATTTTATATTCTCCAGTAGGGATGAGCTTTATGTTTGGGTCGAACATGATTTCCACTCGAACATTGGCTGTTCGCCCGTTCGACGAATTGCAAACAATTTTGGGTGTTCGCGGAAAATTCGAAAGCCGCAGAACACCCTTTGAAAGTCTATGGGAGAAATCAAAAGGGGTAATTGTAAAGGCTTATATGCAAGTTATTGTCATAAAAAGTGTTCGGGGACCCGGGTCCTGCCCCAGGGGACATGTATCAATGCAAAAAAAAGTTTTAAAAATGGCAGTTTTTTCGGGGGCAATGATTTTAATTATTCCTTTAAAATTTGTACCTGGGGGGGTGTGTATAGTATGCATGCAAAGTGGCGCATTTTTCCCGTGTTTAGAACAGTCCCAGAGCAAAATTACATTTCTAAAGGAAAAAAGTAATTTAAAAGTACTCGCGGCTATTAATGAATTAATTAATTAAGGAACCCCGAACCAAAAAAAAAAACAAAAAAAACATACCAGACCCTTATCCGAGCACGCAACCTGGCAGGCCACAGGAAAAGAGGGGGGACAAGAGAGCACCCCCCTCCTGAACTGTACCAGGCCACATGCCCTCAACATGGGGAGGGTGCTTTGGGGTAGGCTCCCAAAGCACCGTGTCCCCATGTTAATGGGGACAAGGGCCTCATCCCACAACCCTTGCCCGGTGGTTGTGGGGGTCTGCAGGTGGGGGCAGACCTGGAAACTGGAAGCCCTCTTTAATTAGGGGTCCCCCAGATCCCGGCCTCCCCCCCTGTGTGAAATGGTACCCCTACCATTTCACAAAAAAAGTGTGAAAATTGTAAAAATTACATGACACTGCTTAGAACAAGTCCTTTATTAAAAAAAAAAAAGTCCCACGTAGACTTCTTCTCTTGCTCCGCTGATGGAGCGAAAAAGAAAAAAACCTGCACGCCGCCACCGATCCGCCTCCATGGGAGGCATCCACTGTAATGACGTCCTCTCAGGTGACAGTTCTTTTATAACTGAGGGCTTATAACACACGGTGACTTTGCCAGGTGACCCCGTCCCCCTCTGATGCACGGGGACATCCCTATGGCATCCCTGCAGCGTCAGAGGGGGGTGGGGCCATCTTTATTTTTTATTTTTTTAATAAAGGACTTGTCCCAAGCCGTGTCATGTCATTTTTCCATTTTCACACTTTTTTTGTGAAATGGTAGCGGTATATTTGTACCCCGTTACCATTTCACACGGGGGAGGCCGGGATCTGGGGGTTTCCGATAAGCCCCCCACCTGCAGACCCCCACAACCACCGGGCAAAGGTTGTGGGGATGAGGCCCTTGTCCCCATCAACATGGGGACAAGGTGCTTTGGGAGGCTTCCTCAAAGCACCCTCCCCATGTTGAGGGCATGTGGCCTGGTACGGTTCAAGAGGGGGCGCTCTCTCATCCCCCCTCTTTTCCTGCAGCCTTCCAGGTTGCATGCTCGGATAAGGGTCTGGTAGGGATTTTTGTGGGGACCACCACGCCATTTTATTTTTATTTTGGCGTGGGGTTCCCCTTAATATCCATACCAGACCTGAAGGGCCTGGTATGGAATTTTGGGGGACCCCCATGCTATTTTATTTTTAATTTTGGTTCGGGGTTCCCCTTAATATTCATACCAGACCCAAAGGGCCTGGTAATGGACTGTGAGGGAGTCCCATGCCATTTTTTTCAATGGCTTGTATGTGTATTGCCGGGACCGACAATTCATTGTAGCCACGAGTAGTTTTAAATTACTTTTTCTCCTTTAGAAATGTAATTTTGCTGTCAGACTGTTCTAAACACGGGGAACATGCGCCCCTTTACAGGCATACTATAGACACCCCCAAGTACGAAGTTTAAAGGAATATTTCACTTTTATTGTTTCACTTTAACCACTTCCCGAACGCCTCATGCCGATATACGTTGGCGGAATGGCACAGCTGGGCAAAACCACATACCGGTATGTGGTCCTTTAAGAGCCCAGCCGTGGGTGGTGCGTGCGCCGCCAGCAGCCCGCTCGCGACCCGGTCAGGAGCTCCGTGACCACGGCCGCAGGACCAGCAGACCCGATCGCCGCTGGTGTCCCGCGATCGGGTCACAGAGCTGAAGAACAGGGAGAGGTCTGTGTAAACAAACCTCTCCTCGTGCTTCCTACTCAGCCTGTCATTGATCGGCTGTTCCCTGTCATCTGGAAAGCCGATTAATGACGTCAGACGTACAGCCACACCCCCCTACTGTAAAAAAAACACAACACGTCACACTTAGCCCCTCCCCGCCCCCTAGTGGTTAACTCCTTCACTGCCAGTGTCATTTACATAGGAATCAGTGCATTTAAATAGCACTTATTTCTATATAAATGACAATGGTCCCAACAATGTATCAAAAATGTCCGATGTGTTCACCATAATGTCCCTAGTAAAAAAAAAAATATTAATAAAAATGCTATAAAACTATCCCCTATTTTATAAACGCTATAACTTTTGCGCAAACAAATCAATAATCGCTAATTACGATTTTTTTTTACCAAAAATATGTAGAAGAATACGTATCGGCTTAAACTGAGGAAAAAAATGTTTTTTTATATATTTTTTGGGTATATTTATTATAGCAAAAGGTAAACAATATTGCATTTTTTTCAAAATTGTCGCTCTATTTTTGTTTATAGCGCAAAAAATAAAAACCGCAGGGGCGATCAAATACCACCAAAAGAAAGCTCTATTTGTGGGAAAAAAAAGACGCCAATTTTGTTTGAGAGCCACTTCGCACGACCGCGCAATTGTCAGTTAAAGTGACGCAGTGCCGAATCACAAAAAGGGGCCTGGTCCTTTGGCTGCAAAGTGTTCGGGGCTGAAGTGGTTAAGCATTATTAAAATCACTCCTCCCGAAAAAAACGGCGGTTTTTTTAAAACTTTATTTTGCATTGACACATGTCCCCTGGGGCAGGACCCGGGTCCCCAAACACTTTTTATGGCAATAACTTGCATATAATCCTTTAAAATTATCACTTTTGATTATTCATGTTCTTGTCCCATAGACTTTAATAGTGTTTGCATGTTCAAATTGATTTTTTTCCTATTTGCATGTTCTGCTGCGAACCGAAACAGGGCGGGGGGGACGTAGGGGGTGTTCGGCTCATCCCTATTCTCCAGTATTGTTTGATAGGTTCTAGGAGGGGGATTTTGTGCGGGGGGGGGGAGAGGATTAGTCCTGGCACTGTATGTAACACTAAAATTAAACGTTATGATTTGATCTTCCCAAATTGAAATTTGACAAAAAGCCCAAAACACTTATCGGGTCTGGGAGAGCTTCTGGTGATCTCCACAAAAAAAAAGCACAAATCAGAGACATGAAATGCGTACAGTGGAGATCCCACTTTTTGTAAAAGATTGTTATTTTACAGATACAGAACATGGACTCCTCTCCGTGGATTGAAAAAATTGAGGGGGTGGGGGTGGAAAAGATTTGTGCTGGAAGAGGGGTTTAAGACAGGGGGGCAGATTTGTCCTGGGAGGAGGGGGGTTGCATGCAGATTAGTGCTCAATTCTTTTGAAGGGCAATTTTTGCTGACAGATAATGCTCATACATCTTGGATAGGGAGGTGTAGGTTGACATGTTCACCCTGAGCTCTGAGTGACCTTCTCCCGTCACTGCATATGTCCATATTAGTTGTTTGGACCCATAACAGATCCCAGAAACAATAATGCATATTTCATTTTTTCATCCTACCTAACTGACACTGATACTGAATTACTAAATGTTCTTTATTCTACCTAAAACACACTGACCCTGACCTTTGAAGCTGGCGTTGGACCCTCACTTATGACTCTGACCATGACCTGACACTGACCTAGATTGGTGGGATGGATGGGCACTGAGTCCTATAGACAAACTGGGCCGTCTGGGGAGCTAATGTATCTATTTTTGGCCTAGACCATTTGAAGTCAGCCTGAGAAAACCAGAGATGGTGGTCAGGGCAGCCATTAGAAAATTTTGGGCCCCTTACACAGCTTTAGGCCCGCCCCCCCCCCCCCCCCCGAGCCTGACCACCAACATTCCCCAGGGCTTGCCCAAGGGTCATCGAATCCGCACACCAGCCATCTTACCTGTACGCATCAGCCCCCCCTCAATCGTGTATATATGTCAGCCCCCCCAAACCTGTATGTCAGCGCCCCCCCCCACACACCTGTATATATGTCAGCACCCCCCACACACCTGTATATATGTCAGCCCCACCACACACACTTGTATATTTGTCAGCCCCCCATACACACCTGTATATATGTCAGCGCCCCCCCATACCTGTTTATATGTCAGCCCCCCCACACACCTGCATATATGTCAGCGCCCCCCTCCACACACCTGTATATATGTCAGGCCATGCCACAACCACACGCACCGGTATATATGACAGCCCCTCACATACACAAACCTGTAAACACACAAGCCTCTGGCCCCTCCCTGTAGATAAACAGGCCCCCCTCCCTTTCCCTCACAGCCCCTACTAGTAAAGAAGGTCTTCCTACATAGTCCCAGCCTGTTTTCACAAAGCTGACATGTTGCTGAGAAGCACTGTACAAATCACACGAGGGGTGCACATACACATAATAGCCAGAGGTGGCAGTAAAGAGCTTGATGTCTGAGTTCAGTGACACGAGAACAGCAGAAGCTGTGAGATTGTTTCTGTACTGCACAGCACGGCTCTCCTCTATCGGTCCGGCCTTCTTGTGGTCTGGGCGGGCCCTGGGCCCCTTACAGTTTTGACGGCTGTACCCCCCTGATGGTGGTCTTCCTTTATCCCTGGTTACACTAATTGAGGATCTTCTCTACCAATGAGGATATTTTCTCTTCCAATACTTTTCTAAGAGCCTGTCTACATATATGCAGTTCATGGATATGAGTGATATCGGTGTCCAGCATAGCATACTATCGGGTTGATTTACTAAAACTGGAAAGTGAAAATTCTGGTGCAGCTCTTCAGGGCAGCCAATCAGCTTGTAACTTCAGCTTGTTCCATGAAGTTTGACAAAAAAAAAAAACCTGGAAACTGATTGGTTTCTACGTAGCGCTGCACAAGATTGTGCACTCTCCAGTTGTAGTAAATCAACCCCCATGTGTCTTTTTGGAGGCCAGGGTGCATCTCTTTGAGTACAAAGGATATCTGTATACACCATTACTCTCTGAAATAAAAGTGAAACATACATACACTATGAAAGGTGTTGACATGCATAGGAAGATGCATGTCAAACCCATCATGCTTTAATAGTACTATTGTTGCCCTGTTTCAATTTTTTCAATTCAAGGGTTTAAGAGGAAGTCATTGGAGATGGAATAGTCTATATTGTATCTTTCAATTAAAAAAAAAAATATATAGGGGGCGCATGCGCGACTTCCACGGGACCGGCCGCATGATTGAGTAGCTCCGCTCTACTCCGACCTACTAGCCTGCTTCCCGGGGTCATAAGCACTTGATATTTCCCACATCAACTCCGATCACCCCCCGGACCGAGCTGTGCATGCCGCCGAAGCGTAATAAGGGCCACAAGTCCGCTCAAAGGTCCTTAACTACATACCTGCTGAAGAACCAGGAACGGTACAGCATGTCCCAAGATGGCGCCGACGGCCCTGTCTCTCCCTCACTGCTGGACACACAGGACTCACAGGACGCCACTACATCTGCACAGGATGCACCACGAGACTGTGAGTACTGTCCTCCCCTGACTAAGGCAGACCTTGACAAAAGCCTGGAGTCCATATACAGTAAAATTGCCTCCAAATTCCAAACGGAATTGCATAAAAGCACTAACACCTTAACCCAGGAGATCTCTGCCCTAGGAACCCGTACCGACCGCTTGGAAACAAAACATGATGAGCTCACGATTGCCCACAATGATCTCTCCAGAGAATTTGAATCCCTAAATGCGACTGTCACTCAGCTGCAATCCCAAGTCGAGGATCTCGACAATCGGAATCGCAGGCACAATCTCAGGATCAGAGGAGTCCCTGAAACCACATCTGACCTCATCCCTGCCATGCATAAATTATTCCAATCGCTCCTACCAGAGCGTGCTGTAGACGCATTCACATGCGATCGCATACACAGAGCTCTTCGCCCCAAACCTCCACCAGACAAACCTCCCAGGGACATTGTTCTCTGTTTAAAAGACTTTCTCATTAAAGAAGTGATCCTCCGTGCTGCACGCAATTCCCATAACATCACCCTGGACGGCTCCCCAGTCCAAATATACCCAGATATCTCCCCTGCCACCTTGGACAGACGCCGTAAGATGAAGGAGGTCACCACAGAGCTAGCAAAAGCACGTATTCGCTACAGATGGGGCTTCCCCTTCAAACTCTCCGTTCCACATAACGGTACAACGTATACTGCTACCACCCTATTGGAGGGCCAAGAAATCCTGGTTAAACTGGGCCTCATGGATGCTGAAGCCCTTCCCCGCCAACCCTCTACGCCCAGACCGATGCCCATCTGGAATACACCCCCTCCAGGACGTGACCGCAGGCGACACAGGCATGAAGCTGGCCAAAACGCCTTTTTGAACTGACCACAGGCATTTTTTTTTTTTTTTTGCTTTCTTAGTCACAGTTGAATTTTTGTTCCTCTGGTTCTATCTGCACTTCTGAGCGAGATTTAACTTTGCTAGTGTCTGAGCACCACCTACTGTCCCTTTTTGGTACTACAGAATTACAGGACTGCTGATATTTCAATCCCCCTCATCCTGCCTCACCATGCATGTTATTAACCCAACATGTATGACCATATGGTCCCTGTCTTCCCTGGTCCTCCACCAGACCAGGTGCCTACATGCGTTAATGGTCATGCTGTCATACCAAGTACATTACTAACGCTATTACCATCCCCCTCAATCCTCTTTTTTGTCCCCTTTTTTTTTATTTTTTTAAGGGGAATTTGCCTAACGTACCATTTTTTTTTTTTTTTTTAGTTCTTTTGTACAGGATGTTGCTTTCGGGACTTATCTTGCTTTCATTAGGTGGTATGCTCTCAGACTGTTAGATGATCAGCTATATCATACTAGCACTCTTTGGCATGCACATACTATATATGTTTATTTTTTTTTTGTTTTTTACAGCAGGCTAGTTCGGTGGATGTTGTTGCCGTGCTGCCCCACTCCTCTCATATCCCTACTTCCTCTGAACTCTGGATATGATTTGGGGAGCTAAGGGTGCTTTTGCCCCTTACCAAGTTTACTTCAATGTTTCAGGCTTCTGCTATATGCAACCTGACCCTATGTTAGTCCAGCCTACATTTGCTTTGCTGGCACTATGTTTCAATGTGTTTTTTTATTTTCTTTTATTTATTGTGTCTTTTTTTTTTAGATGGCTGAAGCATCCCAGATGTAAAATTTATTATTTTGCTTTTGATGGTGTCTATTACTTAAAACTCTCCCAAATAGCTCTTCCCCCTGCGATGGAGAATTTCAACACTACACATCCCGGGTCTCGGACCCCTCAGGTGAGCCCTGGACGCACCTACATCCACAAATGGTGATTACATGCATTACACATAATGTGCAGGGTTTCAATTCTCCTCACAAGCGGAAGAAAGCGTTTACAACCTATAAAAAGCTAGGGGCCAAAATTCTATTACTACAGGAGACCCACTTTGCCACAGACAAACACCCGACGTTCTTTCACAACTCATACAAGCAAGCCTTTTATACTTTGTTTGACACTAAGTGCAGAGGGGTGGCGATCTTCTTACACAATTCACTCCCATTGGAAGTGCAGCAGGTCTATAAAGATCCTGATAGTAGGTTTCTGATAATCAAAGGCCGGATAGCTGGGCGTGAACTGACGATTGCAAATGTCTATGCTCCCAATGTCTCACAGGCAACTTTTTTCTCCACCTTTTTCAGAATACTTGAGAAATACTCCTCAACACACATGTTTGTTGGGGGAGATTTCAACCTGGTTGCTCACCCACTGTTAGACAGGAGCAATTCCTCTCAACTTAACGCAGCATTCCCCAAATCAATGTCCAAAACAATGCAGTCGTTCCAACTATCGGATGCATGGAGAGCACACAACACGGGAGCAAAAGACTACACCTTTTATTCCCACCCCCATAACTCTTTTGCCAGATTAGACTATATTTTTTGCACACCGATCATACTAGCCAATTCCACTCATTCCGAGATCCATCCCTGCCCCTGGTCAGACCATAACATGGTCGCCTTGTCCACCACTTTTATCGGCCTATCTGACACCCCTTACTCATGGAGATTGAATGACTCCCTCTTAACTGACCCTATAATACGACAGGAAATATCTACCGCTCTTCAAGAATACTTTACTATCAACGCCACCCCAGACATATCCCCGGGCACCCTATGGATGGCCCACAAGGCCGTAATACGTGGTCGCCTTATTAGCATAGCTTCAAGACGAAACAAAGAGAGGTGGCAACAAATTTTTACACTGACCACTGAACTCGACACCCTTCACAAAACCCAAATAGGCAACCCTTCACATGCCAACGCCCTTCTAGTATCCCAAAAAAGATTAGAACTGGATACTCTGCTATCTGCAAACACCGAAAAATCTTTAAGATGGTCCAAAGCCAACTTTCTTCTCCACAGCAACACAGCTTCGGCCATGTTTGCGCGTAAATTAAATCACACACTACGTCCCCCACATGTTTATAAACTTCGTAACTCCTCTGGCAGAATGGTTTCCCACCCCAAAGAGGTCCTTAACATCTTTGAAGACTTCTATTCCAATCTTCTCTCACACCCACCTGCATACCCTGCCCAACCCTCTCGAGAATGGCTAGACTCCCTACCCCTATCCACCTTGACCAACTCACAAACTGAATCATTAAATGCTCCCTTCACAGAAGAAGAACTACTGGGCGTTGTTAAATCCCTGAAACGCTCTGTAGCCCCTGGCCCAGATGGCTTCACAGCCAGTTATTATAAACACTATGCTCCTACACTTCTCCCACGCCTCACTAATATGTTTAACAAGATCCTCAAAGGGGAACATTTCCCCTCTGAAATGACCCTAGCCAACATGTCTCTCCTACCTAAACCATTGAAAGACCACTCCCTCCCCCAAAACTATAGACCAATCTCGGTCATCAACAACGACCTTAAATTTTTTAGCCGGGCCCTAGCTGACAGATTAGCTTCCATTATCGAAACTTTAACCTCCCCTGACCAATCTGGTTTCATACCCAATAGACTCATCACAGATAATATTCGACTGACACTGAATGTCCTCCAGGATGCTAACATACGTAAACAACAAGTCCTTCTTTTGAGCTTAGACATTAACAAAGCGTTTGACAGCGTTCTATGGCCTTACTTGATCGCAGTGCTACAAAGACTAGGCTTCAGAGATGAATTTTTGCTGGGTATACAAGCCCTCTACAACAATCCACAAACAAGAATCAAGATTCCGGGCTGCAGCTCTGGATTTTTCACACTGGGCAGGGGCACCCGCCAGGGATGCCCACTTTCTCCCCTTTTGTTCGCTCTAGCCCTAGAACCCCTGGCCGCTGCTATCAGAGGACACCCTGACATATCGGGTTACCCCTTGGCTACCTCCACATCACATCTATGCATGTATGCGGATGATGTTATGCTTTTTCTAACTCAACCCCACATCTCCCTACCCAACCTATTTAACTTACTATCCCGTTTTGCCTCTACCTCTGGGCTTTCAGTTAACATGTCCAAATCCACTGCACTACCAATCAACATTCCCCCTGCTCAGTGCGAGACCCTCCAGAGCTCCTTCCCCTTGCAATGGTCTACTGACAAAATTCCCTATTTGGGCATCTATATCACTCCACATTGGTCCTCTATCTTTGCGGCTAATTACCCGGCATGTGTGGCCCGTCTCCGTAACATGCTCAAACTATGGAGCACTTACCACATCTCGTTTCTCGGGAGAGTCACGGCAATCAAAATGACCCTTTTACCCAAGCTTCTATTTCTTTTTAGGGCCCTACCTGTCCTTATCCCTAAAGCATTCATAGACAAATTACAGCAGGATATCAACAAATTTATATGGCAGAACAAAAGACCAAGATTCTCTAAACATGTCCTATTCAATCCACAATCAAATGGTGGACTAGGCCTACCAAACCTCTGGCTCTATTTCCTAGCTGCCCGCTTTTCCCAGATCGCTCAATGGAATATTCCAAACTCTAAAGTGCCCTGGGTAGATTTTGAATCACAATCCATCTCTCCATATAGGCTCTCTACTATTCTTTGGTCTCCCTCCAGATTAGTCCACAAACTTATATCCCTCAACTCCCTAGTAGCCCACTCTCTAATCCTATGGTATCGTTACAAACACAAATTAGACCTGGTGTCTCATGCTCCCCGAGGTTCCTCCTTTATAGGAGAGCCCCTATTTACTTTAGCTTTCAATAACCCTGAAGGTTTTTCCTGGTGGACCTCTAACTCTTTGGTCTCTTTAACGGACCTGCAAATCGGTAATTCCTTTGCCTCATTCGACCTGCTACGAGCACAAAAACAGATCCCATTAAGAGAACATTTCCATTACATGCAAATTAGACACTTTTACCTCACACACTTCGCTCTTTCCCCTTCCTCACCCCCTACTATGTTCGAACAGATTTGCCGTGACTCCCCCAGGGGTAAGGGTCTTATCTCTTCCCTTTACAAATCAGCTCTGACCAAAATATTTCCTGGGGTTATCCCGTATAAACACAATTGGGAAACTGATTGCAACAAAATATTTGACTCAGAGGACTGGGACACAATGCTGACCAATTTACGCAAAGCCTCTAAATCCTTAGCGGTCAGGGAAACAGCATATAAAGTACTGACCAGATGGTATTACACCCCATCCAGACTGCATTCCATCTTCCCTGAAGCCTCTGAGCTATGCTTCAGAGGATGTCAGCTTCCTGGTACTTTTATCCACACATTTTGGGACTGCGACAAACTTTCCCCTGTTTGGAACTTAGCGAGGGCCATAGCATCAGCAATAGCAGGTACTCCTGTACAACTTACACCCGCTATGGGCCTCCTCGGAGCACCTATCCCGGGTGTACTTCGATCAGAAGAATGCCTTATCCACACCGTTTGCATAGCCACTCTATGGGCTATTGCCCTAAATTGGAAGGCTCCTACTGTCCCTACCTCCTCCATCCTTCACAGGATAGACACCATTATGTTAATGGAAAGAATCCTTTATACATTGAATGACAAGATGCACTTATTTGACCAAAGATGGTCACCCTGGAAAGCATATAGACAAAACCTGTTGCCACACTCTCAACCGCTTTAAGGATCACTAAGCTTCTCTAGTCCAAGATGCGCTGCTATACTACCTCTCCCCTAAACCTGTACTGTATGCCCATATTCCTACAGATACCTGGTTGTTTATGACAATCTCTCCCGGATGCTTCACTGCTTTATTTTATGCTTTTTGTTTTTTTTTTTCTTTTTTTTGGTGGTTTTCTGTCATTTTGTATTGACATTATATACCTACTTTCAGACATAAGATGTATACAATACCTATTGTTATCGTGTTTGTACCTTTTTATGATTTCTTCAATAAAAAACGTTTGTATTATAAAAAAAAAAAAATATATATACCGTATATACTCGAGTATAAGCCGACCTGAATATAAGCCGAGGCACCTAATTTTACCACAAAAAAACTGGGAAAACGTATTGACTCGCGTATAACCCTAGGGTGAGAAATGTGCAGCTACTGTAAGTGGAAAAGAGGGTCAACAATGCCCATTTGAAGCCTCACTGTGCCCATTTGAAGCCTCACTGTGCCCATTTGCAGACTTAGGTTCCCCGAACTTCAAACTCGGTAGTTAAGGGTTCCTAGAGGCCCCCTAGCTGCAGCCAAAATTTGGGGGCTCTGGACCCAAAGGGTCCTGAAATGACATTGCTGCAGATGGATACAGTTGACCGACTTTGGGGCCTCATATCTCGGGGGCCACTTGGTCTAGGAACCCCAAATTTACAACATTACACTACAACAGCACTACAACATATCCAAATATGGGGTTCCTAGCACCAAGTGGCCCCGAGATACGGGGCCCCAAAGTCGGGGGGCAAATGTCAAGCACTTTTCTGCAGCAGAGAATGACATTTTCCGAACCGACTTTGGGTCCCCGTATCTCGGGGCCACTTGGTGATAGGAACCCCATCTTTGGATATGTTGTAGTGCTAGTTCCACTTGGTTTGCAAACCAATGGGGTTCCTAGACCAAGTGGCCCCGAGATATGAGGCCCCAAAGTCGGTCAACTGTGTCCATCTGCAGCAATGTTATTTCAGGACCCTTTGGGTCCAGAGACCCCAAATTTTGGCTGCAGCTAGAGGGCATCTAGGAACCCTTAACTACCGAGTTTGAAGTTTGGGGACCTATGGCTGTAAATGGGGGTTCCTAGCCCGAGATACGGGGCTCCAAAGTTGGTTTGGAAAAAAATGTGCTGAAAAACTCGGCTTATACTCGAGTATATACGGTATATATATATATATATATATATATATATATATATATATATATATATATGCACCAATCTTTGGGAGCTCTCCCACAAAATTATGCAAAGATGGTATTTAACACTGTATAGAATTGCCAAATTTAACCCTCCATATCTCCACTGTGCTGGAGGAACTGTTCCCAAGCAGGCACTATTTTCCATATACTATGGTCATGTGGCAAGCTAGCAAAATTCTGGTCTAATTCACTTACAACCTTTCGCCAAGTAACATGCCTATCTATACAAAGTTCTCCATCATTGGCCCTCTTAAACTTAGGCATTGAAGACATACCACCCCCCCCCCCCCGAGACAATTTACTACTTATCTATTCCTAGCAGATAAACTAGTAATACTTAGAATATGGAGATCTCCAGATCCACCAAAGGTAACTGATGCTGTACGCACCCTCTCTACACATTATACATATGAGAGTATGTTAGCATCAATAAATGGGAAAAATACAGAGTTTCTTAAAATCTGGCAGCCTTGGTCAGATTGGTAAAAAATCTAACAAGTCACTATAAGGCGTAAATAAAATAATATCTTCTAAAGCGATGAATCCTGTCCTCAAAGACGTTGTGTACACCTTTCCAGATAATGTTCCTGAGTAGTTGAACCCTTCAAAGGGCTTTCTTCCCTTTCCTTGTTTCCCTTTCCTCGTGTTTCATTATGTTTCATCTTTTTAATCTATTACGACCTTATAAAATAAGTTTTATATGTTCTTAGTGAATTGCTGTCGATAACAATCAGTTTTGTATAGCCTAATGCCCCGTACACACAATCTGAATTTTCCGACAACAAATGTTGGATGTGAGCTTGTTGGCGGAAAGTCCGACCGTGTGTACGCTCCGTCGAACATTTGTTGTCGGACTTTCCACTAACAAATGTTGGCTAGCAGGTTCTCAAATTTTCCGCCAACAAATGTTTGTTGTCGGACTTTCCGCTCGTGTGTACACAAGTCCGTCGGACAAAAGTCCACGTATGCTCGGAATCAAGTACGAGCCGGGGATATAACTAGTGTTGGTAATGGAGATATCACATACGCCTTGTACGTCACTATGTTTGTAATTGTTGGCCAACATTTGTGTGACGGTGTGTATGCAAGACAAGTTGGAGCCAACAACCTTCCAACAAAAATCCATGGTTTTGTTGTTGGAAAGTTCGATCGTGTGTATGGGGCATAACAAACAGTAAGATGGTATGGTCATAATTTACTATAAACCGTAATAGACATGTGCAATTCGTTTCGTTTTTTTTCGTTTTTCGTTTTTGTTCGTTTTTTTCGTTCGTTCGTTTTCGAACGAATCTGAATAACGAATCGTACGAATCCGATTAACGAATCGTTAGAATCGAACGAATCCGAAAAACAACGAAAATCCGAAAAAAAAAAAACAAATTAGAAACAACGAATGTACGAATGAAGAAAATCTGAAAAACGAAAACAGGAACAACGAAAATGAACGAAAAAATTCGTACATTCGTAACTTTTTTTTTTTGTTGAATTGGTAATTTTCCATGTCCCTTACAATGGTGCTGCTTAACGTGCTTCGAACTTTTTTTTTTGATTCGTAACTTTTTTTTTCGATTCGTAACTTTTTTTTTTGTTTCATAACTTTTTTTGCGATTCGTAACTTTTTTTTTCGATTCGTAACTTTTTTTTTCGATTCGTAACTTTTTTTTTTTTGTTGAATTGGTAATTTTCCATGTCCCTTACAATGGTGCTGCTTAACGTGCTTCGAATAGATTGAACGAAAAAATTCGTACATTCGTAACTTTTTTTTTTTCGATTCGTAACTTTTTTTTTTCGATTCGTAACTTTTTTTTTCGATTCGTAACTTTTTTTTTTCGTTTTGTAACTTTTTTTGCAATTCGTAACTTTTTTTTTAGATTCGTAACTTTTTTTTTCGATTCGTAACTTTTTTTTTTTTTTGTTGAATTGGTAATTTTCCGTGTCCCTTACAATGGTGCTGCTTAACGTGCTTCGAATAGATTGAACGAAAAAATTCGTACATTCGTAACTTTTTTTTTTTTTTTGTTGAATTGGTAATTTTCCGTGTCCCTTACAATGGTGCTGCTTAACGTGCTTCGAATAGATTGAACGAAAAAATTCGTACATTCGTAACTTTTTTTTTTTCCATTCGTAACTTTTTTTTTTTGATTCGTAACTTTTTTTTTTTCGATTCGTAACTTTTTTTTTTTCGATTCGTAACTTTTTTTGCGATTCTTAACTTTTTTTTTTTCGATTCGTAACTTTTTTTTTCGATTCGTTACTTTTTTTTTTTTTGTTGAATTGGTAATTTTCCATGTCCCTTACAATGGTGCTGCTTAACGTGCTTCGAATAGATTGAACGAAAAAATTCGTACATTCGTAACTTTTTTTTTCCATTCGTAACTTTTTTTTTTTGATTCGTAACTTTTTTTTTCCATTCGTAACTTTTTTTTTCGATTCGTAATTTTTTTTTTTTGTTGAATTGGTAATTTTCCGTGTCCCTTACAATGGTGCTGCTTAACGTGCTTCGAATAGATTTGAACGAAAAAATTCGTACATTCGTAACTTTTTTTTTTTCGATTCGTAACTTTTTTTTTTTTTCGATTCGTAACTTTTTTTTTCGATTCGTAAATTTTTTTTTTTCGATTCGTAAATTATTAAAATGTAATAATAGCATACACATTACATAAAATTATGAATTATGCTCCGATTACCAATCTACGAATGTTACGAATGTTACGAATGTACGAATAAATACGAATGCGTCCGAATTTCGAATAAACGAATAAACGAAAATTAAACTAACGGAAAAACGAATCAACGAAAAAATAACTCTTACGAATGTACGAATCGTTACGAATACGAACACCGACGACTTACGAATGTACGAATCGTTACGAATACGAACACCGACGACTTACGAATGTACGAATCGTTACGAATACGAACACCGACGACTTACGAATGTACGAATCGTTATGAATACGAACACCGACGACTTACGAATGTACGAATCGTTACGAATCAACGTAACGAAAAAAACGAAACGAAAATAAAGGAATTTTTTTTCGGAAACGAAAAAAACGAAACGAAAATAAACAAATGTTTTTGTTGTGCACATGTCTAAACCGTAATGAATAGAGTGGAAAGTAAGGGTTGATCGCGTTGTCCTTCCCTCAGGGCACAGTTTGTTTCCCAGATGGGGTGTCTCGAGGAGTCGGACAATTCCCTTCACCCAATGTTTAGTGCGTAAAACTTGCTTGAGGTTCATTTATATTAGTCATGGATGTACAGTATATGTATTTATACATGTAGTACTATTTACTATGTCTTGTTATATGGCAGTCAATGCACCTTTTGCGTGAATCATTGAAAACTTTGAATGAAAATTATTGAACTAAAAATATATATATATATATAATTAAACAGGCCGGCATGTTTCAGAGGACATTGTGACCTCCCTACTTCAGAACTAAAGTCAAGGAATTAAAGTTTGATAGACATACTTAAGAATGGGAGTTGTGTGACAAGAGTACATTGTGTGCCCCTGTATGGAAGTTTTCAAGAAAAAAATCTTAATTAGACATGTGCAATTCGTTTAGTTTTTTTTTGTTTTTCGTTTTTTTTTCGTTATTTTCGTTCGTTCGTTTTCGAACGAATGAACGAATCGTACGAATCCGAATAACGAACCGTAACGAATCGTTCGAATCGTACGAATCCGATTAACGAATCATTCGAATCGAACTAATCCGAAAAACAACGAAAATCCGAAAAAAATAATTAGAAACAACGAATGTACTAATGAAGAAAATCCGAAAAACGAAAACGAACGAAAAAATTCGTACATTCGTAACTTTTTTTTTTCGATTCGTAAATTATTAAAATGTAATAATAGCATACACATTACATAAAATTATGAATTATGCTCCGATTACGAATCTACGAATGTTACGAATGTACGAATAAATACGAATGCGTCCGAAAATTAAACCAACGAAAAAAAACGAATCAACGAAAAAATAACTCTTACGAATGTACGAATCGTTACGAATACGCACACCGACGACTTACGAATGTACGAATCGTTACGAATCCGAACACCGACAACTTACGAATGTACGAATCGTTACGAATCAACGGAAACGAAAAAAACGAAACGAAAAAAAAACGATTTTTTTCGGAAACGAAAAAAAAACGAAACGAAAATAAACAAATAGTTTTGTTGTGCACATGTCTAGTCTTAATTAAGATATTTTTGATTCTACTCACGGGAGGCATACAGGAGGACCAGGAGGACGAGGAGAGACATTCGGTCTCTCATCCTGGAATCTACGTTGCCTATCACTCCTTTCTGAACACAGATTTCTCCCAACGCCGTCTGTTCACAAAATGACTTTCTGCTTCACTAAAGAGGTGAAAATTGCTACATTGCCTTTTTAATCATTTGCTGGTATTTTTTGTTTTGGCTTCCTTGTTCTTTGTTTATACGGGCAAAACCAAAACCACTCGTGCGGATCATCCTGTATTAGTTACTCAGAAATACAGTAGTTGAACGTGGGAAAGTTATATAAGATCTGCAATTTTTCTTTATCATTTTTTTAACCACTGGACCTCCGGAAGCTTTTACCCTCTTCATGACCAGGCCACTTTTTGCTATCCAGCACTGCGCTACTTTTGCTCGGTCAAGCAACACTGCACCCACATGAAATTAAATATTTTATTTTTTTCACACAAATAGAGCTTTCTTTTGGTTGTATTTGGTCACCACTGGGTTTTTTATTTTTTATTATATAAAAGAATATTTGAAAAAAAAAAAGAAGATATTTTCTACTTTCTGTTATAAAACATATCCAATAAAATCAAATGTCTTCATAAATTTAGACCAAAATTTATTCTGCTATAGACATGTGCAATTCGTTTCGTTTTTTTGGTTTTTCGTTAAAATTCGTTATATTCGTTCATTCGTTATCGTACGAATGAACGAACGATTCGCTAAAAATTTTAACGAATAACGAATGTTCGAATCGAACGAATCCGAAAAACAACGAAAATCCAAAATAACCAAATTAGAAACAACGAAACTACGAAAGAAGACAATCCGAAAAACGAAAACAGGAACAACGAAAATCAAAATGAATGAAAAAAATCGTACATTCGTAAGTTTTTTTTTTTTTTTTTCAATTCGTAATTTTCTGTGTCTCTTACAATGGCGCTGCTTAACATGCTTCGAATGGATTGAACGAAAAAATTTGTACATTCGTAACTTTTTTTTTGATTCGTAATTTTCCGTGTCTCTTACAATGGCGCTGCTTAACGTGCTTCGAATGGATTGAACAAAAAAATTTGTACATTCGTAATTTTTTTTTTTTCGATTCGTAATTTTCCGTGTCTCTTACAATGGCGCTGCTTAACGTGCTTCGAATGGATTCAACGAAAAAATTTGTACATTCGTAACTTTTTTTTTTTTTTTTTCGATTCGTAATTTTCCGTGTCTCTTACAATGGCGCTGCTTAATGTGCTTCGAATGGATTGAACGAAAAAAATTCGTACATTCGTAACTTTTTTTTTTCGATTCGTAATTTTCCGTGTCTCTTACAATGGCGCTGCTTAACGTGCTTCGAATGGATTGAACGAAAAAATTCGTAACTGTTTTTTTTTTTTTTTTTCGATTCATAATTTTCCGTGTCTCTTACAATGTAATAATAGCATACACATTACATAAAATTATGAATTATGCTCCGATTACGAATGTACGAAAACAATGTTACTAAAGTACGAATAAATCAATCTAACGAAAGTACGAATGTAACTAAATCTACGAAAATACGAATGCGTCCGAATTTCGAATAAACGAAAATTAAACTAACGGAAAAACGAATCAACGAAAAAATAACTCTAACGAAAATACGAATCGCTACGAATACGAACACCGACGACTTACGAATTTACGAATCGTTACGAATACGAACACCGACGACTTACGAATTTACGAATCGTTACGAATCAACGGAAACGAAAGAAACAAAACGAAAATAAACAAATTTTTCTATTGTGCACATGTCTATTCTGCTACGTGTCTTTTGTAAAAAATAAATAAATAAAAATAAAACACAATAAGTGTATATTAATTGTTTTTTTTTGTGAAAATGTTAGCGTCTACAAACTATGCTATATATACTGGAAATCACGCAGCATTTAAGCAACTCTGACTTTCTGATGGCCTATCACAATTCTCGAGTTGTTAAAATGCCAGGAGAGTCAAAAACATCCCTCAAATGACCCCTTTTTGGAAAGTAGTACTTCATATTCCCATCGCACACATTCCTGGATGAGCTCTCAGATTTGGGTGCTGTAGCAACAACCAGCTGGATACTGGTTCAAGTCACAGTGAAGATATTTGCCAGCACACCATGGAATGACATAGATAGCGTCCAAATGGATGATTTATTGCTTGATCACAAAACAAGGATAGTGTAACTTTTTACCGCCGCGCAGGACCCCTTCATCAGGCAAGACACCCCAAGCTATTTGCTGAGAGGTTATTATGACTAAGCAAAGTTAATTTGTGAAACACGTCAACTCCTACTGTGGTTCCTCTGTACCTGTGTTGTCACAAATTGTTCATTACTACAATAAAGTAAATTCATGTATCCTGTCCTGGAATGCGGTCAATACTTTTTTGTTTGGAATTTTTTCCAGATCGCAGACTGAACCTGCACCCGGTTCATCAGAGGGAGGATTAGTCTCACCTGGAGCTGTTTAACTGTCAGAAACCATGAAATCAGGCCGAGACAGAAGTACATTTAAATCCCACTTGTTTAATACTAAAAGTAAAAAGAACAAACGTAGTCAAAACATAGCCAAAGTTCAGTAACCGGAACAGATAGTCAGTCAAGCCAGAAGTCAGGGATCAATGTAATGGAACGGCAAGCAGGATCTGGAGCCAAAAGGGATGTCAGCAAAGCAAGTCTTGAACAGGATTGCAGGAGTTTCTGTGATGTTGACCAAGGCGAAGGGTGTTCCACAGCTTTCGAATTTGCCGCGAACACCACAAATTGTTCGCTATTCGGTGAACAGGCGAACACCCGATGTTCAAGTCAAACTTATGTTTGACTCGAACATTGGGGCTCATCCCTACTTGCAATCAATACTAAATCCTCATACACACGATCACGATTTTGCCCAACAAAACTGTGGAATTTTGTCCGAAGGGTGTTGGCCCAAAATTGTCTTGCATACACACAGCCACACAAGTGTTGGCCAACAATTACAAACCTAGTGACGTACTATGTTGTTTTTCAGCTCTTTAGCGCCACCCTTTGGGCTCCTGCTAATTTCATGTTAGTAGAAGTTTGGTGAGTTTTGATTGGCATTTTTCATTACACACTTTTCATTTTGCACGTTTCTGAACGGCCATTCGTCAACTAACCATGTTGCACAGATGCAACATGGTTCAGAGGATCAGAGGGGATAACGTGTTATTTATTATTGGCCTCGGAGTTATTGCTTTGACATTATTTTTTTGGTTGAATAATAATGATTTGATTTGTTATATCTTCTATATTTTTGGATGCATAGAATGCACTTTTTGGTTAAGTTCTATTGGCAGATATCATGTCTAATTTTATTTGTTTTCTTTTTTTCTCTGGATGTGGATCTGGCCAGCTCGGTAGATTGCTTTAAAAAATGCCTGTATTCTTTCCCAATAGTATATAATATAACTGGGTACTAGACACGTGCACACTGAAATATTTTGTTTTGGAATTTCGTTTTCATCCGAAAAATTAATTTATTTAGTTACTCCCGAAATTTGTTTTTATTTATTTTGTTTTTCGTTAAAAATTGCATTCGTCTGAAAATCCAAATGAATTAAGGTGGAATCTGTCATTGAAGGCTTATGGTGTCTGTCGAATGTTCAAAGATTCGACGGAGCAGCTAAACTGTATGACTCTGTATAGTTTAGCTGCAATTCCACCCAATTCCAGCAGCAATCTTTTCTCTCTACGTCAAATCTTTTGTCTCTATGTAGAATAATCTTGGACTAAACGGCAACACAAGCCTGGGCCACCGCTCATAAAAGAGCTGGAAGAAGAAAGCGGAGGCCCGGCAAGAAGAACAGAAGAGACCCCCGAAGTCGGAACAAGATCCCGAGACGGCGGTGGTGACGAAGAAGAAAGCCGGGCTCCTCCGCTAGTGAAAGAGCTAGTAAAAGAGCAGAAGATAGCGGAGGAGTCCGGCCAGAAGACCCCCCCAAGATGGAAGAAGACCCTCGGAGCTGTGCAATAAAAAATGTTGTCATTTTTTTTATTTACACTTTTTCCTTAGGTGAATGGGTAGGGGTACATCGTACCCCATACTCATTCACATAGGGTGGGGGCCGGTATCTGGGGGCCCCTTATTAAAGGGGGCTCCCGGATTCTGATAAGCCCCCCACCCGCAGACCCCAACAACCAACGGCCAGAGTTGTTGGGAAGAGGCCCTTGTCCTCATCAACATGGGGACAAGGTGCTTTGGGGTGGGGGGGCCGCAGGGCCCCCCTTTCCCCAGGGCACCCCCATTTTGAGGGCATGCAGCCAGGTGCGGCTAAGGAGGGGGGGCGCTCGCTCGTCCCCACTCTCTTTCCTGACCGGCCGGGCTGCGTGCTCGGATAAGGGTCTGAGATGGATTTGGGGGGACCCCATGCTGTTTTTTTTTTAGCGTAGGGATTCCCCTTTAAATCCATACCAGGTGACGGGCTAGCGCGGTGGCATTCACTGCCTTCGCTAGTCCCGGCTACCTGGAGTCACGTTCTAAATGAACGGACTTTCCTCCAAGTGTGAGCAAGACCGTTCTTTTCAAAAGTCCCACGGACTTTAGCCAAAACTCTGACGGAAAAGTCCGGGCGTGTGGGGGCAAGTCCACATGTTCGGAAAGTCCCGTGGACCTCTGCTGGAAAGTCCGGCGGTTTGTGCGCTGGACTAGGTCCGGCGGACAATCCCGCCGGAAAGTCCGAGCGTATGTACGCCGCATAAGAAGTTAGGTACCCCCAAACCTCCAGCCGGTTTGTTGCGAAGCAAGATGGATCTTGAGATCCTGGGCCTCGTAGAACCTCATATATATTTGAACACTCGGTTCTGAACAATACGATGGAAGTAAGGGGGTATTGCTATCGGGAGGACTCTGTATAGATATAGGAGTTTGGTAATCGTGACATTTTGACGGCTGTAATACGTCCGAGCCATGAAATGCATAGAGGACGCCAGTCATTAAAAAGTGAAGACAGGCGGTTCAGCATAGGGAGGTAATTAGCACGAAAAGGATCTGTTGGACTACTAGTAAGTTTTATTCCTAAATAGGATAGAGAGGAAGTGGACCATTGAAACGGGAAATTTCCCTGAAGCAGGTTGAGTGTAGTTTCTGGCAGGGACACATTGAGGGCCTTAGATTTTGCTTGATTAACTTCAAGACCTGTGACCAGAGCAAATTTATCCAGGAGTTGGATTAGGTTCGGGAGTGTAGTGTGCGGAGAAGTGATAAACAAAAGAGCGTCATCAGCAAATAAGCATAATTTATGTGTTGTTGATGCTATCTCCAGGCCCTGGATATTTGGGTTTGCTCGGATCAGTGCGGCCCGGGGTTCAATCGCTAGAGCAAATACCAATGGTGACAGAGGGCAACCCTGTCTAGTCCCTCTTTGTATTGGGAAGCACTAGGAGCGGAACCCTGAGTACTTCACAAAAGCCTGAGGATTGGTGTAAAGAGCACTGATCCAGTGCAGAAAGTGGGGACCAAAACCCCAACGTTTCAGGATGAAATGTAAATAGGACCAGGAAATCGTATCAAATGCCTTTCTAATATCAAGCGATAAGAGGTGCATGGGTATCTTACGTGTTCTAGCTACATGTTGAAGTAAGATAACAAGTCGAATGTTATCACTGGCCTGTCGTTTAGGAATGAACCCCACTTGGTCTTTGTGAATTAATTTACCTATACTTGGGTTGAGTCTCAATGCTAAGATTTTGACAAACATTTTTATATCTACATTAACCCCCCTGGCAGTATTCCCTCGTCTGGCTCGGGGCGGGAACTTCAGTACAAAAAGCGGTAACCCCAAGCCAGACTCGGGCTTGCATTGCAGGATACAGGGGGAAATTACTTACCTTGTCCCCTGGATCCTGCAATGTCTCCCCGCTGTGTGGTCGAGCCGTCTTCTCGCTTGATTCACACAGTGCCGAGTGCCGCTGATCTCCGTTCCCTGCGACGTTACGACGCACGGGAGCAGAGATCGGCGCCAAATTCAAAAAAGTTAAAACACACAATACACATACAGTACTGTAATCTTACAGATTACAGTACTGTATATAAAAAATACACACCCCCTTTGTCCCTAGTGGTCTGCCCAGTGCCCTGCATGTCATTTTATATAATAAAAAGATTTTTTTCTGCCTGGAAACTGGAGATTGTCCATAGCAACCAAAAAGTGTCCCTTTACGTCAAAAGTGGTTTTAGACCAGCTAGAAAACAGCGATAATAAATTAGAATCACAATTCATCATCAAACACTAAATTTAATGACAGCGACTATTCTGCAACTGAGCAAATTTCTGTGTTTTTGATTTGATTACATTATTGAATAATTTTTATATATATTTTTATTATATTATAATTTATGATTTTGTGTTTCAAACTTTATCATACCCGGGATGTATACTAGACTCTGGTTTGGACAGATTTAAGTGAGTTATTCATAAGAATTGCAGGCCTACAATATAAAAACGCCAAATTTCCATGCAAAATAATTGTACCGCTTTTGGTACAAAATTCCAGACATAATCATACCGCCAGGGAGGTTAAGTAGAGAAATGGGCCTAAAATTAGACCAACGGGTATCGTCTGTGTTGGGTTTGGGGATCATAGAGATTATAGCTGTCAGTGTGTCCCTGCCAAAGGTTTGTTGGTGTAGGAGGGCGTTAAAGGTTCTAACAAGGAGAGGGGCTAAGGTATCTGCAAACTTCTGATAGTAAGCGCTGGGGATGCCATCTGGACCGGGGCGTTTGTTGGGTTTAAGGGTTTTTATAGCAGCCAGGACTTCTACGACCATGATTGGACTCTCCATGGACTCTGTGCTGGACTCAGACAGGTTAGGTATTGGCAAATCGCGAAACAATGTTATTGCTTGTTGCAATGGAAACTCGGTTTTGGTTTCATATAAGGTAGCCAATCTTTTACGGAATTCATTGAGCACCCTAACAGGGTTGCTGGTGTGGATGTCGACAGGGTTGCTGGTGTGGATGTCGACACAGTTGCTGGTGTGGATGTCGACCTTCACCATTTTTTAAATGGTTATTCCCCGATATCTATCTTCAAATCTGGCTTGCAAAAGGAGTCAGATATGTGGCTGATTTATATTCTCATCTCTTTAAGTCATTCGCTACTTTGTATGGAGAATATAATCTCCCGGTCAAAGAATATGGTAGATATTTTCAGATAATGCATTGCCATCTTCATAATTCTCATTTACAGAAAACTATCCATAGACAAGCAATTCTATAAGAAGGACCATACAATCCTACAGTATAAGGTATTTCTCTTTTTTATAGTTTGCTTCAAGACAAATCTAAAGTCATTAAAGTGATTGTAAACGATCACCTTGTAAAACAACCTATTCAGTTTAAATTAGAAATGAAAGGCAAAACATTTGAGTATATACAGTATATATAACCACTTGCTTACCTGGGCACTTAACCCCCCTCCTGCCCAGACCAATTTTCAGCTTTCAGCGCTGTCACATTTTGAATGACAATTGTGCGGTCATACAACATGATATTTTTATCATTTTTTTACACAAAGATTTCTTTTGGTGGTGTGTAATCACCACTGTATATTTTTTATTTTTTTTGCTAAACAAACAAAAAAAGACAGAAAAAAAACATGTTTTCATAGTTTGTTATAAAATTTATCAAACAGGTCATTTGTCTCCTTCATTGATATGCACTGATAGGCTGCACTGATGGGCACTGATAGGACGCACTGATGGGCTGCACTGATAGACACAGATAAGGTGGCACTGATGGGCCCTGATAGTTGGCACTGATGGGCACTGATAGGTGTCACTGATAGGTAGCACTGGTGGGCACTAATAGGTGACACTGATATGTGGCATTGATGGGCACTGGTAGGTGGCACTGATAGGCAGCACTGGGGATGAGGCACTGATTGGTGACATTGAAAGGTAGATCTGTGGGCACTGATAGGTGTACTGGGAGCAGTGATAGGTGTCACTGTGGGCACTGGTAGGTGGGGCTTGTGGGCACTGGCAGGTGGCACTGTTGTGCACTGATAAGTAGCACTGGCAGGTGGTAATGGTGGGCACAGATGACTCCGTGGCTGCTCTCCTTGAACAGGACTGATGTCCCTCTGACAGCCACCGGTGATTGTTTTTTTTTTTTTCTCATCACGCTATCAGTAATGGAACCTTAGAAATGGCCAGAATTTTAGTTGTGCTCTCCACAAATCTGCCCTTTATGGGAGAGTGACAAGAAGAAAGACATTGGAGAAAGAAAGTCATAGGAAGTCCTGTTTGTAGTTTGTGAGAAGCCATGTGGGGAGCAAACATGTGGAAGAAGGTGATCTGGTCAGATGAGACCAAAATTCAACTTTTTGGCCTAAAAGCAAAACGCTATGTGTGGGGAAAACTAACACTGCACATCACCCTGAACACACCATCCCCACTGTGAAACATGGTGGTGGCATCATCATGTGGTGGGGATGCTTTTCTTCAGCAGGGACAGGGAAGCTGGTCAGAGATGATGGGAAGATGGATGGAGACAAATACAGGACAATCTTAGAAGAAAACCTGTTAGAGTCTGCAAAAGACTTGAGACTGGGGGGGGGGGGTTCACCTTCCAGCAGGACAACGACCCGAAACATACAGCCAGAGCTACAATGAAATGGTTTAGATCAAAGCATATTTATGTGTTAGAATGGCCCAGTCACAGTATCAGGAATCAAGTACTCACCGAGGCCAAGATGCCGAGAGCGGTTGCCCTTGCGACTCAGCGCCCACTGCCCCTGGAGATGATACAGGAGACAGTTGGCACCAAGAGGCACAAGCCACCTGTTGGTGATGGCTAGGCGTGGGCTCAGGTGCTGTAGACAGGACAGGTGCTGGAAACTGGAATCCTGGCTGAGGCTCAAACACTGGTAAGCAGGCTGGGGGTGAAACACAGAAGATTAGTCAGGCACAAGCTAGGGGGTAAACACGGGTAGACAGTCCAGAATGAGGTAACCAGGCAGAGAGATAAATCAGGTCAAAGGCAGGCAGAGGGTCAGGTACTGGCAGCAAGGAGCAGATATCCGAGGGTACAGGCCGAGGGTCAAACACTGGAGACAAGTGGGAAGTCCGGTAGGCAAGCCAAGGGTCAAGGTTAGAGAGAGGCAGGATGGTCAAGGTGATCCGGGTCGGCAGCGGGTAATCAATCCAAGAATCAAAACAGCAGGTACAGGAACAAGGAACAAGGACAGCTGAGAGACGAACCAGCATTGTTTTGGTGTGAAGGCCTCTCTTTTATAGGCCAGCTGATTGGTCACATGGGACGCACGCTAGTGCGCATGCGCGCGCGCCGCTCAGTGGAGCCGCGAGCGCGCATGCGCCGCCGCAGCATTACCCCATCTCTTCCTGTGCGCCGGAGCGCCAGCCCCGTGCGCATGCGCCCTACAGCGCGCAGCGGACGAGGTCCCTGATAGTGCCCCCCCCTGAGGGGCGGACTCCGGACGCCCAAGCTATCCATCAACTCAGGATGTTCTTGATGGAAGATCCTGATCATCCTAGGGGCATGAAAATTTTTGGATGGTTCCCAGGAGTTGTCTTCTGGCGGGTACCCTTTCCATTTTACCAGGTATTGGAGCTGGCGGCCCACCTTCCTACAACCTAGTAGCGACTCCACTTCATACTCTTCGTTACCATCCACTGTGACAGGAGGTGGAGGAAGTTCTTCTCTATCCGGAAAAGGACTGGGAACCAGAGGTTTTAGCAACGAGGCATGAAATACCGGATGTATTCTGTACGTCTTGGGTAGAGAAAGCTCAAAGGCCACAGGGTTTATCATCTTCTTGATCTCGAATGGCCCGATGAATTTGGGGCCCAGTTTGCGTGAAGGACACGAGATTTTGAGATGGGCGGTCGACAACCATACCTTTTCCCCTGTTTTGAAAGAGGGATTAGCCCTTCTACCTTTGTCGTGAAATTTCTTGTAGTCCTCTTGTGCCTGCTGCATTGTCTTCCGGAGTTCCTGAAAATTGGACTGGATAGATTTTAGCCTTTCTTGTACCGCTGGAGCTGGTGATTCAGGGAAGGCGTTTGGAAGAAAAGATGGATGGAAGCCAAAATTTGCCCAGAAGGGAGTTTGATTAGTGGTTGAATGGACGGAGTCATTATACGCGAATTCTGCATAAGCCAGTAGGGAGGCCCAGTCGTCTTGTGCTGTGGAACAAAAACAGCGTAAATACTGTTCAAGCGTCTGGTTAGTACGCTCTGTTTGTCCATTGCTCTGTGGATGGTAAGCTGATGAAAGGCAGGCCTTGATTCCTAGAGACTTGCACAGTTCCTTCCAAAATTTTGAAGTAAATTGAGAGCCTCTGTCCGAGACAATACTCTTGGGGACCCCATGGAGCCTGACAACCTCTTTAACAAAAATGTTGGCCGTTTCTAGAGCCGTGGGAGTGCCAACCATGGGCAGGAAGTGACTCATTTTGGACAGCCGGTCCACTACCACCAGGATGGTAGAAAACCCCTCTGAGGGTGGTAAGTCTACGATGAAGTCCATCGAGATGTCGGCCCAGGGGCGCTCCGGGATGGGTAGTGGTTTTAGTAACCCCCAAGGTCTAGTCTTGACCCCCTTGTTCCGTTGGCAAGGTATGCAGGAGGAGATATAGTTTTGACAATCCTGTCGCCAGCCTGGCCACCAGAAGGTGCGGGAGAAGAGTTCCGCTGTTTTCCGGACTCCGAAGTGCCCTGCTAGCTTGTGGTCATGGAGGGTCTTTAGGACTAAGGGTCTCACCTCCTGAGGGACAAAGACCTTGTTCTGATGCCAAAGCAGGTTCTCACGCCTTTCCAAGGAAGCCACAATAGGATCTCTGCAAAGAGTTGATGCTGTATGGAGAGCAGAAGATAGGTCCGTCGGGGTAAGTAGTAAAAAATTCTGGGGAGCCAGGATGGTGCTGGGTTCTGTTATTTGGGCGGATTCTGAAGAGATGCGGGAGAGAGCATCTGCCTTGCCATTCTTGGACCCTGGCCGATAGGAGATGTGGAACGTGAATCTTGAGAAAAAGAGTGCCCATCAGGCTTGGCGAGGTCTTAACCTCTTGGCAGTCCGTAAGTATTCGAGGTTTTTATGATCGGTGAAGATGGTAATCGGATGGACCGCCCCTTCGAGAAGATACCTCCATTCTTCTAAAGCATTTTTAATAGCTAGTAATTCCCGATCACCCACGTCATAGTTCCTCTCGGGAGGACTTAGTCTCCGAGAGGCGAAAGCCACTGGATGGAGAAGGGCTTTTGGCCCATGCCGTTGAGAGAGAATGGCCCCAGTGGCCGAGTCTGAGGCATCTACCTCCAATACGAAAGGGAGCAGTGGGTCCGGATGCTGTAGAATGGGAGCAGTGGTAAAAAGTGTTTTCAACTTGATAAAGGCCTCCTGAGCCTCTGGTGTCCACTGGAAACGACTCTGCTGGCGGGTTAATTGGGTAATCGGGGCAACGATAGCAGAGAATCCCACGATGAACCGCCGATAGAAATTGGCGAAGCCAATGAATCGTTGTACCGACTTTTTATCTTTGGGAGGTGACCACTCTACCACTGCCTTGACTTTCTGGGGATCCATCGACGTACCATTGGTGGAGATGATGAAACCTAAGAATTGGACTGTAGATTTTTCAAATTCACATTTCTCTGCTTTGAGATATAGTTGATGGGCCCTGAGGACGGTAAGTACCCATCGGACATGTTCCCGATGGAGTTCCAAGGTTGCTGAAAAGATGAGGATGTCATCCAGATAAACGACTAGGAAGTCATCCAGGTGCTCTCTGAAAATGTCGTTCACCAGGTGTTGGAAAGTGGCCGGAGCGTTGCATAGGCCGAAAGGCATCACAAGATATTCGAAGTGGCCAAACCTGGACCTGAAAGCAGTCTTCCATTCATCCCCTGCGCGGATCCGGACGAGATTGTAGGCACCTCGCAGGTCGAGTTTGGAAAATACCTTGGCTGTTCGAAACCGCTGGAAGAGCTCTGGGATAAGCGGTAGTGGGTACCGATTCTTGACAGTAATTTTGTTTAATTCCCTATAATCGATGCAGGGTCGAAGAGAGCCATCCTTTTTGCCTACAAAGAAAATGCCAGCCCCGGCTGGAGAAGTAGATGGTCGAATAAAACCTTTCTCGAGGTTCTCATCAATATAAGCTTTAAGCGCTCTTAGCTCGGTCTCTGACAGGGGAAATATGCGCCCGAAAGGGATCTCAGACCCAGTGAGTAATTCAATAGGGCAGTCGTAGGCCCGGTGTGGAGGTAGATGATCGGCCTTTTTTTTATCGAACACATCTTTAAAGTCTTGGTATGCTGGTGGAATGTTTTGTAAGTTTTCAGGTGCCATGACAACAGCCAGATGAGCTTTTGGAGGTGGAGCCAGACAATGTGAATGGCAATACGGAGAGGAGAAAGAGACCTCTTTCCGGTCCCAATGGATCTGAGGATCATGGGCTTGTAGCCAGGGAAGTCCTAGAATAATAGGGAACATGGGGGATGAGATGAGGTCGAAGCGTAGAAGCTCCTGATGTCCAGAATCTGTGGTGGTGAGGATAGGGTGTGTCTCCAGTGTGACTGGCCCTGAGTGTGGAAGAGACCCGTCAGCCAAATGAACCAATAGCGGTCTTCCTTTATTAACATATGGGATTTGCCATTCCTTGGCAACGGAGACATCTAAAAAGCAACTGCAAGCCCCGGAGTCAATTACGGCCGGTAATCGAATCCTCTTTTCCGCCAGCTGTAGGGAGACAGAGAGAGTCACATAAGCCTGAGTAAGGTTAGGTTTTTGACAGTTCATAGTGTGCTGAGATGGCAACTTACTGGGCCGGATGGGGCAATTCTGTAGGAAATGACCGGATCCTCCACAGTAGAGACATAGGTTGGATCTGCGTCTACGTTGGCGTTCCTCCTGAGACAGCCGGGGGCGGACTAGACCTAGCTGCATAGGTTCCCCGTCTGATGCCAAGGTGCCGGTAGGCAAGGGAGTGGTTGGGTACATGGAAGGACCTCTTGGGGACCCCCATACTGGCCGAGACCCTTGTAGGCGTTCGGAACGGCGCTCACGCATGCGCCGGTCCAGTTTGGTAGTCAACTGGATGAGTTCTTCTAAGGTCGTGGGGGTCTCAACACGAGCTAATTCATCCTTGAGGCTCTCGTTCAGTCCTAGCCGGAACTGGTAGCGGAGGGCTGCCTCATTCCATGTTGTATCGGCCGACCATTTACGGAACTCCGCAGTATAGTCCTCTACCGGTCTTCTCCCCTGGGAGAGGGTATGAAGAGTGGCTTCGGCCGTGGCAGTACGTTGGGGGTCATCATACAGTTGGCCCATAGCTTCAAAAAAAGAATCCACGGTGTTGAGCAAGGGGTTCCTTTGCTCCATGAGGCCGTGAGCCCAGGTCTGGGGTTCTTCTGAAAGTAGAGAAATGATGAATCCCACCTTTACAATTTCAGAGGCGAAAGTCCGGGGTTGTAGGGCGAGATACAAGGAGCAGGCGTTTTTGAATGATCTGAACTTTCTTCGGTCGCCTGAAAAACGCTCAGGGATAGGCACCCTGGGTTCTGGTACAGCCATCATCATGGCAGGTGGATTTTGCATTTGGGGTGCGGAGGCCCCACTGGCTGACCCGGAAGCTGGGTTGGCCGGAGGAGAAGCAGTTGCTAGTTGTTGGAGGCGGGTATCAACCTGGGCATAGCCTTCCTGCAATTTCTGCACCGCCTCCATGAGAGATGACACTTGTTGACATAACATCTCCAAAGGAGATCCCGCTCTGTTGGCCTCTGTCATGGCTGGTTCGTACTATCAGGAATCAAGTACTCACCGAGGCCAAGATGCCGAGAGCGGTTGCCCTTGCGACTCAGCGCCCACTGCCCCTGGAGATGATACAGGAGACAGTTGGCACCAAGAGGCACAAGCCACCTGTTGGTGATGGCTAGGCGTGGGCTCAGGTGCTGTAGACAGGACAGGTGCTGGAAACTGGAATCCTGGCTGAGGCTCAAACACTGGTAAGCAGGCTGGGGGTGAAACACAGAAGATTAGTCAGGCACAAGCTAGGGGGTAAACACGGGTAGACAGTCCAGAATGAGGTAACCAGGCAGAGAGATAAATCAGGTCAAAGGCAGGCAGAGGGTCAGGTACTGGCAGCAAGGAGCAGATATCCGAGGGTACAGGCCGAGGGTCAAACACTGGAGACAAGTGGGAAGTCCGGTAGGCAAGCCAAGGGTCAAGGTTAGAGAGAGGCAGGATGGTCAAGGTGATCCGGGTCGGCAGCGGGTAATCAATCCAAGAATCAAAACAGCAGGTACAGGAACAAGGAACAAGGACAGCTGAGAGACGAACCAGCATTGTTTTGGTGTGAAGGCCTCTCTTTTATAGGCCAGCTGATTGGTCACATGGGACGCACGCTAGTGCGCATGCGCGCGCGCCGCTCAGTGGAGCCGCGAGCGCGCATGCGCCGCCGCAGCATTACCCCATCTCTTCCTGTGCGCCGGAGCGCCAGCCCCGTGCGCATGCGCCCTACAGCGCGCAGCGGACGAGGTCCCTGATACACAGTCCAGACCTAAATCACATTGAGAATATGTGGCAAGACTTGAAAATTGCTGTTCACAGACGCTCTCCATCCAATCTGACAGAGCTTGAGATATTTTACAAAGAAGAATGGGCAGAAATTACCTCTCTAGATGGGCAAAGCTGGTAGAGACATCCTCCAAAAATACTTGTAGAGAAAGGGGGTTCTACAAAGTATTGACTCACTTTTTACATATTTATTTGTATAATTTATAGTTTTCCTTCCACTTCACAATTATGTGACACTTTTTGTTGGTCTATCACATAAAATCCCATTAAAATAAATTTACGTTTTTGGTTGTTACATGACAAAATGTGGAGGGGGTGTGTTATGAGTACTTTTTCAAGGAACTGTACATTGCGCTTAAGGTATGGAAAGCAGGCACATAGAAAAAACACTTTTACTTTCCAATAATACAGATAAAGAGATAATGATTTGTATGTAACATTCATGACATTCATGAGGTCTGGCTGAATTCACTGAACCAAATATGTTTTCATAGCAAGTAATCCAATGGTGCCAAGCAGATAATACAGAGAGAAGTTTCCTCCTGCTGGAGGCTAAAAATTTGTTCATAGATACAATGAGTTTTCCCTGTTGTGATCACTTCTGAACACAGAGGGATATCAGTCGTTTTCTCAGCAGTTTTATCTCAGCAGTTTTATCTCAGCAGTTTTTTAATGCCTCACAATAATGAGTCTATAGTAGCTGCTAAAACAATGTAATAAAAAGTTTTTAAAGAATAAGGAATGATTTTAGTACTAATATACTATATAAACACTGTATACTGTATATCACTACCCCCGTGAGGGCCGCTTACCCACTTAAGGACCGTCTCCTGCACATTTACGTCGGCAGAATGGCACGGATGGGCACAAGCACGTACAGGTACGTTGCTCTTTAAGAGCCCAGCCGGCGGCGCACTCGCGACCCGGGCCTGAGCTCCGTTTAGAGGCAACCTCGTTTTGTCTCACTCATAATTATTTTCAATTTGAGGCCCAGTTCTACCTGCAGACCCATGGTACAGCGATGGGAGCTAATTTTGCTCCAGCCTATGCCAACCTTACCATGGGTCTGTGGGAGAAACAGTATATATGGAACAACAATCCCTTTGCTCAATATGTGGTGTTTTATATATATATAGACGATATTGTGATTATCTGGAATGGCACTTCATCCCAGGTGGACGATTTCATCTCTCATTGTAATGCGAATGATATGGGCCTGTCATTCTCTGCGGTTTGGAGCAAGGAAAGCTTATCTTTCCTTGATCTTGAGCTCAACCATGAAGGCAACAATATTTTTGCCCGAAATGACACCAAACCAACCGCTGGCAATTCCTATTTGCATTACGATAGCTGTCACCACCCTTTGTGGGTCAACAATATCCCCAAAGGACAGTTTTGTAGGTTGAGACAAAATTGCACCAGGGACTGCGATTATGTATCACAGAGCTCACTTCTTAAGAATAAGTTTACGGAAAAAGGCTATCCTTCACATTTAATAGAACATGCATAGAACACCTTTCTCCCTGGGAAGAAACCTAAGGTTGTTAAACCCCCTGAGGAACCTGTTGTACGGTTCATCACAGGTTTTTACAGACAATATAAAAGAATGGAACATATTCTAGGAAAAGACCGGAATACTTTAAAGCAGGATCCCCACTTGAACTCTACATTGGGCGATAGGCCTAAAGTTACGTATAGGAGGGCTCCTACTCTTAAGAACAAGATCGCACCTAGTAAATTAAAATGTAAACAAGATATGAACCCTCTGCATCTTATTCCACTTACAGGAATGTAAAGGTACAATAAGCCCCTTTGTAAAACCTGCCATTTTATCAATCACGGACAAAAAAACTTTACTCACAAAGCCATCACCTATCCATTCAACCAATTCCATAACTGCTCTAGCAATTATGTTGGATATTGTTTGATGTGTCCATGTAAAATGCTATATGTAGGTCACACCATTTGTCCCCTTAGGCAACGCTTTGGTAAACATCGCCGACTCACAGAATTTGGCTGCGACAAACATAGCATGCCACGACATTTTCTAGAGTTCCATGACCAATCCACTGAGGGCCTCTGTGGGCCTCTGAGTGTGGGTGATTGAATCCATACCCGGTAGTTTATCTGAAGCAGAACGTTTCACGAAATTATGTGAGCGTGAAGCGTTCTGGATCTTCACACTGGACACTCTTGCCCCTAATAGCCTCAACGAGGAGCTTGAGATACATACAATTCTCTGATTTTATGGGATATACATAACATAAAATAATCTGTTTAGTATTGCTTTTTATGTGCCTCAGTGTACCATTTACATCTAAATATAGACGTGTATTTGGTTACCCAAAAAGATAGTTTTTTATTGATAATTTCATTCTTATTTTTCTTCTAATTTTTATTATAATTTTATATTTTTGATATATATTTTTCTATATATTTTATATATACATATATTCTCTATTCTCTCTATATAATGAAGTCTCGCATATATATATATATTTTTAGTATCATTTTTCTTATAAATATATATATTTGTATCGCTCTATTTGATTTCACTAACCCATTACAATTTGCAATATATCTATATTATATTGTCATTTCTATTTTTATTTCTGCTTAGAATTTAAACTAAGTGAGTTTGCTGTTCATTTTGGTACAATGTCCATACTATGCCCTTACTATGGTCTGATTTGCATATTCTTTCACTGTTAATTGAGGGTTAGTATATATGAGTCGTCTTCCTGCTCTCTCCCTATCTTTACACTTGAGAAAGGAGCGCGCAGGTACCTTACGGACCTCGCGCATGCTCAGAAACGCGTTGTGTCCCCTGCACCTCTGACGTCACAAGCCGTCTCCACGAGCTACCTTGCAGTTCTATAGACGCCTGACACAGCCGGGTTCTCCCCCAATGTTTTGCAGCCACCACTACAGACCTTCATGGTACTCTAGGACACGCCTGTGACAGCAGCAGTTACTTTTGTTTGCACACAGTCCCCTGAACTTCCATGTAAGTGATACTTTGTATTAAAAAAAACTCTGACTGAATGGCGCTTTTCTATTTGTTTTCTTGGTCCTGAGCTCCGTGACCGTGGCCGCAGGACCCGCGGACCCGATCGCCGCCGCTGTCCCGCGATCGGGTCACAAAGCTGAAGAACAGGGAGAGGTAAGTGTAAACAAACTTCTCCCTGTGCTTTCTAGTGAGACTGTCACTGATTGTCTGTTCCCTGTCATAGGGAAAGACGATCAGTGATGTCACACGCCAAGCCACGCCCCCCTACAGTAAAAAAAAACACACACAGGTCACACTTAACCCGTCTTAACCCGTCCCCGCCCCCTAGTGGTTAACCCCTTCACTGCCAGGGACATTTTTACAGTAATCAGTGCATTTTTAATCGCCATAATGTCGCAGTCACAATAAAAATTACTGCTCGCTGCCATTACTAGTAAAAAAAAATATTAATAAAAATGCCATGAAACTATCCCCTATTTTGTAGACGCTATAACTTTTGCGCAAACCAATCAATAAACGCTTATTGCAATTTTTTTACCAAAAATATGTAGAAGAATACGTATCGGCCTAAACTGAGGAAAAAAAAAATTATATATTTTTTGGGGATATTTATTATAGCAAAAAGTCCCCTTAGGCAACGCTTTGGTAAACATCGCTGACTCACAGAATTTGGCTGCGACAAACATAGCATGCCACGACATTTTCTAGAGTTCCATGACCAATCCACTGAGGGCCTCTGAGTGTGGGTGATTGAATCCATACCCGGTAGTTTATCTGAAGCAGAACGTTTCACGAAATTATGTGAGCGTGAAGCGTTCTGGATCTTCACACTGGACACTCTTGCCCCTAATAGCCTCAACGAGGAGCTTGAGATACATACAATTCTCTGATTTTATGGGATATACATAACATAAAATAATCTGTTTAGTATTGCTTTTTATGTGCCTCAGTGTACCATTTACATCTAAATATAGACGTGTATTTGGTTACCCAAAAAGATAGGTTTTTATTGATAATTTCATTCTTATTTTTCTTCTTATTTTTATTATAATTTTATATTTTTGATGTATATTTTTCTATATATTTTATATATACATATATTCTCTATTCTCTCTATATAATGAAGTCTCGCATATATATATATATATATTTTTAGTATCATTTTTCTTATAAATATATATATTTGTATCACTCTATTTGATTTCACTAACCCATTACAATTTGCAATATATCTATATTATATTGTCATTTCTATTTTTATTTCTGCTTAGAATTTAAACTAAGTGACTTTGCTGTTCATTTTGGTACAATGTCCATAGCTCCCTCTTATCGCTGTAACACTGCAAATGTCAGTTTTATCACATTAGCCTTTTTAGTTTGTTTGCATTACTATGGTCTGATTTGCATATTCTTTCACTGTTAATTGAGGGTTAGTATATATGAGTCGTCTTCCTGCTCTCTCCCTATCTTTACACTTGAGAAAGGAGTGCACAGGTACCTTACGGACCTCGCGCATGCTCAGAAACGCGTTGTGTCCCCTGCACATCTGACGTCACAAGCCATCTCCACGAGCCACCTTGCAGTTCTATAGACGCCTGACACAGCCGGGTTCTCCCCCAATGTTTTGCAGCCACCACTACAGACCTTCTAGGACACGCCTGTGACAGCAGCAGTTACTTTTGTTTGCACACAGTCCCCTGAACTTCCATGTAAGTGATACTTTGTATTAAAAAAAACTCTGACTGAATGGCGCTTTTCTATTTGTTTTCTTGGTCCTGAGCTCCGTGACCGTGGACCCGATCGCCGCCGTTGTCCCGCGATCGGGTCACAAAGCTGAAGAACAGGGAGAGGTAAGTGTAAACAAACTTCTCCCCGTGCTTCCTAGTGAGACTGTCACTGATTGTCTGTTCCCTGTCATAGGGAAAGACGATCAGTGATGTCACACGCCAAGCCACGCCCCCCTACAGTAAAAAAAAACACACACAGGTCACACTTAACCCGTCTTAACCCGTCCCCGCCCCCTAGTGGTTAACCCCTTCACTGCCAGTGACATTTTTACAGTAATCAGTGCATTTTTAATCGCCATAATGTCGCAGTCACAATAAAAATTACTGCTCGCTGCCATTACTAGTAAAAATAAAATATTAATAAAAATGCCATGAAACTATCCCCTATTTTGTAGAGGCTATAACTTTTGCGCAAACCAATCAATAAACGCTTATTGCAATTTTTTACCAAAAATATGTAGAAGAATATGTATCGGCCTAAACTGAGGAAAAAAAAAATTATATATTTTTTGGGGATATTTATTATAGCAAAAAGTTAAAAATATTGTATTTTTTTCATAATTGTCGCTCTATGTTTGTTTATAGCGCAAAAAATAAAAACCGCAGAGGTGATCAAATACCACCAAAAGAAAGCTCTATTTGTGGGGAAAAAAGGACGCCAATTTGGTTTGGGAGCCACGTTGTACGATCGCGCAATTGTCAGTTAAAGCAATGCAGTGCCGAATCGCAAAAAGGGGCCTGGTCCTTTAGCTGCAAATTGGTCCGGGACTTACCGTATATACTCGAGTATAGGCCGACCCGAATATAAGCCGAGGCACCTAATTTTACCACAAACAACTGGGAAAACTTATTGACTCGAGTATAAGCCTAGGGTGAGAAATGCGCAGCTACTGTAAGTGAAAAAGAGGGTCAACGATGCCCATTTGCAGCCTCACTGAGCCCATGCAGATGGACACAGTTGACCGATTTGGGGCCCTGTATCTCGGGGTCACTTAGTGCTAGGAACCCCATCTTTAGATATGTTGTAGTGCTAATTCCACTGGGTTGGAATACAACATTTGGGGTTCCTAGCACCAAGTGTCCCCGAGATATGGGGCCCCAAATTCGGGTCAGAAAATCTCAAGCACTTTTCTGCAGCAGAGAATGACATTTTCTGAACCGAATTTGGGGCCCTGTATCTCGGGGCCACTTAGTGATAGGAACCCCATCTTTGGATATGTTGTAGTGCTAGTTCAACTGGGTTTGAATGCCAAATTTGGGGTTCCTAGCTCCAAGTTTTCCCGAGATATGGGGCCCCAAATTCGGGTCAGAAAATGTCAAGCACTTTTCTGCAGCAGAGAATGACATTTTCCGAACCGACTTTGGGGCCCCGTATCTCGGGGCCACTTAGTGCTAGGAACCCCATATTTGGATATGTTATATTGCTACGTCCACTGGGTTGGCACACCAAATTTGGGATTCCTAGACCCAAGTGGCCCCGAGATACGGGGCCCCAAAGTCGGGTCAGAATTTTTTTTTTTTGCTGCAGAAAAGTGCTTGACTCGAGTATAAGCGGAGGGGGGCACTTTCAGCACAAAAAAATGTGCTGAAAAACTCGGCTTATACTTGAGTATATACGGTAAGTGGTTTGGTGTACCCCAATGGTTGCCCTGACCTTTGCATGTTTCCTGACACCTCTGACACCCTGGGTTCAGACATTTCAGCAGTAGTAGATATAGTTCATGGACACAGACTAGGACACAGTAAACCAAATGACTCTTTACTTAAACTGATTGAAAAGTCTTGTAATACCAAACATGTTATACTTACCTGCTCTGTTCAGTGGATTTGCACAGAGCAGCCCCGATCCGCCTCTTCTCAGGCCCCTCTTTGCTGCTCCTGGCCCCTCCCTTCTTTTCAGTGCCCCCATAGCAAGCAGCTTGCTATGGGGGCACCCGAGCACCCGAGCTGAGCTGGTACCCGTGTGTCCATTCAGACACAGAGCTGTGGTTCAGCCCCACCCCCTCTCTCTCCTGAATGGCTAACTGACTTTGATTGACAGCAGCGAGAGCCAATGGTGCTGCTGCTGTGTCTCAGCCAATCAGGAGGGAGAGCCCTGGATGGTTGAGTGACTTGTGGACATCGCTGGACCGAGATGGGGCTCAGGTACGTATTGGGGGGACTGAGGGGGGCTGGTGCACACAGGAGTCTTTTTATCTTAATTCATAGAATGCATCTTCTGCCTTTACAATCAGTTTGGCAGTTATTAGCATTAACAGAAAATCATTTGAATGAAGATCAAGCCTATGGTTATGCTCTCTTTATTGAAGAACAAGTAAACTATTAATTTAGCCCTCAGTAGAACAATAGGGCAGCAAGTATGAACCAATCAAGGTCTATGGTAGAGATTGGCCAAACACCCCCCTGTTCGATTCGCAGCAGAACTTAGAACTCCCGAACTTAGAACTAACCGAACAGCAAACCCCTTTGAAGTCTATGGGACCCGAACTTGATAAACCATTACTGCTGTTAATCAGTGCCCATCAGTAATGCCCATCAGTGCCACTCATATATGCCCATCAGTGCCACCCGTCAATGCCCATCAGTGCCCACCAGTACCGCCTATCCGTGCCGCCTATCAGTGCCCAGCAGTGCCACCTATTAGTGCCCACCAGTGCCTCCTATTAGTGCCCACCAGTGCCACCTAACAGTGCCCATCAGTGCCACCTATCAGTGCCACATATCAGTGGCCATAAGTGCAGCATTTTAGTGCCTCCTCATCAGTGCCACCTAATCAGTGCCCATAAGTGTCGCCTCATCATTGCCCATAAGTGCCACCTCACCAATGCCCACCAGTTCAGCCCATCAGTGCCCATCAGTGCCGCCTCATCAGCGCACATCAGTGAAGGTGAAAAATCACTTAGTTACAAAATTTACTGACAGAAAAAAAGTAAAACACATATTTTTTTTAAATTTTTGGTCTTTTTTTTTTTGTAAAAAATAAAAAAAAACAGCAGTGACTAAATTCCACCAAAAGAAAGCTCTATTTGTGTGAAGAAAATTATAAAAAAATTGTTTGGGTACAGTGTAGCATGACCGCGCAATTGTCATTCAAATTGCGACAGCAATGAAATCTGAAAAATGGCCTGGGCAGGAAGGGGGTGCAATTGCCTGGTAGGCAAGTGGTTAACCAAAAATGTGCGTTCTATTGCATGTTTTTGCAATAAAATTAGTTTTATTATATTTTTTCCTGAAAATATGCATTCAACCACTTCAGCTCCAGGACATTTACCCCCCGCCTTCATGACCAGGCCATTTTTTTGCGATACGGCACTGCACTACTTTACTGACAATTGCGCTGTTGTGCGACGCTGTACCCAAATAAAATTGTTGTCCTTTTTTTTTTCCAACAACCAGAGCTTTCTATTGGTGGTATTTGATCACCGATTTCAGCGACAATTTAAAAAACAAAACAATATTTTTTACCTTCATCTATAAAACACATCCAATAAAAAAAAAATGAAAATCAAATTATCTTCATCAATTTAGGCCAATATGTATTCTGCTACATTTTTTTTGTAGAAAAATAAGCGTATATTGATTGGTTTGTGCAAAATATATAGCATCTACAAACTGTGATATATATATATATATATATATATATATTAGACATGTGCAATTCGTTTTGTTTTTTTTTCGTTTTTCGTTTTTTTCCGTTATTTCCGTTTGTTCGTTTTCGTACAAATGAACGAATCGTACGAATCCGAATAACGAATCGTTCGAATCGTACAAATCCGATTAACGAATCATTCGAATCGAATGAATCCGAAAAACAACGAAAATCCGAAAAAAACTAAAATTCGTACATTCGTAACTTTTTTTTTCGATTCTTAAATTTTTTTTTTTTTTTTTTCGATTTGTAACTTTTTTTTTTTTTTTTCGATTTGTAATTTTCCGTGTCTCTATTGAACAAAAAAATTCGTACATTCGTAACTTTTTTTTCGATTCGTAACTTTTTTTTTTTCAATTCGTAAATTATTAAAATGTAATAATAGCATAGACATTACATATAATTATGAATTGTGCTCCGATTACGAATCTACGAATGTTACGAATGTACGAATAAATACGAATGCGTCCGAAAATTAAACTAACGAAAAAACGAATCAACGAAAAATAACTTTTACGAATGTGCGAATCGTTACAAATACGAACACCGACGACTTACGAATGTACGAATGGTTACAAATACGAACACCGACGACTTACGAATGTACGAATGGTTACGAATACGAACACCGACGACTTAAGAATGTACGAATCGTTACGAATCCGAACACCGACGACTTACGAATGTACGAATCGTTACGAATCAACGGAAACGAAAAAAATGAAATAAAAAAAAACGATTTTTTTTTCGGAAACGAAAAAAACGAAACGAAAAAATAAATATTTTTTTGTTGTGCACATGTCTAATATATATATATATATATACAGTATAAAACAGAGATTGTCCTTATTTATTTGAAAAATGTCGGGCTCCATGGGTTGATACACCTGGTCTGTACACAACTGATTTGGTGATAAAATGGTTGTGGGGGGAGGTGAAGGTAGACATGAAGAATTATCTACTTTCTGTATAAATCTGAGGAACAACGTTCCATACAAGATCAACTACTGCTTTTGTTTTTCCAGTAAATACCGAGAATGAGGAAGCATTAAAAAAAACTAGAAAAGGTGCAATGATAAAAAGGCATTGTAGGAATGTTCACCTATGTGAACAGATATCGTTGGAGCAATCTGTATTCATAAAGGAGTGATAAATAACGTAGACTCCAGGATGAGAGAGCGAACGTCTCTCCTCTTCCTCTCGGTCCTCCTGTATGCCTCCTACGGGACGTCATGTGAGTAGATTCAGGAATATATAACTAAGACGTTTTTCTTGACAACTTCCATACAGGTGCACACAATGTACGCTGCCTTGTATATCACATACAACTCCCATTCTTAATTATATCTATCAAACTTTAATTCCTTGCTCTTAGTCCTGAAGAAGGGGCAGGGTTGCCAACCTCTCGCAGCATTTTCCACTGCCAAAACATGGGGAATTTACTGGCAGGGCATATTTATTACTGACAACCTGAAAACATACACAACTCCTATTAAAAGAAAAACAACATTTCATCCGTTTATTTCTGCCCTATAGCAGTTTTACTGCTACAGGGCATCTCTCCTGTACGGAATCTCATATATACACTATATTACCAAAAGTATTGGGACACCTGCCTTTACATGCGCTTTAATGGCATCCCAGTCTTAGTCCGTAGGGTTCAATATTGAGTTGGCCCACCCTTTGCAACTATAACAGCTTCAACTCTTCTGGGAAGGCCGTCCACAAGATTTAGGAGGGTGTCTATGGGAATGTTTCACCATTCTTCCAGAAGCGCATTTGTGAGGTCAGGCACTGATGTTGCATGAGAAGGCCTTGGTTGCAGTCTCTGCTCTAGTTTATCCCAAAGGTGTTCTATCGGGTTGAGGTCAGTTCCTCCACCGCAAACTTGCTCATCCATGTCTTTATGGACCTTGCTTTGTTCACTGGTGAGCAGTCATGTTTGAACAGGGAGCATAAAATTGTCCAAAATATCTTGGTATTAGGAGTTTCCTTCACTGGAACTAAGGAGCCAAGCCCAACCCCTGAAAAACAACCCCACACCATAACCCTGGAAACCGCCAAACCAAGACACGTCCATTGGATTGCCAGACAGAGAAGCATGATTCCTCACTCCAGAGAACACATCTCTACTGCTCTAGAGTCCAATGGTGGCGAGCTTCACACAACTGCATCTGATGCTTTGCATTGCACCTGGTGACGGAAGGCTTGGATGCAGCTGCTTGGCCATGGAAACCCATTCCATGAAGCTCTCTACGCACTGTTGTTGTGCTAATCTGCTAATGTGAAGGTCACACTAAGTTTGGAGGTCTGTAGCTATTGACTTCGCAGACAGTTGGTGACTACTGCACATTGTGAGCTTCAACATGAGCTGACCACACTCAATCATTTTACGTGGCCTACCACTTCGTGGCTGAGTTGCTGCTGTTCCCAGTTGCTTCCACTTTGTTATAATACCACTAACAGGTGACTGTGGAATATTTAGTAGCAAGGAAATTTCACGAATGAACTTATTGCACGGGTGGCAACCTTTCACGGTACCACGCTTGAATTCCCAGAGCAACTCATTCTTTCACAAATGTTTGTAGAAGCCGTCTGCATGTCTAGGTGCTTGATTATATACTCCTGTGGCCATTGAGGTGATTGGAACACCTGAATCCAATGATTTGGAGGTCTGTCCCAATACTTCTCGTAATATAGAGTACGTGATTCTGCACTTCCGCCCACCAGAGCGAGTGCGTGCCACCAGAGCACTGCTTCTGCTGTGATTACTCACAGCAGAAGCTGATCAGCAGGTGCTGGTGAACAGATGTCTTCCGCCACCTGCCGATCGTCAGGCAGAGACAAAGTTTTGGGACACCTTTAAAACTCACGCACGTTTGACCTGTCACAATGCATCTCCAGATATAAACAATCCTCCTAGCGGATACTCTGCCAGGCAGAAGACCACCTTTTAGAGCTGGAGCGAGCATTTCAGACCGACCCTTTTAAGAGACAAGGCTGCAATGGTCAAACTACAAACTAGATTAAAATAGAGGGGGAGGGTGGGACTTTAAATGAGGTGCGTGGGGTAGAGCCAGACACAACCATATACATATGTAAAAAATTATATTCTTTATTAGACCAAAGATAGGGCATGGATCAACCCATATAAACGCATAATACCACATATAAAATACAAAGTATCAACATACATATTGAGGATAATCACCAACATGACACAGAAAGTAAATATTGTACATCACAGTCCCTCAAATGGAGTAGGCATTACATTATATCAGGGTGGTAGAGCAATAAAAAACATCTATAATCATACATATGAGATGGATGCATCAAAATAAGCTCGACAATGTTTCCTGGACTTCTATCCACTCATCAGGAGCAAGTGCATCCATATACTAAAAAGGGGATAAAAAAAGATCACCATTATAGTTTGATATAGCCACAGACTGGAGGGGTGGAGGGATTAAGGATGATGATGAACAAATAAACGGCCATAACTGAAAGTACTCACATAAGAGCTGATACTAGGTCATGTGACACCACCTGCCCTTTTTAGTATATGGATGCACTTGCTCCTGATGAGTGGATAGAAGTCCACGAAATGTCGTCAAGCTTATTTTGATGCATCCATCTCATATTTATGATTCTAGATGGTTTTTATTGCTCTACCACCCTGATATAATGTAATGCCTACTCCCCCACATTTGGGGGACTGTGATGTACAATATTTACTTTCTGTGTCATGTTGGTGATTATCCTCAATATATGTTGATACTTTGTATTTTATATGCCAATGCGTTATTATGCGTTTATATGGGTTGATCCATGCCCTATCTTTGGTCTAATAAAGAATATAATTTTTTACATATGTATATGGTTGTGTCTGGCTCTACCCCACGCACCTCATCTAAAGTCCCACCCTCCCCCTCTCTTTTAAGTAACTAGGGATGGAGGCGTAATATTCCCAGTTGCCTCTCATTTAAAGTCCCAAATATTTCCTTTTTTCTTTGATACAAACTAGATTAGTGGATCATCTCCATATCGCCAAGGCTCAACAAGGCATATTCTATATTAAACAGAGACTATATGAGCATGGAGAGCGCGCGGCTCATTTACTAACTTGCCTTGCCCACCTAGACTATAAACCCCCAACAGTAGTATCTTTGAAGACTGACTCTGGTCACTTGATCAATGATCCTGACTTGGTTACAAACACATTTTCCACTTTCTTTATGTCACTCTATGCCTCAACTACTACGTATACGCCTGAGGAACTGACAAGATTCCTTAATGACATCTCCTTTTCCTCCTTAACCTCTGACCAGACTGAAATGCTGGAGGCTCCTATCTCCAGCGATGATATTGAAGAGGCCATTGCACATCTTGCCCCATCCAAGGCCCCCGGTCGGAAGGGTTACCCCTAGATCTATGAAGGAGGCTTTGATTGTGCTCATACACAAACCTGGGAAAGATCCCCAGCTCCCGGAATCCTATCGACCTATTTCACTTCTCCAGCTGGATATTAAGATATTGGCCAAGGTCCTGGCTCTCCGCTTAAACAAGGTGATCCTTAGCCTGATTCACTTTGATCAGGTCGGGTTTATGCCTGCTAAAAATACGGCCTTTAACTTTAAAAGGCTCTTCATGAACTTGCAAACCACACATGATAATGTGGGGTCTAGAGTTGTGTTGTCTTTAGACATGGCTAAGACACGGCTAACTCGGTTGAGTGGAATCAGTGCCCAACAGTACCCAACAGTTCCACCTATCAGCACCCATCAGTGTCCAGCAGTGCTGCCTATCAGTGCCACCCATAAGTACCCATCAGTGCAGCATTTCAGTGCCCATCAGTGTCGCCTATCAGTGCCCAACAGTGCCCAACAGTGCCACCCATGAGTGCCCATCAGTGATGCCTATCAATGCCCATCAGTGCTGCATATCAGTTCCACCCATCAGTGCTGCCTAAAAGTGCCCATCAGTGCCGCCTTCAAGTGCCCATTGTCAGTAACCGTCAGTGCCCATCAGTGCCACCTCATTAGTGCCGCCTTGTCAGTGCTGCCTTATCAGTGCCCATCAGTGAAGGAGAAAATTTATTTATTTACAAACAGAAACGAAAGAAAAACTTTTTCTATTTTTTTCTAAATGTTAGGCCTTTTTTTATTTGTTTAGCAAAAATAAAAAATGCAGAGGTGATCAAATACCACCAAAAGAAAGCTCTATTTGTGGGAATAAAATGATAAAAATTCTGTTTGGGTACATTGAAGCATGACCGTGCAATTGTCATTTAAACAGCGACAGTGCTGAAAGCTGAAAATTGGCTTGAGCAGGAAGGGGGTGTAAGTGCCTGGTAATGAGGTGGTTAATGATGCTTAAAGTGCAACAATAAAAATAAGTAAATCCTTTTAATATAATGCCCGGGGGTCCCCTTAGTCTGCCTGTAAAGTGGCACATCTGTAGCATGCATAGAACCTGCTGCAGCAAAAATCAGAGTCAAATCACATTTAAATTGACTCACGGCTCTCTGGCACCGGCTAATAAAATGGCATTCATGAGCATTTTTTAGCATTCATCTTTTTTTGTGGTCAGAAGAACTGCTCTTAAGCCCAGGCTCTGCTGAACTCTCACAATTTCACTCCCGCATGTCAGTTCCGATTTTGGAGGTGATTTCACAGACATTTGTGCGGGTCTCTGCACAGATGTCAATGGAAATCGCACCCTGAAATCGCACCAATGTGAACCAGGGCTGAATGTGATTTTAGGGCATTCAGACAACAACCAATAAAAAAATAGAGCAAACACCGCGCTAATACATTACCAATTAAATGTGAAAAAATCTTGAAACAATTATATCATAAAAAAATATTGTGATGAAAAATATATGTAAGTAGCAGCAGCTAAAAAAATGTGGATATACACATTAAACAGAAATAAACAATACAAAAAGCCGCGCTAAGTGACAAATAAGATAATAAATGTCCTATAACAGTATAAATTAATAAAGTCCAAGTGAAAAAGGTGACTGATAAAGAGTAGAGTTGAGCGGACACCTGGATGTTCGGGTTCGGCCGAACTTCGGAAAAAAGTCCGGGTTCGAGACCGAACTTGACCCGAACTCCGAACCCTATTGAAGTCAATGGGACCGGGACTTTTGAACACTAAAATGGCTGTAAAAAAGTCATGGAAAGGGCTAGAGGGCTGCAAATGGCAACACAATGTTGTTAAGAGCATGGCAAGTGATCTGCAAACAAATGTGGATAGGGAAATAACTTAAAATAACATAAAAAAATAAAAAATAAAAATAAAATGCTGGAGGCCCCCTTCTCAGCAGAAGAGGTACAGGAAGTCATTAAGAACCTCAGAAACTCAACGGCACGATGCCGCACATATGGTGGGAATACCCCAGAATACGCACTTTCTGGAAAAAATTATTAACTTTCATCAGGAGACTGGGTGGGAGACAATGTGAAGGAACCGGAGGCACTGTCAGCAACCCAATCTACTATCGCCTGTACTTGTCCTGGCCTCAACATTCGTACAGCCTCATTAGGCGCGCCAAAATACTGCTGCAGGCTCTGTCGCCTACTCGCACCTGAGGAAGGTGTTTCACTAGTGCGTGTAGCTGGCACAGATCGACCACGTCCTCTCCCTGCAACAGGAGCGCCACCAGCAGCACCACGACCCGGGCCACATCCCCTTTTTTATGATCTCATATTTTCAAAATTTATGATCTCTCCCTAAATGGGTGTTTTTGTCTATATCAGAATACACGTACAGTGTCTAAAGTGTTTATGAACACGCAGAAAATGCTATTGGGAAGAAAAAAACACTGCAAAATAAAAAATTTTTGCAATGTTTTTCCAATATCAGAATACACGGATAGTGTCTACAGCGTGTATGTATGAACACGCAGAAAATGCTATTGGGGAAAAAAACACAGCAAAATTAAATTTTTTTGCAATGTTTTTCCAATATCAGAATACACGGACAGTATCTAAAGCATTTATGAAAACGCAGAAAATGCTATTGGGAAAAAAAAAAACACAGCAAAATTAATTTTTTTTGCAATGTTTTTCCAATATCAGAATACACGGATAGTGTCTACAGCGTGTATGTATGAACACGCAGAAAATGCTATTGGGAAAAAAAAAACACAGCAAAATTAATTTTTTTTGCAATGTTTTTCCAATATCAGAATACACGGACAGTATCTAAAGCGTGTATGAACACGCAGAAAATGCTATTGGGGAAAAAAAAAACACAGCAAAATTTTATTTTTTTGCAATGTTTTTCCAATATCAGAATAAACGCATAGTGTCTAAAGCGTTTATGAAAATGCAGAAAATGCTATTGGGAAGAAAAAAAACACTGCAAAATTAAATTTTTTTGCAATGTTTTTCCAATATCAGAATACATGGATAGTGTCTAAAGCGTGTATGTATGAACACGCAGAAAATGCTATTGGGGAAAAAAAACACAGCACAATTATTTTTTTTTGCAATGTTTTTCCAATATCAGAATACACGGACAGTATCTAAAGCGTTTATGAAAATGCAGAAAATGCTATTGGGAAAAAAAACACCGCAAAATGTAATTTTTTTGCAATGTTTTTCCAATATCAGAATAAACGGATAGTGTCTATGTTACGCCGAGCGCTCCGGGTGTCCCCTCCATCCCGGAGCGCTCACGGCGCCCGTTGTCCTGCAGCGCCTCGGTCAGCTCCTCTGACCGCAGGTGCTGCTCTGCCGATGGGATGCGAACCTCGCGGCGGCCTCCGTCCGCCCGGGGATCGCATCTCTCTCTCCTCACCTGCCCCCGCCTGTGTCTCCCTGTGCACGCGTCCCCGCTCCCCAGGCGCGCGCGCGCAACTCGGCCATATCTTAAAGGGCCAGCGCACAAGTGATTGGTGCCTGGCCCAAATTCCTGTTACACCCAAATTCCTCATAAACCCACTTCCCCTTCCTATCCTGGCCGGATCTTGTGTTGCCTTAGTGCCCAGTGAAAGCGTTTGTGTGTTTTGCTCCTGCTTGTGTATCCAGACCCCTGCTGTTGCCCCTGACTACGAACCATTGCCACCTCAACCTTTTGCTACGTTTGACCTCGCCTCTGCCTTATCCCTGTGTACCATGCCTTTCTCAGCTGTCATTGGGGTCGAGTTGCTATTGGAGGACACGACCTGGTTGCTACCGCCGCTGCAAGTCCATCCCGCCTTCAGGCGGGCTATGGTGAAAACCAGTAGCAACATTAGAACCGGTCCTCCAATACAACCCGTGCTATCACCTCATTGACATAGGGGATCCACCTCCCATTTCCCGCCATACCCGGAGCGTAACAGTAGATCCGGCCATGGATCCCGCTGAGGTCCCGCTGCCAAGCCTCTCGGACCTGACCACGGTGGTCGCTCAACAGGGTCAGCAATTGGCGCAGTTGACTGCTATGCTGCAGCAGCTTCTGCCATCTCCACCTCTTGCTCCGGCATCTCCTCCACCGCGAGCTGCTGCCGCTAGAATCCACCTGTCTCTTCCTGACAAGTTCAATGGGGATCCCAAACTGTGCCGAGGGTTCCTATCCCAGTGTTCCCTCCATCTGGAGATGTTATCGGACCAATTCCCCACAGAGTGGTCAAAGGTGGCGTTCGTGGTCAGCCTGCTATCTGATAAGGCCCTAACCTGGGCTACACCGCTTTGGGACCGGGGCGATCCTGCCACAGCTTCAATCCCGGCCTTCTTTTCTGAAGTTCGCAGTGCCTTCGAGGAGCCAGCCCGGGCTTCCTCTGCCGAGACGGCTCTCCTGAACCTTGTCCAGGGGAATTCTTCAGTAGGCGATTACGCCATTCAGTTCCGCATCCTGGCATCTGAACTCTCTTGGAACAATGAGGCCCTCTGCGTGACCTTCAAAAAAAGCCTATCCAGTCACGTCAAAGATGTGCTGGCCGCACGAGAAATTCCTGCTACCCTGTCCGAACTCATCCAGCTGGCCACCCGCATTGACATGCGTTATTCCGAACGACGCGTAGAGCTACGCCAAGAAAGAGACTTGGTTCGCGTCAGGCGGTTTCCTCGCCTGGCTCCTCTCTTCCAGAATCCTCTGCAACCTGTTCCTGTGCCTCCCGCTGAGGAGGCTATGCAAGTGGATCGGTCTCGCCTGACCACACAAGAGAGGACTCGCTGCCGAGACCATAATCTCTGCCTGTATTGCGCCAGTCCTGACCATTTTTTAAAGGATTGCTCTATCCGCCCTCAGTGTCAGGGAAACGCTTGCACCTAGCTAACGTGGGAGAGGCGTTACTAGGTGGGGATTCCTCCTCTCCACGTCTAACTGTTCCAGTGGGGATTTCGTTGCCCAAGAAGTCCTCTTTCTCCGCTGTGGCCTTTCTGGACTCTGGTTTGGCAGGAAACTTCATTGAAGCCTCCCTCATCAACAAATTTAATGTTCCAGTTACCCGTCTCGTCAAGCCTTTTTTCATCACCTCTGTAAATGGTCAAAACCTGAACTGTATCGTGCGCTATCGCACTGAACCTCTCCTCATGAAAATTGGAGTTCTCCATCACGAAAAGATTAGCTTCTTTGTGTTACCCAACTGTACCTCTGAGATCCTTTTGGGCCTACCCTGGCTCCAGCTACATTCTCCTACCCTCGACTGGGCCTCGGGGGACATCAAAAGTTGGGGTCCCTCCTGCCACAGGCATTGCCTCAAAGCGGTGCCCACTAAACAAGTTTTCGTCGCTACCTCTCTGCCTAGTCTCCCCCAACCCTACCGGGACTTTTCCGATGTATTTTGCAAGAAACAAGCTGAGGTCCTGCCGCCACATAGACCCTTTGATTGCCCTATTGATCTTCTTCCTGGCACCACTCCGCCCCGGGGCAGGATCTACCCTCTCTCCATCCCGGAGACACAAGCTATGACAGACTACATCCAGGAAAACCTCAAAAGAGGTTTCATCCGCAAGTCTTCTTCCCCTGCTGGAGCAGGATTCTTCTTTGTCGCCAAAAAGGACGGGTCCTTACATCCCTGCATTGACTATTGTAATCTTAATGAGATCACTGTAAAAAATCGTTACCCGCTGCCCCTTATCTCTGAACTTTTCGACCGTTTGCGCGGAGCAAGAATTTTTACCAAGCTGGACCTCCGGGGCGCATATAATCTCATCCGTATCCGTAAAGGCGATGAATGGAAAACCGCCTTTAACACCCGTGATGGACACTTTGAATATCTCGTCATGCCTTTTGGTTTATGCAATGCTCCTGCGGTTTTCCAAGACTTTGTAAATGAGTTTTTTAGGGATTTGCTGTACTCTTGTGTTGTTGTCTATCTGGACGATATCCTGATTTTCTCCTCTAGCTTGGAGGTGCATCGTCTTCATGTCCGTAATAATACTATAATTATATAACTATTAATACTAGCTCAGGAACACGCAGACGAACAAGACACACATTATGAACTACCACTGAACCTCTTAGAAGCGAAGATCCTAGGTTGAGGCCAGTCAAGTTCCTCCACCCCAAACTCGCTCACCCATGTCTTTTTGGACCTTGCTTTGTGCACTGGTGCGCAGTCATGTTGGAACAGGAAGGGGCCGTCCCCAAACTGTTCCAACAAAGTTGGGAGCAGGAAATTGTCCAAAATGTCTTGGTATGCTGACGCCTTAAGAGTTCCCTTCACTGGAACTAAGGAGCCAAGCCCAACCCTTGAAAAACAATCCCACATCATTAACCCCCCACACCATAATCCCCCCTTCACCTAATGATTTTGACCAGTGCACAAAGCAAGGTGCTTTGGGGTGGAGGAACTTGAGTTGGGGGTGGAGGAACTTGACTGGCCTGCTGAGTCATGATCTCAACCCGATAGAACACCTTTGGGATGAATTAGAACAGAGACTGTGAGCCAAGGCTTCTTGTCCAACATCAGCGCTTGACCTCACAAATGTTCTTCTGGAAGAATGGTCACACTTTCCCATAGACACACTCCTAAACCTTGTGGACGGCCTTCCCAGAAGAGTTGAAGCTGTTATAGCTGCATAGGGTGGGCCAACCCAATATTGAACCTTACGGACTAAGACTGGGATGTCATTAAAGTTCATGTGCATGTAAAGGCAGGTGTCCCAATACTTATGGTAATATAGTGTATATCTTTGTGGTATTGGTGGGCACTGAACATTTCTTTCTTTGGATAATGTCTTCAGATCAATGTTTAACCATATGTTGCCTTCTCTATTATGCAGTCATGAAGAGCCCAAAAAAGTTTTTTATTTTTATATTTAAACCATAGATTTTTATTAGGCATCAAAGTATCACAGAATGAAAACTATAGAAATGGAAATATTTCCTATACATGAGGATCCATCACCGATATTTCATACAATAGTAAGTAGTATATATAATAATAAACATTGAACAGACTTCTAGCAAATTATACTTTCAGCTGACACTTATGCCGTGTACACACAGCCAGACTTTTCGACAGCAAAGGTCAGACGGAATGAATCCATCAGACAATTCGGTCATATGTGGGCTTCATCGGACCTTTGCTGTCAAAAAATCAGACGAACTTTAGATTTAGAACATGTTTCAAATCTTTCCGATGGACTCCAGTCCGGTCGAAAAATCCGTTCGTCTGTATGCTAGTCCGACGGACGAAAACCGACGCTAGGGCAGCTATTGGCTACTGGCTATGAACTTCCTTATTCTAGTCTGGTTGTACGTCATCACGTTTGAATCCGTCGGACTTTGGTGTGATTGTGTGTGGCCAAGTTCGTTTGTTCGAAAAGTCAGTCGGAAGTCCGTCAGAAAAAACGTTGGATCCAGTCTGCCGGAAAGTCCGGTCGTGTGTACATGGCATTAGGCTCCCCTGAAAGGCGTTTTTAATCCTCCATTATTGACATTATTGATATCACCCCATTTGGGCTCACACTGTGACCAGTCTCATGCTTATTACGAGCGGGAGGCCCGTAAGCACCCCAAGTTACATTGAAGCATTTTGACATAGTTACATAGTTAGTCAGGTTGAAAAAATACACAAGTCCATCCAGTTCAACCATGAATATAAATAAATAATAAAAATATCATACAATCCTATATATATATACACAATCCTTCACCCACAGTTGATCCAGAGGAAGGCGAAAAACCCCAGCAAAGCATTCTCCAATTTGCTCCAGCAGGGGAAAAAATTCCTTCCTGATCCCCCGAGAGGCAATCGGATATTCCCTGGATCAACCTTACCTATAAATGATAATATCCAGTTATATTATTATGTAAATTTAGGAAAAACTCTATGCCTATCCTCAGCCAACAGCATTGTGCCGATGCGTGAAGCTCCTGGTTGGTGATGGTGCATCTGCAGTAGTTTGCCCATCGTTGGGCAGTAGGCCCCACTTTTGGAGTAGATTTATGACTTTTTCCCCAGGGAGGATATAGAGCAAAACTCATTATTCCATCACACTGTCCTCATCCTGTATTATGGAAGGGCTGCTTTTAATTTTGTGAGATCCATTTTCACATCTTCTTTGACTTTGAGTCTAGTCCCATATAGTATGGAGAGTCCAATGTTGAACCCGGCGACATACACCTTGAAAAATCAGGATGTCATAGATGCTATCCATAGACTTTTCATGCAAAGAGGGAACCTCTAAACTTGCAATTCTGTAAAGTAGAAATACATAAACATTATGAGCCCATTTAAAATAATGTGATGTACCTGATTAGCAGAGATTTTACATTCATTTTCTACTTGCAAAATAAGTAAAAAATAATAATGTCTCAGACATTTTGGTGCAAAGTTCCAAAATTTGCATCAAATGGCCATGGTCCTAGTTAACTACTTCCCACCGAGCCTATTGTCAGGTGACGGCTGGATCGGACCTTTGTACTTCCGAGTAGACGTCATATGATGTTGCTGCGGCCCACTGCCAGTATCATGTGATCACTGTGACCAATCACAGCAGATCACAAGACAATTGTACACAATAAATGGCTTTGATTTAAGCCATTCATTGTGTACAATTGTGCTGCTAGCTGTGACTGGTCACAGTGATCACATAGTAGAGACAGGGCCAATTACAACCATCTGTATCATGTAATTAGCTGTGGCCAATCACAGCTAATCACAATAATATAAAATGCATGAATCCATTTCATTCAATAAAAATGGTTGCTTATACCGGTGAAATTTCCTGGTATAAGTAATCATAACGTGTAAAAAAAAAAAAAAAATCATGATCACTTCCCCAGAGTAGTGCAGATTTATTATGGTAGCACTGTATTGCTCTGGTACCAAATGTGTTTAAACATTAAAAAAAAAATAAAAAAAAATCAATACAATATTGAAATAAAATGAAGATGATGATGATTACTATTATTATTATTATTGTTATTAATAATAATAATAATAATAATATTAATAATATTATTATTATTATTGTTTTTGTTTTTCCATACTGTCACCAGTCAGTGTCCCTGATCACCCCCACACCAGTTATATGATGTGTATATATATATATATATATATATATATATATATATATATATATATATATATATATATATATATATATATATATATATATATATATATATATACATGTGATACATGTAAATATGTGATGTATGTTATATGATGCACTGCACTGGTGACAGTAGAAAAAATAGTTTTGATTTGGGAAGAAATGGAGCAGAATACATATTTACCTAAAATCATAAAGAAAGATTATTTATTTGCAAAATTGTATAACAGATACAAAGAAAAACACTTTTTTTGTGTGACAGCGCTGAAGGCTGAAAACTGGCCTGGGCAGGAGGGGGGAGTGGTCTGTATTGACGGGGTTACATTCTTTTATGTCTCATCTATAATAATTGTAGAACGAAACTTCCCCTGACCTGATATGACACATGAGAATTGTGGCCGCCAAAGCAGTGAGAAGTCCAGAACATGAATATTGGGGGATCTGGATTCACCTTATCAGTAGTCCATGGTTAAAAAAGGTCAACTGATTTCATATGAAGCACAATAATCCTCAACAAAAATAATCTTATTTGGGGGAATTGCCAGTTTAGGACCCACATGCAAAAAGTCTAATGAATAAAAAAAAAAAATCTACTGCTCAACCTCATATTATCTGTGGAATGTAATTAAGGCCATAAAGGGCAACTCGTCTCAAATGTATTTTGAATGTAATTATCAGAGCTCTCACCTGAGAACACCAGGCTAAAAAATTTGAACCAAGTAATCCAGGGCTGGGGAACATTCCTCAAGAAGCCATCAATCGTCTTTTAAACCCTGTGCTTAAAACAAAATAATTTATAATAAAATAAATAAATAATAAATACATTTTTCATGGAAAACCAGGACCATGCTAATTCTTATTATATTAAATACAGTTGTTTCAAATCATTTCACGTGTCATTAGGGATGAGCCGAACACCCCCCGATTCGGGTCGCAGTAGAACATGCGAACAGGCAAAAAATATGTTCGAACACGCAAACAGGAATGATAAAAAGTGATCATTTTAAAGGCTTATATGCAAGTTATTGTCATAAAAAGTGTTTGGGGACCCGGGTCCTGCCCCAGGGGACATGTATCAATGCAAAAAAATGTTTCAAAAACGTTTTTTTGGGAGCAGTGATTTAAATAATGCTTAAGGTGAAACAATAAAATTGAAATATTCCTTTAAATTTAGTAGCTGGGGGTGTCTATAGTATGCCTGTAAATTAGCACATTTTTCCTGTGTTTAGAACTGTCCGAGAGCTAAATTAAATTTCTAAAGGAAAAAAAGTCATTTAAAACTACTCATGGCTATAATGAATTGTTAGAAATATGTTGGTATGGCCTCTATATTAGATATCAAGAGAATGGGGGTGGGTATCATAATCCTAGGCAATTAATGTAAAAGGATAAAATATCACATATAATGAATTGTTGGTCCCGGCAATACACATAAAAGTCATTGAAAAAAACAGCATGGAATTCCCCCACAGTCCATTACCAGGCCCTTCGGGTCAGAGGGGGCGGGGTCACCCGTTTACAGAAACGGGTGTCCATGCCCCCTCTGATACCAGGGGGAAGCCACAGGGAAGTCCCCGTGCATCAGAGGGGGTGGGGTCACCGGGTGGCCCTGCCCTCAGTTATATAAGAACTGTCACAAGAACAGAAGCGTCACACAGTGGGAGCTTCCCATTGAGGTGGATTGTCCGGAGGATGAATCGGGGAAGAAGAAGCCGGAGGAAGATGCCGGAGTAAGATCGAGAAGACCGGAGGAAGAAGCAGAGCACTGTTAAAGTCTATGGGACACCAACATGAATAATCGAAAGCGCTCATTTTAAAGGCTTATTTGCAAGTTATTGTCATAAAAAGTGTTTGGGGACCCGGGTCCTGCATTAAGGGACATGTATTGACGCCCGGGAAAGCCATAGGGAAGTCTCTGTGCGTCAGAGGGGGTGGGGTCACCCGGGAACATCACAGTGTGGCCCCCCCGCCCACAGTTATAAAAGAACTGTCAAAGCGAAGACGCGTCATATGGCGGAAGCCTCCCATGGAGGCGGGTCGGTCACGTTTTTTTTCTTTTTCAGTCTGTCGGCGGAGCAAGAGAAGAAGACTTTGTGGGACAGTTTTTTTTTTTTTTTTATTTTTTTAATAAAGGACTTTTCCCAAGCCTTACCTTGTAATTTTTACCATTTTGACACTTTTTTTGTGAAATGGTAGGGGTACATTTGTACCCGTTACCATTTCACACAGGGGGGAGGCTGGGATCCCCTTGTTAAAGGGGGCTTCCAGATTCCGATAAGCCCCCCACCCGCAGATCCGCAAAACCACTGGGCAAGGGTTGTGGATGTGAGGCCCTTGTCCTCATCAACATGGGGACAAGGTGCTTTGGGGGGTTACTCCAAAGCACCGTCCCCATGTTGAGGGCATGTGGCTCTCTCATCCCCCTTCTTTTCCTGCGGCCTGCCAGGTAAGGGTCTGGAATGGAATTTGGGGGGACCCCCACGCAATTTTTTTTAAAATTTTGGTTTGGGGGTTCCCCTTAATATTCATACCAGACCCAAAGGGACTGGTAATGGACTGGAGAGATCCCATGTCATTTTTTTCAATGACTTCTTTTATCTGTATTGCCGGGACCGACAATTCATTGTAGCCGCTATTACTTTTAAATGACTTTTTTTCCTTTAGAAATGTCATTTTGCTCTCGGACTGTTCTAAACACGGGAAACATGCACCACTTTACAGGCATACTATAGACACCCCACAGGTACGAAATTTAAAGGAATATTTCACTTTTATTGTTTCACTTTAAGCATTATTAAAATCACAGCTCCCGAAAAAACAGACGTTTTTAAAACTTTTTTTGCATTGATACATGTCCCCTGGGGCAGGACCCGGGTCCCCAAACACTTTTTTATGACAATAACTTCCATATAAGCCTTTAAAATTAGCACTTTTGATTTCTCCCATAGACATTTAAAGGGTGTTCCGCGGCTTTCAAATTTGCTGCAAACACCCCAAATTGTTCGCTATTCGGCGAACAGGCGAACAGGCAATGTTGGGCTCATTACGAATTACATGTTGATTATTTTTAATTTAAAAAAACAAGACTTTACTAACACTTTAAAGTGGTATTAAACCCAAAAGCAAACATTTATTATGTGGCAGCTTACCAATTTCTAGCTGTGATGGCTGCATTTGTTTTGTATTTTAGGCTTTTTTGTCCTGTTTTCATCTTGTAATCCAACTAGCAAGTCTGATGTTTTTCAGAAGCACAAGCTCTCCAGCAGAATGTATCAGGTTTACAGAGATGAGAACAGCGGCCCAACGCTGACATTGAACACCAATGCATTTGGCAGACATGGGGACATTTTGTAGCTAAATTCCAGAAACATATTTATAGTGATTTCCTCCATTAATAGTGATGTAAATAAAACGTTCAATGTTTATTTTTCAAGTATGTAAATAGAATACAATTTCTATAAAAATATAAAAAAAAAACTTCAATCAGCACTTTATTCTCACTTTAAGTACTTTAATTATCCTCTTACCTCTGTCCATAGGAATGGGAAATGATGACTCCTTCTTTATTACACTTTTATAGAAATAAAACCTTTTTTGTGACTGTTTATTTTCGCAGTGATATAAAGATTATTCTTATGTCCCCAATGAGCACATCAGATGCACAATACAACTCTTTCTGTATAAATTCTTCACATAATGAGCCCTAGAGCTTGGAAAGAAAAGTAAGGACACCCCCACACATCACAGACCACCCCAACACCACATTTCCATATCACTTCCTTCTAAAACATTTCATCTGATAATCATTTCTAAACATTTCATCACAAAATATGTACTTGGCAGACACTGCCATTTATTTCTTAATTATACATTTTACAAACACCCAGATGAAAGCCGAAGAATGGCCAAAAAGTATTTTAGATTTTATTAGACGCTTGTTTAATTTGCTGCTTGCTCGGATTTCTAAGCGTACGCACACGCAATTAGCGATTGGGAAAATACAGTCATATCATTGTTTTTTTAATAAATATTTTTTATCATGTTACATATAATGTTTTTTTTTTTCTGAAATGAATTGTGGAGAAAGTTTTATAATGTTTTTGTAGATGTTGTAGATGTTTTGTAGATGTTGTGCATTTATTCAAATATACTCCATGGTGTGTAAAGTAGAACATATTATAACTGTAAAGGTTGGTGTAAGGCAATCATTATTTTATGTAGCAATTATGTGTTCTTAAATGCATGTATAATGTTTTTTTTTTTTTTTTATATGCCATATATTTGTTTCAAAATAATTTAATTATAGTTTATATATTAATTGTATTTAAATACTGTAGAGTTAAATAGTTTAATACTTACATTGATCTGTTAGTAAATAATGCTTATATTACTTACATTCTTCTTCCTCTTCTTCTGCTTTCTCTTCTTCTTATTTAGCAAAATTATCATGGTACATTATCATCACCATTATAACTATTTTTTTTATTCTAATTCAATTAAAAATTTTAATTTAATTAAAAATTAAAAGCATTTTAACTTTTTTGGAAAAATAATATCAGAATTACCATGCATTTCTAAAATTAGGTTTGCAGTTTCTTAAATCTTATATATAAATTTCTAAGCGTACGCACGTGCAATTCATGATTGCGAAAATACATTCATACCATTGTTTGGTAATAAATATATTTTATCATGCTACATATAATGCTTTTTTTTCTGAAATGAATTGTGGAGAAAGTTTTATAATGTTTTTGTAGATGTTGTAGATGTTTTGTAGATGTTGTGTGTTTATTCAAATGTACTGCGCAGTGTGTAAAGTAGAACATCTTATAATTGTAAATGCTGGTGTAAGGCAATCATTATTTATGTAGCAACTATGTGTTGTTAAATGCATGTATAATGTTATATATATATATATATATATATATATATTTGCTTCAAAATAATTTAATAATAGTTCATATTTTAATTGTATTTAAATACTGTAGAATTAAATAGTTTAATACTTACATTGATCTGTTAGTAAATAATACTTATATTACTTACATTCTTCTTCCTCGTCTTCTGCTTTCTCTTATTATTATTATTTAGCAAAATTATCATTGTGCATTATCATCACCATTATAACTATTTTTTTTAATTCTAATTCAATTAACAATTTTAATTGAATTAAAAATTAAAAGCAGTTTAACTTTTTTGGAAAAATAATACCAGAATTACCATGCATTTCTAAAAGTAGGTTTGTAGTTTCTTAAATCTAATATATATAAATCACAAATAAACCCAAAGAATGCTGAGATGTTTTTTTGTTGAATGCATTTATGTTTATGTATCCAGCCATTTCTAAAATTTAGATTTATATTTTCTTGAATTTTCTATATATTGTGCATCATAAATCACAAATAAACCATACATCGTCGCCAAAGAATGTTAAGATGTTTCTTTTTGAATGCATTTATGTTTAGTACTAGGTGAGAAATTGCACATATTTCAAATAAAATATAATACATATAAAAATATAATGCATGTATTACTTACATTCTTCTTCCTCTTCTTCTGCCTTTTCTTAATATTATTATTTATCAAAATAATCATTGTCCATTATCATCACCATTATTACCACATTTGTATCCTAATTCAATGAACAGTTTTCATAATAAAAATAAAATGCATTTTAACTTTTTGGGAAAAATCATACCAGAATTATCCTGCGATATCTAACCAGCCATTTCTAAAATTTGGATTTGTATTTTCTTGAATTTTCTATATATTGTGCATTGTAAATCATCAATAAATCATACATTGTCGCCAAAGAATGCTAAGATGTTTCTTTTTGAATGCATTTATGTTTAGTACTTGGTAAGAAATTGCACATATTTGTAAATAAAATATAATACTTATAAAAAGATAATGTATATATTACTTACATTCTTCTTCTTCCTCTTCTTCTTCTGCTTTTTAATACTATTATTCTTTATCAAAATTATCATAATCCATTATCTTTATCATCACCATTATCGCATTTTTAAAATATAATTCAATTAACAATTTTAATTTAATAAAAATGAAAAGCTATTTAACTTTTTGGAAGAATTATACTAGAATTACCATGCATTATGTAACCAGCCATTGTAAAAATTACTATGTATATTTTCTTGAATTTTCTATATACGGTACATTGTAAATCATCAATAAACCATACAGTGTTTCCAAATAATGCTGAGATGTTTCTTTTTGAATGCATTTATGTTTAGTACTTGGCACTTGGTATTGCACATATTTGTAATAAAATCTAATACTTATAGAAAGATAAAATATTACCATCAATATACAGAGCACCCGATGTTAAATTGGCGATGTCCATACCGCTGTCCACTATTGCGGGATTTGTTTGGGAACAATTCTGTAAATGATATAAAAGGGTAGATGTGTAAAGCGGACACACACATTTTTTTTATGTATTTGTCAGCGTGTCAAAAGCCAACTTACCGGACTGCATGTCCCCAATGTTGTATCACACAAGATTATCTGACAGTCTATAGAATATTTGCCGTAATTTCCAGCAAACTTGGTCATATTAAGAGAGAAACGTCCTTGCAGGGAGACTCCATTCCCTTCCACATGTAGCGTAGAGTTACTGAGAACAGGGCAGCTGTTGAAAGACAAAAATGACAATACCAACAAACAGTCAGCTAAAATACATCTACTGTGCCTTGCAAAAGTATTCACCCCCTTGGCATTTTTCGCGTTTTGTTGCCTCACAACTTGGAATTAACATGGATTGTTTGAAGATTTGCATCATTTCATTTACAGAACACGCCCACAACTTTGAAGATGTTTTTTTTTATTATTGTGAAGCAAACAACAAATAGGACAAAATAACTGAAAAAGTCAATGGTCATAACTAGTCACCCCCCTAAAGTCAATACTTTGTAGAGCCACCTTTTGCGGCTATCACAGCTCCAAGTCACTTTGGATAAATCTCTGTGAGTCTTGCCACATCTTACCACTGGGATTTTTGCCCATTCCTCCTTGCAAAACTGCTCCAGCTCCTTCAAGTTGGATGGTTTGCGCTTGTGAACAGCAATCTTTAAGTCTGACCACAGATTTTCTATTGGATTGAGGTCTGGGCTTTGACTAGGCCATTCCAACACATTTACATGTTTCCCCCTTAAACCACTCAAGTGTTGCTTTAGCAGTGTGTTTGGGGTCATTGTCCTGCTGGAAGGTGAACCTTCCGTCCTAGCCTCAAATCACACACAGAGTTTTGCTCAAGAATATCCCTATATTTAGCACCATCTATCTTTCCCTCAACTCTGACCAGTTTCCCAGTCCTGACTGCTGAAAAACATCCCCACAGCATGATGCGTCCACCACCATGTTTCACCGTGGGGATGGTGTTCATTGGGTGATGTGATGTGTTGGGTTTGTGCCAGACATAGCCTTTTATTTGATGGCCAATAAGTTCAATTTTAGACTCATCAGACCAGAGCACCTTCCTCCATACATCAGAGCAGAGCACCTTCCTCCATCCATCAGACCAGAGCACCTTCCTCCATACATTTTGGGAGTCTCCCACAGTCTCCCACGTGTCTTTTCCCAAACTCAAAATGTGTCATTTTGTTTTTTGCTGAAAGTAATGTCTTTCTTCTGGCCACTCTGCCATAAAGCACAACTCTAAGGAGCGTACAGACTTATTGTTGTCCTATGTACAGATACTCCAGTCTCTGCTGTGGAACTCTGCAGCTCCTCCAGGGTTACCTTAGGTCTCTCTGCTGCCTCTCTGATTAATGCCCTCCTTGCCCGGTCCGTGAGTTTTGGTGTGCGGCCGTCTCTTGGCAGGTTTGCTGTTGGGCCATGTTCTTTCCATTTGGTTATGATAGATTTGATGGGGCTCCTAGGGATCATCAAAGATCTGGATATTTTTTTATAACCCAACCCTGACTTGTACTTCTCAACAACATTGTCCCTTCCTTGTTTGGAGAGCTCCTTGGTCTTCATGGCAGTGTTTGGTTAGTGGTGCCTCTTACTTAAGCCCCATACACACGCGCGGCTTATCCGAGGACCAGGTCGGTCGGATCCTGTCCGTCGTACTTTGTCCGATGTTGTTGCTGCGTACACACGGTCGGACAACGTTGTCGGAATTTTCGGTCTGCAAGAACATCGTGGCGTAAGTCGTCTTCCACGAGACTAGAAAAGGGAAGTTTAGCACCACGTCAGGCACCCGTTGGGCTCCTTCTGCTGATCCCGTGTTTATCGCGAGTTAGTCGAAGTTTGGGGACTTACGATTCGCGCTTCTCAGTTTTCTGACTCAGATCGTTACTGCTCTTCAGTTTGTGCTTGTCGTGCGTATCTGTTTATTAGTGCGTGTAGTCAGTTCGCATTTGTTGGTCATTGCGGCCTATATCTTGATATAGGACGCTTTTGATTTTCACTGCTTATTGTCTGCTCGTTTCTGGTATTCATTTCGTTCTTCCAGGCCTTGCTGTTTATCGGTGCTTTCTGTTTGTCCGTTCTGACCAGCCGACCGTTTGTGAGCTTGTGAGCGATGTTTCCCGTATGTACTCGTCGCCGAGTTCGTGCTGTACGCAGAATTGGTGTCGGGCTTTTAGCTTTGACCCAAGACCTGTCCATGAACAGAGTGACGAGGAGTATGTGGACCAAGAATTGGTTGCTTCAGCGTGATCAGTTCTCGCACATGCCTTTGCTTCGTGAGATCCGGGAGAATAATCCTGATGATTTCAGGAACTTTCTCCGGATGACGGACCCCGATTTTCACCTTCTTTTGGCTTTGTTGACCCCTTTTATCAGCCGGCAGGATACCTGCATGAGACAAGCCATCACTCCGGAGCAGAGGCTTGTTGCCACGTTGAGGTACTTGGCGACAGGGAGAAGCCTTCAAGATTTGAAGTTCTCTTCAGGTATCTCTCCCCAGGCCCTGGGAATCATTATTCCAGAGACCTGTTCTGCCATCATCGAGGTCCTTCAGGAGGACTATATTAAGGTAACATTTCTACTTTACTATTCCCTTCTATGTATGCTCTGTTTGCTAATGACTTGTATTTTTGTCCTCCTTCCAGAATTACCATGCTTGCAATATGTTCTAATATGTTCTAATATGCTGTGCCCCTTTTCTCCTTCATGCATTTTTCCCTTCACTTACCTCCCCAGCATGCTCTTCTGGCCCAATAGACACCTATGGCCTAGTCCCTTAAGCAATGTATTTTGTGTGCTGCATAGTATTGTTTTCCCCCAAACACCCCCTAAAACATGCACCAATGTTTGCTGTGTGTTTTACTTCATGTAGAGCCCCCTTTTTTTTGGGGGGGGGGGGCAAACTCATTAGGAACCCCCTCCCCAACTGCTCTGTCAGATGGTACCAATCCTCTATCTGCTGGCTTTCCCAAGGTCAATACACACTATATACCTACCTCTTTATAGTGGGCATCTTTAGGGATGAATTCTGCAAAGCATGTAGTGCAAGGGGCTGCCTCCATACTTTCCATTTCCTATTTTTTTGTGTTCTTTCCCTCCTATTAGCTTGCTTGGTAATTTCAGAATGTGCTTTCCTTTTTTTTGGGGGGGGGGGGTTTGAAATGTTATTTTATCTTTCCTGGGGGCTGCCAATAGTGTTAAGTACAGAGGGTCTGGCCAAACTAGCACACATTATTGAGCCATTTGGCAATCAATGAAGTGCAGAGGGTTACCTGCCCAACCCCCCCCCCCCAAAACCCTAGTTATTGCCAATGGCCCATCAGAGGTGGGGGGATTGATGGGGGGTGAGTAATCTGCGAAGGGGACCCTCTACCTTTATGTGCAAATACTTTCCAGTCTAAAATGTTAAAGTATGCTCTTGTTCCAAGCTGTTGATTGTCTAATCTGCTTGCAATGTTTCTGTGCAAAGTGACTAATTATTTTTTATTGTTTCACTCCACAGTTCCCTTCCACGCCACAGGAATGGCAGACTGTGGCCTCCCACTTTGCCAGCCGTTGGGACTTTCCTAACTGCGGAGGGGCAATTGATGGGAAACACGTCCGCATCGTCCCACCGCCCAACTCGGGGTCCTACTATTATAATTACAAGGGGTTTAATAGTGTAGTGATGTTGGCGGTGGTGTCGGCGACATACGATTTTTTGTATGTGGACGTGGGGATGAACGGCCGGATCTCGGATGGTGGTGCCATTGCGCACACGGAGTTCTACTGGTGTCTCCAAAGTGGCAGTCTGTGCTTGCCACCTCCAGAGGAGAATGCTGAAGGACTCCCCTTCGTCTTTGTTGCAGATGAATCGTTTGCGTTGACTCCCCAACTGATGAGGCCCTTCCTGATGAGGACCCTCACCCCAGACCAGAGGGTCTTCAACTACAGGCTGTCCAGAGCCCGAAGAGTGGTGGAGAACACCTTTGGCATCCTGGCCAGCCGCTTCCGCCTGTTCTTGACGGCTATTAACTTGGCGGAATACAAACTGAACCACATAGTTCTTGCCTGTTGCATATTGCACAACTTCCTCAAAAGACATAACAGCAACTATGTGGTGACCGTTGGCCCAGATGTGGAGGGCCCTTCCAATGCCGACCTCACAGCCCTTCAAACGGCACGTCCAGGCTTGCCCCCCCTAAATGCCTGCGCGGTCCGCGAGCAATATATGGACTACTTTGTGGGTAGGGGGGCCATTGCTCTGCCTGACGTTGTGTGAGAGGCATTTTTAAATAAATATCTTTTTTCAACCAACCTAGGATTTCTTGTCATTTCCATATTATTGCTTATTTGACCTTGAAATTTTTTCCCTTTGGCTTCGACAGTGGGAATGCACTTTCTGGGCAAAGGAGGTAACAGTCTCTTCTTCCCAAAAAGATTCTTCTCATGTTGTTTGTTTGATACCTAATCTTTGGTCTAGAGAAGGTTTGTAGTGCATAACTCACACCCAAAATACTCCTTTTCATCACCATGACAGAAATGTGTGTATTACCAAAAATGGTGTGCTACGTGTTTTCGTACAAATCACTGTGGGTGTCATTTACATAAGTCAAATCCACTATGCTCTACAAGTGCAGTGCAAAAGTGTCCTGGAAAAGAAACTTACAGTGCAAATTGGACTTGCCTTTAGTAAATAACACCCATTGCCCCCAAATCCTTTACATTTGACATACATAATGCTTTTTTGTTTTTAAATAAGGAAGCCACACATTTAGAAAATTACAAAAGTTTACTTGCAACACATTCACAAGTGCGTTTACAAACTTCTTGCCAAAAATGACAACATCTTGGTTATTTACAACATTGTTTACAAACATTCCGCATTTGCTAAAACCAGGCATGGAGCAAAACAGAACCTAGGAACTCTGAAAGTTCAACTTTCTAAAGTGAAGACAAGATCAGACATGACTATATGTTCAAAGTGTGTTTGATCTTGCCTTCATCACATGGGGGGTCACCCCTGGAAAGTGGAAATTTCGAACATGCACACAATTTGGGTCTGAAAATGGTCATTAGATGGTAAAACACATGCCTAGAATCTTCAAAAGTGCCATTTTCCATCATGGGGATGAATGGACGTTTTTTGGGGGGTGCAACCCCTTCACCACAACCACTTTAGTAGTTTGTAAAGTGGTTGCACCCCCAAAAAAAACGTTGTCATTCATCCACCATGATGGGAGCTAGCACATGTGGACACAATGTGTGCATGTTCCAAATTTCACACAGTTATTAACTTGCAAATGTGTTCAGAAGCTGGCACAAATGTGTGTTAATTACTTGGTGCGTTTTCAGATTTTTCCTAAAACATCAATGATGTTCTTCAATTTTTGTTGAACATCATTGATGTTTTGCTTTATGTCATCTAGATCTCGATTGCAGACCATTATCTCCCGATGAGTACGTGGGCACTCTCTGTGGTAAAGTGCGTTTTTTCTTCCACAACATCCACATCACCTAAAAACACAAAAAAACAAAAAAAAAAGGTCTTGGAAATGAGGCAGCCATACATTAATTAGCTTACCAGTAGCTGTGTTCTCCCACACTCACCTGTTGTGGTGACAAGTTCTCCAATTTCTATGATCTCTCCTTCCTCCTCCTCCTCCTCTGCTTCTGGTCTTTCCCCTTCTTTGGGAGGTGTTGGTTTTGGGGTTTCCTCAGACGTCCCGAGTTTTCGCTCCCCTATGAGAATGTACAAAAGGAAGATTTAGCAACACAATCTATTGAGGGCAGAAATAGGAAATGACAAACATTGCTTGAAAGTGAGGGACAATATTTTTGGTTGTCCAGTTACAAATGACAACAACATGAATGTAGTCACTTTGTAAAGGTCATAAACTTAGAGCTTTTTGGTCGACGTTTGGGTGATGGAGACCCCCCTCTAGTATCCACTGGAGCACATGTGTGGAAAAGCCTAATAAAAAGTGGGTTTGGGTGTCCCAGCACTAGTGCTCTAGAGTCCAGATGGGTAAACAGCTACTGGGTGACCTCTCCTTTACATTGAATAAATTGGCTTTATATTCTTGATGACATTTCTAATGAGAACAAACTTCCTTTCTCCAAAAAAACACCAAACCTCGTATTATAAGTGGCCGAACGATCGAGGTTGAGTACGATCGAATGGACACACACACACACACGAACATGACAGTGGCACAAAGATCGAGGTTGAGTACAATCGAATGCACAGACGAACCTGAAAGTGGCCATTTTGGAATTATCACGTACCTTACAGTGGAGTCCGGATGCTGGGGATGGCCTCGTGCACGGTTCTGGTCCAAGCACCCCTGGTGGTGGGAACAGGGAGTGCTGGGGCACAAAAGGGTGCAAGTGCCTGCGGCTGGTAGACTGGTGCTTGGAAGGACTGGTTCCTCTGGAGAGCTGGTGCACACGTTGGTATCCAAGGCTGTGCAGGAACGGCCGAACAGATGGGTGAAGGCACTGCGAGGTCAAGACGGAAACAGGTCGGCAACTGGCTGGCAAACAAGGTACAAGGCAGATGGCAAGTCCGTGGTCAAGGCAGGCAATAGGTTGGCAACAGGCTGGCAAACAAGGTACAAGGCAGATGGCAAGTCCGTGGTCAAGGCAGGCAATAGGTAGGCAACAGGTAAGTGATAAAGTACCGAATCAGAGAGCAGAGCCGTAGTCCAGAGATCCAAGCTGAGGTCAAACCAAAGGGAGCAGTCAGTAAGCGGGGTCAATCCAGGAAGGGAAACAGGAAAACCAGGTGAATCAGGACCAAGGTAGGCAGGAACTTCAGGCAGGTATTCAGGAGATAAGCCTGAAGACGATCCAGCACTGACACCATGTGAAGGCCCTGTTTATATAGGGCGCCTTGTGCTGGGATTGGTGGAGGCACGGGTCCGTGCGTGATTACGCGCACACGTTCGTGCTGACGTGGAAGTGCGTGCCCTCGTTCGTATTGACAAACGAGGGCGCGCACAGGTCAGCGTTGGTACGCGGGTACGCCCGCACGTTCGGTTTCGTTGAGAAGGCTGCGCATGGGTATTGGCGTTTGCCGAACGGAGATTAACCCCTACTGGACGAGGACGGGCATGGAACGCGTGAGTTCTCTGACATTGCCCCCTCCTTAGGGGCAGCCTCCGGATGCCTCTTTGAAACGAACCCTGGGAGCGGGAACGATGAAAAGCCTGTATAAGTCTCTGGGCATGGAGATTTGTTCTTGGTTCCCAGGAATTTTCTTCTGGGCCAAAACCTTTCCATTTAATTAAATATTGGTCCTCACCTTGCCGTTTTCTGTGATCCAGGATAGCTTCAATTTCAAATTCTTCTTCCCCATTTACTCGGATAGCTTCTGGAGGTCCTACTTCACGATCTGGAAAGGAATTTGGAACATCAGGTTTAAGTAGGGAGACATGAAATACCGGATGTATCCTGAATGAGGCAGGGAGTTCAAGTTCATAGGCCACTGGGTTGACCTTTCTCTTGACAGGGAAAGGGCCCAAGTATCTAGGTCCCAATTTCTTGGAGGGGCATGCTAGTTTTAAATTTGTAGTAGATAGCCACACACGATCTCCTACCTCCAAGTTCAATTCTCCCCTTCTCTTTTTGTCGAAGTATTTTTTATCATCCTCCTGTGCCTTAGCAATAGTTTCCCTGAGCATCTGGTTGTTGGAGGAAAGGAAATCCAGTCTATCCTGAACAGCTGGTACAGAGGATTCGGGCACAAGTGTGGGTAGAAAGGAGGGATGAAATCCGTAGTTGGAGAAGAATGGTGATTGGTTTGTGGTGGAGTGGATGGAATTGTTAAAAGCAAATTCTGCCAAGGGAAGCAGTGAAGCCCAATTCTCTTGGGAAAACGAGGAGAAGCAACGTAGGTATTGTTCCAACGTTTGGTTAGTACGTTCGGTCTGCCCGTTGGTCTGTGGATGGTAAGCAGAAGAGAGACTACATTTAATACCTAGTGCCTTGCATAATGACCTCCAAAACTTGGACGTGAATTGCACTCCACGGTCAGAGACGATGTCACTGGGAATTCCATGGAGTCTGACGATTTCTTTAATGAAGATCCTGGCGGTTTCAATTGCTGAGGGTGTCCCTTTCATGGGAATGAAATGTGCCATCCGAGAAAAGCGGTCTACCACCACAAAGATGGAAGAGAATCCTTCAGAGGGGGGAAGCTCCACAATAAAATCCATGGCAATTCTATCCCATGGCCTCTCGGGGATGGACAGTGGTTTCAGCAGGCCCCATGATTTATTTTTACTGCTTTTATTTCTGAGACAAATTAGACAAGAGTTAACATAATTCCTGCAGTCCTTGGCCAGATTTGGCCACCAAAAGTGTCTCTGAATTAGATCCATAGTCTTGTGGCCCCCAAAGTGACCCGCCAGAGGATAGTCATGGCAGGCCTGTAAGACAGTGGTGCGTAGGTCTTGAGGGATGAAGATTTTATTGTTGAGCCAAAAAACCCCATCCTTCTCCTGAAGGTTGATGCCCGGAGGTAATTGTGTTCCCACGGATGTCTGGCGGAGCTGGGTCATGAAACTGGATTGAGTCAGGAGAAAATTCCCTGCTTGCAGGATAGTATCCGGTGGAGACGGGGTTTCAATTTCTGTGAACATTCGGGATAAGGCATCGGGTTTAACGTTTTTAGATCCAGGGCGATAAGTAATATGAAAATTAAAACGGGAAAAGAAAAGAGCCCATCTGGCCTGTCGGGGTCTAAGACGTCTGGCAGTTCTGAGGTATTCTAAATTTTTGTGATCTGTGAAGATCAGTATCGGATGTGTTGCCCCTTCCAGGAGATACCGCCATTCTTCTAGGGCTAGCTTTATTGCTAGGAGTTCTCGGTCACCTACGTCATAGTTCTTTTCTGATACACCTAGTTTCCTGGAAAAGAAAGCCACCGGGTGCATTAGAGACTTGGGTCCTTGGCGTTGAGACAAGATGGCTCCTACCGCACTCTCCGAAGCATCGACCTCCAGAGTGTAGGGTAATGCAGGGTCAGGGTGTTTTAGTACTGGAGCGGAGGTGAATGCCCTTTTTAATTGGTCGAAGGCGGCTTGGGCCGCTGAAGTCCACTGGAAGCGGCTTTGCTTCTTGGTGAGCTGAGTGATCGGAGCGATGATCTTGGAGAAGTTCCTGATAAATTTTCTATAAAAATTTGAGAACCCAACAAAACGTTGTACCCCCTTTTTGTCATTTGGGGGCGGCCAGGACATGATGGCAGAGACCTTCTGGGGATCCATGGCTACGCCCCCAGTTGATATAACCAGGCCGAGGAAGTGAATAGTCTGGCGTTCGAATTCGCATTTTTCGGCCTTTGCGTAAAGTCCATGTTGCCTTAATCTGCCCAGAACTTGTTTGACATGATCACGATGAATTTCTAGAGAGGTGGAGAATATCAGGATATCGTCCAGGTAAACGATTACAAAGGAATCTAGAAAGTCTCTGAAAATATTATTAACAAAATGCTGAAAAGTGGCCGGGGCGTTGCATAGTCCAAATGGCATGACTAAATATTCGAAGTGGCCAAAACGCGTCCGGAATGCTGTCTTCCATTCGTCACCCTTGCGTATTCTGATCAGGTTATAGGCCCCACGTAGGTCCAACTTCGTAAATATTTTTGCTGAGCGGAGTCTCTGAAATAATTCCGGGACTAGTGGGAGTGGGTACCGATTCTTAATTGTCACTTTATTCAGGTCCCTGTAGTCCACACATGGGCGGAGCGAGTGATCTCTTTTTTCCACAAAGAATATTCCGGCTCCTGCTGGGGAGGAGGAATGCCTGATGAATCCCTTTTTGAGATTCTCATCGATGTACTCCTTGAGAACCAGGAGTTCAGGTTCAGACAGGGGAAAGATCCGCCCGAAAGGGATTTCGGCCCCAGGTAGTAACTCAATCGGGCAGTCGTAGACCCGATGGGGAGGAAGGGTGTCCGCTTTCTGTTTATCGAACACGTCCAGGAAGTTGTGGTACACTGGTGGCACCAACTCTTTGAATTCAGAGTCCGTTCTTAGGCACCCAATGACTGGTGGAATCTGGAAGGATTTAAGACAGTTCTGTAAACAGTAGGAGGACTGAAAAGTCACCTCACCGGTGACCCAGTTGACCTGGGGATTGTGGGCCTGTAGCCAAGGCATTCCTAGGATGACAGGAAACAAAGGTGAGGAGATGACATCTAGACGGAGTAGCTCCTGGTGACCTGGTGGGATACTGGTGAACAGGGGTTGTGTTTCCAGGGTGATAGGCCCGGACTTGATATTTGACCCATCTGCTAGCCGTATGGAGAGCTGATGCTGCTTAGGTGTCAAAGGGATGTTATGTTGTAGAGCGAAGGCATGATCCACAAAGCAGCTACATGCACCAGAGTCAATTATAGCCTGGACTCTGAGTATTTCTCCTGGGAGCTGTAAGGAAATAGGAACAGCGATGTGAGCGGCTTTTATTAAAGACAAGGCAAAAGGCACACGGGATGATGAATTGAACTTACGGATCTTATTCGGGCATGTGTTGGCGTAGTGCCCAGATTCCCCACAGTAGAGGCAGAGGTTGTTCTGGCGACGCCGCTGTTTCTCCTCGGGTGATAATGGTGAGCGGAGTAGGCCGACTTGCATGGGCTCTGGTGCTCCTGAGTTGGCAGCAGGCACGTTGGAAACGGAAGTAGGAGGGTAGTTGGGACCCTTGGGTAACACCCATGTGGGGCGTGTCAAGCTGGACCTCTCGGACCTCCGCTCTCTTAAACGACGGTCTATCTGGATAGACAGCTGAATCAAATCCTCCAAAGTACTAGGAATCCCCACTCGGGCTAGCTCATCCTTCAGAGCTTCAGAGAGGCCTATGCGGAACTGATAGAGGAGTGCGGCGTCGTTCCAGGAGGTGTCGGAACTCCACCGCCTGAAGTCTGTTACGTAGTCCTCTACTGGCCGGCGCCCTTGTTGGAGGGCATGGAGGCTGGCCTCTGCTGTTGTAGTGCGTTGAGGATCATCATACAGCTTGGCCATTTCATCCAAAAATGAGTCCAGGGTATCCAGAAGAGGACTGGCTTGTTCCAACATACGGTGGGCCCAGGTCTGAGGCTCCCCTTGGAGTAGGGAGACTATGAACCCCACCTTAGTGCTCTCTAGGGAGAAGGTGCGGGGTTGTAGCAGGAAGTAGAGCCGGCAGGCATTCCTGAAGGAGCGGAACTTACTGCGGTCCCCTGAAAACCGTTCCGGTGGGGGCACACGAGGTTCTGGGGGTGGCATCATTACTGTGGGAGCTGATGCAGAGGTTGCTGAGCCAGAAAACCGGGATCCCAAGGAGGCCTGATGAGTTGCAGAGCCCGGGGCCATGGATTCCACTCTCTGTTCCAGTTGATGGTAGCCATCTCGCAGGCCCTGGACTGCCAGGGTAAGGGCCGACATCTGTTGGCACAAGGCTTCCAAAGGCGAGGCACCCCCTTCGGACTCCATTCTGGCTGGATCGTACTATCACGTACCTTACAGTGGAGTCCGGATGCTGGGGATGGCCTCGTGCACGGTTCTGGTCCAAGCACCCCTGGTGGTGGGAACAGGGAGTGCTGGGGCACAAAAGGGTGCAAGTGCCTGCGGCTGGTAGACTGGTGCTTGGAAGGACTGGTTCCTCTGGAGAGCTGGTGCACACGTTGGTATCCAAGGCTGTGCAGGAACGGCCGAACAGATGGGTGAAGGCACTGCGAGGTCAAGACGGAAACAGGTCGGCAACTGGCTGGCAAACAAGGTACAAGGCAGATGGCAAGTCCGTGGTCAAGGCAGGCAATAGGTTGGCAACAGGCTGGCAAACAAGGTACAAGGCAGATGGCAAGTCCGTGGTCAAGGCAGGCAATAGGTAGGCAACAGGTAAGTGATAAAGTACCGAATCAGAGAGCAGAGCCGTAGTCCAGAGATCCAAGCTGAGGTCAAACCAAAGGGAGCAGTCAGTAAGCGGGGTCAATCCAGGAAGGGAAACAGGAAAACCAGGTGAATCAGGACCAAGGTAGGCAGGAACTTCAGGCAGGTATTCAGGAGATAAGCCTGAAGACGATCCAGCACTGACACCATGTGAAGGCCCTGTTTATATAGGGCGCCTTGTGCTGGGATTGGTGGAGGCACGGGTCCGTGCGTGATTACGCGCACACGTTCGTGCTGACGTGGAAGTGCGTGCCCTCGTTCGTATTGACAAACGAGGGCGCGCACAGGTCAGCGTTGGTACGCGGGTACGCCCGCACGTTCGGTTTCGTTGAGAAGGCTGCGCATGGGTATTGGCGTTTGCCGAACGGAGATTAACCCCTACTGGACGAGGACGGGCATGGAACGCGTGAGTTCTCTGACAGGAATGTACAACTTTGTAAAAATACAAACACATGGAGCAGTATGCAAGAAAGAAATCAAACACACAACACAACTACTTACTTTTTTGAAGAACTCGCTTGATCTTTCTGTACTGATCGGCCTCCCTCAGTTTCAGGTCTGACCAGCGTTTCCTCAGTTGCTCCTTGGATCGTTGTACCCCAAAATGATTGTACAGCCTCCTCACAACTTTAGACATGATCTTGGCCTTGCGGACATTGGGGTTGAGGTAAGGCCCATACTTCCCATCATAGTCGCTCCTCTTTAATATGTCCACCATCTCCAACATTTCTCCAAATGACATATTGGAGGCCTTGAATTTCAGGCTCCGGGATCGGGACGTTTCTGCCTCTGGCCTTTCCTCGTCCTCCTCCTCGTTGCTGCGATATTTCGGTCGCACCTGCTGTGTCCCCGCCATGTGCTCTCCCCACTGCGCCGTAAAGAGAAGGGGTGGGGAATAGACGAGAAAGATCGTCAGGGGCGGGCGGAGTTTGACGCATGCACACTGTATATAAAACGTCACACGCCTGTGTCGTAGCCACAATCTGTGAGACGAGGGGAGAGAAAGCTCACGCACGAGACAATCGCTATAACGAAGGTACAATTTGACGTTGGTACATAAATAGCCTAGACTGATTAGACCTTGAGGCTTCTTTATGGAGAAGATTAGGAGACTTTGGACTGACATTATTTATATTGTTTTGTGTGGTGTTGTGTCTTGCAGAGATTATGGAGGGCTTCAACCATGTGAGTTTTCTCCCCTCTTCATTGATAAATATAGGGAAATGCCCCTATTATGGCAGGCCAAACACTGCGACTATAGCAACAGACCAAAGAGGTACGCAGCCATGAAGAAACCTGTGGCATTTGTAAAGCCAAACTTCCCCACGGCAACCGTGGAGACCTTAAGAATAAAAATTGCCAACCTGAGGAGTACCTATTTCCGGGAGCGCAATAATGTCCTGAAGTCCCAAACATCTGGAGCTGCAGCAGATGAGGTCTATGCGCCCACGCTCTGGTACTATGAGAGTCTCCACTTTCTCAAAGACCAGGCTAATGTCAGGAAGTCACTCTCGACTCTTCCTTGCACGCGTCCTTCCGTGCACGCCACCCCTGATGAGGCTTCCGAGGACCAACCTGGGCCTTCACGTCTGGAAGATGTGGAGGAGCCCAGCTTGAGCCAGGTATAGTCGTTTTGTTACCATTTTTGGGAATAATAAATGATGTTCAGTTAATTCAGGATCCCCAATTGCTTAGTTCCTAACATGATTGACATATCAACTGACAGTAGTGTTGGAGACATTTTGGGGAAGAATCTAAACTGCAGGGCTGAGAATTGTATGGTTTTCTATTTGTAAACATTTTGCAACAGTCACTAGATGAAAATTGTGTGTTTTTGATGAACAAATAACTGAAACTATGTCCCTTTTTCATACACAGGAAGACCTCAGCCAGGAGGTGGCTTTGGAATGTGGCAGTCAGGAGGAGGCAGGGGGTTAGTGGCAGCCAAGAGGTGGGTAGTGGCAGCCAACAGGGGGGTAGGCGTAGGAGCCTGACTGTCTCCCAAGTCCCTCCCCTCCGCCTTCCCTACAGAAGGGCGAGAAGGATGGGGGAGGTTGGAGAGTCAGCGCTCCAGCTGATCCGAGAGGCTTCAGCCTCCCTATATGCCACACCCACCTACGAGGAGGCCTTTGGCTCCTTGGTTGCCAATAAAATGACGGGTATGGAGGCGGGGCAACGCAGCATGTGTGAGGATGTCATCCTCAAAGTCCTAAATGAGGGGATGGCTGGGGGGATGACTCCCCTCACACATGTTAGTGACCTTGCTCCGCCTCCTCCTCCTTCTGCCACCCCACCAGCACCACAGCGTGGAAGGAAGCGTGCAAGGAAGACCTGAGAGTGACGACCTGGATTCAGTCTGGTCTGAGAGAAGATGAAGCCTCTCGTAGGACCAGAGCCTGGGGACCTAGATGGCATCTGCTGCAGTTCCGGATGTTTTGGACTTCAGGACCAGATTGTACTCCCTTATTATTTAGATAGGTACTCCTCAGGCCCCCAATTTTAGAAGCTTCAAAAATTATGGTTGCCGTGGGGGTCCAAGGCTTTGCAAATTCCCCAAGTTTCTTCATCGCTGCGTTCCTCTTTGGTTTGTTGCTGAGACCTAAATAAAGGTATTTTTGATTTGAAAAAATCATTGCCTATGTGTTTTACTTTTCTACAATGACAGTTTATTTGTGAGTAGGCAGGTACATTTCACAAATCATAAAGTCCAATTAACAAGGGGCACTAACAACCAACAAACTCCTAGTAAATTTAAGCAACAAATACAAATGTTAATAAAGTTGCTTTGCTAAGTTGAGACACACAACCCCCCTCCAAAAAAAAAAAAAAAATCTCCTTAAAATATGTATTCCAAAAAAAAAAAGAAAATGACAAATCATCCAAAAAATATAACAAAGATTCTTTTACGATCTGAGTAAAAATAAACATGTAGTGTATAAATGCTGAAAAGTAATAAAGAACTAAGTTTGTGAGAAGTGCGGGTGAATAGGAGCAGCTAAAAGATGTAATTCTTCTTGCATTGTAAAGAAAAAGAGAATGCGCTGCATTAAAGACATTTTAACATTGCAGCGTGACTAATGTGCTGTGTCGATTAGGAAAGGTAGTTTTACCTGACCGAGCGCTTCCGTCACAGAATTTTCTTCTGAGCATGCGTAGCACTTTGTCCGTCGGACTACGCTACACACGATCGGATTTGGTGTGATCGGACCTTGTTGTCAAAAAATCTATCCAGCAGGAGATAGGACTTTGTCCGTCGGACAATCCGACGTACACTGTCCGATGGTGCCTACACACGGTCGGATTTTTCGACAACATTGTCCGATCGGACAGAATCCATGCGAAAATCCGACCGTGTGTATGGGGCTTTAGCTGTTGCAGCCTCTGGGGACAAAGGTGTGTCTATGTAATGACAGATCATGTGACACTTAGATTGCACACAGGTGGACATCATTTCACAAATGATGTGACTTCTGAAGGTAATTGGTTGCACCAGAGCTTTTTATGGGCTTCATAACAAAGGGGGTGAATACATACGCACATGACAATTATCAGTTTTTTATTTCTTAAAAATAGTTTTATATATATATTTTTTCTAATTTTACTTCACCAACTTAGACTTTTGTGTTCTGATCCATCACATATAATTCAGAGGGAAAAAAAAAAAAAAAACATTGAACTAAAGGCTGTAATGTAACAAAATAGGTAAAAAACCAAGGTGTGCGAATATTTTTGCACCTACGAAAGGATCTGTAATTCTGATTTTTAATTCTATTCCTCTGATGGCAAAGCCGAATCAGGATTATCCTAGTAGACCACACCACAGTTAAAGTACAACCTAATTCTGAAAAGGGAGATAATTCTATTAAAACTTTTAAACACTCTCCCTTCTCCAAGCAGCATAGCATTTATTTTTTCTTAGGTCAAATCTCTATGCCTCTGCCTAGGCCAGAATGTCCTGTCTCCTGGGATACATAGATCCCAATTTCCAGAAGGCTGCATGAGCAGGCACACAGAGTGGCTTGGGGGGGTGCAAGACCATCAATGGCTGCCTGCCTGCTCCTGGAAGAGACAGCCAGATGAAGAGGACCAAGATGGCGGTGCAGGAGCCTGTGTATGTCAGACAAACAGGAAACTGAGGGTGGGACAATGCTGAATTACCTGTGTGGGTGAGTATGTGCTTTGAAGAGAATGCAGCTTTATAGGTAAGAGGGGAAAAGACAGGGGAGGGAAGTTGAGTACTACTTTAAATTTGGTCTTGGACTAACTCTAGCCTGTTGATTGCCTGATTCCTGCCCTTCTCTTTAATAGTCTCAGTACTGCTGTGCAAGGCATTAAGGGACGCTTATACCAAGGAAAGAAACATGGAAGGCCATAGAAAGGTAACAAGATGTTACTTCAGAATTTATAGTTGGAGTGTTGGAGAAAAGAACTCTTACTAGCCACTGATGACGTTGTATCTCGCAGTATATGTATCAGACGTAGTGGTCAGAAGGCAGCTCTTCATAAGCAGCACGGCTGTAGAAGGAGTCTCGTTTTTCACACTTATCCCAATGTACAAAGGCACATTTGTATTTCTCCAGCCTCCTGGGTCCTCATAGAGAATGGTGTAATTAGAATCTTGGAATATGCCCATTCTGACCGCGTATGATGAAGTTCCTCCGAGGGTTAGATTACTCTCACTGCAAAACAGTATTATAGCATTAGACCCTTCTGTCACCTTGATGGCAATAACAACAGGACCATGACGTTCTGTAGATTTCAGAAAGCTGGTTAGGTAATGTTCAGTAACATCACCATATACTGTGTGTAAAACGTTGTCCTTGCTAACCCTTAGGTAGGGCATTTTTCTAGAAAGACATGCATGCGCTTTATTCAAGAGCTTCATTGTGTTAGGTTCCCCTCTCCAACCTACCACATGTACCTAGGCTCCCGCTAGCCACCAATGTAAAGGACACTTCACTACTGACCATCATTATGAGAAATTCCCTCTCCACCAGTGTAAGACAGCATTTTCCTACTGAGCGCTAATGTATTGGGACACCTCTCGACGTATCACCAATGTAAGCGGGCACTCTTTAACTGATCACATAGGCGTATGCACAAGGGTGAGCCAGGTGTGCCTGGGCACACCCTATTCACCCGGTGATGGACAGGTCCCCCCTGCTACTTGACTGCAGAGAAAGGGGCTGTGGAAACCTTGTCCTCAGTCCCTTTCTTTATCTCAAAAGTGAGACAAAACCACTGATATTTCACCAAAGCCCCCCAATGGGGCTCCTAAAAATTTTTTGTAAAAAACAAAAATAAAAAATGATTGTAAAAAAATAATAAAATGTAAAAAATTATTATTAAAAAATATATATAAAAAATAAGCTACTGACACCAATCGTTCACTGCTCTACTGACACTGTCCATTGCCCTACTCCTATATATATATATATATATATATATATATATATATATATATATATATATATATATATATATATATATATATATATATATATATTATACACATACACACTGTATATATACACACACACACATGTGTGTTTGAGCTTTGGGGCGCACACCCTAATGCAATTGGCTGAGCACACCTATGACTGATCACCAATGTAAATAGGCACTTCTCCACTGACTGCCCACATAAGGGGGCCCTTCTCCGCTGATCACCAATTTAAGGGAGCCCTTCTTCCAATGACCACCAATGTAAGGGGGTCGTTCTTCTACTGACCACTAATGTAATGGGGCAATTATCTACTGATCACCAATTTAAGGGGGGCTCTTCTGTATTGACTACCAATTATCTTACTGACCACCAATGTTAGGTCAGTGTCCATCAATGTAAGGAGGTTCTTTTCCACTAAGTACCAATGTAAGGGGACCCATTGCTACTGATCATCCATGTAAGGTGACACTTTTTCACTACCAATATACAATAAGAGGAGACTTTTCCACTGAACAACAAAAGTAAGGTAGCACTTCTCAACTGTTTACTAACATGCAGAGGAACATCTACACTGACCACCTATGTAAGGGGCTTTTCCACATTGATCACAAAAAAAAGACAACCATTGTAAGGGGCGCTTCTCCATTGACCAGCTATGTAAGGGGATACTTCTCAACTTATCATCAACATAAGGGGGCACTTCTCCACTGACCAACACTGTAAAGTGGCCCTTCTCCAATGATCAAGAAAATGGGGGGGGGGGCATATTTCTTGTAGGAACGGTGCAATTTATTTTCTTTCTAATTTGCCTGACTAGCTATTCCCAAATAAGCCCCCTCTCAAGAGATAGCAGCCCCACAATTTTAGTTAGACATACTTTACCTTACTCTCATCGTAGAGAACCATAGGACATTATCCATGCTTCTTGGGTAGGTACATGAGATATTTTTGGAAAATGTGAGTGAGGTGGCGTTGAATGATAAATACACCACATTTGTGTATGTTAAATAGCTGCTATTAACCTGTAATTAAATATACAAAAAAATATAAATTGTCCTCATAGATTCAATGAAGTAGCAAACAGTTTCTAAAACATCATCCATAGTCTTCCATCTTTATATAAATTCATATCATTTAAAGTAAACCTGTATTGAGAAACACACAGAGAATGATCTCTGATGATGTCAGTGGCCTGGCTTTAGGTTAATGGATACAAGCTCCATTCCACATATAAGGGTCCAATGTAATATTTGAATTACAATTGTCACTGAGTTTCAAAGGTTGTGGCCACCCCCTTCTTTTTAGATTAAAAGCGTCAAAAATTTGGGATCTAGACCAGACGTTAATAGGAGAACACAAAATTTGATGCTGGTAATTCTATTTGGTTGCCAAACTAAAGAAGACAACGAAATTATTATTTATTGTCTGGTCCAGATCTTAGATTTTTTATCCTCCTTAGCCCTGATTAGGAGATCAGCTTTGGCAGTGATGGAGGTTTCATTTCTGAGTATTGTAGTCAGATGGCATCTTGGCTCCTTCATGTTAAAAAACAAGTCCATATTAGAAGCTTAAATACCATCTATAGGCTTCTACACCATGAGTCCCCCCTCCTGCCCCGTCAGCTATGTTATGATGAGATGCAAAGCTTCTGTACTCCTAACCGCCCATGTAATTAGTAAGGATAGAAAGTGGCCACAGCCTAGGCTCCTCCCAGGTGGCACCTCCTGACATGTTTCATTCTGTCCATGGGGCTTAGTTATAGAGGTCTAACACTATGACTAAGCCCCATGGGTGGGATTAAATGAGAAATGAGCCAGTGAGCATGGCCTGGGAGGAGCCTAGGCTGAGACCACTTTCTATCCTTACTAATTACATGGGCAGAATTGTCATCTCTAATTATTTATATTTATTTATAGAAAAGTGAAGCTTTCCATTCTTTGTCATGTATTAATGCTCTGTGTCCCCACTAGAAAGATGTTTCCTCACTTTTCATTTGTTTCATTTCATTTGGGTTTCATTGTTAGCTACAAACCCACCAGCTAAGTTTCCTGCTTTTCTCTCTTGAAGTGTTTTCTTCAAAGTCCACTAAGTGATCAGAGAACATCCTATACCTGGTACCATAATGCTACAATGATACTTTTAAATGAATGTTGTAGCTCTCTTATGTCTTCTTTTTACTCACCATCAGCTTTGTTCCGCAGTAACCAATCCTGGGCAGTGTGGTGACAGTAATGTACCTTTTATCGCTTATTTTAATGACCCCGGTGCATTTAGTGTCCGCCAGATGTAATGATGAAGCATTGAATCCCAACAACTCAATGTAACATTTACTGTAGGAAACTGTAATTTGACTCATTCCACATTCGATATTGATATCTGGGGAAAATAAACATAAAATAGTGTTCTCATACAAAAAGGGGATAGAATATTTTTTCTTCAGTTGTCAGCCTTAATACCCTCTGTGGTGACTTGATGAAGGTTCCTGACACTGACTGGAACATGTTTGGCTCGGCAATATTATACCATGACCTGGATATAAGAGAATCTTCAGATAGAATGTTCAGGAGATTATCATCAGACCCTCCTATGTTATCTGTCATTTGTTTTTTTACTTGACCCCCCATCCATATACACTGTCCATTATTGCTTGTCACCTCACTCTTCACTTTTACAAGAACACACACCAAGGAAAATCAGTTTTGGCAATCGGTTCCTTCACCATAATCAGTTATAATCGGTTATACCTTTGAACAGATTTGTTAATGAATAAATAACTGCATATTATATGCTACATAGTCAGAGGTTGATGGACAATTGTAACATATTTTGCAACCTTTATTCAACTTGTTCTATGTTGTGATGATCAGATCTTATTTTTAATGCTTACACTTCAATCAAAACATATATCTTGTAGATCACTGCCTCTTCCTAATTCTTCAGTTACCTGAAACCAGTACACGTGTAATTTCAGCCTTTAACAGTCAAAGAAAATCATGTTCTAGGCCATCAGCAGCCAGCTGCCATCTTTTTTAGTCCAAGTGATTATTTTCTTTTAATGTAAAGCTTTGCTACATGTTTTCATTGGGCCGTCATACAGTAAATATTACAAAATATTGACCTGTGGATTGGTAAGCTAAGTTTGCCAAAGGTTGACTACTTCCTAGCTAGGTCTTTCAGCAGGGAAGGTAACCATATTTCCCTGTATAGTATTAAGAGGCTAAAGATCTGCTTGTGAATATGCCTGTAAGAGGTTAATTTTATCTAGGCAATGGTATTCACTATATATGTGGAAACCTGACTGGCACAGCTCTATGAGTTTGTTGGTCACCCCATCTCAAAATTGTGGCCATTAATATGGAATTGGTCCTCTTTTGTGGCTAAAACGTCCTAAATTATTCTGGGAAGGTTTTCCACAAAATTTTGGAGGGCGTCTGTGGGAATTTGTGGCCATTTGTAAGGTCAGGTACTGATATTGTATGAGAAGACTTGGCTTGAAATCAGCATTCCAATTCATCCCAAAGGAATTCAGTCAAGGCTCTGTGCAGGACACTCGGGTTCCTCCACACCAAACTGGTCAACCCATGTCTTTATAGAACTGGTTCAATGTCTTTATGGAACTGGTCCAACCACATCTTTATGGAGCTGGCTTTGCACACAGTCGTGCTAGAAGAGAAAAAGGGTCTTCATCAAACTGTTGGATAAAATATAAAGGCTGCGCTAGCGGGTATAACTCACCACTGTGAGAATATATAAAGAATGTATAAAAAACATATGTGATAGTGAATCAAATAAGTAGTGCAGCAATGGCTACAATATTATAATGATGTGAAAGGTGACATTCATTACATTAATCAATGTTAAATAATCGGTGATGAACAAAACCAATTTTACAGACTAGAATAGTTGAAGTTATTGAAATGGTAAATTGCAGGTAGTCTCTGAACGATAATCCCCTCTGAAACCCCACTCACCGAAAGAATATGACCCACGGCTTTGCAGTCCTAGGGTCTTTAAAACATTTTGGTGGGGGGATAGGGTTGATGATGTCAGAAATCCCAGTGATACTCCGGATGGACCAACGAAGACTCCAAATAGATTAAAATGCCGTAGAGAGGGAAACAGAAACAACAACATGTGTGGTATCGCCGTAATACACCTGAATAACACTATGCAATAGTGACTCACTACTGAGAAGACAGGGATCAGCGAGTTCTGAGTGCGCGCATGGCGTGCCTTCCAACAGAACAGGAAGCAGCGTTACTGGCTCTCAGACCGGAAGTTACGTTGACGCATTTCGCCCCTCCTCCAGGGCGTCATCAAGGATGTCGCCCAGGAACTCGCTGATCCCTGTCTTCTCAGTAGTGAGTCACTATTGCATAGTGTTATTCAGGAGTATTACGGCGATACCACACATGTTGTTGTTTCTGTTTCCCTCTCTACGGCATTTTAATCTATTTGGAGTCTTCGTTGGTCCATCCGGAGTATCACTGGGATTTCTGACATCATCAACCCTATCCCCCCACCAAAATGTTTTAAAGACCCTAGGACTGCAAAGCCTTGGGTCATATTCTTTCGGTGAGTGGGGTTTCAGAGGGGATTATCGTTCAGTGACTACCTGCAATTTACCATTTCAATAACTTCAACTATTCTAGTCTGTAAAATTGGTTTTGTTCATCACCGATTATTTAACATTGATTAGTGTAATGAATGTCACCTTTCACATCATTATAATATTGTAGCCATTGCTGCACTATTTATTTGATTCACTATCACGTATGTTTTTTTATACATTCTTTATATATTCTCACAGGGGTGAGTTATACCCGCTAGCGCAGCCTTTATATTTTATCCATTCCCTAAGGTTTATTTAACCTTTGCAGGCAGCAGCAGCGGTTGTGTGCTTTACGCGATTTTCTATTATCGCATTGTGTGTTTCATGCGATTTTCTATTATCGCATTGTGTCCCTATTTGATTTTTTAGTTGTTTATTTCATTTGGCGCAGGTTATTAAGTTTTGTTTGTCATTCATCAAACTGTTACCACACAGTTGGAAGATATCTTTGTATGATGTAGTATTAACAATCCCCTTCACTGGGGAAACCAGAACTTCATAATTTGAAGGGAAATCCACAGACTTTGACCATCTAGTAATCGTAATGGTCAGGTATCCATAATCTTTTTTTCCCATTTAATGTAGCTAACAGTAGTAATTAGTCTCATTTCATTGGACTTATTCTGTAATAATGATGACATTTTGCAACTCATTCAAGTGGTTTTCATGGCTAAAGGAGGCCACATGTATCAGTAGTGAAACCTCTTCAACATTATAAGCCCAGTTGAATCTTACCACTATTAGCTATTGAGCAGGTAAACAGGAAGTTCCATATCAATGATTTTAGGTCACAGACAACTTTAGCTCATGTTGGGGGAAACATTAGGGAGGAGCATGGTTGAGTTCCCTTTGATAGGGACCCTGAGGAAATTGTTTTTTCTTTCACAAAGATTGTATTAGAGTTTGACAGAAAAAGTACTATAATGTTAGTAGACTGGAGTCATCCATAGAGAAACAATTACAAACATGTGGAGTTGAGACAACAAAGCCTCCTGGTAAAAGGTAGAGAAACTAAAGCGGAGCAGTCGGCTCAGGTTCTTAAATACGTAACAGTACAGAATGGTATGTATGGCAGACAAGTTGAAAACTGTTAGGTCTCCATGCAAACTTGCTTTAAAAAATCGCCAGTGCTCTTGGCAGAAAAAAAAGGCTAATTTTGATAGTTTTTCGTACTAGCGTTTATGAGCGTTTAGTGTTTTGTTTTTTTCTGCCAGAAAAACGCTCTCAAAAATGCAAAACAGAAGTGTTTTTTTTTTTCTGCCTCTAAATGCTAAGCTTAAAAAAAAGCCTCTAAATGACCTAATGTGCATGGACACATAGGATAACATTAGTTACTTCTACAGGCAGAGGAAACCATAATAGAACCAAGAGCTCAAGAACCGGACTTCTGACGGTGTCTGATGAATCGGTCAAAACAAAAGATTCATAATGGTGAGTGCTCGGGATAGAAGCATCTAAAAAAGAAGTGGGGGGATTCTAGATTGAGGAAAGAAGAAGAGAAGAAAAGAAAGGGGGTGTTGTTGGGGGGGGGGGGTTGGGAACGGGGAAGGAGGGTAGAAAGACAAAGGCAGGGGTTTGGGCTCTCCACCTTCCTTGGGGCCGAAATATGAAAGAATATTCTGGATAATAAGAGGGGTTTGTAATTAGGGAGAATCCTCCATCAAATAGGTATATTTCACAGATTACTAAAAATGAAGCCAGAAGATTTGTGTACATTTTTCAAGGGTGTCACGGGCTATGCTGATGGGTTCTTCCATCTCCGCAACTTTTCGTTTGCATCTGAACCAGTCAGTAAGCTTTGGGGCACCAGTGGAGCTCCATAGAGTTGGATCTCCATGCAGACTTGGATCGGTGACATGTTGACTATTAGCTATTGGTTTGTTGATTGCCACAAAGAAAATTTGGAATAATATGAAAGCACATCTATTATAATTTTGTGAACCTATCACCTTACCTTTAGGCATGGCATCATTCATGGCATTGGTGTTATAGAATGATGAACTGCAATAACATCCTATTACTCCATTAACAATGTTGCTCTTTTCATCCGGAAAGCATTGATTGGGATCTAGATAAAAACAAAATTTCTAATATTGCTAAATATTTTGTCTTTGTGAATCTAAAATATCAGTATTCTCACTTTATTCTTACCTGCACAGTAGTCATTATGACTATCATACAAATCATTGCGTTTGTAGCAAAAAAAAAAAAAAAACTTCTTCTGAACTTATTTTAAATGACACATTGGAGGAAATTCACTAAAACTGGAGCCATATAGAAAGCCCCCCCCCCCCCCCCCCCAATATACACAAGGGGACTTTTAAGGCAACTAGTATACAAAATGTAAAAAGTGTATAAAAATTGGTGCATACCTCACCATGTACCAACATATTAAAATGATATGACAGAATTGAATAGGATACAAGTGGTCTCCTGGTGCTGTGTCCGTTACGTTGTGAAGGGTCCTTTCTTCAGGGGATACCAACTCATTTCCAAACTCACTTCCTACGATGCTCCCATTTTTGTCTCTGGCCATTGATTCTTAATGTGTGTTGTGTTTTATTATAGAGTGTTTCAATTTGTTAATCTCCTTATGGAACGCCCCTGAAGAAAGGACTCTTCACAGGTCCTGAAACATGTTGGGCACAGCACCAGGAGACCATGTCTATCCTATTCAATTCTGTCATATCATTTTAATATGTTGGTGCATGGTGATGTATGCACCAATTTTGAAGCATTGTTTAAATAAAATGTATTAATTACATTTTGTATACTTGTTGCCTTAAAACTCCCCTTGTGTATATTGGGGTGTACCCTTTCTATATGGCTCCTAATAATTTGGGATGTTGGCAACAGTCTAGGCCTATTTGGGTGGGATATTATTAATCCAATAAAACTGGAGAGTGCAAAATCGGGTACAGCTGTGTATATAAACCAATCAGCTTCCAGCTTTTATTGTCAAAGCTTAATTGAACAAGCTGAAGATAGATGCTGATTGGCTACCATGCACAGATGTACCAGATTCAGAGCTCTCCAGTTTTAGCACATCCCCCCTCTTGTGCAGCTTGGCATAATCAAGTATCACAAGAGGTGCAACAGACTATTTAGTCCTCCAAGGCAGGCTGGGTATTGTATCGGGTACTACTCATACTTTATATTCTTTTTTTTATGTTGTACATATTAGGGTTAATATTTATGAGTCTATGATTTTGAGAAGACACATTGTGATATTTTATTTGATTCAGATCTGTCTATTGGCTTGTTATCTGTTTTTTTAAATATATTAATATACGTTACATGCACTTTTTACACATTGTTTGTGCCCACTTTACTCTTCTCTTTTTGCAGTCTCAGAAACCATTTTTTCCCATCAGAGGTGAGAGAATTCCTCTGAATGAGACTTCCAGAGGTGACACTGTTGCCTCTGTGATGAAGGGCTGTGACCTGGAAATGCGTAAGCGGGGACGCTCAAGTATATAGGGACAAGAAAGAAGGCAAGGACGGTGCTGTCTATGATTCTTGACCTTCTTTGCCTGTTTGTCCATATATTAACATTCTGTTAGAGTCAGGGGAAGGGACCAGAATTTGGTGGATTTATTTATCTAGCCAGGTCACCACCATATTTGCCTCTTTTTTTGGTCATTACGACATGTGTGCCCTACATAAGTCCCTTACGTTGCATTAGTACCATTAAAGTTTTTTTTCAGCATAATTTTTTTATTATATATATATATATATATATATATATATATATATATATATATAGTTATTTATTTATTTATTTCTAAGATACCATATTGATATTATTATTGTTAATTTTCATTTTTTTATTTTTGTTTCACTTTCTGTATATTTAATTTATTACCTTACATATATAGTTTCTATTATTCTATTTTATTCAATTTTTCACTTTTTTATATATTAAATTAATATACACATTTTTTCAGCTTTATAGTACATTAGTGGGGTTTATTCCTCCCTGTTTTTTGGATATGATTGAATATACGGTACAATTCACACATAGGTAGAACATAGGAGTGACACTATGCCGGATGTACCGATGTAAGAGTGTTCCGGTGCTTTTCCTGCTCGTTTACATATACGGTTTAGCTTGAAATGCCCCAGAGAAGTCTTGTTCTCAGTAGACGCCTGTTACAGGAAATGCATCGGGTGGAGCCGCATCTGTGACGTCATCACACTTGGGCCAGCTGGCGAGGACCGCAGCCATGTTTGCAGTCTGTTTGTTCCCTTGATTGTATGCTTCTGTTGTGTAATTGCTATACCTTTTTTAATAAATGGTGGTTTTAAGATACTACACTATGAAGCCTTTTCTGTCTTCCATATATTCCTAAGCTTAATTGAGATTCAGTACATGTACCTCTCATGCAAAGCCAGCCAATTCCATGGGGTGACAACAGTATTCAGACCGGATATGAAGGAATTTTTTTCCCAAGGTGCTAAAATCTGTGGAAACCCAGTGAGGGTTAGAGCTTTGGAGAGAGTGAGATCTCTATAACTTGAGATCATATATTTCTGGTTCTGGTAAGAGGCGTGAGTATATGTGGGGATGGCACCTCTTTGAACCAGTGTCAGAAACGTACTTACCGAGGCCGAGATGCCGAGAGCGGTTCACCCTTGCGACCCAGCCCCGGCTGCCCCCTGGAGATGGGACAGGGAGCAAATGGCACCAGGAGGCACAGGTCACCTCCGTCAGGTAGGCGGAGCTTGTGTGCAGGCCGGAGGAGGTGAGGACCTGGCCAGGGCAGGCTGGCAGATAGCAGGTAATGGAGGCAGGAGCCCAAACACCAGGCTGGGGGTCAAACACAAGGAGTGATCGGAAGTCCGTGCTGGCCGGGATACAGGACGATGTAAACCACAAGCTTGGAACTTGGTTCCCAGGGTGAGGGGAACTGGAGCAACAGGCGGGTATTCAGACCCGGCCGAGGGTCTAGCACAAGTCACTGAGTAGCAAACACAGTCTGGGGAGCGGGGTCTGGGAAGACACCAAGCAAAGTCCAGGTCACAGGCAGGAGGTCAGGCAGGGAGACAAGAGGCAGGTCCGGGTCACAGGCAGAGGGTCAAGCACAGGAGAAGGCAGCAGAGTCCGTTAAACAGGCCAGGGGGTCAAACACAGGAGAAGGCAGCAGAGTCAGGCAATCCGGGTCAGAACACAGGAGAGGCAGATCAGGTATACTTGGGGACACAGGAACACACAGGCACTAAGCTGGAAAGACAGACCAGCAAAGTGCCTGTGAGTCAGGCGGCTTTTAAAGGCGCCCAGGGGATGCTAACCGTGCGCCATCGCGCACAGGTGTGCGCCAGTGCGCATGCGCGAGCGCCGGACTGCCGAGGTGCGAGTGCGCATGCGCCGGAGCGCCGGACCCCCGCACAGGCGCACTGGAGAGCGTGCCGTCCGTCCGGCGCTACTAGACTGACAACCAGTGGCGGCTGGTGCTCAATATTTTTTTTGGGGGCGTTCAAAGAAACCTGTCCCCCTCATTAGCACCGCTGCCAACACCCCCATCAGTGGGAGACAGATGGGAAGCCAGGGGTTTAGAGGCCTTACTGTGAGGAGAAGGATGACACAGATCCGGGGCTGCTGCTCCTCGCTTCAGGAGGATCTGGGAAGAGTTGGGTCTTCTCCTCGTAGCCGAACAGGAAGTGGGTCCTGAGACCCAATTGGCCAGGAGTTCTAAGACTCCCTGGTCAATCGGGTCTCAGGGCCCACTTCCTGATTGGCCAGGAGGAGAACCAGGAAGACAATAGCGAATATTAATTCGCTATTGTCACACAACTGGATGGGCTCAGTGCGTGAATCTTACTCAAGAATGAAGCCCTACAGCAACACGCTGTCACCATCTTTACCCGGTCTTCCTTCCGGGTTCGCAGACTCCGGCTGTGTGACTGGTGGGAGCAGCGTTGACGTCACTCCGGTGCATGAGCACAGAAGCCGCATTTTACGGCACAAGACTCTGAAAGAGCGTCACGGGTGCAGTTCGGGAAGCTTACCCATGAATGAAGCCCTCCAGCGACACGCTGTTACCATATTCACCCAGTTTTCCTTCTGGGTACTCCGGCTGTGTGACTGGCGGGAGCAGCGTTGGCGTCAATCCCACTCATGAGCACAGAAGCCGCATTTTACAGCATAAGACTCTGAAAGAACAGCACGGATATGCCGTTCCTTCAGAGCGCATGCACAGGTGATGTCACCAGGTGCATGTACATTAAATACTTCCTAATTGGTGCACGTTTAAGAGATATTTATAGTTTGCTCTCACTTTAACAATGGGTGTGTAGGGAGGACACTATTACTACTATGTTGGTACTTAGTTGTTTTGCATATAATGTCATATAAATCATTGCATTGATAATTTTTTTAATAATTTTGACGGGTTTTGCATGTTATTTTACATTTATAATTTTGAAATTGGTAGCGCAGCACACATTGACTGTATTTAATTTATGAATTGTGTGAACACAATATTATATGTGCAGAAACCACAGATTGATATTTGGTTTACTAATTAGGTTTATTTTTTGAATTTGAGAATTAATAATTGGTAGCACAGGAGTTATTCACCAATACAAATGGAAAACACTGACCTGAAATATAATAGCAGAGAAGGACCTAAAAACCCTTCCAGCAGCCAGCATCAGATGAAGACTAATTACTGTGATCTGCTGGCTGTTGTGAGGCACCTGCTGGTGGATAGCTGAACTACAACTTTCTGCTGTGGGAAGCACAGTGCCACCAGCAGGTAATCCAGGCCCTGACAATGTGGTTATAATTAAATCATCTGCCCAGGGTATCAAATACTCTAAGTACAGTATGCCACATTCACTTTTACTTTATTTAATACTTTTGATAATTTATTGGTTACGCTAATCAAGAGTTGTAGGTTTAATAACTTTTAGCACTTTTCTATGGCTTAAAATTAATTCAAGGGCTCCTATGAGGTAAAAAGGTTGAGAACGGTCACCCTAAACCTTCTAAACCATAAAAGCCTGAGAGCACTTGTCATCGATATATCCACAATGAAGTTAAGTGGTTTACCTGCATTTAGTTAGACTAAAGCCAACAAGGACACCAAAAATTCAAGAACATTCTACAAATCCAGTTAATTTTGATTTGCTACCTCTAGATATTCTACAACCTGGAGGACTTAAAACCTTACTACCTGTAATAACACTTTTTAAACTTCTAAAAGGAAATTCATAACTTACCGGTACAATAGGACAATGAGCACATGGATCCTGGAGTTCCAATTAATCTGTACACATAGTATCCCAGGGAACAAGCCTTAACCTGGATGGTTGATGTCCATTGGCAGCAGTTTCCATCCCAATTGCCACAAGCAGTGCGAGTTACGATGCCGTCTGTAATGACTGGATGTGTTCCATTCATCCACACTGGAATGTTTGTATTACATCTACGTTCGGGTACGCAGTATTCTGGTATACGAACACCTCCACTACCATTAAACTGATGCCATCCGTTCATGGAATAATCACAGTTCGGGGTGGAGAATAGTGTGTTGTTTGCACTTCTCCAGGGCTCATTGAGCACAGTGCTGGTCACACAAGGATCAGAGCAGGAAGAGGAGCCAAGGGAATTGGTACAATCAGATCCTAAGTCACAAAAAAACAAATAAAAATCAATAAACAGACCGTAACCAATACCATCCATCCTAATACCTGCTCCTGCCTCTGACTTCACAAATGCTGCTTCCCTGTCTATCTTTTTACTGGTTGACAATTCTCAAAATTCTAACTTCTAACTACAACCTGCAATATTTGCTCCAATCTGACTCCTCAATACGTCCTCCTGCTAATTTCCACATAGCAGTACATAGTGTTGTCCAACACATCTGCATTCTGTAGTCTGCTCTTTATGAAGCCAGAAGCGCTCAGCTCTGAGAGTTTTCAATTGAGGAGTTTTCATTCCCCGGATGCTGTGACCAGGGCAACAGCTAATCAAGAATGATGTGTGCTTGATTAGCTGCAGTGGAGGGCAGGGGAGAAATCTGGAGAACACCTGTCACCTGCCTAATGGTATCACAACGGAGGTTTGTTAACACTTTCACTGCCAGGTCCAAACAGTGTATGATGTTACAGCATTGCTTCCAGTTAGCCAGTTCCGTACGCCATATGGACTTAATTTCTCCTTCTACTATAAGCTCATGGTCACTTGGGTGACCATAAACAAATAGCAGAATTGTTCAACAGACTGCTGAACAAATCCTTAGCTCTGATCATTGGATTACAATCTGCTGATCAGAGATATTCCCCTCAAAATGTGACCACCCCATGCCACCACTTTCCTGTCTCCAGCCTCTCCACCTTCCGTCACTACCCTTTCACTATGAAAGCTCCCCTCACTCTTCTTTCCTATCTCCTTCATCCCCCTTCCCCCAGCACTGATTTCCTCCTCCACACCGATCCGACCCCCCCCCCCCAGAAAACCTGATTTCCTGCAGCTACCCTCGAGCCACCGGCTTCCCTCCTCTGCTGGCTTCGGGTGCTGCAGGGGCTTAGAGGGGATCAAAATATGTCCCCCCACCACTCTGATCACCACCCAAAATTGCCCCCACTTCACCAATCATCCGCTGATGGCGGCATTACCTCCTTCCCCTCCTGCCTCCTGCAGCTGCTGCACTCAGCTCTGGCAAGCTGACAGGATGGACAGTGGGTAGGGTGGATTGAGGTTGGGGTTGTGGCTGGGGGGGCTTGGTAAACATGTGTTTGCCAGCCCCCTCCCTGTACTATAATGGACACAGCAGTGATCACTACAGATCGCTCCTGTGTCCATGGATGAGTATCGTAAAATGTGTTTACTATGTGTCAGTTTACGAATAAATAGGAGTCTACATACAGACTCCTTGTTCATTCATGTAATATGCAGCTTAGGCTGCAGAGAAAGGGACTATCTTTTGTCCCTTTCTCTGTCTCAATAAATAGATACTAGGGATCTGTTTAGATCTCCAATATCGCACCAAAGACCCCCCCCCCCCCCCCCCAAAAAAAAAAAAGTACAAAATATTTAAAACAACTATATTGTAAAAGAAAAAAAATGTATAAAATATTTAAAAAAACATAGTAAGGCATCTTTCACATGGAGCAGACTCTGTCAAGCAGATCTGTTTGCTCATTGGAGGATCTGTCTGCTGATCCCCACTGAGCAGGCAGATGATAGGTCCATGTCCACTCTGCTGATGCACATTTTAGTGCATTTTTAGCTAAAATCTTGTTTGGTAAACATTTTCACAAATATTACAGGGCCTTAAAGATCAGTAGCACCTTGCTTTTATTCTACCAGTTCTATGCTTTCCGAAAATGTACAGTAGGTGCCTGCGATATTGTGTCAATCTCGCCGCTTTTATTGGTGAGATTGACACCCTGCGAGCCTTTAATAAGGGGGCCCCCAGATCCCGGCCCCCCACCCTATGTTAAAGAGTATGGGGTACATCGTACCCCTACCCATTCACCTGGGGAAAAGAGTCAATAAAAAAAGCACTACACAGGTTTTTAAAGTAATTTATAAGACAGCTCCGGTGGTCTTCTTCCGACTTCGGGGGTCTCTTCCGACTTCTTCACGCTCTCCGTTTTTTCTCCCGCTCTCTCCGGCCTCTTCTCTCGCTCTCCGGCCTCTTCTCTCGCTCTCCGGCCTCTTCTCCCGCTCTCCAGTTCTTCTTCCGGGCTCCTCCGTTATCTTCTTGCAGCTCTCTTACTAGCGGTGGCCCGGTCTCCTCCGTCCTTCTTCCCTCTTCTCTCTTCTTTCTTCTTCCGATATTGACACAACGCACTTCCCCTCGCTGAAATGATGTGTGCATGGTGCTCCAGGCTGTGACGTCATAAGGGGTGGGGTCACCATGTGACATCACCCAGTGACCCCGCCCCATGCCTATATAAGTCGCTGTGCACCTCGCACATGGCATTTCAGCGGGAGAGAGCGTTGTGTCAACATCGGAAGAAGAAAGAAGAGAGAAGAGGGAAGAAGGACGGAGGAGACCGGGCCACCGCTAGTAAAAGAGCTGCAAGAAGATAGCGGAGGAGCCCGGAAGAAGAACCGGAGAGCGGGAGAAGAGGCTGGAAAGCGGGAGAAGAGGCTGGAGAGAGTGAAAGAAGAACCTGAGAGTGCGAAGGAGTCAGAAGAGACCCCCGAAGTTGTAAGAAGACCACCGGAGCTGTCTAATAAATTACTTTAAAAACCTGTGTAGTGTGTTTTTTTATTGACTTTTTTCCCCAGGTGAATGGGTAGGTGAACAATGTACCCCATACTCATTCACATAGGGTGAGGGGCCAGGATCTGGGGGCCCCCTTATTAAAGGGGGCTCCCGGATTCCGATATGTCCCCCACCCGCAGACCCCGACAACCAACGGCCAGGGTTGTTGGGAAGAGGCCCTTGTCCTCATCAACATGGGGACAAGGTGCTTTGGGGTGGGGGGCTTTTAAAAAGTGTTTCCTGGTGCTAAACCTTTCTTCCAATTTCTAAATCGCTGAATCTGTAAGTAGTAGTTGTAAAAAAAGCACTTGTGGGTTAAACTAATATTGTTTTGAATAATTCTCCTTTAAAGGGGTGTGGCAGGGGGTGTGTCCTATGCCTGCATACTTTTGTTAATAGGCGTCTCTCGTTCCCATCTCAAAAAGTTGGGAGGTATGTTTATGGATCGCAATAACATGTGGTAAAACCACAACACGCGGTAACCCATGAACAGCAGTGAATTGGGTTGTAATGCCTTTTATTCTGAATGCACAGGGCACTGATCCAATGGTTGGAACACATCTGCAATGTGGACCTCCACAGCACATTTTCCTCTCTGTGTTCATATTCCCCTAGGGGTGTGATCACCACATTTGGCTCTTAAAAAATGACCTCACACCCCATTAAAAAACGAGATAGTAAAGTCATCTATTTGAGACATTCCTTAGTTTTCCTATAGTTATATTTAAACACTTACCGGTGGTTGTAGAGCTGCTGGTAGTCCCTGGGAAAGGAAAGAAGGGATCAGTCATATAAAAGTGGAATACATTTCATAATATTGTATTATATTTATTTATATTATATTGAAATTTATATATAGTAGTGTTGGTGAAACGCTTCGAGCCAAGCAAAAGTTTGGCCCAGACATCACCTGTTTGAACACCCAAATTTGTGTGGTGCTTGGCAAGATGTTCACCTGCTAAACACCCACAATGCACTGCACACTTCACAGTGCATTCTAGGGCCCTAATTGAATTGAGCCTTGCTCCTGGCCAGTGGTCAGGTGCAAGGTTTTGTCAATTAGGGCACAGAGCACTGTCAGAGCCCTAATTGGATAAATTGATGATTACTTTGTCCCATCACGGCTCAGTGCTCATAGTCCCACCCACACTATAAAAGGCTCCTTCCCATATGAAGCTTTTGCAGTGTGTTGATGGAGTGGATATAGATATCAGGGCTCAGTTTGCTACTAGCGAGTTAGTGTGTTCACTTATTGTGATTCTGAGTGTAGAGTGTTATGCGCTCGGACTTTACAACGGAAAATGTGCGATCGGAGCTTGTTGTGTGTAGGCACCATGTGTAGGCTCCATCGGACATTTTCCATCGGAATTTCCGACACTCAAAGTTTGAGAGCGGGATCTAAAATCTTCCAACAACAAAATCCGTTGTCGAAAAATTCCGATCGCGTGTACACAATTCTGACTCACAAAGTACCACGGATGCTTGGAATCTAGCAGAAGAGCAGCACTGGCTATTGAACAAAATTTTTCTTGGCTCGTCGTACGTGTTGTACGTCACCGCATTCTTGACGTTCGGAATTTCCAACCAACTTTGTGCGACCGTGTGTATGCAAGACAAGTTTGAGCCAACATCCGTCGGAAAAAATCTGATGGATTTTGTTGTCAGAATGTCCGATCGTGTGTACAGGGCATTAGTGTAGTGTGTGAGTATGGTGTAGTGTCAGTGTAGTGTGTTAGTGTAATTCAGTGTTTACCACAGCATTATATAACATTTAGTGCTGTATACTGTGCTGTATACGCATACTTATTCTTTTGGTTGCTGCGTTTCCAGCTTGTCCAAATTTCTGGCTTTATAAGGCCATTCCAGCTCCAGGCAATGTTTTGGCATTGTCGGGCAATGCAGTCAGCTGTAAGTTCCACAATACTGATGATACTTGATCCAGTAAACATGGTCAGGGATGGTATATTTCATTAACAGCACACTGGGAACTCTGCTTGCAACTAGGAAGGATGTAGGACAGGGCTCAGTGCTGCAGCTTGTTGTGCCCCCACTTCTCCACACAGCTGGTGGATGATGCAAGGTCTATCAACTCTACCCCATCCTCCTCCTTGTTTCTTTCAGCTCTGCAGGGGCAGGCCCAAAGATGGTTCACATCACAGAAGCTTGGGCCAGGAATGGTGTTGTGCGATAATGCCACTAACCTTCTGTCTGTTCCTTCGACAGGGAAAGTTAACACATGTGCCATGCCTGGCACATGTCCTCAATTTGGTGGTGCAGCATTTCTTTAAACAGGTACCCAGGTTTGCAAGATCTTCTAAGTCAGGCCAGAAGAGTCTGTAACCATTTCAGGTGGTCATACACAGCAAGTGTTTGGTTGGTTGAAATTCAGCGGGAACTCCACCCGCCCATGATTTGTCACATGCCCACCAGGTGGAACTCAACTTTGGCAATGCTGCAGTGGCTGCAAATGCAGCAGAGGGCCATCAACCAGGCCGTGTGAGTATTGCACATAGACAGGCTCAGGGCAGCTCAGCTTTTTTTTTCCCACGCCAATGGCTGCTGATAAAGGACGCATGCACTATACTGTCACCATTTGCGGAGGCCACAAGGATGGTGAGCCATGAAAAATACATGCATCAGTGACACAGTCCCTGTTGTGTTCCTGTTGGAGCAGAATCTGCATGGCATTATGGACAGGGCACTCAAAGCAAAGTAGCGGGAGGAAGAAGAGGACTTCCATTCCTCTCAAGGTCCACTTTATGCAGACATCATTCTTGCAATGCCACAGAAGACACAAGAGAGGGAGAAGGAGGAGGATTCTGGCAGTTTTAAAGGCTTAGAAGCAGATGAAGATATATGTTAAACCTTAAGAGATGGTTTTCAGTCACTAGAAACCTTGAGAGTAGTACGTGGCTGGGAGAGGCAGTTCCAGAGGGTGTTAAATTTTATCTTGAAGTAATTTTGTGGTATAGGTTTTATGGGCACAATTAACAGCCAAGGACCAATTTTTCCACACCTGTTTGATAGGTGCATATAATTAAAATTTTTACAGAAAGGCCAATTCTAGCTTTCATCAAGAGTACCTCTAGAAGGTTACAGGGTGAAGCACACTCAAGGACCAATTTTTCCACAACTGTGTGACAGGGGCGTCAAATAAAGGTTGATTCTTGCTTTCATCAGAAGTACCTCTAGAACATTAGGAGGTGAAGGCACCACCAACATCCAACGACCAATTTTTCTGCAACTATTTGACAGGGGCATATAAATATTTTTTTTTTTTTAGAAAAGGTCAATTCTTGCTTTTATCACGAGTACCTCTATAGCAGGGTCTCCAAACTTTCTAAACGAATGGCCAGTTTACTGTTCTTCAGACTTTATGGGGACCACACAGTGGCAAGCAAGAGAAAAAAATGTCCTGGTGTCAGTGTGAGTGCCCCATATTTGGTATTAGGGGGAGAAATAGTGTCCAATCATTGGTGTCAGTAGTGCCCAATCTTTGGTATTAGAGGGAGGATTAGTGCCCCATCATTGGTGTGAATAGAAGGAACAGGGCACCATTATTGATGTCAATGGGAGGAATAGTGCCCCATTGTTGGTGTAAGTGGCAGAGAGTGTGAGAAATAATGCCTCAAGGGGCAGATAAAAGTAAGCAAAGGGCAGCATCAAGGGCAGCATCTGGCCCCAGGGCCACAGTTTGGAGACCACTGCTCTATAGGATTATGGTGTGAAGGCACCACCAATACCCAAAGTTTAATTTTTCTGCACCTGTTACTTCTATCCAAAGTCTGCAAAAGAGACAGCAGACTTTATCTAAAAAAAATGTAAATCTTGGCCAGAGTGTACTATAATTTGGCTTCTTAACATAAGGCTTACTCACTGTGGTGCAAACACCAACATTTATCAAAAAGATCTCTAATCTTGTTCCGAGTGCACTCAATTGTGGCCTCATTATACAGACTGGCTCCCCAAACCGTTGTTTAAAAAATAAAGAAAGCTTGCAGGAAAGATCAATTTAAATGTCATTTGTTTTCTTTATAAATGTCAGTTTTGCTGCAGCAGGTTCTATACATGGTACAGATGCACCACTTTACAGGCAGACTAAGGGGACTTTGCGTGACTGTCCCTGATTTGGAACAAAGTTCCTCTGTCCCTCTTCTATCCTCATTTTGATCTGATGTATATACTGTAGTCTTATATAAAATTCACTACTTCTTTTTAAAAAAAGTGTTTCCCGGTGCTAAACCTTTCATCCAATTTCTAAATTGCTGCATCTGTAAATTTTAACAGCCAGTATAAAGAAAAAGTGGTTGTATAAAAAAGCATTTGTGGATTTAAAAAAAAAAAAAATTTTTGTATTCTTCTCCTTTAACCACCTTCCACCTGGCCACTCCACATATCCACTCCACATATACAGCCGGGTGGGCACTTCCTCCTTCTGAGTGGATGTTCAGGAACGTCCCTCAGAAGGAGGGGGATCACGCACGCAGGTGCCCGTGCAGCGGCTTGTGTCACCTGGACACAGCGCACGTCCGATCGGCAGGAGTGATTGGCCCTCCTGATCACACGATGACTGTGTCCAATCACATGTGATCATGTGATGTAAATAGAGAGCCGGTTGCTAGCCGATCGGCTCGGTTCTCCTCACACGGAAGTTGTCAGTGAGGAGAGGAGATCGCTGAAGCCAGCCGGTGATCAGTGAGTATGAGCTGTTTTTTACAGCTTTTTACAAACTGATCACCGGCCCAGAGTCCCCACACATGTCCCCACACATGTCCCCACACAAAGTAAAATCACAATGTCACCAAAATAGTGTCCCCAAAACACTGTCCGCACACACATGTCCCCACACAGTAAAAACACCTGTCCCCCACATATGTAAAAGTAAAATCATATGTCCCAATGATCATCTGCACACATATGTGCGTGATCATCTGCGCACATCTGTACATGATCATCTGTGTACATATGTCCATGATCACACAAACCAATTATTATACACTTAACAGGATTTTTTTTACCAAAGACATGTAGCAGAATACATTTTGGCTTAAATTTATGACACAATTGGATTTTATTGGATTTCTTTTAAAACAGAAAGTAGAAAATATTGTTTTTTTTATACCACCAAAAGAAACCTCTATTTGTGTGAACAAAATTATAAAAATAAAATTTGGGTACAGTGCTGCATGACTGCTTCTTATTGAAAGTGCGAGAGCGCTGAAAGCTGAAAATTGGTCTGGGAAGGAAAGGGGCGAAAGTGCCCAGTATTGAAGTGGTTAAAGGGGTGTGACAGAAAGTGTGTGTCCTATGCCTACATTTGTTTGCTAATAGGTGTCCCTCATTCCCATCTCAAAAAGTTGGGAGGTATGTTTATGGATTGTGGTAACATGCGGTAAAACCACAACATGTAGTATCGCATGAACAGCAGTGAATTTTGTTGTAATGCCTTTTATTCTGAATGCACAAGGCACTATTCCAACTGTTGGAAGACATCTGCGATGGGGACCTCCACAAAGCATATTCCTCCCTGGGCTCATATTCCCCTATGTGTGTTATCACATTTGGCTCCTAATAAATGACATCACACACCATTAAAAAATGAGATGGTAAAGTCACCTATGTGACACATTCCTTAGTTTTTCTAAAAGATAGCAATATTAAACACTTACCGGTGGTTGTAGAGATGCTGTTGGTCTCTGGGAAAGAAAAGAAGGGATCGGTCATATACAATTGGAAAACATTTAATTATATTGTATTATATTTTTTTATATTATACTGTATTTTGTTTTTAATATTTTTATACAGTTATAAGAATAACAAAGGGTATACAATGAGGCTTATAAAGGAAGCCGACATTGACAATACAAGAAATGCATGTTCAAGAGAAATATACCGGGATACAGGAGGATTGCAAGAGAAACCAGTTGGGGAAATGCATCAGACTGGGGTCAATGTTGTGAACTACATTTATAGTAATAAAATGCTGCGTTGCGCCATGATTCATATAAAACATTCTATAAAAAGGAGTTTCAATTAAAAACAATAAAGTACATGACAAAAATGGAGGTACTAGAGGCGGAAGGGGTAGGGTGGTTACATTAGGGTTGTCCTCCCTCTACATGAAAACCATAAATAGTTATGCCGGTGGTGTGAGACCCCATAATAGAAACACATAGACATCAAACGTAACCTGCTAAAATCCCCAAGTAGGGCCATGATACTACAATTAGCTTGGACCTCCAAGTGAAACGCAGGAAGAGATAACATTGTCCTGGTGGGTCTGAAAAATATAGTAGCATTTCACACCTCATGTGCAACTTTGAGAGATTAATAGCATAATGATCTCCCATAAATCCCCAACCTCCATCAACATAAACAATAAAGGAGTAAAACACAGTTGTCGACTGCATTCTGGAACAATCCAGATATAAAAATCATGTAGTAATATAGGGTAGGGAAGCATAGAAGGAAAAAGGAGAAAGGAAAGTAGAGAAAAGGAGAGGGAGGGATGTATATGTTGGGTGAACAGTTCGAGCCGAGCACAAATTCACAGACCCCCCCAGGACAGACCCCCCACTCCTTTAGTACAGACCCTTCCTCCATTAGTACAGACCCCCTAGCCCCAAGGACAGACCCCCTTCCATTAGTATAGACCCCCAGGACAGACCCCCCTCCATTAGTACAGACCCCCCAGGACAGACCCCCCTCCATTAGTACAGACCCCCCAGGACAGACCCCCCTCAATTAGTACAGACCCCCCTCCATTAGTACAGACCCCCCACTCCATTAGTACAGACCCAACCAGGACAGACCCTCCCCCTCCATTAGTAGAGACCCCCCCTCCATTAGTACAGACCCCCCCATTAGGGTACATGGAAACTGGAGAGTAGTTGTTCAAAGCAGAAACACAGAGAGGAGGAGGAGGAGAACATGTCAGGCACGGACCGGACCGCCCCGCCCCCCCGCGATGTCACTGTGCTGCGGCCTCTGGTCTCTCTCCACACAGAGACCAGCCGCTCCACCTCCGATCTTATCCCCAGCTGCTCTCCTTCTCTGGCAGGAGGAGGGGGTGGGGAGGGGCTTGGGCAGGAAACAGCGGCGGTGAGCGGCTGGAAATGAACAAGAGGAGGAGGAAGGAAGGGAGCACTCTGGCACTTCAGCGCCCCCACCTCTCTGGCGCCCGGGTGCACTGCACCCCAAGCAGATCAGCCCTGCATGCGGTGCCGCCCCTGCACCACTGCTGCCCCGAGGCCTGGCCTCGGTGGCCTTGTAGGTGCCGCCTCGAGGCCTGGCCTCGGTGGCCAGAGTGTACTGCAAGCTTCATAGTGAATTCTAGGGCCCTAATTGGTCAGGAGCAAGGCTTTGCCGATTTGGGCATAGAACACTGTCCATAGCCCTGATAAAACAAAGTGATGGCTAATTGGTCCAATTACGGCTCAGTGCTCACCGTCTCACGGTTTCTTCTCTTTGCAGTGTGTTGTTGGAGTGGAGATAGATAGAGCAGGACTCAGTTTGCTACTAGCGAGTTAGTGTGTTCACTTGTAACTCTGAATATAGAGTGTGAATATAGTATAGTGTAGTGTCAGTATAGTGTGTAGTGCAGTGTTTAACAGTGCATTACATAATGTTTAGTGCTCTGTACAGTGCTGCTGTATACCCCCCTTTTTTTTGGTTGCTGTGTGTTTTTTTTTGTTTTTTGTCCCCTTCCTGCTCTCTTTTTTTAAATTGTCAGCTGTAGTTTTCTTTACTGCGATGCTGGTGACCCCCTTTTTATTTATATTTTGTATAGCTTTTCCCATTTCTGTTAGCGCCAGTCCTCAATTAAAGTGCCCCAAATACCACTTTTCATTCAATAAAGTGCATCCAATCACACATTTCCCAGTTTCTATTAAATCTTGTTAATAAGCACCCCCATCATGTCTAGGAGGCCAAAAAAGAGAGGCAAACTTTCCTGTGCCATTATGAGGGGGGCCAACAGCATCTGTGTACAGAGGAAAAGGTGGATGTGGCCGGTCCTCAGGCAGGGCACATTTGTCTCTGTGTTTTTTCCTTTCCCAATGAACGACAAGCATCGCTGACATTGAGGCCGGGTTCACACTGGTGCGGGGATCCAACTTGAATCCCCGCCAATACCAGGCACTGTGTTTGGTATGAATCTTGAGGGGGAACTCCATGCCAAATTTTAAATAAAAAAACGGCATGGGTTTCCCCTCCAAGAGGCCCTTAGGTCTGGTACAGATTTTAAGGGGAACCCCCTATGCTGAAAAAACGGCATGGGGGTCCCCCTAAAATCCATACCAGACTCTTATCCGAGCATGCAGCCTGGCCGGTCAGGAAAGGGGGTGTGGTCGAGCCCCCCCCCCTCCTGAACCGTACCAGACCGCATGCCCTCAACATTGGGGGGGTGGGTGCTTTGGGGAAGGAGGGCGCCCTGCAGAGCCCGCCCCCCCAAAGCACCTTGTCCCCATGTTGATGAGGACAAGGGCCTCTTCCCGACAACCCTGGCCGTTGGTTGTTGGGGTCTGCGGGCGGGGGGCTTATCGGAATCCGGCCCCTCACCCTATGTGAATGAGTATGGGGTACATCGTACCCCTACCCATTCACCTGGGGAAAAGAGTAAATTAAAAAAAATACACTAGACAGGTTTTTAAAATAATTTATTAGGCAGCTTTGGTGGTCTTCTTCCGACCTCGGGTGTCTTTTCCGACTCCTTCGCGCTCTCTGGCCTTTTCTCCCGATCTCCGGTTCTTCTTCCAGGCTCCTCTGCTATCTTCTTCCATCTCTTTTACTAGCGGTGGCCCGATCTCCTCTGTCCTTCTTCCCTCTTCTCTCTTCTTCTGATGTCGACACAACGCTCTCTCCCGCTGAAATGCAGTGTGCGAGGTGCGCAGCGACTTATATAGGCATGGGGTGATGTCACTAGGTGACCCCGCCCCGTATGACGTCACAGTCCTGGGGCATGCTGGGACTGTGACATCATAAGTGACCCCGCCCCATGCCTATATAACTTGTTGCGCACCTCGCACACAGCATTTCAGCGGGAGAGAGCGTTGTGTCAACATCGGAAAAAGAGAGAAGAGGACGGAGGAGATCGGGCCACCGCTAGTAAAAGAGCTGGAAAAAAATAGCAGAGGAGCCTGGAAGAAGATAGCAGAGGAGCCTGGAAGAAGATAGCAGAGGAGCCCGGAAGAAGAACCGGAGAGCGGGAGAAGAGGCCGGAGAGCGCAAAGGAGTCGGAAGAGACCCTCAAAGTCGGAAGAAGACAACTGGAGCTGCCTACAGAATTACTTTAAAAACCTGTCTAGTGTGTTTTTTTATTGACTCTTTTCCCCAGATGAATGGGTAGGGTGGGGGGCCGGGATCTGGGGGCCCCCTTATTAAAGGCACAAGGATAAGCCCCCCGCCCGCAGACCCCGACAACCCACGGCCAGGGTTGTTGTGAAGAGGCCCTTGTCCTCATCAACATGGGGACAAGGTACTTTGGGGTGGCGCCCCCCTTCCCCAAAGGACCCACCCCCCATGTTGAGGGCATGCGGCCTGGTACGGTTCAGGGGGGGGGGGGGGCGCTCGCTCGTCCCCACCCCCTTTTCTGACCGGCCAGGCTGCGTGCTCGGATAAGGGTCTGGTATGTATTTTGGGGGGACCCCCACGCCGTTTTTTCAGCGTAAGTGGTTCCCTTTAAAATCCGTACCAGACCTAAGGGCCTGGTATGCCCCTGAAGGCATGCAGGTTTTATTATTAGAGATTAGAGATTATTAGGGATCGTGCTGGAAACACAATCTCGCGGTCAGTTACTGTATCTCTTGACCCACTTCCCACAGCTCAGCTGTCTTGGCGTTTTTAGCACATGTGCAGCCTATCGCAGTGTTGCAATTTGCAATCTCTGCCGCAAGCATATCGAGCGTGGCAAAAACACCAGCTGTTTGGGTACTACATGCTTGACAAGGCATTTAACTTCCCACCACTCAGCCCATTGGCAAGAACACCTGAAAGCCCCACACAAGGGACACAATTATTATCCTCCTCACTCATCACCTTCATGTTTACACCTGCTATATCTCATGACATCTCAGCAGCAACACGTCTGCCAGTAGAACACCACCAGCTGTAGAGTACAGCAAAAAAAATTCTCTGTCCCAGGTGCTACCTGTCACCTACATCTAAATTATAACTTGTCCAAACTGCTGGCTTTACAACTGCTGCCTTTCCATCTGATGGATTCTGCCCCTTCTGTGAATTTGCAGAATGTGATGTACCGCAACGTCAGGTTCCCAGTTGCTATATGCATGTAAGGCCATTTCAACTCTGTACAATCACGTGGAAGGCAATGTTTTGGCATAATTGGGAAAGGCAGTTCCACATTACTGCTGACACGTGGTCCAGCAAGCATGGTCTTGGACGATTTGTTTTGTTCCCATCACACTGGATAACTGTCTAGGGGACAGAAACCACACCGGAGCAGAGATTCCTTTAGCTCTGCAGGGGCACGCCCAGAGATGGTTCAAGCCACGGAAGCTTGAGCCAGAAATGGTGGTGTGTGATAATGGCACTAACCTTCTGTCTACCCTTCAACAGGGAAAGTTGACACATGTGCCATGCCTGGCACATGTCCTCAATTTGGTGGTGCAGCATTTCTCAGACAGGTACCCAGGTTTGCAAGATCTTCTAAGGCAGGCCAGAAGAGTCTGTAGCCATTTAAGGAGGTCATACACAGCCAGTGTTCGGTTGGCTGAAATTCAGCGGGAATTTCACCTGCCTGCAAACTGCCTGATTTGTGACACACCCACCAGGAGGAACTCAACTTTGGCAATGCAACAGTGGCTGCACATGCAGCAGAGGGCCGTCAACAAGTACCTGTGTGAGTTTTGCAAAAGGACAGGCTTAGGGCAGCTCAGCTTTTTTGTCCCCACACCAATGGCTGCTGATAGAGGATGCATGCACTGCACTGACATCATTTGAAGAGGCCACAAGGATGGTGAGCTGTGACAACGCATGCATCAGTGACACAATCCCACTTATGTTCTTGCTGGAGCATAATCTGCATGGCAGTATGAACAGGGAACTCGAGGCAGAGCAGTGGGAGGAAGAGGAGGACTTCCGTTCCTCTCAAGGCCTGCTTTATGCAGACACCAGTCTTGCAACGCACACAGAACACACAAGAGAAGAGGAAGGAGGAAGAGGAGGATTCTGGTAGTTCTGGAGGCATTGAAGCAGAGGATGACATATGTCAAACATTAAGAGAAGGTTTTTAGTCCCCATAAACCTTGAGAGTAGTATGAGGCTGAGAGGAGGCAGCTCCAGATACTGTAAACCTCAGTGACCCTGAGGACTCTGATTTTCATGCCTTCACAAACAAACTTGTAGGCTTATTCTTCAAAGCCTGCAAAAGGACGCAAGAATTTATGGCATCAAGGAGAAGGATCATTATTAGTTGGCAACCCTCTTTGACCAACGTTACAAGGGGACAGTCTCGTAACTCATTCTGCCCTTGCAAAGGGAGTAGAGGATGAAATATTTTAAGGACACCTTAAAGAGGAGTTTATATAACGCCTTTCCAGACTCTGGTAGGTTACAGTCTCATAGAAAATATGGTTTTGAGGCTTCTGTTGGTCGAAGAAAAAGTGGGGGAGAAGGGGGCCGCCTCAGTGATGCATTTCAAAATTTTTTTAGTCCTTGGTGCCCAAAGCTGTCAGCTTTAAGATCCCATTGGCAGCATCTCCTATTGGTGGAAGATTATCTAGGAGTGAAAACAGACATAAAGAGCTTTCCAGTAGATGATCCAATGGGCTTTTGGGTCATGAGAATAGACCACTGGCCAACACTTGCCCAGTATGCAATTGAGCTGCTGGGCTGCCCTGCATCAAGCGTGCTTCCTAAACAGGCATTCAATACTGCTGGAGACTTTGTGACAGGTAAAAGAGCGCATCTGTCCACAGACTCCGTTGACTGGCTGACATTTGTCAAAATGAATTATGAACCTGATGCCGATGTCACTGATTAGGTGTTATTGTGCTCTCAAATCTCTGCAAGACTGTCTAGTAGAGATGGGCCGTATGACCCCCGGTTCAGTTTGGAAAAATTTAAAGTGACCATTTTGAAGGCTTATATGCAAATAATTGGGCATACAATGGTTATGGGGATCTGGGTACTGCCCTAGGGGACATGTATCAATGAAAAAGTTTGTAACTTACATTTTTAAATGAGCAGTGATTTACTGATGCTTAAAGTAAAACCATAATTGCCTGGGTGGTCCCCTTAGTCTGCCTGTAATGTGGCACATCTGTACCACGTATAGAGCCTACTGTAGCAATAATGAGATTTATAAAGCCAAAAAAACACATTTTTAATTCAAGCTTTCTTTATTTTATAAACAACGGCTTGAGAAGCCAGTCTGTATGATGCGGCCACAATTTTGTGCAGTCGGGACAAGATTAGAGATTTTTGGGATTAATTCTGGTGTTTTTTTCACAGACTTTGGATAGAAGTAAGAAAAAATAAATTTTAAGGTCTGGGAAAACCACTCTACCACCTCCATCCCTAAAATACGAGAAGGAGGAGAACAAGAGAAGTAACAGTTGCCTAAAAATGTAGCTTTGGGTGTTGATGGTGCCTTCACACTGTATCCCTATAGAGGTACTCTTGTTGAAAGTAAGAATTGGCCTTGCTGTAAAAAATTTAAATGATATGCACCTGTCAAACACATGTGGAAAAAATGTTGTTTGGATGTCGGTGATGCATTCACACTGTAACCCTATAGCAAGAATTGGCCTTGCTGTCAAAAATTGCAATGATATGCACCTGCCAAACAGGTGCAGAAAAATTGGTGTTAATTGTGCCCATGAAACTTACACCAAAAAATCAAGCTCATACAGACCCATCTCATTGCTCCAAGTGATGTTAAAATTCTAGCCAAAATCATAGCTTTAAGGCAGGGGTCTTCAAACTACGGCCCTCCAGTTGTTCAGGAACTACAATTCCCATCATGCCTAGTCATGTCTGTGAATGTCAGAGTTTTGCAATGCCTCATGGGATGTGTAGTTCTGCAACAGCTGGAGGGCCGTAGTTTGAGGATCCCTGCTTTAAGGGTTACCAAGATTATTCTAAACATTATTCACCCGGACCAGGCAGGTTTCATGCCCCGAAAATCAACCACAACTAATCTTAGAACGCTTTTTTTGAACATGCAGACCCCAGAAGATAATGCAGGCAAAGGGGCACTGTTGTCTCTTGATGCCAATAAGGCATTCAACAGTGTGTGCTGGGCTGTACTATCCAAATTTGGATTTGGCCCTAGATTTATCAAGGGTCAGACAGGATGTCTCCTGCCTTTGCACTGGGCAGGGGGACTAGACATGGCTGCCCCTTAACCCCCGTGGTCTTTGCACTGGCCATTGAGCCTCTTGCTACCCAGGTGTGGGATCATCCACAGATCAGGGGATTTTGCTATGGTGATTTGCATGAGAAATGAATGCTTCACGCCGGTGACATGCTCCACTTTATGGAGGAAGTGGACGAATCGTTGTCACGTGCAATGTTGCTCATCAAAGATTTTACTACTCAGGCTTAACCATTAATTGGTCCAAATTTAATAGTAACTTCCTTTAAATACTTTGGTATCCACGTTTCACCCAAGCTGACTGACTACTACAGCCAAAATATATACCCCTTACTGACTCAGAGACAAAATAAACATATGGAACTTACTTAAATTGTCTGTGGCGGGGAAATCAAACCTTATTAAGATGATCCTTATGCCCCAACTGCTATACCTGCTTTACAACACACCTGTGGTTATTCTACTTAAAATGTTTTGAATGATCAACTCCCTATTCAGATTACTCCTTTGGCACAACAAACCCCGAGGATCAAACTGGAACAATTACAATATCCAAACGAGGGGGATGGTTTGACACCCCCCCAACCCTTGGATGTTCTATTTGGCTGCACAGCTGCAGCACTTGATTGGAGCTATGGCTCCCAAGCCTGCTGGCTCATCAGCCAAACTCCTACTTAGTGGCACAGGGGTGGAGTCCATTCCGGAGGTCCTGGATAGGGATGAGCCGAACACCCCCCCGTTCGGCTCGCACCAGAACCCGCGAACGGACCTAAAGTCCGTGCAAGCTTTAGAACCCTATTAGTTTTAATGGATGCGAACGTTTAAAATTAAAAGTGCTAATTTTAAAGGCTAATATGCATGTTAATGTCATAAAAAGTGTTTGGGGACCTGGGTCCTGCCCCAGGGGACATGTATCAATGCAAATTTTTTTTTAAAAACTGCCGTTTTTTCAGGAGCAGTGATTTTAATAATGCTTAAATTGAAAGAATAAAAGTGTAATATTCCTTTAAATTTCGTACCTGGGGGGTGTCTATAGTATGTGTAATGGAAATTTGTAAGTTCTGTATATAATTGTATTCTATTTTGTATGTATTGCACACTGCCCTCACTGTGCACACGGCACTAATAATGTTTTCAGTACATGTTTACATTCTTTCGAGTCCTGATTAGAATAAGCCTGCCTATGATACGCCCCTTGTTACCATAAATGAACAATTGTAATATTAATGTGATACCTACGTAATCATGTGTATAAAACCCCTGAATTGCGTCATAATAAAGGAGAACGGTTATTTGGAAAGATGCTGAGCGTATCTTTTGTGTCTGTTCCCTACTGCAGTAGTTATTATTAATTTGGAACCACTAATCAATATGAGGATAGGAGTTGCCTATCTATAAATTTCCAGGACAGGTGGCAAGCTTTTCCCAGGAGGGGTTAAAAGGTGACCCTGAGTATCCGAAACGAGGAGCTTGAGACGATCCGGGAATTTCTGATAATCAGCCGGCTGAGGTAAGCCTTTTGCTTACATTTGAGTTATCAGACTTCCTTGATCGGTAAGGCATTTTCGGGACAAAGGGTACCTATCTTACTCCCCTTAATCGAACTGTATTGATTGGTGGTTATATGTTATGTTGTCACTGTCTACTGTCCATCAGAGTGTTATAGATAAGAAAGGGAAGAATAGTGCTGTTCACAGGTATATGTAGTACATCTGCTAGATAAAGTAGTTTAGAGGCAAGAGGGTATAGGCACACATAGAGAAGACTGGCCAGTCATTATGGGCATTAAATTAAGTAAGGGAATGAAGGGTAAGAGACCCTCAAAAATGCCCAGCGCACGGGGCGCATGCGCGGCGCTGAGACGGATGGACGCCTGAGAGGTTAGCTCCGCTCAGCCCAGGACATTAACGGCATCTAGAGGGCCATAAACTGCGCTAAACCTGGTAATTCTAACACCCCTCGCTTCACTGGGACCCAGTGCATGCCTTCTAAGAGGAAGAAATCCCAAGGAGGATCGCAATCCACCCTAACTCACTATCTTCTCCGCACACGGGAATGGTACAGCATGGCGCAAGATGGCGCCGAGGGAGGAAGACACTCTCCAGCACCTGTCTCTCTGTCTCCACCACCTCCGTTCCTCACCGGGACCGACTCCAGTGAGTACCCTACTGCCCTTTCTAAGGCCGACCTGGACGCTAGCCTTGAGGCAATGTACCTCAGACTTGCCACTAAATTTCAGACTGAGCTCCATAAAACGTCCCACTCCCTGTCTCAGGAAATCACGGCACTTGGCTCTAGGACTGAAAAACTAGAATCCAAACACGACGAATTAGCCCTGGCCTATAACGATCTTAGCAGGGAACATGAAGCCCTGACTACAGCCTTCCACTCGATCCAATCCCAGGTCGAAGACCTCGACAACAGGAACAGACGCCACAATCTAAGAATCCGTGGTATCCCGGAATCTGAAACTGAACTGATCCCCACAGTGATTAGGCTGTTCAAATCCCTGCTACCAGATCATGATTCACAATCTTTCAAATGTGACCGGATTCATAGGGCTCTCCGCCCCAAACCGCCGGACGACAAGCCACCTAGAGACGTTGTCCTTTGTATGAAGGACTTTCTTGTGAAGGAAGAAGTCCTACGTGCGGCCCGCAACAAACGCAGGATCACCCTTGACGAACATGTTGTTCAAATTTATCCGGACATATCCCTGACCACCCTGGATCGCAGACGGGGCATGAAAGAAGTCACCTTGATCTTACAATCGGCACAGATTCGCTATAGATGGGGATTCCCCTTCAAGTTGATTATCCCCCACAACGGTACCACCTACCTGGCCACCTCTCTATTCGAAGGGCAGGAGATTCTAGTAAAGCTGGGCCTTCTGGACGCTGCCACAATACGCCGCCTCCCTTCTACTCCCAGACCTGCACCGATCTGGCAGACCCCTCCACCTAGGAGAGATAGACGGAGGATTCGTTACGACGCCGGAGATCCCCAAGAAGACCGTCCGCACTGAACCTCGCTATGAGTCAAACCGCAGATCCTTCTACATCCCGGTATGCATAACAGCAATACTTCCATAGACATGCCTTTAAGTTTCAACATCAGAGTTTGTCCCTCGGTGCTGCAGCATGCTTTCCCCACCCAGCAGTAACTATTGGTTTAGCTTTTCCGACCGTTTGGATGCATGGTCGGCTTGGCTGGGTTCGAGACCGAGATGTCTCGTTGTTCACATTTTCTGTTTCAGGTATAACTCCCTATGTCCTACCTGACCATTTTTGGCGATCACTCTTGCAGATTGCCCACCTCTGGTTTTTGATGATTTTTTCTCGGCATTTGACTCTTAAGTTTGACTTTTTTTTTTGTTCCTCCTTTTTTTTTTTGTTAATGCAACTTTTTCCTGCAAAATATACATCCAATACGTATATGTCTCCTTGACAGGTTTGGTCACAAGTCCTTTTTACTCAGCTTATGTATATAAGTAGGGATGAGCCGAACACCCCCCCCCCCGTTCGGCTTGCACCAGAACCCGCGAACGGACCTAAAGTCCGTGCGAGCTTTAGAACCCTATTAGTTATAATGGATGCGAACGTTCGAAATTAAAAGTGCTAATTTTAAAGGCTAATATGCATGTTAATGTCATAAAAAAGTGTTTGGGGACCTGGGTCCTGCCCCAGGGGACATGTATCAATGCAAAAAGAAGTTTTAAAAACGGCCGTTTTTTCAGGAGCAGTGATTTTAATAATGCTTAAATTGAAACAATAAAAGTGTAATATTCCTTTAAATTTCGTACCTGGGGGGTGTCTATAGTATGCCTGTGAAGGGGCGCATGTTTCCCGTGTTTAGAACTGTCTATGCGCAAAGTGTCATTTTTGAAAGTAAAAAAGCTATTTAAAATCACTCGTGGCTAATGTTAATTGACAGCTCCCGTAATACAGAGAACAGTCATTCATTGAAACTCATTCATAAAAAAAAAAGTCATTGATAAAAAATAAAAAAAATGAAAAAAAAAGCGTAGGGGTCCCCCCAAATTCAATAACCAGGCCCTTCAGGTCTGGGATGGATATTAAGGGGAACCCAAGCCAAAAAAAAAATGGCGTAGGGTCCCCCTCAAAATCCATACCAGACCCTTGAGGTCTGGTATGGATTTTAAGGGGAACCCTAGCCAAAAAAAATGGCGTGGGGTCCCCCTCAAAATCCATACCAGACCCTTATCCGAGCACGCAACCTGGCAGGCCGCAGGAAAAGAGGGGGGATGAGAGCGGCCCCCCCTCCCGCCTGAACCGTACCAGGCCACATGCCCTCAACATTGGGAGGATGCTTTGGGGGTCTAAGACCCCTAAAGCACCTTGTCCCCATGTTGATGAGGACAAGGGCCTCTTCCCCACAACCCTGGCCATTGATTGTGGGGGTCTGCGGGCGGGGGGCTTATCGGAATCTGGAAGCCCCCTTTAACAAGGGGACCCCCAGATCCCGGCCCCCCCCTGTGTGAAATGGTAAGGGGGTACAAAAGTACCCCTACCATTTCACCAAAAAAAGTGGCAAAAATGGTAAAAATTACAGGAGACGGTCTTTGACAATTCCTTTATTAAAATCTTCTTTCTTCTTTCTTCATCCTTCAGTTTCTTCATCTTCTCCTTCCGTCATCTTCTTCCATCTTCTTCTTCCATTTTCTTCTTCCTCCGATCCGCTTCTTCTTGCGCTGGTCTTCTCGTCCTTCTCGTCCGGCATCTTCTTCCGTCGGCGTCGGTGTCGGTGTCTTCTTGGGCCGCTCCGCGCAATGGGAGGCTCCCGCTGTGTGAGGCTCCGCTCCGTCTGACAAGTCTTTTAAAAAGGAGGGCACCTGGTGACCCCGCCCCCCTTTGACGTCATGGGGAAAGCCATCATGGAATTCCCCATGACGTCCCCGTGCGTCAGAGGGGGCGGGGTCATCAGGTGCCCTCCATTATAAAAGACCTGTCAGACGGAGCGGAGCCTCACACAGCGGGAGCCTCCCATTGCGCGGAGCGGCCCAAGAAGAGACAGAGACACCGACACCGACGCCGACGGAAGAAGATGCCGGACGAGAAGGATGAGAAGACCAGCGCAAGAAGAAGCGGATCGGAGGAAGAAGAAAATGGAAGAAGAAGATGAAAGAAGATGACGGAAGGAGAAGATGAAGAAACCGAAGGATGAAGAAAGAAGAAAGAAGATTTTAATAAAGGAATTGTCAAAGACTGTCTCCTGTCATTTTTACCATTTTTGACACTTTTTTGGTGAAATGGTAGGGGTACTTTTGTACCCCCTTACCATTTCACACAGGGGGGGGGCCGGGATCTGGGGGTCCCCTTGTTAAAGGGGGCTTCCAGATTCCGATAAGCCCCCCGCCCGCAGACCCCCACAACCACCGGGCACAGTTGTGGGGAAGAGGCCCTTGTCCTCATCAACATGGGGACAAGGTGCTTTGGGGGTCTTAGACCCCCAAAGCATCCTCCCAATGTTGAGGGCATGTGGCCTGGTACGGTTCAGGCGGGAGGGAGGGCCGCTCTCGTCCCCCCCTCTTTTCCTGCGGCCTGCCAGGTTGCGTGCTCGGATAAGGGTCTGGTATGGATTTTGAGGGGGACCCCACGCCATTTTTTTTGGGCTAGGGTTCCCCTTAAAATCCATACCAGACCTCAAGGGTCTGGTATGGATTTTGAGGGGGACCCTACGCCATTTTTTTTTTTTTGGCTGGGGTTCCCCTTAATATCCATCCCAGACCTGAAGGGCCTGGTTATTGAATTAGGGGGGACCCCTACGCTTTTTTTTTTGTTTTTTATCAATGAATGACAGTTCTCTGTGTTACAGGAGCCATCAATTCATTAGCCGCGAGTGCTTTTAAATAGCTTTTTTCCTGCAAAAATGACACTGTTTTGCAGGGAAAGTTCTAAGCACAGGAAACCTGCCCCCCTTCACAGGCCACCTATAGACACCCCCAGATGTGATACTGCAATGCTGTTCTAACAGCACGCACACACATATCCCAAGAAATAAAGCACATATTGTCAGCAGCACACTGACACGCTGACACTGACTGAAACATAATATGCGAGGCCGCCGGCACTTATACCGTGGGGCATGTACTAAAGCCCCTGAGCTATAATTGGCTACAGGCATCCTGCCTGTAGCCAATTATGTCTCTCCTCGCTGCCGGCGCTGTGATTGGCCAAGCATGCGGGGTCACAGTGCATGCTTGGCCAATCATCAGCCAGCATTGCACTGCGTGGGCCGCAATGCATTGTGGGGCCGCTCGCATCACACGAATTTGATGCGAGCGGCCCCAATAGTTCTGGGCTCGCCGAGCGAGCGAACGCCCGGTGCTCGATTCGAACATGGGTTCGAATCGAACACCGGGCCCATCCCTATATATAAGTTTAACATATTTTTTGTCAATAAGTATGCTTTCCTACACTTCTCAGAGGGATGGCTGCGCCCCCTACAGTCGGATAAGGTTTCAGCACGATCAATTTTGTGTCCCCAATACAAATGGCTGTAACATGTATTTCTCATAATGTTAAGGGATTTAATTCCCCAATCAAGAGACGCAAAGCCTTTGCCCTCTACAAAAAAATTGGAGTACTCCTACTGCAAGAGACGCACTTTGCTCACTCCTCTCACCCTAAATTTCTCCATAGAAATTACCCGCAATCTTTTTTCTCACTACATTCGACCAAAAGTAGGGGCACAGCCATACTTCTTCATTCCTCCTTCCCTATGGAGGTTAAACGGGTATGCAAAGATAGCAGATATGTAATTATAAAAGGGATAATCCACAATAGAGAACTCACGATAGCAAGTATTTATGCCCCTAATGACAGCCCAGCTTCCTTTTTCAGTCAATTTTTTATTAAACTAGCTGAATTTCACTCCCCCCATATGATAGTGGGCGGGGATTTTAATATGGTCGCCAACCCTACTCTAGATCGCTCCTCACCTACACCTTCTACTAGAGCCTTCCCGAAATCCCTGACTGCTGGCCTCCATAGTAACCAACGTGTAGATACATGGCGGGCACACAACACCGGCTTGAAGGGATACACCTTTTTTTCCCATCCACACAATAGCTATGCTAGATTAGATTATATCTATACCACACCAATTATATTGGCTAACTCCTCAGATGCTGAGATTCATCCATGTGTATGGTCTGACCATCATGTGATTTCCTTTACTACTGAGTATATTCGGCTGGCACCGACCCCATTCACTTGGAGATTGAATGAATCAGTGCTCTCGGACTTAGCCACAGAATCACTAGTCGCACAATCAATAGAGGAATATTTCTCCATTAGCGCACATCCGGATATTTCCCCGCCACTGTTATGGACAGCTCATAAAGCGGTCATAAGAGGAAAATTAATTAGCATCTCGGCCACACACAATGAACTGAACAAACAAAAAATCCTTGACCTCACAAAAGAACTTGATCTTTTATATAAAGACACTCCTAAACTTCTTTTAGCAGATACTAGACGTCTCATCGATCAAAAACGTTTGGAATTAGACTCCCTGCTCTCCACCAAAGTTGAGAAGGCCCTCAGATGGACAAAGGCCAAATATTTATTACATAACAACTCCTCCTCTACCCTTTTTGCTAGGAAATTAAATCAAGCCACCCACCCTTCCCATGTATACAAACTCTCAAACCCAGACGGGACTGTTACCACGCACCCGAAAGAGGTCCTTAAAATTTTTGAGGAATTCTACTCTAAATTACTCACTGCAGATAGTGGGATTTCCCCTTTGGCAGAGGATTCCTGGTTTCGGGATATTCCCCTACCCTCCCTCACACCCTCACAGGTGGACTCCTTGAATGCCCCTATCACCATCTCAGAACTTCTAAGAGTCATTAAGGCTTTGAAACTAGGTTCCGCCCTGGGACCCGATGGATTCTCTTCCATATATTATAAAAAATTCCTTGAACTTCTGGCCCCAAGGCTAGTTAATCTTTATAATTGGATTTTACAAGGTGGTAGCTTCCCTGATGAGATGCTATTAGCAAACATGTCCTTGATCCCCAAACCCAACAAAAATCATGCCCTCCCCCAAAACTATAGACCTATCTCAGTTATTAATAATGACTTGAAGATCTTTAGTAGAATCCTGGCTGACAGGTTAGCACACATTATCCCTTCCCTTATTTCCCCGTATCAGGCAGGTTTCATCCCTCATAGATTAATCACGGATAACATACGTCTAGCCACAAACATTGTCCAGGATGCTAATTTATCTTCCCGTAAACTCCTTTTGCTCAGCCTAGACATACAAAAGGCATTCGACAGTGTCTCCTGGAATTATATAGGTGCACTCCTGCAGAGTATGGGCTTCCATGGGGAATTTTTATATGCATTTCTGGCTCTCTAACGACATCCCAAGACACGTATTAGAATCCCAGGCTGTAACTCAGAGTTCTTTACGCTGGGCAAGGGCACCAGGCAAGGCTGCCCACTCTCACCCCTAATTTTCGCTCTTGCCCTTGAACCCCTTGCAATTGCGCTATTGAATAACCCAGATATCTCAGGCTACACAAAAGGCCCCTCCTCGTACAAATTCTGTATGTACGCCGACGACGTATTAATGTTCATCACCAACCCCCTGATATCCCTTCCTAATCTTTTCTTAACCCTTTCTAACTTTGCCAAAGTCTCCGGCCTCTCAGTCAATGTCACCAAAACTGCAGCCCTTACGGTGGGTATTCCACAAGCGGACCTCGCCCATCTAAAACAAACCTATTCCTTCACATGGTCTGACACCCATCTCTCATATCTTGGTATAGAATTAGCTAATGACTTTGACAAACTCTTTGCTCTCAATTACCCTCCGTTGGTTGCCAAACTCAAAAAAACGCTAAAACAATGGTCATCTCTCCACATTCCCTTTATAGGCAGGATCACTGCCCTGAAGATGGTCATTCTTCCCAGGCTATTGTACCTCTTTCGTTCCCTTCCCATTAGACTGACAAAATCTTACCTCTCAGGGATTCAAACGCATATCAACCGTTTTGTCTGGTGCGACAAACCCTCTAGATTCTCTAGAACGGTCTTATACCGCTCCTCTACAAGGGGGGGCCTTGGAGTGCCACAGTTATGGCTCTATTTCCTGTCATGCAGGTTTACACAACAGGGGCAATGGAACATTAGACAGTTCAGGGTACCCTGGGTCAAATTTGAATCAGAGTCAATCACCCCCCTACACCTACCCGGTCTTATGTGGTCCTCCCTCTCATCTTATCCTGAGCTTGAGAGGAAGAACAACATAGTGGCAATAGGCCTGCGCCTATGGAATCAATACAAATCCAAGTATGACCTTACTTCCCCCGCCCCCCTGGGAGCCTCCTTCCTAGGAGACCCCAGATTCCCCTCCCCATTCCATGATCCTGAATCCTTCCACCTTTGGACAGATCAAAATCTGACAAAATTGGGAGACTTCTACGCGGGAGGGAAATCTGTTTCATTCCAAAGCATGCAGGCCCTACACCACATCCCGGATTCAGAATATTTCCACTACTTACAGATCAGACACTTTTTCCTCTCGCATTACAATGTTTCCCAGGCTGCGAACAACACCCCCTTTGAGGAAATATGTCACACCAGCCCTCGACAGAAAGGCCTGATATCAGGGGTCTACAAATCCTTAGAGGCATTGCAGGAATCTCACCCCTTGAAATATAGGGCAGATTGGGAACAAGAGCTTAACATAGATAATGATGCAATAGACTGGGAGAAAGGCTGGACCAATTTAAGAAAATGCACCAAATCACTTACGATCAGGGAAACAGCCATTAAACTTACCACTAGATGGTATTATACTCCATCTCGCTTGCACAAAATCTACCCCCTTACCTCACCCAACTGCTACAGAGGGTGCAATACTCTAGGTACATTTAGACATCTGTTCTGGGACTGCCCCATCGCCCAAGGAACTTGGTCAGAGTTATTTAAACTGATTGACAAAGTAGCAGGTAGTCCAATCGCCTTATCTTTACACCACTGTATCCTGTTCCAGTCCCCCCATGATACCGCAAAACCCCTGGTAAGACTGATTCACTCCATGTGCACAGCAGTTCACTGGACAGTAGCCCTCCACTGGAAATCCCCAGTAGTCCCCCTAGCACAGGTTGTCGCACGAATTGACCACACAATGCTGGCCGAAAAGATATTTCATACCTTACATGATACGATTCCTGTCTTTGATGCAAAATGGAACCCCTGGATTGTTCTTAGACTCCAAGAGTGACCGAGCTGTCCTGCTTATCTTACTTATTTTCCTCCCTCTTCTTTCCTTTTTCTATTCTTTTTTTTTTTCTCTCCTCTCTTTTTCTTTGTTATTTCTCTCGCTATCTCTATTATTTATATACCTCCCTCATCAAGGTCATATCCTATAGGTAGTAATCCACCTTACACTTTCTGTTGCAGGGATTTCTCCGTATTACTTCTCTGTCAAATGACTTTGGATATATTACACTGACATTGTTGATATACTGCCATTTATTGTACCATATGATATGACAATGACACTGTTTAACGTGTTTAATATCTATGACTTGTACACTCTGTTTTTCTTTAATAAAACGTTTTGAAAACAAAAAAAAAATGCCCAGCGCAAGAGGAGCGCTATATATGAACCGAAGGTGCGGTTCCGCCTATACTGAGCCCCTAGATTAATGGTTAAAGTGGACAAGGCTCCACAATGGGTAACTGGGTTACCACCGAAGTCCACAGGGACTAAGAATCATGCAGAGTACACAGCTAGAGAAACAGCTATCTATGTGAGCAGGATGGATGAAGGGTGACAATTAACACTAGACAGAAAGGGACATTTTCATGTTAAGTTGTGGGATTAATTTGGGGTCAGGCACTACAACTAGTAAAGTCAATAAATAGAGACATGAGAGTTAAAACAGAATATTTCATATGTTGTCAGAGAGGGAAGATGGGATGAGCACTATGGCTGCCCGTCTGATCATAGAAGGTACAGTATGTGAAGTATGGTATTACAATACATTGGATGCAAAGGATATCAGAACAAAATAAGGAAAGCAGAAATTTATCAAGGAAGTATTTAAAAGAGTTAAAAGAATGTGAGAGAATGATATGCATGTGTTGTGTACAAATGGGAAAAATGTAAGCGATTTTAGAGAGATATTTGTGTATGTGTGTGAATGCTGGAACCTTTAGTTCTATCGCTTGTGTGTGTCATGTACGCAGATGTGACCCCCCTCCTTTGTGCTCTCCTGAAAGAATGTAGCTGGGATGAGAGGTCGGTGATAAGCTGGAAGGGCACCATGCCAATTTCCGTTTTTTAGACAAAACATTTATAACTTTATGTGCCGGGTTAACGAATCTAATGATAAACAATGTGATCACAATTATTTTTGAATCTGTTTTCCAAACATGGTAAAATGAAGGTTACATTTAACCGTGTATTACACAAATTGAATATCCTTTGATAGTGGAAACAGTGCATTTAATAGGGAATTAAGTAAAATTAAGTAATATGTCCCCCTTTAAGGAACGTTATCTGTGGATATATATATTAGGGTGTGATATTGAAATTATCATTTGAGTATTCATTTCTAATTGGAGTTTAACAATTTTATTAATAATATAGATATATTGAAACTGGTTTAGACACCCTTTGATTGGAAATGAAATCCAGGTTAATGGGTAATTGATAAAAATGGGATTAGTTTAGTTTAAGATAACAATTTTGTAATTTTACATTTATTGAGTGGAAAGAAAAAAGATTAAGATGAGGTTGTTAATTGGAATACAGCTGCCATAATGTTTAACAAAGCCAAGATGGATGGGATACATAAGAAGTTTTTCTATAAAAATTTAATCTTAAAGTCTGATAATAGATTGATGTGCGGTCCATGATGTGAGAGTAATAATAAATAAAATGTAAATATGACAGACCCATCACATCAAGTCCACACACCCTGTTAGGATAGATCCCACCTGCAGCCAGTTGTTTTATAGTTTTTGATGTGGCTGAGCGCTTTGTTTGTTTTTATTTATTTTTATTTTTTGAATCCAAAGCAGAATGTGTGGATTGTGATATGATGTGCCCATTTTCCTTGTAAGTGCCGTGGGTATAAGCAGAAGAATATTTTGGATTTATGGACATCTCTGCATGACCGCAGGGTATTGTTATCATTCATTATAATATTGCCAGGAAAAAGTTGTCTTTTTGAAACTGGAGTTCTTACACAAACAGCGTGATAGAAAACAAGCCATTGTAATATATTTATGCAAGTTGGACCCAGTAATGAAGGGTTCACCCCGATATATCAGAGCTGTACCTTTATGCAAAGGTGCTATTAGACAAAGTTAGACATTATTTTGGTCAAATATTAAATTTTTAATGGTCCGACATTCTGCGCAGCAAATATACAGCTAACTAAATGTTTGTCTAATGAAAGGTTTAAAATATGAGTTTGTTTATGTACAAATCTAACAATGAAAAATGTGTACATTTTAATCCAGCCACCTTATTGCCTCTATTGGAGGAGGCTGTAGACGGGGGAGACCACATGTGTTAAATTGATGACGTAGGAATCAGCTGCTGTGAGCCCAGTGCAGGACACACTCCCTGAAGACCCAGATATTTTTTTTTTGTAGAGTTATTCCCGGTTTTATACAGAGTATGCAGTTTATCACCCAGAAGGATACTCTGTATATAGAGTCATTGGATCCTTTTTCCCCAGCTCAAGAAGCAGAGCTCCATGTTTTAGCAAAGCCTGTGAGCTATAAAAAGAGAGTATATTTATATAGATAGTAGAGAACTAGAGAGCTTTTGGTTCCATTTGAAGGGCCAGAAGTTTGTTTTTACTTCGGCAGGTAAACCAATCAAGCATGCTAAGTTAATTTGATCGGCTGTTTTTAGCCTTCCAGGTTCTTGCTGAGGTAGCCATACTAACATTAAAACTCACACATGGAAGCAGACCGACTAAGGATGCTGCATTTACAGCCCCGGACACTTGCTGGGTCTGTGCAACTCACAGATTCCACCCTAGTTCTGGCCCAGTATAGCTGGGATTAATAATTCAACTTTAAGGACCCCAGAACGAGAAGAACAAGTGGTCCACAGTGGGCAACTTCTTATGAAACAAGACATTGGAAAAGGTGATTATTTATGTCTGCCAGACACTCTTTTCCCTCCAGCTTGACACATGGACCGTGTCATCAGTCACAAGCAGTTATGGCTGCCTTAGTAAATGAGCGTGAGATAGAGCCAGGGTTCTCCACAGTTGTTTTTATAAAATACCACTTCTTGTTTTACCTGTTACCAAAGGTGTTACCAAAAGCTGAACATCCCTTCCAGAGATTACAAAAGATATATCCAGATGCCCAAGTCAGGATCTTATGAGTATGCATTTTGTCTGTATGGACATGTTTTCTGGATGTCCAGTGGCCAATTCTACTGCAAAGGCCACAGTAAAAAGTGATATCAGAAGTAGTTTGTAGGTATAGAGAGTAACAGAGGAAATCATTTTTATAGGAGAGTCCTTACTAGAAGTTTTGAGGTTTTATTTTTACACTCCCTACTGTCTACAATGTAGCGGACAAAGTAGAGTAAGAAACTTTTGCCTGAGTGTTCTCTTATAATTTATCAAGCCCCTAAGGGGATGTTGGACTCTCTCCCTATGGGATTTGGTGTGGGAGTGTGTTATTCACTTGCTTATATTTTGTCTCAGCAGCTGAAGTCCTCCATTCGGATCTCACAGAGAATGTTGCTGATCTTTGAAGTTTTTTGACAAACTCATTTATGTGTTTTCTCCCCAATTCCAGATCCTAAAAGTTTGGAAGGATCTAAAACTAAAGCCAGGTGACTTGTGGATTGTTAAGAGACATTTATATATAAGGAAATGTTTGGAGACTCAATACAGCATCTCTTTCATGTACAGTTTTGCAAAGCTTGAAGGAAAAGTCACCTGGATCCACACCAGACACTGCAAAAATGACTAAATTAAAGAAATCTTTGTGTTTGATTTTTTTCCCTTTTGCAATCACAGTCTAGGGTACGTATATTTGAAAAGTAGTTTAGCCATGTTGAAGTCATATTTGTCTTTTGTACCTCTTCCATTTTTTTTTGTAGAATTGTCTGTGTTTACATATGCTGATAAGTCAGCATACCAACAATTAAGCTAGAAGGCCATTCTGGCCACAGGAGTGTACAGCCAGTACTCTGTAAATATGTCTTATCAATCATTTGTTTTTCACAATGAAAAGTCATTTTGTAATGAAAAAAGCTGCTCATCTATTATTTTCTCCACAATGGAGTTTTTGCCTCTTTGGCCAGGACTACCTCCCACCTAAGCGTGTGGAGGTTCCAGGTTAAAGGTGATAGCAGGTATGGTTAGTGATCAAAATATTGATCAAAAGAGGGGAGACTGTAATGGAAATTTGTAAGTTCTGTATATAATTGTATTCTATTTTGTATGTATTGCACACTGCCCTCACTGTGCACACGACACTAATAATGTTTTCAGTACATGTTTACATTCTTTTGAGTCCTGATTAGAATAAGCCTGCCTATGATATGCCCCATGTTACCATAAATGAACAATTGTAATATTAATGTGATACCTACGTAATCATGTGTATAAAACCCCTGAATTGCGTCATAATAAAGGAGAACGGTTATTTGGAAAGATGCTGAGCGTATCTTTTGTGTCTGTTCCCTACTGCAGTAGTTATTATTAATTTGGAACGACTAATCAATATGAGGATAGGAGTTGCCTATCTATAAATTTCCAGGACATATGCATGTGAAGGGGCGCATGTTTCCCGTGTTTAGAACTGTCTCTGCAAAAAGTGTCATTTTTGCAAATAAAAAAGCTATTTAAAATCACTCGCGGCTAATGTTAATTGAAGGCTCCCGTAATACAGAAAACAGTCATTCATTGAAACTGAATGTCATTCATAAAAAAAAAAGTAATTGATAAAAAATAAAAAAAAATTAAAAAAAAAAAAAAGCGTTGGGGTCCCCCCAAATTCAATAACCAGGCCCTTCAGGTCTGGGATGGATATTAAGGGGAACCCCAGCCAAAAAAAAAAAAATGGCGTAGGGTCCCCCTCAAAATCCATACCAGACCCTTGAGGTCTGGGATGGATTTTAAGGGGAACCCTAGCCAAAAAAAATGGCGTGGGGTCCCCCTCAGAATCCATACCAGACCCTTATCCGAGCACGCAACCTGGCAGGCCGCAGGAAAAGAGGGGGGGACGAGAGCGCCCCCCCCTCCCGCCTGAACCGTACCAGGCCACATGCCCTCAACATTGGGAGGATGCTTTGGGGTCCCCCCCAAAGCACCTTGTCCCCATGTTGATGAGGACAAGGGCCTCTTCCCCACAACCCTGGCCATTGGTTGTGGGGGTCTGCGGGCGGGGGGCTTATCGGAATCTGGAAGCCCCCTTTAACAAGGGGACCCCCAGATCCCCCCCCCCCCCCTGTGTGAAATGGTAAGGGGGTACAAAAGTACCCCTACCATTTCACCAAAAAAGTGTCAAAAATTGTAAAAATGACAGGAGACGGTCTTTGACAATTCCTTTATTAAAATCTTCTTTCTTCTTTCTTCATCCTTCGGTTTCTTCATCTTCTCCTTCCGTCATCTTCTTCCATCTTCCTCTTCCATTTTCTTCTTCCTCCGATCCGCTTCTTCTTGCGCTGGCCTTCTCGTCCTTCTCGTCCGGCATCTTCTTCCGTCGGCGTCGGTGTCGGTGTCTCTTCTTGGGCCGCTCCTCGCAATGGGAGGCTCCCGCTGTGTGAGGCTCCGCTCCGTCTGACAGGTCTTTTATAACGGAGGGCAACTGGTGACCCCACCCCCCTCTGACGTCATGGGGAAAGCCATAGGGATTTCCCCATGACGTCCCCGTGCGTCAGAAGGGGCAGGGTCACCAGGTGCCCTCCGTTATAAAAGACCTGTCAGACGGAGCGGAGCCTCACACAGCGGGAGCCTCCCATTGCGAGGAGCGGCCCAAGAAGAGACACCGACACCGACGCCGACGGAAGAAGATGCCGGACGAGAAGGACGAGAAGACCAGCGCAAGAAGAAGCGGATCGGAGGAAGAAGAAAATGGAAGAAGAAGATGGAAGAAGATGACGGAAGGAGAAGATGAAGAAACCGAAGGATGAAGAAAGAAGAAAGAAGATTTTAATAAAGAAATTGTCAAAGACCGTCTCCTGTCATTTTTACCATTTTTGACACTTTTTTGGTGAAATGGTAGGGGTACTTTTGTACCCCCTTACCATTTCACACAGGGGGGGGTGGGATTTGGGGGTCCCCTTGTTAAAGGGGGCTTCCAGATTCCGATAAGCCCCCCGCCCGCAGACCCCCACAACCAATGGCCAGGGTTGTGGGGAAGAGGCCGTTGTCCTCATCAACATGGGGACAAGGCGCTTTGGGGGGGACCCCAAAGCATCCTCCCAATGTTGAGGGCATGTGGCCTGGTACGGTTCAGACGGGAGGGGGGCCGCTCTCGTCCCCCCCTCTTTTCCTGCGGCCTGCCAGGTTGCGTGCTCGGATAAGGGTCTGGTATGTATTTTGAGGGGGACCCCACGCCATTTTTTTGGCTAGGGTTCCCCTTAAAATCCATCCCAGACCATTTTTTTTTTTTTTTTGGCTGGGGTTCCCCTTAATATCCATCCCAGACCTGAAGGGCCTGGTTATTGAATTTGGGGGGACCCCCACGCTTTTTTTTTGTTTTTTTATCAATGAATGACAGTTCTCTATGTTACAGGAGCCATCAATTCATTAGCCGCGAGTGCTTTTAAATAGCTTTTTTCCTGCAAAAATGACACTTTTTGCAGGGAAAGTTCTAAGCACAGGAAACCTGCCCCCTTCACAGGCCACCTATAGACACCCCCCAGATGTGATACTGCAATGCTGTTCTAACAGCACGCACACACAAATCCCCAGAAATAGAGCATATCTTGTCAGCAGTCAGCAACACACTGACACGCTGACACTGTGACTGAAACATAATATGCAAGGCCGCCGCCACGGCGGCCTCTTATACCGTGGGGCGTGTACTAAAGCCCCTGAGCTATAATTGGCTACAGGCATCCTGCCTGATGCGAGCGGCCCAAATAGTTCTGGGCTCGCCGAGCGGGCGAGCGCCCGATGTTCGATTCGAACATGGGTTTGAATCGAACACCAGGCCCATCCCTAGTCCTGGAGGCACAGCTGTTCCAATGGCCCAACAAACAAATGCCCACTTACACACTCCTTCAGAAGGTGTGGAATAAGGTCAAATAATTGCAGCAAGTAACGGGGTACACAGCTTACAGCCCATTATGGAGGAAGAAATCTTACGAGGAACTGGCCAAGCTCCAACAAGGACCTAGGTGGTGCCACATGGGAATAACTCACCTCAGGCATGTCTTTCACAATGGGAGACAACTCTCTTTTGTTGACCTGCAATCTAAATTGGCACTGCCCTCCAGCATGCTATTTTACTACCTACAACTAAAGCACGCTGTTAAAGCACAAGGTACCGCAGTGGAATGGCTACAATCACCCACTCCTGATTTCCACATATTACAAAATGCAACGGACACAAAGGGTATAATATCCCAATGCTATCTTATGCTACTATCCGCACCCTTAGAGGGATTCATGAAAGCAGCGACCCATTGGGAGGCCGACTTAGGGCCTATTACAGAAGAGCAGTGGGAAGAGGCCCTTCAAGCCGTTAACACTTGTTCACTGAATGTATCGCAGAAAGTATCCCAATTGTATATCCTATTGGGGGCACATTATACCCCAGTAAAACTTCATAAAATGGGCAAACTACCCAATTCAATGTGTGACAAGTGTAAGATAGTGCCAGGTGACCTGATACACCTCCTCTGGTGTTGCCCCAAACTCCATAGATATTGGAAGGGGGTCCTGGCCACGCTTAACTGGATCTTCCAAACTAATGTCCCTCTTGATCCACTATGTTGCCTTCTAGGTGTACAGGAGGGGGCAATCCCAGAGGAAATTACCTGGATGGCCTTTGCCAGAGTCCAAGCTAGGAAAATAATACTTATGACCATATCACCATATATCACCATCACCACCATTCCCTGAGAAATTTGACAGATTATGGGCCGCATGGCCTGATACACCCGGAATCAGTCCCAGGGAACTGGTACAGATGAGGCTGCTCAGATGCCCATAACGGATGCCCTGGGAAATAACATTGTAGGTAATACTCGCTGCTACTCGGGTATTGAAGGGCATGACTAATGGTTATGTCAATGTTATTTCACTGACAACTTGAAGTGTAATGTGATGTATGTTTTGATTTGATTTGTCTTTCTTTTGCAATAAAAACATTTTGATATATAAAAAAAAAAAACTTGACAGATAACCCACGTTTAAAACGTCCGTTTAGAAGTGTCTTTTTAAAAAAAAAAAAAAAGAAAAACGTCTGTAAACGAAATGCGGCTAAACGTAAGTCACCACGTTTCGAAGCGTTTGGCGCTTGAAATGCCTCTAAACTCAGCTTTTGAACCCATTTTTTTGCGTTCCAAAAAGACCCTCTAAACTCAACTGCCTAGAACTTACTGCAAATGACCATGTGTACATGTTCTGATAAGATAACATAGAGGAGAGATCGGGGATCCTGTGTACATGTACTGATAAGATAACATAGAGGAGAGATCGGGGATCCTGTGTACATGTACTGATAAGATAACAGAGGAGAGATCGGGGATCCTGTGTACATGTACTGATGATATAACATAGAGGAGAGACCGGGGATCCTGTGTACATGTACTGATCAGATAACAGAGGAGAGATTGGGGATCTCGTGTACATGTACTGATAAGATAACATAGAGGAAAGATCGGGGTTCCTGTGCACATGTACTGATAAGATAACATAGAGGAGAGATCGGGGATCCCGTGTACATGTACTGATAAGATAACATAGAGGAGAGATCGGGGATCCCGTTGTCAGGGCTCTAGCCGCCCTGGGCACCCTAGCCGGAGGGTGCGCGGGCACCTGGGCAGCCCTGGTCCCTCTGAACGCCGGCGCGCGCGTCGGCGCGCGCCGCGGGCGCGTGCACGCGCCCGCGGGACTCATGCGCGCGCTCCCGTGCGCAAATAGCGGGCGCGCGCGCCCCCGTGCGCGTGCACGTGCGCGATCGGCGCCGCTTTGGCGCCAGTGGCCTTATTTAAAGGGGACAGCTGCCTGCATGCGGCGCTGTCCGTCTCAGCTCCCACCTGTGACCCCAACCTGAACCTGTCTGAAGCTCCCTACCTGTGACCCGGCTTGTTTGACTCCGCTACTTTCTCCGTTCCTTGACCCCGGCTTGTTTGACCCTGCTCTGGACTGTGTTACTGTTGCTGAACCCCCGGCTTGCCTCCTGACCATCCTCCTGCCTGCCGTCCATACCTGTCTGCCTTACCTGTTGTGACCCGGCTTGCCTGACCATCCCTGCTCCAGTGTCCCTGCACAGGTCTTCGCTGCTGCCGTCATCTGCTGATCTCCTGCCGTTGCTGTCAGCTACTTCAGCCGTCTGCTGCTGCTCCTGTTGTCGGTCTTCCTCCTGCCTCCTGGTTTCCTGCCGAACCTTCATCTGCAGACCTACCCTCTGAGCAAGCCCTGCATCTACCCTGCATCAGCCTGCTGCATCCACACGGACACTCCTACCCGCTGAGTTCACGGCTACGCTGTCCCCAATCCAGCAGGCCCTGAACCAGAGTTGTAAGAGAGGTCTCCAACCATCAAGTCAAGCTCAGCACTACCAGGTACCTAACAGTACGGACAGCCAATATGACTGAGCCTGCGGATGGAGCCTCAACCATGCGGGAAATGTGCTCCCACCTGGCAGCCCTCACACAAGCCGTGAAATCCCTGCAGGAGGGATACACCAAGCTGGAAGGCCAAGTTCAACAACTTGCCAGCCCCATGGCTGCTGCACCTCCACCACCAGTGCAACCTGCCTCCCAACCAACAGTGGTGATGCTTCCCCCTGAACCTAGAGTACCTATCCCAGAAAGGTTCTCGGGCGACCGGTCCAAGTTTCAAGCTTTCCGAGATGCCTGCCAGCTTTACTTTGCCCTGCAACCCCGGACCTTTTCCCTGGAAGTCACCAAGGTGGGATTCGTGGTGTCCCTCCTACAAGGAGAACCCCAGTCCTGGGCCCACCGTCTTCTGGGAGCCAACAGTGTCATGACCCAGTCCTTAGCCGCCTTCTTCCAGGCAATGGCACAGTTGTATGACGACCCTCAACGCACGGCTACAGCTGAATCTGCCCTATCCGCGCTCCAGCAAGGCCGCAGGACGGCTGAGGACTATATCACGGACTTTAGGCGCTGGAGCGCGGATACTCAATGGAACAATGCAGCCCTCAGACACCAGTTCCGCATGGGCCTCTCAGAGGGGTTGAAAGACGAACTGGCCCGTGTAGGAGTTCCTGAGGATCTTGAGGACCTTGTCACTCTGACTATCCAATTGGACCGTCGCCTACGGGAGCGCCGAGCTGAACGCTCTGCTTTGCCCAGTCGCCCAGCTTGGATGGTCGCTAGGGCTCCTGTTCCTGCCACTCGCTACCTACCTGCTCCCTCTACACCTCCCGTGGGACCTGCTTCAGATGGTTCCGAACCGATGCAGATTGGTCTTCTACGTGCCCCCTTGACGCCCGAGGAACGGGCCCGACGTCGCCAGTTGAATCTGTGTCTGTACTGTGGGGGCTCTGGACATTTCGTGAATGGTTGCCCTGTCAAGACGCGTAAGTGCTTATCATCCGTATCTCCTCTCTCTGCACCCTGCCCAGCCAGTACTATTCACCTTACCCTTCCTCTGTCGTTGCAGTGCCAGGGAAGGACAATCCTCACCAGCGCCATCATTGACTCCGGGGCGTGTAGCTGTTTCGTGGATGCCACCTTCGCCAACACTCACGCCCTGCCGCTCCAGAAGAAGACCCAAGGACTTACTGTGTTTCTGGCGGATGGGTCCCGCATTAAGTCTGGCCAGGTGACTCAAGAGACTTTGCCCTTAACCGCTACAATTTTCCCTCAACATCAGGAGCTCCTGACCATGGACGTGATCTCCTCTCCCCTGTTCCCGGTCATCCTGGGTATGCCATGGCTCCAGGCCCATAACCCGCTGATCCATTGGTCCACCGGGGAGGTAGAATTTCAATCTCGGTACTGCCAGGAACACTGCCTACCTGCAACCCTCGGACCATCCTCTACCTTGCTTTGCCTAGACGCGGATCAAGACCTACGCCAATCTGTACCCCAACCTTATCATGACTTTCTGGACGTTTTCAGCAAGCGGGGGGCAGACTCCCTTCCGCCCCACCGTCCCTATGATTGCCCCATCGAGCTCCTCCCTGGGGCTGAAATTCCCTTCGGTCGCATTTTTCCTCTCTCCGAGAAAGAACAAGAGGCCCTGAAGACCTACATTGCCGAAAACTTAAAGAAGGGGTTCATCCGCCATTCCACCTCTCCTGCTGGCGCAGGCATCTTCTTCGTCACCAAGAAGGATCAGTCCTTGAGGCCCTGTGTGGACTACCGGGAGCTCAATAAAATAACGGTCAAGAATCGGTACCCCCTGCCCTTAATCCCTGAGCTCTTTCAGAAGCTAAGATCGGCAACGGTTTTCACCAAATTGGACCTCAGGGGTGCATACAATTTGGTCCGCATTCGGGCCGAGGACGAGTGGAAGACGGCTTTCCGGACTCGTTTCGGCCACTATGAGTACTTGGTCATGCCCTTCGGGCTCTGTAATGCCCCGGCCACGTTCCAGCATTTCATCAATGATGTACTCAGAGACTATTTGGACATTTTCGTGATCGTCTATCTGGACGACATCTTGATTTTCTCCCAAACCCTTGAACAACATCGTGGGCATGTGGGCAAGGTACTCCTTCGACTCCGACGGCACGGCCTGTATGCAAAGGCCGAGAAGTGCGAATTTGAGCAGCAGGAAATCCAGTTTTTGGGACTTGAAATCTCCCCGGCAGGCATTAGAATGGACCCTCAGAAGGTGTCCGCCGTTCTTGACTGGCCAGCACCTGTAGATAAAAAAGGAATCCAACGGTTCGTAGGATTTGCAAACTTCTACAGGAAGTTTATTAAGGGGTTCTCTGCTATCATCACCCCCATCACCCAGCTGACCAAGCAGGGCACACGCTTCCACTGGGGCCCGGAAGCTCAAGGGGCCTTTGATCAGCTTAAAAGACTGTTTACCTCCGCCCCTATCCTCAGTCACCCCGACCCTGCCCTCCCTTACATCTTGGAGGTCGATGCATCTGAAGTGGCAGTTGGGGCGGTCGTGTCACAACGACAGGGCAATAAAGACGCCATGCACCCAGTGGGATTTTTCTCTCGGAAACTTTCTCCAGCCGAGAGGAATTATGATGTCGGGGACCGGGAGCTCTTGGCTATCAAATCGGCACTAGAAGAATGGAGGTACCTCTTGGAGGGAGCTAATCATCCAGTACTCATCTACACTGACCACAAGAACCTTGAGTACTTACGAACTGCCAAGCGACTCAAACCCCGACAAGCCCGCTGGGCTCTGTTTTTCTCAAGGTTCTGCTTTCATATTACGTATCGTCCCGGTTCCAAGAATGTGAAGCCTGACGCCCTTTCCCGGATGTTTGACAGTCCCAAGGACTCCACCACCCCAGACACCATCCTATCTTCCGGAAACTTTCTACTTTTACAGCCAGATCTGCTATCTCAAATCCGGGAGGCATCCGCCAGTTCCCAGGGACCCCATGGGGTCACCCTAACTTCCAGCGATGGACTCCTCTGGAGGGGAAGTCAAGTCTTCGTCCCCGAATCTGTAAGGGTGAAGGTCCTGACCCTTCTACACGACCATCCACTGGCAGGACACTTCGGGAGCCGTAAAACTGTGGAGTTGGTGCAACGCACCTTTTGGTGGCCCAAACTAAAGGAATTCTGCAAGTCTTATGTTGACTCCTGCCCTGTTTGTAACCGCAGCAAGACGTCTAGGAACCGAGCTTGGGGACTTTTGAAGCCTCTTCCTGCACCTGATCGTCCTTGGCGAATGTTGTCCATGGACTTTATAGTCGAGCTTCCGTGCTCAGAGGGGTGCTCTGCTATTTTTGTAGTAGTGGACCGGCTGTCCAAAATGGCCCACTTTTTGCCTTTAAGGGGAACACCATCTGCCACAGAGACTGCCCATCTTTTTATTAAGGAGATAGTCAGGTTACATGGGGTTCCGGCCAATATAGTATCAGATAGGGGGGTCCAGTTCACGTCCCGTTTTTGGAGGGCCCTTTGTGAGATCCTGAAGATTGAGCTGGCCCTTTCTTCTGCATACCACCCCCAAACTAATGGGCAGACGGAACGCACCAACCAGACTTTAGAGCAATACATAAGGTGCTTCACGTCCTTTGTGCAGGACGATTGGGTGTCCCTATTACCCCTAGCTGAATTCTCTTATAATAATGCCAGTCATTCAGCCACAGGTCAATCCCCATTTTTTGCCAACTACGGTTTTCACTTGTCTTTTCTCCCTGACTTTCTCCCAGAATCTTCAGTCCCGGCAGTCCAGGATACAGCTTCGTTCCTCAGCCGCAACAACAGGATTCTTCAGGAGGCAATCACCAAGGCACAGGAGGACAGCAAAAGATTCTTCGATCGGAAGAGGAGGGGTGAGCTGAACTTGCAGGTGGGCGACCAGGTATGGCTAGCTACAACTAACCTTAGACTTGCTTGTCCCTCTAAGAAGCTTGCTCCCAAGTTCTTAGGACCTTTCCCTGTGAAGAGGAGGATCAATGAAGTTTCCTATGAGCTGTCCCTGCCCGACTCTATGAGAGTCCACCCAGTCTTCCACGTTTCTCTCCTGAAACCCGCTGTGCCCGATCCCTTCCCTGATAGGGGTACAAACCCACCCGGACCTGTCCTGGTCCAAGGTAATGAGGAGTACGAGGTAGAGGCCATCCTTGATTGCAGGAGACGTAGGGGGGAGAGGCAGTTCCTGATCAAGTGGAAGGGGTATGGGGCCGAGAGTAATTCATGGGAGCCAGAATGCAACCTTCATGCCAAGAGACTAATCCGCACCTTTCTTTCTTCCCATCCAGAAAGACAACGCCTAATGGGCACCCGGAGGTTGCCCCTTGTGAGGGGGCAATGTCAGGGCTCTAGCCGCCCTGGGCACCCTAGCCGGAGGGTGCGCGGGCACCTGGGCAGCCCTGGTCCCTCTGAACGCCGGCGCGCGCGTCGGCGCGCGCCGCGGGCGCGTGCACGCGCCCGCGGGACTCGTGCGCGCGCTCCCGTGCGCAAATAGCGGGCGCGCGCGCCCCCGTGCGCGTGCACGTGCGCGATCGGCGCCGCTTTGGCGCCAGTGGCCTTATTTAAAGGGGACAGCTGCCTGCATGCGGCGCTGTCCGTCTCAGCTCCCACCTGTGACCCCAACCTGAACCTGTCTGAAGCTCCCTACCTGTGACCCGGCTTGTTTGACTCCGCTACTTTCTCCGTTCCTTGACCCCGGCTTGTTTGACCCTGCTCTGGACTGTGTTACTGTTGCTGAACCCCCGGCTTGCCTCCTGACCATCCTCCTGCCTGCCGTCCATACCTGTCTGCCTTACCTGTTGTGACCCGGCTTGCCTGACCATCCCTGCTCCAGTGTCCCTGCACAGGTCTTCGCTGCTGCCGTCATCTGCTGATCTCCTGCCGTTGCTGTCAGCTACTTCAGCCGTCTGCTGCTGCTCCTGTTGTCGGTCTTCCTCCTGCCTCCTGGTTTCCTGCCGAACCTTCATCTGCAGACCTACCCTCTGAGCAAGCCCTGCATCTACCCTGCATCAGCCTGCTGCATCCACACGGACACTCCTACCCGCTGAGTTCACGGCTACGCTGTCCCCAATCCAGCAGGCCCTGAACCAGAGTTGTAAGAGAGGTCTCCAACCATCAAGTCAAGCTCAGCACTACCAGGTACCTAACACCCGTGTACATGTACTGATAAGATAACAGAGGAGAGATCGGGGATCCCGTGTACATGTACTGATAAGATAACATAGAGGAGAGATCGGGGATCCCGTGTACATGTACTGATAAGATAACATAGAGGAGAGATCGGGGATCCCGTGTACATGTACTGATAAGATAACATAGAGGAGAGATCGGGGGTCCCGTGTACATGTACTGATAAGATAACAGAGGAGAGATTGGGGATCCTGTGTACATGTACTGATAAGATAACATAGAAGAGAGATAGGGGATCCCGTGTACATGTACTGATAAGATATAGACATTCGTACGAATCCGTAGTACAAATTTTTTCGAATACGAATTTTGGACGGAATACGAAATTCTATTTACGAATTTCGGCTTCGAATTATTCGAATCCAACTACCAAATATCGAATTTCAACTAATACGAAAGAAATTATTATAGCGGATATAACAAATGATTCGAATGAATTCAAATTATTCGAATGACAAAGTGTCATTTTTGCAGGAAAAATTCCGTTTACGAATTTCGGCTCCAAATTATTCGAATCCAACTACCAAATATAGAATTTCACCTAATACGAAAGAAATTATTATAGCGGATATAATGAATGAATTCGAATGATTCGAATGACAAAGTGTAATTTTTGCAGGAAAAAAAAGCTATTTAAAATCACTTGCGGCTAATGAATTGCCGGCTCCCGTAACACAGAGAACAGTCATTCATTGAAAGTCATTGATAAAAAAAAAAAGCGTGGGGGTCCCCCCAAATTCAATAACCAGGCCCTTCAGGTCTGCTATGGATATTAAGGGAAACCCCACTTCAAATTTTAAAAAAAAATGACGTGGGGTCCCCCCTAAATATCCATACCAGACCCTTCAGGTCTGGGATGGATTTTAAGGGGAACCCCGGCCAAAAAAAAAAAAATGGCGTGGGGTCCCCCTCAAAATCCATACCAGACCCTTTATCCGAGCACGCAACCTGGCAGGCCGCAGGAAAAGAGGGGAGGACGAGAGCGCCCCCCCCTCCCTCCTGAACCGTACCAGGCCACATGCCCTCAACATTGGGAGGGTGCTTTGGGGGTCTGTGACCCCCCAAAGCACCTTGTCCCCATGTTGATGAGGACAAGGGCCTTGTCCCCAAAACCCTGGCCATTGGTTGTGGGGTTCTGCGGGCGGGGGGCTTATCGGAATCTGGAAGCCCCCTTAAACAAGAAAAATTGTAAAAATTACAGGAGACGGTCTTTGACAATTCCTTTATTAAAATCTTCTTTCTTCTGGTCTTCCTTCTTCCTTTCTTCATCCTTTGGTTTCTTCATCTTCTCCTTCCGGCATCTTCTTCCATCTTCTTCTTATATCTTCTTCTTCCTCCGATCCGCTTCTTCTTGCTCTGGTCTTCTCGTCCGGCATCTTCTTCCATGGCGTCGGTGTCTCTTCTGGGCCGCTCCGCGCAATGGGAGGCTCCCGCTGTGTGAGGCTTCGCTGCGTCTGACAGGTCTTTTATAACGGAGGGCACCTGGTGACCCCGCCGCCCCTCTGACATCATGGGGAAAGCCATAGGGAAGTCCCCATGACGTAACTTTTAGCTGGGCTTTTCTATGGATTAAAATTAATTCAAGGGCTCCCCTGAGGTAAAAAGATTGAGAAATGCCGCCCTAAACCTTCTAGAAATAAAAGCCTGACAAAACTCTTCCGGGATCTTTCCAAAAAGAAGTAAAATGCTGGGCATTAAGTGCAGTGATTTGCCTACATGCCAAGCCAACAAAAACACTGAAAACTCAGTCTGAAATTTCAGTTATTCTTGATTTGATACCTCCAGATATTCTGCAACCTGGAGGACTTTAAACCTTAATAGATATAATGACTTTTTTTTTTTAAGTAGGAAAAGGAAATGAGCCACTTACCTGTACAAAAGGACATGTCGCAACCTGGCCCTGGAGTTCCAATTAATTTGTACACATAGTATCCCAGGGGACAAGCCTTAACCTGGATGGTTGATGTCTCGTAGCAGCAGTTTCCACTCCAAGAGGCACAAACCGTGCGATCCACGATGCCATCTGTTATGACCGGATGTGTTCCACTCATCCACAGTGAATAGTCTGTATTACATCTATATGCGGGTACACAGTATTCTGGTATACGAACACCTCCACTACCAACAAACCGATACCATCCGTTCATGGAAATATCACAGTTCAGAGTTGAGGATTGTGTGTAGTTTACACTTCTCCAGGGATCATTGAGCACAATGTGGGTTTCACAAGGATCATAGCAGGAATAGGAGCCAAGGAAACCGGTACACTCAGATCCTAGGTCACAAAAAAAAGAAAACAATAAACAGACTGGGACCAATACCATCCGTCCTAATACCTGCTCCTGCCTCTGACTTCACAAATGCTGCTTCCCTGTCTATCTGATTACTGGCTGATAATTATCAAAATTCAAACTTCTAATTACAACCTGCAATGTCTGCTCAATACTTTCTCCTGCTAATTTCCACATAGCAGTGTATAGTGCGGTCCAACACATCTGCATTCTGTAATCTGCTCTCCAGTAACCCCAAAGTGCTGAGCTCTGAGAAAATTTTTATTTTTTGTGTTATAAACAAAAAAGTTATAATGTCTACAAAATAGGGAATAGATTTATGGCATTTTTATTATCATTTTTTTTTTACTAGTAATTGCGGTGATCTGATGCGACATTGCGGCAGACAGATCGGACACTTTTGACACTTTTTTGGGACCATTGACATTTATACAGCAATCAGTGCTAAAAATAGCCACTGATTACTGTTTAAATGTCACTGGCAGAGAAGCGGTTAACACTAGGGGGTGAACAAGGGGTTAAATGTATGTCCTAGGGAGTGATTATAACTGTGGGGAGATGGGATTGCCTGGAGTAGGAGACCGATTGCTGTTCATACTTAGTATTTGATCAATGAATGAATCCTCATGTACAGATGGCTGATTTTATTTCTTGAGACCCAAAAGTACCAGGAGATTACAGATACCCTCCAAATTACCCCTTTTTAGAAAGTAGACAGTCCAAGATATTTAGTAAGAGGCATGGCAGGTTTTTTCAAGTTGTAATTTTTTGTCAATATTTAAAAAATAAAGAAATAAAAAAAAAAAATCACAATTTTTTATTTATTTTTTTACATACTGTCACCAATGCAGTACAGCATTATCATATAACTGGTATGGCAGTGACCGGGGACACTGACTGGTGACAGTATGTAAAAAAACAAACATTTTTTTTTTTTCAACATTTTAATAGTTTTTTCTTTTATATTACATTTTTTTTCTTTCACAATTTTTTGTTTAGCACACTGTGACCAGAGCAAAACAATGTTACCATAATAACACTTTACTGCTCTGGGGAAGTAATCAGTATTTTTTTACACGTTATGATTGCTCCTACCAGTGAATTTCATTGATACAAGCAACCGTTTTTACTGAATGAAACTGATTAATTTGAGGTCTTTTGTTGTGATTAGCTATGATTGGTCAAAGATAATCACATGGTATAGATGGGCTGTGATTTGACCTGCCTGTACCATGTGATCACTGTGACCAATCACAGCTAGCAACACAATTATATACATTGGATTTAATGAAAAGGAAGCCGTCCATTGTATACAATTATCATGTGATCCACTATGATTGGTCCCAGCGATCAGATGGTAATGTAAGCAGGCATTAATCAGCCAGTGACAGATTGTGCATCTGCGCTGCCCTACAAGAGGTGCATTCTGGGAGAACATCATATGATGACGATACCACATATATGTTTTTTAGTTTTTGAATGTAATGTGGACCTCCACAACTCATATTCCTCCCTGGGCTCATATTCCTCTATGGGTTTTATCACCACACTTGACACTTAATAAATTACATCACACCCCATTAAAAAAACAAGATGGTAAAGACACCTTTCTGACACATTCCTTAGTTTTCCTATAACACAAGATAGTAATATTTAAACACTTACCGGTGGGTGTAGAGCTGTTGGTGGTCTCTGGGAAAGGAAAGAAGGGATAAGTCATATAAAAGTGGAAAGCATTTCACTATATTGTATTACAGGAAGTCCCTGAGGTTACGGACACGATAGGGACTGTAGGTTTGTTCGAAGTCGAAGTTGTTTGAAAGTCGGAACACTGTATTTGTAAGTGTAACATCCGCCTGTGCATGGATGTGGGATGTTACATTATCTGGGGCTCTTCTGGCCATGCAGTACATGTAGTGCTGCGGTATGGGATGTGTCCGGAGGTATCCAGGACCAGCGTGGAGCATCTGTACCAGAATTCATATTTTTGCCACCCAAATGCATTATTTTACCACATTAAACCTCATTTGCCATGCAGTTGCCCACCCCATTAATTTGTTCATTTCTTCTTGCAAGGTTTCCACATCCTGCGGAGAAGTTATTGCCCTGCTTAGCTTAGTATTGTCCACAAATACAGAGATTGACCTGTTTACCCCATCCTCCAGGTCGTTTATGAACAAATTAAATAGGATTGGTCCCAGGACAGAACCCTGGGGGACCCCAATTTACACCCCTGCCCATTCTTGAAAGTGGTACCAACAGGCCCAGGTTCGGGTGAATTTCTTAGGGTTGTCTTTTGCCATGCTTATCAGTTCCTCCATGTCTATCATTTACGTATGTAACAGTACCAGTCTGTGAGTGTTGGTGGTGTAGAGGTCCTCCATTTTGTGGGGATGCAACGTCTTGCTGCATTTACAAGGTGTAGGGCTGATCACTTATGGTATGTAGCTTTTGGAAGGAATGAGTGGTGCATTAGATATTGTGCAGGGGTGAAGTCAAGTGTATATGCAGTCATTTTTGTAATTGTTTCATGAACTTCCTTTCAAAAAGATTGCCGTTTGGAGTAGGACCACCAAATGTGTAGCAACAATCCAGGATCTAAACCGCATCTCCAGCATAGATGCAAGTTTGTAGGTGAGAATTTGTAAAGTTGGGTGGGTGTACCATTCTGTTATTATTTTGTAACCCGTTTCTTGTGTTGTCACATTAATTGAGCCTTTATGAGTATTTGTCATTACTCTTTCCCAATCCTCAACATAAAGGGAGATGTCTAAGCAGTTTTCCTATTTTTGACCTAGTCTACTGTTCCTCATTTTGTAGCGAAAATAAAGGTGTACATAAATGATATTGTATGGCATTGTGGAGTGCTCCTAGAGGAAAAGGCTTCAAAAAGCTTCAAAAGGAGTAAGATCGAGAGTCTGAGCTAATCCGAATATCAGAGGCATTTCCCTCGGCTCTACGGTACATAAGCTATCGGCATATTCGGATGACATACATTTTTATGTTACTGTTACCCTCTTGTCTCGTTGCCGAACCTTATGGTGGAATTGACAGACTATGGCCAGGTATCTAATTTGAGAGTAATTGCATGAAATCCGAGATCCTACCGATCACCATATCCCCTACTCTTGCTACGGCTTTGAGGGGTGCTTTCTCCTTCACCTGGGTGACCACCTCAATGAGATATTTAGTTATCTAACTCACTGACTGTGGGGAATCATTGTATACACAAAACTATGCCCCCCTCCTTAGAAAAAAATTGTGATACCTGTGATTGTTGATGCAAATTGTTTCCTTTTATGTTTCTCTACTTTATGTTTTGTATGATAAAAATGTAAAATAAAGATTGCGAGACCTTTGAAGGTGTTTTTGTGCACCCAAAAATGTTTCTTAGCTGTACGTAAGTCCAAAAGGGGAAGTAGGAGTTGAGTGTTTTAGTTTGGGTATCTTCATAAGAAATAAAGTTGCCACTATGGAAGAGGTGTTCTGCTCACACTTGCTTGTGCGACCATATTTCTTTAAAAAAAATGGGGTGAAAGGCCCAGGGTGAAGTCAAGGTTGTGTCTCAAGGGCGTAAGAGGTCCTGGGAAAGAAGATAAGCTTAGATTTCTACATGTAAGTTAATAGCAGTGGAGGGATTGCCCTACTATAGGATGGTCTTTGAGTCTTCTGGGTGTGTGTCTTGCTGGGAGCCTGGGGAGCACTTGGAGTGGAATTGGTGAACCTGCCTCTTCCAGTGTGGCTTTAGTTTTTTTTTATGTAAGACCCAGCCCCCTATTCTCGACAAGTGACATGTTAGGTAATATCTGTGTATATCAGGAAGACCTAAACCACCTTTCTGATTAGGTAATGTTAGTAAGTTATAACTGGCTTTGGGTTGTTTATTTCCCCATATAAAGCGAGTACAGGCTTTTTTGTAGGTTGAGAAGAACGTTTTGGGGAGTTTAATGGGTATCGTTTGTAGGATATTCATTTCTATGATGCCAGCTTTACCGAACCAAGAAAACAAACCCTTATGCCAATTTTGAAAATTTTGAAGGTCAATTTGTTTTTCTTTCAAAATGGGTAAGTAATTCAGATTGAATAGGTCGTTCGGGTTTCTAAGAAGCTGTATTCCAAGATATGTAATGGATTGCGGCTGCCATGTAAAGGTGTATTTAGATTTACATTCTGACACAATGGATGCCGACAATGAGATGTTTAGTGCAAAGGATTTGGAGAAGTTATATATTATATTTCTTTATATTATATTGTATTTTAGATTCTCCAGAATTGTTTGATAGGAATCTTTCACACTGACATTGATAACAGGTGATTGGGTTGCCTTTTTACTGCTTCTCAACTGTCTGCCAACTCCACTCAAATCTGATAAAACAGGGAGTGGATGGAGGCCAACGCAAAATAACGCTTCCTGCAGAGTTCCGCAAGCATTGACATTTTTCAGCCACCTCAATTCCATTATATTGCATTTACACCATATTTAAGCTGCAGTTGCAAAGTGTCAGAGTCATCACTTCCCATTTTAGCCTTAAAAAAAATAAATAAACCCTCACAGAATTTTAAGAGCATCCACTGCCATGACCTGAATGCCCATTTTTTTTTTTTTTTTTTTAATCAGTATTTTTATTAGATTTTCAAAGTTAACAAACATGTAGAAAGTCAAAGAAACAACTTTTGTACACAGTTCTGAGAAGAACATTTAGGAAAATACAAAATGCGATGTAAATGAGTATTACTTTAGTTTCAATTATACATATTACAGTGTGGGTATCAGGCATTTTTATATAATTCATTCCAGGATTCCACCTGAATGCCCATTAATGCTATAGGTGCATTAATACGTGCTAAACAGTTCTTTAAAATTCAGTGCCTGTGTGAAAGAGCCCTAATATCTTCTGGGACAGGAACATTTCTACTGTTATAATGTCTTATTATAAAACATGTAACCAGGTCTGGGACTAGGGGTGGGCAGGAGGGACGCGGTGGTATCATGTGAGGTAGGGGGGGGCACCACGGGGAGTCTCTCTGCCTCTAGAATCTGACAGAAGTATTGACACACCATTAAGGTGAGGGGACTGAGAACACAGTGGGGATCGGGAAGAGGTGGTTTAGAAACTTATGAAGATTTGTGGATTTGAATCTCTCATTTTTATGCTTTTGATGAACTGTCACTTTTTTTAAGAACTGATTCTGTAATAACACTGGATGTGTATTACTACTATGTTTGCATTTAGTTATTTTATGTGTTATTACACTGATTTTTGAGATTGGTAGCGCAGCACACATTAACTATATTTATATTTAATTTATAAATTGTATGCGTCCAGCAACCCGCAGATTATTATTTGATTCATTCATTAGGTTTATTCTTAGAATCTGAGATTTATTAATTGCTAGTGCAGGAGTTATTCACCAATACAAATGCAAAACACTGACGCAAAGTGTAATTGCAGAGGAGGAGCTAAATACCCTCCCAGCAGCCAGCATCAGGTGGCGACTGATTACTGTGATCTGCTGGCTGTTGTGAGGCACCTGCTGGTGGACAGCCAAACTGCAACCTTCTGCTGTGGGAAGCACAGTGCCACCAGCAGGTGATCCAATTCCTGACAATGGGTGTTATAAATAAATCATCTGCCCTGGGTATCAAATACTCCAAGTACAGTATGCCACATTCACTTTTACTTTACTTCAAACTTTACAATTACACTAATATATCAAGAGTCGTAGATTTAATAACTTTTAGCTGGGCTTTTCTATGGATTAAAATTAATTCAAAGGCTCCCCTGAGGTAAAAAGATTGAGAAATGCCGCCGTAAACCTTCTAGAAATAAAAGCCTGATATAACTCTTCCGGGATCTTTCCAAAAAGAAGTAAAATGCTGGGCATTATGTGCAGTGATTTGCCTACATGCCAAGCCAACAAAAACACTGAAAACTCAGTCTGAAAATTCAGTTATTTTTGATTTGATACCTCCAGATATTCTGCAACCTGGAGGACTTTAAACCTTAATAGATATAATGACTTTTATTTAATTTTTTTAAGTAGGAAAAGGAAATGAGTCACTTACCTGTACAAAAGGACGCGTCGCAAGTTGGCCCTGGAGTTCCAATGAATTTGTACACATAGTATCCCAGGGGACAAGCCTTAACCTGGATGGTTGATGTCTCGTAGCAGCAGTCATCCCAGTTAGCACAAGCCGTGCGATTCACAATGCCGTCTGTAATAACCGGATGTGTTCCATTCATCCACACTGGACCGACCGTATTACATCTAATCATGGGTACACAGTATTCTGGTATACGAACACCTCCACTACCATTAAACTGATACCATCCGTTCATGGAAATATCACAGTTGTAAGTTGAGAATAGTGTGTTGTTTGTGCTTCTCCAGGGCTCATTGAGCACAGTGCGGGTCACACAAGGATCATAGCAGGAATAGGAGCCAGAGAAACTGGAACACTCAAATCCTAAGTAGCAAAAAAAACAAAAAAAAAAAATCAAAAAACAGACCGAACCAATACCATCCATCCTAATACCTGCTCCTGCCTCTGACTTCACAAATGCTGCTTCCCTGTCTATCTGATTACTGACTTCCAATTCTCAAAATTCAAACTTCTAACTACAACCTGCAATGTCGGCTTCAATCTGACTCCTCAATACTTTCTCCTGATAATTTTCACATAGCAGTGTATAGTGCGGTCCAACACAACTGCATTCTGTAATCTGATCTCCATGAAACCCCGAAGCGCTCACCTCTGAGAGCTTCCAGTTAAGGAGTTGTCATTCCCCGGCTGCCGGGACCAGGGAAACAGCTAATCAAGAATGATCTGTGCTTGGTTAGCTGCAGTGGAAGGAAGGGGAGAAATCTGGGGTCTAATAAACCCCTAATGACTCCATAAAGAACACCTGTCACCTGCCTAATTCTATCGCAATGAAGGTTTAGTAATCCTCTTGTGATAAGCAAGAAAGTTAAATAAAAAATAAAATAATAAAAGTTTTGTAAAAAGTGGAAACAAATAGAGTTAAAAAAAGAAAGCCTGTTTCACTTCAGCTTGTAAAAGAATAATGTGAGCAGCAAGCTTTGACAAAGCATTTTCAGAGCTTTCAGAAAGATTTTTTGAAGCGTTTAAAGTACAATTCAGCTCCAGTTTGCTAATGGTGAAAACAGATCCTAATAGGAGTGTTGATGGCCACTTTAAGCAAGCTGCTAGCAGGCTTCAGCACTTCTTGAAGCTTAGAAAAGCCTGCTAACAGCTTGCTTAAATTGGCAATCAACACTCCCATTAGGATAAGATATTTTTATCATTTTTTTTTTGTTTCACACAAATAGAGCTTTTTTTTTGGTGGTATTTAACCTGTAGCTGACCGCCCACTGTCAAATGACGGCGGAGCGGTGCAGCTGTTGTGGCGGGCGGCCGTCATATGACGGCGCTCGCTTTTTGGCCACTAGGGGGCGCACGCGTGCCCGCCGCGTAGCTGGGGACCCGATGCGCGTGCCCGGCGGCCGCGATGTCCGCCAGGCACCCGCGATTGCCCAGTAACTGAGCAGGACGTTGATCTGTGTATGTAAACACACAGATCCACGTCCTGTCAGAGGAGAGGAGACCGATGGTGTGTCCCTTGTACATAGGGACACCGATCGGTCCCCTCCCCAGTCAGTCCCCTCCCCCCACAGTTAGAATCACTTACATAGGGAACATATAAACCCCTGCAGCGCCCCCTAGTGTTAACCCATTCCCTGCCAGTCACATTTATACAGTAATCAATGCATTTTTATAACAACGATCGCTGTATAAATGTGAATGGTCCCAAAAATGTGTCAAAAGTGTCCGATATGTCCGCCGCAATGTCGCAGTCACGATAAAAATCGCAGATCGCCGCCATTACTAGTACAAAAAAAATAATAATAAAAATGCTATAAATCTATCCCCTATTTTGTAGACGCTATAACTTTTGCGCAAACAATCAATAGACGCTTATTGCGATTTTTTTTTACCAAAAATATGTAGAAGAATACGTATCGATCTAAACTGAGGAAAAAATTTGTTTAAAAAAAAAAAAAAATGAATATTTATTATAATAAAAAGTAAAAAATATTGCGTTTTTTCAAACTTGTCCCTCTTAATTTGTTTATAGCGCAAGAAATAAAAACCGCAGAGGTGATCAAATACCACTAAAATAAAGCTCTATTTGTGGGGAAAAAATGATAAAAAATGTATTTGAGTACATCCTTGCATGATCGCGCAATTGTCATTCAAAATGCGACAGCGCTGAAAGCTGAAAAATGGCCTGGTCAGGAAGGAGGTGTTTGTGCCTGGTAGGCAAGTGGTTAAAGAGGTTGTAAACCTCCCTTTACACGTTGTACCTATAGGCAGTGATAATTTTAGTCTTAGGACTAAAATGGCATTTTAGTTTTAGTCCCATTTTAGTCCTCTGCAATTGTTTTAGCTTTAGTCGTATTTAGTCGACTAAATCTCCAGTACATTTCAGTAATTGCAATTTAGTAGCAGTCATAGTCTTTTGACTATAACGGCATTTTAGTTTTAGTCTCATTTTAGTCTTTTGACTAAAATAGCTTTTAGTTTTAGCCGTATTTCAGTCATCTCAATTGTTTTTAGTCATATTTTAGCCGACTAAAATAGTATTCATTTAGTCAACTAAAATGTTTTAGTCGTTTTAGTCGACTAAATTAATACTGCCTATAGATAAACCTAGAATAAGGTTTACCTATAGGTACTGTAAATATCTCCTAAACGTGTGCCGTTTTAGGAGATTTTTACAATATACAGCGCTGATGATGTCATCAGTGCATACGCTCTGAAGAGATGGGCACCCGTGCCGTTTCTTCAGTAGCGAGTTGGGTGGCAGGCGGCTCCTGTACGGGAGTGATGTCAGCGACTCCGGCCAGTCACAGAAAGAAGACAGACAAAGATGGATGCAGCGGGGACGGCGTGGGCTTCGTTTTCAGGTAAGTGTCACATAATGTGCTAGTATGCGATGCATACTAGCACATTATGTCTTTACTTTGCAGGGGAGGGAAAAGTAAAATTTTTCATCGAGGGATTACTTCTTTAACCACCACTGGGTTTTCGAATTCTTTGCTAAATAAAGAAAATTAAAAAAAAGACCAAAAAATGGGGAAAAAACATGTTTTTCATTGTTTCTATTGTAAAATTTAGCAATCTAATAATCTTTCTTTATACATTTAGGTCAAAATGTAAAATGTAATCAGACGGGACGAGGGCTGAGTCTCTGGGTGAGGGGATCTGATGGTGCTGCTGCTGGGAGAACAGGGCAACTTGGGTAAGTGACAGATCGGAGGACATGCCAGGACCAGACATTTAACTCCTCATCTTTATCTCTTTATCACCCCCCACTGACCTTCGGACAATGAAGAGGAAGAAAGGTAGGTGTGGGCTGTGTACAGGGGAAGGAGGGTGTCTGGACTGACAGACATGGGAGTGGGTTGTGTGGTCTGTGTGGACATTTGCTTCCCATGCTGCTGTCAAAGTGAATGCTCTGCCTCTGTCACTGTGTATTCCGGGACTGCCTGATCATCAGGACCCCTCCACCCATAGTCATACCTCCCAACTTTCCCAAATGGGAATGAGGGACACCTATTAGCAAAAGTATGTAGGCATAGGACACACCCCCTTACCACGCCCCCTTAAAGGAAAATTGTACAAAAAAAATGATTGGTTAAACCCAAAAAGTGCTTTTTACCACTACTATTCTATTATATTGGCTTGTAATATTTACAAATGCAGCTATTTAGAAATTGGATGAAAGGTTTAGCACTGGGAAACACTTTTTGATAGATAAATAGTGCATTTTATATACAACTATATAGATCAGACCGAAATGAGGGACAAATGAGGAGCAACGAGGGACAGAGGGACTTTGTTCCAAATTGGGGACAGTCCCTCAAAATCAGGGACAGTTGGGAGCTATGTATAGTTCTGCTCAGACTTTAGCCCCCTCTGATCTGAATACTACTTCCTGAGTCCTGTGTAGCCTGCAAAGTGCTTTGTGACACTTTTAATGGCTTTGTGTCTGATGGCCAATCTGTTCTTTGTGTCTAATGATGATCTATTCCTATAATAATAAGTGTGTTTTGACCACGCCACGTAAGGTTGCCACCTGTCCGTTGACACGTTTCAGCCTATAAGGCCTTAGTCATAATGGTTATGACTAAGGCCTTATAGGCTGAAACGCGTCAATTGACTTAATCTGCATTTGTTCACTGTGGCTATTCAATAAAATGAAGACATTTAAGAGCAACAAGAGGAGTGCGGATCATTTTTTCTACATTACTGCGTCGCTTCAACTGACAATTGCGCGGTCGTATGACATTGTACCCAAGTAAAGTTGATGTCCTTTTTTCTCCACAAATAGAGCTTTCTTTTAGTGGCATTTGTTTGCGCCCAAGAAAAAAATTTGAGCACCAGCCGCCACTGGTTTGTAGATGCTTTAACTTTCACACAAGCCAATCAATATTCACTTATTGGATTTCTTTCAAACAAAGGCACGTAGCAGAATACATTTTTGGCAACATTTATGAAGAAATTAGATTTTGCTAATTTTTTGTTGGGTATGTTTTATAGCAGAAGGTTTTTTCCCCCCACAATTTTCAGTGTTTTCTCGTTTATATAATAGAAAATAAAAACCCACAAGTACCTTCACAAGAAAGCTCTATTTGTGTGAATAAATGATATACCTTTTGTTTGTGTACAGTGTTTTATGACCACGCAATTACCAGGTAAAGTAGCGAATTGCTAAAAAGCAAAAAATGGCCTGGTCATGAAGGGCTGAAGTGGTTAATAAAAAAAGGATGCTATTTCCACACATCAGTTTAACCTTCTAACATTTATTTTTACTGCAACTAAACAAATCTTATGCCCCGTACACGCGGTCGGATTTTCCGACGGAAAATGTCCGATCGGACCATGTTGTCGGAAGTTCCGAACATGTGTGGGCTCCATCGGACCTTTTCCGACAGAAAAAGTTTGAGATCCTGCTCTCAAATTTTCCGACAACAAAGTCCGATCGGACTTTTTCTGATCGTGTGTAGAGAATTCCGACGGACAAAGTGCCACGCATGCTCAGATCACATTACAAGACCAAAGCTATTGGCTACTAGCCACTACGTAGTTTCGTCGTACGCAACGAACGTCACCACGTTCAGAATGATCGGATTTTCCGACAACTTTGTCCGACCGTGTGTATGCAACACCAGTGTCGGACAAAGTCCGTCGGAAAAAATCAGACGGATTTTGTGGTCGGAATTTCGGGGCATTAGAAGTCTCCAAGCCTAAACTTTCAAGAAGTTAAGAGTCGGGTTTACCATTTGCCACCCGCCCACTGTCAAATGACGGAGGGACGATGTGGGCTCATTCTTTGTTGACGTCATATGACGGCGCACCCGAACGACCGCTCCGTGTTGCTAGGACACGGCGGGACCCTGATCTCTGTAAAGAGCCGCTGACGTGGCTCTTTAACTATGTGATAGGAAGGGATGAGCTCGTGTTCGATTCAAACTCATGTTCGGATCGAACATCGGCCGTTCGCTCGTTCGTCGAAGCCAGAACTTTGTGGGCCGTTCTTAACCTAGCGCTGTTACAGTGGGTGTAGTGTGCCTCCTGCACAGTATACACTTGAATCTACCCCCTCATTGCTGGTGTTGTGTAGTTCAGTTTTGCAACACAGGCATCTGCCTAACATTCAGTGGGTGAAGTGTGCCTTAAAATGAGAAGGTAAAGTCACCTATCTGACACATTCCTTAATTTTCCTATAACACAAGATAGTAATAATTAAACACTTACCGATGGTTGTAGAGCTGCTGGTGGTCTCTGGAAAAGAAAAGATGTGATCAGTCCTTTCATTACAATGTATTCTATTTCTTTATATTATATTGTATTTTATATTCTCCAGTATTGTTTGTTAGGGATCGTTCACACAGACATTGATAACAGGCAATTTGGTTGCCTTTTTACTGCTTCCCAGCTGCCTGTCAACATCACTCAAGTAAGATATGTTCTAGGAGGGGGATTTTGTAGGGGGATTAGTCCTGGCACTGCATGTAACACTAAAATTAAATGTTATCATGTGATCTTCCCAAAGCGAAAGTTGACAAAAAGCCCAAAACACTTACTGGGTCTGGGAGAGCTTCTGGTGATCTCCACAAAAAAAAAAGAACAAATCAGAGACATGAAATGCGTACAGTGGAGTTCCCACTTGTTGTAAAAGATTGTTATTTTACAGATACAGAACATGGACTCCTCTCTGCGGATTATAAAAATGGAGCTGGGAGGGGGGTGGGGTGGAAACTATTTGTGCTGCGGTTGGGGTTTAAGACAGGGGGGGCAGATTTGTCCTGGGAGGAGGGGGGTTATGCTTAGGGGGTTGCATGCATATTAGTGCTCAATTCTTTTGAAGGGTAATTTTTGCTGACACATAGTGCTCATACATCTTGGATAGGGAGGGCAGTTTGACATGTTCGATCCGAGCTGTGGGTGACCTTCTCCCGTAGCAGGTCTCAGAAACAATAATGCATATTTCATTTTTTCATCCTACCTAAAACATTCCGACACTGACTGACACTGATACTGAATTACTAAATGTTTTTTATCCTACCTAACACAGACACTGACCCTGACCTTTGAAGCTGGCGTTGGACCCTGACTTTTGACTCTGACCATGACCTGTCACTGACCTAGATTGGTGGGATGGATGGGCACTGAATCCTATAGACAAACTGGGCCATCTGGGGAGCTACCGTATCTATTTTTGACCTAGACCTTTTGAAGCCAGCCTGAGAAAACCAGAGAGGGTGGTCCTCCTTTATCCCTGGTTACACTAATTGAGGATCTTCTCTCCCAATGAGGATATTTTCTCATCCAATACTTTTCTAAAAGAGCCTGTCTACATATATGCAGTTCATGGATATGAGTGATATCGGTGTCCAGCATAATATTGGGTTGATTTACTAAAACTGGAAAGTGACAATTCTAGGCAGCTCTTCATGGCAGCCAATCAGCTTGTAACTTCATCTTGTTCAATTAAGCTTTGACAAAAAAAAAAAAACCTGGAAGCTGATTTCTACGTAGCGCTGCACCAGATTTTGCACTCTCCAGTTGTAGTAAATCAAACCCCATGTGTCTTTTTGGAGGTCAGGGTGCATTTCTTTGAGTACAAAGGATATCTGTATACACCATTTCTCTCTGACATAAAAGTGAAACATACAGTACATACACTATGAAAGGTGTTGACATGCATAGGAGGATGCATATTAAAACCATCATGCTTCAATAGTACTATTGTTGCCCGGAGTGCAGAAATTCAAGGGTTTAAGAGGAAGTCATTGGAGATGAAATAGTCTATATTGTATTCTTCAATAATAATAATGAAAAAAAAATAAATAAATAAATAAATAAATATATATATATATATATATATATATATATATATATATATATATATATATATATATATATATATTCTATCTATCTCAATCTTTGGGAGCTCTCCCACAAAATTATGCAAAGATGGTATTTAACACCGTATAGAATTGCCAAGTTTAACCCTTCCATATCTCCACCGTGCTGGAGGAACTGGCAGTCCGGCCGTCTGTGTGCTAGTCCGCGGGACTTTTGAAATGAACGGACTTGCCGACACACGGAGTAAAATCCGTTCATTTAGAACGTGACTCCAGGTAGACGGGACTAGCGACGGAAGTCAATGTCGCTGCCTCAATTGGCAAAATAGACACCTCGCTAGCCCCGTCACCTGGTATGGATTTAAAGGGGAATCCCTACGCCGAAAAAAACGGCATGGGGTCCCCCAAAATCCATATCAGACCCTTATCCGAGCATGCAGCCCGGACGGTCAGGAAAGGGGATGGGAACGAGCGAGCTCCCCCCCCTCCTGAGCCGTACCAGGCCGCGTGCCCTCAACATGGGGGGTGCCTTGGGGAAAGGGGGCACCTTGTCCCCATGTTGATGAGGACAAGGGCCTCTTCCCAACAACCCTGGCCGTTGGTTGTCGGGGTCTGCGGGCGGGGGGCTTATCGGAATCCGGGAGCCCCCTTTAATAAGGAGGCCCCCAGATTCCGGCCCCCCACCCTATGTGAATGAGTATGGGGTACGATGTACCCCTACCCATTCACCTGGTGAAAAAATTGTAAATAAAAAACGCACAAGTTTTTAAAATACTTAATTACACAGATCCGGGGGTCTTCCTCCGTCTTGGGGGGTCTTCTCGCCAGACTCCTTCGCTATCTTCTGCTAGCTCTTTTACTACCAGCTTTCTTCTTCGTCGCCGCCGCCGTCCGGGGGTCTTGTTTCGACTTTGGGGGTCTTGTGCCGCTCTTCTAAAGCAATGAATCCTGTCCTCAAAGACCTTATATACACCTTTCCAGATCATGTTCCTGAGTAGTTGAACCCTTCAAAGGGCTTTCTTCCCTTTCCTTGTTTCCCTTTCCTCGTGTTTCATTATGTTTCATCTTTTTCATTTATTACTACCTTATAAAATATGTTTTATATGTTCTTAGTGAATTGCTGTCCATAACATTTAGTATTGTATAGCTTAACAAACAGTAAGATGGTATGGTCATAATTTATGATAAACTGTAATGAATAGAGAAGAAAGTAAGGGTTGATGGTTTTGTCCTTCCCTCAGGGCACAGTTTGTTTCCCAGATGGGGTGTCTCGAGGAATTGGACAATTCCCTTCACCCAATGTTTAGTGTGTAAAACTTGCTTACGGTTCATTTATATTAGTCATGGATGTACAGTATATGTATTCATACATGTAGTACTATTTACTATGTCTTGTTATATGGCAGTCAATGCACATTTTTAGTGTACCATTGAAATTTTTGAATGAAAATTATTGAACTAAATATATATATATATATATATATATATATATATATATATAATTAAACAGGCCGGCATGTTTCAGAGGACCAGTGATGTAAGTAACTGAGTTAAAATAAACTGAGTTACTTAACGCAGTTACTTTAGAGGGTAACGAGTAATCTAACTGATTACTTTTCCCCTCATGGTAACTCAGTTCCCATTACTTGGGCGGCGTTACCGCAATTACATCTACCGCCACTAGATGGCAGTAGTGTAATTCTGGTGTCCTGCCGAAAAAGTTCCCCCGCCGGATAAGGACCCCCTGTACTGCGCAGGCGCAGCGCTTGCGCAGTACGAAGGACTACGGAGCTTACGAAAATTGCCGAATCTAAACAGCTCTGAGTGAACTCTACACCGCGCAGGCGCAGTTAACATGTAATTGTACGAGGCGATGGCGCACGCTCCCGATGCTCGTGCTACTCTGCAAGGGGCGTCTATCGTGTAACTAAGGGGCGGGTCTAGTATTACTGTAACCAAGGGCCGCATTTATTATTATTGTTATATATCAAGCTCTGCCCATTCATTTAACATTCGCCCTCTTCTGTAGCCATCCACCCCTTACACGATATAATAATAATAGACCCGCCCCTTACACGATATAATAATAATAGACCCGCCCCTTACACGATATAATAATAATAGACATGCCCCTTGCTTACACGCAATAACAGATCTGCCCCTTGGTTAGAGTAATAATAGAGCAGCCCCTTGGTTACACAATATATAACAATAATAATAAATGCGCCCCTTGCTTACAGTAATACTAGACCCGCCCCTTAGTTACACGTATAAAATAAAATAAAAAGTCAGTTACTTTGCTGCGTAACTAATTACTTTTCCAAAGTAGTAACTGAGTTACTAACGCAATTACTTTTTGGGAGAAGTAATTTGTAACTTAACTAATTACTTTTTTAAAGTAAGATGACCAACACTGAGGAGGACATTGTGACCCCCCTACTTCAGAACTAAAATCAAGGAATTAAATTGGAGTTGTATGACAAGAGTACATTGTGTGCCCCTGTATGGAAGTTTTCAAGAAAAAAGTCTTAGTTAGATATTTTTTAATCTACTCACGTGTCCTTCCACGGGAGGCATACAGGAGGACCAGGAGGACGAGGAGAGACATTCGGTCTCTCATCCTGGAATCTACGTTGCCTATCACTCCTTTCTGAACACAGATTTCTCCCAACGCCGTCTGTTCACAAAATGACTTTCAGCTTCACTAAAGAGGTGAAAATTGCTACATTGCCTTTTTTTATCATTTGATGGCATTTTTTTCTTTTTGCTTCCTTGTTCTTTGTATATACGGGCACAACCAAAACATCTCGTGTGGATCATCCTGTATTGTCACTCAGAAATACTTGAACGTGGGAAAGTTTGTAAGATCTGCAATTTTTCTTTATCATTTTTTTTAACCACTGGGCCTCCAGTAGCTTTTACCCTCTTCATGACTATTTTTGCTATTCAGCATTGCGCTCCTTTAACCATTTCAGCCCCTGAAGGATTTACCCCCTTCCTGACCAAAGCACTTTTTGCGATTTGGCACTGCATCGCTTTAACTGACAATTGAGCGGTCATGCAACGTGGCACCCAAACAAAATTTACGTCCTTTTTTCCCCACAAATAGAGCTTTCTTTTGGTGGTATTTGATCACCTCTGCGGTTTTATTTTTTATGCGCTATAAACAATGCGCTATTGTCATTTATAGAACGATCAGTGCTATAAAAAAAATGCACTGATTACTGTGTAAATGACAGTGGCAGTGAAGGGGTCAACACTAGGGGGTGATCAAGGGGTTAAGTGTGTCCTAGGGAGTGATTCTAACTGTGGGGGGATGGGCTACCAGCGATCACTGCTCCCGATGATATTACTAGGCAGAAGGGGGAAATGCCTTGTTTACATAGGCATCTCGACGTTCTTTCGCTCCGTGACACGATCGCGGTCACCCGGCGGACATCGAGTCTGTGGGACCCGCAGTCACAGAGCATGCAGCTGGCGCACGCAGCTGGCGCATGTCACCGGCGGCGCGCATGCGCCCACAATGTCGCATCTTAAAGGGGACGTACCTGTACGCCGTTTTGCCCACCCGTGCGATTCTGACGATGTATATCGACGGTCGGGAAGGGGTTCATTGTCACTTGCTCGGTCAAGCAACACTGCTCCAGCATGAAACTTGAACCATTTTTTTTTCACACTAAGGCTACTTTCACACTGGAGCGGTGGGGGCGCTGGCGGTAAAGCGGCGCTATATTTACAGGCGTTTTAGCAGCGCATTACGGCCGCTAGCGGGGTGGTTTTACCCCCCGCGAGCGGCCGAAAAAAAGGGTCAATACCGCCCGCAAACCGCCGCTGCAGCGGCGTTTTGCGGGTGGGTTCGGAGCGCTGCCCCATTGTTTCCAATGGGAACGGGCGCTATAGGAGCGGTAAATATACCGCTACTATAGCGAGCCAAAGATGCGGATTGCAGGACATTTTCCAGCGTCCTGCAAGCGCACCGCTCCAGTGTGAAAGCCCTCGGGCTTTCACACTGAAGACACAGCAACAGCTGTTTCGGGTCGGTTTGCAGGCGCTATTTTTAGCGCAATACCGCCTGCAAACCGCCCCAGTGTGAAAGGGGCCAAATAGAGCTTTTTTTTGTGGTATTTGATTGAAAAAAAAAAAAGATATTTTCTACTTTCTGTTATAAAACATATCCAATAAAATCAAATCTCTTCATAAATTTAGACCAAAATGTATTCTGCTACATTTCTTTGGTAAAAAAACAAACAAACAATAAATGTATATCGTTTTTTGTGAAAATTTTAGCGTCTACAAACTATGTTATATATACTGGAAATCACGCAGCAATTAAGCAACTCTGACTTTCTGATGGCCTATCACATTTCTTGAATGAATGAATAACTTATATAGCGATACAATGCGAACTGAATCGCCTCAAGGCGCTGTATTGGCGTTTTGTTGTCGAGCTTCTTGAAGAGGTGGTCTTGAGTTTCTTCCTGAAGGCCTGATGGTTTCCTTCCATGCGAATGTCGGTTGGTAGAGCGTTCCATAGCCGTGGTCCTTGGACAGCGAATCTCCATTCCCCCTTTGATTTGTAGCGGGATTTAGGAATGAGGAGGAGATTTTGATTAGCCGATCGAAGACTGCGATTCGGTGTGTAGTGCTTTATTTTCTCGAGAAGGTATTGCGGAGCGTCTCCATGTGTGCATTTGTGGGTGAGGCAGAGGGTCTTGAATGTGACCCGATTCCTTACGGTTAGCCAATGCAGGTTTCTCAGGGAAGGGGAGATGGATTCCCAGTTTTTTTTTCCTGTTATCAGTCTTGCCGCCGTATTTTGGATAAGTTGTAAGCGCGCAAGTTGATTTCTTCAGGTGCTAAAATGCCAGGAGAGTCCAAAACATCCCTCAAATTACCCTTTTTATAAAGTAGACTAGTAGATTTGCTGAGAGGTTATGACTAAGCGAAGTTAATTTGTGAAACGCGTCAACTCCTGCTGTGGTTCCTCTGTACCTGTGTTGTCATGAATTGTTCATTACTACAATAAAGAAATTCATGTATCCTGTCCTGGAGTGCGGTCAATACTTTTTTGTTTGGAATTTTCCCAGATCGCGGACTGGACCCGCACCCGGTTCATCAGAGGGAGGATTAGTCTCACCTGGAGCTGTGTAACCTTGTCTTCTCTACAGATTATTTGCTGAGAGGCATTCTGAGTCCAAGGACGTGGAAAAGGCAAAAATAAAATGCTTCTAATGCCGCGTACACACGACCGGACCTTCCAGGCAGAAAAGGTCCTATGGAATCATTCCGTCGGATATTCCGATCGCTTGTGGGATATTCCGATCCTTTTTCTTAACAAAAATTCCGATGGACCTAGAAATAAAACATGCTTTAAATCATTTCCGATGGAATCAATTTCTATCGGGAAAACCGTTCGTCTGTATGCTGGTCTGACAGACCAAATACGACGCAAGGGCAGCTTTTGGCTACTGGCTATTGAACTTCCTTTTTTAGTCCCGTCGTACGTCATCATGTTCGAAACAAATGGAGTTTGGTGTGATCGTGTGTGGGCAAGTCCGTTCGGTCGCAACTCCGTCGGGAAGACCTTTGGAGTTTATTCTGACGTAAAGTCCGGTCGTGTGTATGCGGCAGTAAAAGACTTTTTGGCAGTCTAGCCACATACTGGGAGCCCAAAAACCCAATACGCATCGACAGACTTTCAAGGGCTGTTAATTGTGCATTGGATTTTCTGACTACCTTTCACAAATTTCGGAGGCCCTAAAATGCCAGGACAGTATAAACACCCTCCAAATTACCCCTTTTTGGAAAATAGACACCCCAAGGTATTTGGTAAGAGGCATGTGGAGTCTTTGGAAGTTATTATATTTTGCCTCACGTTTTTGTAAAAAAAAATATATTTTTTTATTTACACAAAGTTGTCACTTTACTGAGATATTTCTTACACACGTCATGGGTATACATTGCATTACACCCCAAAATACATTCTGCTACATGAGGATATCACATATGTGATAGATTATAAAGTATTATCTGAGTGGCTCTATAATATCCTGCACCTCATCCCGCTTAGTGAAATTGTAAATATGGAGGAATGGGATTATAACGGTGCTACTGACAAATGGTTCATGGCAAATAATATAAAAAATATAATTTCTTTATTAGTACAAAAAGATAAGTAGAAATATCAAAATAGTTAAAATCAATGGTAGAGCATATACATTATATATATATATATATATATATATATATATATATATATATATATATATATATATATATATATTGGATTGCTGGTAACCCACAAGAAAAAGAAAAGGTGGTCACAGATGGAAGTTGAATCCCAACATGTTTCGCCAGTGATGGCTTCCTCAGGGATAGTATGGGGCCACCACAAAGATCCAGCTCTAACATGGAAGGAAAAAGTAATATATATATATAAGTAATGACAACAAAAGGACACAAAAACAGACTTTGTCATGACCTCAGGGAGATGTGCAGCACATACCTCAATCAGTCCAGAGCCAGGAGATGGAAAATTTGGGGGTTGCCTCCCCAGAAATGAGGGGGACAAAAATAGATGTCAAAAGACTAGCCTTGGCCTTGAATGGTTCAAGGAAGAGCATGTGTAGTCGTAGGAGATAAATAAAGACCCAGCTGGGGCGTGGCTTGGAGCGCAATGTGGACGGCCGCACTGTAGCTGAGCTCCGGGATACTGTGAGGCCCGGGACCTGCTGACACCGCTGTGACATTAACTATGTCCACACAGCTTAAGAGGGGGACCCACGGACATACACTCCGCTCCTTTGTGACCCCAAAGAGGAGAAATTCGGCAGCAAATCTGAGTAAATCCAGATTCAGCAGCGGAGGGAGGTCTGCCAAGATGGCGCCGACCCGCAGGCAAAGCATGGAGGAAGACATAGAGGATGATGAGGTCTCCCTGCCGGCTTCTGAGGACTCTGTAGCAGGTAACAATGACAAAGACAGACCCCTCACTTATGCCACCATGACTGATATTGCCACAGATATCAAGAGGTCATTTGCTTCAGCAATAACAGACATAAAAACTGAACTGCTTAAACTCTCAGAGCAAATGGCGGTCACAGAGAGAGCAGGGAAGAGGAGAGACAGAGCCCTGGTGAGGCTGGGCGACATTGCCATCTTCCATACACACCATCTGATAGAGATGAATAGGCATTTAGAAGATTTGGACAATAGGGGAAGACGACATAACATCAGAGTCAGAGGTATCCCTGAATCTGTCCCGACTGATCAAATTAAGCCAGCGCTGACCACCATCTTTAATGAATTGTTAAACAGGCCAGAACATTCCCCTATTGATTTTGATAGAGCCCACAGAGCTCTGAGGCCCAGAGCACCAGATGACAACCCACCCAGGGACATTATCTGCTGCCTCCCCAACTTCTGCCTGAAGGAAGAAGTGCTGCAAAAAGCAAGGGCAAACAAACAAATCCTTTTCCATGAAGCCACAATACAGTTATTTCAAGATCTCTCCCCTATCACCCTGAAAAACAGGAGAGCATTGAAACCACTGTTAGCAGTGCTAAAAGAAAAGAACATTAGCTACAGGTGGAAATTCCCCTTCGCCTTGCAGGCCTCTTTCATGGGGAAACAACACATGCTCAAAATCCCTGAAGAGCTTAACAGATTCTGTGACAATCTTCAAATCGCACCAGTAGATCTACCAGACTAGTATGCAGACTTCATGCTGCCGCCAGAGATCAATAATCCGCAATACAACCCAGGGTTCTCACCCATGCAATCTCCATCCCAGCAAGGAAAGCAAAGAAGAAACAACAGCAGGCATGCTTATGACTCTCCCTCTTCCTCTAATGCCGCGTACACACGGTCGGAATTCTCGTCGGAAAAAGCTCTGTTGGTTTTCCCGTCGGAATTCCGACGGAATTTCGCTCAAACTGTCTTGCCTACACACGGTCACACCAAATTCCGACGGTCTGTAACACAGCGGCATAAAACACGTTCGACAGCACTATAGAAGGGAAGTTTAATGCTTCCGAGCATGCGTCGAATTGTTTCCGAGCATGCATGCATTTTACGTGTCGGAATTGCATACACACGATCGGAAAATCCGATAGAAAGGTTTTTCGTCTGAAAAATTGAGAACAGGTTCTCAATCCAAAGTCCGTCGGAAATTCCAACAGAAAAAGACCGATGGGCATACACACGGTCGGAAAATCCGTTGAAAAGCTCCCATCGGACTGTTTCCATCGGAAATTCCGACCGTGTGTACGCCGCATAAGAGTGCAAAAAGCCAGAGAATTAAGTAGATGACCTACACAAAATATCCTCATAAATATTCTCTGACTCCAGATCCTACCTGTTTGCCAAGTTCCAATACCTCTTTGACATGGCTGAATTAACATAGATCCAGTTTTATTCTCACCTTTGACTTCTCCCTTGGTTTGTTTTCATACCCTTCACTGCATCTCGCAGCCTGACTCCACCAGATCAGTAACATCAGACAGATGCAGAGACATAACAGGAGAGCAGCACCCACCATGAACCACCACCAGAGGGCACAAGGAGACCACAACACCACATTCAGCAGCCTGAGAAGCAGAATAATTACCTAACACCCGCATTTTCTTTTCCTTTTTCCCTTTACTTTCTACTTCTAAACCCCATTCTGACAGGAATATCCCTACAACGTGGGAACAGCTACTCTTATCATCAAAGTCTGCACCCTCCAGGACAGCAATAACAAACAACTGCAGAGATGTACCAAGATGGGTGCCCCTACCGTGACCCACCACCAGAGGGCGCAAGAACTCCACACACCTTCTGAAGAGGAGAAGAGACTGCCATTTGCCTTATCTTTTTCTTTTTTTCTCTTTTGTTTTTTCCCCTTACTCCCTTATTTTTTACTTTCCACAGGCACATTCCAGTGCTACATGAAAACCCAACACTACCATGGAAGGTGAGACATTTGTTAAAGTTTTACTAACTCAATCTATCACCGGTAAATTGACACTACACCCACCCTATATCCACACCCAGCGAATGTTGGCACGTATACCATTCGTCAGCAATGACTCTCGCAGCAATATGGATAACACAAAGATCCAACATATGACTACCAAAAAGGTTTTTTACCCTTACAATAAGATTGAGAGATGTAACTACTAGTTACCAATGTGTGATTAGATTGCCCTATACTCAGCTACGGCAATGATAACCAATCTGTCAATACAGCTAACCTTGAATTGAGGTTAACACACTATATACGTGTGGACGGTGGGGGCGTCCAACAATTCCCCAATCACGCTAATACCTGAAGCTTAACCAATTAATGATCATACTCAGATGTATGTAACCTGGGTCATAACCCAGCTAGGCCCACCCTCAGATATGAAACTAAAACTAAGACGACTGAATAAGCCCTAACACCATAGATACCACCTTACCCCCCCACCCTCTACAACGTAACCATGAATAAGTAAACATGTCAAATGCATTTATATATACTCCTATATGGGTTTATAAGACTATGCTACCACCAGTGCCTCCTAACCTCTATGATCTCTTCTCGCTAACCTACCCCTCTCTTCTCTACATAGCAAAACTCTTCTTCATCCCCCCTGTTTCTCCACTATCTCACAAGGCTACATAAGCTGAGTATATGTTAATACTCACATGCATTGATCAAATTGTTGATGGGGCTGTTGGTGGTCCAAGGTGAACAAACCATCCCTTTACCTTGTTAACACTCCTGGTGACAATCAATCTACTACAGCCATAATGTTATTAATGTTATTTTTGTATATTATATTTCTGTGGTCTACACACCACTCACAGTTCTTGGCTCTCCATTGAATGTCATTTACTGCCTTCTACAATCCACTTGTCAGATCCCCCCCTCACTACGCCTACACACCGCAGACGGTTTAAAACTATGGGCAACAATCAATCTCACACAACCCCCGGGCCTCCCGGTGTCACTAGAGACAGACCTTATTCTCAGGTGACACAAACTTTTCACTGGTAATACATACCTTACTGGTGACAGACGCACACTACCGCTCCTCCCACTATCCCCCAAGAGTACAACTTAGTACCTGATTTTCTTAGGTACTATCCGGCTCCTCACCATATAGGTGAGATTTGAGCGTCCACTCAACAGTCCCCCTTTCCCTTACCCCGGACCCTACTGTAAAAAAAAAAAATGGCATGGGGTCCCCCTCAAAATCCATACCAGACCCTTATCCGAGCACGCAACCTGGCAGGCCGCAGGAAAATAGGGGGGACGAGAGCACCCCCCCTCCCTCCTGAACCGTACCAGGCCACATGCCCTCAACATTGGGAGGGTGCTTTGGGGTCCCCCCCAAAGCACCTTATTCCCATGTTGATGAGGACAAGAAGACCAGAGCAAGAAGAAGATGATGGAAGAAGATGCCGGAAGGAGAAGATGAAGAAACCGAAGGATGAAGAATGGAAGAAGGAAGACCAGAAGAAAGAAGATTTTAATAAAGGAATTGTCAAAGACCGTCTCCTGTCTTTTTTACAATTTTTGACACTTTTTTGGTGAAATGGTAGCCCTCTGTTATAAAAGACCTGTCAGACGCAGCGAAGCCTCACACAGCGGGAGCCTCCCATTGCGCGGAGAGGCCCAGAAGAGACACCGACGCCATGGAAGAAGATGCCGGACGAGAAGACCAGAGCAAAAAGAAGCGGATCGGAGGAAGAAGATGATGGAAGAAGAAGATGGAAGAAGATGCCGGAAGGAGAAGATGAAGAAACCGAAGGATGAAGAAAGGAAGAAGGAAGACCAGAAGAAAGAAGATTTTAATAAAGGAATTGTCAAAGACTGTCTCCTGTCATTTTTACAATTTTTGACACCATTTTACCCCCTTACCATTTCACACAGGGGGGGCGGGATCTGGGGTTCCCCTTGTTAAAGGGGGCTTCCAGATTCCGATAAGCCCCCCGCCCGCAGACCCCCACAACCAATTGCCAGGGTTGTGGGGAAGAGGCCCTTGTCAACATGGGGACAAGGTGCTTTGGGGGGCTGCTACCCCAAAGCACCATCCCCATGTTGAGGGCATGTGGCCTGGTATGGTTCAGGAGGGGCACTCTCTCATCCCCCCCCTCTTTTCCTGCGGCCTGTCAGGTTGCATGCTCGGATTAGGGTCTGGTATGGATTTTTGGGGGGATCCTCACACATTTTTTTTTTAATTTTGGTTCTGGGTTCCCCTTAATATTTATACCAGACCCAATCCCATGCCCTTTTTTTCAATGACTTTTATGTGTATTGCCGCGACCGACAATTCATTATAGCCGCGAGTACTTTTAAATGACTTTTTTTACTTTAGAAATGTCATTTTGATCTCGGACTGTTCTAAACACGGGAAGAATGCGCCACTTTACAGGCATACTATAGACACCCCCCAGGTATGAAATTTAAAGGAAACTTTAAAATGAGCACTTTTGATTTCTCCCATAGACTTTTAAAGGGTGTTCCGTTGCCGCGAACACCCCAGATTGTTCGGTATTCGGCGAACGGGCGAACAGCTAATGTTCAAGTCGAACTCATGTTCGACCCGAACATAAAGCTCATCCCTAGTCCAGACCTAAATACAATTGAGAATCTGTGGCAAGACTTGAAAATTGCTGTTCACAGATGCTCTCCATCCGATCTGACAGAGCTTGAGATATTTTACAGAGAAGAATGGGCAAAAATGTCCCTCTCTAGATGTGCAAAGCTGGTAGAGACATCCCCCAAAAATATTTGCAGCTGTAATTGCAGAGAAAGGGGGTTCTACAAAGTATTGACTCAGGGGTGCGCCATACAAATCCCCCCCCCCACACCAGAAATTGGTTTCATATAATATTGATATTTCATATCAATAGAATCTCTAAAATGCTCCAAAACCCTTGGCCCAGATGGCTTTTCAGCCTCATATTACAAGAAATTTCAGAGCCAATTTACTCCCTATCTAAAATCCCTCTTCAACCACACCCTTAAAGGACATGTCTCCCCGGATGTTATGCTCCTGGCCAATACGTCCCTGATCCTCAAGCCAAACAAGGACCACGCTCTCCCACAGAATTATAGACCGATTTCGGTCATTAATAATGACTTGAAAATCTTTGGCCGCCTCTTAGCAGATAGACTCTCTACCATTATAACATCACTGGTCTCTAGGGATGAGCTTCGAGTTAGAGTTGACATAGATATAGTATATGCCCCAGTTGAAGTCTACTATAGACGAAACGCGTCGGGCCAGGACATACCTACACCCACACTGCTTTTAAATGTGATCACTTTTATCTATTACTTGTTTTTGTATTTGGTTTTTTAAATAAAAACCTGCCTTATTGATCCACACTATTGGAGTCCCCTCCGATTGTTTTTTATTTTTTCTCTATATGGTTGAACATCTATTTGGAGAGCATTTCAAGCGAATTCTCGCTCCATCCCTAGTGAGCGTTCACCATCTGCTCACTCCACTTTCCACCCACCAAGTGGCCGTCCAGGAATCTCCATTCCATCTATGGGTATCCAGACTTCATGACAGCTGCCTTAACCCCGATTGACCGCATCCTGTTGGCGTAGCCGTGAGTGGTTCCATACAATCCATCCGTCTGCCCGGGAACATCGAGGTCGCAGGCTACCTAGAGCCTCTCTATGCCCGTTTGACTCCCTGTTGCTGACAGGGAGTCCACCAGTTCTGGTAAGCGTACATCTATATTTTCCCACATCCAAGTGTGTATACCAGAAGATTCGGTCCAGGATCACCCTGTTCTGAAGTCATCCATAGTTCATCACTTTGGGACTTTTTCTGTTTTACCACCATTTGATATGATATTTTTCACCCCAAATGCATCTAGGAATTTGTTCCCCAATTACTATTGAGGATCTTTCTTGGGACTTTATTGTGTGCACCAGAAATATCATTATTTGTGTTGTTGATTATTTTTTGTTTTAGGTTCACATTATTCCCTCAAATCACCACTGAGGAATTTAGGTCATCGGTGATTTTCTTTGGGACTGTATTGTGTGCACTATCATTATCACTTGCATTGTTGGCCCTTTTTTGGTTATAGGTCCATTTCCTCTAGTCACCACTGAGGAACAGACATTTGTCACGTTTGTTTACGTTAGGTTTGCACTATTACTCCCTCAATTACTATTGAGGAGCCGAAGGGTATTGCCACCATTCACCTTCCCAGTTGAATGGTGTTACTACCATTCACCTTTTTAGCGCTGCACTCTCCATCCCCCATTGTTTATTGAATACTTGTCTTATTCTAGTGCTGCTGCTACACTTGTACTGTGTGTTTTTTTGAGTCTAGCGCTGTAATTCTTCCCATCTACACATTTAATATGCAAGTTATTGTCATAAAAAGTGTTTGGGGACCCGGGTCCTGCCCCAGGGGACATGCATCAATGCAAAAAAAAACTTTTAAAAACTGCAGTTTTTTCGGGAGCAGTGATTTTAATAATGCTTAAAGTGAAAAAATAAAAGTGTAATATTCCTTTAAATTTCGTACCTGGGCCGGACATGAGAGGTGCGAGAGGTGTGAGAGTCGAGAGGTGTGATGAGTGAGGGATGAGGAGCCTACCTGTGTGATATCTCCCCCGCTCCTCCTCATTCTGTCTTGTTCTGTCTCTGAGACGCTGGCGGTGACATAACGGGTCCCACACAAAGCCGGTGTAGCTCCCCCATTACAGAGCAGCGCTGTGTGGAGGACGTAAAGGAGCCGTGAGTGTATGCGGCGAAGCTGTTCCCGGGGTAACCCGACCTGCTCTAAGCCTCCCTGTGCCTGCCCGGAGATAGCCGAAAGCCGAAGGGGACGTCACACGCCGGCCAGCTGCTAGCTGCTACACACTGAGAGTACACTGAGAGGAGGAGAGCGGCAAGGCTTTGTTTGTGTGAGCCTCTCAACTACGGTTTGCTAATCCCCTTGTGCCCCTGTGAGCCTGGACGCGTGAGTACTATCATTACGCTGCAGCTTGGTATATTTTGCTGACAAAGACGTTTTAAAAGCAGAAAATAAAAAACGGTCATAAGATACTGGATTGTTGCTTTTTGCTTGTGGCGGTGTGCTATAGAGGGTTGAGGTGGAAGAGGGCTGCTGGTGGACTGTGAAGATTGCTCTCCCTTTTTTTTTTTTTCAGAGAGAGATATTTTCTTCCTATAACTTACCCAGCGCTTAGCATTAAATTCCAGGAGCTCAGAGTATGGCTTCTGGGCGATTTTGAAAAATCCTCCAGAAGACTAAAAATTTTGTATTACTCTAGTGACAATAGAGCTGGGAAATTTCTTGCCAGACGCCTCCAAGGGCACAGATACAAGACAAAAATCCAGTTTATTCTACACCCAGCTTCCAAAGCCAAACAATTCCATCCCAAAGATATCGCAGATGCCTTCAATGAATACTATGGCTCCCTATACAATCTGAATAGGGACCCACTTACACCCCAACCTGTTCCGGAAGCGATTAACAACTTCTTGACCAAATTGCCCCTTCCGCAACTGTCAGAAGATCAACTCCAACAGTTGAACCTACCCTTTAGCATATCAGAAATTACTAAAACCATAGCCTCCCTCCCTTCCAATAAATCCCCTGGCCCTGATGGATTTGTGGGAGAATACTACAAAACATTCAACCACATACTAGCCTTGCATCTCCAGGGAGTTTTCAATGATGCCGCTGCCTCTGCCTCCTTCCCCTCAGGAATGCTTAGAGCCTTGATAATAACCATACCGAAGCCAGGGAAAGAACCGTCCACACCAAAAAACTTCAGACCTATATCATTACTGAATAATGATTTGAAATTATACGCTAAAATTATAGCTCAAAGACTGACAGGAATCCTACCCACGCTTATACATCCTGACCAATCAGGATTCACCCAGGGCTGTCAAACGTCGGACGCCACCAGGAGGATAATTAATATTATCCACAACGCAAACGCATCAGGAGCGCCTTCTCTGCTTCTTGCTTTGGACGCAGAGAAGGCGTTCGATCGCGTCCACTGGGGCTATCTAACCCAAACCATGACAGCATTTGGATTCACAGGTCCAATCCTCTCGGCGATCCTAGCCTTATACACAGTGCCTTCAGGCCAAGTCTTCACTTCGGGTGTTCTCTCAACCCCTTTTAATATCACGAATGGGACACGCCAGGGGTGCCCCCTGTCGCCATTAATATTCAATCTACTCATGGAGCCCTTGGCGTGTCACATTCGCAACCATCCCCTTATTTCAGGGATTAAATTGCACGACTCGACTCACACAATCAGCCTCTTCGCTGATGATGTCATATTAATGTTCACAGAGGTGGAAAAATCCCTGGCTTCGATATACCATACTTTGCAATTATTTAGCAACTTGTCCTATTACAAGGTGAACGAAACCAAATCATATATTCTAGGCTTGAATGTGACGCACTCCATACAACAAAAACTCGCTACCACCTACCCTTATACATGGGAAACAACTGGAATTAAATATCTAGGGATTACCCTGACACCTCATGCAAAAGACCTTTATAAAGCCAACTACTTATCATTCCTCGACAAACTGAGAGGTAAACTCCAATCACTAGGCAAGACGGAACTTTCCTGGACAGGGAGGCTGGCGGCCTTTAAGATGAACATCCTTCCCCAACTAATCTATATGTTCCGCACCCTCCCAATCCCTATCCCGAACTCCTTCTTCAATGCAGCACATTCTGCCATCAATCACTACATGTGGCAAGGGAAAAAAGCAAGATGTGCATATTCACGCCTTATCACAGCTAGACAAGTAGGGGGGATAGGAATGGTTAACCTGAAGGATTACTACTTAGCCACTATACTTTCACAACTTAAAGCCTGGTTCCCTTCGTCAAACAGTAACAGATGGATCGAAACTGAACAGGCCCAAATCCATCTCCACAACCCCTACCATCTACTTTTCCACACACAGAAAGAGATCTTAAAGGACAAAACACTTTCCCCACCCATTATAGCATCCCTGAATGCATGGGACTCACTGAAAAAATCCCTCTTCCAACAGACGACCTTAGTAGACATACCTACACCATTACAAACCCTCCAACTATCCATTCCAGACATTCGAATAGAACACTGGACAGAGAAAGGTATTAAACTGATTGAAGATTTAATGATCGGACCAACACTGAAAACCTTCAGATCCCTCCAGATCGAATATGACTTAACCCCACAAGACTATTACACCTACCTCCAAATCGCTCACTCCCTTCGCTCAAATCCCTATCGCCAAATATCTCTCCCTTGGAATATTGCCCAATTCTACAACAATAAACACTCTAGACTGAAAGGAATCTCCCTCTTCTACAGGATGCTTGGTAATAAGGAAGTATTTGTGAAAACACCAGCCATGGATTCTTGGGAGAGAGACATAGGAACCCTTTTTACCCCAGAACAATGGCAAAAAGCCTTCACAGTGACCTTCGCCTCAACCAGAAGTGTAAACTTGTGGGAAATCTCCCATAAGATAGCACTTCGTTGGTACCTACCACCATACAGGATAGCGAAGTTTGCGCCCCAAAACTCTGCTCTGTGTTGGCGCCTCTGTGGAGAGGTGGGAACCCTGTACCATACTCTGTGGTCCTGCCCAGTGATCGCACAGTACTGGCGTAATGTGTTCCAGCTTGCTAGTCAGGTTCTCAACTACACAGTTAAACCATCTCCAGAGCTGGCCCTCCTTTCCCTAACCATTGACTCATACCCTAGAGAACTCAGAACAGTACTTACCCATATCTTGATAAGTGCAAGATTGGTGCTGACGTGCCATTGGAGACAACAAGCATCCCCCTCGATACTGGAAGTTACTCTCACGACTAATACCCACGCCAACTACGAAATAATGTACGCAAGTGCACAGAATCATCTTTCACCAGCCTCTCTGACTTGGAAACCATGGACAGACTGGTACAAGTCAAACAATCCCTAGTATCAGAATACGTAATGTATCTTATATGTTCACTCTTATGTCACACTGAATGATTAATCTAAACCTGATGGTTGAATAGCAAGTTCATATATTGTTTAGTTTACTTTGTTGTTGTTTAGTTATATGGAAACTGGTCGAATCAAGAATACCTGGACTATATGTATAATATGTATTACTCAAATGCCGTCCTCACAGTATGTTTTATTTGTCAAAACTTTCAATAAAAAACTATTGAAATTAAATTCCAGGAGCTGCCGCAAAATAACTATCTATTGGGAATAATAGAAAAATAACAAAAAAGGACCTCTGCTGGACTAAGTTTAGAAAAGTGCATGTTTCAAATTACGGGACTGAATCTATACAAAGTTATCGTAAGGGGTAAAGAGGAAAAAAAAAAGAAAGAAAACCAGTAGTTGTGATCAGAGGAAGAGTCTTTTTTTCTTTTCTTTTTTTTTTTTTTTTCTAAGGGCACAAGGAGAGAAACTAATTATTTATATATTTGTCCTTTTTGGTCAAATCCTGCTGGTACTCCGTCTATATATGTGTTTTGTTCTCTGATTGTTAAGTAGAGATTTGGCAATGCAACACCTACGCTCGGCTAAGGAGAAAAACCCCCAGCAAAACTCCCAACAAACACAGTCAGCATCTGCGGCGGCAAAACTGGAGCAATACGCGCACATCCCTGCGCAGACGCCACCAAAAAAGGGGACGCTGACCAAAGCACAACAGGGGGGCTCTATAGATAGAAAAAGTCAAGGTCAACCTAGTAATACAGCACCACCTACAGCGATAACTAAAGCCATGAGTAACAGAGGAGCGACAGGAAATGATGGTAATACAAATATTATTACATCCGTCGAACAAGGCTCACCCTTAGAGAAGGAGCCAACCCTGAAAGATGTGCTGTTAGCGGTAAACGCATGTAACGGTTCACTCAAAGAACTGTGTGACCAAATGAAAGGAGTAAAGGAGGACCTGTCACTGGTTAGACAAGAGCTGGAAAAGACAGCCCAGAGAACGTCAGCCCTTGAAGGGAGAACCAGTCAGTTGGAAGATGACGTGTCCCCATTAATTTTGGAAGTAAAAACACTGAGAGAACAAATAACTAGACATGCGAAAAAAAATTGAGGAAATGGAGAATAGGCTCCGCAGGGACAATGTGAGAGTGATCGGATTGCCAGAAAAAACTGAAGGCCTAAAGCCTGAGGAATTCTTAGAGAAATGGCTGGTTGAACTTTTTGGAAAGGAGTCCTTCTCAACTGTATTCTCTATTGAAAGAGCCCACAGAGTACCCTTTAGAGTTCCACCAGCAGGGGGCTATCCTAGACCACTTGTGTTGAAATTTTTAAATTACAAGGACAAAGTGTCACTACTGCGGAGTGCAAGGGAGGCTGGAAGTATCCTCTTTAACGGGACAAAAATTTCATTTTACTCTGCACAGATCAAACGCAACCTGCAGAAATTTAAGTTGCCCTATGCCCTCCTTTACCCTGCAAGACTGCGTGTGACGACATTTGGGGAGACGCAGATTTTTAATACTCCAGAAGCAGTGGGAAAATGGATAGAAGAGAATAAGAAGAGACTTACGACAACCTAAGGGGAGGGGGGTTACTTAAAAATGTTAAAGTTGTATACAATTGTTTTTTTTTTTTTTTTTGTTTATTTATTTATTTTTTTTGCTTTTGTTTTTCCCTCTCTTTGTAATACTTTGTAATTAGTCACGGGTAGACACTACTAACGTTGTAGGATCGGGGGAAGAGGGGGGGGGGGGGGGGTAGATACACATAGATGAGGTAAGAGTGGGATGGATGGAAGTAAAAGTTTGGTATGGGTAATATGGGTTACGGTCACCTGGAAGCCCCCAGGGGTACACCTAGTTAGGTGGGGGGAGGGAGGGAAGGGGGATGGGGGGGGGAGGGAGGGGAGGGAGGGTAGATTCTAAAATAATGCACCTAACACAAGGATTAAGGGAGGTTAAAACACAAAGTTCCACAAAAGGTCAATATAGGGAATGCCAACACGAGGATATAAGTTTAGTAAAGGAAGGTTTGAAAGATACACACGGTTTATTTTGTTCTGGATAGGGGATCAGTTATGTTTCCGACACAGGATTCTATCACAAAAGAAAAAAAAAAAGGGGTGGAGAGAAAAATTTTATGAATTTTGTTTTATTACATTTTGTTGAGAATATGATTGTATTATGGGTTGTCTTAATTTCTCCACCTTACAAAGTAAGATATGATAATTAATATAGGATCCTGGAATGTCAGGGGATTAGGGACAGCGGCGAAGAGGGCAGCAGTCTTTTCAGTGATGGAGGGATATGGAGCGGGACTAATCTGTCTGCAGGAAACACACCTGACCAAAGAAACTGCCCCATCTCTGCAGGGTAGGAAATACCCAAAACAATACCATTCAGTATACTCCTCATATAGTAGAGGGGTTAGTATCCTGGTAGGGGCGGGGGTGAATTTTTCCTGCAGACAGATTAGTATAGATGAGGACGGTAGATATATTTTTTTGTACTGTACAGTTGGCAACTTCATATGTGTGTTGGCAAACATATATATTCCTCCTCCATTTAAAATGGACATTCTGTTTAAACTGAGCGAGTTCCTGATGGACAAAGGGGAAATACCAGCTTTTATAATAGGAGACTTCAATGAGGTTCTAGATGGAAGACTGGATAGGTTCCCCATACGGACAACCTCCAATACTTTGGGAAAAAATAAATTGAGTCAATTCTTGGAGGAAGTAGGATGGACAGATATATGGAGGGTCCGTAACCCTGGAACACAGCAATACTCATGCTGCTCTGTCACGCACTCAACGCTCTCCAGGATAGACTTGGCCCTGGGGAGCGAGAGGGCATTACAGATGGTAGAAAGGGTTAAATATTGTTCGAGAGGTATATCAGACCACTCCCCAATAGTGGTGACAGTGACTGTAGAGGGGAAAAGAGCTGAGAGGGACTGGAAAATAAACTCAAATTGGTTTGAGTTAATTAAAGAAGCGGATGGGATCCTTCCTAAACTGAGAGAATTTTTGGTCTTTAACAAGGGCACAGCGGCTCCTAGTATAATATGGGATACCCTGAAGGCATTTCTACAGGGTATTCTCATACAACAAGTGGCTAAATTTAACAAGGAGGCTAGGGTAGAGGAGGAAAAAAGTCAGAGAGAGATGCTAGAAGCCGAAAACCAATATACACTAGACCCATCTGTGGTGAGGGAAAAAAAACTGTTGGAGAAGCAACAAGAGTACAAGTTAGTTACAATGAGGAAGGTGGAGACCAGAAGACTCTTCCAGCGGCACGCTACCTTCGCAGAAGGAGAAAATGTAGGCAGGATGCTAGCGCAGCTCGTGAGGTCCAACTCTCCACCATCTGCTATCCAGATTATCAGAACAGATGGAGGAGAGATCATATCTAATACCACAAAGATAGTTCAGACTTTTAGGGACTTCTATAAAAATCTCTATACATCTAAGAGATCAGGCGTAGAGGGTGCAATGGAGGACTTCCTTGGAAGTCTGGAGATCCCGACTATCTCACCTATAGAAAGGGAGGAACTAGAGGCCCCAATAGCCCTCATAGAGCTTCAGCAAGCAGTGAATAGCATGTCAAATCAAAAATCCCCAGGCCCGGATGGGCTTCCAGTAGAGGTTTATAAATACTATGGAGAGATCCTATTACCAGAACTACTAAAGACATTAGAAGATGCGGGCAGGGAAGGGCGGCTACCCACATCAATGGTAGAGGCAACTATTATAGTCCTCTGGAAGGAAGGAAAGGATCCGTCAGACGTCGCAGCATATAGGCCAATATCTCTGCTATGCTCCGATGCCAAAATCTTAGCTAAAGTGCTAGCAATCAGGTTGAATAAAGTCATTTCAAAAGTAATTCACCCGGACCAGACAGGATTCATAGCGGGCAGATCCACAAGTATTAATATCAGAAGAGCATATTTAAATTTACAGAGCCCTGTAGCGAAGGAGGATCCAAAAGCTATACTCTCACTGGACGTATCTAAAGCATTTGATACCGTGGAATGGAGATACATATGGAGAACCCTAGAGAAATTTGGAATTGGACCCTCCTTTACTAGATGGATAAAAATACTATATGATAGGCCTACTGCGAGATTGAAAATTAATAACGAATTTTCAGAGAAGATAGTGCTGGAGAGGGGGACGAGGCAGGGGTGTCCATTATCACCCCTCCTCTTCGCTCTCGCAATGGAACCGCTTGCTATCGCTATAAGATCTAGCCCCGAGATATTAGGTTTCCAGACGAAGGCGGGAAGGGTAGAAAAAATTTCGCTATATGCAGATGATGTGTTACTTTTCCTGGGAGATACAGGTCAGTCACTAAGCAAAGCAATGAACATAGTAGAGGAATTGGGTGGATTTACAGGATTAGAAATAAATTGGGAAAAGTCTGAATTATTACCAATAGATCCCACCGATGCAGTACGAATATCAGGGATGCCTCATCTTGCAGTAGTTGACTCATTGAAATACCTTGGGATAGTTTTGACGAAGGATCCCAGCCAATTTATAAGTAAAAATCTTGAACCCCTATTAGTAAAATTTAAAAAAAAGATAGACATTTGGAAAAGTTTCCCATTATCAGTGGCGGGAAGGTGTGGGCTGATTAAAATGATCTGGATGCCACAATTATTGTACATATTGCACAACTCGCCAGTGTGGATATGCAGGAAGTGGTTCAAAAAAATAGAATCACGTTTCAGGGAACTAATTTGGAAGGGGGGACAGGCCAGGATTCGGCTTCGAACCCTGCAACTCCCAGTGAAGGAAGGGGGTCTTGCGGTGCCCAACCCGGAACAGTACTTCCTGGCATCTCAACTGCAGCAACTAATAGGATGTGGCGTCCCGGGGGGGGGGGGCACCCCAAGTGGAAGAATAATGCTGTCGGAGGCTGGGCATAAAACAATAATAGAAACCCTTGAAGCGGATTCTTTCCGCGATAAATGTCCCACAATAAAAATGATAATTAAAATATGGACAATCGTCAAAAAACAGTTACACTGTGACGGAATCTCCGAGTATTCCCCTCTATGGAACAACAAAAACTTAAATGAAGTTCTCCAAATAGGAAAAATTAAAATATGGGAAAAACAGGGTATCACTAGATTGAGACAACTGTATAGAGGTAACACGCTAAAAAAAATTTCAGACCTGAAGCGAGAATTTAAAATACCGCAATATACGGCCTATGCATACCTACAAATAGCCCATGCCTTAGAGGCCCAATTTTCAGAACAGCAATTGATATGGACAGAAACCCCCCTTTTTAAAAAGATACTAGAGACAGGCTCCACTAAAGGGTTAATATCCGAGATATATGGGCAAATGGGTCAAGAAGCGAATGTAGGAGAGAAACTACAAATGGTAAAGGCTAGATGGGAAACGGACATAGGTGCAATAACTAGCGTACAATGGAGGAGAATCCTTGAGATGGGCTCGATGGTCTCAATATCCCCTCCGCAGAGGATATCCCACCTGATGCTGATAAACAGAGCCTACTACACCCCGAAAAGGTTGTTTAAATTTGGGAGGAGGAGTGACAATAGCTGCCCTAGATGCCAAGGGACTGGCGATCTCCTGCATATGCTGTGGAAATGTCCTAAATTGCATTGTTACTGGACAGGAGTGGTTAATAGCATGAGAGAGGTATTTGGGATTAAGCTTGAGAGAGAAGCCAAGGCGTGTATATTGGGGTATAGAATGGAAATAGGAGAGAAGAAAAGTGAAACAGTAGCAATCGTAAGATGCTTGTTTCAGGCCAGGAAACTGATTGCAACTAAATGGCAATCAAGGGAACCCCCTACAGTGGACAATTGGATTAGGATAATAAATGAAACCCTATGTAAAGAAAGAACAGTGTACATAAAGAGAGGTAACCTCAAGGAGTTTAAGAAGATGTGGCATCCCTGGATGGTAAAAATGAATGCCCCGGAGTGGAGGGCCTAATTTACAATGGCACTCTACCCAGGATGGAAGAAGAACAGATAAGATTGGGAATAGGGGCATAAGAACCTATGTATGAACAAGCGGGGGGGGGGGTGGGGGAGGAGAGGGGGGTAAAAAATAAAAAAAAAAAATATATATATATATATAAAAGTTTAAGATCCAGCTAACTTGCACTTTTTATAATTATTAAGAGTCTGTCAAATGTTGTGTTTTTCTTCTTTTTTGTTTATATTTCTGATTTGAATTGTTAAATAATTGTGAAAAATTGAATAAAGATTGAAATTAAAAAAAAAATTGTACCTGGGGGGTGTGTATAGTATGCCTGTAAAGGGACGCATGTTTCCCGTGCTTAGAACTGTCCCTGCACAAAGTGTAATTTTTGCAGGAAAAAAAAGCATTTAAAAGCAATTGTGGCTATAATGAATTGTCGGCTCCCGTAATACAGAGAACAGTCATTGAAAGTCATTGATAAACGAGAGAGTGCCCCCCTCCTTAACCGTACCAGGCCACATGCCCTCAACATTGGGAGGATGCTTTGAGGGTCTGTGACTTGTTTTTTTGACCCACTCTGGAATTCTTGACAATACTATGGCATAGTAATAGTTTAGAATATCTGGGACTGCAAGTCCACCCTGATACTTATTGTGTTTTAATGTTTGGAAGGAGACTCTATGTTTCTTATTTTTCCATACAAAATTCATTAACAAAGCTTTTAGTTTCCTTAGGTACGTCGGGGGGAGTGGTATTGGGAGCATCTAGAATTTGTAGGTTATTTTGGGGAGTAGCATCATTTTTATGGCATTGATACGTCCAATCCACGAAAGTGGTCTATTGCTAAATTCTTTGCTTTTTTTTTAATTTCATCTAGTAATGGTAAATTGTTTATTCTATAGATCTTCTTCATTGAATTTGATTCCTAGGTATTTTATTTGCTTCTTCCATGGGAATTTAAATTCCCCCTGGAGATTCTGTTGTTCTGTCTTACTTAAATTTATATTTAGTATAAAGGATTCTGTTAAGTTTACTCTAAAGTTTGAGATTTCTCCATATTGTCGTAGGTTCTTCAGTATATTGGGCAATGATATCCGTGGGTTCCCTATATAAGATAAAATATCGTCTGCAAATGCTGCCAGTTTGTGTTCTTCACCTCCCGCCGTGATACCACTTATGTCTGGGTTTCCACGTATCGTGGCGAGGAGGGGCTCAAGGGACATGATGAAAAGGAGAGGAGACAGGGGGCACCCCTGTCTCGTCCCATTTCTCATCTCAAAAAAGGGAGATACTATTCCGTTGACTTTTATATTTGCTTTCAGGTGCCAATATAGCGCCCTGACCCATTGAATTATTTTCATATCCCATTTTCGAATCCCAAATGTTAGAGTGTCTGTATCATGAGTCCCCAGTCTACCCTGTAAAATGCTTTTTACGCATCTATTGACAGGAATAGACCTGGGGACTCATTTTCTTAAATTTTTTGGAGGACGAACAGCGTTTGCACGCCGTTATCACTGCCCTCCCTACAAACCTGACTTGATCCGGATGGATCAGTGTGCCCAGATGGCCCTTTTTTCTGTCGGCCAAAACTTTGGCATACAGTTTTGTGTCAGCGTTTAAGAGCGAAATTGGCCTGTAACTTGAGCACACCGAACCATCTTTTCCCTCCTTCGGGATTACTGTAATTGTAGCGGACAAAGAAGCCCTACTCATTTTGTACTCGGTTCCCAGGCCATTCATATAATGACATAGCCTGGGGGCCAGAGCGTCTTTAAAAGATTTATAGTAAAATGTTGTAAACCCGTCAGGGCTAGGGCTCTTACCCGGGGGGGGGGGGAATTCGCCAACGTTCTATTTATTTCCTCTATAGTAATAGGTTTTTCTAGTGTCTCACTTTCGCTTTGGAGGAGCTTCGACAGCCCCACCTTTTTTTAAGAAGCTTTTTATTTTCTCCTTTTTGTCTCCCTTTTGACTTCCCTTCTGATCAACTGAGTATAGTTCTTTGTAGTATTCTTTAAATGATGCCGCAATTTCTTTGGACGTATATTTAATTTCACCATTTTTAGCTTGAATTTTTTCTATATAGTTTTTAGACTTTTTTTTTTTGGAGAGTTCTTGCTAAGTGTTTACTTGATTTATTGCCCCATAGGTATCATTCTTTTGCTATTCTGTTAAATGTCTGTTTAGCTTCTTGTTCCATGAGGTCTTTTAATTCCTCTCTTTTCACGACTACTTTTTGATATAACATTCTGTTTTGACCTTGATGGGATTTATGTTCTTGTTCGGCTCTATTTATTTCTGCCACTAGTATTTGAATTTTCCTTGTTCTCTCTTTTTTTTTCACGCACCCTGGGCTATTAAGATCCCTCTAATGTATGCTTTGTGGGCATCCCACAAGTTAGAACCTTGGACTTCTCCAGTGTCATTAATTAGAAAATATTGTTCTATTTCTTTTCTCACGTGATCCAATTGACTTGAAAACATTTTTTGTTTGATCGATTTTAACTGGACATTATTTGTCCCCTGCACACTGGAATTATTATCAAGATCCGGGTCCAAACAGAAATTTAAATCTCCCATAAGGATCAGATACCCTTTCCTAAAATCCATAAGTTTCGCCAAAATCTCTTTCAGGTATTTTATAGGGTTTATATTGGGGGCGTATATATTAGCTAAAGTATATTCCATTCCACATATAGTGCCTCTTAGGAAGAGAAACCTACCTTCTGGATCTACCCTCCTATCCTCAAGATTAAAGTGTATACCCTTGGCGAAGCCTATTGCTACCCCTCTTGCTCTATTTGTTATTGTAATACCATGTAGGAAAATAGTTTGAAAATAATTTCACATTTGAAACATGTGAAAAGTGGGTCTCTTGGAGATAGACCACACTGGTCCCATATTTTTTAATTTCTTTTAAAATTTTATGTCTTTTACCCGGTGTGTTCAACCCCTTTACATTATAGGTCATAAAGTTAATTTCTGTCATCGTTTTTCTTTTGATTTCCTTTTAGTAATATGTTTAAACTAGTGTGGAGCGGTGAGTATCCCTCCCTACTTCCTACCCAATCCCAGCCCTTCCTTCTCCCCTCTCCTTCACCCTCCCTTCCATCCTCCCCCTCCCACCCTTTCCCCCCTCTCCCCACCATGACCCCAACTCGGGCCCCTGAATCGCTGGTGGTCACAGATACTGTGGCCTCCCTCGATTCTACTAGTTCCGAGGCTCTGATCCGAGGCTCTGATCCTCCTGTCTCGCTTCCACTCACCCCAGGTTATATCTGGGCATGTGGGAAGAGCGAGCCGGTTTGGTGAGGGCGCCACTAGTAGGCCAATGTATCTTGGCCTTAATCTATATTTCTCCCCCTTCTCTCCCCCCCGACTCAGTCCGCCGGCTCCTCCCTCCATTTGGTCATCATCATCATTCCCCATCTTCTTCGGTCCAGCCCGGTAGGACTGGGACTTGTAGTTCTAATTTGTTACAAAATTCTCTCAATTCTTCTGGGAATCTTAATCTTGCTGACCGTCCTTTCGTGCCAATCAAGCATGCAGGGAACCCCTAGTTATATTTAATATTCAATGTCCGCATCATCTCCAGCAGGGGTTTCAACAACCTTCTTCTTGCTAATGTTTGAGGTGCCAGATCTGTAAAAATCTGTATTTCCATTTCTTCATATTGCAATGGGGTTTTCCCTCGTAATTTGGCCCATATTTCTGCTTTCTCCTCGTAGAATCGAAATCTTACTATTATATCACATGGTCTTCTTCTTTTCCTAATATAGGGCTGAATATTGTTCTAACGGTTTTCCTAAGATCTTCTCCTCTTTGCTCTGGTATCGAGCGGATCCTCATATTTTGTCTACGATTTCTATTTTCTTGGTCCTCGATTTTATATAAGATTTCCCTCTGGGTTTGCTGGGTTGTTTTTATCTTTTCCTTCAATTTATGTATTTCTTGGGCCTGTTTATATGCTCTCTCTTCCACCACCTCGACTCTTGTCAACAAATGCCCCAGATCTTCTCTTAGCGTTTTTATTTCTGCTTTAATTGCGTTTTCCAATTTTAGGAGCATCTCCGCCATTTCCCCTTTAGTTGGTATTTGAGCATCAGCCATTTGTTCTTCTACTCTGCTTGTTTCTACTTCGATCTCGGTTGTTAAGTCTTCTCTTGACTGATTAGGGGTCTCAGCTATTTTCTTATCTTTTCCTCTCTTCTTTTCCGTTGTACCTTGTTGTGGTTGATCAATGCCTGAGGTTTGGGGACTTATTCCCTGCTTCGTGTACTGTTTGATTGTGCTGGTTTTTCCTTTCGGGGTTTCGGGTGCACCTTTCTTGGAAGTTTTACTTGTAGTTTTATTCATAGTGCTCTTCCTAGCCCCTCTTATTCTTTTTCCCAGTTTTTTTAATTAAATGCTAATTCACGCTGTGCTGAGGATATCCATATATTTTTTTCCTTTTTTTCTCCTTTTCTTATCCCTTCTTTTCCCCTCCTTCTCTCTTCCTTTCTCTTCCTTTCCCTTAGAGCCTTCAATCCTTCCCCCAATGCTCTTCTTAGCTTTTGTATTTAGCTTACTTTTTTATATAATTAGATGGTTAGAAGAGATATCTATGAGATGATTGAGAATCTGTTTGAATAATAGTGACTAATATCCCCAGGTCGGTCGCTACCTCACGCGTCTGCCTCTATTGAACCACCTGCTTTTTACAGAGTTACACTATAATTGGGCTTAGAATTCACTTGAGTACATGTATATTTCTAATACGTGTTTCTTTCCACACTTACAGGGCCCATGGGGTTTGGAATATGCAGTTCCAACTAATAGTCTTCCCCCTATTTGGTTCAGTACAAAAGAAAAGGGGCTTGTTGGAGTCAGCGGGAGAGCGGGTGATTGGTCAGGTGGATGAAGGCCAACAGGCTGTTTCAGCCTTATAAAAGTCAAAAGTATAAAATGTCAATGGATGCACAAATAGGATAAGGAGTCAGCGGATCCTACCATCTTCTACGCCTGCTACGTAGACTCATCCCCTTCATTCCAGAAAAGGACAAAGCCATAGTGGTAGGAACAATCATCAACTCTCGACTCGACTATGCAAACTCCCTCTACATAGGACTACCTAAATTCCAGATTGCACGACTACAAGTCGTTCAAAACACGGCAGCAAGACTAGTCACAGGAAAAAAAACATGGGAATCGATCTCCCCCTCCCTAAGGACCCTCCATTGGCTAACTGTAAAGGATCGTATAACATTCAAGACCCTCTGCCTGACCCACAAATGCACACAAGGAGATGCTCCTCTATACTTATGCGAAAAAATACAACACTACACTCCCAATCGCAACCTCCGATCTAACAACCAAAACCTCCTCCTCGTCCCCAAATCTCGGTACAAATCAAGGGGAGAAAGAAGATTTGCAGTCCAAGGACCACGGCTATGGAACGTTCTACCTACGAACATCCGCTTAGAAAAAGACCATCGGACCTTCAGGAAAAAACTCAAGACCCACCTCTTCTAAGAAGGAATCAACCCAGTTCGGATCAAGCGCCTCGAGGCAATTCAGTTCGCAGTTGCAGCGCTATACAAATCTTTCATTCATTCATTCATTCATTTATTCATATATTAATTTGTTCCTCTGAGCCCTAATGTTCGAGTTTCCACCAAAGATCATACCAGCAATAAATCCTATAACCTTCTGTAACCTAGGAGGCAAGCTGTATCAGGGGTTGAAAAAATTACAGTCCAATGACCGAGATTTTTGGGAGTGTCAGTCTCAGAAAAATTGGCAGACAGTCTATATCCTTTTCATGAGCTATGCATTCTAAACATTTTTTCAATTTTTGCTTCTTGCACAGTTCTAATGAGTTGCCTCCTATTTCTGCTCCTCTGTACTGATACCATCCATGAAGGTGTGTCTGTACAGGAAAATAGTCAAATATATTTTAAGTGACAGGCAGTGTTTTGTCTGAGCAGGTAGATGGTCTAATAAATATTGAAGAACAAGCTGTTTTGGCCCTTTGCCTCAGTCCGTTCCTTTACACGTTGACCTGCAATTTTTCACAGGGGGCCTGCCAGCTATTCCGCCCTTTTCCTCCTGTTATCGCAGGAGGCAAACTATATCAGGGTTCAGATAATTACAGTCCATTAAGCCTTGATTTTAAAAGCCGTCAGTGTAGGAAGTATAGGATCCAAAAAAAAAAAATTAAAAAAGAGAAACAGCAGATAGTCTATGCCCTTATCCTGAGCTAGGCATTCTATTCACGTTTGGCTTTTACTTATTATAAGGTTTATGTGCATTACCTCGTGCTTCTGCTCCTCTATGCTGGTGCCATCCGTGCTGTTTTGTCTAAACAGGTATATGGTCAAATAAATAGTAAGTGACAAGCTGTATCAACCCTTAACCTTAAACCGTTCCACTAGACACAGATGTAAAGGTTTCCACCACAGATCCTGCCAGCCATTAACCCATTGACCTCCTGTATTTTGGGAGACAAGCTGTATCAGGATGCAAATGATCACAGTCCTTTTTAACCTTAGTTTTAGGTATCACCAATAACAGTAGGAGAAGAGAAAAAAAGGGTATCGAGTAATTTATGTCCTTTTCATGGGCATGCGTTCTAAACACTTAAAATTTTTACTTGTTGTAAAGTTGTTATGCATTACCTCATGTTTCAGGTCCTCTTGTGGTGATACCGTCCATGCTGTGATATCTAGTCACTGCTGTTATTGCAGACTTCTGCTTACCTTCATCTGGTGATTTCCCTTCCCAGAGACTGCCATGTTTTTCTCTGTGACGCACTTAGGGGATGCGTCCTTCGGGAGTTCCGTGCGCCGGGGAGAGGGGGAAATAAGGGAATACAGACACCCCGGGGGCTCGCTTCCGTGCCACCTGGGCTTACTGTCTCCTTAGTCGAGTCATCATCCGCTCCGTATCGGCAGTGCGTATCCCCGTGGCATCCATAGAAAATGCCTGGGGGGCAGCGAGTTCACGCTCGGAGCCTCTCACGCTCCGTGCCTCTCCAGCATTTCCCCCTTGCTCGCGCCCGCGCACAACAGCCGGCAGGATCAGGCCCCTCCCCCCGTGCTGAGCGTTACGTCAGCATGTCCTCCATCTTTGAGCTCTATGTCCTTCTAAAACTTCATGTGTCTGACTTTAATAGTGTTCTAAAGTTCACACAAACTTTAGGTCTGTTCGCAGGTTCTGGTGCGAACCGAACCGGGGGGATGGGGGGGGGGGGGGGGGTTCATCCCTACTCATGAATGCCATCTTTTTTAATAGCCGTGTGCCAGAAATTGCAACCACGAGTCAATTTAAATGTGATTTTTGCTGCAGCATGTTCTATGCATGCTACAGATGTGCCACTTTACGGGCAGACTAAGAGGACCCCCCAGGAATTAAATTAAAAGGATTTTTTTTTTATTGTTGCACTTTAAGCATCATTAACCACCTCAATACCGGGCACTTACACCTCCTGCTCAAGCCAATTTTAAGCTTTTAGCACTGTCGCTGTTTAAATGACAATTGCACGGACATGCTACAATGTACCCAAACAGAATTTTTATCATTTTATTCCCACAAATAGAGCTTTCTTTTGGTGGTATTTGATCACCTCTGCATTTTTTTATTTTTGCTAAACAAATAAAAAAAGACCTAACATTTTGAAAAAAAAAAAAAAGATTTTCTTTTGTTTCTGTTATAAAATGTTGTAAATAAGTAAGTTTTCTCCTTCACTGATTGGCACTGATAAGGCAGCACTGACGGGCACTAATAAGTCGGCACTAATGAGGTGGCACTGATGGGCACTGACGGGTACTGACAATGGGCACTGGAAGGCAGCACTGATGGGCACTGGTAGGTGGCACTGATGGGTGGAACTGATATGCAGCACTGATGGGCATTGATAGGCATCACTGATGGGCACTCATGGGTGGCACTGGTGGGCACTGTTGGGCACTGATAGGCGACACTGATGGGCACTGAAATGCTGCACTGATGGGTACTTATGGGTGACACTGATAGGCAGCACTGCTGGACACTGATGGGTGCTGATAGGTGGCACTGTTGGGCAATGCTGGGCACTGATCCCACTCAACCCAGTTAGCCGTGTCTTAGCCATGTCTAAAGGCACCACAACTCTAGACCCCACATTATCATGTGTGGCTTGCAAGTTCATGAAGAGCCTTTTAAGGTTAAAGGCCGTATTTTTAGTAGGCATAAACCCGACCTGATCAAAGTGAATCACTCTAAGGATCACCTTGTTTAAGCGGAGAGCCAGGACCTTGCCCAATATCTTAATATCCAGCTGGAGAAGTGAAATAGGTCGATAGGATTCCAGGAGCTGGGGATCTTTCCCAGGTTTGTGTATGAGCACAATCAAAGCCTCCTTCATAGATCTAGGGAGAATGGTGGATTGGAAAATATCAGCAAATAGTTATGTAACTTAGGGACAAGAAAATCCTGAAAACATGTGTAAACTTCTAGGGGTAACCCGTCCGACCGGGGGCCTTGGATGGGGCAAGATGTGCAATGGCCTCTTCAATATTTATCGCTGGAGATAGGAGCCTCCAGCATTTCAGTCTGGTCAGAGGTTAAGGAGGAGAAGGAGATGTCATTAAGGAATCTTGTCAGTTCCTCAGGCGTATACGTAGTAGTTGTAGAGTGACATAAAAAAAGTGGAAAAATTTTTTGTAACCAAGTCAGCATCATTGATCAGGTGACCAGAGTCAGTCTTCAAAGATACTACTGTTGGGGGTTTATAGTCTAGGTGGGCAAGGTAAGTTAGTAAATGAGCCGCGTGCTCTCCATGCTCATATATTCTCTGTTTAATATAGAATATGCCTTGTTGAGCCTTGGCGATATGGAGATGATCCACTAATCTAGTTTGTAGTTTGACCATTGCAGCCTTGTCTCTTAAAAGGGTCAGGCTGAAATGATCGCTCCAGCTCTAAAAGGTGGTCTTCTGCCTGGCAGAGTATCTGCATGGAGGAGTGTTTATATCTGGAGATGCTTTGTGACAGGTCAAACGTGCGTGAGTTTTAAAGGTGTCCCAAAACGGTGTCTCTGCCTGAAGATCGGCGGGTGCCAGAAGACATCTCTAATCACAGCAGAAGTAGTGCTCTGGTGGCACGCACTCGCTCTGGTTGGCGGAAGTGCAGAATCACGTACACTATATTACCAGAAGTATTGGGACAGACCTCCAAATCATTGGATTCAGGTGTTCCAATCACCTCCATGGCCACAGGAGTATATAATCAAGCACCTAGGCATGCAGACGGCTTCTACAAACATTTGTGAAAGAATTAGTTGCTCTGGGAATTCAAGCGTGGTACCGTGAAAGGTTGCCACCCGTGCAATAAGTCCATTTGTGAAATTTTCTTGCTACTAGATATTCCACGGTCACCTGTTAGAGGTATTATAACAAAGTGGAAGCAACTGGGAACAACAGAAACTCAGCCACGAAGTTGTAGGCCACGTAAAATGATTGAGTGTGGTCAGCGCATGTTGAAGCTCACAATGTGCAGAAGTCACCAACTGTCTGCGAAGTCAATAGCTACAGACCTCCAAACTTAGTGTGACCTTCAGATTAGCACAACAACAGTGCGTACAGAGCTTCATCGAATGGGTTTTCATGGCCAAGCAGCTGCATCCAAGCCTTCCGTCACCAAGTGCAATGCAAAGCATCAGATGCAGTTTTGTGAAGCTCGCCGCCATTGGACTCTAGAGCAGTAGAGACGTGTTCTCTGGAGTGAGGAATCATGCTTCTCTGTCTGGCAATCCAATGGACGTATCTTGGTTTGGCGGTTGCCAGGGTTATGGTGTGGGGTTGTTTTTCAGGGGTTGGGCTTGGACCTTTAGTTCCAGTGAAGGAAACTCTTAATACCAAGACATTTTGGACAACTTTATGCTCCCAACTTTGTGGGAACAGTTTGGGGATGACCCCTACCTGTTCAAACATGACTGCTCACCAGTGAATAAAGCAAGGTCCATAAAGACATGGATGAGCAAGTTTGGGGTGGAGGAACTGACCTCAACCCGATAGAACACCTTTGGGATAAACTAGAGCAGAGACTGCAACCAAGGCCTTCTCATTCAACATCAGTGCCTGACCTCACAAATGTGCTTCTGAAATAATGGTGAAACATTCCCAAAGACACCCTCCTAAACCTTGTGGACGGCCTTCCCAGAAGAGTTGAAGCTGTTATAGCTGCAAAGGGTGGGCCAACTCAATATTGAACTCTCCGGACTAAGACTGGGATGCCATTAAAGTGAATGTAAAGGCAGGTGTCCCAATACTTTTGGTAATGTAGTGTATATATGAGATTCTGCACAGGAGAGCTGCCCTGTAGCAGTAAAAGTTCTATAGGGCAGAAATAAACAGATGAAATATTGTTTTTCTTTTAATAGGTGTTCTGTGATTTTCCAGGTTGTCAGTAATAAATATGCCCTGCCAGTAAATTCCCCATGTTTTGGCAGTGGAAAATGCTGCGAGAGGTTGGCAACCCTGCCCCTTCTTCAGGACTAAGAGCAAGCAATTAAAGTTTGATAGATATAATTAGGAATGGGAGTTGTATGTGATATACAAGGCAGCGTACATTGTTTGCACCTGTATGGAAGTTGTCAAGAAAAACTTTATATATTCTTGAATCTACTCACATGACGCCCCGTGGGAGAAATACAGGAGGACCGAGAGGAAGAGGAGAGACGTTCACTCTCTCATCCTGGAGTCTACGTTATTTATCACTCCTTTATGAATACAGATTGCTCCAACGATATCTGTTCACATAGGTGAACATTCCTACAATGCCTTTTTATCATTGCACCTTTTCTAGTTTTTTTTTAATGCTTCCTCATTCTCGGTATTTACTGGAAAAACAAAAGCAGTAGTTGATCTTGTATGGAATGTTGTTCCTCAGATTTATACAGAAAGTAGATAATTCTTCATGTCTACCTTCACCTCCCCCCACAACCATTTTATCAAATACCAGTTTTGCAAAGACCAGGTGTATCAACCCATGGAGCCCGACATTTTTCAAATAAATAAGGACAATCTCTGTTTTAGTTCAATAGTTTTTTTATTCACAAACAAGTAAAACAACAATACATCTTGCAATCTTTGGTTTACAAAGGAAAGAAAAATAAAGGGAAGGGACAGGGTACAAGGGATGCAGAAATATTACACGACCACAGAGAGAGGCAGAGTTGTATAAGTCAGACTTCAATATTTAACCTTGTATAGTGAGTTCCAAAATGACCAGTTTGAGATCTATCTGGTGCCTGATCCATCTCTATATGCTAAGATTTTTTCATACTCTGAGATAATGTTAACTTTGGTTATAACTTCTCGTTTCGATGGAATATCATTAGATTTCCATTTCAGTACTATTAAGGACCTGGCGGCAAATATAATGTGCATTGCTATTGACCTTACAGATGGCGGATATGCTGTAATGTCTATACTTAGAATTGCTTTTTCAGGGGTAGGGCGACTAATTATACCTGTGATGTGCGCAATAAGCTTAAAAATTTTGTTTCAGAAGCTGCGAAGGTGGGGACATGACCACAACATGTGGACCCAGGGGCGTAACTAGAAATCACAGGGCCCCATAGCAAAATGTTGTATGGGCCCCCCCCCCTGTAAACAGTCCCCCCCACAAAAAAAAAATTAACTGTGCAAAACAGATGACAGTCTGTCTCCCACTCCCTTCCTACCTCTTGTCTAGACTTCAGAGCCTCCTCATGTGCCAAAAACAATGTCCCTTCACAGGCGCGCTCGAGCGTTCTGCCCCGCCCACTCTGCTCTGTACTCCTGCCTCCTGCTGTATGCAGCTGCGTGTGTCGGGACACGGCCGGACTCGAGGGGCCCGGGACAATCCTCACCTGGACAATTTTTTGGTCGGTGGGCGGAGTCTTATCAAAATCAGGGGGTGGACATTTGTTTGTAGGTGTGGCCTAGTGGGGAAAGAAAAATGCGAAGGCAAAGCGCGCCACGGCAAGGTATGGGGTTGGTTTAATCGTACTATTGAGTGTGGCTTAAAGGGGCGTGACTCAAAGGGGTGTGGTTAGAGTCTGAGATGAACGAGGGATGAAGGGAGAAACAAAGAAAGAAAGAGAGAGGAAGGAAAAAAAGAGGAATGAAGGGACAGCAGGCCCAGATCCTACACCACAATAGAAATATGTGTATTCCAGAAATTTTAACAATCAGCAGATAAAGATACTCCAAACACCTGGTGTTGGCGCTTCAATCATCCCGGCACCATGGTTGTTATGGTGTCAGGGTGATTGAAGCGCATTATTTCTATTATTACATTGTAATGTAAAATGAAATACTTCAACTCACCATAATGCAGAATCAGAATCAGTGGGAGCCCTGAGTGTGTCACTTGCCACGTCGCCTGCCACCAGATGCCATCAGGTGTCCCCAGCGGAGTGCTTCCTTACATCTCAGGTGTCCCCAGCAGAGTGCTTCCTTACATCTCAGGTGTCCCCAGCGGAGTGCTTCCTTACATCTCAGGTGTCACTGTCCCCAGCCAGCGGAGTGCTTCCTTACATCTCAGGTGTCACTGTCCCAGCCAGCGGAGTGCCTCCTTACATCTCAGGTGTCACTGTCCCCAGCCAGCGGAGTGCCTCCTTACATCTCAGGTGTCACTTCCCCAGCCAGCGGAGTGCTTCCTTACATCTCAGGTGTCACTTCCCCAGCCAGCGGAGTGCTTCCTTACATCTCAGGTGTCACTGTCCCCAGCCAGCGGAGTGCCTCCTTACATCTCAGGTGTCACTGTCCCCAGCCAGCGGAGTGCTTCCTTACTTCTCAGGTGTCACTGTCCCCAGCCAGCGGAGTGCCTCCTTACATCTCAGGTGTCACTGTCCCCAGCCAGCGGAGTGCTTCCTTACATCTCAGGTGTCACTGTCCCCAGCCAGCGGAGTGCCTCCTTACATTTCAGGTGTCACTGTCCCCAGCCAGCGGAGTGCCTCCTTACATCTCAGGTGTCACTGTCCCCCGCCAGCGGAGTGCTTCCTTACATCTCAGGTGTCACTTCCCCAGCCAGCGGAGTGCTTCCTTACATCTCAGGTGTCACTGTCCCCAGCCAGCGGAGTGCCTCCTTACATCTCAGGTGTCACTGTCCCCAGCCAGCGGAGTGTCTACTTACATCTCAGGTGTCACTTCCCCAGCCAGCGGAGTGCTTCCTTACTTCTCAGGTGTCACTGTCCCCAGCCAGCGGAGTGCTTCCTTACTTCTCAGGTGTCACTGTCCCCAGCCAGCGGAGTGCCTCCTTACATCTCAGGTGTCACTGTCCCCAGCCAGCGGAGTGCTTCCTTACTTCTCAGGTGTCACTGTCCCCAGCCAGCGGACTGCCTCCTTACATCTCAGGTGTCACTGTCCCCAGCCAGCGGAGTGCTTCCTTACATCTCAGGTGTCACTGTCCCCAGCCAGCGGAGTGCTTCCTTACATCTCAGGTGTCACTGTCCCCAGCCAGCGGAGTGCCTCCTTACATCTCAGGTGTCACTGTCCCCAGCCAGCGGAGTGCTTCCTTACATCTCAGGTGTCACTGTCCCCAGCCAGCGGAGTGCCTCCTTACATTTCAGGTGTCACTGTCCCCAGCCAGCGGAGTGCTTCCTTACATCTCAGGTGTCACTGTCCCCAGCCAGCGGAGTGCCTTCTTACATCTCAGGTGTCACTTCCCCAGCCAACGGAGTGCTTCCTTACTTCTCAGGTGTCACTGTCCCCAGCCAGCGGAGTGCTTCCTTACATCTCAGGTTCCTCCCCCCCCTTCCAATTGGAGCCCCTCCTATATATATATATATATATATATATATAACAGCAGTGTCTCTGCTGCCATTACTGAAGGCCAAGGGGGGGAACAAAATAGAGGCGGAGCTGGCCGGCTACAATGAAAAATTTAGCTGCAGCACCGCCCACCCCCCACCTCTTTCCACAGCAGGTTAGAGATGACAGACAGACCGGGGCGGGGTGTGGGCGGAGCCACAGCTCTATTGTAGCCACTCGGCAGGCTCCCCTCTCGTCTCTTAACTTTTGTCTTCAGGAAAATGGCGGCCGGCGGAGACAATATCTCCGCTGGCCGCGGACCTCTAGCGGCGGTGGCGGCGGGCAGCGAAAAAGATAAATTTTTATGGCAACTAGGACAGGACCGCACCTGGCTGCGGGCCCTACTAGGCTGCGGGCCCCATAGCGAACGCATGTGTCGCTATGGCGGTAGTTCCGCCACTGTGTGGACCAGTGTCCCCACCTGGCCACAGCCCCTCCAGCATAGATTAGAGTTGGACTAGCCATAATGTAAGGTGTGAGATACCATCGAGCCGTGAGTTTTGCCGCCAGCTCCTCATAGTTTGAACATCTTGAGAATTTTACATTATTACTTGTTGCTGCTAGCCATTGTTGTTCCGTAAATGTTTTGCCAAGGTCAGTTTCCCATTTAGTGAGGTGATTACCGTATTTATCGGCGTATAACACGCACTTTTCCCCCCTTAAAATCGGGGGAAAGTCGTGGGTGCGTGTTATACGCCGATATCCCCAAAAAAAAGCAACAAAAATGGCAACCGCCGCCGAAAAATAGCTGCCCGAAAAAGACCGAATCGCGGCCGAAAAAAACCGAAGCGGTGCCGGAAAAGACCGAGCCGACTGTTCGGCTCCGCTCGTAGTCCCGCCTCCCTGCGCTCGCTCCGGAAACAGCAGGGAGGCGGGACCGCGAGCGGAGCTGAACAGTCGGCTCGGTCTTTTCCAGGGCGCTTCGGTCTTTTTCGGCGGCGCACGCGACAGAGCGTCTCGGCGGCGGGAAATTTAAACCCGGACAAGACTGCAAATGACGCTGGCAAGCTACAATGACACTGGGCAAGCTACAATGACACTGGGCAAGGCTGCAAATGATGCTGGGCAAGGCTGCAATGATGCTGGGCAAGGCTGCAATGATGCTGGGCAAGCTACAATGACACTGGGCAAGCTACAATGACACTGGGCAAGGCTGCAAATGATGCTGGGCAAGGCTGCAATGATGCTGGGCAAGCTACAATGACACTGGGCACGCTACAATGACACTGGGCACGCTGCAATGACACTGGGAAAGCTGCAATGACACTGGGCAAGCTGCAATGACACTGGGCAAGCTGCAATGACGCTGGGCAAGGCTACAAATGACGCTGGGCAAGCTGCAAATGACGCTGGGCAAGCTGCAAATGACGCTTAAATGTAAGGTTTTTTTTCCCTAAACTTCCCTCCTAAAACATTTTTCCCTTAAAATGCCCTCCTAAACTTGGGGTGCGTGTTATACGCCGGTGCGTGTTATACGCCGATAAATACGGTATATTTAGTGAAGGAGGATTTACTATGTAAGTGATTGTATATCAGTGAGATGCCTTTGGATTTTGGATCTATGATACTGAGATGGTTCCATATATTTTTCGGGACTGAGGTGTATGTGCCATTTGCTTGTCGGAGCCAGGAGGATACTTAAAGGTAGGTTAAGAACTCTGAGGGGGGAATGTCAAATTTAGCTTGGATGTTTGTAAAGGGTAACAACCCATCCTTCTGGGTAAGATCATGTACTACCTTCACTCCTTTTTTTTGCCATAATGTAAGATTTAAGTTTGGGATTTTCCAGTGGAGAGAGTCAAGAGGTATAGGAATGTCTATTTTTGCCGTGACTGACTTATCTGAAGCTTTGAGATATTCCCATGCTTGTAAGGAGGCCTGAATAGTGGGGTGGTCTACACGTATACTTGTATGACTAAAGTTACATGCTTCGAGCAAGGATTGAAGAGTTCTAGGGAGTATCCATGCTTGTTCTAGTTGTTGCCAGGGTTTAGATTCAGATTGGGGATTCCAGTCTTTAAGTTGGTCTACTATTGCAGCTACATAGTAGTCTTTCAGCAATGTAAGTCCAAGACCTCCCGCTTTTTTATGTTTGTACAGCATCAGGGATGGGAACCTTGCTCTCTTACCTGCCCGAATGAACCTTAACATCTGTCTTTGTAGCGAGTTAAAAAAGGAATCAGGTATAGCTATTGGTAAAGTTCTGAAAAGATAAGTTATTTTAGGCAGTAGTAGCATCTTGTAGGCCCCCAAGCGGCCATGCCAAGACATAAAGTGATTTTGGATCCTGGCTATATCTTTTTGCAGTATACGTTCCAGTGGCTGATAGTTGACTTTATACAGGTTGGAGATAGATGGAGTCAGTTGTATTCCTAAATAAGGGATGGAATTGGTCGCCCATGGGTATGGGAGGTCCTTCTGTATTTGGGATTTAATATGTTTGCTAATCGCTATACCCAGGATGTTGGACTTGTTCTCGTTAACCTTGTAATAGGCTATTTTACTAAATGCGATTAATGTATTATGAGCAGCTTTAATAGAATTGTGGGGGTCAGATAGAGTCAAAATGACATCATCCGCAAACAATGATATCTTGTGTTGTGTGTTGTGTGAGAGGATCCCCTGGATATCTGGATGTTGTATGATTTTTTCTGCTAATGGTTCCATCATCATGGCAAAGATTATAGGTGAAAGTGGACATCCTTGGCGGGTGCCATTGGTTATGCTAAAGTTTTTGGAGAACATCCCTTCTGTGTAGACATATGCGGACGGTGACGAGTAAAGTGCAATTATAGCCTGTTGGATTTGGCCTCTCAGGCCAAATTTCTGTAAAACTTGGGTTAAATAACCCCAATGAATTCTATCGAAGGCCTTCTCTGCATCCAAACCTAGAAGCAGAGAAGGCCCCCCGTTTCGTTACGCTTGATAAATGAAATTAATCAGTCTCCTAGTGGCGTCATTGGCCTGCCTCCCCTTGACGAAGCCCACCTGATCTTGGTGGATTAGCTTCGGCAAGAGGGAGGCAAGCCTGTTAGCAACCAGTTTTGCATATACCTTCACATCTACATTTAACAATGATATTGGCCTAAAGTTTTGCGGGGTTGAAGGATCTTTGCCAGGTTTTGGAATAGTGACAATGGTGGCCGTCAACATTTCCTGTGGGAATGAAGCATTGGACATAGCGGCATCAAAAAATCTGTTTCATATATGGGGAAATTTCATTACTAAATAGTTGGTAATATTCGGACGAGTAACCGTCCGGTCCTGGTGTTTTGTTATGGGGCATACTTTTGATAATGTTTTGTATTTCAGTAGTGGTGGTGGGTGCATTAAGAATGTCCAGGTCACTACTAGGTACTGCTGGTAGGTTAATAGAGTTTAGGAAATTCAGAGATTAGCTGGTCAGACGGTTGGTGCGTATCTGGATCGTCTTTGAGGTTGTATAAAGCCTCATAATAGTCACTAAAGGCGTCAGCTATTTCTTTGGGATTATAGACAGTTTGTCTTGTTTTGGGATTAAACATACTCTGGATTTTTTGTTGTTTTTGTTTTTCTTTCAGCTGGTTTGCCAACAGTTTACCCGCTTTGTTGTTGTAGCGGTAGCTATTTGCTTTTAAAATGCAGAAGCGGTTTTCCTGTTGGGAGACCAGATGAGAGAGAAAGTCCTGTCTGGTCTCTGGTCTCCTTTTGTGTAGAGTTTTGTTTGTTCAAGGTTTCCAGTTGTTCAATTTTACCTAATAGATCGTTGAGCCGCTGTGTCCTCAGCTTTTTAATCTTAGCACTTATCTGTATAAGTAGGCCTCTAATATAGACCTTATGAGTATTCCAGAGCGCGAAGGGATCGGATACCGAGGGAGAGTTCAGGTCAAAAAATTCCTTCACAGCTGTTCTGAGGTTTTTAAAATGTTCAAGTTGTGACATTGCTGACACATCGTTACTCCACCTATTGGCTCTAGTCTCAGCATTGCGATCCCCCACGCTCATGGAAATTGGTGCATGATCTGACCACGTTATAACATGGATATCAGATTGAGTAATTTTTTGAAGTAAAAACTTAACAAGAATTAGATCTATTCTTGAGTATGAATGGTGTACATTAGAAAAGAACGTGAAAGCATGCTGACATCTCCAGACATCCTGGAGGTCAGAAGATGAGATAAATTGTGCTAGTGTGGGTCTGCGGTTCTTCTTCTGGGAATTGGTAGAAAGATCTAGATCTTTTCCTGGAATTAAGTTAAAGTCTCCGCATAGTAGTAGATGACCTTGTTGCATTGAAGTAACTTTTTTCCATACTTTCTTTAAAAAACGGTTTTGTTTGACATTTGGTAGGTATATAGTGACTAGCGTGTACTTGTTTTTTGCAATTTCACATATTAGTATTAGGAATCTGCCAGACAGGTCTGCATATGAATCTAATGGCGAGAAGTCAGTTGTATCCTTAATGGCTATGGCAACTCCTGCTTTTTTCTTCGGTCCAGTGGCAAGAAATATATGGGGGTATCTACGGTTTGTAAACAAGGGGTGATTCCCCGTCATGAAGTGTGTTTCCTGGAAACAAATAATGTCACATTTAAGCCTTCCGGCTTCCTTCCATGCCATTTGTCGCTTATGTGGGCTGTTCAGTCCTTTAACATTTAGTGAGGCAATTTTAAAGGCCATGTTGTTCTAGAATATACACGTACCTCAGTAAGTATAGCAACAACTTGCAGTGGTAGAATGTACAGATCGATGGAACCTTCTATTCGCTGTAGTAGTTGTAAGTTTTTACGCTGTAGTCGAGATGCTCCTTCTCAGACTGGGTGTGATGATACAGGCTGTAGTATTGTACCTGCAAGAGAAGAGGGAGAGGACAGAGGAGGAGAAACAACAGGGGTAAACTGGGGTAAAAAAGAGATTAACGATTCCGATGGAATCTGTGCAAGTGAAACACCGCTAAATATTTGGGGGTAGAGCGGTCAATTGAACAAGGTAACTCTGGTGGGTCATACAAAATTCCTGGACTTTCAGGCGGAAGAGTTGTACTTTAAAGTTGGGTTGTCAGCCTGTTTCAGTGTCAGAACTAGCACGGGTTGAAGGAGGAGAGCGCAGTGGGTCCCTTTCGTCTTGCTGGGGCTCCAGAATCTGCCATTCTGTCATCAGGCGGATGCCTTCTTTAACAGTTGTCACAAAATGGGATCTGTCTTCATATGTATTTAGCAGCTTCGCCGGGTATAGCCACTTGTATGGTATGTGGTGATTATACAATGGCTTGGTGATCGTGGCTAGCTGCCTACGTCTTTGCATAGTGTAAGCAGATAGATCGGCAAAGAATGATAGCTCCATTAGCTCATTTGGTAAGTCCTCTTTTCTCCTTGTCGCTGCCATGAAGCGATCTTTTATGTGGTAGAAATGTATTCTGACAATAGTGTCTCTGGGCAGGTGGGGAGGAATGTTTTTGGTCCTCGGTAGTCTGTGAATGCGGTCAATTATCAAGTCCTCCAGCGGTGCTTCTTTAAGCGCCATTTTCATGAGATTTGTGAAGTATTATCTTAAGTCTGGCGGTTTAACCGATTCAGGGATTCCACGGATTTTAACGTTATTACGTCTAGATCTGTCCTCTAAATCTGCTAATTTCGCTTTTATAGAGGAGATGTCATCATCCCTGTCGTTGTGGGCATCCACTAAGTCGTTAAACGTGGTAGTGAAGTCCTCCATTTTGGATTCAATGTGGGATACCCTGCTAGAAACCGCTGTGATTTCAGTTTTAAAGTGCTGTGTAATGGACATCATATCTGCATGCAGTGTCGTACGCAGGGACACTAACATGTCCTTAAGTGTGGTGTCCATTACTGGCTGGTTTAGTGTCGGAAAGTCAGTGATAGAGTGCTGCAACTCCCTGGTATCATCTAGTGAGGAGTGAAGGCCGCTTACCTCCAGGTTATCTGTGTCCACCTGCAGCGTTTTCTGTCTGCTCTTTGCTGGGCTGGATGAGGCCGATGGAGGGGAGAATAGTGCCTTTGACTCACAGGGTCTTTGCTGGCGTGGTTCGCATGTTTCCCAACGCTGCTGGGCTGACTGTGAGGGCCGCGTGTATTACTGCTACGATGGCTGGTGCCATCTTGGGCCTGCTGGCGGGCTGGCTGAGCAAAAAAGTCTGTCATCTTACCCGGCCGGGCCTGATCTTTTCTTTTCCCTGGAAGTCATCTGGGGGTGTTCCCGCACTGTTTGTGATGATTTGTGGGTTGGAACGAGGCTTCTAGTTGGTGTTTTACCGCCGTTTTAGTCCGGGAGCTGACGGAGCTGTGTCCGTGTGCGACCATCCACTCTGCTGGCTAGCCACGCCCCCCGACAATCTCTGTTTTATACTGTATATATATACATATTGGGAATACAACTTTTTTTATTTATTTACTTCCTTTTGTGTCAGTTAGGTGTCCAATTTGTTCACTGCAATATCACAGTCTTGCTATAATTCGCTGATCATCGACATTACTAGTAAAAAAAAAAAATATTATATATATATATATATATATATATATATATATATATATATATATATATATATATGAAGCGCACTACTCCCTTGGGAGCTGCTGGGTAGTTCATTACAGTACTGCTGGTTTAACCCCTGCTTCTTCCACCCCGCTGCATTGATCACAGACAAAGTTTGGCAGTCCATGTTACTTGAATAGTGCAGGAAAGGTATAAGCTGGTTCTTGATGGTGCTGCACGAGAAGATAGAACCTTTCCCTTAATGAACTGGCCCATGCCCCTCTGAAAAGCATGCAGTACTACTAAAATGCTGGAAGTCCCAAGCCTCACCTGCCTTCTCACCGTCTGCCATTTCTTCCCAGGCCAGTTCAGGCCAGTTCAGGAAAGTCCCTTTAAGAATGCCGCCATGCCATTGCGTGTGAGCCGACGGTCGGGATCCCCGTGAGTGCGGTTGCGGGTCCCGCGGACTCGATCGCCGCATGGATACCTGCGATCGTCTCATAGTGAGGCTGAATGGGGATATGCGCAAGTAAACAGCATCTCCCCGTTCTACCTAGCAACAAGTGACACTTTAGGAAGACATTGGGGGTCTAATAGACCCCAGATGTCTCCCCTGCTCTTTACACCATTTAATTGGACACAGATCGGCTTGGTTAAATGTGTCCCCTGGCTATAGAGCCATTAACTTGTGAATAACCACTTCCCCCAGGTGGATGTCGTATGACGTCCTTGATATTTGAATGATGCCTGAATGATGCTTACAGTTACAGGCATCATCCTACTGTGTAAAAGTCATCAGAGCGACTGTTTAGCCACTTGATTGCTTTTACAAGCAGGAGGAGGGGACATCTTCCTCTCCAGCCACCCCCTGGTGCTTCTCCAGGCTCTTCAGTGCAATGCTGAGACTAGAGCCAATAGGTGGAGTAACGATGTGTCAGCAATGTCACAACCTGAAAATTTTAAAAACCTCAGAACAGCTATGAAGGAATTTTATAGACTCATTATTGTGAGGCATTAAAAAACTGCTGAGACAAAACTGCTGATAAAACATCTGATATCCCTCTGTGTTCAAAAGTGATCACAACAGAGAAAACTCATTGTATCTAAGAACGTATTTTAGCCTCCAGCAGGAGAAAACTTCTCTCTGTATTATCTGCTTGTCACCATTGGATTACTTGCTATGAAAACATATTTGGTTCAGTGAATTCAGCCAGACCATCTTGAATGTCATGCAAATATTTATCTCTATATCTGTATTATTGGAAAGTGAAAGTATTTTTTTCTATGTGCCTGCTTTCCATACCTTAAGCGCAATGTACAGTTCCTTGAAAAAGTACCTCTTGAAATGTTCCACATTTTGTTAGGTTGCAACGAAAAAAGTAAATGTATTTTATTGGGAATTTATGTGATAAACCAGCACAAAGTGGCACATAATTGTGAAGTGGAAGGAAAATGATAAATGGTTTTCCAAATTTTTGACAAATAAATATGTGAAAAGTGTGTGTGTGTGTGGGGGGGGGGATTTGTATGGCGCACCCCTGAGTCAGTACTTTGTAGAGCCCCCTTTCTCTGCAATTACAGCTGCAAGTCTTTTTGGGGATGTCTCTACCAGCTTTGCACATCTAGAGAGGAAATTTTTGCCCATTCTTCTCTGTAAAATATCTCAAGCTCTGTCAGATCGGATGGAGAGCGTCTGAACAGCAATTTTCAAGTCTTGCCACAGATTATCAATTGTATTTAGGTCTGGACTAGGGATGAGCTTTATGTTCGGGTCAGACATTAGCTGTTCATCGAATAGCGAACAATTGTTGGTGTTTGCGGCAAATTCGAAAGCCATGGAACACCCTTTAAAAGTCTATGGGAGAAATCAAAAGTGCTAATTTTAAAGGTTAATATGCAAGTTATTGTCATAAAAAAGTGTTTGGGGACCCGGGTCCTGCCCCAGGGGACATGTATCAATGCAAAAAAAAGTTTTAAAAATGAATGTTTTTTTCGGGAGCAGTGATTTTAATAATGCTTAAAATGAAACAATAAAAGTGAAATATTCCTTTAAATTTCCTACCTGGGGGGTGTCTATAGTATGCCTGTAAAGGGGCGCATGTTTCCCTTGTTTAGAACAGTCTGAGAGCAAAATGACATTTCTAAAGGAAAAAAAAGTCATTTAAAACTACTCGCGGCTATAATGAATTGTCGGTCGCGCCAATACACATAAAAGTCATTGAAAAAAGGGCATGGGATTCCCCCACAGCCCATTACCAGTCCCCCAAAAAATCCATACCAGACCCTTATCCAAAAAAGTGTGAAAATGGTAAGAATGACAAGACACGGCTTGGGGACAAGTCCTTTATTAAAAAATAAAAGTGTCCCACAAAGTCTATTCATCTTCTTCTTCTCTCGCTCCGACGGACCGAAAAAGAAAAAAAAAATCTGCACGCCGCCACCGATCTGCCTCCCATAAGGACTCAAAAACAGACTTTTTCATGACCCCAGGGAGATGTGCAGCACCTACCTCAATCAGTCCAGAGCCAGGAGATGGAAAATTTGGGGGGTGCCTCCCCAGAAATGAGGGGGACAAAAATAGATGTCAAAAGACTAGCCCCAGCCTTGAATGGTACAAGGAAGACCATGTGTGGTCGCAGGAGATAAATAAAGACCAAGATAAAAAATAGGAAGAAAACAGTGTGCCCCTAAATCTATTTGTTTTTCGTTCTAGCAAGTGCACATTGTTTAGTTTGGGTCCATTTCAATTATGGGCCCATTCAACTGGACCTATAGAGTCTTTTATCCGGAATATATTTATATTAATTGATATTTTGGTCTGTTTTCTTACTATTTTTTAGCTGGGTCTTTATTTATCTCCTGCGACCACACATGCTCTTCCTTGAACCATTCGAGGCCGAGGCTAGTCTTTTGACCTCTATTTTTGTCCCCCTCATTTCTGGGGAGGCAACCATCAAAGTTTCCATCTCCTGGCTCTGGACTGATTGAGGTATGTGCTGCACAGCTCCCTGAGGTCATGACAAAGTCTGTTTTTGTGTCCTTTTGTTGTCATTACTTATATATATTCCTTTTGCCTTCCAAGAGCTGGCTCTTTGTGGTGGTCCCATACTATCCCAGAGGTAGCCATCACTGGCGAAACATGTTGGGATTCAACTTCCATCTGTGACCACCTTTTCTTTTTCTTGTGGGTTACCAGCAACCAGCAAATATATATATACACATACATACATACATACATACATACATACATACATATATATGCCCTACCATTGATTTTAACTATTTTGATATTTCTACTTATCTTTTTGTACTAATAAAGAAATTATATTTTTAATCTTATTTGTCATGAGCACCGTTATAATCCCATTCCTCCATATTTACAATTTCACTAAGCGGGATGAGGTGCAGGATATTATAGAGCCACTCAGATTATACTTTATAATCTATCACAATCTATGTGTTATCCTGATGTAGCAAAATGTATTTTGGGGTGTAATGCAATGTATACCCATGACGTGTGTAAGAAATATCTCAGTAAAGTGACAACTAAAAAATAAAAAAATAAAAAAATAATTTTACAAAAACAAGTGGCAAAATATAATAACTTCCAAAGACTCCACATGCCTCTTACCAAATACCTTGGGGTGTCTATTTTCCAAAAAGGGGTAATTTGTAGGGTGTTTATACTGTCCTGGCATTTTAGAGCCTCCGAAAATGTGAAAGGTAGTCAGAAAATCCAATGCACAGTTAACATCCCTTGAAAGTCTGTCGATGATTATTGGGTTTTTGGGCTAATGTACGTTGGGTAGACTGCCAAAAAGTCTTCTAATGCCGTGTACACACGACCGGACTTTCCATCAGATAAAACTCTGACGGTCTTCCCGACGGAGTTCCGACCGAACGGACTTGCCCACACACAATCACACCAAACTCCATTCATTTCGAACGCGATGACGTACGACGGGACTAAAAAAGGAAGTTCAATAGCCAGTAGCCAATAGCTGCCCTTGCGTCGTATTTGGTCCGCCGGACCAGCATACAGACGAACGGTTTTCCCGATAGAAATTGATTCCATCGGAAAGATTTAAAGCATGTTCTATTTCTAGGTCCATCGGATTTTTTTTAAGAAAAACGATCGGAATATCACCCACACGATCAGAATATCCGACGGAATGATTCCATAGGACCATTTCTGCCGGAAAGTCCGGTCATGTGTACGCGGCATTAGAAGAATTTTTGTTATGCCTTTTCCACTTGCGGCAAAAAATTAAATGAACCGGGTGCAGGTCCAGTCCGCGATCTGGGAAAATTCCAAACAAAAAAGTATTGACCGCACTCCAGGACAGGATACATGAATTACTTTATTGTAGTAATGAACAATTCATGACAACGCAGGTACAGAGGAACCACAGCAGGAGTTGACGCTTTTCACAAATTAACTTTGCTTAGTCAAAGCCTCTCAGCAAATAGCTTGGGGGTGTCTACTTTTTGTACATGTGAATACCTCCCCTTGTGTACTGAATTCTTCTATAATCCCAAGTGCTTGGTCAGACCACAATGCGGTCATGACTACCTTCTCTTCTCTAATCCCAAAATCTAAACATAGATCTTGGTGCATAAATGACAATTTATTAGCAAATCCAAATTACAGACAAACTTTAGAAACTACCATTCAAGATTATATCTCTAATAATTCATCCACAGACACTAATCCCCTAACGTTATGGGAGGCTCTAAAACCAACTATTGGGGGAGTAGGGATGAGCTGAACACCCCCCTGTTCGGTTCGCACCAGAACCTGCAAACAGACCTAAAGCTCGTGTGAACTTTAGAACCCTATTAAAGTCTATGGAACTCGAACGTTCAAAATCAAAAGTGCTAATTTTAAAGGCTTATATTCAAGTTATTGTCATAAAAAGTGTTTGGGGACCCGGTCCTGCCCCAGGGGATATGTATCAATGCAAAAAATGTTTTTAAAAATGGCCGTTTTTTCAGGAGCAGTGATTTTAATAATGGTTAATGTGAAACAATAAAAGTGTAATATTCCTTTAAACTTCGTACCTGGGGGGTGTCTATAGTATGCATGTGAAGGGGGGCATGTTTCCTGTGCTTAGAACTGTCCCTGCACAAAGTGTCATTTTTGCAGGAAAAAAAGCTATTTAAAATCACTCGCGGCAAATGAATTGCCGGCTCCCCGTAACACAGAGAACATATGGAGAGAGAACGTATGGATTTTGAGGGGGACCCCCGCGCCATTTTTTTTTGGCCGGGGTCCCCCTTAAAATTCATCCCAGACCTGAAGGGTCTGGTAATTGAATTTGGGGGAACCCCACGCTTTTTTTTATTTTTTTTATCAATTACTTTTTTTTTATCAATGACTTTCAATGAATGACTGTTCTCTGTGTTACGGGAGACAGCAATTCATTAGCCACGATTAATTTAAATAGCTTTTTTTCCTGCAAAAATTACACTTTGTGCAGGGACAGTTCTAAGCACTGGAAACATGCGCCCCTTCACAGGCATACTATAGACACCCCCCAGGTACGAAATTTAAGGGAATATTACACTTTTATTGTTTCACTTTAAGCATTATTAGAATCACTGCTCCATTTTTGCATTGATACATGTCCCCTGGGGCAGGACCCGGGTCCCCAAACACTTTTTATGACAATAACTTGCATATAGGCTTTTAAAATTAGCACTTGAGATTTCTCCCATAGACTTTTACAGGGTGCTCGCGGCTTTTCGAATTTGCCGCGAACACCCCAAATTGTTCGCTGTTCGGTGAACAGGTGAACAGGCAGTGTTCGAGTGGAACATGAGTTTGACTCGAACTCGAAGATCATCCCTATCGGGGAGTCTGTATAAGTCAAACATCTCATCATCATAAAACAAAACGACAACTACATGAACAACTTGAAGATGCCTTCTATAAAGCCTCTGAAAAATTCCAAAATAAACCTTCTTCATCAACTAAACTTGATTATGATAAAGCTAAATTAGAACTGGATCTCTTTCTAACGGACTCGGCAGTGCAGGTCCTTAGCCCTACAACTACAGAGAACTGATTACATTCCAAAACCAATACGATTTAAAATAAATGCAAATACTTATACTAGTAACCCACTGAAAATACTCAACGAATTTTGCAGGAAACTCGTAACATTATATAAAAACACACATAAATTTGATCAAAAACAATTTGATACTCTACTATCACCCATCCAACATCCTACTCTCCCCACTACCCATCAAGAAATACTAGATAAACATATAACTGATTTGGAAGTCAAAGAAGCAATTAAAACCCTTAAATTAGACAAACGCCCAGGCCCAGACAGCTTTTCAGCCACCTACTATAAACGATTTATTACCCTACTCTCCCCATTAATGACTGTCGCTTTCAATTCTCTCTTGGAAGGAAATCTCTTCCATACAGAATCATTATATGCATCTATAGCTATTTTTTTTAATTTATTTATTACAAGATTTATATAGTGCCAACAGTTTACAATATAAAAGGGAGACAATACAGTTATAATACAATAAAATACAAGAGTATTAATAGGGCCCTGTTTAGAAGAGCTTACAATCTAATAGGGTAGGGGAGGTGGTACAAAAGGTTGTAACTGTGGGGAATGAGCTGATGGAAGTGGTAGAAGATTAGTTGGAGACATTATAGGCTTCCCTGAAGAGATGAGTTTTCAGGGATCGCCTGAAGGTAGCAAGAGTAGGGGATAGCCAGACAGGTTGAGGTAGCGAATTCCAGAAGATGGGAGAGGCTCTGGAGAAATCCTGGAGACGAGCGTGAGGAAACGAGAGAGCTTGACAGTTGGAGGTCTTGAGAAGAGTGGAGACGACGGTTTGGGATATGTTTGAAAACAAGATTGGTGATGTAGCTCGGGGCAGAGTTGTGGATGGCTTTGTAAGTTGTGGTTAGTATTTTGAATTTAATTCACTGAGTGATCGGGAGCCAGTGTAGGGATTGGAGGAGAGGGTTGGCAGACACTGAATGGAGACCAGTGTAGGGATTGGAGGAGAGGGTTGGCAGACACTGAACGGTTGGTAAGGTGAATAAGTATGGCAGCAGCATTCATGATAGACTGAATAAGGGATAGCCTATGGAGAGGCAGGCCAATGAGAAGGGAGTTGCAATAGTCAAGGCAAGATATAACAAGGGAGTGAATGAGGAGCTTGGTGGTTTGATTTGTTCAAAAAGGATAGCTATGATTCCTAAACCACATTCTGACGATTTATCCTGGTCAAATTATAGACCAATCTCAATATTAAACTTGGATATCAAAATACTAGCTAAGATCCTCGCTAATCGTCTAAATCCAATTATAGGAACCCTAATACATAAGGATCAAACTGGGTTCATTCCCTCCAGACACACAGGTGACAACATTTGTCGTGCTACCTTACTAACCCATATAGCTCGATAATGCTGCATCCCTGCCTGCTTCCTCTTGATCGACATACAGAAGGCATTTGATTCTCTGTCATGGCCTTATCTTGATGCTATTCTTCACAAATGGGGGTTTGGAGCGCAGTTCCTGACATGGCTATCCTCTCTTTATCATAACCCGAAAGCATACATATCCTACTCTGGATTTTGCTCCGACCCCTTCATTATTGAAAGAGGAACTAGGCAGGGATGCTCCTTGTCCCCTCTTCTTTTTGCCCTGGAAATAGAACCCCTTACCCAACTTATAAGATCCAATACAAACATAAAAGGCCTTGAATTAGGAGGACACCCACACAAATTATGTCTATTTGCCGATGATGTTTTGATATTCCTTACATCTCCACTAATATCAGCCCCAAATCTCATTGATACATTTAATAAATTTGGTTCAATATCAGGCCTGAAAATGAATCCACATAAATCTAAAGCCCTGAATATTTCACTCACACCAGAATTACAAACACAGCTACAAAACTCCCTCCCATTTACTAGGGCAACAACACATATAACCTATTTAGGAGTCTCACTCACAGCAAATCCTGACAACTTATTCTCAGCAAACTACCCACCCATGCTAGCTCATATTTCCTCTTTACTGAAAAAATGGTCATCCTTACCACTGGCTTGGTTGGGTAGAATCTCTGTGGTAAAAATGTCAATATTGCTTAAGATTTTATACTTATTTAGGGGATCTCCCTATCCAGGTTCCTGCACATTTTTTATGAATCCTCCAACGCAAGACAGCTCAATTTATTTGGGGCAAACTTAAACCTTGTTCACCACAACCTACACTGTACATGCCCCGGATTAAAGGAGGTCTGAGTGTTCCGAACTTTTCTAAATATTATTACGCCTCACAACTTGCTCAATTACTCAAATATCATGCTACTGAAGAGTTTGAACTTTGGGTAGCAATTGAATCAGTTGAATGTGATCCACTTTCTGTATCAAATTGGCTTTGAAAAGTGCAGAAAAGTTTACACATACTCATATACCTTATCTTTAAGACATGAATTTATTATTTTTACTCTTATATGTTTATTTGAGAAGTTTCTCTATTCATATTATATATCGTATTTTATTGTAAAATATGTACTAATAATATATACTGTATTATCTTCAATAAACTGTTTAAAAGGTCCAGTGGTTAGAAAAAAAAAAGATAAAGAAAAATTGAAGATCTTATATAACATTCCCACGTTCAGGGGCGTGGCCTACGCATGGCGCTGACTGGACGTGTTTGAGAGGAGCTCCATCTAGCCGCCGGCCTAATTACTTTTAACATGCCAGCCAAAACACCGGGATCGCGCTCATCCCTCGGTAAGAGGACCGGGAAGTCATCGGCCTCACACCAGGTAGCTGTGGGCTCCATCAAGCGCTTTTTAGCGGCGGGGAAAGAAAGGCCTAGCACGTGGAGGGGCAGGCCAGAGACTCGAGGTCGATTATCTCCCCAGGCTCGCACGCCGCCTCACCACGTGAGAGCTCGCCAGCCTCGTCCTGCGGCTCCGAATTACTTGATGACCCCGGATCACCAGCGGGCTCCGAGATGTCCTCACTGGTATGTGAGATTAAGAAAGAGATGGCAGGTATGTTCCGCAGCATGGAAAAGTCCATTAAAAAGGACATATCTGCAGTAAGAACAGACGTATCACATCTCCTAGGCAGAATAGAGGAGACAGAGCAGCGACAGGACACACAGGCAGCCGCCATTAGAGAGCTTCAAGACACGGTTTCCCAGCTTGCATTCGCAGACAGGGCCTCATTGTACAAACTCTAAGACCTCAAGAATCATAACCGTAGAAACAATCTACGCATCAGAGGACTGCCAGAAACAACCAAGGACAATGACTTAGAGCCCTCCATTAGAGGTGTCCTTAATAACATACTGGGCAATTCGCCTACATCCCCCCTGCGCTTTGATTGAGTGCACAGGGCCCTGAGACCACGCAATACTGCCTCTGACTTGCCAAGGGACGTCATATGCCGTTTGCATTATTTTGAAGACAAAAATGCTGTGATGCTCAAACTGCGCAACACCCCTGAAATTGACTTTGATGGGGCAAACCTTAACATTTACCCTGACATCTCCAAGGAAACGCTTGACCTCCACAGGGCCTTGAGACCTCTGCTAGATGTGCTCAGAAATGAAGGCATCACATACAGGTGGGGCTTTCCAGCTAGTCTCATAGCTACCAAGAACGGTCGCTCCTTTACGCTCCGCTTTCCAAGAGGAGCTTCCTGCATTTCTCTGGGACTTGAATCTCCCCCCGGTTGACCTCCCGGGGTGGCAAAACAGAATACCCACCTTCTTAACCGTGCACGAGCCACAATGGCGGAAGACACCATCCAAGTCCAAGAAGACAGCAACTCCCGGTTCCTCCCAAAAGAATGGGTGATCCACTGCTACCTACAACATAATTGATCTATGACTGCCTATGATTTGTGGTTTGCAGATGTCTATCTACATGCCTACGCGTTGAACTGCTTGCCATATCTTGAAACTTGGGCAAGAAGAACAACCTACCCTCGTTCATACAGCTAAGTTTGGCTTTAAGCTGGCAATGTGTTTACTAACATTAATTAATTTTTTTCTTTTTTGATGTGTTTTTATTGTTACTCCCACAGTAGTACACGCTATTAATCTCAGGCCGTGTGCACGGATGGCTATTCTGCTCCTGGCATACGACCTCTGACATGCGTATATACCCCCTGCCCCCCTCCTCTTGGGTTGGGCGAGAACTGTCGGCATGTATACCATGTTCATGGCTCTCATTCCTGAGTCCATGAAGACCGCTGGTTCTCCCTCCCCCTATGGGACCACTGCAGATTTCTGCGTGATTGCAATGTTTTCCCTATTGTTGATAAGGGTGACCTTTCTATAACATTTCTTGAGTTGTGTTCACCTTCTTTCTCTTCTCTATACCTCTTATATCCTACTTCCCTGCTACTTCTCCCCCCTCTGAACGTACCCCTATTGTCTCCCACCCACTCTGGCTCGTATGGCTATATGTTGAAGGGACACACTCGCCTCTGATTTAATGGCTACCCTACAAGTCGCATCGTACAATGTTAGGGGTTTAAATGTCGCAGCTAAAAGACACCAAATATTACGTGAACTACACCGTCTGCGCTGCTCTGTGGCTTTCCTACAGGAAACCTACCTAACACATTCCACGAGAACGAAATTATACCCACGGCACTATCCTACCTGGTTTAATAGTCTCTCTGACATTAGCAAAGCAAAAGGGGTAGCCATTGGATTCAGCTCTAGTGCGTCCTTTCGCCTGACTAATGATAGCGGACGATCATGGTCGATACTTGCTCCTTAAAGGCCACCTAGGTAACATTCCGTGCACTCTGCGGAACATATATAGCCCCAATCATAATCAGCATTTCTTCTCCAAATTCTTTCCAAATTATCTCACTTCGCTGAGGGCATGATTATTTTAGGGGGTGACTTAAACATGCCCCTTGATCCCAACATTGACACCTCCACGGGCCGCTCTGCCATCCCGTTCAAAAGGATAAGTTTATGGAACTACAGCTCATAGATGTCTGGCGCATCCTACATCCCAAAGATAGGGACTACACCCACTTCTCCAAATCCCATCTTTCTTACTCTAGGATAGACAATATCTTCCTAGATCATTTTCATCTCCCTCACTTACGCTCAGCTACTATTCATTCAGCTACCATTTCTGACCATGGGCCTGTGTCCATGTGCCTGTCCCTGCCATCCTTACCTAATCGCTCCTGCAACTGGAAATTAAATGACTCCCTGCTCTCTAACGAAGCAGAAGTTAACATGCTATGAGCCTCAATATCTCAGTACTTCAGAGAAAATGCTTCCCCTGAAGTATCCCCTGCCACCCTATGGGAGGCTCATAAGTCTACCATATGGGGCTGCCTTATTGAACTGGGGACGAGGAAAAAAAAGGAGCATGCCCATTGCTTTACACAGGTCCTTGGTCAGATTTCAGAACTGGAAAAACAACATAAACTGTCCTTACAAGCTAAACATTTAGAAGCCCTCACTCTTAAAAGAGAGGAATTGAAAGCTCTCTTGGATCCAAGAGGAGATTTCACTACGTCTCACAGAAAATATATGAATGGGGAAACAAGCCAGGGAAACAACTAGCTAGATCACTAAAAGAGAAAAAAATCCTCTCGTTTATCCCTAAAATCAAACTTAACTCAGGCGAATTAGTCCACTCCACCCCTTCCATAACTAAGGCCTTTAGGATTTTTTATGCAGACTTATACAATGTACAAGGTGACTCTCCCCCACCATCTCTGACTGAGAAAAAAAAAATCATTCTCAAATACCTGAAAGAGGCCAATCTCCCAAAGTTGTCTCGAACGGCACTAAAAGCTATGGAAACCGAATTCTTGATCAATGAAATTAAAGTTAGCCCTCAAATCCACCCCCACAGGCAAAGCCCCAGGCCCTGACGGTTTCACTACCTTATACTATAAAAGCTTTAGTGACGTCCTACTGCCCAGACTAACGACATATGCCAACTATATTTCTCCCACCACTGCAATAAGACCAGAATCCCTCGCCGCACACATCACTGTCATCCCCAACCTGACAAGGACCCCACCCTTTGCTCTAGCTACAGACCCATATCCCTCCTAAATACCGACATTAAACTCTATGCCAAAGTATTAGCTAATAGATTACTACCTCTCCTCCCAAAATGGATAACTCCCGAACAAACAGGTTTCATACCGCACAGGGAGGCAAGAGATAATTCTTTACGCGCCCTCTCATTGATTCATTATGTCCGCAGGTGCTCCCAGCCCACCCTCCTTCTCTCAACGGATGCAGAGAAAGCATTTGATAGGGTGGACTGGGAGTACCTTAAATGGACCCTCCGCTTTTTTGGACTGAGACCTAAAATGTGGCACTGTATTTCCGCTCTTTACTCCAACCCCACCGCACAAGTACGCATAAATGGATCACTCAGTGAACCCTTTTCCCTGTATAATGGGACTAGACAGGGGTGACCCCTCTCCCCTATTCTCTTCACTATATCTCTTGAACCCTTCCTTGCCACAATTAGACAAAACCCGAGCATACACGGCATCCAAATTGGCCCTAGGACTCATAAATATGCAGCTTACGGTGATGACATATTAGTTTTTGTCCAACAACCCAGAATCACACTTCCTAACCTTATGTTGGCGTTCTCTGACTTTCAAGCTCTGTCCAACTTCAAAATCAACCTGTCCAAATCAGAAATCCTGAATTTAACGATCCCCAAGAGGTTAGCAGATCAACTGAAACCTCTCTTCCCGTTTCGATGGGGGAAGGTACACATAAAGTACTTAGGAATCCACATTACCCCGAAAATCCATTCCCTCTTCAAACATAATTATATTCCCCTTTTAAACAACATCAGGGCCGATCTCAGAAAATGGTCCTTCATTCCGCACTCCTGGCTAGGGAAGGCCAATATAGTAAAAATGAATATTCTACCCCGCATTCTTTTCATGTTTCAAATGCTCCCATTGGGAATCCCAATTGGTTTCTTTGATGTGCTCCAGACCATGACCGCCCGCTTTGTATGGAGGGATAGGCATGCTAGAATTGCTAAATCGGTTCTTTTCCGCTCCAAGCACACGGGAGGATTGGCTCTACCAAATTTTAGGGCATACTATCAGGCTGTGGTGTTAACTCGACTGGCAGACTGGAAGTATGCCCTCAGGACTAAACTATGGGTATAGCTGGAACATCACCTAAGTGACTCGAACCTTGCCACGATCCCTTGAATACCCCGCCAATCAAGGACACTCTCCAGTCACACCTCACCCCTTACCACCTCATCTCTGGACATATGGGACAACCTCCATAAGAAATGGCAATGGGCCTACAACTCACCACTAATGTCACTCTTACACCACGACTACTTCACTCCTGGCAAGCTTGACCCAGGTTTTCAATCCTGGTCCCAAGACGGTCCTTTAACCCTACACCAGGTTCTTTCACTTAACGTCATCAAGCCTCTGTCCAATATTCTTGGATCTACGACCATTACCTATATGGACAAATGGAGGTAAGCCCAACTTCAAAGCTTTCTGCAATCTCTCCCCCAACCCCTGCGATCCCTACAGGACCTCAATGTGATAGAGGAAATCCTGAGCCACACGGACCCACCTGATCACGCAGTGTCACAATTTTACAGAGTTCTAATCGAACCTCAAAGCCCTCGGTACCCATCCTTTCTGTCCAAATGGGAGGAAGACCTTGACTCACCGATACCGGACAAAAGAAAAGATAAAATATTACAACTTACGCACATATTCTCTTTGTCATCTACAATAGCGGAAATAAACTACAAGCTCCTTGTCAGATGGCATCACACGCCAGCAAAACTCCACCGCATGTACCCTTCAAACTCACCACTTTGCTGGAGAAACTGCGGAGACGTTGCCACACATGCCCACATCTGGTGGTTTTGCTCTCATATAAGATCATACTGCCTTGCCATAGTAGATCTCATCCACCAGATCACGGAGACCAACCTACCTCTAGAACCATGGACTATCCTCTTCCATGCCACTAAAAAGACCCATTGGCAAATACAAAAGATCTCTGATCCCACATTTGCTGAACGCGGCCAAAGCCCTTATCCCAGTCTACTGGGGAAAACCCTCAATTCCAACTATGAAACTTTGGATTACAAAAGTGAATGAAATATGCCTCATGGAAGAACTAACGCACATTAAAGAGGGTCTTCCACCCGACACAACCTTACGTGGGCCAAGTGGTCCTCATTCACTACCTCAACACGCTACAAAGAGATTATTGTCTCTCAAGCCCAAGCTGATAGAGGTTAAGGGGATCCTCCCTTCGTACCTATGTCTCCTCACTCTAATAGATTTACAGGTGTCGGACTCCCTTATAAAAAAGTTCTTTCAGGAACGCGTATTCTTTTATGTCTATAATTTATATTCTTCTATATTAAAAGCCATGCGAGCCAGCCCCCCCCCCCCCTTCTACCTACTCCTACCTCGACTTCTCTTTTTCTGCCTTCCTTTTCTTTCTACTCTCTTCCCCTCTCCTTTTTTCTTCTCTGTCTACTCTTCTTCTTTTCTACAACACGAGCCTATACCATATTATGATAAGTTGTGACCTGCCAGGTTACTCTACGGTTAACTCGTTATGTTTGTAAAGGCCCCCTCTGCTTCCATCTGAAGGCGTGGCCCGAATAGTAGAGGTCACGAGATGGGAGCTCAGGAGCCCTATTTTAATTCATACCATGTAAGTTGTGGAATCCCCGACACCCTGGCGTGTCAAATTGCTCTGTTGTTGTGTGTTCCTCCTTTTCTTTAATAAAAAAAAAAGATATTGAACAAAAAAAACATTCCCACGTTCAAGTATTTCCGAGTGACAATATAGGATGATCCACACGAGATGTTTTGATTTTGCCCGTATATACAAAGAACAAGGAAGCAAAAACAAAAAATACCATCAAATGATTAAAAAGGCAATGTAGCAATATTCACCTCTTTAGTGAAACTGAAAGTCATTTTGTGAACAGACGGCGTTGGGAGCAATCTGTGTTCAGAAAGGAGTGATAGGCAACGTAGATTCCAGGATGATAGACCAAATGTCTCTCCTCATCCTCCTGGTCCTCCTGTATGCCTCCCTAAATTCTAAATTTAAGCAATTTTTTTTTTTGTGTCAAAAAGAAATATAATTCTTAGCTCAAATGTTTTCCTTTCCTGGATAGTTCTGAAATTCCCTTTAAGAAATAAAACATTGAAGTCTTCTATAGTGTGGTCCGGTTGTGAGAAATGATGTCCCTCAGGTGTGCAGAAACCGTCTTCCTTATGTTCCTTGATGGTGTGTCTGTGCAAATTCATTCTCACTTGTAACTTCTGTCCTGTTTCACCAGTGACCCCCACCATCCCCTCCGCACTCCTCTCCTATACATACCACCCCCACTATCCCCTCCGCACTCCTCTCCTGTACATACTACCCCCACCATCCCCTCCACACTTCTCTCCTACTCATACTACCCCACCATCCCCTCCACACTCCTCTCCTACACATACTACCCCACCATCCCCTCCGCACTCCTCTCCTGTACATACTACCCCCTCCATTCCCTCCCCACTAATCTCCCATACATACTACCCCCACCATCCCCTCCGCACTCCTCTCCTGTACATACTACTCCCAACATCCCCTCCGCAATCTTTCTGCCACTCTGCATGTTGCAGAGCTCAGTGCGGCTAAGCTTCGGCCTGCCACATTAATGTTGGCTCCCATGAGACAGCCATCTTTAAACCTGGGGGACCCATGATCTTCAATTGCCCGGATGCCCCATGAGTTATCAGTCCACCCCTGGCCCACATAGCTCCCAACTGTCCCTGATTTGGAGGGACTGTCCCTGATTTGGAGCAATGTCCCTCTGTCCCTCATTCCTCCTCATTTGTCCCTCATTTTGGTCTGATCTGTATAGTTGTATATAAAATGCACTTTTTATCTTTCAAAAAGTGTTTCCCAGTGCTAAACCTTTCATCCTAATTCTAAATTGCTGCATTTGTAAATTTTAAAAGCCAATATAAAGGAATAGTAGTGGTAAAAAAAAAAAAGCCCTTGTGGATTTGATTAACCTTTTTTTATGATTAATTCTCCTTTAAGCGGGTGTGGCAGGAGGTGTGTCCTATGCCTACATACGTTTGCTAGTAGGTGTCCCTCATTCCCATCTCAGAATATTGGGAGGTATGCTGGCCCAGACTGTGGCTACCCAGCAGGGTTGCTCACTGCAAATGTAAGCCAAGATTGTCAAGAGTGTCGACTCTGAATCAAAGGGGGACTCTTGTAATTAACTCCATATGATTAGAAATGTTATTTAATAACAAAATATATGTATAGTGTATACTACATAAATACATCAAAATTGCCTTCCATTGTACAGAGGTAATGAATTTAATGTACTACTGAAGAAAAAAAAATTGACGTGCACTGCTAATGTGTTCGGGTTTGGCTTGAAGAAAAGGTGGCAACCCTAGTAAACCTACTGAGGGAAAATAATCCTGAGGATTATTGCAATTATTTTCGGATGACACAGGAGTCATTTGAGATGCTGTTATTTCATGTGCAGCCACATCCCACCAAACAAGACTCCTGTATGAGAAAGGCCATCAGAGGAGAGGACAGGCTCATGGCAACCCTCCGTGTGTTGGCAACAGGCAGGTCTTTTGAAGACCTGAGGTTTACAACATGAATTTCTGCCCAATCATTAGGTTGGATTAGCCCGGAGGCGTGTGAGGCCATAGTAAAGGTTCTCCAACCACAGTATTTAAAGTTAAGAAAACATGGTGAACTGTCTGATTTATGTTACATGAATACATATTAAAATTGAGTTGAGATTTCTAAAATTCAGCAATGTCTCTAAAATTGGCAAAAATGCTATTAATGAGTCATGTAACCAAGAACCTTGATGTGTTTTTTGGTGCATTGCCCAGCTTGTGGTTCCTTGTGGTTGGGACATATTTTGCCCCGTACACACGGTCGGACTTTCCGACAACAAAACCATGGAATTTTGTTTGAAGGTTGTTGGCTCCAACTTGTCTTGCATATACACGGTCACACAAATGTTGGCCAACAATTACGAACGTGGGAACGCAGTGACGTACAAGACGTACGACGAGCTGAGAAAAATGAAGTTCAATAGCCAGTGCGGCTCCTTCTGCTTGATTCTGAGCATGCGTGGACTTTTGTGCAACGGAATTGTGTACACACGATCGGAAATTCCGTTGGTGGAAAGTTTTGTTGGTGGAAAATTTCAGAACATGCTAGCCAACATTTGTTGGCAGAAAGGCCGACAACAAATGTTCAATGGAGCATACACACGTAAGGACTTTTAGCCAACAAGCTCACATCCAACATTTGTTGTCGGAATATCTGATCGTATGTACGGGGCATAACTCATCTGCCAATTCGGGACAGATGGTACAGGTGCATGAGAAGTATATCACTGATACCCTATAAGGACTGTGTTTTGTGTAAGATGTCCCTTAACCACCTCCCACCCGGCCACTGCACATAGATGGCCGGGTTGGCGCTTCCTCCTTCTGAGTGGATGTTCTGGAACGTCCCTCAGAAGGAAGGGGTTCATGCGCGCGTGCCCATGCAGCGGCGGAATCCCGATGCGCTCGTGTCACCCAGACACGGCGCATCTCCGATCGGCAGGAGGGCTCTGTAATTGGCCGTCCTGATCACATGACGGCTGTGTCCAATCACAGCAGTCATGTGATGCAAGTAGAGAGCCGGTTGCTAGGCTCTCCTCTCTTCACACGCAAGTTGTCAGTGAGGAGAGGAGAGCGGATCGCTGAAGCCGGCCGGGGATCTGTGAGTATGAGCTTTTTTATAGCTTTTTACACACTGATCACCAGCCCAGTGTCCCCACACAGTGTCCCCACACAGTGTCCCCAAAACACTGTCACCACACACATGACCCCACACGTCCCCACACAGTGTAAAATCACAATGTCCCCAAAATAGTGTCCTCAAAACATTGTCCCCACATACATGTCCCCACACACTAAAAATGCCTGTACCCCACATATGTAACAGTAAACTCATATGTCCCAATGATCATCTGCACACATATGTCTGTGATCATTTGTGCACATCTGTACATGATCATCTGTGTACATATGTCCGTGATCACACAAACCAATTATTATACACCTAATGGGATTTTATTTACCAAAGTCATGTAGCAGAATACATTTTGGCTTAAATTTATGACAAAATTCGATTTTATTGGATTTCTTTTAAAACAGAAAGTAGAAAATGTTGTTTTATTTTTAAATTTCCGCTATTTTTTCACTTATATCGCAAAAAATAAATAACTGATTTGTGAATAAATAAAAAGGGTCTCTTTGGCATAATATTAATGGCTATCGTCAATGCAAAATATGAATTCATATCTCTGGACATAGGGAAAAATGGAAGAAGCTCAGATGGAGGAGGAATACAGCGGAGTGAATTCCTGAACAGATTGAGAGGAGGTGTTTTGCCTCTTCCATCTTCAAGTGAGACTGTGGAAGGACTAAATTTTGTCTTTGTTGGGGATGATACATTTGCTTTGCATGAACATCTTTTGAAACCTTATGCCTTACGTAATTTAACAGCTCAACAGAAGATATACAATTATCGCCCGTCTAGGGCAAGACAGGTGGTTGAGAATGTGTTTGGCATTATGGCCAGCAGATTCAGAATCTTCCACACCGCTATGAATGTAGCAGTGGAAAAAGTGGACATTATTGTGGCATGCGGCTGTATGCTACACAATTTTTTTTACTACGCACAACAGTGTCATATATGCCATCGTCTGCAGTTGATATGGAAGACATTACCAGTGGGACAATTGTGCCAGGTGACTGGCGAAAAGACAGTACTGGTGTGCAAAATTTAGCTCCTGCAAGGCCTAGACTACCAACTGCCAATGCACGACAAAAATCGACAAAATTATACTGATTATTTTGTAGGTAGGGGGGCAGTTGCATGGCAGGACTGTACATAGCTATATATACATATGTTCCATTGTATAAGAATTGCTGGTAATGTATAAACAGCTTAATTTGTTAACCCATGACTCTGCATTTAAAATACATTGAATTCTAGTAAATATATACTGCTAAATACCTTTTCTCATTAGCAGTATGTAGCAGTCTTGTACTTATATTAGTGTCAGGTTAAGGCTTGGAGGAGGAGTTCTCATTCTATTCTGACTGTCCTATAAAGCTGCAGGACCACTGACCCTCTGTCTGCACAGTGCTAATTAGCCCTGTGCTGATCACATGCACTCAACACCCCCCAAAAAACAAACAAAGGGAAAATCTCTCTAGCAATACACATTAAACAGAGCATGTGCACCTTGTCCCCTAGCCTCTTGTCAGAAACCATGAAATCAAGCTGAGACAGAAGTACAGTTAAATCACACTTGTTTAATAATAAAAGTAAAAAGAACTAACATAGCCAAAGCATAGCCAAAGTTCAGTAATGGGAACGGATAGTCAGCCTGAAGCCAGAAGTCAGGGATCAATGTAGTGGAACAGCAAGCAGGATCTGGAGCCAGAAGGGATGTCAGCAAAGCAAGTCTTGAACAGGATCGCAGGAGATTTCTGTGATGTTGAGCAAGGCGAAGGCAGAGCTCCTCTGGACTGGATGGCTTAAGTAGGCAGGACTGACGAGCAGGATATCATATACAGGTGAGTAACTGTGGAGAGAGATGGGAGCTGACAATTAGCTGACAGCTGAGCGGCCAGCTCAGAGAAGGAAGGGCTGAGCCCAGCCCTGACACCTCTGTTCTATCAGAAGATTGATTGGGGACAGCAGAAGAAGGGGACAGAGAAGACAAGAGCAAATGGCCATTTTACACAATGCATAGGATTAACCCTGGTTCCACAAAGAGTGCAACAAGCATGCTTTACTGCATATACTTGACATGCTGATTTTAATATTGTGTTTTTGGTTAGACTGTCAGTTTAAATATATTCATGCAAGAAAGTACAGTAGTGTACAAATTATTCACTACTCTACTGGCAGTTGTTTAAATAAAGAATATAACATATGATACGACATGGATTTACCTGTGTGTGTGTTTGGGGACATATACTCTGTTTTCGGATAATGCACTTGAGTCTGATGCACCACGTGGTTGAAGAGTATGATGGGACTCTCTGGGATCATCTGAGACAGCTAAAAACATCAGGTCTTTAAAGTACCACCAGATTTTTTTTGTACTCCTTCTTAACCACTTTAAGACGAGCCTCTTTTTTAGATGGGGTGTTTACAAGTTAAAAACATTTTAGAACCCCAAACATAATTTTTTTCCAAAATCCTAGAGAATAAAATGGCGGTCGTTGCAAAACTTTCTGTCACACTGTATTTGAGCAACGGTCTTACAAGCGTACTTTTTAAAAAAAAAATCAACTTTTTTAAATAAAAAAATAAGACAACAGTAAAGTTAGCCCAATTTTTTTTATATATTGTGAACGATAATGTTACGCCGAGTAAATTGATACCCAACATGTCACGCTTCAAAATTGCGCCTGCTCGTGGAATGGCGACAAACTTTTACCCTTAAAAATTTCCATAGGCGACGTTTCAAAAATTCTACATGTTGCATGTTTTATGTTACAGAGGAGGTCTAGGGCTAGAATTATTGCTCTCACTCTACCGATCGCGGCGATACCTCACATGTGTGGTTTGAACACCATTTTGAAATGTGGGTGCTACTCACGTATGCGTTCGCTTCTGCATGCGAGCTCAGCGGGACGGGGCACGTTTAACATATTTTTTTTATTATTATTTATTTTACCTTTTACTTTTTATTTTTACACTGCTTTAAAAAAAAAAAAGCATCACTTTTATTCCTATTACAAGGAATGTAAACATGCCTTGTAATAGAAAAAAAAGCATGACATCTCAAAGGCCTCACATCTCATATTTACACTAAAAATGCAATAATAAAAAAAAATATTGTCATTTAAAAAAAATAAACAAAATAAATTGTCCCTTTAAGAGCTATGGGCGGAAGTGACGTTTTGACGTCGCTTCCGCCCTGCAGTTTTCATGGAGACGGGTGGGGGCCATCTTCCCCTCACTCTCCATGTCAGCCCAGGGGACAGATGCGATTGCCTACGCCACTGCTGACGGCTCCGGTAAGCGGCGGAGGGCAGCAGAACGCGGCGGGAGGGGGGACCCCTCTCCAGCCACCGATATAAGTGATGTCTGACACAGAGACCACTCTTGTAGCCGACCGCTGGCCAAACACAGGGATACCGGGGTTATGGCAGCTAGCTGCTGCCATAAAAACGATATCCGTCCCCAAATTAGGGATGTACAACGGCGTGCGGCGGTCGGTAAGTGGTTAAAAACGGTGCGCAAGTTAGCAAGCTTGTTCTTGACATATTCTGTGGGTTCAACACAAGCCAATTTACATAGTTCTTTTAAAGCCTCATCGCGCTTATAGCGAGTGGAATAATCCTATGACTTCACATCCCATAAGTCGGATAATTCGTTGTATTGTTCAATAAATTGCGGCAGCAAATCAGGAGATGCGTGCAAGTTGGATAAGCTTTCACAGAAACTTGTCTCCGTGGAACTACATGAGGTCACACTAGCCGAATACTATAAGCAACAGCTAATCCCTCCTGGATTACGGGGAATGGATTGTGCCAACTTTGTTTGCCCAGAATGAGGACTTCAAAGCTAAATTTACTTGTATCATTAACAAATGTTCATTTGATCTAATGAAATTAACAGTTCAATTTCTCCAAGCTGAACGAGTCTCCCTAGAGCTGGAGACACAATTAAATGAATCGGGTCAAGAGGAAACATTAAAAATAAAGAATTCTTGTCATGACAAACTTGTGACATATAAGAAGAACATTGAAGGGCGCAAAAGGACTAAACTTGAGAGAAACCGTAATGATTATGCCAATAACGGGGTCTATAACTGGATGGAATCCAATCGCTTTCGCAATAGAACCTTTAGATATAATAGACGCAACCAACAAGCATCTACCTCTACATCTTCCATGGCATCCACAGGCTCTTCTACTAATGCACAGCACAGCAAAACTTTTTTTAGAACACCCCCCCCACACTCGATCCGTTTACGGAGAAGAGGAGGCAAGAAGACCAGAAAAAAACACAAGGGAATCACAACCAGGACCAGGAATCGTCAGAGGGCTTAACTTTAATGTGGTACATAATATGTTATCTGATAAGGAATTGTTATGCCGCGTACACACGATTGTAATTCCCGTCGGAAATCAGACGGAATTCCGCTCAAACTGTCTTGCCTACACCAAATTCCGATGATCAATAAAACTGCAACATACAACACGTTCAACAGCACTATAAAAGGGAAGTTTAATGCTCCGAGCATGCGTTGAATTGTTTCCGAGCATGAGTCCGTCAGTGATGATACCGGCCATGGTGATTCCCAGCAAAGAGTCCGTCAGTGATGATCCTGGTCGTGGTTGTTCTCGACCCACAGAAGTTATTCCTGTGAAAATTTAGCACGTGGAAAGTATGATCATGGATAATCGATACATGACCTGTCATGAGATTGACTCACCACCACCAAAAAAATGTCAAACAATTGCATCTGCAGGTAAAATGATGTGTTTTCTGGGACAAACAGGGCATTATTCATGTGGATCTTCTCCCCCGTGGTACCACTATCAACAGTGAATATTACTGTTGTGTTCTGCGTGATGTGGATATGCGTCTGTGAAAAAAAAAAAAAACGTCCTGGTTTGATCACTAAGGGCGTCCTGTTTCTTAAGGACAACACACAAACTCAGCCTGCTCACCGCACTGTGTGCACACTACAGAACCTCGGACGGGAGGTATTGCCGCATCCCCCTTACAGCTCGGACCTCGCTCTCCCACTGATTTCCCACCAGTTTGGACCTCTAACAGAGTTCCTCGGAGGTCAGCACTTCAGCCCTGATGACAAAGTGAACAGGGCTGTCCTAGGATGGTTTTGGGCGTACCGACAACTCTTTCTGTGCCAAAGATTTCCAGGCATTAGTAAAACGTTGGGATAGGTGTATAAAACGTAGCAAGGGGGCATGCCAAAAAATAAATGCCGTTTCTACTCCTTGAAATAAGTTCTTCTATTATTTAAACTCAAAAGTGCCGGTTTGACTTGAACGCCTTTTCGTATGATGTCATTGGGCAACTTTAGATTTACCCAAACTCACGGCTTACTGACTTGTAGCGGCCATAACCCTCGATGGGGCGGCCTTGACTTTTGGGCTTACCGGTTACCTCCGCTTGGCTTGTTCTTCCAGGTCTAGGGGTTCCCAGGGTTAGTACTAGAGCTGCACGATTCTGGCTAAAATGAGAATCACAATTTTTTTGCTTAGAAGATAGATCACGATTCTCTCACGATTCTCTCACGATTCTCAAGGTGTAACATCATCTTTCACATTAAAACAAAAAAAAATATTGCAGCAATTTCCATTTTATTCCCTAGGGTCTCTGCTAAAATGTTATATATGTATATATGTGTGTGTGTGTGTGTGTGTGTGTGTATGTGTGTGTGTGTATATATATATATATATATATATATATATATACACACACATGTATGTATGTATTTGGGGGTTCCAAGTAATTTTCTAGACATGTGCACAATAGAAAAATTTGTTTAGTTTTGTTTTGTTTCTGTTTGTTTCCGTTGATTCGTAACGATGCGTAATTTCGTAAGTCGTCGGTGTTCGTATTCGGACTCGTTCGTATTTTCGTAAGAGTTATTTTTTCGTTGATTCGTTTTTCCGTTTTCCGTTTATTCGAATTTCGTATTTTCGTTATATTTCGTAAATCGGACGCATTCGTATTTTCGGAAGAGCTATATTTTCGTTGATTTAAAAAGATTCGTATTTCCGTTAATCTAATTTTCGTTGATTCGAAATTCGTATTTTCGTAGATTTAGTTACATTCGTACTTTCGTAAGATTGATTTATTCATACTTTCGTAACATTGTTTTCGTAGATTCGTAATCGGAGCATAATTCATAATTTTATGTAATGTGTATGCTATTTATATGTTTAAGAAACAAAGAATTTCTCTCTCACAAGTCAGAACTTAACTAAAAAAATACACCAAAACACAGAGCCTCCGACCCAACCACACCCAACCACACCCAACCACTCCCAACCACACCCAACCACACCCAACCACACACTATCTGGACTCTGGATGGAATATTTCAGAATCAGAACTAATATTCGTTCTTTCGAATTCTCGATCAGCAGAATTTTTGTTATTTCGTATTTTCGTTGTTTTGTTTAACTTTTTTCGAATATTCGTAATTTCGATTTTTTTTCGTTCATTTTGATTTTCGTTATTTTTGAATCTTTGTTCGGTATTTTCGTTGTTTCTGTTTTAGTTTTTCGGATTTTCATTCTTTCGTAGTTTCGTTGTTTCTAATTTAATTATTTCGTATTTTCGTTGTTTTTCATATTTGTTCTTTTCGATAGTTCGTTATTCGTTAGAATTTTTAGTAAACCCTTAGTTCATTCGTACGATAACGAATGAACGAATATAACGAATTTGAACGGAAAACAAATTCGTAACTAAACGAATTGCACATGTCTATAATCTTCTAGCAAAACATTGAAGAGAATTAGGAGCACGATGTAGTACACAGAAAGTGAAGACAATTTTAAAATTACTACACAGTTCAGTGGTGGACAACAGGTCGATAGAGACAAATTTCAAATGCCTCGCAAGGTGGTACATCACACCGGATACAATCAGTAGATACGCAGTAGACCAACCCGCAGAGTGCTGGCGTGGGTGTAAACAATTGGGAAATACAGCCCATATCTGGTGGGGGTGCCCCGTCATTAAAAAGTATTGGAACGAAGTCCGCCAGCTAATAAAGGAGATCATGGGGGTGTAAATAGCAGACGACCCATGGACATGCTTGTTCCATGGGACAGACCTCCCTGTTAATAAAGGAGATCATGGGGGTGTAAATAGCAGACGACCCATGGACATGCTTGTTCCATGGGACAGACCTCCCTGTTAAACAATACAAAAATACGTTAATTCCAGGGGCGTAACTATAGGGGGTGCAGCAGTTGCGAGCGCAACCGGGGCCCTGTGCTGCAAGGGGCCCATGCCGCCCCCTCTACATATGGCCGGTGGCAGCATAGGCGGTTAGGCCTGGGTGGCTGGAGGTGGGGGGTGACTAGCAGAGCTCCATGCTCGACTACCGCACTCTTTAGTTGTTCATTCCCCACGCAACCTGTGTCCTCTGCCGCTCTTCCGGGTCCATGCAGTGCTGCTCAGTCTGTCCTCCCCAGCCAGAGTCCCGCCCCCTGAGTCCGGCTCACACTGCACTGCATGCTTCTCCCGGGCAAACAAACTTTAAGCACACAGATGCAGTGCAGCCCTATGAGGGCTGGCTCCCCAAAGGACACTGCAGGCTTGTCTGCCACCACCCCCCCCCCTCCTCCCCGTCATACACAGATGTTGACAGGTCTTTCTGGGAGATATGTCCCCTAAGGACAGGGACCCCATTTCCCTTGGGGGCAGGAACCCCTTCTCACATGGGGACAGGGACCCTATCTTCCCTAAGGACAGGGACCCCATCTCCCCTGGGGACAGGACCCACTTCTCCCCAGAGGACAGGGACCCCATTTCCCTTGAGGACAAGGACCCCATCTCCCCTAAGGTCAGGGACCCCATCTCTCCCCTGGGGACAGGGCCCACTTCTCCCCAGAGGACAGGGACCCACTTCTCCCCAGAGGACAGGGACCCCATTTCCCTTAGGGACAGGGATTCCTACTTACGTGGGGACAGGGACCCCATCTCCCATAAGGACAAGGACACAATCTCTCCTGGGGACAGGGCCCACTTCTCCCAGAGGACAGGTCCCAACTTCCCTTTCCCTTCTTCCTCTTTGTCTCAATGTGTAACATCAAGGTCTGTTTAGACCTCTGATATCTCACCAAAGTCCCCCAACGGGATTCCTAATTTTTTTTAAAAGATAATAAAAAAAAAACTGCGGATACCAGTGGTGGAACTACAGGGCTCACAAAAGTCGTACCTGTGACCGAGCCCTGGAGTTCCACCACCGGACTTGGAGGGAAGGGCCTCGGCTGGGGTTCAGGGGGGCCCTTCATGGTTTCTTGCACCGGGGCCCTGAAGGTTCTAGTTACACCACTGGTTAATTCCCATTGTTTTAAATGAAGCAAAAAATTTAATCCCAAAAAATTGGAGAGTAGCAGAGCGCCCGAGAATCAGGGATCTAATTTTCCAGATAAGCAAAATTCAAAACCTGGAAAATATAGATGAGAAAGGGGAAGTGAGTGAACTGGGTGGCGACGTGAGGGATAAATGGACAGCCTGGAAGGTATTTAAAAATACATGGAAATATGTAGAAGAGGTTACATGATAAAGATCTTATAGATTATACGTAAATAGAACAAGTACAAGTAACGGCCTATTCAAAGTGATCGCAAGGTGGGGGGGGGGGGGAGGTAAGGGGGATGTATGATATGTTTAGATTTGAAAAGAAAATACCACAATGATGTGACTTAAAGAAAGAGACAGAAATGAACGTCAAGTTGAATAAAAGTCTCTTTAATGTTTACTGAGGTGGAAAAAAGAAAAAAAAAGAAAAAAAATAACAAAAAGAAAACATTGATTTTAACTTTAGAAAGAAGTGTCAGAAAAAGATTGCAGAAACTTCCTGCATTCACACGTGGTTGAAAGCTTGGCAGACTGCCCAGATTATTTGTTTGCACAAGAAGTACAATGTTTCAAGTTGGAAAGTTGCTTCAGTTAAGACAGGAGATCCGACTTGGAGGCGACTTCCATTGAAATCAATGGGTACAAGTCGCCTAGAAGTCGGATTGAAGTAGTACAAGAACCTTTTCTGAAGTCAGAGCGACTTCAGTAGTGTGCAGACAGGGACGGCTCTCATTTCCTTACATTGATTGATTTTGTTGCGCGACTTGGATTTTTTTTTATATGAAATAATCGCCTACTCTCAGCAGGAGAGATCGTCAGGGGGGGGTGAATCGAGATCGCGATTTTTTAACGATTAATCGTGCAGCTCTAGTTAGTACCCAACGACTTTGGACGCTGACACCATAAAAGTCCTTTAGAAAGGGTTTTATTTGCAGGGGTAACATCCAACAGACACAGTCTCGTGTGGGAACAGAGGGCAAGGGTGAAGAAACTCAGGCACCTTGAACTGCTGACTATTAGTAAGTCTCTAATGCAAACCCAGAGAGTAGCCACTCAAACCTCTAGCCAGAGATTATGGCCGTCAGCACTTGAATCCAGAACTTGCAAAGTCTCTGACCTTGAAGAAAAGTTGCAATCAAAGTGAACAGGAACCTTTCCTCAGTACCTGGAACGTTCTCCGTCTCCTTGGCAGTACTGTGAAACTGTGGATTCTCTAGTGTCCTTGACAACCCAGCAACCAGGCACTTCTTGGGAGGCCAGCTTGTTGGCCCTCCTCCGAAGAGTCCTCCCCCGGTCGCTTACACGAGCTGCGGTGCCCCTCCAAGGTTGAGAGCGCACCCGGACGCCTTGGATCCTCCCTCAGTTACTGCGCCTCGGATCAGCCGGTTCCGAGACTCGGGAACAGATGGATCCCTGCCCCAGACCATGCGGGTCTGTGGGGCTAGTCAAGCTGACCATGTTGCAGGACGGCCTACGCTCCGTGACCGGGACCCCTCGCGGGGCTACCCCGGTCCAGATTTTAGGAACAGGCAGCTATGGCCGAACCCCGAACACGTGACTCCAGCATCCTTAAGTACCCTTCCCCAGATTCCTCAGCGGGGCCAGACGCACCCACTGATTGGCTCCGGGGAATGTTGATACCCAAAACGTCCAACCAGGCCTGGTTCTGGGCATGTCATGTGCACCTAACCGTACACATGACCAGTCAGAACCCCGACACAGCCCAGCCAAACTGATGCCAAGGTTGACCTACATAATTAACCCTCAGAACCTCTTTACTGTTCTGAGGAAAAAACTAAATTTACACCTAGCGGACACCTTGTAAAAGTGTCGCCGCTACACACTGATACACCAACCAAGACAAATGGCCAACATTTCAGTGTTGCATCTTCTTCCTAAAGTCAACAAGCTCTGTAGACACAACAACAGTTCCTCGGTGGGTTGCTAAGGGAAGAACAGTTAGGCTTTTAGCTCCAGACGACTGGCCTTACTTTGATCGGCACTTCATAGCATCCCAAAGTGGATTTTCAAGTTTACGTTCTGTCATTAAATGAAGGTGGAGATTCCGGCAGGGTGACTTATGTGAGAGGTATGTAGAGTCAGGAGAAGACAGTACGAGAGGGAGCTGGGAGCACCTAGAGCTCTGCCTAATTCTTTCTTTCACCCTTCCGTGACAAATATCAATTTTTTGTTTTTTTTCAATTCTTCTACAGCAGAACAATGGCCAGCTTGGTGCGAGATCTGATCCTCGTCCTGAGTCTACTCTTCCGGAAAGGTGAGTGAAAGCAAAGCTTGTCCATCCTTTATTATATCTTTACTCTTCAAAAGGCATTGAAACATATGCCGCGTACACACGGTCGGAATTCTCGTCGGAAAAAGCTCTGATGGTTTTCCCGTCGGAATTCCGCTCAAGCTGTCTTGCCTACACACGGTCACACCAAATTCCGACGGTCAGTAACACCGCGGCATAAAACACGTTTATAAAAGGGAAGTTTAATGCTTCCGACCATGCGTCGAAATTGTTTCCGAGCATGCGTCAGAATTTTGCGTGTCGGAAACTACTTGATAAATGAGTTACTTTTTTTTATTTATTATTCCCTTTTTTTTTTTTTTTTTTTAGACACATGGATAGAAATGTAAACGAATATATGAGAATAGAGGTGTGGGGGGGGGGGGGAGGGAGGGAAGGGGGAGGAATATATAAGCCTTTCCTTTATCTTCCTTTCCCTTATTTTTTTTTTCTTTTCTCTTTCTTGTTCTTTTTTTTTTTTTTTTTTTTTTTTTTTTCTTTATTCTCCTATTTTAGTTTATTTTGTAATGTTTTTGGGGGGGAGGGGGGAATAAAAGAGTAGAATAAATATGATGTTATATTGTGTGTGTATAAAGGACACAAGATGACTATTTTAATGGAATTGTGAAAGAAAAATCAATAAAAACTTGATAATAAAAAAAGGGAAGTTTAATGCTTCCGAGCATGCGTCGAATTGTTTCCGAGCATGCGTCAGAATTTTGCGTGTCGGAATTGCATACACACGATCGGAAAATCCGATAGAAAGGTTTTCCGTCGGAAAAATTGAGAACAGGCTCTCAATCCAAAGTCCGTCGGAAATTCCGACAGAAAAAGACCGATGGGCGTACACACGGTCGGAAAATCAGATGAAAAGCTCCCATCGGACTGTTTCCATCGGAAATTCCGACCGTGTGTGTACGCCGCATAAGAGGAGTAGCAACAAAATACATGGGGTCTATTATTTTTTTTTTTTTAAGCTGTTGTTCTTTTTTAGTCATTTTGTATAGATGTGTGCCTATCCCTAGCACGTTTAAACTTTCAGTAAAAAACAAAACAAAACTGTTTCTAATGCTACTTTTAATTTTCTGCTCATTAATGGGCAACCCCCCCCCACCCCAAAAAAAAATAAAAAGTCCACACAACAATTGTTATTTTTATTTTTTTATATAAATCCTGTATAATAATAATAATAATAATAATATAAATTACATAAAACAATACAACAATAAAAAACAAATAAACAAATTAGGTATGTGTAACTGTCTATATTACAAAGTACAAAAATCTGAAATTTGTTTACCCTAATAACCATCTCCACCCCACCCAATAAACTAACCTAGATAACGCAAAAATGCAAACAAAAATATGCAAAAAATCTAAAGAACTGAAATATTAAAAACCCCCAAAAAATACCCAGTCCACACCACAACAATTGTTTATTTATTTATTTATTTTTTTACTTAGATAACGCCTGTGCAAAAATGCTAAATAACCATCTCCACCCCACCCAATAAACTAACCTAGATAACACAAAAATGCAAAAAGATATATGCAAAAATAAATGAAATATAAAAAACCCCCAAAAAATAAAAAATACCCAGTCCACACCACAACAATTGTTTGTTTATTTTTTTAAAATTTAAAATTAAATTACATAAAACAATACAATTATACAACACCTCAAAAATATACCAGTCCATAAATAGAGTTATCGTCCAACCCGCAACTGCAAATAGAGCCCTGGATGACACTGACCCAGGTCAGTAAACCATATACATACATTTTACATACATTTTTATTGTAATTCTACAAACAATTGTATAAATGTGTATATTACAGGGTGCAAAAAGCTGAAATTTTAACAACCCTGCAAACCTGCCCTGCCCCACCCCAAAAACGAACCTGTATAATGCCTGTGCAAAAATGTGAAACAAATATATATATAAGCAAAAATCCAAAAAGTGAATAAACAATTAATTAAACAAACAAATAAATAAATGAGGTATGTATATAGGTGTATATTACAAAGTACAAAAATCTGAAATGTGTTTACCCTAATAACCATCACCACCCCACCCAATAAATACACCTAGATAACGGCTGTGTAAAAATGCAAAAAAATAAAAAATAAATAAAATAAAACATTAAATAAACAAAGTATGTATAAATGTATATATTACAAAGTATAAAATCTGAAATTTGATAACCCTAATCACCAGTACCACCTTAACCAATAACTAAATAAATAAACCAACCTAGATCACGCCTGTGCAACAATGTGAAACATATATGCAAAAATCCAAAAAATAAAATAAACTAATTAGGTATATGTAACTGTCTATATTACAAAGTACAAAAATCTGAAATTTGTTTACCCTAATAACCATCTCCACCCCACCCAATAAACTAACCTACATAACGCAAAAATGCAAAAAGATATGCAAAAATAAAAACTGAAATATAACCCCCCCCCCCCCCCACCCCCCCCCCCCCAAAAAAAAATACCCAGTCCACACCACAACAATTGTTTATTTATTTATTTATTTATTTTATATAAATTACATAAAACAATACAATTATACAACACCTCACAAATATACCAGTCCATAAATAAAGTTATCGTCCAAAAATCCAAAAACTGAAATAAACAATAAAAAAATAAAATAAACAAATTAGGTATGTGTAACTGTCTACATTACAAAGTACAAAAATCTGAAATTTGTTTACCCTAATAACCATCTCCACCCCACCCAATAAACTAACCTAGATAACACAAAAATGCAAAAAAAAAAATATGCAAAAAATCTAAAGAACTGAAATATTAAAAACCCCCAAAAAATACCCAGTCCACACCACAACAATTGTTTATTTATTTTTATGTTTAACCTAGATAACGCCTGTGCAAAAATGCAAAATAACCATCTCCACCCCACCCAATAACCTAACCTAGATAACGCAAAAATGCAAAAAGTTATATGCAAAAATTAATGAAATATAAAAAAAAACAAAAAAATAAAAAAATACCGAGTCCACACCACAACAATTGTTTGTTTATTTTTTTATTTTTTTATATAAATTACATAAAACAATACAATTATACAATACCTCACAAATATACCAGTCCATAAATAGAGTTATCGTCCAACCCGCAAATGCAAATAGAGCCCTGGATGACACTGACCCAGGTCAGTAAACCATATACATACATTTTACATACATTTTTATTGTAATTCTACAAACAATTGTATAAATATGTATATCACAGGGTGCAAAAAGCTGAAATTTTAACAACCCTGCAAACCTGCCCTGCCCCACCCCAAAAACGAACCTGTATAATGCCTGTGCAAAAATGTGAAAAAATATATATATATATAAGCAAAAATCCAAAAACTGAATAAACAATTAATTAAACAAACAAATAAATAAATGAGGTATGTATATAGGTGTATATTACAAAGTACAAAAATCTGAAATGTGTTTACCCTAATAACCATCACCACCCCACCCAATAAATACACCTAGATAACGGCTGTGTAAAAATGCAAAAAAATAAAAAATAAATAAAATAAAACATTAAATAAACAAAGTATGTATAAATGTATATATTACAAAGTATAAAATCTGAAATTTGATAACCCTAATCACCAGTACCACCTTAACCAATAACTAAATAAATAAACCAACCTAGATCACGCCTGTGCAACAATGTGAAACATATATGCAAAAATCCAAAAAATAAAATAAACAAATTAGGTATATGTAACTGTCTATATTACAAAGTACAAAAATCTGAAATTTGTTTACCCTAATAACCATCTCCACCCCACCCAATAAACTAACCTACATAATGCAAAAATGCAAAAAGATATGCAAAAATAAAAACTGAAATATAACCCCCCCCCCCCCCAAAAAAAAATACCCAGTCCACACCACAACAATTGTTTATTTATTTATTTATTTTATATAAATTACATCAAACAATACAATTATACAACACCTCACAAATATACCAGTCTATAAATAAAGTTATCGTCCAAAAATCCAAAAACTGAAATAAACAATAAAAAAATTAAATAAACAAATTAGGTATGTGTAACTGTCTACATTACAAAGTACAAAAATCTGAAATTTGTTTACCCTAATAACCATCTCCACCCCACCCAATAAACTAACCTAGATAACACAAAAATGCAAAAGAAAATATGCAAAAAATCTAAAGAACTGAAATATTAAAAACCCCCAAAAAATACCCAGTCCACACCACAACAATTGTTTATTTATTTTTATAGATAACGCCTGTGCAAAAATGCAAAATAACCATCTCCACCCCACCCAATAACCTAACCTAGATAACGCAAAAATGCAAAAAGATATATGCAAAAATTAATGAAATATAAAAAAACCCAAAAAAATAAAAAAATACCCAGTCCACACCACAACAATTGTTTTTTTTTTTTTTTTATTTTTTTTTTTTATATAAATTACATAAAACAATACAATTATACAATACCTCACAAATATACCAGTCCATAAATAGAGTTATCATCCAACCGCAAATGCAAATAGAGCCCTGGATGACTCTGACCCAGGTCAGTAAACCATATACATACATTTTACATACATTTTTATTGTACTGTATTTCTACAAACAATTGTATAAATGTGTATATTACAGGGTGCAAAAAGCTGAAATTTTAACAACCCTGCAAACCTGCCCTGCCCCACCCCAAAAAAGAACCTGTATAATGCCTGTGCAAAAATGTGAAAAAAAAATATATATATATATAAGCAAAAATCCAAAAACTGAATAACCAATTAATTAAACAAACAAATAAATAAATGAGGTATATAGGTGTATATTACAAAGTACAAAAATCTGAAATGTGTTTACCCTAATAACCATCACTACCCAATTAACAAACCTAGATGAGGCCTGTGCAAAAATGCAAAAAAATATGCAAAAAAAAATAAAAATAAAAAATAAATATGCAGAAATATAACCCCCTCAAAAAAAAATACCCAGTCCACACCGCAACAATTGTTTATTTATTTATTTTATATAAATTACATAAAACAATACAATTATACAACACCTCACAAATATACCAGTCTATAAATAAAGTTATGGTCCAAAAAATCCGAAAACTGAAATAAACAATAAAAAAATTAAATAAACATATTAGGTATGTGTAACTGTCTACATTACAAAGTACAAAAATCTGAAATGTGTTTACCCTAATAACCATCTCCACCCCACCCAATAAACAAACCTAGATAAGGCCTGTGTAAAAATGCAAAAAAAAAAAAAACTGAAATACAAAATTTCAATAATTAAATAAATGAAGTATGTATAAATGTATATATTACAAGGTAAAAAAATCTGAAATTTGATAACCCTAATAACCAGCACCACCTCATTCAATAACTAAATAAATTAACCTAGATTACACCTGTGCAACAATGTGAAAAATATATGCAAAAATCCAAAAACTGAATAAACAATAAAATAAATAAATAAATGACAGTATAAAGTACTAAATAAATAAGTACTAAATAAATAAATAAAGTACAGTATAAATGTGTATACTGATTCCTCTTGTACCTAATTGTAATGTAACTATAATGTCTGCTTTTATTTTGTTAAGCGTTGTGCAAACTGTTGGCGCTATATAAAACCTGTATAATGATAATAATAATAATAATAATAATAATAATAATAATAATAATAATAATAATAATAATATTACAGTACAAAAATTTGAAATGTGATTAACCTTATAACCAGCACCACCCTATCCAATAAACTATCCCAGATAACCCCTGTGCAAAAATTTTAAACTCAAAAACTGAAATATAAAAAGAAAAAAAAAAAATCATAAATGAGGTACGTATAAATGTGTATATTACAAAGTACAAAAATCTGAAATTTGACAACCATAAAAAACATCACCACCCTACCCAATAAATTAACCTAGACATGCGCAACAATGTAAACAATATAAAAAAAAACTGAAATAAAAAAACAAATATTGGAGTTGTGTAAATATGTATATTACTAAGTACAAAAATCTGAAATTTGATAGCCCTAATGACCAGCACCAACCCACCCAATAAACCAACTCAGATAACGTCTGTGCAAAAATGTGAAAAATATATGCAAAAAATCCCCAAAATTTTATTTAAAAAAATAAATAAATGAGATATGTATAAATGTGTACACTTCAGAGTACAAAAATCTTAAAGTTGAAAACACCGAAACCCAACACATAAGCTCTCTGCCAGCTGTCCCTCTGGGTTATATTTTGCGATCCAACACTGGGCTGGCATACACCACCCTTCTCCTTTTTGCAAGCTTAATATTTTTGGCTTTTTTATTTTTATTTTGTGGATTTTTTATTATTTTTTTAGCATTATTTTTTACAGTTGTGCACAGGTGTTATCCAGGTTAGTTTGTTGAATAGATGGGTGATGGTTTGTTAGAGTTATAAAATTCCAGATTTTTTAAACAATGTAATTAACACATTTTTACATACAGTATATTTTATTTTGTATTTGTTTATTTGGTGAATTATATTAACCACTTTCAGCCCGGACCAATTTGCAGCCAAAGGACCAGGCCCCTTTTTGCGATTCGGCACTGCGTCACTTTAACTGACAATTGCGCGGTAGTGCGACGTGGCTCCCAAACAAAATTGACGTCCTTTTTTTCCCACAAATAGAGCTTTCTTTTGGTGGTATTTGATCGCCCCTGCGGTTTTTATTTTTTGCGCTATAAACAAAAAAGTGCGACAATTTTGAAAAAAAGACGCATTCTTTTTTATTTTTTGCTATAATAAATATCCCCCAAAAATATATAAAAAAACTTTTTTTTTTCCTCAGTTTAGGCCGATACGTATTCTTCTACATATTTTTGGTAAAAATAATCGCAATAAGCGATTATTGATTGGTTTGCGCAGAAGTTATAGCGTTTACAAGATAGGGGATAGTTTTATAGCATTTTTATTAATAATTTTTTTTTATTAGTAATGGCGGCGATTTTTATTGTGACTGCGACATTATGGCGGAGACATCGGACATTTTTGGGACCATTGTCATTTATACAGCAATTTAAATGCATTGATTCCTGTATAAATGACACTGGCAGTGAAGGGGTTAACCACAAGGGGGCAGTGTAGGGGTTAAGTATGCCTAGGGGTGTGTTTCTTACTGTGGGGGGGGGGCATGGCTGTCAGCTAGTGAATGCTGATCTCTGCTCCAATCACAGGGAACAGAGATCGGCGTCACTAGTTGCTAGGCAGAACGGGAGATGCTGTGTATTTCCGCATCTCCCCGTTCAGCCTTCCCGTGAGACGATCGCGGATGTCCCGACCGCTCCCGATGACACAGACGGCATTAAGGAGGGACTTATATATACGCCCTCCTGCCTGTCCGTGCCATTCTGCCGACGTATATATCGCCGTGCGCCGGTCGGGAAGCGGTTAAACACACTCTGTATTGGGACGCCTGCCTTTACACACACATGAACTTTAATGACATCCCAGTCTTAGTCCGGAGGGTTCAATATTGACTTGCCCCCCCCCCCCCCCCTTTGCAGCTATAACAGCTTCAACTCTTCTGGGAAGGACGTCCACAAGGTTTAGGAGGGTGTCTATGGGAATGTTTGACCATTCTTCCAGAAGAGCATTTGTGAGGTCAGGCACTGATGTTGGATGAGAAGGCCTGGTTTCGCAGTCTCTGCTGAGTTGAAGCTGTTATAGCTGGAAAGGGTGGGCCAAGTTAATATTGAACCCTATGGACCAAGACTGGTCATTAAAGTTCATGTGTGTGTAAAGGCAGGCGTCCCAATACTTTTGGAAATATAGTGTATGTATGTTTGTATGTATGTGTGTGTAAATTTATATATATATACTTTTTTTTCCCCTTCTATTGGTTGGTCTAGATCAGTGATGGCGAACCTATGGCACGCGTGCCACAGTTGGCACGCAGAGCCATTTCTGTGGGCACACGAGAGGGTCCAGGACAGAGCTAGAGGTCTCTCTCTCCTCTCAACCCCCCATCCCTCTCGTTCAGTCCCCCTCTTTGTGTCCCCCTCTCTCTGTTCCCCCTCTCTCTCAGCTCACCCCTCTCTCAGCATCTCTCTCTGCCCCTCTTCTCTCTCTCTGTTCCTCTTCTCTCTCTCTGTCCCCCTTCTCTTTCTGTCCCCGCTCCCTCTCTCTGTTCCTCCTCTCTCTCAGCTCACCTCTCTCAGCATTTCTCTCACACCCCTCTTTCTCAGCCCCTCTCCTTCTCTCTGTTGCCCCTCTCTCTCAGCATCATTCTCACACCCCTCCCTCCCTCTCTCTCAGCCCCCTCCCTCTCTCTGTTCCCTCTCTCTTTCAGCATATCTCTCTCACACCCCTCTCTCTCTCTGCCCCCCTCTCAGCATCTCTCTCAGCCCCTCTCCCTCAGCCCCTCTCCCGCTCTCTCAGCCCCCTCCCTCTCTGTTCCCCCTCTCTTAGCATCTCTCTCACACCCCTCTCTCTCTCTCTATCTCTCTCTGTCCCCCTCCCTCTCTTTCAGCCCCCCTCCCTCTCTGTGTTCCCCCTCTCTCTCAGCATATCTCTCACACCCCTCTCTCTCTCTGCCCCCCTCCCTCTCTCTCAGCCCCTCTCCCTCTCTCCGTTCCCTCTCTCTTTCAGCATATCTCTGCTCCCCTCTCTCTCTGCCCCCCTCCCTCTCTCTCAGCCCCTCTCCCTCTCTCTGTTCCCTCTCTCTTTCAGCATATCTCTGCTCCCCTCTCTCTCTGCCCCCCCCCTCCCTCTCTCTCAGCCCCTCTCCCTCTCTCTTCTCCCTCTCTCTTTCAGCATATCTCTGCTCCCCTCTCTCTTTACCCCCCTCCCTCTCTGCCCCCCTCCCTCTCTCTCAGCCCCTCTCCCCCTCTCTCCGTTCCCTCTCTCTTTCAGCATATCTCTGCTCCCCTCTCTCTCTGCCCCCCTCCCTCTCTCTCAGCCCCTCTCCCTCTCTCCGTTCCCTCTCTCTTTCAGCATATCTCTGCTCCCCCCTCTCTCTCTGCCCCCCTCCCTCTCTCTCAGCCCCTCTCCCTCTCTCTGTTCCCTCTCTCTTTCAGCATATCTCCGCTCCCCCCTCTCTCTGCCCCCCTCCCTCTCTCTCAGCCCCTCTCCCTCTCTCTGTTCCCTCTCTCTTTCAGCATATCTCCGCTCCCCCCTCTCTCTGCCCCCCTCCCTCTCTCTCAGCCCCTCCCCTCTCTCTGTTCCCTCTCTCTTTCAGCATATCTCTGCTCCCCTCTCTCTCTGCCCCCCTCCCTCTCTCTCAGCCCCTCTCCCTCTCTCCGTTCCCTCTCTCTTTCAGCAAATCTCTGCTCCCCTCTCTCTCTGCCCTCCCTCCCTCTCTCTCTGGGGGAGCCTCTCTCTCCCTCTCTCTGTTCCCTCTCTCTTTCAGCATATCTCCGCCCCCCTCCCTCTCTCTCACCCCTCCCCTCTCTCTGCCTCCCTCCACTCTCTCTCTGCCCCCCCTCCCCCTCTAGCCCCTCCCCCTCTCTCTGTTCCCTCTCTCTTTCAGCATATCTCTCGCTCCCCCCTCCCTCTCTGCCCTCTCTCTCTCTCTCACGCGAATTGCTGTGTTGGCACTTTGCAACACAAAACCAATGTATTTTTTTCAGTTTGGGCACTCGGGCTCAAAAAGGTTCGCCATCACTGGTCTAGATGGACTTGTGTCTCTGTTCCCTCTCTCTTTCAGCATATCTCTGCTCCCCTCTAGGAACAGTCAGGAGGGTATTCATCTGCAGCTCTGTGAGGATCAGGGCACAGGCATTCAGGCAGTTCATCAGGAAGGCTACACAGAGGGAGGATCAGTCATAGTACAGTCACAAGCAAGAGGCATGGGGGGCTCAGAGGGACTTACATTGGGGGTCAGGGAGAATCAGCACTCCAGCATAGTGTCAGAGAGCAAGGTAATAATACTGGGCTCCCAGGGGGGGGCAGGGCAGGTTCAGGAGGGCAGCGAGGAGCATTACAAGAGCCATGCAGCAGGGTGCAGGGAGGAGGGCATGCAGGGTGGCAGGGGGTCAGCAGATCTCTCAGATAAATGGTGCAGGGAGTCAGGACAGAATCTCACAGGTGGATGCAGAGAGGGGGTTCAGCAGCCAGGCAGCAGGGAGAGAGACTCAGGGGGATTGGGCAGCACATCAATGTCAAGAGAATTTCAGAAGATAGAGTAGAAGCAGGACAGGCAGACAATTCAGGGGTGTCAGGGGGGGGGATGTCAGAGAATATGACTACAGCAGGCAGGTGTTCAGAGTAAAGGAGAGGGAAATAGAGTTTCAGGGGCCTCAGGCACAGGGGAGGGTTCTCAGGTCTCAGCAGATTAGGAGCTACACAGTCAAGAGACACAGGAAATACATAGCCTCAGGGGAGAAGGGAGGAGGACAGGGCACTCAGAGGCAGGTCAAGCAGCTCAGGGGCATTCAGGCAGGGGGGGTCATTCAGGTCAGACTGTTCAGTTATAGAATTGACGGTTCAATGAGCAGCTTTCAGTTCAGGCAGGGAGTGGTCAGGCAAGGGGGCAGCAGGGCTACTCAGGAGGGGAGACTCAGAGGAGTCATGAAGCTCAGTGAGTGTTCAGGTCAGCAGGTGTCAGGACAAACAGGGAGGGAGGCAAGCACAGAATTCCAGAAGAGGTCACGCAGTAGGAGAGGGATTCAAGAATTTCAGACATTCAGCAGTAGAAAGTGTAGAGAAGTCAGCAGGTCAGAAACAAGAGAGAAGCCCCTCCCCTCTCTCTGTTCCCTCTCTCTTTCAGCATATCTCTGCTCCCCTCTCTCTTTACCCCCCTCCCTCTCTGCCCCTCTCTCTCTCTCTCTCACGCGAATTGCTGTGTTGGCACTTTGCAACACAAAACCAATGTATTTTTTTCAGTTTGGGCACTCGGGCTCAAAAAGGTTCGCCATCACTGGTCTAGATGGACTTGTGTCTCTTTTCAACCAGACTATCTATGAAACTACAGAATTTTTTTTTCTTCTTATACATTGTTATTTTATGAACACCCCGGTTTGCTTCTATTTCTTCTCTCCTAACAGACACTCCTCGACACCTCCAGCCCTAAACCTTTATTATTTCTATGAATGATAATCTGTCGTTTTATACATTTTGACTATTTACTTTGTCAGGTCCTTTGATCGTATTTCAATACCTCTTATGTCCCGTACACACGGTGGGAAATTCCAACCACAAAATCCATCGGATTTTTTCCGACGGATTTTGTCCGACACTGGTGTTGCATACACACGGTCGGACAAAGTTGTTGGAAAATCTGATCATTCTGAACGTGGTGACGTTCGTTGCGTACGACGGGACTACGTAGAGGCTAGTAGCCAATAGCTTTGGTCTTGTAATGTGATCTGAGCATGCGTGGCACTTTGTCCGTCGGAATTCTCTACACACGATCGGAAAAAGTCCGATCGGACTTTGTGGTCGGAAAATTTGAGAGCAGGATCTCAAATTTTTTTTCCGTCGGAAATTCCAATGGAAAAAGTCCGATGGAGCCCACACACGGGCGGATTTTCTGACAACATGGTCCGATCGGACATTTTCCATCGGAAATTCCGACCGTGTGTACAGGGCTTTACATTAAGGCTGGTAATCTGTGAGGTCATCACTAGACATGTGCATTTTGTTTCGTTTTTATTTGTTTTCCGTTAAAATTCGTTATATTCGTTTATTCGTTATCGTACAAATGAACGAATGATTTGCTAAAAATTTTAACGAATTATCGAATCGAACGAATATGAAAAACAACGAAAATCCGAAATAACCAAATTAGAAACAACGAATCTATGAAAGAAGAAAATCCGAAAAACGAAAACAGGAACAACGAAAATCAAAATGAACGAAAAAATTCGTACAATCGTAACTTTTTTTTTTTGTTGAGTTGGTAATTTTCCGTGTCTCTTACAATGGCGCTGCTTAACGTGCTTCGAATGGATTGAACGAAAAAATTCGTACATTCGTAACTTTTTTTTTTTTTTCCGATTCGTAATTTTCCGTGTCTCTTACAATGTAATAATAGCATACACATTACATAACATTATGAATTATGCTCCGATTATGAATCTACGAAAACAATGTTACGAAAGTACGAATAAATCAATCTAACGAAAGTACGAATGTAACTAAATCTACGAAAATACGAATGCGTCTGAATTTCGAATAAACGAAAATTAAACTAACGGAAAAACGAATCAACGAAAAAATAACTCTTACGAAAATACGAATCGTTACGAATACGAACACCGACGACTTACGAATTTATGAATCGTTACGAATCAACGGAAACGAACAGAAACGAAACAAAACTAAACACATTTTTCTATTGTGCACATGTCTAGTCATCACAGTCACATAACTTCTACACCCATCTCACCTTAAAATCTGTTCTAATAACACTGACAATGTCATAATAATGATCATTAAATCAGGATATGTGACTCTTAAATGCCCCTTTGTCAGCTAAACCTCTAAAGGGCTGTATTAACCACATAAGGGCCGAGCCTCTTTTTTTAGATTTGTTGTTTACAAGTTAAAAACTGTTTGTTTTTTTTTGCTAGAAAATTACTTAGAATAGGGTGACCAGTAGACATGTGCACAACAAAAAAATTTGTTTATTTTCGTTTCGTTTTTTTTTTCGTTTCCGAAAAAATATTTGTTTTTTTTCGTTTCGTTTTTTTCGTTTCTGTCGATTCGTAACGATTCGTACATTCGTAAGTCGTCGGTGTTCGTATTCGTAACGATTCGTACATTCGTAAGAGTTATTTTTTCGTTGATTCGTTTTTTCGTTAGTTTAATTTTCGGACGCATTCGTATTTATTCGTACATTCGTAACATTCGTAGATTGGTAATCGGAGCATAATTCATAATTTGATGTAATGTGTATGCTATTATTACATTTTAATAATTTACGAATCGAAAAAAAAGTTACGAATGTACGAATTTTTTCGTTCAATAGAGACACGGAAAATTACAAATCGAAAAAAAAAAATAAAAGTTACGAATTGAAAAAAAAGTTACGAATCGAAAGAAAAAAAAAAGTTACGTATCGAAAAAAAAGTTACGAATGTACGAATTTTTTGGTTCAATCCATTCGAAGCACGTTTAGCAGCAACATTGTAAGGGACACGGAAAATTACCAATTCAACAAAAAAAAAAAAAAGTTACGAATGTACGAATTTTTTCGTTCGTTTTCCTTTTTCGGATTTTCTTCATTAGTACATTCGTTGTTTCTAATTTGTTTTTTTCGGATTTTCGTTGTTTTTCGGATTCATACGATTCGAACGATTCGTTACGATTCGTTATTCGTACGAAAACGAAGAACGAAAATAACGAAAAAAAAAAAAAAACGAAAAAAAAAAAAAAAACGAAACAAATTGCACATATCTAGTGACCAGACATCCCCGGTTTCCGGGGACAGTCCCCAGATTGAGGACACTGTCCCCGAACCAAGTCTGTCCCCGGTTTGGTCCCCGGATTGGATTTGAACAGGGGCTGGGGCATTTCCAAAGACAGTCAGTGCAGAATTAAAAGAAAAAATCTGAATTACATTATTTCTTTCATTATCTGTGCCCCTTTCTGATGATCATGTGCTGGTCGGAGAGAGAATATTTCTTCAGTTTCGGGGGCATACCCAATCCGCTCCTGCTCGCAAGTTCTTCTGCCTTGGCTCAAGTCCCGGCCAGCCACCTGCCCATCTCCTTGCCTTCCCTTGAGGAGTGATCTTCCTCCGCTCCCCACCCAGTAGTAGCCGGGGGCCCGGAGAGTAATGCTGCGTACACACGGTCGGAATTCTCGTCGGAAAAAGCTCTGATGGTTTTCCCGTCGGAATTCCCGACGGAATTTCGCTCAAACTGTCTTGCCTACACACGGTCACACCAAATTCCGACGGTCAATAACACCGCGGCATAAAACACGGTCGACAGCACATTAAAAGGGAAGTTTAATGCTTCCGAGCATGCGTTGAATTGTTTCCGAGCATGAGTCGGAATTTTGCGTGTCGGAATTGCATACACACGATCGGAAAATCCGATAGAAAGGTTTTCCGTCGGAAAAATTGAGAACAGGTTCTCAATCCAAAGTCCGTCGGAAAGTCCGACAGAAAAAGACCGATGGGCATGCACACGGTCGGAAAATCCGATGAAGAGCTCCCATCGGGAATTCCGACCGTGTGTACGCGGCATTAGACTTGACAGGCTGTGAGGCGGGCAGCGGTGGCAAAGGGCAGAGAGTCGCTAATTGCCGCCATTACTAGTAAAAAAAAAATATGTCCCTGGATTTCATTTAAAAAATCTGGTCACCTTAACTTAGAACCCCCAAACATTCTACATATTTTTAGAGAATAAAATGGCGGTCATCGCAATACTTTCTGTCGCACCGTATTTGCGCAGCCATCTTACAAGCGCTCTTTTTTTTTAAAAAAAATACACCGTTTTGAATTAAAAAATAAGACAGTTAGCCCAATTTTTTTTTTATATTGTGAAAGATGATGTTACGCCGAGTAAATTTGATGTGGGTGACCTTCGCGCAAATTAAAAACTAGAAAATGTGCACATAAAACCGAGAAATATATATATATAAATGTGTGTATATATATATATATATATATATATATATATATATATATATATATATATAAATATATATATATATATATATATATATATAGTAAAGTGATGGTGAGATTCAATAAATAAATAAATAGCTGGATAAAAACCAGCTAAAATGTGCCAAAAGTGTAGAATGAAATTCTTAAATAAAGCAGCAAAATCTAATGGTAAACACAAATCCCCAAAATAACATAAAAACAATAGTGATTTTGCGCTATTTTTTTCAGGCCATTATTGGGGGGTATATTAGCGCAAAATCACTATAAAAACAATAGTGATTTTGCGCTATTTTTTTCAGGCCATTATTGGGGGGTATATTAGCGCAAAATCACTATTGTTTTTACGCCGAGTAAATTGATACCCAACATGTCAACACTTCAAAATTGCGCCCGGCTCGTGGAATGGCGACAAACTTTTACCCTTAAAAATCTCCAAAGGCGACGTTTTAAAAAAAAAAATTCTACAGGTTGCATGTTACAGAGAGGTGTAGAATTATCGCTCTCACTCTACTGATCGCGGCGATACCTCACATGTGTGGTTGGAACACCGTTTTCATATGCGGGCTCTAAGGGGAGGTACAGAGACAGAAAAAAAAAAACCAATGCACAATCGGGATGCCCGTCCGAACCCCCAACCGCTGTGGGTGATGAGGGAAGGGGAGGGCCCACGATGAGCATGGCAACTCCCAGCACTAGAGAAACCACAGCAACGCCATAGAACACACATGGCCAACACACTAATGAACACCGTATATCATAGATGGAATAAAAAAATGGTACTATGAAATACCTATCCTATATCTTTACCCCCAACGTTGCAGGAAAAAGGAAGGAACATTTCTGACACATGGTACATATATCAGAATTTGCTGTCTGAGTATGCATGCTTCCATCCCTGTATTCATATAAAGGGGTGGGGGGGAGGGGCTTTGGGACTTTAAATGAGGCCTATGACATGTGGGTCAAAGTACCTCCATCCCTAATTACTTCATTTGAAATCCCAACCCTTTTCGTTTGCTCTCTACAATTAGGCATGGAGGTACTTTGACCCACAAGTCCCAAAACCCCTCCCACTTATAGCCAGTGCCGATCCTGACCTCCCTGGGGCCCTAAGCAAAATTCTGCTAAGGGGCCCTCTACCTGACCCGTGATGCCGTGAGCATAGGTCCCCAGAGAGCCTCCCTCCTTACATTAGGGTCCCTAGAGAGCCTCCCCTTACATGAGGGTCCCCAGAGAGCCTCCCGTTAGGTCAGGGCCCCTAGAAAGCCTCCCCTTTCGTCAGGGTCCCCAGAAAGCCCCTCCTTACATCAGGGTCCCCAGAGAGCCCCCCCTTACATCAGGATCCCCAGAAAGCCTTCCTTAAATCCTCACCGCACCAATCATTGCAGCCTCACCGTGTTAATAATTGCCACCTCACTGTGCCCATCATTGCAGCCTTACTGTGCCCATCACTGCCACCTTACCATGTCCATCATTGCCACCTCACTGTGCCAATCATTGCAGCCTTTCCATGCTAATCATTGCAGCCTCACCATGTTAATAAATGCCTCCTCACTGTGCCCATCATTGCCATCTCATCATGCCAATCATTGCAGCCTTACCATGCTTATCATTGCAGCCTTACCATGCTTATCATTGCAGCCTTACCATGCTTATCATTGCAGCCTTACTGTGTCCATCACTGCCACCTTACCATGTTCATCATTGCCACCTCACTGTGCCAATCATTGCAGCCTTTCCATGCTAATCATTGCAGCCTCACCATGTTAATAAATGCCTCCTCACTGTGCCCATCATTGCCATCTCATCATGCCAATCATTGCAGCCTTACCATGCTTATCATTGCAGCCTTACCATGCTTATCATTGCAGCCTTACCATGCTTATCATTGCAGCCTTACTGTGTCCATCACTGCCACCTTACCATGTTCATCATTGCCACCTCACCGTGCCAATCATTGCAGCCTTTCCATGCTAATCATTGCAGCCTCACCATGTTAATAAATGCCCCCTCACTGTGCCAATCATTGCAGCCTTACCATGCTTATCATTGCAGCCTTGCCGTGTTAATAATTGCCACCTCACCATGCCAATCATTGCCGCCTCACCATGCCAATCATTGCAGCCTTACTGTGCCCATCATGATTGCAGCCTAATGGTGCCCATTAGACATGTGCAATTCGTTTCTTTTTTTTTAGTTTTTCGTTTTTTTTTTCGTTATTTTCGTTTGTTCGTTTTCGTACGAATGAAAGAATCATTTGAATCGAATGAATCCGAAAAACAACGAAAATCCGAAAAAAACTAATTAGAAACAACGAATGTACTAATGAAGAAAATCCGAAAAACGAAAACGAACGAAAAAATTTGTACATTCGGAACTTATTTTTTTGTTGAATTGGTAATTTTTCGTGTCCTGGTGCTGCTAAACGTGCTTCGAATGGATTGAACAAAAAAAATCGTACATTCGTAACTTTTTTTTCGATTCGTAACTTTTTTTTTTTTTTTCGATTTGTAATTTTCCGTGTCTCTATTGAACAAAAAAAATTGTACATTCGTAACTTTTTTTTCGATTCGTAACTTTTTTTTTTTTTTTTTTTCGATTTGTCATTTTCCGTGTCTCTATTGAACAAAAAAATTTGTTCATTCGCAACTTTTTTTTTCGATTCGTAACTTTTTTTTTCGATTCGTAAATTATTAAAATGTAATAATAGCATACACATTACATAAAATTATGAATTATGCTCCGATTACGAATCTACGAATGTTACGAATGTACGAATAAATACGAATGCGTCCGAAAATTATACTAACGAAAAAAAAAAAAACGAATCAATGAAAAAATAACTCTTACGAATGTACGAATCGTTACGAATACCAACACCGACGACTTACGAATGTACGAATCGTTACGAATCAACGTAAACGAAAAAAAACGAAACAAAAAAAAAACGTTTTTTTTTCGGAAACAAAAAAAACGAAACGAAAATAAACGAATTTTTTGTTGTGCACATGTCTAGTGCCCATCATTGCAGTCTTACTGTGGCAATCAATGTAGCCTCACCAGTCAGTGCCAGTGGATTACGCACAGCAGGCATCTCCCGCAGTGTCACGGAGCTCAATGTGAAATGTTATGCTGCGCTGTGACAAAAGTCCCGCCCTCCTCCTAGACCAGCTTGTGTGATAGACAGAACACTGCATCTATCACACGAGCTGGTCTAGGAGGAGGGCGGGATCTTTGTCATAGCGCTGGCCGAAGGTTTCAGTCAGCTCTGAGACACAGCGATCTTCCGACTCCCGATGTGTGACAAGAGGAGGAGGGGGGAGGAGGAGATTGGAGCTCGGGAAGCAGAGCCGATCCGCCCTTTGGGGCCCCCCCACAGCGGCGGGGCCCCTCTGCATCTTGCATAGTAAATGTATAGGGCGGATCGGCTCTGCTTATAGCAATAAATTACGATCCTTTCTACACATATTAGCACCCCCAAAAGTATCACAAACAAAGGAAAATTTATTATCAAATACTTACCGTAATTTTCCTTTCCTGATGGACTCCATGGCAGCCTACGTGTGGGTTAACCCCGCCTCCTCTCCAATGCTATAGGACCCCATTCCCATAAAAGAACACTCACCACTCCATACTGTGTTCCGTAACTAGCCTACTCATATGACTCATGGGTGGGAACTCCGTCTGCCATGGAGTCCATCAGAAAGGAAAATTACGGTAAGTATTTGATAATAAATTTTCCTTTTTCCTGACAGACTCCATGGCAGCCTACGTGTGGGAAATAACTAGCCGACCACACGGGTGGGTATGCTTTAAACAGAAAATATTTAATTTGGTCTATCAGCCGATAGAATTTTCAAACCAAAGTTAACAGATGATAACGAAGCAGGTTCAACGCAATAGTGTGACATAAAAGTATTAATAGAAGCCCAAGAAGCTGCCTTGCAGATTGTCTCAGGAGCCACGTGCCGGGCCGCTGCCCATGAAGTAGCCATTCCTCTAGTCGAGTGCGCTGTCACCACCTCAGGAGGAGCCAAGCCCTTAGCCCTATAAGCCTGCTGTATCGTTCTCACAATCCAAGCTGCAAGAGTCCTGGTTGAAGCCTTGTTCCCCTTGTTGCTGCCGGAGTGCAGTATGAAAAGATGATCTGAACGCCTAAAGGTAATGCGAAGGTATTCTCTCAGTGCTTCCCCGACATCCAAAGGATGAATGTCATCAGATCCCGGCGATCTAAAGGTAGGTAGAACAATTTCCTGATTCTGATGGAATACCGAGGTCACCTTGGGATTGGATCCCAACATAGGAATGAGGACCACTCGGTCCGGAAAGAAAGTCAAAAAGGGTTCTTCAAAGCCCAGTGACCCGATTTCTGATACCCTCTTGGCCGAAGTGACTGCCACCAGAAAGGCAACTTTTTCCGAAAAGTCTTTAATGGAAAGCGGGGATGGCCCCGTCATACTCAGCCCAGAAATATAATCCAGGACAAGGGGAAGATCCCACTTAGGGAATCTCGACTTCCTTTGGGGCTTGAGTCTTGAGGCCCCCCTAAAAAATTGACGAATTAACGGATGGATTGCCCAGGAGGTACCGGAGAAGGCTGACAAAGCTGAAACTTGCACCCTGAGAGAGCCTACGGATAAGGGAAGGTCAAGGCCAGTCTGTAGGAAACCGAGGATATCTTGGACTCCTGGATGTTCAAAGGACCTCTCTGTAGATGAACAAAAACTCACGAATTTGGACCAGATCCTGCCATATACCTTGTTCGTACTCGATCTCCTGGAACTCAATAAGGTAGAAATCACACTAGAAGCACATCCGATGGATTCTAGCCTCTTCCTTTCAAGAACCAGACCATCAGTTTCAGTATTGCTGGACATGGGTGCAGTACCGCCCCCTGAGACAGAAGGTCCGTCCTGAGAGGGAGAGATACCGGCTCCCGTATACTCAGTTGAACTAGCAGAGGGAACCAAGGCCTGTTGGGCCAGTAAGGGGCGATCATCACTACCTCCACCGTCTCCATCTGGAGCCTCTGAAGAAATCTGAGAATCAGGGGAAGTGGCGGGAAGGCATAGGCCCTCCTGAATCTCCATTGGTCTGTCAGTGCATCTGTCCCCAGAGCCTGGCTGCAGCGGTTCCGCGTGTAGAACTTTTCTATTTTGAAGTTGCACGGGGAGGCAAAAAGGTCTACCTCTGGATCGACACCCAGCGACAGGATCCACTTGAAGGACTGAATGTGGAGGGACCACTCGTTGTTGTCCAACTGGGTGCGTGATAGGAAGTCCGCTTGCGCGTTCTGCACCCCTGGGAGAAAAACCGCAGAAATATTCACCAAGTTCTTCTGTTCCCATGATAGAATGGGTTCCACTTCCTGGAGAAGGGTAGAGCTCCTGGTGCCCCCTTGTCTCTTCACATAGGAGACCGCTGTGGTGTTGTCTATTCGCAACAGTACCGACTTCCCCCTCAAGATCTGGGAGAAGTGCTGGAGAGCGCACCAGGCTGCTCGGAGTTCCAGAATATTCGATCCTGGGACAGGAAGACTTGTGTCCCACTTGCCCTGTGCAAGGTCCGACCCGCAAAGGGCCCCCCAGCCGGTCCCGCTGGCATCGGTCGTGACCGTTACCCAAGAGATGGGAGCTATCGAGTGACAGTTCAGGAGATTCTTGTGTTGGAGCCACCAGAAGAGACTGTTCCTCATTGTTGATGTTATTCGTATCTTTTGGCTTTTGCTTCCCGACTTCCATTGTTTCAGAAAACCCGACTGGAACGGGCGTAGTCTCCACAAGGCCCACTTGACCATAGGTGTCGTGGAGACCATTGTCCCTATGATTTTGAGACACTGCGAGGCTTTCAGGTACTGTGTATGAAGGGCTTGAGAAACCCTTTCCCGTATGACCGGGATCTTTTCCACCGGTAGCGAGATTGTACTTCGCACGGTGTCGAACTGGGCACCCAAATAAATTAGCCGTTGTGTTGGCACTAGCTGGCTTTTTTCCATGTTTAGGAGCCAACCGAAGCTGGTCAATGTGGACATCACCTGCTCGCGATGAACTAACAGCTGCTCTTTGTCTTGTGACAGAACCAGCAGATCGTCTAGATAATGGTACAGTCTTACCCCTTTCAGCCTGATCAGGGCCACCACTGCCAAGAGCACCTTTGAAAAGACTCGAGGGGAGGTCGTCAACCCGAAGGGGAGGCAGATAAACTGTAGATGGTCTTGATCGACATGAAATCTTAGAAACCTTTGGCAGCCTTCCTCTATTGGAACATGAAAATAAGCGTCCTTTAAGTCGATCGAGACCATCCAATCCCCTGGTTGGATGGCTTGTTGTATAGTTAGAAGAGTCTCCATTTTGAATTTCCCGTATTGTATATACCGATTTAAGTATGTCAGATCTATCACTGGGCGCCATGATCCACTTTTCTTCTGTACTAAGAAGAGGGGAGAGTAGACCCCTTGAAAACGCTCCTCTTCTGGCACCCGGACCACTGCCCCCTGAGCTTTTAATAGCTCCACGTATGAAAATAGAACTTGTCTCTGGTCTTCCGACCGAGGAAGTTGGGTAGACACGAACCTGGGAGGAGGAACGCTGGAGAAGGTCCACCTGTGCCCCGACGAGACCGCCTTGATGACCCAATAATCCGAGATCGAGGCCACCCAGACGTGCCGGAAGAGGGATAGACGGGCCCCCACCCGACCCGCCTGGGCGGGCACGATCTCAGAAGGACTTGGGTGGCTCACGTCCACCAGACGACTGGTTCTTGGCGGACTTGCGAAAGGAACTCTGTCCTCTGTTCCAATTTCTTCTGAAGTCCCTTCCCGGCTTGTAGGAGCGTACATCCCTCGAGCGCTCAGGACTACGCCTCTTGAACTGAGGCTTCTTCCGCCCGAGCAGTCTTCTGTCCTGGGGAAGGAAACCCGACTTACCGCCTGTCGCACGCGTTATGGCATCATCCAACTTGTTACCGAATAACGTAGATCCCTCGAAGGGGATTTTGCACCAGGCTTGTTTGGAAACAGGATCGGCGAGCCAGGGCCGAAGCCACAAAGCGCGCTTAGCCGTGACCGAGGACAGCATAATGCGTGCCAACAGACGAATCAAGTCGATGGAAGCCTCCCCCAGGAAGACTGCTGCGAGTTTTAGTTCTGCTGCTGCTGAACTCCTGGCCAGTTCGGCCGACACGCTATTCAGGAAGGAGTCCACATTTTCAGTCCATGCCTCCATGGCTTTGGACATAGCCGCTAGGGCTAAGACAGGCTTACAGGCCATTCCAGCCAGACCGTAGATCCTTTTGAGGTCCTGGTCGATCTTCCTCTCCAGACCATCCTTAAAGGAAACCGAGTCCTCCATCGGGAGAGTGACATGCTTGGCCAGGCGCATCAACGCTGCATCCACAAGCGGAGCGTTCTCCAGATGCTTCACCTCTTCCATCTTAAAGGGGTACAGCCTGGAAGTCTTGGTAGTCATGGAGGATTTCCTATCCACCCTGCTCCACTCTTCCTCTATCACATCTTTCAATTCTGTGAGTAGAGGGAAGTTTGGCCGCTCCTTACCCAGCTGCTTGAAAAACTTCTTCTGTTTGGCTGGGGGAGTAGACGCTTCTTCCCACTTGAGGGCTTCTTTAATTGCCTTAATCAGTGGCGAGACCATGGCGAAATCAAAGCCCCCGATCTCCTCGTCCGGGAACTCTTCTCCAGAGGACTCACCAGAAGCCTCGTAGGGCTGGGACGTACCCGGATCGTCACGGGGTTCATCAGCCTGGGGACCAGATGCCGTCGTTGATTGGCTCAACGTGTGAGGGACCACCATGTCCTTAAGCGACTGCTGTACAACACGTTTTACCAGGGACTCCATGCGCTGGTTTTCCGTGTCTTTTTCCCCGACCGCCTTGGCAAAACATCTGTCACATAATGACTTGCCATCCGGGACTCGTGTCCTACAGCCCCAGCACGTTCTGTACTTCGGGCGTTCATCATGGCGGTGGGAGCGGTGTCTGGAGGAGGAATGAGAACTTCTCCTCTGATGATGGGACCCATGCAAGGATCCTTGCTTGGATCTGGAAGATTGCTTTTGTTGTGGCCTGGCAAGGTCCCTATCCTGCGAATCCGGTCTGGAAGGGCTGAAGCACAAACAGGGTGGGGGGGGGGAAAACAATGGCATCAAAAAATGCAAACAAGCAATACAGTTGTACCTCAACCCCTCCCTTACCAGCACATACCTAGTGCGTAAGGGCTGGCCACTAAAAGGCGGTGAATTGTCCATAATCTGTGGACGACGGGCGTCACAAAATGAATACTGCAGTCTGTAAGAAAAAAATACCCTAAGCAACAAACCGGCAAAAAAGAACTAGCAAGGACAATGCGTGCCAACACCTCTCTTTTTTTTTTTTTTTAAACATCATACATTAAATATATATATCTATACATGAAAGCATAAGAAGGCATTGCCATTACATTACATTTGGAAGAATAACCACAAAAGAATTCCTCCACAATTTTAAATATATGCATATACCTCAAAGAAAAACCCTTCTCTTTTTTTTTTTTTTTTTCTTTTAACAGCATAAAAAGTAACACGCACTGACCTTGTAGTAGCCAAAAGTTTGTCTTGGGCTGGGGAACGGGCTTGCTGCTTCCAATACCCTGGAAACCCAGATAGGACTGCAGCAGCAGCCCTGAATTTAAATTCCCCGCCCGTGACGTCACCGCTCCTCCACCACGCACCTGCGCCGTGGGAAAAGCCATACTGCGCATGCGCGACCGTCAGACCGCGCACGCGCGAACCAGGCCTCGATTTCGCCAGAGGCTGGTGCGCATGCGCAGACCGCCGAAGCGGCTGGGAACCCGGAAATCGTACGGCGAGCTGGAACGCAGGAGCGCTCCAGCCGCCATCCAGGGGGGGAAGTACACTAGACGCCAGGGAAAACAAATAAAACAAATATTACTGCCATGGAGCCATAAATAACGTTGCAGACCTTGCCAGCCGCCGATGCCATCCGTCCAACGTCCTTGTGCATCCACCAGCATACAGAGGCAAAACCACCCTGTTCTGGGGGAGAAGGACATCCAGCCTCAAAAAAGCTTACTCGCCCGCCCATGGCTGAGCACAGAGCTTTGCACCGCACAGGTATGCTTCTTCAGGAACGAAAAATCCGAAATCCTACCGGACGCGAACGGAATGTGAAGGTCCATAGGAGGAGGACAAAAAAGGAACACAGTATGGAGTGGTGAGTGTTCTTTTATGGTAATGGGGTCCTATAGCATTGGAGAGGAGGCGGGGTTAACCCACACGTAGGCTGCCATGGAGTCTGTCAGGAAAGTTTATTTTTACCTCCACAAAGAGTTTTTTTTTTCCTTGTATAATGTAGGTATAGTTACTCTCAGTGGCGGCTGCTCCATGCGGCGTGTAGGGGCCCCATCCATGCGTCCGCCCCCTAATCTACATGCAGGGAGCTGGGCACGTGGATTCCAATGTTTTTTTTTTTAATTAAAGTGGTATTTCCACCCAAAAAAAAAAATTGCTTAAAATTAAAAAAAAAAAAATAATAATAAAATAATTGGAAAAAAAAATGTATTCACCTCTAAATGCCTGTTGCTAGGGGGTCCCTCATAGTCTGCCTCCTTCAGTGCCCGGGCACTAACATCACTTCCCCACGGCACAGTTAGTCATCTGGGACACGTGACAGGTCCCAGATGACTGCGCTGCGCCCCTCGCGCATGCGCAGTGGCTTCACAGCCAGGTGCCCACAGTAAAAATGCCGGCACCGCCGAGCGGAGCAGGGGAAGGGGGGGGGGGCTTCGATCCCCCACATCGCTGGACCCTGGGACAGGTAAGTGTCCGATTATTAAAAGTCAGCAGCTTCAGTATTTGTAGCTGCTGACTTTTTAAAAAAAAAAAATTTAGGGGGAACCCCACTTTAAGCACATGATTAGAGCCCTAGGCTCTAATTGGCTTCAAAAAAGGTTGGACTCGGGGAGCAGAGCACTGCGCCCCGACCCACCCACTTGTGTGACAATACAGAATTAATGAAATGTTGTGGCCTAACTTTCTAGTTGGGAAAAGAGGAAAAAATAGTATGTACCATCATCCGTATAGTATGAAGAGAAATGTTATTGGAGATCCATAGATGCATCTCGATGGGGTAAGAGTCTGCTCACCATTTACCAATGTATATCCTCTCCTCTTCACGAGAAATAATCAACATTGCTGATCTATATACAGCAATGACTGATCCTAAAACATGAATGTTCTTCCCTAAAAATTCCCCCCTTTCTTTTTTCTTTTGCAGATGTAAAACATATGTATTTCCTGATGAAGCTGTTTAGCGAAACTAGTTGAAATACTTATTGTACATTTGTTTGTTTTAAAATTTGTTCAATGTATAAATGTGTGAAGAACAATAATAAAGTGTTACATTTTATATAATATTGTTTTATGAACATCAGTAACAACACTTAACGTACCGCGATAGTCCGACAGCTCCCTCTTTTTTGGAGAACCTTGGCTGGAGACCAGGTTTCCTCCAATAACATTTCTCTTAATACAGAATTAATGTCCGCTATTGTCTTCCTGCTTCTCCTCCCAGCCAATCAGAAAGCGGGAGGAGCATGATTGGCCGAAAAGGAGAAGCAGGGGTCGGGAGGATGCGCAGGGGAGATCTGGAAGATGGCCGCTGTCATCTGCTCGTCATCTACATCTGCCCAGGCCAAGAGCCCCACTCGTGAGTACCACCCACCGGAGGGGGTGGTCTGTTTGCCACAGCCACTGGGGGGGAGGGGGTCGAGGGGTCTGTATGCTGCCCCCCCCCCCTAGATGTAGCACCAACCACCACTGATACAGGATATATATATATGTATATATATAATATATATATATATATATATATATATATAAATATATATATATATACTGTATATACTACCAGTTCAAAAGTTTTAAGACAGCCCCACTTCATCAGTTTTTATAGAAATGTACGAAGCTTAATTCACAGTGTACTCTGAAAGTAAAGCCTGTGACAAATAAACAGTTGGAAATAAAAAATAAATCATTGATTTGTTTTTGTTTTTTTAACATTTATAACATTTTATATTTTTTGACTTATCAAAGTAGCCACCTTTCGCAGGTATATAAGAGCTGAACACACGTGTGGCGCTCTTTCTAGAAACGGAAATCAAATATTGTTCGGAAAGTTCTTCCCGACGCTATTACAGAAGTTTCAACACATGGAGGTTTTTTTTTGCTTTTTACCCTTCTGTCAGTTCATCCCAAAACAGCCAAAGACTGTGCTGGCCATTCCATGACTTGAAGCCTACCGTCTTGTACACAATGATCAGCAATACCTTTATGACCACCCACCTAATATTGAGCAGGTCCCCCTTTTTGCCACCAAAACAGCCCTGACAAATTGAGGCATGGACTCCACTAGACCTCTGGAGGTATTCTGTGGTATCTGCAGGGCCGTCTTTAACCACTTCAATACCGGCGTATAGTCATATGACGCCCACAAGGTGGATCTCCCATCCTGGGTGGGCGTCATATGACGTCCTTGCATCCCCGGCCGCCTGGGGGGCGCGCGCGCGCCCGCGGCATCGCTCGGACCCGGTGCGAGTGCCCGGCGGCCGCGATGTCCGCCGGGCACCCGCGATTGCCCGTTAAAACAACGGGACCGTGCGGGACCGTGGAGCTGTGTGTGTAAACACACAGCTCCACGTCCTGTCAGTGGCGAGGAGACCGATCATGTGATCCCAGTATGGAGGATCACTGATCGGTCTCCTCCCCTTGTGAGTCCCCTCCCCCCACAGTTAGAATCACTTCTATAGGGGACACATTAACCCCTGCAGCGCCCCCTAGTGTTAACCCCCTCCCTGCCAGTCACATTTACTCAGTAATCAATGACATTTTATAGCAACGATCGCTGTGTGAATGTGAATGGTTCCAAAAATGTGTCAAAAGTGTCCGAAGTGTCCGCCGCAATGTCGCAGTCACGAAAAAAAAATCGCAGATCGCCACCATTACTAGTAAAAAAAATTAAAAAAAATTCAATAAATCTATCCCCTATTTTGTAGAGGCTATAACTTTTGCGAAAACCGATCAATATACGCTTATTGCGATTTTTTTTACCAAAAATATGTAGAAGAATACGTATCGGCCTAAACTGAGGAAAAAAATAGTTTTTTTTTTAAAAGAATGGGATATTTATTATAGCAAAAGTAAAAAATATTGTATTTTTTTTCAAAATTGTCGATATTCTTTTGTTTATAGCGCAAAAATAAAAAACCGCAGAGGTGATCAAATACCACCAAAAGAAAGCTCTATTTGTGGAAAAAAAAGGACGTCAATTTTGTTTGGGTGTAACGTCGCACGATCGTGCAATTGTTAGTTAAAGTGACGCAGTGCCGAAATCGCAAAAAAGTGCTCTGGTAAGGAAGGGTGAAAAATGGCCCGGTGCTGAAGCGGTTAATATTGATTGGACCCTGGGCAAAACTTTACCCCCCCCCCCCCATGCAGTTTTGCTCTCCACCTGCTCTGAGACATACAATAAATAGCAGCTAGACTCAAAATCAGTCCATCAGCTATGGAGATTGGTTGCCAGAGGTTACAGTGTATCATTACCGCTCACTGACTGGTTACTAGAGGTTACAGCACACATTACGGCTCACTGATTAGTTACTAGAGGTTACAGTGTGTCATTACCGCTCACTGACTGGTTACTAGAGGTTACAGCACACATTACGGCTCACTGATTAGTTACTAGAGGTTACAGCACATGATTTCTGCTTGTGGATTGGTTGCTAGAGATTACTGTGGATATGACCTTAGGGGGGCATGATATACATATGAAAAACACGGGGTCTGCCGGTGAGACATCTGTACACAACAATAGGGCAAAGCTGCGCAGCATTAGTAGCAGCACTTCACACTGAGATATTGGGTCTGGGACACAGTACAGGACTAAAACCTCAAGGGACGAGGGAATTTAAACCAGGATAGTTGGCAAGTATGAGGCAGCTGCTTTGGGCCCCCCAACAATGACAGGGCCCAGGGCAGCTGCCCCATTTTGCCCTGCCTTAAAAACAGTCCTGGGTATCTGGCACCAAGCTGTCCGTAGCAGATGCTTTATGTCCTGTAAGTTTCAAAGCAGGGCCTCCATGGATCGGACTTGTATTTCCAGCACGTCCCATAGATGCTCGATATATTAATATCTGGAGAATTTTGAGACCAAACCAACACCTCAAAATCGTTGTGTTCCTCAAACCATTATTGAACCATTTTTGCAGTGTGGCAGGGCACATTATCCTGCTAAAGGAGGCCACTGCAATCTGGGAATACCATTTCCATGAAGGGGTGTGTTTGGTCAGCAATAATATTAGATAGGTGGTAAGCATCAAAATAACATCCACAGGAATGGCAGGACCCAAGGTTTCCCAGTAGAACATTGCCCAAAGCATCACACTGCCGGCTTGCCTTCTTGCCATACCGCATTCTGTTCTGTTCTTTTGCCCAGGAAAGTGTGGCACACACCCCCGCCATCCACATCATGTAAAAGAAAACATGATTCAAGAAACCAGGCCACCATGAAGCATAATTCCTCCCATTAACACCAATGCCAGGGCACTATTCCTTCTACTGACACCAACAATGAGGCTTAACTCCTCCTATTAACACCAGCGATGGGACACTATTCCTTTAACTAATATCAGTGATGGGACACTACTCCTCCTTCTACTGACCACAGGTGCTATTTAAATTTCTTACTCCCAAGGCAGAGGCATTTTTGCTTCCACTAGGCCTGGGGCATTATCTACTACCACATGCCCCAGTAACCCCCACCCCCCTAAACTCAGAAGCACAATAAATGAGCCCTTTTTTTAGAAAGTTTAGAGACCCCTGGTAAAGACTACGACAACCCAGGAAGGCAGGAGTGGAAGGAATGGGGAATGAATAGGATGGAAAAGTAGAGAAGGAGGAGAGTTGGAGAAGAGGGGAAGAGGGAAAAAGAAAGAGGAAGAGGGGAGATAAAGATAGGAAGAGGGAGGGTAAGAGGGAAAGAAAAGGAAGAGGGGAAGAGAGAAAGGAAGAGGGAGATGGGGAGGAAGAGGAAAAGGAAGGAGGGGGACAGGAGTGGAAGGGGGAATGGATAGGATGGAATTGTAGAGGAGAATAGGAGAAGAAGGAGGAGAGGTGGAGAAGGGTGGAGACGAGGGGGAAAAAAAAAGAGGAAGAGGGGGAGAGGAAGATGTAGAGGAAGAGGAGAGAAATAAGAGAAGTTAATTGGAGGGGGAGAAGAGGAGGGATAGAGGAGAGGATGACGGAAAACTAGAGGGGAGAGGGGGCAGGAGTGGAAGGGGGAATGGATAGGATGGAAGAGTAGAGGAGGTTAGGAGAAGGAAGAGAGGTGGAGAAGAGGAAGAGGGGGAAAAAGGAAGAGGAAGAGAGGGAGGGGGAAGAGGAAAAGAAAAAGAAGAGGGGAAGACAGAGAGGAAGAGAAAGAGGTAGAGGAAAATGGAAAATATTTGGAAGGGGAGAAGCGGAGAGATAGAGGGGAAGAGGGGGAAAAAGAAGAGGAAGAGAGGGAGGGGAAGATGAAAAGAAGAGGAAGAGGGGAAGAGGGAAAGGAAGAGGAATATGGAGAGGAAGAGGTAGAGGAAAAGGGGAAATATTTGGAGTGGAAGAAGCGGAGAGATAGAGGAGAGGAAGACAGAAGTCTAGAGGGGAGAGGGGGCAGGGGTGGAAGGGGGAATGGATAGGATGGAAGAGTAGAGGAGGTTAGGAGATGGAGGAGAGGTGGAGAAGAGGAAATGGGGAAGAGGAAGAGGGGGAAAAGGAAGAGGAAGAGAGGGAGGGGAAGAGGAAAAGAAAAGGAAGAGGGGAAGAGAGAAAGGAAGAGGAAAATGGAAAATATTTGAAAGGGGAGAAGCGGAGAGATAGAGGGGAAGAGGGGGAAAAAGAAGAGGAAGAGAGGGAGGGGGATATGAAAAGAAGGGGAAGAGGGAAAGGAAGAGGAATATGGAGAGGAAGAGGTAGAGGAAAAGGGAAAATATTTGGAGTGGAAGAAGCGGAGAGATAGAGTAGAGGAAGACAGAAGTCTAGAAGGGAGAGGGGGCAGGAGTGGAAGGGGGAATGGATAGGATGGAAGAGTAGAGGAGGTTAGGAGATGGAGGAGAGGTGGAGAAGAGGAAGAGGGGAAAAAGGGAGAGAGAGAGGAAGAGAGGTAGAGGAAGAGGAGAGGATGAAGAAGGGAAGAGGAAAGGATGGAGGAGAGAATGAAAGACAGGGATATTTTAAGTGAACGTAGCAGAGATTTGGACAATACAAATTGAACATTTGATTAGAAGTGAAGGATAGACATAGATATAAAAGCACTCACAGCTTTCCCTGGATCTGTTCCAGAGAATGAATTGTTCATTAACCTCCATGCCCTTTGGTTCCCCCCCCCCACCCTTCAATGATTTTCAGCGCTCTTCCATACAGCAGTGTCTTTCCCGCCCAGTGAAAGGAGGTTTCATGAACAGTGAAGACGGTAAAACTCTTCATTGATTTATGTCCGATGTTTATTTTCAGTTTCAGTATTTATAACGGCCGTGGTAATTAGTGATGATTATTATTTTAGCATTTATTTTTGTTAACACTTTGGCTGTTTTTTTCTGTTTGCGAGTTTATCCAAAAATAGGATACTTAGTACATAAATATGATATGCGAAGATAGATAATCCCATAAAATGTGTTTTCGGACTGGTTGATACTTTGTACCTTGACCACCACACAAACAATGAACAATAATTTAATAATAATATTCTTTCTCTTGCAGCCTGCAGTGATTTAGAGGCGGGGGACCTCCCGGACCTGCACGTAGTGGAGGGGCTTATGAACCAGCACATTACATTACCATGCTCCTTCATCATCCCAGACAATTGCAAAGGCCAAGACATTCACGTTATTTGGTACAAAAACTTTACTGACAAATTGCTGGACTGCCTGGTGAGGGATGGAACGTCTCCGGAGTGCCAGAAATCTACAGACTCATCCAGAATTCAGCTCTCCTGGAGATCCCTGGGAAACGCCGACTTGGACATTTACAGATTCCAGGAATCAGACGAAGGACCGTACCAATGCTGGGTTATCTTCGATGAGGCATATCAAAGACAGGACACCTTGCTGCGATTTCATAGTAAGACCCGATTGTGCTGTTCAGAGGACAACACCATACAAAAATCATCCCCCATTATGGGTTGGGTGGATCCAAATGTCACTCTTTATGGGGTCTTCAGAACCCTTGTAAGGAACATCACTTCTGGGTCAGCCTCTCAGTGTCCCCCGGCTGGCTTAGCCAGGAAGGGATGTTTTGCAATGCGATCTCCATAGCAAAACATTCAGCAAGGGGAGACATACAGGATGACCTAAACATCATCATAGCAGACTTGTTGTCCCCTATGTGATGAACAAAAAAACTTAAAGTAAAAAAATATTTTTTTTTTGTTTTGCAAAAAAATTAAGTCACACCCAAGCACATAACCCCCCCCCCCCCAATTTTTTGAGACCTCCACATATCCACCCATACAAACGTAAATGCATGCTTCGGGGGCGCACACAGTATATTTTTTTTTTTTTTACAAACGGGGAGGCAGCATAGGTAATAGGAGGGGACATTTTTAATCCTAGTTGGTGTTAGTTTTGGATTCTACTTTATCCACCTGCCGACCAGCTGCGGTCGTTATATGGCGTCAGGTTGGCACGTTCCCGCTAGACATGTGCACAAAAAAAACATTTGTTTATTGTTCGGTGTTCGTATTCGTAAGATTCGTAAATTCGTAAGTCGTCGGTGTTCATATTCATAACGATTCGTAAATTCGTAAGTCGTCGGTGTTCGTATTCGTAACGATTCGTAAATTCGTAAGTCGTCGGTGTTCATATTCGTAACGATTCGTAAATTCGTAAGTCGCCGGTGTTCGTATTCGTAACGATTCGTAAATCGTCGGTGTTCGTATTCGTAACGATTCGTAAATTCGTAAGTCGTCGGTGTTCGTATTCGTAACGATTCGTAAATTCGTAAATCGTCGGTGTTCGTATTCGTAACGATTCGTAAATTCATAAGTCGTCGGTGTTCATATTCGTAACGATTCGTAAATTCGTAAATCGTCGGTGTTCGTATTCGTAACGATTCGTAAATTCGTAAGTCGTCGGTGTTCGTATTCGTAACGATTCGTAAATTCGTACGTCGTCGGTGTTCGTATTCGTAACGATTCGTAAATTCGTAAGTCGTCGGTGTTCGTATTCGTAACGATTCGTAAATTCGTAAATCGTCGGTGTTCGTATTCGTAACGATTCGTAAATTCGTAAATCGTCGGTGTTCGTATTCGTAACGATTCATAAATTCGGAGGTCGTCGGTGTTCGTATTCGTAACGATTCGTAAATTCGTAAGTCGTCGGTGTTCGTATTCGTAACGATTCGTAAATTCGTAAGTCGTCGGTGTTCGTATTCGTAACGATTCGTAAATCGTCGGTATTCGTACCGATTCGTAAATTCCTAAGTCGTCGGTGTTCGTATTCGTAACGATTCGTAAATTCGTAAGTCGTCGGTGTTCGTATTCGTAACGATTCGTATTTTCGAAAGAGTTATTTTTTCGTTGATCCGTTTGTTTAATTTCATTTATTGGAAATTCGGACGCATTCGTATTTATTCGTACATTCGTAATCGGAGCATAATTCATAATTTTATGTAGTGTGTATGCTATTATTACATTTTAAGAGACACGGAAAATTACGAATCGAAAAAAAAAAAGTTACGAATGTACGAATTTTTTCGTTCAATCCATTCGAAGCACGTTAAGCAGCGCCATTGTAAGAGACACGGAAAATTACGAATCGAAAAAAAAAAAACAGTTAGGAATGTACGAATTTTTTCGTTCAATCTATTCGAGGCACGTTAAGCAGCGCCATTGTAAGAGACACGGAAAATTACCAATTCAACAACAAAAAAAAAAAGTTACGAATGTACGAAGTTTTTCGTTCATTTTGATTTTTCGTTGTTCCCGTTTTCGTTTTTCAGATTTTCTTCTTTCGTAGATTCGTTGTTTCTAATTATTTTTTTTCGGATTTTCGTTGTTTTCGGATTTGTTCAATTCGAACGATTCGTTAAAATTTTTACTGAATCGTTCGTTCATTCGTACGATAACGAATGAACGAAAAAAATAACGAAAAAAAAAAACGAAACGAATTGCACATGTCTAGTTCCCGCAAATCGCTGGAGGTGTATGTTGGCTCCTTTGGAGCCATAGCAGGCACGCACGCACCCGCTGTACGGCGGGGGACCCGATGTGCATGGCCGGTGGCCGCCATGTCCGCCGGCCACCCGCGATCGCAGGAATGAGAGCCAGAACGCGGATCTGTCAATGTAAACGGACATATCCCTGTTCTGACAGGGGAGTTAGAGAGAGATCTGCTGTTCCTAGGGATTAGGAACAGCGATCTCTCTCCTCCTCCAGTCAGCCCAGCCCTCATACAGTTAGAAACACTTCCCTAGGGAACACACTTAACCCCTTGATCGCCCCCCTAGTGTTAACCCCTTCCCTGCCAGTGACATTTATACAGTGATCAGTGGCTATTTTTAGCACCGATCGCTGTATAAATGTCACTGGTCCCAAAAACGTGTCCGATTTGTCCGCTGCAATGTTGCAGTCCCGCTAAAAATCGCAGACCACCGCCATTACTAGTAAAAAATAAATAAATAATAAAATGCCATAAATATATCCCCTGTTTTGTAGACGCTGTAACTTTTGCGCAAACCAATCAATAAACACTTATGCCGCGTACACACGGTCGGACTTGCCAACGGGTTAACCTCCGTCGGCATTTCCCAACCGAAAAATTTAGAACATGTTCTCTATCTAAGTCCGTTGGAAATTCTGACAAAATAAGTCCGATGGGGCAAACACACGGTTGGACTCTCCGACCAGGAGCTCCCATCAGACTCTTTCTGTCGAAAATTCCGACCGCGTGTACGCGGCATTATTGCTATTTTTTTTACCAAAAATATGTAGAAGAATACATATCAGCCTAAACTGATGAAGACATTTGGGTTTTTTTTACATTTGGGGGATATTTATTATAGCAAAAAGTAAAAAAAAATATATTTTTTTTCAAAATTTACACTCTTTTTGTTTATAGCGCAAAAAATAAAAACCGCAGAGGTGATCAAATACCACAAAAGAAAGCTCTATTTGTGGGGAAAAAAGGGTATACATTTTGTTTGGGTGCAATGTCGCACGACCGCGCAATTGTCAGTTAACCACTTTCAGACCGGACCAATTTGCAGCCAAAGGACCAGACCCCTTTTTGCGATTCGGCACTGTGTCACTTTAACTGACAATTGCGCGGTCGTGCGACGTGGCTCCCAAACAAAATTGACGTCCTTTTTTTCCCACAAATATAGCTTTCTTTTGGTGGTATTTGATAGCCCCTGCGTTTTTTATTTTTTGCGCTATAAACAAAAAAGAGCGACAATTTTGAAAAAAAACGCATTATTTTTTATTTTTTGCTATAATAAATATCCCCCAAAAATATATAAAAAAACTTTTTTTTTCCTCAGTTTAGGCCGATACGTATTCTTCTACATATTTTTGGTAAAAAAAAAATCGCAATAAGCGATTATTGATCGGTTTGCGCAGAAGTTATAGCGTTTACAAGATAGGGGATAGTTTTATAGCATTTTTATTAATAATTTTTTTTTTTTATTAGTAATGGCGGAGATCTGCGTTTTTTTTTGTGACTGCGACATTATGGCGGACACATCGGACATTTTTGACACATTTTTGGGACCATTGTCATTTATACAGCAATTAATGCTATTTAAATGCATTGATTCCTGTAAAAATGACACTGGCAGTTTAGGGGTTAACCACAAGGGGGCAGTGTAGGGGTTAAGTAGGCCTAGGGGTGTGTTTCTTACTGTGGGGGGGCGTGGCTGTCAGCTAGTGAATGCTGATCTCTGCTCCAATCACAGGGAGCAGAGATCGGCGTCACTAGTTTCTAGGCAGAACGGGGAGATGCTGTTTATCTTGGCATCTCCCCGTTCAGCCTTCCCGTGAGACAATCGTGGGGGTCCCCGCGGCGATCGAGTCCGCGGGGCCCGCGACCGGACTCATGGGGGTCCCGACCGGCGCCGGCAAATGGTTAAAAATGACACGGCGCCGTATCGCAAAAAATGTCCTGGTCTATAAGTTGTTAGAGAGGAGGTCCGCCCCCAAAAAAATTAAAAGGCAGCAGCTACACATATACTGCAGCTGCTGGCTTTTAATAATAGGACACTTACCTGTCCTGGAGTCCAGCGATGTCGGCACCGCAGCTGATGTTTCCATCAGCTGTCGGGTGCCGCCGCCACCATTGCCGGTAAGGGAACCCTGGCAGTGTAGCCCTACGGCTTCATGCCAGAAACCCTACTGTGCATGCACGAGGCCCCGCTCCTCTCTCCTCCTGGCCAGGTGACAGGGGGAGGAGGAGGAAGCCCCGCGGTGGCGCCATGGGTCACGGCGCATACTCCCGGAAGTGGGAGTCAAAGACAGGTGTCCTGTCCCCCCCCTCGAAAGGGGCCAATTATGGCACCGGAGGGGGAGAGGAGACAAATGAGCGGAAGTTCCACTTGTGGGTGGAACTCCGCTTTGATTTGGCCATAGATGGGTCCACAAATGAGGTGGATGAAGGACTCTCCCCTCCTGAGACATTATGTTCTACCAGCTGGACTCTCCATTGTCAGAATACACTGATCAGTGGCGGCAGCCAATCGGCAAAAGTTTTCCAACATAACCATTCCCAAAAAGTTGATCTAACAATCGCTCACGCATGGACTGATATTCAGCCAGTCCCTGCTGAACCTGCCAAATTTAAACTCATCAATGGCCAGCTTTACACCCTTGTCAAGATTACTCTCAGGGAACCAGCTCCGCCCCCAATTATCTGGCATGCATTGGGAAGACTGTGGTTTGGCAACGCATGTATAGAGCCGAACAGGAGCTCAAAAATCTTATAAAGTGCAGTGCCAGCCTATAAAGCCATAGGGTGCGGGGTTCAGAACCAAGGACTGATGCTAAAACTGCTTCTGGATAGGGATTAGACATGTGCAATTCGTTTTGTTTTTTTTCGTTATTTTCGTTCGTTTTCGTACGCATCGTTCGAATCCGAATAACGAATCGTTTAAATCGTACGAATCCGAAAAACAACGAAAATCCGAAAAAAACTAATTAGAAACAACGAATGTACTACCCTGTTTCCCCGAAAATAAGACCTAGCGTGATTGTTGGTGATGGCTGCAATATAAGCCCTACCCCCCAAATAAGCCCTACCCTGTTTCCCCGAAAATAAGCCCAACCATGAAAATAAGACCTACAAGGACTTTAACTAGGGCTTATTTGGGGGGTAGGGCTTATATTGCAGCCATCACCAACAGTCACGCTAGGTCTTGTTTTCGGGGAAACAGGGTAATGAAGAAAATCCGAAAAACGAAAACGAACGAAAAAATTCGCACATTCGTAACTTTTTTTTTTGTTGAATTGGTAATTTTCCGTGTCCCTTACAATGGCGCTGCTAAACGTGCTTCGAATGGATTGAACAAAAAAATTCGTACATTCGTAACTTTTTTTTCGATTCGTAACTTTTTTTTTTTTCGATTCGTAACTTTTTTTTTTTTTCTTTTTCGATTTGTAATTTTCCGTGTCTCTATTGAACAAATAAATTCGTACATTCGTAACTTTTTTTTCGATTCGTAACTTTTTTTTTTTCGATTCGTAACTTTTTTTTCGATTCGTAAATTATTAAAATGTAATAATAGCATACACATTACATAAAATTATGAATTATGCTCCGATTACGAATCTACGAATGTTACGAATGTACGAATAAATACGAATGCGTCCGAAAATTAAACTAACGAAAAAAAACGAATCAACGAAAAAATAACTCTTACGAATGTACGAATACGAACACCGACGACTTACGAATTTACGAATCGTTACGAATCCGAACACCGACGACTTACGAATGTACGAATCGTTACGAATCAACGGAAACGAAAAAAACGAAACGAAAATATTTTTTTTTCGGAAACGCATTTTTTTGTTGTTTTTTCGGAAATTTTTTTTTTCGGAAACGCATTTTTTTGTTGTGCACATGTCTAATAGGGATGAGCGGAACATGATTTCCATAGACTTCTAACAACTTGTCTTCTGTGTGATTGTTATTTACTATATCGTTTAATACATACTATATATATATATATATTTTTCTTTTTTTTATTTAAATACCACATTTCTTTTCTGTAGGTGACATCACTGGCAGACAGGATGCATCTCTTTTTCGGGGATTTGCTGGCTGGTATTCAGTATTGGTGGTGTCTACATGGAATGTTCTTCTACTCAGTGGATGGCTTTTTGCCCTTTTCCTTGGCTGGATCCTTTTATCTCAGAGACGCCACAACCAGAGAACGAGGAAATCTATTAACATCTAACTGAACCCAACTGAGATCTATGCAGATAGGTGTTGCACTTACCAGACAATGCCCTCAAACCCCCGGACAATGTGGAAGAACCTACAACGCTTTGGGTTGTTTTTGCACATTAGTCACCCTCAACTAAGAACATATCTTTCGTTTTGATCTATACTTATACATTTTGAATGTGAAACTTCAGAAATCCATCTCAGTATGCATTGCTGGGTACACAGATTGGGTGCCCCGTACCACCTTCCTGTCTGCAAAAGAGGGAACGGCAGCGAAGGGACATCTAATATGTGCCGTTTCATCAGACCTAAATAATGATCCTGTCTAACTGGACAAATATACCCAGAACCAGGGGAGGACTGACCATTCGGTCACTCGGGCACTTCCCGAGGGCCCCCGGGCCACTAGGGGGCCCCCATCAGGGTTGCTAGCCTCAGTAAAACCAGGGACAGTATGTAAAAATCTGTGTTTTTTTTTTAATCTGTTTCTGAAATGTCCCTTACCGACATCCTTTTGGTCTAAAAATCCAGAGATTATAGCTGCCCCACCTCTCCGGTACCTTCTCAGCCAATAGAAACATGTCTGTGTATACTGTGTGTACATCACTGTGTATACTGTGTGATTGTATACTGTGTGTGTGTGTAAACTGTGTGGCCCCATAATCTCCTATTGCCCGGGGGCCCCATGAGTTGTCAGTCCGCCCCTGCTCCAGAACCCCTTGCACTATGAATGACTTTGGTGGTTCTGAGCTTGAATCTTCTCATACGTATTTCTTCTTCTTCTTCTGGAATTTCTACCCCAAGAATTGAACACTTGGTTACAACTCGGGGAATGTTCTCTAACCTGAAATGTACACAGCATGGACCATTCAGGAAGATCTGAAGTCTTTTGGAATCCCGAGGACAATGTTTATATGTTTTATCTTGGTTATAGTTGACTTTGAATTTTTGAAAATATAAACAATTTGAATTGTCTGTTGGAATGAACTTTGTTGGCTGTGATTGGGCAGTGCAGCATGTGACCCAGCCTCTATATATAGTACACACACAGCACACAGCGTCATTCTGCTATAGACAGGTTCCTGTGCTGCTGAGAGAGAGGATTTTAGGAGTTAGTGTGCTAAAGTCAGTCAGTCAGTCCACATTCCTTGAATTTTCTTCTAATTAGTTAGATCAGTGAGCGATCTACATAGCTAGAGTAGAGTAGGGAGTTTCTTTATTAAGCAAAAGAAAGAGGCAGAGAGAATTATTGAAGAGATTCCTAAATCAATTGTTTCCTGGCTGGGGTGCAGTGCACAGTCTTTTAACAGTGCCATGAGGCCAGTGCCAGACAAAATATAAACGTTTTACCTGCTGCATATAGTAAGAGATACACCATAGTCTGTGTGTATTCTGCTATTGGAAAAACATTGCATAAAAATTAAATTTTGCTTTTTTTTTTTTTTCCCAATAGCATTTTCTGCGTGTTCATACATACTCGCTGTAGACACTATCTGTGTATTCTGATATTGGAAAAACATTGCAAAAAAATTTAATTTTGCAGTGTTTTTTTTTTCCCAATAGCATTTTCTGCGTGTTCACACACGCTTTAGACACTGTAAGTGTATTCTGCTATAGACAAAAACACCCATTTAGGGCGAGATCATAAATTTTGAAAATATGAGATCATCAAAAAGGGGACGTGGCCTGGGTCGTGGTGCTGCTGGTGGCGCTCCTGTTGTAGGGAGATGACGTGGTCGATCTGTGCCAGCTACACGCACTAGTGAAACACCTTCCTCAGGTGCGAGTAGGCGACAGAGCCTGCAGCAGTATTTTGGCGCACCTAATGAGGCTGTACGAATGTTGAGGCCAGGACAAGTACAGGCAATAGTAGATTGGGTTGCTGCTGACAGTGCCTCCGGTTCCTTCACATTGTCTCCCACCCAGTCTCCTGATGAAAGTTCAGAGTTGGCACATGCAGCCGATGTCCATCAGTCTTTCACCTCACCCCCTTGCAAATCAGCCAATCAGTCTGAGCCCCAAATCATGCAGCAGTCTCTTCTGCTTTTTGATGACTCTGTTAGCAGGGTTTCCCAGGGCCATCCACTTAGCCCTCCCCCAGAAGTGGAAGAGATTGTGTGCACCGATGCCCAACCACTTATGTTTCATGATGAGTACATGGGAGGACCATCGCAGCACGTCTCGGATGATGACGAAACACAGGTGCCAACTGCTGCTGCTTTCGCCATTGTGCAGACCGACAAGGAGGGCAGGGGTGAATTTTGGGTGGAAGATGATGTGGAGGACGATGAGGTCCTTGACCCCACATGGAATCAACGTCATGCAGGTGACCAGTGTAGTTCAGAGGAAGAGGCGGTGGTCGCACAGAGCCACCAGCACAGCAGAAGAGGGAGCAGGGTGCAAAAGCGGAGCGTCCGTCCCCTAGACAGTACGTCTGCTACTGCCCAACGCAGCAAGGGACTGAGCACACCAAAGCCAGGTTCAAGGAGTTCCCTAGCGTGGCAGTTCTTCAGACAATGTGCTGATGACAAGACACGAGTGGTTTGCACGCTGTGCAATCAGAGCTTGAAGCGAGGCATAAACGTTCTCAACCTGAGCACAACCTGCATGACCAGGCATCTAAGTGCAAAGCACGAGATGCAGTGGAGTAGACACCGCAAAAACCAAGAAAGGTCTCTGGCTCCTCCTGCTTCCTCTTCTGCTGCAGTCTCGGCCTCTTCATCCACCTCTGTAGTGACAATGGCACCTGCCAACCCGCAAACAGAGGATCTGCCAGCAACACTACCACCTGGGTCACCAACCATCTCCACAATGTCCCATGGAAGCGTTCAGCTCTCTATTTCCCAAACACTGGAGCCGAAGAGGAAGTACCCCCCTAGCCACCCGCGATCCCTGGCCCTGAATGCCAGCATTTCAAAATTCCTCGCCTTTGAATTGCTGTCATTCCGTCTGGTGGAGACGCAGAGTTTTCAAAGGCTGATGTCATTGGCTGTCCCACAGTACGTCGTGCCCAGCCGCCACTACTTTTCCAGATGAGCTATCCCTTCCCTGCACAACCAAGTGGGGGACAAAATCAGGTGTGCACTGCGCAACGCCATCTGTGGCAAGGTCCACCTAACTACAGATGCGTGGACCAGTAAGCACGGTCAGGGACGTTATATCTCCCTAACAGCACACTGGGTAAATGTAGTGGCGGCTGGGCCTGAGGCGGATAGCAGTTTGGCGCATGTCCTTCCACCACCGAGGATTGCGGGGCACTTCAGTTTGCCTCCTGTTGCTAACTCCTCCTACTCCGCCTCCTCATCCTCTACCGCCTCCTCATCCGGTCAGCGTAACACCTTCACCACCAACTTCAGCACAGCCAGGGCTAAACGACAGCAGGAAGTTTTGAAACTTTCCTGTTTGGGGGAAAAACCCCACACCGCGCAGGAGTTGTGGAGGGACATGGAACAACAGACCGATGAGTGGTTGGTGGCAGTGAGCCTTAAGCCCGGCCTCTTGGTGTGCGATAATGGGCAAAATCTCGTAGCAGCTCTGGGCCTTGCCGGTTTGACACACATCCCTTGCCTGGCGCATGTGCCGAACTTGGTGGTCCAGAGGTTCCTGAAGAATTACCCAGATATGCCAGAGCTGCTGCAGAAAGTGCGGGCCGTCTGTGCGCACTTTTGGCGTTCTCACCCTGCTGCTGCTCGCCTGTCAGCGCTGCAGCGTAACTTCAGCCTTCCCGCTCACCGTCTCATATGTGACGTGCCCACAAGGTGGAACTCCACCTTGCACATGCTTGCCAGACTGTGCGAGCAGCAGCAGGCGATAGTGGAGTTTCAGCTGCAGCACGCACGCGTGAGTCGCTCTGCGGAACAGCACCACTTCACCGCCAATAACTGGGCCTCCATGCGAGACCTGTGTGCCTTGTTGCTCTGTTTCGAGTACTCCACCAACATGGCCAGTGCCGATGACGCCGTTCTCAGCGTTACTATCCCAGTTCTATGCCTCCTTGAAAAAACTCTTCAGGCGATCAGTGAAGAGGATGTGGATCCCCGTTACAACGACAACGTGCCATCCTTAATTACCTCACTGGAGCGTGATTGTAAGATGCGCGAGTACAAGCGCACGCTGGTAGACGCGCTGCTCGTGGCATTCCCACTTAGAAGCGGGGGTACGGTGGAAGCACAAGGCGAAGGCAGAGGAGGAGGAAGAGGTCGCCAATGCAGCCGTGGCACCGGCAGCACCTTGCAAGGCAGGGTTAGCATAGGCGGAATGTGGAAAAGCTTTGTCAGCACGCCACAACAACCAGCACCACCAGCTGAGATGGAACGTCTTAGCAGGATGCATCATTTCACTAACATGGTGGAGCAGTATGTGTGCACACGTGTACACGTACTGCATGACGGGTCTGCCCCCTTCAACTTCTGGGTCTCAAAATTGGTCACATGGCCTGAGCTTGCCCTTTACGCCTTGGAGGTGCTGGCCTGCCCTGCCGCCAGTGTATTATCTGAACGTGTATTTAGCACGGCAGGGGGCGTTATCACAGACAAGCGCAGCCGCCTGTCCAGAGCCAATGTGGACAAGCTCACGTTCATTAAAATGAACCAGGCATGGATCCCACGGGACTTGGCCGTACCTTGTGCAGAATAGACACATATACCGGTGTTCTGACGAAAACTGTCTTGCTATCGGATAGTGTCCGGCCATTTACTGCGCAGGTGCAGTGCTTGCGCAGTACGGAGGACAAGGAGATTCACAAAATCTCCAAAGATGAACGTCGCCTGCGCAGTGAGTGCAGGTTCAAGCCCGACCATCCAAGTGGACATACGGTAGCACATAGTAACAGGGCCCCTCACGGGCTCGCTTGGCTAGGCTTCAACCTCGGATGATGTGGCTTGAACCTGGAGTCACCGCGCATCGTCTTCGGAGAGTTTCAAAATCCCCTTGTCCTACGTACTGAGCAAGCGCAGTACAGGGCGGACACTATGCGACGGGGGACAGAATTCGACACATCATTCACCACTAGCCTTACCCAGCCATTGTTGTATTTTTGAACCAGTGTTGGCTACCTCGTCCTCCTCCACCGCCGCTTCCACCTACACCGCTACATCCACCGCCACCTCAACCTCCTACTCCATTTGAATTTCGTCCTCCTAGGTCACGATTATAATTTTTTCATTTTTTTAAATTTCCAAGTATTTTATTTTCCCACTATCTTATCCATTAAATTGAATAATTTTTTCCAGAAAGTGTGTATTCTGGGGAATTCCCACCATATGTGCGGCATCGTGCCGTTGAGTTTCTGAGGTTCTTAATGACTTCCTGTACCTCTTCTGCTGAGAAGGGGGCCTCCAGCATTTTATTTTTATTTTTTATTTTTTTATGTTATTTTAAGTTATTTCCCTATCCACATTTGTTTGCAGATCACTTGCCATGTTCTTAACAACATTTTGTTGCCATTTGCAGCCCTCTAGCCCTTTCCATGACCTTTTTACAGCCATTTTAGTGTTCAAAAGTCCGGGTCCCCATTGACTTCAATGGGGTTCGGAGTTCGGGGTCAAGTTCGGGTCAAGTTCGGTCCTGAACCCGGACTTTTTTCCGAAGTTCGGCCGAACCCGCCGAACCCGAACATCCAGGTGTCCGCTCAACTCTATTGCTAATCCATTCTAATTACATTTTTATATGTTTATTGCCTTATGTTATCTCCAATTATCTTTATGTGTTATAGTGTTGTATTTTATCCAATATGTGTTTGTTTGTTACTTTTGGTTTTCTAAAGAAAACTAGTTCAGAATTGTTTGATTATCCTGACGGTTGCATTTCTTGATACAAAGTGTCTGCCTTCCATGTGCAGCCACCGAGAGAAAAAAAAAAGGCTGTGGCTTCTATGAAGACTCCTTTGCAAAAACAAATTGATTTTACTTGCCTATTTATTATTGCTGACCACACTATAGCAGTTTTACTGCCACAGGGCAGCAGCTGGGCGCTCGTTCACGTATATATATATACACGTGATCCTGCACCTCTGCCCGCAGGGGGCGCGTGCTCTCCGCTGGCAAGCCGCTTCTGCCGTGATTATTCACAGCAGAAGACGATCTGTGAGTGCCAGGTACTCGATGTCATGCCGTGCACTGCTGAAAAATGTGTTTGTTTTTGTTTCATTTGTTTTTTTCCGTCTTTCGGGTCATTCGTTATGATCGCAATTCGTAAATTCAAAAATGTGAAAATCACAAAATAAGAAAGAAAATCAGAAAAATTCAAAAGAATAACTAACTAATAATAACTAACTATTAAATTGTAGGTATTGGAATTTCCTTTCAAATTTGGCTGTTAGTGAACGTAACAAAATGGAAAATTGCATCAAATACTTACCATAATTTTCCTTTCCTGACGCCAAACCATGGCAGCATACAAGTGATAGAGCTCCGCCTCTTGACCACTCCCTCAGGACCAGTGAATAGCATAAATATAATGCCTAGTTAGGCCCCACCCCATTCTCTGTAATTAGCTACATAAAACGTATAAGGGTGGGACCATATGCTGTCATGGTTTGGCAACAGGAAAGGAAAATTACGGTAAGTATTTGATACAATTTTCCGTTTTCCTGACGCCAACATGGCAGCATACTAGTGATAAATAACTAGCTGACAGGGTGGGATCTACTTGTCAAACCAATCTTTTATAATTAGGATGAGACAGAGGACTGAATAGTCCTTCCTACAAAGTCCCCTGATGACAAGGCCCCCGGGTCTATTCCGTCAAGTTTGAGTAGGAATGTTGGAGCGACGGTGTACCCCTGTACAGATGGGCACCATAGATTCTCTTGAATGTGTTGCCTATGAGGCTTTAACCGCTCTGGTAGAGTGCTCTTCCGCCGCTGACGGAGGCTCGTGACCTCTATCCTATACACAACCAACCCTGCTAGGATCCAGGAAGTAACCTCTTTCCCTGGGCGGCACCATTCCCACTGCTGTCATTCAAAGCCAGTTAGCCAATGAGGAGAGAGGGGGGGGGGGGCTGAACTGTGGCTTCATGTCTGAATGAACACACAGAGCAGTGGCTCAGCTCAGGTGCCCCCCCATAATAAGCTGCTTGCTGTGGGGGGCACTCGGGAAGAGGAGGATCGGGGCTGCTCTGTGTAAATCCACTGCAACAGAGGAGGGAAGTATAACATGTTTGTTATTTTTATAGAAAAAAACTTGAGACTTTACAATCACTGCAGTGCCGCGTACACACGATCGGAATTCTCGTCGGAAAAAAGCTTCCATGGTTTTCCCGACGGAATTCCGACGTAATTCCGCTGAAACTGTCTTGCCTACACACGGTCACACCAAATTCCGACCTTCAAGAACGCGGTGACGTACAACACTACAACGAGCCGAGTTCAATGCTTCTGAGCATGCGTCAAATTGTTTCCGAGCATGCGTCAAATTGTTCCTGAGCATGCTTCGGAATTTTGCGTGTCAGAATTGCTACAGACGATCGGAATTTCCTATAGAAACCTTTTCCGTCTGAAAAATTGAGAACATGCTCTCAATTTTTTGCTGGCGGAAATTCGGCCAGCAAAATTCCGATGGAGCCTACACGCGGTCGCATTTTCCGATGAAAAGCTCCCATCGGTCTTTTTCTTGCTGGAATTCCGATCGTGTGTACGTGGCATTAGGAGAGCGTGGCTTTACATCTATTGGCAAATGTATTCAACAAAAAACTTAAAACGGTTTTTGTTCGTTTTTTGTTTTTTTGTTTTTCACCTTTGCTGGTTGTTTTTGCTGGTTTATTAGGGTTAATAAAAATACTTGCTGTACAAGGAAATCATAAACTTTATTTCCTTAATTGCTGGTTATTGTGCAAGAAGAAGGGGACTGAGTTCTCTAATCATGCTGGACATGTTAATGCTGTTGTAGGGGTTTAGAGACAATGACACAAATAACAATTTGCCACACCTGTATTTTTAGTTTGTATCGTAATTAGTATGTCCTGTAAAATACATTAACTACTTGCCAATCAGCCGCTGCAGTTTTACTGTGGCAGAATGGTACGGCTGGGCGAAACAATGTTAAGTAATGTCGCTTCGCCCTGTGGCCACTAGGGGCAGGCACGCACCAGCTGCTCGCCCCCCGGAGGCGATGCGGGTGCCCGGCAGGCGTGATGACCGTCAGGCTCCCACGATCGCTCGGGACACACCGAGAACCAGGAAAAGTAAACACACAGATCCAGGTTCTCTGAGGGGAGAAGAGACAGATTGTGTGTTCATACAGAGTATGAACAGCGATCTGTCATCTCCCCCTAGACAGTTCCATCCCCCCTTCAGTTAGAACACAGAGAGGGAACACATTTAACCTGTTGATCGCCCCCTAGTGTTAACCCCTTTCCCAGCCAGTGACATTTTTTTACAGTAATCAGTGCATTTTTATAGCACTGATCGCTGTATAAATGACAATGGTCCCCAAAATAGTGTAAAAAACATCCGATGTGTCCGCCATAATGTCACAATCCCGCTTAAAATCTCAGATCACTGCAATTACTAGTAAAAAAAAATAATAAAAATGCCATAAATCTATCCCCTATAAATTTTGTGCAAACCAATCAATATACGCTTATTGCGATTTTTATTACCAAAAATACGTAGAAGAATACGTATCGGCCTAAACTGAGGAAACAATTAGCTTTTAAAAAAAAAATATGTGGATATTTATTATAGAAAAAAGTACAAAATATTGTGTTTTTTTTCAAAATTGTCGCTCTTTTTTTGTTTATAGCGCAAAAAATAAAAACCACAGAGGTGATCAAATACCACCAAAAGAAAGCTCTATTTGTGGGAAAGAAAGAATTTGAAAATTTTGTTTGGGTAAAATGTCGCACAACCGCGCAATTGTCAGTTAATCCCTTTACGACCAGCGCACGACTTACGATTTACTTACGATTTACGTCCCTTTTTTTAAGAGGGATATCCCGGTAACGGCAGCAGCTGCTGCCACAACCGAGATATCCATCTCTTCAGGCGCAGGTCGTATTTATGATAATGGTGGTCTCTGCAGCGGATTCGCCGCAAGATCACCGCTATCGGCGGTGGGAGAGGTGCCCCCACCCCTCAGTGACCCCACAGCTCAGTAATGGAAACCTGTGTTACATCAGAGGGGGGCGGGGTTACCTGTACATCACTAGGGAAGCCTGGGTTTCCCCTTGCGTCAGAGGGGGCGGGGTGAAGTGACGGGTGGCCCCGTCCTCCTCAGCTAAGACCTGTCAGGCGCTGGGATTTCCGCAGTGTCTCCATCAAGACAGGATGTGTATAGTATGGGTGTATAGTATGCCTGTAAAGGGGCGCATGTTTCCCGTGCTTAGAACTGTCCCTGCACAAAGTGTCATTTCCTAAGGAAATAAAGTCTTTTAAAAGCACTCACGGCTATAATGAATTGTCGGCTCCCGGTAATACAGAGAACAGTCATTGAAAGTCATTGATAAAAATAAAAAAAAAAATGGCGTGGAGTTCCCACAAAAATGCCCTCAACATTGGGAGGGTGCTTTAGGGTAGCCCCCCAAAGCACCTTGTCCCCATGTTGATGGCGGCAAGACACCGGCAGCCTGGTCTCTTAGCTGAGGAGGACGGGGCCACCCGTCACGTGACCCTACCCCCCTCTGACGCAAGGGGAAACCCAGACTTCCCCAGTGACGTACGGGTGACCCGTCCCCCTCTGATGTAACGCAGGTTTCCGTTACATCAGAGGGGGTGGTGTCACCCGCACGTCATCAAGGGGAAGCCCGGGTTTCCCCTTGCGCCAGAGGGGGGCAGGGTCAGGTGATGGGTGGCCCTGTCCTCCTCAGCTAAGACCTGTCAGGCGCCGGGATTCCCGCAGTGTCTCCGTGGAGACAGGATGCGCTGCGCTGGACCATCGGGAGAGATCACCCATCACTGGACCCCGGAGAGATGATCACCCATCGCAGGATACCAAGAGTGGATTACCACAGCTAAAATCGTTTTTTTTTTTTTTTTAATAAAGGACTTTTCCCAACGGTGTCTGTGTGTTTTTTACAATTGTTTACACTTTCTTTGTGAAATGGTAGCGTTACAATGTACCCGTTACCATTTCAAACAGGGAGGGCCGGTATCTGGGGGTCCCCTTGTTAAAGGGGGTTTCCAGATTCTGATAAGCCCCCCGCCCGCAGACCCCCACAACCCCTGGGCAAGGGTTGTGGGGATGAGGCCCTTGTCCCCATCAACATGGGGACAATGTTCTTTGGGGGGCTACCTCCAAAGCACCCTCCCAATGTTGAGGGAATGTGGCCTGGTATGGTCCAGGAGGGGGGCACTCTCTCGTACCCTCCTCTTTTCCTGCGACCTGCCAGGTTGCGTGCTCGGATAAAGGGTCTGGTATGGATTTTTGGGGGGGACTCCACGCCATTTTTTTTAAATTTGGCGTGGAGTTCCCCTTAAAATCCATACCAGACCTGAAGTGCCTGGTAATTGAATTTCGGGGGACCCCCACACTTTTTTTTTATTTTTTATCAATGATGGTTCTCTGTATTACGGGGAGCCGACAATTCATTTTAGCCGCGAGTGCTTTTAAATTACTTTTTTTCCTTCGGAAATGACACTTTGTACAGGGACAGTTCTAAACGCGGGAAACATGCCCCCCTTTACAGGCATAATATACACACCCCCCAGGTACGAAATTTAAAGGAATATTACACTTTTATTGTTTCACTTTAAGCATTATTAAAATCACTGCTCCCGAAAAAAAACTTCTGTTTTTAAAAGTTTTTTTGCATTGATACATGTCCCCTGGGGCAGGACCCGGGTCCCCAAACCCTTTTTAGGACAATAACTTGCATATTAGCCTTTAAAAATTAGCACTTTTGATTTCAAACGTTCGAGTCCCATAGACTTTAATGGGGTTCTAAAGTTTGCGCAAATTTTAGGTCCGTTCGCAGGTTCTGGTGCGAACCGAACCGGGGGATGTTTGGCTCATCCCTACTGCAGATATGTTATTGTATATGGTTCTGGTATGGAGCACATGGACCTCGCTGCACACGTGATATCCTCCTTAACATGGAAGAAGTGTACTCTAGCGAGGATATCTCTGGGGACAGAGGCTGATAGATGTTGTGGTTTGTGGATCCTATGTGCACGGTCGATGAGCATATCCTTAATTGTTAATGCTGGGACAAGCTTACGAAAAAGCTGATGTAGGTATGGCATTATTTCAAGGGTGGCCAATGATACAGAGACCCCCCTAATCTTGATATTATTCCGTTGCGAGCAGGCTTCAAGATCTGCGACTTTTAGGTGGAGCATGTGGATAGAGGCAGCTTGATCATGCTGTTTATCGACAATGGCGTTGTGAGCCTTTGTGGCATCAGAGAGGTGCTGCTCAATCTGGTTTGTGCGTTGTTCTAATAAGTTAACCTTGTTCTGCTTCTGGTTAAAGGAGATTTTTAATTCCCTATGAAGATCAGCCTGCAGGGATAGTAGCATGGCTTTTAGCGAGTGCTCAGGGGCTGGGTTATCAGTTGTGGGATATGCTGAAAGGGATTGTGAAGCATGTTGATCTGCTGTGGGACTACAGTTCCCAGCGCTATATTGCTTCTTAGTGGGAGGCGGTTTGTTAGGAGATTGTGCAGATGAATCAGCTAGCCTCCTACCTCTGTCTCCTGGAGAGGGGGATTGCTCTGAGGACTGATCCATGTCAGAGGATGCAGAAAAAGCCACAGCGTGCTGATCCGGTGGCCGCTCCAGGTCTCCACGCCCCTGGCCGGCGCCATGTTGGTGTTCTTGCTGTGTGGGCTGCATGTAGTAGTCCAGCAGCCAATGAGGTGCCTTGAGCTGCACTCTTTTGTGGGACATAAGCCAAGGGGTGCCCTGAATGTGGCCCTCCATTCTGGAGGGTGTGTGCTGGATTGAGACAGGCTGGATGTGCCTGTTTGTTCTGTGGAGGAGCAGAGCGGCAGATTCAAGCGGCCATCTTCATCAGAAGCTAGGCCATGCCCCCTTTAACTGGCCTTATTATTAAACCTACCCCTCATTTAGCTCTACTCCACCTCTCAATGTACCAACCCAGTTTAGAAGCATAATAATCCATATACTCATCGCTGCACGTTTAACAATAACAGTAAAATGGAAATCCACTTTAAGTAATACAAAGGGTTAAAACACAACACTCCTATGAAAGATAATTTGCAACTCAATCTAATAACTTAAAAGCCTTTAAAGGGACACCAAATGTTTTTTTTTTTTTTTAAATAACAAACATGTCATACTTACCTCCACTGTGCAGCTCTTTTTGCACAGAGTGGCCCCGAACCTGCTCTTCTGGGGTCCCCCGGCGGCTCTCTCGACTCTTCCCGCATCAGATAACCCCCTAGGAGAAGCGTTCTCCCGGGGGGGGGGTTACCGTGCGGGCGCGCTGCCAAGTCCAGCATTCGGCGTCTATAGACGCCAATGTCAGGACTTGGCCCCGCCCCCCAGTGACTGGATCATTGGATTTGATTGACAGCAGCGGGAGCCAATGGCTGCACTGCTATCAATCTTTCCAATCAAGAGCTGAGAACACCCTGCAGAGAGGGAGCGCGTTCCCCGCGGGACAAGTTTGAGGGTTCAGATAAGTAAAAGGGGGGCTGGGGGGGGTGGTCATGGAAGAACCTTTAGTGTCCCTTTAATACACAATGGTCACCATGGACTTCAAAAAATTACCAGATAGTGATTAACTCTATCAATAGAATTCTTATAAAAAATTATTTACGGAACAATCCTCATGTTGTGGTTCAGTCTCATTTGTTTTTCTATTCGTTTTTGATTTACTTTATGCTTTTTCACTGTTACTTTCACAGTAGATTGCCTAACACAGGCGATAAATATATATATATATATATTTTTTTGAAAATTATTTGTTTTTTTCATTTTATACAATACATGTTATAACAAGCCACACATTGTGGGCAAGATAAATATATTTTTGATAATATTTTATTGCTAACCTGTGCCCATCCTATGCAAGGGTTTGTGGCATACACATGGTGTAGTAGGATGCACGGGCCCTCCAAATGAAAGAAATACATACAGGTGTTCTATTAGTGACTAAGCTATACTACTGTTGCCTAATATTCCATGTAATGCTACTGTTGTGATTTCCAAAGTTAAACTTTAATAAAGAACTATTGAAAAGGAAATGGGTACTTGCAATATTATGCCAAATTGTATCTGTTCTGGTGCCATGTACCAGAACAGTGGCCAAAATTCACTGGAATTCTGTTGAGAGAAACACTCTTCTTATCTTGCAAGGCCATAGCGATTACATGAAATCAAGCCGCTCCTCCATCTACCCGACGGTGGCTCCAGATGGTGAACCAGATCCTCCCATTTGAAAGAATTATCTTTGAGCATAAGGGGCTGCACCAATAAATATAATAAGGTGTGGGACCCTTGGTGTTCATCCACTCTCACTATCACAATTACCTGAGATCTTAGAGCCTATACTTGGTCTATAGAGCTGGACGTGCTCACACCTCCATGCCTGATAGAGTGTTATCTGATGCCCGACTCACCATTACTTAGCTAATAAGTCACTGGATGTCACCCATTCATTAATCTCTGTATATTCAGCTGTAAATATGATACATAATTGTGTACTGAACTGTATTTTCATTGTGCTCATGTTGAGCACTTTGGTTATTGTACCAACATGTCTTTGTTTTTGTACATCTTGTCAATAAAAAGAGTTAAGAAAATATATATATATACATATACAGGGGATCCCCGAGTTACGAACTCGTTAGGGACTGCCCGCCTGTACGGAAGTCGGAAATGTTCGTAAGTCGGCCGCGCATGCGCAGACGGACAAATACGGACATTTCCGGACATTTCCGATGGTCCGTCTAATGCCGTTCTGCACATGCGCGGCAAATTACGGACATTTCCGGCATTTTCCAAGGCTTCGTATGGCCTAAGTATGGCATGCGCAGAACGGCCGAAAGACGGTGAAAAACAACAAAAAATGGCGGAGGGTCCCCGCAGCGCCCCGTTCGTAAGTAGGGGTTGTTCGTAGGTCGGGCGTTCGTAAGTCGGGGACCCCCTGTATGTATATATATATATATATATATATATATATATATAAATTTGCTATATAACTATATACATTGTTTACATATCAATTATTCTATCTTACCTATAGCATTTCCCCGGATGGTCAACTGACCACTGGTGTTTTCCATATGGACCCATCGTACATCGATACATCGTACATAGGTATGGCCCCCTCAGTTCCCGTGGTGGACATTTATGGGGCGACCTTTGGCTGTCAGTGCCTGGTACTGACGATGGTAGCCATTTTTGTGAGTAACTCAAATCAACTCTGGACCCTTGCTCTTATTTGCGCTGAAATTTCTATTTCATGACTTTTTAGATATAGTGTCATTTACGCATACTTACATGTTCTTTATAGATAAGACGGATTGCGCCTCCTCCTGAGGAAGTGATGGTTCGCGAAACGCGTAGAGCATATTGTGCTGCAACCCGTTTGGCTTTTAATACTTATATCATTGATTCTATGTAATGTCTCAATCATGTTTTAATATGGTAACTATTGTTGACAGACGTTATCATTAAAGATTGGCTTTAATGTGCCTCCACCTTTGTATTGTGGGTCAATGTATTCATACATAGGTTATTTTTGCTGCATCAACCTTTGGCCACACACCCCATTAAAAGTCCCGACTCTTTTCCTTTCTGAAATGCAACAGGGATGGAGGCACATGTCTAAATGTCTAAAGTTTGGGAGTCCCAAACTTTGTTTCCATATATATATATATATTTCCTCACAGAAAATCAGTCACATCATATAGAAAATGAAAGTTATAATGATAGTAACCATTATTCAAGAGTTTTATTTCCAGTTATAATAAAGCTTCCAAAGAACATATTTACAGTCTGCAATTACAATACTACAATGATGTCTTTCTTTTGTCTTCAATGCAAAGCGTAACCAAGAAAAGTCAGGCTGAGAAGACACGTCTGAAATTTTCTGTAAAAGTCTCTTCTATTCATTATTATTATTATAATACAGTATGTACATAGCGCCAACAGTTCACGCAGCGCTTTACAATATGGAAAAAAGGAGACAATACAGTTATAATACAATAAAATACAAGAGGATTAGGAGGGCCCAGCTCAGAAGAGCTTACAATCTAATAGGGTGGGGCAGGTGGTACTAAAGGTAGTAACTGTGGGGAATGAGCTGATGGAAGGGGTAGAAGATTAGTTGGAGATGTGATACACTTCCCTGAAGAGATGAGTTTTCAGGGATCGCCTGAAGGTAGCAAGAGTAGGGGATAGCCAGACAGGTAGAGGTAGCGAGTTCCAGAGGATGGGAGAGTCTCTGGAGAAATCCTGGAGATGAGCATGGGAGGAGGAGACGAGGGAACTTAAGAGTAGGAGATCTTGAGAAGAGCGGAGAGGACAGTTTTGGTCATATTTGGAGACAAGTTTGGTGATGTAGCTCGGGGGAGAGTTGTGAATGGCTTTGTATATTGTGGTTAGTATTTTGAATCTAATTCGCTGGGTGATCGGGAGCCAGTATAGGGATTGGAGGAGAGGGTTGGCGGACACTGATTGAGGGCCAGTGTAGGGATTGGAGGAGAGGGTTGGCAGACACTGATTGGAAGCCACTGTAGGGATTGGAGGAGAGGGTAGGCAGACACTGATTTAGAGCCAGTGTAAGGATTGGAGGAGAGGGTTGGCAGACACTGATTGGGAGCCAATGTAGGGATTGGAGGAGAGGGGTGGTGGACACTGATTGGGAGCCAGTGTAGGGATTGGAGGAGATGGGTGGTGGACACTGATTGGGAGCCTGTGTAAGGATTGGAGGAGAGGGTAGGCAGACACTGATTGGGAGCCATCGTAGGAATTGGAGGAGAGGGTTGATGGACACTGACTGGGAGCCAGTGTAGGGATTGGAGGAGAGGGATGGTGGACACTGAATGGGAGCCAGTATAGGAATTGGAGGAGAGGGTTGGTGGACACTGACTGGGAGCCAGTGTAGAGATTGGAGGAGAGGGTTGGTGGACACTGACTGGGAGCCAGTGTGGGGATTGGAGGAGAGGGTTGGTGGACACTGACTGGGAGCCAGTGTAGGGATTGGAGGAGAGGGTTGGTGGACACTGACTGGGAGCCAGTGTAGGAATTGGAGGAGAGGGTTGGTGGACACTGACTGGGAGCCGGTGTAGGGATTGGAGGAGAGGGTTGGCAGACACTAAGCGGTTGGTAAGGTGGAAAAGTCTGGCAGCAGCATTCATGATAGACTGAAACGGGGAGGAGCCTATGGAGAGGCAGGCCAATGAGAAGGGAGTTGCAATAGTCAAGGCGAGAGATAATAAGGGAGAGAATGAGCAGCTTGGTGGTTTCATTTGTTAAAAAGGGGCACATTTTAGAGATGTTAGGGAGATGAATTCTACAAGCTTTTGACAACGATTGGATTTGAGGCTGAAATGACAAGTCAGAGTCTAGGAATACACCGAGTACTCTGGTTGGTGTGAGGGGAGGGACTGATGGTCGCATTGTTGATTTTGATGGAAAAGTCATGGAGGGGGGCACGGGGGGGGTGGGATGTTGATTTAAAATTTGCACCAATCCTGTTCCTTCCACATCACACCTATAATATCTTGTCCACTGAGGATGACGTACAGACGTGTTATGTCCCGATCACATGGATGGTATCAGCAGCAGCAGCAGAGCGGTGGGAAGCAGAACCCATAAACTGTGAGAACCTGAAATAGAAGTGGAATTATATAAGCAGTCCAATAGTGAACTTGGTGTGGAGTTATTTACTTTAAACTAGACATGTGCAATTCGTTTAGTTTTTTTTTCGTTTTTCATTTTTTTTCGTTATTTTCGTTTGTTCGTTTTCGTACGAATGAACGAATCATTCGAATCGAACAAATCCGAATAACGAATCATTCGAATCGAACGAATCCGAAAAACAACGAAAATCTGAAAAAAACAAATTAGAAACAACGAATGTACGAATGAAGAAAATCCGAAAAACGAAAACAGGAACAACGAAAATGAACGTAAAAATTTGTACATTCGTAACTTTTTTTTTTTGTTAAATTGGTAATTTTCCGTGTCTCTTACAATGGTGCTGCTTAACGTGCTTTGAATAGATTGAACAAAAAAATGTGTACATTCGTAACTTTTTTTTTTTTTTTCGATTCGTAATTTTCCGTGTCTCTTACAATGGCGCTGCTTAACGTGCTTCGAATAGATTAAACGAAAAAAATTTGTACATTCGTAACTTTTTTTTTTCGAATCGTAATTTTCCGTGTCTCTTACAATGGCGCTGCTTAACGTGCTTCGAATGGATTGAATGAAAAAATTCGTACATTCGTAACTTTTTTTTTCGATTCGTAACTTTTTTTTTCGATTCGTAATTTTCCGTGTCTCTTAAAATGTAATAATAGCATACACATTACATAAAATTATGAATTATGCTCCGATTACGAATCTACAAATGTTACGAATGTTACGAATGTACGAATAAATACGAATGCGTCCGAATTTCGAATAAACGAAAATTAAACGAATCAACGAAAAAATAACTCTTACGAATGTACGAATCGTTACGAATACGAACACCGACGACTTACGAATTTACGAATCATTACGAATCAACGGAAACGAAAAAAACGAAACGAAAATAAACAATTTTTTTTCGGAAACGAAAACGAAAAAAAAACGAAACGAAAATAAACAAATTTTTTGTTGTGCACATGTCTACTTTAAACCTATCACAAAGGAATTATATCTGGAGGAAAATAGATGTAATCTCCACACATTGAAAGACTTCTTCTCAGTATGAACTGTGAATATGAGAAAAAGAGTCCCTCAAGGACTTCTTCTGGACAGCTCAGTAGATTAGTTTGGATAAAAGTTGGATGTATTCCTAACTACACATTGTATTCTTCTACATATTATTGGTAAAAAAAAAAAATTAATTAAATCGCAAAAAACATATATTGATTGGTTTGCGCAAAAGTTATAGCGTTTACAATATAGGGAATATATTTATGGCATTTTTATTATTTATTTTTTTTACTAGTAATGGGGGCGATCTGTGATTTTTAATCAGGACTGCGACATTGCGGCGCACACATTGGACACTTTTGACACTTTTTTGGGACCATTTATACAGCAATCAGAGCTAAAAAATAGCCACTGATTACTGTGGGCTAAGGGGTTAACACTGGGGGGCGATCAACTGGTTAAATGTGTGTCCTAGGGAGTGATTCTAACTAGGGGGGATGAGGAGAGAGATTGCTGTTCATAATGAATATGAACAGGAGATCTGTCTCTCCTCTCGCCTGACAGAATGGAGATCTGTCTGTTCACATTGACAGATCTCCGTTCTGTCTCTCTCAGGAGCGATCACGGGTGCCCAATGGGCATCGTGGCAGCCGGGCATGTGCAGCAGCTCCTTCATGTCACTCAGCGGATGACCCCTATTGCCCCTTAAAGCGCCCACCGTACAGCTACAGCGATTCACGTAGGGGAGCCAACTTGCCGCTGTATATCGACAGCGGCTGGTCGGCAACTGGTTAAAATATTACTGCTACAATGATCATCATTGTAACAAGCAAAGTGTAAAAAAATAAAAAAATCCCTGATCACCCTGCAGTTTTACTATGGTGACATTAAACTACTTTGATGAGAGTATGTAAAAAAAAAAAAACTTAAAAAAAGAAAATAAAATGTTTAAAAAATATAATTAAAATACAAATGTGACTCATGTTGTTTAGTGCCTTATTCAGAACTATGTCTTCCTTACAGTATATGTTTGTACTTCTTTGTGCTTTGTCAAAACAATAAAAATATTGAAACATAAAACAATTGAACAAAAAACAAAATTATTATTATTATTATTATTATTATTATTTTTAAAACATACTGTCACCAGTCAATATCTCTGATCGCTGCCACACCAGTCATATGATGCACTGGTGACATTATGTGAAAAAAAAAATGTGAAAAAAAAGATAATTTATTCAATAAACTTTCCATGCCTCTTACTAAATGCCGCAGACTGTCTACTCCCCCCCCCCCCCCAAAAAAAAGGACCACTTGAAGGGAATTTGTACTGTCTTGGTATTTTAAGGGCCTCAAGAAATAAAATAGGCTGTCGGTACATCAGGATTGCTAATTTTTACAAATATATGCAGTATATATATATATATATATATATATATATATATATATACACTGTGTATACCATAGTTTGTAGATGCAATACCTATCACACACCAATTAATAAACACTTGGATTTTTTATTTTTCTAAAGACATGTAGCAGAATATGTTTTGGCCTAAATTTGTGAAAAAAATGATTTTATTGGATATGTTTTATAACAGAAAGTAGAAAATATTGTTTTTTTTTTTTTATTATTATTCAAAATGTTTGCTCTATTTTCATTTATAATACAAAAAAATTAAATAAAAAAAATACCAGTGGTGATCAAATACCACCAAAAGAAAGCTATATTTGTTTAAAAAAAAAAAAAAAAAAAAAAAAAAAATATATATATATATATTATATATATATATATATATATATATATATATATATATATATATATATATATATATATATATATATATATATATATATATACACATATTTAAAGCGGGAGTAAACCCGCTGACATTTTTTTTTTTTTTTTTTTTACACCTGTAAGGGAAAAGGCATAATGAGCTAGTATGCACCGCATACTAGCTCATTATGAAATACTTACCTTAGAACGAGGCGTCGGTAACTCACCTGGTCCACGCCGAGGTCGCTGACATGTTGCCTCGGCGTGTCTTCCGGGTATCGCGACTCCAGCGCTGTGAGTGGCTGGAGCCGCGATGTCGTCACTCCCGCGCATGCGCACGGGACACTTCGTCCCGGCAGGGTTCGTATTCTGCCGGCCTTTCAGACGAGAATCCCCCGTGCGCATGCGCCGCTGCAGTCAGCGGCGTATTGCACGGGGAATATCTCCTAAACCGTAAAGGTTTAGGAGATATTTTTTGTACCTACAGGTAAGCCTCATTACAGGCTTACCTGTAGGTGAAAGTGGAAAATGTGACTTTACTTCCACTTTAACTTGGGTAAAGTGTTGCATGATGATTGCCAGTTAAAATAGTGCAGTGCTGAATATCAAAAATTAGTCAGCCTGGTCATAAAGGGGGTAAAACCTTTCCGGAGCCAAGGTAGTTAATCAGCAACATTCTTTAGCTGATTTGTTAAAATATTGTCACTTAAAATAAAATGAGCAGATCTGTTGTAAATTCGGATGAATTACCCCACATAGAAAAAAAAAAAAAAAACCTTTGTATGATTTGACAGCTGCTAAAGTCATTATATTGTTATAACACTTAGTTAAATAAAATCTAAAAATGATATTATTTTATATATATTTAATTTATATTATATTATTTTTATATATATATATATATATATATATATATATATATATATATATATATATATATATATATATATATATATATATATATATATATATATATATATATATATAAAAAATAATATAATATAAATAAAATATATATAAAATAATATAATATAAATAACATAATATAATAATAATAATAATACAAATACAAGTTAATAAAACACAAACTTACTGCTGATGGCAGAGGAGTTGGGATCTGCAGAGAATAGAAAACATAACATTGTATTAATAGTATCATTTATATGACATCAAGCTTTTTTCATTTTGGTAATTGATAATAAAATATAATACCATAATTGGCATAGTATATATTCATCTATATTTGTAAAAATTAGAGATGATATTCCCAGGCTGAGGATTTAATCTGGTCCACATGGAAGATTGTGGCCAAATGATCCTCTCATAACACAGGAATGGGCTCCACCATGTTATTATATCATTTATAAAGACAGTTTTTTGATTTTCCTGCTCCATCTCACAACCACTCAGTAGGGATTGTGCCATGTACACTTTCCATAAATACATTAGATAGAGTGCTCATCAGAGAAGTTTCCCTATTTAGCAGTCGGTGAGATGCACCATATTGGTGGCAGTCATTGGAGAAGTCCTCTGGTATAGTATCATCTGGACACCTTTCTAGAGGTGTGGTTATATTTTGCTAAATCTTATAATACTAAAATAAATATAAAATCCAACAAGGACAAAGTGATTCTGTTCTCAAAGTTGGTGTACCAAACCAGGAATGACCCCTTGGAGTCCCTCATAAATATACAAGGACAAAGTGTATTTGTTCCCAAAGTTGGTGTACGGAGCCAGGAATGACCCCTCAGAGTCCTTCATATCTATACAAGGACAAAGTGTATTTGTTCCCAAAGTTGGTGTACCAGACCAGGAATGACCCCTCGGAGTCCCTCATAAATATACAAGGACAAAGGGATTCTGTTCTCAAAGTTGGTGTACCAAACCAGGAATGACCCCTTGGAGTCCCTCATAAATATACAAGGACAAAGTGTATTTGTTCCCAAAGTTGGTGTACCAAACCAGGAATGACCCCTTGGAGTCCCTCATAAATATACAAGGACAAAGTGTATTTGTTCCCAAAGTTGGTGTACCAAACCAGGAATGACCCCTTGGAGTCCCTCATAAATATACAAGGACAAAGTGTATTTGTTCCCAAAGTTGGTGTACGGAGCCAGGAATGACCCCTCAGAGTCCTTCATATCTATACAAGGACAAAGTGTATTTGTTCCCAAAGTTGGTGTACCAGACCAGGAATGAACCCTTGGAGTCCCTCATAAATATACAAGGACAAAGTGATTTTGTTCCCAAAGTTGGTGTACCAAGCCAGGAATGACCCCTCAGAGTCCTTCATATCTATACAAGGACAAAGTGTATTTGTTCCCAAAGTTGGTGTACCAGACCAGGAATGACCCCTCGGAGTCCCTCATAAATATACAAGGACAAAGGGATTCTGTTCTCAAAGTTGGTGTACCAAACCAGGAATGACCCCTTGGAGTCCCTCATAAATATACAAGGACAAAGTGTATTTGTTCCCAAAGTTGGTGTACCAAACCAGGAATGACCCCTTGGAGTCCCTCATAAATATACAAGGACAAAGTGTATTTGTTCCCAAAGTTGGTGTACCAAACCAGGAATGACCCCTTGGAGTCCCTCATAAATATACAAGGACAAAGTGTATTTGTTCCCAAAGTTGGTGTACGGAGCCAGGAATGACCCCTCAGAGTCCTTCATATCTATACAAGGACAAAGTGTATTTGTTCCCAAAGTTGGTGTACCAGACCAGGAATGAACCCTTGGAGTCCCTCATAAATATACAAGGACAAAGTGATTTTGTTCCCAAAGTTGGTGTACCAAGCCAGGAATGACCCCTCGGAGTCCCTCATAAATATACAAGGACAAAGTGATTTTGTTCCCAAAGTTGGTGTACCAAACCAGGAATGACCCCTTGGAGTCCCTCATAAATATACAAGGACAAAGGGATTCTGTTCTCAAAGTTGGTGTACCAAACCAGAAAACAATACTTACCTTAGAAGCTTGCTGTTGCAGCAGTCCCTGACACACCACTGTGACTGGCGTCATATCGTCCCGGAGTTATTTCCGGGTTTGCGGGCTCCGGCGCTGTGATCGGCCGAAGCCTGCGATGACGTCACTCCCGCGCATGCATGTTGGAGCCACCGGTACCGGCACAGCAGCTGAGGAAATGGCACAAGCGAGCAGTTTCTTCAGTGCGCATGCGCCAATGACGTCGGTGCATGTGAACACAGTGAATATCTCCTTAACTGTGCAAGTTTAGGAGAAATTCACATTATTACCTACAGTTAAGCCTTATTAGAGGCTTACCTGTAGGTAAAAGCGGTGTCTTATGCCCTGTACACACGGTCGGACATTCTGACCACAAAATCTGTCAGATTTTTTCGGATCGTTCAGAACGTGGTGACGTTCGTTGCTTACGACGGGACTGCGTAGAGGCTAGTAGCCAATAGCTTTGGTCTCGTAATTTGATCTTAGCATGCGTGGCACTTTGTCCTTCGGAATTCTCTACAAACAATCGAAAAAAGTCGATCAGATTTTTTTGTCGGAAAATTTTAGCTCCTGCTCTCAAATTCTTTCCGTCGGAATTTACGATGGAAAAAGTCAGAGGGTTTACAACTGCTTTGAAGAGTCGGTGCTATGGATTATTTCAGTCTTATTTTATTCTTTTATTTTTATTTCAAGATTTTTTTTATCTCCATGCATTCTTTGCAAGAAGGTAAAAAACCTTCTGTGTTCAGAAGCCGCCCTCAGCCCCCCCCCCCCCAATACTTACCTGAGCGCCATCGCTATCCAGCGATGTGCACAAGAGTCTCGGCTGTCCAGGGACTTTCCCTCCTTATTGTCTGAGGAAGGAGCTGCTGTCAATAACATCCAGTGAGCCAATGAGGAGAGACAGGGGCGGGGCCAAGTCGCAGCTCTGTGTGTGAATAGACGGAAAGCGAGCCTGCTCGGGTGTCCCCACGCTGTTTGCTCTGGGGGCACTTGGCAGGAGCATAGGTCCCTTGCTCTGTCTCAAAAGTAAGACATCAGGGGGCAGCCTAAACCCCTGATATCTCACCAAAGCCCTGCAATGGGGCTCCTGAAAAAAATGTAAAAAAATAAAAATAAAAAATAATTGTAAAAAATATGGTAAAAAATAAAAAGGAAATGGTAAGTAATAATAAAAAAATAAGAAAGATAAACTACTGACACCAATCTCTGCCCTACTCCATGGGGGACCAAAGAAGAGGAGGAGTGGGGCTGCTCAGTGGAAAACCATTTCACAGAGCAGGTAAGTATTACATATTTGTTTTTTGTTTTGTTTTTTTTTTTTTTTTTTAATGCCATTTTTCTATTATCACTTTAACTCTAATTGACAAACAAACAAAAAAATTCCAGATATATTATTGTAATGAGTGGAAAATGTTCTTATCCATGCACAAGTGTACCTGAGCGGATGATTGGTCCAATTCTCAGACTGTGGGAGTCCAACTCGGTTCTTTGACTTCTTCTTGAAGTACAAGACTGGAACCAAACACAGACATTTAGAGAAGAGATGCTTATAATAAATATCGTCTATATAACGTTATCACATCATTTGGAGGAGCTATTCACAGAGGTTCATATAAACGGAAAAGCTGATATGATTGGATAGAGAAGGTACAATGTTACATTATCATTTTCATAATAAAAGAAAATCTTCAATCACTTTGGGTTGCAATGACTCTTAAAGGAGTTCTAAAGGCAGAAGGTACATTCTATGCATTAAGATAGAAACCTTTTGTGGGTAGCAGCCTCCCTCAGCACCCCCCCCCCCAATACTTACCTGAGCCCCATCACTCTTCAGCGATGTCCACGAGTGTCTTAGCCATCCGGGACTCTCCTCCTGATTGGCTAAGACACAGCAGTGGCGCCATTGGTTCCTGCAGCTGTCATTCAAAGTCAGTCAGCCAATCAGAGAGAGAGAGAGGGCGGGGTAGAACAGAAGCTCCGTGTCTGAATAGACACAGGGAGCTGAAGCTTGGCTCGGGTGCCCCCATAGAAAGCTGCTTACTGTGGGCGCACTCGATAAGAAGGAGGGGCCAGGAGAGCCAAAGAGGGACCCGAGAAGAGGAGGATCAGGGCTGCTCTATGCAAAACCATCTGCACAGAGGAGGTAAGTATAACGTGTTTAATATTTAAATGAAGAAAAAAAAACAGGACTTTACAATCACTTTAATGGCTTGGATAATGCCTCCGGTGAAGGGTGTCCCCTGAGGCAATATTTATAAAAAGTCCAGCCCTGTTTCCACCCAAACTCGATCTTTATATGGAAATCTACTCACCGGTTGGCAGGCTCCAGATTTGACTTCGCACAGGCTCACAGCACAATGAAGGTACACAAGGTCATAATCTCCCACAAATTTAAACATCTGGACAGATACCCTTCCCTGTCTGGAGACACCGTTCTCTAGAACGTTTATGGTTTCATCTTGCTTGTTGGGACAGCTGAGAGAGAGATAAGAAAAGGCTTAAAGTATTATACATTTTATGCACTCTGCCTATGATAGAACTTTATTCATCAAATCAAAATATAATTAAACTTTTTATTTTATTTTTTTCAAAGGAGGACATCTGACAAAGTTGATGTTTTAGTGTTGGGTAGATGTGGGTGAGGTTAAGCGTTCATCAGCTTTTTTGGGGGAGTGACCTCTAAACTGAAATATCCTCAGACTTTTTCATCTGCTATGACCATCACGAGGTATCCAACATTCCCCATTGGAACCTACATATGGTATACACCAGTGTTTTTCAACCTTTTTTCAGTCAAGGCACCCTTTAAAATGATACACATTTGATGACGCCTTTGATAAGTCTATGACAAAACGCGTAAGGTAGAGCTACGTACTTACGTCACTTCCGGTTTACGAGGAGGGTGTGTGGAACACAGGTGGAGTCCAAGCAGTGAACTGGCTCCTCATTACCTGTTTGGTGCTTCAGTGTATACCTGTACCCACTTTGTGGGAAGGTTTTTTTGTTTGTTTTTGTTTATTTTAAATAAACCCCCTTTTATACGGTAATACACTATAGAAGACCTATCTTTTTTCCATGTGGATACACCTATGAGAGGATTCTGATCCTCTTCCTGGATACTGGACCATTGCAAACCGATGAGGATTCCCTGATTTGCTGGAGCAGTTGGTGAGAGGGGCTATCGGCAAGCTGGTGGAGGAGTCATTGGGAGAATCCAGCCACGGTTATCCTATATGCCCACCACCCCTGCAGGGGTACTATGAGCTGGTGAGTGGGAACCCTTGAGGGGAGTCAGGAGAGTCACCTGAATTGCCACGCACAAGAGCCACGTTATCTCACTTGTTGCACAATTATAGTTTCCAGCACATGTTTTGGAACTTCTTTGGAATAGTTGGGACACTCGATCATTATTTATCTATACACTTTTTATATTATTATTATATATATTTTTTATTCAACTTTGAAACACTTCACTGGACTTTCTTATTATTTTTTTCTATATTGTGGTATTTATTTTTATCTTTTATTTACGTTTTTGGTGGTTTTATATTTGGAGAATATTTGTAGTGTCACTAATTTATTATTTTCATTATCACACTTGCCATACTAGATTATTATTGGATATTGGATTGTTACACTGGATGGTGGGAGGTCATTCTTGCACACCTGCCATATATGTGGTAACAATATCACTTAGCCCCCGTATACACGGTCGGAAATTCCAATGGAAAATGTCCGATCGGACCATGTTGTCGGGATTTCCGACGGAAAAAAATTTGAGATCCTGCTCTCAAATTTTCCGACAACAAAATCCGATCAGACTTTTTCCGATCGTGTGTCGAGAATTCCGACGGACAAAGTACCACGCATGCTCAGATCAAATTAAAGAGGAAGTAAACCCTCTTGAAAAAAATCGAAAAAAAAAAAAAAAACCTGCAGGACAAAGGCATAATTAGCTAGTATGCATAGCATACTAGCTAATTATGCATCACTTACCTGAAATCGAAGCCTCGGCATCGGTCCTCTTCTCCCCCTCCGACCGCCGGCATCTTCTCCCTGAGTGACTTCCGGGTATCGCGGCTCCACCGCTGTGATTTGCGAGAGCCGCAATGACGTCACGCGCATGCGCACGAGAGCGGCATATAACAACTGAAGCATCGGCATATAGCGCCGATGCTTCAGTTCGCTAGTGCGCATGTGCCGCATGACGTCGGCAAATGCAAATACAGGTATATCTCCTAAACCGTGCAGGTTTAGGAGATATCCCTGTTAGCTACAGGTAAGCCTTAATATAGGCTTACCTGTAAGCTAAAGTTGTAAAAGAGGGTTTACTTCCTCTTTAAGAGACCAAAACTATTGGCTACTAGCCTCTACGTAGTTCCGTCGTACGCAACGAAAGTCACCGCGTTCAGAATGATCGGATTTCCCGACAACTTTGTCCGACCGTGTGTATGCAACACCAGTGTCGGACAAAATCCGTCGGAAAAAATCAGACAGATTTTGTGGTTGGAATTTCCGACCGTGTGTATAGGGGCTTATTGTTGTTGTATAGTCACAATTTGTCACATATTAATCATATGGTCATATATGGTGGAGTATTTGGCACTTAGTGTACACGGTCTAGCACATATTGGTTGCACAAAATAAGGTCATATTGGCTTGATTGGAGGGAGCGGCATTCACCTCACACATACTCATTTTATATCCTTTAGCCCTCTTGGGGGTCTAAATAGGGGAGGCAGCATACCTTTGTCCTAAGCGCGGATTTCTTTTTATTTTTACACCCGTCTAGTCTACTAATAAGTGTATTGCATACTATGAAATGTGAGTTTCCATTGGCTTCTTTTCTTAAAGGTGTATTTTAATGCAGCACTTAGTGGTGCCCCCCTTGTGTTTTTCTGGTTATGGGGAAGGGACTGAGTATCTGACTCTGTATCTGATACATCCACGTTTACCTGTCTTTGATGATGTAGTATTTCAGCGCGTCGTTAGCAGATTGCGTTGGGGTGGCGTAGCAGTTCCTCATCACCAGAACATATTGTGATGCGTCTCCACCCTGAATGAAGGCTCCGATATACAAGATGGTCTTAGAAGACAAGGAGACCTCTGAACCTTCATATGGAGTTGTGTAGCTGCTGTCTTTATACAGAGCCATGGAAGTCTTGAATTGTCCCGTCCCTCCAACCGTGATATTTACCGAGCTGTGAGAGTTCGTAAACACTTATTAGTATTTTTTTTTGTGATTTTAAGATAACCACATATACAAAGAACATAAAACTGAAACATAAACATAAAGGAAGGATGGAGGATTTTGGGTGGTTTTCTGTTGTTTTGTTCTGTTGAATTGGGTAAAGAAGCATGTTTTTCTTATAAAGAAAAGCAAACTCATGTTGCAATGTTCAAAATAGATCTTTTCAGTACGACCAAGTCTACAAGAAATGATATGTTCAGAAAATATACAAAAAGTCTACAAGAAATGATATGAGTCAATGTGCAGAGTGTGAGTAAGGAAAGGGATGGTCGACACTCCAAAATAGTATTTCTTTATTAAGTAAACATGTAAAACAGCCTACGCGTTTCGGACATTAGTCCTTAGTCCTGGCTGATGAAAAAAACGAAATAAGTAACACCTAAATAATATATAAAAAGGTCACATGATTAATCAACATTAATTAAATTAAATTAGCAATCTTTGAATTAAAAATGCAAAAGGGAAAACCCGACATGACTCCATGCAAAGGAATATATCACAGAAGGTATAGGTATTTTTTGGTCATGTCGGGCACCCACCCACCCCGGTGCTGCCAAAAGCCAATCAAAAAGCTGCCAAAAGCCAATCAAGAGTGCGAGTTTCCAGAGGGGCAAGGCTTTCATGGACATTGCTGGGTCGAAAGGGGGCTCAGGTAAGTATTAGCGGGGCTGGGGGGGGTGGCGCTGCACACAGAAGGTTTTTTACCTACATGTATAGAATGCAAAACCAAGTTGGGCTGTCCCCAATGAGTCTCATTAGTGGTATTTAGTACATGTATATAAGTGCACTGGTTTATTGTCTGCATTGATCCCCAGTTGAAGTCTGTTTAAGACGAAACGCGTCGGGAGAACCTTGCAGATTTTCAATATCAGTGCGTTTTTCATATTTTCTGCTTTGCTTTTAATATTTTTACCGAAAATGTTTTTTGGAAGCTGAACGCAAATTTTAAAGCAATAAATAGAGTCCCTGCCTGGACTTTTTTACACGATGAGGAGGCCCTCTCTGTTTTCTTTATCCACATACTCCTACCCGTTGTGATGATCCATGTGCTTTGGTGAGACCCCTTCCTTTGGTTCCTGTCGATCTATGGACGGTCGGTGAGTGACAACTGCTGAGGTGACTCCACTGCACACATCCATTTTGTAGAGGCTTAGGCCTTACAAATTTCAAGCTCGTTTGACCCCTCACCACCGGTTAGTGGGTCCACCTGATGTGGTAAGCGTACCCAACCTATTTTCCATATTTCCTTGTTTGCAACTGAATCCGACACCCAGAGGACCCAGTTTCCAAGCAATCTCTTGATACACTTATTTATGTTGTGGACACTACTATATGGCTTTAATGGCGTTTTGAATAGTTCTGAAGAGACAATTCATTTACAGTTTGCTACTTCGCCAGGTGTACCCATAAGTCTTTTCCCATAAGTTCTGTTCACATGATTCTATACATCCTAGTCCTGTTTGGTGTAACCTCATCCATGTTTTCAGTGTCTTGAATGATGCCATTATATGTCTAAATGCACAGACAGTTCACTTTATGTTGATATATTTACCATGAGCCACCATAACAGACACATATAACGTGTCTTTATCCATTGCTTACACATCAATTATGTTTTGGTTTTCTGCACTGCCCTGTGAGTTAGCAATGACATCCACATTTTGGTGATTCTGTTTGCCTTCATTGCTCACATAGAGTGTCTATTTTCTGATTTCACAGTGCATTTTCCGTGGACACCACTTGCGGGTCTACGAACAGTGCATATTATCCATCAATAATACCAGTCCTCGGTTGACCCTGTCTTACTTTTTTATATGCACTTGATGATACTTGTTTCATATTGCTGTACATTGTACACGTTTTTCATGGTTGTCCCTATCCACTTTTTTATGTGCACTATATGATACTTGTTCACATTGTACACGTTTTTCATGGCGTGCACGAAGGACTGACGTCCTTGCTTTTCTAGTTTACACAAATTTTTTGAACACTCAAATAGTGGTCTTGATTTCCATATGCTTGCCCACTTAAGCCCCATACACACGGTCAGACTTTTTCATCAATTTGGTCCGATCGGACAAGGTTGTTGAAAAATCAGACCGTGTGTATGCACCATCGGACAGTGTTCGTCGGTTTGTCCGTCGGACAAAGTCTTATCTCCTGCTGGAAAGATTTCCCGTCAACCCGGTCCGATCACACCAAATCCGAGCGTGTGTACGCTTGTCCGACCGGACAAAGTGCTACGCATGCTCAGATCACATTACAAGACCAAAGCTATTGGCTACTAGCCTCTACGTAGTCCCGTCGTAGGCAACAAACGTCACCACGTTCAGAATGATCGGATTTTCCGACAACTTTGTCCGATCGTGTGTACGCAAAACCAACATCAGACAAAGTATGACGGACATGGTCCGACGGACCTGGTCCACGGATTGTCCGCGCGTGTGTATGGGGCTTTAGAATGTTCTCACATTTTCTATCCTAGCGCCACACTTTTCTTATTTTTTATCAATCCACAATTTGTCATATTGTTGTGTCAGCAGCTTTAAGCTTTGTAGGATAGCGCAGCTATTCACCCACACCATCTAAAACCTTTTGCCTTTACAACCACTTTAAACACTTCAGCCCCGGAAAGATTTGCCCCCTTAATGACCAGGCCATTTTTTGCGATACTGCACTGCGTTGCTTTAACTGACAATTGTGCAGTCAAGCAGCATTATACCCAAATAAAATTGATGTCCTTTTTTTCCCACAAATAGAGCTTTATTTTGGTGGTATTTGATCACCTCTGTGATTTTTAGTTTTTGCGCTATAAACAAAAAAATACCATTTAAAAACAAAAAATATTTTTACTATAATACATATATAAAAAATAATATATATATATATATATATATATATATATATATATATATATATATATATATATATATATATATTTTAAAACACCCCGTCCCGACGAGCTTGCCCGCAGAAGCGAACGCATACGTGAGTAGCGCCTGCATATGAAAACAGTAGTACAACCACACATGTGAGGTATCACCGCTATTGGTAGAGTGAGAACAATAATTCTAGCCCTAGACCTCCTCTGTAACTCAAAAGATGCAACCTGTAGAATTTTTTAAATGTCGCTTATGGATATTTTTGAGGGTAAAAATTTGACGCCATTCCACGAGCGGGCGCAATTTTGAAGCGTGGCATGTTGGGTATCAATTTACTCGGCATAACATTATCTTTCACAATATAAAAAAAAAAGTGGGCTAATTTTACTGTTGTCTTATTTTTTTTTCAAAAAAAGTGATTTTATTCCAAAAAAAAGTGCGCTTGTAAGACCGCTGTGCAAATACAGTGTGACAGAAAGTATGGCAATGACCGCCATTTTATTCTCTAGGGTGTTAGAACCCCCAAACATTATATATTGTTTTTCTTTCTAAGTAATTTTCTAGCAAAAAAAAAAATGTTTTAAACGTGTAAACACAGAGTCTGAAAAACAGGCTTGGTCCTTAAGTGGTTAAATAAGTCAATGAAAAGACCATGTGACCACTGCCTTGGAACTAAGGCAGTGGTCACTATGTAACCATGTGGTAGAAGGAAGCTCTGATTTCCCTAACTAGAGCAACAGGCACATTTTTTTTTTTTATTCCCCTTCTATCGTGCTGTCTGAATTGTAAAATAACAGAACAGGTCCACTTTAAACCTGTCCACCCTATGAAATAAATCTTCCTTACCTGATTATAGGTCGCAGGGCTAGATTCAGACTTGTAATCATATCCAGCGCATAGACACAGGACAGGGTTATGGTCAAGGTGTCATTCCTCATGATTATCCCTCCATCGTGCAACTCAATGACAAATGTGCTCCGATATGTGACATGGCTTCCATTTTGCTACAGAAAAAGTTACATAAACGTATATATTTCCATATTATATTATATTTTTAACACCCTGTGCCTTGGTGATTCATGTGAAATGCATATTGTAATAAAAAAAAAAACCCAGAATTACCCTTTTGCCTGGGTATGACATCTATCTATAAAGATGGGATGGTCAGTGCGTGGAACACATGGGGGGGGGGGGGGGGGGGGGGGGGGGGGGGGACTCAAGCCTCGTACACACGATCGGACTTTCCAACAAAACCATGGAATTTTGTTGGAAGGTTGTTGGCTCCAACTTGTCTTGCATACACACGGTCACACAACTCTTGGCCAACAATTAGTGACGTACAAGACGTACTACGTTGTTTTTCAGCTCTTTAGCGCCACCCTTTGGCTCCTTCTGCTAATTTCGTGTTAGTAGAAGTTTGGTGAGTGTTGATTCGCACTTTTCTTTTAGCGTTTTTAATTTTGTGCTTTTCAGTTTGTTTCTGAACTGCCGTTCGTCAACCAGCCATGATGCGGAATCGGAGGAGATAACGTGTTATTTATTATTGGCCTTGGAGTTATAGCTTTGACATTATTTTTTGGTTGAATAATAAAGATTTGATTGGGTAAATGTTGTTTATTTTTGGATGCATAGAATGCACTTTTTGGTTAAGCTTTATTGGCAGATATCATGTCTATTTTTTTTTTTTTTTTTTTTATGCACAATAAAAAAAATTGTGGAGAATAATACTTGGCTGTGTGTTTTACTTCAAATGGCAGTTTGGTAGTAGGCAAAACACAATGTAATAATTTTACAAGGGACACCAATAGACATCTGCACAATAGAAAATTTTTATTTATTTTCGTTTTGTTTCTTTCGTTTCCGTTGATTCGTAACGATTCATAATTTTGTAAGTCGTCGGTGTTCGTATTCGTAACGATTCGTATTTTCGTAAGAGTTATTTTTTTCGTTGATTCGTTTTTCCGTTAGTTTAGTTTTCGTTTATTCGAAATTCGGACGCATTCGTATTTTCGTAGATTTAGTTACATTCGTACTTTTGTTAGATTGATTTATTCGTACTTTCGTAACATTGTTTTCGTAGATTCGTAATCGGAGCATAATTCATAATTTTATGTAATGTGTATGCTATTATTACATTGTAAGAGACACGGAAAATTACGGATCGAAAAAAAAAAGTTACGAATGTACGAATTTTTTCGTTCAATCCATTCGAAGCACGTTAAGCAGCGCCATTGTAAGGGACACGGAAAATTACCAATTCAACAAAAAAAGAAAAGTTACGAATGTACGAATTTTTTCGTTCATTTTGATTTTCGTTGTTCCTGTTTTCGTTTTTCGGAATTTCTTCTTTCGTAGTTTCGTTGTTTCTAATTTGGTTATTTCGGATTTTCGTTGTTTTTCATATTCGTTCGATTCGAACATTCGTTTAAAATTTTTAGCGAATCATTCATTCATTCGTACGATAACGAATGAAGGAATATAACGAATTTTAACGGAAAACGAAAAAAAAAAAAAAACGAAACGAATTGCACATGTCTAGACACCAACATAGTTGTATCTTTCATCTAATGCGGCGTACACACGGTCGGAATTTCCGATGGAAACAGTCCGATGGGAGCTTATCATCGGATTTTCTGACCGTGTGTATGCCCATCGGTCTTTTTCTGTCAGCATTTCCGACGGACTTTAGATTGAGAACCTGTTCTTAATTTTTCCAACGGAAAACCTTTCTATCGGATTTTCCGATCGTGTGTATGCAATTCCGACACGCAAAATTCCGACGCATGCTCGGAAACAATATGACGCATGCTCGGAAGCATTAAACTTCCCTTTTATAGTGCCGTTGAACGTGTTGTATGTCGTGGTGTTATTGACCGTCGGAATTTGGTGTGACCGTGTGTATGCAAGACAGTTAGAGCAAAATTCCGTTGGAATTCCGACGGGAAAACCATCAGAGCTTTTTCCAATGAGAATTCCGATCGTGTGTACGCAGCATTAAAAACTACGGGATAATGGTGTTGTGGTAACTTGCCCAAATGGAAAAAAAATGATAATAATATTATTCTTGATATCCCTAGAAAAAAAAAGCATTTGAAAATACGTTTGCAATAACTCCATGAGTATCACCAGCAAAGCGGCTTCATTATCATCCCATTAAAGAAGAAGAGAATTGTGCGCTGCGTTTGGAGATTTCATAATTTGCCGCGTCACGAATGTTAATTCTCCATTACGAACGCAAGGTTACAAGACCGACCGCTTCCGGCTCGTCCTTGCTTCCCAGCATGCGTGTTTGTACTAGACTTTTGTCCGACGGACTTGTGTACACACGCTCGGAAAGTCCTAAAAACACACATTTGTTGGAAAATTTGAGAACGTGCTTGCCAACATTTGTTCCACGGAAAATCCGACAACAATTGTTCCGATAAAGCGAACACACGGACGGACTTTCCACCAACAAGCTCACACCCATCATTACCCGTCGGAAAGTCCAGTCGTGTGTACGGGGCATTACAATTTAGATTTTACTCTTTTTAATGAGAATAGATGATTTGCTCAGTCGTAGGGGTGAGCCTAGTGAAGAAATAATATTAATAATGGCACTTACATAGGACTGGACTCCGCATCCGCCAACTTGTAGCGCGGCCAGAACTGAAAATGTATTTGTGACACTGTTATCCTCAAAGCCAAAGCAGCCGCTGTCCTTTATATTCTCCCGACCGAAATAGGTGTCCAACTCCTTCATCTGACACTTCTGGAAGGAGGCTCTCATCTCGTCCAGTCCACAGGTCAGCTCAGGACGAATGTCTGACAAACCTCGATACACAACATGTTCAGATATCACATCAAGGTTCAGAGGTCCCATTCCATGTTCCAAAAAGTTAGACAACATGAATAATACCCGGATGTGCTCAATGTAATGGAGGAGGTAAGTAATCCCCTCTAAATGTAGAAATGGATTCTGGGTACACTGTGACATTGGGGGACTGTTAATGAGTTACTGTATTTATCGGCGTATAACACGCGCCGGCGTATAACAAACACCCGGCGTATAACACGCACCCCAAGTTTAGGAGGGAATTTTAAGGAAAATAACTTTTAGGATGGAAGTTTAAGGGAAAAAAAAAAAAAAAAAAAAAAAACTTACATTTAAGTGTCCATTGCAGCCTTGTCCCCATTGCAGCCATGTCCCCATTGCAGCCATGTCCCCATTGCAGCCATGTCCCCATTGCAGCCTTGTCCACATTGCAGCCATGTCCCCATTGCAGCCATGTCCCCATTGCAGCCTTGTCCCCATTGCAGCCATGTCCCCATTGCAGCCTTGTCCCCATTGCAGCCTTGTCCCCATTGCAGCCATGTCCCCATTGCAGCCTTGTCCCCATTGCAGCCATGTCCCCATTGCAGCCTTGTCCCCATTGCAGCCTTGTCCCCATTGCAGCCTTGTCCCCATTGCAGCCTTGTCCCCATTGCAGCCTTGTCCACATTGCAGCCATGTCCCCATTGCAGCCTTGTCCCCATTGCAGCCTTGTCCCCATTGCAGCCTTGTCCCCATTGCAGCCTTGTCCCCATTGCAGCCTTGTCCACATTGCAGCCTTGTCCACATTGCAGCCTTGTCCACATTGCAGCCTTGTCCACATTGCAGCCATGTCCCCATTGCAGCCTTGTCCCCATTGCAGCCTTGTCCCCATTGCAGCCTTGTCCACATTGCAGCCTTGTCCCCATTGCAGCCTTGTCCCCAGTGTCCATCGCCATTTAAAATTGGCGCCGATAGGACACCGGAGCGGAGCGAACGCCGCCGAGATTGCAGGGACTGGGAGGAGCCGAGATACACATGTACTCGGCTCTTGTCGGCTCTTCTCGCCTCCGCTCACGTGACTGTGAGCGGAGCAGAGAAGAGCCGAAAAGAGCCGAGTACACTCGCTATGTGTAGCTCGGCGGCGATCGCTCCGCTCCGGTCACAGCTAGAGATCGGCGGGGGATCGCTGGGGATCGGCGTATTACACGCACCCCCGATTTTCCCCTGATTTTAAGGGGAAAAAGGTGCGTGTTATTCGCCGATAAATAAGGTACATACTCAGTAGGTTTTTAAAGTGTACCTGTGCTTAGATGAAAGCTGCTATCCGAGTGTAATGGGCCATTTACATGCATATTTTGGTGCTTTGACGGTTGTCTTGTGTGGCCTATGCCCTTTAATTCTTATCGGCCATTAACAAGCTTCCACACACGATAAAAAAAAAAACCTGAGACATTTTTTTTCCAACGATCCACAACACCATGCAAATGTATTCACATGTATGCATTTGTGGGATGCTGGAGGGTCAGGTGCCTTGTTTACTAATTGATGGAGGGCTTTAGAAATGAATGAAATGACCCCCAAAATGCATGTACAGTGCATGCTTTAAACACAACTCAATGAGCATGTGGGGCCTGCCTAACCTAGAGGTGCCTACACCCACTTTGAGATTTATTTGAGTAAATCTAATTTGTCTTTACCAATTTTCTATTGGTATTATCCTCCATACACACGGTCGGAAATTCCGACCACAAAATCCGTGATTTTTTCCGACGGATTTTGTGTGAAACTGGTGTTGCATACACACTGTCGAGCAAAGTTGTCGGAAAATCCGATCATTCAGAACGTGGTGACTACTTGAGGGGTAGAGGATTTGTTAAGAGTTTTTTTTTTTTTGCGGGGGGGGGGATTTGTAGAGAGAGTATTTGAGCTGGGGGGCAGCAAAGATTTGTGCTTGGAGGGGCAATTTCAGCAGGGGAGTAGATTTGTCCTAAGAGAAGGGGAACTGCTTAGGGGTAACCATGAATGTTAGTGCTCAATTTTTTTTTTTTGGGGGGGGGGGTATTTTTCCAACACATGGCTTTTTTTGTGGGGGGGGGGCACAGTTTGGCTTGTTTGCCCTGGGCTCTAGATGACCTTGTCTTGGCACAGGCTTCATGGTAGCACAATGGTTCCTGTACAACAACCTCAACACGGTCATAGAAACAAGAAAGCCGTTGTTAAAGCTTAGCTCCACCCTAAAGTGGAACTTCCGCTTATCGGATTCCCCCCCCCTCCGGTGCCACAATTGGCACCTTTCAGGGGGGAGGGGGGTGCAGATACCTGTATAATACAGGTATCTGCACCCACTTCCGGGACTAGCTAGCCGAAGCTGGCCTGCCCATATACGAAGATGCCCCGTTGTGTCTTGGGAAACACACAGTTCCCAGGACACAACGGGGACCAATAAAGACGCGCAGCGTGACTCGCGCATGCGCAGTAGGGAACCGGGCAGTGAAGCCGCAAGCTTCACTTCCTAATTCCCTGATAGAGGATGGCGGCGGGGGCAGCCGAGAGATGAGCGAGCGCTCGTCATCTTCTGCCGACATCGCTGGAATCTGGAACAGGTAAGTGTCTATTTATTAAAAGTCAGCAGCTGCAGTATTTGTAGCTGCTGACTTTTAAAAAAAAAAATCCAGGTGGACCTCCTCTTTAACCGCTTCCCGATCGCCTCACGCCGATATACGTCGGCAGAATGGCACGGCTAGGCAAAACCACCTACCTGGTGCCTGCCGTGGGTCCCGGTCGGGAGCTCCGTGACCACGGCCGCGGGACCAGCGGACCCGATCGCTCTGTGTAAACAAACCTCTCCCCATGCTTCCTACACTGCCTGTCATTGATCGGCTGTTTCCTGTCATCGGGAAAGCCGATCAGTGATGTCAGACGTCAGCCCCCCGCCTAATGTAGAAAAAAAAAAAACACACGTCACACACCATAACTCCTCCCCGCCCCCTAGTGGTTAACTCTTTTACTGCCAGTGTCATTTATACAGGAATCAGTGCATTTAAATAGCATTGATTGCTGTATAAATGACAATGGTCCCAAAAATGTGTCAAAAACATCCGATGTGTCCGCCATAATGTCGCAGTCACAATAAAAATCGCTGATCGCCACCATTACTATTAAAAAAATATATATTAATAAAAATGCTATAAAACTATCCCCTATTTTGTAAACACTATAACTTTTGCGCAAACCAATCAATAATCGCTAATTGCGATTTTTTTTTACCAAAAATATGTAGAAGAATACGTATCGGCCTAAACTGAGGAAAAAAAAATATATATTTTTTGGGGATATTTATTATAGCAAAAAGTAAAAAAAAATATTGCATTTTTTTCAAAATTGTCGCTCTATTTTTGTTTTTCTAGCGCAAAAAATAAAAACCGCAGGGGCGATCAAATACCACCAAAAGAAAGCTCTATTTGTGGGAAAAAAGGTCGCCAATTTTGTTTGGGAGCCACGTCGCACGACCGCGCAATTGTCAGTTAAAGCGACGCAGTGCCGAATCGCAAAAAGGGGCCTGGTCCTTTGGCTGCCAATTGGTCCGGGGCTGAAGTGGTTAAGCAGAAGGAATCATAATTTCAAGATGGTGCCCTCATCAAGGTTCTTCATGGGGAAACACGGCACACAAGATATACTATTATCTTAGGAGGTGAGGATTTAGGTAAATACATTGCAATATTTATTCCATGACTAGAACTGTAGGAGCCGTGAGATGCACTTTGTATATACGTACTGGAAACTTTATATTGATCCTTGCAGTAACATCTGTCACCTTTGTCCCCCGACTTCCATTCCTCATCTGCTGAGCAGACTTCTTGAACTGCAAGTGGATCTACCAGGGAAACAGGAAAAAAAAAAAACATTTCTCAGTGATACAACCATAAAAGACATACCACATTACAAACCGTATTAGTAAAAAATTGTAAAATATCTCTGCTGCATATAAGAAACAGAATAAATATTCCTACGGTTAAATCTTACATGATCAGTCCATCCCATAATTTATAGTTTTATGATTAATTAGTTGTTTATTGCTGAGATAATTTTCTAACTTGATTTATGTAGGTCAATGTTTTTTAATCTAAATGTATTGATTTTTCTGTAGTACATATGAGTGTATACGTGGCGGATGCTAGACATATCATCTCCGCGGGAACATCGGGCGGGGCGGGAACATCGGGCGGGGCGGGATTAGTTTCCCAGCCATTTTCATAAGTGGGCGTACTTAGATGAGGTTGTCGTGCTGTACAGCCAATCCCTGGACCAAGTCAGTTTGACGAAGCGCATCGGACGTGGCTGTACGGCAACCAGAAGTGATGAATACGTACCACCAGAAGGGACTAGACATGTGCACAACAAAAAAATGTGTTTATTTTCGTTTCGTTTTTTTCATTTCCGTTGATTCGTAGCGATTCGTAAATTTGTAAGTCGTCGGTGTTCGTATTCGTATCGATTCGTACATTTGTAAGTCGTCGGTGTTCGGATTCGTAACAATTCGTACATTTGTAAGTCATCGGTGTTTTTGTATTCGTAACGATTCGTACATTCGTAAGAGTTATTTTTTCGTTGATTCGTTTTTTTCGTTAGTTTAATTTTCGTTTATTTGTTTATTCGAAATTCGGACGCATTCGTATTTATTCGTACATTCGTAACATTCGTAGATTCATAATCTGAGCATAATTCATAATTTTATGTAATGTGTATGCTATTATTACATTTTAAGAGACACGGAAAATTACGAATCGAAAAAAAAAGTTACGAATCGAAAAAAAAAAAAAAAGTTACGAATCGAAAAAAAAAGTTACGAATGTACGAATTTTTTCGTTCAATCCATTCGAAGCACGTTAAGCAGCGCCATTGTAAGAGACACGGAAAATTACGAATCGAAAAAAAAAAAAAAGTTAAGAATTTTTTCCTTCAATCTATTCGAAGCACGTTAAGCAGCGCCATTGTAAGAGACACGGAAAATTACGAATCGAAAAAAAAAAAAAAAGTTACGAATGTACGAATTTTTTCCTTCAATCCATTCGAAGCACGTTAAGCAGCGCCATTGTAAGAGACACGGAAAATTACGAATCGAAAAAAAAAAAAAAAAAAAAGTTACGAATGTACGAATTTTTTCCTTCAATCTATTCGAAGCACGTTAAGCAGCGCCATTGTAAGAGACACGGAAAATTACGAATCGAAAAAAAAAAAAAAAAAAAAAAAGTTACGAATGTATGAATTTTTTCCTTCAATCTATTCGAAGCACGTTAAGCAGCGCCATTGTAAGGGACACGGAAAATTACCAATTCAACAAAAAAAAAAAGTTACGAATGAACGAATTTCGTTCATTTTCGTTGTTCCTGTTTTCGTTTTTCGGATTTTCTTCATTCGTACATTCGTTGTTTCTAATTTGTTTTTTTCGGATTTTCGTTGTTTTTCGGATTCGTTCAATTCGAACGATTCGTTAATCGGATTCGTTCGATTCAAACAATTCGTTCATTCGTATGAAAACGAACGAACAAAAATAAGGAAAAAAAAAACGAAAAAACGAAAAAAAACTCAACGGATTGCACATGTCTATAAGGGACGTTCCGAGTGTTTGGATGTGGAGAACGAGCAGAATTTGAATACTTCTTATGCTCGCCGCCACTTGATATCTCTGGCATGATACACGATACCAATGTGATTATTTCTTGGCCTTCTGGTAAGTGCACGAACATTAGGCTGGTAATGTAAGGATTGTTCAAATAAACTTTTTTATAAACGGTATCACACTATTTGGAGTTTATTATCTCCACATGGGAATAGACGATAGACGACTGGATGTCCACAAGCTCACTCAAACTTAATGGTTCCAAAACAGAACTCCTTCTCCTAAATGCAAACCGGAAAAATAATTCTACAACACCATGGACTCCGCCCACCATCCTTGGACAGACCATCCCCCTAAGCATAAAAGCCAAAAGTCTCGGAGTCACCTTCGATTCAGAAATGTCAATGGATGCACAAATAGGATCAGTAGTCAGCGGATCCTACCACCTTCTACGCCTGCTGCGTAGACTCATCCCCTTCATTCCAGAAAAGGACAAAGCCGTAGTGGTAGGAACAATCATCAACTCTCGACTACGCAAACTCCATCTACATAGGACTACCTAAATTCCAGATTGTACGCCTACAAGTCGTTCAAAACACGGCAGCAAGACTAGTCACAGGAAAAAAACATGGGAATCCATCTCCCCCTCCCTGAGGACCCTCCATTGGCTAACTGTAAAGGATCGGATCACATTCAAGACCCTCTGCCTCACCCACAAATGCACACAAGGAGATGCTCCTTAATACTTATGCGAAAAAATACAACACTACACTCCAAATCGCAACCTCCGATCAACCAACCAAAATCTCCTCCTCGTCCCCAAGTCCCGCTACAAGTCAAGGGGAGAACGAAGATTTGCAGTCCAAGGACCACGGCTATGGAGCGCTCTACCTACAAACATCCGCTTGGAAAAAGACCATCGGGCCTTCAGGAAAAAACTCAAGACCCACCTCTTCTAAGAAAGAATCAACGCAGGTCGGATCAAGCGCCACAAGGCGATTCAGTTCGCAGTTGCAGCGCTATACAAATCTTTCATTCATTCATTCATTCACATATCATGATATCTTTTGGATCTCCATATATTGGGATATTGCTGTCATTTGATTTGATGACTGCTCTTTTTGCCAAAACACGAGAGTGGGAGGCAATATTAGCTGGTGAGTGTACTTCTGATGGGGGAAGTGCTGCCATGTTTGCTCACACTTTGTGGTGATAGTTGGAAGCTCAGTACGAAAAGTCTGACTTGTTTATGACTGTTTATGGACTATTATTGTACTATTCATTTTTCTATTTTTCCTATTGTATATTCATAGCAAGGCACAGCACTACTTATGTTGGTTTGTACCAAGTACCTTTTCCTTAAATGTTGATGTCAATTGATAATGATCATTCCATCCCAAGTAATTATACACTACTTAATTTTTTTCATCAATAAAGAAAAAAAAAATAGCTTTGGTTTTGAGGGGGGAAAACCTTCCAGAGCTTAAAGTGGTGTTTCCCCCCCAAAAATTAAAAATAGCTTAAAAATCCTAAAAATATTTAAAAATAAATAATTAGATTTTTTTTCTTAACTCACCTCTAAATTCCTTTTGCTCAGGGGGTCCCTCCTAGTCTGCCTCCTTCAGTGCCCGGGCACTGACATCACTTCCCCTCGGAGCAGTCAGTCATCTGGGACACGTGACAGGTCCCAGATGATTGTGTGGCGTATCACGGCGCGCGGTGCTGCTCGCGCATGCGCAGTGGGTGCCCGGCTGTGAAGCCACAGCCGGGTGCCCACGGTAAGAATGCCGGCGCCGCGAGCAGAGCCATCGCCGGACCCTGGGTATTTGTAGCTGCTGACTTTTAAAACGTTTTTTTTTAAGGGGCACCCCACTTTAAGGGGATCATTAAAATGGGCATTAAGTGCAGTGGTTTGGCTACATTTAGTAAGACTAATGCCCCGTACACACGGTCGAAAATTCCGACCACAAAATTCGTCTGATTTTTTCAGACGGATTTTGTCCGACACTGGTGTTGCATACACACGGTCGGACAAAGTTGTCGGAAAATCTGATCATTCTGAACGTGGTGACGTTCGTTGCGTACGACGGAACTACGTAGAGGCTAGTAGCCAATAGCTTTGGTCTTGTAATGTGATCTGAGCATGCGTGGCACTTTGTCCGTTGGAATTCGCTACACATGATCGTAAAAAGTCCGACAGGACTTGGTTGTCGGAAAATTTGAGAGCAGGATCTCAAACTCCGACGGAAAAAGTCCGATGGAGCCCCACACACGGTCGGAATTTCCGACAACATGGTCCGATAGGACAGTTTCCGTCGGAAAATCCGACCGGGTGTACGGGGCATAAGGCCGGGTTCACATATGTGTGGCTGCGGGTTCACGCCCGGGGTTCGGTGCGTGTCTGTTCAGCGGTTCTGGTGCGATTCAGGTCTGAATTTTTACCTGAATTCGCACCTGAACCGGACCCAAACATACACAGGACCCTTTTGCAATCGGCTCCCCAGACCTGTGTGAAGCGGCTCCATTGAGAGCCGGTCACACTCGCCTGTCATGCAGATTGGATGCGGGGAAACCCTCATCCAATTCACATATACAGTATGTGAACCTTGCCCTCAAGCCAATAAAAGCACTTTGAGAATTCAAGAACGTTCTACACATCCAGTAAATCTTTGATACCTCTAGATATTTCACAACCTGGAGGACTTTAATATTTTTTTAAACTAGAAAAAGGAAATTCATCACTTACCTGTACAAAAGGACGCTGTGCACTTCGACTCTGGAGTTCCGATTATTTTGTACACGTGGTATCCCAGGGGACAAGCCTTAACTTGGATGGTTGATGTCCAACGGCAGCAGTTTCCATCCCAATTGGCGCAAGCCGTGCGGTTCACGATGCCGTCTTTCATGACCGGATGCTTTCCATTCATCCACACTGGAGCATTTGTATTACATCTATTTATGGGCACACAGGTTTCTGGTATACGGATACCTGCGCTACCAACAAACTGATACCATCCGTTCTTGGAGCTATCACAGTTCGGGGTTGAGGATCGTGGGTTGTCTGTGCTTCTCCAGGCCTCATTGAGCACCGTGCGGCTTACACAAGGATCAGAGCAGGAATAGGAGCCAAGGGCCTTGGTACACTCAAATGCAAACCCACAGGCGCCTCTCTGGCACTCATCAATTTCACAATGGAGCCCGTCCCCGTAGTATCCATCAGGACACACACAGGAATATCCAGAAAGCTCATTAATGCATTGTGCTAAGGGATGACATCTGTTCAGACTAGGATCGTCACACTCTCTGATGGGTACACAGGAACCTTCCGAGAAGATAAAACCACTTGGACAGAGGCAGGTATAAGAACCAAATGTGTTCTGGCATGTGCCAGCGGAGCAGTTGTGAGTCCATACATAGGCACACTCATCAATATCGGAGCAGTTGAATCCGTCTCCAACGAAGCCGTCCTTGCAGACACATTGCACATAATCGGCATGTTCCTCACACCGAGCGTGTAGGTGGCATTCCGAACAAGATACTGCAGCTGTTGAAAGCAAGGAAGGAAAAAAAAATCAATAATCAGACTGGCACCAATACCATCAGTCCTATTATCTGTTCCTGCCTCAATTGGCTCTCCTCTGATTTCATAAATGCTAGACATGTGCAATTCGTTTCGTTTTTTTTTTTTTTTCGTTTTTTCGTTAAAATTCGTTATATTCAACCCCGCGCCAAAGGTCTGTCCTTTATGTACTCACTGCTTACCTCCCGTCGCTCTGAGGGTAAATCCACAGCTATGCAACATTGGGAACAAGTACTCAGTTTTTCCGCACAAGAGGATGTGTGGTACAGTTCTCTTAGGCTGCTTTCACACTGGGGCGGTTTTCAGGCGGTACAGTGCTAAAAATAGCGCCTGTACACCGCCTGAAAAAACCGGCCCCATTCACTCCAGTGTGAAAGCCGGCGGGCTTTCACACTGGAGCGGTGCGCTAGCAGGACCGCAACAAAAGTCCTGCTAGCAGCATCTTTGGAGCGGTGAAGGAGCGGTGTATTTACCGCTCCTATACCGCTCCTTCCCATTGAAATCAATGGGAAACCGCGGGGATACCGCCCGCAAACCGCCCCTTTGCGGAGGTTTTTAACCCTTTTGCGGCCGCTAGCGGGGGTTAAAACCACCCCGCTAGCGGCCGCATACCGCGGGTAAAACGATGGTAAAGCAGCGCTAAATATAGCGCTGCTTTACCGTCGCCGCCCCGCACCGCCCCAGTGTGAAAGCAGCCTTAACAGCACACGGGCTCATTCCAGGAATGTCTCCCACTGGGAAACAGTTATGAAGCTCTACCACCGCTGGTACTATACCCCTACCAAACTGGCAGCCATCTTCCCCTCTACATCATCTAACTGCTGGAGGAACTGCAACACAGATGGATCCCTGGTCCACATATGGTGGACTTGTTCTGCTCTCCAAAGATTCTGGAAAGATGTAAACAGTCTCATTTGTTCAGTCACGGGCATTACAGCTCAACTAACACCACAGTTGGCCATGCTTGGGATAGGGTTCACCGAATGGCCGTCTACACTAAGATCAATACTCATCCACATTCTGATAGCTGCAAGACTCTCCATTGCCCGTAACTGGAAAAATCCTAACCCGCCCACTATCCAATTAGTAATCTCTTTACTCAACAACCAATGCCACATGGAATTTATGTTTGCCAAAGCACATTTATTGACAACTAGATTCTTCATCCAATGGAAACCTTGGCTACAAGAAAAAAGAAGTGACCCTCTACCATAAACTGGCCTCTTCATACCTGTGGACATGACCCTCCCAATCTGGACCTAAACCAGCTGCTATACAGCTCTACAATCAGTTTAAATACTTGATAACAACCGTAGTGTTTGTGCATGCTTCCTTCCTATAAGGTGCCTCCTCCGGGTGCGGCCTCATGACATTGCATAGATGTCACCCCTACCCTCCTATTTCACATTACCGACATATATAAATTTCCAACCATATTGGGTCCCATAGCGACCATCTATTTTCTCTCTGACCCCAGACTATGTCATGATGGCCCACCCTTGGGGCACCATATTTCACTTTTCACCGACTAGCATCACTAATTCTACTCTCTGTACCTTTCTATACTAGTCTGCTTCAACGACCCCTAACTAGATGTTATACATTGTTATGATTGTGACTTATGCACTACTACTGTTATTCTTTATTGTACCCATGCCCCATTTTAGGGCATTATGTTATGTATGTAAAAAATCCAATAAAACTGTTTTAAAAAAAAAAAAAAAAAAAAAAATTTGTTATATTCGTTCATTCGTTATCAGACGAATGAACGAATGATTCGCTAAAAATTTTAACGAATAACGAATGTTCGAATCGAACGAATATGAAAAACAAATCCGAAATAACCAAATTAGAAACAACGAAACTACGAAAGAAGAAAATCCGAAAAACGAAAACAGGAACAACGAAAATCAAAATGAACGAAAAAATGTGTACATTCGTAACTTTTTTTTTTTTTGTTGAATTGGTAATTTTACATGTCCCTTACAATGGCGCTGCTTAACGTGCTTCGAATGGATTGAACGAAAAAATTCGTACATTCGTAACTTTTTTTTTCGATTCGTAATTTTCCGTGTCTCTTAAAATGTAATAATAGCATACACATTACATAAAATTATAAATTATGCTGCGATTACGAATCTACGAAAACAATGTTACGAAAGTACGAATAAATCAATCTAACGAAAGTACAAATGTAACTAAATCTACGAAAATACGAATGCGTCCGAATTTCGAATAAACGAAAATTAAACGGAAACGGAAAAACGAATCAATGAAAAAATAACTCTTACGAAAATACGAATCGTTACGAATACGAACACCGACGACTTACGAATTTACGAATCGCTACGAATCAACGGAAACGAACAGAAACAAAACGAAAATAAACAATTTTTTCTATTGTGCACATGTCTAATAAATGCTGCTTGATTTCCTCTCTATTCAGTTCCTGGCCACCGATGACAAAAATTCAAACTTCTAACTCCAACCTACAAAGTCTTCTACAATTTGGCTCTTCAATGACATTTCTTGCTTAGTCTCCACATGCCAGTGTATATTGTGTGGGTCAACGAATGTGCATTCTATAGACTGCTTCCTGTGAAGCCCAATGCACTGAACTCTGAGAGGTTCCAGAGTAGGAGCTGTCATTCTATGGCTGCTGTGGCAGGGCAAACAGTTAATCGAGCATAATCTGTGCTCGATTGGCTGCCGTGGAGGACAGGAGAGACATTGTCTAAGGCCGGCCGTACACAGTGTGAAATTCGCATGATTCCACAGACAGTGCTGACAGGGGAATCAGCAATTCCCTTCTGCCGGCAGGAGGGGGGGGGGCATCCCTGCTGGGAGAAGACAGTGATTATTGCCAGCAGCTATAGCAGCTGCTTGTGATAATTTCAAGTGAATCCAGCAGGCTGGTTGTATCCAAGATGATCGATCGATCAACCTAGTACCTTCAGCCTGCCCATTAACGGTTCAAATCTTGGCTTGTTCCCTGAAGAACCGGCCGAGTTTCGAACCATGTATGGCCGACTTAATAGACCCCTCATGTCTCCATAAGGTGCACATGTCACCTATTCAACGTAGCACCCTCTAGCTAGTATGCTAGTGTACAAAGTTGTTAGAGTAGGGAAATTTGGCTTGGGTGGTAGCCAAGCTTGGGTTGAATCTTGGTCAGGGCTTTAGTGACTCAGGAAGGCTGGATGACTTAGCAGGCAGCATCTCTGGTAACTTCCCCTTGGAGAAGCTTCCAGAAGTAGAGGGTGGAGTTTAGGAGGAGCCGTCTGGAGTATTGATGAGGGCCCCAGTGAAACCCCTGTAAATGGGCTGGCTGTGCAGGGTGGGGGGGTCCCTTTCTACTTGTGGCTCCTACGTGGGGTGTGCTACATCAATGCTATCACATAAGAGGTTTGTCAGCCCCATAGGTGTGCACAGTCTATTGCATTAGTGTGTGCACCCTTAAGCTCAAACACACATGCATGTGTATGTGCCTACATATATATGCCCCCTGATCCCCCAGTGAAAGAGAAGATCATAGACACTTCTCTAATGGCAGAGCCGGTAAGAGGGAGATCTTTCCCATGTTCCTGATGCTACACAGAGCGATAACACTAATGCGCATGGGGGGATTAGGGTGTGCCTGGGCACACCCAGCACACCCTGTGCGCACGCAAGAAAGGTAAAAAATAAAATATGTGTTTTACAAATTGTAATCAAATATTATAAAAAAATTTAATAAAAGCAACTCTGTGTCTCTGAACACATCCGCAAATGCAAGCACTTGCACGTGATGTGCACACGTATGTAACAAGACTTTTTGTGGCACAACTTACTTATCAATGTTAAGGCCCGTACACACGATCTGACTTTTTGACAACCAACATGCAAATTAGCTGTTTTGGACCAACATCCGACCGTGTGTACGCTCCATCGGACCAACTTTTTGCAGGTTTCATCGGACTTTTGTTGGCTGTGCGAACGGACCAACTTTCTGCCAACAAAAGTCTGATGGACCAAAGTCCGACCGTGTGTACACAAAACCAACGGACTTTTGTACAAACCAATGCAGAACCAATGCCAAAGGTCAGACAACAATACAGAAGTTGACCAAAGGTGGCGGTAAAGAGCAGAAAAACTAAGTGATTTGGTGAAAGTTGGCTGAAAAAGTCCTGCCATGTGTATGCAATACCAACTTGGGGCCAACGCCCTTTGGACAAAAATCCACGGGAAAGTTGGTCCACGGTCCGATCGTGTGTATGAGGCTTTAGACATGTGCACTGCCAATTCATTTTCGTTTTAGTTTCATTTGTTATGATCGCAATTAGTAAATTCGTTCATTCGTATATTCGTACATTCGTAAATTCGAACATTTGTACATTTGTACATTTGTAAATGCTTAAATTCGTTCATTTGTACATTCGTAAATTAGAAAATGTGTATATTCGTACATTAGAAAAAAAATTGGAAGTACGAAAATCCGAAAACCCAAAAAATAGAAAATCGGAAATAGTGACTAACTATTAAATTAGTAGGGTATTGTATTTCCTTTCAAATTTGGCTGTTAGTGACCCACGAATTTATCTGAAGTTACAAATTATACGAAATAATGAACGCCGCATCTAAACAAAATGGAACGGAACAAATTATTAACAAATAATAATCATAAAACTTTTTTAATTTAATTGTTATTTATTATTGTTTGGATACGGCATTCGTTATTTCGGATAATTTGTAACTTAAGATAAATCTGTATTTGTTACATTCACTAACAGCCAAATTTGAAAAAGGAAATTACAATACCTATAATTTAATAGTTAGTAATAGTTAAGTTATTATTAGTTAATTATAAATTCAGATTTCCGAATTTCCCAATTTATAAATGTACGAATTTGCGAATATACAAATTTACGAATAGGCAAATGTACGAATTTACAAATTTTCGAATATTCGATTTTACGAATATTCAGAAAAAATAGTTAAACGGATTTCCATTAGTTCGGATATTTCCGAATTAACGAATTTGACGAAATTCGGAAAAAAACTAATTCAGAACGAGGCAAATTGCACATGTCTAGTATCTATTTACTCTACACCAAGGGTCTCCAAACTCTCTTGTTTACTGTCCTTCAGACTTTAGGGGGGCCCAGATTATTGGGAGTAGAAAGGGTCCCGACAACAGTGGGGAAAAAAACAATGCCCTATCGTTTGGTGTCATTGGGAGGAATTGTGGTTTATCATTGGTGTCATTGGTCACCATTGTTGGTGTCGTTGGGAGGAATTGGGCCCCATCATTGGAAGCCTTGTGCACCATTGTTAGTATCATTTGGAGAAATTGCCACTATGGTGTCAGTGGGAGGAATTGTGTTCCATTACTGGTGTCATTGGGAGAAATTGTGTTTTATCATTGGTGTCATTGTTCCCCATCATTGATGGTGTCATTGGGAGGAATTAGGTTTTATCATCAGTGTCATTGGGCCCCATTGTTGGTGTCCTTGGGATGAATTATGTTGTATCATTGGGCCCCATCGTTGGTGTTGATGGAGGAATTGTATTTTATCATTGGAGTTCTTGTGCCCCATTGTTAGTGTCATTCAGAGAAATTTTGCCCCATCATGGGTGTCAGTGGGAGGAATTGTGTCCCGTTACTGGTGTCATTGGGAGGAATTGTGTTTTATCATTGGTGTCATTAGTCCCCATTGTTGGTGTCGTTGGGAGGAATTGGGCCCCATCATTGGAATCCTTGTGCCCCATTGTTAGTGTCATTTGGAGAAATTGTGCCCCATGATAGGTGTCAGTGGGAGGAATTGTGTTCTGTTACTGGTGTCATTGGGAGAAATTGTGTTTTATCATTGGTGTCATTGGGCTTCATTGTTGGTGTTGTTGGGAGAAATTGTGTTTTATCATTGGAGTTCTTGTGCCCCATTGTTAGTGTCATTCAGAGAAATTGTGCCCCATCATAGGTGTCATTGGGAGAAATTATGTTTTATCGTTGGTGTCATTGGACCCCATCGTTGGAGTGATTGGGACGAATTGCGCCCCCTCATTGATGTCGGTGAGGGGAATTTTGCCCCATTGTTGGTGTCAGTGGATGAAATGGCGTCCCAAGGGCCAAATAAAAGCAAGCAAAGGAACGCAGTTGGAGACCACTGCTCTACACTATCTTATCTTTTATTTTGTACCAAAAAAATGGCCATTAAATTATGTTTGTGTGCAATAAAATAAAGAATTGAAAAAAAGTTTCAGCAAAATGTTGTGCTACATAAAAAATTGTAAACACCGTCTTTTTTATTCTACGGGGCCTCTGCCTTCAGACAAAATCTATAACGGGGACTAGAGTCGTTGTTGTGATCTTTGAGAAGCAATTACTTTGCAATAACAGCAGATGGAGCCGCCGGGTGGTTTGTTTTACTGCTTGTTAAAAAGATATAATTTGGTAGAAAAATAATAAATACTCACATGATATGTTCGTGGCTGCAAAATAAGAAGAAAAATATAATTAATCAGAAATAAAATCATTCCGTTGTGCAAAGTCTGCCAGTTCAGGGGAAAGCAGTTCTGGGCTTTCTGATTAGCAAGTTCAGAAGTGTTTAAATGTAATAATAAAGATTTTATATACAGAATCTCACAAAAGTAAGTACACCCCCAGTCACATTTGTGTAAATCTTTTCATGTGACAACACTGAAGAAATGACACTTGTCTACAATGTAAAGTAGTGAGTGTACAGCTTGTATAACAGTGTAAATTTGCTGTCCCCTCAAACTAACTCAACACACATTAATGTCTAAACCACTGGCAACAAAAGTCAGTACACCCCTATGTGAAAATGTCCAAATTGGGCTCAATTAGCCATTTTCCCTCCCCCCGGTGTCATGTGGCTCATTAGTGTTACAAGGTCTCAGGGTGTGAATGGGGAGCAGGTGTGTTAAATTTGGTGTTATCGCTCTCACTCTCTTATACTGGTCACTGGAAGTTCTACATGGCACACCGCGCACCCATCATTAGGCCCCTTTCACACTGGGGCGTTTTTCAGGCGGTACAGCGCTAAAAATAGCGCCTGTTCACCGCCTGAAAAAATCCGGCCCCTTTAACTCCAGTGTGAAAGCCGGCAGGCTTTCACACTGGAGCGTTGCGCTAGCAGGACGGCAAAAAAAGTCCTGCTAGCAGCATCTTTGGAGCGGTATAGGAGCGGTGTGTTCACCGCTCCTATACTGCTCCTTCCCATTGATTTGAATGGGAAACCGCGGTAAAACCGCGGCAATACTGCCGCAAAGCGCTGCTACGGCGGCGCTCTGCGGGGGTGTTTAACCCTTTTTCGGCCGCTCGCGGGGGGTAAAACCGCACCACGAGCGGCCGAATACCGCGGTTAAAACGACGGTAAAGCAGCGCTAAATATAGCGCTGCTTTACCATCACCGCGGCTCCCCGCCCCAGTGTGAAAGGGGCCTTAGAGCAGGAGAGAGCATTGAGTCAACATCGGAAGAAGAAGAAGACACAAAAGAACGAGAAGACAGCTGAGAAGACCCGGAGAGGGCTAGAAGACATCAGCGGAAAGCGGAGAAGAACCGGAGAGGGGAGAAAAACTGATAGAGGCAGAAGACAATAGCGGAGTAGGCAGAAGAGCCGGAGAGGGGGAGAAGAAGTCGGAAGGGACCCCAGAAGGAGGTGCCTTAATAAATTACTTAAACACCCTGTGTGCTTTGTTTTATTTTTGACACTTTTTTCAGGTGAATGGGTAGGGGTACAATGTACCCCATACACATTTACATAGGATGGGAGATAGGAATCTGAGGACCCCCTTGTTAAAGGGGGCTTTCATATTCCGATAAGCCCCCCTCCCGCAGACCCCGACAACCAATGGCCAGGGTTGTCGAAAAGAGGCCCTTGTCCTCATCAACATGGCCCCCTTTGCCCCAAAGCACCCACTTCCCCATGTTGAGGGCATGTGGCCTGGTGAGGTTCAGGAGGGGGAGGGGCTCGCTCACCCCCCCTCTTCCTGGCCTGCCAGGCTGCGTGCACGGATAAGGGTCTGGTATGGATTTTGGAGGGACCCCACGCTGTTTTTTGGCATGGAGGGTTCCCCTTTAAATCTGTATCAGACCGAAGGGCCTGGTATGCTCTTGGAGGAGGAACCCATGCCGGTTTTAAAAAAAAATTGCTGGAACTCCCCCTAAAGATTCATACTAGTCACTGCCTGGTAATGTCAGGGATCAAAGTCAGATCCCTGTTCATTGAAGTCGGATGGATGTAGGACCAATTTAGGACTGCTGTTGAGGAGCAAAGTAGGATGACAGTCGTATGACTGTCATATAGTATCGGTGTGAACCTAGCCTAAGCGCACGTGAAGTGTGTGAAACGTGTCTACTCAGCATTCTGGTTCTTGTAGTTGTTGTATGTCCTAACAAAAAGGATTTTGATCTACAGTGGTGTGTAGCCATTTCTTCTATTCTCAGGGTTAAGGCAGTGCTGAAAAATAATGGCGGCCACGCAAAATATTGACACTTTGGGCCCAATTTGGAGATTTTCACTGAGGGGTGTACTGACTTTAGTTGCCAGCAGTTTAGACATTAATGGCTGTGTGCTGAGTTATTTTGAGGGGACAGCAAATTTACACTGTAATGCCGCGTACACACGGTCGGAATTTCCGATGGAAACAGTCCGATGGGAGCTTTTCATCGGATTTTCCGACCGTGTGTATGCCCATCTGTCTTTTTCTGTCGGAATTTCCGACGGACTTTGAATTGAGAACCTGTTCTCAATTTTTCCAACGGAAAACCTTTCTATCGGATTTTCCGATCGTGTGTATGCAATTCCGACACGCAAAATTCCGACGCATGCTCGGAAACAATTCGACGCATGCTCAGAAGCATTAAACTTCCCTTTTATAGTGCTGTCGAATGTGTTTTCCTGTCGCATCATGGCAGCATACACATATGGGTTGTGGCTCCGCCTCCGCAACCTGATAGGACCGCGTAGCTATTAAACCTTGAGAGGGTCCCCGCCCCAGTATTCTCCTTTTTTTCCTCACCTGACAAGACCGAAAAGTACAGCACCTCTTACCGCTATCGCCCCAGCCAGGTTCAAGCCTCTCCTGGCTGGAAGTCCTACCTGTACAGCCTCTAAATGAGCTAAATGGAGGAACCCCACTCTGATGGTCTCAGGGGTATGTAAACAACATTTTCTCACTTAAACAAGCCTTAAATAGGCTTAACAAGCAGCGGCCTCCAATCCTATCTTTCATGCACTGGTGTCTTAGGGCTGTAAATCAGCCCATCTATCTGTGTACTATGCAGGGATTGTTTCATATTAAAATGCCATATGGATTATTGTAGTATTATATCCTTAATAGGTCTATCTTCCCTGGTGTGTGTGGGGCAGTAGTTATTAACATCATACCTGTGAGTGGTCGCTGGATTAGCTTTTAGAGCAGGCATGCTGGGTTAATTAGTCCTCCTCTTCCCTATTCAGGACGGCCGAGCGGCTCAGAGCAACGGAGCATGCTCAGTGGGCTTGATCCTCGCCCTCTAGCTGGTTTCCAGCTTCCAAAATGGCGACGAGCGGCGCGCGGCGCTACTGCGCATGCGCGAGCGTGACGTCATCGCTACGGCGACGGCGGCGCCAAATTTAAAAATCTGACAGTCTCTGTGTTTCTCTGTGGCTGCTTATACAGAGAAACGCTGCTAGTTTGGAGAAAAAAAACTTCACTGCATCTCTTCTACTGCTGAACCACTTACTACCAGCTGCATACTCTGCAGTATTACTCTTCAGATTAAGGTTAGTTAACCCATTGCCTGTATTTCCTATCTACAATCCTCTGCCTGCTTCTTTGCACTCCTCATTTCCCTGTATTACAGGACTCACTTTTTCATGGAGGCCGCTGCCCCAGCAGACCATCGCCAGCCTAAAAGGTAAGAGGGGAAGACGGGTAAGTAAGAAGAGGAAAAAGAGAGCATGGTACTAACGCTGTTTAAATGGAACAGCCCTACCAGGTCGCCCAGATCATCGCGCTCAAGACGATCAAAGAGCAGACGCTCAAGTCGCAGACACAGCCGCTCAGATCGTGGAAGAAGCCGGTCAAGGGACAGAGGCAGATCCAGTCGCAGAAGGAGCAGATCAAGATCTTACTCCAGACATGGGCATTCCTATCGCAGGAGAACTCCTACACGCAGACGCTCCCCGCATGCGCAGAGTCTCCGTCCATCAGCAAACTCCTGTTGGATTTGCGGCGCAATAGCGCTCCCAGACAAGCTGGCCTGTCGGACATGCTTCAACGAAGCAACTAAAGACAGAGAGATGGAGTTAAGCCAACCAGTGAGAGAACCGACCCTACAAATCGCAGGGCCCGAGGTAAGCAGAGCAGTTCAAGACTCTCCCTCTGCCCCTTCCACTTCAAAGACGACAGAACTTCTGTCTGATACCGAAGACATAGAAACATCTACTGGCTTCGACTTCACTTTGGTTGAACCCTTTATAAAATCAATCAAGGAATCGATCGATTGGGTGGAAGAGAAAGAAACTCCTCATAAAGTGAGGAAGTACTTCCCAAATCTCAGGAAAGAGCCAGAGACCTTCCCATTCATTGAGGAGCTGGAAGACTTAATTAAGGAAGAGTGGCAAAAGCCGGAGAAAAAAGCTAGTCTGGCCAATCGACTAGCAAAACTCTATCCTCTTAAAGAGCCTAACGTGAACCCGCTGATATCCCCGCCGGTAGTAGACTCCTCACTGATGAGACTTGCCAGGCATGTGACGCTTCCAATTGAGGATGCAGTTACGTTCAAAGACGTATTGGACAGGAAAATCGATCTCGACCTCAAAAAAACCTATTTGTCAGCGGGAGGCGCATGCAGACCTGCAGTAGCGCTGGCAGCGGTAGGAAAAGCTATTTCCAATTGGTCTTCCAGTGCCGAGAAACTAGTGACGGAGGGAGTGGAGCAGGAGAGAGTAATATCTGCACTCCAGGAACTATCCCTCGCAGGCGATTTTGTCGCAGAGGCGTCTGTAGACATAATAAAATCTACATCTAGGGCAATGCTGAGCTCAGTAATGGCCAGAAGGGCACTTTGGCTAAAGCCCTGGTCGGCGGATCCATCTTCAAAGTCCAATTGGTGCAAGATTCCCTTTGATGGAACAAACCTCTTTGGTGAGAAACTAGACTCGGCTATCTCAAAAGTAACCGGGGGAAAATCTGGCCTTATCCCTTCGGATAGAAGGCCAAGACAACAAAGACCGCCCACCTTCAGAAAGAACCTACCTAACAAATATAGGGAGGCGAAGTCTTACAGACCCGGCAGAGAGTACAGGAGGAACTGGAAGAATCCCCAGTCTTCCTTTCTCAAATTTCAAAAATCCAAGAACCCTGTCTCAGGGGATCAGAAATCCTTTTGACGCCATGTCCGCTCAACCAGCTGTGGTAGGAGCCAGACTCATGAAATACAAGCAGGTATGGGCGGAAACAATAAAGGATACATGGACAGTAGCTACTATCCAATTCGGCCACAAATGGAGTTTTCGAAAACGGCCAAGGAGCAGGTTTTGTATAACAAAACTACCGACATCTCAGGATAAGAGACTACTATTGACCGAGTATATTCAAGGCTTAGACCAAAAGCAGGCGATAGTAAAAGTTCCACTATCCCAGAGGGGGAAAGGGGTCTACTCACCCTTGTTCCTGGTGAAGAAAAAGACGGGGGATCTTCGTCCAGTTCTGGACTTAAAAAAGCTAAACCGATCGATCCAGGTAGAAACATTCAGGATGGAAAGCCTGCAGTCGATTCTTCAGGCCATAAACATCGGAGACTGGATGCTCTCTATAGATTTACAGGACGCTTACTTACATATCCCCATTCACATGTCATTCCAAAAGTATCTCCGTTTTGCGGTAGGCAGGCAACACTTCCAATTCCAAAGCCTCCCGTTCGGGATCTCCACTGCTCCAAGGACGTTCACAAAGGTCCTACTTCCAGTGATAGCTCTTCTAAGGGAACAAGGTCTAAGAGTCCACCATTACCTGGACGATATCCTCCTACTCGCAAACAATCAAGAGTCCCTCCTTACACATCGATCGATGTTAATTTCCACCCTGCAGAAATTCGGGTGGCTGATCAATTGGAAAAAGAGCAATCTAAATCCCACACAGAGGATGATTTTTCTAGGAGCAGAACTGGATACACTCCTCAACACTATAGAGCTCCCGAGGGAAAAGATTCCTATACTGATCCAAAAGGCAAGAAGGCTGCTTTCGACCAGCTCAATCCCCACCAGGGAGTGTCTCAGCATTCTGGGTTCATTCTCAGCGACCATCCCGATGGTTCGATGGGCTCAGTGGCACACAAGACCTCTTCAAGTGTCATTTCTCAGGCAATGGAACGGCATATCAATGTCCCAACCAATTGTGCTCAGAGAGGAAGTGAAACAATCACTCTGGTGGTGGACCAGGCCACACAACCTAAAGAGATGCAAGAACATAGTCCTTCTCTCCCAGGAAGTAATCACCTCGGATGCCAGCGGGGAAGGTTGGGGAGCACACTACCAACACCTCGCAGTCCAAGGCCGCTGGCCGTTCAGTACACACAATATGGTATCCAACATATTGGAAATGAGGGCGGCATTCAAAGCTCTCCTAGCCTTCAGCCACTTCCTGAAGGGCAAAGAAGTCTTACTGAAGATGGACAATCGAGTAGCAGTTGCCTACATCAACAGGCAAGGAGGTACCAGAAGTCGATCAATGCTACAAGAAGTCCGACCAGTCTTCGAATGGGCACAGCAGAACCTTTCGGGTCTCCGGGCAGCATATGTGCCAGGGACCCAGAACCAAATAGCCGACACCCTGAGCAGGAGTTTCGTGTCCAACAGCGAATGGACACTGAGTCACCAAGCATTCTCCCTGATAACCAAGACCTGGGGAGTACCAGAGATAGACTTGGCAGCAACTCCATCCAACACGAAGTGTCGCAGGTTCTTGTCGAGAGTACCCTTCCCGACAGCAGAAGGTACGGACTGCTTACAGCACAGCTGGGACTTCAACCTGGGCTACGTGTTTCCACCGATTCCAATTATTCCGAGGCTACTACTCAGACTCAAGAATTCGGGATCCACAGTGATAGCGGTCCTTCCCTTCTGGCCGAGACGCCCATGGTTCACGACTCTCCTCCAGCTGAATACAGCGGATCCACTACCGCTGCCCATAGCAGCGGATCTACTATCCCAAGGTCAACTCCTCCACCCATGTCCAGGAAGACTACACCTGACAGCATGGAGATTGAGAGGTCTAGATTCGTAGCACAGGGCTGCTCACAGAAAGTGGTAGACACTCTCCTCCAAGCCAGGAAAGTCTCCACCAACAACACCTACAGGAGAATCTGGGAAAAATTCCTCGCGGTTGCACAAACACAAGCATGGGATCCAACGTCTCCAACAGTGGCACAGATTCTGGAATTCCTGCAGCGAGGTCTGGACAAGGGTCTTGGGTCAAATACCCTAAAGGTACATGTGTCAGCTTTATCTGCCATGACGGGCGTAAGATGGGCAAGGGAACCACTCATTGAGCAATTCCAGAAGGCCTGCCAGAAAATAAGGCCTCCCAAAAAACCTTCCTTCCCGACCTGGGACCTTGCAGTGGTACTGGATGCCCTGTGTCGCGAACCATTCTTTCCAGTTGAAGGAATATCGCTATGGAATTTAACATTAAAAACCACCTTCCTCATAGCAATCACATCAGCCAAAAGAGTTTCGGAAATCCACGCTTTGATGGCCACCGAACCATACTTGACAGTCTACCCAGACAAGATAGTCCTGAAACCATCGGACCGATTCATCCCAAAAGTGGTGTCTTCCTTCCATTTCAATCAGGAAATTTGTCTTCCCGTTCTAACCACGGAACAAGGGAATCCACATCCACTAGACCTAAAAACCAACATCCTGGCATACCTCTCAATGACCAGTGACCTAAGGAAAGCGGAGAACCTCCTAGTCATTCCATATGGCCCTAGGAAAGGTCAAGCAGCAACATCCCGCACTATCGCAGCGTGGCTGGTAAAAACCATCAGTAGAACCTACACTTCCAGTAAAACTCAAGTACCTGAGGGCATAAGGGCACACTCCACAAGGGCAATGGCGACCTCCTGGGCAGCTTTCTGCAAAGTCTCCTCGGAAACGATATGCAAAGCAGCCACATGGTCCTCTAAGAGTACCTTTATTACGCACTACAAAGTGGACTCGGCCAGATTGTCCACGGTGGAATTTGGGAGGGCAATTATCTGTTCAAATACCTCAATTCCTTGTAAATAAAAATATTTGTGTTCAGACCCACCCAGTTTGGCGAGTTAATCCCCATATGTGTATGCTGCCATGATGCGACAGGAAAACGGAAAATTGTATACTTACCCTTCCGTAATTTTCCTTTCCTGTTGCATCACATGGCAGCATACAATTACCCACCCGTCTGAGGTGAGGTATATAGATACTGAGAATACTGGGGCGGGGACCCTCTCAAGGTTTAATAGCTACGCGGTCCTATCAGGTTGCGGAGGCGGAGCCACAACCCATATGTGTATGCTGCCATGTGATGCAACAGGAAAGGAAAATTACGGAAGGGTAAGTATACAATTTTCCGTTTTATGCCGCTGTGTTATTGACCGTCGGAATTTGGTGTGATCTTGTGTAGGCAACACAGCTTGAGCGGAATTCCGTCGGAATTCCGTCGGAAAAAACGTCAGAGTTTTTTCCGACGAGAATTCCGATTGTGTGTACGCGGCATTAGAATTTTTTTCCGACTGATTTTGTCCGACGCTGGTGTTGCATACACACGGTCGGAACAAAGTTGTCGGAAAATCCGATCATTCTGAACGTGGTGACGTTTGTTGCGTACGACGGAACTACGTAGAGGCTAGTAGCCAATAGCTTTGGTCTCGTAATTTGATCTGAGCATGCGTGGCACTTTGTCCGTCGGAATTCTCTACACACGATCGGAAAAAGTCAGATCGGATTTTGTTGTCGGAAAATTTGAGAGCAGGGTCTTAAAGCGGAATGACACTGTCTGTAATGTATTTTTTTTTCTGCAATGAGAAGGATTAGGAGATGGTTATTACACACTCACGTGTTCCGTTTTCAGAGGGAACTGCTGCCGGTTTTCGTCAGAAAGAAACACTTATAAAAAGTGTTGCTGCTGGGTGCCATCTTGCCTGTGGGCATGTGAAACCACACAGGCATCTTCTATGGCCCAGCATGCACTGCCGTTACTGCGCCGAGCTCGCGCGTGCGCAGTAACGGCAAAGTGTAGCTCACGTTCGCCGAAATCTCGCGAGATTTCGGCCACATCTGATGTCCACACTGACTCCTGGAAACCAATGACACCAGATCCCAGGAGACAGTGCGGCGAGACGAGGATCGACGCAGAGACCCCGCCCACCGTCGAAGAGACAGAGGAAAGAACATCAGCAATTACAAGGTAAGTGAAAAAAAAACACTTCATTTAGTTCTCTTTGCCTGATTTGGAAGGCAAAGAGATTTACTAAATGAAGTGTGTGCAGAACCGCTTTAAATTATTTCCGTCGGAAAAAGTCCGATGGAGCCCACACACGGGCGGGTTTTGCGACAACATAATTCGATCGGACATTTTCCGTCTGAATTTCCGACCGCCGGTATGGGGGCTAATACAAGCTGTACACTCACTACTTTACATTGTAGACAAGTGTCATTTCTTCAGTGTTGTCACATAAAAAGATACAAGAAAATATTAACAAAAATGTGAGGGGTGTACTTACTTTTCTGAGATACTGTACATTATGAAAAAAAAATAAAAAATAGCACCTAGTAAACAAAAAAAAAAAAAAAAAACAAACATAAAAACAATCACTACGATTTTGCTTTAACATTGCTAATTCTGTGGTGTTACCTGTGAATCCTTGTACTCGAATGGCATGCACTCCTCCTGCATTTATATCAATACTATAATTTCCTTTTGCAGGATTTTTCACGAGACGCACGGAGCCCCAACTTTCTGACACCAGCACCTCCAGGTGAACAGTACCTGCCACCCAAAATAAAACAAAGAGTCAAAGAATCATCTACTCTTAGATGAAGCGTCCAGATCTCCTTTGCCAAATCAAATACCTAGATCAATTCTGTTCTTTGTTTCCCATCATCCAATGTACCAGCTTTATGTAAGTTAGTCAAAAATGAGCCCGGTTTCCACCCAATTTGACTTCAGTTTGGCCAATGTCCATAGTTGTTTTGGTGCTTTAACCACCTGATTACTTTGCACTTAAACCCCCCTCGTGACCAGACCAATTTTCAGCTTTTGGACGCTGACGCACTTGGAATGACAATTGCGCGGTCATACAACACTGTACCCAAATACAATTTTTATCATTTTTTTCCCACAAATAGAGCTTTCTTTTGGTGGTATTTAATCACAGCTGAGGTTTTTATTTTTTGCTAAACAAACAAAAAAATAAATAAAAAATCATGTTTAATAGTTTGTTATAAAATTTTGCAAACAGGTAATTTTTCTGCTTCATTGATATGCGCTGATGAGGCGGCACAGGTGGGCACTGATAGGCTGCACTGGTGGGCACTGATAGGCTGCACTGGTGGGCACTGATAGACTGCACTGGTGGGGACAGATAAGTCGGTACTGATGGGGACAGCAAAGATGGCACTGATGGGCACGGATGGATGGCACGGATGGGTGGCACGGATGGGTGGCACCGATGGGCACTGATGGATGGCACTGATGGGTGGCACTGATGGGTGGCACTGATGGGTGGCACTGATGGGCACTGATGGACACTGATAGGTGGCACTGATGGGCACTGGTAGGTGACACAGATGAGCACTGGCAGGTGACACTGATGTGCAGCACTGGCACTGTGGGCACTGAGAGATGGCACTGTGGGCACTGAGAGATGGCACTGTGGGCACTGACAGATGGCAGTGTGGGCACTGGTAGGCGGCACTTTAATGGGGAAAAGGTGGGCACCATGGATTGGGCACATTGCAGTGAGAGGGACTGATGTCCCTCTCACTGCCGCCGGTGATCGACTTTTTTTTCTTTTCACCTCGCGCTGTCAGCGCGAGGAGGAAAAACAGCCGATTACCGGCTCTGTATTTTTATCACATGATCAGCTGTCATTGGCTGACAGCTGATCACGTGGTAAGGGTCGGGATCGACTCCTTATCCGGATCTGTGATCCAGCGAGTCTCACAGACTCGCTGATCACAGAGCGCGCCGCGCGCGCCCTTCAGGGGGCGCGCAGGCAGCTCGTGGCCGGGACAATGTCAATAGACGTCGTCCCGCCACATTAGATCTGCACTGTAGCCGTCATTCGGCTATAGCGCGGATCTCAGGTAGTTAAGCAGTGGCAGCCCATCCATTAGGGATGCCGTCAGGGTCGGACTGACCATTCGGCCACTCGGGCACTTCCCGAGGGCCCCGGGCCACTAGGGGGCCCCATCAGGGCTGCCAGCCTCAGTAAAACCAGGAACAGTATGTAAAAATCTGTGTTTTTTTTTTACATCTGTTTCTGAAATGTCCCTTACAGACATCCTTTTGGTCTAAAAATCCAGAGATTATAGCAGCCCCACCTCTCCAGTACCTTCTCAGCCAATAGAAACATGTCTGTGTATACTGTGTGTACATGTATGTGTATACTGTGTGATTGTATAGTGTGTGGCCCCATAATCTCTGATTGCCTGGGGGCCCCATAATCTCATATTGCCTGGGGGCCCCATGAGTTGTCAGTCCGCCCCTGGACGACGTCCATTCTATCCATGTCCGCCACCCCCATGCTGTAGCCCTATTCAGGGCCCGGCCCCTTTCAGGAATTACAGCGGCGGGGGTGTTTGTTTGAAGCACCTAATAGGAGCCATAGGCTCTAATAGGCTTCAAAATAGGTTGGAAAGAAAATAGAAAAAAAAAGAGGGCACACCATCCTTGTGCATTTTCCTTTGATATGTTTATTAAAAGAGAGAATAAAAACTGCTCACAAGCATATAAAAGGGACCGCAATATGAAAGCCTTTAACTTGTGGCAATCTGTCTAGTGATAGCAGTCTCCAGATGACGAAAGAGAGGCGTTACGAACCAAGGCTGACTGACGCGTTTCGAAGGAATACCTTCTTCCCCAGAGCATAGCAGTGTTACCTTCTTCAGATATTTATATAGATATGCTCATCCATAGGGCACATCTCAGAGCAGCTTTGATGCCCCACCCATTGGGCGGTCTAATATTTGGCGAGGCCAGATTGAGAGCTCCAGAACAAATTGTGTGTATATATATATATATATATATATATATATATATATATATATATATATACACACACACACCAGTGCACACATATTCACACACCAGTGCACATATGCATAATAGGTACCAGATTCCCACTGTATAGTGTAACTGACACTCTATAGATTATGGGTCATAAACTGGCGGCCCTCCAGTCCCATCATGCCTCTGCCTGTGGGAGTCATGCTTGTAACTGTCAGCCTTGCAATGCTTCATGGGAATTGTAGTTTCGCAACAGCTGGAGAGCCACCAGTTCGTGACTTCTGCTATAGGTGCTCATAATTCAACATCTCAGATCCCCATATCCAATGCAAAAACAGATGTAATGTTTACAACAATGGTGGCGTTTTAGGAAACACCTGAAGATGGCAATGGCAGCGATCGTATTAGCAATCATATTAACCATATCATGCACGCCATGTTGTTTACTTACTAAAAAGCCAGAAAAGTGCAGTCTAGACGTCATTTCCTGTGCGCCCGCCATCGCACGAGATTGACGTCGGCCGTTGTGGATTGCGTCCCCCATTTTGTTGTAGACTTCCTATAGAGAACAAAGCAGACAAGTCTGCCGCCTCTCCACACCACTCGGCAGGCACACATAGAAGAGCCGGGAGAGGAGAAAGAAACCGACACCACACAGACCATCCGCCGGGGTCGGTTTCTGTGTCGTGTCAGTTGTGGTGTCGGTTTCTTTCTCCTCTCTTCTACGTGGGCCTGCCGAGTGGTGTGGAGAGGTGGCAGACTTGTCTGCTTTGTTCTCTATACGAAGTATACAACAAAATGGGGGACGCAATCCACAACGGCCGACGTCAATCCTGTCGATGGCGGGCGCACAGGAAATTACGTCTAGACCGCACTTCTGTCTTCTCAGAGAGTAAACAACATGGCGTGCATGATATGGTTAATATGATCGCTGCCATTGCCCTCTTCAGGTGTTTCCTAAAACACTGCAATTGTTGTAAACATTACATCTGTTTTTGCATTCGATATGGGGATTTAAGATGTTGAATCATGAGCACCTATAGAGTGCAAGTTGCACTATACAGTGGGAATCTGGTACTTATTATGTACAGTATATGTGGAGCTCTCAATCTGGCCTTGCCCTATATTAGATCGCCCAATGGGTGGGGCACCAGAGCTTCTCTGGGATGTGCCTTATGGATGAGCATATCTATATAAATAGCTGAAGGCGGTAACCCTGCTAGGCTTTGAGGAAGAAGGTATCTCTTCGAAACGCATCAGCCAGCATACGTCCACTCTTTCGGCATTCGAAGACTGCTATCACCACAAGTTAAAGGCTTTCATATTGCGGTGAGTAGTAGCATATATGCTTGTGAGCAGTTTTTAATCTCTCTTTTAATAAACATATCAAAGGATAATGCACAAGGCTGTGCGCCCACTTTTTTCTATTTTCTTTCTGACTGCTAGGATACCCCTAATCCTGGAGGGCATCAAGGCCCGAGACATTATCCGCCCTGAACTTTAGATCACCCCATCAACACACTTGTGCGCAAGAGTGTTTGTTTTGCTACTATCAAAATAGGGTGGGCCCGTGCAGGGCCAGATTAAGAGCATCATAAGCCTGGTGCTATTGATTTTGGTGGGCCTTTTTATGGAATTAAATAAAATGAAAATTGTTTTGTTAAAACAAATTAAATATTTAAACAAATTAAATAAAAAGGGGGTGAGATAGAGGTTGGATGGGGGGTAAGAGAGAGGGAGGTGGGGGGTGAGAGAGAGGGGGAGGGGGGTAAGATAGAGGAGGGTGAGAGAGAGGGGGATGGAGGAAAGAGAGAGGGGGGGTGAGAGAGAGGGGGGAGGGTGTAAGATAGAGGAGGGTGAGAGAGAAGTAGGATGGGGTGAGAGAGAGAGGAAGGGTGTGAGAGAGAGGGGGTGGGGTGAGAGGGGGGTGAGAGAGAGAAAAGGGGGAAGAAATAGAGAAGGGGAGAGAGGGATGAGAAAGAGAGGGAGGGGTTGAGAGTTTTTTCCGACGAGAATTCCGATCGTGTGTACGCGGCATTAGAGTTTTAATGAGTGTGAGGAAATACACCAAAAACTGCCATGTTTTACCTTTAAGAGGTTCATTTGTAAATGTTTGCCCATAAGGGTCAATGTGTGAAAATATCACCAAGAAATGTGATCCAACCAAAGTCCGTGGATGTCCAACAGAACACAACGTTCCTTTAGCCCACAGGTATCCTCATTCAAAACATGTTTTTATCGAAAAGATCAACGGATAGCATTACAGATAATATATAAAGAAATACCATTGGGTTGAATTAGGTATAGTACGGGGGAGGAAAAAACTAGCTGTACATGGCCTATCCGTTGGCAATCTATGTAACTAAAGTCAGAGCAATAACATTACAACTTAGCCAGCTGCTCGAGGGTTGAACTTATGTATATAGACTCATTCTAAGCAAAATATACATTCAACAATCCCTCAAGAAAAGGGCACCATGGTCATCCAACTCATACCATGGTCATACGGCCTAGTTACATCACTAGAGATAGATTGTGCTACCCAAACACAATAGAGGTTACCTGGGAGAACAGGTAACATGGGTGGGGGGGGAGTCAAAGGAAGAGAAACAAAAGACAGGAAGGAGAAGGAGGAGCGGAGGAGGGGTCCCCGAAGGTAGAGCTACCCCCAATGGGGTATGAAAAGGACATACAGTCACATGGTTGTGCTCTTTCTACCAATCCCACAGGTATCAATATGATATGAACCACCCCCCCCCCCCCCCCCATAATATTGATGCCTTGACAATAAAATATTTTTTTTTCACTTACGTGCAGCAGGCCCTGCAAGTTGCAAAGAATTAATCTCTCCATCTGTGGTGATCATAAGTGAAGAGAAATTGCCGTTGACTAAGAAATGTTCAGTGTGAGCAAGAGCTGTGAAGTCGCCAGAGAAGAGCAACTCTGAGCTGTTAACTGGTATTGAAAGGGTGAAATCCAAGTAATGAAATACCTAAAATACAAAAATGATAATTAATACACTCCATTCCAAAATGAGGGACATAATACAGCCCCTGGAGGTCTTAGGACTCCCTGGCCAATTGCTTCTTAGGACCCACTTCCTGTTCGGCTGGGAGGAGAAGCAACAGCCCGACTCTTCTTTCCCCCTGCCTCCTAAGGTAGACCCTCTGCTTGCCACCTTCCCATCTGTCTCCCTTGCGGGGGGAGATGGGGGATTTCCGTCCGTCTCCCACGGTGGGGGAAGGCGGTCGATGGCCGCAGTCCCATCCATCTCCCGTGAGGGGGGGATCGCCACCTTCCTGTCCCACGAGGGGAGGGGGTGGTGTTTGTTTGCCGCCCTCCCCAAAATATGGAGCACCAGCCGCCACTGCATGCTGTCCATTGAGAGCACGGTGCACATATTTATATATATATATATATATATATATATATATATATATACACTGGTGATGTCACTGTCTGCTACACTTGTAAGTATCTCTTAAACAGTGAATTTTTATGACATATTCACTGTGCCTGTTGGTGTGCGCAGCCTATTACATTAAGGGGTGCATCCCGGAGCACAAACACACATGCCTGTATATCAGCAGAGCCAAGGACGGTGTCAGCAGGGCAGTGGATGGTACCTGTAGTTTTTTATTTCTACAATTTTTTTATTATTTTTACAATATTATTTTGTATAATTTTTTTAAGAGCCCCCATTATGGGGATTTGATGAAATATCAAGGGTCTAAACAGACCCCTGATGTCTTACTTTTGAGACAGAAAAAAAAAAACTGAGGACAGGGATTCCCCAGTGCCTTTTTTACTACCTAGTTTACTATGCTTCAGTTAAGAGTAAAGACTGGAGCGTTTGGTACAGATCACTCACTGCGTTCATCCAGAAAAGGAAGGGTCCGGTTAATTAAATATTTACCAGCCCCTTCCCTGCTCCTGAGAGGAGAGAAGCTGGCAGCACCGCAGGGGGGAGACAGGAATCTGTGGGAATTGGGACTACAGGGGGTGATTATAGTGTGCCCAGGCACACCCGGCACACCCTGCCCGCACGCCTATGCCTACAGGTACAAGATATAAAGCAGAGTTTACTACGGCTATTATGCAGCTCATTGATTTGTCGTGTTCTGACAAAAATAAATAAATAAATCAAATAAAAATGACTTACTTTGTTCAGATCTGAAAGGGGAACATTAAACACGTGTCCATAGCTGAGAGTGGCAATATCTCTGTATATAGTATAACCTGGATCAAAATAACTTCCACACATTCCAGTGATGAGGAAAACTACCTACAGTGAGAAAAAAAAATCACAACATAGATAAAAATGAATGGCTGACGCTATCCTAAAGGGGACAGTCCTAACCAGAAAAATCTAAAAGAAATGGATGTGGGCTCAACCCTTCCTAACTTATTAGAGTAAATATATCCTAAATTAGATAAACACAAAAGTCAATAGGGAAGGAAAGAGAAAACAGCCCAACAAGAGCTATATTGAACAAAAGTGTGACTAATCCCTTTTATGTATAAAAGTGTATCGTTATTGTGTAAATGTTAAAACACCTAAAAAAAAACAAAAACAAAAAAAACACAACATAGCACGACTTTTAAAATTGCCTTTCCAGCTAAACCTGCTCACATTTCTTAATGCATCTATATTCATGTGAGAAAAGTTGTTACTGATATCAATTCAGAATTCATACAGATATATATATATATATATATATATATATATACAGTATCTCACAAAAGTGAGTACACCCCTCAGTCACATTTTTGTAAATCTTTTCTTCTATCTTTTCATGTGACAACACTGAAGAAATGACACTTGTCTACAATGTAAAGTAGTGAGTGTACAGCTTGTATAACAGTGTACATTTTCTGTCCCCTCAAAATAACTCAAAGCACAGCCATTAATGTCTAAACCGCTGGCAACAAAAGTCAGTACACCCCTAAGTGAAAATGTCCAAATTGGGCCGAATTAGCCATTTTCCCTCCCCCGGTGTCATGTGACTCGTTAGTGTTACAAGGTCTCAGGTGTGAATGGGGAGCAGGTGTGTTAAATTTGGTGTTATCGCTCTCACTCTCTCATACTGGTCACTGGAAGTACAACATGGCACCTCATGGCAAAGAACTCTGAGGATCTGAAAAAAAAAATTTTTTCTCTACATAAAGATGGCCGAGGCTATAAGAAGATTGCCAAGACCCTGAAACTGAGCTGCAGCACGGTGGCCAAGACCATACAGCGGTATAACAGAACAGGCCTCGTCATGGTCCACCAACGAAGTTGAGGTCACGTGCTCAGCGTCATATCCAGAGGCTGTCTTTGGGAAATAGACGTATGAGTAATGCCAGCATTGCTGCAGAGGTTGTAGGGGTGGGGGGGGGTCAGCCTGTCAGTGCTCAGACCATACGCCGCACACTGCATAAAATTGGTCTGCATGGCTGTCGTCCCAGAAGGAAGCCTCAAACAGTTTGCTGAAGACAAGCAGACTAAGGACATGGATTACTGGAACAACGTCCTGTGGTCTGATGAGACCAAGATAAAGGTATTTGGTGTCAGATGGTGTCAGGCGTGTGTGGGGGCAACCAGGGGAGGAGGACAAAGACAAGTGTGTCTTGTCTACAGTCAGGCATGGTGGTGGGAGTGTCATGGTCTGGGGCTACATGAGTGCTGCCGGCACTGGGGGGGGCTACAGATCATTGAGGGAACCATGAATGCCAACATGTACTGTGACATACTGAAGCAGAGCATGATCCCCCTCCCTTCAGAGACTGGGCCGCAGGGCAGTATTCCAACATGATAACCACCCCAAACACACCTCCAAGACCACCACTGCCTTGCTAAAGAAGCTGAGGGTAAAGGTGATGGACTGTCCAAGCATGTCTCCAGACCTAAACCCTATTGATCATCTGTGGGACATCCACAGACAGAATGTGGAGGAGCACAAGGTCTCCAACACCCACCAGCTCCGTGATGTCGTCATGGAGGAGGGGAAGAGGACTCCAGTGACAACCTGTGAAGCTCTGGTGAACTCCGTGCCCAAGAGGGTTAAGGCAGTGCTGGAAAATAATGGCGGCCACACAAAATATTGACACTTTGGGCCCAATTTGGACATTTTCTCTTAGGGGTGTACTCACTTTTGTGAGATACTGTGTATGTATGTGTGTGTATGTATGTATATACATATATAATTGGAGGGAGGCCACCCAGCCTATACCTCATACTCAATCACCCCAAACTGTTTTTAAATAGTTAAAGGAAAAGTAGAGGTAAATCTAATTTGGCAGTACTTCTCCTACAGATCACAGGAGTGCAGTTCGTTCTCCACTCCTGTGACCCATTTTCAGCAGACAGCGGGCTGATGTCTGACATCAGAGGCGTTACAGGCTCGGGAACGATCACGACCATATGGTCAGGAGATCCGCCCACATGCCTGGATTGGCACCTGGCTCAGCCTCTCAACAAGCTGCTGAGAGCCTGAGCCAGCCACTCCTGCCCTCTCCACAGCTCAGCGTTCCAGTGGGCATGTGGGGGGGGGGCAGAGCAGAGAGCTGCTGAATGACAGTCACCAGCTCTCTGCTAACTTCTGTGTTTGACCCAGTGTGCTCCTGACTTTTCTTGAATGCTACAAGAATGATTAAAAAAAAGAGAGCACCAACCTAGTGCATTATCCCAAGTATATTTGGCCTAGGCTATAAGAAGATTGCCAAGACCCTGAAACTGAGCTGTATACTAATAACAAGATAAAAAAACTACTCACAAACGTGGAAAACTGAGGCTGTGAGGAAGAAGACGTAGCAGTACCCTGGTGTTTAGGCAGGGTTGCTAAGTCAATTTAGTTTGCCAGGCAGTTGTTGCCCTGGCTAATTGTTAGTAGATCCACTGATTCCTCTCTTGTTCTGGACTTGCTGCACCTTCTCTCTCCTGTCACTAGGTGGCACTGTGGCTGGTGACATTAGATAGACAAGGGCTTAGCAAGGTCAGGTTACGAATGGATGGGGTGTCTCAGCCAATTGGCGGGGGGGAGTTTCTTTAGTCCCTTGGCCTGCTGAGAGAGCCTATTTATTTGGGGGGAATCAGGTGATGGGGGTTCTGTGCCACCTAGACGGCTGTCTGGGTGGGCGTATGTTATGCTGCCCTGGGCTGCTAGGCCGGAAATCTGAGGCCTATCCTGGGTAGACATGTGCAATTCGTTCGTTTTTTTTTCGTTTTTTTTTCGTTTTTCGTTAAAATCCGTTATATTCGTTCATTCGTTATCGTACGAATGAACGAACGATTCGCTAAAAATTTTAACGAATGTTCGATTTGAACGAATCCGAAAAACAACGAAAATCCAAAATAACCAAATTAGAAACAACGAAACTACGAAAGAAGAAAATCCGAAAAACGAAAACAGGAACAACGAAAATCAAAATGAACGAAAAAATTCGTACATTCGTAACTTTTTTTTTTTTTTGTTGAATTGGTAATTTTCCGTGTCCCTTACAATGGCGCTGCTTAACGTGCTTCGAATGGACTGAACGAAAAAATTCGTACATTCGTAACTTTTTTTTTTTTTTGATTTTTAATTTTCCGTGTCTTTTACAATGGCGCTGCTTAACGTGGTTCGAATGGATTGAACGAAAAAATTCGTACATTCGTTACTTTTTTTTTGCGATTCGTAATTTTCCGTGTCTCTTACAATGGCGCTGCTTAACGTGCTTCGAAAGGATTGAACGAAAAAATTCGTACATTCGTAACTTTTTTTTTTTTTTTTTTTGCGATCCGTAATTTTCCTTGTCTCTTACAATGGCGCTGCTTAACGTGCTTCGAATGGATTGAATGAAAAAATTCGTACATTCGTTACTTTTTTTTTGCGATTCGTAATTTTCCGTGTCTCTTACAATGGCGCTGCTTAACGTGCTTCGAAAGGATTGAACGAAAAAATTCGTACATTCGTAACTTTTTTTTTTTTTTTTTGCGATCCGTAATTTTCCTTGTCTCTTACAATGGCGCTGCTTAACGTGCTTCGAATGGATTGAATGAAAAAATTCGTACATTCGTAACTTTTTTTTTTTTGCGATTCGTAATTTTCCTTGTCTCTTACAATGGCGCTGCTTAACGTGCTTCGAATGGATTGAACGAAAAAATTCGTACATTCGTAATTTTTTTTTTTCGATTCGTAATTTTCCGTGTCTCTTAAAATGTAATAATAGCATACACATTACATAATATTATGAATTATGCTCCGATTACGAAAGTACGAATAAATCAATCTAACGAAAGTACGAATAAATCAATCTAACGAAAGTACGAATGTAACTAAATCTACGAAAATACGAATGCGTCCGAATTTCGAATAAACGAAAATTAAACTAACGGAAAAACGAATCAACGAAAACATAACTCTTACGAAAATACGAATCGTTACGAATACGAACACCGACGACTTACGAATTTACGAATCGTTTCGAATCAACGGAAACGAACAGAAACGAAACGAAAATAAACTAATTTTTCTATTGTGCACATGTCTAATCCTATAAAGAAATTGGTATGGCCTCTATGTTATATATGGAGGAGGTAGGGGTGGGTATGGGATCCGAGCGGTGAGTTATGCCTACACATTAGTCTACTCCAGTCAATATTAATATATATCCTTGTTAATGTTTTCACAATAAAATGACCTTTATAACTATAAGATTGTATCTCCTTTTGCTTCAGATGCTATAATTTCTCCTGAGGAAGCGACTTTGTCGCGAAACTAGTCGAGATAAATTGCCGGAATCTGCTCATTATCCCCATAGTATGGGGATCTGGACTAAACTGTATCTATTCTTTGATGTCTTAATTTTTGCAATACTGTATCAGCAATCCTATGTTTGGCTTGCATACATTTAATATGTTTTGTTATTATCTTTAATAAATATTAATTTTTCTAAATTTACCTATCAAATTTCTGGGTATCGAGATAGTCCATCATTTCCACAGGTGTTGTATGGTAACACTAGGGAGTAGACCATGCAGATGCACCTATCTTTTCACATCACATGTCTAATAGACATGTGCAATTCGTTTTTTTTTTTTTTTTTTTCGTTTTTCGTTTTTTTTCGTTATTTTCGTTCGTTCGTTTTCGTACGAATGAACGAATCATTCGAATCGTACGAATCAGAATAACGAATCGTAACGAATCGTTCGAATCGTACGAATCAGAATAACGAATCATTCGAATCTGAAAAACAACGAAAATACAAAAAAAAAAACAAATTAGAAACAACGAATGTACTAATGAAGAAAATCTGAAAAACGAAAACGAACGAAAAAATTCGTACATTCGTAACTTTTTTTTTTGTTGTATTGGTCATTTTCCGTGTCTCTTACAATGGCGCTGTTAAACGTGCTTCGAATGGATTGAACAAAAAAATTTGTACATTCGTAACTTTTTTTTTTCGATTCGTAACTTTTTTTTCGATTCGTAACTTTTTTTTTCGATTCGTAACTTTTTCTTTTTTTTTTTTTTGATTTGTAATTTTCCGTGTCTCTATTGAACCAAAAAATTCGTACATTCGTAACTTTTTTTTTTGTTGAATTGGTCATTTTCCGTGTCCCTTACAATGGCGCTGTAAAACGTGCTTCGAATGGATTGAACAAAAAAATTTGTACATTCGTAACTTTTTTTTTCGATTTGTAACTTTTTTTTCGATTCGTAACTTTTTTTTTTCGATTCGTAACTTTTTTTTTTTTTTATTTGTAATTTTCCGTGTCTCTATTGAACCAAAAAATTCGTACATTCGTAACTTTTTTTTCGATTCGTAACTTTTTTTTCAATTCGTAACTTTTTTTTTTTTTTTTTTTTTTTTTTCGATTTGTAATTTTCCGTGTCTCTATTGAACAAAAAAATTCGTACATTCGTAACTTTTTTTCGATTCGTAACTTTTTTTTCAATTCGTAACTTTTTTTTTTTTTTTTCGATTCGTAATTTTCCGTGTCTCTATTGAACAAAAAAATTCGTACATTCGTAACTTTTTTTTCGATTCGTAACTTTTTTTTTTCGATTCGTAACTTCTTTTTTCGATTCGTAAATTATTAAAATGTAATAATAGCATACACATTACATCAAATTATGAATCATGCTCCGATTACGAATGTTACGAATGTTACGAATGTACGAATAAATACGAATGCGTCCAAAAATTAAACTAACGAAAAAACGAATCAACGAAAAAATAACTCTTACGAATGTACGAATCGTTACGAATACGAACAACGACGACTTACGAATGTGCGAATCGTTACGAATCCAAACAACGACGACTTACGAATGTGCGAATCGTTACGAATTGACGGAAACGAAAAAAACGAAACGAAAAAAAAACGAATTTTTTTCGGAAACGAAAAAACGAAACGAAAATAAACAAATTTTTTTGTTGTGCACATGTCTAATGTCTAATCGTGGGGACACCTGGCTGCTAGGCTGTCTGAGGCAAGGAAGAGACTGTGGGGGGGGGCACCTCTTCATTCTGTCTGATGAAATGGCCCCCAATGTATGCGCTCTGATCAACTGAAATAAATGAATTCCATACCTGGGACTGTGTGGACCTTATCAGTGAAAAGACTTCATTCACCAGAGTTATGTTTGAATAATCTTTAGATGAAGCGTCTGTTAGTACGAGGATGAATGACTGGCGGGGGGAGGACAGGAGAGCCTGCTGAATTCCTGTTACTGACATCTCCGGACAGTCTCCTCCGCCTGTGGCTGTCAGATTGTTAAAGAAAGCATCGAATGTTTCCTTCGACTGCGTGAACCTGACGGGTCCAACTTCTGAAAAAGAAATAGTGATCAGTTCTGTACACTGATAAAAAATGATTCTGTTGGCTTCTGTAATTTTAACATAAACATTTTATAATTTTCCACATAAAAATAAATGTTAGTTAATTTACTTTTATATTTTATGTACTTTACTTCATTTTCGTTAGTTCGTTCTTAGAACACACCTTTTATATTGACGAAAATAATGTATAATATTGAGTAATCTAGCCAAAAATATCTAGACAAAACTTTTAAGGCATGTGAATTTCCATATTCTAATTGAGTTACATTTACTTAAAAAAATGTATCTTTTTTTTTTTAAAAAAAAAATTATATTTTCATTTGACTTAAATTGCGGGCGTTTGGCTGCTCAATGACCAGGCCATTTTTTTTGCGATACGACACTGCGTCGCTTTAGCTGACAATTGCGCGGTCGTGCGGCGCTGTACCCCAAAAAAAATTGACGTCCTTTTTTTTCTACAAATAGAGCTTTCTTTTGGTGGTATTTGATCTCCTCTGCGTTTTTTTTTTATTTTTTACGTTATAAACAAAAGAAGAGCAAAAAATTTGAAAAAAACACAATATTTTGTCATTTTTGCTACAATAAATATCCCAATTTTTTTTTTAAAGAAAAGCTCAGTTTAGGCCGATACGTATTCTTCTACATATTTTTGGTAATAAAAATCACAATAAGCGTATATTGATCGGGTTGCGCAAAAGTTATCGTGTCTACAAAATAGGGGATAGATTTATTGCATTTTTAATTAAATTTTTTTTTTGTTTACTAGTAATGGCGGCGATCTGCGATTTTTATCATTATGACGGACACATCGGACAATTTTGACACATTTTTGGGACCATTGGTATTTATACAGCGATCAGTGCTATAAAAATGCACTGATTACTGTAAAAATGTCCCTGGCAGTAAAGGGGTTAACACTAGGGGGCGATCAAGGGGTTAATTGTGTTCCCTGACTAGACATGCGCACAACAAAAACAATTGTTTATTTTCGTTTCGTTATTTTCGTTTCCGTTGATTCGTAACGATTCGTAAATTCGTAAGTCGTCGGTGTTCGTATTCGTAACGATTCGTATTTTCGTAAAAGTTATTTTTTCATTGATTCGTATTTCCGTTTAATTTTCGTTTATTCGAAATTCGAACGCATTCGTATTTATTCGTACATTTGTAACATTCGTAGATTCGTAATCGGAGCATAACTCATAATTTTATGTAATGTGTATGCTATTATTACATTGTAAGAGACACGGAAAATTACGAATCGAAAAAAAAAGTTACGAATGTACGAGTTTTTTCGTTCAATCCATTCGAAGCACGTTAAGCAGCGCCATTGTAAGAGACACGGAAAATTACGAATCGAAAAAAAAAAAAAAAATTACGAATGTACGAATTTTTTCGTTCAATCCATTCGAAGCACGTTAAGCAGCGCCATTGTAAGAGACACGGAAAATTACGAATCGAAAAAAAAAAAAAATTACGAATGTACGAATTTTTTAGTTCAATCCATTCGAAGCACGTTAAGCAGCGCCATTGTAAGAGACACGGAAAATTACCAATTCAACAAAAAAAAAAAAGTTACGAATGTACAAATTTTTTCGTTCATTTTCGTTGTTCCTGTTTTCGGATTTTCTTAATTCGTACATTTGTTGTTTCTAATTATTTTTTTTCGGATTTTCGTTATTTTCAGATTCGTTCGATTCGAACGATTCGTTATTCGTTAAAATTTTTAGCGAATCGTTCGTTCATTCGTACGAAAACGAATGAACGAAAATAAAGAAAAAAAACTAAAAACTAAAAAAAACAAAACAAATTGCACATGTCTATCCCTGACTGTGTGTTCTAACTGAAGGGGGGATGGGACTAGCTAGAGGAAGAGCTAGGTCGGTGTTCATACTTTGTATGAACACACGATCAGTCTCTTCTCCTCTCAGAGAACCGGGATCTCTGTGTTTACAGACAGAGATTCCAGTCCTCGCTGTGTCACGAGTGATCGTGGGAGCCCGGTGGTCATCGAAAATGCCGGGCACTCTCATTGGCTCTGGGGGCGAGCAGCGGGCGTTTGCGCACCCCTAGTGGCCACAAATAGAAGCAACATAACATGACGGTGATTCGCGCAGCCGAGCCATGTTGTGGCAGTACAACTGCGGCGGCTGGTCGGCAAGCGGTTAAAGAGTCTTTTGGAACTTTGAAAGCCTGCAGAAGGTAGTTTCCATAAATTTGAGGCCCATCAGGACAAAAGATCGCCACAAGAATTTTTCCAAGTCACTACAAAGCCATGCAATGCCATTGGAAGGTGAGAATGAACATCGAACAAATTATCATTCACATGCTTTAAATGTTGCTTAATATACCATCAAAAATGTTTATTTTATTTGCAGATTAACATATTTATAATAAATGGACATGCGTCCTTTGTTTACGTCTATTGAGACAACTCACCTGTGCGCACGCAAAGTTTGCTCTTACTGCATGCGGCAGAACGCAACCGAGATGCAGGGCGAGGGACCACCAGCTGTTAAGCTTAAAAACTTTTTTTCAGCCGGTTCGGTTTTTGAGATACAGTGGAACCTTGGATTACGAGCATAATCCGTACCAGGAGAATACTTGTAATGCAAAGCACTCACATATCAAAGCGAGTTTCCCCATAGAAGTCAATGGAAAGGAAGATAATTCGTTCCGCATTGACTTCTATTACATGCAATACCGCATGTGGCCAAAGGTGGGGGGGAGCGCCGGAGAGCCTCGGAAATACTCGGGGACAGCTCAGCTGTGGACTACCCCAGTGTAATAGTGGGCGGGGGGGGAGGCTTTGATGGCTTTGACTCATTTGTAGTGGTGACCTCAGCAGTAGCGATGATGGTTCTGGTTAGACATGTGCACAACAAAAAAATTTGTTTATTTTAGTTTCGTTTTTTTCGTTTACGAAAAAAATTTGTTTTTTTTTGTTTCGTTTTTTTCGTTTCCGTTGATTCATAACGATTCGTACATTCGTAAGTCGTCGTTGTTCGTATTCGTACATTCGTAAGTCGTCGTTGTTCGTATTCGTACATTCGTAAGTCGTCGTTGTTCGTATTCGTACATTCGTAAGTCGTCGTTGTTCGTATTCGTACATTCGTAAGTCGTCGGTGTTCGTATTCGTACATTCGTAAGTCGTCGGTGTTCGTATTCGTACATTCGTAAGTCGTCGTTGTTCGTATTCGTACATTCGTAAGTCGTCGTTGTTCGTATTCGTACATTCGTAAGTCGTCGGTGTTCGTATTTTACATTTGTAAGAGTTATTTTTAGTTGATTCGTTTTTTCGTTAGTTTAATTTTCGTTCATTCGTTTATTCGAAATTCGGATGCATTCGTAGTTATTCGTACATTCGGAACATTCGTAACATTCGTAGATTCGTAATCGGAGAATAATTCATAATTTTATGTAATGTGTATGCTATTATTACATTTTAATAATTTACGAATTGAAAAAAAAAATGTTACGAATCGAAAAAAAAAAGTTACGAATCGAAAAAAAAAGTTACGAATGTACAAATTTCTTTGTTCAATCCATTCATTACGAATCGAAAAAAAAAAATAAAAGTTATGAATCGAAAAAAAAAAAAGTTACGAATTTTTTTGTTCAATCCATTTGAAGCACGTTAAGCAGCACCATTGTAAGGGACACGGAAAATTACCAATTCAACAAAAAAAAGTTGCGAATGTACGAATTTTTTCGTTCATTTTCGTTGTTCCTTTTTTCGTTTTATCGGATTTTCGTTGTTTGGTTTTTCGGATTTTCGTTGCTTTTCGGATTCGTTCGATTCGAACGATTCGTTAATTGGATTCGTACGATTCTAACGATTCGTTATTCGGATTCGTTCGATTCGAACGATTCGTTCATTCGTACGAAAACGAACGAATGAAAAAAACGAAAAAAAAAGAAAAGCGAAAAAAAAAAACGAAACGAATTGCACATGTCTAGTTCTGGTCAACGTTCCCATAATTTGCATCTTGTGTGAGTGGAGAGGTGAGTACTTGGCATTGGATGGGAAGAGAAGCCAGATGGTAATTTAAGCATAAAGTGAACTTTCTAACAGATAAAGCCTTTTACTGGCGCAATGGTAACCTATGTGCCCAAGGAAACAACAGTGATGATCTTTGTGTGTGTGTTTGAGAGTGGAGGGGGGGGGGGGGGTTGTAAAAATATTTGTTGCTTTGCAGAAGGGATACCTGCGTTCCTTTAAACTATTTGAAACTCTTCAACTCTTTAATAATGTCTAATGTTGCTGATTTTGATTATGATATGAGAAACAAAGACATACTAGGATCGTTAAACTCCACCATGGTATACTGCCGGACGCCACATGGAAATTTGGCTTCTACGCGATCAAGAAGCCATCTGTTCACTTTCTTCAGCTCCGTGAAATCATCATGCATGGATCCAGTGGTGTCCACCGCATAGGCCAAGGATGAAGACTCTGGAGAAAAGAAAAAACAGGCATTTTCCAGGTTGACTAAAGAGTGATTTATGTTTTTTATGGGTGCCGGTATGCTGAGGCCCTCCCTGACTTGTGTCTCTAGAGGACTCCAACCTCCTGAGAGCCCTGAGCCATATATACTCACCTGACAGCTTTCTTCCATTTGTAGCACCCTGATGTCTAGGCAGAGTTGATAGCAAATTTACCTGCCAAGTGATAGTTGCCTTGGCCGATTGACAGGAGGTCAATTGATTACATCCTAATTCTGGAGTTGCTGCACTTCTCTCTTCTGTTACGAGATGGTCGGGTATCTGGTGGCATTAGATAAGACAAGGGCATTGCAAGGGCAGATTATGAATGCATGGGGTGTCTCAGCCAAAGGGCAAGGATTTTCTTAGGTCCCTTGGCCTGATGGGAGAGCCTATTTATTTGGTTGAGGTCAGGTGATTGGTGTTCTGTGCCACCTGGACGGCTGTCTGGGTGGACATGTGTTGTGTTGCCCCGGGCTGCTAGGGCAGAGCCTAAGGCTGCGTACACACGATCGAAATTCTCTTCGGAAAAAGCTCTGATGGTTTTCCCGATGGAATTCCAACGGAATTCCGCTCAAACTGTCTTGCCTACACACGGTCACACCAAATTCTGACCGTCAAGAACTCGGTGATGTACAACACTACGATGAGCCGAGTAAAAATTACGTTTAATGCTTCCGAGCATGCGTGGAATTGTTTCCGAGCATGCGTAGGAATTTTGCGCATCGGAATTGCTACAGACGATCAGAATTTCCGATTGAAACCTTTTCCGTTGGAAAAATTGAGAACATGCTCTCAAATTTTTGCTGGCGGAAATTCAGCCAGCTTAATTTTGATGGAGCCTGCACACGGTCGCATTTTCCGATGAAAAGCTCTCATCAGTCTTTTTCTGGCTGGAATTCCAATCGTGTGTACATGGCATTAGACCTATCCCAGGGACATCTGACTGCTAGGCTGTATGAGGCCTATCCAGAAGCAGGAGAGCAGCGTAGGGTTTGGATGGTAGCTTGCAGTCCAACCAGAAGTGACAGTTCTTCCGACCGGAGAACCTGTCATGGTCAGAAGTAGAGGGGAAGCTGTTGCCACTAAGGGACCATCCACCTTGTTACCGGGAACCACTGTGAGTAGCTTAAGCAAGCCCCAGAGCAGTATTCTCACCAACCCGGGACGATGAAGAATTGAGAAACTTCAGCAGATGTCAAGCTAGGGACCCAACCAGTGGAGGTGACGCTTGCAGAGCAGCCTTGTGTGCCAAGCCAGGGACCGAGCAGGCCAGTGGGGTGACGCTGGAGGAGAATCTGGGAGTGCTAATCTAGGGACCCAGCAGGGAGGCAGGGGTGACGCTTGAGATAGATACTGAGTGAGTGAGAAGGTTGGAAGAGCTCAGAAGATCCAGTGGCAGTGGATCAGTGGGTTTAAGTGATAGACTGGGAGCTCAGTTGAGTAAAGATCTAAAAAGGAGATTGTGGAGGAAGTGAAAGAGTTCATTAGAACCTTTGTTAGAAACTGTTCAAGACTGTTGCCATAGGAGACAGCGTGTCTACACATGCAGATGTGGTGTCCGGCTGGGTGCCTTTCCCTGCATGGTTGTCTACCTATAGAAGTCTCGGAGTCTGCTAATTAACATTGAAACTACTAATGCCGCATACACACGACCGGACTTTTTGATGGACTAGATCCGACGGTCTTCCCGTCGGACTTTCGGCGGAGTTCCGACGGACTTTCCAAATGAACGGACTTGGCCTCACACAATCACACCAAGGTCCGACTGATTTGAATGTGATGACGTACGACCGGACTCGAATAAGGAAGTTCATAGCCAGTAGTCAATAGCTGCCCTAGCGTTGGTTTTCGTCCGTCGGACTAGCACACAGACGAATGGATTTTTCAACCGGACTCGAGTCCGTCGGAAATAATTTGAAACATGTTCTAAATCTAAAGTCCGTCTGATTTTTCGACAGCAAAGGTCCGATGAAGCCCACACACAAACGATTCGTTCCGTCTGACCTAGTCCTTCGAAAAGTCCGGTCGTGTGTACGTGGCATAAAGGGTGTCCTGGCCCTATCCCCCCTCTTCCACAGTTCTGTTTAAGCCCAAAATTCTGACTAATTCTTGCCTTAAACAAAGAACGGTACACACCGGACCCCCTACTGTGAGCCACATGCAAATCAAGTGTGAACCCAGTCTTAAATAAATGGAAAACAAAAATGAAAAAAATCCAAGCAAATAGACTTCTCCCCCTTTCTACTGCTTACTATTTATTTTAATGCTTACTTTTTTTTATTGTTTATGACAGTTATAGAATAAAATATACAATGGCGGAATTTACCTAACTGTGAGGTGCATCTTCCATCAACTCTTCCATCAACTCTGCTGAGACCTGTTGGGATACACAAAGCAAAACACATATGAAAATCCAACCAAAACTTTATTTTACGCTTCGCACACAGTAGGGGGGTGTTGGATCCTCTGTCAGAGTTTTATTTCTAGAACCCAGGAGAACCAATTCACAATAAAGAAAAAAGGGGAAAAAATAAAATCCACAAAACTAGGGACATCACCTTGAATCCAAAATATAATGCTAATGCCACGTACACACAATCGGACCATTCAGCCTGACTATCCGGCGGATTTAAAAACGTAATAACTTAATCATTTTCCAGCGGAGTTCCGCCGGTCATTCCGAATGTGCGGACTTGCCCACGCGCGCCCGGACTTTTCCGGCGGACTAGATCAATCCGCCAGAGTTTTGGCGGAGGTCCGCGGGACTTTCAAAATGAACGAACTTTACTCCGTGTGTCGCCAAGTCCGTTCATTTCAAAAGTCCCGCAGACTAGCACACAGGCGGCCAGATTGTCCGCCGGACTGCTGAGTCTGGCGGATAATTTTGAGTCAAAACTTCTTACTAAGTCCACCGGACTTTTGGGAAAAAAAAGTCCGCCGGAGCCCACACACGGTCGGATTTGTCCGCCGGATAGTCCGATCGTGTGTACGTGGCATAAGAGGAAAAATTGGATAAAGAGCATTACATGTCCCTTTAAAAAAAAATCCAAAGGTAAAATCAGTAGATATAAAAGATTTTTTTAATACAAAAAATATCTTTATTCACCGAACTGTGTTCCTAAACCCATAAATAAAAACAATTAAAATATATACATCCCTGGGAGTAACTGAAGAGTAGAAATAAAAACCTAGCAAAAAACTAAAATACTTAAAAAAAAAAAAAAAAAGGTTTACCCCCCTTAATCACCAGGCCATTTTTTTTTTGCTATACAGCACCTCGTAACCTTCACTGACAATTGCGCAGTCGTGTGACGCTGTACCCAAATAAAATTGACATACTTTTTTCCCACAAATAGAGCTTTCTTTTGGTGGTATTTGATCACCTCTGCGGCTTGTTATAAACAAAAAAAAAGACCGTCAATTTTGAAAAAAAAAAAAAAACATAATTTTTTTTTTTACTTTCTGCTATAAAACATATCCAACCAAAAAAATCAAATTTCTTCATCAATTTAGGCCGACATGAATTCTGCTACATATTTTTGGTAAAAAAAAATCCAAATAAGCGTATATTGATTGATTTGCGCAAAATTGGTTATTGCGTCCACAAACTATGGGATAGATTTATGGAATTTTTATTTATTTATTATTTTTTTGCTAGTAATAGCAGTGATCAGTGATTTTTAGCAGGACTGTGATATTGCAGGAGACAAATTGGACACCTAACTGACACTTTTGAAACTTTTTGGGGATCAGTGACACTAATATAGGGATCAGTACTAAAACAAATGCACTGTCACTGTACTAATGACACTGGCAGGGAAGGGGGTTAACATCAGGGGCAATCACAGGGTTAAATGTGCTCCTAGGGGGGGGCTTTCTAACTGTATGGGAGGAGATGCTCTGACTGGAGGAAGACAGAGATTTGCGTTCCTGCTTAGCGGAAACACAAGATCTCCTCTCTGGCAGAATAGTGGTCTGCCTTGTTTATATGATTGGCAGTAGACATGAGAATGATTGGCAGTAGACATGAGAATGATTGGCAGTAGAGAGCAGAACAAAAAAATGTGTTTTGTTTTTGTTTCATTTCGATTCGTTATTTACATAAATTTGTTTAGTTAAATTTGTTTCAATCATTTAATTCATTTTTCGGAATTTGTTCTGTTTATTCGTTTTCAAATTGATTCGAATAGTTTTCCAATTTCCAAGAATAATAAAATAGAATAGAAAATAAAGGAATAGAATAGAAAATAAAATCTATTGTATTCCTTTATTTTCTATTCTATTTTATTCTCTTTGGAAATTGGAAAACTATTCGAATTCAAGTTTTCGAAAAATTGGAAAACTGTTTGAATTTTGAAAAGTATTTGAAAACTATTCGTCTGAATTAATTTTTTTCGTTATTTCGGATTAGTTTAAATTTGGTACTATTCTAACTTGGATACATTTGAATTTCCAAATGACGAAAATTTATCCAAATTTAAATTCGGAGCAAAACTAACCGCACGTGTCTAACCGGCAGGCCCCGGTGGACATGGAGTCTGTCGGACCCGCTGATTGGCTCCCGCTGTGTCCAATCACAGCAGGAGTGGCAAACAGTAGAAAGGAGACGGCAACACTGAAATCCTTGAAGTGTGATTTATTGGTACATCGGAGTGACAAAAAACAATAATGCTGACGCGTTTTGGCAGAAGCCTTAGTCGTAACTACAGCAGGAGCGGGCCGCCCCAGATAAACTGTATTAAATAATGTACAGGTATGTGATTTGAAGACGGAGGGCCGCCCTGCCGCAGTATATCTACGTGGGGCAGTCCTTAACCTCTTCCCGTCTGTGCTATAGTCGAAAGACGGCTGCAGAGCAAACCTGCAGAGCAAACCTACTTTTCCGGGAGGGCATCCGGCCTGTGCGCCCCCCTGCAGGGCGCGAGCGGCGCACTCTGTGATCAGTGAGTCTATGAGACTCGGCTGATCATAGATCGGAGAAAGGGGTCGTTCCCGCCCCCTTACCACGAGATCAGCTGTCAGCCAATGACAGCTGATCAGGTGATGTAAACAGAGCCGGTATTAAGCTATTTTTTCTCCTCACGCTACTAAAAAAGCCGATCACTGGCGGCTATGAGAGGAACAACGGTCCCGATCGTGGAGAGCCTCTGCAGAGGCTTCTGTTCCCACCTGCGCCACCTAACAGTGCCCACCAGCACCGCCTGACAGTGCCCACAATACCACCCATCAGTGCCCACAGTGTCAACTATAAATGTCACCATTGATTAAATAGAAAAGTGGACTTTTCGGGACATTAAATGAGGCGAGCATCAAAGGGGTGCGCGCCTCCATCCCTAACTCTGGTCTAAGGGGGAGAGGGGAAGGTGGGACTTTAAATGAAGCACATTGCAGTAAAAAAGGATGGTCAAGCGACTTAAAAAATTATGTTTTATTCATGTCCAACAATCCAGAATCCATTGTTAAACGTTTTGGGCAAGCCTCTAAAAACAATGAACCTGCGATCGACATGACATATATATAATACTGCATTCAAAACATTTTAAGAAGAAAGGAAATAATGACCATTATTACATAGATGTGTAAATTTTATCCAATAATTAAAAACATGTATCTTGATGCTCCGTGGTTGAAGTGATTTAGGAAGTTTACTAAGGGCTCTACGCGTTTCGCGGCCTTATAGCCGCTCAGCAGGAGCTGTAACCATAGAATTAATCTATGTAGAAGAGAAAATTTAAAGTCCCACCTTCCCCTCTCCCCCTTCCTTATTTTAGATATAAATGTCACCAATCAGTGCCTCATCACCAGTGCTGCCTATCAATACCACCTGCCAGTGCCCAAAAGTGCCATCTGCTAGTGTCCATCAGTGCCACCAACCAGTGCCCATCAGTGCCACCTACCAGTGCCCATCAGTGACATCTATCAGTGCCACACATCAGTGCCACTCATCAGTGCCACCCATCAGGACCCATCAGTGCTGTCGTATCAGTGCCCAACAGTATCCGCTTATCTGTGCCCATCAGTGTCGCCTTATCTGTGCCCATCAGTGCAGCCTCATCAGCAAATATCAATGAAGGAGAAAAATTACCGTTTTCAAAATTGTATAAGAAACTATGAAATGTTTTTTGTTTTTTTTTTTCTAAAATTTCTGTCTTTTTTAGTGCGACAGCGCTGAAAGCTGAAAGTTGGTCTGAGCAGGAAGGGCGTTTAAGTGCCCAGTAAGCAAGTGGTTAAGGGGCTAAACACAAATATGCAGACAACTAAAATGGACTACTACATAGTACTACATCAATCAGGTGCCACGAAAAATTCAGTTGTGTTATTTTACTTGCATGTGATTGGCTATTCTTTGCAAAGTGAAGCTTTACATCCTTTACCAAGCTCTGGGGCCACTGCCCCTTGCAAAGTCCACCGTCTATTTGCCTTTAGTAAATCAACCCCAATGACTTCAAAGCAAACCTGCTAAAGGGGTTGGCCGAAACGCTTTCATATATTTTCTTGCAGGGAAAAACAAATAGACTTATTTGAGTTCTTTTTGCTATAGTAACAATATTATTTCCCACCAGTCCCAAAAGACAAATCCCTGCATCCTGTTCCAAAACAACTGACGGAACTACAGCAATTACATTTATAACCCCTGTGCAAAATGAAACGATATCGGGGCAGGACCAGAATATATGAGTAAAATCTGAGAGTTCAATGGGCTCATTCTATATAATCTATATGGTGTATAATACGTTCTGTGTGTTATCTTAACCGCTTCCCGACCGCCTCCTGCACATATACGTCGGCAGAATGGCACGGCTAGGCAAAAGCACGTATATATACGTCCCCTTTAATTGCCTAGCCGAGGGGTCGTGCACGCGCCGCCGGCGGCGCGCTCGTGACCCGGTCGGGAGCTCCGTGACCGCGGGACCAGCGGACCCGATCGCCGCTGTTGTCCCGCGATCGGGTCACAGAGCTGAAGAACTGGGAGAGGTCTGTGTAAACAAACCTCTCCCCGCGCTTCCTACTCTGCCTGTCACTGATCGGCTGTTCCCTGTCATCGCGAAAGCCGATCAGTGATGTCAGACGTCAGCCACGCCCCCTACTGTAAAAAAAACACACAACACGTCACACTAACTCCTCCCCACCCCCTACTGGTTAACTCCTTCACTGCCACTGTCATTTGCACAGGAATCAGTGCATTTAAATAGCACTGATTTCTGTATAAATGACAATGGTCCCAAATATGTGTTTTTGTTTGTCTATTTTTGTTTGTAGTGCAAAAAATAAAAACTGCAGGGGCAATCAAATACCACCAAAAGAAAGCTCTATTTGTGGGAAAAAAAGGATGCTATAAACAAAAATAGAGCGACAATTTTGAAAAAAAATTCAATATTTTTTACTTTTTGCTATAATAAATATCCCCAAAAAATATATAATTTTTTTTTCCTCAGTTTAGGCCGATACGTATTCTTCTACATATTTTTGGTAAAAAAAAAAAAGGGCAATTAGCGATTATTGATTGGTTTGCGCAAAAGTTATAGCATTTACAAAATAGGGAATAGTTTTATAGCATTTTTATTAATATTTTTTTTTTTTTACTAGTAATGGCGGCGATCAGCGATTTTTATTGTGACTGCGACCTTATGGCGGACACATCGAAATTTTTTGTAGTGTGAAATGCATCAGCTGTTTTGGAGTTTGTTTTGGAGTGCGGCCGTCCAGAGTTGCTTAATTACTTATGCCGCGTACACACGATCGGAATTCTCGTCGGAAAAAACTCTGACGGTTTTTCCGACGGAATTCAGACGGAATTCCGCTCAAGCTGTGTTGCCTACACACGGTCACACCAAATTCCGACGGTCAATAACACAGCGGCATAAAACACGTTCGACAGCACTATAAAAGGGAAGTTTAATGCTTCCGAGCATGCGTCAAATTGTTTCTGAGCATGCGTCGGAATTTTGCGTGTCGGAATTGCATACACACAATCGGAAAATCTTATAGAAAGGTTTTCCGTCTGAAAAATTGAGAACGGGTTCTCAATCCAAAGTCCATCGGAAATTCCGACAGAAAAAGACTGTTGGGCGTACACACGGTCGGAAAATCCAATGATGAGCTCCCATCGGACTGTTTCCATCGGAAATTCCGACCGTGTGTACGCGGCATTACATTGTCTGCATGCCGTGGTCCGCACCCAGATCTCTTCATTCCCGGAGGAGCTATTCTTTGTTCTTTGGATCTGCCTAGAGTGGTGGTGTTTCTCTCTCCATGCAGGTAGTGCTGTGGTTTGGGATTCAAACCCGCAACCCTAACTGCCGGGCAGAAGTGCTAACCACTTTGCCACCGTACTACCATATTTGACTGGTCCTTTTCGTTTTCCTCTCTCTACCCATCCATATCTTTCACTTGCATTCCCAGTTCAATCCCCTTTCCCTTCTTCCTACCCGCCCCCCCCCCGCCCCCTTCCCTTCAATGAGATGTAGCACCTCAGATACGATTTGGTCGCCCCCCGAAACTCTGTATATTACATCCTTACGATAGCTGATGTTTGCATTAATGTGATTTTCATCTGGTTGATTTATTGTAGGATTTTGTTTTTCAAAACGAATTAAATAAGAACTATTTAAAGTAAATATTGTAAGGGTTACATACCGTACTGTCCTTTGGATTGGTCTGCAGTGTAGGTCACTACTGATGTGCTGGCCAAAATCATCAAGATTACAAGCAGCTTAGACATGGCGGTTTGATTTCCCAAAAAGAAAATATATGTAGCTTTTCAGGTCAGGTTCCAACCCAGAAGTGATGGCCCCTGGAGAGTCTTCTTCCCTTACCTGAGACGCAAGGGATACGGTGGCTTTTCTTTGCCTGACTTTATATACCATTTCAGAAGGAAGTAAAAATTAGTTTGATATTGATTAGTAAGTTTACAAGGTGCATGTTGGCATCTTTTCCCATTTTTATTAGACTGTATCATGTTTATTGATGTACTTTATCTACCTGATTTGCATGTAAATCCATTACATCGTTGAATTTTATCCACGTGTTTGTTTATTACTTCTGGTAATGTATTAAAAAGGAAAATAGAACTGTTTAATTATCATGATGTTGCTATTTATTGATAAAATGCTTCTGTCTTCCTTGTGCAGCCACTATAAGGAAAAACAAAAATTAAAATGATCTTCTCTGAAGACTTCACTGAAAAAAAAAAAAATATATAGATTTTATTGACCTTTTTTTTTTTTTTTTTTTTTTTTTTTAAGCGTTAGCAGGAAAGATGGTCCAGCATCACCCGAATACTAAAAAAACAATAGAGTGCCGTTGTCTGGGAAATGTAACTATTTAATAGGTAAACTGTACCCCTGTATGTATCTCAAAATGTGTTATTCAATTTTGGTTTAAAAAAAAAAAAATAATAAAAAAAAAAAAAAAAAAAAAACATATATATATATATACTGATATATATATATATTTATATGTATTTATTTATCTGTATATAAAATAGAAGTGGTATACCACGCTAATTAAAGCTGTGAGAAAAAAAAAAAAACTGTGAAGAAAAAGCAGTGACACAAAAAAAACATAAATATATATATATATAGATATATATAGATATATATATTTTATTGACCTTTTTTTTTTTTTTTTTAAGCGTTAGAAGGAAAGATGGTCCAGCATCACCCGAATACTGAAAAAACAATAGAGTGCTGTTGTCTGGGAAATAACTATTTAATAGGTAAACTGTACCCCTGTATGCATCTCAAAATGTGTTATTCAATTTTGGTTTAAAAAATAAAAAATAATAATAAAAAAAAAAAAATATATATATATATATTTATATATTTAGATGTATCTATTTATCTTTATATAAAATAGAAGTGGTATACCACGCTAATTAAAGCTGTGAGAAAAAAAAAAAACTGTGAAGAAAAAGCAGTGACACAAAAAAAAACATGACATATAATCACGCACACAAAAGTATTAAAAACAATAATAAGGTTGCGCCAATCTAATGAATGTGCGTGGACCAAAAACTGAATAAAATCCAAACCAAAACATATGAAAAACAGTGGGTGACTATATAAAAAATACCAATAACATGGTATGAATGTGAAGGAGTATTGATAAAAAGAAAAGTCTCTGAAGATAAGAAATGAAGCAAGTTCTGCAATGAAAGAGTTCCAGCAGGATGGAAAATTTGTGAGAGCTGTCACCACCTCTAAGGGAAAAATGGAGATCTCCGTGTGGCAATCACTTAAAGAAGTGGGGACTCTTACCGGAAGGAGTGGACCTCCTGTAATAGCGAAGGTCACACACAACTCGCAGAAATAGCCCTCTGCAGGGTCTGAGGGACTGGCAGTCTGAGGGCGTCCTTCCCAGTATACAGCTACAGTCCAACTCCCTTCTTCCAGCTCCCAATCTTCTCAGATATCACAAAGCGTATAAAGGAATAAAGGCTCCAATACTGTGTTAACTTTAAAACTTTGTTTATTGCTAAAAATAGTATATGTAAAAAGTATATGTCAAGGCAAAATAGAAATAAAAAATGCAGTACATCTCTGCAATACTTGCACATTTCCTGATGTTTTATCCCTTTAACCACATCCCTTGGTGGAACGCTCGCTAACTCTGTTGTGAGTCCTGTGGCTTCCATCACCTCCAGGCTGTGTTGTTTTGCGGTGACTCGCAACAGGAGGATACATAGTTTTTATTTTGGTTTATTGGCAACGTTTGTAGCCACTGAGACATTTAAATAAATCCCCAATGGTATTATACTACGAGGAGTCCATCCTCTTTTATTTCTTTTTCTTGCACCACTGGTGACATCCCGATTGGAGCTATGTCTCATACCGAGGTGGAGGACACTGGAGGATCCGTTTAAAGACCCCAGGAGGTCGGGAAGATCCCCACAAGCCTTTACAATCCTTTCTACCATAAGGTAGGAGGATCCACATTATCTGGTGAGTGGACATCTACACTTTACCTTGTTTATATGACCCACTTAGGAAGTATTTATCTGGACAATTTGAGTGGACATCTACACTTTACCTGTTTATATGACCCACTTAGGAAGTATTCATCTGGAATTTGTTGTGGACTTTTTTGACTTTTTTGTGCTTTCTAGGGTATTGGACATTTTTCCATCTACTAAGTCACCTATTTATTTATTTAACAGACATTTAAATAAATCCTCAATGTTATTATACTACGAGGAGTCCATCCTCTTTTATTTATTTTTCTTTCACCGCTGGTGACATCCCGATTGGAGCTACGTCTCATCCTGAGGGGGGGGGGCACTGGAGGATCCATTTAAAGACACCAGGAGGTCGAGAAGACCCCCACAAGCCTTTACAATCCTTTCTGCCATAAGGTAGGAGGATCCACATTATCTGGTGAGTGGACATCTACATTTTATCTGTGCGGGTGATTTATTTGAGCAGGAAAGTTGGTCCAGCATCACCTGAATACTGAAAAAAACAATGGAGTGCCCACTATCTGGGGAAACACCATCTATTTAACAGGTAAACTGTACCCCTGTGTGCATCTCAAAACGTGTTATTCAATTTTGGCTTAAAGTATATGCACAAATACAACACTTTACACAGACGCTCCCCAAGCCACTGCGAGGAGGAGGAAATATGAGGCCTATTGAGAGGCTATTCTCCACATCGCAATGCCTGGGACAGAGCGTCTCTAAAATATATAACATATTGGGAGAGTAAATAGAACCTAGGTATCTGCCTTATTTGAATAAATGGGAGGAAGTGATAGGGGAATTACGGGACGAGGAACTTAGAAGTAAGATTCTGAGAATAGCATGCTCCACCTCTAGAAACGTTAGAACAATTTAAATGTCGTACAAACTGCTGGCGAGATGGTATCTTGTCCCACAGAGAGCTCAAAAGTTTAGTGTAGACATCTCATCAAAATGTTGGAGGGGGTGTGATGCTCCAGGAACGTTTGCTCACCTGTGGTGGGATTGTGTAAAGATTCAGTCATACTGGGAAAAAATTATTGACAATATTCACCAAATAACAGGGGAGCACGTGAGGAAGGAACCATGGACATGCCTGTTCCATGAAACAGTAGACATGTGCAATTCGTTTCGTTTTTTTTTCGTTAAAATTCGTTATATTCGTTCATTCGTTATCGTACGAATGAACGAACGATTCGCTAAAAATTTTAACGAATAACGAATGTTCGAATCAAACGAATCCGAAAAACAACGGAAATCTGTAAATAACTAAATTAGAAACAACAAAACTACGAAAGAAGAAAATCCGAAAAACAAAAACAGGATCAACGAAAATCAAAATGAACTAAAAAATTCGTACATTCGTAACTTTTTTTTTTTAGTTGAATTGGTAATTTTCCGTGTCCCTTACAATGACGCTGCTTAACATTCTTCGAATGGATTGAATGAAAAAATTCGTACATTCGTAACTTTTTTTTGTTCGATTCGTAATTTTCCATGTCTCTTACAATGGCGCTGCTTAACGTGCTTCGAATGGATTGAACGAAAAAATTTGATACTGAAAAAAAACAATGGATTGCCCACTATCTGGGGAAACACCATCACGTCATATGACGTCTGATCAGGATAACGAAACCACTTTGCCGCCATTATATTGCTATATGGCGGGCGGCAAGTGGTGAAATTAACGAAGTGCTGTATTGGAGAAAATGGCCTGGTCATGAAGGGGGGGTAAATATTCCAGAGCTGAAAAGGTTACGGAAAATGAAATTCTGCCTGAAAAGGTGAGCTTAGCCTTTAACACAGTTCTGTTCATATTTTTTTTTACTTTTCCTGGTTAAGATTTGAAAAAAACATGACTGTAGGAGGAAATGATAACCTTTATATCCTTACTTGCTGGTTATTGTGCAAGAGGAAGGGGACTGTGTTCTCTAATCATATCGCTGGAAACGTAGCCATGGTTTTATCAGTACTGGTCTAGGGATCAGCAATAATGACACTGCCCTTTCCCATACATACAGTATATTGTAAGTATGGAATTAGTATTTACTGTAGCAGAGCGTCCCAGAGAGAGAGAGAGAGAGTCGGGAAAAGTCCTCTCCGGGGTTTACACGTCTCCCAGGCTCCTCTCCTACATGTTCAGGGGTCTCTGATCCGCGATCCAGTTCAGATCTTGATCCTCTCCCCCCGCGGCCAATTTAGGGGCCAATGCACACAGGACTTCTTTAAAAAACGCTCAGCGCCAAAAACGTCCGTTTTTTTTTTTTTGCGTTTAGTCGAGTTTTTACATTATCGTTTTGCCGCGCTTTGCCAGGTTTTTCATCGTTGGAGGCTTTTGGACGTTTTTCGTTAACCACTTCAGCCCCCCTGGAAGATTTTACCCCCCTTCCTAACCAGAGCACTTTTTGCGATTCGGCACTGCGTCGCTTTAACTGACAATTGCGCGGTCGTGCGACGTGGCTCCCAAACAAAATTGGCGTCCTTTTTTTCCTACAAATAGAGCTTTCTTTTGGTGGTATTTGATCTGCGGTTTTTATTTTTTGTGCTATAAACAAAAAAAGAGCGACAATTTTGAAAAAAAACACAATGTTTTTAACTTTTTGCTATAATAAATATCCCCAAAAATATATAAAAAACATTTTTCTTCCTCAGTTTAGGCCGATCCGTATTCTTCTACATATCTTTGGTAAAAAAAAAAATCACAATAAGCGTATATTGATTGGTTTGCGCAAAAGTTATAGCGTTTACAAAATAGGGGAAAGATTTATAGCATTTTTATTATTATTATTTTTTTTTTACTAGTAATGGCGGCTATCTGCGATTTTTATCGCGGACACAACGGATACTTTTAAAAAAAATTTGGAACCATTGGCATTAATACCGCGATCAGTGCGATTAAAAATGCATTGATTACTGTAAAAAAATGTCACTGGCAGGGAAGGGGTTAACATTAAGGGACGATCAAGGGGTTAAGTGTGTTCCCTGGGAGGTGATTCTAACTGAAGGGGGAGGGGACTAACTACAGGAAGTGACAGATCGTGATTCCTAGCTAATAGGAACACACGATCTGTCACTCCTGTCAGAACAGAACAGGGAAGTGTGTTCTTTACACACACTCGTCCCTGTTCTGTGTCTCCTGGCCATGATCGATCGACGCGACCGTCGCCCACGAGCATTGGCACCCCCGCTGTACAGCGGGCGCGCGCGTCAGCTATCTGGACCCCGTGAGACCATGTACAGTAACGTGATTTCACGCAGGGGAGCCAACCTGCCGCAGTTAAACTGCGGCGGCTGGTCTGGAAGCGGTTAAAAACACTCCCTATAATGTAAAAAACGCCTAAAAACGTGTAACGCGGCTTGACGTTTAGTCGCGTTTAGGTGCTTTTTTTTTTGTTTTTACAGCTCCTGGAAGCATAGGCTGATGATTTTTTTTTTTTTTATTGCCTCCAAACATCTCTGGCAGTTTGTGCATGGACACATAGGCTAACATGGAGGGGCTTTTAGGGGTAGTTAAAAAAAAAAACGTTGTATATTTTGTATAGTTAGGCCCCATTCACACCCGAGCGATTATCTGCTTGACGCTTGAAGGCCAAAAATGCTGAAGGAGAAAAAAATCAATGATTCTCTATGGAGATGGTTCACATCTCCACTCCAAGTCACCTGAAGCTCAAACAAGTTTTGGGGCCTTTTTTATGTCGCTCAAATCGGGGAGATTTGGGCAATTTTGGCGCATTTTTATTCCCATAGAAATGAATGGAAGCACACAATTTTCTGCTCAAATTTAAAAAAGTTAAAAATAAAATAGAAATAATATATGAATAAATAAATGTAAAATAAATACACAATTAGCTAAAAATTATCATAAATAAGTGAGATAAATTAATAATATGAAATAATGCATCAATAAATAATAATTAACCTCTAACCTTAAAAAAAGATGAAATACATTATTATTGTTATTATTATTACTATTAATAATAAAATAACAATAAACACCCAAACTCGAACAGAAAAACGCATTAATAATAATAATAATAATAATAATAATAATAATAATAATAATAATAATTTATTTTGTAAAATTTGTATATTTGGAAAAACCCATAAAATAGGACTTTCAAGGATGTAGAGCTGACACTGAGATGAGCACACACCATTGAATAAAAAAAAAATTATTGAACAGAAATTTTAAAATCACATACAAAGATAATCATATCTCATAATATAATCAATAGCACATTTGTATTCCCATAGAAATGAATGGAAGCACACAATTTTCTGCTCAAATTTAAAAAAGTAAAAAATAAAATAGAAATAATATATGAATAAATAAGTGTAAAATAAATACACAATTAGCTAAAAATGATCATAAATAAGTGAGATAAATTAATAATATGAAATAATGCATTAATAAATAATAATTAACCTCTAACCTTAAAAAAAGATGAAATACATTATTATTGTTATTATTATTACTATTAATAATAAAATAACAATAAACACCCAAACTCGAACAAAAAACGCATTATTAATAATAATAATTTTTTTTTTTAAATTTGTATATTTGGAAAAACCCATAAAATAGGACTTTCAAGGATGTAGAGCTGACACTGAGATGAGCACACACCATTGAATAAAAAAAAATATTGAACAGAAATTTTAAAATCACATACAAAGATAATCATATCTCATAATATAATCAATAGCAATATTGATAGCAATAGTTTTTTTTTTAACATAACAAGCATATCATACTGTACTTACCTCCACAGTTCAGTTCGTTTTGCACAGAGTGGCCCCGAAACCTCCTCTTCTGGGGTTCCCCCCAGCGGCTCTCGCGGCTCCTCCCAGTATCAGATAACCCCCTAGGAGAAGCGCTCTCCTGAGGGGGTTACCTTGCGGGCGTGCTCCCGAGTCCAGCATTTGCACCCACAGACAGGAATGCCGGACTCGGCCCCGCCCCATCCGGCACCCACGGATTTGACAGCAGCGAGAGCCAATGGCTGCACTGCTATATATCTATCCAATCAAGAGCTGATACCCCCCGTGGAGAGAGGGAGAGTGCTCAGGCAAAATATATAGAATATCCTACATACATTTATTGAAAAGGACAACTAATTTCTGTTGAAAATTATGGACTTTATAGGCATAAAATAGAGGTTTATAAAAATTGACAACATTTATTTTTCAAAATATACATAAAAATACTTAATGCAAAAGACATACAGAGATTTGCAAAGAATACAAAATGGCCTAAAAGCTTTTAGATAACACTGCAAATGTAGTCACTTTTGATCATATATCACTCTCAAAGCTGAATAGTAATACTCAGATCTAACAAATAATAGTTTAACCACTTTCAGCCCCGGACCAATTTGCAGCCAAAGGACCAGGCCCCTTTTTGCGATTCGGCACTGCGTCGCTTTAACTGACAATTGCGCGGTCGTGCGACGTGGCTCCCAAACAAAATTGGCGTCCTTTTTTTCCCACAAATAGAGCTTTCTTTTGGTGGTATTTGATCGCCCCTGCGGTTTTTATTTTTTGCGCTATAAACAAAAAAGAGTGAAAATTTTGAAAAAAAAACGCATACTTTTTTATTTTTTGCTATAATAAATATCCCCCAAAAATATATAAAAAAACATTTTTTTTCTCATTTTAGGCCGATACGTATTCTTCTACATATCTTTGGTAAAAAAAATCGCAATAAGCGATTATTGATTGGTTTGCACAGAAGTTATAGCGTTTACAAGATAGGGGATAGTTTTATAGCATTTTTATTAATATTTTTTTTTTACTAGTAATGGCGGCGATCAGCGATTTTTATTGTGACTGCGACATTATGGCGGACACATCGGACATTTTTGACACATTTTTGGGACCATTGTCATTTATACAGCAATCAATGCTATTTAAATGCACTGATTCCTGTATAAATGACACTGGCAGTGAAGGGGTTAACCACTAGGTGGCAGTGTAGGGGTTAAGTATGCCTAGGGGTGTGTTTCTTACTGTGCTGATCTCTGCTCCAATCCCAGGGAGCAGAGATCAGCGTCACTAGTTGCTAGGCAGAACGGGGAGATGCTGTTTATTTCCGCATCTCCCCGTTCAGCCTTCCCGTGAGACGATCGCAGGTGTCCCCGCGGCGATCGAGTCCGCGGGACCCGCGACCGGCCTCGCGGCCGATGGCACGGAGGCATTTAAAAAGGGACTTATATATACGCCCTTATGCCTGTCCGTGCCATTCTGCCAACGTACATCGTCGTGCGCCGGTCGGGAAGCGGTTAAACAGTATGAATCATATACAGACAGTGTATCGTAGATAGCTTTGTTTGATTGCCCTACATGTTATGCATTGTATAAACGCTTCATCAGGAGCTTTTTGCGTTCTCTAAAAATAAATAGACAAAATTAAGAAACGTGTATATATAAAATATGTCATTTTTTGTAATACATACCACCATATACTTTTTTCTATGTGACTGTGCTCATATAGATCCGAACCATAGCGTGTCATCCACCACCATCATAGGGTTTCAGGAGAGAAAAAGGAAAACAAGGACCAAACACAACTCTGTCCCTATCAGGGAATGTAAGTAATAATACTAATTACTGCATGTTGCAAACAACAAAAAAATCTCTATTTCTGGGTCATATTGCACCCGTTCCCATGGTGCAATCTCCTCCACACTTTGAAGTTCCTATCATAGCCTAACCAATAATTTTCTGACTCTATTGGGTATTGTTCATCTGTTATCTCTTGTGTTTGGACCTGAACGACATACAGGGATATACAATGTAATACTGACATATAATCACACACATAGGTTGGACTTGATGGTCTTGTGTCTTTTTTCAACCTCACCTACTATGTAACTATGTAACTATAATTGCCTGGTTATCACCTTCCGGGGCTGAAGTGGTTAAAGAATATGTAAAGTCAACATTTCATATTCTTGATATGTCTCTGCTGTACCATGTAGTGGTATGAAGAAGTCTCCTGTTCTCTTTGTATTGCTTCCTTTACGTGAAATCCCTGGTGATCCTGCCAGTCCCTCTGCTTTCCTATTATTTTTTTTTTTAAAACTGACTACACTAGGCATGAGAGCTCACCTGTTGTCAGTTCTCTAGCTATGCTGGATTGATATTTATTTTTTCATATAGTGAGTTTATTTATGTCGTAATTTCCTTTAGATCTGGGGGATTTTCTGTGCAATTTTATTTATTATGGTATTTTGTATGTTGGAATAAGCGCACCGTTTTTCAAAATACTACAGTATACTGACAATACGCTTTAGTTGTGATAAGGAAAGTATAGAGAGTGTTGCTGATAAAATGCAAAGGACTAGATAGGCTGTAACTTCCAGTTAATGTATAACTATGCACAGAAGGACAGAGTCTATTTATTGATGTATTGTAAAATAGTTTTGCAAAGGAAACAGATACCTGTATATTGAACTCTCATGCAATAATCAGTGTTTTAAAAAAAAAAAAAATTGTCTTGAAGGCACTGGCAGATCTGTTAACCACTTACAGACACGAAGATTTGGCTGCTTAATGACCAGGCCATTTTTTTTGTGATTCGGCACTGCGTCGCTTTAACTGACAATTACGCGGTCGTGCGACGTTGCACCCAAATAAAATTGATCTCCCTTTTTTCCCCACCAATAGAGCTTTCTTTTGGTGGTATTTAATAAACTCTGTGGTTTTTATTTTTTGCGCTATAAACAAAAAAAGAGAGAACATTTAACAAAAAAAAAACAATATTCTTTATTTTCTACTATAAAACACGCAATAAAAAAATATATAAAAAATCAAATGTCTTCATCAATTTAGGCCAATATGTATTCTGCTACCTGTTTTTGATAAAAAAAAAATCACAATAAGTGTATATTGATTGGTTTGCGCAAAAGTTATTGCGTCTACAAATTAAGGGATCGATTTATAGCAGTGTATATATATAATAGAGATATAGCTGTGTTCCCTGGGTGTGTTTACTAACTGTATAGGAGAGGGGCTGCCTGGGAAAATACAGAGATATGTCTTTCGGCTTAGAAGGAAGACAGATCATATGCCACGTACACACGATAGGTTTTTCTGACGGCAAATGTGTGATGGGAGCATGTTGACGGAAATTCCGACCGTGTGTAGGCTCCATCGGAATTGATCTGGATCTCAAATTTTCCGACAACAAAATTTGTTGTCGTAAATTCCGATCCCGTGTACACAATTCCGACGCACAAAGTTCCACGCATGCTCGGAATCAAGCAGAAGAGCAGCACTGGCTATTGAACTTAATTTTTCTCGGCTCGTCGTACGTGTTGTACGTCACCGCGTTCTTGACGCTCGGAATTTATGACCAACTTTGTGTGACTGTGTGTATGCAAGACAAGTTTGAGCCAACATCCGTCGGAAAAAATCCATGGATTTTGTTGTCGGAAAATACTATCGTGTGTACAGGGCATAAGTGTCACCCCCCAACAGAACCGAGATCTGACTTGTTTACTACAGCAGATCCCCGTTCTGTCTCTGCAGGGAACGATCGTGGGTGGCCGGTGGACATCGAGTCTGCTGGAACCGCTGATTTGCTCCCCCCACTGGCCAATCGACGTGCCCGGGTGCGCCATATTGGTACGGCGATTTGCACAGCCGAGCCACCTTGCCACAGTATAGTATAACCACTTGCCAACCAGCGGTGGCTGGTCAGCAAGTGCTTAAAGCTGATTGTCGATGATCACTCAGTTCTCTCCCTCTGCTCTGAGCAGAGAGCCAGGACTGTCAGTCAGCAGCTCTCTGCCCTCCCCTGCAGCGCTCACTGGGGTATCAGGCTGTGAAGGGGCGGGAGTTCCCCTTAATATTTATATCAGACCCAAAGGGCCTGGTAATGGACTGGGGGGGACCCATGACATTTTTATCAATAATTTTTATGTATATTGCCGGGACCCACCATTACAGCCGCGAGCAGTTTTAAATTACATTTTTTCCTTTTAGAAATGTTATTTTGCTGTGTTACTGTTCTAAACACTGGACAGATGCGCTACTTTACAGGCAGACTAAGGGGACCCCCAGGCATGATATGTAAAGGAATATTTCATTTTTATTGTTTATTTTAACTTCAGGGTGGATACCAACCATATGGTCAGGATTTTTCCAGAGCCTCATATGATTCTGTGATGTCAGGTGACAGCGGGCTTTAGTCCGCTGTCAGCTGAAAACAGGTCACAGGAATGCAGAACGAATTGCACTCCTGTGATCCATAGGAGAAGTTTGGCCAAAATCGTTTTGGCCATACTTCTCCTCCTTTACTACTGCCCAACTTTATATTATTTTTGGAAACTAATAAATACCGTAAAGGCAACGGGGGAAACTTGCCTCTAATACATTTTGGATTATATAATCATTATCAGCGTTCTCACCTGAGTGAACAACAGGTTAAAAACATGAACCAAGTCACAGCCTCCTTTTATAGCCATGTGGTTAGCCAAGGTTGAGGAGATAAACAGAAACAGCACCTTATTTCAGCAGTTCGTGAACAATTTTTAGGTTAATAGCCATATCCCATTTGGCGAGGAGCAAATGTTTAAAGCCTATCTCCATTCACTGTATACTTCCACTCCTTTACTAACTGATGTGACTGCTATCAACGCATTGTTAACCAAAAAATTATATATATTTTGTGTAGCTTCTTTGTGAAGTTATACATTTAAAGCCAAAATGTTTCTTTGTTTTTTATAGAAGTGAAATGTATTTTATGTCTTTTTTTTCCTGTTACGGAAATCTGGACAATCTTTCCTCAATTCTTGTTTTTGCATACAAAGAATAAAACACACAGATAACAAAATGCTCAAAAGGTAAGAAAAAAAACATAAGGAAATGACCAAGGGTTGTTCTGTCCATTATTTACTTCCTTAGTGAGATGTAATTTAAACAAATGCAGTGTCACAGACATAAGCAACAAAGTCATGTCACATAGCAATAGAGTCATAAAAAGTGTTTGTAGACTTTGATAACCTTTAAAAATCAAATTTATGCCGGGTTCACATATGCAGGTTTCCCCGCATCCAATTGACATGACATGCGAGTCTAAACGTCTCTCAATGGAGCCGGTTCACACGGGTCTGGGGCGGGCCGTGGAGTGGAAAATTGGGACCTGAACCGGTGAACAGACACGCACCGGAACCCCAGGCATGAAAACCCGCAGCCACACATATGTGAACCCGGCCTTATCTGTATGGCAAAATTTGGATAAGCAGAGGCTGTTTTCTAGTAAATTTTGACAAAATTTGCCCAGATGACAAGTTTTTTTGATTACAAATCAGCTGTCAATTAGGAATGAGCCCAATGTTCAAGTGGAACGTAGGTTTTTTTTAAAATTTTGGCTTGGGGTTCCCCTTAAAATCCATACCAGACCTGAATAGACTGGTATGGATTTGGGGTGACCCCCACGCCATTTTTTTTTTAAATTTTGGTGCAGTGTTCCCCTTGATATTAATACCAGACCCAAAGGGCCTGGTAATGGACTAGGGGGCAGGGGGGGCCCACGCCATTTTTTTCAATGATTTTTATGTATATTGCCAGGACCCGACAATACATTACAGCTGTGAGCAGTTTTAAATGACATTTTTCCTTTAGAAATGTCATTTTGCTGTGGTATTGTTCTAAACACGGGACAGATGCGCTACTCTACAGGCAGACTAAGGGGACCCCCAGGCCCCCTTAGTTAATTTAAAGGAATATTTCATTTTTATTGTTTCACTTTAAGCATTATTAAAATCACTGCTGCTGAAAAAAACTGCAGTTTTTTAAAACTTTTTTTATATACATGTCCCCTGGGGCAGGACTCGGTCCCCCAACACTTTTTATGACAATAACTTGCATATAAGCCTTTAAAATTAGCACTTTTGATTTTTCATGTTCGTGTCCCAAAGACTTTAACGTTGTTCGCACAAATTTTTTGCCTGTCCACATGTTCTGGTGCGAACACAACATGTGGGATGTGGGAACAGGGATGAGCCCCGTGCTTGGCTCATCCCTACTGCAGATCGAGCGTAGGCTCCTTACTACACATCTGGTGGAAGTGCCCCCTAATTCAGGCTTACTGGTCAGAGATTCATCGCATTATCTCTTCAGTTTCTACCCTCACACTGGATTTCACTCCAGCCCAATTTGTGCTTCACCACACTTCTCTCCCCAAGAAACTGTAATCTGAGTCTTTGGCCATGCATATGGTCAATGCAGCTAGACTCTGTGTTCCTGTATTATGGGGCTCGACTTGAGCGCCAACTGTGCGGGACTGGCTCCCACGCCTTCACAAAATAGCAGATATGGAAAACCTCATCGCAACCGCACAGGACAACCCTTCCAAGTTCACAACTACATGGTCCTGTTATATCTATTTTCAAACCATGACAGAATACAACAGGCTTTTGGGGAACTTACCATAACAGACTGCTCTTTCCAGAAAAAATGTTTGATCTGATTCAGGCAAATCGTCAAAAATTGTACCAAAAATTCTCCACTATAAAAATGAAACTTTTATTTAAAAAATATTAAAACAAGTATGATTTGAACTTAGCACCATACATTTTAGAGGCTTATTACATGGATATATAAGACCTATTTCCACGTGTTTCACAGTCAATCGCTATGTATTCCCCTCCATTCGAGTGAGGCTCCCAGATGGATGTTAGAGTTGCAGATGGATGTTATATAATTTATAATGACACATTTTTTTAGGTAATTTCTCTTTCAAAATATTTGATTTTTCACAAAAAGCATAGCAAGGAAACACGTTCACATAGTAAAGTAAAACATAGAGTGTACAGTAGGGATATGTGGGATACAAGTCATGTAATATCGGTAGGCATATAAGAGTTGGGACTCGACTAGAAGTCCGAAGGTTGAACAATGTTGGCCACCAGACTTTGGAGTAATAAGGCAGACTTGTACGTATACCACCCCCAGCCGAGACGGCCACCAGGGGTTGAAGGTTCTTGGTTCTGGAGATTAGGCCCATCCCAGGGAGGTCACGAGGAGTAGGGGGACCTCCCCCAGCATCCCTAATGGCATCATACTGTGCCGGGCGAAGGGACATTCACACCCCCCATGCCCCCCAGGCCGGGTCCCCTCACATAACTATATTGTATGCTAGGGGATAGCCCTAGTGTGATCCCTGTGTTAAGGGAAACCCAGAGTGGGAGAGAGAGAGGAAAGCAAGGGAAAGGTAGGAGAAGAAGAAGAGGAAGGGGATATGGAGATAACGAGGTAGGTTCATTCACATAAGCGTTGGGTTAAACTTTGTGGGGGAGTAAAATACACGGAGTGATTAAGATTCCCATGAATTGGGCCCAGGGCTTCCAAGTAATTTCAAACTTGCGCGTCGATTCCGCAATGATGCTAGCTATTTTTTCTTGGGACATAATCCACGAGACTTCGCGTTTAGCTGCCTTTATGGAGACTGAGGGTTGCTTCCAGGCCTTTGCCAGGGTTAGTTTGGCACCTACCAATTTGAAGTGTATCAGTTTTCTTTTACTCCTGGGGAGAGTCAGTTTAGTAGAGCGACCTCTGGGGACATGGAGATCTCTCATCCCGTGACCCCTCTGATAAGGTTAAAGATCCTTCTCCTATAGGATCTAATTTTAGGGCATTCCCACCAGATATGGTCTAATGTGCCCGCCATTTGACACCCCCTTAAGCATAAGGGATCTGCTGAGGGGAAAATTGTGGCTAGTCTGTTTTTTTAGGTATTTGTTGCCCTTTCTCGTATACAGTCACGAGGAGTCAAAAAGTTTGTATCACCTTAAGTTTTGTGTCCTGGTTTATTGTTCAACAAAACATTTGTATCAACTTGGGCTTTGTGTCCTGGTTTATTGTTCAACATATCTTTATTGATGTTTAGAAGGTTTGAAGTAAATACATGTGAAATTGGAAACTGTTCTTACTGATGACAATGCAATACCACAGTAACAAATTCCGCAATATAATAAAACAGTAACAAATTACACAATATAATAACACAGTAACAAATTACTCAAAATAATAAAACAGTAACAAATTACGCAATATAATAAAACAGTAACAAATTACGCAATATAATAACACAGTAACAAATTCCGCAATATGCGGGGGGAATACTCGCTACAGGCAGTATCAAGGGACAAAGTAGCAGAAAGTACATAAAGTGCAGTGCTAAACCTTTAAGTAAATGGCCCAGCTAAAATAGTGCCAAAAAACGACATATATATATAAATAAATAAATATATGTGAAATTGATCTTACATATCAGCTGTGTGTCTTAACTAAACAAATAACAGTATAACTAATAAAGTAAACTAATTATCACACATGCGTTAATATAAAAGTGTCCAATCATAATAACATCAAAAAAATTAGAAAAAAAAGGAAAACGAAAAAAATATTGACAAAAATGTCTTAAAGTGCAGAAAGTCCCAAGTGTTTGAATCAAAGGTTGAACGATCTTTAGACCACCAAATCCAAGGATGCAACGTATAACCACCACTGTGACAGCACCACCACCTTTGAGGATGTAGGCTTACCAGATGGTTCAGACCCAAAAGAACGTACGTTCTATGATTCACAAACGCTTTATAGTATCAGCAGGCAATCAGGCTGTAACTTCTGGAAGGGCGTCCCCAAAGTTTTGGAATTGCATCCCCAAAGTTTAGGAAGATCCGTCTCCGTACCGGAGTAAATGGTATCAAATTCCAATCGATAAATGGAGGGTAAAGAAATAGAACCACATAGCGTAATCCCGTATAACCAGTAAATTTATCAAAAAAATAGTAACACGCTTACATTTCAGAAGTGTTTTTCTAGCGCTTGGTAAATAAAAATGGCGGCAGTGGAGTCCTCCCAATGGAGGGACAAAGTAGCAACAGTATATGTTAACAAGGGAAACACTTGAAGATCAATGTAATCAAACTTTGTATTGGGGGGTTAGTAGAGGGTAAGAAGGCTGAGGGATGGGTTGGGAGGAGGAAGGAGGAAGGGAAACAAGGAAGGTCAAGTGGAGAGAAGGAGGCAGATCCCACGGAAAGAAGGTCCATAACATCACTGTGTCGTGGTTTAGTGGAATTATGAAGGCCAACAAATGCCATAGTTCACATCACATTCATATTTTTCCTTCACTTTTGTGCAATCAGAAAGATCGACTCGTTCCTGCGATGATACATCTGTAAATTAGGCTTGTTGGGGTTTTCCATTGGGTGGGCACCATTCCTGGATATTATCATCTCATCTCTATATATAATTGTCACAGCAATAAAGATGAAATTGAAGAAAGAAGACATGTTGTGCGTGTGCCTCCCATCCTACTATCCTCATCCTGTGTTATGGAAGTGCTGTTATCGGTTATGTGAGATCATTCTCCGCACCTTCGTTGGGCAAGGATTGACTTCTTTCAGTCCCGTTATAGTATGATGATTCCAACGTTGAACCCGGTAAAATACACCTTGAAGAATCAGGATGTCCCTCTAATCAAGTCTATTATTAGACTTTTCATTCAGTGGAGGAAACTCTAAACGTGCCAGTCTGTAAAGTAGAAATTTATAAACATTATGGAATGCACCTAAATAATTTAGATGTTACCTTCATTTTTGTTTCAATATTTTTATTGTTTTCAGTCAGTGAGTGAAATACAAAGTAACATTATAATATAGGAAATTGGCCTGCAAGACCTAAAGTATAACATTTGCAGAATATATTGGGTATCATTGATGTGAACAGAAGAACAAAAAAACCCCAAAGGCAAAAATAAAAAAACATTGTTGTTATATGTATCTAATACTCTTTTCTCCTTTGGAATAGATAACATAAACCTTCAGAAATTAAGAAGCGGGTTTACAGGAGTGAACATATTAATCACTTGTTAAGTTTTAATTATATTTTAAAATCTCGAATAAAGTTCAGCACACACACACAGACCAATTTTGTCGGCCAATACTACTCTGCCTATTCCACAGAGTCCCATCTGGTATACAACCAGTTAAGTGAAGGATCTCCGCAGCACCTGGTCACAGCGGTGTGCTGATTGTGGATGATGAGCACAAATTAGTTACTATGGCAACCCGCACGCCATGAGTTGCCCTATAAATATCCTCAGCTGTCACAGGGCTCATTATCCCTTGAAAACGTTACGTGACTGTAATGCAACGCGTTGGGAGGAGGAGCCTAGTGACATCACCGCAGCACGCAGAGTGTGGACGAGCAGGGCATCCAGCCCTGTAGCAAAAAAAGCCTGACAAGCATTCGGCTATCGCTGTACCATTACCGGGTGTATGTGAGTAGATTACCGCTCACTGGTCACAGCACACACACACATTTCTTTTTAGGAAATACTGCGCAATGGTGTATGTTTCTTTCTCTCCCCATATGCAAACTGACTGGAAGTGCCTGTAAGCACAGCGTAAAAGACAGAAAACGAACAGCACCTGGAGGTGTCAGCAGAAAAGGAAAGTGTCAGTTTTTTGTTTTTTTTTTCCTTTTGTCTTTTTTTCTCCTTTTACTTGTGCACCATTCATATTGTGAGCAGCAACTTCCTGCATTCAATCTCCTTTTTCTGCATGTAATGATACAGATTGATTCAGCCTGGTAGGATACCGGGTAAATGCATAGAAATATTCTTCATTAATTTGAGCATCGGCGGCTGTAACAAAGACAGCAGTTATTTATGCATTAATTTACCCTATTTTTATATACTCAAATAATTGTTCATTTATTGGCACCAGCTCTACATTGAGCAATAGGTAATTGATACCTCTCACCAGCAATCATTCAAGTGCCTCATTAAATAAACTTAGGATAATCACCAAAAATGTTTCAGGATCTATAGGAGAAACTTGACACATTTATATCCATTATTTTAACCCTCTATCCAAACAACAATTGGAGGTCTAAAAGCGTATTTTAAATCACTGCACTACACAGGTTTTTATTAATCACGGTGTATACACTATATATTCTAAGTGTTGTACAGGTTTTTTGAATTTTGTTTTAAGGTTGATACAAGCGCACTCATCACACATTTATTTGTGTACTTTTAACATTTACAGGAGTGAGGGTGTCAAGAAATTCTTTGGGAGATATATATAGTGACCTTGATATTTAACATATATCATCTTTTGGGACGCAGGAATGTGTCCGTCCTGCTCCGACTGAACCCCCCCCCCCTACCACCCCAATGGGATCACGCTGTGGACTAGGGAGTCCGGCAGAAAAATCTGGCCCCAAACTTACTGCCCCAATTCATGCTTCCTGTTAGACTGAGACAGTGGAGGAACGTGAAAGGGATGACTCCTCACATTTTCCATGGTGATAATTCCATGAGTAGTGAGGAAAGGCTGGATGGTACCCAACATCCAGGTTGCTAAGGAAACGTTACCCACTAGAGAACTTCCAAAGTTACCATTTTTCTTTCGTTTTATCGAGAAGTTGTAAGCGACAGATGAAAGGGGGAAAAGGAAGAGTCAGAGCTAATGGGGAGATAAGCCCCTAGAGAGAAGAGAGGAGGGGAGTAGGGGTGATGTTTAGACATGTGCAATTCTTTTCGTTCCGAATTCGTTTTTTAATGAATTTCGACAAATTCTTTAGTTTTTGAAATATCCGAATTAACGAAAACCCGTTTAACATATTTTTCCAAAAATTCGCAAATTTGAATATTAAAAAAAAATTGTAAATTCGTACATTCGTAAATTCGTACATTATCACATTCGTAAATTCGTACATTTGTACATTCGTAAATTTGTACATTCGTAAATTTGTACATTTGTACATTCGTAAATTTGTACATTTGTACATTCGTAAATTCGTACATTTGTAAATTTGTACATTCGTAAATTCGTACATTTGTACATTCGTAAATTCGTACATTTGTAAATTTGTAAATTCGTACATTTGCACATTCGTAAATTTGTACATTCATTAATTTGTTAATTCGTTAATTTGGAAATCTGAAATAATAATTACCTAATAATAACTCAACTATTAAATTATAGGTATTGTAATTTCCTTTCAAATTTGTCTGTTAGTGAACGTAACAAATACAAATTTATCCCAAGTTCCGAATTATCCGAAATAACGAATGCCGCATCTAAACGAATGGAACGTAATGAATTAATAATAATAACAAAATAATAATAAAAATGTTTTATTATTATTATTTGTTATTAATTTGTTCCCTTCCATTTGTTTAGATGCAGCATTCGTTATTTCGGATAAGTCGTAACTTTGGATAAATTTGTATTTGTTACCTTCACTAACAGACAAATTTGAAAGGAAATTATAATACCTATACCTAATTTAATAGTTAGTTACTTTTTCAGATTTTCAGATTTTCTAATTTTCGAATTTCCAAATTTACGAATTTTCGAATTTACGAATGTACGAATTTACGAATATGAATTTTCTAATTTATGAATGTATGAATTTACGAATGTATGAATTTACGAATTTATGAACGTACGAATTTACGAATGTATGAATTTACGAATGTATGAATTTACGAATGTATGAATTTACGAATTTATGAACGTACGAATTTACGAATGTATGAATTTATGAATGTACGAATTTACGAATGTATGAATTTATGAATGTACGAATTTACGAATTGTGATCATAACGAATGACCCGAAAAAAGAAAAAAAGACAAACAAATGAAATTAAAACGAATATGAACAAATTTTTTGGCAGTGCACATGTCTAGTGATGGCATGTGGTCATTGGAAGAGATTGTGACCAGGATAGAGTGGTATTTTGATATATTTAGCCCAAGGTTCCCATGTTGCCTCAACGATTGATACTTTATCTTGCAGTTTGGCGACTATTTGTTCTTGGGACATTATCCAGGAAATTACATTTTTTTGCTGCCTGAAGGGAAACTGCTGGTTTCTTCCAGGCACTAGCCACAGTGACTCTTGCGCCTAGGAGCATGAGAAAGATTAAAGTCTGGTCTCCTTTGGAGGCTTTGTCTACCCTCAGAAGCGCAATTGCCGGGTTCTGCGTGACTTTGACTCCCGTAACTTTGCGGATTAAATGAAACACTTTGCTCCAATATGACCTGATACATGGACAAGTCCACCAGATATGATACATGGAGCCTACTAGGTTGCATCCTCTTAAACAGAGGGAAGAGGTGTTAGGATAGAACTTCTAAGTCTAAGTGGGATGTAGTACCATCTTGCTATTATTTTGACACTGGCTTTAATTAAAGGGGTGTTTCAGCTGAAAAAAAAAATTTTTTAAAAGTCAGCAGCTAAAAAAAAAGTAGCTGACTTTTAATAAGTACACTTACCCTCCCAGGGCTCCCGCAATGTCGGTCGTGCAGGCCGAGATGTCCCTCGGCGCTCCGGTCCCAGCGCCGCCATCCTCAGTAAGGGAAACAGGCAGTGAAGACTACGGCTTCAGTGCCCGTTTCCTACTGCGCATGCGCGAGTCGCGCGGCGCTTTGTGAATGGGACGGGCTGTGTTAGGGAACACACAGTTCCCATAACACAGCGCACCCCATTACCCAGAAGACAATAGACATGTGCAATTCCTTTCGTTTTAATTTGTTTTCTGTTCAAATTCGTTATATTCGTTCATTCGTTATCGTACAAATGAACAAATGATTCGCTAAAAATTCTAACGAATAACGAATTATCGAAACGAACGAATATGAAAAACAACGAAAATCCGAAATAACCAAATTAGAAACAACGAAACTACGAAAGAAGATAATCCGAAAAACTAAAACAGGAACAACGAAAATCAAAATGAACGAAAAACATTCGTAACTTTTTTTTTTTTGTTGAATTGGTAATTTTCCGTGTCTCTTACAATGGCGCTGCTTAACGTGCTTCGAATGGATTAAACGAAAAAATTCGTACATTCGTAACTTTTTTTTTCGATTCGTAATTTTCCGTGTCTCTTACAATGTAATAATAGCATACACATTACATAAAATTATGAATTATGCTCCGATTACGAATCTACGAAAACAATGTTACAAAAGTACGAATAAATCAATCTACGAAAGTACGAATGTAACTAAATCTACGAAAATACGAATGCGTCCGAATTTCGAATAAACGAAAATTAAACTAACGGAAAAACGAATCAACGAAAAAATAACTCTTACGAAAATACGAACGAGTCCGAATACGAACACCGACGACTTACGAATTTACGAATCGTTACGAATCAACGGAAACGAACAGAAACAAAACGAAACTAAACAAATTTTTCTATTGTGCACATGTCTAGAAGACAACGCGGTGGAGGACAGAAGAACGAAGATCACCGCGGCGTAGGAAGGAGGCAGATTAGAAAGACTGCCTAGCAACAGGGATTTCGGATCAGGTAAAATTATTTATTTTTTTTCCAGAATATTAAGGCTTTTTTTATTTTTTTTAGGGAGTCCCCCCACTTTAAGAAGTGATTTATCTGTGACAGTCTGAACCTCTCTGTATCCGGCATTTCATTACCTTCATTTTTCATGTTGAAATATTGTATTGATGACAGGAATAAAGGCTACAAAAAGAAAATCACTTTTGAGACATAACATGCAATCAATCAAAAGACAAGTGGCTAATATAACAGTCATAACAACAACAAAAAATGACCAGATACCCATAACGAAAACAATGTTGTTTCATAGGGGACATAGCGCTAAATGTCCATGGGTTGGGACGCAAATTACTTGTCTTGCCTTGGGTGCTGACAATCCACGCTACGAAAATAATTTTTACTGTTAGGGGTCCCCACAACTTGGGAAATTTTATCAAGGGGTCACGGCAGAAGAAATGTTGAGAACCACTGCTCTGCAAGCTTTAAAAAAAAATAAAAAATTGCGGCATAATATGAGATGAGAAGATCAGAACTCACCCTCCATACTTCTTTGTGTGGATGAAGATAGACTCTACAGATGTCTATTCCTTAGGCGTAGATGATGGCCGATTCTCTCCAATCACAGAACATTATTTATCCTTCATATTATCGGGTCACATCAGGTCACACCCCCAAGATCTCCATGACGGGCGCTGATTTTGCTGCATTTAAACTTACACCGTGATTAGTCATAAGAGAAAAGCAATCTGAGCCAACTGGAAGCTGGGGTGGAAAAATAGCGACACAACTACAAATCTATTACTAAATAAAACCAATATGCACTAAAGCCCAGTGCATACCGTATATACTCAAGTATAAGCCGAGTTTTTCAGCACATTTTTTTGTTCTGAACATGCCCCCCTAGGCTTATACTCGAGTCAAGCACTGTTCTGCAGCAGAGAATTACATTTTCCGAACCGAATTTGGGGCCCCGTATCTCGGGCCACTTGGTGCTAGGAACCCGAGAATGGAAAAGGCACCTAATTTTACCACAAAAAATGGGAAAACTTTTTAACTCGAGTATAAGCCTAGGGTGAGAAATGCGCAGCTACTGTAAATGGAAAAGAGGGTCAACAATGCCCATTTGCAGCCTCACTGTGCCCATTTGCAGCCATAGGTCCCCCGAACCTCAAACTCAGTAGTTAAGGGTTCCTAGATCCCCCTAGCTGCAGCCAAAATTTGAGGTCTCTGGACCAAAAGGGTCGGGAAATGATATTGCTGCAGGTGGACACAGTTGACCGAATTTGGGGCCACTTGGTGCTAGGAACCCCAATTTTGTGCAAACCCAGTGGGACTATCACTACAACATATACAAAGATTGGGTTCCTAGCACCAAGTGGCCCGAGATACGGGGCTACAGAAAAGTGCTTGACATTTTCCAAACCGACTTTGGGGCCCCGTATCTCGGGGCCACTTAGTGCTAGGAACCCCGTCTTTGGATATGTTGTAGTGGTAGTTCCAGTGGGTTTGCACACCAGTTGGGGTGCCTAGCACCAAGTGGCCCCAAATTCGGTCAACTGTGTCCACCTGCAGCAATGTCATTTTAGGACCCTTTGGGTCCAGAGACCTCAAATTTTGGCAGCAGCTAGGGGGCATCTAGGAACCCTTAACTACAGAGTTTAAGGGTTTGGGGGACCTATGGCTGCAAATGGGCACAGTGAGGCTGCAAATGGGCACAGTGAGGCTGCAGAAGGTCATTGTTGACCCTCTTTTCCACTTACAGTAGCTACGCATTTCTCACCCTAGGCTTATACTTGAGTCAATATGTTTTTCCATTTTTTTGGTGGTAAAATTAGTTGCCTCGGCTTATATTCGGGTCAGCTTATACTCGAGTATATACAGTAATTGTTATTTTTTTTTGTTAAACCCAGCGTGCTAAACAAACAAAAAAAAAAACAAGAAGAGGAACATTGCATAGTTAGTACAGCGATCTCCCCCCCACTGAGCTATTGTGTTCTGACAGGGGGACACCCCCCCCCCAAAAAAAACACTGGTCGGCTGAGGGTGCTGATAGGATGCCAATCGGCACACCATTTTCAGTCATGCCCCATTCGACAGAAGCCAGCCAGAAGACCAGCTGTACACACGGACCGAATGTCGGCAAGTTTGGACGACGCCTCCCGATAATCAGCCCATGAGCACTAGGCTTAACATAATATAAGCTGAACAGATGTTTCAAAGCTCTTGTGAATCAAAAAAATAAAAAATACATCTAAAATCATAAAATCAATTCCCTTACTGTGCAAATACAAAATGTGAATATATTAGAAAGCTGAGTGGTGTTTCATGAAAACTCATAAAACATATATAACACCAAAAACTCACAGTAAATGGTTCCTATTCAGTGCTGCCAAATTTCAATGTAAATTAAACATATTAAAGTCCTCATTAAAAAAAATGCAGATAACTGTCCTTAGATTTTATAATATAAATATAAAAAAAAAAAAAACATTGATCCTAGGATTTTTTTAGTGAGAATTTTATCTAGTCATATTTCATTATAGTAATATTATTTAAGGGAAAAAAAAACATGCTAAAATCGTAACAAAACAATTAAAGAGAACAAAATGCAAAAATAGTAACAAAACTATTTGAGAAAACGACCCAAAAAGAAAAACACACCCATAAATTAATATACTATAATACATGTGTGTACGCGTGTGTGTGTTTGTACACTCATGTGTGCATGTGTGTGTTTTTTCCTTTTTTTATTGATTTTTCTCTTAATTTTTAAGCTACTATTTTTTTTTTTTTTTTTGCTGTGAAATAATCATACTACAATAAAATATGGCAAAAATAAAATAAAAAAAAATTCACAAAATGATCCTCAGAGGCCATTTAAGGTTTATTGCACCTTTGAAAAAATAACTGTAAACTGACTTAACTCTCATTTATTTTTGTTCCTTCCCAATGCATTTTGCAGTAATGGTGACATTTTCCAGCTAAATTTCAGAAACGTAGCTACAATGAAAACATTCTATTTCCCTCATGACTAGTGATGTAAATAACAATTTAAATAAATGTTTATTTTTCAACTATGTGAAGAGAATGAAATTGCTATAAAAAATCACATTGATCTGCACTTTAATTGTATTTAAAGTACTTAAATTACACTCTTACCTATGTCCATATGAAGGGCGAATATTGACTCTCTCTTTAATAAATTATTATATAAATAAACGTTTTTTTTTTTTTTTTGCCACTGTATAATGTAGTAGCTATATATAGATTGTACAACGTATTTATGACATCAATGAGCACATCTGCCAATAAAACTCTGTGTACAAATTCTTCTCTGATCCTAGTACTTGGAAAGAAAAAGAAAGGGCACACACACACAACAGTATAACATCCATATAATTGTCTTTTAAAGCATTGTATTTGATAAAGAATAATTTCCATATAAATGTAAATTTAAAGCATTACATTTGATAATGAATACTTTCTATATCATTGTATTTTAAAGCATTGCATTTGATAATTAATAATTCCCATATAATTTTCTTTTAAAGCATTACAGTTGATAATTAATAATTTCCATGTGATTTTTTTTTAAAGCTTTGTATTTGATAATGAATAATTTCCATATCATTTTCTTTTAAAGCATTATATTTGATAATTAATAATTCCCATATAATTTTCTTTTAAATCATTTTTTTTAAAGCATTTGATAATGAATAATTTCCATATCATTTTATTTTAAATCATTGCATTTGATAATTAATAATTCCCATATAATTTTCTTTTAAAGCATTGCATTTGATCATTTATAATTTTCTTTTAAAGCAATGCATTTGATAATTAATAATTTCCATATAATTTTATTTTAAATCATTGCATTTGATAATTAATATTTCCCATATAGTTTACTTTTAAAGCATTGCATTTGATAATTCATAACTTTATTTTAAATCATTGCATTTGATAATTAATAATTCCCATATAATTTTCTTTTAAAGCATTGCATTTGATAATGAATAATTTCCATATCATTTTATTTTAAATCATTGCTTTTGATAATTAATAATTCCCATATAATTTTATTTTAAAGCATTGCATTTGGTCATTTATAATTTTCTTTTAAAGCAATGCATTTGATAATTAATAATTTCCATATAATTTTATTTTAAATCATTGCATTTGATAATTAATAATTCCCATATAGTTTACTTTTAAAGCATTGCATTTGATAATTCATAACTTTATTTTAAAGCATTGCATTTGATAATTTAATACTTTCCATCTAATTTTTTTTTTAAAGCATTGCACGTGATAATAATTTAATCACAAAATGTTTATTAATACATTTTATAAACACTTGTTAAAGCTGAAGAAATACACAATGCACAGGTAAATACAGTAAATGGAAATACCGCACTGCAACCACAAGTCTAGAACACGACGGGGGAAGTAAAGCATTGCGGCATTTGTGTACAATCCCCATCCAGCTGCATTGGCAGCTTAAAAGGGTGGTTGAAGGGCAGTAAAATGAGGCTCAACCACCTATTTTTTTTTGCTCCCCAACCACAAGTGTAAGCTACGCCTTACTCGGGCACCAGTCTCCTTTTGGTGCTGAAAATCTGGCACTGAGACTTGGAGTTCTGGCTGCAGTGCGCTCTGTATTGGGGCCTCTGTGGGGTCTTCGCTCAACGCTTTCTTCATTCATAGAAAAGCTTTGCCTTCGATTCAATGAATGCAAGTAGGGGAGACTGTGATGTTTTTTTTCTGAACCTCCTCCAATCACAGAGCCCCTTGCATTCATTGAAAAAGAAAGTGTGGCTTTTTATGAATGGTGGAGGTATCTATCAATGACCAGAACACAGGAATTCAACAATCAGTGCAGGATGATCACCAACCAAACGGAGACTGCAGGCCCAGTAAAAGTAAATGTTTATGACCTTGACTGCCCTTTCTAGTTTGCCAGCCCAACCCACGGGGTAACTATTTCTAATCTTTACCAATGCCCATAGAAGATAGGGGATATTTACTTTTGTTCAAAAATGGTGTTGTTTGTATACTTGCATGTGTTTATTTCCTCTACTATTCAGTTCTCCTGTTCTTCCATCCAGCCCTCCTGAAGAAGACGGAATCTGCGAAACACATTGGGAGCCAATGGTCTATGGGAGCTTGGTCTTTTATGCCCAATGATGATTGGAGACAGGTGGTATGACCACTTATGCCCAGGTACACATGAGCGGATTTTCCGCGGAATTCCGCTCAAGCTTGGTTTGCATACACACGGTCACACAAAAGTTCTCGGAAATTGTGACCGTCAAGAACGCGTGAGTCGTAAAACACTACCACGAGCCGAGAAAATTAAGTTCATTGCTTCCGAGCATGCGTCAAATTGTTTCCGAGCGTGCGTAGGAATTTTGCGCGTCGCAATTGGTACAGACGATCGGACATTTCCGATCGGAACTTTTTCACGACCGAAAAATTGAGAACCTGCTTCTCAATATTTTGCTGGCGGGAATTACACCAGCAAAAGTCTGATGGAGCGTACACACGGTCTGAATTTCCGACCAAAAGCTCTCATCGGACTTTTGCTAGCGGAACTTCTGATCGTATGGGGCATTAGAGTGAAAGCGTTCTGCCATTTTTATTTTTTTAACGTGTATTTTGATGATATGTCAATAAACTTTATTTTAAAGTATCATGTTCTAATGTCTTGTGACCGTACCGGTAAAATCCTACTCCCCCCATATATACACACACTATATATATCCAATGGTTGTCACTGAACAAATATCAGAGACAAAGACACATAGTGCACATAATCCAAGAGAGAGAGAGAGACACTCGTGGGTCTTGAAAGGTGAACGAACAATGAAGGTTTTATTTTGGCGTTTCGACGAGGCACAAGATCGTCTTCCTCAGGACCGTCCTGAAGAAGACCGTCCTGAAGTGCCTTGCGAAAGTATTCGGCCCCCATTTCAGGCTTCAAACATAAAGATATAAACTTTTAATTTTTTGTGCCTCGTCGAAACGCCAAAATAAAACCTTTTCATTGTGGCACTCTCATTTTGATTATATCGAGCTCAGTGAGGTTGGATGGAGAGCGTTTGTGACAGCAGTTTTCAGCTCTTTCCACAGATTCTCGATTGGATTCAGGTCTGGACTTTGACTTGGCCATTCTAACACCTGGATACGTTTATTTGTGAACCATTCCTTTGTAGATTTTGCTGTATGTTTGGGATCATTGTCTTTTGGAAGATAAATCTCCGTCCCACTTTCAGGTCTTTTGCAGACTCCAACAGGTTTTAATCCAGAATGGTCCTGTATTTGGCTGCATCCATCTTCCCCTCAATTTTAACCATCTTACCTGTCCCTGCTGAAGAAAAGCAGGCCCAAACCATGATGCTGCCACCACCATGTTTGACAGTGGGGATGGTGTGTTGAGGGTGATGAGCTGTGTTGCTTTTACGCCAAACATATCGTTTTGCATTGTGGCCAAAAAGTTCAGAGCACCTTCTTCCACATGTTTGGTGTGTCTCCCAGGTGGCTTGTGGCAAACTTTAGATGAGACTTTTTATGGATATCTTTGAGAAATTACTTTCTTCTTGCCACTCTTCCATAAAGGCCAGATTTGTGCAGTGTACGACTGATTGTTGTCCTATGGACAGACTCTCCCACCTCAGCTGTAGTTCTCTGCATTTCATCCAGAGTGATCATGGGCCTCTTGGCTGCATCTCTGATCAGTCTTCTCCTTGTCTGAGGGACAGCCAGGTCTTGGTAGATTTGCAGTGGTCTGATACTCCTTCCATTTCAAAATGATCGCTTGCACAGTGCTCCTTGGATGTTTAAAGCTTGGGAAATCTTTTTGTATCCAAATCCGGCTTTAAACTTCAGTATTACGGACCTGCCTGGTGTGTTCCTTGGTCTTCATGATGCTCTGCGCTTTCAACAGAACCAGAGACTGTCACAGAGCAGATTATACAGAGACTTGATTACACACAGGTGGATTCTATTTATCACCATCAGTCATTTAGGACAACATTGGATCATTCGCTGAACTTCTGGAGTGAGTTTGCTGCACTGAAAGTAAAGGGGCCGAATAATTTTGCACGCACCACTTTTCAGTTTTTTATTTGCTAAAAAAGTTTAAAATATCCAATAGATTTCGTTCCACTTCCAATTGTGTCCCACTTGTTGGTGATTCTTCACAAAAAATAAGAATGTTATATCTTTATGTTTGAAGCCTGAAATGTGGCAAAAGTTTGAAAAGTTCTTTTTGTATATATATATATATATATATATATATATATATATATATATATTATATTATATCATATTATAATATATAATATTATATCATATTATAATATATAATATTATATCATATTATAATATATAATACTATTTTATATATATATATATATATATATATATATATATATATATATATATATATATACACACATACAAACACTTTTTTTTTACTGCACAACTGCATTTCAGCTTCAACACAGGAACAAAAAATAAATAAAAACTACTAGGTACAATTGTAAAATTTGTTACATGTCTGTTCAGATTTATAAACATAAGCATGCGCAATTAGCGATTGGGAAAAAAAATACAGTTAAATAATTGTTTTTAAATAATAATTTTTTTATCATGCTACATATCATATTTTATGATATTTATTTCTGACATTAAGTGTAGATGTTTTTATGATGTTTTATATGTTTTCGTAGAAGTTGTGTATTTATTGAAATGCATGTAAAGTGGAACATCGAATAATTGTAAAGGTTGGTGTAATGTGATCATTATTTATGTAACAATTATGTGTTCCTAAAGGCATCAAAAATTAATGAGAATCCATAATATATTGTATGTGTATGTGGTCATTTTTCTTGTTTTATGATACATAGATAGATAGATAATAGATAGATAGATAGATAGATAGATAGATAGATAGATAGATAGATAGATAGATAGATATAGATATAAGTATATATTATTATGAATTATATATAGATATATATAGAGAGAGATATATATGTATGTACATAAGTACATATGTACATAAGTTTCCATGAGATTTTTTAAAAATAAATTCAATTCAATTCAAATTCAATGAACAGTTTTCATTTACGTAAAAATGAAAAGCAATTTATCTTTTTGAAAAAAAAAATTATAATAATAACATGGATTGTGTAACCAGCCATTTCGAAAATCACAATGTAAATTTTCATGAGATTTTTTAAAAATTCAATTTAAATTCAATGAACAGTTTTAAAAAAAAAAATGAAAAGCAATTTATCTTTTTGAAAAAAAAAAAATCATACTAGAATTACCATGCATTATGTAACCAGCCATTTCAAAAAATTACAATGTATATTTTCTGGAATTTTCTTATATATTTTGCATTGCAAATCATTAATAGACCATACAGTGTATAGACAAACAATCCTGAGGTGTTTCTTTCTGAATGCATTTATGTTTAATATTTTGGTAAGAAATTGCACATATTTGTAATTATTTTTTTTTTTTAAATAAATTATTATTAATAAAAAAAAGAGATAAAATATCACCTTTAATAAAGAGAGGGCCCACTGTTAAATTGGCAATGTCCATGCCGCTGTCCATTATCGCAGGGTTTGTTTGGGAACAATCCTGTAAATAGATTAAGAGGGGAAGACATGTAAAGTGGAGATTATTTGATGTATGTGTCGGCGTGTACTTACAGTCTAGAGCAGGGGCGGACTGACCATTAGGGCACTCGGGCTCTGCCCGAGGGCCCCGAGGCCAGTAGGGGGCCCCATGAGTTATCAGTCCGCCCCTGGTCTACAGCCAACTTACCGGACTGCACGACCCCGATGTTGTATTACACAAGATTATCTGACATTCTATATAAATCTGGCTGTAATCCCCAGCAAAGTTGGCGATATCAAGAGAGAGACGTCCTTCCAGGGAAACTCCATTCCCTTCCACATACAGGGAGGAGTCATTGAGATAAGGGCAGCTGTTGAGAAATAAAAATGATGATACCATCAAACAGTCAGCTGAAAATACATAAAATAAAAGATAATTGAGGTGCAAAACATCCAATAACCTTGATAATGATAAGATAATGATAAAGAAGCACAACACAGTTTATAAATTCATAGGAGGAACAGACTATCTTGCTTGTAAACCTACCCAAACTATCAGAAGACCAGATATCCACCCTTAATGCCCCCTGCACAGAACAAGAAGTGGCCCTAATCATTAAATCCTTTAAAACCTCCACAGCACCTGGCCCAGATGGATTCACTTCCATGTACTACAAGAAATCTGCCCAATTGTTAGCCCCCCAGTTAACCAAAATGATAAACTTCATGTTTCAAGGTCACTCACCCCCCGCAGAGATGCTCTTTGCAAATATGACTCTTATCCCAAAACCTAATAAAGACCACACTCTCCCACAGAACTATAGGCCCATCTCGGTATTGAATAATGATACTAAAATCTTAGGTAAACTCCTAGCCAATAGTCTCGCCCCCATAGTCTCATCCCTGATAGGCCCCGAACAAACTGGTTTCATTCCTAATAGACAAATTACCGATAACATCAGGCTAGCGACAAATATAATCCAAGACGCAGAAACCTCCTCCCGAAAAGTCTTGATCTTAGGCCTTGACATACACAAGGCCTTCGACAGTGTCCTCTGGCCATATATTGACCTCGTCCTAAGGAAGTTTGGTTTCTCTGGGGAATTTGTACAGGGCTTCAAGGCACTTTACCACGAGCCCCGCACAAAGATTAAGCTCCCAGGTTGCTCCTCCGAGTACTTTGCCCTCGGTAGGGGCACCAGACAGGGCTGTCCCCTTTCCCCTTTGGTGTTTGCCCTTGCGATTGAGCCCCTGGCCAGAGCGATTATTAACAACCCCAACATCAAAGGTTATACCAAGGGCGAAGGCGAATACAAGATAAGCCTATACGCAGATGATGTCCTCGCTTTTCTCCAGGATCCCCTAGTCTCCCTGCCCAACCTCCTTCACACCATTCAGACATTCCAAGGATACTCCGGCCTGGGTATCAATCTCTCTAAATGCTCCGCTCTCCCCATTAACATCCCACAACACACCAAAGACACACTCACACAATCATTCGGCCTCTCCCTAACGAAGACCACCCTTTCATACCTAGGAATTCAATTAGCCCCCTCCCTCACGGAAATTTACAATGCCAATTACCCAAAGGCATTTACTATGACCAGACGATGGCTCAGACTATGGTCCACCTTCAATATCTCTCTGCTAGGCAGAGTAGTAGCGATAAAAATGTCCATATTACCAAAGCTATTATACTTTTTTAGGGCTCTCCCCATCTACGTTACCCGCCGGTCACTACTCTCTATTCAAAGAGATGTCAACACCTTCATATGGCGTAATAAGAAGCCCAGGTTCGGCAAATTATTAGCTCACAGACCTATGTCACGTGGGGGTCTAGGCCTACCCGACATCTGGCTTTACTACATCTCCGCCAGGCTGGCCCAATTGGCCCAATGGCACTCCTCCATTAGTGGTACTCCCTGGCTTCAATTTGAGACACAATCTGTCCATCCCTTTTTTTACCAGGCCTCCTATGGCAAACCAACCTGAAACCCAGTGAAGTAACCCCCTTGAATAAATTAGTAGGACAATCCTTGCAGATTTGGTCGTTGTACCGATCCAAGCTGAAACTTCGTTCCCCTTCCCCACCCCAAACGTCGTTCCTCGGTGATAAGAGCTTCCCTCTGGCCTACCACTCCCCAGCAACATTCTCATGGTGGATACACCACTCATTAGTCACCCTGAAATCACTCACAAACCGCCTAGGATTCCTTCCCTTCACTGACCTACAATCCAGATTCCAGATTCCCAGAGAAGAATTCTATAAATACCTACAAATCAGACATTTCTTTCAGTCTCTATTTAAACAGGCAGACAACACCCCTCCCAAATTCTATGAACAAATATGCTTGACACAGTCTAGAGACAAGGGAACTTTATCCTCAATCTACAAAAATATACTAGATCTTAACCTCCCCGAAAAAGTCCTCTGCCATGCTCAAATGGGAGTCAGAATTAGACAACGTCTTCTCAAGTGAAGACTGGTCTGGCATGCTAACTAATCTACACAAATGCTCAAAATCCATTGAAACAATCCTGAAAGTTCATTCTAGATGGTACCTTACCCCTGACAGAGTACACAAATTTTACCCTACGGTTCCCGCTACCTGCTTTAGGGGCTGCCAGGAGCTGGGCACTTTGTTGCACACCTTCTGGAGCTGCCCTCATCTACAGCATATCTGGAACCAAGCCTCTATTAAAGTGGAGGCCCTCTCAGGCTCTAATACTGCACTGACAGCACCTATTTGCCTTTTATTCGCCCCCATCCCAGGTATCCCCCCTCACACGCTTAACCTGATCAACACATTGTTCTCTGCAATCCAGTGGACGATAGCCCTCAATTGGAAATCTCAGTCGATCCCCTGGGCCCAAGTCTTGCAAAGAATGGAAACCATTCGCCTTATGGAAAGATTGTTCCACTCAATAATGGACACTATGCACGTTTTCGACAAAAAATGGTCGGCCTGGCACTTAGATCAACTGCTGGCTGCACTTGACCCTCTCACGCCTCCGCAATGATGGCGCAAAACACACTTTTGGTAATCTAGTGCCCCACCCCACCACCCTCTTAAGTAAATGGAAAGTCCTTAATATACCAGAATTCTCTTGGCAGTAATTATATAGCCTTATTTTTTATTTTTCTCGCTCTTCTCATGACTACAGTTATGGTTTTGTTTGTTAATAGGTTTTCTATAAAACTTTTTCTTATTAGAAAAGACTTGATGAGGAATCTTATCACTTGCTAGCACTTGTCTGACAGTGCCCTCCATCTGGAGACTCATACTCCCCCACTGTTCACCTGATGTTACCAGTTTGGCACTACGTGCTGTTGTAATAGGATGCATAGTAACAATAAGTCATACCATTTCGATGTAAAGCTACAAGAATGATTATCTATGTTCTTATGTTTGTATTTTTGCACTTCTCATCAATAAAAACATTTGTAATAATAAAAAAAAAAAAAAAGACTATCTTGCTTGTACTTCGAGCAGTTCCTCAGCAGATAAAGGGTTACCTGGGCAAACATTGCTGCGTTTAGATGCGCCCTCCGGTGTTCATTAGCTGAAGTACATATACTGTATGCGGACCTGAAAACGGTTCTTTCATTCTGGTTTTAACCACTGGCCTTTTCTGGCACTTTTTGCTTACAAGTTTAAATCAGTATTTTTTGCTAGAAAATTACTTAGAACCACCAAACATTATATGTATTTAAAAAATAAAAATAAAATAGAACATATATATATATATATATATATATATATATATATATATATATATATATATATATATATATATATATATATATATATATATATATATATATATATATATATATATATATATATATATATGTGTGTTTTATTTTATTTTATTTTGTTTTTTTAAATATGAGAGGTAATGTTACACCAAGTACATAGATATCGAACATGTCATGGTTTAATTCAAATAATACCAGAATTACCATGCATTATGTAACCAGCCATTTCAAAAATTACAATCTATATTTTCTGGAAATGTCTTATATATTTTGCATTGTAAATCATTAATAAGCCATACAGTGTATACACAATCAATCATGAGATGTTTCTTTCTGAATGCATTTATGTTTAGTCTTTTGATAAAAAATTGCACATATTTATAATTATTTTTTTTTTATAAATAAATTATTATTAATAAAAAAAGAAATACTATATCATATGTATATCATATGTGTATCATATATATATTGTACAGGATGCCAAGGTTGGGTCCTGGACGGGTGCTATATAGCACCAGTATTTGGGCTGTGGTCCCTTTAAAGGAGTCGCAGTGTTGCTCAGGGGGTCACCCAAAATGGGTGAGGGGTTTCGGGAGTAGCCAAGCAGGAGAGGACTGACTGGCAGTCCTCTCTATGTTTAATAGTAAGTTATTTGGGACCCGGAATTTGGGAGGCTCTGAAGAGATATTCGGGTGGGAAAGAGCCTCCCTCCCTGACCACAGGGATTCAGCGCACAGGGGGTTAAGGGCCTCCAGGAAGACAGCTCATAAGACAGGAAGTAGGGAAGAGTTGTTGGTGTGAGGAGGAGTAGGTGATTACACCTGTCGGTTGAGCTGTGTGGATGTCTGGAGGCTGCTAAAGAACCTGCTGCAAAACTGTATGTGTTTTCCTTAACTTTGTTTTTGTGCTGAAGATAAGCTGATTTTCTGTTATGCTGAAGATAAGCGGACTTTGTTTTTGTATTTTGCCTGTGCGCTGAAGAAAGCCTTATTTTTGATTTTTTCTTACAAATAAATGTCTTTTATTATAAATCTGACGGTTTATGCACTTAATCCCGTGGAGCTGTTGTCCCCAAAGTTCACAACTGGTGTCTTGGATGCTGGCAAAAGTGCATTTGCAGCCGCAAAAACCGTTTAAAACTAAACTGACATTTAAAGAGACAGTGTAGAAATGGCATGTCGTGGGTGAAGTCAGCTCAGACGCTGCAAGCAACAGGTAAAGACATGGAGGAGGTCATCAGGGCTTTGGCGCAAGCCATTGTGACCCAGCAGCAAGCTTCAGCAGATGCAAACTGTCGCCATGAGGAAGCGATGGCTCAGCAGCAGCAGGCCCTGGCACAGGCTATAGCTGCACAGCAGGAAAACACACGGTTGCTAGCTGCCCAGTTTACTGCTCAGCAGGAGTCCACTCAAGCACAGGTGACTGCCCTACAGGAGGCAGTGCAGTGGCTGGCTCAGGGACGAGAACAAGCGGTCGTTGCCGTTGGCAACCAAGTGTCTGTGAGAGCCAGCCATTTCTTACAAACACTGACACCCAGCGATGACGTAGAGGCCTTTCTCACCACCTTTGAGAGGATAGCAGAGAGAGAGGGGTGGCCCCGTGACCAATGGGCCGGCATTATCTCTCCTTTTCTCACTGGTGACCCGCAAAAGGCCTACTTTGACCTCCCAACTGAACATATCAGCAACTATGAGCATCTGAAGGCAGAGATCCTGGCCCGCCTAGGAGTGACCATGGCTGTCCGGGCTCAGAGGGTGCATCGCTGGCGGTACAAACCTGACCGACCACCCAGGTCCCAAATGCATGAACTGATACAGCTGGTTAAAAAATTGCTGCAGCCAGAAAAACTGTCAGGCCCACAAATGGAGGAACGGGTGGTGATGGACTGGTACCTGCGGTCCCTGCCAGATGACCTACAGCGCTGGGTAAGCCATGGAGACCCTGCAACCGCTGACCAGGTTGAAAGGTACGTGGTGGAGGACCTGCTTGGGCCTGCCAAACGTCGGGAACCCACACCAAGGGCAACAAGACCTGTCACAGCACCTAGGAGAGAAGCCCTGCCAGACATTGGAACCTACAACCCTGCACCATCTTCTGCAGAACCTCGAAGGTTGGTTCCTGTCCCTAGGATGGGAGGCCTACAGTGTTGGCGATGTCGGTCCTGGGGGCATACCCGGGCACAATGCCCACTTCAGGAGGAGCCGATGGATTGCGGGACTGGTTGGAGAAGCTCCTTCTATGTGCAAAGAGCGTGTACCACTCATCTTGATCTGGCTGAAGGACGGTTTGAGTGTGAAGTGTAGGTGAACCACCTTCCTGCCAGGGCCCTACTAGACTCCGGGAGCATGGTAACACTGGTACATGCCAGGGTGATTGGGAGACTGGGCCCCGTAAATAAAACTCTGCGCGTAGTGTGTATCCATGGGGATACCAGGGAGTACCCCCTGGTTCCTGTGATGGTTTCTTATGGACGTACCTCAGTGACATAAGAGGTTGGGGTAGTAAATAGTTTAATACATGATATTATAGTGGGGCGGGACTGTCCGCTTTTTCTCGAACTGTGGAACCAGGCACAGATGGGGCTGCCAGGAGAACTGGGGACACTGGGCCTGGAAGAGATGGAGTCTGAGGGGTCTAGGCCTGAAACCCCCACAACACACCCCTCTAAAACAGAGATACCTGTCACTGATAAGGATATTGCAGAGAATGTTAATTTGAATGACAATGTTTCTGTTTCAGGCCTCAATACCGAGTTGACCTCTGAGGGGGGGGGGGGGGGGAAGCCTTCCCATTACAGGTTATGCTGGGGGAGGATGATGAGGAGCTCTCCCCGTTGCAGTTCCCAGTTGAGGAGGGTGAGGGGGAAACATCCTCAAGGTCAGTGCATCCAGACCTGGACGTACCCAGGGGTGCGTTTGGCACCGCCCAGTTGCAGGATCCTACCTTGGTCAATGCTCGAGAGCAGGTTTCTGTTGTTGATGGGGTCCCACAAATACCAGGGGCAGATCAAAGGTTTCCTCATTTTGCATTAAAGGGGGATTTGGTTTATCGAGTGGCTGAGAGCCGAGAGGAAACTGTAGAGCAGTTACTGGTTCCCCAACCATATAGGCGGACGCTACTTGACCTAGCCCACAATGACGCACTGGGAGGACACTTGGGGGCAGAGAAAACGGAGGCCAGGATAACCGACCGGTTTTACTGGCCAGGGATGAAGGCCGAGGTTAAAAGATATTGTGCATCTTGTCCCATTTGCCAGTTAACTGCCCCAGGGCCACACTATAGAAGCCCTCTGGTACCCTTGCCGATTATTGAGGTTCCATTTGAGCGGATCGCCATGGATCTCGTGGGACCCCTGGTAAAGTTGGCAAGGGGGCACCAATATATATTAGTCATCCTAGACTATGCAACCAGGTATCCAGAAGCAGTTCCTTTGAGGAAAGCTTCCTCTAAGGCCATTGCCAAGGAATTATTCCAAATGTTTTCACGAACTGGATTCCCCAGGGAGATACTTACGGACCAGGGCACCCCTTTTATGTCAAAGGTGATGGCGGACTTGTGCAGACTATTTCAGATTAAGCAGTTGCGGACGTCCGTCTATCACCCGCAGACCGATGGCCTAGTTGAGAGGTTTAATAAAACTCTAAAGTCCATGTTAAAAAGAGTGGTCCAGAAAGATGGGAAGGATTGGGATATGTTACTCCCTGCCCTCTTGTTTGCCATCTGGGAGGTTCCACAAGCGTCCACGGGCTTCTCACCGTTTGAGTTAGTGTATGGACGTAGGCCCCGGGGGTTGCTTGACCTAGTAAAAGAAACATGGGAAAGTGAATCCTCACCGCACAAGACCGTGGTAGAGCATATCTCTCAAATGCGAGAGAGGGTGGCTAAGGTGATGCCGCTGGTGAGGGAGCACATGCAGAAGGCTCAGGATGCCCAAAGAAGGGTGTATAACAGATTGGCTAAAATTAGACAGTTTCAAGTAGGAGACTGGGTGGCTGTCCTAATACCCACAGTGAAGAGCAAGTTCTTGGCCAGGTGGCAAGGCCCGTTTGAGGTAGTAGAAAAAGTGGGTGAGGTGAACTACAAGGTACCCCACTCAGGGAAAAGAAAACCATACCAGATCTCTCACGTAAATCTGTTGAAACCCTGGAGAGACAGAGAACAGGCATCCGCTGTGGTAGCGGTACAGTCAGGGGACCATGCAGGAATCGACCTGGTGCAGGTGGCTGCTACCCTAACTAGGCCCTAAACCCAGCAAGCAAAAGAGTTTCTGCAAAGAAATAGGGACATGTTTTCAGGGTTGCCGGGTCTCACCAACGTCATCGAGCATGACATTGTGACGGAACTCTGTGTAAAAATCCGGTTAAAGCCTTACCATATCCCAGAAGCTCATAGAGTGGCAGTGTCTGAAGAGGTCAAGAGAATGCTCGAGCTTGGAGTCATTGAAGAGTCGCAGAGCGAGTGGTCGAGTCCAATCGTGTTGGTACCCAAACCCAACGGCACCCTCCGCTTCTGCAACGACTTTAGAAAACTTAATACTATTTTCTCCAAGTTTGATGCTTATCCAATGCCACGGGTAGATGAGCTAATTGAGAGGTTAGGTCCAGCCAGGTATATAACCACGCTAGACCTCACAAAAGGATATTGGCAGATTCCCCTGACCAAGAAAGCCAGGGAGAAAACAGCTTTCTCTACCCCGGAAGGCCACTTCCAGTACAAAAGAATGCCATTTGGTCTACACTCTGCCCCCGCTACATTCCAAAGGGCCATGGATAAAACTTTGCGTCCACATCAACGGTATGCTTCTGTTTACCTAGATGACATAGTCATTTTTAGCACTGATTGGGAGTCCCATCTTCCCCGAGTTCAGGCAGTCGTAGACTCCTTGAGAAGAGCAGGATTCACCATCAATCCGGAGAAGTGTGCGATTGGGGTAGAGGAAGCCAAGTACCTAGGGTACATTGTGGGTAGAGGGCTGGTGAAGCCCCAAATGAGTAAGGTAGTCCCCTAACCAAGAAGCAGGTCAGAGCGTTTTTGGGCATAGTTGGCTACTACCGGAGGTTTGTCCCCAACTTTGCCACCGTTGCTGCACCATTGACGGACTTGACCAAAGGCAGAAAGTCAGTGATGGTACAGTGGAATGACGATTCCGAAAAAGCTTTCCAGAAGCTTAAGATGGCATTGTGCCGGGATCCGGTGCTCGTGGCTCCAGATTTTTCTAAGGATTTTGTAGTACAGACAGATGCTTCAAGTGAAGGGTTAGGAGCAGTCCTGTCTCAAGTGATCAATGGGGAAGAGCACCCCATAGTTTTTCTAAGTAGGAAGCTGACGGCAGCGGAGAAAAACTATGCGGTGGTGGAGCGGGAGTGTCTTGCCATCAAGTGGGCTTTAGACTCTTTACGGTATTTCCTCCTAGGTAGCAGATTCCACCTAGTGTCCGACCATGCCCCACTGACCTGGATGAGACAAAACAAAAACACCAATGCCAGGGTGACAAGGTGGTTCCTTTCTCTCCAGGAATTCAATTTTGTGGTAGAGCACAGACCAGGGAGACAGCATCAGAACGCCGATGCCCTCTCCCGGGTCCATTGTATGATGTCGAGTGGTGCCTCCAACACCTCCGTGTTGAGGCAGAGGGGGGGATATGTACAGGATGCCAAGGTTGGGTCCTGGACGGGTGCTATATAGCACCAGTATTTGGGCTGTGGTCCCTTTAAAGGAGTCGCAGCGTTGCTCAGGGGGTCACCCAAAATGGGTGAGGGGTTCCGGGAGTAGCCAAGCAGGAGAGGACTGACTGGCAGTCCTCTCTATGTTTAATAGTAAGTTATTTGGGACCCGGAATTTGGGAGGCTCTGAAGAGATATTCGGGTGGGAAAGAGCCTCCCTCCCTGACCACAGGGATTCAGCGCACAGGGGGTTAAGGGCCTCCAGGAAGACAGCTCATAAGACAGGAAGTAGGGAAGAGTTGTTGGTGTGAGGAGGAGTAGGTGATTACACCTGTCGGTTGAGCTGTGTGGATGTCTGGAGGCTGCTAAAGAACCTGCTGCAAAACTGTATGTGTTTTCCTTAACTTTGTTTTTGTGCTGAAGATAAGCTGATTTTCTGTTATGCTGAAGATAAGCGGACTTTGTTTTTGTATTTTGCCTGTGCGCTGAAGAAAGCCTTATTTTTGATTTTTTTCTTACAAATAAATGTCTTTTATTATAAATCTGACGGTTTATGCACTTAATCCCGTGGAGCTATTGTCCCCAAAGTTCACAATATATATATATATATATATATATATATATATATATATATATATGATACACATATGATATACATATGGTAAATTAATATTAATAAAAAAAGAGATAAAATATTTATTAAAAAAACAATTATAAATATGTGGAATTTCTTACCAAAAGACTAAACATAAATGCATTCAGAAAGAAAGATCTCAGGATTGTTTGTGTATACACAGTATGGTTTATTAATGATTTACAATGCAAAATATATATGAAAATTCCAGAAAATATAAATTTTAATTTTTGAAATGGCTGGTTACATAATGCATGGTAATTCTGATATGATTTGAATTAAAGCATGACATGTTCGGTAACTATGTACTTGGTGTAACATTATCTCTCATATTTTTACAAAAAAAAAATATATATATATTTGTAAAAATATGAGAGATAATGTTACACCAAGTACATAGTTACCGAACATGTCATGCTTTAATTCAAAATCTCTATAGGTGATGCTTTAATTTTTTTTTTTTTACAGATTACCAGTTCAGAGTTACAGAGGAGGTCTAGTGTGAGAGTTGCTTCTCTCGCTCTAACGTTTGCGGCGATACCTCACATGTGTGGTGCAAACACCATTTATACATGCGTATATACATGATATCCCAATATCAAAAAATGGTTTCAGTCCGGCATGGAGATCCCTTTAAAGGGATCTCCATGCAGGACTGAAACCCTTTTTTGATCTTTTGCTTTGGATATACACCTTGGGGTAACTATGTCAAAAGTTTGTGCTATAAGACACCATTGATTGCATTTACTGTGTGCAAGTAATAGCCGATACATATACGATGTGTTCTCCTTAGCAGACTGCCCCTCTGAAGAAGACCCCAATAGTGTGGGTTGAAACACGTCAGGGCCACTCTTTCATACCTTGGACAACTGTCATTATTTGTCTGTATGATATTTCAGTCTGTGTTATATATCCACATTATTTATAATATAACTGTCCTGCTGGAGCTCATTTTTTAATTATCATGTTAATATTCTTTTTTTTATTAATAAATTATTTTGGATTTTTCATACATTGTTGACTCGGCCCATAATTCTGCTGCCTACAACTCCCATTTCTGGGGGAGCACTTCCCATTTTTTCACACTTTGGGGGTGAGCAGCACTCTTTAGCCTGTATTGGCATGTGTCTTCCCTTTGTCGAATGTTGTGTCCCTGGCTCTGCTGCCTCTTGGGATACTTACATCCCATCTCAAATGGTGTAATTTGTATAAGGTATTCACAGAACGTTGTTAAACAATGATGTGGCTGTGTGTGGGCGGTTCTACCCTAAATACAGGTGGAACATATAACTTGTTCCAAAGGTGAACGTATCCTTTAACTTTGGTCTTGGACTAACCCTAGCCTGCGTGTTGACTCTGATTTCTGCCTTTCTTTTCAATAGGCTCAGTGCTTCCATGCAAGGCATTGAAGGGCAAGTTAAAACAATTTAAAAAAATAAAAATGTACGGTATATAAAATATAAGTCACTTCAGAATTTACAGCTAGAGTGTCGGAGAAAAGACTCTTACTAGTCACTGATGACGTTGTATCTCGCAGTATCTGTATCGGATGTAGTGGTCAGAAGGCAGCTCTTCATAAGCAGCACGGCTGTAGAAGGAGTCTCGTCTTCCACACTTATCCCAACGTACAAAGGTACATGTATGTCTATCCAGCCTCCTGGGTCCTCATAGAGAATGGTGTAATTAGGATCTTGGAAGATGCCCATTCTGACTGCGTAGGATGAAGCTCCTCCGAGGGATAGATTACCTTCACTGCAAAACAATGTTCCAATGTTACCACCACTGTAAAGCCCCATACACACGGTCTGACTTTTTCATGGATTCTGTCCGATCGGACAATGTTGTTGAAAAATCAGACCGTGTGTATGCACCATCGGACAGTGTACGTCGGTTTGTCTGACGGACAAAGTCTTATCTCCTGCTGGAAAGATTTGCCGTCAACACGGTCCGATCACACCAAATCCGATCGTGTGTACGGTTGTCCGACCGGACAAAGTGCCACGCATGCTCAGATCACATTACAAGACCAAAGCTATTGGCTACTAGCCTCTACGTAGTCCCGTCGTAGGCAACAAACGTCACCACGTTCAGAATGATCGGATTTTCCGACAACTTTGTCCGACCGTGTGTATGCAACACCAACATCAGACAAAGTATGACGGACATGGTCCGACGGACCTGGTCCGCGGATTGTCCGACCGTGTGTATGGGGCTTAAGAGAGCCCTCCACCACTGACCACTAATGTATGGGGGCCCCTCTTATCTTGTCACCTAAGATAATTTCTTAGGCATTTCTCAACTGATCACCAATGTAAAGGGGGACTTACCGACTGACCACCAATGTAAAGGGGGACTTACCAACTGACCACCAATGTAAAGGGGGACTTACCAACTGATCACCAATGTAAAGGGGGACTTACCAACTGACCACCAATGTAAAGGGGGGCTTACCAACTGACCACCAATGTACGGGGGGCCCTGCTTCATTGACCACCGATGTACAGTAATGCCGCGTACACACGAGCAGACTTTTCAGCAGCAAACGTCCGACGGAACGAATCCGACGGACAATTCGATCGTGTGTGGGCTCCATCAGACACTTGCTGTCGAAAATTCTGATGGACTTTAGAAATAGAACATGTTTCTATTGAAAAATCCGCTCGTCTGTGTGCTAGTCTGACAGACAAACAACGACGCTAGGGCAGCTATTGGCTACTGGCTATGAACTTCCTTATTCTAGCCCGGTCGTACGTCATCACGTTCAAATCCGTCAGAATTTTGTGTGATTGTGTGTGACCAAGTCCGTTCATTCGAAAAGTCCATCGGAACTCCGCCAAAAGTCCGTCGGAAAGACCGTCGGACCTAGTCCGTCGAAAAGTCCGCTCGTCTGTATGCGGCATAAGGAGCAATTCTCCCACTGACCACCAATGTAAGGGGGCACTTCTGGACTAGCCATTGAAGTAGGGAGGCCCTTCTCTCACTGGCTATCAATGTAAGGGGAATCTTCTTCAGTGTTCTTCAATGTAAGGAGGTCCTTCTCCACTGAGTACCAAATGTAAGGGGGGGTACGTCTCAACTAATCACCAATGCACAGAGGAACACTGACCTTCTATGTAAGGGGCCATTCCAAACAGACCACCGCTTTAAAGGGGGGGGGGGGCTTTCTCAATTGACCACCAATGAAGGGGGCACTTTTTCACTGGCCAATAATGTAAGGGGGCACTTTTTCACTGACCAGCAATGTACTTCTCTACTGTTCAGTGACATAAGGGGGCACTTCTTCACTGACCACCAATATAAGGGGGTACTTCTCTCCTGTTCATCAACATAACGGGACTCTTCATCAGTGTCTTTCAATGTAAGGAGATCCATCTCCACTGAGTACTAATGTAAGAGGGGACTTCTCCACTAAGCAACAAATGTAAGGGGCTAGCACCAATGCACAAAGGAACACCGACCTTCTATGAAAGAGCCCATTCCAAACAGACCATCACTTTAAAGGGGGGCCTTCTAAATGGACCACCAATGTAAGGGGGCACTAGTTTAATGACCAAAAATGTAAGAGGGTACTTCTCTACTGTTCAGTAGACATGTGCATTCGTATTCGTCCGAATGCATTTTCGTCCGAATTTCTGGTATTTTCGTTATCATTTTAACAAACGATAACGAACGTGCAGAATCCGAAAACTGAAAGATCCGGCATAAACAAATGCTTTATTTCCATTTCCGTTTCAACAGTTCGATATAGATAGGAGATTCTACATGATGCTGACAATATTGATCTGTGTCCATCGAACCTGTGGTCGAATGTGCCCAACCTTAGCTCTATTAGTCCAAGATCATTCTACATAGAGAGAAAAGATTCGACATAGAGAGAAAAGATTCGACATAGAGAGAAAAGATTCGACATAGAGAGAAAAGATTTGACATAGAGAGAAAAGATTCGACATAGAGAGAAAAGATTTGACATAGAGAAAAAAGATTCGACAGAGAGAGAAAAGATTTGACATAGAGAGAAAAGATTCGACATAGAGAGAAAAGATTTGACATAGAGAGAAAAGATTCGACATAGAGAGAAAAGATTCAACATAGAGAGAAAAGATTCGACATAGAGAGAAAAGATTCGACAGAGAGAGAAAAGATTTGACAAAGAGAGAAAAGATTTGACATAGAGAGAAAAGATTCGACATAGAGAGAAAAGATTCGACATGAACATTCGATGAAGCAGTCGGCGCGAGCGGACATTTATGGTCAAATGCTCCGCCCATAGGCTATAGAAGAATTCTAATGTTGGTTGACTAGTAATAATAATGAATAAATATAATTATTACTAGTGTCATACAACATTAGAATTCTACTATAGCTTGTAGGCGGAACATTCGACTGGAAATGTACGATTGCACTTCTTCACTGACCACCAGTGAAGGGAGTACTTCTCTACTGTTCAGAAACATAAGGTGGGACTTCTTCACTGACCAATGATGTAAAGCCCCCCCCCCCCCCCCCCCATCAACAAAATAAGGGGGCATTTCTTTTGGAAGAAGTGTAATTTACTTTTTTTTCTAATTTTTCTCAGTTTTTTTACAAAAAAAAAGCCCCTCCCCAGTGATAGAAGCCCTGCTATTATAGTTAAACATAATTTACCTTACAAGTACACTTGTAGAGAACCAGAGGACGTTTTTCATGCTTCTTGGGTAAGTACATGAGATATTTGTTGAAAATGTAAGCAAGGAGAATGCTGATGATAAATATGCCACATTTGTGTATGTAAAATCGCTGCTACTTTCCTGAAATAAAAGATAGTAAAAATTGTGATCGACTCAATAAAAAAATAAACATATTCTGGGGTGTCTTCTTCAAAGTCTCCTGAGAGGTCAGAGAAGATCTTCTATTGGTACCATCATGTCACTAAAATACTTTATATCTGTTATAATAACCTCTTTCTTTTCTTTTTTACTTACCACCAGTTCTGTTCCACAATGACCACTCCTGGGCAACGTGGTGACGGTAATGTACCGTATATCTCTTATTTCAAAGACCCCCATGCAGTTATTGTCCTTCAAATGTAATGATGAAGTATTGAATCCCAACAACTCAATGTCGCATTTACTATAAGAAACTGTAATTTGATTCATTCTACATTCAATATTGATATCTAGGGGGGGAAATACACATAAATTAACATATACACAAAAAAAGGGTGTAGAACTTCATACCTTTTCATGTTCTTGGGCAATTGACATCTGTGTTAACACCTTCTAGGGTGATTGAATGACAGTGACCGAGTTACCTGTATGTCTATGAATACTGGGGTATGACACTCATTGGTACTGAAGTAGCTGTTTGGCTCGGTTGTTAAATGTCTTCATAATTACAGAACAAACTAGACCTGTGCACAACAAAAAAATTTGTTTATTTCCATTTTGTTTTTTTCGTTTCCGTTGATTCGTAAATTCGTAAGTCGTCGGTGTTCGTATTCATAACGATTCGTAAAATTCGTAAGTCGTCGGTGTTCGTATTCGTAACGATTCATATTTTCGTAAGAGTTATTTTTTTGTTGATTCGTTTTTCCGTTAGTTTAATTTTCGTTTATTCGTTTATTCGAAATTCGGACGCATTCGTATTTATTCGTGCATTTGTAACATTCGTAACATTCATAGATTCGTAATCGGAGCATAATTCATAATTTTTTGTGACGTGTATGCTATTATTACATTTTAAGAGACACGGAAAATTACGAATCGAAAAAAAAGTTACGAATGTACGAATTTTTTTGTTCAATCCATTCGAAGCACGTTAAGCAGCGCTATTGTAAGAGACATGGAAAATTATGAATCGAAAAAAAAAAAAAGTTACAAATGTACAAATTTTTTCGTTCAATCCATTCGAAGCACGTTAAGCAGCGCCATTGTAAGAGACACGGAAAATTACCAATTCAACAAAAAAAAAGTTACGAATGTACAAATTTTTTCGTTCATTTTGATTTTTCGTTGTTCCTGTTTTCGTTTTTTTTCGGATTTTCTTCTTTCGTAGATTCGTTGTTTCTAATTTGTTTTTTTCGGATTTTCGTTGTTTTCGGATTTGTTCGATTCGAACGATTCGTTATTCGTTAAAATTTTTAGCGAATCGTTCGTTCATTCGTACGATAACGAATGAATGAAAATAACGAAAAAAAACGAAATGAATTGCACATGTCTAGAACAAACCCAGCCGAATGTGAATACTACTAATTATACCATGACCTTGTAAGCAGTTTGAAATGGCCAGTTAGGCCGGGAGAGTAGAGGTCAATGTCTTTTCTGGTTCTTTGGTCTCTTTAGCGGGTTCTTCTCTGGGTCCGGTTGACTTATCCTGTGGTTTATAAATATAGGACAGTGGTCCAGCATGGAGAGGAGGGAGGGAGAAGGAGAGTCCCCCGAGAGAGGCACGCAAGATTCCAGAGTCCCATGTCTCATAAGAGTGATACCCATGAGGAACAAAGGAAGGCTATCCACCATCATCAGGATGTAAAGACATCTGAACCTGGAGTTCGTCCTGAAGACACCAGAACTGCAGCATGCTTCTGAAGGATTTACATCAACATGTGAGTGCCTCGGAAGGGATGTAATGGCATGGGCACTACCTTTGCAGGTATGCCGGGGCAGCACACAAGTCTGTCTTTAGAGCTAGGAAACTAGGGAAGAATTATGTCTGTGACTGTTGGACTTTGTAATTGCCATTGTATTGGCATATAGTACTGAAAATTATAAAAAAAAAGACAAACCTTGCACCAAATATATTAAATAACTATAAAACTGTTCCCCAAATACTGTAGGCAAGCTACTAGACAATGTGAATGTGTCAATAGGGGGTGCTAGAAATTATACTATATATATATATATATACATATATATATATATACATATATATATATATATATATATATATATATATATATATATATATATATATATATATATATATATATATATATATATATATATATATATATATATATATATATATATATATATATATAATGAACGTGCTAAAAAATATATACATATATCATGGATAGTGAAATAACAATTGGTGAAAGTGATAAAAAATGCAAAATATCTAATGACAAGTCCATAAAAAAAACTGGACGAGAACTTGATGGATCAAACCAGAAGTGTGCAGACTAGTCTGATGCTACGTCATCAGGAAGCCTTTAGCATTACGAAGCGTAAGTTGAGGCGTCTTCCAGTCACTTCCGGGTCTGAGCTTCTGGTTTGTCTCTCGGCATAAGTGGAACGCACACCGACCTTCTAGCGAAAGCTGAGCGGCGCTCGGCTTCCACCAGCATTCACTGCGGGTTATCCTTAGTGCCGGGAACAGCCACCACCTAATGTAAGCATTTGTTATGTTTTAGTATTTTTTAAAAATAAAACAATATACGCTATTGGTCCTCCTCTTGTCTTCTATCCCCTTCTATCCCCCATGGCAAACCGTGTTGGAGAGGAGAGTATAGTCCAGAAGTTCCCGGACCCATCCTCAGTCTACTTGTTCCAGTACTCCAATCTAGCGATCCCAGACCTTCTTTTTAGTAGACATGTGCAATTCGTTTAGTTCCTAATTATTTTTTTAACAAATTTTGACAAATTCGTTAATTCCGAATTTCCGAATTTTTCAATTTCCGAAAATTCGGAATTTCCGAAATTCAAAATTTGCGAAATTACGAATTTCAGAAATTTCAGAAATTTCAGAAATTGCCGAATTTACGAAATTACGAAATTACGAATTTACGAATTACAAAAATTCGGATTTTCGGAAATTCGGAAATTCGAATTTCCGAATTTCCAAATTTTCGAATTTCCGAAATTTTGAATTTCCGATATTACGAATTTCCAAATTACGAATTTTCAGATTTCCGAATTTCTGAATTTCCGAATTCAGAAAATTCGGAAATTCGAAAATTCGGATTTTCGGAAATTCGGAAATTTGGATTTTCGGATTTTTCTGAAATGTTAGGGAGGTGTGGTCCTAGTAGGGGCTGCAGTGTGCTTTGTCATCACCTTCTACTTTCCTGCTGAATTCATTGAGTATGGTTGCGTTGTCTTTGATAGGGATCCCAAGTTCTAGAGGGAAGAGATTTTCATGCAGACTTGAAGTGGTGACATGTCTACTATTAGCTATTGGTTTGTTAATTGCCACTAAGAAAATGTGGAATAATATGTGTAGTGATGACACTTTTACAAGGTGTCCGCTATATGTGAAAATGTATTTTTTTCCTCAGAACAGTAATGAGGTTCTGAGGGCTAATTGTGCAGGTTCACTTTGGCATTAGTTTGGCGGGGCTGTACTAGGGTTCTGCCTGGTCATGGGTACAGTGAGGTACACATGACAGGCCCAGAACCAGGCCTGGTTGGATGTTTTGAGTATCAGTCTTCCCCGGAGCCAATCAGTGGGTGCGTCTGGCCCCGCTGTGTAGCCTGGGGAAGGGTACTTAAAGTGCTGAAGTCACGTGTTAGGGGGTCGTTCGGCCGTAGCTGCCTGTTCCTGGTTCTAGACCGGGGTAGCCACGTGAGGGGTCACGGGCCCAGGAGCGTTTGCCGTCCCGCAACATGGTCAAGTTGACTAGCCTCACAGACCCGCTTGGTCTGGGGCAACGATCCATCTGTTCCCGAGTCTCGGAATCGGCTGGTCCGAGGCGCAGTAACTGAGGGAGGATTCAAGGCGTCCGGGTGCGCTCTCAATCTTGGAGGGGCACCGCAGCTCGTGTAAGCGACAGGGGGAGGACTCTTCGGAGGAGGGCCGACAAGCTGGCATCTCAAGAAGAGCCTGGTTGCTGGGTTGTTATGGACACTAATGAATCCACAGTTTCGCAGTACTGCCAAGGAGACGGAGAACGTTCCAGGTACTGAGAAAAGGTTCATATTAGACATGTGCACAATAGAAAAATTAAATTTAGGATAAATAGTCCGCGCTTAGGATAAAGGTAAAGGTATGCAGCCTCCCCTGAATGGACTCCCTAGGGAGCCAATAATTAAATAAAAGTGGTAAAGGGATGATGGCGCTCCCTAATGCAAAAATGTGTATGTGACCACACTACCTAACACACTTAATATGCTATAAATGATATTGGGAATAGATAAGTATGTGAAAGAAATGTGAATATAAAAACCAATAGTAAAGTGATTCAGAGATTAGCACTCCATACCAATCATAGCCATCCAGCCTGGGGACACTCAAGATTAGGTGTGGTACCAGAGGAGAAGCTAGTGGGGCTAATCACTTAAATTGATGCAAAAAACAGAGGCAAATCTATAATGTGGTAAATTGGAATAAGATGTGTCCACCGACTGCCATCTCACACCACCCTAAATAAAATCAATACATGTGTCACACATATAGTGAAAGATAAATGTATCTAACTGTAAGTGATTCCGGCAATAAGCATAAGATATAATATTTGAAGTGAAAAAGTACATAACATGGGCCACATAGAAAAAGTGTGTGAACCCCGTGAAAAAGTATATATGTATATATATACACGTAGAAAGTCCTCCCCGGGTTGGGTGCTCCAAAGGGTATACAAAAATGAAAAAAAGAAAAAAAGAAGGTATACAAATGTTCAATAATCAGTGACTGTAGTGACTTCGCTGTTGTATTTAAGGTGACTTCGTGCTGCCCATATGGTCCCACACTCACCGGAAAATACCACCCCTGCAGGGGTAAAAGGTATAGATGGAAATCCGTCAGTGGTCCCTCTGCCAGCAATGGATCGATATCCAGCTCCTACGTATCCACAGGAATAGTCACAGGATCTAGGTACTGTTATCCAGCATCAGCACTCCATTAAATTCAGAAAAAGTGTCCCTCCATGGCAAAAGATAAAAAGAAAAATAGGGGACTCATAGCGCAAAATGTAAAAGCAATTACACTTTATTAAAGTAAAACCAAAAAATAAAAGCAAAAATTAGGGTTAAAAAGTATATAACAAAGTCCCGGCGGGCTTACGTAGGGCTTTAAAGCCTAATTGCCCTCTATTACAAATAATGCACAGTGGCCGCTCCGCAGCTTGCGTCCCAGCAGCGTTCCAAGCCTCCTGTGCTAACCGGAAGTGAGGTAAGTACGCCTTACGCACGTTTCGTCATGTGACTTTCTCAAAAGCGATACCATCTCACTCCACTTCCTGCTATTTGAGACGAACGGAGATACTTGGCACGCCCCATATTCAAAATACTTGGGCTAAGCGCCCTATCAGGACCCTCCCGCATAGTGGACATCCCTCCCCAAATAAACTCCTAGGGGAGTGGTTTGCAAGTAAGGGTGAAGTGCGCAGCTAAATTAGATTAGCTAATAAAGCCCCAATCAGTAAAGTTAGGCTATAGCCTCATATCTCCGCAGGTTTTACACAAACACTAGAGATCCCAACTTGGCACAAAATGTTACACAGAAGATTTTTTACATAGCATGCCAGGCAGCCAGCTGCCTGAACTAAACGACAGCACTCCATTGCTATATAAATAAATGTAATATTACACAGTGGGAAAAGAAAACTACACCACTCTGTAGCGCTCCCTCATTTGGGCAAACCCAGCTACTATCTAGTAAAACTAGTTGCGGTGGCCTTCACTTACACAGAAATGAACGGGGGCCCTTGGGGCAGCCCGTAAGTTAACAGTCCCACTATGCATAATAGAGAGAACTCTTTAAGGAGGACGGGAAGTATTAGATATAATTGTAAAGGTAAGGGAAAAAAACTGTATAAGATGGGATTGATTATGTATAAAAAAGGGAAGGTTATCTCATGTCAGGGAAGTTAATTTTAACTGCACAATAGATCCATAATATCCTAGCTAGTAAGTATAATCCACCAAAAAGATGGAATATATATTGTTAGTATACCGATAGCATGTCAGGCTTTGGTAGGAAGTCAAGGTATACATGTATAAAGTATATGAGCATATATACCATCAATACGGTTTAAACAGGGCAATGTCCTTACAAGATACTGTGGTGGGTTAGGCAGCCCTACCATGTAGAGTCACCAGAAGACAGCCAAGGAAACGAGAGGCATTCAAGTCCACAGTAGACCACAAAGAGTATCCAATTAAGCAGTTGATAACCTGTCATAGTACGCATGTGACATATGTCATAGAGTGCCCTTGTCACTTGCAGTATATAGGGAGGACCACCCGTCCCCTATTTGTAAGGATTAGAGAACACATTAACAACATCCGGAAAGGGTATCCAAAACACAATCTCTCAAGGCACTTCGATGAAGTGCACCGGAGAGACCCTTCGGGCATTATATTCTATGGCATTGATCATATAGACGACCACTGGAGAGGGGGTAACAAGTGCACCCTTATCTCGAGGAACGAGACTAGCTGGATATATAGGTTGGGGTCGCTTGCCCCTAGGGGCCTCAACCTAGATATCGACCTTAACTGCTTTATAGCTAACCCCTGATGTTTCTTTCAGGCCCCCCTTCTGACATCTTATTTCTTATTTTTCAACTCTAATGTGGGGTGCCTAACTCAGTGGAACTCTGCCCACTTCCCTTGAGGATATGTACCCTTATGATATATATTTACCTCCCCATCCTTTACCTATGGGGCCATCTGTGTAGGTACCAAAGGGTCCCTTGTCCCATTCCTACACTTCTGGGGTCTAGATGTTACAGGGTATGGTATTTCAACTTAGGCTCCATTATCCCCATTGGAGATTTACCGGTAGATATACTTACCTATTTTACCATTTAATGTAGGTGTCCGTTTCATTAACAATTAGTTTCCACATGTACCTGTGGTATATTCTCAACATTTGGAAATAATTTCTTTCCCCCTTCTTTCACTCACCTCCCTCCATTTTATTTAAAGTATGGGGGGATATATGCCATCACTCACAGATCCTCAGATTTTCTGGTTTATCGTTCTATTGCTTGAATAAAGGTCCTTAAGGTTACAGGGTAATAGCTGGGTTTGACCTATGTTTAGGGCTACTTGTAACATGTAAACCCGCGAGCCAGCTGCCTAACCCACCACAGTACCTTGTAAGGACATTGCCCTGTTTAAACCGTATTGATGGTATATATGCTCATATACTTTATACATGTATACCTTGACTTCCTACCAAAGCCTGACATGCTATCGGTATACTAACAATATATATTCCATCTTTTTGGTGGATTATACTTACTAGCTAGGATATTATGGATCTATTGTGCAGTTAAAATTAACTTCCCTGACATGAGATAACCTTCCCTTTTTTATACATAATCAATCCCATCTTATACAGTTTTTTTCCCTTACCTTTACAATTATATCTAATACTTCCCGTCCTCCTTAAAGAGTTCTCTCTATTATGCATAGTGGGACTGTTAACTTACGGGCTGCCCCAAGGGCCCCCGTTCATTTCTGTGTAAGTGAAGGCCACCGCAACTAGTTTTACTAGATAGTAGCTGGGTTTGCCCAAATGAGGGAGCGCTACAGAGTGGTGTAGTTTTCTTTTCCCACTGTGTAATATTACATTTATTTATATAGCAATGGAGTGCTGTCGTTTAGTTCAGGCAGCTGGCTGCCTGGCATGCTATGTAAAAAATCTTCTGTGTAACATTTTGTGCCAAGTTGGGATCTCTAGTGTTTGTGTAAAACCTGCGGAGATATGAGGCTATAGCCTAACTTTACTGATTGGGGCTTTATTAGCTAATCTAATTTAGCTGCGCACTTCACCCTTACTTGCAAACCACTCCCCTAGGAGTTTATTTGGGGAGGGATGTCCACTATGCGGGAGGGTCCTGATAGGGCGCTTAGCCCAAGTATTTTGAATATGGGGCGTGCCAAGTATCTCCGTTCGTCTCAAATAGCAGGAAGTGGAGTGAGATGGTATCGCTTTTGAGAAAGTCACATGACGAAACGTGCGTAAGGCGTACTTACCTCACTTCCGGTTAGCACAGGAGGCTTGGAACGCTGCTGGGACGCAAGCTGCGGAGCGGCCACTGTGCATTATTTGTAATAGAGGGCAATTAGGCTTTAAAGCCCTACGTAAGCCCGCCGGGACTTTGTTATATACTTTTTAACCCTAATTTTTGCTTTTATTTTTTGGTTTTACTTTAATAAAGTGTAATTGCTTTTACATTTTGCGCTATGAGTCCCCTATTTTTCTTTTTATCTTTTGCCATGGAGGGACACTTTTTCTGAATTTAATGGAGTGCTGATGCTGGATAACAGTACCTAGATCCTGTGACTATTCCTGTGGATACGTAGGAGCTGGATATCGATCCATTGCTGGCAGAGGGACCACTGACGGATTTCCATCTATACCTTTTACCCCTGCAGGGGTGGTATTTTCCGGTGAGTGTGGGACCATATGGGCAGCACGAAGTCACCTTACCTACAACAGCGAAGTCACTACAGTCACTGATTATTGAACATTTGTATACCTTCTTTTTTTCTTTTTTTCATTTTTGTATACCCTTTGGAGCACCCAACCCGGGGAGGACTTTCTACGTGTATATATATACATATATACTTTTTCACGGGGTTCACACACTTTTTCTATGTGGCCCATGTTATGTACTTTTTCACTTCAAATATTATATCTTATGCTTATTGCCGGAATCACTTACAGTTAGATACATTTATCTTTCACTATATGTGTGACACATGTATTGATTTTATTTAGGGTGGTGTGAGATGGCAGTCGGTGGACACATCTTATTCCAATTTATCACATTATAGATTTGCCTCTGTTTTTTGCATCAATTTAAGTGATTAGCCCCATTAGCTTCTCCTCTGGTACCACACCTAATCTTGAGTGTCCCCAGGCTGGATGGCTATGATTGGTATGGAGTGCTAATCTCTTAATCACTTTATTATTGGTTTTTATATTCACATTTCTTTCACATACTTATCTATTCCCAATATCATTTATAGCATATTAAGTGTGTTAGGTAGTGTGGTCACATACACATTTTTGCATTAGGGAGCGCCATCATCCCTTTACCACTTTTACAATAGAAAAATTAGTTTAGTTTCGTTTCGTTTCTGTTCGTTTCCATTGATTCCTAACGATTCGTAATTTCGTAAGTCGTCGGTGTTCGTATTCGTAACGATTCGTATTTTCGTAAGAGTTATTTTTTTCGTTGATTCGTTATTCCGTTTCGTTCCGTTTAATTTTCGTTTATTCAAAATTCGGACGCATTCGTATTTTCGTAGATTTAGTTACATTTGTACTTTCGTTAGATTGATTTATTCGTACTTTCGTAACATTGTTTTCGTAGATTCGTAATCGGAGCATAATTCATAATGTTATGTAATGTGTATGCTATTATTACATTGTAAGAGACACGGAAAATTACGAATCGAAAAAAAAAAATTACGAATGTACGAATTTTTTCGTTCAATCCATTCGAAGCACGTTAAGCAGCGCCATTGTAAGAGACACGGAAAATTACGAATCGCAAAAAAATAAATAAAAAAAGTTACGAATGTACAAATTTTTTCGTTCAATCCATTCAAAGCACGTTAAGCAGCCCCATTGTAAGAGACACGGAAAATTACGAATCTAAAAATAAAAAAAAAGTTACGAATGTAAGAATTTTTTCGTTCAATCCATTCGAAGCACGTTAAGCAGCGCCATTGTAAGGGACACGTAAAATGACCAATTCAACAAAAAGAAAAAAGTTACGAATGTACGAATTTTTTCGTTTATTTTGATTTTTGTTGTTCGGTTTTCGTTTTTCGGATTTTCGTCTTTCGTAGTTTCGTTGTTTCTAATTTGGTTATTTCGGATTTTCGTTGTTTTTCATATTCGTTCGATTCGATAATTCGTTAAAATTTTTAGCGAATCATTCGTACGATAACGAATGAACAAATATAACGAATTTTAATGGGAAACGAAAAAAAAACGAAATGAATTGCACATGTCTAGTTCCTATTCACTTTCAGTTGAGAGTTTATTCCGTGTCAGAGACTTTACAGGTTTCCGGATCAAAGCGTTGGCTGCCATAATCTCTGGCTAGAGATTTGTCCAGCATTGAAGTGCCCGGCTGCGAGTGGCTTCTCTCTGGGTTTTACCAAAGACTTTCTAATTGTCAACAGTTCAAGGTGCCTGCGTTTCTTCACCCTTGCCCTCTGTTCCCATTTGAGACTGTGTTGTTGGATGTTACCCCTGCAAATAAAAACCTTTCTAAAGGACTTTTATGGTGTCAGCGTCCGAAGTTGTTGGGTACTAACCCTAGACCTGGAGGAACAAGCCAAGCGGAGGTAACCGGTAAGCCCAAAAGTCAAGGCCGCCCCATTGAGGGTTTATGGCCGCTACATATGGAAGCACATTTACATCTCCTTACCTTCAGGCATGGCATAACCAAAGACAGTGGTGTAATTTAATGATGGAGTGCAATAACATCCCGATACTTCATTAACAATCCTGCACTCTTCATTGGGAAAACACGCAGAGCTGACATTGGATCCTAGGTACAAACAAAATTGCAAATCAGGAATTCATGAAGTGCGTTACTTTCTACATGGCACACGTGACAATTTGTCCAATGTCCAACACCCACCCCATGTCCTATGGAGGATGAGGGTTCAGAAAAGAAATCTTTCTAATATTGGGGTTGCTTTAAGGCCCCGTTCAGACCTGAGCATTTTTCTTCTTGAACCTTGTAGCTTTTATACACTCAAACAAAATCCCATTCATTTCAATAGCCCTTGTTCACATCTGAGTAGACGTGTGCGCCGTCAATAAATTTGTTTTGTTTCGTTACGTTTCGTATTAACATGAATTAGTATTTTGTAATTCGTGTCCGAAATTTAATTTGGATTTGTACGAAATACGAATTTTCGTTAGGTTTGTAAACTTTTCGTAACAATTACGAATGTTCGTTATGATGAATTTATCATTATGAGGGGCTCTCACCATCCCTGTGCTGTGCTCATTATGAGGGGCTCCCACCATCCCTGTGCTCATTATGAGGGGCTCCCACTGTCCCTGTGCTGTGCTCATTATGAGGGGCTCCCACTGTCCCTGTGCTGTGCTCATTATGAGGGGCCCCCACCATCCCTGTGCTGTGCTCATTATTAGGGGCTCCCACCATCCCTGTGCTGTGCCCATTATGAGGGGCCCCCACCATCCCTGTGCTGTGCTCATTATGAGGGGCTCCCACCATCCCTGTGCTGTGCTCATTATGAGGGGCCCCCACCATCCCTGTGCTGTGCTCATTATGAGGGGCTCCCACCATCCCTGTGCTGTGCTCATTATGAGGGCCCCCACCATCCCTGTGCTGTGCTCATTATGAGGGGCCCCCACCATCCCTGTGCTGTGCTCATTATGAGGGGCTCCCACCATCCCTGTGCTGTGCTCATTATGAGGAGCTCCCACCATCCCTGTGCTGTGCTCATTATGAGGGGCCCCCACCATCCCTGTGCTGTGCTCATTATGAGGGGCTCCCACCATCCCTGTGCTGTGCTCATTATGAGGAGCTCCCACCATCCCTGTGCTGTGCTCATTATTAGGGGCTCCCACCATCCCTGTGCTGTGCCCATTATGAGGGGCCCCCACCATCCCTGTGCTGTGCTCATTATGAGGGGCTCCCACCATCCCTGTGCTGTGCTCATTATGAGGGCCCCCCCATCCCTGTGCTGTGCTCATTATGAGGGGCCCCCACCATCCCTGTGCTGTGCTCATTATTAGGGGCTCCCACCATCCCTGTGCTGTGCCCATTATGAGGGGCCCCCACCATCCCTGTGCTGTGCTCATTATGAGGGGCCCCCACCATCCCTGTGCTGTGCTCATTATGAGGGGCTCCCACCATCCCTGTGCTGTGCTCATTATGAGGGGCTCCCACCATCCCTGTGCTGTGCTCATTATGAGGGGCTCCCACCATCCCTGTGCTGTGCTCATTATGAGGGGCCCCCACCATCCCTGTGCTGTGCTCATTGTGAGGGGCTCCCACCATCCCTGTGCTGTGCTCATTATGAGGGGCTCCCACCATCCCTGTGCTGTGCTCATTATGAGGGGCTCCCACCATCCCTGTGCTGTTCTCATTATCAGGGGCTCACCCCATCTCTGTGCTGTGCTCATTATGAGGGGCTCCCACCATCCCTGTGCTGTGCTCATTATGAGGGGCTCCCACCATCCCTGTGCTGTGCTCATTATGAGGAGCTCCCACCATCCCTGTGCTGTGCTCATTATGAGGGGCCCCCACCATCTCTGTGCTGTGCTCATTATGAGGGGCTCCCACCATCCCTGTGCTGTGCTCATTATGAGGGGCTCCCACCATCCCTGTGCTGTGCTCATTATGAGGGGCTCCCACCATCCCTGTGCTGTGCTCATTATGAGGGGCTCCCACCATCCCTGTGCTGTGCTCATTATGAGGGGCTCCCACCATCCCTGTGCTGTGCTCATTATGAGGAGCTCCCACCATCCCTGTGCTGTGCTCATTATGAGGGGCCCCCACCATCTCTGTGCTGTGCTCATTATGAGGGGCTCCCACCATCCCTGTGCTGTGCTCATTATGAGGGGCTCCCACCATCCCTGTGCTGTGCTCATTATGAGGGGCTCCCCCCATCCCTGTGCTGTGCTGACTTCCTGGGTTTTTAACTTTTATGTTCGTGAACTTTTCGCAACAATTACGAATGTTCGTTATGATGAATTTCAGTTTATCACCAGTCACGTTTCCGTTGTAACGAAATTTGGATCCGAAATTCGTAAACAAAATTTCGTATTTCGTACAGAATTCGGAAGCATAGCAATTCGTATTTCGGATCCTCCCGAATGTACGAATTTACGGAAATTCGTACGAATTTTCGATTTGTACGAAACTAATCGCACATGTCTTCAGGGCCCCCGGTGGAAGAAAACCTAAGGAGCCCCCCTGGCCTCCAACCAGGGCCCTTCCCACTGATCTCAGGGATCTTTAGTCCTATCGTGAGACCCTTTATTATGGTCCTGCAGCAGGCCACTTTCCTGCCTTCTTGGCCCCCCAAGGGGGGAATGCCAGAGCCCAGTCACAAGTACGACCTTTGCACCCTGCTAGCTCTGCCACTGGTGTCAGTATTATTATTTTTTTGCTGTTTTTTTTAATAATTTTTTTTACAATTTTATTCCATTTATTTCGTTTTTACAATTTTATTATTTATTATTATTTACATATTTCTTAGGACCCCAGTTGGGGGGGGGGGCTTTGGTGAAATATCAAGGGTCTAAACAGATCCCTGATATCTCACTTTTGAGACAGAGTCAGCTGCACAGAATGAATAAACAAACAAGCAGGATTAGCCCTGTACAGAGCTTCCCGTTCATCTATAAACTGAAGCATAGTAAACCGATACCGGTGATGATCACTGACTATTTATGAAGAGAAGGGAGGGGCCGGTAATTGACGCTTTTACCAGCCAATTCCCTGCTCTCCATCCTGACAGATTCCCTTGGGGGAGGGGTGGCAGGAAAGCACACAGGGGCCCATGGCAGCAGGATAGGGAGGCAGCAGGAGTGGCATATAGAAGTACCAATGTCCTCCATCTTCCTCCTGAAGCCGCTGAATATCTGCGGGAGGGAGAGGAGGAGAAGCGGGCACTCAGCAGCTGCATGGAGGGATCAGTTCCTCTTCATGCCACTGCCCCTGCCGCCCTTCGATCCAGGGGTATGCAAAAAAGGAGAGAGTTTGGGACTTTAAATGAGGCTCACATGTACATGTGCCTCCGTCCCGGTATATTTGCAAAAAAGGAGAGAGTTTGGGACTTTAAATGAGGCGTGTACACCAATGGTCGGTGCAGTGAACACAATCTTAATATGAATACATGAATAAGAAGTGATTTTTTTTTCACGAAACGCGTAGAGCATATTGTGCGTCAATCCCTCTAGTGTAATATCATGTACACAATGTATGTATTTTACTGTGTAATTTTGCTGCATCACTGCTATGGTATGCTATCGAGACACTGTTACATTATGGTACAACATGGTTTTATCCCCTTCCCGCCGAGTGTACACAGATGTGCGCACTCAGCTTTTGGAGGTTATACCGCAGCTGCAGGCATCATCCTGGTACCGTTGTTTAGCGCCTTGAGGCGATTCAGTTCGCAGTTGCAGCGCTATACAAATCTTTCATTCATTCATTCATTCAGAGCCGGCGATTGGCTATCCAGGTATAACCACCGATGCGGCTAAAAGCCGCTCGGCTGTTATACCGGAGAAGCGGGAGGGGACATCCCCCCCTCCCGCCGCCTCACGCCGCTCTTCCCGGGCCTCCTGTTCCATCGGAAGGCTCGATCGAACATCCGCTGCTTCCGGCGCCTAGTGACAGACTGTAATGAAGCTGAAAAACGGCTTGATTCCAGTCTCCTGGTTGTAAACACGGAAGCAACGTCACTTCCTGTTTACTTGGCTGCCAATGGCGCCGGATTTTAAAAAAACATACGGTATTCAGATACACCGTTTTCAGTGATCTGAATACTTTGAAGTGCAAAGGAGGGATTTGGGGTCTTTTAGAGCCGCCGATCCCTCCATAAAGAGGACCTGTCACCACCTATTACTGTCACAAGGGATGTTTACATTCCTTGTGACAGCAATAAAAGTGATCAATTTTTATTTATTTTTTAAAACACAATTTAATAATATAAAAATAAATAAGAAAAAAATAAAAAAATTCAAAGAACCCCCGTCACCGTGAGTTTGCGCAACAAAGAAAGCGCAAACGGAAGTCGCGCCGCATATGTAAACAGTGTTCAAATCACACATGTGAGGTATCGCCGTGATCGTCCGAGTGAGAGCAATAATTCTAGCATTAGACCTCCTCTGTAACTCTAATGTGGTAACCGTAAAAAATTTTAAAGTGTCGCCTATGGAGATTTTTAGGTACCAAAGTTTGTCGCCATTCCACGAGTGCGTGCAATAATAAAGCGTGACATGTTTGGTATCTATTTACTCGGCGTAACATCATCTTTCACATTACTTTTAAAAAATTGGGATAACTATACTGTTTTGTTTTTTTTTTAATTCATAAAAGTGTTCCTTTTTCCAAAAAGTTGCGTTTAAAAAAACGCTGCACAAATACCGTGTGACATTAAATATTGCAACAATCGCCATTTTATTCTCTAGATTCTCTGATAAAAAATATATTTCTATAAAGTTTGGGGGTTCTAAGAATTTTCTAGCAAAAAATAGGAATTTTAACTTGTAAACACCAAATGTCATAAAAAGGGATATTATACATTGTTATACAATCCATTATAGATTGTTTTAATGTGTATTTATCTTGTTTATGTATTCATATTAAAGATTGTGTTTACTGCACCGACCATTGGAGTACACACCTCATTTAGTCCCAAACTCTCTCCTTTTTTGCAAATATACCGGGACGGAGGCACATGAATATGTGGCCCTCATTTAAGGTCCCTAACTTGTTATATATCTATCCAGGTGTACAGGCCCTGGAGCATAAGGCCGGGCGCAATGGCGATCTCTGTGACCCCTGTACGTATGCCCCTGAAAACGCTTGTCACTCAAAAAAAAAGTGAATGTGCTTCTTTTAGGCATACTGGAGGCATATTGACCCCATAGACTTCAATGGGAATGTCTGAAAAAATACTCAATATGGGCATTTTATGAGCGTGTTGTAGCAGTTTTTTGGGCAAAAAAGCAGCGCCCCACCTCTAACCCCCCCCCCCCCCCCGAGTGACTTTAATTGCCTAAAATAAAACTACCTGAAGATTGAATACATTTGTAAAATACTTGTAATGCGCTTCTAAAACTCTCGTAATATGCTTGCAAAACTCTTAAAAACACCTGAAAATCGCTCTGCTCGGGTGTAAACGGGGCCTTGAGAACTTCCTTGCAGACCTCCGAAGTTTAGGCGTCCTTAAAGCGGTAGTAAAGTCATTTGTTTAACTTTTACCTACAGGTAAGCCTATAATAAGGCCTATAATAAGGCTTACCTGTAGGTAAAAAGAATATCTCCTAAACCTGTACAGTTTAGGAGATATTCCCCCTGCAATGAGCAGCTGACTTCAGCGGCGCATGCGCTCCGGGGATTCTCGGCTGAAAGTCCGGCAGATGCCAGACCTTGCCGGAAAGAAGTCTCCCGTGCGCATGTGCGGGAGTGACGACATCGCGGCTCCGGACACTCACAGCGCCGAAGCAGCGAGACCCGGAAGACACGCCGAGGCAACATGTCAGATACCGACCTCTCGTTCTAAGGTAAGTATTTCATAATGAGCTAGCATGTGGTGCATACTAGCTCATTATGCCTTTTCCCTTACAGGTGTAGAAAAAAAAAAGTCAGCGGGTTAACCACCGCTTTAACTGAGTTAGAAGCACAGGAAGTGATGTCACTTCCTCTAAGGGCTCTTTCACACAGGGCGGATCACTGCAGATCCGCCCCGTGGATAGCCGCTTGCTCAGCGGGGATCGCCGGAGCGATCTCCGCTGAGCAGGAAGATGACAGGTCCGTCTCTGCACTCCGTGCAGGGAAGGACCTGTCAGAGCACCGCTCTCCCCTATGGGAGATCGGGTGACGACGGACCGTAGAGTCCGTCGTCATCCGATCCGCTCTGCAGACGGATGAAAAAATGGGGTTTTCCTCCGTCTGCAGAAACGGAGCATGGCGGGCACGGACGAGAGCGGGTGTCAGCGGATGCTCATTCGCTGACACCCGCTATCCCATAGGGATACCTGTATGTCCGTTTTTCATCCGAAAACGGAAGGATGAAAAACGGACATACGGTCCGTCCGTGTGAAAGAGCCCTAAGTCTCAGGAGTCTTGTTTTTTTTGGTGGTTGAAAGCCTCATGTGCTTACCTCTGTCTGAACAGCTGGTATTTGTGACTGCTGTCGTATAAGAGGACCCCGTAGTAGGAGTTTCCATGGTAAGGAATGTGGAGTTGATAGGAGCCGCAGAAGTAAATCCAGATGTAACATTTTGGATGTTCTTAGTGGTATACAAAGTCGTAAAAGTTGTAGGAAGTGTTGTCCTTAAAGCTGTCGTAGGAGTTGGTGTAGTGGTGTTTACCTGATACTCTGAAAAAACAATATTGTGATTTCTGTTAATTTCACAATTAATTTATTATTTTTTGAGTTATTGTTTATTTAATTCATATGTTTTTCAGGATTTGATAATACATAAATGTTGATATCTGTTGCTTATCAAGAAAACATAACCATATACTCACCTCTATCATACAGTATCGTTGTGATGCAGCAGTTGTATCACATTGGTCATAAGCTGGCAAATTGACCAATCCCCTTTTTTCCTCAAGCAAAAATCAAATAAATAAATATGACCACTAGGTGGCGGTAATGATGCAGGAATCACACTTAAAGAGGAAGTAAACCCTAATGGGTTTACTTCCTCTTTGTTTCCCTGCAAAGGTAAAGCATAATGGACTACTATGCATCACATATCGCATAGTAGTCCATTATGTGTCACTTACCTGATACAGGAGCCAGCGAAGTCACCTTTGTCCCCTTGAGTACGGAGCCTCCATCTTCTTGGTGGGTCTCGCGCATGCGCACGGGAGCCGCCACTCGCGGCATATTGCTGTTGAGAGCGGCTTTCTCAGTGCACCTGCGCGCCGCTGTCTACTGTGCATGCGCCGTAGACAGCGGTGCCTGTCTTTTGGCAAATATCTCCTAAACCGTGTAGGTTTAGGAGATATTTCTTTTACCTACAGGTGAGCCTTAATCTAGGCTTACCTGTAGGTCCAAGTGGTTTGTAAGTGTTTACAACCACTTTAATAGAAAAAGCATGGACATTTCTTTGTCCGGATTGTGTGAGGAAAGGTCCACACCAATCCGGTGGGACTGCATTTGGGCAGCTGTTCCAGCACAATCCCACCGCACGGACAAGACAAATCGCCTTGTTTCCTTTGTGCCCGGTTAACACCATTGCATTGTGGTGGCATACCTCCCAACATTTTGAAAAGGGAATGAGGGACACTACTAACAAACGCATGTAGGCATAGAACACGCCCCCTGCCACACCCCCTTAAAGGAGAATCAACCAAAAAGGTTAATTAAATCTAGAAGGACTTTTTTTTTTTACCACTACTATTCCTTTATATTGGCTTTTAAAATGTACAAATGCAGCAGTTTAGAATTTGGATAAAAGGTTCAGCACTGGGAAACACTTTTTGAAAGATAAAAAGTGCATTTTATATACAATTATATAGATCGGACCAAAATGAGGGACAAATGAGGAGGAAAGAGGGACAGAGGGACATTGCTCCAAATCAGGGTCAGTCCCTCGAAATCAGGGACAGTTGGGAGCTATGGGGTGGTGTTTGGGCATGATATGCTGAAAAAAAAAGTATGGCATGCTGCAATGTTTTTCAGCACAGAGCAGTCTCAATAAAGTTTGTTTAAAAAAAAAAGTCAGAGAGATGGGCTGATGATGTCATCACTTCTGAATCAGAGGAAGCTTTGTATTTATTGATAGAATACATTGTTTTCTCTGAATGATGGCTGAGCGCCTCTGTTATAGACTGTACTGTGTTTTCCGGGTATGAGACTGGAAGTCTCGACTCAAATCCGGAACTCAATGTGGTATACAGTTTATACTGCATATCCAGCGGCCTGTGAGGGACATCATTTTTTGGGGCCAAGCTGGCTCAAGTGAACTATGAAAAGTTTATCAAAAAGATGAATTTTAGCTTTAAAGCTGACTATGGACATTTTGATATAGTTACATTTGTCCAGCTTGGACCAATGTGAGTATGTATGCGCCATACCTATGGGATTCCCTTTGAAGCTGGAAATCATTTTAGTTTTTCATCACCACCACCTTATGGGTCCCATGCCCAGCAGCTGTCCTTCTTACTGAACACAGAAGTTTGCTTGCTCTGAACAGCTGCCAATCAGAGAGCACGTTGCATTTTGTCAATGAATGAAAGGAGATCTCTGATTGGACAAGGTGGATATGGTGACACCACCATCCCCCCACCTTGTTCAATCAATGCAAAGTCTTCTCTGAATGGTACCTATGCCGAGTGAGTGAATAGTATCCTATTTTTACAGTGCAGCACAGCAGCAGCCTGGCATGTGACCCAGAAGACAGCAGAGGGCACTGTAGTAGCTTCCAGGATGATCCCTCATGTATGATACATGCATACATCGGCCTGGGCACCATTCAAAGAAAATGTTGCATTCTCTCAACAAATGCATAGCATCCTCTGATTGGATGAGATTGAGAGGTGGGGTGGTGACATCACAATCTCCACCTCAACCAGAGAACATTTTACACTGAGTGAAGAAATGCCAAGTGTTCTCTGAAGGGTGCCCATGCTGAGCAAAAGACATGGGACCCAGAAGTTAGTGGCCATCTATATTGGTGCCATATTACTACCCTACTAATACTACCCAACAGAATCCTCTCTCTCTCTCTCTCACCCCCTCTTTCTTTTGCTCTCTCTCATCCCCCCTTTCTCGCTCTCAACCCCTCCCTTTCTTTCTCATCCCTCTCTCCCCTTCTCTCTTTCTTCCCCCTCTTCTCTCTCTCACCCCCCCCTCTCTCATCCCCATTCCCCCTCTCTCTCACACCCTTTCTCTCTCTCTCACCCCCATCTCCCTTCTCTCTCACCCTCCTCTATCTTACCCCCCTCCCCCCCTCTCTCTCACCCCCTCTCTTTTTCCTCCATCCCCCTCTCTCTCACCCTTCTCTATCTTACCCCCCCTCCCCCCTCTCCCTCACCCCCCACCTCCCTCTCTCTTACCCCCCCCCCATCCAACCTCTATCTCACCCCCTTTTTATTTAATTTGTTTAAATATTTAATTTGTTTTAACAAAAAATTGTTTGCGCTTTCATTTTATTTAAAGCGGTTCTGCACCCATTTCATTTAGTAAATCTCTTTGCCTTCCAAATCAGGCAAAGAGTACTAAATGAAATGTGTTTTTTTTTTTTTTTTTTTTTACTTACCTTGTAATTGATGACTTCCTGTCTTCTGTCTCTTCGGGGGTGGGCGGGGTCTCTGCGTCGATCGTCGTCAGGCCGCACTGTCTCCTGGGATCTGGTGTCATTGTTCCCAGGAGTCAGTGCGGACATCTTCCGAAATCTCGCGAGATTTCGGCCACATCTTCCGAAATCTCGCGAGATTTCGGCCACATCTTCCGAAATCTCGTGAGATGTCGGCAGATGTGCCGTTACTGCGCACGCGCGAGTAACGGTGGTGCATGCTGGGCCATCTAAACTGCCTGTGGGGTTTCACATGCCCACAGGCAAGATGGACCCCAGCAGACAAGAAGAAGATGAAGAATTTTATCGGAGGAAAACCGGCGGCGATCGGGATGGAAGATGGAACAGGTAAGTCCCCCAATTGAGCTATATGGCCTTGGCATATAGCCCAAAAAAAACAAAAAAAAAAAAAACGAGTGCAGAACCGCTTTAATTCCATAAAAAGGCCCACCAAAATCAATAGCACCAGGCTCATGATGCTCTTAATCTGGCCCTGCCCTTCTCGCTGGTCATCCTTTACACAAGCTATGTCCACTTCAGCCTATCATCATTGTTGCTGCCAGACTCATCTTACTTTCTAACTGATCCATGGCTGCTGTCCCTCTCTGCTAATCCCTCCACTGGCTTATGTATACAACTCAAAATACTAACAGCAACATACAAATCTATCTACAACTCTGCCTCCAACTACATCACCAACCTCATCTTTACAAATCACCCAAATCGTCCTCCTCTCAAGACCTCCTTCTCTCTAGCCCCCCCTTGTTACATTTCCCCATGCTTGCCTCCATAACTTCTCCAGAGATTCTCCCATCCTCTGGAACTCCCTACCCAGTATACTTGGTTAGGTCCTATCCTGTCTGCCATTAAACAATCCCTGAAAATCATTTCTTAGGGAAGCCTACCCCACCTCCACCTCCAAACTGTACTTCAGCCACCTCCTTAAGGTCATCCCCTGCAGCTATTGTTGTTTGGTCTCCGATCTTTTTTTATTGGAGTTTTAACAGTAGGAAAATAATGCTGCGTACACACGGTCGGACTTTCCGACAACAAAATCCCTGGATTTTTTTCCGACGGATGTTGGCTCAAACTTGTCTTGCATACACGCGGTCACACAAATCTTGTCGGAAATTCCGAACGTCAAGAACTCGGTGACGTACAACGCGTATGACGAGCCAGTGCTGCTCTTCTGCTTGATTCCGACCATGCGTGGCACTTTGTGCATCGGAATTGTCTACACATGATTGGAATTTACGTGAACGGATTTTGTTGTCGGAAAATTTAAGAACCAGATCTCAAATTTTGTGCGACAGTACAGAAAGAATTACAACAGGGATACATTTTTTCAAATTCTGCATAACATATCCCATGTGAGAATCATCAAGGCGAAGAGTGTCCCCCAAAGAGGATCCAAGGACACCATAATCTCTCTTATCAGCAATTTAACAAAATTTACGAAACTGGTACTCTTTCCTCCGGTATTGAAACCCAAGGTGGTCAGCCAGCAACCGTGTTGTTCCCCCAGATGAACTGGACCATGTAAGAAGAAAGAGAAAGTATGAGAGGAAAGGAAATAGCAGTGCGGACCCCCATCTGCCCCAACGGGCTTCCAAGTATATTTAAGAGGTAGCACCTGTCAAATATTTATTCCAGGGGTCCCATGTTTTCCCAAATATAGAAATTGTATCCTGCAGAATAGCAGAGAGGCGTTCATTGATCCTAAACCAAGAGATTTTGGCCTTTAGAAGGTCAAATAGTATCATAGGGGATTTTGTACCACCTCCTCCTCCCTGTAGATTGTAAGCTCCACAGGCAGGTCCCTCCTATTCCTTCTGTATTGAACTGTATTGCAATCACAGTGTCTCCCTTTATACTGTAAAGTTCTGCACAAACTTGTGGCACTATATAAATCCTGTATAACAGTAGTAAAATCAAAAAATACATGGGATTCAGCTTTAATCCCTATGCCGCGTTCACACAATTGGATTTTCTTCCAACAAAACTGTGGATTTTTGTCTGAAGGTTGTTGGCTGAAACTTGTCTTGCATACACAAGGTCAGACAAATGTTGGCCAACAATTCTGAACCTGGAAACGTGGTTACGTACAAGACGTACGACGAGCCAAGAAAAAGGAAGTTCAATTGCCAGTGCGGCTCCTTCTGCTTGATTTCGAGCATGCGTGAACTTTTGTGCGACGGACTTGTGTACACACGATCGGACTTTCCGACAAAAAATTTGGCGGAAAATTTGAGAACCTGCTAAGAAACAGTTGTTGGCGGAAAGTTCTACAGCAAATGTTCGATGGAACGTACACATGGTCGGACTTTCCAACAACAAGCTCACATCCAACATTTCCCGTCAGAAAATCTGACTGCGTGTACGCGGCATTATAGTGTTCACAATATACAAAAGGCAGAAAATCATTCTTTATTGAATAAGGCAGGCTGTTACTGAGTGAATACTTACCTGTACAATAGCTATACCAGCATTGTGGTGTACTCTGTATTTTATACACATAAAAGCCTTTGGGACACATCTTCACCGAAATGGGCCTTGACCACCTACAGCACGCAATCCAGTTGGCACAGGCGGTAAGATTGGCAATTCCTTCTTCGATGGTTGGATGTAAGCCATTCAGCCACATAGGCGCGTGAGCTCCGCAGCTGTATAACGGGACACAGTACTCGGGGATTCGCAGATTATGATCTCCTTGAAACCGATACCAGCCATACATGCCAAGGTCACAATGAGCCCAATCAAAGTTATACAAAAAGTCAGTATAATTATGTATGTTAGAAGTACTGCGCCAGGGGTCATTAAGTACGGTGTGGTTGGAGCAAGGGTCAGTACAGGAATTTGATCCAAGTTCATAGTATTTGGAAGGACAAGAACAGGCATAAGACCCATATCCATTGGTACACACGGCTAGTGGAAGACAGTTATTCAGAGTGCTGTTGGCACACTCATCAATGTCAACACAGCCAGATTCTTCCTTATACTTGAAACCAGTGTTACATTTACAGGTGTAAGATCCGATGGTGTTCACACAGGTTCCACTACCATAAAAACCACAATTGTTGGTGTAACGATCCTGGCATTCATCAATGTCCTCACAATACGTTCCATTTCCTGCAAATCCCACCTTACACGTGCATTGCTGGTCCCCACCAAACTCTCCACATGTTGCATTCGGGTCGCAGTCAGAATCTGAACAGTTTCCTAAAATAAAAAGTAAATATATTAGTGAGAGCTTATAGTTAGAAATAGATGGTAGACCATAGACTAAATTCACAATGCTAACATCAAGGAATTTCTTGGAAGATGGACTCAATTTCAATGCCAACACCATGGGATAAGGATCCTAGTTTTTCATCTCAGACCAATGCCATTTGAAACCTAAATTAATATTGTATAGAAATTTTTTATCTAGGCCAGGGGTCTCCAAACTTTCTCTGAGTGGTATGCGCCTTTTTAGGCGCAAAGCGGGATATGTTGGATTCAATATGAACTCATGTAATATTTCTGAGATCCATACATCGGCTCTCATTCCCAATAATACAGTGCCCTGGAGAACAGGATGCCCTCCCCTGGTTGGAATGTGGCCAGTTAAACCTCTATTTTATATGAGACTAGAGGCTCCCATCTGTGACAGACCTAGCCGGGACACAGGCTTTTTGAGAGGACTAAATGTGAGCCTCCTGACAACAGATTATGGGCCCTGGATTTTAAGGGGCACAGGGTGAAGGAGAACCCCAACCATCAATAATCTGTGCTAGTCAGATTCAATGCTGTATATATGTGTATATATAATGTGTGTTGTCTCATGCTTTTGGGACACACACTGTCAGATGCTAGTGTCATGAACTCAAGATGTTAATTGAGAGAGCTGATCACATTGTCCTCTGTACAGTGTAGTAGACGGTCCGTCTGTTACTGGTGGTCTCCTGCTATTGTGATAAAATGTCTTGTGGTTGTAATTATGATAATTTATAATCAACTATGTTTAGCTCGGTGACAACAAGTCTGATCTGTAGTGAATTCCTGATGGGCACAGAGTCACATCGGCTGCTTAAAGGGATTAGTTAATTAGTTTATGTTAAGTTGTTACAGGTGTATTGTTAGAGTAATATGAGCAGGAGAGGGGACCTCCTCTTCTACTGTATATAAATACTTGTCAGTTTGGTTCTAATAAAGCAGTCCATGTTGAGCAGCTAAGCAAGTGTCATCTCGTTTGGTGCTTGGGAGTGGTTGGAATATCTGAGATCCGTATCCAGACTGGAAGGAAGTGGTATATGACGAAAGCACTCAAGAGGAGTGTGGGAGCGTTTCGTCACATTCCATCTATCTATGAGAGCTACTCTGCATGACAATGCTGACTCCGATCTGTCTATGAGAATCAAAGACGAACCTAACTGACAGAGATAATGGAGGTGAGGCACAAGAGATCAAACACAAGATTTGACCCCAGTCAGATTAATTACAATTCATGGACAGACACCTCCCCCAGAGGCCAATTATGGCAAGACGGTCAGAAAATAACCTGGTGTAGGATACGCCCCAGAGACACTGTGATTCATCCCAAAAGCAAAGTTGGGCAGGCAATGGGATGCAGTGTGTATGAGGTTTGTGTTATGTGTTTGTAAAAAAGGAATGTTTTAAACAGAGCTCCCTCTTATTCCATCAGGAGGCTCAGCTACTAGGATGTGCTAAGTATACTATTGTATTGTGTTTTGATTGTGTGCTATGTAATCTTGTAACTCCTTTTAATACATGTTAGCTTTCTTATTTCCTTGGGAAATAAATGAGATTTGATTATTCTTAAACCGTGTGTTTGGTTTCATAGCTAACTTTGTATTATTGTGATATTAACAGTAGCCTGCGCTCAGAGTTTTAATAGACTAACTAATCTATAGGGACTAGACAAATTAATTAATACACAGATATAATAGTAATTATTGTATCGAAAAAGTGTCTCGGAATTAATAGCTTAAATCAATAATGTATAGCAACAAAGTAATGAAGCCGTGCTATTCCAATAAATCAATAATCAATAAAGTGCATCCAATAGTGAAATAGGTTTCCTGTGCAGAATAAATAGTAAAGTGCATCCGAATCGTGGATTAAAAAACTTATTGTGCAAAAAAATCACTTTTCATAAAATAGTGGGCGAATAATTCATAAAACATAGGCAACAATTCATGCAAAAATAATCAGTGCAAAAAATTTGTCCGAGCAATAAATAAACAATAAATATTGCTTAAAATAAATATTGCTAAAAATAAATAACCAATAAAGTTTGTGCAAAATAAGCAAGTGCAAATGATGCCAAGTAAAAAAGTGCAGCAAAAAAGTGCAGCAAATATTGCTAGTATGTGCAGTAATCCAAAGTAAAACAAAGTATTGGTGTTTAAAAAAAGTCCACTGCAAACATGCATACATGTAACACAATCACAATGCATTCATCTGCCTTACCTGAGGTGTTGAACTCTGCAAAAGATGTGAGAATAAGAGAATTAGTATTTCTAAATCATCTGTCTATTGTAAATCATAATTCTACAATAATTCTACAATGTACATCGAATGAGGTGACGGTACATCGAAAGTGTTCTTGTTTATACACTGCACACAGAACATTGCCCTGTGCCTACATGATTCTGCTCGATCAGTGGTTGGTATCGCATCTTTGCAAGGATCCTGGCTTTAAACCTGCTAAGATCCTCAATGTGGGGATCTTGTATGTTATGACTACGATGGTTTTCCTTCCACTGCCCAACAAAAGCACCCAGTTCTGTGATTGTGAATGGAAACATTTGCAGACTCATTTCAGATAACATAGATTGTCCCAAGCACTGTAGCTCAATAGTTATGCCGCCTACACACATTCAGAATTATGATCGGAAAAAGCTCTGATGGTTTTCCCGACGGAATTCTGCTCAAGCTGTCTTGCCTACACGCGGTCACCCCAAATTCCGACCGTCAAGAACGCAGTGACGTACAACACTACGACGAATCGAGAGAAAATCAAGTTCAATGCTTCCGAGCATGCGTCAAATTGTTTCCGAGCATGCGTAGGAATTTTGTGCGTCGGAATTGCTACAGACGATCGGAATTTCCCATAGAAACTTTTTCCCTTCGGAAAAATTGAGATGAGGCATTAAATTCCCCGTACACACGATTGCACATTCCAACAACAAAATCCATGGATTAATTTTCCGACAGATTTTGGCTCAAACTTGTCTTGCATACACATGGTCACAAAATCTTGTTGGAAATTCAGAACGTCAAGAACGCGGTGACGTACAACACGTACGATGAGCCGAGAAAAATTGAAGTTCAATAGCCAGTGCGGCTCTTCTGCTTGATTCCGAGAATGCGTGGAATTTTGTGTGTCGGAATTGTGTACACACGCTCGGAATTTCCGACAACAATTTTGTTGTCGGAAAATTTGAGATCCAGATCTCAAACTTTGTTTGTCGGAAATTCCGACGGAAAATGTCCGATGGAGCCTTCACACGGTCGGAATGTCCGACAACAAGCTCCCATCGAACATTTTACCATCGGAAAATCCGACCGTGTGTAGGCTCCATCGGACATTTTCCGTCGGAATTTCCGACAACAAAATTTGTCGTCGGAAATTCCGACTGTGTGTACGCGGCATAAGAGTGATACATGTGGAAGAGCTGAAGTTTTGTTACACTATATAAACTGATAGAACTTACCAGTAAACCCCAATATCTGAACGGTAAGTGATCCGTTCCCCCAAGCATTTAGAATCCAGGTTCCCACAGCCGGACTTTTCACTAAACGGGAACTTATGAAGACATGATCATAGACGTTGAAATTATAATGGAGGATATTGGGATTTTCCTCTAATGTCAGTGTATTTTCTAAGGAGAGAGTATAAATAATAATTTATTTACACAAATAATATATCAACTGGTAAAAAAAGAAGAAAAAAGCAGACATACTGGTATATATTTCTATAAGTGAAAAAGATGCCTTCATTAGTACATTATATTATTACAACTGAACTCAACAGTTTTAGACAAAACTCTGATCTGAAAATGATTAGACATGTGCAATTCGTTTTTTTGTTTTTTTTCCTTTTCCGTTAAAATTTGTTATATTCGTTCATTCGTTATCGTACAAATGAACGAATGATTCGCTAAAAATTTTAACGAATTTTCAAATCGAACGAATATGAAAAACAATGAAAATCCGAAATAACCAAATTAGAAACAACAAAACTACGAAAGAAGAAAATCCGAAAAACGAAAACAGGAACATTGAAAATCAAAATGAACGAAAAAATTTGTACATTCGTAACTTTTTTTTTTTGTTGAATTGGTAATTTTCCGTGTCCCTTACAATGACGCTGCTTAACGTGCTTCGGATGGATTGAACGAAAAAATTTGTACATTCGTAACTTTTTTTTTGCGATTCGTAATTTTCCGTGTCTCTTACAATGGCGCTGCTTAACGTGCTTCGAATGTATGGAACGAAAAAATTCGTACATTCGTAACTTTTTTTTTCGATTCGTAATTTTCCGTGTCTCTTACAATGTAATATTAGCATACACATTACATAAAATTATGAATTATGCTCCGATTACGAATCTACGAAAACAATGTTACGAAAGTACGAATAAATCAATCTAACGAAAGTACGAATGTAACTAAATCTACGAAAATACGAATGCGTCCGAATTTCGAATAAACGAAAATTAAACGGAAAAACAAATCAACGAAAAAATAACTCTTACGAAAATACGGATCGTTATGAATACGAACACGACGACTTACGAATTTACGAATCGTTATGAATACGAACACCGACGACTTACGAAATTACGAATCGTTACGAATCAACGGAAACGAAAGAAACAAAACGAAAATAAACACATTTTTCTATTGTGCACATGTCTAAAAATGATGTACCAATAGAAGGAGCACCACCGGGGGCTTCTACTGGTACATTTTTTTCTGGGAAGCTGCTGGGTAGCCATTGGAGCGGTGTTGCCAACCTACGAGTTTTAAATTCACTGACATGACACCCAAAATTTACTGGCACAGCCATTTCCAAAAGTTACAAAAATACAGCTTTAAGTGTGAATTTCAGTATTTAGGTCACAAACAAGTGCAACTAGCAATGTGATTTAAGGTAGATATTAAAGAGGAAGTAAATCGCCGTGATCTCGGCATGCTCAGTGCGCCTGCGCGCCGCTGTCTACGGCGCATGCGCCGTAGATAGCGGTGACTTTTCTTTTCTAAATATCTCCTAAACCATGTAGGCTTAGGAGATATTTATTGGACCTACAGGTAAGCCTTAATCTAGGCTTACCTGTAGGTCAAAGTGGTTTGTAAGGGTTTACAACCACTTTAAGGAAAAAAAACATACTTATTTTATTTTTGATATAGTAAGTAAGTAGCTCAGGAACAAGACTCAGGAGGGTAAGAATGGGCGGCACTCACACATGAAACAGTGACAGCAGTACAGATCACCAACACGATGCGTCACTGAGTCACAGTGACCGCCTCTCTCCATGCCAGGTGGTCCCTCCAGGGAGTACTACTTGAGGATGGAGCTGGATCCCTCGACAGGTAAGTGTCCTTTTATTAAAGCGGAGTTCCACCCTAAAGTGGAACTTCCGCTCATCGGAATCCCCCCCCCCCCCCCTACAGTGCCACAATTGGCCCCTTTCAGGGGGGAAGGGGGTGCAGATACCTGTATTATACACTTCCGGGCATAGATATCCACAGAATCTGTATTTACGCCACTTCCTGCGGGGCCCCCGCTGTCTGCTGGGAAACACACGGATCCCAGAGATAGCAGGAACTTTCCTTATTGCGCAGCGTGACTCGCACATGCGCAGTAGGGAACCGGGAAGTGAAGCCGCAAAGCTGAAGATGGCGGCGGCAGCACCCGAGAGCCGATCGATAGATCTGCTTCGGGTGCTGACATCGCAGGCGTGCTGGACGGATAAGTGTCCCTATTTTAAAAGTCAGCAGCTGCAGTATTTGTAGCTGCTGACTTTAAAAAAAAAAAACGTCAGGAACTTTGCTTTAAGAGCCATTAGCTACAGTATTTGTAGCTGCTGAGTTTTAAAAAAAAAAATGTAGGGGGAAGATCCTCTTTAATCTTAGCCAGTGGGCTCTCTGAATGTTTCTTCCCCTTTCACTACATTATATGAATAGAAAGAGGTTGTAAACCCTTCCATATACCCAGTGAAGTGACTGGCCTCAGGTGATACACATAGTTACATAGTAGGTGAGGTTGAAAAAAGACACAAGTCCATCAAGTCCATCCTATGTGTGTGATTATATGTCAGTATTACATTGTATATCCCTGTATGTTGCGGTCGTTCAAGTGCTTATCTAATAGTTTCTTGAAACTATCGATGCCCCCCGCTGAGACCACCGCCTGTGGAAGGGAATTCCACATCCTTGCCGCTCTTACAGTAAAGAACCCTCTACGTATCTTAAGATTAAACCTCTTTTATTCTAATTTTAATGAGTGGCCACAAGTCTTGTTAAACTCCCTTCTGCAAAAAAACTTTTCTCCCTATTGTGGGGTCACCAGTACGGTATTTATACATTGAAATCATATCCCCTCTCAAGCGTCTCTTCTCCAGAGAGAATAAGTTCAGTGCTCACAACCTTTCCTCATAACTAATATCCTCCAGACCCTTTATTAGCTTTGTTGCCCTTCTTTGTAGTCGCTCCATTTCCAGTACATCCTTCTTGAGGACTGGAGCCCAGAACTGGACAGCATACTCCAGGTGCGGCCGGACCAGAGTCTTGTAGAGCCGGAGAACTATCCTTTTATCTCTGGAGTTGATCCCCTTTTTAATGCCAATATTCTGTTTGCTTTGTTAGCAGCAGCTTGGCATTGCTGAGCCAATCATCTACTAGGACCCCCGGGTCCTTCTCCATCCTAGATCCCCCCAGTCTATAGATTGCATTCAGATTTTTGCCACCCAAATGCATCATTTTACATTTTTCTACATTAAACCTCATTTGCCATGTAGTTGCCCCTCCCCCCATTCATTTGTTCTGATCTTCTTGCAAGGTTTCCACATCCTGCGGAGAAGTTATTGCCCTGCTTAGCTTAGAATCGTCCGCAAATACAGAGATTGAACTGTTTCCCCCATCCCCATCCTCCAGGTCGTTTATGAACAAATTAAATAGGATTGGTCCCAGCACAGAACTCTGGTGGCACATAGATGAAACAAATCCTCCACAACATAAGTTGTACCTGTTTATCTGCAGCCTTCTATTCTCTACATCTGCTTAAAGTGCAGAATGTATAAAAAAAGGAGGTGGAGAGCTGAAATTACACTCAGAGCTCAGTGGGGAGAGATCTGAGAGCTGATTGGAGGGAAAGGACACACCCCCTACATACAACACACAGGGACAGAGCTGAGGCTGTCAATCAGCTGGAGGTTCCTCCCCGTGTCACCTTTTTTTCTCTTGGTGTCAGGTCACTTGTCAAAACTTGTCAGAACTAGCAGAGGAAGGAGGCAACAGACAGAAATTACACTTAGTGCTGTGGATTGGGACAAGTACACACTATAGAGAGATGTGCTTTGTTCATATTTCATGTCTGAGCTTTACAACCACTTTAAGCTGGCCAACAAATTGATATGATTTTTTTCTGTAAAGCTACAATAATGCTCTTACCATTCGGATCGGTGAAATTAATAGTGAATTTGTCATCTCTTGTGATCAGTAAATATGATAAGGACGCTGTGATATTGAACGCTTCAGTGTATTGGTCAACGACATTCAATTTTATGTCCAGGATCATCACAGATGAATTCAGAGGTTTAGTTAAAAGTAGTTCCATTGAGTGCAATAATTGCTAAATATTAGAGAAAAAGTACAGATTAAATGTTGTCAAATGTGACTAGAGGTTAACATTTGCATGGGGGAAATATCATTTGATGGCACTGAGGAGTACCGTACATACTCGAGTATATGCCGACCTGAATATAAGCCAAGGCACCTAATTTTACCACAAAAAAACTGGGAAAACGTATTGACTCGAGTATAAGCCTAGGGTGAGAAATGCGCAGCTACTGTAAGTGGAAAAGAGGGTCAACAATGCCCATTTGAAGCCTCACTGTGCCCATTTGTAGCCATAGGTCCCCCAAACTTGGTAGTTAAGGGGTTCTAGATGCCCCCTAGCTGCAGCCAAAATGTGGGGTCTCTGGACCCAAAGAGTCCCGAAATAACATTGCTGCAGATGGACACAGTTGACCGATTTTGGGGCCCTGTATCTCGGGGCCACTTGGTGCTAGGAACCCCAAATTTGGATATGTTGTAGTTCCACTGGGTTTGCACACCAAATGTGGGGTTCCTAGCACCAAGTGGCCTTGAGATATGGGGCCCCAAAGTCGGGTCAGAAAATGTCAAGCACTTTTCTGCAGCAGAGAATGACATTTTCCGAACCAACTTTGGGGCCCCGTATCTCGGGGCCACTTGGTGCTAGGATATATTGTAGTGCTAGTTCCACTTGGTTTGCACACCAAATTTGTGGTTCCTAGCACCAAGTGGCCCCAAGATACGGGGCCCCAAAGTCAGGTCGGAAAATATCACTGTCTGCTTCAGAAAAGTGCTTGACTCGAGTATAAGCCGAGGGGGGGCACTTTCAGCACAAGAAAAAAATGTGCTGAAAAACTCGGCTTATACTTGAGTATATACGGTATACCTATTTCCTATCTAGTGGCCACATTGCATTATAAATGGTTTGGTATGGATTTTGGGGAGACCACAACCAATTTTTTGGCATGAGGTCCACCTTAAAATCCATGCCAGACTTCTATCATGGTTAAGGGTCTGTAATGGATTTGCAGGAGGAACCCCTTAATATTTCTTTTGGGGATCCCCTTTAACCACTTCAGCCCCGGACCAATTGGCAGCCAAAGGACCAGGCCCCTTTTTGCGATTCGGCACTGCGTCGCTTTAACTGACAATTGCGCGGTCGTGCGACGTGGCTCCCAAACAAAATTGGCGTCCTTTTTTCCCACAAATAGAGCTTTCTTTTGGTGGTATTTGATCTCCCCTGCGGTTTTAATTTTTTGCTCTATAAACAAAAATAGAGCGACGATTTTGAAAAAAAAAAAACAATATTTTTTACTTTTTGCTATAATAAATATCCCCAAAAGATATATATATAAAAAAAAAAAAAAAATCCTCAGTTTAGGCCGATACGTATTCTTCTACATATTTTTGGTAAAACAAATTGCAATTAGCGATTATTGATTGGTTTGCACAAAAGTTATTGCGTTTACAAAATAGGGGATAGTTTTATAGCATTTTTATTAATATTTTTTTTTTACTAGTAATGGTGGCGATCAGCGATTTTTATTGTGACTGCGACATTATGGTGGACACGTCGGACATTTTTGACACATTTTTGGGACCATTGTCATTTATACAGCAATCAGTGCTATTTAAATGCACTGATTCCTGTGTAAATGACACTGGCAGTGAAAGAGTTTACCACTCGGGGGCAGGGAGGGGTTAAGTGTGTGTGTGTGTTTTTTACTGTAGGGGGGCGTGGCTTTGCATCTGACGTCACTGATCGGCTTTCCCGATGACAGGGAACAGCCGATCAGTGACAGCGTCACTAGGAAGCACAGGGAGAGGTTTGTTTACACAGACCTCTCACCGTTCTTCAGCTCTGTGACCCGATCGAGGGACACCAGCGGTGATCGGGTCCGCTGGTCCCGCGGCCACGGTCATGGAGCTCAGGACCGGGTCCTGGGCTCTTAAAGAGACACGTACAGGTACGCGATTGTGCCCAGCCGTGCCATTCTGCCGACGTATATCGGTGTGAGGCGGTCCTTAAGCGGTTAACATCCATATCAGACCGTCATCGAGGATAAGGGTCTGATATAGATGATGGGAATCTCCATCCACTTTGTTTAAACAACAGAGTTAAAGGCTAAGGTCACCTTCCGAAAATAAATATTAAATACACATTTTTTGCAGGTAACAAAATACTTTAAGGAGCCTGCAGAGAAGATGGCAGGTGCAATGCCAGGCTCCTGGAGACTCTCTGGATAGCTGTCTGCCTGTACCTCCGATATTGGCAGATAGTGACCTGAGAGCTGGAAGATCAATGAACTACATTGACTACATTGATTACATGAACTCACCAGCACCCTCCTAGTTCCTTGAGAACTTCAAGCTGGCAGCCGCAAAGAGTGGTATTTGTACTCTATTGATTATAATTCACACTAGGCTGCTTATACAAAGAAAGAAAGAATCCCACCATTCAGAAACTTTGATCCACCATAACCGCTCATGGGAATCTTTCCACCAAATAGTAGGCAACAACAGCCCGGAAGGAGGGGGGAGTCTATTCTCCCGAAAAGCACATGTTGCTAATTTTTTTTAAAGACCCATGAACCATATTTTATAAGTCAAATTTTTCTGGCCAAATTAGGAAATGGCTGCACCTCACATGGGCTACAAGTAAAGTTTATTGGAATATAAAAATATCCAAAATGACACCAGAGGAAGACCAACCAAGGACCAAGGTAGATGCGTTTCACACAACAGAAATGTGCTTAATCATTACTTATTATATTATCATTAATGATTAAGCACATTTCTGTTGTGTGAAATGCATCTACCTTGAGCACTGCTGGTGTCCTCTGGCGTCATTTTGGATATTTTAATATTCCAATAAACTTTACTTGGAGCTCACGTATTTTGACAATTTACCAGGGAGGCTGTAAGAGAACTGCTCACACTCTTGGGAAACAGCAGTGTAAGAGAACTGCTCTGGCGCACACGCATGCACACTCACGGGCAAGAGCTGACTTCCAGGGCGCTGATGCGCACACGCGTACGCTACGGTTATGTGCACGCGCAGGAGCGCGTCCCTAATGCCAATTGGCGCCTGACGGCCTATTTAAAGGGTGCTCTGACTCAAAGACAGTTCTGACTGGTCTTCAGCTGTGTCCCGAACCTCTGTACTCTGTTTGAATCTGTTTGATGCCCGTTACTGATCCCGGCTTTCCCTGACTCTGCCTTTGGATTCTGATACTCTGTGACTACTGGTTCCTGATTCCGGCTTCCACCCGACTCTGCTTCTGCCTAATGCCTTGTACCTCGCTGCCCGCCTGCTACCGAACCCGGCTACCCTCACGACTCTGCTTCAGTCTCCTGTCCCCAGGAAATTCTGGCAAGCCACGAAACCTGAACTTGCAAATTGGTTGGAGTGCCTCCTTAACATCAGCTGATCTTCTGAGCCCCATCCCAGATATCTGTCTGTTGTCCTACCTGAGCCATCTACCCTACAACCTCAACCGCAAGTTCTGCAAGAAACACTTCCAGGCACTCGTGTTCCTCCTATCCCTAGCCACCATCTGTTCCACCTTCAGTGGGGCTTGGGTCGGAGATACAATGGAGGCCAACCTCATCATATCAGACTCCTACCAGGTACGTGACAGAGGCGATCCAGGGCTAGCACTCAGGTGTGTGTTCCAGTGGGCGTATCAGTTAAACCTTGAGCGGTGAGTTCTTTTCATTTGAAATTTCTCTGGATGCTACTTTCTTTTTATCTAAGTGTACATGCTGAAACGTCCTTAAGGTCGCACAGAAAGGGCAGTAGCCCAATCCCCAAGAGGGCCCATCATCACCATCCATCACTGAGCACTATCCACTGGAAGACATTTCTTCCTTCTGCCCACACAAATACCCACTCAGGACCAGTGACCTATCCAGTCAGTCCAACACAAGCTCTATTGCTCTACAGGACACTGTTAATGAATGGTGTGGCTGTCTGGGCAGAGCCCTGCATGGCCATGCTGTTTTCAAATTGTGATATCAGGTGTGGGGAGAGAATAATGGGGGGTGAATCAGGGAGAAGAGGGGATGCAGGTCCACTACAAGGGAGTATAACCAAGTTGAGATCTAAGTTTTCTATAAGAGTGTAGAATGGAAATTTGTTGGCATCAATAGTACTCAGACTTTACCATTATACATTTGCCAATACAAATCCTTACCTGATCGTAATAGGAATCATTCACTACAGAGGTTCTTGTAAAACTAATTGATGAAATGTTATTGAATATTTCCTCCTGTGTGGCATTCATGGTACAATATCCTGGGTACAGCAGGAAGTAAACCTGGACAAGAATAGGTAACATGTTTAGCTATGGATCAGAGATACATAGACGATATATATGGATCTAAATGAAAGACTCCTACTTGGGACTTCTTTTCCTCCAGCAATGTGTAAACCTCAGACAGGAGCTGAGTGTCATTGTAATCCGTCATGGAACCAGAAGTGAATACGGCAATCATGGACTCAGCGGGGGAAATCTCCAGAGCTCTCCTCAGCCCATACAAGAGGGACTGATTGCATTCAAGCAGATGTTGATAGGTCTGAGCATCCCCATAGTTTGCTTTTATGCTTTGCAGGAAATAAATTTGCTCGGTAGTGATGGTTTCATTTGTTTCTGAGGAGAAAGCAGTTAGATTAAGTTAGGTTATCAGATATAAATCATCTAATTAGCAATCTATAAGCCTAAAGCTGAATTCTGGGAATTCGATAAAAGTCTACCCTTTACGTTCCCCTCTTCTTGTGTATTTTAGGGTGCAGGGATAAGGGGTGTTACTTACACTATTTCTAACTCCAGCAACATTTTCTTCTGCCTGAAGCTTTAGGCTGTAAGTGGAAGTGAGGGGTTCCTTTGGCATCATCACGTACAGTACAAGGTTATTTCACCTGAATTGTACGATAGGAGGAAAGCTTGAAACTGGGGACTAAAGCACCTTAGAGAGAAAGTTTTGTGGGGCCAGTCACACATCTGGAGGGACTCTACTGGATTGAGAAATAAGGTATGTACTATGTTTAGTTTACACTTGCAGTTGGAGGGCAGTAAAAAAATGTTTAAGCAGAGTTTTTACTGCCCCCCCCAACCACTCTTTCTAAGCTGCAGGGGCAACCATATAGGGGTATATACATGCTGCATTCACAATGCTTTGTAAAATGTACCCCCGCTGTTGACTTCAGTTGTCAGTACCATCTGTGGAATGTGACCTATACAAGTGAATTGGACGATGCTTCAACTGCCCAGCAATCATGTGCAATGGGGGTGCAGGCTTTTAGGGATTTAAACAGGTGGTGAGGAGGCAACATAACATCCTCACCAACATTAAAACACCCTCTTTAAAAACTACAGACAAACGCAAGGATAAGCAAGCCCTTACACTTTATCCACGTGCCCTCAGAGCATCTAACCATTGCAGTGTGGGAGAGGCCACTACAGGGGTATATTTTGCCTAATTCCTGGAGTTCAGCTTTATATAATACAAAATAAAATAAAGACGCTGAACTCTTAAAGCGGAGTTCCACCCAAAATTGGAACTTCCACTTTAAGCACTCCTCCCCCCTTACAAGCCACATTTGGCATGTAACTTTTTTTTGGGGGGGGGGCTTCATTAGGAGTGGGACTTCCTGTTCCACTTCCTCCTTCTGCCCAGGGACCGCCAAGGCGACTCCTCCTTTTGCCTTAGGCGGCCCCTTCCCTCTAGGCGATCTCCTGGGACACGTGACAGGTCCCAGGAGATTGCCTGTCCACTCCGGGAGCGCAGCGCGTCTCGTGCATGCACTGTGCGTGCCCGGTCATTAAGCCAAAAGCTGTCATGGCTGCGTGCCCAGAGCTGTAATGGAGGCACCGGCGGAGAGGAGCGACGCTCCATTCGGCTACATCACTGGACCGTGGAACAGGTAAGTTCTGTTTACTAAAAGTCAGTAGCTAAACTTTTTGTTGTAGCTGCTTATTTTTAATAAACATAAAAAGCTTGGAACTTCGCTTTAATGTTCTTCATCAGCATTTCTCAAACTTTTAAAAACAGAGGAGCCCTTAAAAGAACTTTCCGGTCTCAGGGAAATCCTGCTAAAAATTCCTATATCTACAGCTCATCATGATACATTACTATGATGGTCAGTGGGAAGAATGCTCCTTACACTTGTGGACATTGAGAATAATTGCCCCCTTACAGGTAGCTAAAAAGATGAATGGCGTCAGTGGGAACTTATCTGAGAGGCAGAAATTGCTCATTGCTCAAGGAACCCCTAGAAACCTCTGGAGGAACCGAAGGCTTTCCACAGAACCTTGGTTAAGAAACCCTGCTCTATATGGATGTGCTTAGTACAAATTAGTGTGAATAAAAATGTAGCGCTAAACGTGCATGAGCGTGGAACAAATAAATGGTGCCCAGGTTCTACCTATTCCCACACTGCTTTCCAAATTTAATCGTGATCACTTTTATTCTATTTTATTTTATTTTTTGTAATGGTGGTTTTGGTTCAATAAAACCTTCCATACTGATCTGCACTATTGGAGTCCTCCTCCTTTTTTTCCTTTCTCCATATGTTTTTGATACAATTGAGAAACACCATCTGAGAGCCTTGACCACGTCACAAAGTGGTCTTTTGATACCGGTCTCAAGTTCTGCTCATCGGTTGGATTAACTCCTTGGATTTCGTGGTTCGTGGTTTGAGGTCGTGTTCCATCTTCCACACTGGGTTCTCCAAGGTTTGGTCGCCCTCACCTCCGAGTGAAAACTCCACAGATTCCATTTTTCCACCTGAGAAATGATCCACCTGCCGGTGTCTGGATTCTACATGCTTGTTTGACTTCCTGTCGCTGACAGGGAGTCCACTTGCTCTGGTAAGCACACATCTTTTTCTATTTATCCATCAAAAGTGTTTGGAGAAGAGGATCAAGTTCAAGTCATTTTGTGTCTTTTTTCCTTGGTTTCCACACTACTTCATTATATTGGGACACTGATATTATTTGAATTTTGTATATGCACCTTGGACTCTTGTGTTTATTCCCACAGAGGGAGTAATTCCGATTTTTTTGAGTTTGTATATGTCACCTGATTTTTGTGCTTATTTTCACACAGGGAGTAATCCTGCTATGTATTTATTTATGTGATTCTAGTCACTTTGTTTGGGCACCATTTATTTGTTCCACGCTCATGCACGTTTAGCGCTACATTTTTATTCACATTTGCTTATAGAATTTTTGTCACATTTATATGTAGCTGCTTTGGTTACACCAGTTACTTTGTTTAATACCTGAGTTTGGCACGATAATTTCCCCCCATTCCCAACTTATTACAAATTAACATTGAGACAATACGGGTTAGTTATCTCTGACATTCACGGAAGATGTCCAAATACATAGACAAAGAAAAAAAGGGACGGGGAAACAATTGTTCACTTGCACAGATTCTCCCTTAAAACAAAATCCCAGAGCAAACCAATAAGGAACCGATTAAAGAAGTGACTTTATATTTACCTGCATAGTCTAGTTTTATTGAGGTATATTGTCGGGTAACACAGGGAAATCTTGAAGCTAATTCATTCAGAACACTTTCCAGGTTGGATGAGAAACCCAAAGAGGTGAGATATGTATCTGTTAGTAGAGTGAAGGAAGTCCCCTCTGAAAGAGAAATTATTTATGTAAAAATAGTCTCTTATGATCACATTCCATAAAGCTTATTCATCATTGATATGGACCACATGGTGGACCCCATCATAAGGTGCCGTATCTTACATAGTTCCTTTACCACTTGCCTACCAAAGTAGGTTTTTAAAAGTCTATTGCCGTGGTGAGCTTGGTATTGATGTTTCCACCCCACGCTCAGCACAACTTTTATGTAAAAGTGATCGAAGGAGCCTGGGACTATATTGGATTATGGCATTAGGATGACCATTACCCAATCTCCTCTGCAAATAATGAACCTGGAAATTACGAGGATCTCACCATTTCCAGCTTTAGAGCTGTCATTGCCCGGCTACTGTATGTAACTGGTTGGGTCGCTTTTTCTTGAATAGGACTACGACCCACTGTCGGTAGTTCTTTGCCTTCTCCGTATTGTTGTCAACTCCTTTCCATAGGCTTTCCCACAACATCCCTGGCCATTAGCCTTTATAGTCATGATGAGGCACTATTCCTCCCAGTGACACAAATGATGGGGCACTATTCCTACCACTGACAGCAATGATGGGGCCATAGGCGTGCGCAGGGGGTGTGCCAGGTGTGCCTGGGCACACTCTAATCACTGTGTGTGGTGCCGATTCCCCCTATTGCCTCGGCTTCCCCCTGTGTTTGAGGATGGAGAGTGGGGGAAGGGGCCGGTAAATATCTAATTTACCAGCCCCTTCCTTTTCTAAATGAAAACAGTGAACACACTCACTCACTGTGTTCATCAGCTTGTGAATGAACAGGAAGCTGCTCAGCACAGAGCACTTCCCATTCATACACTGTACAGTGCAGCTGAGGCTGCAGAGAAAGACGTGCGTTTAAGCTTTGGGGTGCACACCCTAATGTAATAGGCTGCGCACACCTATGGATGGGACACTATTACTCCCACTGACACCAACGCTGGGGCCCTATTACTCCCACTGACACCAACAAGGGGGCACTAATCCTTCCACTGACACCAAAATGGGGTGCGATTCCTCCCACTACCAACGATGGGGCACTAATCCTCCGACTCACAGCAACGATACGGTACTATTTCTACTACTAATACCAACGATTGGGCATTATTCCTCCCACTGCCATCAACATCTGGCCCCCCTAAAGTCTGAAGGGTTGTAAACTGGGCCTTTTTTTAGAATGTTTGGAGACCCCTGCTCTATAGGTTGACTTTATGCATTTCACATGTCTATGCTTACTTGTGTGCCTTATGAGTACACGTCAAATCGTTCTATTATGTTTCGCATGATTGCCACTTTAAATAAACCTAATTGGACTCTTAGCCCCCATACACACGGTCGGAAATTCCGACAGAAAATGTCCGATCGGACTATGTTGTCGGAAAATCCGCCCCTGTGTAGGCTCCATCTGAAATTTATTGTTGGAAAATTTGAGAGCAGGATCTCAAATTTTTTCCGTCGGAAATTCCGACGGAAAAAATTTGAGATCCTGCTCTCAAATTTTCCGACAACAAAATCCGATCTGACTTTTTAACGATCGTGTGTAGAGAATTCCGACGGACAAAGTGCCACGCATGCTCAGATCAAATTAAGAGACCAAAGCTATTGGCTACTAGCCTCTACGTAGTTCCGTCGTACGCAACGAACGTCACCACGTTCAGAATGATCGGATTTTCCGACAACTTCGTCCGACCGTGTGTATGCAACACCAGTGTCGGACTAAATCAGACGGATTTTGTGGTTGGAGTTTCCAACCGTGTGTACGGGGGCTTAGAATCCCTTGTTGGAGGACCGTTCTCCACAGTACATATCAAATTAAATCTCAGCTCCACAAAAACCTAATACATCCCCAGGAAGGTGCTTGTCTGTCCTGGTGCCCTCACCCGTAACTAGGCTTTATATCATCATTAGACATGTGCAATTCGTTTTTTTTTTTTTTTTTTTTTTTCGTTATATTCGTTCATTCGTTATCGTATGAATGAACGAACGATTCTATAAAAAAATTTAACGAATAACGAATCGTTCGAATTGAACGAATACAAAAAACAACGAAAATCCGAAATAACCAAATTAGAAACAACGAAACCACGAAAGAAGAAAATCCGAAAAACGAAAACAGGAACAACGAAAATCAAAATGAACGAAAAAATTCGTACATTCGTAACTTTTTTTTTTTGTTGTTGAATTGGTAATTTTCCGTGTCCCTTACAATGGCGCTGCTTAACGTGCTTCGAATGGATTGAACGAAAAAATTCGTACATTCGTAACTTTTTTTTTTCGATTTGAAATTTTCCGTGTCTCTTACAATGGCGCTGCTTAACGTGCTTTGAATGGATTGAACGAAAAAATTCGTACATTCGTAACTTTTTTTTTCGATTTGAAATTTTCCGTGTCTCTTACAATGGCGCTGCTTAACGTGCTTCGAATGGATTGAACGAAAAAAATCGTACATTCATAACTTTTTTTTTTCTTTCGATTCATAATTTTCCGTGTCTCTTACAATGGCGCTGCTTAACGTGCTTTGAATGGATTGAACGAAAAAATTCGTACATTCGTAACTTTTTTTTCGATTTGAAATTTTCCGTGTCTCTTACAATGGCGCTGCTTAACGTGCTTCGAATGGATTGAATGAAAAAAAATCGTACATTCATCACTTTTTTTTTCGATTCGTAATTTTCCGTGCCTCTTACAATGGCGCTGCTTAACGTGCTTGGAATGGATTGAATGAAAAAATTTGTGCATTCGTAACTTTTTTTTTTTTTTTCGATTCGTAATTTTCCGTGTCTCTTACAATGGCGCTGCTTAACGTGCTTCGAATGGATTGAACGAAAAAATTTGTACATTCGTAACTTTTTTTTTTCAATTCGAAATTTTCCGTGTCTCTTACAATGGCGCTGCTTAACGTGCTTCGAATGGATTGAACGAAAAAATTCGGACATTCGTAACTTTTTTTTTCGATTCGTAATTTTCCGTGTCTCTTACAATGTAATAATAGCATACACATTACATAAAATTATGAATTATGCTCCGATTACGAATCTACGAAAACAATGTTACGAAAGTACGAATAAATCAATTTTACGAAAGTACGAATGTAACTAAATCTACGAAAATACGAATGCGTCCGAATTTCAAATAAACGAAAATTAAACTAGCGGAAAAACGAATCAACGAAAAAATAACTCTTACGAAAATACGAATCGTTCCGAATACGAACACCGACGACTTACGAATTTACGAATCGTTACGAATACGAACACCGACGACTTACGAATTGTTACGAATCAACGGAAACGAAAAAAACGAAACTAAAATAAACAATTTTTTTTGTTGTGCACATGTCTAATCATCATTAGCAAAGTGTTAATTATAAAGAACTGCTGTTAAAAAATGAGATCATACATTCATGGTGGGCAGTTTGATGAAAAAAGTTGAACAATCTGTGTCCTTTTTGGCCAACAGTATGCAAAAGAAAACTTGGGTTGGAGACCCAACTTACCTCTCAATGTTCCTCTCCCTGTACATGGGTAATGCTTAACTGCTGTTGAAGAAGGAGGCCCCGTAGTGATAGCGATGTTATCAGCCGGAGTCGGAGTCTTACTAGTAACATTTTGGACATTCGGGGAGGTGGTATTAGGAACCGTCGTACTCAAAGTCGTTGAAGGAGCTGCCGTAGTGGCGTTTGCCTGAATCTCTGAAATTACACCATAAAGACTGTAAGTTTCACAATTTATTTATTTTAAAAATAATACTATTTAACTGCTTCAGCTCTGGAAGATTTGGTTGCTGGATGACCAGGCCATTTTTTTGCCTTGCAGCACTGAGATTCTTGCTTCAAATCAAAACCAGCTCCAAACGTTTGGGGAAAAAGAATGTGCATGTTCAACCTAGGATGGCTCTTTTAAACAGTCGAAAAAAACTCACTAGATGGTAAAGCAGAACTACTTTCCGGAAATGTGATTGAAGAATTTTGCAGAATTAATTTCGAATTAAATAAAAAAAATAAAACATAATAATCAAATCTAACATTACTCCCTCCTTTAACCACTTCAGCCTTCTTGAGGAGGGAGACATGCCGTGTTTGGAGGAGGAAAAATGCTGACAATGACCATAAGAACACAATCCCTACAGTCACACACGGAGGTGGAAACATGATGCTTTGGGGCTGTTTCTCTGCTAAAGGTACAGGCCGACTTTGTTGCATTGAGGGGCCAATGGATGGGGCCATATATTGTAAAATCTTGGATGGTAACCTTCTGCCCTCAGCCAGAACACTGAAGATGGGTCTTCCAGCATGACAATGACCCAAAGCATACCACCAAAGCAACAAAGGAGCGGCTCAAGAAGAAGCACATTAATTTCATGAAGTGACCTAGCCAGTCTCCAGATCTTAACCCTATAGAAAATTTATGGAGGAGCTGAAACTTTGAGTTGCCAAGTGACAGCCAAGAAACCTTAAGGATTTAGAGAAGATCTGTAAAGAAGAGTGGACCAAAATCCCTCCTGAGATGTGTGCAAACCTGGTCACCAACTACAAGAAACGTCTGACCTCTGTGCATGCCAACAAGAGTTTCTTCACCAACTACTAAGTCATGTTATGATTGGGGATTAAATATTTATTTTACTCACTGAACTACAACTGCATATGTATCATGTATTTTTTGGGGGGATTTTTTTTTTAAATATTATGTCTCTATCATTTAAGATACACCTATGAAAAAAATTATAGACCCTTCAAGTGGGCAAACTTCTGCAGGGGATCAAAAAATTTCCCCACTGTATCTATAGCATTTATGTATGTATTTTTTATGTATTATTTTTAAATGTCTGTAATAAATAATATAAATAGATAGCCAAATATTTAAAAATAAAATACATTTGTAAGTCACCTTTGTTATTAAGAGTTAATAAAAAGCCATGAGAGGTGAAGGCTAATGTAATTTGATAACAACCTCATAAATAAAACCAAATGAAAAAAAAAACAATAATATATATATATATATATATATATATATATATATATATATATATATATATATATATATTATAATTTGTAATTGTAGATTTCCTTAATTCGGTAAGCCAGTGAAAATCCAAAGCAAATCAATGGTATTGACACGTACATTTTACATTTGTTATCAGGCCCTGTAGTGGTGATAGTGGTCTTTTCCTTCAGTCGGTTCGATACGGGAGGTCAATGTCTCAGGTATAAATGGAACAGGCAATATGTCCTTGCAGCATCTCACTTTGTATAAAAGCATTCGGCTTCTCCCTGAGATCTCCATCCATATCCCTCCTGTGTCTCATTATGCTGCCGAGATCTTCAGCCTCGGGAGAAATGCCAGAGGACTATTGAAAAATATATTTCTATTATTAATATGCAGCACATCATTTAAGGGAAAAAAATTATTCCCTTGCTTGTAATTATCATTTTGCATTTTTATCATTCATTGTTTTATGTTAAAGTCCCAGCAAGTGAGTACAGTTGCTTCACAACATTACATTGATGTTATATGGGCTTTAGAAGAGTGATTGCTTTTATTATGAGAGTTTATTACTAATTTACCAGCAAAAATAAAGTTTTGGTGCCAGTATAAGCAAATATGTGTATCCTAGGTCAATACATAGAGAAATGAACCTCCCTAAACACGAAAGGGCTCAATATCCCTGAGAAACACAGCCAAGTTCTCTCTCAGATGCACAAACTATAAGAAACGCATTGATTGCACAGACAAGACCCCTAAACTCACAAACCATTTATTCCCCACTTCCCATCATTCAAGTAAACCGCTTGCAAAAACTGAAGGATTTTCAATTCTAATCTCTAAAAACCTTAACTGGCATCTCACGGACTCGCTCATAGACAAGGAAGACAGATACATCCTTTTAAAAGGTAGGATTCAGGGCCGACCTGTAACTTTGGCCAATATTTACAGCCCTAAGTCCGCACAAGTCAGCTTTTTTAGCTTGATTTCCCAACTCCTGGCAGGTTTTTCCGCAAGATTAACCATATTTGGAGGGGATTTTAATGTCGCCCTTTACCCACAATTGGACACCTTGTCACCTTGTCAGGGTGCCTTGTAGGACCCTACGCCAAAACAAATTACAATTTTAATAGCTGCTCCTACATGACACATGGTGGACTCCCCATCCCAATGAAAAAGATTGCACGTTCTTGGGGGGCATGGCTACCGCACTACGGAATGGATGGCTGATTTGAGAGCTCCGCTCCAGTGACAGGAATCCGATCGTTCCGAGGCTCCTATAATCTACCCCACTGACACCAGCACATAGCTATTGTGCCACACAGCAGCCAGAGACAACCCGTAAATGGACAAACACCTCACAACTGAAAAAAACAACGGGACTTCTTTCCCCCTAAAGGCCGCAACACACAAGATGGCGCCGACGGCTGTTCTCTGCCCTACACAGGCGGGTCCCTCTCTGCCACGCCGAGCCCGAGATCAGGATAAAGCTTGCATCAACATTCTCCTGCCACCTCTACTCCTCTCTCATGCAGCCCAGTGAAATCAATGGATGGCATGAGGGAGCTAGCAGACACCATTAACGTTTTCCCTACTGCAAATCAGCCCATTTCTGACACTACCCTGAAAGATATGCTGGTTTCTCTGCGTAGCTCCCTCCATGCAGATATGATGGAATGCATGAGAAATTTTAAATCTCAAGTGGGAGAATTAGGAGGCAGAATTGATCACGTAGAAAGAAAGATGGGGGAATACGCATCCTCCTATAACACCCTAGTGGATTCACAAAATGATCAGTCAGATGAAATGGCCTGGCTTAAAGCTAAAGTTGCTGACCTTGAAGACAGGTCACGTAGGAATAATGTGAAGTTACGTGGCATACCTGAAGCTATCTTACTGGCCCAACTCCACCAATACGCCAAAGACATCATGGAAGATTTCCTACCCACAGTTCTGGCCTCTGAACTAGTTATCGACATAATTCACCGTTTACTCAAGCCGCCTCACCTCCCAGACAACATTCCTAGAGACGTGCTGATACTAGTGCACATACCTTGCCTTCCTTGTCCAGAAATGTATACCTGATTCTAAACTGTCCCAGTCTATTAAAATAAATTCCCTTCATTTCGTGCACTGGTGACCCCCATTTTCAGGCATAAAAAAAAAGATAGACCAGAAAAGGATGATTTATTAAATGAGTTTTAGAGTTAGAATCATTAAAACAATAAATTGTGTGGATATTCACTTCATTTATCTCATCAAGTGTAGATAAAATGAGTAAACAGGAATTTATTTTGTACATGATTAAATGACTGAAGTAAATACAATGTCGTGTGTGAAGATTCTTAGCACTTTTAATAAACCAGCCTCAAATAGTAATGGCAATCTGATTTTTTTTTTCTTTTGGCAATCTATCTGATGGTAAAGAAAATAGTTTGGCAGTAATTCCTCTTGAAATTAATTAGAAAACTAAACCAGCATTACATTAAATGTTATTGAAATGTTGTTATTCAATTAAAAATCCCTGAGTGCATATTGTATAACATTTTTGGTTTAAAATTCTAGAAAAAAAAATTACAATATTATAGAAATGCTGTTATTCAATTACAAATCCCTGAGTGCCTATTTTATTGAATTTTGGGACTAACTTGCTGGGAAATGGGACTATCAGCCCAAGGAATAGATTCTGTCACATCACAATTCAATATAAAGAAACTATAAAACTATAAACTATAAGAAACAATAAAATAATTATATTGGAATCAAATCATATGATAAAATCAGAAGTTTCACTTTAATTATCAATTTATGTGAAAAGAAAATTAATTATTACTTATTTCATTTTACATCTGTACATGATTGGATAAAGTGAACATTTACACAATCTACGGTGCTAAGATTCTCAACTCCTTTAGTAAGTCAGCCTACATGTCATTCTTCTAGATTTTGATATTCTACAATATATAATTGTAGTCTAATTTATATTCTTATGATGTAGACTAAATAATTGTAACATCTGATATTTTATTTTTCTTGTTCAAATGGTTTATTGGCAATCAACAAGGAAAAAAAACATGTACTTATCACAAAAAAGACATTGCATAGTATACAAGAAGAGTCTCTGTGAGAGTCTGACAGTGGCTGTAGTTGGAAGGGGCTGGGTGGGGCACCTAGCGTATATTTAGGGCCGTATGCACCCAGGGACTGGAATGCAAGCAGTCTGCATTCTAGGCATTCATCCCTGTTCACATACTTTTCTAAACTAAAGTACCACCAAGTGCACCACCAAGCCCTGTGGTGTTGGAGGATGCCCAGTATAAAGGAAGCATTTGACTTCTCACTGTGTAGTAAAGTTCTACAGCCAGGAATTGCCTACTCATCAAACACCCACCCAATACCTTTGTATGAAAGGTTCACCAATGTGACTGCATCTGCTGGGACAGAATTTGCTATATCTTTTTTATTAGAGCAGACATGTGGCTTGGGAGAACTCACCACTTCACTCTAACATGTTATGCCGCGTACACACGGTCGGAATTCTCGTCGGAAAAAGCTCTGATGGTTTTCCCGTCGGAATTCCGACGGAATTTCGCTCAAACTGTCTTGCCTACACACGGTCACACCAAATTCCGATGGTCAGTAACACAGCAGCATAAAATACATTCGACAGCACTATAAAAGGGAAGTTTAATGCTTCCGAGCATGCGTCGAATTGTTTCCGAGCATGCGTCGTAATTTTGTGTGTCGAAATTGCATACACGCGATAGGAAAATCCGATAGAAAGGTTTTCCGTCGGAAAAATTGAGAACAGGTTCTCAATCCAAAGTCCGTCAGAAATTCCGACATAAAAAGACCGATGGGCATACACATGGTCGGAAAATCCTTTGAAAAGCTCCCATCGGACTGTTTCCATCGGAAATTCCAACCGTGTGTACGCAGCATTAGACATTATCTATCCTATTCAGACTTTATTTTAACAACCAGAATGATAAAATATGCTTGAAATGCAATTCAATAAAAAAATGACCTGTTTCGACCTTACACTTTTGGTCATTGGGAATAATTACCCCCTTATAAATAGCAAAAAAGATCAATGGTTTCAATGGGAAATTATCTGAGAGGCAGAAATTGCTCATTGCCCAAGGAAACTCTAGCAACCTCTGGGGGAACCCTAGTGGAGAATCCCTGAACTAGACAATAGAGAGCTTGGGTTCAGATCAATTTCATTGAGTTAATATGGCCATGTGGCCGATTAGTGTAGTGCTGGCATTTTTGCCTACTAATACAATGTTAATGTCAATGCAATGTAAGCCTATGGACAGTGTTATTCTTTAGTATTTGATGCCATCTAGCGGCCAATAACAGGAAATGGACTTGAATGATTTTCTTTTTCTTTAGCACTAGAAAGATAACAGGAAGTGACTGTTCTGTTTACATTCTGCTATGACCTACCTACCCAGAATGCCAAGTGACCTACCCATGATCACTCAGCACTGAACTGCATGCTGGATAGGCTATAAAAGTGCCCACGTGACCATTTTCTCTCTCTCCTGGACACATGGCCTGCCTGTAAGGACCTGTGAGGAGGTCTCCAGATAGCACAGCCTACAGCCACTGCGGAGCGGAACAATTGCAGACTCTGCCATTCACCGGATCACTGGAGAGACTGAGTGACCGGATCGGGAAGGATCCAGAGACACCTGTCAGAGCATCAGAGGGTCCCGGTTAGGGTTGCCACCTGTCCAGGATTCACCCGGACAGTTCGGGTTTGGAATCTTGTGTCCGGGTTTCAGTCTGCCTGAAACCCGGACACATTATTTAGACTGGGCTGTGGCTCCCCAAGTAAATGAGATACAGTGGAACCTTGGATTACGAGCATAATCCATTCCAGGAGAATGCTTGTATTTCAAAGCACTTGCATATCAAAGCGAGTTTCCCCATAGAAGTCAATGGAAACGAAGATAATTCATTCCGCATTGACTGCTATTGCATGCAATGCCACATGTGGCCAGAGGTGGGGGGGGGGTGCCGTAAATACTCGGGGATAACTCGGCAGAACTCGGAAAGCCTCGGAAACAGAGTATTTCCGAGTGATTCCGAATGGTTTCGAACCATTCCGAGTGTCGCCGGCGCCCCCGCGCCTCTGACCAAATGCGGTACTGCACACCCCATTAGCATTAATTCTGCTCGTTTTGCGAGACAACACTCGCAAACCGAGTCAGAATTTTAAAAAAAATTGCTCGTCTTTCAAAACGCTCGTTAACCAAGGTTCCACTGTAGTCACACAAAAATCTGTTGCTATTCAGGAGCTGCGGGTCGCTGTCTGGGAGGCAGGTTTGGCATCACTGGGGGGGCCATGATGTCAGAAAGAGCAGTTTGGCCACACCCACTGTTTGCGTACTGCATTACCACCACTCTCCTTGGGGCACCCAAAGGTGTCCCAGGTCTTTTATAATCCTATGGTGTATACTATGAAAACAAATGTGCCCTATTCCGCTAAAAGTGTTCGAGTTTGGCTTGAAGAAAAGGTGGCAACCCTAGTCCCGGTTCATCTTGCAGAGAGGAGCGGTGTGATGGAGCCGGCCAGCTAGAAGCAAGACAGAGTGCACGGGAGCAGAGCTGTTACATTATTCAGATCCAGTTTGGTAAGAGGGCTGTTGCCCACAGTTTATTACGCACTTACATACACTTAGACTTCAACACAGTGTTGCTGGAACCTCTAGTCCCACGGAGGAGAATCTAATAAAGACTGAGTTTAAGCAGGCCTCAAGCCTGTCCTTCACTACACTTTACCACTGTGTTATACCAGAGGCAATTACAAGTGGATTACACCACAGGAACAGTTCCAGTAATCATTTCAAGTTAACCCTTGTTATTCCACTGTTGGATTAAAAATTGTTACAAACACTGATGGCTAGCAGAAGAAAGACGATCAAAGACCGCATCTTGTATTGCAAGGCCTTGCAACTTTATTAAAGTAGGGGGAGCTCCCTTGTAGTTGTGTTGTGCCATATTTATCATTCGAATTCCTGTATACAGAGTGTGCTGGAAGTGGGAAGGTGCCCAGGGTAAGGCATAGCCACTCTGAGCACTAGTCCCAATTGGCGTCACATTCTCAGAGGTCACCTAAGACAACTGTGCAGATACAATCTATTGTGTATACCTATGTGCTGTTACACTATGTTGGTGTGACAGTACAAAAGCTGTAGTTACTATTTTACACTAACCTCAGTAAAAATATGTTTTTTGGTTAAGTACTTTGGTGTGGAGTGTTGTTCTATTTCCTGCAGGTGGAGAACCGGATACCCAGGTAATAACAAAGGTATACTGTTATTATATTGTATATTGTGGGGTTATCCTTCACCATTAGCTTCACACCAACATTGCACCACAGCTGTGTCAAGGGGACAGAGCCAAGTCAGTGGGGGTTTAAAGCAGAGTACAGGCCCAAACAAATTCAGCAGCTCCTTCAGGGGTCAGTGCTACATTGTTTTTTATTATTATTAATATTATACAGGATTTATATAGCGCCAAAAGTTTGCACAACACTTAACAACATGAAGGCAGACAGTACAGTTACATTACAATTTGGTACAAGAGGAATCAGAGGACCCTGCTCATTAGAGCTTACAATCTAAGAGGGAGGGTCAATTGATACAAAAGGTAATAGCTGTGCGGGATGAGCTGATAGAGAAAATAAAACAGTGTAATAGTTAGAAGCAGGATAGGCTTATTTAACCAGTTGCCGATCACCCACCACCGTTTGATGGCGGCAGTATGGGTCCCCTGCGTGAATCACCGTAGCTGTACAGCGGCCATTTTAAGGGGTATAAGAGGAGTGCCCGCCATGTCACAGAGGAGCCAAGGTGTGTGTCCGGCGGCTTCAATGTCCGTTGGGCACACTTGATCGCTCCTGACAGAGCCAGAACGGGAATCTGTGTGTGTAAACACACAAATCCACGTTCTGTCAGGGGTGAGGATCCCCATCCCTTCCCCATTTCTGCTGGGCCATCTCAAGTGGCCTATCTGCATGGTGTTACATTTCTACCCAGGGGACTGTTTTGTTGTACTGTGTCTTGCTACCCTGCTGTGCCAGCCCTGCTCTGCCCATGTGCCAAGGACTTTAACTCCTGCTGTGCCAACCCTGCTCTGCCCATGTGCTAAGGACTTTAACCCCTGTTGTGCCAAACACTGCTCTGCCAATGTCCCAAGGATTTTAACCCTTGCTGTGCCAAACACTGCTCTGCCCATGTGCTAAGGACTTTAACCCCTGCTGTGCCAAACATTGCTCTGCCAATGTGCCAAGGACTTTGGAAAGAAACATTCTCTGAATTAGGATAAAAAGCCTTCTGTGTGTAGAAGCCCCCCCTCAGTCCCCCTAATGCGGCGTACACACGTGCGGGACTTTTCCCGGCGGACCTAGTCCAGCGGACAATCCGCTGGACTTTCCAGCTGGCTTCGCCGGACTTTCCGAGCGTGTGGACTTGCCCACACACGCCCGGACTTCTCCGGCGGACAGTCCGCTGAACAAAGTCCGCGGGACTTTTGAAAATGAACGGACTTGCCCACACACGGAGCAGTCCGTTCATTTCGAACGTAACTTCAGGTATGTAGCTAGCGTAGGCAGTAAATGCCGGCGCGCTAGCTCCGTCACCTGGCATGGATTTAAAGGGAATCCCCACGTCGAAAAACGGCGTGGGGGTCCCCCCAAATCCATGTCAGACCCTTATCCGAGCACGCAGCCCGGCAGGCCAGGAAAGGGGTGGGGACGAGCGAGTGCCCCCCCTCCTGAGCCGTACCAGGCCGCGTGCCCTCAACATGGGGGGTGCCCTGGGGAAAGGGGGGCCGTGCGGTCCCCCCACCCCAAAGCACCTTGTCCCCATGTTGATGAGGACAAGGGCCTCTTCCCGACAACCCTGGCCGTTGGTTGTCGGGGTCTGCGGGCGGGGGCTTATCGGAATCTGGGAGCCCCCTTTAATAAGGGGGCCCCCAGATCCCGGCCCCCCACCCTATGTGAATGAGTATGGGGTACGATGTACCCCTACCCATTCACCTAAGGTGTAAAATGTAAAGTACAAAAACACACACACTTTTGAAAAAATATTTTATTGCACTGCTCCGGGGGTCTTCTTCCGTCTTGGGGGTCTTCTCGCCGGACTCCTCCGCCATTTACCTAGCTCTTTTACCGAGCGGGGAAGTCCGGCTACCTTCTTCGTCGTCGCTGCCGTCGTCTGGGGGTCTCGATCCACCTTCGGGGGTCTTCCGGGGTCTTCCGGGGGTCTCTTCTGTTCTTGCGGCGGTCGTCATCTTCTGTGCCGCCGGCGCCTTCTTCTTTTTGTTCTTCTTCTTGTTCTTCTTCTTCTTCTTCCGATGTTGACTCGTCGCTCCCTCTGGCCGGAATGCCAGAGCCGCGCTGCGCTGGGACTTATATAGGGACATGGGGACAGGGTCACATGCTCATGTCACATGGTGACCCCGCCCCCTTGTGATGTCACAGTCCCAGCATCCTCCGGGACTGTGACATCACAAGGGGGCGGGGTCACCATGTGACATGAGCATGTGACCCTGTCCCCATGTCCCTATATAAGTCCCTAGAGTCCACCGGACAATCCGCCCATCTGTGGGCGGCAGTGGACTTTTTCCTTCCAAAAGTCCAGCGGACTAAGTTTTAAGTTCAGACTTAAAATTGTCCGCTGGACTCGGCAGTCCGGCGGACAATCCCGCCGTCTGTGTGCTAGTCCGCGGGACTTTTGAAATGAACGGACTTGCCTCACACACAGAGGAAAGTTTGTTCATTTAGAACGTGACTGCAGGTAGACGGGGCTAGCGAAGGCAGTAAATGCCGCCACCTGCCATGGATTTAAAGGGGAATCCCTACGCCGAAAAAAAACCCCAAATCCATCTCAGACCCTTATCCGAGCACGCAGCCCGGCCGGTCAGGAAAGAGGTGGGGACGATCGAGCGCCCCCCCTCCTGAGCCGTACCAGGCCATGTGCCCTCAACATGGGGGGTGCCCTGGGAAAAGGGGGCCCTGCGGCCCCCCACCCCCAAGCACCTTGTCCCCATGTTGATGAGGACAAGGGCCTCTTCCCGACAACCCTGGCCGTTGGTTGTTGGGGTCAGCGGGCGGGGGGCTTATCGGAATCCAGGAGCCCCCTTTAATAATGGGACCCCCAGATACCGGCCCCCCACCCTATGTGAATGAGTATGGGGTACGATGTACCCCTACCCATTCACCTAAAGAAAAAAGTGTAAAAAAAAAAAAACACACAATTTTTTTAAATATTTTATTGCACAGGTCCGGGGGTCTTCTTCCGTCTTGGGGGTCTTCTCGCCGGACTCCTCCGCTATCTTCTGTTATTTTACCTAGCTCTTTCACGAGCGGAGGAGCCTGGCTTTCTTCTTCGTCGCCGCCGTCGTCGTCGGTCTCGTTCCGCCTTCGGGGGTCCCGCTCTTCTGTTCTTCTTGCCGCTGTCGCCGCCACCTTCTGTGCCTTCTGCATCGACGTCTTCTTCTTCTTCTTTTTCCGATGTTGACTCGTCGATGCAGAAGGCGCAGAAGGTGGCGGCGACAGCGGCAAGAAGAACAGAAGAGAGGGACAAGACCCCCGAAGGCGGAACGAGACCCCCAGATGACGACGATGGCGGCGACGAAGAAGAAAGCCGGGCTCCTCTGCTCGTGAAAGAGCTAGGTAAAAGAGCAGAAGCTAGCGGAGGAGTCCAGCGAGAAGACCCCCCCAAGACGGAAGAAGACCCCCGGAGCTGTGCAATAAAATATTATAAAAAATTGTGTGTATCTTTTTATTTACACTTTTTTCCTAAGGTGAATGGGTAGGGGTATATCTGGGGGCCCCCTTATTAAAGGGGGCTCCCGGATTCCAATAAGCCCCCCGCCTGCAGACCCCGAAACCAACGACCAGGGTTGTCGGAAAGAGGCCCTTGTCCTCGTCAACATGGGGACAAGGTGCTTTGGGGTGGGGGGGCCGCAGGGCCCCCTTTCCCCAGGGCACACCCCATGTTGAGGGCACACAGCCTGGTATGCCTCAGGAGGGAGGGGGGTGCTCGCTCGTCTCGTGCCCCCCCCCATAGCAAGCTGCAGCAGGGAGGGGCCAGGAGAGAAGAAGAGGGACCCGAGAAGAGGAGGATCCGGGCTGCTCTGTGCAAAACCAACTGCAAAGAGCAGGTAAGTATAACATGTTTGTTATTTTTTTATTAAAAAAAAACAAGAATTAACAATCACTTCAACCACTTGACCCCCAGGCACTTAAACCCCTTTCCGTACCAGAGCAATTTTCAGCTTTCAGTGCTCAACACTGTACCCATATGAAATTGTTGTACTTTTTCTATTTCACACAAATAGAGCTTTCTTTTGGTGGTATTTAATCACCGCTGGGTTTTTAATTTTTTGCGCTATAAATAAAAATAGACTGAAAATTTGGTAAAAAGAAAATTCTTTGTTTCTGTTAAAATTTATTGCAGAGTATTGGCAAGTATTAGCAGAGTATTGGCGAGTATTGGCGAGTATTGGCAGAGTATTGCAGAATATTGCAGTGTTGCAGAGTATTGGCAGAGTATTGCCGAGTATTGGCAGAGTATTGCAGAGTATTTGCAGAGTATTGCACAGTGTTGCAGAGTATTGTCAGAGTATTGCACAGTGTTGCAGAGTATTGGCAAAGTATTGCACTGTGTTGAAGAGTATTGGCAGAGTATTGCACAGTAGGGGCAGAGTACTGCAGAGTATTGTCACAGAGCAGCGCTGTGAGCACTACACATCCAGCCCACAGCGCTGCTGTCATCTCTCCCACTCTCCCCTCGCACTGTACTGATCGGTACCAAGAGAGGAGGGAGGAACCGGCATCATTACATGGCTGGTTTGTTTACAAGTGATCGCTCCATCATTTTGACGTAGCAATCACATGGTAAACGGCCGCTATCAGTGGACGTTTTCTGTGATCCATAATGTGCCAGGTCTCCCGGACCCGGCGGACGTGGATGTTTGTGGGAGTGTGCCCCAGGGGGCGCGGGAGAGAAAAACACGACCATGCTGTAGCCGTCTTTCGGCTATGGCCTGGTCGGCAAGTGGTTAAAGAGTAGAAAAAAAAGAACGGATAAATTAACTTGAACACAATAGTTTAACACACACAAGGGGTCATTTACTCTAGATCTAGATCTGAGTGGAACATGCAAGGAAAATTCACATGCTCCACTTACACTATTCATGGAGGTTGATGGTGGGACAGCTGTGGTAGCCATTATGAAGATTCTGCAATTAATAAATCAGTGCATAATATTAATAAGTTATTTTTCCTGATTGGTCAGCCGCCCGCTCACCCACCGAGCTGCCCACCTGCCTGCTTACCCACCGGGCCACTCGCACACTCACCCGCCCGCTGAGCCACCCGCACACTCACACGCCTGCTGAGCTGCCCGCACACTCACCCGCAACTAATCTCTCGGGGGGAGGGGGGCACAATTGCCCCATTGCCCCCTGGATCCGCCCCTGCTATGGGGACAGTCTATGGCCTAAAGCCCACTCTGGCCAGAGCTCTGCAGAAAGCCCCTTTAATTTCATTATTTCTCAGACTGTATATAGCAGGATTCAGAAAAGGAGTAAGAATTGCATAAACTGCAGACACCATTCTGACTTCCAGAAAACCTTTCTTTGTGGGCAAGACATAGTTGAAGATGACTGTCCCATAAAAGATGAAGACCACTGTGAGGTGGGAACTACAGGTGGAGAAAGCCTTTAACTTTCCATCCTTCACCTTTATCCTAAGGATGGTTTTGAAAACATACACATATGAAAGGAAAGTGATTAAAAGGGCAGCAACTCCGAAACATACCACTTGGAGATACATCAGTAAGTAATTGAGGGATGTGTCAGAACATGACACTTGTATCAGCTGATAGAGTTCACAGAACAAGCCTGGGATGGTGGTGGAACCACAGAAGGCCAATCTTAGTGTACAGATTGTGTGTACTGAGGAGCAGATGGATCCAATGACCCAGACACCGGATGCCAATCGAATGCACAAGTGAACATTTATCATTGTTGTGTAATGGAGAGGATGACAGATGGCAACATATCGATCGTAGGACATAACAGCTAGCAGGAAAGCCTCTGTGACAACAAAGCAGAAAAAGAAGAAGGCCTGGGCTATACAAGAGGAGTATAAAATCAGCCAGCTCCTCCTAAAGATGTCAAAGAGCAAATGAAAAGAAGACACAGATGAGGTGAAGATGTCCAAAGCAGAGAGGTTTCCAAGGAAAAAGTACATGGGGGTCTGAAGGTGAGAGTCTGAGACCATCAGGAAAATTATGAGAAGGTTACCGGCCAGTGTGGAAATATAGACAAAGAGGATCAGAAGAGACAGCGGGATCTGGGAATACTTGAGGTCCGACAGGCCAAGCAAAACAAATTCAGAAGTTTGATTTGTCATCATAACCAAAATATTTCCACAACTATGGGATACAGTAACAAATTGCAACAGCTGACTGATACAATATCAAATTCAATATATTACAACATAGACACAGTATTGTAAAAAAAATAATAATAATATCTATCTACTGAATATATTAATATGTCACAATATATTTTGTATATATAGTATACAGTACTGTAAAAAAGTATTTGCTCTCTTCCTTATTTTATATATTTTTGGATATTTATCACACCTAAATGATTCAGATCATCAAACAAATTGTAATATTAATACTAAAAATGCAAGTGGGTATCCACGCCACTGAACAATAATACTAATCCTGATAAAAGCAGCCAGCACAATTTGTTAATTAGCAAATAAAAATAAATAAAAGTCCACATGTGGTGCTAATAAGAAACAAACAGTCTTTAACTGCTTGCTGCCCGCCCACTGTCAAATGATGGCGGGGCGGTGCAGTTCTTGTTCTGGGCCGCCGTAATATGATGGCGGCACGGAGCGGCGCATGTTGCTAGGACACGGTGCGGCCCTGATCTGTGTAAAGAGCCCGTCAGTGGCTCTTTAACCATGTGATCGGCTGTGTCCAATCACAGCCGGTCACATGTAAACACGGAGATGCCGGTAATTGGCGCTCCTCGTCTCACACTGACAGAGGGGTCAGCTAGGGAAGTAATCAGGGCACTGATGATCAATTACAATATATAAATAAAGTGAAAAAATTGCCCACCAATGCCAGCATACAGTGTCCACCAATGCCAGTGATCAGAGCCCACACTGCCCACGAGTGCCACAAATCAGTGCCCATTAGCCATCACAGTCAGTGCTGGCAATTAGTGTCACCTTTCAGTGCTGAACATCAATGCCCATCACTGCTGTCCACCAATGCCCATCAGTGTCGCCCATCAGTACCACCCATCAATTCCCATCAGTGCCCATCTGTACCACCTATCCATGCCGCCTATCTGTGCCCACCAGTGCAGCCTATCAATGCCCGCCACTACCGCCTATCAGTGCCCATCAGTGCCACCTAACAATGCCCATCAGTGCCACCTAACAGTGCCCATCAGTGCCGCCTATCAGTGCTCATCAGTGCCACATATCATTGCCACCTATTAGTGCCCATAAGTGCGGCATATTAGTGCCTCCTCATTAGTGCCACCTCATCAGTGCCCATAAGTGCCACCTCCTCAATGCCCACCAATTCAGCCTATCAGTGCCCACCGTGCCGCCTTATTAGCGCACATCAGGGAAGGTGAAAAATTACTTAGTTTACTGACAGAAAAAGGTAAAAAAAAGTTTTTTTCACAAATATTTGGTCTTTTTTTTGGTAAAAAATAAAAAAACCCAGCAGTGATTAAATACCACCAAAAAAAAGCTCTATTTGTGTGAAGAAAATTATAACAAATTTGTTTGGGTACAGTGTAGCATGACTGCGCAATTGTCATTGAAAATGCGACAGCGATGAAAGCTGAAAAATGGCCTGGGCAGGATGGGGGTGTTCGTGCCTGGTAGGCAAGAGAGATAAAATCCCGTCAGTGTGTAGAGAAGGACACACCACACCACGTGTGAATCCAATCTTCTTACCGGAAATCAATATGAAGTAGGCACTTCACAAGGATCCCAGCTCCGCTCTCCGATCACTGATGTTGAATTCCAATCACATAACAAAGCTTGGATCTGACACTGCTCCCATTAAACCAAATGGCCACAAACTCCAATAATCAATGGACGTCTCACACAATCAAGGGGGTAACGTCACCAAGTGAAAAAATGAACTATACTATACCATATGAACCAATGCAGGCTTCACTATATGCTGCTTCATTTTTTCACTTGGTTGACATTATGCCTTTGATTGTGTGAGACGTCCACACAATAAAAAAAAAATACTGACCCTGACCTTTAACCCCGACTTTTGATCTTGACCTTTAACCCTGACCCAAACACTAACCGTAGCATTGGCCTAGATCAATCCTTGGAGGGCAGGAGGGGGTGTCAACCTGACGGATTATCTCGGTACCTGAACACAATGTGACCTAAATACTCATAATAGTTTCTAAATATCTTTTGTTATCACAAAATATATAATACATATAACATTATAAAAGAAATAGATGAAGATTTAACATCAACTGCCAAATATGCATCTACATACAATGGATCAAACTATTGAGTCAGAAGTGCTGATCGATACTGGTTGGCGCGTTTCGCTTGTGGCTTCTTCAGAACCAGACAACAGCGGTCATGACATCTAGAGTATATCATGTAAAACATAGGAGATATGTGTAAGTAAGTCATCAAAAATATTGATTTCATAGATATGACCATTTAGAGAATTTATATAACAAAATTATTTTAGATTGTGATTTAGTACTATTTTCGTACCTCCAAATCTTCATATCTTTAAAAAAACACCTGATATACTAGCTGATTATATTATAAGCAATATGTTGTCCCCTCAATAGAACAGGATCATCAGAAGTCAACAGCCAGAGTCTGCTTATGGGAAACTTGAATCCGACAAAAGTGCAAATGCTAAAAGAGAGAAAAAAAATAAAAATCTAGGTATTTTTTATAATTTTTTTTCAATTATTGTTACTTTCTATCTCTGCAAGGACAGAGAGTGATACAATGTATCTCTCTCATCCATTCACAGAGACAGAAAACACAGGGGGTGGGCTTCACAGTGGCTGATCACTGCGAAAGCCAATCAGAGGCTATAATACTGATCAGGTGACCTGGAAACCAGATGTTCCAGGTCCCGATCATTAGAACGGGGCCCGGGGGTCTCGGTGAAACCTTGGACTCTGTGCTGCAAGTGTGCCATGTAGGATATATGCAAAAATGCCGCCCCACAGAAGAAATTTTTATAGAAATACAGAAAAAGAGAAAAGAAAAATTAAAATACCGTAAGTTGCCTGCACATACAGTACACTTTATTTTTTTTTATATAGCATGTCGTACAGTTCATATGTACTTTCCTTATCGGTGTAATTCCCAGCAGCACCATGATAAAGAATTGTTTGTAAAGATGGATTTACCACCGTGTAGACAATTGGTATTTAAAACACTATAACGATATGTGTGTTTGTTTAAAATATATAACATAAATTAATCAGCACAGTCAACCAATAAGTGAATAAACATAAAACCAGTTCCAGCTATAAGGCCCCATGCACGCTGTTAAACGCGTGTTCAGAGGCAGTTGGACACTTTTTTGAACGCATGCAATGTTATCCTATGTAACCATGTACACAGTCTAATTTTTTTCAGTTTTTATTCAGTTGCGTTTAACCTTGTTTTTTCCAGAAGCAAAAAAATGGGTTCAGACACTTTGCTATTCCACGTTTCAGATGCAAAACGCGGCTAAATGGGGCTAAACCCTCGTTTGCGTTTATAAGTGTTTTTAAATGAACCCAATTTTTTGCACCAGAAAACTCAGAAATATGATGGTAAACCATAAAAAATACAAAAAAAAATGGTTTAAAATGTGGTAATTACTTTAGATAGTTCATAGAGCATATATACTCACTGATGCAATGCCATAAAAAACTCTATATTTTTAGGTAGTTTAGACAATGAGGAATGCCTCCACTTCTCTGCCCCAACCCTTCATCCAATTTCTAATCTAATCAGTGACTCCACCTAGTCTGACCAAAGCATAGCAATGTCTTTTTTTTCACAAAGAAAAACCTGCAAACCAATGTCTAGTCAGCCCCAACCCCCCACCATGTTTGTAAAATATCCAACGGACATTCGCTGTGCCATCAACGGATGGGTCCAATATCGACGAGCTCCGACTCTGGACCTCTCACGCAATTTGCGACGACGTTGCTGCCTCATCAAGAGCAACATCAGGAGCATTTCCTGACATATATTCAATATGGGATCCATTTCCAAAAAAAAAAAAACACAGAAAGAGGGGAAAATGCAAGTGTACAATGGCTCTCTCTGCTGCTGCTCACTCTGATCAAAATGGCAGACATAGTTAATAATACATGCTTTCTGAGCTTTTCTGAGCTTGGGGAGGGTCTATATGATGTTATCTTTACAAACGCTTATAGACGCAAACGCAGTAAAACACGGCTAAACGCGGCATTAAAACAACGGCAAAATGTGCGTTTTTAAATGCAGGTTTCTGCTTTTTAAAACATGCGTTCAGCAGAGTTTGCATCTGCGTCTCGTGTGCATGGGGCCTAACACTGTACACATGATCGCACATTCCGACAACAAAATCCATGGATTTATTCTGACGGATGTTGGCTCAAACTTGTCTTGCATACACACGGTCACACAAATCTTGTTGGAAATTCCAAACGTCCAGAATGCAGCGACGTACAACACGTACGATGAGCCGAGAAAAATGAAGTTTAATAGCCAGTGTGGCTCTTCTGCTCTATTCCGAGCATGCGTGGAATTTTAAGCGTCGGAATTGTGTACACACAATTGGAATTACCGACACAGATTTTGTTGTCGAAAAATTTGAGATCCAGATCTCAAATTTTGTGTGACGGAATTTCCAATGGAAAATGTCCGATGGAGCCTACACACGGTCGGAATTTCCGCCAACAAGCTCCCATCAAACATTTTCTGTAGGAAAATCAGACCGTGTGTACGGGGCATAAGAGTGGACTCTTCACACTCCACGCGCTGCCCTGTTACTACAGTGGTGTGAAAAAGTGTTTGCCCCCTTCCTCATTTCCTGTTCCTTTGCATGTTTGTCACACTTAAGTGTTTCGGAACATCAAACCAATTTAAACAATAGTCAAGGACAACACAAGTAAACACAAAATGCAATTTGTAAATAAAGGTGTTTATTATTAAAGGTGAAAAAAAATCCAAACCATCATGGCCCTGTGTGAAAAAGTGATTGCCCCCCTTGTTAAAACATACTATAACTGTGGTTGTCCACACCTGAGTTCAATTTCTCTAGCCACACCCAGGCCTGATTATTGCCACACCTGTTCACAATCAAGGCATCACTTAAATAGGAGCTGCTTGACACAGTAAGGTCCACCAGAAGATCCTTAAAAGCTACACATCATGCCGAGACCCAAAGAAATTCAGGAACAATTGAGAAAGAAAGTAATTGAGATCTATCAGTCTGGAAAGGGTTATAAAGCCATTTCCAAAGCTTTGGGAATCCAGCGAACCACAGTGAGAGCCATTATCCACAAATGGCGAAGACATGGAACAGTGGTGAACCTTCCCAGGAGTGGCCGGCCGCCCAAAATTACCCCAAGAGCGCAGCGACGACTCATCCAAGAGGTCACAAAAGACCCCACAACAACGTCCAAGGAACTGCAGGCCTCACTTGCCTCAGTTAAGGTCAGCGTTCATGCCTCCACCATCAGGAAAAGACTGGGCAAAAATGGCCTGCATGGCAGAGTTCCAAGGAGAAAACCACTGCTGAGCAAAAAGAACATCAAAGCTCGTCTCAATTTCTCCACAACACATCTTGATGATCCCCAAGACTTTTGGGACAACATTCTGTGGACCGATGAGACAAAAGTGGAACTCTTTGGAAGGTGTGTGTCCAAGTATATCTGGCGTAGAAGGAACACTGCATTTCAGAAAAAGAACATTATACCAACAGTAAAATATGGTGGTGGTAGTGTGATGGTCTGGGGCTGTTTTGCTGCTTCAGGACCTGGAAGACTTGCCGTGATAAAAGGAACTATGAATTCTGCTGTCTACCAAGAGATCCTGAAGGAGAATGTCCGACCATCTGTTCGTGTACTCAAGCTGAAACAAACTTGGGTTCTGCAGCAGGACAATGATCCTAAACACACCAGCAAGTCCACCACCGAATGGCTGAAGAAAAACAAAATGAAGACTTTGGAGTGGCCTAGCCAAAGTCCTGACCTGAATCCTATTGAGATGTTGTGGTATGACCTTAAAAAGGCCGTTCATGCTCGAAAACCCTCTAATGTAACTGAATTAGGACAATTCTGCAAAGATGAGTGGGTCAAAATTCCTCCAGGACGCTGTAAAAGCCTAATTGCACGTTATCGCAAACGCTTGGTTGCAGTTGTTGCTGCTAAGGGTGGCCCAACCAGTTATTAGGTTTAGGGGGCAATCACTTTTTCACACAGGGCCATGATGGTTTGGATTTTTTTTCACCTTTAATAATAAACACCTTCATTTACAAATTGCATTTTGTGTTTACTTGTGTTGTCCTTGACTATTGTTTAAATTGGTTTGATGTTCCGAAAACACTTAAGTGTGACAAACATGCAAAGGAACAGGAAATGAGGAAGGGGGCAAACACTTTTTCACACCACTGTATAAGATTGGGTTTTTGTTTGTTTGTTTGGCTTTACTTAGCCCTTTTTCCCTTATTACCCTTTTTCCAATGTGTCAAGAAGATGAAAGATGAACATGAATGGAAGAGAATGATTCAGATATTATTGTGTTAGATATTCTTATCTACAGTGGGGTAAAATAATGATTTGATCCCTTGTAGATTTTGTTTGCCCACATACAAATAAATTAAAGGTCTATAATGTTTTATCATAGATGTATTTTAAATAATATAGACAGAATATCCACCAAAAATCCAGAAAAAAACATCCCACATACAACAAATGCTATAAATGAAGTTGCAGTTCAGTGAGTAAAATACTTATTTCACCCCCAAGCAAAACATGACTTACTAAGTAGTTGGTGGACAAACCCTTGTTGGCAAGCACAGAGGTCAGACGTTTCTTGTAGTTGGTGACCAGGTTTGCACACATCTCAGGAGGGATTTTGGTCCTCGCTTCTTTACAGATCTTCTTTCAATCCTTAAGGTTTCTTGGCTGCCGCTTGGCAACTCAATACATTTTCTATGGGATCAAGGTCTTGACACTGGTTAGGCCACTCCTTAACCTTAATGCGCTTCTTCTTGGGTCACTCCTTCGTTGCCTTGGCGGTATGTTTTGGGTCATTGTCAGACAGAAAACCCATCCATGACCCATCTTCTGTGTTTTGGCTGAGGGAAGAAGGTTCTCATCCAAGATTTTACAATACATGGCCCCTCAATGCGGCAGAGTTGGCATGTACCTTTTAGCAGACGAACAGCCCCAAAGCATAATTTTTCCCCCTCCATGCTTGACTGTAGGGATGGTGTTTTTAGGGTCATAGTCAGCATTTTTCTTCCTCCAAACATGGTGAGTCGAGTTAATGCCAAACAGCTCAATTTTGGTTTCATCCGACCGCAGCACTTTCTCCCAATCCTTCTCTGAATCATTTAGATGTTCATTGGCATGACTGTACATGTGCCTTCTTGAGGAGGGAGACTTGCTGTGTTTGGAGGAAGAAAAATGCTGACTATGTCCCTAAGAACACAATCCCTACAGTCACACATGGAGGTGGAAACATGATGCTTTTGGGCTGTTTCTCTGCTAAAGGTACAGGCTGACTTTGTTGCATTGAGGGGCCAATGGATGGGGCCACGTATTTAAAAATCTTATATGGGAACCTTCTTCCCTTAGCCAGAACACTGAAGATGGGTCATGGATGGGTCTTCCAGCATGACAATGACCCAAAACATACCGCCAAGGCACCAAAGGAGTGGCTCAAAAAGAAGCACATTAATATCATACAGTGACCTATCCGGTCTCCAGACCTTAATCCTATAGAAAATGTATGGAGGGAGCGGAAACTTCGAGTTTCCAAGCGACAGCCAAGAAACCTTAAGGATTTAGAGAACATCTGTAAAGAAGATTGGACCAAAATCCCTCCGAAGATGTGTGCAAACCTGATCACCAACTACAAGAAACATCTGACCTCTGTGCTTCCCAACAAGAGTTTCTCCACCAACTACTAAGTCATGTTTTGCTTGGGGATCAAATATTTATTTTACTTACTTAACTGCATTTATAACATTTGTATCATGTATTTTTTGATTTTTTTTTATTTATTTATGTCTCTATCATTTAAAATACATCTATGATAGAAATGATAAACCCTTCATTTTTTTGTAAGTGGGCAAACTTCTGCAGGGGATCAAATCATTATTTCCCCCACTGTATCTATAGTATTTATTTATGTATTTTTAATGTATGTATTATTTTTAAATGTCTGTAATAAATAATATAAATAGATAAAAAAAATATTTAAAAATAAACAAATACATTTGTAAGTTACCTTTGTTATTAAGAATTAATAAAAATCCATGACGGATGAAGGCTAATGTAATTTGATAACAACCTAATAAATAAAACCAAATAAAAAAAATATATATATATTATAATTTGTAATTGTAGAGTTTCTTTATTCGGTAAGCCAGTGAAAATCCAAAGCAAATCAATGGTATTGACACGTACATTTTACATTTGTTATCAGGCCCTGTAGTGGTGATAGTGGTCTTTTCCTTCGGTCGGTTCCACATGGGAGATCAATGTCTCAGGTATAAATGGAACAGGCAATATCTCCTTGCAGCATCTCACTTTGTATAAAAGCATTCAGCATCTCCCTGAGATCTCCATCCATATCCCTCCTGTGTCTCATTATACTGCCGAGATCTTCAGCCTCGGGAGAAAAGACAGAGGACTATTGAAAAAAATATTTCTATTATTAATATGCAGCACATCATTTAAGGAAAATAAAATATTCCCTTGCTTGTAATTATCATTTCCATTTTTATCATTCATTCTACTAAATTCAAATAAGTCGAGGCTTTAGAAGAGTGATTGCTTTTATTATGAGAGTTTATTACTACTTTACCAGCAAAAATAATGTTTTGGTGCCAGTATAAGCAAATACAGTACCTCACAAAAGTGAGTACACCCCTCAGTCGCGTTTTTGTAAATATTTTCTTTTATCTCTTCATGTGACAACACTGAAGAAATGACACTTGTCTACAATGTAAAGTAGTGAGTGTACAGCTTGTATAACAGTGTAAATTTTCTGCCCCCTCAAAATAACTCAACACACAGCCATTAATGTCTAAACGGCTGGCAACAAAAGTCAGTACGCCCCTAAGTGAAAATGTCCAAATTGGGCCCAATTAGCCATTTTCCCTCCCCCGGTGTCATGTGACTGTTAGTGTTACAAGATCTCAGGTGTGAATGGGGAGCAGGTGTGTTAAATTTGGTGTTATCGCTCTCACGCTCTTATACTGGTCACTGGAAGTACAACATGGCGCCTCATGACAAATAACTCTCTGAGGACCTGAAAAAAAATAATTGTTGTTCTACATAAAGATGGCCGAGGCTATAAGAAGATTGCCAAGACCCTAAAACTGAGCTGCAGCACGGTGGCCAAGACCACACAGCGATATAACAGGACGGGTTCCCCTCAGAACAGGCCTCGCCTTGGTCGGCCAAAGAAGTTGAGGTCACGTGCTCAGCGTCATATCCAGAGGTTGTCTTTGGGAAATAGATGTATGAGTGCTGCCGGCATTACTGCAGAGGTTGTAGGGGTGGTAGGTGAGCCTGTCAGGTGCTCAGACCATACGCCGCACACTGCATCAAATTGGTCTGCATGGCTGTCGTCCCAGAAGGAAGCCTCTTCTAAAGATTATGCACAAGAAAGCCCGCAAACAGTTTGCTGAAGACAAGCAGACTAAGGACATGGATTACTGGAACCATGTCATGTGGTCTGATGAGACCAAGATAAAAGTATTTGGTTCAGATGGTGTCAAGCGTGTGTGGGGGCAACCAGGTGAGGAGTACAAAGACAAGTTTGTCTTGCCTACAGTCAAGCATGGTGGGGGGAGTGTCATGGTCTGGGGCTGAATGATTGCTGCCGGCACTGGGGGGCTACAGATCATTGAGGGAACCATGAATGCCATCATGTACTGTGACATACTGAAGCAGAGCATGATCCCCTCCCTTCGGAGACTGGGGCGCAGGGCAGTATTCCAACATGATAATGACCCCAAACACACCTCCAAGATGACCACTGCCTTGCTAAAGAAGCTGAGGGAAAAAGTGATGGACTGGCCAAGCATGTCTCCAGACCTAAACCCTATTGATCATCTGTGGGGCATCCTTAAACAGAAAGTGCAGGAGCGCAAGGTCTCTAACATCCATCAGCTCTGTGATGTCATCATGGAGGGGTGGAAGAGGACTTCAGTGGCAACCCGTGAAGCTCTGGTGAACCCCATGTCCGAGAGGGTTAAGGCAGTACTGCAAAATAATGGCAGCCGCACAAAATATTGAAACATTGGGCCCAATTTGGACATTGTGACAAGTGAGGGGTGTACTCACGTTTGTTGCCAGTGGTTTAGACATTAATGGCTGTGTGTTGAGTTATTTTGAGGGGACAGCAAATTTACACTGTTATACAAGCTGTTTACTCACTACTTTACATTTAATTTCAGTGCAATATCTTCAGTGTTGTCACATGAAAAGATATCATAAAATATTTACAAAAATTTGAAGGGTGTACTTACTTTTTTGAGATACTGTATGTGTATCCAGGGTCAACAAACAGAGCAATTAACCTCCCTAAACACGAAAGGGCTCAATATCCCTGAGAAACACAGCCAATACCCCTAAACTCACAAACCATTTATTCCCCACTTCCTATCATTCAACTAAACCGCTTGCAAAAATTAGTTTCAATTCTGATCTCCAAAAACCTTAACTGGCAACTCACTGACTCTCTTATAGACAAGGAAGACAAATACATCTTTTAAAAAGGTAGGATTCAGGGCCGACCTGTAACTTTGGCCAATATTTACAACCCTAACAAGTCAGCTTTTTTAGGTTGATTTCTCAACTCCTGGCAGGTTTTTTCCGCAGGATTAACTATACTCGGACGGGATTTTAATGTCGCCCATAACCCACAATTGGACACCTCGTCAGGTTCCACATCTCTACCTTATGGGACCCTACGCAAAATCAAGTTACAATTTCAAGATCTACTCTTGCATGACACATGGCGCACTCTCCATCCCAATGAAAAAGATTACACATTCTTCTCCGCCCTCATAATAAATACTCTAGAATCGACTACCTGTTCCTTTACCAGATGGATCTCCCCTTCCTTTCCCACGTGACTATCGAACCGATGCTCCTATCTGACCATCACCCAATCACTATGACGTTGACCTTCCCAGACAAAGATCTCTTCTCAAAGATTTGGCGCTTAGATTCAGCTCTATTGACCTCGGAAACTGATATCAAAGACATTAGGAAAGCCATACACAAATTCTTCTTAGACAACAACAATAAGGAAACAGCTCCACTCACCCAATGGGAAGCCCACAAGTGCGTCTTAAGGGGGGAATTCCTTGCATTGAAAACCTCCCGGAGGAAGGCCCATCAAGCCAGAACCACAAACTTGAACCACAAAATTAAAGCAGAGTCAGGCACAACAGACATGCCACAACCTTACACAGACCAGAGAACTCCTACTTGAAGAATTAAATCACAAAACGAGACGCAAACATTTTTAATTCATTTTTTTAGTAATATTTCTTTATTGGAGTTTCAGAAAGGTACATACATGTATCCATATAACATATAGCCATAACTTTAATAACAGAAACAGATGTTCCGACAAGGTGCTTTGAGGTGGGGCCCTGCCCGAAAGCACCCACTCTCTCATGTTGAGGGAATGTGGCCTGCTATGGTTCAGGAGAGGGGCGCTCGCTTGTTCCCCCTTTCCTGACCTGCCAGGCTACATGCCCAGATAAGGGTCTGGTATGGATTTTGGAGGGGGACCCCACGCTGTTTTTTAATTTATTTTTTCAATAGCCAGCAATTGTAACCATGAGTCTTTTTAAATTTGATTTGACTCTTTTTTTTTCTTTAGAAATTTAATTTTTTCTGCAGCATGTTTTGTGCATGCTACAGATGCACCACTTTACAGGCGCATTAAGGGGACCCCCCAGGCACTATATTTAAAGGAATTAAAGGCATAAATAAAATTATTGCTCTTGAAAAAACGATAGATTTTTTTGTATTGATACTTGTTCCCCAGGGCAGTACCCAGACCCCTATTCCCCTGTTATGGCCAATTACTTGCATATAAGCCTTCAAAATGGGCACTTTAGATTTTTCCTGTTCGGCTCCCATAGACTTCAATGGGGTTCACCATTCGGGTTAGAACGTTTCCCCTGTTCGGGAGTTCTGCCGTGAACCCAACGTCCCATGTCTAAAAGTGTCTGGTGAGTGCATTTCATCTGCACATGATTGATAAATTACAATGTATATTGACACAATCTATGTTATAAGGTTCTCGACTCCTAATCACCCTAAATAGTTTTTGTTTCTTATTTTGATATTCAACAATAAATAATTGTATTGGCATGTATTCTTGGACTGCAGTTCTTCAACAAAGCAGTAATTAACAAAATCAACAGGATAATTGCAAAAGTCTGATACTTTATTTATTTATAAAATATATTTTAGTTTACATTTTTTGTCACTTTAAAATGACCAGCTTGTTGATCAGTTATGCCAGGCATGTCCAAAGTCCAGCCCGTGGACTTTGGATGATCTCCCAGCGCCGGGGCCACAAAAGATATATAGTCTGGCTGCCTCGGAGGGAGGAGGCAGGACGAGCGCATTGCACACGGCAGCCTCTGTAAGAGGAAGTCCCATCTCCATCGCTGCCATTGGACGACTCTTTTCTGTCCATAAAAGGAGTCGTGACTTTCGCTGTGTAAACAGGAGATTCTCCTGTAGGATATCTTACGCTTGTCCTGCCCCCTCCATGCCCCCTCCAAGGCTGCACTGATGGCAAATGGTAAATGCATTCCTGGCTAATGGTGGGGCTGCATTTCTTGCAATGGTGAGGGCATTCCTGGCAATGGTGGGGCTGCATTTCTTGCAATGGTGAGTGCATTCCTGGCAATGGTGGGGCTGCATTCCTGGCAATGGTGAGTGCATTCCTGGCAATGATGGGTGCTGCATTCCAGGTAATGATGGGTGCTGCCTTCCTGGCAATGGTGGGGCATTCCTGGCAATGGTGAGTGCATTCCTGGCAATGATGGGTGCTGCATTCCTGGCAATGATGGGTGCTGCCTTCCTGGCAATGGTGGGTGCATTCCTGGCAATGGTGAGTGCATTCCTGGCAATGATGGGTGCTGCATTCCTAGCAATGGTGGGTTCTGCATTCCTGGTGATTGGTGGTGCTGCATTCATGGCAATTGGGCGTCTGCAGATGGGCACTGACCCTTATTTTGCTTCACAGTTCTTTATTTAAAATGTTTATTATTTTTTCCTGAAACTTCTCTCTTAAAGTGAAGGTGCGTGTTATAGGCCAATAAATATGGTATATCCAAATAATACGCCTGAGCTCATTTCTTTACTCACATACAGCCACAAAGGCAAGATAATTCTTGTTGGGCAGTGTATTAGTGCTCGAACGAACACACTAAGACCAAATTTTAATGGTTCAAAGAATGTCAGGCAAAATGGTCGGCCCTCGCGCATGTTCACTTCATCAAATCTGGCCCTCTTTGAAAAAAGTTTGGACACCCCTGAGTTATGCTCTCTCTATATAATATGATACATTTTTGTTATAAAGTAGGGAAGGTTTGGAATCTTTGGGTTATTATTTATGTCATAACTGAACCTGACCATACATCAGTAGAAGTGTATTTAATTTTTATTTTATTTTTTGCAGAACATATGTTCATCTTATTTATAGTTAGTCGGATAAAATATAGATTCTCCTTGACCATGTGATGAGATATACATGGTCAAGGTTTTGTTTTTTTAAATCATACATATTGAGGCATACCATTTAATACATTTGGGATTCCATTCAAGTAGCAGCTCTTGATGGAATTGTAAATGCTTTTGAATGATATTAGTGGACTTAATAATGTCAAGATCAAATGCTTCAAGGAACAATTTTTTGAAGTTGTGTATAAATGTACAAAAAAAAGCTTTTCTATAGCCAGCTTAAGTGGAGTCTTCACTTTCCTATTTGAGTCAGTAATAATTAAGGCTTAATGTGAATGAAAGACACCCTGTAGGTATCATAAATATATACCGTACCTATTTTTAATAAAAGAAAATAAAGTTAGGTATGATAACCGTATCTGTTGAAAAATTGTAAAACAAAATGTATTGCTTTTAAAAAGAGTATACTGTATCTCTATGACAGTAGCAGCCAAGATGACCACCTTAATTTTAAAACATAAAAAATTTAATAAAGAGTAACACATAAAGAATAATTGTGACAGTTTCAAGTTCTAGTTCAAGTGCAATTTTAAAATTATGACTATTATTAATATATTATTATTAATTTAATATAATATAATATAATACTATTATAGTATAGTAATAATAATCTATCAATAATAATGTATATTATATCTGTATGTGTGTTTTTATTTTAGTTTTTTACTTGAGGTGGTCATCTTTGCTATTATAAGAAGGAGAAGCTTTTTGTAAAATAAATAAAAAGGTTGTGTACTTTTCTCCAGAGATATGTTTGTGATAGCTATAAAGATTTTGAAAAATGTCCCATAATAAATACTGTATCTTTCAAATAGATTAATGCCAATTTTATAGAGCATACCTTGCCTCTGTTGTCCAGAAATGTATACCTGACCGAGATTCTAAACTATCCCAGTCTATTAAATAAAATTCCCTTCATTTCATGCACCGGTGACCCCCATTTTCAGGCATAAAAAAAGGCAAATCCTTCTTTAGATAGACCAGAAAAGGATGATTTATTAAATGAGTTTTAGAGTTAGAATCATTAAAACAATAAATTGTGTGGATATTCACTTCATTTATCTCATCAAGTGTAAAAACAAGTAAACAGGAATTTATTTTGTACATGATTAAATGACTGAAGTAAATACTAACAATGTAGTGTGTGAAGATTCTTAGCACTTTTAATAAATCTGCCTCAAATAGTAATGGCAATCTGATTTTTTTTTTTTTTTTTGGCAATCTATCTGATGATAAAGAAAATAGTTTTGCAGTAATTGCTCTTGAAATTAATTAGAAAACCAAACCATCATTACATTACATTTTATTGAGATGTTGTTATTCAATTAAAAATCCCTGAGTGCATATTGTATAACATTTTGGGTCTAAAATGCTAGAAAAAAATATTACAATATTATAGAAATGCTGTTATTCAATTACAAATCCCTGAGTGCCTATTTTATTGAATTTTGGGACTAACTTGCTGGGAAATGGGACTATCAGTCCAAGGAATAGATTCTGTCACACCACAATTCAATAGAAAGAAACTCTAAAACTATAAACTATAAGAAACAATAAAATAATTATTTGGAAATCACATCATATGATAAAATCTGAAGCTTCACTTTAATTATCCAGTTATGTGAAAAGCAAATTAATGATTACTTATTTCATCTGTAAATGATTGGATAAATAAAGTGAACATTTACACGATCTATGGTGCTAAGATTCCCAACTCCTTTAGTAAGTCAGCCTTAAGGTCAGTCTTCTAGATTTTGATATTCTACAATAAATAATTGTAGTCTAATTTATATAAAAAAAAAAAAAAAAAAAATCCAAAAAAGTTTATTTTTATTTATGCAAACAAACAAATTGACATGTGGTATTGTACAGTAATATCGGACATGAACAGTACATTAAACAACAATTAAGAGAGGCATAGGTACATTCATTGTCCCATTGACCCCACATAAACCTTAAAGAGGAAGTAAAGCCTCCTTTAAAAAAAAAAAAAAAACGGAACCTGCAAGGCAAAGGCATAATGAGCTAGCATGCATAGCATACTAGCGCATTATGAATAACTTGGAAAAACGAGGGGCAAGAAACTGCGCTATAGGTCCAATTAAATGTAGATAGACCATCAGATCCTAAACCGGTTAAATTATAACCAAATGCAGATGACGTGAGGTTTCACGAAATGCATCGGGCGAGCGACGCACTGTCACCACCTCATCTTTTATTATTATAGTATTCCATGCCATAATTTGCTCTGTGTGTATCCAGCCGGTGCACCGGACATATATCCTGGCTGATCATCTCTTACGTTACATGTAAGTTTTTATGTTCTTATTTTAAAAAATTTAGTTTTTTAGTTTCAAAATATTTGGAGTATCCCAATTCCTTTTACATGTTGTATATTGTTGGCTAAAAACCCCTGGAGGGAGATTTGGAGGTCTAATAAGTATATTGCCAAGAATACTTGGAGGTCTGAGGTCAACTTCTCCCGTGGAGGTCGATACAGTGTTTATCTAAATCATGCCTGTTTGACCCTCTGTAACAGGGGGTCACGTATCTGCGGTAAGCGGCCATCTTTCTTTCGGTGGTGGTGTATTTGAATATTCACAAAAGTTCTTTGAAAAGAAAAAAAAAATTGTTTGTTGGAGGAAGAGCACAGTTTGAAATCCTTTCTGGATCACAAGCATCAGAGTTTTTTGCAATTATAATTTTTCACATGGGACTATTTTCTGACCAATTTTGGTCCATATATGAACTTATTTGACTATATTTTTTTATATTTAACAAATGTCACAATATGTTTGTTATCACTGGGTGTTGATGTATGTTTTTACACTATGTTGAGTGGATGTGCCATGTCATATTCTTTGATTTGACTCATTCATCTAAGAGTTAATCTCACCATTTGATTAATTTTAGGTTTTTGGTATGCGCAGCTTTTTTCTTTTTTCATTATGAATAACTAACCTGAGAATGAAGCCCCCGAAGCGACCCTCGTCCACGACCTCCTCCACCGCCATCAATCCCGGAGTGACTTCCGGGTCTCACCGCTCCAGCGCTGTCATCAATGACATCACTCCCGCACAAGATGCATGCGCACAAGAGCAACATATCGCCGTGATCTTGGCATGCTCAATGCGCCTGCACGCCGCTGTCTACGGCGTATGCGCCGTAGACATCGATGCCTCTTTTTTTCTAAATATCTCCTAAACCATGTAGGTTTAGGAGATATTTATTGGACTTACAGGTAAGCCTTAATCTATGCTTACCTGTAGGTCAAAGTGGTTTGTAAGGGTTTACAACCACTTTAATAAACTTTGTCCCACCATTAAGTCCATTTTGTTGAGAGTGCTTTATTTTATGTGGGAGTGGCCGGTTCAAGTATCGTCAGTGTTACCGATATATTACACTTATTAATGGATGGTATTATATTTCGTGGGTTTGGGAGAGCTATTCGTGGCGTGGGTGTCTCAGTTTGCTCGAAGTGTCTCTCATCCAGTGGAGGTACCTTGTGTTTGTCAAGGTAGGCTCGCTATGTTTCGGGAGAGTCTAATGTGGGGTATGTGGGGTGTGTCGCCATTAGTATCTTGTAAGGGTCATATGGTGTCAGGTCAGTGGGGATGGGGGGAAAACTAAAAAATTAAAGGGTAAAAAGGGGGGAGTGTCCAGGGTGGATGTGGGTGGTCAGTAAAAGAAGGAGGGCCCCAGATTTAATAAGTGGAGTTGCAGGTAGCTAGGAGAGAGATAATAGGAAATAAATTATTATTTTGGTTACTTACGATCGCATATGTTGTGTCACTTATGTATATGTTTATTTGTTATATATGACATCAGATTTTTTTTAGTGCTGCTCCTCATTATTATATAAGGTTTTTAGGTTTTATGTATCCAAACTCTTTGTGCTGGTAGCGACTGTTAATTAACCTAAGCGCAGTGACTTTCATTTTTTATGAGCTTTATTGTTTATGCCTGCACCATTGAATTGGCAATGGGTCAAATCAGGGTTTAAATCAGGGTTTAGTCTAGCTTTGGTCTAGTGCCATAGGATTGTCAAATATTTTAGAGAGAATTCCAAGAATTTCCAACCAAAAGGCCTGAGCAACTGGACATTGCCCACCAATTATGTAGGTGTGCGCCTTCAATAGTGCATGGATATTGTGTCAAAAATTGTTCAATCCTGGCGGGGACAGGTATCATCATGTGAGAACCTTGTAGTTGGTTGCCAGTCCCATAATATTTTGTTAAGAGGATTTTGTAGCCTGCAAAATGTGTGACCAGTCAGTCAGCAGCATCCGAGACAATTCTAAAAACAGGTCGGCAGTGGACCATATTAAAAAAAAGCAGGGGAGGTCCAGGCCTGATAGAAAGATTGTGAAGGAAGTAAAGAAGTGGATTATGAGGTGATTGAAGGACTTCTTCTTCAAGGTTTTGAAGAAAGCACCCTTAAGCATGCTCCAAAACTAGTCACCTCCCCTTGCTGACATCACTTCCGCCCCTGTGTTCCATGTGGTTTCAGGAAGTGTGGCAGCCATATTGCTCCTCCGGACCCTCGGTTCCTTCGGCTGTGGGCCAGAACAGTGACAGAGAGACCATCTCAGGAGGACTTCAGACATTGATGAACCTGTTTACTATGTACACTGTTGGTGTTTTTAACTGTTGCCTTTTAATAAAAATTCTGACATACTGCACTTAGAAATGCCTTTCTCTGCATATCTTTGTTAAAACGATAACAAAAATACCTGAAATTCAGACAAAATGCATTCGGACGAAAATGAATGCACATGTCTAGACTTTATTGGACTGCCTGGTTGCAGCATCTGCCAGCTAAGGAAGCATAAACAAATGTCTGTTCACAGTGTACAGGCATCACCACCCATGTGCACAAGGTTTAAAACATTACCCTCACCCTAACTCTAACGCTAATTCCCTGTACACACGGTCAGATTTTCCGACGGAAAATGTCCTATCGGACCATGTTGTCGGAAATTTCGACCGTGCTTGGGCTCCATCAGACTTTTTCCGTCGGAATTTCCGACGGAAAAAGTTTGAGATCCTGCTCTCAAATTTTCTGACAACAAAGTCCTATCGGACTTTTTCCCATCGTGTGTAGCGAATTCCGATGGACAAAGTGCCACGCATGCTCAGATCACATTACAAGACCAAAGCTATTGGCTACTAGCCTCTACGTAGTCCCGTCGTACGCAACGAACGTCACCACGTTCAGGATGATCGGATTTTCCGACAACTTTGTCCGACCGTGTGTATGCAACACCAGTGTCGGACAAAATCCTTCGGAAAAAATCAGACAGATTTTGTGGTCGGAATTTCCGACTGTGTGTACGGGGCATAACAGTTACCCAAACTCTAATGCCCTGTACACGCGGTCGGGTATTCCGATGGAAAATGTTCGATGGGAGCTTGTTGTCGGAAATTCCGACCATGTGTAGGCTCCATCGAACATTTTCCATCAGAATTTCAGTCACACAAAATTTGAGATCTGGATCTCAAATTTTCCGACAACAAAATCCATAAATTCCGATCGTGTGTACACTATTCTGATGCACAAAGTTCCATGCATGCTCGGAATCAAGCAGAAGAGCCGCACTGGATATTAAACTTTGTTTTTCTTGGCTCGTCGTATGTGTTGTACGTCACCGCGTTCTTGACGTTCGGAATTTCTGACAAGATTTGTGTGACCGTGTGTATGCATGACAAGTTTGAGCCAACATCCGTCGGAAAAAAATCCATGGATTTTTGTTGTCGGAATGTCCGATCGTGTGTACGGGGCATTAAAGTGGACCTAAAATGAATGGAATGCTAATTTCTGATTACCATTGATTAGAAACACAAATTAATACTAAAATCTATTAAATGTTAAAATAAAAAAAAGGTAACAATCTACCTCAGGACTGGGCTCAGCTGTCGGCTAATTGCCAGCTCCCATCTCTCTCCACAGTTACTCAGCTGTTGATGATATCCTGCTTGTCAGTCCTGCCTACTTAAGCTGTCCAGTACAGAGGAGCTCTGCCTTCGCCTTGGTCAACATCACAAGAAACATCTCCTGCATTCCTGTTTGAAGACTGGTTTTGCTGACATCCCTGCTGCCTCCAGATCCTGCTTGCTGTTCCACTACGTTGATCCCTGACTTCTGGCTTGGCTGACTATCCATTGCAGTTACTGAACTTTGACTATGTTTTGACTACATTTGTTCTTTTTACTTTTATTATTAAATAAGTGTGATTTAACTGTACTTCTGTCTCGGTCTGATTTCATGGTTTCTGACACTCTGATCCAAGCTTCTGGACACTTTTTGTAGGTATTGGTGACATTACTGGGCCTCTTCCTGGGAAAGCTAGGTACTTCAGATCCCATAAGAGTGCTCATGTCCTCGGCTTTCCTAGAAAGCAGCAGTGAGCACAGTGATGTCACTTTACAGGAAGGGACCAGAAGCTGGGTCTGAGGTTGGAATTCTTTTTTCTCTCTTTTGCACATGGACACTCTGAGCCAATGCAATGTCATTTCTGGTGAATTTACCTCACCCTCAAAGTCCAGGTGCACCTATAGACATGAAAAACCTTGTTCCACTGTTCTCAGTTGTATAATTTACAGGCATATTACAAGGATAGACATCCCTAGGAACGGATTACCTATTTAATAAAAAGACCCCCCCCCCCCCAAGCCAAAACAGGTTAACAATGTGTTCAGCCATTATTACAGCTTCATTCCTACTTAGATCTTGGTAGATCAAGATTGTGGACATTTCTTGCAAGGAAATGACAATACACAACACAGTATGAACTAAAGATATACTTTTTTCATTCTCACCCACACACAAACATACACACACACACAACTCTTGTGAAAGAAAATGATTTGTAGATATTGGTGATCTTCAACCTACCTAGTCCATGTTTTAATTTTGGTTAGTTACAACTGATTTGCTTGTTCCTTATTAAGGCCTAGAGCCAAACCTGACTAGTGCTCTATGGATAGCCCCTTTCAAGTCACTGTTTCTCAAGCTGTAAATAACGGGATTTAGGAAAGGGGTAAAAATTGTATAGATTACTGAAAGAAGTCTGTCAACGAGAAACCCCTTCATTTTGGGGTGGAAATAGTTGATATAGGAAGCACTGTAAAATATGAAGACCACTGTGAGGTGGGAACTGCAGGTGGAGAAAGCCTTCAATTTCCCCTCCAGTAGTTTAATTCTCAAGATGGATTTAAAAATAAAAACATATGAAAAGAAGGTGATAGAAAATGCAACAAATGGAAAAGCAACTCCTAGAAGAGACAGTAGTAAGATGTTGAGGGATGTGTCAGAACATGACAGTTGGATTAGCTGATAGAGTTCACAGAAGAAGCCCGGGATGATTGTGGAGTCACAGAAGACCAGTCTTAATAAAGAAAGTGTGTGCACCAAAGAATACATAGAGCTGAAGATACAAATGCTGGACATCATCTGAACACACAAGAGAATGTTTACCATGGCTGTGTAATGAAGAGGATGACAGATGGCAACATATCGATCATAGGACATAACCGCTAGAAGGAAAACCTCAGTACAGACAAGCCATATGAAGAAGAAGACTTGGGTTATACACGTTGAGTATGAAATGATTGTGTTTCCGGTAAAGATGTCAAAGGAGAAATGAGATGCGGACACAGAGGGGGTGAGAATGTCTAAAACTGAGAGGTTCCCCAGGAGAAAGTACATGGGGGTCTGCAGGTGGGAGTCTGTAACCACCAATGAAATGATGAGAAGATTCCCGACCAGTGTGGCCACATAGACAAGAAGAATTAGCAGTGATAGAGGGATCTGAGAATATCCAAGGTCAGACAGGCCAAGCAGAATAAATTGAGGCCGAGAAGTTTCATTTCTCATGTTGCCCATAATATTCCTGAAACTGCCTGAGATGCTCTCAGAAGATTCCTCAAGCTCTGAAATTGATTTAGAGGACATGTTGTAACATACAGTAAGGTCTCATCTATACCCACACACCATTTCCTTTTGCTTCCACATTACCACTTACCAGCCAGGGTAAAAGAAGACAGTGGATCAGTTGATGCTCAATCCTTTGAAGAGTTTATGGGAACAGTCTAAGAAGAAAGAATGACGAATGACTCTGGAAACTATTTTGCAACTATGGATGGACCATATGATCTAGTTATAGCTTACTATAAAATGTGATCTTCATTATTTTAACATACACAAAATGAAACCATGTGAATGGCACCTTGTGGAAAATTAGTGAACCCCTCACAGCAGTTATCCAAGGATTGTCAAATTGTTCAGGAGACAAAAAACTTAATGGCATAGCAAATAATGTACACTGCTCCAGGTTGGTCTGCCCACAATCTGGTCCTCAGGTTCACACAACAGGTGCCAATCCGGCTCGCCACAGCAGAAGCTTCAAGGAACAGAATGTATGACCATACGCTAGTGCATAATAAACTCTGATATTGTCATTGCAATATCATTATAATCATACTGTCACAACAACACAGGGCAGGAAAAGATAAGGCGTTTCAGGCTAGGAGCACTCATTTATAATGTCCTCACTGTGTTGCTGTGATGCTATGATTTAAATGAAAACACAATAAGGATACTGGCGTTTATTATGCATCAGTGTGCAGTCATTCATCCTGTTCCTTGTAATTTAATGGCATACTTTGGGATGGTAGGAGGAAACTGCCATACAGTTTTTTAGCAGGAATGGAGAACATCAACCCTGCAAGTCAAGAAGCCAGTCCAATATAATCCATGCTTTTTTGGGGCACTGTTCTCCTATAAAAATATATTTATAATATTGTAGTAAATGTGATAGACTCAAAAAGTTTCAGAAATAAAAGACAAATGGACGTCTGTTGGTGTTAAAATCACATTTGTCTTAAATCTTGGATCTTTTCTGCAATACAAATGCAATTAATTCAGCATCTTCCAAACTGAACAATGACAGGACAACCAGTGACAAGCTGACTTAAAGACAAATTAACTACTTCTATCTGTAAGAGGCTGGACCCCTTTCAGTCTCCGTCTGTCAGGTCTCAACAAAAAACAATGTGGTCTGCCGTAGAGGAATACAAGACTGCATGTTGTTCTCCTCCTAACTCCTATGGTTCAGGAATGCACCATTAAAGTCCTCATGGGCTCATACAATGCAGGGTTATAAAACAGACAGACCCAAAATACCCCCCCCCCCCCATTTTGCTTACTAAATTTACTGGGCTACATAAGGGTTCTGTCCTTCAAGGACTGGAACTGAGCAACCTTGTTTTCAAACCCTTTTTAGGACAACTCATCATTTTAGTTACCATCAGTGACATTAGTTCTGTGGTTGATGAATTACAGGTAATGGGTACCTTCAGTATAACCTGCTGGTGATTAAAACTAAATATATAATAATAATGTTAACTGCTTGGGGGAGATCCTTTTCTGTTCTAGCATGACGGTGTCCCAGTATACAAAGCCAGCCCCATAAAGACATGGTTTGTCTAATTTTCTGTGAAGAAACTTGAGAGCCCTGACCTCAAACCTTACTGAACATCTTTGGGATGCATTTGAACACCAATTGTGATCCAGGTCTTCTCATCCACAAACTTGCATCCATATAGTGTAACAACTAAGCTGTGTTCAGTCCATAGCACATAAACCAACAAGAAAAATATTACATAAGATAAAATACACAAAAAAAACACTTTTGTTTACTTCACCAACTTATTTAAAGCTAAATTCCAGGAATTCAGACACTTTGTAAAAATTGACGGCACACTATGAGTTAAGTTCATGGAGGTGCATGACATCTCCTGAACTTGTTTCTATTATTTATATCTAACAGGTTTATGGCTCTGCCAGAGCATACATTAAGGCTTGGGGGAAAAGAGGCACACAGAGCAGCTATGCCTGCCCCTCTGCTGCTCATTCAGAGAAGCCTTTGTATTTTGGGAATGAGTTCACAAAGTACAAAGGATTCTTTGATTGGGCAGGAGGAGGGGATGGATGGGCATAACAGCTGCACTGACTCTAAAATTCTGAGACCTGAGGAATCAGTGTTGGGCTCCCGGGAATACAGCGATTGCCATCTTTCAGAAGTGCAATAAAACTGTCAAATGTAAATAATATAAATAAGCCTAGGAGATGCCATGCACCTCCTTGGATTTAAATCATGGTGTCCTGTCACTTTTTACAAAGTAGCTGAAATCCTGGAATTCAGCTTTAACCAGTTGCCGCCGCCTACCGTCAATTGATGGCGGGGCGGTGCAGCTCTTGTTCTGGGACAATGTCATATGACGGCGTCCCAAAGCGGGCGCTCTCGCTTGCCCGCGGCTGCCCGCCCGCGGTTGCCCGCCCACGTTGGCGTGCGGCGATTGCGGCAGTGCTGTGTTGCTAGGACACGGTGCGACCATGTGATCGATGGTGTCCAATCACAGCCTGTCACATGTAAACACAGAGATGCTGGTAATCAGCGCCCCTCGCCTCACACTGACAGAGTGTGTGGCGAGGAGAGCCGATCAGCGGCATCTCCTCGCAGGGGGCAACAAAAAATGTAATCAGGGCACTGACCAACATTGCCCTGATTACATTATAGCACCAACAGCGTCACCAATCAGTGCCCATCATTGCCCACCAGTGCCAGCAATCAGTGCCCACCACTGCCCACAAGTGCCACCAATCAGTGCCCATTAGTGATGCCAGCCAGTGCTGGGTATCAGTCCCGCCTATCAGTGCTTCCCATCAATGCCCATCAGTGTCGCCCATCAGTGCCACCCATCAATGCCCATCAGTACCACCTATCTGTGCCCTCTATCAGTGCCACCTTTCAGGAGCGATCCCGGGTCGCCGACAGACATCGGGCCGCCAGCCACGCACATAGGCTCTGTAGTCGCGCTGTGGTTTGCGCACGTGCACCCCTTAAAGTGGCCGCCGTACAGCTACGGTGATTTGCACAGGGGAGCCAACCTGCCGCCGTATAACGATGGCGGCTGGTCGGCCAGTAGTTAATAAAAGTGTTTGCCAAAACTGGTGCAGCTGTGCATGGTAGCCAATCAGCTTCTAAACTTCAGCTTGTTTAATTAAGCTGTAGCAATAAAACCTGGAAGGAGATTGGTTTCTATGCAGAGCTGCACCAGATTTTGCACCCTCCAGTTTTAGTAAATCACCCCTAAGTGACATTGTGGGGTTGATTTACCAAAGGCAAACAGGCTGTTCACTTTTTTTATATATATTTTACAGAGAGCCTTGTGGATGAGGTGAAAGTCCACTTTGTAGAGAATGTACAATCATGTGCAAAGAAAGTAAAATAAAAAAAAAAAACAGTAATTATATGATGGAAGTCAGTATATCTTCACCTCATTCAGTAAGCTAAGAAAAAAAATCCCTTGCCAAGCAAACTGCCTATTTGACTTTAGTAAACCAATCCCACCTATGCCTGCAGCTCAGTGGAAGCTGTTTTCATTCATCTGTGGACTGTTAATATTTGGACTTGTTTATTGTTTGCATTTTATAACATTGGCGACATGTATTTTTTGATATTGTAACATGAATGTCATTTTTTGTGTCTGTGTGTAAAGATTTTATTTTATTTTAATATGAAAGCAATTGAGAATGTTTAATAATATGTATATATATATATATATATATATATATATATATATATATATATATATATATATGTGTGTCTGTGTGTCTTGATTATATCACAATACTTTAGGAGAACAAGAGGAATTATGGGACATTTGAAATGTATTACAATATAAGTTTTTTTTATATTTCAAGGAAATATAGATTTACAGAGCAGTATAGCAGCAAAAAAAAAAGTTGATTTCAGAATGTCTTACTCCCTGAGTAATATCCAACAAAACAAAACTGAAGAGGTGTCAATAAAAAAATGAATATTTTATTTTTAAAATAATATCACTGATGCCCACCTCTTCTAAAAATAAAATCAGGTCCATAGGTGTCTTGTTAAAAGGCTCTGTCCTGGTAAATTAAATTATATTCCTTCAGCCAGTTCTATAGAGGAGATCGGAGTGTCAGGTAGAGAGGACACACAGGTTCTCCCCCCACCCTGCACCATCTCACCGTATATAAAAGCATTCAGCATCTCCCTGAGATCTCCATCCATATCCCCCCCGTGTCTCATTACACTGATGAGATCTCACTGAGGCCTCATGACACAAAACGATCCAAAAATATCTTTGTGTTTCTTTGCTTTGTGGCATACTACTTTATCTTAGTCCGGATTTTAATTTCTTAAATACTTTTAAAATGCATTCATTCTCCTTAATAAAATAATAGTTAAGCAAATAAGTACAATTTTAAATAGCACACTTGCAAAATTTGGGTGTTAGTGCAAATATAAAAAGAAAGGATCACGGACAGTACTCAATTACACTTGCAACCAATATCTAAAGATAAACAATAATCTTTTTGGGTGTTTTTTTATTTTTTATTCAGGGGGCATCCATAAAATAGGTTTAACTGAGCACTTGGTATTGCTTAAAGTGAGAGCACACCAGAAGCTGCTTACTTTCAGACTGTCAATAAAGAGTTTTTGCAGAGCAGGAAGAGAGAACGCCTCCTAGAGGGAAAGGAGATGATTCACTTCTCTGATTCATGTAGCTGTGAATGTACACATATTTATTAGACATGTGCATTCGTTTTCGTCCGAATGCATTTTCGTCCGAATTTCAGGTATTTTCGTTACCGTTTTAACAAACGATAACGAAAGTGCAGAATCCGAAAAACGAAAGATCCGACATAAACAAATGCTTTATTTTCGTTGTAACAACAATTCGATATAGATAGGAGATTCGACGCTGACAATAACAATCTGTGTCCATTGAACCTGTGGTCGAATGTGCCTAACCTTAACTCTATTAGTCCAAGATTATTCTACATAGAGAGAAAAGATTCGACGTAGAAAGGAAAGATTCGACGTAGAAAGGAAAGATTCGACGTAGAGAGGAAAGATTGCTGCTGGAATTGGGTGGAATTGCAGCTAAACTATACAGAGTCATACAGTTTAGCTGCTCCGTCGAATCTTCTTTGAACTTTCGACAGACACCATAAGCCTTCAATGACAGATTCGACCTTAATTCATTTGGATTTTCGGACGAATGCAATTTTTAACGAAAAACGAAATAAATAAAAACAAATTTCGGGAGTAACTAAATAAATAAATTTTTCGGATGAAAACGAAATTCCAAAACAAAATATTTCAGTGTGCACATGTCTAATATTTATAGCAATTACATTTTTTTTAGTGCTCAAGGATCCACATAATAAAATAAAATAGTGCTCACTGAGGTGTTTAAATTAGGAAAAGAAAGAAAAAAAATGCAATAACATAATAACTGAATAAAATCAGCAATATCACTTTAAAACCTTTCCGATGCTGCAAGACTACACCCTCGGCCATGTCCTATGCATTTCATCATCCTGACATCATCAGGGACACCAGAAAGTGCAATTCAGAGAGAGGGAGAGAGGATTAAATAGACAAGGGTTCTAGCTGGTCCTTAGGTAGAGCCCTTGCCAAAGCCATAACATACAGTGCTATGTGGGACATATTTAACCCATGATTAAAAACAACACATGTAAAATAATAATTTCTAAAGTATTTAGCATCACTAAATATAAATAAATACAAATTAGTAATAACAAATATAGTAATGGCCACTATATATGGAGCCTCTCTATTACTGCATTCCTATCATAAATTACTAATACAATAACACAAATCCAAATCTGCATTTAGACCATTGGGAAGCAGTGTATTTGCTTTATAAATCCAACATGTTTCTCTTTTACATACCGTTCTTTTAAAGTTCTTACCTCGCCAGTGTTTGGCAGTTTTTTTCTATGCCTCAAATTTTCAGACCACCAGGGTCCCTATTGTGATACATACAGAAATGTTTTGACACATGACAGCATGTGAAACCTCTCTGAATATATTATAAATGTGCTGCCTAATGTGCCTAATGTGGGTGGAAATTTTTTGTAGTAAAAGTGCTGCCGATATATTGTGGTCCTCATGGGCACTCCAATAAATACATCACCCTCTCCATGTCACAGGACATTAATAGTTTAATCTCCATATTTTCATTATTATTCCTCAAAGTTATTCCTACTTCTCGGGTTGGAGGTAGCCATTTTTATATGCTTAAGAGCAATCACAGGTATAGAATACTGTTCTGCGCCTTAGTGGAGGGTCTAATACATTCTTTGTCAAATTATTGCTCATATTAGGTGCCCTCCAGTAGAATAAGTGGTCTCTGGGGAAGCAGTAGACTTCAATGTTTTTTGTTTTTTAAATGCTTCAAAGTTTTTTCAAAATCTTTTTGACCTGCCTATAAGGGCTCATGCACACTGCAACTCAAAAAAAAGGTGCGTTTATAGGCATTTGAGCTTGAAGAAGCGTGTACTTTTTTGGGCTATTTAACATGCTTCTTTAAGCTTTTTTTTTAAGCTTAAGTGTTTTTTCTGAGCTCAAAAAAGTTCAAATGTCTGTAGGAGCTGCTTTTTTGAGCTTCTTTGAGCTGCAGTGTGCATGAGCCCTAATGTATATTGCAATCTGAAACTATAGCAAACTCCCTATCAATTACTGTATTTGCTCCATAAGGACGCACCTGACCATAAGACGCACCTAGGTTTAGAGGTTGAAAACAAGAAAAAAAATCTTCTGAACCAAATGGTGTACTAAAATATTTTCCAGTGCCCATGAAATGCAGAGTGACCATTACCAACACACAGCCATAAATGTCTAAACCGCTGGCAACAAAATCAGTACAGCCCTAAGTGAAAATCTCCAAATTGGGCCCAATTAGCCATTTTCCCTCCCTCGGTGTCATGTGACTCGTTAGTGTTACAAGGTCTCAGGTGTGAATGGGGAGCAGGTGTGTTAAATGTGGAATTATCGCTCTCCTCCTCACAGGAGCCATTGCGGGTTCCTGGTGGACACCGCGGCCACCGAGCACACGCATTGGCTATGTTGTCGCAACGTGAGTCCATGCCCCCTAGTGGTCTTAAAGCAGCTGATGTAGAGCTACGGCAAATTGCCCAGGGGAGCCAACCCACCACAGTATAACTGCGGCGGCTGGTCCTTAAGTGGTTAAATTCAGTGTCCTAGTTCAATTGTTACTCTATTGCCGCGTACACACGATCGCAATTTCCAACAAAAAATGTGCGATCGGAGCTTGTTGTCAGAAATTCTGACCGTATGTAAGCTCCATCGAACATTTTTTGTCGGAATTCAAAAATTTGAGAGCTGGTTTTCAAATTTTCCGACAACAAAAGCATGTGTACACAATTCCGATGCACAAAATTCCATGCATGCTCGGAATCAAGTAAAAGAGCCGCACTGGCTATTGAACTTCATTTTTCTCGGCTCGTTGTACGTGTTGTACATCACCACGTTCTTGACGTTCATAATTTCCGACAACATTTGTGCGACCGTGTGTATGCAAGACAAGTTTGAGCCAACGATTAGTAAGCTATGGGGTGAGTGGGGTTAGCACCCCTGTCTGTCCAAAGCCAGATATTGATAATGTTAACAATGAGAATGTGGTATAGAGCTAGGTATGGGTTAAGTTAACCAACATCAAATGTAGAGGAACACAGTGACTACCCAATTAACGTAAATTACCAGCTCACCCGTGTAAAAATCGAACGTAATAGGTTAAAATCCTACCATAAGTACTAGTGAATTTAAAGTGTAAGATAAACCAATATCATCATGTGTAGTACCATCTGAATTATATATGCAGAATATGACAATTCTATATTTGTGTAAATGGCAGCCTAAGGAGGGCTGGATTTAAATGTATAACAATCCCAGTGAGAGAAAGTGAAAAAATCCCAAAAAATGGCTAAGTGGATAAAGCCCAGATCAGGCTTCACAGTGAAATGATTATAAACAATATTATGTGAAAAGAAAAAAAGAGAAAAAAAAACCCACAAAAAATATATATATATGTAGGTGGAAGTCCAATTCCAGGGTGGGGCTCCACACTGACCCAGAATGAGAATATTATCTGTGTCAAATAATCTTGTAACATTCAAACGGTGACTTTAGTGCTTCAAGCAATAATGGTGACTTGGTGCTGTCATATTTGACACAGATACTATTCTCATTCTGGGTCAGTGTGGAGCCCCACCCTGGAATTGGACTTCCACCTACATATATATATATTTTTTGTGTTTTTTTTTTTTTTCTCTTTTTTTCTTTTCACATAATATTGTTTATAATCATTTCACTGTGAAGCCTGATCTGGGCTTTATCCACTTAGCCATTTTTTGGGATTTTTTCACTTTCTCTCACTGGGATTGTTATACATTTAATTCCAGCCCTCCTTAGGCTGCCATTTACACAAATATAGAATTGTCATATTCTGCATATATAATTCAGATGGTACTACACATGATGATATTGGTTTATCTTACACTTTAAATTCACTAGTACTTATGGTAGGATTTTAACCTATTACGTTCGATTTTTACACGGGTGAGCTGGTAATTTACGTTAATTGGGTAGTCACTGTGTTCCTCTACATTTGATGTTGGTTAACTTAACCCATACCTAGCTCTATACCACATTCTCATTGTTAACATTATCAATATCTGGCTTTGGACAGACAGGGGTGCTAACCCCACTCACCCCATAGCTTACTAATCTTTGTCTAAAGGTTGAAATACGGAGTCGAGTACCTTACACGTACATTTCCATCCATTTAACCCTTTTAGGCATCCTGGACCTAGATATATAGGAACCTAGATATACAGGGAGCGCCATTTGTCCTTTAACTCACTTTTCCAATTTTAAATTTACCCTCTAGGGGGTTAATTTTGTCTGGACGGGCAGCATACCTTATTTTGCTCATTCCTAAGCGCAGAGTTATTTGTTGATTTATTTAAGTTTGAGCCAACATCCGTCAGAAATAAATCCCAGGATTTTGTTGTCAGAATGTCCGATCGTGTGTACGCGGCATTTCACTTACAGCTGGCTAAAGAGGTGGAGCCTTTTATGGTGTACAACATTTTATGTAATACAAAATAATTTCTTCAGAACCATAACCTTTATTGTAAATACACAGATATATATTAAAAATGTCCACGTTTGTTTGCAAAAATACATGTTATATATAGTATGTCACCATTAATTTACGACTTTATAACTTGTTGGGTTTACCTGGCCTAGCTTTGCTAAAATGAAAAGAGAAAATGAGGAATCATTCAAACAGCTTTTTCCTAAATCATTCAAACAGCCCCTGAAGATTAGAACTATAGTTCCAAAGTTTTTCTCAAAGTTCTAGCCTGACTCTGACCAGGGCTCTTCGGACAGCAGCTTTCAATTCATGGTTTCTCAAACTGTATATTATAGGATTGAGGAAAGGGGTAAGACCTGTATAAACTAAAGTCAGCAGTCTGCCCACCAGGAATTCCGTAGTCTTGGGGTGAAAGTAGTTGAACAATGAAGTCCCGTAAAAGATGAAGACCACTATTAGGTGGGAGATGCAGGTGGAGAAAGCCTTCGTTCTTCCATCTTGAAGTTTAATTCCAAGGACGGTTTTGAAAATATAGACATATGAGAAGAAGGTGACAGAGAACACAACTACTCCATAAATGGTTGACAAATATAAAAGTAAGTCATTTAGGTAAGGATCAGAACATGACAGATGAATAACCTGATACAGCTCACAGAACAATCCCGGGATTATGGTGGAGTCACAGAAAACCAGTCTTAGCAAGCAAAGTGTGTGCATTAAGGAGTAGGCTAACCCAAAAGTCCAGGCACTAAATGCCAACTGAACGCACAAGTAGGTGCTAATTATGGTTGTGTAATGTAGAGGACGACAGATGGCAACGTATCGATCGTAGGACATAACCGCTAACAGAAAGACCTCAGTGCAGACAAACCAGGAGAAGAAGAAGACTTGGGTTATACAAGTGGAATATAAAATCACCCTGCTGCCATAAAAAAATTCCACCGGCACATGGGAACCAGGAACAGAGGGGGTGAAGATGTCTACAGCTGAGAGGTTTCCCAGGAAAAAGTACATGGGGGACTGCAGGTGGGAGTCCTTGACCACCAGCAAAATGATGAGAAGATTTCCAGCCAGGGACAACACATTAAGAATGAGGAAAAGTGTAAATATCGGGACCCGGGAAAGTGTGAGGTCTGACAAGCCTAGCAAAATAAACTCAGGCTGAGAAGTTTGATTTCCTTTCATAACAGTAACGTTTGCAACAACTGCACCCCGATTATTCAATAGATATTGTCAATTGGGGTTTTTCATGAAAACTCTGTGCGGGGCCTTTCCACATCAATTCAATTTAAAATAAAAATGTTTTTGGGGTATTGCAACTTTTTTTTTTTTTTTTTTTTTTAAATGCATTTGATTGTTTTCCAGAATTTCACAAATCACAGGATTAGAAGCAGCTAGACCATTCACAACACAAAGAAAAAAAATCAAGTAAACATACATCTGATGGCCTTGAAACCCCCAGTCTATGTAAATGCATTAAAGATAGAGAATGTGGACATGTGGACAGAAAAAATAATCAGAATATATATGCTTTTCTGGGGGATTTTTTTTCGCCTTCCTCTGGATCAACTGTGGGTATAGGATTGGGTATATGGGATTGTATGATATTTTTTATTTCATTTCTTTATTTTTTTATGCTTGAACTAGATGGACTTGTGTCTTTTTTAAAACTGACTAACTACTGTATGTAACTATGTAACTATATATATGTATATATATATATATATATATATATATATATATATATATATATATAATCTGCATGTGCTAATTCACTTGTCACACTTGGAGCTTCTTGTCTATGTAACACAATGTATGTCTTCAAGGGTTACTCATAGCTACATAATCCTTTTTTTATTTTTTTCTCAAAGATTATTATTATTATTATTATTATTATTATTATTATTATTATTATTATTATAAGGATTTATTGAACACTAGACATTAGACATGTGCACAACAAAAAAAATTTGTTTATTTTCGTTTAGTTTTTTTCGTTTCCGAAAAAAAATCGTTTTTTTTTCGTTTCGTTTTTTTTGTTTCCGTTGATTCGTAACTATTCGTACATTCGTAAGTCGTCGGTGTTCGGATTCGTAACGATTCGTACATTCGTAAGTCGTCGGTGTTCGGATTCGTAACGATTCGTACATTCGTAAGAGTTATTTTTTCGTTGATTCGTTTTATTCGTTAGTTTAATTTTCGGACGCATTCGTATTTATTCGTACATTCGTAGATTCGTAATCGGAGCATAATTCATAATTTTATGTAACGTGTATGCTATTATTACGTTTTAATAATTTACGAATCGAAAAAAAAAAGTTACGAATCGAAAAAAAAAATAAAAGAAAATAAAAGTTACGAATCGAAAAAAAAGTTACGAATGTACGAATTTTTTTGTTCAATAGAGACACGGAAAATTACAAATCGAAAAAAAAAAAAAAGTTACGAATCGAAAAAAAAATTTACGAATCTAAAAAAAAGGTACGAATGTACAAATTTTTTTGTTCAATAGACACGGAAAATTACAAATCGAAAAAAAAAAAAAAAAAAGTTACGAATCGAAAAAAAAAGTTACGAATGTACGAATTTTTTTGTTCAATCCATTCGAAGCACGTTTAGCAGCGCCATTGTAAGGGACACGGAAAATTACTAATTCAACAAAAAAAAAAGTTATGAATCTACGAATTTTTTCGTTCGTTTTTTTTTTTTTCGGATTTTCTTCATTAGTACATTTGTTGTTTCTAATTAGTTTTTTCGGATTGTCGTTGTTTTTCGGATTCGTTCGATTCGAATGATTCGTTAATCGGATTTGTACGATTCGAACGATTCGTTACAATTCGTTATTCGGATTCGTACGATTCGAATGATTCGTTCATTCGTACGAAAACGAACGAACGAAAATAACGAACAAAAACGAAAAAAAAACGAAAAAAAAAAACGAAACGAATTGCACATGTCTACTAGACATGTGGATTCGTTTTCGTCCAAATGCATTTTCGTCTGAATTTTGGGTATTTTCTTTATTGTTTTAACAAATGATAATGAACGTGCAGAATCCGAAAACCGAAAAATCTGACATAAACAAATGCTTTTTTTTTTGTTTTTGTGACAACAGTTGGATATGGATAGGAGATTCAACATGACGCTGACAATAGCGATCTGTGTCCATCGAACCTGTGGTCGAATGAAGACATGTGTTCGTTTCGTTTTTTTTTTGTTTTCGTTTTTTTTCGTTATTTTCGTTCGTTCGCTTTCGTACGAATGAACGAATCGCTCGAATCGTACGAATCCGATTAACGAATCATTTGAATCGAACGAATCCGAAAAACAACGAAAATCCGAAAAAAATGAATGTACTAATGAAGAAAATCCGAAAAACGAAAACGAACGAAAAAATTCCTACATTCGTAACTTTTTGTTTTTTTGTTGAATTGGTAATTTTCCGTTCCCTTACAATGGTGCTGCTAAACGTTTTTCGAATGGATTGAACAAAAAAATTTTTACATTCGTAACTTTTTTTTCGATTCGTAACTTTTTTTTTTCGATTCGTAACTTTTTTTTTCGATTCGTAAATTTAATTATTTTTTTTTCGATTTGTAGTTTTCTGTGTCTCTATTGAACAAAAAAATTCAGTACATTCGTAACTTTTTTTGTCGATTCGTAACTTATTTTTTCGATTCTTAAATTATTAAAATGTAATAATAGCATACACATTACATAAAATTATGAATTATGCTCCGATTACGAATCTACGAATGTTACGAATGTTACGAATGTACGAATAAATACGAATGCGTCCGAAAATTAAACTAAAAAAAAAAACGAATCAACGAAAAAATAACTCTTACAAATGTACGAATCGTTACGAATACGAACACCGACGACTTACGAATGTACGAATCGTTACGAATCCGAACACCGACGACTTACGAATGTACGAATCGTTACGAATCCGAACACCGACGACTTACGAATGTACGAATCGTTACGAATCAACGGAAACGAAAAAAACGAAACGAAAAAAAACAATTTTTTTTGTTGTGCACATGTCTAGTTGAATGTGCCTAACCTTAGCTCTTTTAGTCCAAGATTATTCAACATAGATAGAAAAGATTTGACGTAGAGAGAAAAGATTTGACATTATAGAGACAATAGCAAAAAAGGATGAATGTGCCTAACCTAACTCTATTAGTCCAAGATTATTCAACATAGAGAGAAAAGATTCGTCATGAAGACGATCTGCCGGATCTTCTTAGAACATTCGACAGACACCATAAGCCTTCAATGACAGATTCAACTTTAATTATTTTGGATTTTCGGACGAATGCATTTTTTAACTATAATAAATAAATAAAAACAAATTTCGGGAGTAACTAAATACATTTATTTTTCGGCCGAAAACGAAATTCCGAAACAAAATATTTCAGTGTGCCACATGTCTATTGAACACCAACAGTTTATTCAGCGCTTTAAAAAATGAAGGCAGACATCATGTAAAAAAAAAAAAAAAAATCTGTGGAATTCATAAAGTGTGTCTACAACACTTTTTAGAGATCGTATTTGTCTTAATTTACTAAAACTAGAGAGTGCAAAATCTGGTGCAGCCGTGCATGGTAGCTTCTAACTTCAGTTTGTTCAATTAACCTCCCTGGCGGTATGATGATTCTGTCTGGAATTTTGTGCTGAAAGCGGTACAATTATTTGCATGGAAATTTGGCGTTTTTATATTGTAGGCATGCAATTCTTATGAATAACTCACTTAAATCTGTCCGAACCAGAGTCTAGTAGACATCCCGGGTATGATAAAGTTTGAAACACAAAATCATAAATTATAATATAATAAAAATATATATAAAAATGATTCAATAATGTAATCAAATCAAAAACACTGAAATTTGCTCAGTTGCAGAATAGTCGCTGTCATTAAATGTATTGTTTGATGATAAATTGTGATTCTAATTTTTTTATTGGTGTTTTCTAGCTGGTCTAAAACCACTTTTGACATAAAGGGACACTTTTTGGTTGCTATGGACAATCTCCAGTTTCCAGGCAGAAAAAAAATTTGACATGCAGGGCACTGGGCAGACCACTAGGGACAAAGGGGATGTGTATTTTTTGTATACAGTACTGTAATCTGTAAGATTACAGTACTTTATGTGTGTTGTGTTTTTAAACTTTTTTGAATTTGGCGCCGATCTCTGCTCCCGTGCGTCGGAACGTCGCAGGGAACGGAGATCAGCGGCACTCGGCACTGTGTGAATCGAGCGAGCAGATGGCTCGCTCACACAGCGGGGAGACATCGCAGGATCCATATATAGTGTTATAGCGTCTACAAAATAGAGGATAGATTTATAGCATTTTTATTATTATTTTTTTTTTACTAGTAATGGTCGAGACTGCGACATTATGGCGGACACATTCAACACTTTTGACACATTTTTGGGTCGATTGACAATTATGCAGCGATCAATGCTATAAAAATGCACTGATTACTGTATAAATGTCACTGGCAGGGAAGGGGACGATCAAGGGGTTAACTGTGTTCCCTATCTGTGTGTTCTAACTGTGGGGGAGATGAGAGATCGTGGTTCCCAGCTCGTAGGAACCCACAATCTCCTTCTTCTCTCCTCACAGAACTGGGATTCTTCTCTCCTCTCCTTCTTCTCTCCATCAGAAGGGGATCAGCTCACAGATTTTCCTGTTGGTCAGAGCAGAGCGAGCGGGTGACACATCCATGCTCACTCAGTTTCTGCAGAGCGGACACGCACAGAGACTGCTCTGCTCTACGGGCAGTAGGGAGCAAACGGACTGATGCCTGGCCATTTACACCTGACTGCCCTCCGAACTGATCGGCCTAAACAGAAGTTCTTTTCAGTGGTCCTGATAGGACCCGGAGGTACTGTAGGTGGGTGTAAATGAACAAAAGTTTGTTTATACACACCTGTCCATAAGGATGCATGGACCATTCGATCAGTCCACCTGAAAAACTGACACGCAGACCTGATTGGATCGCCCATGTGAAAGTAAAAAAAAACAACAAGTATTGCTTGTACAATTTGGACAAAAATACATTATATATATGTATATATATATGTATATATATATATATATATATATATATATATATATATATATATATATATATATATATATATATATATGATGTTAGTAAGGTGTGTAGATATATATAAAAAAATATATATATATATATATATATATATATTTTTTTTTATAGCTACACACCTTACTAACATACTAACATTAGAAAAAAAAAGATATTTTTTTTTTTATGTATATCTCTATCTATCTATCTATCTATCTATCTATCTATCTATCTATCTATCTATCTATCTATCTATCTATCCATCTATCCAATATTTTTTAATATATCTACACACCTTACTAACATATAATATATATATATATATATATAGTGTATGTTTGTCCGAATTGTACAAGCAATACTTTTTTTACTTTCACATGGGCGATCCAATCAGGTCTGCCTGTCAGTCTTTATATATATATATATATATATATATATATATATATATATATATATATATATATATACATTTTTTTCTAATGTTAGTATGTAAGGTGTGTAGCTATAAAAAAATAAAAAAATAATTATTTATATATATATATATACATTTTTTTCCAATGTTAGTATGTAAGGTGTGTAGCTATAAAAAAATAAAAAATAATATATATATATATATATATATATATATATATATATATATATATATATATATATATATATATATATATATATATACACATTTTTTTTTTTATTATTCTATTTTTTTAATGTTAGTAAGGTGTGCAGATATATATACATATACAAAAAATATTTTATGGTTTTAACTCTTACATGCACATGGCACAAGAAATGTAATCATTTTAAAGACTTAACTTGTTGTCAGATTTGGTGAAATTGCAGCCGAGGTTATAAACTCCCCGGAGCACATTCTGCTCCTGTTCTTCAGAATACAGTATCTCATATATTGTTTCTTTTCCTGGCAAATAGGGTTTGGTGGCTTTTTCTATTCCTTGTATTAGTTCTTCTTTTGCTTCCCAGACAGATACACAACAGAAGAGCAAATGTACAGTACTAGACTGATATAATATTGCACAGTATATTAAATACACTCACCTGTATACAGTACACAGAACACTTACATATAACACCTGTATTAAATAGACAGATGCGGAATGTGCACAGGTAGGAATACTGAAAAATTGTTAGGTAAGATGGCTTTGTAAGCATGTAGTAGAGAAATTCATATTAAATACATAATATTAAAGACCATTTAGTCAGTTCTATATGAGGGGTCGATGGGTCAGAAATAAAGCAGACATCATAGAGAATCGGAGCACCTGATTTATAGAAACATTCAGCAGTTTCCTGAGATCTCCAGATATATTCCCCCCAGGGTATCTCTGCAGAGATCTCACCAAGGCCCCCTGAGAAGTGACATCAGACAATTCAAACTTTCTTTCTTTAATTTGCTTTGTAATAAACTTTTCAGAAAACAACATTTCAAAAGTTTACTTTTCTCTCTGTCTTCACTGCAGTTCCAACTTCCACTTATAAGTATCGTCTGTATAATATTTCATTCTTCCAGTGTGCATTCTGTATTTAGTAATGGACACAGTATACTCTATATATCAATTACATTTACCTATTAAAATTGTGTATTGTACTGGAATTTAGGGGAAAAGTCCATTTTACAATCAGGACAGGAATCAAAGAGTGATTTCAATAATTGGACAGAGACAGCAGAAATACATAAATTAAAACTGACAGTGATTTTAGTGCAGTGCACAGTGCATTGAAAGCCCTGATTGCCTAAAGCAATGAAAGCTTTGCCCAATCAGGGCAGAGAGCACTGTCAGAGCCATGATTGGACACTGTCATGATGACTGTATCCAATCATGGCTCATTGCTCTTAAACCTGCCCCACATTATAAAAGTTTTCTTCCCATAGCGGCCATTTGTAGTGTGATAGCGGCATGGAGAGAGATAGAACAGGGCTCTGTTCAGTGCCATTAGACATTTAGTGTGCTATTATATACATATAGTGTTATATTCTGATTCTATTGTCAGTGTAGAATATCAGTTTAGTGTGACTCGAGGGATAGTTCAGTGTGAGTGTAGTCACCGTTTTAACACAGTATATTTCAGTTGCGTTACTGCAAGTTTAATGCCGTACAGTTCAATGCGTTACTGCAAGTTTAACGTTGTATATTTCATTGGGTTACTGCAAGTTTAACGTCATATAGTTCTGTGTGATACTGAAAGTTTAACACTGTATAGTTCTGTGCTTTATTGCAAGTTTAACGCTGTATATTTCATTGCGTTACTGCAAGTTTAACGCCATATAGTTCTGTGCTTTACTGCAAATTTAACACTGTATAGTTCTGTGTGTTACTGCAAGTTTAACACCATATATTTCATTGCATTACTGCAAGTTCAACACCATAGAGTTCTGTGCATTACTGCAAGTTTAATGCTGTATATTTCATTGTGTAACTGCAAGTTTAACGCTATATAGTTCTGTGCATTACTGCAAGTTTAATGCTGTATATTTCATTGCATTACTGCAGGTTGAATGCCATATATTTCATTGTGTTACTGCAAATTTAACGCTGTATAGTTCTGTGTGTTACTGCAAGTTTAATGCCATATATTTTATTGCGTTATTGCAAATGTAACTCTGTATATTTCATTGCATTACTGCAAGTTGAACGCTGTACAGTTCAGTGCGTTACTGCAAGTTTAACGTCATATAGTTCTGTGCGTTACTGCAAGTTAACACCATGTATTTTATTGCATTACTGCAAGTTTAACGTCATATAGTTCTATGCATTACTGCAAGTTTAATGCAGAATAGTTCTGTGCGTTACAGAAAGTTTAACGTTGTATATTTAATTGCGTTAGTGCAAGTTTACCGCCATATATTTCATTGTGTTACTGCAAGTTTAACGCTGCATTCTTCATTGTGTTACTGCAAGTTTAATACCATATAGTTATGTGCGTTCCTGCAAGTGTAATGTCGTATATTTAATTGTGTTACTGTAAGTTTAATGCCAAATAGTTCTGTGCATTACTGCAAGTTTATCTCTGTATATTTCATTGCGTTACTGCAAGCTTAACGCCATATATTTAATTGCGTTACTGCAAGTTTAACACTGTATAAATTTGTGTGCTACTGAAAGTTTAGTGCCATATATTTAATTGCGTTACTGCAAGTTTAACTCCATATAGTTATGTGCGTTACTGCAAGTTTAACGCCAAATATTTAATTGCGCAAGTTGAAAGTTGAACGTCATATATTTAATTGCGTTACTGCTAATTTAACGCTGTATTTTTTATTGCGCTACTTCACGTTGAACGCCATATAGTTCTGTACGTTACTGCAAGTTTAACACTGCATAGTTCTGTGCATTACTGCAAGTTTAACGCTATATATTTAATTGTGTTACTGCAATTTTAGCTCCATATAGTTCTGTGTGTTACTGCAAGTTTAGCGCCATATAGTTTTGTGTGTTACTGCAAGTTTACTACTGTGTAGTTCTGTGCGCTACTGCACGTTGAATGCTGTATATTTCATTGCGTTACTGAAAGTTGAACGCCATACTTTAATTGTGTTACTGCAAGTTTAAAACCTTATATTTCATTGCGTTACTGCAAGTTTAACACCATATAGTTCTGTCCGTTACTGCAAGTTTAACGCTGTATAGTTCTGTGTGATACTGCAAGTTTAACGATGTATATTTTATCGTGTTACTGCAAGTTTAGTTTAACGCCATGGGCATTACTACAATGTTTAACACTGTATAGTTCTTTGCATTACTGCAAGTTTAACACTGTATAGTTCATTGCATTACTGCAAAATGCACTGTATATATAGTCTACAATGAATGCAGTGTATATATATATATATATATATATAAATACACTGCCTGCAAGACACAGACTAGCTGCCTAATCTACCTCAAGTTAGCTTTAACTCCATCCACTCCAACACACTACATATGGCTGCTGTGTAAGCAGCCTTATATAGTGTGGGCCGTGGACTTAGCCCCCTGAGCCGTGATTGGCTAAAGGCAGCAGAGCGCACTGTAATTGGCCAGGTCAGGTGCATGCTTTGGCCAATCATCATTGAGTACCTCACTGTTCTACTTTGCAAAAAACAATAAAAATGTTTAACGGACTAGGACAATTGTTTAACGGACTAGGACAAACAATGTTTAACGGACTAGGACAAACAATAGACCCCCCATCGGATACTTTAAGAGCACACATTACAGTGATCCCGAAAGAAGGGAAAGATGCTAAACGTGGATCTAAAAATATTCACAAAGACACTTGCACTCAGGTTACAGACACACCTGGCCCATTTGATACACTGGGACCAGGTGGGGTTTATTCCAACAAGAGAGGCAAGAGACAGTACGATTAAAGTGCTGAACCTTGTCCAGTTTGTAAACCAAAAGAAAATACCAAGTGTCTTCGTGAACACGGATGCGGAAAAGGCCTTCGATCGGGTCAACTGGGCATTCATGATGGGAGTCTTGAAGTATACCGGTATGGGAGATCGACTGATCCGTTGGGTAGCAGGGGTGTAGCAGGGGTGTACTCCTCTCCCCAAGCCATGGTGAAGGTTAATGGGGTATACTCTGAAACCTTTACTATTTCTAATGGGACCCGCCAGGGCTGCCCCCTTTCGCCTCTATTATTTGCTCTCACGTTGGAGCCGTTGCTTAATAGAATTAGACAGAACCCGGATATAAAGGGTATACAGGTGGGAAAACAGGAATATAAGGTTTCTGCTTATGCAGATGACCTACTTATCTCACTAACGAGTCCACAAATTTCACTACCAAATTTGATGAAAGAAGTGGAGAGATATGGAGCTCTGTCTAATTTTAAAATAAATTATAGCAAGTCGGAGGCGATGGGGGTGGCCCTGGAGGATCCCATGCAAAGTAACCTGCAGAGCAATTATAAGTTCAGATGGACAACAACTGCTTTAAAATATCTGGGAATACAGATCTCCCCAAACTTAACAGTTATATTTGAGTTGAACTTCCCACCATTATTGAGAGAGGTAAAGAAACCACTAGAAGGGTGGAATAAAGGTACTCACTCCTGGTTCGGGAGATGTAATATCTTAAAAATGAGTATAGTGCCAAAATTCCTGTATTTGTTCCAGGCATTGCCTATTTGTGTCCCCATGAACTATTTCAGTCAAATTCGGGCTGAATTTACAAAATTTATCTGGGCAAGCAAGCACCCAAGGATAAATAGAGAGTTGCTGGCAATGCCGAAGAAGGCAGGTGGAATAGCAGCACCAGATCTATTTAGGTATTATCAAGCGGCCCACCTCAGTAGAATAATTGACTGGAATAGACATGGGGAATACAAGTTATGGATCTCTCTGGAAAAACAACTAAGTCGAATACCCCTGAATAGGGCTATTTGGTGCTACGCAGATATACCTTCCGAGCTAAAGACACATCCATTGATCGGGCCAACTCTGCAGATAGGGGCTGGGACCATTCAGAAACATAGACTATCCACACCGAACTCACCTCTCTTTCCGATCTTGGGGAATCCAAAATTCTCGCCAGGTCTAGAGACACAGGTGCTCGGGAGACTGAGGGAGAAAGGTGTCTTTCAAGCCTCACATTTCTTGAAGGCCAGTTGATGGCTATCGATAGAGGACTTAACAAAAAAGGAGGACAGATAGAAATACCCTGGTGGCAAGCAAGACAAGTGCGACACTTCTTAGAATCATTAGGACCAGTGGAAGAATTTGAGAGACCCCGAACGAAGTTTGAGAAGTTTTGTGAGGAGAAAGAGCCCCTGACCCATACTATCTCTAAAATGTACGTGCTTCTGATAGCTCCACCAGAAGGATATACATTGGCGAGTTTGGATAAATGGGGGAGAGACCTAGAAGAAAAATTCACCGTAGAACAAGGGAAGAAAATAATACATCTGACAATGAGATCGTCAAGGTGTATAAAAATGCAGGAATTACATTTTAAGCTTTTATCAAGATGGTACCTCACCCCCTCAAGGATGAATAAAATATTTCCAGAGGCTACAGGGAGCTGTTGGCGGGGTTGTCAGGGTAGGGGCACACTACTACATATATTTTGGACTTGCCCAGTAATTAAATAATTCTGGCAAGAGGTACAAAGAATTACCCAACGATTATCGGAGTTTCATATCCCACAAGACCCGGAGTTCTTTCTACTACATTTATCACAAATCTCTACTAAGGAATACAAAAACGCAATAGTGTGTCATCTGGTGAATGCCGCGAAAAGCTGTATCCCTAGATGTTGGAAGGAACCACAGGCCCCTAGCATTGCTATGTGGCTTAATATAGTCCGAAGAATAGGGATAATGGAAAGTTTGTTACCGAGATCCTTAGAGGGAAGGGGACGGGTTAAACAAATATGGGCTCCCTGGGAGGAATACCTACAAACAGAGGAAGGTAAGAAGTTAATGGGTGAGGAGATGGGAGAATAGAAAAGGAGGGGGGGCGGGGGGGGAGGGGGAGGGATAGAATTAATAAAGGGAAATTTTTCTCTCTTTTTTTTCCTTCTCAGGGGTGGGTGGAGGCCTCTAGGGTACCTTAGGGATTAGGGCCCATAGAATAAGAAGAGGCACAGGGAACCGGGTTAGATGGGGACTATATATAAAATAAATGGAAAAAAGAAAGAAAGGGACAATAATAATAAATTGGTACATGAAACAGGATGGAAATATAATTTAATGAAGTTGAAGGACAGTAAATCTGTATGCCGGAAATAATAAATGTTTTGTTTGTAACGTATCCCTTTGAAGAAATAAATAAAGAATTAAAAAAAAAAATGGATTAAACATAAATAAACCAAAGTAGCGCTGTTTATAAACAGTAACCAAACAGGCGATAAAAAGACACAAAGTAGCATTGTTTATAAACACTGATCAGACAGGAGGTAGAGAGATGCAAAGTAACATTGTTTATAAACATTGATTAGACTGGAGATAGAGAGATACAAAGTAACATTGTTTATAAACATTGATTAAAAAGGAGATAGAGAGATACAAAGTAACATTGTTTATAAACATTGATCAGATGGGAGATAGAGAGATACAAAGTAACATTGTTTATAAACATTGATACGACAGGAGATAGAGAAATGCAAAGGGGAAATGCAGTAAAACTGGAGCTCCTAACATATGGTGCAGCTGTGCATGGTAGCCAATCAGCTTCTAACTTTAGTTTTTCAGTTAAGCTTTGACAATAAAATCTGGAAGCTGATTGGTTTCTATGCAGAGCTGCCCCAGATTTTGCACACTACAGTTTTAGTAAATCCACCCCCTATAACACCATTTGTTTAAAAAAGAAGGATCTACGCAATGGATTCTAAGGGTGGTACAAACAGCAATTTCCTAAGCATGGATATTAAACATATATAATTACAATCCAGGATACATACACAAAAAAAGAGCGACAATTTTGAAAAAAACACATTATTTTTAACTTTTTGCTATATAAATATCCCCAAAAAATATATAACAACATTTTTTTTCCTCAATTTAGGACGATACATATTCATCTACATATTGTTGGTAAAACATTTTGCAATAAGCGCTTATTGATTGGTTTGTGCAAAAGTTATAGTGTCTACAAAATAGGGGATAGATTTATGGCATTTTTATTATTATTTTTTTTTTTTTACTAGTAATGGCAGCGATCAGCAATTTTTATCATAACTGTGACATTATGGCGGACACATCAGCCATTTATGACACATTTTTGGGACCATTGTCATTTATACAGCAATCAGTGCTATACAAATGCACTGATTGCTGTGTAAATGACACTTGCAGTGAAGGGGTTAACCACTAGGTGGCAGTGTAGGGGTTAAGTGTGTCCTGGGGAGTGTTTCTAACTGTGAGGGGGCGTGGCTGTGTGTGACATGTCACTGATCTCTGCTTCCGATCACAGGGAGCAGAGATCAGTGACACTGTCACTAGGCACATCGGGGAGATGCTTGTTTACATTAGCATCTCCCCGTTATTCCTCTCCGTGAGACCATCGCGGGTATCCCCACAGTGATCGAGTCTGCTGTATCCGTGACCCGACTCACAGAGCTTGCCGCAGGCGCCTCTTAAAGGGCCACATACAGGTACGTTAGTTTGCCTGTACGAGCCCTTCTTCCACAGTATATCTGCGTGAGGCGGTCGGCAAGCGGTTAAGGCGTCAACATTTTGGACAATTTCATGGCCCCTTCCTGTTCCAACATCAGTGCACAAAGCAAGGTCCATAAAGACATAGATAAGCAAGTTTGGGGTGGAGGAACTTGACTGGCCGGCACAGAGTCTGTCCTCAACCTGATAGAACACCTTTGGGATGAATTAGAGTGGAGACTGTGAGCCAGGCCTTCTCGTCCAATATCAGTGCCTGACCTCACAAATGTTCTTCTGGAAGAATGGTCAAACCTTCCCATAGACACACTCCTAAACCTTGTGGACGGCCTTCCCAGAAGAGTTGAAGCTGTTATAGCTGCAAAGGGTGGGTCAACTCGATATTAACCACTTAAGGACTGCCTCCTGCACATTTACATTGGCAGAATGGCAATGCTGGGCACATCAAAGTACAGGCATGTTGCTATTTAAGAGCCCAGCCGTGGGTCGCATGCTCGCCACCCAGTCCTGAGCTCCATGACCGTGGCCACGACACCAGCGGATCCGATCACTGCTGGTGTCCTGCGATCGGGTCACAGAGCTGAAGAACGTGGAGAGGTAAGTATAAGCAAACCTCTCCCGTGCTTCCTAGTGAGGCTGTCACTGATCGTCTGTTCCCTGTCATCTGGAAAGACGATCAGTGATGTTGAACGCCAAGCCACGCCCCCTACAGTAAAAAAAAAAAACACACACAGGTCACACTTAACCCCTCCCCGCCCCCTAGTGGTTAACCCCTTCACTGCCAGTGTCATTTACACAAGAATCAGTGCATTTAAATAGCACTGATTGCTGTATAAATGACAATGGTCCCAAAAATGTCCGATGTGTCCGCCACAATGTCGCAGTCACAATAAAAATCACTGATCGCCGCCATTACTAATAAAAAAAAAATATTAATAAAAATGCTATAAAACTATCCCCTATTTTGTAAATGCTATAACTTTTGCGGAAACCAATCAATAATCGCTAATTGCGATTTTTTTAACCAAAAATATGTAGAAGAATATGTATCGGCCTAAACTGATGGAAAAAAATTGGTTTTATATATTTTTTGGGGAAATTTATTATAGCAAAAAGTAAAAAATATAGAATTTTTTTCAAAATTCACGCTCTATTTTTGTTTATAGCGCAAAAAATAAAAACCGCAGAGGTGATAAAATACCACCAAAAGAAAGCTCTTTGTGGGGGAAAAAAAGGACGCTTATTTTGTTTGGGAGCCACATCGCACGACCGCGCAATGGTCAGTTAAAGCGACGCAGTGCCGAATCGCAAAAAGGTGCCTGGTCCTTTGGCTGCAAATTGGTCCGGGGCTTAAGTGGTTAAACCGTACAGGCTAAGACTGCGATGCCATTAAAGTTCATGTGTGTGTGTATAAAGGCAGGCATCCCAATACTTTGGGTAATATAGTATATATATATATATATATATATATATATATATATATATATGTATTTTTGTGGTTATAGCACTGAACATTTAGTCATTGTATGAAACGTTTTTGCACTTTATTGAGATATACATTTCTTTGTTTTGGTTCATTTTGTGCTAGAAAGATTTTTTCATTTGTTTGTTCACTGGGTCAATTCGGATAGCAGCTGCATGGTTTAGTGAAACATTTAGTTCTGTGGCACATTTCTATTTGTATTGATAACTAAAAATAAAAGCTAAAAAAAAAATGTATGACTCATAATAATAGTTCAGAGAAATATCGTTCTGCAGTTTCTTCTGGTGAGAGTTCCTGACCTTACTGTCATTTTCACCAGAGCTCTGCGGGCAGCACCTTTCAGTTCATTGTTTCTCAGACTGTATATAACAGGATTTAGAAAAGGGGTGAAAAATGTATAAAGTACCGACACTAGTCGGCCAACAAGAAAATTGTCATTTTTGGGTTGAATGTAGTTGAAGAACGTAGTCACGTAAAACATGAAGACCACCGTGAGGTGAGAACTGCAGGTAGAGAAGGCTTTCCGTCTGCCGTCCTTCATTTTAATTCTCAGGATGGTTTTGACAATGTAGACATAGGAAAGGAAAGTGATGGAAAAGGCAACAAGAGCAAATGGCACTCCAACAAGAAAAATGAGTAAGTAATTGAGGGATGTGTCAGAACGTGACAGTTGAATCAGCTGAAACAATTCACAGAACAAGCCCGGGATGGTGACGGAATCGGGGAAGGACAATCTTTGCGTACTAAGTGTGTGCATCAAGGAGTAGGCACAGCTGAAAATCCATATGCTGGTGACCAACTGAACACACAATTTAATGCTTATTTTGGTTGTGTAATGCAGAGGAAGACAGATGGCAACATATCGATCATAGGACATAATGGCCAGAAGAAAGAACTCAGTGTAGGCAAACCAGGAGAAGAAGAAGACCTGGGCAATGCAAGTTGAGTAAGATATCAGTATGTTTCCACTAAAGTTGCCAAAAGACAGATGAGATACAGAACAAGAAGGCATGAATGTGTCTAAAACTGAGAGGTTTCCCAGGAAAAAGTACATGGGGGTCTGCAGGTGGGAGTCAGTGTTCACCAAGAAAATGATGAGAAGGTTCCCAGCCACGGTGGCCGCATAGACCAGGTGGAAGAACAGAGATAGCGGGATCCGAGAAGCCGTGAGGTCTGACAGGCCAAGCAAAATAAATTCAGGCTGAAAAGTTTGATTTTTACTCATAACTAAATTATTTCCCCAAACTTTCACTTAAAAATCTTGAAGCGAGTGCAATAAACAGAGACGCACGCCTTCTTTTTAATGCTTTTAATATACTTATATTATTAACACAATTCTGGCTCCTTCACATCAATGTTTTCAGCACCAATTACTTGACATGTTTCATTTGGAATCAGAATCTCTGCACTACATTTGTTTTGGCATAAGGTGACAAAAATGACCACTGGGATGTCCGTTATAGGCACTTCATTCTAAACCACCTAAAAAAACAGCAAATGTATGGTTCAATAATATGTATATTATCTGTAAAAAGCGATACAGTTGTGTAAATAGACCTATTTACAAACTTTAAGACAATTTTTATCAGTAGCCTACATGGCCAAGTGCTATAATAATACCACTAATAATAAACTTTATTTTATATAGCGTCTTTTAAAAAAGAAAACGTGTTTATTGCAACATGTATGAGATGCATACATAATATATATATATATATAACCAGTATAGGCAGGGCCGCTGATTGGGGGGGGCACCGGTCCTCCTGTAGGGGGCCCGGGCACACAGGGGGCCCAGAGATCAGGATAATCGATGGAGCAGAGAACGGATGACAGCGTCTCTCGTCCAGCAACAGAAAGACAGTTTCTTCCCCTCTCCCTCCCGACGGCTTACAGCTGCTGGGTGAGAGAACCGGAGGGGTGGATTTAGGGGGTGCTGGGGTGGGTTGTTCTGTGCCCACCAAGATTACAGTTCTGCCCCTGAGCTCCTTTCCCCACCTCACCTCCGCTACCACCCGCACTCACAACTGGGAGGAGGAGGCAGCAACCTGGAGGCTGGAGCGGTGAGAGAAGACGAGCCACAGGTGCGTTGTGCTTTACCCTTCTGTCAGAAGATCACTCTTAGCAATAAAAAAACAATACAAAAAAAATGTAATGTGCCCCTGTCCCCTGTGCTTGCAGGCAGAAGCAAATGCATACGTAAGTCCCGCCCACATATGAAAACGGTGTTCAAGCCACACATGTGAGGTATCGCCACAAACTTTAGAGTGAGAGCAACAATTCTAGACCTAGACCTCCTCTGTAACTCAAAACATGTAAACAGTAAACAATTTTAAAGCGTCGCCTATGGAGATTTTTACGTACCGAAGTTTGAAATTTTGAAGCATGACATGTTAAGTATCTATTTACTCTGCGTAACTTCATCTTTCAGATTATGCAAAAAAAATGGGCTAATTTAAAGTTTTTTTTTTTTTTTTAAAGTGTTAAAAAAATTGCTGCACAAATACAATGCAAGATAAAAAGTTGCAACAACTGACATTGTATTCTCTAGGGATTTTGCTAAAAAAACATATATAATATTTGGGGGTTATGTGTTATTTTTCTAGCAAAAAATTATGCATTTTTGCATGTAGGAGAGAAATGGCAGAATTGGCACGGATGGGAAGTGGTTAACCACCTCCTGACCATCCTATAGTAAAAAAAATGCCAAGCGGGAACACTGTTATTCCAGGAGGACATCATATGACGTCCTCCCATTCGTGTGCCCTATGGGGTGCATGGTGGAACACTGATTCTTGTATTGGGCCCTGGTGCTGTAACCAAGCACAGAGATCACATGTCAATTGTCCGCAATGGCTTTCATTCATAGCCATTTTGTGTACTATTATGATCTCTGTGGTTGGTCACAGTAATCATTTGGTACAGGCACCAATCTCAGCAGACCTGATAAATCACAGTAGTAAGCAAGGTGATCGTCACTGTAATAAGCAATCAGAATGTAAAAAAAAATATCCTGATCATCTTCCCAGAACAGTGTAGCGTCGTTGTGGTGCCACTGCACTGCTCTTTTAAAAACATGTAAAAAAAAATAAAAATAAAAGTTAAAAATTGTAAAAAGAAATATTATTATTATATTTTTTTACATACTGCCACCAGTCAATGTCCCTGATCAGTGCCACGACAGTCATATAGTGATGGTGCACTGCTCTGGTGACAGTATGTGCAAAAAGAAAAATTGAAGTGAATTTCTTTATTTTCTGAAAAATGTTGACAAAAATTACAACTTCAAAAAACTCACCATGCCTCTTACAAAATGCTTTTGGGTGTTTACTTTTCAAAAAGGGGTCATTTAGGGGGTATTTGTACTGTCCTGGCATTTTAGGGCCTCAAGAAATGAGATGGGCCATCAGTACAATGAATAAGAAGTGTGACCTGACACAGCCACCGTGATATGCCTCCATCCCTAATGTACATGTATACAGAGCAATGGTCATGGGACTTTACATGAGGCATGTCACTACAAAAATGATGATACATAGAATACACATAGTTAGAAAATGTATTACAATTGAAATTAAACATTCCATGATCTAAAAATATACAATATCATTTTTTTGAGTAATAAAGCCAGTAAAAGGCCATAAAAACAAGCTGACATATAAAGATGCACATGAGTGGAGAAATACATTCATATTGTACTGGCTCCTGGGCCATCAGTTCATCAGGATTGATCAATTTTTCAAATAGATTGACATGGTTGGACCAATTTTTGAGTGGGGATAGAGGAAAAGAATGCCCTTTGCAGAAAACAAATTGATGCCACCTTTGTGTCTCTACCTAGCTTTACATGTGGGGTTGTCTATCTTTTTACCTACCACATGATGGGTTAATTTACTGGATGCCACTGAGTTTTACAAGTTGATTTACAGCCATATATGATTCTTAAGAATCAATAGCACATATTAATTTTGTATTATATACAGTTAATGAGAATTAAATAGTGTATTATTTTATATTTTGACCCCTTAGCTCAAACCCCTAATTGGTGTAAAATTGATATCGGTATACTTTTATTCATAAATAAATAAATATTGTCTATTTTTATATTTTGACTACTTAGCTCAAAACCCTACTCAGTATAAAACCGATAAAGTTAAGAAATTCTAAAAATAGTATTTTGTTTTTATTTTGAAAAAGAGTCAAGCAGATCAAAGACAACAGAGATACACTGAGGACAAATGATACACTGTATTCTTTTTTTTACTTATATGAGAAATATATGAGCCACAAAAAAATATGTATATACTTTTGCTGAAAGTTCAATTCTTTGTAGATTGCTTCATTGAAATATATTTAAGTATTCTTTCTTTTAAAGAAAAAAAACAATCAAATATTGACCTTTGCCTATTATTGAGCAAATACCTGATGTAGATGCTAGCTGTTGGCATCATCCTATACAAGAGGTCATCATGGAAGAAATAAAGGAAGCACACAGATCGTATGCCACCGATGCCTCTTGTATAAAAGCGTTCAGCTCTTCCCTAAGATCTCCAGAAATATCCCTCCTGAGATCTCCAGAAATATCCCTCCTGAGATCTCCAGAAATATCCCTCCTGAGATCTCCAGAAATATCCCTCCTGAGATCTCCAGAAATATCCCTCCTGAGATCTCCAGCTAAATTCCTCCTGTGTCTCATTACACTGTGGAGATTTCACCGTGGCCTAAGAAAAAAAAAAAAACTATACAAGATGATTAAGTGTCGCACAACGCTTAATCATCTTTATTTATTTGGTGACATCTTTTAAAAGTTTATTTGGTGAAAACTTTTACTATATTATTATATTTCCTTTTTCATTATTTCTAATGCTTTATTTCAGAGTTGGCAATACATATATTGTTTAACCACTTCAGCCCCAGAAGGATTTACCCCCTTCCTCATCAGAGCATTTTTTGCTACTCGGCACTCAGTTGCTTTAGGTGACACTTGTCGTCCCCACACAACAAGTGTGTGTTATACGCAGATAAATACTTTTTGTGCCCACACCAGTCCTATGCAAAAATATTGTTTTTTTTTTTTCAAAATTGTCGCTCTTTTTTTGTTTATAGCGCAAAATAAAAAAAAATGCAGAGGCGATCAAATACCCCCAAAAGAAAACTCTATTTGTGGGAAAAAAAGGACATCAATTTTGTTTGGGTACGACGTCACACGCGCAATTGTCAGTTAAAAGGATGCAGTGCCGAATCTCAAAAAGTGGTCAGGAAGGGGGTGAAATCTTCCTGGGCTGAAGTGGTTAAGTTAACAAACGCTTCTCTTTTTAATCCACCTGGCCCGTTGGCTCCTTCTCTTTCAGTGTTTAGAGACCTTGTCTTATCACATTTGGAAAATTTGAGGGTTAATCCTCAACAGTTATAAAATGTTTACAAAGAAGGATTAGAATCGCTCTGTGCACATTGGGACATTATTATACACCTTGCTGATAAAGGGGGTGGTGTGATGGCTTTGGACAAGGATGATTATGTAAAAGAGATGAAGCACCTATTATCAGATCATGATACGTATGCACCTTGGGGGGCGGGGGGGGGCAATCCAGCTAATTAATATAAGCGTTGTTTACAGATTTTACATATTACACATTATACATATACAAAAAGGTACCAGTCACACCTAGGGTACCCATCAGATTTTATTAGCCTAAAATACACAAAAGCTTAAGTAACCCTCCTGGACACCCTATAATCAGTCACATTATTCTATACCATCACGTATAGGCAAATATATAGATTCATTTTTGCAGCCTTTAGTGATTTGTACCCCCTCTTACATTAAGGATATAGGTCATGTATTGAATTCACTTGGAGATGTTACATGGAAGGACGGGTACATTATGGCCACTGTAGTTGTGGCCTCATTGTACGCCATAATATTGTATGAGCATGGGTATGCATTTTAGGAGCTAATGATGTGGTACCTGATAGTCAGAAACAGTTAATTTTGTACCTTCTAACCTGCGCTATGACACACAATTATTTTTGGTTCGGTGGGCGCTTTTATTTACAACAATGTGGTGTGGCCAGTTTGACTCCCAAGTTTGCCCCTAGTATGGCTTACTTGTTTATGGCCAAGTGGGAGTATGACGTCATCTATAGTAACCCAGTGCCCCAGCTGGTGTTTTGGAGGAGGTACTTAGATGACGTCCTTCTCCTTTGGGATGGTGATATGCATTCCCTCGAGTCATTTATAATGGATTTGAATGGTAATGATAGGGGTATCCTTGGACTTTCAAGCCAGTGCTGAGGAAATTCAATTTTTGAGGATTTGAACCTTAAAGTTGTGGATGGATGGATGAACTTATTACCACTACATTTTTTAAAGAGACATACAGGAATTCATTTATACAACGTTCTAGTTGCCATCATTCTTTGTGGCTCAAATCTGTGTCCAAAAAAACAGTTTCAAAGAGCTCATAGAAACTGTATGAACCCTTTGCCTTTTCTATTCCTTATTTTGGGGCCCAAATTCCTTTCACTACTTCATATACTGTATGCTAATCCCTCGGCTAACATTGTAGCTTTTGTACGCAAGTCGGACTCGCTGCAAATCCGAACAGGAACTAGACAGGGCTGTCCCCTCTTACCCCTTCTTTTCGTTGTTGCCATGTCTAATCCTAACATCCATGGTGTGTCAAGCGAAGGCAGAGATCATAAATGTGCATTGTTTGCGGCTGGTCTCTTGTTATTTCTCACGGACCCCATCACGGCCCTGCCTAATCTGTTTTCACTTCTATCTAAATTTGGTGTGATTTCTGGCTTGAAGGTCAATCAATCTATATCGGAGGCTATGGACATTAACCTCCCCACCTCAATTTTAACCCCTGTGCGTACCTTTTTCTCTTTTTGGTGGTGTACGCAGGCCCCCCCCCCCTATTTAGGAATAAAACTTATCTCAGATGTTTCTACCCTATATAAGGCAAATTATATTCCTCTTCTCACCTCTACGACGTGCAGAATTGGCAGAACCACTCTTTTTTCCAGATGGGCAGAATAGGAGCAATCAAAATGACGACCCTCCCCAGAATCCTTTATTATTTTCGGTCATTGCTGATACCAGTTCCCCCAACCTTTTTAAAAAAACTTTAATCGATAATCTTGAATTTTTTGGGGAGTTCAGGAGGCTGCAGAGTGGCTCATTCTTCTTTGTATATCTTAAAATGTCAGGGAGGTCTGGGAGTCCCCCATTTCTTGCATTTTTATACAGTGGCCCAGCTGGTGCAACTTTACCAAATCTTTTCTACGACATACCTATCTGATTGGGTAAAATTAGAGGCCCAAGCTAGTACCTCCCTATTTACCTCCTGCTCTGGATTCCCTCTAAAGAGCGCAGGGCCAATCTCAGCCCCTTCCTTCTCACATTCCTTGAATCTTTGGGACAGGGTATGCAAAGTCACCCCATACCCCAGTGGCCCCCATTTCCAGAAATCTGCAATTTTCCCCTGGGCAACATCCGCAGCAGTTTACATGGTGGATTAACAAAGGCCCCTTAAACAGGCGAGGGGCAAACAACAGATCCTACACGGTGAGACCCCGGTACAAATCTTCCAGGATCTCTCGGGCATCACCCTACAACATAGACGCGACCTACGGCCCCTGCTGGACACTCTCCGCGCAAGAAGCATTCCCTACAAATGGAAATTTCCGTTCTGCCTCTCAGCTTCTACTCAGGGCCGCACCGCTATTCTCAGGGTACCCGAAGACCTGCCTCGCTTTTGTAATGTGCTTGATATCCCGCTGATCCCGGTTCCCAACTGGTATGCAGCTTTCCGGGGTACTACTTCCCAGCTTGCTGACTTCCCCACTGAACCCATGGACGTGCAGAACTCTGGGAACCGCAGGAGACGATCTCCTTCATCTCCCCGGATTGGCCCAGATGTTCGGGCGGCTCATCGTGACCGCATCTCTGCTACTTCACCTAGATACCGACGGTCTCGCCGGGACCACTAAAGTATCGAGACTACCCCGTGCAGCCTACGATTGCCCCCACTGGGATATGTTTATGTTCTTTGGTTCCTTTTTTTTTGCTGTTTTCGGCTCTCTAGCTATGCACGGCTACTGGACTGTGAGCGGCTGGCTTCACCACCTTTTTTCTTTTTATTTTTATTTTTGCTCCTTGGGTATTTTTCTTTCTTGCTCAGACCACTTGAACTCCCTCAGACATCCTTCCTATCACTGGGCGCGCTTTCCCCCCTGTCTTTCCCGAACGCACGGGATTGGTTGCGCCTTCCCGCCCTCACCGCTCCGCAACTGTGACTGGCTAGTTCTCAGATCTTCTGCCTGGAGACAGACCCCGGCTATTGGAACTACACCTCCCATGAGTCACCGGGGCTCCTACATACCTGCTCACGTCAGCAGCTGTGCGCCACTTCTCCGCTCATCCGTTCCATGGATGTGTCCGGTGTTGTGCAGGGCTGAGTTCCGTAGACAGGCGGAGTTCCGATGTGAGCCGAGAGCCAGGGGGCACCAGATTCGAGGGGGAAACCGTTCTCGGCACAACACCGGCAACCCAACTACGCCACCTCATCCTTCGCTACGGACGGACCGGACTTGCCTCTATCCCTTCGGCTTCTCCTCTCTCTCTATACCATCCCTCTGCCCTGATCTGGCTCTCCAATCAATGCCCGGAAACGACGCTATGACTGCTCTCTAACCGCGGTACTGTCCGATAGGGTTGACTACAGTGTACAACACTGCGCCCCAGGTGACTCACACTGCTGCTGTTTTTTTTTTTTCTTCTCTCTCTGTTTTATGCCCGCTATTGCTGGATACTCTGAGCACCTATCCTGTATGCCATGAATGCCGCATAGTCTAAGTTAGATTTAATGTTTTGAATTTGTTGCCTGTTACCCTTCATTTGCTTTGTTATGCATTGACAGTTCTATGGTTTGTTTGCTGAAGACAGCCCCCATCGCCCACTTTCCCAGACCAAGGAACCAATGTAGCCCCATCCTGCTGAGGGGGATGTGGTATACGATACCCCCCCCCCCCAATGCCTACGACCACCTTCTGGTCCCGCTAATGCCCCATTGCCTTTACAGGGATTCTTCACACCCGCTACTCCCCCCCGCAATGCTTCACTTCTCTTCAATGGGTTGCCTATCTGTATACCACGTGCCTCCCCTCAACACTAATCTCTTTCTACCGACCTCCCCCTGAGGCGGCGGAAAACCACCCTCATCTTAATCACTCGCCCGTTTCCTCGCTCGTGTCTAGGACAACCCCCACACAGACGCGTGTCTTGTTTACGTCTTCCTTGAAGGATCACGTGCACGACCCACGCTCTGTACCTTACCGAATATTCGTTCTAGAGGTCAGTGGACTTGCATATCCACACCTCTTCGGTTTCTAAATAGTGTAGTCCATACATCATTGGCTCCAACTGAACTATCCGTTTCATACACCCACCCCCCCCCCCCCCCCCCCCCCCCCCCGTTTTTTCTTTTTTTTTTTTTTTTTGTTTGCCTTTTCCCTTTCTTTTATTTTCTTGACCATGACAGACATAGATAGCCCACTACCACCGATGGTCGACTCTCCATCTTTGCAGCCTACCCTACCGCTTAAATTGTGCTCTATCAATGCTAGAGGGCTTAACATCCCTGAAAAGAGGTCAAAACTCCTATATTCCCTACGCCAATCCAAAACTCATATAGCACTGATTCAGGAAACACACTTTCGCGCTGACACTATTCCCAAACTCCACAATAAATACTTCCCTCATGCTTATCACTCCTCAAATTCTGAGACTAAGTCCAAAGGAGTCTCCATTCTCCTCTCAGCACATTGTCCCTTTCAGGTGACCGACACCCTGGCGGATCCTTTTGGAAGGTTCCTGTTTCTCAAAGGCTACATACATCACAGGCCTTTTACAATTGCAAACATTTATGCTCCCAACAGGCAACAAGTTCCCTTTTTCCGGACGACCCTCCAACTACTCACGAACTTTCAAGTTGGCACCTTAATAGTTGGCGGCGATTTTAACGTCTCTCTACATCCCAATGTTGACACCTCTAATGGTGCTTCATCTCTTCCATATAGGGCTTTGCGTGCAATCAAATTACAACTTAACACTCTCCTTCTTCACGACACATGGCGCACGCTACACCCTCACGATAAGGATTTCACTTTTTTCTCCTCCCCTCATAATAAATACTCCAGACTTGATCACTTCTTTATTTCCCAAAACGACTTGTCACATCTCTCCAAAGCCACCATTGATCCCGCTATACTGTCTGACCACAATCCCATCTCCATGACACTGCTCTTACCTACATCCCCACCTAGACCGCACATTTGGCGACTTGACAATTCCCTATTGACAGACGAGAACAATGTAACTCGTATTAACGCTTGCATCTCTAACTTTTTCCTGGAAAACACTACAGAGGACATTTCGTCCACCATATCCTGGGCCGCACACAAATGCGTCGTTCGTGGCGAATTAATCTCTCTAGCAGCACAACGTCATACGCTCCGGAAGAAACACATAGCAGACTTGACCACTCGTATACGCAAACTTGAGCTTGCTCATAAGGCATCCCTCGCTGCCTCTTCCCTGGCGGAATTAACTCAGGCCAGAGAGGAAATGCTGGACATGCTTACCAGCACACTCAAACGTAAGTTTGCATTAACGCGGAAGCTTTATTACGAATTTGGTAATAAAGCTGGTAAATTCTTGGCAAGGGCACTCCAAACCAAAAAAGCTGCACACACGATCCATACTATCAAGCGTCCTAACGGCGAATCAGCGGTAACCAACGACGATATCTCTGCCCAATTTGTCCAATATTTTTCCGACTTATACAATCTTCCACCCACACGTCAGGCTACCACGGACAGGGATCGTAAGACAGTAATTTCAGAGTTTTTATCACAATACGGCCCCGCTCCCATATCACCAGAAGACTCCCAAACATTAGACTCGCCCCTTTCCGTCGAAGAACTTCTTACCGCCCTCAAACAACTAAAACCCGGCAAGAGTCCCGGCCCAGACGGTCTATCTGCCAGCTACTACAAATCTTTTCAGACTCTACTCCTCCCTCATCTCGCCAAAGCCTTCAATGACCTCCCTTCCTCACCCTCTGCCCACAGGGATATTTTAGAAGCTCACATCACACTTATCCCCAAACAGGGAAAAGACCCCTTATTAGTATCCAATTATCGCCCTATATCACTTCTCAACGTAGATCTGAAACTGTACGCCAAAGCCCTGGCGAACCGTATTCTTCCCCTTCTTCCTAAGCTTATTTCACTCGACCAGGTGGGCTTTGTCCCTGGCAGGGAGGCGCGGGACAATACCACCAAAGCCCTAAATATCCACCACTGGCTGACGAACACTGCCACACAAGGGTTTTTTCTTTCCCTGGACGCGGAGAAGGCGTTTGACAGGGTGGCGTGGGATTACTTGGAAGCCACCCTTCAGGCCCTGGGCCTTCCGCCCCGGCTTCTCACCATGATCATGGCATTATATTCCTCCCCGACGGCTAGAGTCAGGGTTAATGGCTGTCTGTCAGGCGCCTTCTCCGTGTCCAACGGGACCCGTCAGGGCTGCCCCCTATCCCCCCTAATATTCATTTTATCAATGGAACCCATGCTCCGTAAATTGAGAGACAACCCCACCGTTAAAGGTATCGAGATCAATAGAACACAGTATAAAGTGGCCGCCTATGCGGACGACATACTGCTTTTTCTAACTGACCCCCTCACCACTATCCCCAATCTGTTAGCGGACTTCTCCCTGTTCCAACAGTTGTCCAACCTCCGAATAAACTTTGAAAAATCAAAGGCACTAAATATAACCTTACCGACTACTACGGTTGCACAATGCCGCCTTAACTTCCCATTTGGATGGGAGTCCCATGCGATTTCCTACCTGGGTATCAAGATCCCTATTCACCTACGAGACCTTTTCACCAATAACTTTTCCCCTCTACTCCATGCCGTTCAGGGCGACTTAAAGAAGTGGCAATCAGGCTCGTTCTCCTGGTTAGGCAGAATAGCCATACTGAAAATGAATGTCCTACCCAGATTCCTTTATCTTCTTCAAGCGGTCCCCGTAAAGCTCCCTGCCTCCTTTTTCCAATCATATAAACGGATCTGTAGGACTTTTATATGGGCTTCCAAGACCCCACGAACGAGTTGGGAACGAATGGTGCTGCCTAAATCACTCGGAGGCCTTGGACTCCCAGATCTCCGAAAATATCACTGGGCATGCCACTTAACCAGGATAGTAGATTGGCATGCGCACCGCCCTACCAAAGACTGGATACAATTGGAGGACTCCTTTGCTACTCCAACTATATCCAACTTACCGTGGTTCAACCACAAGTCCTGGCCCAGAGCATGCACGACACACCCACTTATAGGTGCCACACTGTCGGCCTTCAAACAGTCGTGCAAAACACTCCTGCTCGAACCTTCCCCTGGCCCCATGACCCCCCTGGAAGACAATCCGGATTTCCCCCCCGGCTTACGCCTACGGAACCTGACCACGGGGACGCGCCCTATGCTCGCTAGGGCACGAAACTTCTTTATTGACGGGACGTTTCCTTCCCACCTTTCACTGACTACAGCCCTGCCCGACTTCGACATTCCCCTTTACAAGTATTTCCAACTGCGACATTATTTCAACACGTCTACTTCCTCCTCGCTTTGGCACAGAGAGTACTCCCCATTTGAAATCCTGTGCAATGGCACGGATCCTCAACGACACTTGATCTCCACAATCTACACACTCCTGTTCTCACACCACCAAGTTAAAGACGACAAATTGATTAAGCAATGGGAATTTGACCTCTCGATTGACCTTACCCCCGAAGAGTGGGGATGCATTTTTACGCTTCTCCATAAAGGCTCACTCAACGTTTCCACGCAAGAGAACAGATATAAACTTTTTTCTAAATGGTATAGGACCCCAGATAGGATCCACCGTTTCCACCCATCTACTCCTCCAACCTGCTGGAGATGCCACACAGCTCGTGGCACCTTGCTCCACATATGGTGGGAATGCCCTCTTATTGAACCGTTCTGGTCCACTATCCACAGACAGATCTCCCAAATTACCACTCATACACCGATCTTTTCACCTGAACACTACCTTCTACACCATACCCCCACACCTCTTCACATCTATAAAAAATCTCTTTCCCTACATCTCATTAACGCAGCCAACCTCTGCATCCCTATCTTCTGGAGAAAAGACACCCCCCCTACTGTTGACGACTGGATCCGTCAGGTTGACAAAATAGCAGACATGGAACAACTGATCTGTCAAGCACATGACAACCCATCTAAATTTTCTTCTACATGGTCGTGCTGGCTCCACTATAAAACGCTCACCTCTCCGACCTCTTCCACTGCTCCCCACTCCCCGCCACACTGACCTCCCCGTAGGCGATTTTTTGGTTGGCCCCTGGCCACCCCTACTCACCTTAGCCCTGGCTGCCCCTCTGCTTAGTGGGTTCACACTCTCCTCCTGACTGTCACTGGTCCCCCGGTCCCCCCTCCCCTTATAAAATTTCCGGCTCCCTATGATTCACTGACCAGTTGCACTGTACCGTCTCACCATGCACTTCTGGGTTCCGCAACACTGACCCCCCCCCCCCAATCACAGCCAGATCCCGAGAGGGGTGCTTGGGGGAGGGGAACGCCCTAGACGGTATTTACGTAAGATACCCCCCTGTCATTCCTGGTTTACCCTCCTAAAAGTCTCTCTACCCGACTCTTCACCCAGGCCTCGCGGATGGCTCCAGCTTTGATTTACACTACCACCTGGGCCATCTTCTACCCCTTGAGTTTTCTGTTTTGGCTAGATTTTGACGTACCCTGAGATGATACTCATTTAATGTCTCTTTTTTCAGGTATAATTGTATAACCATATGCACTGCTCCCCTTGCCCTTTTCGCCTGCTTGTATTCCGCCTACATTTACCTTGTTATTTGGGTTACTGCCTAGCCTGTACCTCAAGCATGTTCGCATTCTGTACTGACTTGCTTCCTGTTAAATCTTTTTTTTTTTTTTTTTTTGTTTCACAAAGGTTTTTATTGATTGAACAGCATGAACATACAAATCAATATACAATAGTAGGGTGTTACAGTTGCTTATAGCGGTACAAAAGGTGTTTGCATAAGTGACAAAATGGAGTATAAACTGGTATATTAAAGGTAGTAAATCGCATCACATTTATATTGCAAGATATATAATCAATTGTAATCTAAACATCTTCGTGTAAAATGGACAAATGATTATTACAATGTTTTTTTATGAAATATGGGGAAGTTGGGGAAGGGGGAGGGTTAATGAGAGAGAAAAAAAAAAAAAGAAAAGACAAAAAAAAAAAAAAAAAAAAAAAAAGGGGGGGGGGCAAGATTGGATTGGACTAGCATTCATTCCTAATCTTTCTGAACCTTCTCTTAGGATTTGTACACCAAGATATATTTAATTTGTTATGCTATGGAAGCTTTGTAAGACTGAGTGTCTTTGTATTCTAGCCAATTAAACCATGTTGAGGTAAAGTTAGTTATTCTTTCCTGTGAGATGCTTATGAGTTCTTCTATGGATTCTATAGAATTGATTCTCCGGAACCACTCTTTTTTTGATGGTACTGTGTTGGAGCGCCAATGGCAGGGGATACAGTGCTTTGCAGCATTTATCATAAACATTGCTAGTGATTTTAAGTAACGTTTTTTTGGGGATTGTGTTGTGGTGTAGCAGATATTGTGCTGGTTCGAATTTTAGGGTTTCTGAAGTTATTGATGTGACGGTTTCATGCACCATTTTCCAAAAATTTTGGATTAGTGGGCATGACCACCAAATGTGTATCATCGAGCCCTCCTCTTTGTTGCATCTCCAGCATCTATCTGAGGCCTGGGGATAGAATTTGTGCAAAAGATTGGGAGTTCTGTACCATCTGGAGGTTATTTTAAAGCCACATTCTTGAGTGGCAACGTTCAGTGAGCCTTTGTGTGCGTAGGTAAAGATGGTTTCCCAGTTTTCGTCGGTTAAAGATAGATTAAGGTCTTGTTCCCATGCTTGGCATGACGCGGTGGAGAACCCCGAATTATCCGTAAAAAGAGAGTTATAAAGATTCGATATGTTATGTCTTTGTGGGCTTTTTTTAGGCAAAGGTCTTCTAAAGTCGTGGGAGTTCTAGTCCAAAGATGGGCTGTTTCAGTTCTGGTCAAAAAGCTTCTTATTTGTAGGTAGTTCCACTGTGAAATCGGTTTTGGCTCGTTATCTTTATTTATTTCTTCCAAAGTCAGTAATTTCTGGTTTCTGAAGAAATGTTTAGCAATGACTACATTGTGTGGCCAGTGGTCTGTGAGAAATCTGACCTCATTACCTGGGGGGAAATCTGGGTTGCCTCTTAGAGGCGTGAGTGGGCTGATCCATGGTGATGGAATGTCTTTTTTGTAGGTATTGTGAAATACTTCTAAGGTAGGGCCTATGAGAGGATGGGATTTGATCTCTTTAGAATGGTGTGATGGATTTATCCATGGGAGGAGATTAATTTGATGAGTAAATTGTGTTTGTTCTAAAGTCACCCAGTCCTTTATTGGTTGGTGTATGTTCCAGTCAACTATACGCGTCAGGAGAGCTGCCTGGTGATATTTCTTTAAGTCTGGGAGTGCTATCCCTCCTTTGTTCTTGGGTAAGTTTAGTCTCGCAAATTTAATTCTAGGGGGTTTGCTCCTCCAAATGAAGGTGGAACAGGCTTTGCGGAAGGAGGCAAAGAAAGATGGTGGAAGTTTAATGGGGATCGTTTGCATAGCGTAAAGAAATCTGGGTAGGATTGTCATTTTTATCAGAGAAGCTCTGCCAAACCATGAAATGTTGAGAGAGTTCCATCTTTTGAGATCCTCCTGTGTCTCTTTTAAGATAGGTAAGAAATTTAATTTAAAAAGATCATTTAGGTCAGTTGGGATTTCAATTCCCAGATAAGTTATATTCTGCTTGGCCCATGAGAAGGGAAAGTTTTTTATACACAAATCTACTGAGCTAGAGGGTAGTGAGATATTTAGGGCAACGGATTTTGAATGGTTAATTTTTAGATTGGATATTAGTTGGTAGAGTTTAAGGTCTTGGATGACATTGGGTAGGGAAATGTGTGGTTGTGAGAGGAAAAGGAGCATGTCATCTGCAAAGGCAGCTACCTTGTATGTGTGGTTTTGAATTTCGATACCCTTGATGTCTGGGTTGGATCTAATTTTGTTCAGTAGGGGTTCTAATGTGAGGACAAAAAGTAGCGGTGATAGAGGGCAGCCTTGTCTTGTACCATTCCGTAAGTTAAAGGCGTTCGACAGGTGGCCATTGACACGGACACGTGCTGTAGGATTGGAGTATAGCGCGTTAATATAAGCTCTCATTTGAGGTAGTATGCCTATATTCTTTAGTACTGCATCGATGAAGTCCCAGGCCACTCTGTCGAACGCCTTTTCTGCATCTAGGGATAAAAAGAAGCCTTGTTTGTTTTTGGAAGATAGCCAATGGTTTATGTTAAGGGCTTTAATAGTATTATCTCGTCCCTCTCTTCCGGGGATAAATCCTACTTGATCAAGGGAGATTAGGGATGATAATAGGGGTAGGAGTCTGTTGGCTAATATTTTGGAGTAGATTTTTACGTCAACATTGATTAAGGAAATTGGTCTATAGTTTGTGACTAGAGTAGAATCTTTCCCTTCTTTAGGTATGACAGTTATGTGCGCTTCTAATAGTTGCTGTGGGGGATGTTGTTCGGAATAGAGTGACTGGAAGGTTTTCAAAAATCTTGGTTTCAGTATGTTGGTAAAAGTTTTGTAATATTGTAGGGGTAGGCCATCAGGTCCTGGGGCTTTTCCAATTTTCATATCTTTTAAGGCCTTATCGAATTCCTCACCATGGATGGGGGCTTCAAGTTCTTGGGCTGTGTTCACTGCTATTTGTGGTGGGCTATATTTATCGAGGAAGTCTTGGATAAGTCTGGCTCTAATTTCGGATTTGTGAGGGGATTTGGGGTTGGAGGGGATGTTGTATAGAGATTGGTAATATAGTTCGAACTGCTTTGCAATCTCACCATTCGAGGAATAGGGTACGCCATGTTTATCTCTTATCTGATGGATAGTTGAGGCTACTCTCTTATTTTGGACCGCTTTTGCTAATAATCTTCCACTTTTATTCCCCTGTTCATAGTATATCTTGTGCCTTAAAATGTATTGTCTTTTTGTTTTTAAATTCAGCTCTTCTGAGAGTAGTGCTCTTGTTTTTGTTAATTCCTCAAATGTGGAGATCGCAACGGTTCGTTTGTGGGTTGTTTCTAATGTATGGATTTGGTCTATTAAGGATTTTATTTTGGCCTGTTTTTCTTTCTTGAGTTTGGTCAGTTTGCGTATAAATTCGCCTCTGATTACGCATTTGTGTGCCTCCCACTGTGTCAGAATTGAAGTTTCGTCATTTTCATTTCGGGTAAAGTAATCTGTCAATTTATCTTTGAAATGAATTACATCTAGGGGATCTTTCAGGACGGTGGTGTTAAGTCTCCAGGTCTTAGTTATATTTTCTTTTTCTGGGAAAGTCAGAGTCATAGTGATGGGATGGTGGTCAGATAAAGTCATTGTTTCTATTGATGAATTTTTCAATAGTACCAAGTCAGATTGCGTAATAAAAAAATAGTCTATTCTAGAATATTTTTGGTGAATTGAGGAGAAAAAGGTGAAATCTTTAGTTTGAGGGTTCAGAGTTCTCCACGCATCATGCAGCATTAGTTCTTGTAGTTGAAGTTTGATTTGTTTTAGGGCTCTATAGGGGAGGCTCGATGTACCATCTGATGTGTCAATAATCGGGTTAATAGGGACATTGAAATCACCCCCTAAAATAAGTATGCCAGAGGTGAAACTTGTTAATAGATCCTTTATCTTGCGAAAGAAGGATACTTGTTTTGAGTTGGGCGCGTATATGTTAGCTATGGTAATGGGATGAGGACCTATTCTTCCTTTCAGAAAAATATATCTCCCCCCTGGGTCAATCATTGTATCTTGGATCTGTAGTGGGGTATGTTTTGAGATGAGAATTGATACGCCCTTGGTTTTCCCTTCCGGGTTAGTGGCATGAAATACTGTTGGGAATCTCTTGTCGTGTAATTTGGGGATGTTGTTAGCTTTAAAGTGAGTTTCTTGGATGCATACTATATTTGCTTTTAGTTTATGAAATTCATTAAGAAATTGGGTTCTTTTTGCGGGTATATTAAGTCCGTTAGCATTTATTGAAATTAGTTTTACTGATGGTGAAATTGACTGTTGTGTATGGATAGGCATTTTGGTGGTTTTCCCTTATACCTATGATATAGGGGATTTAGTTAAGTGGTTCAGTATGTGCGTAGGTAGATTATTATCACTGAGTTTGTATCTAGTCCTGAGGAGAATTCTACGGTGGAGTGGGAGAAGGCGGGGAAAAAAGAAAATAAAAAAAAAATAAAGAAAAAAAAAAAAAATAATAAAATAAAAAAAAATAAAGAAATAAAGGGAGGGGGGAGGAGAGGAGGGAGAGGGAGGTTTACCTCCTGATGGGTAGATGAACCGGAGGTGGAGTTAGACCAGCTAATCTCACCTATGAGTTAGGGCCGGTAGATTCAAGGAGTGAGATGGAGATCCCCTCCTTGTGTGGGTTTGAGGTCTAAGTAAGAACGGATGGGTGCCTAATTACTCTTCCTTATATTCTAATCAGATATATAAGAGTGTGTTTTGGTTCTTTTACTTTTATTTGGTTAATGTTTGTTTCTGGGACTCAGGGGGAATTATCAAGATATTTAGACTAATGTTACAGGGTTTATGTTAGAAATGGCGAGTTTGGGAGATATAGAAAGGGATTGTTAGCCTTTGTCTAGAAATGCGCCTAGGAGGTGGGATAAAATACCACCAGTGATTGAGTGTAAGGAAAATCTCTTGTAAGCTAATGGGTTGGTGAGGACAGGGACTATAGTTTAATTCCTATTACTATGATAATTGGCCACTAGATGGTGCCCTTGCGTTGTATATTTAAATTTTAAGGGATGTTTGAGGTTAAGCATGAAAGCTCTGTAGATGATTATATGGAGAAGTGTGTGGTGACATGTTAATTTTGCTGTTTGCTGTGCTCAGATGAAACCATGAACTATGAAAAAAACATTTAAACAGGTATCTTCTGCAGATATATTTGAGAAAAGAGGAAAAAAAAAAAGAAAAAAAATAACAAACAAGAGGCAGGCGTAATGATGAACCCCCTAGACCGTGAATTGAGTTTGTATGTTGACATTCAACGAGTGATTGAAGCATATAGTGTTGGGGGATGGAAGATTTCTCCCCAATGGATTATTCAGATTTAGGAGCATATTTTTGAGATAGTGTTGCCTGAAGTAGGTGTTATACAGGTCGGCTTAGTTTGGATCAGCATTGCGCCCAATACGGTCAATCGTAAATATACAGTCAGGTAAATAGCAATATGTAAGAATGACTATCAGTCCTTACTCGTTACCCCTATCAGGTGTGTGTATAAAGTCTCACATTTCTGCCAGAAAAGTTAGGATTCATTAACATATTAAGTTTTGTATAGTAACAAACCATAACCTAGAGGTTGCTGTAACTTAAGGTAGGCATATTGCCTTGAACCTCTATAATACTTTTAAACATTGTGGAAACGTTATATATAACAACTTAACATAACTATATCCCTCTCCTCTCTCGTCAGTTGTTAGCTATCTTTAATGGTGGTATTGAGAGAACAGATAGAACGATCAATGTATTGGATACCACTAATCCTATGAGCTGGTTTGTGTGAAGATCCTATTGGCAGAGGAGAATAGAAAAAGAAAAAAAAAAAAAAAAGGGAAAAAAACATATGGATCACAGAGAAGGGGTATACTGGCATGAATGTTCTTCTCTTGCTGGATCCTTAGGTGTTTAGGTGTATGCGTTCAATAGATCTTGTACTTACTAGCAGAGTTTTTAGTGTTCACCCGTATCTGGCGTATCTGGCATATCCGTGAGACATCTGTTCACTCCAGATTAGGCAGGAGATGTCTGGTGTCGTTTTGAGTCTCAATACGCAGGGCACCATAACGCTGTAAAAAAACAAGATCGAGAGGAGAAGGAAAAGCAAAAAAGGGGGGGAGGGAAGAACAAAGACATAGGGTAATAAGGCCACTGATGGTCTGCTTTCAGCTTCAGGATTGCTCATATTATAAGCAGGTGGTTTGGAGAAGAGGTGTTCAGCAAGTTACTGGTCTCGTTGTCAGGCATCTAATGATTGGAGATGCGAGTCTCACATGCGACTTCTATGTCTGGTGGGTATATTTGAGTTTCAGGTGTCCATTTGGTCCTCTCTTTTAAAAATCTTTTAAGACTTAATAAAATTTATTGGAAAAAAAAAAAAAAACAAAGGCCTCTACTGGATAGCTCATTTTATAGACCATAAATGAATTAGAAATTCATCATATTTTGTGAAGACCCTAAAAATTCCCCCATCGGAGACATTTAGACTCCGCCAAATTACTCACTTTTTACAGACACAGATTTTGAGATCAGGGTGATATTACTACACTGACTTTTTATGAAAAAAATCTTTGAGTAGCCCTGGTAGCATATCAGAGTTGTATATTTTGTTTGCGGATTAGGGCTCTAAACTCCCTTACCAACTAGCTTGAGAATCAGATTTGGGGGACACTATAGATAAGGATGTGTGGTTCCAGTGGTCGACTATGGTGCACAGGGGAATTTTAAATACTTCCCTGGTGGAGGCTAATTATAAGGTATTGTCAAGATGGTACCTTGTACCCACAAGGTTGGCAAAAATCTACTCGGATGCTTCCCCTCTCTGTTTCAGGGGGTATTCAGTGACCAGATTGAATTGATATTCCTAAAAATGTTAAGACAGCACTATTTTCTGACCGATCAAGTTACCTAAACATCTTAGGACTCTCACCTTCTTTATCTTTCTGGCAGCTAAGATTACCATAGCGAGAGCATGGAAAATAATTGCTAGGTTTATACCTAGCAATTGTGAAAAACAAAATCTCTTGGATCACGATCAATGAAAAATTGACTAGTATTCTTCATGACCAACAACGTTGCTTTGAAAAGGTCTGGATCAGATACCTTCAGTCCCTGTATGAGGGATGGAGGGGGTCTGGTGGTCTGGAGCATGTGGATCAGTGGCAAATCTTCTCTCTTCTCCTCTTTTTCATCCTTCTCTTTCATAAAATTTCTACCATGAGTTACAATTTTGACCTGAATTTTCTTTTTCTCTGTACGTCTAATGCCCTGTACACACGGTCGGAAATTCCGACGGAAAATGTCTGATCGGACCATGTTGTCGGAGAATCCGACCGTGTGTGGGCTTCATCGGACTTTTTCCATCGGATTTGAGATCCTGCTCTCAAATTTTCCGACAACAAAATCCGATCGGACTTTTTCCGATCGTGTGTAGAGAATTCCGACGGACAAAGTGCCACGCATGCTCAGATCAAATTACGCAACCAAAGCTATTGGCTAATAGCCTCTACGTAGTTCCGTCGTATGCAACGAATGTCACTACGTTCAGAATGATCGGATTTTCCGACAACTTTGTCCGACCGTGTGTATGCAACACCAGTGTCGGACAAATCCGTCATGAAAAGGCAGACGGATTTTATGGTCGGAATTTCCGACCGTGTGTACGGGGCATTAGAAAGAGCTTCAAGGTTGCTTTTATCCTGGCCTATGTTTGTAAATGTGGCATTCGTCGGACTGATACAGGCACCAGACTGGACTTTTGTTTCCAACTTGCCATATATGTTGATACTTAAAATAATAAGCCTATAGTGTACAGACCATCTTGACCGTTGCGTTCAGTGCGTTTTATATGTCTTCACTTAGGCCCCCTGGGAGCAGATGGCTGTAGACAGTAGTTATGATATGGTATATCTCTATCGCAACTAGAATGTGTTGATTTTGATAATATTTTACTGTAATACCAAGGTTTAATATATACTTGTACTATTTTGTACCGCATTGTTTCCCCAAAACATTTTTCAATAAAAATGAATGGAAAAGAAACTGTACGAAACCTTGAAGATTATTTCTTACAAGCGCATTCTGAGAACTAGATTGTTAGAAAGGGGTTATGACCACTATAAGGATTGATGTAGTCATTGACCAAGGGGGGAATATGGATCGTAATTCAATGCTGAGCACTAGACCCAAAAGGGGTGAAGGGAAGATATTTAATTTGTCTTTGGTGAACAATTATTCAGTAGCGCATTATGCCTACTTATGTCTCTTATACTTTTTGGTATTTGACTCAGTGCACCTAGCATCTTCTATAAAGATATGTGATAGAATGGGTTCAGGCGTGGGCCCTCGGCAGAACTGTTGTCACTAAGTAGCTTCTTAGGCTCCCTTTGTTCTAAATAAGTCTTCTTCAACACGTAACTGGATGCCATGTCTAAAACACTGTTTAATGTACTCCTCTGTTTGTTTTTGGATCTGTTTGTTTCATATTTTCTTTTCTTCCCTTTTTTTTGTACTATGTTCTTTATTGGTACCTTTGTAATTTTTTTATATTTTTTCGATAAAGATACATTGAAACTAAAAATATGCATTACCCAATCTCTTGAATCCTGATAAGAATATTATTCCATTTTCCGGAGATAAACTAGGGTTACCATTGAGATCTGAATGGATCAGAAAAGTGAATGAGGTGATGGAAGCAGAAATATGGTAAGTGACTTGTAAAGATCAATGTGAGAAATGTTACAGTGTTTGGGCAACCTGGATGCATCACAATCCTTCTGGACCTGATTATGGTCCTGAGATTTTTTTTTGTCCCACCTATCCTTCCTCTGGGGCTGGAGGAAATGAGGGTCCACGTGGGTGTTTACCCCACATGCTTGTTTTTATATACAAGATGCCCTTCTCGTTGTACCTGTCTCACCCTGTCTGGGGTAGAGCTGGCGCTCTTCAACTTATTTTCTGTAAACGTTGGCTTTAGTTTTTCTTTGTTGTCCATCTGGCCCACTCCTGTTTCTTTCATTCCTATGTTGCCCTACCCCAAGAGGGTGTATAAATGCTATTTTGTCTGGCAATGTCTTAATATGCAACGGAGAGGACATTGGAATTGTTTGTCTATAATTTTAATTTTATTGGTGGACATTATGTTCGCACGTCAACAGAAAACCTTTAGAAAGATGGAAACTTCACAATTGTGGATTCTCACTTTATATTGTACTCGCTCTATATTATAAATAAAGCTAATATAAAAAAAGAGTATCCACAGCAGATTATACAGTATAGTTGTACGATAGTTTTGCCATCTTTTCAAATGCACTGAAGTTATAATATGTATGTAAAGATTTTCTGGGTGGGCTTATGAATTGATTCAAAGAGCATGGTAATGAAAGTGACCCAAAGTAGTTCTTCAGTCTGAATCTGAGCAGCATGTCCACACCTGGAGTGAATAGTTCTACAAAATAATCATGCCTTTACATTACCAATGGGCGATTGGTACATCAATCACAAAACAAATGTCAGGATAAAGATTTAACCACCTTGCATCCAGGCCAATTCTGACATTTCTCTCCTAAATGTAAAATTCATCATTTTTTTTTGCTCGAAAATTAAATGGAACCCCCAAATATTATATATTTTTTTTTATTAGCAAAGACCCTAGGGAATACAATGGCAGTTGTTGCTACTTTTTATCTAGCACGGTATTTGCGCAGCAATTTTTCGAACGCGTTTTTTTCAGAAAAAAAAACTGTTTCATGCTTCAAAAAAAAAAACAGTAAAGTTAGCACAATTTTTTTCAATGTGAAAGATGAAGTTAAGTAAATAGATACCCAACATGTCACGCTTCAAAATTGCACGCGCTTGTGGAATGGCGCCAAACGTATTTAAAAATCCCCATAGGCGACGCTTTAAAATGTTTTACTGGTTACATTTTTTGAGTTAAAGAAGAGGTCTAGGGCTAGAATTATTTCTCTCACACTAACATTCGCGGCAATACCTCACATGTGTGGTTTGAACACCATTTTCATATGTGGGCGGGATTTACGTATGCGTTCGCTTCTGCGTACGAGCTCACGGGGACAGGGGTGCAATTTTACTTTTATTTTTTTAGTTTGTCACTTTAAAAAATATATATATATTGGATTACTTTTATTCCTATTACATGTAAACATCCCTTGTAATAGGAATATGGCACGATCGGACCTATTTACAGTGAGATATGGGGGGGGGGGGGGGTCAATAAGACCTCACATCTCACCTCTAGGCTGGGAAGCCTAAAATAAAAAAAATAAAAAAAAAACAATCACGGCTTCCCAGCCGTAGCTACAGGCATCATTCAGATATACCGCCGGGAAGTAGAGGACGTCATATGACGTATAGTGGGCACAAGGTGGTTAAATAAAGAATACTGTGCATGTGTAAAGACATAAAAATAAATTTGACAACAAAAATGTTTTTTTTGGAATTTCCGACAACAAAATCCATGTTTTTTTTCCGACGGACGTTGGCTCAAACTTGTCTTGCATACACTTGATTCCGAGCATGCGTCGGAATTTTGTGTGTCGGAATTGTGTACACACAATTGGAATGGATGTTTTTTGTGTACACACGATCGGAATCCAGCTCTCAAATTTTGTTTGTCAGAAATTCCGACGGAAAATGTCCGATGGAGCCTACACACGGTTGGACTTTCCGACAGCAAGCTCCCATCAAACATTTGTTGTCGGAGATTACGACCGTGTGTACGCAGCATAAGACTGGGATGCCATTAAAGTTCATGTGCATGTAAAGGCAAGTGTCCAAATACTTTTGCTAATATAGTGTATATCACCTCATTGGTGGTTTCTATTAACTTGCTGACCCACTCATAGTAGTGCAGAAGTCTTATCACTTAATTGTTATAATTTTCACTATTGGACTATTATCACTTATAAATTAATGTTTGGTACACTTGTATATTGATGGAAACACACAACTCATTTTTCTTATTTATTTTTATGTAATCATTTAAGTTAATTGGTAGCCCTACATCTTTATGTTATACATGTGGTGCGGGGGCCTGCCTGATTGCATACAATTTGAAAGTGTTTAGGTTTGACCTCATATTATATGGTTTTGGTAAACCTAAAGGACAATTGTACAAGAAACGTGTATAACGTATGGCCAGCCTTAGAAGCCCTGTACTACTTTTGGTGGTTTTGACAAAGCAAAGCATGTCAACCTATCTGTTCCTCCCCTGCCTGTAAGCTCATTCTGTTGTATTGGAATTGCATAGTGTAAGTGTGCGGCCATCCGATTTTTCTCATTCACACCCTGTACTTTTATGTTCACATCTTTTATATCTCTATTTCCATGTGAAGGTCTTCCTGAAAATACTTTGAAATGCTGTTCTAAAATCCTGGTTCCTCAGACTGTAAATGAGAGGATTGAGGAGAGGAAGGATCACCATGTAAAATACAGACACAACTTTGTTACCAAAATAATGATGACTAGAACTAGGCCAAAAATAATTCAACATAATGGAGCCATAATACGTAAATATCACTGTCAGGTGAGAGGTACAAGTAGAGAACACTTTACTCCTTGCCCCTTTTGCTTGAATTTTAAGAACAGTTTGGATTATATAGACATAAGACAGGAAGGTCGGCATTATAGAACAAACTCCAAGGAAGCCACTCAAGAGAAAAATTAGCAAAATATTGATGTAGATGCCACTGCAGGAGATCTGAAGCAACTGTGGAAGGTCACAGAAGAAGCTTTCTATAATATCCGATCCACAAAATGTTAATTTGAAGGCATACAATGTGTGAACTAAAGAATGGGTAAAACTAAGACACCACACAATGGACACCAACTGTACACACACTTTCCAACTCATGACCTGCATGTAATGTAATGGCTGACAAATGGTGGTATATCGGTCATAGGACATGACAGTCAACAGAAAAACCTCACAACCCATGAAGGATATACAGAAGAAGACTTGGGTTATACAAGCCTGTATGGAAATTTTTCTTGTCTTGGAGTGAAGGTCAAATAGCATTCGTGGGACAGTTAATGAGGAATAACAAAGGTCTATACCGGCCAGGTTCCCAAGGAAGAAATACATAGGAATATGGAGGTGAGAGTCGGCGACTATGAGGGAGATGATCAACAAATTCCAGATTAATGTCAGAAGGTAGATAAGAAGGAAGAAGAGAAACAGCGGGAGCTGCAGAACAGAAAGATCAGACAGTCCGGAGAGAAAGACTTCATTCAAAATTGTCTGATTCATCATTCCAATATTTGCTTAGTTTTCCATATAACAAAAAATGTAAACATATTAATCAAGTTAGTCATCCACAATACTACATAATTAAGAAACTTAGATAAGGATTTCCCTAAATTGTAAAATTTTAGTTTTTTATATTTATAAAAAACAATATAGAAAACCAATAATTAAATACAATTGGCATTTTTTTCCCAGAAATAAAAGAAAGACTTGATGTATGACAATCTAAAATACTGACTAGAGAAATTCTATAAGTAAAATTCAGATGTTGACTGAAATTGCACGCAGAAAACATGAACTTCATACTAACAGCGATGGTAAAACATAATTTGACACCAAAATTCCCAGATATTGGCTATAACATGGATGCATGAAGCAATAATGTGTAATAGCCATTATCCATCATCCAAAAGACAGAGAAAATTCACGTATTTCTGCCGCATCAGAAACTAAAAGTATGGCTTTACAAAGACCTGAACATAAATATTATTTTAATTGAAGTCATAGTCCAACTTGTATGATGATGACCCTGAAATATGTTCCAAAGACACAACTGAAATGCAATTATCTCTACACAAGATAAAAATTTATCCTGGTAGATTTGTGTATTTTCTCCTTTCCCTACAGAGAACACATGTGGCTGTTGCTCCATGGAAATAGTTTCCCCTAAACTCACAAATCACCTACTATTGTCTTAAACCAATGGACACTATTCTGTACTATTCTGTACTACTCCTCCTGGACCTCTCGTCAATTGCCTTTGACATAGTGGACCACCCCCTCCTTCTCAAAAAACTCCATGCCTTTGGTCTCCATGACTCTACTCTTCTCTGGTTCTCATCCTACCTATCCCACGGCACCTTCTGTGTCACTTACAATTCCACTTCCTCCTCTCCTCTTCCATTCTCCATTGGGTTCCCCCAAGGTTCTGTTTGAACTCTACTATTCTCAATTTACACCTCTTCCCTTTGTCAGTTGATTGCCTCCCATTGATTTCAATAAGATTTCTACACCAATGACACCCGAATTTATCTCTCTACCCCTTAACTCACTCCATCAGTCTCCTCACACATTCAACCCCACACCCAATCACTGTCCAAACCTTGTTGCCTCAACCTCCGCAACATCTCCAAGATACACCCCTTCCTAACCAATGACACCACAAAGCATCTAATTCACTCCCTGGTCATCTCTCACCTTGACTACTGCAACTCTCTCTTCATTGGCTTACTTTTAAATAGGCTATCCCCCCTTCAGTCCATCATGAATGCTTCTGCCCGGCTCATTCACTTTGCAAACCGTTCAGCGTCTACTACCCCTCTCGGCCAATCCCTCCATTGGCTTCCACTCACCCAATTAAAATCAAGATACTAACAATAATTTTTAAAGCCATCCACAACTTGTCCTCCAGCTACATCACTAACCCATATTTTATTCCGTCCACCACAGGACTGACCTGATCCATATTTGACAGCAGTATCATACAATAACCTCTTTAAAACATAGCTTTGTATAGTGTCTAAGGATATATAATTTTTTCTCTGATTGGCGCAACTCTCCTTATTACCATAATTATAACAAGTAATTGAACATATAGTCTTCTTACCTTTTAGAGTGCAGCCTTCATAAACGTATACTAGTATAAGAGTTGGCGCCGGTACCCCCTTTCTTGCATTTTTACATCACTAACCCAGTCTCAAAATACCAACTTAATCATTCTCTTTGTTACTCCCAAGACCTCCTGCTCTCTAGCTTTCATGTCTTCTCCTCCCACGCTCGCCTCCAGGACCTCTCCAGAGCCTCTCCTATCCTCTAAAACTCAGTCTGACTATCTCCTACTCTGTCCACTTTCAGATGATCACTGAAAACTCATCTCATCAGAGAAGCCTATTTGGGCCCCACCTAACAAGTGAACAGTTATTTTCTCCATCGGCTCATCCCACACAGTTATTATGTCTTGATCCTCATTTTCTGACCACGCTATAGCTGAATGATGGATACAGCAGGGCCAGCTAGTTTCCAGACGTGTCCATGCTTGCTGGCTCCAGTAGGCAAGTGGTTAAGGTATATCTAAATCCAATATTAATTTTCTTTAGAATTGAGTAGGAAAGTGTTAAAATCCTACAAGTTATGTCTTTGCCATCTGTAGACACAGGAGGTCAGAGGCCTTCAAATCAAGACAAATCCCCTCTCAGACAGGTGTCCCCTTGGAAGATGTCCCCTCTCATTCCGTGCTGGTCCCCAGAACAATTAAAGAAGGCCAATTATTATGGCTGCAACATAGACAGTAATAAAAAACAGAGCTTCTAATATCTCACTCTAGCTATACAATAATCCGTGTTTGATCCTGACATGGAGGTCCTAATTCTGCTCCTGCACTGTCACCCCCTCTCATTCTCCTCTGGTTACAACTTCAAGAGGCTGTTCTGACACACATTACACAGGCATGGTCCACCATTGTCACCATCAGGAGAACCTGTCTAGAGCAATTATGTGCAGCTGAGATTGGAGTGAGTGAATGTAGACAGGAAGTGGCTTAAATACACTGCATGGGATCAGCAGCACTGAGATTGAAAACAAACGATGAAAGAAAACTAAAACAAGGAGTTTGAGGGTGATAAGAGAACTGCACACAGTGCAGAGAGAAATCGAAATGTCATCCAGTCAGTGGTGGCTGTTTTTTTATTTTTGGGGGGAAAACAGCCCCCCCCCCGGGCCGCCAGTGGAGTGGCACTACCCCCCGCGACACTAACACTCCCCCGCCACCACCCGTTGTCCTTACCTTGGATGAGGGCAGGGAGAGCGTGGCAGGCTTGGTGAAAGCTGTTCTGGTGTCCTTTCCTGGAGCAGCTTCCGCGGTGTCTCCTCTCTCCTCCTCCCGGCGCTAGGTGTCCAATAGCATCGCCAGATGTTTTGGCCAATCGGGAAACAGGTTTCACACCTGCTTCCCAATTGGCCTGGAGGAGAATCAGTGTTGCAAAAGAGAATTTGTATTTCTTGTTGCAACACACCTGGGTGGGCTCTAGACGCAATGCTCTGCACCCTGAATCAACCCTATTTTAAAGCCTATTAGAGCCAATGGCTCTAATTAGTTCTTAAAACAAAACCCTGGGCACTGTAATTCATATGCCGGTGACCCAAAAGGGGCCAGACACATGAATAGGTGCCTATCTATTAAATTAATCTATCCATTATGCATATAGGGGGTGGCCAGGATGGTGGGGGAGGCTCCCGAGCTTCCCTAATGAAGGGACTGCCCCTGCATCCAGTTACAGTATAAATCTATATTAAAATGCGGTAAAAACATGGCAAATCACAGACCCGGAACAAGCATGCTTTATGTGATTATGAGAGGTGTGTCATAAATACTTATTATAGGTCATGTTATGGGTCAGCAACTCAGAATCATATTCAAAGCATCAGCATAATGGTCAGGGGACCAACATTCCTAGAAGGAGCTCAGCAATGGCAGCCTCCAATATTCTCCCATGACAGGTCCCCTTTAATTTTAGAATGTCTGAAACACTATTTATCAATGTCTAAAATTTGATGAGTCAGGACCAAAGTGTTATTTATAATTATCAATGTAACTAAGGAGCCTCCCTCTACAAAACCGGATACGAATACAAATAAATGTTCAGATAACTAAATATGAAGATAATTAATATATACATGAACGATGAATCAGGGAGTGACATCATCCCTTTAAATGTGTCAATACTTAACACTGCTATGAAGATCATTAATATATAAATTAATAGTGAATACAGAAGTGACATTATTTGTTTAAATTCATCAATACTTATCTCTTTATTAACACAATCAGTGAAATATCAAACACAAGACCAGATGAGATCTAAAATGACACAAACATAAAACATTTCATAGATTGTTTTAATTTATGTTTCCATCAAACCAAGAAACACACGAACATACAATGTGAAGAGTGTGACAACCTCATCATATGGATCAGCTTATACATAAAATAAACTGTGTGTCCAATATGTTACACCAATATGTTACACCACATGTTACACCACATGTTAGGGCGGCACAGTGGTGTAGTGGTTAGCACTCTCACCTAGCAGTAAGAAGGGTCGCTGGTTCAAATCCCAACCATGACACTACCTGCCTGGAGTTTGCATGTTCTCCCTGTGCCTGTGTGGGTTTCCCCCAGATACTCCGGTTTCCTCCCACAATCCAAAGACATGCAGGTAGGTTAATTGGCTTCTGTCCAAAAATTGGCCCTAGTATATGAATGGGGACCTTGGATTGTGGGCTTCTGGAGGGTAGGGACTGATGTGGGTGTGCAGTGTACAGGGATAGGGACAATTGTAGACACTCTCTCAGGTTGAACTGATGTCTTTATTCAACCTTACTAACTATTAAAACTATGTCATTTACACCGATATGGCTCTCTTCTTTGTATTGTATATTGTGTTCTCAGTTGTTGGAAAAATAGTTAAACAAAATAAAATAAAATGTGACTCTTTACTTGCCCCGCATCTACTAAAACAAAATACATTTTACCTGAACTGTGACTAAATGAAACAATGTGATCAGTGTTGTGTATTATGAAAGAGTTTATCTGTAAGAAAAAAATATATTCTGTATCCATTATTTCTATTTGGACATATATGAAAAACCATCTCTGATAAAAAGAAATAAAAAAAAAAGATGGCAACAATTGGGAAGAGCTGGTTTTCCAAATATAACAAATGAAACAATGACCGAAATGTCCCGTACCTGTAAAAAAAATGATAAAAGAAATAAATACCTGTGAATCAAGCATCATCTGAATTAATTTATCCCTCAACAACACACACCTCTGGCCTTTAGAAATAAATCACTGATTTTAGATTTTCCAATCTTTACCCTTTCGTCTCTTATTTTACTAATTGATGATTTTCCATTTTATAAAAGTTTGAAGTTATGATGCTGGAAAGAATGAACAATAAAATGGAGAATAGTTTCACAATTGAAAAAAACAAATATAGTCAAATAATACAAAAAAAAATTAAATAATAAAGATGAAAACAATTGGGATGAGCTGGATTTAGAAATGAAATAATAACTGAAATATCCTGTATACCTGAACTGAGATCAAAGCAGTCAACGTGATCTGTGTCATGTATTATAAAAGAGTTTAGCTGTAAGAAAAAATAATATCCTGTATTTATTTATTAAGTTATATAAAAATTCATCTCTGATACAAATAAAATACAAAACAAAGATGACAACAATTGGGATGAGCTAAAGTTTTACAAATAAAACAATGACTGAATTGTCCCGTACCTATAATACAAATAATGAAGGAAATAAATACCTGTGAATGGCCAGTCTGGTAAAATTAAGAATTTTCCTTGTTTTAGCTCCTAGCCCAGATTTTGTCAGTGATCCCCCGGCAGAGGTAAATTCTGATAGAAGTCGGGGGGAGGGGAGTCTCCTCTGGAAAGGGTCAGCTCAGTGCTAGAAGTCTGATGTAGAGATTTTGCTGAAGAAAATTAAATGAAAATAACAGAAAACGTAGTATGTGACATTTCTGGTCACAGTACAATTTCATTCTCCACACTTTCATATATTTATAATACAGAAATGCCCCCCTGACATTCCCGGAGCACACAGGAGTGTAGTTTGTCTCTGTGTTCATCTGAGATTAATTTAAACCATGGCTCCTCTAGAAGATGAATCGCTACAGAAAATCAAGCATCATCGGAATTCATGTATCCCACAGCGACACACGCCTTGGGACTTTAGAAATAAATAACTGATGTTAGATTTTCCAATCTTTACCCTTTCCAGCTTAAGGGCAGCCACCCTATTGCATAACACCACAGAGATCCACAGGTACATGGCATTGCTGACTCCCCGTTGACTTCCAAAAGTTCATTGGTGTGGGCTTTTTTCAACACATTTGCATCAGACCACAGCATTGCTGTTTGCAATCTATGTCTGAAGCAGATCACGTGTGGCCAGAACACCACCCTTTTGGGCACCACATGCTTGACAAGACATATGATGACCTGCATTGCACTCCATTGGCAACAGCACCTAATATACCCACATCATAAAAAAATGCACACTTCTCCTTGCTCCTCATCTGGGATCTCAACCCCTACTATACCTTAATTCATCTCAAAAACCTGCACTGAGAAGAATGAAGGTATAGGTATATAATAATTGCTAGCCTGGCAAAATTTCTAGCGCTAAAACTGCTGCCTTTTCACCTGGTAGACTCTGCCCCCTTTTGTGAATTTGAGGAATGTGCTGTAACACAGTGGCAGGTTCCAAAAAGAAATGTATTTTTACATAAGGCCATTCCAGCTCTGTACCGTCATGTAGAAGGCAATGTTTTGGGCTCGTTTGACAGGGCGGTCAGCAGCAAGGTTCACATTACTGCTGACTCATGGTCCAGCAGGCATGGTCAGGGATGTTATATTTCCTTCACGTCACACTGAGTAACTCTGCTGGCAGCTGGGAAGGATACAGAACAGGGTCCAGTATTGGAGCTTGTTCAACCATGCCTTCAAAAATCTGGTGATGATTCTGCCACATCTGTCTGCTCCACCCCTCCTCTTCTTCTTCCTCTATGGCCTCTTCTGCTGAATTGTCCTCTGACCCAGCAGTTCTCCCTAATCGTTCAAGGAGGAATGCATCAGTCAGGCCAAAAAAAGCTATGCGGTGCTTCAGTTGGTCTGTCTAGTGGACAGGAGCCACATTGGGGCAGAGATTCTGTCAGCTCTGCAGGAGCAGGCTCTGAGGTGGTTGATGCCATGGAAGCTTGAGCCAGCTTGGCTGTATACGACAATGTCACCAACCTTCTCTCCACCCTCCAACAGGAACACTTGACACATGTTCCATTCTTGGCACACGTCCTGAATTTGGTGGTGCAGCATTTCTTGACCAAGTACCCAGGCTTACAAGATCTTCTGAGGCAGGCCAGAAAAGTCTGTGGGCATATCCAGTGGTCATATAATGCCAGTGTGTCACGGTCCCTACTGTGCCTTGCAGACGGCCAGGTGTGGTTGCGCCCCAGGGTGGTATTGAACTCATGTCTGTCCGCGCTTTAGCATAAAGTACTGTGGGCGATACTGTTTGTACCTGGATCAGCTGAGGCAGGTTACCTAATTAGCTGGGTATAAAACCCTGTCTCACTCTGAGGGCTTTGGCAGTTCATTTTGTCATGTGTGCCAAGTGTTCTTGTGCTCCTGTTGCATAGATCCAGTGTTCCAAGACTGACCCCGGCTTCAGACCCTGGCTTTGTTTATCGTTATCCTGACTTCTGGAATCCCTGACTGCGGCTTTACCTTGACCATCCCTTGGCTATTCCTGTCAAGCCCCCGTGCACAGATTCGCAGCCCAGGTAGCTTATCTCTTTGTTACCTTGGACTGTGTTTATTTGCAAGGGTGAGCGTACATCTCTGCGCCATGGACTCCAACCTAGGTAAGCCCTTACATAATGAACTGCCCAAAAAGGAGTCCGCAGAGATGTACAGGATACTCACCTCCCTTGTTCTGCAAGTCTCCAGCCGGGGCCAGACCATTGCTGAGTTGCAGCAAGAAGTCTGCTTGTTTAAAGGCACAGTACGCCCAACCCTGGAACCTACATGTCCGGAACCGTTTGTTGTGATGCCTGAGAAGTTTGATGGGAATCGTGCATCATTCTTTAACTTTAGGATGGATTGCGAGCTGTTGTTTGCTCTTAAGCCTAGGACCTATGCCTCTGACTTTATAAAGGTTCGCGCATCCATCAATCTTCTCACTGGGCTAATCAAGACATGGGCTTTTCAGCTATTACAGGAGAAGAGTACAGTCTTGGACAGCTGGGAAGCTTTCATGTTTGCTCTGGACTCTTATATTACAGTTTCTAAGAAAACCAGTGTTCCCAAGTCTGCTCCTAGAACACGTGGCCTACGGGTACCCAGGGACAGGAATACCCTGTATAGATATGAATCCAAGCCATCCCAGTCTGTGCCAAGTTATGAAGCTGTAAGCCCTCAAAGCCTAGACGCTCCTGAGGTTTTAACCACTCCTACCCTGGATGATGTGGAACCCATGGAGATCGGGGCCATCCGGTCCAAGCTGTCTAACGGTGAGAGAGAGCGGAGGAGGTGCTGTGGACTCTGTTTCTATTGTGGAGTAAGAGGGCACCTTATCTCTCTCTGCCCAACCCGTCCACTTCGGCCAAAGTTTCAGCAAGTGTGTACTACTAGGATCCTTCCTGCTACCCCTGACTCTCTGCCTGCTATCCAGCTTGAAGTTCCTGTGCCCCGGTCTGACGTCCCAGTGCCTGCTACCCGGTCTGATGTTCCAGTACCTGCTGCCCGGTCTGATGTTCCTGTGTCCCCGCTTGAAGTTCCTGTGTCCCGCTTGAAGTTCCTGTTCCTGTGTCCCCGCTTGAAGTTCCTGTGTCCCCGCTACCTCCTGACTGTACGTATGCCTCGAATGGCACCATAGTCCATAAGCAGGACCTGAAGATTTTTGAAAGAGCCTTGCGAGCGACGAAAGTCTCCCCAGCCGGAACTTCTAAAACAAAGAAAACCCAAAGGAAATAAGGCTGTTCCATGCTCTGAGGGCATTCCTAAGGGGAGAGAACTGTCACGGTCCCTACCGTGCCTTGCAGATGGCCAGGCATGGTTGTGCCCCAGGCGGCTCTGGGTGGTATTGAACTCATGTCTGTCTGCGCTTGGTCCTGTTTCCTTACCTCTGAGCCACACCTCAGTTCTATTCAGCCTGATTTCCAGCCATGCCTAGTTTAGCATAAAGTACTGTGGGCGATACTGTTTGTACCTGGATCAGCTGAGGCAGGTTACCTAATTAGCTGGGTATAAAACCCTGTCTCACTCTGAGGGCTTTGGCAGTTCATTTTGTCATGTGTGCCAAGTGTTCTTGTGCTCCTGTTGCAGAGATCCAGTGTTCCAAGACTGACCCCGGCTTCAGACCCTGGCTTTGTTTATTGTTATCCTGACTTCTGGAATCCCTGACTGCGGCTTTACCTTGACCATCCCTTGGCTATTCCTGTCAAGCCCCCGTGCACAGATTCACAGCCCAGGTAGCTTATCTCTTTGTTACCTTGGACTGTGTTTATTTGCAAGGGTGAGCGTACATCTCTGCGCCATGGACTCCAACCTAGGTAAGCCCTTACACAGTGCTTGGCTGGCTGACATTTAACAGGAATTCAACTTTCCCAGCAACCGCTCATTTGTGACATGCCCACCAGTTGGGACTCAACATTGCTGCAGCAGCTGTACACACAGCAGAGGGCCATCAATGAGTACCTGTGTGAGTATGGCACCAGGACAGGCTCAGGGGAGCTTGGCTTCTTTTAGCCATGCCAGTGGCTACTGATAAAGGATGCATGCACTGTCCCTCTAGTCTTTCTGCTAGAGCACACACTTTGTAGAATAATGGGCAGGGCACTTGAGGCAAAACAGGGGGAGGAAGAGTAGGACTTCCTTTCCTCTCAAGGCCCCCTTTATGCAGATATCATTTCTGTGGGGTCGCCAAACACACAGGAGAAAGAGTAGGAGGTTTGCGTCAGCATGGATGTAGAGGATAACATGCAGCAGTCTTCAAGGGATGGTTTTTAGTTCCTAGAAACTCAAGGAGCTGTATGTGGCTGGGGGAGGTAGTTCCTGACAATGTCATCCTTAGTGACCCAGAGGACCCAAAATATCATGCCTCTTCAAACTTAAGCTGCATATTCTCCCTGATTCTGCAAAGCCTACGAAAGGACCCCAGGATTTGTGGTATCAAAGAGAGGGACCATTACTGACTGGCAACCCTTCTTGATCCACATTACAGGGGTAATGTTGCAGAGCTCATTCTGCCTTCACAGAGGGAGCTGAGGATGAAACATCTTCTGGACTCCTTGAAGAAAAATTTGTTTAGTGCCTTTACAGACCCTGGGAAATTACCATTTCCTAGACAACGTGTTTCTGACGCTTTGTTCAGTCAGAGGAAGAGCGGTGGAGAAGGTGGCCGGCTGACGATGCATTCAAACAATTCTTTAGCACCCAGGGCTGTTAGATTTAAGCAAGCATCGGCAGAATCTGCATTATATGGTGCAGGAATATCTAGGGGCAAGAGCAGACTTGGAGACCTTTCCAACGAGTATCCACTGGGTTACTGGGTCTTGAGGATGGACCACTGGCCAGAACTTGCTCAATATGCAATTGAGCTACTGGCCTTTCCTGCATCCAGCGTGCTTTCTAAATGGACATTCAGTGCTGGAGGATTTGTGACGGATCAAAGGGTGTGCCTGTTCACAGACTCCGTTAATAGGCTGACATTTATCAAAATGAATCAGTCCTGGATCAGCAGCTATCAAGCCCCTGATGCTGATGTAAATGATTGAATTTGCTATGGATCTGGGATCCCTTGAAGACTGCATATACTGCCTATCCTATTCCTGAATATTGATGATGCTAGCATCTAACAATATTTTTGGTTTAGGGCACCACCAACACCTAATGCCTATTTTGTTCTGCACCTGATTGACAGGGGCATGTAATTTCATGTGTTTTTTTTTTTTTTTTTTTTTTTACAATTTTTTACAAACAGCAGGGTCCATTCCTGCACCCAACAAGATTAACTGTGAGGGGCTACAGTGTTCAGGCACCACCAGCACCCAAGGTCCAATTTTTCTGCACCTGTTTGACAGGGGCATGTAGGTTCAATTTTTTTTCTACTTTTTAACAGCAGGGCCCATTCCTGTGCCCAACAAGAGTAACTTTGAGGGGTTTGGCCAGAACATTTAACAACTTTCTGGGCACTTAGTGGCATGTTCGCCCGCCGAGCACACAAAATGTTGTTAAGGCATTCCCGCTGAGAGCTAAATTAAAAAAAATATTGTACAAAAAACAATGTAAATTTTTAAAAAATGGGGAAAAAAACAGTGTGGGGGGGCTTTTTTGTCTGGTATGGATTTTAACCACTTCCCCACCAGCGCATTGTAAAATGGCACCAGCAAAAACACTCACTCCCTTCTGCAGCCCATCAGAGTACCCGAGTACCTATCTGCAGCCCATATCTCATAGAATATAAGTTGGGGTGTCCTCTTTCCAAAATGGGGTCATTTTGTGGGTAATTCCACTGTCCTGGTGCTCCAGGACCTTCAAAAGTGTGATGGATAGGGATGAAATTAGATGTATAATTTATGCCCCTAGAACCCCTGATGGTGCTCCCTGCATGTTGGGCCTCTCTATGTGGCCAGGCTGTGAAAAAGTCTTACACATGTGGTATTGCCGTACGCAGGAGTGGCAGAATGTATTTTGGGGTTTAATTGGAAGTATGCTGTGTGTGAGAAATAACTTGTTAATTTGCCAATTTTGTATAAAAGATAAATAAATAATTTCTTCATTTTACCAAGAATTGTGGGAAAAAAATACAACCTCAAAAGACTTACTATGCTACATTGGACTGTCTACTTTCCAAAAAGGGGTCATTTGGGGGATATTTGTACTGTCCTTACAATAGGCCATCAGTATATCAGGTGTGATCAAATTTTTATGATTTGCACCATAGCTTGTAGACTCTATAACTTTCACACAGACCAAATAATATCCACTTATTTTGGTTATTTTTACCAAAGATATGTAGACGTATACATTTTGGCCCAAATTTATGAACAGAAATTACTAATTTGCTAAATTTTATAATAGAAAATAAAAAAGTGTTTTTTTTTTAAATGTTTGCTCTACTTATATTGCAAAAAAGAAAAACCCAGTGATGATTAAATACCACCAAAAGAAAGCTCTATTTGTGTAAAACAAATGATAGAAATGTTTGGGTACAGGGTTGCATGACTGATAAATAAAAATTGGTCTGGGCAGGAAGGAGTGAACGTGCCCTGTTTTGACGTGGTTAGGGGAACCCTATGACAGAATTAAGAAAAAAATGGTGTGGAGCCCCCCAAAATCCATACCAGGCCCTTTCGGGTCTGGTAAAGATTATAAGGGGAACTCCACGCCAATTGTTTCAAATAAAATTGGCGTGGGGTCCCCCCAAAAACCATACCAGACCCTTATCCAAGCATGCAGCCTGGCAGGCCAGGAAAGGGAGGAGACGAGCGAGCCCCCCCACCCTGAACCATACCAGGTCACTTGCCCCATACCAGGCCCATAGGGAGGGTGCCCCCAAAAGCACCTTGTCCACATGTTGATGGGGACAAGGGCCTCTTCCTGACAATCCTGGGCTGTCGCTGTCAGGGTCTGCGAGCGAGGGGGCTTATTGGAATCAGGAAGCCCCTTTTAAAAAAGGGGCCCCAGATTCCGCCCCCCTATGTGAATGGGTATCGAGTACATTGTACCCCTACCCATTCACCAAAAAAAGTGTCAAAAAGTAAAAACCAAGACAGTTTTTGACAATTCCTTTATTAAAAAAAAAAAAGTGTCCCGCAATGTCCATCCATCTTCAATCACGCTGGCCGACGGACATGAAAAATAGAAAAAAATTTAAAAGCTTTGTCGCCATGGGAGGCCTTCCAGCAATTGCTGTCTTTTGGCTTTGACAACTGTTATATAGGCAAGAACGATGTAACTGAGTTACCCCTCCGCAGATCATGTAACATCAGAGGGGGGACGGGGTCATCCGGTTACGTGGTCATATGGAGCCTATATAAAATTGAAAAAAAAAAAGTGAAAAGACAGAAGTTGCCGGGAGGCCTCCCATGGTGGCAGAGTTTTTTCATTTTTTTCTATTTTTCAGGTCCGTCGGGTGGCTAGATTGACGGTGAATTTACATCACAGGACACTTTTTTTTTTTTTAATAATTTAAGAAATTGTCAAAAACTGTCTCTTGTTGCTTTTACTTTTTGACACTTTTTTTTGGTGAATGAGTATGGGTTCAATGTACCCGATACCCATTCACATAAGGGGGCTTCCACATTCCGATAAGCCCCCCGCCCGCAGACCCCGACAACCACTGGCCAGTGTTGTTGGGAAGAGGCCCTTGTTCCCAGCTACATGGGGACAAAGTGCTTTGGGGTCGGGGGCACAGAGCCCCCACCCCCCTCCATGTTGAGGGCATGTTGGTATGGTTCAGTTGGGGGGGTTGGGGGGGTGCTCACTTGTCCCCCTGTCTTGCCCTTCAGGCTGCATGCTCGGATAAGGGCCTGGAGGTTTGGACTGGGGGGAACCCCACACCGTTCTTTTCAATGATTTTTCATCTATATTGCCGGGAGCCGGCAATACATTACAGCCGTCAGCAAGATTAAATTACATTTTTTTCCTTTAACTCAAAACATTCCATTTTGTTTTTTGCTGAAAGTAATGCCTTTCTTCTGGCCACTCTGCCGTAAAGCCCAACTCTAAGTAGCGTACGGCTTATTGTGGTCCTATGTACAGATTCTCCAGTCTCTGCTGTGGAACTGAAGCTCCTCCAGGGTCCCATTTGGTCTCTGTGCTGCCTCTCTGATTAATGCCCTCCTTGTCCGGTACGTGAGTTTTGGCGTGCAGTTGTCTCTTGGCAGGTTTGCTGTTGTGCCATGTTCTTTCCATTCGGTTATGATAGATTTGATGGTGCTCCTTGGGATCATCAAATATTTGGATATTTTTTTATAACCTAACCCTGACTTGTACTTCTCAATAGGGATGAGCCGAACACCCCCGGGTTCGGTTCGCACCAGAACCTGCGAACGGACCGAAAGTTTGCGTGAACATTCGAACCCTATTAGTTACAATGGACGCGAACGTTCGAAATCTAAAGTGCTAATTATAACGGCCAATATGTATGTTAATGTCATAAAAGAGGTTTGGGGACCCGGGTCCTGCCCCAGGGGACATGTATCAATGCAATGTTTTTTCGGGAGCAGTCATTTTAATGATGCATAAAGTGAAAAAAAAAGTGAAATATTCCTTTAAATATGGTACCTGGTACAAAATGACATTTGTAAAGGAAAAAAAGAAGCCATTTAAAACCGCTTGCGGCTTTAATGTCATGTCTTGTCCTGCCAATATGGCTGAAAATCTTTGAGAAAAATGGCATGGCTACCCCATCACCCCCCCCACCCCCCCACCCCAGCCCGTTACCAGCCCCTTTGGGTCTTGTATGGATATTAAGGGGAACCCTGCACCCAAAATAAAACCCTATACCTACAACCCTATATACTCTGAACAGCAGTATACAGGCGGTGCAAACAAGACAGGGACTGTAGGTTTGTTCTTAAGTAGAATCTGTTTGTAATTTTGAACAGGTACATTTTTAAGTGTAGCTCCATCCAAAAAATATTTTTTAATATTTTGAATCTTTTTGGAGAACATAGGGAAGGGTTATCACCCCTGTAACATTTGTTTTGCTGTCTGTGCACCTGTTCAGAACATTTCGCCTCACTTTCCGTCCTAATGACAAATGTTTTTGGAAAAGTGGGGTTTTTATGGAAACAAGGATTGGTGATAAAGCATCAGTAGAGAGGAGATACCCTTTTCTCAAATTAAATCTAACAGGATAGAATTTCCCTTCCTAGGGGTAGATTTCCTCTCACTTCCTGTTTTCTGCTTCCGTTTGCAAGTAGGAGTCGTTTGTAAGTTGGATGTTTGAAAGTAGGGGCCTGCCGTATATACTCTGCAGAAATTTGCCCCATTGGATGTTGGTGTTGCCACAACACTGTAAGCCCTCACAGTTACTCTTGGTGGGCACAGGAATGGGCCCTGCTGTGAATTATTAGATCAAGAATTGTAATTGCATGCACCTGTTGAACAGGGCAGGAAAATTGGGCCTTTGGTGGTGTTGGTGGTGGACGGTGTTGCCACAAGACTGTAAGCCCTCACAGTTACTCTTGGTGGGCGCAGGAATGGGCCCCGCTGTGAACTATTAGATCAAGATTTGTAATTACACGCCCCTGTTAATCAGGGGCTTAAAAATTGTGCCTTAGGCACTGGTGCTGGTGCCAAAACACTGCAACCCCTCACAGATACTGCACTTGGAGCACAGCAGTCAGACCTGTTGCGAAGCATTGCTTACAAAATTGTAATTACACGCCCCTGTTAAACAGGGGCTAAAAATTGGGCCTTAGGCACTGGTGCTGGTGTCACAACACTGCAACCCCTCACAGATACTGTATTTTGAGCACAGCAATGAGACCTGTTGCGAAGCATTGCTTAAAATTTTTTAATTACACGCCCCTGTTAAACAGGGGCTGAAAAATTGGGCCTTAGCCACTGGTGGTGGCACCCAGAAACAAAAATGTTCTTCCAAGCTATCATCAGGATCATTGAGGAGGAAGAGGATAGTCAGTCAACATAACAGGACAGTCACTCAGCATCAGCATAGGCAGTCTTGAAGGGATGTGACATTTCAAAATAAATTATTCGGTTATATCCGCCTCAGGTGCCTGGTAGCTGGTGGTGATCCAAGACTGATTCATCTTTATGAAGGTCAGTCGATCAACCGAGTCGGTGGACAGGCGCACCCTGTGATCGGTGACAAAGCCTTCAGCAGCACTGAATGTGCGTTCGGAAAGAACGCTGGATGCAGGACAGGCCAGTAGCTCAATTGCATACTGTGCAAGCTCTGGCCAGTGATCCATCCTCAAGACCCAGTAAGCCAGAGGATTTTCGGTGGGAAGGGTGTCCAAGTCTGACCTTGCCCCTAGGTATTCCTGCACCATGTATATCAGACGCTGGCGATGGTTGCTGGAACCGATCATACCTTGGGGCTGTGGACTAAAAAATTGTCTGAACGCATCGGTCAGACGTCCACCTTCCCCACCGCTCCTTCTGCTACTGACCGAAGCCTCAGCAACTCGTCGTCCAGGACCAGGAGTTTGTAACCTCCCAGTCTCTGGGAAAGCGTTGCACAGACCTTTTTGCAAGGCCTCCCGGAGATGTCTCATCCTCTGCTCCCTCTGCGACGGCAAGATAAGATCCGCAACCTTACCCTTGTACCGTGGATCAAGGAGAGTGGCCAGCCAGTAATGGTCCCTCTCCTTGATCCGGAGAATACAAGGATCCTTCCGCAGGCTTTGCAGGATCAGGGAGGCCATGCAACGTAGGTTAGCTGAGGCATTCGGTCCTGAGTCTTCTGGGTCACAGAGGACGACATGATCCGCAGCCACCTCCTCCCAGCCACGTACAAGTCCACTGGTTTGTTGGGACTGTAAATCATCCCTAAAAGACTGCTGCTGCTGATGCTGAGTGCCAGGCTCCACCTCCATGCTGACACAATCCTCCTCCTCCTCATCCTCTTCCTGTGTGATGGGTGGGACAGAAGGAACACTGTCTGGATAAAGGGGGCCTTGAGAGGCAAGGAAGTCCTCCTCTTCCTGCCTCTGTTCTGCCTCAAGTGCCCTGTCCATTATCCCATGCAGTGTATGCTCCAACAGGTGGACAAGAGGTACAGTGTCACTGATGCATGCACTGTCACTGCTCACCATCCTCGTGGCCTCCTCAAATGGTGACTGGACAGTTCATGCATCCCTGATCATACTCCACTGGCGTGGGGGAAAAAATCTGAGCTCCCCTGACCCTGTCCTGGTGCCGTAGTCGTACAGGTACTCATTGATGGCCCTCTGCTGCGTGTGCAGTCGCTGCAGCATGGCCAACGTTGAGTTCCACCTGGTGTGCATGTCACATATAAGGCAGTTCTTGGGCAGGTTCAACTCCTTTTGCAGCTCAGCCAGCCGAGCACTGGCATTATATGATCGGCGGAAATGCACACAGACTTTCCTGGCCTGCCTCAGGACATCCTGTAAGCCTGGGTACCTGCCCAAGAACCGCTGCACCACCAGGTTAAGGACATGAGCCATACAGGGCACATGGGTGAGCTGTCCCTGTCGCAGGGCGGAGAGGAGGTTGGTGCCATTGTCACAAACCACCATTTCTGGCTTAAGCTGGCGTGGCGTCAACCACCTCTCGGCCTGCCCCTGCCGAGCTGACAGAGCCTCTGCCCCAGTGTGGCTCCTGTCCCCCAAACACACCAGCGCAAGCACGGCATGGCATCTTTTTGCCTGCGTACTTGCGTAGCCCCTTGGACGCCTACGGAGCACCGCTGGTTCAGAGGACAGAGCACTCGAAGAGGCCATGGAGGAACAAGAAGAGGAAGGGGTGGAGGAGAGAGGTGTGTCACAACTGGGCTGGGAGTAAACTTCTTTTGACAGTCCAGCAGCTGGGGCAGGGAAATTTGCCTGGTAGAATCGGACGTCGGTGTACTGCTAGCAGAGTGCCCGCAAGTACTTGGCTGTGACACACCTAATTCTACACCTTCATTACGCTCAGTGCAGCTTTCAGAGAGGACTGAAGGTATAGTGGGGTTGGAGATCCCAGCTGATGAGGAGCAAGGAGAGGTCCGCTTTGTTCTTTGGTGTGGGTCTTTAATGTGCGCTTGCCAAAGAGCTGCATGGCAGGTCGACATATGTCTGGTCATGCATGTGGTGCCCAAGCGGCTGATGTTTTGGCCATGCGAGATACGCTTGAGACATATGTTGCAAATAGCAGTGGTGCAATCTGATGCGCTCGTCTGAAAAAAGGCCCACACCAAAGAACTTTTGTAATAACGCGCAGAGGCAGCGCCCTGCACAGGCAGAGCTCTGCGGTGTGATTCAGTTGGTGTGCTGGCCTCAAGCTGGCCCCCGGAGGGCATTCTCCCTCGTTGGACATGTGCCGCCTCCTCCTCCTCCTCCTCCTCCTCCTCCTCCTCTTCCTCCTCTTCCTCTTCCTTCTCTCTCCCTTCAGGCACCCACGTGGAGTCAGTGACCTCATCATCCCCTCCCTCTTCACCACTGGAGCAAACCTGGCAGTAAGCTGCAGCTGGTGGAACATGACTGCCAGATTGCTGTCCTTGAGCATCCCCTCTCTCTGCGCTCACGCTACGGCCTTCCTCTAGCTGGGTATCATCATCCGAGCCATCAAAACGCTGGGCATCCTCCTGGAGCATGTACCCAACACTGTGCTCCAACAGTTCGGGGGACTCCTCAGGAGGACATGGTGGGTCTAGGGAAGGGGTGCCTGATGATGCCATTGAGTACGCGTTGGCAGCTGATTTGCCAGTACCCTGTGCCTGGGTGAGAGAGGATGAGGAGGGCTTGGTCATCCACTCTACCAAGCCTTCGGCATGATGCGGCTTAACATATCCAGCTGCCGAAAAGAAGAACAAGCCTGTCCCATGGCCACGTGCTGATGGCGATGCACCATGTCCACGACCAGCACTGTTGTCTCTAGACACAGAGCCTGCTTGCCCTGTTTTCTTGCCCCGGGATTGTCTGCCTCTCCTTGCCGGTCTTCCAGGCATTGTAGTGGGTAGTGTATATTGTGCTGGAGTCACACAGCACACACACTAACTCCTGCAGATGACTGCCTTAGATGACAACAGGGGAGGCGCATGTGCGGCTTCCTGACATGGCGGACGTCTGCTGAGTGAACTCCGGGACACGTCCGCTCTCCGAGGCCCCCGCACCGCTCAATTTGCTACATAAGCTCCGGGGGTAAGCTACTGATACTACCCTGCTCCCTTAGCGCCACATGGGAAAGGTTGGCCAGCAGCAGCACTCTTACAACCCACTGTTTGGCCCGCGGGCGGGATCGAGCATGGACCGCTTCCTTACTAGGCCGCAATCCACAGCCTCGAGTAACGCGGCTGATCCGTTCGCTATGATGGATCCCCTTATGGGGACAGAAGAACACAGCAACCCACCCGATCCTACACCGGATCATTCCCTACCTGCCTCACAATGGATATTAACCCCCGACATCCTGGATGCAAAATTGGATGCAAAGCTTCAACTCCTGCTCCAGCAAATCACCCGGATCGTGGCTGAGGTGAGCAAAATATCCACAGAATTAAGGGGAGAAATTGACCAGATTGGTGAACGCACTGACGCCCTAGAATACAAGTTTGATGATATGGTCAACTACGTGCAAGCCATAGAGGAAGAGAACCACCATCTTAAACAATCCATTGCCCAATTGCACCTACAGCAAGAAGACCTTGAGAACAGGGAAAGACGTCAGAACCTCAGATTCCGTGGTATTCCTGAAACGGTTGGTGACTCCTCACTACGCTCTTACCTCCTGGGGCTCTTTAATACTCTGGCTCCCGCAGTTGTGGATGTCGATTGGCACCTAGATAGAGCCCACCGCTCCCTGGGCCCGAAACCTCCGGCTGGAGCCAGGCCCAGGGATGTCATTGTGCGCTTTCACTACTATGATAGCAAAGAGGCCCTGAGTTCTGCTGCCCGCAACAAATCTCAAATCTCTTACAAGGGTGCTAAGCTACAAATCTTGAGTGATATTTCACCCATAACCCTGGCAAAGAGAAGAAATCTTCGATTACAGCACACCTACAGCAACACCGGGTCCCATATTACTGGGGTTTCCCTTTCCGCCTTGTCGTCTCCAAAGATGGCGTCCAACACAGCATGCGAGATCTCCAGGAGGGTGATGCCTTCATAAAGAGCCTTGCTCTTCCTCCGCTGCCTGAGGACCCCCAACCTACACAAGTGCCAACTCGCCCTTTTCCTACCACGCCAAGTCGCCTCTGGACCCCGGTCCTGAACCAGTCCAAGAAGAATCTCTCTACTCCTCAACGCTCTCGGTTCTCCAAGAAACCTCCATGATGTCGCAAATTCTCTATGATATCCAGTTATTTCCCTTTCTCCAAAAGTCCATGATGAACACATTTGTTGTGCCCTGGACTTCAGGTATTTTTCATGTCTCATCCTGAGGAAGCAGTAAACCTTCTCTTTGTATTTCTTTTTATATTTCTCTGGGTGAGATCTCTGTTTTCACATCCCCATGTGGTAAAAACTGATTGCACCTTGAATTTTTGTGCCTTTAGCATTTAAAGTTTTTGCACTTTTTTTCACGCTAAGGAGAACGGTCGGTTTTCCTGCTCCCTCTCCAGAACCCCTGGTTAGTGGCCGTCATGTGTCCCCTTCTGGCCCGTGACAAAATCCTGGGCCTCCTGAGATATAGATATGTCTCAGGCTTTCTACCACTGTTTTTTTTTTTTTTTTGTTCGTGTTTTTTTTTTTTTTTTCTACATTTTTTTTAAGCCACAAATGAGTGGTTGAACTGTTCAAAATACTGGGTTACAAGTCAATACAGTCCTATGAGGTCTCCCTGTTCTTCTCTCCTCCTTTATTACAGATTTCTAACTGCTCATGAGGTAGATCATTTTTTGCCTTTATTTTTTCGATACCGTTATTCCCGAAATGCCTATGTTAGTCTTATGCAACCCAATCTCAGTGTCAGATATAGTAGTATTCGTAGATTTATATGTTATAAGCGTCTATTGCCTTGTATTACACGGTATCTATGGCTTTAAAACTCCTATCGTATAATGTTAAGGGTGGATATAGTCATGATCCAGGAGACTCACTTTCGCACTGGCGGCTCATTAAAGTTTTCATCTAAGCTTTTCCCTATATCTTACCTTGCCTCAGATCCTTCGAGCAAGGCAGGAGTAGCTATTCTAATCAAGAAATCCTGTCCCGTAAGGGTTAAAAGCTCATTTGCAGATCCCCACGGAAGATACATCATCCTGGATTGTGACTATATGGCCTCCTCCTTTACTTTGGTTAATGTTTACGCCCCCAATAGTGGGCAGATAGCTTTCCTAAATTAAGTTTTTGATTCTCCTCAATATCGTTCTCAACCATTCATGATAGTAGGTGGTGATTTTAATTTGGTCATGTCCCCTTCAAGAGACAGACAAAGTGTCTCAGGTGTTAATCTCTCCCAGAAATCTGTCTCCCAAGCCAACGCCTTCCGCAAATGTACTAGATCACACCAATTGTTTAACTCTTGGAGGATCAAACACCCAATGGCTAAACAATTTACCTTTTATTCCATGGCCCATAAAATGTATTCCAGATTAGACCATTTCCTTATCTCAGCCCCCCTCATCCCTCACACTGTCAACTCTGAAATAGCCCCCATTACATGGTCTGATCATGCACCCATAACACTAGACATTCTACTATCCCAACCTCACTCTAAGACGTGCCATTGGCGCCTTAATGACCACCTCCTGCGCTCGGAACCTTCTCGTAACACTCTAGCTGCTAGTTTGCAGGAGTATTTCTTGTTAAACAAAGGCTCTGTCTCTGAACCCTCCACACTGTGGGAAGCCCACAAGGCAGTCTTTCGTGGTGTTTGTATTGCAGAAGGCTCCCGCCTGAAAAAGGATAGAAACCAGCTTCTACAGACACTGACATCTGATTTGATGTCTGCAGAACATCAGTTATTACACAAACCCACAGTGTCGAGACTTCGTACAGTTGTACTATTAAGGGAACAAATTAAAACCCTACACTTTAACAAAGCAGCGAAAGCCTTACTATGGACTAAACAAAAATTTTATGAATTCTCGAACAAGCCCCATAGGATGTTAGTTAACAAGCTCCGCCCACGGCCCTCTAACTCCTTCCCTGATTTCCTTATAAAAACGGATGGTACTAAAACCTACTGCCCCTATGAAATGTCTAAGACCTTTGGTAGTTTTTACCAAAAACTCTACAATTGCTTGACACCCGAAAACAACTTTAATTTTTCTCAAGATAAATTTGACACTTTCTTTGCTGATCTTAGACTTCCGACTCTTTCCTCCACAGACCTCATTGATCTAAACGCACCTATCTCTACTGAGGAACTCTATAACATCATCAAAGGCCTCCCTTTACACAAATCCCCCGGCCCTGACGGTCTTCCTTACTTCTACTATAAAACCTTTAACGATATACTATCTCCCCATCTCTTATCCCTCTATAGTTCCCTCCTTAAAGGCCAACCCCCTCACTCGCAGTTCACCCACTCTTATATATCTGTAATTCCTAAACCCGGGAAAGACCCCTCCCTTCCAGACAACTATAAGCCCATAGCTCTGTTAAATTTCGACTACAAAATATTTACTAAAAATCTTGCATCCAGACTGTCCAAATTCATCCCAAAACTTATTAACAGAGATCAGGTGGGGTTCGTCCCGACCCGGCATGCAGGGGACAATACCCGACGCACAATAGACCTTATTGACTTATTAGACAGAAATTCTAACTCAGCTCTGGTTCTAAGTCTCGATGCACAAAAAGCCTTTGATAGGCTGAGCTGGCCATATATGTTCTCTACCCTTGAAAGTTTTGGATTCAGAGGTCCCTTTATTAGTGCATGAAAGGCCTTATATTCCCAGGTTTCTGCCCAAGTCCAAATGTCTTCCTTCCTGTCGCCTTGCTTCCCCATGCATAATGGCACGCGGCAGGGCTGCCCTCTCTCCCCACTGCTATTCATTTTATGCCTTGAGGCCCTTGCCGAGTTTATTCGCCTACATCCCAGTGTCCATGGGGTGGTGATGCGACAGAGGGAATATAAGTTATCACTGTTTGTGGATGATATTTTGGTAACTGTTACGCAACCTATAGTATCTTTACCTTCATTACATGGCCTCCTCTCTTCTTTCGGTGCTATATCAGGCTACAAGGTCAATACTTCAGAAGCTCTTCCCATACACATCCCTCCCCCCTCCTATCCCAACTGACGTCCTCTTTCCCCTATAAATGGTGTTCTACATCCCTTAAATACCTCGGGGTACGTCTTACGCCTACCTATTCCACACTCTACTCTGAAAACTTCTCCTCCCTAATTGCAGACATCAATAAATCATTACAAACATGGTCCAAGTACCCTCTTTCCCTCTTAGGCAGAGTGAATAGCAGCCTCGGTAGTGTTCTCTCACAAATCTAGAGGAGGACCGGGTGCCCCGGATATTATAAAATATTATTATGCCACTCACCTTAGGACTGTTGTTTCCTGGTCCAGCTTTCAGGCCCCCAGCCATTGGTCGGACATAGAGAAAGGTGTTCTGTATCCGGTGCATCCATGTTCCCTAATTTGGTCAGATTTGTCGCAAACTCATCCTATTTTTAAACGCCAATGCACTGCACCTATGAATTTCTCTCTGTCTATATGGCAAAAATGTCGGAAGACCTACTCACTCTCATCTATATGTCCACTCCTCTTAAATGTTTTATTTAATCCATCCATCCCTGATAGCTTGTCTCTGGGACATATCCTCCCCTGGGTCAATGCGTCTGTCTTCCAATTGCGTAACTTGGTTAACCCTGTTTCTAGACGCCTACACACATTTGACACTTTGCACTAAAAATTTGCAATTCCCCCCCAAAATGTTCTACTTCTATTTACAAATTAGGCAAACCTGTTCTCCTACCCTAACTCTTGATATTCCTACCCCTTTTGAATCGCTCTGTGCTCAAGGTCCTCATTAACTACATTTAGTCTCCTCCATTCATCTTATCCTCCAAGAGTCAACCCCCATGTCCGAGACTACTCAGAGTCAAGAAATATGAGAAAATGGGCACTTTTATTAGGTAGGCCTATCAGTCTCCAAAAATGGGATAGAATCCGGTCCTCTATTTTCAAATCATCCAAATGTGTCACTCAGAGAGAAACATCTATCAAAATACTTATGTGCTGGTACAAAACCCCTGAAGTTATCCATAAATATGATCCCTCGATTCCGGCACATTTTGGTGCTGTGGGCTGTCAGTCGGCTTCTTGTATCATATTTTTTGGCAATGCCCCTTGATCCAACCTCTTTGGCAGGAAGTAATGAACCTGATACAGAAGGTGCTAGATGTGTCTCTGCCGCTTGACCCTATTCACTATCTGCTGGGGCTCCCTTTCCCAGGTATCACAAAACATGGCAACCGTTTGATAACTTTCTTCTTGTTAGCTGCCAGGCGACTAATCCCCCTTTGTTGGCTTTCCACGTCTACCCCCCCCAAGTCTAGACTGCTCCAACTCATAACAGACAGCCGCGGGATGGAATACTTAACAGCCTCTCTTCACGATAGTATTCCCTAATTTAATAAAGTATGGGATCTCTGGGATATGTCCGAATATGGTACCCAATTACCGGTTACTACACCATGATTGGCCGAAACCTCCACTCCTCTCTAGTTGATGTAATACCTCAGTGAAACCTCCTTACTAAGGATGAGCCCGGTGTTCGATTCGAACCCATGTTCGAATCGAGCACCGGGTGTTCGCTCGCTCGGCGAGCCCAGAACTATTGGGGCCGCTCGCATCAAATTCGTGTGATGCGAGCGGCCCCGCAATGCATTGCGGCCCGCGCAGTGCAATGCTGGCTGATGATTGGCCAAGCATGCACTGTGACCCCGCATGCTTGGCCAATCACAGCGCCAGCAGCGAGGAGAGCCATAATTGGCTACAGGCAGGATGCCTGTAGCCAATTATAGCTCAGGGGCTTTAGTACCTGCCCCACGGTATAAGAGGCCGCCGCGCCGGCGGCCTCGCATATTATGTTTCAGACAGTGTCAGCGTGTCAGTGTGCTGCTGACTGCTGACAACAATATGTGCTTTATTTCTGGGGATATGTGTGTGCATGCTGTTAGAACAGCATTGCAGTATCACATCTGGGGGGTGTCTATAGGTGGCCTGTGAAGGAGGGCAGGTTTCCTGTGCTTAGAACTTTCCCTGCAAAAAAGTGTCATTTTTGCAGGAAGAAAGCTATTTAAATCACTCGCGGCTAATGAATTGATGGCTCCTGTAACACAGAGAGCTGTCATTCATTAATAAAAAAGCGTAGGGGTCCCCCCAAATTCAATAACCAGGCCCTTCAGGTCTGGGATGGATATTAAGGGGAACCCCAGCCAAAAAAAAAAAAAAAATGGCGTAGGGTCCCCCTCAAAATCCATACCAGACCCTTGAGGTCTGGTATGGATTTTAAGGGGAACCCTAGCCAAAAAAAATGGCGTGGGGTCCCCCTCAAAATCCATACCAGACCCTTATCCGAGCACGCAACCTGGCAGGCCGCAGGAAAAGAGGGGGGGACGAGAGCGGCCCCCCCTCTCGCCTGAACCGTACCAGGCCACATGCCCTCAACATTGGGAGGATGCTTTGGGGGTCTAAGACCCCTAAAGCACCTTGTCCCCATGTTGATGAGGACAAGGGCCTCTTCCCCACAACCCTGGCCGGTGGTTGTGGGGGTCTGCGGGCGGGGGGCTTATCGGAATCTGGAAGCCCCCTTTAACAAGGGGACCCCCAGATCCCGGCCCCCCCCGTGTGAAATGGTAAGGGGGTACAAAAGTACCCCTACCATTTCACCAAAAAAAGTGGCAAAAATGGTAAAAATGACAGGAGACAGTCTTTGACAATTCCTTTATTAAAATCTTCTTTCTTCTTTCTTCATCCTTCGGTTTCTTCATCTTCTCCTTCCTTCATCTTCTTCTTCCATTTTCTTCTTCCTCCGATCCGCTTCTTCTTGCGCTGGTCTTCTCGTCCTTCTCGTCCGGCATCTTCTTCCGTTGGCGTCGGTGTCTCTGTCTCTTCTTGGGCCGCTCCGCGCAATGGGAGGCTCCCGCTGTGTGAGGCTCCGCTCCGTCTGACAGGTCTTTTATAATGGAGGGCACCTGGTGACCCCGCCCCCTCTGATGCACAGGGACGTCATGGGGAATTCCATGATGGCTTTCCCCATGACGTCAGAGGGGGGGCGGGGTCACCAGGTGCCCTCCGTTTTAAAAGTCCTGTCAGATGGAGCGGAGCCTCACACAGCGGGAGCCTCCCATTGCGCGGAGCGGCCCAAGAAGACACCGACACCGACGCCGACGGAAGAAGATGCCGGACGAGAAGGACGAGAAGACCAGCGCAAGAAGAAGCGGATCGGAGGAAGAAGAAAATGGAAGAAGAAGATGGAAGAAGATGAAGGAAGGAGAAGATGAAGAATCCGAAGGATGAAGAAAGAAGATTTTAATAAAGGAATTGTCAAAGACTGTCTCCTGTCATTTTTACCATTTTTGCCACTTTTTTGGTGAAATGGTAGGGGTACTTTTGTACCCCCTTACCATTTCACACAGGGGGGGGGGGCGGGATCTGGGGGTCCCCTTGTTAAAGGGGGCTTCCAGATTCCGATAAGCCCCCCGCCCGCAGACCCCCACAACCACCGGCCAGGGTTGTGGGGAAGAGGCCCTTGTCCTCATCAACATGGGGACAAGGTGCTTTAGGGGTCTTAGACCCCCAAAGCATCCTCCCAATGTTGAGGGCATGTGACCTGGTACGGTTCAGGCGAGAGGGGGGGCCGCTCTCGTCCCCCCCTCTTTTCCTGCGGCCTGCCAGGTTGCGTGCTCGGATAAGGGTCTGGTATGGATTTTGAGGGGGACCCCACGCCATTTTTTTTTGGCTAGGGTTCCCCTCAAAATCCATACCAGACCTCAAGGGTCTGGTATGGATTTTGAGGGGGACCCTACGCCATTTTTTTTTTTTTTTTTTTGGGCTGGGGTTCCCCTTAATATCCATCCCAGACCTGAAGGGCCTGGTTATTGAATTTGGGGGGGACCCCTACGCTTTTTTTTTTTTTTTCATTTTTTTTATTTTTTATCAATGACTTTTTTTTATGAATGAGTTTCAATGAATCACTGTTCTCTGTGTTACGGGAGCAGTGAATTAACATTAGCCGCGAGTGATTTTAAATAGCTTTTTTACTTTCAAAAATGACACTTTGCGCAGAGACAGTTCTAAACACGGGAAACATGCGCCCCTTTACAGGCATACTATAGACACCCCCCAGGTACGAAATTTAAAGGAATATTACACTTTTATTGTTTCAATTTAAGCATTATTAAAATCACTGCTCCTGAAAAAACGGACGTTTTTAAAAAAAAAATTTGCATTGATACATGTCCCCTGGGGCAGGACCCAGGTCCCCAAACACTTTTTATGACATTAACATGCATATTAGCCTTTAAAATGAGCACTTTTAATTTCGAACGTTCGCATCCATTATAACTAATAGGGTTCTAAAGCTCGCACGGACGTTTGATTTCTATTATACGTTATATGTATATGTACTTCAATTCAACCCATACATGTGTTCTTTCTTGTTTTTTCTTTGGCGGTTCACTTGTGTGGACTGCATATGTTTTTTGTTATCTGAAATTGAATATCTTTTCTAAGTCATTGCATTCTTTGTAACTGTTGAAAATTTTCAATAAAAAATACAATTACAAAAAAGATGACAACAGGGCCTTAGGGCAGATAGAGGCTGAGGTGGTGGCTGCCTTAGATGACAACAACAGGGCCTTACGGCAGATAGAGGCTGGGGTGGTTTATTGTGTGCTGCGCTCTACTCACACAGCACACACACACTAGCTCCTGCAAATGCCTGGCTGCCTTAGATGACAACAGGGCCTTACGGCAGATAGAGGCTGAGGTGGTGGCTGCCTTAGATGATAACAGGGCTTTACAGCAGATAGAGGCTGGTGGTTTAGTGTGTGCTGTGCTTTACTCAAACAGCACACACACACACGCTAGCTCCTGCAAATGCCTGGCTGCCTTAGATGACAACAGGGCCTTACGGCAGATAGAGGCTGAGGTGGTGGCTGCCTTAGATGACAACAGGGCCTTACAGTAGATAGAGGCTGGTGGTTTATTGTGTGCTGTGCTGTACTCAAACAGCACACACACACACACACACTAGCTCCTGCAAATGCCTGGCTGGCTGCCTTACATAACAGGCCAGAAGGGTAAAGGTAATGTGATACTGCAATGCTGTACTAACAGCACGCACACACTAGACTAATCCCCAGAATCACAGCAGATAAAGTCAGACTCAGCACTAAGCAGATAATGTCACCACTCAGCAGTCAGAACAGCAGAATGTATAACACAGCACTGCAGATACTGTCAGCAGCAGTGCAATCAGCAGAATGAATACAAAATCAAATGATCAGCATTCAGCAATGTAGAATCATGTATCACAGGACAGCAGCTAATGTGACTGACACAGTCACTCACTACCGCCGGAACACAGTACACTAGGCCGCCAGAGCGGCCGCCTTTTATACTGTGGGGCGTGTACTAAACCCCCTGAGCAATAATTGGCCACAGGCATCCTGCCTGTGGCCAATTATGGCTCTCCTCGCTGCCGGCGCTGTGATTGGCCAAGCATGCGGGGTCACTGTGCATGCTTGGCCAATCATCAGCCAGCAATGCACTGCGACTGGCGCAGTGCATTGTGGGCCGTTCCCATCACACAAATTTGATGCGAACGGCCCAAATAGTTCTGGGCTCGCCGAACGGGCGAACGTGGGTTCGAATCGAACACCAGGCCCCTCCCTACTTCTCAACAACATTGTCTCTTACTTGTTTGGAGAGTTCCTTGGTCTTCATGGCAGTGTTTGATTAGTGGTGCATCTTGCTTAGGTGTTGCAGCCTCTGGGGCCTTTCAAAAAGGTGTGTATATGTAATGACAGATCATGTGACACTTAGAATGCACACAGGGGGACATCATTTCACTAATTAGGTCCTCCCAGGACCTCCTGCTCTCTAGCTTCCTTGTTACCTCCTCCCATGCTTGCCTTCAAGACTTCTCCAGAGCCTCTCTCCCATCCTCTGGAACTCCCTGCCCCAGTCTGTCCGATCAGCCCCTAGCCTGTCCACCTTTAGGAGATCCCTGAAAACTCATTTTTTCAGGGAAGCCTATCCCACAAACACCTAACAATAATTGTCCTCGAGCCCCCCCCCCCCCATCAATTCATTATCTGCAACTATTACATTTTGTACAACCACCCCTCCCTTTAGAATGTAAGCTCTATGAGCCGGGCCCTCCTGTACTTTTTGTATTGAACTGGACTGTAATTGTGTTGTCCCCCCTATACATAGTAAAGCGCTGTGTAAACTGTTGGCGCTATATAAATCATGTATAATAATAATAATTATGTGATTTCTGAAGGTAATTGGTTGCACCAGAGCTTTTTATGGGCTTCATAACAAATGGGTTGAATACATACGCACATGTCAATTATCATTTTTTTTATTACTGAAAAATAGTTTTGTGTATATATTTTTCTAATTTTACTTCACTAACTTAGACTATTGTTTTCTGATCCATCACATCTAATTCAGATTAAAAATCCATTGAACTAAAGGCTGGAATATAACAAAATAGGTAAAAAGCCAAGGGGTGAATACTTTTGCAAGGCACTGTAAGTGTTCCCCCCACTTTGTAGGCTAATGTTCTTACCTTCCTCAACTTCAGAACCAAGATCTGATTCAAGTAATGGCTGTGCAACGTCAAGGTGCAAGTGTCTGATGCTGTGTTAAAATAACTCAGCTGACTCCTCCATGCCTGATGCTGGGGCTATGGCTGGTGTATCTGTGGACAAGGAGACAATAAGCCACTCTGGCAGATGCAGTGGACTGCTCACTAGTCTCTTCTTGGGTGATGGAGGATGATGAAGATGAGAATGGTTTAGTAAGCAAGTCCACCACCTCCTCTGCATCCTTTGGCTGAATGGCATGGGCAACATCACTAAACAGAGGAAATGATGCCTTGCCTGAGGACTGACCACCTCCACCTTTGCCTGTGGACACAGATGCTGGCTCACAGTGCTATGGGAATGTCTACCTCTCCTTTTTGGCCTCTCAGACATGATGGGGGGGGGGGGGGGGGGGCGCGCTTGCTAACAAAATGTAATAAAGATGTGGAAATGTGTACATGGATGTACTTTAATCAATGGAAAGTGTTTTTTGGTGCACTTTAACTTGAGTACTCACTACACAGACACACTCTGCTGACTACAATATACTGCATGAAATTGCACTGATGCACTGCAATATTCTGCATTAAACGCACAGTAACGCACTCAAAAATACTGCGGTAATTGTGCAGTAGACATGGGAACTGTCAAAAAATTTGTTTTGTTTCGTTCCGTATGTAAAAAAAATTTGTAATTCGTGTACGAAATTCGGTTCAAATTCGTATGAAATATGAATTTCGTACGAATCATAAAAAAAATTTGAATCGTTACGAATCGTTAGTAAAGTTACGAATCGTTACGAATCGTTACGAGTCGTTAACGCGGCTAATGAATTGTCGGTTCCCGTAACACAGAGAACAATTCAAATCCAACTACAAATATCGAATTTCAACTAATACGAAAGAAATTATTATAGCGGATATAACGAATGCTTCGAATGATTTGAATAAATTTGAGATTCAGTATATGTAATATCGAGAACTGTTCCTGCGTGTTATTTTTGCAGGAAAAAAAGCTATTTAAAATCACTCGCGGCTAATGAATTGTCGGCTCTGTAACACAGAGAACAGTCATTCATTGATAAAAAAAAAAAAGTGTGGGGGGTCCCCCCAAATTCAATAACCAGGCCCTTCAGGTCTGGTATGGATATTACGGGGAACCCCAGCCAAAAAAAAAATGGCGTGGGGTCCCCCATAAATATCCATACCAGACCCTTCAGGTCTGGGATGGATTTTAAGGGGAAACCCGGCCAAAAAAAATGGCGTGGGGTCCCCCTCAAAATCCATACCAGACCCTTTTTCCAAGCACGCAACCTGGCAGGCCTCAGGAAGAGAGGGGGGATGAGAGCGCCCCCCCCTCCTGAACCGTACCAGGCCACATTCCCTCAACATTGGGTTGAGGTCCCCCCAAAGCACCTTGTTCCCATGTTGATGAGGACAAGGGCCTCATCCCCACAACCCTGGCCATTGGTTGTGGGGTCTGCGGGCGGGGGGCTTATCGGAATCTGGAAGCCCCCTTTAACAAGGGGACCCCCAGATCCCGCCCCCCCCTGTGTGAAATGGTAAGGGGGTACAAAAGTACCCCTACCATTTCACCAAAAAAGGTGACAAAAATTGTAAAAATGACAGGAGACGGTCTATGACAATTCCTTTATTAAAATCTTCTTTTTTCTGCTCTTCCTTCTTCCTTTCTTCATCCTTCAGTTTCTTCATCTTCTCCTTCTGGCATCTTCTTCTTCCTCCGATCCGCTTCTTCTTCCTCCGGTCTTCTCGTCCGGCATCTTCTTCCATGGCGTCGGCGTCTGTTCTTCTGTCGGGCCACTCCTCGCAAAGGGAGGCTCCCGCTGTGTGAGGTCTTTTATAACGGAGGGCACCTGGTGACCCCGCCCCCCTCTGATGCACGGGGACATCATGGGGACTTCCCTATGGCTTTCCCCATGACGTCAGAGGGGGGCGGGGTCACCAGGTGCCCTCCGTTATAAAAGTCCTGTCAGACGCAGTGAAGCCTCACACAGCGGGAGCCTCCCATTGCGAGGAGCCGCCCAACAGAAGAACAGACGCCAACGCCATGGAAGAAGATGCCGGACGAGAAGGACGAGAAGACCGGAGGAAGAAGAAGCGGATTGGAGGAAGAAGAAGATGGAAGAAGATGCCGGAAGGACAAGATTAAGAAACTGAAGGATGAAGAAAGGAAGAAGGAAGACCAGAAGAAAGAAGATTCTAATAAAGGAATCGTCAAAGACCGTCTCCTGTCATTTTTACAATTTTTGACACTTTTTTGGTGAAATGGTAGGGGTACTTTTGTACCCCCTTACCATTTCACACGGGGGGGCGGGATCTGGGGGTCCCCTTTGTTAAAGGGGGCTTCCAGATTCCGATAACCCCCCCCCCCCCGCAGACCCCCACAACCCATGGCCAGGGTTGTGGGGATGAGGCCCTTGTCCTCATCAACATGGGGACAAGGTGCTTTGGGGGGACCCAAAGCACCCTCCCAATGTTGAGGGCATGTGGCCTGGTATGGTTCAGGAGGGTGGGGGGCCGCTCTCGTACCCCCCTCTTTTCCTGCGGCCTGCCAGGTTGCGTGCTCGGATAAAGGGTCTGGTATGGATTTTGAGGGGGACCCCACGCCATTTTTTTTGGCCGGGGTTCCCCTTAAAATCCATCCCAGACCTGAAGGGTCTGGTATGGATATTTAGGGGGGACCCCACACCATTTTTCTTTTTTTTTTTTTGGCTGGGGTTCCCCTTAATATCCATACCAGACCTGAAGGGCCTGGTTATTGAATTTGGGGGGAACCCCACGCTTTTTTTTTTTTTTTTTTAATCAATGAATGACTGTTCTCTGTGTTACGGAGCCGACAATTTATTAGCCGGCAATAGCCGCGAGTGATTTTAAATAGCTTTTTTTCCTGCAAAAATGACACTTTGTCATTCGAATCATTCTAATTCATTCAAATCATTTGTTATATCCGCTATAATAATTTCTTTCAAATTAGTTGAAATTCGATATTGGTAGTTTGATTCGAATAATTTGGAGCTGAAATTCGTAAACGTAGTTTTTCCTGCAAAAATGACACTTTGTTTTAGGAATCATTTGAATCATTCGTTATATCCGCTATAATAATTTCTTTCATATTAGTTGAAATTCGATATTTGGTAGTCGGATTCGAATAATTTGGCGACAAAATTCGTAAACGGAATTTCGTATTCCGTACGGAATTCAGATTCGAAAAAATTCGTACTACTGATTCGTAAATTCATACGAATTTCGTTTTTTTTTTTTTACGAATTACGAATTCGTACGAAACTAATCGCACATGTCTATTACATAGTTACATAGTTAGCTAGGCCGAAAAAAGACACAAGTCCATCCAGTTCAACCATAAAAAAAAAAAAAGAAATAATAATTAAAAATAAAATATATCGTACAATCCAATAAACCCCATTCTATACCCACAGTTGATCCAGAGGAAGGCAAAAATACCCCCAAAAGAGCATGCTCCAATCTGCTACAGCAGGGGAAAAAAATCCCTTCCTGATCCCCCTAGAGGCAATTGGATTTTCCCTGGATCAACTTTACCTATAAATGTCAGTACCCAGTTATATTCTGTACATTTAGGAAAGTATCCAGGCCTTTCTTCAAGCAATCTACTGAGTTAGCAAGAACCACCTCTGGAGGGAGTCTATTCCACATTTTCACAGCTCTTACTGTGAAGAAACCTTTCCGTATTTGGAGATGAAATCTCTTTTCCTCCAGACGTAAGGAGTGCCCCCTTGTCCTAAGTGTTGACCGTAAAGTGAATAACTCAACACCAAGTTCACTATATGGACCCCTTATATATTTGTACATGTTGATCATATCCGCCCTTATTCTCCTCTTCTCAAGAGTGAATAAATTCAGTTCCTCTAATCTTTCCTCATAGCTGAGCTCCTCCATGCCTCTTATCAGTTTGGTTGCCCCTCTCTGCACTTTCTCCAGTTCCCCGATATCCTTTTTGAGAACTGGTGCCCAAAACTGAACTGCATATTCCAGATGAGGTCTTACTAATGATTTGAACAGGGGGGCAAAATGATATCTCTCTCTCTGGAGTCCATACCTCTCTTAATACAAGAAAGAACTTTGCTTGCTTTGAAAACCGCAGCTTGACATTGCATGCTATTATTGAGCTTATGATCTATGATCTCTATGATCTATTGTGCAGTAATGCTCTGATATATACTGTGGAAAACATGCAGTAATGCACTGATATATACTGTGTTAAACGCACAGTAATGCATAAATATATACTGCATTAAACATGCAGTAATGCACTCAAATGTACTGTGGTAAACATACAGTAACACACAGATATATACTGCGGTAAACATACAGTAACACACTGATATATACTGCATTAAACTGCAGTAACGCACGCATATATAATGCGTTAAACATTGCATTAACGCATTGTAATATATTGTGTTAAACGTGCAGTAACGCTGGGATATATACTGCGTTAAATGTACAGTAAAACACTGATATATGTTACGTTAAATGTACAGTAATGCACTGATGTATACTGCATTAAACATGCAGTAACACACTGATATATACTGCGTTAAATGTGCAGTAACACATGTATATATAATGTGTTAAACGTGCAATAACGCACGGCTGTATACTGTGTTAAACGTGCAGAAATTCATCTGAGAAGTTTGACTTTGGGCAGCATGGTTGAAGCACATGGGTTCAGTATCGTGCTAGGGTCTAGGATGGTGTAGACATAGGGTTATGGATAAAAATGAGTCCCATATATATTGTGTGAGGATTGTGGACCATTATAAAATGGAAGAAGGGGGGGGAGAGGAAGAAATTTTTTTTTCTTTTGTTTGTGCTATGTAATTTATGTTTTCTGTGTAAATGTCTATATGTTGGTAAAAAATAAAAATAAAAAAAAATCTAAAAAATAAAAAAAAGTGCATTACCACACTGATATATACTGAGTTAAACATACAGTAGTGCACGGATATACTGTATACTGCATTAAACGTGCAGTAATGCACAGATATATACTGTGCTAAACGCGCAGTAACACGTGGATATATACTGCAGGAAACCTGCCCTGACAAATTAAAACTGCCAATAATGTAAAGATGAATGGTCGCACTACACTCACACTAACCTATCCCTAGATGCACACTAAACTGATATTCTACACTGACAATAGTATCAGAATAGAACACTATAGCACACTAACTATCTAATAGCACTGAACAGAGCCCTGTTCTATCTCTCTCTATGCCAACATCACACTGCAAATGGCCGCTATGGGGAGAATATTTTTGTTGGGTGGGGTGGGACTAAGAGCAATGAGCTATGATTGTATCGAGTCATCATTACTTTCTCCAATCATGGCTCTGACAGTGCTCTGTACCCTGATTGAGAAAATATTTCATTGCTTCAGCCAATCAGGGCTTCCAATGCACTGTGTGGTGGTACATTGTGGTCATTCGGCTGACCGAACAAATGGTTGAACATCCTGATAATTTAGGTGTTTTTCAAATGGGCGAACAGTCAATGTTTGGCCCAAACTCCTGCTCGGGCTGAACCGTTTGCCCAACACTACCAATGAGCAAAGAGTAACTTCACAGAGTTCTCCAGAGCTGAGATAGTTTAGTCATTGTCATTGTTCTTTTTTTGTGTGTATAGCAGACTTATTCCTGGGAAGGACCAATTGCATCTGCTCATCAATGCAAATATCAGCTTCTTTGATCCTAAATATAAACTCTTGAAAAAAATCTAATTTAGGAAGACGTATGATGTAGGAATGGCTATATTACTATTCTACTGGTCAATACAAAAAATATTCTGATACACCTAAAAATTCCCAAATATTTTACTTGCTTACCTAACTATAAATAGGTGCTAGATCTCCTCTAATTAGTTTGATGACCAATTTTAACCAAAAGTAATCTTTGCTTAGAACCCCTAAAACTCAAATCCTAAACCTCCAGCTGACCTAAAGGGAGGCAGAAATCTCTAACAGAGTGCGGTCCTATTTTCTGTAATAGGGGAAGAAAAACTACTTCTGGATCCCCAATCACTAAACAGATGACTCCCTAGGTCAGCATTCTACCATGTGTCATATATGTAGCATAGACATTTTAGAAATACAGTACATCTATTATTTAATCCCAATATTTTCTTGTATATCTAAAGGCAATTTGTTCTCTTTAGCTCTGGATAGAGTAGGGTAGGGTTAGAGCCCATGACCGGTTCTATTACTTGCAAATTAAATATATTTTATAAACGTTTACAAAGTCACCTCCACATGTATGTATGTATGTATATATACAGTGGTGTGAAAAAGTGTTTGCCCCCTTCCTCATTTCCTGTTCCTTTGCATGTTTGTCACACTTAAGTGTTTCGGAACATCAAACCAATTTAAACAATAGTCAAGGACAACACAAGTAAACACAAAATGCAATTTGTAAATGAAGGTGTTTATTATTAAAGGTGAAAAAAAATCCAAACCATCATGGCCCTGTGTGAAAAAGTGATTGCCCCCCTTGTTAAAACATACTATTACTGTGGTTGTCCACACCTGAGTTCAATTTCTCTAGCCACACCCAGGCCTGATTATTGCCACACCTGTTCACAATCAAGGCATCACTTAAATAGGAGCTGCTTGACACAGTAAGGTCCACCAGAAGATCCTTAAAAGCTACACATCATGCCGAGACCCAAAGAAATTCAGGAACAATTGAGAAAGAAAGTAATTGAGATCTATCAGTCTGGAAAGGGTTATAAAGCCATTTCCAAAGCTTTGGGAATCCAGCGAACCACAGTGAGAGCCATTATCCACAAATGGCGAAGACATGGAACAGTGGTGAACCTTCCCAGGAGTGGCCGGCCGCCCAAAATTACCCCAAGAGCGCAGCGACGACTCATCCAAGAGGTCACAAAAGACCCCACAACAATGTCCAAGGAACTGCAGGCCTCACTTGCCTCAGTTAAGGTCAGCGTTCATGCTTCCACCATCAGGAGAAGACTGGGCAAAAATGGCCTGCATGGCAGAGTTCCAAGGAGAAAACCACTGCTGAGCAAAAAGAACATCAAAGCTCGTCTCAATTTCTCCACAACACATCTTGATGATCCCCAAGACTTTTGGGACAACATTCTGTGGACCGATGAGACAAAAGTGGAACTCTTTGGAAGGTGTGTGTCCAAGTATATCTGGCGTAGAAGGAACACTGCATTTCAGAAAAAGAACATTATACCAACAGTAAAATATGGTGGTGGTAGTGTGATGGTCTGGGGCTGTTTTGCTGCTTCAGGACCTGGAAGACTTGCCGTGATAAAAGGAACTATGAATTCTGCTGTCTACCAAGAGATCCTGAAGGAGAATGTCCGACCATCTGTTCGTGTACTCAAGCTGAAACAAACTTGGGTTCTGCAGCAGGACAATGATCCTAAACACACCAGCAAGTCCACCACCGAATGGCTGAAGAAAAACAAAATGAAGACTTTGGAGTGGCCTAGCCAAAGTCCTGACCTGAATCCTATTGAGATGTTGTGGTATGACCTTAAAAAGGCCGTTCATGCTCGAAAACCCTCTAATGTAACTGAATTAGGACAATTCTGCAAAGATGAGTGTGCCAAAATTCCTCCAGGATGCTGTAAAAGCCTCATTGCACGTTATCGCAAACGCTTGGTTGCAGTTGTTGCTGCTAAGGGTGGCCCAACCAGTTATTAGGTTTAGGGGGCAATCACTTTTTCACACAGGGCCATGATGGTTTGGATTTTTTTCACCTTTAATAATAAACACCTTCATTTACAAATTGCATTTTGTGTTGTCCTTGACTATTGTTTAAATTGGTTTGATGTTCCGAAACACTTAGGTGTGACAAACATGCAAAGGAACAGGAAATGAGGAAGGGGGCAAACACTTTTTCACACCACTGTGTATATATATATTATATATATATATATATATATATATATATATATATATATATATATATATAATGTGTGTATATAATATCATTTTTATTATTTCACAAGATATATTATGCCTAAAAAGAACCAAAAGTACTGCCTACAATCCAGATCTCATTCTCAATCATCATATTTAAAAAGAGAAGACAGACCTGTCCAAAAACACTTGGTATAGTGACTGACCGTTATCTATATTTATTTAAGCTCTGACCCCAGGATATACAGTATATGTAAAGTATACAGTATATACTTGTTGGCTTAATACTTCAAAGTATACAGTACATCAAATAAAAATGTATCCATCCCATTGGCTAATCCATGGTAATATGAAAATGGATGCTTGGCATATTGGCTAACTGTGATATCCGGCAATTCTCTCATTACAAATCACAAACAAGATACCTTATTGCAGCTTCAATGTATTTTTGTGGCAGATATGAACATTGTCTAAGAATTCCTCCACTCTGTGAATTGTAGCTTGTATAAGATGATAAGATTGCACAGGTAATATCAATTAAGCAACCAGAACCCTTCCAAAGTTGAAAATGGTGGTGTTACCCCAAAGCATGTCCTCTATTTTAATGATGACATTAACAAACAGCTTATGTGGATATAGATGAAGAATGTGTTGTCTGAAATTTATATAAGTAAAGGAGATAAACCCAGAAGCTGCCTTTTCAATGAAGATCAGATGTGGATATTTATACCATGCAGATTTAAATTGATATATGAAAATAAGCACTTTCCATAATAGATATAGCGATAGGTGACACAGTATTGACATGTGATGCCATCAATAGTTACAATAGTCTCAAATATACATGCCATATATCACCATACTCAGTAAAATCCACATGCCATTATTTTACCATCCCATGAACAAAGTGAAATAAATCCATGAAGGAAGTCCACCATCCAAATAGGCCAGAAGTTTGAAGAGTAGCTGTTGGCTCCATGTGGCTCCAGGACCACGCTGTGCAAAACCAGCGAGTCTCTGATATGTTTTGCAGAAAGGATTCTCCATCAACACTAACCATGTTGACAGTGGAATTGAGTGATTTTCTTTCCTTCCACTTGTATTTTCTTTCCTTTGTACAATATTTGTCCAATTGTATAATCTATGGTTTGCTTTAGAATACAGATTTGATAAAATATCACTTGCAATCAGCATTTTTTTGATTAGGATTAGAGTTTAGCGGACACCTGGATGTTTGGGTTCGACGGGTTCGGCCGAACTTCGCAAAAAAGTTTGAGTTCGGGACCGAACTTGACCCGAACTTGACCCCGAACCCGAACCCCATTGAAATCAATGGGGACCCGAACATTTGAAGACTAAAATGGCTCTAAAAAAGTAATGGAAAGGGCTAGAGGGCAAATGGCAGCATAATGTTGTTAAGAGCATGGCAAGTGGATAGGGAAATAATGTAAAATAACATAAAATAAATAAAAATAAAAATAATATGCTGGAGGCCCCCTTCTCAGAAGAACAGGTACAGGAAGTCATTAAGAACCTCAGAAACTCACGATGCCACACATATGGTGGGAATGCCCCAGAATACGCCCTTTCTGGAAAAAAATATTCAATTTAATCGATAAGCTTGTGGGAAATTAAAATACTCTGAAATGAAAAAAATAAAAAATAATAATCTTGACCTAAGAGGATGAGGTCCATATGGAGTAGGAGGTTGAGGTGGCGGTGGAGGAGGACAAGGTAGCCAACACTGGTTTTTGTTTTTTATTTTTATTTTTTAAATTAGGGTACACCCCAAAAGAGTGAGAAAAATACAACAATGGCTGGGTAAGGCCGGTGATGTGTCGAATTCTGTCCCCCGTCCGATAGTGTCCGCCCTGTACTGTGCTTGCCCAGTACGTAGGACAAGGGGATTCCGAAAATCTCAGAAGATGAATGGCGCCTGCGCGGTGAGTCCAGGTTCAAGCCCCACCATCCGAGGTTCAACCCGAGCGAAGGGAGGCCATGCCCGAAGTGTGGCAAGGGGTTATGTTACTATGTGCTACCGTATGTCCATTTGGATTGTGGGGCTTGAACCTGCCCTCACTGCGCAGGCACCGTTCATCTTCAGAGATTTTCAGAAGTGCTGCCCCTGCGCAGTACGGGCTGGACACTATGCGATGGCCGGACAGTTTTTGTCAGAACACCGGTATACATGTCTATTCTGCACAAGGTACGGACAAGTCCTGTGGGATCCATGCCTGGTTCATTTTAATGAGCGTGAGCTTGTCCACATTGGCTCTGGACAGGCGGCTGCGCTTGTCTGTGATAACGCCCCCCCTGCCGTGCTAAATAAACGTTCAGCTAATACACTGGCTGCAGGGCAGGCCAGCACCTCCAAGGCGTAAAGGGCAAGCACAGGCCATGTGCCCAATTTGGAGACCCAGAAGTTGAAGGGGGCAGACCTGTCATTCAGTACGTGTAGGCGTGTGCACACATACTGCTCCACCATGTTGGTGAAATGCTGCCTCCTGCTAAGACGTTCCATTTCAGCTGGTGGTGCTGGTTGTTGTGGCGTGCTAACAAAGCTTTTCCACATTTCGGCCATGCTAACCTGCCTTCTGAGGTGCTAGCGGTGCCCCAGCTGCGTTGGCGACCTATTCCTCCTCCTCTGCCTTCGCCTTGTGCTTCCACCTTACCCCCGCTGTCAGGTGGGAATGCCACCAGCAGCGCGAACTACCAGCGTGCGCTTGTACTCAAACATCTTACGATCACGCACCAGTGAGGGAATTAGGGATGGTACATTGTCCTTGTAACAGGCATCCAGCAGCGTGGCCACCCAGTAATCAGCACCAGCGAGAATGTGGGCAACTCGGCGGTCATTGTGGAGACATTGCAGCATGTAATCGCTCATGTGTGCCAGGCTGCCCAGAGGCAACGAAAAGCTGTCCTCTGTGAGAGGTGTATCGTCTGTGTCCTCTGTATCCCCCAGCCACGCACCAGTGATGGCCATGAGCTGGTCTGGGTGCCACCCTGCTGTGAACATGGTTCCTCCTCCTCATCCTCCACCTCGTCATCCTCAAGAACTGTGCCCTTGCTGGACAATTGTGTACCTGGTGTTTGTTGGTGCAGGAACCCACCCTCGTAGCCACTTGTGAATGACTGCCCTGAAAGCCTTGGACATGATCCCTCCTCCTCCTCCTCCTGTACCACATCCTCTTCCATCATCGCCTGAATCGTTTTTTCAAGGAGGCATAGAACTGGGCTAGTAACACTGAGAACGGCTTCATCGGCACTGGCCCTGTTGGTGGAGTACTCGAAACAGCGCAACAAGGCACACAGGTCTCGCATGGAGGCCCAGTCATTGGTGGTGAAGTGGTGCTGTTCCGCAGAGCGACTCAGGCGTGCGTGCTGCAGCTGAAACTCCACTATCGCCTGCTGCTGCTCACACAGTCTGGCCAGCATGTGCAAGGTGGAGTTCCACCTTGTGGGCACGTCACATATGAGGCAGTGAGCGTGAAGGCTGAAGTTATGCTGCAGATATTAAGGAAGGGGGAAATTGGGACTTTAGATGAGGTGTGCCATGGTGGGACCAATCAAATTCACAAAAGTCCAAACATATGTATGTTTATTGAGGCCAATGATCGATATGGCAAGGAAAGCAGCATTGCATACATTCATTCATAAAATTAATATATTGCAGTATAATGGTGGACAGCATATATAACAACATGGCTTAAGCAAATAAAAATATAAATATACATCCTAATTCTCCAGGTACTCAGGTAAACCATTACACAATAGAGAGACAGGTAAAACCATCTAAAATCGATCAATGTATGTAGAATGCATAGAGGAAGGCCCAACGCGTTTCATGGACTTCTGTCCACTCTTCAGGAGCTAAATGCATCCATATTCTGTAAAAAGATTGTATGGGTAACTATGTGTTCTGATTGGTGTACCCTTGAGGGTAAAAGGAGGAAGGATGGATAAAAAATGTAGTAAGTGAGCATAAAAATTGTAAAATTGTACTCACATGAAGCCACACATGGAACCGTGCATAACCATATACCGGGGGTCGATCGAAATGAGCCTGGCCCGGGAGTTGAAAAGGGGAAACAACCATAGGTCTGGGACTCGGCCACTATCCCCCACAAGTAACTGCGGCTTCTAAAGTATATAAAGTAAAGAGGGTATGTATCTATGACAATATAGGTCAATATGATAGTCAAAAGCTGAAACTAACAGCAAATGAGAAGCCCATAGTCCTAGTAATAAGGTAAATGTTGTGGAGTTACCTTGATATATATAAAAGGAGGTGGAAAGCCAAATGACAAAGGCAGGGATCCAGGTATGTAGACATGGTGCTGGCTCAACAATGGAGCAGCAAAGGTGGGGAATGGAATTCGGACCCAGCGCTCCAGGCGGTTCCCCCCCCAGCGTCACGCTGATACTGCACGGAGGAAGATATGTCCCGGCAAACGCCGGAGTAACTCCCCACACGTCAGCCAAGTTGATATAGCAGGCGCGTGCGTAACTGACCGCCCATAGGGCGTCATACGCACAACGCCGGAGGCGTGGCGCCGATGAATGGTGGGAGGGAGCACCCAATCCCCTGCATCCAATGGATGCGGGAGGGAGGGGAAAGGGGAGGGCTCACAGCGCTCATTGCAACTCCCGGATAATCAAGCACATGACGGCCCTCCGGACACAATCAGACGGATACACATGGGCTGCAGTGAAAAAAATAAATTTAAAATTTGAGTAACAGTAATGAAACTATAAGTATAAAGTATGTGCTGTGTCTGACATGTAGAATTATGGTTCAACCCAATGAAGGGTAGCCATAAGAAGATGATGGGTCCCAACCATGAGCACAACCTCCATCCCTAATCTGTTAGAAACTATGGGGGAGAAACGAACTTGGGACTTTAAATGGGACTTGAGGGAAGGTTCACGCCCCCATCCCAGGGCATATATTAAGGAAGGGGGAAATTGGGACTTTAGATGAGGTGTGCCATGGTGGGACCAATCAAATTCACAAAAGTCCAAACATATGTATGTTTATTGAGACCAATGATCGACATGGCAAGGAAAGCAGCATTGCATACATTCATTCATAAAATTTATATATTGCAGTATAATGGTGGACAGCATATATAACAACATGGCTTAAGCAAATAAAAATATAAATATACATCTTAATTCTCCATGTACTCAGGTAAACCATTACACAATAGAGAGACAGGTAAAACCATCTAAAATCGATCAATGTATGTAGAATGCATAGAGGAAGGCCCAGCGCGTTTCATGGACTTCTGTCCACTCTTCAGGAGCTGACAGGCGAGCAGCAGCAGGGTGAGAATGCCGAAAATGCGCACAGGTGGCCCGCACTTTCTGCAGCAGCTCTGGCATATGGGGGTAATTTTTAAGGTACCTCTGGACCACCAAGTTCAGCACATGCGCCAGGCAAGGTATGTGCGTCAAACCGGCTAGGCCCAGAGCTGCTACGAGATTTCACCCATTATCGCACACTACCAGGCCGGGCTTGAGGCTCACTGCCACCAACCACTCATCGGTCTGTTGTTCCATGTCCCTCCACAACTCCTGCGTGGTGTGGAGTTTTTCCCCCAAACAGGAAAGTTTTAAAACTGTCTGCTGTTGTTTACCCCTGGCTGTGCTGAAGTTGGTGGTGAAGGTGTTATGCTGACCGGATGAGGAGGCGGTAGAGGATGAGGAAGCGGAGTAGGAGGAGTTAGCAACATAAGGCAAACTGAAGTGCCCTGCAATCCTTGTGGTGGAAGGACATGCGCCAAACTGCTATCTGCCTCAGGCCCATCCGCCACTACATTTACCCAGTGTGCTGTTAGGGAGATATAACGACCCTGACCGTGCTTACTGGTCCACACATCCATAGTTAGGTGGACCTTGCCACAGATGGCGTTGCGCAGTGCACACCTGATTTTGTCCCCCACTTGGTTGTGCAGGGAAGGGATGGCTCACCTGGAAAAGTAGTGGTGGCTGGGCACGACGTACATTGGGACAGCCAAGGCTTTTAAAACTCTGCGTCTCCACCAGATGGAATGACAGCATTTCAAAGGCGAGGAATTTTGAAATGCTGGCATTCAGGGCCAGGGGTTGCGGGTGGCTAGGGGGGTACTTCCTCTTCCGCTCCAGTGTTTGGGAAATAGAGAGCTGAATGCTTCCATGGGACATTGTGGAGATGGTTGGTGACCCAGGTGGTAGTGTTGCTGGCAGATCCTCTGTTTGCGGGTTGGCAGGTGCCACTGTCACTACAGAGGTGGATGAAGAGGCCGAGACTGCAGCAGAAGATAAAGCAGGAGGAGCCAGAGACCTTTCTTGGTTTTTGAGGTGTCTACTCCACTGCAGCTCATGCTTTGCACTTAGATGCCTGGTCATGCAGGTTGTGCTCAGGTTGAGAACGTTTCTGCCTCTCTTCAGGCTCTGATTGCACAGCGTGCAAACCACTCGTGTTTTGTCATCAGCACATTGTCTGAAGAACTGCCACGCTAGGGAACTCCTTGGACCTGGCTTTGGTGTGCTCGGTCCCTTGCTGCGTTGGGCATTAGCAGACGTACTGTCTAGGGGACGGACGCTCCGCTTTTGCACCCTGCTCCCTCTTCTGCTGTGCTGGTGGCTCTGTGCAACCACCGCCTCTTCCTCCGAACTACACTGGTCACCTGCATGACGTTAATTCCATGTGGGGTCAAGGACCTCCTCCACATCATCTTCCACCCAGTCTTCACCCCTGCCCTCCCTGTCGGTCTGCACAATTGCAAAAGCAGCAGCAGTTGGCACCTGTGTTTCATCATCATCCGAGACGTGCTGTGATGGTTCTCCCATGTACTCATCTTGAACATAAGTGGTTGGGCATCGGTGCACACAATCTCTTCCACTTATGGGGCAGGGCTAGGTGGATGGCCCTGGGAAACCCTGCTAACAGAGTCATCAAAAAGCATAAGAGACTGCTGCAGGATTTGGGGCTCAGACTGCTTGACTGATTTGCAAGGGGGTGAGGTGAAAGACTGATGGGCATCAGCTGCAGGTGCCAACTCTGATCTTTCATCAGGAAACTAGGTGGGAGACAATGTGAAGGAACCGGAGGCACTGTCAGCAACCCAATCTACTATCGCCTGTACTTGTCCTGGCCTTACCATTCGTACAGCCGCATTAGGCCCAACCAAATACCGCTGCAGGCTCTGTCGTCTACTCGCACCTGAGGAAGGTGTTTCACTTGTGCGTGTAGCTGGCACAGATCGACCACTTCCTCTCCCTGCAACATGAGCTCCACCAGCAGCACCACGACCGGAGCCACGTCCCTTCTTTGACGTTCTCCTCAAATTTCTCAAATTTAGGATCTTGCCCTAAATGGGTGTTTTTAGAATAGCAGAATAGGGCAACAGTATCTAAAGGGTGTATGTCACACCTACAGATCTGCAGAGAATGCTATTAAAAAAAACATTTTTTTCCCTAAATTATTATTTTTTTAAATAGCAGAATAGAAGAATACTATCTAAATTGTGTATCTCACACCTAAAGATATGCAGAAAAAACTGCAAAATATTATTGTTTGGCTTAAATGGGTGTTTTTGGAATAGAAGAATACACCAACAGTATCTAAAGGGTGTATCTCACAGTAACATGTGCAGTGCTGGTGCACTGAGCTTGCATAAAATGCCCGCTGACGCCAACCTAACTAACAGACGATAAAAGTTTACTTTTCTCTGGCACTGGGCTCAGGGCAGTGTAAAAAGACAAGAAAATCAAGATAGATCGCTGAGTAATTAGATTTCTAAAGCAGGACTCCTTTCTAATTCTCTCCCTCAAAACGGCAGCAGCCTTTCCCTACACTATTTATCTTTTCTCTGGCACTGGGCTCAGGGCAGTGTAAAAAGACTGTACACTGCACCCACACAAGGAAATCAATGTAGATCGCTGAGTAATTAGAATAGATTTCTGAATCAGGACTACTATTTAATTCTCTCCCTCAAAGCAGCAGCAGTCACCTTTCCCTACACTATCTATAGCAGAGTGACGTGCTGTGTGGCTCTAGCTTATATAGAGGCTGGGTCACATTCTGCACTGGCCAATCACAGCCATGCCATTAGTATGCATGGCTGTGATGGCTTCTAAGGGCAAAGGAGTTAAACAAATGTTAATTGGCTGCCCTGCAGCTTTTTAAAATGCGCCATTACATTGCTGAACACCGAACCCGAACATACAGTAAATTGTTCGGGTTCGGGACCCAAAAACCCAAAAGTCGGGTACGAACCTAAACTTTACAGTTCGGTTTGGCTCAACCCTAGTAAGGATTTTATTGCTGTCTGTGTCCCTAGATTAACCCTGTCTATTAGTCCTGGTAAACATTTTCATAGGAACAGGAGGTGAAGGAAATCTTCACATGGAGATACCCGTCCCAGGGACAACTGTCTAAGAGAGGATCACTGTTCTCCTTGGAGAGATTTTCACTCATATCCTGTTGTGTCTTTGAGACAAGAAATGTAAGAAAATCTTTCCAAAAAGATTCAGCAAAAAATAAAAACCTAAATAGGTGGTTCAAACAAATCCTTATTCTATGCAAAACAAAAAAAGTTCTTATTAGAGATGCACATTAGAATAAAACGCTGTTCAATGGATTTCCTACATAGGTCAAAAAAGTAAGTTTCTATCTTTCTCTATCTCTATTTTGGCAGCAAGTTCTTCCTGAAAACTCTTTGAAATGCTGTTTTGAAATCCTGGTTCCTCAGACTGTAAATGAGAGGATTGAGGAGAGGAAGGATCGCTGTGTAAAAGACGGACACAACTTTGTCACCAGAAAAATGATGACGAGTACTTGGTCCAAAATAGTTTAACATAATGGAGCCATAAAACATAAACACCACTGTCAGGTGAGAGGTACAAGTAGAGAAAACTTTACTTCTATTTCCCTTAGATTGTATATTAAGAACAGTTTTAATTATATAGACGTAGGGCAGAAAGGTCAGTGTTATAGTACCAGCTGAAAGGAAGCCACCCAAAAGAAAAACAAGCAGAATATTGATGAAGGTGTCACTGCAGGAGATCCGTAACAATAGGCGAAGGTCACAGAAGAAGCTTTCTATAATATCTGATCCACAAAATGTTAATTTGAAGGCATGAAGTGTGTGAACTAAAGACTGGGTAAAGCCGAGACACCACACAATAGACACCAACAGTACACACGCTTTCCAACTCATGGTCTGTGTGTAATGTAATGGCTGACAAATGGCGGTATATCGATCATAGGACATGACAGCCAACAGAAGAATCTCACAACTGGCAAAATGCATAACGAAGAAGACTTGGGTTATACAAGCCTGTATGGAAATTGTCTTTGTCTTGGTGTGAAGATCAAATAACATTCGTGGGACAGTTAAAGAGGAATAACAAAGGTCCAAACCAGCCAGGTTCGCAAGGAAGAAATACATAGGAATATGGAGGTGTGAGTCGGTGACTATGAGGACAATAATCATAAAATTCCAGATTAATGTCAGAAGGTAAATGAGAAGGAAGAAGAGAAAAAAAGGAAGCTGGAGAAGAGGAAGGTCAGACAATCCAGCGAGGAGGAATACCTTCAAAATTGTCTGATTTCCCATTCCAAAATATTTACCAATATTTTACTTATTTTTTTTAAGTAGGAAAAAAGTTAATCTTATATATGTTTCCGCTGTTGATCATCAAAAACACTACAGAAATACAACTTTAATTTAGAAAAACCTGCAGATACAATACAATTCACTTTATTCTGTGACTTAAAGGAAGACTTGATTTGTGGCAATCTAAAATAATGAAGAGAGAAATTCTATCAGCAAAAGTTAAGAAGTTGACTGAAGTTATGCACAGAAAACATGAATCGGTTGATACTATCAGCAATTTTAAATGTTATAATTCTTTACCAAAATTCTCAGATATTGGCAGAGTGTAATATTTATTGTCCATTATTCAGGAGATGGAAAAAAGTCACTTATTCCTGTTGCATCCAAAATTAAACCTGACTAAGACCCCTTTCACACTGGGGCGGTGCGGGCGTCGGCGGTAAAGCAGCGCTATATTTAGCACTGCTTTACCGTCATTTTAGCCACGGTATTCGGCCGCTAGCTGGGGCGAAAAAGGGTTAAACCCCCCCAAAACGCTGCAACAGCGGCGCTTTGCTGGCGGTATTGCCGCAGTATCCCATTGATTTCAATGGGTAGGAGCGGTATAGAAGCGGTGAATACACCGCTCCTTCACCGTTCCAAAGATGCTGTTAGCAGGACTTTTTTTACCATCCTGCTAGTGCACCACTCCAGTGTGAAAGCCCTCCGGCCAACCCGGCCGACCCGCTTTTTTCAGGCGCATTACAGGCTCTATTTTTAGCACGGTGTGAAAGGGGCCTTAGGCTTTACCTGAAAAATTTGATGATTGCAATTTGTGCTATAGTCTGTATGAGAAGAATGAAATGCAATAATTTCTATAGATGATAAACCTTCAGTCTGGTAGATTGGTGTATTTTCTCCTTTGCCATAAAGTGAGACCTCACTACAGGAAAGTCAGGTAAAGGCCCTCAATTATCAATCTCAGTAGCATTAAGGGACTTTAAGGTAGATCTAATCACTAAAATCTCATATAAGCTTCAAATAATAATGTAATGCTAAATGTTACTTTTTATCATTTGCAACCTTCAATAAAGTATTTCTAAATTCACACTATTTTTAATTTAGGATATAGCAGGAAAGGGTAAAATCCCAATTTTTAAAAAACATTTTTTGCCATCTGTGTCACACGGGGGAAAAATCACTTTAGTTTTCGGTCCTGTAACACAACAGGAGGTCAGAGGCAGTGAGGAAAATCTCCTTTCGGAAAGGTGTCCCCTTTGGTAGATTTCCTCTCTGATCCTGTTCTTGGGACAGCTTAAAATGTTGAATTTCTCATCACTTTCAGACTGGCGGACAATAGTCACCAGGACAAAACAAGAAGGTGAATCTCCCCAGCTGGAACAAAGACAGCAATAAAAAACTGACAGAGGATCTAAACCCTCACTCTATCTTTACAATGACCCCTGGTGATGCATAAAGCTCATTGGTCCTTGGTGATGGCTGTCTCCCATTTGTTGTACTGCATCGTCACCCTCTCTCATTTTTCTCTGGTTAAAATTTTAAGAAACCATCACATATTAGACGTGCACAACAAAAAAATGTGTTTAGTTTTAATTTCTTTGCGTTTCTGTTGATTCGTAATTGTGTAAGAAGAAAGTTTTCGTATTCAAATTTGTTCATATTTTCGTAACACTTATATTTTTGTTGATACGTAATGATTCGTAATTCTGTTTATTTGATTCATAAAAAATAAAATAATGCTGCGCTACGTTATTATTAAGTGCTGTGAGCACTACCAATCGTGTTGGTGTAACCTATAATGAAAATATGTAAACAATCCTACACCGTGCTAATTAATCATATAATGAGAAATGTGTAAATCATACACCTTGCAACACTATAGAGAATGAAGAGCTATAAATGCTCTAGATTCAGTGCTGGCATCTACCACCACTGAATGATATAAACCGAAAAAAATAATATTATAAATATTATATAAAAATATTTTTTTTCATATTATATTATTTTTTTCAGGTAATATTATTTTTTCAGTTTATATCATTCAATGGTGGTAGATGCCAGCACTGAATCTAGAGCATTTATAGCTCTTCATTCTCTATAGTGTTGCAAGGTGTATGATTTACACATTTCTCATTATATGATTAATTAGCACGGTGTAGGATTGTTTACATATTTTCATTATAGGTTACACCAACACGATTGGTAGTGCTCACAGCACTTAATAATAACGTAGCATAGCATTATTTTATTTTTTATGTCTCTTTTTCCATATGGGTATTTGATGGTGTTTTGCTGCTGCTTTTTTCTTGCTCTTTTTCTTTTATATCACTTCTAGCGCAGTATTTTTTTATATCTATTGCCGTTTCTTTGATTCGAAATTCATAATTTTGTTAGATAATAATTTTTGTTTATTTGGTACACTACTCGTAATTTAGTAATTGTTACTTTTGTGAGATTGCCTTTTTCGTTGATTCATACTTTTTTAGGAAATAAATAATAATAATCCTATGCTTGCTTTTCTAATAAGTCCTATACTTACTCCAGTCCACTCCCTCAGTCACCAGACCTGACTCAATCTCCTCCTAAACTGAATGTAAAAAGATCCAGGAATGCAGTGTGACTCCGACTAAAAAAGGGATAAGCTGATTGGCTAAAGATATTAAGTAAGATACATCACTCACTAATACACTGCCCATTCGAAAGAACAATATGAGAACACAAAATTACGAACATACATATTAGGATACACTTACACTGTCCATTCAAAAGAATGATTCGAGAACACGAACAAACAAAATTACGAACAGAAATAGACACAAAATTACAAACAGACAAAGAAACAAAATTACGAACACACGAATGAAAATAGGAACATGCGAAATTACCAACACACAAAGGATTGAAAATACAAAAGGCAAATAATTTGTTATAGATGTCATTTTTTTTTTCTTTTACTGTTTCAGAGTTTAATATTTTCGTAAGTTCGTATTTTCGCATGTTCGTTATTTTGCTTATTCGAGAAAGGAATTCTAGTTCTGGACAAACAACCTTGGTTAATTCAGGCAGACCACCGGGTTCCTCGGATCCATGAGAGACCACATGAGACACGGGAACAAGCTGGAGGGTGTTCAAAAGATCTCTTACTTTTATTAAACACAACAGTAGTATACTGTATATACCAGTAGAAATACATGTCTAAGGGTTTTTACGAACTTACACTCAGTACTTTCTTATCAAGAGTTAGGCTGCTTGACTAGATAATAAGAAATAGCTAATGACTTTGCTGACACAAATTCAGCTTAACCACAATATCTCATAGGGTGTGGGTTCTATGCAAACTTTTAAGCTGATTATGCTAAAACACACACATAGGAAAAGTTCACTTCTACTTTATGTGAATGAAAGAAAATCTAAGATGGCGTCAGTTGTTTATACATTCTATTACAATTTGTAATTTTCATATTTTGGTTCTTTCAGCTATTCGGAGGTTCGAATTGATCCGAATGTACGAATACTAACAAATTTGTATGAAAATCTATTTGTTATGAACCGAATTGCACATGTCTATCACACATTACGCAGGCATGGTCCACCATTGTCACCATCAAGAGAACCTGTCTAGAGCAATGATGTGCAGCTGACATTGGAGGTAGATCATGCAGACAAAAAGGAGACAAAAGAGGTTGCAGGAGATCAGCTGCACTAGAATTGAAAACAAAACACGAAAAAAGTGGCAGAAATGATTTTGAGGGTAAATTGAGAACTGTACACAGTGCAGAGAGAAATATAAATCTCATCCATTTACAGTTTAAATCTACATTAAAATATACCAAAGACACAGAAAAACCCAGACCCTGAACAAGCATGCTTTGAGTAAGTATGAGAGGAGTGTCAGAAATACTTATTATAGGTCATGTTATGGGTCAGCAACTCAGAATCATATTCAAAGCATCAGCATAATTGTCAGAGGACCAACATTCCTAAAGATGGAGCTCAGCAATGGCAGCCTCCAATATTCTCCCATGACAGGTCCCCTTTAATTTTATTTATTGCCTGAAACAGTATTTATCAATGTTTGTAATTTGATGAGTCAGGACCAAAGTGTTATTTATAATTATCAATGTAACTAAGGAGCCACCCTGTACAAAATGGTAAAAATACAAAGAAATGTTCAGAGAATAAAATATGAAGATAATTATTTTATAAATAAACGATGAATCAGGGAGTGACAGCACAACTTTAAAAGTGTCAATACTTACCACAGCTATGAAGATCATTAATATATAAATTAATAGTGAATAAAGATTTGACATGATTTATTTAAACGTATCAATACTTAGCTGTTTCTTAATATAATCAATAAAACATAAAACCCAGGAAACAACCAGATAAGTTATAAAAATGACCTTAAATAAAAAAAAAAATCATAAATGATTTATTTGTTTCCATTAATCAAAGAAACACATGAGGATACAATGTGTACAGAGTGACATCAGCATCATATTTATTATAAAATGTGTGTCAAATATGTTGGAACACATCTTATGTAATTTATTTATCGATATCTACATTGTGATCTCAATGGCTAAAAATAAAATAAAATGTGACTCTTTACCTGCTCTGTATCTACCAAAACAAAAGTCATATTCCCTGAACTGAGATCAAAGCAGTCAATGTGATCTGTGTCATGGATTATAAAAGAGTTTAGCTGTAAGAAAAAAAATATCCTGTATTTTTTTTTATTTAGTTATATACAAATTCATCTCTGATACAAATAAAATACAAAACAAAGATGACAAAAATTGGGATGAGCTAAAGTTTTACAAATAAAACAATGACTGAAATGTCCCGTACCTATAATACAAATAATGAAGGAAATAAATACCTGTGAATGGCCAGACTGGTAAAATGAAGAACTTTCCTTGTTTTAGCTCCTAGCCCAGATTTTGTCAGTGATCCCCCCCGGCAGAGATAAATTCTGGTAGAAGAGGGGGGAGGGGAGTCCCCTCTGGAAGGATCAGCTCAGTGCTAGAAGTCCGATTTTGCTGAAGAAAATTAAATGAAAAGAACATAAAATCTATGTGCCATTTCTGGTCACAATACAATTTCATTCTACACACGTTCATATATTTATATAATACAGAAATTTCCCCTGACATCCCGGAGCACACAGGGGGGTAGATTGGCTCTGTGTTCATCTGAGATTCAGCTAAAACTTTCCTCCAATAAATTTCTAAAGAAAATAAATCATCAGCTGAGTTCATGTATCCTTCAGAGAGATACAAAGTCTCTGATCAAGTCACCTTAAGAAAAAGAAAACTTTTCTTTTTTTTTTTAAATTGTATTTTTTATTAAAGGATTTCAAAAATACAGAAGAGAAGTCAACTTCAAACAATTGTTAGTACAAAATAAGTACATTCATTCAAATAGTATCAAACATAGGCCAGGGCCTTGAAAGGTAAGGTTACATTGTTACCAATTTTGCAAGTTTAAAAATATAGGCGTTGTGTAGGTCAGAGAAGGGAGGCAAAGAAGAAAAAAAAAAAAGGGGGCGGGATTGGGGGGGGGGGACCCAAGGAGTGGGCAATTCAAGTGTACTGGTATATCACACCTTGAAAGTTGTTGCTCATTGGGCCTAGGGTTAGTGGGGTCTCAGGGGCGCCTATTCCAGATAGAGGCGCTCCATGGGATTCCCACATAAAGGAGGGGAAGGGAGGGGGGCACCATGGAAACTTTAAGGGATTATGTTAGCGGGGTCAAGTTGGTAAGACATTCTACATACATATTTAAGAAGGTCCTATGTTATTGGAAAGTAATGGGAGAGTCTCAGGGTTGAGTTGTGAGTGGTCCCACAGGTCCCAAATCTTTGAGAATTGAGGGAGTGTATCATGGATAGTAGCAGTGAGGTGTTCCATTCTGCGGATCTGCTCCAATATTTGTAGGACTTGTGAGAGAGTGGGTGGGGAAGAGGACAACCATCTCAGGGGTATGGCTCGTTTTGCTGCCAAAAGGATAAAGCCAGCTAATTTTTGAGTGTATTTGGAGATGCCGGGGAAAGGCAATCCTAGAAGAAATTGGACTGGATTTAAAGGAAGGTTGGTTCCAAGAAGGTTTTGTAAGTATGTATGTATAGAGGACCAAAAGGGTTGAATAGTGGGACATTCCCAAAGGATATGAAAGTGGGAACCAATGTCACCCCGGCACCTCCAACACACCTGGGGAACCCCGGGGTCATATCTGTGTAGAACCTCAGGAGTTCTGTACCAAAATAGTAAAATCTTATAGGTCGTCTCCCTCTGTTCTACGCAGCGAGAAGATTTAGAGGCAGATTCCCATATTTTCTGCCATTGAGGGATAGGGATGGGTTGTTTAAGGATCTGGGACCATTTCTGCATGTAGGAGTGATGAGTGGCGGTGAGTGGAGGGAACTCATGTAGATATTTGTAAATTTCTGAAATAAGATGGGTTTGATATGGGCCCTGGGCACATAAGATTTCGAATGGGGTGGGTCTATTTAAGGTGAGGGTGGGGGATTTGGAGCCGAAATAGTGTTTGATTTGGAGATAGGAATAGAATAGGTGTTTAGGAACTTGGTATTTCCGATGAAGTTCATCGAAGGAATTAGGAAAAAACCGCGCTAATCAATTAGGCTATACAAAAGCTGCCAACAAACAAAACAAACAAAGTCAAAATACGTGTAGATCCAAAATTGTAGCGCTAATGCATGAGCTAGGTGTATATATTCCAACACTCAAAAAACAATATATATATTGAGGTAATAACTCTTAGTGCTGGAGTTGATTCCAGTGAAACAAGAATACTATAAGAATAATTTAGTCCATATAGTGATAACATCAAAGTGTAGGTCCTGCTGGTCCACTCAATGAAGGCAGGTTGTAATGTATACTTGACTGATGTAAAATAAGGCGTGGGTACGCTTACCAGAAGTGTTGGATGTGACTACCATACGGCATACACATCAGACAAGCTTAAGGATGGAAGGTCTTGCATCACATGGGAAACCACCACGGACTGGAACTCCAACGATTTCCGGAACTGTATGCTGGATCGGTCAGCGAGATAGATGGGCTCGGCATGCGATTATCCAATGATCCCAAAATGGATGGTGAAGACCGGGGGAGGGAATAAGAAATGGAGACCACTCCAATGGTGCAGGTCAAAAAGCAACAATTTATTCACATATGCATGTGAACATAAAAATAAAGTAAAAATCTCGAGACAAAATATAAAATTCTGGCAATATGAGGGGCGTAGGATAGCTGGCCCGACGCGTTTCGACTAAAGTCTTCCACAGGGGCATATGCCCCAGTGGAAGACTTTAGTCGAAACGCGTCGGGCCAGCTATCCTACGCCCCTCATATTGCCAGAATTTTATATTTTGTCTCGAGATTTTTACTTTATTTTTATGTTCACATGCATATGTGAATAAATTGTTGCTTTTTGACCTGCACCATTGGAGTGGTCTCCATTTCTTATTCCCTCCCCCGGTCTTCACCATCCATTTTGGGATCATTGGATAATCGCATGCCGAGCCCATCTATCTCGCTGACCGATCCAGCATACAGTTCCGGAAATCGTTGGAGTTCCAGTCCGTGGTGGTTTCCCATGTGTGGCAAGACCTTCCATCCTTAAGCTTGTCTGATGTGTATGCCGTATGGTAGTCACATCCAACACTTCTGGTAAGCGTACCCACGCCTTATTTTACATCAGTCAAGTATACATTACAACCTGCCTTCATTGAGTGGACCAGCAGGACCTACACTTTGATGTTATCACTATATGGACTAAATTATTCTTATAGTATTCTTGTTTCACTGGAATCAACTCCAGCACTAAGAGTTATTACCTCAATATATATATTGTTTTTTGAGTGTTGGAATATATACACCTAGCTCATGCATTAGCGCTACAATTTTGGATCTACAAGTTCATCGAAGGACAGGAGTGTGTGGGTGAGTGGGTGTACGATATTCCGGAGCTGGAAGATTCCAGCCTGTGACCATGGGAGCATTCGGATATAGGACAAACTGTCAGGTATGTCAGGGTTAAACAACACATTTAACAGGGGTGGGCAAGGGGATGAGAGGGAGAACTGATGGGAGCATTTCTTCCATATGGAAAGAGTGAAAATCATTGGGTGCAGGCATAAGTTTCTAATTTGGGTTATGGAGGTCTCTAGATTTGACCAAATCATGGAGCAGGGGTGGACTGGGCTGGTAATGCTTATTTCAATTTCCGACCAGACACTGGATGCCATTCTATGTGACCAAACTATGATCGGTTTTAGATGAGTAGCAAAATAATATTTGAGGAGGTCTGGGGCTCCCAATCCGCCTCTGGATCTAGGGGCAAGTAAGACAGAGCTGGCTATTCGATGAGCTTTATAGTGCCAGATAAAGTTGAGGAATGACCTCTGGGTAGCTTTAAGTTGTGACATTGAGACAGGAATCGGTAGGGTCTCAAATAAATAGAGAAGTCTCGGCAGGACAGACATCTTCAGGACATTGATGCGACCCAAGAGAGAAATGGGATATGTGTCCCATTGTCGCAAGAGTCGGTCAATGTCACGGAATAGTGGGGGGAAGTTGGCCTGGTAAAGGTTTGAATAAGAGGAGGTTAGGTTAATTCCTAAGTATTTGAGAGAGTTCGTGCACCAATGATAGGGGTAATTTTGTTGTAGAGCAATGAGATCAGAGGGTGGGATGAGTATGGGCAGCGCTTCCGTTTTGTTTGTGTTGATCTTATATCCTGAGAGAAAGCTAAATTCCTTAAGCAGGGCATGAAGGTTTGGGAGGGAAATGTGGGGTCTGGTCAAGGTCAGCAGAATGTCGTCTGCGAATAAGGACAGTTTGTATTCGTTTTGACGTAAAGAGACCCCGCGAATATCAGGGTGAATACGAATGGCAGCAGCCAGGGGTTCCAGGCAGAGAATGAAAAGTAGAGGGGATAGCGGACAACCCTGCCTGGTGCCATTACTCAGAGAGAAGGATGGTGATAAGTATGAGGATAATTGAACTTGGGAGGAGGGTCGGGAATATAGAGCATGTAGTGCGGATATGAAGGGGCCTTTGAAACCATAATTGGCGAGTGTGGCAAAAATAAAGGGCCAACTGAGCCTATCAAATGCTTTTTGTGCGTCCAGGCTCAGTAGCAGAGCTGGTCGTGTTGTTTTATTTAATAGGTCAACGAGGTCTATGGTGCGTCTTGTGTTATCGCCTGCGTGTCTGGCTGTCACAAAGCCTACCTGATCTTTATGTATTAGTCTTGGTATTAGGTGGGATAATCGGTTAGCTAGGATCTTTGTAAATATCTTGTAATCTGAATTGAGTAGTGCAATGAGCCTATAGTTGTCTGGGAGGGAGGGATCTTTACCAGGTTTGGGGATCACGGAGATATGGGCATGGAGGAATTGAGGGTGGGGTTCGGTGCCTTTAAATAGGGAGGAGAGTAGGGAGATTAAATGTGGGCTCAAGATTGGTAGGAAGGTCTTATAGTAGGAATATGGTAAGCCATCTGGGCCAGGGGATTTTTGGGTAGGGAGATTTTTCACTACATCGGTCAGTTCCTCAGGAGTGACCGTCGAGTTCAAAGACAGAAGATGGTCAGGGGAGAGTTTGGGTAGATGTAGGGATTCAAAGAAAGAGTCAAATTTCTCTTGTGTGAAGTTGTAGTGGGGGTCTGTCTGCAGGCAGTTGTATAATTTGCGATAGAATTCTCCGAAAACTTTAGACATTGTGAGAGGGCAGTAGGTGGGGGTACCATCAGGTTGTTTGAGAAAATCTGGGGATGAGTGGAAGGGGCGGGGTTTCAGTTTGTTTACTAGCATCCTATGGGGCTTATTTGAGTATTCATAGAATTTCTGTTTGGACCACAGAAGGGATTTATCAATTTTTCCCATGTCAAGTGATCTAAGTTGATTGCGTAAAGAGACAACGGCACGGAGCCCAGCCACCGTGGGGGAGGATAGTAAAAGTCTCTCGGCTTTACGGAGTTTGGAGAGAGTAGAGGAGCGTTGGAGGGCTGCGTCTTTTTTCAGACGAGAGCCTGTGGCAATGCAGTGTCCCCTAAAGACTGCTTTATGAGCTTCCCACAGGGTGGAGGGCTCCGAGACCGTATCAACATTAAGCTTAAAATACTCAGCAAGGCTATTGGATAAATGTTCTTTAGTTTCAGGGATTCGGAGGAGGGTTTCATTGAGGCGCCAATGACAGGTTCTAGGGGATGCGGAGGACAGGGCGTGATCCGACCAGGAGACGGGATTAATTTCAGACGAGACTGTGGACGTCAGGAGGGGCGAGGAAATAAAGAAGTGATCTAATCTGGAGTCAAGTTTGTGAGGGTGGGAGTAAAATGTAAATTGTTTGTGTGTGGGGTGCTTGATCCTCCAGATGTCTAAAAGGTTTTTGGCTCTAATAAGTTTGCGAAATGATTTAGATAGGCGGTCAGGGTTAGATGGGGTTTTAGACGGGAACAGTACATGTTTGTCTTTACTGGGGGACATGGTCATATTAAAATCCCCACCAATCACTAGGAAGGGTTGGGAAAACTTGTCTAAGGTGGCAAACATGGTGGTAAGGAAGTGAACCTGTCCAGAGTTGGGAGCATAAACATTAACTATCGTAAGGGATTGCGAGATAAACATGCAGTCCAGGATAATAAATCTGCCATGGGGGTCCAAGTAGGAGGATTTGATTCGCAAGGGACAGGAGCGTTTAATTAGGACCGCCACGCCTGCTTTACCAGACGGGTCAGAGGCCATATAAGATATCGGGAAATGTTTACTAGCAAATTTGAGAGAACCCCCAGGGCAGAAATGGGTCTCCTGGACTAGGATTACATCAGCTTTAGAAGCTTTAAACTCTTTCAGAGCCACCCATCTCTTCTGAACAGAGTTTAAACCTTTGACATTACAGGTGAGAAATTTCAGCGCCATAACAGCTTAACCTGGTAAATAGGCATATGAAAAGAAGCATAGTATGTGTTGGGTAAGGGAATCCATGGTGCAAGGATAATAAGATGGATATAAAAAATAGAAAGTAACCTGACCCTACATAGGGCATTATCAAAATAGTAACCTAAACATTTACAATCAATGAGATATAAACGTCTCCGGTCAGAGAAAAAAAACGGAGAAAAAACAGTGAAAAAATTCCAGTAAAAATGAAAATGAGGACAAAGATTGAGATAAGAACAGAAGGAGACAATAAGAAAAAAAAAGAAAAAGAAAAAAGAAGAAGTACGTGAGAATCCATAAGTCATCCGAAGAGAAACCTGGAAGGGCAGAAGCCTCCAGGAAGCCCAGGCCCGAGCCTTGGGCTGGGGAGGGAAGCATGAGGATCACCGAAGATGGGAGGCCGGAGTGTCCCCCTTCGTCCTCCGGAGCAGAAGGCCTGGGTCGTGAAGAAAAAATAAAAAAAAACCTTGGAAAATGTGGAACTATTGACCCAGGGTTGTTAAAAAAAAAAAAAAAAACGACAGTTGGTGCACCCCATGGCTAAGGGGGTGGATGGGTAGGCCCACTAGGGGGCAATTGGCCAAACAAGAACATCAGAAGGCCAAACACAGGTATCAAACACAGCCATAGTTATGCGAGAAGTTCCTCAGGTTGGGGGTCTGGAAGATGGTCGCCTCTGAGGAGTGAAGTTAGTTTTGGGTGGCTTCTGTCTCACTGGGGTCCAGATGCGCCCCGGGTTTCCTGGTGGTTTAGGAGTGGTGGGAAGTGGCATTGGGTCCTCATCAGGGAGAGGCGGCAGGCCCAGATTGCGTAAGAAAGCCTCACTTTCCTGGAGGTCGCGGAGGGAGTACTGTATGCCATCCCGGGACGCAGAGAGGCGAAAGGGGAATCCCCATCGGTATGAGACCTTGTGGGTCTGGAGGTGGAGTGTCAGCGGGCGAAGGTTTCTTCGTCTTGCCAGGGTGATAGGTGAAAGGTCATTGAAGATCTGGATCCTGGACCCCTTAAAGTCAAGCCTGGATTGATTACGGGTGGCAATAGTTAAGGCTTCTTTGCTGTCGTAGTAGTGGAATCTAACCACCACATCTCTTGGATTGGCTCCAGCCGGAGGTTTAGGGGCTAAGGATCTATGAGCCCTATCTAAGCGCCAGTCAATGTCAGGGATGTTGGGGGCTACTACATTGAACAAACTCAGGAGATAGGAACGAAGGTCTCTAGCCTCTATTTTTTCAGGAATGCCTCTGATCCGTAGATTCTGCCTGCGTTCCCCATTTTCAAGGTCTTCTTGTTGCGCTTGAAGCTGGGTAACTGAGTGTTTAATGGCGGCATTGTCTTCCTCCAAAACTTGGACATATTGCACTAGCTCATCGAGCTTGTTCTCAAGGGTGTCTGTGCGATCCCCCAGCTGGTCTATTTCACCCCTCAGCTCTTTAGCAAGTTTCCCCACTTCCTGGGCAATGTTGTGGGTAATGGCTTGGAGCAGGGATTGCAGTTTTGTGTCTAGAATGTCCGCTGTAAGCGGGGCAGGTGACCCCTGTGTTGGAGTGGGTGTGTTGTCAAATAGAGTACTTGTTTCAGACTCAAGATGTTCCTGCGTGCCTTGTGCGTCTCTTCCGCCGCTCAAGGTTGAGGATGCGGGTTTATTCAGGTAGCGATCCATGGTGGAGGAGGTCTGAGAAGTAAACACTGCGGCGTAATTCTTCCTTTGGTCTCCGATTTTACCCATGGGGTGCACGGTCGCTGTGAGAGGATGAGGAGGTGACTCCTGTGGCTAGTAAAGCTTCGGAACAGTCAGCAGGAGTCTTGGGAGGGCGGCAGGGGACGGATCTCCGAAGTTACATGCCCGCCATATTCAGAGGCCGCTCATGTGCCCGAAAAGATTTACTTTCCAAGTGTAACGGGTCTTAGGAGGGGAGGAGGGCCCATCCGCAGTGTGTTCTGCACCCAGGAGGGGACCCTATGCCCAACAAGAGGTAGCAAGTAGGCACCAGGTCACCAGGTCTCAGGGAACAAGCCAGAGGGCACAGTGGTGATAAGGCTGTGTAGGGTCAGGGCTCGCCTCAGGGCACAGGTCCTGTAGGGATGGGGGCACAGGGGAGACAATGTAAAGTCACTGTGTTACCTGGATGTGGAGGCCGCAAGATGGCTGCAGGTTGTGGGCGAAAGTAGCCTTCACTGTTCTTCCGTCAGCCCCCTGATCTTCAAACAGTCCAGCCACCACCTCCTGGTGACAGCCGTCACAAATATGGGTGGATTGGCCGACCCCTGCACCGCCGATCGCGGCACTCGAGCCCGGAGGTGTTGGAGGCTTCACAGGCCTCAAGATGGCCGCGGGTGTCCGGGGATCCACTGCCTTGGACCTCCCGGTGTTTGTTTGTTTGGGTCCCCACTCAGCTCCGATCTCTTCCGGGGAACAGCCCCCAGCGATGTGGGTGAGTTTGTTGCGGTTCGCGCCGCCGATCGCGGCACTCGAGCCCGGAGGTGTTGAAGGCTTCACAGGCCTCAAGATGGCCGCGGGCCGCGGGTGTCTGGGGATCAACTGCCTTGGACCCCCCGGTGTTCGTTTGGGTCCCCGCTCAGCTCCGACTTCTCCCGGGAGCAGCCCCCAACGATGTGGGTGATTCTGCTGCGATGTGCTGCACTCGAGCCCGGGGATGTCGGAGGCCTTACAGGCCTCAAGATGGCGCCGGGTCTCCGCTGTGAATAGGCCGCGCTCTGACAGGTTATTGTCAGATCGGGAGCCACAATCTTCCCTGGGGCTAGGGTGGAGGGGGCTCCGTGGGGTGGGGAGGTTTTGGAGGCTCACCAGGTCTTTTATTTTTCTGGATGGCGCTGGATTAAGGGGATAGCGGCGAAGCTCTTCAGCAACACGTCCGCTCCTGTCTACGTCCGGACACGCCCCCAAAGAAAACTTTTCAAGTTTATAATGGAAAGTTCTAAAGTGAATCAAAAGTGATAAAAAGAGAAACAACTGACCAAAAAAACACAGAAAAGTGAAAATAATAAAAGATAGGAGAGATCTGATAGGTAAAATAATAATTTAAAAAATCCAAATAAATAGCAGGTCTCAAAGCCTATTTATAAGGAGGAGATCACTATTTCACCATTATTTACCATTGAAGAAACAATTTCCCATTTTTTTTCCCAATTAAACATTTTCTCTGGGTAATGTTTCTTCTCTTTTTTCCATATTTTTTAAAAAAAAAAAGACAAAAATATTCCAACATTTGATTTGCAGTTAACTTTATAAGTTAAAGAAAACCCTTTATTTAACTTGTCATAAAAATCTACATTATCACATTTGGTAAGAGTACCTTTTCCGTTTGGTGGAGGATTGTCACTGTGAAACTTACTGAAAGTCTACAGTCACTGGGTGTTCTCATCCACATCACTCTACACATTGCTAATTGGATATGAACTTTTATATTTCATTTTTTATATGTTTTGCGCTGCACTTTCTTCTTTTTTTACATAAAAATCTACATGACTCTAATCCCGACAAAATCCAATACAAATTACGCAGTGGGGTTAGAGTCATGTAGATTTTTATGAAAAGTTAAATAAAGGGTTTTCTTTAAGTGAACTAAAGTTAACTGCAAATCAAATGTTGTTGGAATATTTTTATCTTTTACAGGACACATATGTAAAGGGTTGGGAAGGTGATAGTGAATAATGAGACAGACACCGGGGGGTGTAATGTAGACAAATGTTTCCTTATGTAGAAGATCTGGATTAGAGTCTCATCACCAGCCAACATCCAGTCCTATGATAACCAATATTGGAGGTTCCTAGCACAATCTAAACAGATCAGAATCTTAGATGAGGCCGGGGAATCTGGGATGGGACTCCCCCTCACATTTCTCGTATCTCTCACATGTCATGCTGGAACCCTTTACATATGTGTCCTTTACATGTCATTATGTACAATGACTTGTGATGACACATAGGCCGGAGATGTCAGAAGAAAACTATTTATAAGGAGGAGATCACTTTGTCACCATTATTTACCACAGACAGTTCCAGTTTTTGACTTAAAAAATAAATGTAAGTTTTGGTAATGTACAGTGCCTTGCAAAAGTATTCACACCCCACCCCCCATGACTTTTTACCTATTTTGTAACATTACAGCCTTTAGCTCAATGCTTTTTTAATCTGAATTATATGATATGGATTAGAACACAATAGTCTAAGTTGGTGAAGTAAAATTAGAAAAATATATACATAAAACGATTTTTCAGAAATGAAAAACTGATAATTGACAGGGGCGTATGCATTCACCCCCTTTGTTATTGAGCCCATAAAAAGCTCTGGTGCAATCAATTACCTTCAGAAGTCCCATAATTTGTGAAATGATTGTCCACCTGTGTGCAATCTAAGTGTCACATAATCTGTCATTACATAGACACACCTTTTTGAAAGGCCCCAGAGGCTGCAACACCTAAGCAAGAGGCACCACTAACCAAACACCGCCATGAAGACCAAGGAACTCTCCAAACAAGTAAGGGACAATGTTGCTGAGAAGTACAAGTCAGGGTTAGATTATAAAAAGATATCCAAATCTTTGATGATCCCGAGGAGGGATTGTTTTCTGAGAGAGGAAATAAATGTTTGGAAGTGTTATATTTACATGTTATTTAGCATGAAGAAAATGTGAAATTGTGAGTAAAATTGGCACCAAGCTGAAAGGAAATTGTACAATATGTAAAGCTGCCCCTTTATGTGGATCCCCCCACCTCAAAACAAAAAATGTTTATAAATAAAGTAAGACGCTAACACACAATCTTATTCTTCAAGTGAAATACCATCAATCAAAACACCTCAATCTATTTTTTGTAAATAATAAAACAAAGTAATACTTTTTTTTTCTTCAAATTACCAATATAAAGTCCATAAAAATAGTTATTATTAAAATCTCCAACCAGCATGCCTTCTGATAATAAGGTGCTAAAATTATTTTTTCAATTTGTGCTCCACCACTGTGTATACAGAATCCACCCTTACCAGCTATATTTAATAAATATGCCTTTGATAACTTGGGGTATCATCCGCTCTCAAGTAGCAGTTGATATGATCAATACACGTGAGGCCTTATGGAAATAAACCAGCCGCTGGCCTCTTAGATTCCTTTTTCCTCTCCCCAGCAGCCCAGACCCAGGAAAAGACCACAGGAAAGACCCAGGCTTTCCTGATGACCCTGGTATGCGAAATGCATTGAGACTCCATGACCGCCATCCGTGACGTCACTTCCTGTTGGGTTTGGATAGCACTTCCGGTCGTTCCGTCATCCGAGTGGCCTGCGGGATAGCTAAAACCAGGCTGTTTATGTTGGTGCTGACCAGAGCACCATAAAATGTAGGCGCAACATCGCTTTTATCTCTTTCATATTTTTTTATAAAAATGGTATTAAACTATTCTGGATTTTCACATCTTTCCTGATTCTGGGCTGCTGGAGAGAGAGAAAAGGAATCTGAGATGGCCAAACAAATATAAATCTAATGTTAGGCCATAGAGGCACCAAAACGTAGGACAATGGGACTTTTCAGGTGCTACTGATAGGCAGTGGCACAACATGATATAATATAATATCTTAAAGTGTTAAAACATGACACTTATACTTATATATCATATATATATACACTGATGTCATGTCCTTTCATGGGGCATACAGAAACCGATTCCTACTAAACAAAGTAAAACCAGCCAGGGGATATAGACCCTCCTAACCCCCTCAAAGTTAGAGAGGGAGGAAGAGTGAAGCCCACAGGAAGGGGACTCTAAAGGTGACTTTAAAGCTGGATACAAGCTGGCAAGGCCTCTATGAACACATGGGTGAAGTGTATTGGGGGAGGGGTTCGTCTATGGGTCCAGATCTTAGCTGACCCCGATTCTCATCATCTTTCACTATTTTAATTTTGCAGTCTGCTGCTCCTGTGTGTGGTCGGGTGCAATTTTCTTGTAGCCTAAGTTGAGCCTGACCAGTCTTATATACTGATCAACACCAGCATACAGTGTCACCATCCACAGGACTTACCTTCTGGAGCATTAGGGAGGTGATTTTTTTTTTTTTTTTTAGCTTAGCCTTTATTAGTAAGTACATTTCTGTATTTATGTTTTTAATAAAGTCTGTGTGGTGTTACACTATGTGGAATTTCCTGTTTGGTGCGGCTTATGAGTGGTGAATTGTGATGAGATGATTTAAAGCTGGAGGGGAGGAGTATTAATCCTCCCACTTCTAAGTGATGGTTGCCGGTATGGAGAACATCTAAGGATCGGAAAATAAGATTGGAAAGTGGATGACAGTTTTAAATATTCCTAAACTCGACGTGATTATTCTCTGGTGAGTTCCCTGTTGGCATGGAGGTGGTGGAATCACTGGACAATGGGTGCCGTGTTCTGCTGTGTCATCAATATGTGGTGTGACCCACATAGAAGGGGCCTTTAAGCTGGATGGGTTTGAGTCACTACTGACTATAGAGGAAGTCTACACATTGCTACATATTATACTGTTGGGACAATATCTGACACATTAATTGATTTATGCTCTGATGTTTCTGAAATTGTTGATTTGATTTCTATGTCATTGACTTGTCACATATTTCACGTTAATGTGCTCTGTATCCATGTATACATGTATATCTCTGAGTGTTATGTGACACATGTGGTTATAGCAGCACTTGTATTATTTGTATTAGGTAGAGGGAGTGCAAATCACAGCATTTATAGAACTGTTAGTAAAATAAAATGTATCCAAGTTTGAAATGGAAAGTTTAAAAGATAGACTTAAAAGTAGTAAAAAGTAGAGACATTGAAACAACAATGCAGAAAAGTTATAATAATAATGAATGGAGAGATCTGAGGAAAGTTTATTTCTTCTGAGATTAATCTAAAACTTGTTTCTCTCAAATCTTTAGAGAACATAAATCATCAGCTGAGTTCATGTATCCTTCAGAGAGACACAACTTTTCCCTCCTGATTATTAAGTAACTTTAAAAAAAAAAGTAATTCAAGTTTGAAAAGGAAAAGTTTTAAAGAGTCTGAAAAGTGATAAAAAGTAAAGAAGTTGCAGAAAAGTGAAAATAATAAAGAATGGAGAGATCTGAGGAAAGTTTATTGTCCAGCTGTCCTCTGCTGACATTTTATTGGATTTTGTCAGGATTCTTGTAGTCATGTAGATTTGTATTAAAAGAAGAAAAGAGAGTTTTTCTTTTAAACTATTGAAGTTAATCAAGTTTTGTTGGAATTATTTTTACCTTTTTTAAAATATAGAAAAAAAGATAAATTACCCAGGGAAATTGTTTAATTTGGAAAAATGTGGGAAATAGTTTCTTCCATGGTAAATAATGTTGAAATAGTGATCTCCTCCTTATAAATACTGTATTTATCGCTGTATAACGCGCACCCCAAGTTTAGAAGGGAAGTTTAGGGAAAAATACTTACATTTTAAATGCCCATCAATGCAGCCTTGCACACTGTCCATCTGCAGCCTTCCCCAGTGTCCATCTGCAGCCTTCCCCAAAATGTCAGCATATTTTGGGTTATAAATTAAGCACCGGTGTATAAACTGACATTACTGTTATAAATACATGTAAAATGCAAAACTCCAGTGGGAGTATCAACATGTCTGCTTTTCCGCTTCTTAGTGTATCCTTACTGTGGACGAGTGTGGGGTGTAGCAAGATGGTGGTGACGGAACGTCACTTCCAAAGCAAACTGCGATGGGTCGCCAAATATGTCATTACACCCCCGCCAAGATATTTGGCTCCTCTTGCCGCCGGCATAGACCGAGCCGAGCTGAGCCGAGTGTACTGTGTACTCGAGTACTCAGCTACTCGGCTACGCGCGCAGTCAAGACCCCTTGGCCCGGCTGTTATGATTGACACAGCACCGGTCCAATGCCTGGACATAAAGGCTAGGAGGCGGGACTGGCCATGACTGCGAGCGGAGCCGAGTACACAGTACACTCGGCTTGGCTCGGTCAATGTCGGCGACCCTCACAGACGACGAAGATCGGTGGGGATGGACATATAACACGCACCCACAATTGTCAGGGGGAAAAATACGCCAATAAAAACTGTATTTCTCTTCTGACATCCCTGGCCTATGTGTCATCACAAGTCATTGTACATAATGACATGTACAGGACACATATGTAAAGGGTTGGGAAGGTGATAGTGAATAATGAGACTGGGGGGTGTAATGTAGACAAATGTTTCCTTATGTAGAAGATCTGGATTGGACAGTCTCATCACCAACCAACATCCAGTCCTTTGATAACCAATAATAGAGGTTCCTAGCACAGTCCAAACAGATCAGAAATTTAGATGAGGCCGGGGAATCTCGGATGGGACTCCCCCTCACATTTCCCTTATCTCTCACATGTCATGCTGGAACCCTTTACATATGTGTCCTGTACATGTCATTATGTACAATGACTTGTGATGACACAAAGGCCGGGGATGTCAGAAGAGAACTATTTATAAGGAGGAGATCACTTTGTCACCATTATTTACAACAGAAAGTTCTAGTTTTTGACTTAAAAAATAAATGTAAGTTTTGGTAATGTATGTTCTATGTATATATTATAATTTATTTCAAACACTGAATGGAAAATTCTGCCTTTATTATTATAAGTACATTGTAAATCCAGCAAACCATAGTGAAGTAGAGTGAACATTTCACAACTTTCTCCCATTTAACTTTTCATGTGCTCTGACTTTATAAGACAATGTGTACATGAACATGAAGATTAATAATATAAATATATAAAATGATATATAAAATTATAAACTCTTCCCGTTACAAGCTCTCTCTGAACATTAAAAACTCAACTGAACTATCAGCTTATACATTCCAGATACATGGAAAAAGGACACATATGTAAAGGGTAGGTTATGCTGATACCATCACGTTTATATGATTCCCATGCACGGGTGTATATTTGCTTTTATTTAACCGTTTTTTTATTTTTAAATTTGTGCTATTATAGGAAAAACGTTTTTTTCCCTTGTGTGCTAATGTGACTTTATGGGTTACCCCTTTGGTCTTTCTTTATATCAATAAATATCCCCCCTGTTTTACGGTATTTCACGATTGGAGTTTGTTTTTCCTTCTCCCCCCTGTCTTCACTCACAGCCGAGGGGCCTGAGTGTAGATTCTTTTGCAGATGATACCTTGGAGGACTCCCAGGAAGCTGTAGCCTATCAGGGAGATCCTTAAGTCCCAGCGTGGAAAGACGCTGTATGACCGCTGGGATAGGCCACCTGTTCCGTCCATCATCCTAACTCCGCCCGTGTTCGTTGGTCGGGTGATTCCAGATACTGTCGGCAAGGTTCCGGGCCTCTTTCGTTCCCCCACAAGGAGACGGGTGTCGGAAGACAGGAGGACAGCAGAGTAGACATATATGCTTACAGAGGATTATATCTGTCAGCGCTTCAGACTCCGCTCTTTAGGGAGTCCACCTGATGGGGTAAGGACCCACACTCACCTTAGACAATAGGACACTGCATCTTGAGGATAAAGTAGTAACCCTTAATGAAAAAGAGACTGGATTACTTTGTTATATAATCATTTTTGCATGATTCTTTATGAACCATCTGGACACTTCAATTCACTGTGGACATTTAATTATTGGATCACATTTTGTATATTTTTACCGTTTTGAGATATAGGTTGCACTGGATTTGGAATTCACATTTCACTGTATGCCACTGTGTCATATAGTTTTCTTTTTGTAATATTCAGTACTTAATATTGGGTCTTGAACACCCAGAGCGGTGATTGCTTTATAGGTAATGATTGCCGGATTATTCTTAGTACTTATTGCTTTAGGGCATTAATTGCTTCATAGTGATTACTACTGATCCCAATTGGAACATGATTTGTGAATTGACTTACACAGATTTGTATAATTACACACTCATAGGAGTGTTCACAGCACTTGCATTTTTAGCGCAGCAATTTTTAATTTTTATTTTTACATTCCAGATACAAAAGTCTGAAATGAAACAGTCTGTGACGTAGGAAGAGTGGTGACTGCATAACGCGGGCATTGAAAGGAAAGGATGTACTCAGCTGTAATCTACAGATGGTGGTGTGCTACTGGCAGATGTGCTGCAAAGACTTGGGACACCCTGCACTATCCCTGTCAGTGGAGGCTGCTGAGAGGTCATGAGGTATAGCAGGGTTAGAAGAGAAAGGTGAGGAGGTGCAGAATTGTGTCCCTCTTATGTGGCTTTCAGGTGCTCTTGGTACAGTTTCACACCGCAAATGGGGGCTTAATCATAGCTATGATTAAGCACCCATTTGCACCCATTTGCACAACATGTAAGCCTTGTAAGCCTTGCCTTGTCCTGTTCCTCTGGGATTGATGTGATCGTTTGTGACTATTTGGATTTTATCTGACTTCAATAAAGGTGTCTTAATGGAGTACAGCCGTCCAGCCATTTTTTGCTCTTTCTATGCACTTGCAGAACCTGCACCTGTCTTTTGCTAGCAGGAGGTGTAACTTTGTGATGGTTTGCCTAGAGCAATGAGTTCTTATCTTTTCTTACCCAAATGGCTGATGTTTTTGCCATGCTTTATGTGCTTAAAGCAAACTTTGCAAATTGCAACAGTGCAATCAGATAAAACTCCGCAATCTGGTGGAATAGGGTGGCTGCTCCCTATTTTTCCATGATGACTGCCTCTTTGGGGTTGTGCCTCACCCTGACTTTCATCCTCTGCTCTATCCAGCACCCAAGTCGCTTCAGCGACCTCATCATCATCATCATCTCCTCCATCCTCATCATCTCTGGAGCCAACTTGGTAATATGCTGGGGGAACATTGCCTGTGGACACAGATGCTGGCTCCCTCACAGTGCAATGGGAATGTCTACCTATCCTTTTTGGCCTCTCAGACATGATGGGGGGGGGGCATTTATTGCACTGATGCACTGCAATATTCTGCATTAAACAGGCAGTAATGCACTTGAATATGCTGCCGTAAACGTACATTAACACACTAATATATACTGCATTTTCTCTCTTTCCGCCCTATCAGTGGTTTCCCAATATAGTATACAGACTTCCCTAGTATCCCCATTATCTGGCGCTCCATATACATGATCGACTTCATCATATATATTGGTAAGTTTTTGCAATTCTAGGCTATGTTAGCCACGTATGGCAATCAATTTGATGTGATGCCATTCTATAATACGCATCTTTACCCACTGTTCCTTACCAGGCTCCCTTTAGGCCCTCGGCAGTTCCTTGCCCTATTGGAATATGTACTTGACCATATTTGCGACTTGATTTGGTATTCCAGCTGCTGTGCGGTACGTATCGCTGTCCTCCCTTGGGAATGGTTGGTTCAGCACCGGGTCTATGTACGGGAGGGTTCATGGCCTTGAGGTGACATGTTTTTTTGAGTTCCTGCTTACTAAATTAATTTGTCTAGATTGATCTATTCAATTAACTTTGTGCTTTTTTGTATTCTAATAGACTCACTCCTTATCGGTACAAAGTGACTTATTGACCCTGAAGAAGCCATTGTATGGCGAAACATGTCGGTCAGCTCTCTCTAACAAGTTCCATTGTACCCAGGATCTATACAAGCAGTATAGACCCTTTTTAAGAAAACCCTAGCCAATATTATATATGTCTGGTTCCTCAGTCACCTCAGAGTCCCTTTTTTCCCCCATTTTTTGAATGGGACTCGATCTGATTGGCGGACTAATTTTTTAATATATGTCTATGTATATATAGCTCACTTTTTGCTTCTGTCTATATGTCTGTAAACATGTTAAATAATAAATTGCTTTGTTAAAATTCTTTACAAAAAAGTTGCAAGTGTTATTCTTTTTGATTACCACCGTTATAGTCCCCTGTCTCTATCCCTGTTCACCTACTTACCATTTAATTCGGGACGAGGTATAACCCTAGTACAGCTTTCCAAGCCTTCCTCTTCACACAATATATACTGCACTCAAATGTACTGCGGTAAATGTACAGTAACACACAGATATTTGCTGCGGTAAATGTACAGTAACACACTGATGATTACTGCGTTAAACGTGCAGTAACGCACTGTTATATATTGTGTTAAACATACAGTAATGCACTGATATATAGTGCGTTAAACGTGCAGTAATGCGCGTATATATATAATGCATTAAACATTGCATTAATGCACTGATATATACTGTGTTTAAAGTGCAGTAATGCAGGGATATATACTGCGCTAAATGTGCAGTAAAGCACTGATATATGCTATGTTAAGCGAACAGTAATGCACTGATATGTACTGCATTATACGTGCAGTAACACAGGAGTATATACTGCATTAAATGTGCAGAAAGGCACTGATATATTCTGTGTTAAACGTTCAGTAACATATGGCTATATACTGCGTTTAACATGCGGTAACGCACTCTTATAAATTGCGTTAAACATATAGTAAGGCAATGATGTAAATGGGTAACCCCACCCCCCTCTGACGCCACGTCAGAGGAAGGCAAGGTTGCCCATTTACATCACTGAGTGGGGCCACAGCTATATAGCAGCTGTCACAGAGAAGATGCGTCTCCAATGGAGGTGGAGGTGTTGTGGCTTTTTTTCCTTTTTTTGGCTCAGCGGAGGTGTGAGATGGATTTACATCGTGGGACATTTTTTTTTTTATCTTTTAATAAAGGACTTGTCCCAAAGTGTCTCCTGTCTTTTTACTATTTTTGGCACTTATTTTGTGAAATGGTAAGGGTACGATGTTACCCTTAACAGTTCACATAGTGGGGAGGCCGGGATCAGGGGTCGCCTTGTTAAAGCGGGCTTCCAGATTCCGATAAGCCGCATGCCTGCAGACCCCCACAACCACCAGGCAAGGGATGTTTTTAATTTTAAATTACTTTTTTCCTTTAGAAGTTTCATTTTGCTGTAAACACGTGAAAACTGCACCACTTTATAGGCATACTACAGACACCCCCCAGGCACGATATTTAACCGCTTCAGCACCGGGCGATTTTTACCCCCTTCCTTACCAGAGCACTTTTTGCGATTCGCCACTGCGTCGCTTTAACTAACAATTGCACGGTCGTGCGACTTTACACCGAAACAAAATTGACGTCATTTTTTTCCCACAAATAGAGCTTTCTTTTTGTGGTATTTGATCGCCTCTGCGGTTTTTATTTTTTGCGCTATAAACAAAAGAAGAGCGACAATTTTGAAAAAAAAACACAATATTTTTTACTTTTTGCTATAATAAATATCCCATTTTTAAAAAAAAAAATAAAAATTTTCCTCAGTTTAGGCCGATACGTATTCTACATATTTTTGGTAAAAAAAATCGCAATAAGCGTATATTGATCGGTTTGCGCAAAAGTTATAGTGTCTACAAAATAGGGGATAGATTTATTGCATTTTTTTTTTTTACTAGTAATGGCGGCGATCTGTGATTTTTTTTTGTGACTGCGACATTGCGGCGGACACTTCGGACACTTTTGACACATTTTGGGGACCATTCACATTTACACAGCGATCGTTGCTATAAAATTGCATTGATTACTGTGTAAATGCGACTGGCAGGGAAGGGGTTAACACTAGGGGGCGCTGCAGGGGTTAATGTGTTCCCTAAAGTAGTGATTCTAACTGTGGGGGAGGGGACTCACAAGGGGAGGAGACCGATCGGTGTTCCTCCGTACTGGGATCACATGATCGGTCTCCTCGCCGCTGACAGGACGAGGAGCTGTGTGTTTAGTGTTGAAAATATTTTTATTAGAGCTTTTCAAGAAAAACAGTAAAACAGTAAGCATCATGAAATAAATGTATGCAAAGAACGGCAACGGAAATACATTTACGGGAGGCCAGCCAATGACTATCGTCCACAGCTGGACCCCGTCAGAAAACTTGGAAAATTGGAAAGAGAACCTGTTCTCTGGTCCACGAGGTCTTGCCGGTGAGAGATGCTCAAGGGTTACTACATGAGGTAATATGCAATAAACAACATAAAGGAGACAGAAAAAGAGAGAAGAGAGGATAGAGAAGGACAAAGCAAAGAAGGAATAAGATGGTAGGGGGGTGAACATAACAGTAGGGAGGGAGGAGGGTAAAGGGAGGGGGAGAGGGGCTGAGGGTTATGCACAGGGGGCTAGGGTAAAAGGGAGCCCAGAGTGTCCCTATGTGTCCGAGATTTTGTTCAGCAAGGTATCAGAGGAGGAGAAGCGGAGCCAGATTGACCATTGAGTTATAAATTTGGTGTATGTGTCATTGTCCAATGCCAGCATCTCCTCCATTCTCATGGTGTCATTCATAATTGATACCCACCGTGACAATGGGGGAGTATTCTTTGTCTTCCAATAAGCGGGTATCAGTTGCCTAGCAGAGGACATGAAGAAACGGAGCAATCTTTGCCTCTGCGACTTTATAGACCCAGGCAGTATGGAGAGTAATGCAATTTTCGGAGAGATAGGAACTGGTCTGTCAGCTATGAGATTATAACATTCAAAAACCTGCCTCCAGAAGGGGCGGATCCTCTCACAGTCCCACCCGACATGCATATATGTTCCGACAGAGGTTTCACAACGCCAGCAAGTGGCTGGTGCTGACGGGAATATTTTGTGCAACGTTGCAGGATCCCTGTACCATCTGGACAGGAGCTTGTAGTTCTTTTCTTGAGAGTAGCAGGAGATGGTTGACTTATGCGTGAAATAAAAAGAGGTTTGCCATTCCGGCACAGTGATGACTTCACCCAGGTCCGCAGTCCACATCCTAGTGTAGTGCGGGAGTTGATCTTGTGCTAAAGTCTGTAGTAGGTTATATAAGGAGGAAAGGAGGTGTTTGGGAGCCTCTTGGAGCGAACATAGTTCCTCAAAGCCGGTATGTTTGTGATGTATTTGAGAGGATGAGTGTAGGTGTTTGGTAAATGTGGACATATGTAAGGCTGTGAGCCAGTCTCCAGGGCCTGCCGGAGGGACCGGGGTCCCCTGCGATGAATGTACAAATGTGTGAGCTTGGGGCCACTCAGTGCGTTTAAAGGACCCTAGGGAGGTTGCCCCTATACCTTTTGGGAGAGCGGGATGGTCAAAGAGGGATATCAGAGGGCCTGGGTCAGAGGAGAGGGTGATGTTAAGTCCTTTCCTATACCATAGCTTCAAGGAAGCCAAAGTCAGTGGGGTTAAGGATGTCAAGCGAGTGTAGTCGTGTTTGTAACCCCATAAAAGAGCCCGGAGGTCTACAGGGGAGAGGTCTTGTTCAACTGTTACCGAAGCCTTGCAGAAAGGGCGGGGGAACCATTCTGGGATGCGAGCCAAAAGGGCAGCTGTATGGTAGGTCTCAAAATCAGGGAGACCTGTTCCTCCCAATGTCTTCGGAAGAGTGAGCAGTTTAAATTTAACTCTGGGGAGTCCCCCGTTCCACATGAATCTGATGGCTAGGGAGCGCAGGGAGGTAAAATATGATTTGGGGATGTGGATGGGAACCGTTTGGAATAAATACAGGAATTTGGGTAATGTGTCCATCTTTAGGGTGTTGATCCTTCCGAACCACGGCAGTGAGGACCCACCCCACTCTTCAAGGTCTAGGTCTAGTAGGGGAATATAGTTTAGGGAGAACAAGTTAGCTAGGTTTGAGGGTATAATGATCTCCAAGTAAGAGATCCCCTTGGTTTGCCATCGAAATGAGAAATAAGATTTTAGAAGGGATAGGGTGGAGGGGGTGAGGGATATGTTAAGGGCTTCCGTCTTAGTTATATTAACCTTAAAGTTGCTATGGGTGCCAAAACATTGGAATTCCCTAAGTAGGGATGGTAGTGAGGTGTGTGGATTCTGAATATACACTAGAAGATCGTCAGCATACAGGGAACGTTTATGGTGTGCAGATGGAGTTTGGATATCGAGAATGGAGGGGTTTTGACGTATGGCACAGGCCAGATGTTCAATTATGATGACAAAGAAGAGGGGGGACAGGGGGCAGCCCTGCCTGGTGCCATTTGTGATGTCAAAGGGAGCCGATGTGGTACCGTTGACTAGGACCGTAGCTGAGGGTCGGGAATATAGGGACATGACTTTAGAGATAAAGGGAACTCCGAGGCCAAGCTGTTCTAGGGACAGCTGCAGAAACCTCCAGCTGACCCTATCGAAGGCCTTTTCAGCGTCAAAGGGCAGGAGGCAAGCTTTCAGACCTTTACGCTGTATCAGGGATATAAGGTATATCGTTTTGGTGGTGTTGTCCCTTGCCTCTCTACCAGGGACAAACCCCACTTGATCATTATGGATAACTTTAGGTAATAGAGGGGACAAACGGGTAGCTATAACTTTTGCGAATAACTTAATATCTATGTTAAATAGGGAGATGGGCCGATAGCTGCTGCATTGGGATGGGTCCTTGCCTGGTTTAGGGATAATGGAGATGTTGGCAGATAAAGATTCTTTGGAGGGGGGGTTGGAACTTTCCACCGAATTAAAGGCCTTTGTCAGGAGGGGTGCAATTTGGGGGGCAAAGGTTTTGTAAAACCGGGGCGTAAAGCCGTCAGGACCCAGGCATTTGCCTGCTTTAAGGGCTTTGATGGCCTGCAAGAATTCAGAGGTAGTCAGGGGCTCATCGAGGGCTGTCGCGTCCGATTCGTCAACAGTAGGTAGAGCTGTTTCTAGAATATAATCTTGTACGGGGTCGTTGGAGGGGGGGGGGGCTGGTCGGCAGGGGTTGCGCACGGAAGGTTATATAGCTGTGAGTAGCATTGCCTGAAGGATGCGGATATCCCAGAGGTATTAAATGTTTTCGTTTGATATGGTTGAACGACAAAGGGGATAGAATGCCGTGGGGGTCTAGGGTGAATGATCCTCGCAAGGTGCTTACCACATTTATTCGCTAGTGAGTAGGAATGAGCCGAACACCCCCGGGTTCGGTTCGCACCAGAACCTTCGAACAGACCGAAAGTTCGCGCAAATTTTCTAACCCTATTCGTTACAATGGACGCGAACGTTCAAAATCAAAATTGCTAATTACAACAGCCAATATGCATGTTAATGTCATAAAACAGGTTTGGGGACCCGGGTCCTGCCCCAGGGGACATATATCAATGCAAAAAGAACTTTTAAAAACGAACGTTTTTTCGGGAGCAGTCATTTTAATGATGCATAAAGTGAAAAAAAAAAAGTGAAATATTCCTTTAAATATGGTACCTGGGGGGGGGGGGTGTGTAAAGTATGCCTGTGAAGTGGCATGTGTTTCCCGTGTTTAGAACTGTCCCTGCACAAAATGACATTTGTAAAGGAAAGAAGGTCATGTCTTGTCCTGGCCATATGGCTGAAAATCCTTGAGAAAAATGGCATGGCTACCCCATCACCCCCCCCAGCCCCTTTGGGTCTTGTATGGATATTAAGGGGGACCCCGCACCCAAAATAAAACCCTATACCTACAACCCTATATACTCTGAACAGCAGTATATAGGTGGTGCAAACAAGACACGGACTGTAGGTTTGTTCTTAAGTAGAATCTGAACAGGTACATTATGAAGTGTAGCTCCATCCCAAAAAAGGGAGAACATAGGGAGGGGTTATCACCCCTGTAACATTTGCTGTCTTTGCACATCGAGGGCTGTCGCGTCCGATTCGTCAACAGTACATGCACCTGTTGAACAGGGCAGAAAAATTGGGCCGTTGGGGGTGGTGGTGGACGGTGTTGCCACAAGACTGTAAGCCCTCACAGTTACTCTTGGTGGGCGCAGGAATGGGCCCTGCTGTGAGTTATTAGATCAAGATTTGTAATTGCATGCACCTGTTGAACAGGGCAGAAAAATTGGGCCTTGGTGGTGGTGGTGGTGGTGGACGGTGTTGCCACAAGACTGTAAGCCCTCACAGTTACTCTTGGTGGGCGCAGGAATGGGCCCTGCTGTGAGTTATTAGATCAAGATTTGTAATTGCATGCACCTGTTGAACAGGGCAGAAAAATTGGGCCTTTGGTGGTGGTGGTGGTGGTGGACGGTGTTGCCACAAGACTGTAAGCCCTCACAGTTACTCTTGGTGGGCGCAGGAATGGGCCCTGCTGTGAACTATTAGATCAAGATTTGTAATTACACGCCCCTGTTAAACAGGGGCTGAAAAATTGGGCCTTAGGCATTGGTGCTGGTGCCACAACACTGCAACCCATCACAGATACTGTACTCTGAGCACAGCAATGAGACCTGTTGCAAAGCATTGCCTAAAAATTGTAATTACACGCCCCAACAGGGGCTGAAAAATTGTGCCTTAGGCACTGGTGCTGGTGCCACAACACTGCAACCCCTCACAGATACTGTACTCTGAGCACAGCAATGAGACCTGTTGCAAAGCATTGCCTAAAAATTTCAATTACACACCCCAACACACCCCAACAGGGGCTGAAAAATTGTGCCTTAGGCACTGGTGCTGGTTCCACAACACTGCAACCCCTCACAGATACTGTACTTGGAGCACAGCAGTCACACCTGTTGCGAAGCATTTTTAAAAAAAATTGTAATTACACGCCCCTGTTATACAGGGGCTGAAAAATTGTGCCTTAGGCACTGGTGTAGTGGCACCCAGAAACAAAAATGTTCTTCCAAGCTATTAAGGAATGGATCATTGAGGAGGAGGAAGAGGATAGTCAGTGAACATATTCAGTTATATCCGCTTCAGGTGTCTGGTAGCTGGTGGTGATCCAAGACTGATTCATTTTTATGAAGGTCAGTCGATCAACCGAGTCGGTGGACAGGCGCACCCTGTGATTCGTGACAAATCCTCCAGCAGCACTGAATATGCGTTCGGAAAGAACGCTGGAGGCAGGAAAGGCCAGTAGCTCAATTGCATACTGTGCAAGCTCTGGCCAGTGATCCATCCTCAGGACCCAGTAAGCCAGAGGATTTTCGGTGGGAAAGGTGTCCAAGTCTGACCTTGCCCCTAGGTATTCCTGCACCATGTATATCAGACGCTGGCGATGGTTGCTGGAACCGATCATACCTTGGGGCTGCGGACTAAAAAATTGTCTGAATGCATCGGTCAGACGTCCACCTTCCCCACCGCTCCTTCTGCTACTGACCGAAACCTCAGCAACTCGTCGTCGAGGACCAGGAGTTTGTAACCTCCCAGTTTCTGGGAACGCGTTGCACAGACCTTTCTGCAAGGCCTCCCTGAGATGTCTCATCCTCTGCTCCCTCTGCGACGGTAAGATAAGGTCCGCAACCTTACCCTTGTACCGTGGATCAAGGAGAGTGGCCAGCCAGTAATTGTCCCTCTCCTTGATCTGAAGGATACGAGGATCCTTCCGCAGGCTTTGCAGGATCAGGGAGGCCATGCAACGTAGGTTAGCTGAGGCATTCGGTCCGGAGTCTTCTGGGTCACTGAGGACGACATGATCACCAGCCACCTCCTCCCAGCCACGTACAAGTCCACTGGTTTGTTGGGACTGTACATCATCCCTAAAAGACTGCTGATGCTGAGTGCCAGGCTCCACCTCCATGCTCACACAATCCTCCTCCTCCTCCTCCTCATCCTCTTCCTGTGTGATGGGTGGGACAGAAGGAACACTGTCTGGATAAAGGGGGCCTTGAGAGGCAAGGAAGTCCTCCTCTTCCTGCCTCTGTTCTGCCTCAAGTGCCCTGTCCATTATCCCATGCAGCGTATGCTCCAACAGGTGGACAAGAGGTACAGTGTCACTGATGCATGCACTCGTGGCCTCCTCAAATGGTGAGAGGACAGTGCATGCATCCCTGATCATGCTCCACTGGCGTGGGGAAAAAAAGCCAAGCTCCCCTGACCCTGTCCTGGTGCCGTAGTCGCAAAGGTACTCATTGATGGCCCTCTGCTGCGTGTGCAGTCGCTGCAGCATGGCCAACGTTGAGTTCCACCTGGTGGGCATGTCACATATTAGGCGGTTCTTGGGCAGGTTCAGCTCCTTTTGCAGCTCAGCCAGCCGAGCACTGGCATTATAAGATCGGCGGAAATGCACACAGACTTTCCTGGCCTGCCTCAGGATATCCTGTAAGCCTGGGTACCTGCCCAAGAACCGCTGCACCACCAGGTTGAGGATGTGAGCCATACAGGGCACATGGGTGAGCTGCCCCTGTCGCAGGGCGGAGAGGAGGTTGGTGCCATTGTCAGAAACCACCATTCCTGGCTTAAGCTGGCGTGGCATCAACCACCTCTCGGCCTGCCCCTGCAGAGCTGCCAGAACCTCTGCCCCAGTGTGGCTCCTGTCCCCCAAACACACCAGCGCAAGCACGGCATGGCATCTTTTTGCCTGCGTACTCGCATAGCCCCTTGTACGCCTACGGAGCACCGCTGGTTCCGAGGACAGAGCACTCGAAGAGGCCATGGAGGAAGAAGAAGAGGAGGGGGTGGAGGAGAGAGGTGTGTCACAACCAGTAGTAGCATTTTGGAGGCGTGGTGGCGGAACAACCTCCAACACTACTGCACCTTGTCCTGCATCCCTCCCAGCTGCCAATAGAGTGACCCAATGGGCCGTGAAAGACAGATAACGTCCCTGTCCATGCCTGCTGAACCATGAGTCAGCGGTAATATGCACCTTACCGCTGACCGCCCTGTCCAGCGAGGCATGGACATTGCCTTCCACATGTCGGTAGAGAGACGGAATCGCCTTCTGTGAGAAAAAGTGGCGTTTGGGAACCTGCCACTGAGGAACCGCACATTGAACAAACTCACGGAAGGGGGCCGAGTCTACCAACTGAAAAGGCAGCAGTTGAAGTGCTAGCAATTTAGCCAAGCTAGCATTCAACCGCTGGGCATGTGGATGGCTGGGAATATACTTCTTTCGACGGTCCAGCAGCTGGGGCAGGGAAATTTTCCTGCTACAATCGGACGTCGGTGTACTGCAAGTACTTGGTTGTGACACACCTAATTCTACACCTTCAGTCATCTCAGAGCAGCTTTCAGAGAGGACTGAAGATATAGTGGGGATGGAGATCCCAGCTGATGAGGAGCAAGGAGAGGCCCGCTTTGTTCTTTGGTGTGGGTCTTTTATGTATGCTTGCCAACGAGCTGCATGGCAGGTCGACATATGTCTGCTCATGCTTGTGGTGCCCAAGCGGCTGATGTTTTGGCCACGCGTGATACGCTTGAGACAAATATTGCAAATAGCAGTGGTGCGATCTGATGCACTCGTCTCAAAAAAGCCCCACACCAAAGAACTTTTGTGCTAACGTGCAGAGGCAGCGCCCTGCACAGGCGGAGCTCTGCGGTGTGATACAGTTGGTGTGCTGGCCTCTAGCTGGCCTCCAGGGGGCATCCTGCCTCATTGGACATGTGCCGCCGCATCCTCCTCCTCCTCCTCCTCCTCCTCTCTCCCTTCAGGCACCCACGTGGAGTCAGTGACCTCATCATCCCCTCCCTCTTCACCACTAGAGCAAACCTGGCAGTAAGCTGCAGCTGGTGGAACATTACTGCCAGATTGCTGTCCTTCAGCATCCCCTCTCTCTGCGCGCACACTACTGCCTTCCTCAAGCTGGGTATTATCATCCGAGCCTTCGAATCGTTGGGCATCCTCCTGGAGCATGTACCCAACACTGTGCTCAAACAGTTCGGGGGACTCCTCAGGAGGACATGGTGGGTCTAGGGGAGGGGTGGCTGATGATGCCATTGAGTACGCGTTGGCAGCTTCTCTGCCAGTACCCTGAGCCTGGGTGAGAGAGGATGAGGAGGATGAGGAGGGCTTGGTCATCCATACTACCAAGCCTTCGGCATGATGCGGCTCAACCTGTCCAGCTGCCGAAAACAAAGACAAGCGTGTCCCATGGCCACGTGCTGATGACGATGCACGACCACGTCCACGACCAGCACTGTTGTCTCTAGAAACAGAGCCTGCTTGCCCTGTGTTCTTGCCTCGGGATGGTCTGCCTCTCCTTGGCGGTCTTCCAGCCATTGTAGTTGGTAGTGTATATTGTATAAAAAATAGAGCTCCTATGTGTGCTCACAACACACTGTAGGTCCTATGGGTGCTGACACAAACACACTATAGGTACTATGTGTGCTGCTGAAAAGGAAATATAGGACCTATGTGTGCTGCCACAAACACACTATAAGTCCTATGGGTGCTGACACAAACACACTATAGGTACTATAATGCCTCGTACACACGTAGGGACTTTTGCCGGCGGACCTAGTCCAGCGGACAATCCCGCGGGACTTTCCAGCTAGGTCCGCTGGACTTTCCGAGGGTGTGGACTTGCCCACACACGCACGGACTTCTCCAGCGGATAATCCGCCGGCCAAAAGTCCGCGGGACTTTTGAAAATGAACGGACTTGCCCACACACGGAGCAGTCCGTTCATTTCGAACGTAACTTCAGGTTACGTAGCTAGCGTAGGCAGTAAATGCCGCCGCGCTAGCTCCGCAAGCTGGCATGGATTTAAAGGGAATCCCCACGCCGAAAAAACGGCGTGGGGGTTCCCCCCAAATCCAAGTCAGACCCTCATCCGAGCACGCAGCCTGGCAGGCCAGGAAAGGGGTGGGGACGAACGAGCGCCCCCCCCCTCCTGAGCCGTACCAGGCCGCGTGCCCTCAACATGGGGGGGTGCCCTGGGGAAAGGGGGGCCGTGCGGCCCCCCCACCCCAAAGCACCTTGTCCCCATGTTGATGAGGACAAGGGCCTCTTCCCGACAACCCTGGCCGTTGGTTGTCGGGGTCTGCGGGCGGGGGCTTATCGGAATCTGGGAGCCCCCTTTAATAAGGGGGCCCCCAGATCCCGGCCCCCCACCCTATGTGAATGAGTATGGGGTATGATGTACCCCTACCCATTCACCTAAGGTGTAAAATGTAAAGTACAAAAACACACACACTTTTGAAAAAAATATTTTATTGCACTGCTCCGGGGGTCTTCTTCCGTCTTGGGGTCTTCTCGCCGGACTCCTCCGCTCTCTTCTGCTCTTTTACCTAGCTCTTTCACGAGGGGAAGAGTCCGGCTACCTTCTTCGTCGTCGCCGCCGTCATCTGGGGGTCTCGATCCGCCTTCGGGGGTCTTCCGGGGGTCTCTTCTGTTCTTGCGGCGGTCGTCGTCTTCCGCGCCGCCGGCGCCTTCTCCTTCTTGTCCTTCTTCTTGTCCTTCTTGTTCTTCTTCTTCTTCCGATGTTGACCCAACGCTCTCTCTGCCCGGAATGCCTGTGCCGCTCTGCGCTCGGACTTATATAGGGACATGGGGGACAGGGTCACATGCACATGTCACATGGTGACCCCGCCCCCTTGTGTTGTCACAGTCCCGGAGGATGCTGGGACTGTGACATCGCAAGGGGGCGGGGTCACCATGTGACATGAACATGTGACCCTGTCCCCCATTACCCTATATAAGTCCGAGCGCAGAGCGGCACAGGCATTCCGGGCAGAGAGAGCATCGGGTCAACATCGGAAGAAGAAGAAGAACAAGAAGGACAAGAAGAAGGAGAAGGCGCCGGCGGCGCGGAAGACGACGACCGCCGCAAGAACAGAAGAGACCCCCGGAAGACCCCCGAAGGCGGATCGAGACCCCTAGACGACGGCGGCGACGACGAAGAAGAAGGTAGCCGGACTCCCCTCGCTCGTGAAAGAGCTAGGTAAAAGAGCAGAAGAGAGCGGAGGAGTCCGGCGAGAAGACCCCCAAGACGGAAGAAGACCCCCGAAGGCGGATCGAGACCCCCAGACGGCGGCAACGACGAAGAAGGTAGCCGGACTTCCCCCGCTCGGTAAAAGAGCTTGGTAAATGGCGGGGGAGTCCGGCGAGAAGACCCCCAAGACGGAAGAAGACCCCCGGAGCAGTGCAATAAACTATTTTTTCAAAAGTGTGGGTGTTTTTTTTTTACTTTACATTTTACACCTTAGGTGAATGGGTAGGGGTACATCGTACCCCATACTCATTCACATAGGGTGGGGGGCCGGTATCTGGGGGGCCCCTTATTAAAGGGGGCTCCCAGATTCCGATAAGCCCCCGCCCGCAGACCCCGACAACCAACGGCCAGGGTTGTCGGGAAGAGGCCCTTGTCCTCATCAACATGGGGACAAGGTGCTTTGGGGTGGGGGGGCCGCACGGCCCCCCTTTCCCCAGGGCACCCCCCATGTTGAGGGCACGCGGCCTGGTACGGCTCAGGAGGGGGGGGGGCGCTCGTTCGTCCCCACCCCTTTCCTGGCCTGCCAGGCTGCGTGCTCAGATGAGGGTCTGACATGGATTTGGGGGGAACCCCCACGCCGTTTTTTCGGCGTGGGGAGTCCCTTTAAATCCATGCCAGGTCACGGAGCTAGCGCGGCGGCATTTACTGCCTACGCTAGCTACGTAACCTGAAGTCACGTGCTAAATGAACGGACTTGCCGATGAGCGGCAAGTCCCTTCATTTCAAAAGTCCCGCGGACTTGCCCACTAACGGCGGGATTATCCGCTGGACTGCCAAGTCCAGCGGATAATTTGAAAACAAAACTTCAAACTTTGGCGCCAAAAAGTCCGCCGTACTTTGGCGCCAAAAAGTCCGCCGGCGCCCACACACGAGGGGATTATCCGCTGGACTTCAGTCCAGAGGATAATCCCGCGGGATTGTCCCTTCGTGTGTACGCGGCATAAGTGTGCTGCTGACAAGAAAATATAGGACCTATGTGTGCTGCCACAAACACACTATAAGTCCTATGGGTGCTGACACAAACACACTATAGGTACTATATGTGTGCTGCTGACAAGAAAATATAGGACGTATGTGTGCTGCCACAAACACAATATGGCTCCTATAAATCCCTGCATGGGATGGGACTGAAGGTTGGGACAGAAGTTGGGGTGCAATGCTGTTCTAACAGCACTGCGATTGGTGCTACTGCTATGCTGTACTAACAGCACGCACACACCAGACTAATCCCCAGCAGCAGCTAATATCACACTCACTGTGCAATCAGCAGCAATGAATGATCGTAATAATGAATGATTCAGGTAGCAATGGTTTAGCAAAGAAATAGCAATCAAGCAAATCAATCAGCAGACTGCTCTCCCTAAAGCCGGAACACATGTGACCTGGGCCGACGGCGTGGCGGCCTTTTATATGGTGGGGCGTGTACTAAAGCCCCTGAGCTTTAATTGGCTACAGGCGTTGTAAGGGCTTACTTAGGTTGGAGTCCATGGCGCAGAGATGTACGCTCACCCTTGCAAATAAACACAGTCCACAGGCAACAAAGAGATAAGCTACCTGGGCTGTGAATCTGTGCACAGGGGCTTGACAGGAATAGCCAAGGGATGGTCAAGGTAAAGCCTCAGTCCGGGATTCCAGGTGTCAGGATAACGATAAACAAAGCCAGGGTCTGAAGCCGGGGTCAGTCTTGGAACACTGGATCTCTGCAACAGGAGCACAAGAACATTTGGCACACATGACAAAATGAACTGCCAAAGCCTTCAGAGTGAGACAGGGTTTTATACCCAGCTAATTAGGTAACCTGCCTCAGCTGATCCAGGTACAAACAGTATCGCCCACAGTACTTTATGCTAAACTAGGCATGGCTGGAAATCAGGCTGAATAGAACTGAGGTGTGGCTCAGAGGTAAGGAAACAGGACCAAGCGCAGACAGACATGAGTTCAATACCACCCAGAGCCGCCTGGGGCGCAACCACGCCTGGCCGTCTGCAAGGCACGGTAGGGATCGTGACAGGCGTCCTGCCTGTAGCCAATTATTGCTCTCCTAGTTTCCGGCGCTGTGATTGGCCAAGCATGCAGGGTCACAGTGCATGCTTGGCCAATCATCAGCCAGCAATGCACTGCGCTGGCCGCAATGCATTGTGGGCCGCTCGCATCACACAAATGTGATGCGAACGGCCCAAATAGTTCTGGGCTCGCCGAGTGAGCGAACGCCCGGTGCTCGATTCGAACGTGGGTTCGAATCGAGCACCGGGCCCATCCCTACTAGTGAGTAGAAATGGTTACGTGCTTTGTCTCAGGCGATTAAGGAGTGGGCGTCGAGGAGCTGGAGTAGGTCCCTGCGGGCATTGGAGAGCTGAACAAAGATAGCAGGGTCTAGGTCTCGTTTGTGAAGGGGTTCGAGTTCAGCTATTGTAGTGAGGAGTTTGCGTATGTCATTAGTTCTGGCCTTCTTAAGGCGAGAACCGTGCTGTATAAGGGTACCCCGTATCACACATTTGAGTGTGTCCCATTGGTTCAAGGGGGAAGTCGTGTCCGCGGACTGGTCTCCTATGAAGTCTTTTATGGCTTTAGAGATATCCGCTACGCACACAGTGTCCCGTAGGAGATTGTCATTAAGTCTCCAGTTTGCTCCCCGGCGGGTAGCGGGGGGGGGGCGAACTAGAGTCAGATAGACGGGAGCATGGTCGGACCACAGTATGTTACCGATCGATGTTTGGAGAGGTGTGTCTAGCAGTGATTGTGATATGAGAAAGCGGTCTAATCTACTGTAGGAGCTGTGTGCTACTGAAAAATAACTGTAGTCCCTATCTGTGGGATGCTGGACCCGCCAGGCATCCACCAGATGGGAGGAATGTAAGAGTGATTTGATATGTGTCAAGGTGGAATAAGGAACAGAAGACTTACCCGAGGATGTGTCTGCGGATGGGGATAGGACAATATTGAGATCACCTCCAATGACGAGAGCTGGTCCTCCAAAGGAGGATAGTCTGGTGAGGACCAAAGAGAGGAACCGAGCCTGGCCCACGTTAGGCACATAGATGTTAGCCACTGTGAAAAGAAAATCGTTTAGTTTCAGTTTCAGAAATATGTAACGACCCGAGTCGTCTATGAGAGAATCCAGAACCTCCGGGTTGAAAGACTTATGAAAGGCAACAGACACCCCCTTAGATTTGGCCTGAGGATTAACACTGTGAAACCATTGTGAGTAATACCTATTGCGCAGGGCTGGAATTGCCCCTGCGCGAAAGTGCGTTTCTTGGAGTAGTAGAATTTTAATACGCTTTTTATGAAAATGGTAGAGCGTCTGGCTCCGCTTCTCAGGCGTGTTGAAACCCCTACAGTTAAAGGAGGCAAAGGTTATTGGACCGTCACTAGCCATGGGAGGTAGGGGGAGTGAAGCTTAGGATCCATTTGATAAGTGGTGTTGTGGGTGAATCTTTTTGGGATAGGGAACGGGAACAATGTTTGGTCCTAGGGGGATAAGGGAGGGGGGGAAGGGTATAAGGACACAGGTAAAGAGAAGACGCAGAGAGGAAAAAAGTAAAAAGAAAGAGAAAAGACAGTACAGTAGCCCTGTGTAGGGAATACCAGCAGTTATAATCACGGCCATTTTCTCCCACTATAATAAACAGTAATACAAGTAACACATATGTTGCAGGCGTCAATTGTGGGAGACGGGCCCAATAGGTCAGGCAGAAAAAAGGAGTAACCATAGCAAAAACAAAAAAGGCCACTAGGTGGCTCCAAAAGGCAAGTAGTAGGGAGAAAAAAGGCCTGTTTATAAAGGCACATATCAGTGCACTCCACAGCGTCCATCGGATCACTGAGGGGTGAAAAATAAACAAAAACCCGTAAGGGGGAGGGGGGTGCAAAGCGAGACCACAGAGCAGGGCAGCTCCCTGCACCCTGGCTCCACGTGTAGAGCAAAATCAGTTGCGACCTGGAGAGTGAACCAAATAACATAATAATTAAAATTAACTTAGCGGTCCCCAAAAAATGCATTTGTAAACCGGCATAAAAAAAAATATAACATCTATACGTTATAGGGGATATGGATATGCAACAGGCCCTATGTAGGGATCAGACTAAATATAGCAGTAACTGTAAAGTCTCGTCAAGGGCAACATGGAGGGGGTTGTTGCAGGCAGTGGAGTGTGAGGACAAGTCCTGAGACCCGTGCGTTGGTGATTGAAAAAGTTGTATTGGAGCACTCCAACTGTAGGGATAGGGGAGAGGGGGCACAGCAACAAAAGGTATGTAACATACATAAAAACCTGTAAGAAAGAAGGTTATTTAGCGAGTGGGCTATCTGACCCGTATGGGTCTAGGCACATCACAGGGGGGAACCCCAGTGGTGGAGAGAGAAAAAAAATAGGCCTGGGGCGGCCCACTGGATTGTTTCAGTCATTGGGGTCCTGGTGCTGTGGAGACCGAGGGGTGCGCTTGCGACCTTGCTTCTGCCATTGCGGGGTGTAGGGTAGACCTGGAGTGGTCGGTGCAAACGGCCAGTCGGGTAGTGCGACTTGAGGCAGTTCAAGTGTGCTGAGGAATGCTGGCAGGTCTCCCATCGTGCGGAATATGGCGGTTTTACCGTCATGGTGAACTCGAAGATGGAACGGGAAACGCCATTGGTATTTGATCTGCCTTGATTGTAGGAGTTGCGTGAGGGGTCTCAGGGATTTCCGCATCGCCAGTGTTTGGCGGGAGAGATCAGGAAGGAGCATGACGGGTGTTTCATTGAAGAGGATCGACTGCTGTGTGCTGGCGGCCCTCATAATGTTCTCCTTTACTTTGAAGAAATGGACACGGCACAAGGTGTCACGTACAAAGGAGGGGTCAGGGGTGCGGGGGCCCGAGGTACGGTGCACTCGGTCCAGTTCGATCGGGTCATCTTTGGGGCGTTGGAGTATTTGGTTAAAAGATAGCCGTCACAGCTGCAGGTAAATTCTTGGGGTCAACCGACTCGGGTATCCCCGTATGCGTATGTTGTTGCGGCGACTGCAATTTTTGAGGTCGTCCTGCTGATATGAGAGTTGCTGGAGCATGACTGTGTGGGTATTGAGGATCCTATCATGTGACTGTACAGTGTCCCGCAGGCCATCTACTGTGCTTTCCACAGGAGCTGTGTGTTTACACACACAGCTCCACGGTCCCGCACGGTCCCGAGCGACACCGCGGGCGCGCGCGCCCCCTAGGCGGCCGGGAATGGGAGGACGTCATATGACGCCCACCAAGGATGGGAGATCCACCTTGTGGGCGTCATATTACTATGGGCGGGTAGGGAAGTGGTTAAAGGAATATTTTATTTTTATTGCTTATTAACTTTAAGCATTATTAAAATCACTGCTCCCGAAAAAATGGGCATTTTTAAAACTTTTTTTGCATTGATATATGTCCCCTGGGGCAGTACCCGGGTCCCCAAACCCTTTTTTTATTACAATAACTTGCATGAAAGCCTTTAAAATTAGCACTTTTGGTTTTCCATGTTAATGTCTTATAGACTTTAACGGTGTTCTGCGGCTTTCGAATTTGCGAACACCGCATAATGTTAGTTGTTCGCCGAACATCTGAACAGCCAAATTTCGGCCCAAACTTATGCTCTGGCCAAACCGTTCCCCCATTGCTAGTAGTAGCTGTTGGCTCCATGTGGCTCCAGGATCACGCTGTGCAACACCAGCGAGTCTCTGATATGTTTTGCCAAAAGGATTCTCCATCAACACTAATCTTGTTGAAAGTGGAATTTAGTGATTTTCTTTCCTTCCACTTGTATTTTCTTTCCTTCCAATTGTATAATCTATGGGTTTCTTTAGAATACACATTTGATAGAATATCACTTGAAATCAGCATTTTTTTGGTTAGGATTTTATTGCTGTCTGTGTCCCTAGATTCACCCTCTCTATTAGTCCGGGTAAACATTTTCACAGGAACAGGAGGTGAAGAAAATCTTCCCATGGAGATACCTGTCCCAGGGACAACTGTCTAAGAGAGGATCTCTTATCTCCTTGGAGAGATTTTGACTCATATCCTGTTGTGTCTTTGAAACAAGAAATGTAGAAAAATATTTCCAAAAAGGCACAGCAAAAAATTAAAACCTAAATCTGGGGTTCAAACAAATCCTTATTCTACGCAAAACAAAAAACAGTTCTTATTAGAGATGCACATTAGAATAAAACGCTGTTCAATGGATTTCCTACATAGGTCAAAAAAGAAAGTTTCTATCTTTCTCTACCTCTATTTTGTTAGCAAGTTCTTCCTGAAAACCCTTTGAAATGCTGTTTTGAAATCCTGGTTCCTCAGACTGTAAATGAGAGGATTGAGGAGAGGAATGATCACTGTGTAAAAGACGGACACAACTTTGTCACCAGAAAAATGATGACGAGTACTTGGTCCAAAATAGTTTAACATAATGGAGCCATAATACATAAACACCACTGTCAGGTGAGAGGTACAAGTAGAGAAAACTTTACTTCTATTTCCCTTAGATTGTATATTAAGAACAGTTTTGATTATATAGACATAGGGCAGAAAGGTCAGTGTTATAGTCCCAGCTGAAACAAAGCTACTCAAAAGAAAAATTAGCATAATATTGATGTAGGTGTCACTGCAGGAGATCCGTAACAATAGGGGAAGGTCACAGAAGAAGCTTTCTATAATATCTGATCCACAAAATGTTAATTTGAAGGCTTGAAGTGTGTGAACTAAAGACTGGGTAAAGCTGAGACACAACACAATGGACACCAACTGTACACACAGTTTCCAACTCATGACCTGTGTGTAATGTAATGGCTGACAAATGGCAGTATATCGATCATAGGACATGACAGCCAACAGAAAAATCTCACAACTGGCAAAATAAAGAAGAAAGAAGACTTGGGTTATACAAGCCTGTATGGAAATTGACTTTGTCTTGGTGTGAAGATCAAACAACATTCGTGGGACAGTTAATGAGGAATAACAGAGGTCCAAACCAGCCAGGTTCCCAAGGAAGAAATACATAGGAATATGGAGGTGTGAGTCGGTGACTATGAGGACAATAATCAGAAAATTCCAGATTAATGTCAGAAGGTAGACGAGAAGGAAGAAGAGAAAAAAAAGAAGCTGGAGATGAGGAAGGTCAGACAATCCAGCGAGGAGGAATACCTTCAAAATTGTCTGATTTCCCATTCCAATATATTTACCAATATTTTACTTATTTATTTTAAGTTGGAAAAAAGTTAATCTTATATATGTTTCAGATGTTGATCATCAAAAAGACAACAGAAATACAACTTTAATTTAGATTTTTTTTATTTTCTTCTTGTTGAAAAAAAACTGCAGATACAATACAATTCACTGTATTCTGTGGCTTAAATGAAGACTTGATTTGTGGCAATCTAAAATAATGAAGAGAGAAATTCTATCAGCAAAAGTTAAGAAGTTGACTTAAATTATGCACAGAAAACATGAACCGGTTCCCTGATACTATCAGCGATGATAAATGTTATAATTCTTCACTGAAATCATCAGATATTTGCAGAGTGTAATATTTATTGTCCATTATTCAGGAGGTGGAGAAATATCACTTATTCCTGTCACATCGGAAAAAAAAAATCTAAATTAGGCTTTACCTGAAAAAAAAATGATGATTGTAATTTGTGCTATAGTCTGTATGAGAAGAATGAAATGCAATCATTTCTATAGATGATAAACATTCAGTCTGGTAGATTGGTGTATTTCCTCCTTTGCCATAAAGTGAGACCTCACTACAGGAAAGTCAGGTAAAGGTCCTCAATTATCAATCTCAGTAGCATGAAGGGACCTTAAGGTAGATCTAATCACTAAAATCTCATATAAGCTTCAAATAATAATGTCATGTTAAATGTTGTTTTTTATCATGTGCAACCTTCAATAAAGTATTTCTGAATTCACACTATTTTTAATTTAGGATAGAGCAGGAAAGGGTAAAAGCCCCATTTTTTTGCCATCTGTGTCACACGGGGGAAAAATCCCTTTAGCTTTCTGTCCTGTAGACACAACAGGAGGTCAGAGGCAGAAAGGTGTCCCCTTTGGAAGATTTCCTCTCAGATCCTGTTCTTGGGACAGCCCAAAATGTTAAATTGCTCATCACTTTCAGACTGGCGGACAATGGTCACCAGGACAAAATGAGAAGGTGAATCTCCCCAGCTGGAACAAAGACAGCAAAAAAAAACTGACAGAGGATCTGAACCCTCACTCTATCTTTACAATAACCCCTGGTGATCCATAAAGATCATTGGTACTTGGTGATGGCTGTCTCCCATTTGTTGTCCTGCATCGTCACCCTCTCTCATGTTTCTCTGGTTAACACTTTAAGAAGTCATCACACATTAGACATGTGCACAACAAAAACATGTGTTTCATTTTCATTTCTTTATGTTTCCATTGATTCATAACGATTCGTAATTTCGTAAGACGCGAGTTTTCATATTCGTATTTTCATAACAGTTATATTTTCGTTGATACAAAATGATTGGTAATTCTGTTTCTTTGATTCAAAATTTGTAATTTTGTTAGATAATAATTTTTATTTGTTTGTTACACTGCTTGTAACTTAGTAATTGTTACTTTTGTGAGATTGCCTTTTTCGTTGATTCGTACTTTTGTTGGAAATAAAGAATAATAATCCTATGCTTGCTTTTCTAACAGGTCCTGTACTTACTCCAGTCCACTCCCTTAGTCACGAGACCCGACTCCTCAACCAAATCTAAAAAGATTCAGGAATGCAGTGTGACTCAGACACAAAAGGAATAAGCTGATTGGCTAAAGATATTAAGATATGAAGTAAGATACATCACTCACTAATACACTGCCCATTCGAAAGAACGATTTGAGAACACAAAATTCCAAACATACATATTAAGATACTTACACTGTCCATTCAAAAGAATGATTTGAGAACACGAACAAACAAAATTACAAACAATTACAAAACTTTTTTGGAGTTTTGATATTTTTGTAAGTTTGTCCGATCGTATTTTTGCATGTTCGTTATTTTCCGTGAGAGACCACATAAGACATGGGAAACAAGCTGGAGTGTGTTCATAAGATCTCTAAATTTTATTGACTACAACGGTAGTATATATACCAGTAAAAATACATATGTAAGGGTTTTTTACAAACTTACACTCAGTACTTTCTTTCAAGAGTTAGGATGCTTGGCTAGATAACAAGAAATAGCGAGTGACTTTGCTGATACAAATTCGGCTTAACCACAATATCTCATAGGGTGCGGGTTCTATGAAAACTTTTAAGCCGATTATGGTAAAACACACACACACATAGGAAAAGTTCAATGAAGTCCAAATATGAAGAAAGTGAATGGAGTATGTAGAAAAACAAACACCATCAACGTGTGATCCACCACCACATAGATATTGCGCTTACCAGAGGGCAAGCTTTTTAAAGCCTGTATAGTAGATGCATCCAGATATCACCTCAGCCAGGACACCTCCGCAAACCACCTTAGAATAGCCCGAATCACACCATACCTTTCAGATATATTGAAGCAATAGTGTCACCTCTCCTTAGCCCAGCATCAAAAGGGAAACCAGGAATAATGGCGGTCACGGATATATCATAATTTTATTTTCCTGGCCTTTCACAGGACTCCCTCCCAAGTGGCCTGTCACAGGCTAGATTATCGAAATTCAAAAAGTCAATGTTTGTAATTTGATGAGTCAGGAGCAAAGTGTTATTTATAATTATCAATGTAACTAAGGAGCCTCCCTCTACAAAACTGTACAAATACAAAGAAATGTTCAGAGAATTAAATATGAAGATAATTAATATATAAATGAACGATGAATCGGGGAGTGACAGCACATCTTTAAATGTGTCAATACTTACCACAGCTATGAAGATCACTAATATATATATTAATAGTGAATAAAGATGTGACATGATTTATTTAAACGTATCAATACTTAACTGTTTCTTAATATAATAAATAAAACATCAAACCCAGAAAACAACCAGATAAGTTATAAAAATGACTTAAATAAAAAAAAATCATACATGATTAATTTATGTTTCTATCAATCAAAGAAACACATGAGGATACAATGTGTACAGAGTGACATCAGCATCATATTTATTATAAAATGTGTGTCAAATATGTTGGAACACATCTTATGTAATTTACTTATCGATATCTACATTGTGATCTCAATGGTTAAAAATCAAATAAAATGTGACTCTTTACCTGCTCTGTATTACCTGAACTGAGATCAAAGCAGTCAATGTGATCTGTGTCATGTATTATAAAAGAGTTTAGCTGTAAGAAAAAATATCCTGTATTTATATATTTTTTTATTTAGTTATATACAAATTCATCTCTGATAGAAATAAAATACAAAACAAAGATGACAACAATTGGGATGAGCTAAAGTTTTACAAATTAAACAATGACTGAAATGTCCCGTACCTATAATACAAATAATGAAGGAAATAAATACCTGTGAATGGCCAGACTGGTAAAATTAAGAATTTTCCTTGTTTTAGCTCTTAGCCCAGATTTTGTCAGTGATTTCCCCGGCGGAGGTAAATTCTGATAGAAGAGGGGGGAGGGGAGTCCTCTCTGGAAGGGTCAGCTCAGTGCTAGAAATCCGATTTTTCTGAAGAAAATAAAATGAAAAGAACAGAAAATCTATGTGCCATTTCTGGTCACAATACAATTTCATTCTACACACGTTCATATATTTATATAATACAGAAATTTCCCCTGACATCCCGGAGCACACAGGGGTGTAGATTGGCTCTGTGTTCATCTGAGATTCAGCTAAAACTTTCCACCAATAAAGTTCTACAGAACATAAATCATCAGCTGAGTTCATGTATCCTTCAGAGAGACTCAAAGTCTCTGATCAAGTAACCTTAAGAAAAAAAAAACTTTTCAAGTTTAAAATGGAAAGTTCTAAAGTGAGAATCAAAAATGATAAAAAGAGAAACAACTGACCAAAAAAACATAGAAAAGTGAAAATTATAAAAGATAGGAGACATCTGAAAATTTAAATAATAAATAAATACATTTTATAATAATAGAATAATAATAATAATAAATAATGATATTTATACACACACACACACACACACACACACACACACATATATATATATATATATATATATATATATATATATACAGTGGTGTGAAAAAGTGTTTGCCCCCTTCCTCATTTCCTGTTCCTTTGCATGTTTGTCACACTTAAGTGTTTCGGAACATCAAACCAATTTAAACAATAGTCAAGGACAACACAAGTAAACACAAAATGCAATTTGTAAATGAAGGTGTTTATTATTAAAGGTGAAAAAAAATCCAAACCATCATGGCCCTGTGTGAAAAAGTGATTGCCCCCTAAACCTAATAACTGGTTGGGCCACCCTTAGCAGCAACAACTGCAACCAAGCGTTTGCGATAACGTGCAATGAGGCTTTTACAGCGTCCTGGAGGAATTTTGTCCCACTCATCTTTGCAGAATTGTCCTAATTCAGTTACATTAGAGGGTTTTCGAGCATGAACGGCCTTTTTAAGGTCATACCACAACATCTCAATAGGATTCAGGTCAGGACTTTGGCTAGGCCACTCCAAAGTCTTCATTTTGTTTTTCTTCAGCCATTCGGTGGTGGACTTGCTGGTGTGTTTAGGATCATTGTCCTGCTGCAGAACCCAAGTTCGTTTCAGCTTGAGTACACGAACAGATGGTCGGACATTCTCCTTCAGGATCTCTTGGTAGACAGCAGAATTCATAGTTCCTTTTATCACGGCAAGTCTTCCAGGTCCTGAAGCAGCAAAACAGCCCCAGACCATCACGCTACCACCACCATATTTTACTGTTGGTATAATGTTCTTTTTCTGAAATGCAGTGTTCCTTCTACGCCAGATATACTTGGACACACACCTTCCAAAGAGTTCCACTTTTGTCTCATCGGTCCACAAAATGTTGTCCCAAAAGTCTTGGGGATCATCAAGATGTGTTGTGGAGAAATTGGGACGAGCTTTGATGTTCTTTTTGCTCAGCAGTGGTTTTCTCCTTGGAACTCTGCCATGCAGGCCATTTTTGCCCAGTCTTTTCCTGATGGTGGAGGCATGAACGCTGACCTTAACTGAGGCAAGTGAGGCCTGCAGTTTCTTGGACGTTGTTGTGGGGTCTTATGTGACCTCTTGGATGAGTCGTCGCTGCGCTCTTGGGTAATTTTGGGCGGCCGGCCACTCCTGGGAAGGTTCACCACTGTTCCATGTCTTCGCCATTTGTGGATAATGGCTCTCACTGTGGTTCGCTGGATTCCCAAAGCTTTGGAAATGGCTTTATAACCCTTTCCAGACTGATAGATCTCAATTACTTTCTTTCTCAATTGTTCCTGAATTTCTTTGGGTCTCGGCATGATGTGTAGCTTTTAAGGATCTTCTGGTGGACCTTACTGTGTCAAGCAGCTCCTATTTAAGTGATGCCTTGATTGTGAACAGGTGTGGCAATAATCAGGCCTGGGTGTGGCTAGAGAAATTGAACTCAGGTGTGGACAACCACAGTTATAGTATGTTTTAACAAGGGGGGGCAATCACTTTTTCACACAGGGCCATGATGGTTTGGATTTTTTTTCACCTTTAATAATAAACACCTTCATTTACAAATTGCATTTTGTGTTTACTTGTGTTGTCCTTGACTATTGTTTAAATTGGTTTGATGTTCCGAAACACTTAAGTGTGACAAACATGCAAAGGAACAGGAAATGAGGAAGGGGGCAAACACTTTTTCACACCACTGTATATATATATATATATATATATATGTGTGTGTGTGTGTGTGTGTGTGTGTGTGTGTGTATAAATATCATTATTTATTATTATTATTATTCTATTATTATAAAATGTATTTATTTATTATTTAAATTTTCCGATGTCTCCTATCTTTTATAATTTTTACTTTTCTATGTTTTTTTGGTCAGTTGTTTCTCTTTTTATCATTTTTGATTCTCACTTTAGAACTTTCCATTTTAAACTTGAAAAGTTTTCTTTTTCTTAAGGTTACTTGATCAGAGACTTTGAGTCTCTCTGAAGGATACATGAACTCAGCTGATGATTTATTTTCTGTAGAACTTTATTGGTGGAAAGTTTTAGCTGAATCTCAGATGAACACAGAGCCAATCTACACCCCTGTGTGCTCCGGGATGTCAGGGGAAATTTCTGTATTATATAAATATATGAACGTGTGTAGAATGAAATTGTGAGGTGTTTATGAAGTGTGACAAACATGCAAAGGAACAGGAAATGAGGAAGGGGGCAAACACTTTTTCACACCACTGTATATATAAATATATTTATTTATAATATAAGTTTATACCCTCTGCTGACTTTTTATTGGATTTTGTCAGGATTAGAGTCATGTAGATTTTTATAAAAAGTTAAATAAAGGGTTTTCTTTAACTTATAAAGTTAACTGCAAATCGAATGTTGGAATATTTTTATCTTTTTAAAAAATATGGAAAAAAGAGAAGAATCATTACTCAGAGAAAAGGTTTAATTGGCAAAAAAATGGGAAATATTTTTTTCCATGGTACATAATGGTGAAATAGTGATCTCCTCCTTATAAATAGTTCTCTTCTGATATCCCCGGCCTTTGTGTCATCACAAGTCATTGTACATAATGACATGTACAGGACACATATGTAAAGGGTTAGGAAGGTTATAGTGAATAATGAGACAGACACCGGGGGTGTAATGTAGACAAATGTTTCCTTATGTAGAAGATCTGGATTAGAGTCTCGTCATCACCAGCCAACATCCAGTCCTATGATGATCAATAATGGAGGTTCCTAGCACAGTCCAAACAGATCAGAATCTTAGATGAGGCCGGGACTCCCACTAACATTTCCCTTATCTCTCACATGTCATGCTGGAACCCTTTACATATGTGTCTTGTACATGTCATTATGTGATGTGATGACTTGTGATGACACATAGACCGGAGAAGTCAGAATAGAACTATTTATAAGGTGGAGATTAGGAATGGGCCCGGTGTTCGATTCAAACCCGTTCGGCGAGCCCAGAACTATTTGGGCCGTTCGCATCACATTCGTGTGATGCGAGCGGCCCGCAATGCATTGCGCCAGTCGCAGTGCATTGCTGGCTGATGATTGGCCAAGCATGCACTGTGACCCCGCATGCTTGGCCAATCACAGCGCCGGCAGCGAGGAGAGCAATAATTGGCTACAGGCAGGATGCCTGTAGCCAAATATAGCTCAGGGGCGTTAGTACATGCCCCACTCTATAAAAGTACGCCGCACTGGCGGCCTAGTGCACTCTGTTCCGGTGACTGTAATACAGACAGTCAGTGTACATTGCTGATGCTGATTCATTGCTGATGCTGATTCATTGCTGACACATTTGAATTTATATTCATTCTGCTGATTGCACTGCTGCTGACAGTATCTGTAGTGCTGTGCTGTCTCATACATTCTGCTGTGCTGAGTGGTGACATTATCTGCTGCTGAGTTTAACTGCTGTGATTCTGGGGATTAGTCTGGTGTGTGCGTGCTGGCCTATTGTGATCTTAGGCAGGCAGGCATTTATAGGAGCTAGCATGTGTGTGTGTGCTGTGTTAGTACAGCACACATAAAACCACCTCAGCCACTCTATCTGCTATAAGGCCCAGTTGTTGTCATCTAAGGCAGCCTATATCTGCCGTAAGGCCCAGTTATTGTCAACTAAGGCAGCCAGGCATCTCCAGGAGCTAGCGTGTGTGTGTGTGCTGTGTTAGTACAGCACACATAAAACCACCTCAGCCTCTCTATCTGCCATAAGGCCCAGCTGTTGTCATCTAAGGCAGCCTATATCTGCCGTAAGGCCCAGTTATTGTCATCTAAGGCAGCCAGGCATCTTCAGGAGCTAGCGTGTGTGTGCTGTGTTAGTACAGCACACATACAACCACCTCAGCCTCTCTATCTGCCATAAGGCCCAGTTGTTGTCATCTAAGGCAGCCTATATCTGCTGTAAGGCCCAGTTGTTGTCATCAAAGGCAGCCAGGCATCTCCAGGAGCTAGCGTGTGTGTGCTGTGTTAGTACAGCACACATAAAACCACCTCAGCCTATCTATCTGCCATAAGGCCCAGTTGTTGTCATCTAAGGCAGCCTATATCTGCCATAAGGCCCAGTTATTGTCATCTAAGGCAGCCAGGCATCTCCAGGAGCTAGCATTTGTGTGTGTGCTGTGTTAGTACAGTACACATAAAACCACCTCAGCCACTCTATCTGCTATAAGGCCCAGTTGTTGTCATCTAAGGCAGCCTATATCTGCTGTAAGGCCCAGTTGTTGTCATCAAAGGCAGCCAGGCATCTCCAGGAGCTAGCGTGTGTGTGCTGTGCTAGTACAGCACACATAAAACCACCTCAGCCTCTCTATCTGCCGTAAGGCCCAGTTGTTGTCATCTAAGGCAGCCTCTATCTGCCGTAAGGCCCAGTTGTTGTCATCTAAGGCAGCCTCTATCTGCCGTAATGCCCTGTTGCTGTCATCTAAGGCAGCCATCTGCAGGAGTTAGTGTGTGTGCTGTGTGACTCCAGCACAATATACACTACCCACTACAATGCCTGGAAGACCGCCAAGGAGAGGCAGACAGTCCCGAGGCAAGAACACAGGGCAAGCAGGCTCTGTGTCTAGAGACAACAGTGCTGGTCGTGGACGTGGTCGTGCATCGTCATCAGCACGTGGCCATGGGACACGCTTGTCCTTGTTTTCGGCAGCTGGACATGTTGAGCCGCATCATCCCGAAGGCTTGGTAGAATGGATGACCATGCCCTCCTCATCCTCCTCATCCTCTCTCACCCAGGCTCAGGGTACTGGCAAAGCAGCTGCAAACGCGTACTCAATGGCATCATCAGGCACCCCTTCCCTAGACCCACCATGTCCTCCTGAGGAGTCCCCCGAACTGTTTGAGTACAGTGTTGGGTACATGCTCCAGGAGGATGCCCAACGTTTTGAAGGCTTGGATGATGATACCCAGCTAGAGGAAGGCAGTAGCGTGAGCGCAGAGAGAGGGAATGCTCAAGGACAGCAATCTGGCAGTCATGTTCCACCAGCTGCAGCTTACTGCCAGGTTTGCTCCAGTGGTGAAGAGGGAGGGGATGATGAGGTCACTGACTCCATGTGGGTGCCTGAAGGGAGAGAGGAGGAGGCGGCACATGTCCAACGAGGCAGGATGCCCTCCGGAGGCTAGCTAGAGGCCAGCACACCAACTGAATCACACCGCAAAGATCCTCCTGTGCAGAACGCTGCCTCTGCACGTTATCACAAAAGTTCTTTGGTGTGGGCCTTTTTTGAGATGAGTGCATCAGATCGAACCACTGCTATTTGCAACATATGTCTCAAGCATATCTCGCGTGGCCAAAACATCAGCCGCTTGGGCACCACAAGCATGACCAGACATATGTCGACCTGCCATTCAGCTCATTGGCAAGCGCACATTAAAGACCCACACCTCATCAGCTGGGATCTCCAACCCCACTATATCTTCAGTCCTCTCTGAAAGCTGCTCTGAGAAGAATGAAGGTGTAGAATTAGGTGTGTCACAGCCAAGTACTTGCGGGCACTCTGTTAGCAGTACACCGACGTCCGATTCTACCAGAAAAATTTCCCTGCCCCAGCTGTTGGACCGTAAAAAGAAGTTTACTCCCAGCCATCCACATGTCCAGCAGTTGAATGCTAGCTTGGCTAAATTGCTAGCACTTCAACTGCTGACTTTTCAGTTGGTAGACTTGGCCCCCTTCCGTGAGTTTGTTCAATGTGCGGTTCTCCAGTGGCAGGTTTCCAAACGCCAATTTTTCTCACGGAAGGCGATTCCGGCTCTCTACCGGCATGTGGAAGGCAATGTCCATGCCTTGCTGGACAGGGCGGTCAGCGGTAAGGTGCATATTACTGCTGACTCATGGTCCAGCAGGCATGGACAGGGACGTTACCTGTCTTTCACCGCCCATTGGGTCACTCTTTTGGCAGCTGGGAGGGATGCAGGACAAGGTGCAGTAGTGTTGGAGGTTGTTCCGCCACCACGCCTCCAAAATGCTACTACTGGTTGTGACACACCTCTCTCCTCCACCCCCTCCTCTTCTTCTTTCTCCATGGCCTCTTCGATTGCTCTGTCCTCTGAACCAGCGGTGCTCCGTAGGCTTACAAGGGGCTACGCAAGTACGCAGGCAAAAAGATGCCATGCTGTGATTGCGCTGGTGTGTTTGGGGGACAGGAGCCACACTGGGGCAGAGGTTCTGGCAGCTCTGCAGGGGCAGGCCGAGAGGTGGTTGACGCCACGCCAGCTTAAGCCAGGAATGGTGGTTTCTGACAATGGCACCAACCTCCTCTCCACCCTGCGACAGGGACAGCTGACCCATGTGCCCTGTATGGCTCATGTCCTCAACCTGGTGGTGCAGCGGTTCTTGGGCAGGTTCCCAGGCTTACAGGATGTCCTGAGGCAGGCCAGGAAAGTCTGTGTGCATTTCCGCTGATCGTATAATGCCAGTGCTCGGCTGGCTGAGCTGCAAAAGGAGTTGAACCTGCCCAAGAACTGCCTTATATGTGACATGCCCACCAGGTGGAACTCAACGTTGGCCATGCTGCAGCGACTGCACACGCAGCAGAGGGCCATCAATGAGTACCTGTGCGACTACGGCACCAGGACAGGGTCAGGGAGCTTGGATTTTTTCCCCACGCCAGTGGAGCATGATCAGGGATGCATGCACTGTCCTGTCTCCATTTGAGGAGGCTACAAGGATGGTGAGCAGTGACAGTGCATGCATCAGTGACACTGTACCTCTTGTCCACCTGTTGGAGCATACTCTGCGATAATGGACAGGGCACTTGAGGCAGAACAGAGGCAGGAAGAGGAGGACTTCCTTGCCTCTCAAGTCCCCCTTTATCCAGACAGTGTTCCTTCTCTCCCACCGATCACACAGGAAGAGGATGAGGAGGAGGATTGTGTGAGCATGGAGGTGGAGCCTGGCACTCAGCATCAGCAGCAGCAATCTTTTAGGGATGATGTACAGTCCCAACAAACCAGTGGACTTGTACGTGGTTGGGAGGAGGTGGTTGGTGATCATGTCGTCCTCAGTGACCCAGAAGACTCCGGACCGAATGCCTCAGCTAACCTACGTTGCATGGCCTCCCTGATCCTGCAAAGCCTGCGGAAGGATCCTCGTATTCGTCGGATAAAGGAGAGGGACCATTACTGGTTGGCCACTCTCCTTGATCCACGGTACAAGGGTAAGGTTGAGGACCTTATCTTGCCGTCGCAGAGGGAGCAGAGGATGAGACATCTCAGGGAGGCCTTGCAGAAAGGTCTGTGCAACGCGTTCCCAGAGATTGGGAGGTTACAAACTCCTGGTCCTGGACGACGAGTTGCTGAGGCTTCGGTCAGTAGCAGAAGGAGCGGTGGGGAAGGTGGACTTCTGACCAATGCGTTCAGACAATTTTTTAGTCCGCAGCCCCAAGGTATGATCGGTTCCAGCAACCATCGCCAGCGTCTGATATACATGGTGCAGGAATACCTAGGGGCAAGGTCAGACTTGGACACCTTTCCCACCGAAAATCCTCTGGCTTACTGGGTCTTGAGGATGGATCACTGGCTAGAGCTTGCGCAGTATGCAATTGAGCTACTGGCCTGTCCTGCATCCAGCGTTCTTTCCGAACGCACATTCAGTGCTGCTGGAGGCTTTGTCACCGATCACAGGGTGCGCCTGTCCACCGACTCGGTTGAACGACTGACGTTCATAAAGATGAATCAGTCTTGGATCACCACCAGCTACCAGCCACCTGAAGCGGATATAAATGAATAATTTATAATGTCACATCCCTTCAAGACTGCCTATGCTGATGCTGAGTGACTGTCTGGTTATGTTCACTGACTATCCTCTTCCTCCTCAATGATCCATTCCTTGATAGCTTGGAAGAACATTTTTGTTTCTGGGTGCCACCACACCAGTGGCTAAGGCCCAATTTTTCAGCCCCTGTTTAACAGGGGCGTGTAATTACAATATTTTTAGCAATGCTTCGCAACAGGTCTGACTGCTGTGCTCCAAGTACAGTATCTGTGAGGGGTTGCAGTGTTGTCTGTTGTGGTACCAGCACCAGTGCCTAAGGTCCAATTTTTCAGCCCCTGTTTAACAGGGGTGTGTAATTACAATTGTTTATGCAATGCTTTGCAACAGGTCTCATTGCTGTGCTCAGAGTACAGTATCTGTGAGGGGTTGCAGTGTTGTGGCACCAGCACCAGTGCCTAAGGCACAATTTTTCAGCCCCTGTTTAACAGGGGCGTGTAATTACAATTTTTTAAGCAATGCTTCGCAACAGGTCTCATTGCTGTGCTCAGAGTACAGTATCTGTGAGGGGTTGCAGTGTTGTGGCACCAGCACCAGTGCCTAAGGCCCAATTTTTCAGCCCCTGTTTAACAGGGGCGTGTAATTACAATTTTTTAAGCAATGCTTCGCAACAGGTCTTACTGCTGTGCTCCAAGTACAGTATCTGTGAGGGGTTGCAGTGTTGTGGCACCAGCACTAGTGCCTAAGGCACAATTTTTCAGCCCCTGTTTAACAGGGGCGTGTAATTACAAATCTTGATCTAATAGTTCACAGCAGGGCCCATTCCTGCGTCCACCAAGAGTAACTGTGAGGGCTTACAGTCTTTTGGCAACACCGTCCACCACCAAAGGCCCAATTTTTCAGCCCCTGTTTAACAGGGGCGTGTAATTACAAATCTTGATCTAATAATTCTCAGCAGGGCCAATTCCTGCGCTTACCAAGAGCAACTGTGAGGGCTTACAGTCTTGTGGCAACACCGTCCACCACCAAAGACCCAATTTTTCTGCCCTGTTTAACAGGTGCATGCAATTACAAATCTTGATCTAATAATTCACAGCAGGGCCCATTCCTGTGCCCACCAAGAGTAACTGTGAGGGCTTACAGTGTTGTGGCTACACCAACATCTAATGGGGCAAATTTCTGCAGAGTATATACGGCAGGCCCCTACTTTCATACATCCAACTTAGAAACGACTCCTACTTGCAAACGGAAGGAGAAAACAGGAAGTGAGAGGAAATCTACCCCTAGGAAGGGAAATTCTATCCTGTTAGATTTAATTTGGGAAAAAGGTATCTCCTCTCTACTGATGCTTTATCACCAATCCTTGTTTCAATAAAAAACACACTTTTCCAAAAACATTTGTCATTGGGATGGAAAGTGAGGTGAAATGTTCTGAACAGGTGCACAGACAGCAAAACAAATGTTACAGGGGTGATAACCCCTCCCTATGTTCTCCAAAAATCTTAAAAATAGATTTTTTTTTTGGATGGAGCTACACTTAAAAATGTACCTGTTCAGATTCTACTTAAGAACAAACCTACAGTCCCTGTCTTGTTTGCACCGCCTGTATACTGCTGTTCAGAGTATATAGGGTTGTAGGTATAGGGTTTTATTTGGGGTGCAGGGTTCCCCTTAACATCCATACAAGACCCAAAGGGGCTGGGGTGGGGGGGGGGTGATGGGGTAGCCATGCCATTTTTCTCAAGGATTTTCAGCCATATTGCCAGGACAAGACATGACATTAAAGCCGCAAGCGGTTTTAAATGGCTTATTTTTTTCTTTTACAAATGTAATTTTGTGCAGGGACAGTTCTAAACACGGGAAACACATGCCACTTCACAGGCATATTTTAGACACCCCCCAGGTACCATATTTAAAGGAATATTTCACATTTTTTTTCACTTTATGCATCATTAAAATGACTGCTCCCCAGTTTTTAAAAATTCTTATTGCATTAATGTATGTCCCCTGGGGCAGGACCCGGGTCCCCAAACCTGTTTTATGACATTAACATGCATATTGGCCGTTATAATTAGCACTTTTGATTTTGAACGTTCGCGTCCATTGTAACGAATAGGGTTCGAAAATTCACACAAACTTTCGGTCCGTTCGAAGGTTCTGGTGCGAACCGAACCAGGGGGTGTTCGGCCCATCCCTAGTGGAGATCACTTTGTCACCATTATTTACCATGGAAAGTTCCAGTTTTTGACTTAAAAAATAAATGTAAGTTTTGGTAATGTATGTTCTATGTATATATTATAATTTATTTCAAACACTGAATGTAAAATCCCACCTTTATTTTTATAAGTACATTGTAAATCCAACAAACCATTTATAAATTGAACATTTTACAAATTTCTCCCATTTAACTTTTGATGCGTTCTGACTTTATAAGACTGTGTACATGAACATGAAGATTAATAATGTAGCACTGACCCCCGAAGGTGCTGCTGATATTTGATTGGGCCTGTACTCTGCTCTTCCACCCCCTAATAATTTGACTCAAGAGAATGCACAACACTTCACACCAATTGTAATTACCCAGAATGTGATTTTACTGAGACTGGTATAAACAATAGTCACAATAACTGAATTGCCACACAAACGTGATATGACAATGTGATGAGTATTCACAATATTAATATGTTTATTAATATTATTTATTATTTTTAATATTAATATGTAAAGATTTCTTGAATGACCCGGGCAGGCGCTTCTCCTAGTGGGACTAGTGCTCAGAGTGACAATGCCTTGAGCACCTTCCCACTTCCACCACGCTGCACTAGGCACACTAATTCAAGGTTATCAAACACAACACAGTACAGTTTGGTCAAGAGCACCCCCTGAAGTATGATATGGTCCTTTGTTTCTGCAACTGAACACAAGGCCTCTCAGTGAAAGACGTAGTCTCTGATCTTCTGTCTTCTGCTAGCTATTATACTGCAGTGTTTGTAAATCGAGGGTTTGACAAGCAAAGAAGTAACATAAACTGATGATTAAGAACAGTTCCTGCGGTGCACACACTTATAACTGCCTCCGGTATAGTTATCTCTGAACTGCCACAGTGTAGGCTCTTAGTAAAGTATAGGCTTGAGGCCTACTTGAACTCAGTCTGTTTGAATGAGACCCGTCCGCGGAACTGCAGGTCTCAGCAAAACTGTGGTATGAGTCTAAGTGTGTTTAAGTGCGTTAAATAACTTCTGGGCATTAGCCCTCTCACCACACCAGGCCTGGAAAGCTGGGAACCTCTGCTCTGCTTGTTTCGGTCCTGCTGCCAGCCTGCACCGCCATGCTGCTCCGCTTCACAAGATGACTGGGACCCTTGCTTGGCTCCGTCATGGGTTCTGGATCCTCCGACCCAATCACACCGCTTCTCCAGCACACTAGGGTAATGCAGAGTCTGTGGTTGCTGTTCCGCTCTGCAAGGTGTAGGCCGCCCTCTATGGGGCACCTCCTCACAGGTCTTTGCAGGCAGGCCACACATCCAGAAGAGACAAAAGATGGCCGCAGCTGGCCTTTTATTACCTACCCATCATGCAGTTCAGTTACCTAGTGTTAATGGGTAGGTGGGTGAGCATTATGGGTAGGTGAGTACGTTTTAGCAAAACCATTAGATCACTTCCTGTATGGCTATTATATGAAAAGAATAAACAAGTCTATTCACAAGTATACCACTGGAGGGAGCCAAATAACAATTTATAGCATTGTCCATTATTTAACATTACATGGCAAAAATGCCAGCGCTACAATAATATAAATATATAATAATATATAACACTTTAAACAATTTTAGTTCCAAGTATCTTCGGATCCTGTAAAGCCCAACTGAAATATCAGCTCATACATTTCAGATGCAACAAAACATAAGGTGTGCAAAGTCTTTGGGAGAATTCACACAGAGTAACACCGTAAGGCAAGGAATGTTCTGTGTGTTCCATTCACACCACAATGCAGCCTGGAGCTTCACTGCAACATGCTGAGATTAAATGAAGACGTGCTGCATTTTATTGCAGCACACTGTACAGAACCTCATGGCACTGTACAGCAGCACATCACATCCCACTGCTGTACAGCACCATCAATAGCGTTTACTTTTCTAAACTTCAAATAAAGTTTATACAAAAAAAACAATATCTAATAAGTCTGTGCTGACCCGTCTCCTCTGTCCCTTCCCTCACCTCCCTACATTATTGTTCAGGTAGTTTTGAAGAAGAGGTCTGAAGGGAAACTATATAGAATGTCACCTGAGTGACGACTCCAAGTCTTTTAGGGCTGTTATTTCACAACCAAGATGGCGGCACCCAGCAGCAGTCTCTGGGCTTTCTGATGTCTACACAATGTTTTTAATAAAGTCTGTATGGTGTTACACTATGTGGAATTTCCTGTTTGGTGCGGCTTATTAGTGGACAATTGATGACACCGATGACACCATGTTCTGCTGTGTCATCAATATGTGTCTTTTACAGGGAAATAACATTCATAAAATATGGTAAATGAACATATAATCGTATAGCAAGATTTCTGGTAAAATAATTGGTATGAAAAAAGGGTCTCTTTAAAGAACCTGAATAATAATTAGCTGTGATGTCATGATGTTTTATTTAGAATTCTACTTATCTGACTCTACTTCCATTTGCCCAGAACAGCTGCTATCTTTGTCTTTTCATAAAGAACTTCTTCATTTCCATCCATTGCAATTTTGTGTTTGTTCTTTATCTCCCTGTTTTCTTGAACTTTACAGTTCATGACCATGCAAGTAGCCATGATGGCCAGGACTAATTTTATGCCTTGGCAGCATCCAGCATAGGTCCTGTGTACTGTTTCCCTTTGCCTGGTAATTTACCTATTTTATTTGAACTGTAGTATTCCAAGTCACCACAAGATGGCAGCATACACAAGATATTACGTAGGAACGTTTTGATTGGACATTGTCCCCTATAAATAGTTTACAGCAACCTACGCATAACGTCCAGACGAAGTGCACGGCTAAGTGCACGAAACGCGTCAACATAGCTGATGCCAGCTCACCCCCATATTCCTCTCTGGTCCCTATCCCAGGAATGTAAGGTGTCCCCTTACGTTTTTACATCCATTTACGTGTTATTTAGCATGAAGAAAATGTCAGTAAAATTGGCACCAACCTAAAATGAAATTGCAAAATATTTGAAGCTGCCCCTTTACGTGGATCCCCACCTAAAAACAATAATGTTTTATAAATAAAGTAAGGTGCTAACACACAACCTAAATCTTCAAGTGAAATACCATCAATCAAAAAACCTCAATCCATTTGGTGTAAATAATAACACAAAGTAATATTTCTTTTTTCAAATTACCAATATAAAGTCCATATAGAGGAAGTCTACACATTGCTATATATTATACTGTTGGGACAATATCTGACACATTCATTGATTTATTCTCTGATGTTTCTGAGATTGTTGATTTGATTTCTTATCATTGATGTCACATATTTCACTTTAGTGTGATCTGTATCCATGTATACTTCTATTTCTGAGTGTTATGTGACACATGTGGTTATAGCAGCACTTGTATTATTTGTATTAGGTGGAGGGAGTGCAAATCACAGCATTTCTAGAACGTTTAGTAAAATAAAATGTATCCAAGTTTGAAATGGAAAGTTTAAAAGAGAGACTTAAAAGTAGTAAAAAGTAGAGACACTGAAACAACAATGCAGAAAAGTTATAATAATAATGAATGGAGAGATTTGAGGAAAGTTTATTTCTTCTGAGATTAATCTAAAACTTCTTTCTCTCAAATCATTAGAGAACATAAATCATCAGCTGAGTTCATTTATCCTTCAGAGAGACACAACTTTTCCCTCCTGATTATTAAGTAACTTTAAGAAAAAAAAGGAATTCAAGTTTGGAAAGGAAAAGTTTCAAAGAGTCTGAAAAGTGGTAAAAAGCAAAGAAATTGCAGAAAAGTGAAAATAATAAAGAATGGAGAGATCTGAGGAAAGTTTATTGTCCAGCTGTCCTCTGCTGACATTTTATTGGATTTTGTCAGGATTAGAGTCATGTAGATTTGTATTAAAATCAGAAAAGAGGTTTTTCTTTTAAACTATTGAAGATAATCACGTTTTGTTGGAATTATTTTTACCTTTTTTTAAAAATATAGAAAAAAAAGATAAATTACCCAGGGAAATTGTTTAATTTGTAAAAATGTGGGAAATAGTTTCTTCCATGGTAAATAATGGTGAAATAGTGATCTCCTACTTATAAATACATATAACATGCGCCAGACTGTAACACGTACCCCAAGTTTAGGAGGGAAGTTTAAGGAAAAAAACTTTTAGGAGGGAAGTTTAAGGAAAAATACTTACATTTTAAATGCTCATCAATGCAGCCTTGCACAATGTCCATCTGCAGCCTTCCCCAGTGTCCATCTGCAGCCTTCCAGTGTCCATCTGCAGCCTTCCCCAAAATTGCAGCATGTTTGGGGTTTTAAATTTAGCGTAGTGTATAAACTGACGTTACTGTTATAAATACGTGTAAAATGCAAACTCCGGTGGGAGTATAAACATGTCCGCTTTCCCACTTCTTAGTGTATCCTTACTATGGACGAGTGTGTGGTGTAGCAAGATGGCGGCGACAGAACGTCATTTCCAAAGCAAACTGCGATGGGTCGCCGAATATGTCGTTACACCACCGCAGAGATATTCGGCTCCTCTCGCCACCGGCATAGACAGAGCCGATCTGAGCCGAGTGTACTGTGTACTCGTGTACTCAGCTATTCGGCTCCGCTCGCAGTCACGACCCCATCCCGCCCCTTTGCCCGCCTCCTATGATTGACACAACACTGGTCCAATGGTAGGTAAATGGCCTATGTGTCATCACAAGTCATTGTACATAATGACATGTACAGGACACATATGTAAAGGGTTGGGAAGGTGATAGTGAATAATGAGACAGACACCGGGGGTGTAATGTAGACAAATGTTTCCTTATGTAGAAGATCTGGATTAGAGAGTCTCATCACCAGCCAACATCCAGTCCTATGATGATCAATAATGGAGGTTCCTAGCACAGTCCAAACAGATCAGAATCTTAGATGAGGCCGGGGAATCTCAGATGGGACACCCCCTAACATTTCCCTTATCTCTCACATGTCATGCTGGAACCCTTTACATATGTGTCCTGTACATGTCATTATGTACAATGACTTGTGATGTGCTTAAAGCAAAGTTTGCAAATTGCAACAGTGAAATCAGCTGCACATGTGCTAAAAAGGGCCCAGACAAATGAGCTGTGTGAAGTGGGCCAGGAGCAAACAGCTCCACAATCTGGTGGAATAGGGTGGCTGCTCCCTATTTTTCTATGATGACTGCCTCTTTGGGGTTGTGCCTCACCCTCACTTTCATCCTCTGCTCTATCCAGCACCAAAGTCGCTTCAGTGACCTCATTATCATCTCCTCCATCCTCATCATCACTGGAGCCAACTTGGCAATAGGCTGGGGGAACATGACTGCCAAAGTGTCCCCCTCTTTGTAGGTTCCTACCTTCCTCAACTTCAGAACCAAGAGCTGATTCAAGTAATAACTGTGCAGGATCAATGAGAAAGTGGCTGATGCTGTGTTCAAATAACTCAGCTGACTCCTCCATGCCTGAAACTGGGGCTATGGCTGGAGTATCTGTGGACAAGGAGACAATAAGCCACTGTGGCAGCTGCAGTGGACTGCTCACTAGTCTCTTCTTGGGTGACAGAAGATGATGAGGATGAGAATGGTTTAGTAAGTAAGTCCACCACCTCCTCTGCATGCTTTGGCTGAATGATCACTAAACAGAGGAAATGATGCCTTGCCTGAGGACTGACCATGTCCACCTTTGCCTGTGGACACAGATGCTGGCTCCCTCACAGTGCAATGAGAATGTCTACCTATCCTTTTTGGCCTCTCAGACATGATGGGGGGGGGACTTATTGCACTGATGCACTGCAATATTCTGCGTTAAACATGCAGTAATGCACTTGAATATACTGCAGTAAACATACATTAACACACTAATATATACTGCACTCAAATGTACTGCGGTAAATGTATAGTAACACACAGATATATGCTGCGGTAAATGTACAGTAGCACACTGATGATTACTGCGTTAAACATGCAGTAACGCACTGTTATATATTGTGTTAAACATACAGTAATGCACTGATATATAGTGCGTTAAACGTGCAGTAATGCAGGGATATATACTGCGTTAAATGTGCAGTAAAGCACTGATATATGCTACGTTAAGCGTACAGTAATGCACTGATATGTACTGCATTATACGTGCAGTAACGCAGGGATATATACTGCATTAAATGTGCAGAAAGGCACTGATATAGTCTGTGTTTTGACGTTGACATTGGCATTGGCGTAATGGGTGACCCTGCCCCCCTCTGACGCCATGTCAGAGGAAGGCAAGGTTGCCCATTTACATCACTGAGTGGGGCCACAGCTATATAGCAGCTGTCACAGAAAATATGCGTCTCTTGCAGGAGCCTCCCATGGAGGTGGAGGTGTTGTGGCTATTTTTTTCTCTTTTTGGCTTGGCGGAGGCGTGAGATGGATTTACATCATGGGACATTTTTATTTTTTTATCTTTTAATAAAGGACTTGTCCCGAAGGGGATCCTGTCTTTTTACTATTTTTGACACTTTTTTTGTGAAATGGTAGGGATACGAAGTTCCCCTTACCAGTTCACATAGGGGGGAGGCCGGGATCTGGGGTCCCCTTGTTAAAGCGGGTTTCCAGATTCTGATAAGCCCCATGCCTGCAGACCCCCACAACCACTGGGCAAGGGGTGTGGGGATGAGGACCTTGTCCCCATCAACATGGGGACAAGGTGCTTTGGGGGGCTACTTCAAAGCACCCTCCCCATGTTGAGGGCATGTGGCCTGGTACGGTTCAGGGGGAGGGCACACTCCCATCTCCGTCTTTACCTGCAGCCTGTCAGATTGTGTGCTCCGATAAGAGATTTTGGTGCAGGGTTCCCCTTAATATCCATACCAGACCTGAAGGGCCTGGTATGGATTTTGGGGAGACCCCCACGCAATTTTTTTAATTTTTGGTTCAGGTTTCCCTTAATATTCGTACCAGACCCAAAGGGCCTGGTAATGGACTGGGGGGGGCATGCTGTTTTTTTTTCAATAAGTTTTATCTATGTTGCCGAGACCCGACAATTCATTACAGCCGCAATCAGTTTTAAATGACTTTTTTCCTTTAGAAATTTCATTTTGCTGTGGTATTGTTCTAAACACAGGAAAACTGCGCCACTTTACATGAATACTACAGACACCCCCCAGGCACGATATTTAAATGAATATTTTATTTTTATTGTTTCACTGTAAGCATTATTAAAATCACTTTTTTTGCATTGATACAAGTCCCCGGGACAGGACCCGGGTCCCCAAACACTTTTTATAAAAATAACTTGCATATAGGGGCGTGGCCTGGACGGAGACTGAGATGGCTGCTTAATCTCTGAGCTCCTGCGTGACCGGGACGATATACCTGCCTAACCGGGAGCCTACCGGTTCTACCTTGCTATGCACAGGTCCACCAGAAGCTCGTCCACCTCCCGCACCCCCAAGAACTCTCATACTTATCTGGGGAGGAATATCCCAGACATTTTTCGGTCCCAAAGACCGCAAGCACCCGCGCCATTACAGGCCCAAACCGCGGCCTTGCCTGACGGACTGCCATCCGCCCTCATGCCGGGAGCGGCGTCACCTAGCCCCAGCGGGGCCCTTCCCCCCAGCCTCTTCGACCTGGAAAAGGTTGCATCTGACATAAAAAACACAGTAACGGCGGCGATTGCAGACCTGAAGGTGGATATGCAGGCCGTCGCTCACTGCATCGACAACGTGGAGCAGACCACGCAAACACACGCGGCAGCCATTCACCAAGTACAGTCGGTGTACGACTCCCAGCTTGCCCAGGTTTTCGAGCTACACAGACACGCGGAGGACCTTGATAACCGGGGAAGGAGGCATAACATTAGGGTGCGGGGTGTCCCGGAGAGTGTCGATCCAGGCGCGATACAGCAAACCATCAGCGCCATTTTCAACGATCTCATCGAACGCCCCGCCGACTCCCCTATCGACATGGAAAGGGCTCATCGTGCCCTCCGTCCCCCACCACGCGACAATGAGCCTCCGAGAGACATCATCTGCTGCATCGTGAACTTCCCCCTCAAAGAGGAGATTCTCCACAAGGCCAGGGAGAGGGGACGCATTCTCTTTAATGGGACAGAGGTGAAGTTGTTTCAAGACCTTTCACAAATTACCCTCCAAAATAGAAGAGCTCTGCGTCCACTACTAGATGCCTTAAGATCCAGAAACATCCAGTATCGCTGGAAATTCCCATTTGGTCTGTCTGCATCTGCAAGGGGGCGCTCTGCCCTGCAACGCATGCCAGAGGACCTTCAGGCATTCTGCGACCAACTTGATCTACCTAGCATTGAGCTTCCCGAGTGGTACGCGCTCTACTTTCCGGCGGAACACTGGCTTCCTGTCTCGCTCAACCCATCGCCGAAAGCCTCCCACCAGAGATTGCGCCGCCGCAGACCGGGACCGTTGTCCCCGAACGCCCGCTCCTCACGCCGAGATCTGCACCAACACAGCCCCTCGCCTCCGCATATGAGACGAGAAGAGTTGGAAGATTAAGCGATGGCCCCACGGACTGTGATCTACAACCTATGGACCCGCATCAGCTCTTCTTCCCCCATGCTCTCCTTCTCCGGGACCACCACTGTCTGATGCCAACTTTACCTCTTCTCAGGCAATGTATTCCTCTGTTTTGTCCCCCCCTTTTCCCCTTTTTTTTTTATTTTTTATTTATTTATTTATGTATTTCTTTTTCTTTTTTTTCTTTATTGATTTTGGATGTGCATTTCAGGAATCTACCTACCCTTACACGATTTTTGCCAAATTGCAAATCCTATCCTGCAAGATACCAGGTAGACCCTGAATTGATGGCCCATAACTCACACTATATCACATGGTCCACTCACGGCGCTCTAACCAAGTGCTGCTACCAAGGTGCCCCCCATACCAATTCCCTGCAAAGGGCTTCCTCAAGCTCCAACCCCCCATTCCCTTCCCTCTTCCCCCCTCTCCTCTCCCTCCCCTCCCCCTTCAGCTCCCTCCCCCACCCCCCCCCCCCCCCCCCCCCCCCTCCCCTCATACTCTTTAGCCTCTCTCCCTTGGAATTGCCCCCTAGATGGTCCCTGGAAGACCAACATCCTACCTTCGCTTACTCATAGGTTGTGGCTCTCACCTTCGTCCGCTTTGCATTTACTGTTTCAGAGTTGTATATTGGATCTGTAATGTTTATTTACACTGACTCAGGCTCAGTGGCCTAGGCTTACAAGGTTATGCTGCTCAGAATGTTTATTATGTTACCTACGTTGCTTTCTTCTACTGTTTCACACTTACGGTAGGCTCCCTAATACACTACAATGGACCTCATGTCTGATGAGGTCCCTCCTTACCACCTTCTGACTCCCGAGTCCGCAGTCAGGCTGTGGTCACCGTTCACCTTACTTCCCCCACACAGCGGTCTCGCTGAGACTTTGCTGACACACCAGGAATTCTTCTCAATCCCCCCAGGTGGATAGCTAAGCTACACCCACCTCTGGTACCTCTCCCCCCCTGTATCTATTCCTCGCCCCCCCCTTACTTCTTTTCTTGATCCCACAACTACTCCTCTTTGCTTCCTCTCTCCCCCTTTCGTCCCCCCGACCCCCCTTCCTCCCTCTCTAACCTTCCCCTCCCTCCCACTCACTGCCCACCTTAATCCCTTCCCTCGCCCCACCTACCCTCCCCTCCTAGGGGAGTGGCCATCTCTTACAGCTTCTACATAGTACCCAACTCGTGGGATAGTAGGGTACATATCCCTCCCCTCTCCTGAACCTTCCACAATGCAGACCAATCGTACTTCTAGTAGCCCATTGACGTTGAAATGTATATCACTTAACGCGAAAGGCCTGAATGTGCCTGAAAAGAGATCACAGGTCTTATCCTCCCTTACCAGACAAAAAGCCCATTTTATTTTTCTCCAGGAAACTCACTTTCGATCCGACGCTATCCCTAAGCTCTCTAACCTCGTGTACCGTTCTGCCTTCCACGCTACTAATCCTGACGCGAAATCAAAGGGCGTCTCAATCCTGGTCTCAAGACACGCAAACTTCTTCCTGACCGATTCCCTAGTGGATCCAGAAGGCAGATTTATCTTCATTAAAGGTACATACGCCTCTAAACCAGTCACCCTGGCTAACATTTATTGCCCCAATGAACATCAAGTTACCTTTTTCCGCAAGACCTGCGCACTCCTGTCCTCATTCCAGAGGGGACTGGTTCTCCTGGGTGGCGACTACAATGTGCCCCTGAACCCACTGCTGGATACTTCCACGGGTACGTCCTCCCTTACTTACAAGGCCCTACACCAGATCAAGTCCCAACTCCAGACTCTGACTTTACATGATGCCTGGCGCACCCTCTATCCCTCAACCAAAGACTATACTTATTTTTCACCCCCCCCACCAGAAATACTCCAGAATTGACTTCTTCTTCCTGTCCCAGACTGACCTCCCCGCCCTACACCAATCTTCCATTGAGCCAATGTTCCTTTCAGACCACCACCCTATCACAATTACCTTATCTTTCCCGGAATCTTACCCTAGATCTAAAGTCTGGCGCTTCAACCCTGCCCTATTAAAAGACCCAGTCACCCTGGAACAGATTTGATCACGCATTAGGTTGTACTTCCAGGAGAATGCCAGCCCGGACATGTCCCCTATCTCCCTTTGGGAAGCGCATAAATGCGTAATACGGGGCGAGCTGTTACACATGGTCAACGCGGCCAGACTATGTATCCCCAAACATTGGCGTACTAACCAAAAGCCATCACTTAAAGAATGGTTTATGACCATCTTAAAAATATGTGACATGGAAGAGCTGATCCACATCTCGCAAGAGAGATTGGAGAAATTTTCGACCACTTGGGCATGCTGGTCTCACTTCAAAACAACCCCTGAGTATAGACTCCCCCCCCTCTTCCTCCCTCTATATTCTTTTCTACTTGTACACGTCCGTACATCCCCCTCTAACCCCCCTCTTACTCCCTTCCTTCTTCACCCTTTCCCCCCTCTCCTCCTCCCCTTTTCCACCCCTTACTTCTTTGTACTTCTTTGTGCCCCCCCCCCATCCCTATAGTCGGCTTCCCCTCCCCCCCCTTGTCTTCCCTTCACTATCCTATGATTGCCTTCCCTCAGGCACCCGAGACTTTCAGTCATATAGCAAGGTTAATTTGCAGTCGGAACTGAAATCGAGACAATAAAGGCTTCGGCCCTACTGTTCCCCGCTAACTGTCCACATGTGTTCTGGAGACATCCTTGTGCTTATGGTTTATGCTCTCCTATGCTGTGTCTAAATGCAGATATGTTCTGACTTTCTTTTGTATTCGATACAATGTTCCTTGTTACTTTTACTCAATAAAAACTTTATGGAAAAAAAAATAAAAATAACTTGCATATAAGCCTTTAAAATTAGCACTTTTGGTTTTTCATGTTAATGACCCATAGACTTTAACGGTGTTCTGTAGTTTTCGAATTTGCCACGAACACCGCATAATGTTAGTTGTTCGCCGAATATCTGAACAGCCAATGTCTGGCCCGAACTTATCCTCGGGCCGAACCATTCGCCCATCCCTAGTGTTACCCCAAAGCATGTCCTCTATTTTAATGATGACAATAGCAAACAGCTTATGTGGATATAGATGAAGAATATGTAGTCTGCAATTTATATAAGAAAAGGTGATAGAACACCCAGAAGCTGCCTTCCAATAAAAATTGGATGTGGATATTTATACCATGCAGATTTAAATTGATATATGAAAATAAGCACTTTCCATAATAGATATAGCGATAGGTATTGCCATGTGATGCCATTCATAGTTACAATAGTCTCAAATATACATGCCACATATTACCTCATACTCAGTAAAATCCACATGCCATTATTTTACCATTCCATGAACAAAGTGAAATGAATCCATGAAGGAAGTCCACCATCCAAATAGGCCAGAGGTTTGAAGAGTAGCTGTTGGCTCCATGTGGCTCCAGGACCACTCTGTGCAAAACCAGCGAGTCTCTGATATGTTTTTCAGAAATGATTCTCCATCAACACTAATCAAGTTGACAGTGGAATTGAGTTATTTTCTTTCCTTAAAATTGTATAATCTATGGGTTGCTTTAGAATACACTTTTGATATAATATCACTTGAAATCAGCATTTTTTTGGGTGAGGATTTTATTGCTGTCTGTGTTCCTAGATTCACCCTCTCTATTAGTCCTGGTAAACATTTTCACAGGAACAGGAGGTGAAGGAAATCTTCCCATGGAGATACCTGTCTCAGGGACAACTGTCTAAGAGAGGATCTCTGATATCTTTGGAGAGATTTTCACTCATATCCTGTTGTGTCTTTGAGAGAAGGAATGTAGGAACATTTTTCCAAAAAGACACAGCAAAAATAAGGGGGTTCAAACAAATCATTATTCTATCCGAAACAAAAAAGTTCATATTAAAGATGCACATTAGAATAAAACGCTGTTCAATGGATTTCCTAGATAGGTCAAAAAAGTAAGTTTCTATCTTTCTCTATCTCTATTTTGGCAGTGAGTTCTTCCTGAAAACCCTTTGAAATGCTGTTTTGAAATCCTGGTTCCTCAGACTGTAAATGAGAGGATTGAGGAGAGGAAGGATCACTGTGTAAAAGACGGACATAACTTTGTCACCAGAAAAATGATGACGAGTACTTGGTCCAAAATAGTTTAAGAAAATGGAGCCATAATACATAAACACCACTGTCAGGTGAGAGGTACAAGTAGAGAAAACTTTACTTCTATTTCCCTTAGATTGTATATTAAGAACAGTTTTGATTATATAGACATAGGGCAGAAAGGTCAGTGTTATAGTCCCAGCTGAAAGGAAGCCACCCAAAAAAAAAACAAGCATAATATTGATGTAGGTGTCACTGCAGGAGATCCGTAACAATAGGGGAAGGTCACAGAAGAAGCTTTCTATAATATCTGATCCACAAAATGTTAATTTGAAGGCATTAAGTGTGTGAACTAAAGAATGGGTAAAGCTGAGACACCACACAATGGACACCAACTGTACACACACTTTCCAACTCATGACCTGTGTGTAATGTAATGGCTGACAAATGGCGGTATATCGATCATAGGACATGACAGCCAGCAGAAAAATTTCACAATTGGCAAAATAAATAAAGAAGAAGACTTGGGTTATACAAGCCTGTATGGAAATTGTCTTTGTCTTGGTGTGAAGATCAAATAGCATTCGTGGGACAGTTAATGAGGAATAACAAAGGTCCAAACCAGCCAGGTTCCCAAGGAAGAAATACATAGGAATATGGAGGTGAGAGTCAGTGACTATGAGGACAATAATCAGAAAATTCCAGATTAATGTCAGAAGGTAGATGAGAAGGAAGAAGAGAAAAAAAGGAAGCTGGGGAAGAGGAAGGTCAGACAATCCAGCAAAGAGGAATTCCTTCAAAATTGTCTGATTTTCCATTCCAATATATTTACCAATATTTTACTTATTTATTTTCTGTCAGAAAAAAAGTTAATCTTATATATGTTTCAGCTGTTGATCATCAAAAAGACTACAGAAATACAACTTTAATTTACATTTTTTATTTTCTTTGTGTTTAAAAAAAAAACCTGCAGATACAATACAATTCACTTTATTCTGTGACTTAAAGGAAGACTTAATTTGTGGCAATCTAAAATAATGAAGAGAGAAATTCTATCAGCAAAAGTTAAGAAGTTGACTTAAATTATGCACAGAAAACATGAACCGGTTCCTTGATACTATCAGCGATGTTAGATGTTATAATTCTTCACCGAAATTCTCAGATATTGATAGAATGTAATATTTATTGTCCATTATTCAGGAGATGGAGAAAAGCCACTTATTCCTGTCGCATCCAAGAAAAAATCTGACTTAGGCTTTACCTGAAAAAAATTATGATTGTAATTTGTGCTATAGTCTGTATGAGAAGAATGAAATGCAATCATTTCTATAGATGATAAACATTCAGTCTGGTAGATTGGTGTATTTTCTCCTTTGCCATAAAGTGAGACCTCACTACAGGAAAGTCAGGAAAGGGCCTCAATTATCAATCTCAGTAGCATGAAAGGACCTTAAGGTAGATCTAATCACTAAAATATCATATAAGCTTCAACTTAATAATGTCATGTTAAATTTGCAACCTTCAATAAAGTATTTCTAAATTCACACTATTTTTAATTTAGGATAGAGCAGGAAAGGGTAAAATCCCAATTTTTGTTGCCACCTGTGTCACACGGGGGAAAAATCCCTTTAGCTTTCTGTCCTGTAGACACAACAGGAGGTCAGAGGCAGTGAGGAAACTCTCCTTTCGGAAAGGTGTCCCCTTTGGAAAAATTTCCTCTCAGATCCTGTTCTTGGGACAGCTCAAAATGTTGAATTGCTCATCACTTTCAGACTGGCGGACAATGGTCACCAGGACAAAACGAGAAGGTGAATCCCCCCAGGTGGAACAAAGACAGAAATAAAAACCTGACAGATTATCTGAACCCTCACTCTATCTTTATAATAACCCCTGGTGATCCATAAAGATCATTGGTCCTTGGTGATGGCTGTCTCCCATTTGTTGTCCTGCATCGTCACACTCTCTCATTTTTCTCTGGTTAAAATTTTAAGAAGCCATCACACATTAGACATATGCACAACAAAAAATGTGTTTAGTTTTAATTTCTTTACATTTCTGTTGATTCGTAACCATTCGTAATTGCATAAGACGTGAGTTTTCATATTCAGACTCATTCGTATTTTCGTAACAGTTCAATTTTCGTTGATACAAAATGAATCGTAATTCTGTTCCTTTGATTCAAAATTCGTAATTTTGTTAGATAACAATTTTTGTTTATTCGGTACACTACTCATAATTTAGTAATTGTTACTTTTGTGAGATTGCCTTTTTCGTTGATTCCTACTTTTGTAGGAAATAAAGAATAATAATCCTCTGCTTGCTTTTCTAATAAGTCCTGTACTTACTCCAGTCCACTCCCCCAGTCACGAGACCTGACTCAGTCTCCTCCTCAACTGAATGTAAAAAGATCCAGGAATGCAGTGTTACTCAGACACAAAATGGATAAACTGATTGGCTAAAGATATTAAGTAAGATACATCACTCAGTAATACACTTCCCATTCGAAAGAACGATTCGAGAACACAAAATTACGAACATACATACTAAGATACACTTACACTGTCCAATCAAAAGAATGATTCAAGAGCACAAACAAACAAAATTACAAACAGAAAAAGAAATGAAAATATGAAAATACAAAATTACCAACACACCAAAAGGATTGAAATTACCAAATGCAAATCATTTGTTATAGATGTAATTTTCTTTCTTTTACTGTTTTGGAGTTTCAAAATTTTTGTCAGTTTGTTTGTTCTTAAGTTCATATTTTTGCATGTTCGTTATTTTGCTTATTCGTGAAAGGAATTCTGGTTCTGGACGACCATCCTTGGTTAATTCAGGCAGATTACTGGGATTCTCGGATCCGTGAGAGACCACACGAGACACAGGAAACAAGCTGGAGTGTGTTCAAAAGATCTCTGACTTTTATTGAATACAACGGTAGTATATATACCACATGTCTAAGGGTTTTTACAAACTTACACTCAGTACTTTCTTATCAAGAGTTAGGCTGCTTGACTAGATAACAAGAAATAGCTAATGACTTTGCCGACACAAATTCAGCTTAACCACAATATCTCATAGGGTGTGGGTTCTATGCAAATGTTTAAGCTGATTATGGTAAAACACACAAACATAGGAAAAGTTAAAGTGGAAGTAAACCCCCCTATCGTTTTCAGCCAAGGAAGCTGCCATCTTTGCCTCTGTTTAATCTTCAACTGCCACAGTGCTGCACATGTGATCCGTTATGACACCAGCCATTGGATGGTTTGACTATTTGGTTGAGAGCACAGCCAATGTGCAGTTAGCATTCCCGGCATGCCTTTTTTTTTAAACTGTTAAATCGATGGGTTTACTTCCGCTTTAACTTCTACTTTATGTGAATGAAAGAGAATCAAAGATGGAGTCAGTTGTTTATACATTCTATTACAATTCGTAATTTCGTAATTTTCCTATTTTGGTTCTTTCGGCTATTTGGATGATCAAATTGATCTGAATGTACGAATACTAACAAATCTATTTGTTACGAACCGAATCGCACATGTCTATCACACATTACGCAGGCATGGTCCACCATTGTCACCATCAAGAGAACCTGTCTAGAGCAATGATGTGCAACTGACATTGGAGTGAGAGCATGCAGACAAGAAGGAGACAAAAGAGGATGCAGGAGATCAGCTGCACTAGAATTGAAAACAAAACATGAACAAAAGTGTCAAAAATGATTTTGAGGGTAAAATGAGAACTGTACACAGTGCAGAGAGAAATATAAATCTCATCCAGTTACAGTTTAAATCTACATTAAAATGTATCAAAGACACAGCAAAACCCAGACCCAGAACAAGCATACTGTAAGTGAGTATGAGAGGAGTGTTAGAAATACATATTATAGGTCATGTTATGGGTCAGCAACTCAGAATCATATTCAAAGAATCAGCATAATGGTCAGGGGACCAACATTCCTATTCTCCCATGACAGGTCCCCTTTAATTTTATTTAATGCCTGAAACGGTATTTATCAATGTTTGTAATTTGATGAGTCGGGACCAAAGTGTTATTTATAATTATCAATGTAACTAAGGAGCCTCCCTCTAGAAAACTGTACAAATACGAGAAAATATTCAGATAACTAAATATGAAGATAATTAATATATAAATGAACGATGAATCAGGAAGTGACAGCACATCTTTATAAGTATCAATACTTAACACAGTAATGAAGATCATTAATATATAAATTAATAGTGAATAAAGATGTGACATGATTTATTTAAAACATATCGATACTTAGCTGTTTCTTAATATAATCAATAAAACATCAAATAAAAATATCCAGATAACTTATAAAAATGACCTTAAATAAATAAATATTAATTTATGTTTTCATCAATCAAAGAAACACATGAGGATACAATGTGTACAGAGTGACATCAGCATCATATTTATTATAAAATGTGTGTCAAATATGTTGGAACACATCTTATGTAATTTACTTACCGATATCTACATTGTGATCTCAATGGTTAAAAATAAAATAAAATAAAATGTGACTCTTTACCTGCTCTGTATCTACCAAAACAAAAGTCATATTACCTGAACTGAGATCAAAGCAGTCAATGTGACCTGTGTCATGTATTCTAAAAGAGTTTAGCTGTAAGAAAAAAAATATTCAGTATTTTTTTTTTTATCCAGTTATATACAAATTCATCTCTGATACAAATAAAATACAAAACAAAGATGACAACAATTGGGATGAGCTAAAGTTTTACAAATAAAACAATGACTGAAATGTCCCGTACCTATAATACAAATAATGAAGGAAATAAATACCTGTGAATGGCCAGACTGGTAAAATGAAGAATTTTCCTTGTTTTAGCTCCTAGCCCAGATTTTGTCAGTGATCCCCCCGGCAGAGGTAAATTCTGATAGAAGAAGGGGGAGGGGAGTCCCCTCTGGAAGGGTCAGCTCAGTGCTAGAAGTCCGATTTTGCTAAAGAAAATTAAATGAAAATAACAGAAAATCTATGTGCCATTTCTGGTCACAATACAATCTCATTCTACACACGTTCATATATTTATATAATACAGAAATTTCCCCTGACATCCCGGAGCACACAGGGGGGTAGATTGGCTCTGTGTTCATCTGAGATTCAGATAAAACTTTCCTCCAATAAATTTCTAAAGAAAATAAATCATCAGCTGATTTCATGTATCCTTCAGAGAGACACAAAGTCTCTGATCAAGTAACCTTAAGAAAAATAAAACTTTTCAATTTTAAAAAGGAAAGTTCTAAAGTGAATCAAAAGTTATAAAAAGAGAAACAACTGACCAAAAAAAACACAGAAAAGTTAAAATAATAAAAGACAGGAGAGATCTGATAGGTAAAATAATAATAAAAAAAATCCAAATAAATAGCAGGTCTCAAAGCCTATTTATAAGGAGGAGATCACTATTTCACCATTATTTACCATGGAAGAAACAATTTCCCATTTTTTTTCCAATTAAACATTTTCTCTGGCTAATGTTTCTTCTCTTTTTTCCATATTTTTTTTTAAAAAGATGAAAATATTCCAACAACATTTGATTTGCAGTTAACTTTATAAGTTAAAGAAAACCCTTTATTTAACTTTTCATAAAAATCTATATCACTCTAATCCCACTGCGTAATTTTTATTGGATTTTGTCGGGATTAGAGTCATGTAGATTTTTAAGAAAAGTTAAACAAAGGGTTTTCTTTAACTTATAAAGTTAACTGCAAATCAAATGTTGTTGGAACATTTTTATCTTTTACAGGACACATATGTAAAAGGTTGGGAAGGTGATAGTGAATAATGAGACAGACACCGGGGGTGTAATGTAGACAAATGTTTCCTTATGTAGAAGATCTGGATTAGAGAGTCTCATCACCAGCCAACATCCAGTCCTATGATGACCAATAATGGAGGTTCCTAGCACAGTCCAAACATATCAGAATCTTAGATGAGGCCGGGGAATCTCCTTATCTCTCACATGTCATGCTGGAACCCTTTACATATGTGTCCTGTACATGTCATTAGGTACAATGAATTGTGATGACACATAGGCCGGGGATGTCAGAAGAGAACACTTGGTCACCATTATTTACCACAGAAAGTTCCAGTTTTGACTTACAAAATAAATGTAAGTTTTGGTACAGTGCCTTGCAAAAGTATTCACCCCCCCACATGGCTTTTTACCTATTTTGTTACATTACAGCCTTTAGTTCAATGCTTTTTTAATCTGAATTATATGTGATGGATCAGAACACAATAGTCTAATGCCCCGTACACACGGTCGGATTTTCCGACCGCGGACCATGTTTTCGGACCATGTTTCGGACCATGTTGTCGGAAATTCCGACCGCGTGTGGGCACCATCGGACTTTTTCCGTCGGAATTTCCGACGGAAAAAGTTTGAGATCCTACTCTCAAATTTTCCGACAACAAAGTCCTATCGGACTTTTTCCGATCGCGTGTAGCGAATTCCTACGGACAAAGTGGCACGCGTGCTCAGATCACATTACAAGACCAAAGCTATTGGCTACTAGCCTCTACGTAGTCCCGTCATACGCAATGAACGTCACCACGTTCAGAATGATCGGATTTTCCGACAACTTTGTCCGACCGTGTGTATGCAACACCAGTGTCGGACAAAATCCGTTGGAAAAAATCCGACGGATTTTGTGGTTGGAATTTCCGACCGTGTGTACGGGGCATAAGTTAGTGAAGTAAAATTAGAAAAAATATATACATAAAACTATTTTTCAGAAATTGAAAACTGATAATTGGCAGGTGCTTATGTATTCACCCCCTTTGTTATGAAGCCCATAAAAAGCTCTGGTGAAACCAATTACCTTCAGAAGTCACATATTTACTGAAATGATGTCCACCTGTGTGCAATCTAAGTGTCACATGATCTGTCATTATATATACACACCTTTTTGAAAGGCCCCAGAGGTTGCAACACCTAAGCAAGAGGCACCACTAACCAAACACTGCCATGAAGACCAAGGAACTCTCCAAACAAGTAAGGGACAATGTTGCTGAGAAGTACAATTCAGGGTTAGGTTATAAAAAGATATCCAAATCTTTGATGATCCCTAGGAGGGATTGTTTTCTGAGAGAGGAAATAAATGTTTGGAAGTGTTATATTTACATGTTATTTAGCATGAAGAAAATTTGAAATTGTGAGTAAAATTGTCACCAAGCTGAAATTAAATTGTAAAATATGTGAAGCTGCCCCTTTATGTGGATCCCCCACCTCAAAACAAATTTTTTTTATAAATAAAGTAAGACGCTAACACACAATCTTATTCTTCAAGTGAAATACCATCAATCAAAACACCTCAATCTATTTGGTGTAAATAATAAAACAAAGTAATACTTTTTTTTCTTCAAATTATTAATATAAAGTCCATAAAAATAGTTCTTATTAAAATCTCCAACCACTATGCCTTCTCATAATAAGGTGCTACAATTATTTTTTTCAATTTGTGCTCCACCACTGAGTATACAGAATGCACCCTTACCAGCTATATTTAATAAATATGCTTTTGATAACTTGGGGTATCCCCCGTTCTCAAGTAGCAGTTGATATGATGAACACATGTGATGCATTATGGAAATAAACCATCTGCTGGCCTCTCAGATTCCTTTTTCCTCTTCCCAGCAGCCCAGACCCAGGAAAAGACCACAGGAAAGACCGAGGCTTTCCTGATGACGCTGGTATGCGAAATGCATTGAGACTCCGTGACCGCCATCCGTGACGTCACGTCCTTTTGGGTTTGGATAGCATTTCCGGTTGTTGGAACTCATGCCGACTTGTCCGAGCAGGCCTTCGGGATAGCAAAAAAACAGGCTGTTTATGTTGGCAATTACCTGAGCACCATAAAATGTAGGCGCAATATCGTTTTTATCTCTTTCATATCTTGTTGTAAAATGGTATTAAACTATTCTGGATTTTCACGTCTTTCCTGATTCTGGGCTGCTGGCGAGAGAGAAAAGGAATCTGAGATGGCCAAACAAGTATAAATCTAATGTAAGGCCATAGAGGCACCAAAAAGTAGGACAATGGGACTTTTCAGGTGCTACTGCTAGGCAGTGGCACAACATGATATAATATAATACCTTAAAGTGTTAACACATGACACTTATACAACATATATATACACTGATGTCATGTCCTTTCATGGGGCATCCAGAAACCAATTCCTACTAAACAAAGTAAAACCAGCCAGGGGATATAGACCCTCCTAACCCCCTCAAAGCCAAAGAGGGAGGAAGAGCGAAGCCCACAGGAAGGGCACTCTAAAGGTGACTTTAAAGCTAGACACAAGCTGACAAAGCCTCTATGAACACATGGGTCAAGTGTATTGGGGAGGGGTTCTTTTATGGGTGCAGATCTGAGCTGACGCCGATTCTCATCATCTTTCACCATTTTACATTTACAGTCTGCTTCTGTGTGTGGCCGGGTGCCATTTTCTTGTAGCCTAAGCTGAGCCTGACCAGTGTTTTATACTGATCAGCACCAGCATACGTTGTTACTAGCCACAGGTTTTACCTTCTGGAGCATTAGGGCAGTGATTTTTTTTAGCTTAGCCTTTATTAGTAAGTACATTTCTGTATTTATGTTTTTAATAAAATCTGTATGATGTTACACTATGTGGAGTTTCCTATTTGGTGCGGCTTATGAGTGGTGAATTTTGAAGATGAGATGATATAAAGCTGGAGGGAAGGAGTATTAATCCCCCCACTTCTAAGCGATGGTTGCCGGTATGGAGAACATCTAAGGATCGGAAAATAAGATCGGAAAGTGGATGACAGTTTTAAGTATTCTTGAACTTGAGGTGATTATTCTCTGGTGAGTTCCCTGTTGGCATGGAGGTGGTGGAATCACTGGACAATGGGTGCCGTGTTCTGCTGTGTCATCAATACGTGGTGTGACCCACATAGAAGGGGCCTTTAAGCTGGATGGGTTTGAGTCACTACTGACTATAGAGGAAGTCTACACATTGCTACCTATTATACTGTTGGGACAATATCTGACACATTAATTGATTTATGCTCTGATGTTTCTGAAATTGTTGATTTGATTTCTTGTCATTAAAATGGAAAATTTATATCAAATACTTACCGTAATTTTCCTTTCCTGATGGACTCCATGGCAGCCTACGTATGGGTTAATCCCGCCTCTCCTACCTCATAGGACCCCACTCCCATAAATCTTTGCTCCCAGCTAGGTACCGTGTTCCATAACTTAGCCTACTCCAGCAATGGGAGGGAACTCCTGCTGCCATGGAGTCCATCAGGAAAGGAAAATTACGGTAAGTATTTGATATAAATTTTCCATTTTCCTGACAGACTCCATGGCAGCCTACGTATGGGAAATAACTAGCCATACACTCTCGGGTGGGAAATATTGCTGGTTTAAAGAAAAAGGATTAATTGGCACCGTCAACAGATAAGACATTCAAACCAAAATTAACTGAGGAAAGAGCCGCTGGCTCAACAGAATAGTGTGTGATAAATGTATTTATCGATGACCACGAGGCTGCTTTGCAAATCACTTCTGCAGACACATGACGGGAAGCTGCCCAAGACGTTGAAACACTCCTAGTCGAGTGGGCCGTCACTGCCTCTGGAGGGACCAGACCCTTAGCCGTATACGCCCTTTGAATAGCCTGGACAATCCAGGCTGAGATGGATCTGGAGGAAGCGCGTAATCCTCTGTTCTTCCCCTGGAAGTAGATAAAAAGGTAATCCGATTTCCGAAAGGGAGCCGTCGTTTCCAAATAGAGTCTTAAGATTTCTCCGACATCGAGAGGATGGATGCTAGAATTGTCAGGTGAATGGAATGTTGGGAGAACTATTTCTTGATTCTCATGAAAGACGGACGTCACTTTGGGGTTTGATCCCAACATGGGGATCAAGACCACTCTATCAGGAAAAAAGGTGATAAAGGGTTCTTTGAAACCCAGAGAGCTGATCTCAGATACTCTTTTGGCAGATGTTATGGCCACCAGAAATACTGTCTTGAGAAAAAGGTCTTTGATGGACAATTGATCCATTTGCCGAAATTCTTCTCCTGAAAAGAAGTCCAAAACGAGGGGAAGATTCCACTTGAAGAATCTTGGCCTCCTTTGAGGTCTAAGTCTTGTTGCACCCTTGAAGAATTGCCTGACGAGAGGATGTTTTGCCCAGGCAACGCCTGTGAATGCAGAAATCGCGGAGACTTGAACTCTAAGAGAGCTAACGGCCAAAGGCAACTCCAGGCCTGTCTGCAGGAAACCCAGAATGTCCGATATTTTTGGGTCTTTGAATGAACCCCCAACAGTGGAGATGAAACTCACGAATCTTGCCCAGATTCTTTGGTATACTCTATTAGTACCCTCTCTCCTGGCACTGATCAGGGTCTCAATTGCTGTGTTCGGACACCCCAAAGCTGTTAACCTTTCCCTTTCAACCACCAAACCATCAGGTGGAGATGGGATGGACATGGGTGAAGCGATGCTCCCTGTAGCAGGAGATCTGGCCTGGAAGGAAGAGGGACTGGGTCCCGACAACTGAGCTGCGTCAGGAGAGGAAACCATGGCCTGTTGGGCCAGTATGGAATTACCTCTATTATTTCGGCTTCTTCCCAGCGGAGTCTTGATAGAAAACGGAGAATGACCGGGACTGGGGAAAGGCATACGCCTTGAGAAACCTCCACTGGTCCGTCAACGCATCTATTCCGTAAGCCTGGGGACAACGATTCCTCGTGTAATACTTCTTGAGTTTCGCATTGCAGGGTGATGCAAAGAGGTCCACCTCCGGTGTTACTCCCAGAGACAGAATCCAACTGAACACTTCTGTGTGGAGGGACCACTCGTTGTTGTCCAGGGAAACTCTTGAGAGGAAGTCCGCCTGGACATTCTGGACTCCGGGGAGATAAACTGCCGTTAGATTCGACAAATTCGCCTGGGCCCAGACCATAATCGGACTGACCTCCTTTAGCAGGTCGAGACTGCGTGTGCCCCCTTGTCCCTTGATGTATGCTACCGCAGTCGTGTTGTCCAATCTCAACAGAACCGAAGCTCCTGATATCAGGTGACGGAAGGCTTGAAGAGCTTGAAAGGCAGCCCGGAGTTCCAAGACATTTGACACTATACCTTGAGATGGGAAGTCCCATTTCCCCTGGGCTACTTCTGACAGACAGAGGGCTCCCCAGCCGCTGTTGCTGGCATCCGTCGTCACTGTGATCCAGGAGATTGGTGCAATGGAATGGCACTTGAGGAGATTCTCCTGATGAAGCCACCATGGAAGACTCTCCCTCATGGACGGGGTCATTCTGATAAAGTGATCTTGTGACTCTGGGATCCATTGTTGAAGAAAACCCTTTTGGAAGGGCCGCATCTTCCACTGTGCCCATTTTACCATGGGAGCTGTGGCCACCATGGTGCCGATAACCCTGAGGCAATGTGATGCCCTGAGGCGAGGACATGCCAAGGCGAGACGGATTCTGTCTTGGATTATTGGGATCTTCTCCATGGGTAAGGAAATGGTACTCTTTACCGTGTCGAACTGTGCCCCTAGGAATATCAGGGACTGGGTTGGATCCAACTGACTCTTCTCCCTGTTCAACAACCAGCCGAACTCCGTCAAGACCGAGATGACTTGGTCCCGATGAAGAAGAAGCTGATCTCTGTCCTGCGAGAGCAGGAGTAGATCGTCCAGGTAGTGGTGTAACCGGACACCTTTGACCCTGATTAGGGCTACTACTGCCAGTAATACTTTTGAGAACACTCGAGGCGATGTTGTCAGCCCGAAAGGAAGACAGGTGAACTGGAGATGTCTCTGCTCCACTGCGAACCTGAGGTATTGCTGAAAATTCTTCGCGATTGGCACATGAAAATATGCGTCCTTCAGGTCTACTGAGACCATCCAATCGCCTGGCTGAATTGTTTGACTTATGGTCAAGAGAGTCTCCATCTTGAACCTTTCCTTCTGGATGAAGGAGTTCAAATATGTTAGGTCGATGACTGGCCTCCATGACCCGTTCTTTTTGAGGACCATGAAGAGGGGGGAATATACTCCCTGAAATTTTTCTTCCACTGGTACCGGAATGACGGCCCCTTGAGATATCAGGGAGTCTGTATAGGATAAGAGAATTTCTCTTTTCTCTTCTGATTGTGGTAGAACTGTGGGAATAAAGCGGTGTGTAGGTGGGTTGGTGAAAGTCCAGGTGTGACCTGTAGAGATGGTTTTGATTGTCCAATTATCTTGGACCGAGGCTGCCCAGACGTGCTGGAAACGGAGTAATCGTGCTCCTACCTGCTCCACCTGGACAGGCTCCATATCGAAAGGACTTAGTCGCATCACGACCCCCAGAACATGTGGCCTTTGTGGACTTCTGTCCTGAAGGTTGGTTTTTTCTCCAGTTTTTCCTGAATTCCCTACCAGGTCTGTATCGACGTGCGTCCCTAGCACGCTCCTGATCCTGTCTAGGTTGAGTTCTTCTCTGACTCAAGAGACGACGATCCTGGGGTAGGAAACCCGACTTACCCCCAGTAGCGCGTGTGATGGCCGAGTCCAGCTTGTTCCCAAAGAGGGAAGAACCCTCAAAGGGAATTTTGCACCATGCCTGTTTGGAGGCAGGATCCGCTACCCATGGACGTAACCATAGGGCACGTTTAGCTGTGACCGAGGATAGCATGACACGCGATACTAACCGGATAATGTCCAGGGATGCCTCACCCAGAAAAGCCGATGCCATCCTTAATTCATGCACTGGGGAATTCCTGACCACGTCTTCGGATATACTTCCCAGGGTTGCACCCACGTCATCGGTCCAGGATTCCATGGCTTTTGACAAAGCCGCAAGAGCTAGGGCCGGTTTGCAGGCCATCCCTGCAGTGATATATATTCGTTTGAGATCAGTGTCGATCTTCCTTTCCAGACCATCTCTGAATGACACTGTGTCTTCCAGTGGAAGCGTGACATGTCTCACTAATCTCATCAGCGCCGCATCAATGAGGGGGGCTGAATCCAGGTATTTCACCTCCTCGCTCCTGAATGGGTACATTTTCGCCACTTTGGAGATTAAAGAGTTCTTTCTTTCAACCTTCCCCCATTCATCAGATATGATTTCACCGAGTTCACTCAAGAAAGGGAAATTCGGGCGCTCTTTTTTTAGATGCTTGAAATACTTTTTTTGTTTAGAGGGCATCTCTATTGGGTCTTCCCATTTTAGCGCATCTTTAACTGCCCTGACCAGATGAGGGACCTGGGAGAAGTCGAACCCCGCTCCATATTCATCCACCTCAACCTCCTCATCTGAGGATCCATTTGACGAGAGATTGTCATGAGAGGGACCTGGAACTTCAAGTTCGACTACATCCGCGGTTGAGGCTGGTGCTGAAGGGGGAATGGCTATGTGGGCTGAATCCGTCCTACTCAGAGATTCTTGCACAACCCTCCTGACCAGTGCTTCCACCTGCTGGTCACCTGCACCTCTATCTTTCGCAGCTCTGGAGTAGCATGATTCACAGAGAGATTTGTCCTCCGGGACATGAGCCCTACACCCCCAGCAGGCTTTTTTCTCCGTGCGACCGGAATGGCGGTGGGAATCATGTTTAGATCCGGACCTTGACCTGTCCGTGTGATGTCTAGAGGAAGACCTCGATTTTGATTGGTCACGCTGTGACCTAGATTTTTCTTCACGTGCTACTGAATGATGATCGGACCTAGAAGGGCTGAGGAAAAAAACAGGAAACAAAATACTTTATAATTCCCCAATAACCCTGACAACCCATGCAAAACAGGCAGAGGAAAGAATATTCCATCCTACCTGCGGCATAAGGGCTGACCACTAGGCGGCGACGACACATCCATGGCAACAGGAACAGCAGAGACTGCAGGTAAGATATAAGTCATAAGCACCCAAGACCAGCAGAAACAAAAGTAAATCATTGCTGCATAAAAACAAAGGGGGCCCAGCCTACCTTCCACCAATGTCGCTATCAGGAACAAGAACCGGCGTCTGCAGATTCCTATGGAAGCCAGGGCATAGCTGTATCTGACAGCTATTTAAATCTGCCGCCATGGATGACGTCACGGCGCTCCGAGCGTCGTCGTGCGCCGCCTTACGCCGTCCGCGCGCATGCGCGGCCGCCGCTGCTCCGACTGGACCGCGCATGCGCGAGCCAAGCCTCGATCTGGCTCGAGGCCGTGCGCACGCGCAGTAGGGACAAGCAGCGGCGGACTGGAACGCAGATGCGCTCCAGCCGCCATACCGGAGGACATACACAGACAAACGGGCACAAATATAAACACAGGCTGCCATGGAGATATACGAAAATATGATATACGATACCCATCCAGCACGAAAGACAATCCAACCTGACCCTCCAAGCGCACAACACAGGCGAGCACGACCGGGTATCAAATGGAAGGCCTCCTGCTAATAGCGAGGACGACTGGCCAAACTGCCGCTTGCCAGTCAATGACTGGTAGTAAGCTCTTCAGGGCACCGCAACATCACCCGTGTCCACACTGCTAATAGCTGGGCAACTGGACTCCAATACCGCCATCCTTTCACCGCCAGCGCAAGGGGAAACGCCAGGACTGGATCAACTACTCCTTAAGGTAAGAACTACCTCTTTAGTCCTAAGGAGGAGGACAAAAAAGGAACACTGTACCTAGCTGGGAGCATGTAGATTTGTATTAAAAGCAGAAAATAATTTTTTTTCTTTAAAACTATTGAAGTTAAACAAGTTTTGTTGGAATTATTTTTTACCTTTTTTAAAATATAGAAAAAAAAAGAAATTACCCAGGGAAATAGTTTAATTCGGAAAAATTAGGGAAATATTTTTTTCCATGGTAAATAATGGTGAAATAGTGATCTCCTCCTTATAAATGGTTCTCTTCTGACATCCCCGGCCTTTGTGTCATCACAAGTGATTGTACATAATGGAAAAGAAAAAACTGCGCCAGGTGAAAGAGCTAAAAAGTCTATACCCTAATAAGAACAATCCGATCAAAGACTGTTAGAACATGACTGGTGGATAAAAAACACACAAATAATAATACTCGGAAATAATGATATGGGTAATAAAGTGGTTGGCAGTAGCAACATATAACAGAAAAGTCCTGGATAGTAGTCAAACTGAGGACCATGTATGTATGGATCAGTGTGAAAATGTGAACAGTTCACGGAGTGAGTGTTGTCCTAGGGTAAGTTTCTTAGGCTGGGTACATCAGACTGAGTATCCTGTCACACCGCTGTGCTCCACACCACACGGAAGTGCCACCACCAATATATATTACCCTTACCAGATGATAGGCAAGGTTAAGCCTTTCAAAGTGAGCCCATAGAAAGATCCTGACTTCAGAAAGGAACGATCAGACTTCAAATCAGAAAGAACTCCCAGCATCTGCCAATCACACCGGAACCAGGACCTCAGACCAGACCCAATGGATAATCAGATCCAGGCTAGCACTCGGCGGTGCATCCAAATATGATCAAGAAAAACAAAAAAGGCAGACCATAGCATAATACGTTTTTTAGAAACGACAATGAGTAATTTATTGGTAAAACGTACTCACATAAGCACAGGGTAAAAGAAGCGCATATAAACTCCACATGGAGTAACACAGAACGCCGGCCGGCATGTAATGGAAACGGACCCTTCCTCCTTCAGGAGCGTTGAACGTGATGACGTCACTGCACGCCTTCCCAGAAGCTTTTCGTCTTACAAGACATTCTCAATGGGGATAGGGCCGTGCAGTGGGTCATGTCATTAAATAAGGAAACGCCTCATTATGGGAGGTAAGGGAACGGAGAGAGAACTCCATCTTAACTCAGGGAAAATTTGCCCTTAGGTGACAAACTTTATAAGAAAAAAACGGTGTATTGCTAACCTGGTCACAACTGAGAGAGAAATCAGTTGCTTACCAGGAAAAACAAAAAATACGTGAACATAAATAATAAGGTGTATATATATGATAGCAATTATATGTAACCCGTGACGGTGTGTGTTTGGGCATATTATGGGAGGTAAGGGAACGGAGAAAGAACTCCATCTTAACTCAGGGAAAATTTGCCTTTAGGTGACAAACTTTATAAGAAAAAAACGGTGTATTGCTAACCTGGTCACAACTGAGAGAGAAATCAGTTGCTTACCAGGAAAAACAAAAAATACGTGAACATAAATAATAAGGTGTATATATATGAAAGCAATTATATGTAACCCGTGACGGTGTGTGTTTGGGCATATAATGTGGGCTAAGAATTATATATATCCATTGATGAGCCTTTGCAGCTGTTACAGTTACATTAGGTCAATAATGGAAAAAAAGGGTGACTTAGTCTCCTAATGACATTTAGAAAATATACTGAAATATAATATTACTTAAATCAAAATCGTGGAAAAAAGGGGAATATGTATATTCCTCTCCAGTCTGCAAAACACGTGAGAAAAAAAGACCACACACACGATAAGGGAAATACCCAGTCATCTGTCACATTAAATGCGACGAGCATGGATATCCTCATGGCTAGAACCATGAAAATGTGTAGTGACATAATAGTTTGTTAGATACTAATATCTAACTTTTTATAAAAAAGGGGAACGGTGTAAGTGAAACAACGTGGAATATAAAAATAATACTAATAGACCAATCTCAATCTACCGGGGGTTCCCCAGACTCAGAAAGAGGAGGAGTCCATTACCAACACGCATATCCCTAACATGCATAAGGTCTGATGGCACCATATTTCGGGGCTCAAAATTCCATAACATAAATATCATTGACTAATAAATTGCAACCAATCCCTAAACACCACCGAAGGTGTATAGGTTTAGGGAAAGGGGCAAAAGGGGGAGGGGGAGGGAAGCCCCAAGTCTCATTGTTTAGAAATTGGGGTGAAAAGTAAGCTCCTGAAATAATGATAAGAGTGGTTTAGAACACAGACAATGTTCTTACTCACAGGAGGCTATAATTATTAATAGAAACCAGTTTCTAGAGGAGAAGAATGGAACAGGGGGAACAAGATCTTAGTCCCCGAACTAAGGTGGCCATGACAGACACAATTACATCTGTTTCAGAAAAAACAGTTTTGAACAGTGTTTACATTGTTTACATTATTTGGAAACATACAGGTATCTTCTAGATCAATTAAGCATTGTTAATAAACGCATTCACATCTGTCTCAATGTTCATTCCGTACGGGACATAAGTTTTTAGTCGGTGAATCCAGGCCATCTCCATTTTCGAGATTTCCCTGACCAAAAGGTCACCTCTCCAATTGGGCTTATGTTTATCAATGCCCAAGAAGAGTGTATTAGAAGGATCCCTATTATGTACTAGACGGTAATGGTTCGAGACAGAATGATTTTTGAAGCCTGAAATAATGTTTGTAATGTGTTCATTCAAGCGTACTTGTAGTGGACGTTTAGTCCGGCCCACGTACTGCAAGCCACAAGGGCATTGCAGTAGATAAACAACTCCAGTGGAAGCACACGTAATACACGGTTTTATCGTGAATGTCCTCTGTGTAGCTGTAGATAAAACAGAGGTGATCCTTCTGGATGGATTAGAATTAAATCGACAGACTCTACAGCGTTTACATTGGTAAAATCCACTCAGATGATCAAAGAACCCTTTGCTTCTCACTGGTGGATTGAGAACGTTTGGAGCCACTTGGCCCTGCAGAGACTGTGCACCCCTGAAAATGACCCTTGGTTGTGGTGGTACAATACTGCCAAGAACGGTATCATTGGTGATAATGTGCCAATGTTTCTTGATTAATTGCTTTATGTTATTGTGTTGTATGGAGTAGGTAGTAATGAATGGTACAGCCGGGGCTGTCCCCGGTGAGTTCCCAGGGGCCTTCTCCATCAACAATTCTCCTCTATTTTTAGCACTTACGATCTTGAGTGTTTCCCGGAGTTCACCCTCTGGGTAGCCTTTCTCCATGAACCGACTAACCAAAACCTCAGCCTGAGTGAGGAACTGATGGTCCTCAGAGCAATTTCTCCGGAGTCTCAGAAATTGGCTCTTAGGAATGGCCTTTAGCCAGGCATTATGATGGCAACTCCCAATTGGAATGTAGGAGTTCCTATCGGTGGCTTTAAAGAAGGTTGAGGTGGAAAAGACCCTGTCTCTAATACTGATGTTCAAATCGAGATAGTGGACATCAGCTTGGCTGGCCTCGAACTTAAGAATAATTCCTCTTTGATTGACATTGAGGTCGTTCATGAATTTTTCCAGATCTTCATATTGGCCATCCCACAGGAGGAGGATGTCATCTATATACCTAGCCCAAAGGGCAACTTGAGGTATATCCCGGGAATAGATGACATCCTCCTCCCATTTGGCCATAAATAAATTAGCCAAACTGGGGGCATATTTTGCACCCATAGCTACTCCGGTATCCTGTCTGTAGAAGTTGCCATCAAACCAAAAGTAATTGGATGCTGCCGCAAACTTCAACAGAGACATAAGAAACTTCACTTGCTTATGGGGAAGGCCTGAGTCCCTATCAAGGTAAGTTTGTACAGCATCGAAACCTAAATCATGAGGGATGATGGTATACAAAGAATTGACGTCTATGGTTGCCATCCACATCCCACTCGTGGGAGACCTCCCAGACAGAAGATTGATAATATGTTTGGAGTCTCTCACATAAGAGGGCATGGACCGTACCAGGGGCTGTAAATAGAAGTCTATATATCTGCCCACCCGGGACGTGATGGAATCAATACCACTCACAATGGGGCGTCCCGGGGGGCAGACAGGATCTTTATGTAACTTTGGGAGGTAGTAGATAGTCGGTGTTCGGGGGGCTTTCGGGATAAGAAACAGCCTTTCTTTGGCAGTGAGTATCCCCTCATAGAAACCCTCGGCTACCAAGGCCTCAAGTGCCCTAGTATATTTCAACTTAGGGTCACTAGTTAGGGGGGTGTAGGTGTTGGTATCACCAACAATTCTAGACATTTCGGCCAAGTAGTCCGTTTTGTCCAGGACTACAATCGCACCCCCTTTATCGGCTGGTCTCACCACCAGATCCTTGTTTTGGCAGAGTGATTCCAAACCTTCTTTTAAAGTTTCCCTTTTCAACCCTCCAGGTGCGTTAGCACCACCCCTCCGTGTGTTTAGGGATGTGTTGCTTAGGGATTTAGATGCCCTGGAGGTGAAGAGAGCCAAGCTGAGTAAAACTTTAAAAGAAGGTTTGGAATCACTCTGCCAGAACAAGGATCTGGTGGTGAGACCAGCCGATAAAGGGGGTGCGATTGTAGTCCTGGACAAAACGGACTACTTGGCCGAAATGTCTAGAATTGTTGGTGATACCAACACCTACACCCCCCTAACCAGTGACCCTAAGTTGAAATATACTAGGGCACTTGAGGCCTTGGTAGCCGAGGGTTTCTATGAGGGGATACTCACTGCCAAAGAAAGGCTGTTTCTTATCCCGAAAGCCCCCCGAACACCGACTATCTACTACCTCCCAAAGTTACATAAAGATCCTGTCTTCCCCCCCGGGACGCCCCATTGTGAGTGGTATTGATTCCATCACGTCCCGGGTGGGCAGATATATAGACTTCTATTTACAGCCCCTGGTACGGTCCATGCCCTCTTATGTGAGAGACTCCAAACATATTATCAATCTTCTGTCTGGGAGGTCTCCCACGAGTGGGATGTGGATGGCAACCATAGACGTCAATTCTTTGTATACCATCATCCCCCATGATTTAGGTTTCGATGCTGTACAAACTTACCTTGATAGGGACTCAGGCCTTCCCCATAAACAAGTGAAGTTTCTCATGTCTCTGTTGAAGTTTGCGGCAGCATCCAATTACTTTTGGTTTGATGGCAACTTCTACAGACAGGATACCGGAGTAGCTATGGGTGCAAAATATGCCCCCAGTTTGGCTAATTTATTTATGGCCAAATGGGAGGAGGATGTCATCTATTCCCGGGATATACCTCAAGTTGCCCTTTGGGCTAGGTATATAGATGACATCCTCCTCCTGTGGGATGGCCAATATGAAGATCTGGAAAAATTCATGAACGACCTCAATGTCAATCAAAGAGGAATTATTCTTAAGTTCGAGGCCAGCCAAGCTGATGTCCACTATCTCGATTTGAACATCAGTATTAGAGACAGGGTCTTTACCACCTCAACCTTCTTTAAAGCCACCGATAGGAACTCCTACATTCCAATTGGGAGTTGCCATCATAATGCCTGGCTAAAGGCCATTCCTAAGAGCCAATTTCTGAGACTCCGGAGAAATTGCTCTGAGGACCATCAGTTCCTCACTCAGGCTGAGGTTTTGGTTAGTCGGTTCATGGAGAAAGGCTACCCAGAGGGTGAACTCCGGGAAACACTCAAGATCGTAAGTGCTAAAAATAGAGGAGAATTGTTGATGGAGAAGGCCCCTGGGAACTCACCGGGGACAGCCCCGGCTGTACCATTCATTACTACCTACTCCATACAACACAATAACATAAAGCAATTAATCAAGAAACATTGGCACATTATCACCAATGATACCGTTCTTGGCAGTATTGTACCACCACAACCAAGGGTCATTTTCAGGGGTGCACAGTCTCTGCAGGGCCAAGTGGCTCCAAACGTTCTCAATCCACCAGTGAGAAGCAAAGGGTTCTTTGATCATCTGAGTGGATTTTACCAATGTAAACGCTGTAGAGTCTGTCGATTTAATTCTAATCCATCCAGAAGGATCACCTCTGTTTTATCTACAGCTACACAGAGGACATTCACGATAAAACCGTGTATTACGTGTGCTTCCACTGGAGTTGTTTATCTACTGCAATGCCCTTGTGGCTTGCAGTACGTGGGCCGGACTAAACGTCCACTACAAGTACGCTTGAATGAACACATTACAAACATTATTTCAGGCTTCAAAAATCATTCTGTCTCGAACCATTACCGTCTAGTACATAATAGGGATCCTTCTAATACACTCTTCTTGGGCATTGATAAACATAAGCCCAATTGGAGAGGTGACCTTTTGGTCAGGGAAATCTCGAAAATGGAGATGGCCTGGATTCACCGACTAAAAACTTATGTCCCGTACGGAATGAACATTGAGACAGATGTGAATGCGTTTATTAACAATGCTTAATTGATCTAGAAGATACCTGTATGTTTCCAAATAATGTAAACAATGTAAACACTGTTCAAAACTGTTTTTTCTGAAACAGATGTAATTGTGTCTGTCATGGCCACCTTAGTTCGGGGACTAAGATCTTGTTCCCCCTGTTCCATTCTTCTCCTCTAGAAACTGGTTTCTATTAATAATTATAGCCTCCTGTGAGTAAGAACATTGTCTGTGTTCTAAACCACTCTTATCATTATTTCAGGAGCTTACTTTTCACCCCAATTTCTAAACAATGAGACTTGGGGCTTCCCTCCCCCTCCCCCTTTTCCCCTTTTGCCCCTTTCCCTAAACCTATACACCTTCGGTGGTGTTTAGGGATTGGTTGCAATTTATTAGTCAATGATATTTATGTTATGGAATTTTGAGCCCCGAAATATGGTGCCATCAGACCTTATGCATGTTAGGGATATGCGTGTTGGTAATGGACTCCTCCTCTTTCTGAGTCTGGGGAACCCCCGGTAGATTGAGATTGGTCTATTAGTATTATTTTTATATTCCACGTTGTTTCACTTACACCGTTCCCCTTTTTTATAAAAAGTTAGATATTAGTATCTAACAAACTATTATGTCACTACACATTTTCATGGTTCTAGCCATGAGGATATCCATGCTCGTCGCATTTAATGTGACAGATGACTGGGTATTTCCCTTATCGTGTGTGTGGTCTTTTTTTCTCACGTGTTTTGCAGACTGGAGAGAAATATACATATTCCCCTTTTTTCCACGATTTTGATTTAAGTAATATTATATTTCAGTATATTTTCTAAATGTCATTAGGAGACTAAGTCACCCTTTTTTTCCATTATTGACCTAATGTAACTGTAACAGCTGCAAAGGCTCATCAATGGATATATATAATTCTTAGCCCACATTATATGCCCAAACACACACCGTCACGGGTTACATATAATTGCTTTCATATATATACACCTTATTATTTATGTTCACGTATTTTTTGTTTTTCCTGGTAAGCAACTGATTTCTCTCTCAGTTGTGACCAGGTTAGCAATACACCGTTTTTTTCTTATAAAGTTTGTCACCTAAAGGCAAATTTTCCCTGAGTTAAGATGGAGTTCTTTCTCCGTTCCCTTACCTCCCATAATATGCCCAAACACACACCGTCACGGGTTACATATAATTGCTATCATATATATACACCTTATTATTTATGTTCACGTATTTTTTGTTTTTCCTGGTAAGCAACTGATTTCTCTCTCAGTTGTGACCAGGTTAGCAATACACCGTTTTTTTCTTATAAAGTTTGTCACCTAAGGGCAAATTTTCCCTGAGTTAAGATGGAGTTCTCTCTCCGTTCCCTTACCTCCCATAATGAGGCGTTTCCTTATTTAATGACATGACCCACTGCACGGCCCTATCCCCATTGAGAATGTCTTGTAAGACGAAAAGCTTCTGGGAAGGCGTGCAGTGACGTCATCACGTTCAACGCTCCTGAAGGAGGAAGGGTCCGTTTCCATTACATGCCGGCCGGCGTTCTGTGTTACTCCATGTGGAGTTTATATGCGCTTCTTTTACCCTGTGCTTATGTGAGTACGTTTTACCAATAAATTACTCATTGTCGTTTCTAAAAAACGTATTATGCTATGGTCTGCCTTTTTTGTTTTTCTTGATCATATTTGGATGCACCGCCGAGTGCTAGCCTGGATCTGATTATCCATTGGGTCTGGTCTGAGGTCCTGGTTCCGGTGTGATTGGCAGATGCTGGGAGTTCTTTCTGATTTGAAGTCTGATCGTTCCTTTCTGAAGTCAGGATCTTTCTATGGGCTCACTTTGAAAGGCTTAACCTTGCCTATCATCTGGTAAGGGTAATATATATTGGTGGTGGCACTTCCGTGTGGTGTGGAGCACAGCGGTGTGACAGGATACTCAGTCTGATGTACCCAGCCTAAGAAACTTACCCTAGGACAACACTCACTCCGTGAACTGTTCACATTTTCACACTGATCCATACATACATGGTCCTCAGTTTGACTACTATCCAGGACTTTTCTGTTATATGTTGCTACTGCCAACCACTTTATTACCCATATCATTATTTCCGAGTATTATTATTTGTGTGTTTTTTATCCACCAGTCATGTTCTAACAGTCTTTGATCGGATTGTTCTTATTAGGGTATAGACTTTTTAGCTCTTTCACCTGGCGCAGTTTTTTCTTTTCCATATTGCATTGTGTTTATCCCACTATTCTGCAGCCGGGTTAGGTATTATTTATTTTTATTATTATTTATTACTGTTCTCGTTTTTATTTGCCCCTCTTCCTTAATCCCTTTCCCCTTCCCCTCCCCCTCCAGCTCTATTTTGGTGAAGCGCGGTCTTTTTTGTTAACAGATTGTACATAATGACATGTACAGGACACATATGTAAAGGGTTGGGAAGGTGATAGTGAATAATGAGACAGACACCAGGGGTGTAATGTAGACAAATGTTTCCTTATGTAGAAGATCTGGATTAGAGAGTCTCATCACCAGCCAACATCCAGTCCTATGATGACCAATAATGGAGGTTCCTAGCACAGTCCAAACAGATCAGAATCTTAGATGAGGCCGGGGAATCTCAGATGGGACTCCCCCTAACATTTCCCTTATCTCTCACATGTCATGCTGGAACCCTTTACATATGTGTCCTGTACATGTCATTATGTACAATGAATTGTGATGACACATAGGCCGGGGATGTCAGAAGAGAACTATTTATAAGGAGGAGATCACTTTGTCACCATTATTTACAACAGAAAGTTCTAGTTTTTTACTTAAAAAAATAAATGTAAGTTTTGGTAATGTTTGTTTTATGTATATATTATCATTTATTTCAAACACTGAATGGGAAATTCTGCCTTCATTATTATAAGTACATTGTAAATCCAACAAACCATTTTTAGAGTGAACAATTCACAACTTTTTCCCATTTAACTTTTGATGTGCTCTGACTTTATAAGACAATGTGTACATGAACATGAAGATTAATAATATAAATATATAAAATTATATATAAAATTATAAACTCTTGCCGTTCCAAGCTCTCTCTGAACCTTAAAAACTCAACAGAACTATCAGCTTATACATTCCAGATACAAAAGTCTGAAATTAAAAAGTTTGCGACGTAGGAAGGATGGTGACTGCATAACATGGCCATTGAGAGGAAAGGATGTCCTCAGCTGTAATCTACAGATGGTGGTGTGCTACTGGCAGATGTGCTGCAAGGACTTGGGACACCCTGCACTATCCCTGTCAGTGGAGGCTGCTGAGAGGTCATGAGGTATAGCAGGGTTAGACCAGAAAGGTGAGGAGTGAGGAGGTGCAGAATTGTGTCCCTTTGATGTGGCTTTCAGGTGCTCTTGGTGGGAGGTTAAATGCCTTTGCAAGCAATTGGTACCCAAATGGCTGGTATAGAAAAAGCAAAAAATGGCTGGACGGTCGTACTCCATTAAGACACCTTTTTTCAAGTCAGATAAAATCCAAATAGTTACAAACGATCACATTGATCCCAGAGGAACAGAACAAGGCAAGGCTTACATGTTTCACACCGCAAATGGGCGCTTAATCATAGCTATGATTAAGCACCCATTTGCAGTGTGAAACATGTAAGCCTTGTAAGCCTTGCCTTGTCCTGTTCCTCTGGGATTGATATGATCGTTTGTGACTATTTGGATTTTATCTGACTTCAATAAAGGTGTCTTAATGGAGTGCAGTAAAGCACTGATATTCACTGCGTTAAATGTGCAGTAATGCATGTATATTTAATGTGTTAAATGTGCAATAATGCACGTATGCATACTGCGTTAAACATGCAAAAATGCACCTGAGAAATGTGACTTTGTTTGGGCAGCATGGTTGGAGCACATGGGTTCAGTATCGCGCTAGGGTCTAGGATGGTGTAGATATAGGGGTATGGATAAACATAAGTCCCATATATAGTGTGTGAGGATTGTGTTTGTTTTCAATTATTTTTATTAATATATTTTTCACATATACAAAAAACATTCAACATTTTTACACATTCTTATATATATATTTATGGTCTAGAGCCCTACGGACGACATGAGTAAAGATGACATATAGGAACAACACAAAACTCACCAACATGAAATAGACCTGAAAGTGTGCCTTGGTCTACCGTATGGTACACCAAAATAAGGGGGCATACCCTAGATAAAGAATGGTAAGAAGTAGTTATGGAATAATGTAGAATGAGTATTCAGTCTTGGGGTAAGAATACTTGGAAGAGGCTTTTAAAAGGGGAGGGTGGGTGGGTATCACGCACAGGAAACCGACAAAGACCGGCGGCCTTTGGGCTGCTTAAATACCCTCCGGGCTCCTCCCATAACTTCAGGCCGGTACCCGGCCTTCCAATTTATGGTCTAGAGCCCTACAGACGACATGAGTAAAGATGACATATAGGAACAACACAAAACTCACCAACATGAAATAGACCTGAAAGTGTGCCTTGGTCTACCGTATGGTACACCAAAATAAGGGGGCAAAAACCTTCAGGTAGGGGATAATTATTTATTAAAGGTAATGTCACTGAGTAAGACGAGCAAAGGCCTGAGCCATCTCCAACTGTGGGATAGGAACGTAGCGAGAGAAGCAGGCCGATCTCCACCGAGCCAGTTCCTTGATCACGTGGTCCGGAACCCCCTGTCTTGAGGCCGTCGTGGCCGCCCCAATCCGGAACGAATGCCCGGAGTACTGGCTGGGGTCCAAGTGAAGATTGCCGAGAAGGACCCGGACATGTTCCGCGAACTGCGACGAGTTGAGGGGTTATACCGGAAAGGGCAGAAGCGGACTGGACCCTGGGCGGTCGGATAGCAGTGCCGTCAAGCGGTTTAACACGGCAACTGGGCACCAGTTGTTGTGAGTCCTGTACAGGTGAACATCTACTCCGGAACCTCGCTGCTGAGTTTTGGATGTCGCCAAGTGAAGGACGTAGTGATCCTGGTGGCGGCAGAGACTACTTCTATGCAAGACTGGACCGGCTGGGTGGCTGCGAGTGAACTCGCTGGGCCGTAGAAACCCACAAAACGCCATGTGTATCGCAGCCGGCAGGGCGGTGCTGAGGAGGAGACCGAAAGGGGCCTATCCAGGATGTCAGACATTCCCTTGAAGATCTCCCCCGTGATAGGCAGCCGCTTCAGGCTGACTGGCAGCTGGTGTTTCTGCACTCCACGTAGTAGAGCCCTCACTGCGTGGCAGGAGAACGCCGAAGGCCTCGCGGGGTCTTGAAGTGACAAGTAGTGCAGCACCCCGGCCACGTACTGGCGTATCGTGCTGTGTGACAGTGCTAGGAGAGAATGACAATAAGCGCTGAGTTAAACTTCCCTGGAATGAATGAGCAGTAAACATTGAACTGACGCTGTAGGGATAGCTGGACCAGTCTGCGGAGGAAAGACATGACGGGCCTGGATTTAGGCCTGCCCTTGCTGATGATCTTGGCTGTGGCTTGATTGTCTGTCGTGAAAGCCACAGTCTGTCCAGACCAATGGTGACCCCATAGGTGAGCGGCTGCTACGATGGGGAAGAGCTCAAAGAGGGCTGACGTGGTAGTGAAGCCTGGTGTGGCTAGTGCTTGAGGAGGCCAAGGGGCGACGAACCACAAATGGCCAATCCTGTGGATGCCGCCGCATCGGTCACCACCTGAGGTGACTGCGTGGACACGACTGGGATGAACAGGGACACACCGTTCCAATTACTAAGAAAGTGTTCCCACATGGCCAGATCTGCCCTGGCTGCCCAAGGACTACTCTTAGACCCGAAGGTCAATTTGGTCGCGGAATAATATCGCTCCCTCCACTTGATGAGGGGACGAGCGAGTTGAGACTGGGAGCGACGGAAAGAATGAGGCGCTGACAGATCATACACCAGACGTTTTAATTTGAAAATATTTCCTGTACAAGCCCGATAGGGCTAACCCTCCAGATGTTAAAGGGAGACTGACTGAACGGGCCTATCATGAAGTCCCGATCCAACTCCGCCTGCAGAAGGACGTCAATCGCTGGCTCATCTGTTGCTGCTGAGCGTAGGTTCGGACATTCGTGGGTGGAGTGGGGCAGGGTGATGAGCCTGATGTGAAACCCATCGGTGAGACCCCGGATGAGGTAGCTGGCGAGTGACGGAGTGGGGTGTGAGGTCAAGTAAACACCGAGCCAAAGGGCGTCGACCCGGCTTAGTCATGGTTCTTCTGTTTGACCTCACATAGGATCCTGGGGTGCGCCCTCTGGCATAGGGTGCAAACGTGCAAGAGCCGGCACTGGCTGAAATTGCAGGAGCCGTAATTGAAATTGTTGCAAATGGCGGCTCCCCCAACCATCCGCACCGGACGTCCCAACTTGTCCACCTTTTGCGCTTGCGCCGGGGCCTGCTGAGCCTGGCTCGTGCTGGTAGAGGCCGTGCTAGCTATCGGATGGACAGAGGCTATGTTGGCACACCAGACCGTGGTGTGGGACGCTGACTGACAGACAGCACATAGCGGGGAGCGAAGACCCGCGAAGTGGCGGCAGAACAACTCCGTGTCCACTACGCTCCAGTCCGTTGTCAAATGAAACTGTGAGAATCTGGCTGCGGCCTTGGCCGAAAAGGACCGATGATAGTCGTAGAACGCTGAGCCACCGTATTTGTGGCCCAGGTCTACGATCAAATGGAGGTAGAGGTCCAGTTCCTCCCGTCTGTCGGGGGAGGCTGAGCACAGCACGTCCCTAAACATGCCGAAAGCGAGCGTGAACTCGGGCACCGTGAGCTTTCTGTTGAGCCTCGGATCCTTCGCTTTCAAAACCACCGAGACGTCCCCCCAGGTGTAGGCCTTGTTCTCGGCCAAGTCATGGACAGAGATCAAGAGTGAGGCCAGGTTAACGTCTCTGCCCTCTAGAATGTCCTTCCTTACGCTGGGTGGCACCAGGTGGGAAGGGTGAACGGTAGTCAAGGCAAGCTCACTACCTGCGGCCGGTGCAGTGATGGCTGGGACCACCGCAGGGTCCGGAACCGTGGCAGCCGGGCTGGTCTCTAGACGAGACACCCTGTCCTGGACCTCAACGATTGAGGAAGACAGGGAAGATACGAGGGTGTGTAGCTGAGCGACGGCGGCTGAAATCGATTCCAGAGACTGGGGCTGGGGCTGGACTGCGGCTGGGGCTTGCTGCGGCCAGTGGTGGGAAAAGGAGCCTGAATAGCTCCGCCTTCCTAGCCGCGGACGAGAAGGGTATCCCTCTGCGTCTCAGCTCGGCGGACAGCCTGGGAATTGTCCATGCCCTAAGGGACTGGACACTGCCAGCCTCGGAGGCTGATGCCGGAGATAGCGGGGTGGTGAGGTCATCGCTGCCGACTGATGACATGACGGCTGCCAAGACCCGTTACTTAGTAGACTGGTCACGTGTCTGCAAGCTGGGTCTATAAAGAGGTGACAAGAAATGAGTTTGGACGTGTCACCTATGATACACGTACCTGCCATGAGAAAGCAGGAGCCCCCCGTGCCCCTGCGTTTTTTTTTTTTTTTTTTACCTGCTGGAACCCTGATCAAGCTGGTGCAGGTGGACCTACTGAATCCGACTGACCTGAGAGAGTGTGAGAGAAAATACCTATTTAAGAGCCTAAACTGCTGCCGTCCCGAGCGACGGAACCCAACGTAGATGATAACAACAGGCGATAGTGACTTAAGTCGACTGCCGAGTCCGCTGTGGGATCAAATGACAGATGACAACACGAATGACTGACTTGACATGTTGCCTTAACTGAACGAACTTCCCGTGACAGGGCCCAGCCCGTTCGTACCGTATGGGGGTGCCTGTGAGCCGGACTCTGGAGCACGTACAGGAATGAGGCAACCGTGAAACGAGGCTAACTGCCTGGGTATTGCTGAGGCCGAACTGAGACATCCAGCTGCCACCGGGTCCGACTCCCCTTTTTTTTTTTTTTTTCTTTTTTTTTTTTGTAGAAATGCGGCCGGCCTAGGGCACGCCGGCGCGAATTCGTACAGGCAGGTGACCAATTAACGCCGGGGCGTGGTAAGGTGACACAGAAATGATATAACATGACAAGGACAAGAGTCAAAGTCTCTTTTTTTTTTTTTTTCCGACTCCGCCCCTGGCGCATGTATTGAAATGAGGCCGGGCCTAGGGCACGCCGACACGAATTAGTGTGAGGTAGTGACTGCATTCATGCCGGGCGTGGTAAGGTGACAGAAATGCGATACCATGACAGGGGCAAGAATCAGGAATGTACGCAAACCAGTGATGCGATTCCGCCCTTGGCGCATGTATTGAAATGAGGCCGGGCCTAGGGCACGCCGACACGAATTAGTGTGAGGTAGTGACTGCATTCATGCCGGGCGTGGTAAGGTGACAGAAATGAGATACCATGACAGGGGCAAGAATCAGGAATGTACGCAAACCAGTGATGCGATTCCGCCCTTGGCGCATGTATTGAAATGAGGCCGGGCCTAGGGCACGCCGACACGAATTAGTGCGAGGTATTGACTGCATTCATGCCGGGCGTGGTAAGGTGACAGAAATGAGATACCATGACAGGGGCAAGAATCAGGAATGTGCGCAAACCAGTGATGCGATTCCGCCCTTGGCGCATGTATTGAAATGAGGCCGGGCCTAGGGCACGCCGACACGAATTAGTGCGGGGAAGTGACTGCATTCCTGCCGGGCGTGGTAAGGTGACAGAAATGATATACCATGACAGGGGCAAGAATCAGGAATGTACGCAACCAGTGATGCGATTCCGCCCTTGGCGCATGTATTGAAATGAGGCCGGCCTGGGGCACGCCGACACGAATTAGTGCGAGGTAGTGACTGTATTCATGCCGGGCGTGGTAAGGTGACAGAAATGATATACCATGACAGGGGCAAGAATCAGGAATGTACGCAACCAGTGATGTGATTCCGTCCTTGGCGCATGTATCGAAATGAGGCCGGGTAGTCGTGCATCTGGATCGCCCCGATCGGAGCATGTATGGATGCGACCGGACCAGGATCGAAGCGATGGCATGAACGCCCTGTTTAATTGATGCAAAATGATTTAGCATGACCGAATGGCCTGATACGTTAGCCATGTTTGAAATGATGAAATGATTGTCATGCTAACACGTGAAATGTTTCGACACGGTCAAAGTGATTCGTACAATTAGTATGCCAACAGTGCTTCGGAATGTGAATAGCGATTTGGTACGCTCGCTGGCGCCACTGATTCGAATAATGGCAGGACATGAACGATACGTGTGAGTGCGAACGGCACCCGTGCGTGAGTCGTGTTTGAACGATTCGAAGACTGCGTAGCACGACCGCGTAAGGGAACCCTTGAGTGCCGGATGCGGCATCGGCCGGAGTGTTTCGTGGCGGGCGGCCCTGAATGTGCGTGCCGCTAGATGGCTCCCGATCGTGTACCACCAAAAACGTGCGAGTAAGTGTTTAGGTTTCAAAACAAGCAGCGCGTGGTTCGTGAGCTACGCAGACCACAGTTTAGTGACATGATAAGCAGTGCATGAGAACGTAAAACATGGGAGCCGAAGCCCTACCTGCGACAGCCGAACCAAACTCTTTGTACGAACTGCGACTCGGCGACACGAGTGCGACACGAAGGGACAACACGACTTACGAACACGGAACGCGGGACTGCAACAAGAGGAGACGGACAGACGAAAACGGAGCTCACGAACCGGCACCAACAGCGCTTGTCTCGAACGAGTCGGTCCTAGATGTCTGACGTATCAGATATCACGCACAGGAAACCGACAAAGACCGGCGGCCTTTGGGCTGCTTAAATACCCTCCGGGCTCCTCCCATAACTTCAGGCCGGTACCCGGCCTTCCAATATATACATATACAATACTTATACATAAATACATAACAAATAAATACACACAAAAAGACCCCAATCAACACAATACATGAATCAATCTCAATATACTTTTCAAAGAAGTCAAGGGTAGTCCACCATCTCCCCCCTCTTCCTGATATAATTCATTACCCCTTCCCACTTTTTTATTTAGTATTCTTTTTTTTTCCCTTTCCTCTCCCCTCCAACCAACACTTCCAAGTATCAACATATTTTATTTCTGAGTTGTTTTGCAGGTGTATTACTTCTTCCATACAGCTATTTTTTTCTATATCCCTAAACCAATCCTTTATTGTCGGAAAATATTTTTTGACTTCCATTGTTTCGGAATTAGTTTCTTTTCTGAGTTCAGCAAGAATGGTGTAATAGCTTTTCTATATTTCTTCCTCGGTACCCCTGTTACATGGAACAGGCATTGCTAGGGGTCAAGTTCCGTTACAGACCCACTAATCTTCTTTATCCAATCCACTACTTCCCTCCAATATGATTGAATTAAAGGGCACTGCCACCATATATGTGCATGGGTACCCGCCTCCCCACAATCCCTCCAACAAAGAGACGATTGATCGGGATTCATTTTATGTAATTTAATTGGGACGTAATACCACTTTGTTAATAGTTTGTAATTAATTTCTTTCATACCTGTGTCCAATGAAGATGAGTGGGTATAGTCGAAAACTTTACTTCTCATACTTTCAGGCAACAAATTGTTTTATTCCCTTTCCCAACTCTCCACAAGACACAGGGAGTCCAGGTTCAGCCTTATCAGTAGGCTATATACATTCGAGAGCCCCTGTCTATTTTTCCGAACTTTGTCAACTAATCCTTCTCATGGGTCCAGTCCCCTATCTGATCGAAGCGGCTTTGGGAGAGATCCTACAAAATGTTGAAGTTGCCTATATCTCCATGCATCCCAGGGCATTTTACCATACCTTTCGTGTAGTTCAGGTAGTGTACAAAGAACATTCCCTTTCAGAACATCTTTTAACCTCAGGTGGTCCGATGATGTCCATTTTAGGTATAGTTTGTTATCCTTACCTGGAGGGAAGTAATTGTTACCTGTGAGGGGTAACATGGGTCTACTATATTCCATAGATCTATTTTTAGATAATTCATCTCATATTCTAAATGTCTCTGCAGTAATTGGGGCCATGTCCCTGGGGAGGTCTCTATGTTGGGTTAGAATCCAGATAATCTGATTTAGGGCAGAATTACTCAATTCTGATTCAATTGTTACCCATTTTTTATATGGAGAGCCGTGGACCCAGTCCAAGACTCTCCGCAGTGACGCTGCCTCATGGTATTTTTCAAAATCTGGGAGAAATAGTCCCCCTCTCTCCTTTGGTCTACTCAAGACTTTATATGAGATACGATTCCCTTTATTATTCCATATACATTTTTGTATTAATCTGAGGATTTTAAAGTAGGTGGCAGGGATATTTATCGGGAGACACTGGAAAATGTACAGGGCTTTCGGAAGGATCAACATTTTGATCACACTTATTCTGCCGAACCATGACAAACTATGAACCTGGTAGCCTTTTAGATCCTGTTTGATTGTATTCAGTAAGGGTAAATAATTATCTTGATACAGATCCATTATTAGTGTTGACAAAGACACTCCCAGATATTGCAATCCTCTTTTCCTCCACCTGAATGGAAATTGGATTCTAAGATCCCTACCTTCATCTGGGGGAACCGAGATATCAAGTATCTCAGTTTTCTCCATGTTTATCTTAAAATTTGAGATGGCCCCATAGCCATTAAATTTCATCAAAATATCTGGGAGTGTCTGTGCCGGGTTCGTTGCGTTGAGCATAATGTCATCCGCAAATGCTGATATCTTATCCTCCTGTCCCTCAACTTCTATTCCCTTAATTTTCTTGTTGGCTCTTATAGAGGCTAAAAGAGGTTCCAGGGAGATCACAAAAAGTAATGGCGAAAGGGGGCAACCCTGACGTGTACCGTTGCACAACCGGATGGTATCAGACAGGGTTCCATTAACCTGAATTTTAGCCGTGGGATTCGAATAGCTTAAATTCACATCAGCATTCTTGGACCTATACCAATTCTATGCAATGTCTGTACCATAAACTCCCAATCTAATCTATCAAAGGCCTTTTCGACATCTATTGATAAAAATATAGCGGGTTTCTTTCCCTTTTTTGCAGCATGCATTAACAAGGTTGTTCTCAGTATATTGTCTCTCGCCTCCCTCCCAGGGACGAACCCTGCTTGATCTTTCTCAATACAATCAGGCATGAGGGGTCTCAGTCTCTCGGCCAAGATCTGAGCATATATTTTAACATCCTCATTGATCAAGGAAATTGTCCGGAAGCTTGATCACACCATTGGATCCTTTCCTTCCTTTCCTATGAGTGATATGTATGCCCCCAAGGCTTCTTGACGGATTTTCAAGCCTTCCCCAATGGAGTTCATGTAAGAGTAATAGAATCTGCATAGAATCAGGATACCAATAAACTTCTTAAAGTATAGGGACGTATATCCGTCTGGACCCGGACTTTTACCCCCCTCACTTTTCCTGATCGCCTGCTCGATTTCATCACTAGAGATATATTTTTCAAATTTATTTAAATCCTCTTCTGATAGCCCCGGCAACTGAATCTTTTCGAGATACTTTTTTATATTTTGGCTTCTATTTTGTCTGTCTTCGAGGTCTTGAGTAGCATTTACATTATACAATAATTGATAATGCTCAAAAAAACTTTTCTTATATCCTTAGTGGAGTATTTCATTTCTCCCTTTTTATCTTTCATTTTTGCAATATAATTTATGTTCCTTCTAGGTTTAATCGTCCCGGCCAACATTTTCCCGGGTCTGTTCCCACATTCATACTGCCTTTTTTTAGTTCTCATAAATGCTCCCTTAGCCTCTTGCTCCATTAATTCCCTCAATGCCTCTCGTCTTCCTATCAGTTCTATCTTTTCTTTATTGTCGTTAAAGTTTTTATGTAGCTGTTCCAAGTTCTGAATCTCTTGTAGAAGGGATTGTTTCTGGGCTATCCAGATTTTTTTCCTCTTAGCCCCTTCTGATATTAATCTCCCTCTCATAAATACTTTGTGTGTTTCCCATAGTATAGTTGGGTCAATGTTCTCAACGTTGTTCTCTTTAAAGAAAAAATCCAGATCCCTTTCCAATTCCTCTACTATGCCATGGTCGTACAGGAGTGATTCATCAAGCCTTCAGGTTCTATGCCTATCCGGTATATTTTTTAATTCCAAGCTGATAATAACCGGGGCATGATCCGAGAGGGTGATTGATTTCACCTCTGCCTTAAATAACCCCTCCAGCAGCTGATGGTCCAGGAAGACATAATCGATTCTCGAATATGAAGAATGTATCTGAGAAAAATATGTAAAATCCCTCCCCCTGGTATGCATGATTCTCCATGCCTCCACAAGCTGTTGCTGGTGTAGTTTTTGTTTTACTACCTTAAGATGTTTACCCTCTGAGCGAAGAGAGAAGGGCTGGGTATCCAGGGCTGGATCAAGCACAAAATTGAAGTCCCCTGCCATAATAACTTTCCCTTCCCTAAAGTTTTCTAGCTTATTCATTACCTTCTTCAAGAAGGTGCAAGGGTGGATATTGGGGCAGTATATGTTCACCAATGTATAGTCAATATTAAACATGGAGCCTTTAATGAACAGATACCTCCCTTCTGAATCAGATTCCATTCCCTTTAACTTAAACAGTGTATTTTTATTGAAACCTATTGCTATTCCTTTGGATCTCTTATTTTGAGAGTATCCATGGAACCAGACAGGGAAATTCTTTGAGTTCAATCCAACCCTGGATGACCATTTAAAGTGGGTCTCTTGTAGAAATATTACATTAGAGGATAAGCTTTTTAATTCCTGTAATATTTTATGCGCTTACTGGGGTTATTTAGGCCCCTAACATTGTATGTCACTAACCTCAATGGTGCCATATCTTGTGAAAGTAAATATTAAAATCCCATGCATTTTAACTGTGAAATGGGGAAATGAGTGCTTCTAATTCATCTGAGATGATCCAGGTGACTGACAGACAATTTGACATTACATAACAAATCCATACAACAACTCCTAATCCCTCCCCAATAGGGTTCCCTTTTGGGGACCATCCCTCCCCCCTCCCAACCTCCCCTCCTATTGTTTTGACCTTCCCCACTCCCACTCCGATTATGAGTGGCCAGGCGGGCAGGGCATACCTTGGGGGTTATAACATGTCTGCCCGGGCCCCCAGACCTCATCCCAAATTTAGGGATCGGAGTGGGGGAGCGGGCAGACATCTCCAGACCCCCATACACCACCGGGTGTATTTCCTACCTTATTAAGACATTATACCCTTAATCCGTCCCATGCTAATCATTTATTTATTTAGGCCCTAATATATTCTATTCAGTGGACACTAAACTTTTTTCCTTGCTGATCTATTAACTTTCTCCATTCGGGTGGTTTCTTTTCCCAGTTCTCTAAGTTGATGCATGGTAAATCTAATTTGCTACAGAAAGCTTTCAAGTCTTCTGGAAATCGTAGTGTAGCTGATATCCCTGGATTTTTAGCAGTCAGGCATGCTGGAAAACCCCATCTGTATGTGATTTGTTTTGCCTGTAACTGATTTATCAGGGGTTTCAGTGCTCTCCTTCTAAATAAGGTCTCTTGTGATAAGTCCGTGAAAGTTAATATCACACTCCCATTGATTTTAATTGGTGCAGCACTTCTCATGGCTTTTGAGACTTGTTGTTTTATTTCATAGTGAGTAAATCTCGCTATTACATCTCTTGCCACGTCAGTTGTTACCATAGTTTTTTGTATCCAATGGACTCTATCGAAATGTTTAGGGGATGATATTTCTTTATCTAAGATCTTATTGAACACCTCACAAACTGTTTTTTCCAGATCACTGTTCTTCACTGACTCAGGTAAACCACAAATCCTCAAGTTGTTTCGTCTACTACGGTTCTCCTGGTCTTCCAATCTATAACGTATATTCCTGATTTCCAACCAATCTGAATCTACCCTTGCCCGTAAAGCTATAATTGCTTTTTTGTGCTCCTCTAAATGTGCTTCGGATTCTTCAACCCTTTGTAGTACATTTTGTATCTCTATTCTAGTAGCATTCAGTTCTCCTTTAATCATACATTCTAGATGAGACATCATCTCTGCCATATCTTGCTTGGTGGGGAGAGCTTGTGAACTATCCATATCTCTAGCACCTACCCTCTTCTGTTGTTGAGCCTTCGGGTCACTTACTTCCCCCCCCGGCATGACAACTATCTTCCCCCGGTCCCTCCTGTGTGTTCATTTGATCTTCTAGGGAGGATCTTGTAACCTCTACACTTTCAGATTCGGTCACAGATTCGGTTGCGTTTTTACCAATATGTTCCGTTTTTTGCTCAACTCTGTTCTGAACCATATATGTTTTTATAGAGTTACTATTCTGACTTTCTGATCTTCTTGATTGGTTTTTGCCCCTTTTCTTCCCATGTGTTCTTTCCCTGAGTTATTATTTCTTGTATTCATTCAATACCTCAGCAACAGACCTTACAGTAAAGTTTGTTACTAAGTCATTTATACAAAGCAGTATATGGGAGATCTATGGGAGATCTAGAAAGATCAGCGAGTATCTGTTTTGATGCTGACTATATTAGTAATTTTTAGTATATATTTGTGTATTAGGGGTGGCGAGGTAATAAAGTTGGTTAGGGTATCAATATTAGAGACTGTCGATACTGAGATTGTTGCTCAGCCTCAGCCTCTAACGGTACCCTATTCTTCAGATTTGTTCAACTGTCCCCTACAACCATCAAATCATACAACATGCAATCTTCCAGTTAATGGAAGGTGTGTCGAAAACAGTCAGCGACTGAGGGAGTAAATATTGGCAACCTAAAGAAAAAGTCAAATCAGGTCTCTACAAATACCTCAAAAAACCTTCTATCCTCCCGTTTGAGCCACACATTGACAAAGCCTGTGTTATTCTAAGCAAAAAACAAATAAAGCAATAAACAAAAAGCAATATTTAGTCCGCATTTAGGTGCACAAATCTATGCTCTAATGTAGTCTTTAGATGACCTTTAGATAATTGTTTTTTTAAGGTTTTATTTTCCTCTTTTTCCCCTTTTTTCCCCCCTCCTCTTCCCCTCCTTCCCTTCTCTCCTCTTCTTCTCCTCTTAAATACAAATTGTTCTCAAAGCTCCAACCAATTTATGCCTATAATATGAAACAAAGCAGTATAGAGCCGAGCTTCAGAAGTGGAGCCCAAGATAAACCAGAGTTGACCAAAAAAAAAAAGAAAAAGGGGTGGGGGCAGGAAGCCAAAAAAAAAATTCCCCCTCTTCTTTCTTTCCTTCTTACTTACAGGCAGAAAATTAATTATCAACAGAGAGAAAAAAAATATGCTTAGGCTGCAAATATAATCTCTGGTTATCACCACTATGGTTTTGAGTTAAGAATATTAAAGCATTACAAGGAGGCATTTCAAACCATCTTAACCCCACAATGGAGCAAGATAATTTCCTGGATCACGGCTTCAAAAGTCTTTTCCTTTCTCCCTTCTCAGATGAACTTTCAGGTGACCTTTTTTTAATTGTCCCCTCAGATACCCTCTCCGATCCTCAGGCGTCTCATCGAGTCCAGACAATATGTACAGAGTGCTATGTACAGAGTGCTTCTCTGCCTCCTCAGATCTCAAAGCATCAGGGAAAACAACAAAAAAATATTATGTAATTCTGCAGGACCGATTGTCCTGCTTTACAGCAACCGACCAACAGCCGATCAGCTCCGACCAGTTCCGATACCTCCACCTCGATCTCCCCGGGGCTTGCTGGTTCCTCTCTCACGTGCATACACGATTTTGGAGTGTACCCTCCGATGTCAAGCGTCACAGCAGGAGCAATGGGAACGGCACTGGCGACGGCCAATTTCAGGCAGGTAGCTAGCCTGCTCAGACAGGCATTTCAGTCGCTTTCGCTTTCACCCCCTTATCTTCTTCCTATATTCCTTATTCTCCTCTCCTCCCGGCACCAGCCTCGGCTTTCCTTAAACTGAAGAGCCGTCAATCAATTTAGTGCTGTCAGCCTTCCAGCTGCCTTCTCCACTAACCTCTCTCACAGGCAGGGGGAGGGCTGCAGCCTCACCTCGTGTCCCGCAGTGTTACGCTCACGTCCAGAGTAGAGCAGACACTAGGTCCAGCGGAGACCAGGGGAGGGGAAACCGGAGGAGGAGGGTCTCCAGCGGAGACCGGAGGAGAGAGATCTCAGGCAGGTCCCAAGCAGGGTAAGGATTCCTCTAATTCACGGTCATTCATGGTCTGGGCACACGGTCTGGGCCTACATTACAATCTCAGCAATCACAGCACGCCTTGAGAATTGTCAGTGTGATGTGCGCAATGCAGCACCTTTCAGTGCAACACCTCTCAACACGACTCAGTACAGCTCGGGCTCTGATTACCGGCTCTCCTAGAAACAGCAACCTTAGGTAGTTTAGATGGGCTCTAAGCAAGCATAACATGTATAATGAGGCTTACAAACGTCCTCACATCCTCATATTCGCCCGGAGTGGTGCATGGATCCTACCGGCAGATTCAAACTTGGCGCCATCTTGTGGCTCCACCCCTCTAAAAAGCACTGATATATACTGCGTTAAATTTACAGTAACACATGGATATATATACTGCGGTAAATGTGCAGTAATGCACTGATAAAAACTGTGTTTAACGTGCAGTAACACACTGTTATGTATTGCGGTAAACATACAGTAAGGCACTGATGAATACTGCGTTAAACGTACAGTAACATACTGATATATACTGTATTAAACGTACAGTAACGCACTGATATATACTGCATTAAACATACAGTAAAGCACTGATATTCATGTGTGTTGGTAAAAAATAAAAATTTAAATACAATCTAAAAAAAACACAAATATATGCAGTAACAAACTGATATATACTGCGTTAAATGTACAGCAGCAGACATATATACTGTATACTGCATTAAACGTGCAGTAACGCACAGATATATACTTTGCTAAACACGCAGTAATGTACGGATATATACTGCATTAAACATACAGTAATACACTGATATATACTGCGTTAAATGTGCAGTAAGACACTGATATATACTGCATTAAATGTGTAGTAATGCACTGGTATATACTGCAGGAAACCTGCCCTGACAAATTAAACTGAAGCTAATGTAAAGATAAATGGTCGCACTACACTCACACTAACCTACCCCTAGATGCATACTAAACTGTTATTCTACACTGACAATAGAATCATAAAAGAACACTATAGCACACTAACTGTCTAATAGCACTGAACAGAGCCCTGTTCTATCTCTCTCCATGCCAATATCACACTGCAAATGGCAGCTATGAGGAGAATATTTTTAGTGTGGGGCAGAACTAAGAGCAATGAGCTATGATTGGTTAGAGTAATCATTACTTTCTTCAATCATGGCTCTGACAGTGCTCTGTGCCCTGATTGGGAAAAGCTTTAATTGCTTCAGCCAATCAGGGCTTCCAAAGTACTGTGCTGTGGCGCAGTGCATTGTGGCCTTTCGGCTGACTGAACAAACTGTTGAATATCTCAATAATTTGGGTGTTTTTTAAATGGGTGAATGTTTGGCCCGAACTCATGCTTTGGCCCAACCATTCACCCAACTCTACCAATGAGCAAAGAGTAACTTCACAGAGTTCTCCAGAGGTGAGATAGTTTAGTCATTGTCATTGTTCTTTTTCTGTGTGTATAGCAGACTTATTCCTTATTACAATTGCATCTGCTTATCAATGCAAATATCAAATTCTTTGATCCTAAATATAAACTCTTGAAAAAAATCAACTTTAGGAAAACGTATGATGTAGGAATAGCTATATTACTATTCTACTGGCTGTGAGAGTACGGTTCTCTGTCCTAGTGATTGTCACCCAGGATTCTCAAATAGGCAGGTTGAGAGGCTCCAGGAGGATTATTATTATTTAATTTGGAGGAAAGTGTTTTAACAGTCTCCTCTGTGGTTGGTAAAATCCAGTTGGGAACCTGGAGCCTGGAGATTTCATAGCGATCTTGGTGGGATGGAATCTCCAATCCTGGGGCCAGGTTTTGGGAACAACCAGGAGTCTGGCTTGATGATTATGCAGGTGGGTCCTGGGCTTATAGCAGAGCCAGGGCCAGGGTTCTGGGCTCTACCCACAGGACAGGACAGTCTGACAGAGCAGACGGAGGGCCCAAGCCGGTGTGCTGAAGCAGCCAGGAAGCTTTAAGAGAGAGTGTCACCAGAGGTACACAGTGGGTACCAAACAGGGACACAGTTACAGGGTCAAGAAGACCGAGGTCAACGCCTGAACAGCAGTGCTGACCAGAGAGCCAGATGGCTCTGTATTTTCCATTTGTTATTTCATTATTGCTTTGAAGTTGAAACCCCTGCGTGGGAATCCTGATTGGACCGTTTTTTTCTTTTAATAAACATTCTCTTCAATAAACATGGGCCAAAATGTATTTTGATACACCTAACAATTCACAAATATTTTACTGGCTTACCTAACTATAACTAGGCGCTAGATTTCCTCTAATTAGTTTGATGACCAATTTTAAACCAAAAGTAATGTTGCTTAAAACCCCTAAAACTCAAAGCCTAAACCTCCAGCTGACCTAAAGGGATGGAGAAATCTCTAAGGCCCCTTTCACACTGGGGTGGTGGGTGCGCTGGTGGTAAAATGCCGCTATTTTTAGCGGTGCACAGCATTCTACCATATGTCATATATGTAGCATAGACATTTTAGAAATACTGTACATCTGTTATTTTATCCAATATATTCTTGTATATCTAAAGACAATTTGTTCTCTTTAGCTCTGATTACTTGCAAATGAAATATATTTTATAAACTTTTAAACAGTCACCTCCACATGAATATATATATATATAAAATATATTTTTTATTATTTCACAAGATATATTATGCCTAAAAAGAACCAAAAGTACTGCCTAAAATCCAGATCTCAATCATCATATTTAAAAAGAGAAGACAGACCTGTCCAAAAATATTTGGTATAGTGACTGACCACCATCTATATTTCTTTAAACTCTGACCCCAGGATATACAGTATATGTAAAGTATACAGTATATACTTGTTGTCTTAATACTTAAAAGTATACAGTACATCTAATAAAAATGTATCCATCCCATTGGCTAATCCATGGTCAGATGAAAATGGTTGCTTGGCATATTGGCTAACTGTGATATCCGGCAATTCTCTCATTACAAATCACAAACAAGACACCTTATTGCAGCTTGTATAAGATGAAAAGATTGCAAAGGTAATATCAATTAAGCAACCAGAACCCTTCAAAAGTTGAAAATGGTGGTGTTACCCAAAAACATGTCCTCTATTTTAATGATGACATTAGCAAACAGCTTATGTGCATATAAATGAAGAATGTGTTGTCTGAAATTTATATAAGTAAAGGAGATAAACCCAGAAGCTGCTTTTTCAATGAAGATTGGATGTGGATATTTATACCATGCAGATTTAAATTGATATATGAAAATAAGCACTTTCCATAACACATAAAGTGATAGGTGGCACAGTATTACCATGTGATGCCATCCATAGTTACTATAGTCTCAAATATACATGCCATATATCACCATACTCAGTAAAATCCGCATGCCATTATTTTACCATCCCATGAACAAAGTGAAATAAATCCATGAAGGACGTCCACCATCCAAATAGGCCAGAAGTTTGAAGAGTAGCTGTTGGCTCCATGTGAATCCAGGACCACGCTGTGCAAAACCAGCGATTCTCTGATATGTTTTACAGAAAGGATTCTCCATCTACACTAACCGTGTTGACAGTGGAATTGAGTGATTTTCTTTCCTTCCAACTGTATAATCTATGGGTTGCTGTAGAATACACATTTGATATAATATCACTTGAAATCTGCATTTTTTTGGTTAGAATTTTATTGCTGTCTGTGTCCCTAGATTCACCCTCACTATTAGTCCGGGTAAACATTTTCACAGGAACAGGAGGTGAAGGATATCTTCACATGGAGATACCCGTCCCAGGGACAACTGTCTAAGAGAGGATCTCTCATCTCCTCGGAGAGATTTTCACTCATATCCTGTTGTGTCTTTGAGACAAGAAATGTAGGAAAATATTTCCAAAAATACACAGCAAAAAATTAAAACCTAAATAGGGGGTTCAAACAAATCCTTATTCTATGCAAAACAAAAAAAGAGTTCTTATTAGAGATGCACATTAGAATAAACCGCTGTTCAATGGATTTCCTACATCGGTCAAAAAAGTAAGTTTCTATCTTTCTCTATCTCTATTTTGGCAGAGAGTTCTTCCTGAAAACTCTTTGAAATGCTGTTTTGAAATCCTGGTTCCTCAGACTGTAAATGAGAGGATTGAGGAGAGGAAGGATCACTGTGTAAAAGACGGACACAACTTTGTCACCAGAAAAATCATGACGAGTACTTGATCCAAAATAGTTTAACAAAATGGAGCCATAATACATAAACACCACTGTCAGGTGAGAGGTACAAGTAGAGAAAACTTTACTTCTATTTCCCTTAGATTGTATATTAAGAACAGTTTTGATTATATAGACATAGGGCAGAAAGGTCAGTGTTATAGTCCCAGCCGAAACAAAGCTACCCAAAAGAAAAACAAGCATAATATTGATGTAGATGTCACTGCAGGAGATCCGTAACAATAGGGGAAGGTCACAGAAGAAGCTTTCTATAATATCTGATCTACAAAATGTTAATTTGATGGCATGAAGTGTGTGAACTAAAGACTGGGTAAAGCTGAGACACAACACAATGGACACCAACTGTACACACACTTTCCAACTCATGGTCTGTGTGTAATGTAATGGCTGACAAATGGCGGTATATCGATCATAGGACATGACAGCCAACAGAAAAATCTCACAACTGACAAAATAAATAAAGAAGAAGACTTGGGTTATACAAGCCTGTATGGAAATTGTCTTTGTCTTGGTGTGAAGATCAAATAACATTCGTGGGACAGTTATTGAGGAATAACAAAGGTCCAAACCAGCCAGGTTCCCAAGGAAGAAATACATAGGAATATGGAGGTGAGAGTCGGTGACTATGAGGACAATAATCAGAAAATTCCAGATTAATGTCAGAAGGTAGATGAGAAGGAAGAAGAGAAAAAAAAGAAGCTGGAGATCAGGAAGGTCAGACAATCCAGCGAGGAGGAATTCTTTCAAAATTGTCTGATTTCCCATCCCAATATATTTACCAATATTGTACTTATTTATTTTAAGTAGGAAAAAAGTAAATCTTATATATGTTTCAGCTGTTGATCCTCAAAAACACTACAGAAATACAACTTTAATTTAGACTTTTGATTTTCTTCTTGTTTAACCACTTAAGCCCCGGACCATTTGGCTGGCCAAAGTCCAGACCACTTTTTGCGATTCAGCACTGCGTCACTTTAACTGACAATTGCGCGGTCGTGCGATGTGGCTCCCAAACAAAATTGACGTCCTCTTTTTCCAACAAATAGAGCTTTCTTTTGGTGGTTTTTGGTCAACTTTGCGGTATTTATTTTTTGCGCTATAAACAAAAAAAGAGCGACAATTTAGAAAAAAATGCACTATTCTTTACTTTTTGCTATAATAAATATCCCCAAAAAATATATAAAAAAACATTTTTTTTCCTCAGTTTAGGTCGATATGTATTCTTCTACATATTTTAGGTAAAAAAAATTGCAATAAGCGTTTATGGATTGGTTTGGCGCAAAAGTTATAGCGTCTACAAAATAGGGGATAATTTTATGGCATTTTTATTATTATTTTTTTTTTTACTAGTAATGCAATTTTTATCATGACTGCGACATTATGGCGGACACGTCGGACAATTTTTACACATTTTTGGGAGCATTGACATTAATACAGCGATCAGTACTATTAAAATTGCATTGATTACTGTAAAAATGTCACTGGCAGTGAAGGGGTTAAAACTAGGGCGCAGTGAAGGGGTTAATGTGTTCCTAGTTTGTGTTCTAACTGAAGGGGGGATGGGACTGTGCAGGGAAACTAACAGATCGCTGTTCATACTCTGTACACACACAGCTCCCTGTTCTCCGTGTGCCCCAAGCGATCGCAGAAGCCCGACGGTGATCAAGACTGGGCTCTTACAATGTTGCATAAAAAACAAGAAAAATAGAGAAATTGTGTCTGTGTTGCGTTCTCAGAGCCCTCTCACGTTTCCTCCTGGTGTACGTCTGACTCCGGCCACTCCACTCCACTATTTTGCTTGTTTTTTATGCAACATTGTAAGAGTCCACTTTTAAGCCCCATACACACGGTCGGACTTTTCATCAATTTGGTCCGATCGGACAAGGTTGTTGAAAAATCAGACCGTGTGTATGCACCATCGGACAGTGTTCGTCGGTTTGTCCGTCGGACAAAGTCTTATCTCCTGCTGGAAAGATTTGCCGTCAACCCGGTCCGATCACACCAAATCCGAGCGTGTGTACGCTTGTCCGACGGACAAAGTGCTACGCATGCTCAGAAGAAATTCTGTGACGGAAGCGCTCGGTCAGGTAAAACTACCTTTCCTAATCGACACAGCACATTCGTCACGCTGCAATGTTAAAATGTCTTTAATGCAGCGCATTCTCTTTTTCTTTACAATGCAACAAGAATGACATCTTTTAGCTGCTCCTATTCACCCGCACTTCTCACAAACTTACTTCTTTATTACTTTGCAGCATTTATACACTACATGTTTATTTTTACTCTGAACGGAAAAGAATCTTTGTTATTTTTTTACCATGATTTGTCTTTTTTTTTTTTTTTTTTTGGGGAATACATATTTGAATGTTTTATTTTTTTTTTTTTGGAGGGGGGTTGTGTGTCTCAAATTACCAAAAACCAAAAATTTACATTTGTATTTCTTGCTTAAATTTACTAGGAGGTTGTTTGTTGTTGGTGCCCCTTGTTAATTCTACTTTAGGATTAGTGAAATGTACCTGCTTACTCAAAGAAAAACTGTCATTGTAGCAAAGTAAAACACAATAGTCAATGATTATTTCAAATCAAAAAAACCTTTATTTAGGTCACACCAACAAACCAAAGAGGAACGCAGCCATGGTGAAACTTGGGGAATTTGCAAAGTCTTGGCCCCCCACGGCAACCATCATTGTTCAAGCGTAGTAAATTGGGGGCCTGAGGAGTACGTATATTAAGGGGAGTGCAATCTGGTCGTGAAGTCCAAAGTATCCGGAACTGCAGCAGATGCCATCTAGGTCCCCAGGCTCTGGTACTACAAGAGGCTCCATCTTCTCTCACACCAGACTGATTCCAGGTCGTCACTCTCAGGTCTTCCTTCCACGCTTCCTTGCACGCTGTGGCTGTCGTGCTGGTGGGGTGGCAGAAGGAGGAGGAGGAGGCGGAGCATGGTAGCTATGGCAAACATGTGTGACTGGGGTCATCTCCCCAGCCCTACCCTTATTTAGGACATGGAGGATGAGCCCCTCACACATGTTGCGTTGCCTCACCTCCATACCCATCATTTTTGTGACAACCACCGAGCCAAAGGTCTCCTCGTCGGCGGGTGTGGCATGTAGGGAGTCTGAAGCCTCTCTGATCATGCGGAGCGCTGACTGTGCCGCATAACCCCCCCTTCTCGCCCTTTTGTACGGAGGGCGGAGGGGAGGGGTTTGGGTGTCAGTCAGGCTCCGAGGCCTAGCCCCCTCTTGGCTGCCACTACCCAGCTGGTGGCTGCCACTAACCCCTGCCTCCTCCTGACTGCCACCTTCCACAGCCACCTCCTGGCTGAGGTCTTCCTGTGTATGAAAAAGGGACATAGTTTCAGTTATTTGTTCATCAAACACACACAATTCTCATCTAGTGACTGGTGCAAAATGTTTACAAATAGAAAACCATACAATTCTCAGCCATGCAGTTTAGATTCTGGCCCCAAATGTCTCCCACACCACTGTCTGTTGATATGTCAAACACGTTAGGAACTAAGCAATTGGCGATCCTGAATTAAGTGAACATCATTCATTATTCCCATAAATGGTAACAAAACTACTATACCTGGAACAAGCTGGGCTCCTCCACCTCTTCCAGACTGGAAGGCCCAGGTTGCTCCTCGGAAGCCTCAACAGGGGTGGGCTGCGCGCAAGGAAGCGTGGAAGGAGGAGTTGAGGTTGGCTCCGTGACATCAGCCTGGTCCTTCAGAAAATGGAGACTCTCATAGTACCAGAGCTTGGGCACATAGACCTCATCTGCTGAAGTTGCAGTTTCCTCAGACTTCACAACCTTCTTGCGCTCCCTGATATACGCACTCCTCAGGCTGCCAATTTTCTTTCTAATATCATCAACAGTTGCCGTGGGGAACCTTGGCTTGACAAATTCCACAAGTTCCTCCAGGGCTGCGAGCCTCTTTGGTTTGTTGGTGTAATGTGGGTGTATACCCTGCCACAATATGGGAAAATCCCTGTATTTGGCAATGAAGAGGGGGAGAAAACTCATGTCGTTGAATCCCTTCATATCAATCTCTGCAAGACACAACAACACACAAAACCCTATAAATTATGTCAGGCTAAACTCTCCTAATCTTCTCCATAAAGAAGCCTCAAGTTCAAATCAGTCTAGGCTAGTTATGTACCAACGTTAAATTGTACCTTCGTTTGTAGCGATCGTCTCGTGTGAGTTTTCTCTCCCCTCGTCTCCCAGATCGTGGCTACGACACAGGCGTGTGATGTTTTATATACACATACAGCATACAGTGCGCATGCTTCAAACTCCGCCCGCCCCTGACGATCTTTCTCGTCTATTCCCCACCCCTTCTCTTTACGGCGCAGTGGGGAGAGCACATGGCGGGGACACAGCAGGTGCGCCACAAATATCCCACCAACGAGGAGGTGGACGAGGAAAGTCCGGAGGCACAAACGTCCCGATCCCGGAGCCTGAAATTCAAGGCCTCCAATATGTCATTTGGAGAAATGTTGGAGATGGTGGACATATTAAAGAGGAGCGACTATGATGGGAAGTATGGGCCTTACCTCAACCCCAATGTCCGCAAGGCCAAGATCATGTCTAAAGTTGTGAGAAGGCTGTACAATCATTTTGGGGTACAACGATCCAAGGAGCAACTGAGGAAACGCTGGTCAGACCTGAAACTGAGGGAGGCCGATCAGTACAGAAAGATCAAGAGAATTCTTCAAAAAAGTAAGTAGTTGTGTTTTGTGTTTGATTTCTTGCTTGCATACTGCTCCATTGTGGTTTGATTTTTACAAAGTTGTACATTCCAAAATGGCCACTTTCAGGTTCGTCTGTGCATTCGATCGTACTCAGCCTCGATCTTTCTGCCACTGCCTCGATCGTTCGGCCACTTATAATACGATGTTTGGTGAAGTTTTTATTGAAAGGAAGTTTGTTCTCACTAGAGATGTCAGCAAGAGCGTAAACCAAATTTTGTCAATGTAAAGGAGAGGTCACTCAGTAGCTGTTTACCCATCTGGACTCTAGAGCACTAGTGCTGGGACACCCAAACCCCCTTTTTATTATGCTTTTCCACACATGTGCTCCAGTGGATACTAGAGGGGGGTCTCCATCACACAAACTTCTACCAAAAAGCTAGTCAGTTTAGCACCTTTACAAAGTGACTACATTCATGTAGTTGACATTTGTAACTGGCCAAACTAAAATAGTGTCCGTCACTTTCAAGCAATGTTTGTCATTTCCTATTTCTGCCCTCAATAGCTTGTGTTGCTAAATCTTCCTTTTGGACATTCTCATAGGGGAGCGAAAACTTGGCCCGTCTGAGGAAACCCCCAAACCAACACCTCCCAAAAAAGGGGAAAGAGCAGAAGCAGAGGAGGAGGAGGAGGAGGAAGGAGAGATCATCGAACTTGGAGAAATTGTCACCACAACAGGTGAGTGTGGGAGAACACAGCTACTGGTAAGCTAATCCATGTATGGCTGCCTCATTTCCAACACCCCATTTTTGTTTGTTTGTGGTTTTTAGGTGACGTGGATGTTGTGGAAGAAAAATCGCACTTTACCACAGAGAGTGCCCACGTACTCATCGGAGAGATAATGGTCTGCAATCGAGATCTAGATTACATAAAGCAAAACATCAATGATGTTCAACAAAAATTGAAGAACATCATTGATGTTTTAGGAAAAATATGAAAACGCACCAAGTAATTAACACACATTTGTGCCAGCTTCTGAACACATTTGCAACTTAAAAACTGTGTGAAATTTGGAACATGCACACATTGTGTCCACATGTGCTAGCTCCCACCATGGTGGATGAATGGCAACGTTTTTTTGGGGGTGCAAACACTTTACGAACTACGAAAGTGGTTGTGGTGAAGGGGTTGCACCCCCAAAAAACGTCCATTCAACCCCAATGATGGAAAATGGCACTTTTGAAGCTTCTAGGCATGTGTTTTACCATCTAATGACCATTTTCAGACCCAAATTGTGTGCATGTTCCAAATTTCCACTTTTCGGGGGTGACCCCCCCATGTGATGAAGGCAAGATCAAACACACTTTGAACATATAGTCATGTCTGATCTTGTCTTCACTTTACAAAGTTGAACTTTCCAAGTTCCTAGGTTCTGTTTTGCTCCATGCCTGGTTTTACCAATTGCGGAATGTTTGTAAACAATGTTGTAAATAACCAAGATGTTGTCAGTTTTGGCGTGAAGATTGTAAACGCACTTGTGAATGTTTTCCTAGTAAACTTTTATTTTTCTAAATGTGTGGCTTCCTTATTTAAAAAACACAATGCATTATGTATGTAAAATGAAAAGGATATGGGGGGCAATGGGTGTTATTTACTAAAGGCAAATCCACTTTGCACTCCAATTTTCTTTCCCTGGGAACTTTTTCAATGCACTTGTAGAGCATAGCGGATTTGACTTATGTAAATGACACCCACAGTGCTTTGTACGAAAACACGGAGCACAGCATTTTTGAGAATACACACATGTCAGACCTGGTGCTGAAAAGGAGTATTTTGGGTGTCAGTTATGCAGGACAAACCTTCTCTAGACCAAAGATTAGGTAGCAAACACACAACATGAGAATAATCTTTTTGGGAAGAAGAGACTGTTACCTCCTTTTGCCCAGAAAGTGCATTCCCACTGTCGAAGGCAAAGGGAAAAAATGTCAAAGTAAAATAAGCTAAAAAGAAGACTGAAATGACAAGAAATCATAGGTTGGTTAAAATATCAGATTTATTAAAAAATGCCTCTCACACATCGTCAGGCAGAGCAATGGCCCCCCTACCCACAAAGTACTGCATATATTGGTCCCGGACCACACGGGCATTTAGAGGGGGCAAGCCTGGACGTGCCACTCGAAGGGCTGTGAGTTCGGCATTTGGAGGGCCCTCCACATCTGGGCCAACGGGCACCACATAGTTCCTGTTATGTCTTTTGAGGAAGTTGTGCAATATGCAACAGGCAAGAACTATGTGGTTGAGTTTGTATTCCGCCAAGTTAAATGCCGTCAGGAACAGGCGGAAGCGGCTGGCCAGGATGCCAAAAGCGTTCTCCACAACTCTTCTGGCTCTGGACAGCCTGTAGTTGAAGACCCTCTGGTCCGGGGTGAGGGTCCTCATCGGGAACGGCCTCATCACATGGGGAGTCAACGCAAACGCTTCATCTGCGACAAAGACGAAGGGGAGTCCTTCGGCATTCTCCTCTGGAGGTGGCAAGCACAGACTGCCACTTTGGAGACGCCAGTAGAACTCCATGTGCGTAATGGCCCCACCATCCGATATCCGGCCGTTCATCCCCACGTCCACATACATAAACTCGTATGTTGCCGACACCACCGCCAACATCACTACACTATTAAACCCTTTATAATTATAATAGTAGGACCCCGAGTTGGGCGGTGGGACGATGCGGACGTGTTTCCCATCAATTGCCCCTCCGCAGTTAGGAAAGTCCCAACGGCTGGCAAAGTGGGAGGCCACAGTCTGCCATTCCTGTGGCGTGCAAGGGAACTGTGGAGTGAAACAAGAAAAAAAAAATTAGTCACTTTGCACCTAAACATTGCAAGCAGATTAGACAATCAACATCTTGGAACAAGAGCATTGTATAAAATTGGAGGCTGGAAAGTATTTGCACAGAAAAGTAGAGGCTCCCCTTCACAGATTAGTCACCCCCCCATCAATCCCCCCACTTCTGATGGGACATTGGCAATAACTAGGGTTTTGGGGGGGGGTGGTGGACAGGTAACCCTCTGCACTTCATTGATTGGCAAATGGCTCAATAATGTGGGCTAGTTTGGCCAGACCCTCTGTACTTAACACTATTGGCAGGCCACAGGAAAGATCACATAACATTTCAACCCCCCCCCCCCCCCCCAAAAAAAGGCAGGCACAGTGTGACATTATTAAATTACCAAGCAAGCTAATAGGAGGGAAAGAAGACAAAAAAATAGGAAATGGAATGTATGGAGGCAGCCCCTTGCACTACATGCTTTGCTGAATTCATCCCTAAAGATGCGCACTATAAAGAGGTAGGTATATAGTGTGTAAGGATGGGCCCGGTGCTCGATGCGAACCCACGTTCGCATCGAGCACCGGGCGTTCGCTCGCTCGGCGAGCCCAGAACTATTTTGGCCGCTCGCATCACGTTCGTGTGATGCGAGCGGCCCCGCAATGCATTGCGGCCGGCGCGGCCGACGCAGTGCATTGCTGGCTGATGATTGGCCAAGCATGCACTGTGACCCCGCATGCTTGGCCAATCACAGCCCCGGAAACTCGAAGAGCCATAATTGGCTACAGGCAGGACGCCTGTAGCCAATTACAGCTCAGGGGCTGTAGTACACGCCCCCCCCCCCTATAAAACGCCGCCACGCCGTCTGCGCCGGTCACATGCTGTTCCGGCGCAGATTGAGCAGGCTGTTTCTGTGACACTCTGCTGCATTTAGATAGATAGAGAGATTCATTTGCAGAGATTGAGTTAGATAGATTCAGTTACAAAGATTGATTGACAAAGAGGGGCTTGTAGTGTGCTCGTGGCAGGCAGGCAGAGCTCCTATATTTTGTTACCAGAAGCACCTATAGGACTTGTAGTGTGTTCGTGGCAGGCAGGCAGAGCTCCTATATTTTGTTACCAGAAGCACCTATAGAACTTGTAGTGTGTTCGTGGCAGGCAGGCAGAGCTCCTATATTTTTGTTACCAGAAGCACCTATAGGACTTGTAGTGTGTTCGTGGCAGGCAGGCAGAGCTCCTATATTTTGTTACCAGAAGCACCTATAGGACTTGTAGTGTGTTTTTTTTTTTTTTTTTTCGTGGCAGGCAGGCAGAGCTCCTATATTTTGTTCCCAGAGGCACCTATAGGACTTGAAGTGTGTTAGTCCCATTACACACACAGAGCTATATTTTCTTCCCAGAAGCACCTATAGGACTTGAAGTGTGTTAGTCCCATTACACACACAGAGCTATATTTTCTTCCCAGAAGCACCTATAGGACTTGAAGTGTGTTAGTCCCATTACACACACAGAGCTATATTTTCTTCCCAGAAGCACCTATAGGACTTGAAGTGTGTTAGTCCCATTACACACACAGAGCTATATTTTCTTCCCAGAAGCACCTATAGGACTTGAAGTGTGTTAGTCCCATCACACACACAGAGCTATATTTTCTTCCCAGAAGCACCTATAGGACTTGAAGTGTGTTAGTCCCATTACACACACAGAGCTATATTTTCTTCCCAGAAGCACCTATAGGACTTGAAGTGTGTTAGTCCCATTACACACACAGAGCTATATTTTCTTCCCAAAAGCACCTATAGGACTTGAAGTGTGTTAGTCCCATCACACACACAGAGCTATATTTTGTTCCCAGAAGCACCTATAGGACTTGAAGTGTGTTAGTCCCATTACACACACAGAGCTATATTTTGTTCCCAGAAGCACCTATAGGACTTGAAGTGTGTTAGTCCCATCACACACACAGAGCTATATTTTCTTCCCAGAAGCACCTATAGGACTTGAAGTGTGTTAGTCCCATTACACACACAGAGCTATATTTTGTTCCCAGAAGCACCTATAGGACTTGAAGTGTGTTAGTCCCATTACACACACAGAGCTATATTTTCTTCCCAGAAGCACCTATAGGACTTGAAGTGTGTTAGTCCCATCACACACACAGAGCTATATTTTGTTCCCAGAAAGCACCTATAGGACTTGAAGTGTGTTAGTCCCATTACACACACAGAGCTATATTTTCTTCCCAGAAGCACCTATAGGACTTGAAGTGTGTTAGTCCCATCACACACACAGAGCTATATTTTGTTCCCAGAAGCACCTATAGGACTTGAAGTGTGTTAGTCCCATTACACACACAGAGCTATATTTTCTTCCAGAAGCACCTATAGGACTTGAAGTGTGTTAGTCCCATCACACACAAAGAGCTATACTTTGTTCCCAGAAGCACCTATAGGACTTGAAGTGTGTTAGTCCCATCACACACACAGAGCTATATTTTGTTCCCAGAAGCACCTATAGGACTTGAAGTGTGTTAGTCCCATCACACACACAGAGCTATATTTTCTTCCCAGAAGCACCTATAGGACTTGAAGTGTGTTAGTCCCATCACACACACAGAGCTATATTTTGTTCCCAGAAGCACCTATAGGACTTGAAGTGTGTTAGTCCCATTACACACACAGAGCTATATTTTGTTCCCAGAAGCACCTATAGGACTTGAAGTGTGTTAGTCCCATCACACACACAGAGCTATATTTTGTTCCCAGAAGCACCTATAGGACTTGAAGTGTGTTAGTCCCATTACACACACAGAGCTATATTTTCTTCCCAGAAGCACCTATAGGACTTGAAGTGTGTTAGTCCCATCACACACACAGAGCTATATTTTCTTCCCAGAAGCACCTATAGGACTTGAAGTGTGTTAGTCCCATTACACACACAGAGCTATATATTTTCTTCCCAGAAGCACCTATAGGACTTGAAGTGTGTTAGTCCCATCACACACACAGAGCTATATTTTGTTCCCAGAAGCACCTATAGGACTTGAAGTGTGTTAGTCCCATTACACACACAGAGCTATATTTTGTTCCCAGAAGCACCTATAGGACTTGAAGTGTGTTAGTCCCATTACACACACAGAGCTATATTTTCTTCCCAGAAGCACCTATAGGACTTGAAGTGTGTTAGTCCCATCACACACACAGAGCTATATTTTCTTCCCAGAAGCACCTATAGGACTTGAAGTGTGTTAGTCCCATCACACAGAGCTCCTCTATTTTCTTTGCATAAGCACCCACAGGACTTCTAGTGTGTTAGTGGCATCACACAGAGCTCCTATATATTCTTCTCAGCAGCACCCACAGGACTTCTAGTGTGTTAGTGGCATCACACAGAGCTCCTCTATTTTCTTTGCAGAAGCACCCATAGGACTTCTAGTGTGTTAGTGGCATCACACAGAGCTCCTATATATTCTTCTCAGCAGCACCCACAGGACTTCTAGTGTGTTAGTGGCATCACACAGAGCTCCTCTATTTTCTTTGCATAAGCACCCACAGGACTTCTAGTGTGTTAGTGGCATCACACAGAGCTCCTCTATTTTCTTTGCAGAAGCACCCACAGGACTTCTAGTGTGTTAGTGGCATCACACAGAGCTCCTATATTTTCTTTGCAGAAGCACCCACAGGACTTCTAGTGTGTTAGTGGCATCACACAGAGCTCCTCTATTTTCTTTGCAGAAGCACCCATAGGACTTCTAGTGTGTTAGTGGCATCACACAGAGCTCCTATATATTCTTCTCAGCAGCACCCACAGGACTTCTAGTGTGTTAGTGGCATCACACAGAGCTCCTCTATTTTCTTTGCATAAGCACCCACAGGACTTCTAGTGTGTTAGTGGCATCACACAGAGCTCCTCTATTTTCTTTGCAGAAGCACCCATAGGACTTCTAGTGTGTTAGTGGCATCACACAGAGCTCCTATATATTCTTCTCAGCAGCACCCACAGGACTTCTAGTGTGTTAGTGGCATCACACAGAGCTCCTCTATTTTCTTTGCATAAGCACCCACAGGACTTCTAGTGTGTTAGTGGCATCACACAGAGCTCCTCTATTTTCTTTGCATAAGCACCCACAGGACTTCTAGTGTGTTAGTGGCATCACACAGAGCTCCTCTATTTTCTTTGCATAAGCACCCACAGGACTTCTAGTGTGTTAGTGGCATCACACAGAGCTCCTCTATTTTCTTTGCAGAAGCACCCATAGGACTTCTAGTGTGTTAGTGGCATCACACAGAGCTCCTATATATTCTTCTCAGCAGCACCCACAGGACTTCTAGTGTGTTAGTGGCATCACACAGAGCTCCTCTATTTTCTTTGCATAAGCACCCACAGGACTTCTAGTGTGTTAGTGGCATCACACAGAGCTCCTCTATTTTCTTTGCATAAGCACCCACAGGACTTCTAGTGTGTTAGTGGCATCACACAGAGCTCCTCTATTTTCTTTGCAGAAGCACCCATAGGACTTCTAGTGTGTTAGTGGCATCACACAGAGCTCCTATATATTCTTCTCAGCAGCACCCACAGGACTTCTAGTGTGTTAGTGGCATCACACAGAGCTCCTCTATTTTCTTTGCATAAGCACCCACAGGACTTCTAGTGTGTTAGTGGCATCACACAGAGCTCCTCTATTTTCTTTGCATAAGCACCCACAGGACTTCTAGTGTGTTAGTGGCATCACACAGAGCTCCTCTATTTTCTTTGCAGAAGCACCCACAGGACTTCTAGTGTGTTAGTGGCATCACACAGAGCTCCTCTATTTTCTTTGCAGAAGCACCCATAGGACTTCTAGTGTGTTAGTGGCATCACACAGAGCTCCTATATATTCTTCTCAGCAGCACCCACAGGACTTCTAGTGTGTTAGTGGCATCACACAGAGCTCCTCTATTTTCTTTGCAGAAGCACCCATAGGACTTCTAGTGTGTTAGTGGCATCACACAGAGCTCCTATATATTCTTCTCAGCAGCACCCACAGGACTTCTAGTGTGTTAGTGGCATCACACAGAGCTCCTCTATTTTCTTTGCATAAGCACCCACAGGACTTCTAGTGTGTTAGTGGCATCACACAGAGCTCCTCTATTTTCTTTGCATAAGCACCCACAGGACTTCTAGTGTGTTAGTGGCATCACACAGAGCTCCTCTATTTTCTTTGCAGAAGCACCCATAGGACTTCTAGTGTGTTAGTGGCATCACACAGAGCTCCTCTATTTTCTTTGCAGAAGCACCCATAGGACTTCTAGTGTGTTAGTGGCATCACACAGAGCTCCTATATTTTCTTCTCAGCAGCACCCACAGGACTACCGACTACAATGGCTGGAAGACCGCCAAGGGGAGGCAGAGCGTGCAGAGCCAAGAACACAGGGCAGGCAGGCTCTGTTTCTAGTGGACGTGGCCGTGGACGTGGACGTGGTCGTGCATCGTCATCAGCACGTGGCCATGGGACACGCGCGTCTTTGTTTTCGGCAGCTGGACATGTGGAGCCGCATCATGCTGAAGGCTTGGTAGAATGGATGACCAAGCCCTCCTCATCCTCCTCATCCTCTCTCACCCAGGCTCAGGGTACTGACAGAGCATCATCAGCCACCCCTTTCCCTAGACCCACCATGTCCTCCTGAGGAGTCCCCCGAACTCTTTGAGCACAGTGTTGGGTACATGCTCCAGGAGGATGCCCAACGATTCGAAGGCTCGGATGACGATACCCAGCTTGAGGAATCTGGCAGTACAGTTCCACCAGCTGCAGCTTACTGCCAGGTTTGCTCTAGTGGTGAAGAGGGAGGGGATGATGAGGTCACTGACTCCACGTGGGTGCCTCAAGGGAGAGAGGATGAGGAGGAGGACGAGGAGGAGGAGGATGCGGCGTCACATGTCCAACGAGGCAGGATGCCCCCTGGAGGCCAGGTAGAGGCCAGCACAGCAACTGTACAACACCGCAGAGCTCCGCCTGTGCAGGGCGCTGCCTCTGCACGTTATCAGAAAAGTTCTTTGGTGTGGGCCTTTTTTGAGACGAGTGCAGCAGATCGCACCACTGCTATTTGCAATATTTGTCTCAAGCGTATCTCGCGTGGCCAAAACATCAGCCGCTTGGGCACGACAAGCATGACCAGACATATGGCGACCTGCCATGCAGCTCGTTGGCAGGCACACATAAAAGACCCACACCAAAGAACTAAGCGGACCTCTCCTTGCTCCTCCTCAGCTGGGATCTCCATCCCCACTACACCTTCAGTCCTCTCTGAAAGCTGCTCTGAGAGGACTGAAGGTGTAGAATTCGGTGTGTCACAACCAAGTACTTGCAGTACACCGACGTCCGAATGCAGCAGGCAAATTTCCCTGCCCCAGCTGCTGGACCGTAGAAAGAAGTACACTCCCAGCCATCCACATGCCCAGCGGTTGAATGCTAGCCTTGCTAAATTGCTAGCACTTCAACTGCTGCCTTTTCAGTTGGTAGACTCGGCCCCTTCCGTGAGTTTGTTCAATGTGCGGTTCCTCAGTGGCAGGTTCCCAAACGCCACTTTTTCTCGCGGAAGGCGATTCCGTCTCTCTACCGGCATGTGGAGGGCAATGTCCATGCCTCGCTGGACAGGGCGGTCAGCGGTAAGGTGCATATTACCGCTGACTCATGGTCCAGCAGGCATGGACAGGGACGGTACCTTTCTTTCACGGCCCATTGGGTCACTCTATTGGCAGCTGGGAGGGATGCAGGACAAGGTGCAGTAGTGTTGGAGGTTGTTCCGCCACCACGCCTCCAAAACGCGACTACTGCTACTGGTTGTGACACACCTCTCTCCTCCACCCCCTCCTCTTCTTCTTCCTCCAGTGCTCTGTCCTTGGAACCAGCGGTGCTCCGTAGGCGTACAAGGGGCTACGCAAGTACGCAGGCAAAAAGATGCCATGCCGTGCTGCGCTGGTGTGTTTGGGGGACAGGAGCCACACTGGGCCAGAGGTTCTGGCAGCTCTGCAGGGGCAGGCCGAGAGGTGGTTGACGCCACGTCAGCTTAAGCCAGGAATGGTCGTTTCTGACAATGGCACCAACCTCCTCTCCGCCCTGCGACAGGGGCAGCTCACCCATGTGCCCTGCATGGCTCACGTCCTCAACCTGGTGGTGCAGCGGTTCTTGGGCAGGTTCCCAGGCTTACAGGATGTCCTGAGGCAGGCCAGGAAAGTCTGTGTGCATTTCCGCCGATCTTATAATGCAGTGCTCGGCTGACTGAGCTGCAAAAGGAGCTGAACCTGCCCAAGAACCGCCTAATATCTGACATGCCCACCAGGTGGAACTCAACGTTGGCCATGCTGCAGCGACTGCACACGCAGCAGAGGGCCATCAATGAGTACCTTTGCGACTACGGCACCAGGACAGGGTCAGGGGAGCTTGGTTTTTTTTCCCCACGTCAGTGGAGCATGATCAGGGATGCATGCACTGTCCTCTCACCATTTGAGGAGGCCACGAGGATGGTGAGCAGTGACAGTGCATGCATCAGTGACACTGTCCCTCTTGTCCACCTGTTGGAGCATACGCTGCGTGGGATAATGGACAGGGCACTTGAGGCAGAACAGAGGCAGGAAGAGGAGGACTTCCTTGCCTCTCAAGGCCCCCTTTATCCGGACAGTGTTCCTTCTGTCCCACCCATCACACAGGAAGAGGATGAGGAGGAGGAGGAGGAGGAGGAGGAGGAGGATTGTGTGAGCATGGAGGTGGAGCCTGGCACTCAGCATCAGCAGCAGCAGTCTTTTAGGGATGATGTACAGTCCCAACAAGCCAGTGGACTTGTACGTGGCTGGGAGGAGGTGGCTGGCGATCATGTCATCCTCAGTGACCCAGAAGACTCCGGACCGAATGCCTCAGCTAACCTACGCTGCATGGCCTCCTGATCCTGCAAAGCCTGCGGAAGGATCCTCGTGTTCTTCGGATCAAGGAGAGGGACCATTACTGGCTGGCCACTCTCCTTGATCCGCGGTACAAGGGTAAGGTTGCGGACCTTATCTTGCCGTCGCAGAGGGAGCAGAGGATGAGACATCTCAGGGAGGCCTTGCAGAAAGGTCTGTGCAACGCGTTCCCAGAAACTGGGAGGCTACAAACTCCTGGTCCTGGGCGACGAGTTGCTGAGGCTTCGGTCAGTGGCAGAAGGAGCGGTGGGGAAGGTGGACGTCTGACCGATGCGTTCAGACAATTTTTTAGTCCGCAGCCCCAAGGTATGATCGGTTCCAGCAACCATCGCCAGCGTCTGATATACATGGTGCAGGAATACCTTGGGGCAAGGTCAGACTTGGACACCTTTCCCACCGAAAATCCTCTGGCTTACTGGGTCCTGAGGATGGATCACTGGCCAGAGCTTGCACAGTATGCAATTGAGCTACTGGCCTGTCCTGCCTCCAGCGTTCTTTCCGAACGCACATTCAGTGCTGCTGGAGGATTTGTGACTGATCATAGGGTGCGCCTGTCCACCGCCTCGGTTGATCGACTGACATTCATCAAAATGAATCAGTCTTGGATCACCACCAGCTACCAGGCACCTGAGGCGGATATAACCGAATAATTTTTAATGTCACATCCCTTCAAGACTGCCTATGCTGATGCTGAGTGACTGTCCTCTTATGTTCACTGACTATCCTCTTCCTCCTCCTCAATGATCCATGCCACAGCACCAGTGCCTAAGGCACAATTTTTCAGCCCCTGTTTAACAGGGGCGTGTACTTACAATTTTTAAAAAAAATGCTTCGCAACACGTGTGACTGCTGTGCTCCAAGTACAGTCTCTGTGAGGGCCGTGTTGCAGTGTTGTGGCACCAGCACCAGTGCCTAAGGCACAATTTTTCAGCCCCTGTTTAACAGGGGCGTGTACTTACAATTTTTTAAAAAAATGCTTCGCAACACGTGTGACTGCTGTGCTCCAAGTACAGTCTCTGTGAGGGCCGTGTTGCAGTGTTGTGGAACCAGCACCAGTGCCTAAGGCACAATTTTTCAGCCCCTGTTTAACAGGGGCGTGTACTTACAATTTTTAAAAAAAATGCTTCGCAACACGTGTGACTGCTGTGCTCCAAGTACAGTCTCTGTGAGGGCCGTGTTGCAGTGTTGTGGCACCAGCACCAGTGCCTAAGGCACAATTTTTCAGCCCCTGTTTAACAGGGGCGTGTACTTACAATTTTTTAAAAAAAATGCTTCGCAACACGTGTGACTGCTGTGCTCCAAGTACAGTCTCTGTGAGGGCCGTGTTGCAGTGTTGTGGCACCAGCACCAGTGCCTAAGGCACAATTTTTCAGCCCCTGTTTAACAGGGGCGTGTACTTACAATTTTTTAAAAAAAATGCTTCGCAACACGTGTGACTGCTGTGCTCCAAGTACAGTCTCTGTGAGGGCCGTGTTGCAGTGTTGTGGCACCAGCACCAGTGCCTAAGGCACAATTTTTCAGCCCCTGTTTAACAGGGGCGTGTACTTACAATTTTTTAAAAAAATGCTTCGCAACACGTGTGACTGCTGTGCTCCAAGTACAGTCTCTGTGAGGGCCGTGTTGCAGTGTTGTGGCACCAGCACCAGTGCCTAAGGCACAATTTTTCAGCCCCTGTTTAACAGGGGCGTGTACTTACATTTTTTTTAAAAAAATGCTTCGCAACACGTGTGACTGCTGTGCTCCAAGTACAGTCTCTGTGAGGGCCGTGTTGCAGTGTTGTGGCACCAGCACCAGTGCCTAAGGCACAATTTTTCAGCCCCTGTTTAACAGGGGCGTGTACTTACAATTTTTTAAAAAAATGCTTCGCAACACGTGTGACTGCTGTGCTCCAAGTACAGTATCTGTGAGGGCCGGGTTGCAGTGTTGTGGCACCAGCACCAGTGCCTAAGGCACAATTTTTCAGCCCCTGTTTAACAGGGGCGTGTACTTACAATTTTTTAAAAAAATGCTTCGCAACACGTGTGACTGCTGTGCTCCAAGTACAGTCTCTGTGAGGGGTTGCAGTGTTGTGGCACCAGCACCAGTGCCTAAGGCACAATTTTTCAGCCCCTGTTTAACAGGGCGGGTAATTACAAATCTTGATCTAATAGTTCACAGCAGGGCCCATTCCTGCGCCCACCAAGAGTAACTATGAGGGCCTGCAGTCTTGTGGCAACACCGTCCACCACCACCGCCAAAGGCCCAATTTTTCTGCCCTGTTCATCAGGTGCTTGCAATTACAAATCTTGATCTAATAACTCACAGCAGGGCCCATTCCTGCGCCCACCAAGAGTAACTATGAGGGCCTACAGTCTTGTGGCAACACCGTCCACCACCACCGCCAAAGGCCCAATTTTTCTGCCCTGTTCATCAGGTGCTTGCAATTACAAATCTTGATCTAATAACTCACAGCAGGGCCCATTCCTGCGCCCACCAAGAGTAACTGTGAGAGCTTACAGTCTTGTGGCAAAACCGTCCACCACCACCACCACCACCACCCCCAATTTTTCTGCCCTGTTCAACAGGTGCATGCAATTACAAATCTTGATCTATTAACTCACAGCAGGGCCCATTCCTGTGCCCACCAGTCTTGTGGCTACACCAACATCTAATAGGGCAAATTTCTGCAGAGTATATACGCCAGGCCCCTACTTTCAAACATCCAACTTACAAACGACTCCTACTTGCAAATGGAAAGAGAAAACAGGAAGTGAGAGGAAATCTACCCCTAGGAAGGGAAATTCTATCCTGTTAGATTTAATTTGGGAAAAAGGTATCTCCTCTCTACTGATACTTTATCACCAATCCTTGTTTCAATTAAAACCCCACTTTTCCAAAAACATTTGTCATTGGGACGGAAAGTGAGGTGACATGTTCTGAACAGATGTGCAAAGACAGCAAATGTTACAGGGGTGATAACCCCTCCCTATGTTCTCCAAAAAGCTTAAAAATAGATTTTTTTGGGATGGAGCTACACTTCATAATGTACCTGTTCAGATTCTACTTAAGATCAAACCTAAAGCCGCAAGTGGTTTTAAATGGCTTCTTTTTTTTTCCTTTACAAATGTCATTTTGTGCAAGGACAGTTCTAAACACGGGAAACACATGCCACTTCACAGGCATACTTTGGACACCCCCCAGGTACCATATTTAAAGGAAAATGTCACTTTTTTTTTTTCACTTTATGCATCATTAAAATGACTGCTCCCGAAAAAACGTTAGTTTTTTAAAAGTTCTTTTTGCATTGATATATGTCCCCTGGGGCAGGACCCGGGTCCCCAAACCTGTTTTATGACATTAACATGCATATTGGCCGTTGTAATTAGCACTTTTGATTTCGAACGTTCGCGTCCATTATAACGTATAGGGTTCGAAAATTCGCGCGAACTTTCGGTCCGTTCGAAGGTTCTGGTTCGAACCGAACCCGGGGGTGTTCGGCTCATCCCTAATAGTGTGTATGGACCTTGGGAAAGCCAGCAGATAAAGGATTGGTACCATCTGACAGAGCAGTTGGGGAGGGGGTTCCTAATGAGTTTGCCCCCCCCCCCAAAAGAAAAAAAAAAGGGGGCTCTACATGAAGTAAACCACACAGCAAACATTTGTGCATATTTTAGGGGGTGTTTTGGGGCAAACAATACTATGCAGCAGACAAAAGACATTGCTTAAGTGACTAGGCCATAGGTGTCTATTGGGGCAGAAGAGCATGCTGGTGAGGTAAGTGAAGGGAAAAATGCATGAAGGAGAAAAGGGGCACAGCATATTAGAGCATATTGCAATCATGGTAATTAGGGAAGGAGGTCAAAAATACAAGTCATTAGCAAACAGAGCATACATAGAAGGGAATAGTAAAGTAGAAATGTTACCTTAATATAGTCCTCCTGCAGGACCTGAATGATGGCAGAACAGGTCTCTGGAATAATGATTCCCAGAGCCTGGGGAGAGATACCTGAAGAGAACTTCAAATCCTGAAGACTTCTCCCTGTCGCCAAGTACCTCAACGTGGCAACAAGCCTCTGCTCCGGAGTAATGGCTTGTCTCATGCTGGTATCCTGCCGGCTGATAAAGGGGGTCAGCAAAGCCAAAAGACGGTGAAAATCGGGGTCCGTCATCCTGAGAAAGTTCCTGAAATCATCAGGATTATTCTCCCGGATCTCACGAAGCAAAGGCATGTGCGAGAACTGATCACGCTGAAGCAACCAATTATTGGTCCACATACTCCTCGTCGCTCTGTTCATGGACGGGTCTTGGGTCAAAGCTAAAAGCCCGACACCAATTCCGCATACAGCACGAACTCGGCGACGAGTACGCACGGGAAACATCGCTCAGAAGGTCACAAAAGGTCGGCTGGTCAGAACGGACAAACAGAAAGCACCGATAAACAGCAAGGCCTGAAAGAACGAAATGAATACCAGCAACGAGCAGACAATAAGCAGTGCAAATCAAAGCGTCCTATATCAAGATATAGGCCGCAATGACCAACAAATGCGAACTGACTACACGCACTAATAAACAGATACGCACGACAAGCACAAACTGAGGAGCAGTAACGATCTGAGTCAGAAAACTGAGAAGCGCGAATCTTAAGTCACCAAACTTCGACTAACTCTCGATAAACACGGGATCAGCAGAAGGAGCCCAACGGGTGCCTGACGTGGTGCTGAACTTCCCTTTTGTAATCTCGTGGACGACGACTTACGTCACGACGTTCTTCAGGACCGGATATTCCGACAACGTAGTCCGACCGTGTGTACGCAACGCCAACATCGGACAAAGTACGTCGGACAAAGTCCGACCGACCTGGTCCGCGGATTGTCCGAGCGTGTGTATGGGGCTTTAGGCATCTAATAAACATATCCAAGCATTTTTAAACATACTGCACTAGTGGAGGCTTCTTTTCTCTTTTCCTTCCCCCTGTTTATGCTGTGGTGATACCGGAGCGATCCAGGATATATGTGTGAAGGAATCTGAAAGGGAGAAATATCACTGGCACTATCTGCAGTATATACCTGTCTAATATCATCCCTACAGAAGTATTTGGACAACACCAATTATTTGTTGATGTGAGACATTACATAGTTATAAGGTGAGAGTTCTGAGAGACCATAACCCAGGAGAAAATATATGGAATCCTACATAAATAATACCATCAATGAATCACAATAGCAATATTCAGTTAAATATTTTGAATATTGATTTGGAGGATGCTATTATTTCATTTTCTATAGACTATTTCAAGTACCTTCTTATTTTAATATTTGGACTTTTCCATCTGTTTTTTTTTTACCTGCTGCTGTTTTATATGCCATTAAATTTCCACCATTTTTTTGAAGACATCTTTATGAAATGTATTTTTTAGTTTTTATTCTTTATGTCACACTTTAGATATTTTTATCACTGTATGCATATGCACTTTAGGCATTGATATTTATTTTCACTGTGACACTTTATTCACCTGATAATTACGGCACTTTATTATCTATGTATCAGATAATAATCATTTAGTCACATAGAGAATTTATCTCTCTAATTTAAGAGATTTTTTCTTACATTGCGCGAAATCATCTTATATATACTTTTACCATTTGTCTTGTGTTAATGTGAACACTATAGATTTTGCAGCAATTATTTGAATATATCACTTCATATTATTTTGTAGATAGACATTATCATACATTACTCCTAGTAGCACGAAGGACACATAAACTCACATGGTCCACCATTGTCACCATCAAGAGAACCTGTCTAGAGCAATGATGTACAGCTGACATTGGAGTGAGAGCATGCAGACAAGAAGGAGACAAAAGAGGATGCAGGAGATCAGCTGCACTAGAATTGAAAACAAAACATGAAAAAAAGTGTCAAAAATAATTTTGAGGGTAAAATTAGAACTGTACACAGTGCAGAGAGAAATATAAATCTCATTCATTTACAGTTTAAATCTACATTAAAATATACCAAAGACACAGCAAAACCCAGACCCGGAACAAGCATGCTTTGAGTGAGTATGAGAAGAGTGTCAGAAATACTTTTTATAGGTCATGTTATGGGTCAGCAACTCAGAATCATATTCAAAGCATCAGCATAATGGTCAGGGGACCAACATTCCTAAAGAGGGAGCTCAGCAATGGCAGCCTCCAATATTCTCCCATGACAGGCCCCCTTTAATTTTATTTACTGCCTGAAACAGTATTTATCAATGTTTGTAATTTCATGAGTCGGGACCAAAGTGTTATATATGTAGCACTGACCCCCGAAGGAGCTGCTGGTTTTATTGGGCTTACCGTTATCTTCTTCACCTCGTCTAGGGTTTCCCGTGGTAGATGGCCCAAAGAAATGCAGAAACTGACACTGGATCTTCCTTTAGGGTTATTTATTTAAACGATAACACAGTCTCTTAATGTAGGGTAGAGGGTTAGGAGGAAAGTTCAGGTACTTTTGGAACTGCAAGAATAGGAAGTCTCTTATAGAAGAAATCCAGAGAATGACTGTATCACAGCTGGATTCTCACAACCCCCGGATAGACCTTCTCTCACTAGGCCCAGCAGCTGGCAGGGTGTTAAGTAAAGAAAAGTCCCTGCCACAGACTTTAATGTATAATACTTGAGGAAAAGTCTCTACCACAGACTTGAATGTAGAAGACTTGGGAATAAAGTCTCTATCCAGCCCCGAGACTTGGAATTGCATGGATCCGCACCCCAGGCCATGAGGGCCATGAGGGCTGGTCAGGAGGACCAGGACCAAACAGACAGAAGATATATTCTGGACCGTAAAACCAAAGCATGTGATCTCAGTACCTTAAATACCCCCTCCCAGAATATACAGCAGGATAAACACTCCCACTGGGCTGGTTCAGAGAGAAAGAATGGCATCCAATACACTCAGCTAAACTGCGTTCTCATACTTGCCAGCAGTGACAGCGACACCTGCGTCTAAGTAGAACTCAGTGCAATTTCAGCTAGACTGATACTGAAATCATAATTTAGCAGAATTAGCCCTGAAACCCAACTGTGGTTTTAGCAATATTAATTTTTAAAAACACATAGTGCATGCTCGTCAGGAGCCAGCGCTACATTTATAATTATCAATGTAACTAAGGAGCCTCCTTCTACAAAACTGTACAAATACAAATAAATGTTCAGAGAATTAAATATGAAGATAATTAATATATAAATGAACGATGAATCGGGGAGTGACAGCTCATCTTTAAAGGTATCAATACATAACACAGCTATGAAGAACATTAATATATAAATTAATAGTGAATGAAGATGTGACATGATTTATTTAAACAAATCAATACTTAGCTGTTTCTTAATATAATCAATAAAACATCAAACCCAGGAAACAACCAGATAAGTTATAAAAATGACCTTAAATAAAAACATTTCATAAATGATGAATTTATGTTTCCATCAATCAAAGAAACACATGAGGATACAATGTGTACAGAGTGACATCAGCATCATATTTATTATAAAATGTGTGTCAAATATGTTGGAACACATCTTATGTAATTTACTTACCGATATCTACATTGTGATCTCAATAGTTAAAAATAAAATAAAATAAAATGTGACTCTTTACCTGCTCTGTATCTACCAAAACAAAAGTCATATTACCTGAACTGAGATCAAATCAGTCAATGTGATCTGTGTCATGTATTATAAAAGAGTTTAGCTGTAAGAAAAATAATATCCTGTATTTATATATTTTTTTATTTAGTTATATACAAATTCATCTCTGATACAAATAAAATACAAAACAAAGATGACAACAATTGGGATGAGCTAAACAGCTGTACACACCCCAAAAGCTCGTCCATGAAAAATTATATGTTAGTGCAAATAAAAAAAGTATCACGGACAGGACTCCATTTTCTCTGTCACAAATAAAACAATGACTGAAATGTCCCGTACCTGTAATACAAATAATGAAGGAAATAAATACCTGTGAATGGCCAGACTGGCAAAATGAAGAATTTTCCTTGATTTAGCTCCTAGCCCAGATTTTGTCAGTGATCCCCCCGAGAGATGGTAAATTCTGATAGAAGAGGGGGGAGGGGAGTCCCCTCTGGAAGGGTCAGCTCAGTGCTAGAAGTCCAATTTTTCTGAAAAAAAATGAAATGAAAAGAACAGAAAATCTATGTGCCATTTCTGGTCACAATACAATTTCATTCTACACACGTTCATATATTTATATAATACAGAAATTTCCCCTGACATCCCGGAGCACACAGGGGGGTAGATTGGCTCTGTGTTCATCTGAGATTCAGATAAAACTTTCCTCCAATAAATTTCTAAAGAAAATAAATCATCAGCTGATTTCATGTATCCTTCAGAGAGACACAAAGTCTCTGATCAAGTAACCTTAAGAATAAGAAAAATTTTCAAGTTTAAAATGGAAAGTTCTAAAGTGTAAATCAAAAGTGATAAAAAGAGAAACAACTGAGCAAAAAAAACAAAAAAACAGAGAAAAGTTAAAATAATAAAATAATTAAGAGATCTGAAAAGTAAAATAAAAAAAAAATCCAAATAAATAATATATATATATATATATATATATATATATATATATATATATATATATATATATATATATATATATATATAAGTTTATTATCCAGCTACCCTCTGCTGACTTTTTATTTGATTTTGTCAGGGGGTTAGAGTCATGTAGATAAAAAGTTAAATAAAGGGTTTTCTTTAACTTATAAAGTTAATTGCAAATCAAATGTTGTTGAAATATTTTTATCTTTTTAAAAAATATGGAAGAAAAAAAAGAAACATTACCCAGAGAAAATGTTTAATTGGCAAAAAAATGGGAAATAGTTTCCTCCTTGGTAAATAATGGTGAAATAGTGATCTCCTCCTTATAAATAGTTCTCTTCTGACATCCCCGGCCTTTGTGTCATCACAAGTCATTGTACATAATGACATGTACAGGACACATATGTAAATGTTTGGGAAGGTGATAGTGAATAATGAGACAGACACCGGGGGTGTAATGTAGACAAATGTTTCCTTATGTAGAAGATCTGGATTAGAGAGTCTCATCACCAGCCAACATCCAGTCCTATGATGACCAATAATGGAGGTTCCTAGCACAGTCCAAACAGATCAGAATCTTAGATGAGGCCGGGGAATCTCGGATGGGACTCCCCCTAACATTTTCCTTATCTCTCACATGTCATGCTGGAACCCTTTACATATGTGTCCTGTACATGTCATTATGTACAATGACTTGTGATGACACATAGGCCGGGGATGTCAGAAGAGAACTATTTATAAGGAGATCACTTTGTCACCGTTATTTACCACAGAAAGTTCCAGTTTTTGTCTTAAAAAATAAATGTAAATTTTGGTAATGTACAGTGCCTTGCTAAAGTATTCACCCCCCTTGGCTTTTTACCTATTTTGTTACATTACAGCCGTTTCGTTTTTTTTCGTTAAAATTCGTTATATTTAGAGTTGAGCGGACACCTGGATGTTCGGGTTTGGCGGGTTCGGCCGAACTTTGGAAAAAAGTCCGGGTTCGGGACCGAACTTGACCCCATTGAAGTCAATGGGGACCCGGACTTTTGAACACTAAAATGGCTGTAAAAAGGTCATGGAAAAGGCTAGAGGGCTGCAAATAGCAACAAAATGTTGTTAAGAGCATGGCAAGTGATCTGCAAACAAATGTGGATAGGGAAATAACTTAAAATAACATAAAAAAAAAAAAAAAAAAAATGCTGGAAATCCTTCTCAGCAGAAGAGGTACAGGAAGTCATTAAGAACCTCGGAAATTCAATGGCACGATGCCGCACATATGGTGGGAATACCCCAGAATACGCACTTTCTGGAAAAAAAAATTCAATTTAACCACTTTCAGACCGGACCAATTTGCAGCCAAAGGACCAGGCCCCTTTTTGCGATTCGGCACTGCGTCGCTTTAACTGACAATTGCGCGGTCGTGCGACGTGGCTCCCAAACAAAATTGACGTCCTTTTTTTCCCACAAATAGAGCTTTCTTTTGGTGGTATTTGATCGCCCCTGCGGTTTTTATTTTTTGCGCTATAAACAAAAATAGAGCGACAATTTTGAAAAAAATGCATTATTTTTAATTTTTTGCTATAATAAATATCCCCAAAAAATATATAAAAAAAACATTTTTTTTCCTCAGTTTAGGCCGATACGTATTCTTCTACATATTTTTGGTAAAAAAAATCGCAATAAGCGATTATTGATCGGTTTGCGCAGAAGTTATAGCGTTTACAAGATAGGGGATAGTTTTATAGCATTTTTATTAATAATTTTTTTTTATTATTAATGGCGGAGATCTGCGATTTTTTTTGTGACTGCGACATTATGGCGGACACATCGGACATTTTTGACACATTTTTGGGACCATTGTCATTTTTACAGCAATTAATGCATTTAAATGCATTGATTTCTGTATAAATGACACTAGCAGTTTAGGGGTTAACCACAAGGTGGCAGTGTAGGGGTTAAGTAGGCCTAGGGGTGTGTTTTTTACTGTGGGGGGGCGTGGCTGTCAGCTAGTGAATGCTGATCTCTGCTCCAATCACAGGGAGCAGAGATCGGCGTCACTAGTTGCTAGGCAGAACAGGGAGATGCTGTTTATCTCGGCATCTCCCCGTTCAGCCGCTCCGTGAGACGATCGCGGGAGTCCCCGCGGCGATCGAGTCCGCGGGGACCGCGGCCGGACTCACGGGGTCCCGACCGGCGCGGGAGCGCGCCGCTCCCGGCGCGCTCCCGATGGCACGGACAGGCGAAAGGAGGGACGTATATATACGCCCTCCTGCCTGTACGTGCCATTCTGTCGACGTATATCGTCGTGCGCCGGTCGGCATGTGGTTAATGGATAAGATAGTGGGAAAATAAAATACTTGGAAATTAAAAAAAATTAAAAAAATATAATCTTGACCTAGGAGGACGAAATTAAAATGGAGTAGGAGGTTGAGGTGGCGGTGGATGTGGCGGCGTAGGTGGAAGCGGCGGTGGAGGAGGACGAGGTAGCCAACACTGGTTCAAAAATACAACAATGGCTGGGTAAGGCTAGTGGTGAACGATGTGTCGAATTCTGTCCCCCATCGCATAGTGTCCGCCCTGTACTGCGCTTGCTCAGTACGTAGGACAAGGGGATTTTGAAACTCTCCGAAGACGATGCGCGGTGATTCCAGGTTCAAGCCACATCATCCGAGGTTGAAGCCTAGCCAAGCGAGCCTGTGAGGGGCCCTGTTACTATGTGCTACCGTATGTCCACTTGGATGGTCGGGCTTGAACCTGCACTCACTGCGCAGGTGACGTTCATCTTTGGAGATTTTGTGAATCTCCTTGTCCTCCGTACTGCGCAAGCACTGCACCTGCGCAGTAAGTGGCCGGACACTATCCGATAGCAAGACAGTTTTCGTCAGAACATCGGTATATGTGTCTATTCTGCACAAGGTACGGACAAGTCCTGTGGGATCCATGCCTGGTTCATTTTAATGAACGTGAGCTTGTCCACATTGGCTCTGGACAGGCGGCTGCGCTTGTCTGTGATAACGCCCCCTGCCGTGCTAAATACACGTTCAGATAATACATTGGCGGCAGGGCAGGCCAGCACCTCCAAGGCGTAAAGGGCAAGCTCAGGCCATGTGCCCAATTTGGAGACCCAGAAGTTAAAGGGGGCAGACCCGTCATGCAGTACGTGTACGCGTGTGCACACATACTGCTCCACCATGTTGGTGAAATGCTGCCTCCTGCTAAGACGTTCCATCTCAGCTGGTGGTGTTGGTTGTTGTGGCGTGCCGACAAAGCTTTTCCACATTCCGGCTATGCTAACCCTGCCTTGCGAGGTGCTGGCGGTGCCCCAGCTGCGTTGGCGACCTCTTCCTCCTCCTCTGCCTTGGCCTTGTGCTTCCACCGTACCCCCGCTTCCAAGTGGGAATGCCACCAGCAGCGCGTCTACCAGCGCACGCTTGTACTTGCACATCTTACGATCACGCTCCAGAGAGGTAATTAAGGGCGGCACGTTGTCCTTGTAATGGGGATCCAGCAGGGTGGCCACCCAATAATCAGCACCAGTTAAAATGTGGGCAACTCGGCGGTCGTTGCGGAGACACTGCAGCATGTAATCGCTCATGTGTGCCAGGCTGCCCAGAGGCAAGGAAAAGCTGTCCTCTGTGGGAGGTGTATCGTCTGTGTCCTCTGTATCCCCCCAGCCACGCACCAGTGATGGACATGAGCTGGTCTGGGTGCCACCCTGCTGTGAACATGGTTCCTCCTCCTCCTCCATCTCCTCCTCATCCTCCACCTCGTCATCCTCCAGAACTGTGCCCTTGCTGCCAGACAATTGTGTACCTGGCGCTTGTTGGTGCAGGAACCCACCCTCGTAGCCACTTGTAAATTACTGCCCTGAAAGCCTTGGAAATGAACCCTCTTCCTCCTCCTCCTCCTCCTCATCCTGTGCCACATCCTCTTCCATCATCGCCTTAAGAGTTTTTTCAAGGAGGCATAGAACTGGGATAGTAACGCTGAGAACGGCGTCATCGGCACTGGCCATGTTGGTGGAGTACTCGAAACAGTGCAACAAGGCACACAGGTCTCGCATGGAGGCCCAGTTATTGGCGGTGAAGTGGTGCTGTTCCGCAGAGCGACTCACGCGTGCGTGCTGCAGCTGAAACTCCACTATGGCCTGCTGCTGCTCGCACAGTCTGGCAAGCATGTGCAAGGTGGAGTTCCACCTTGTGGGCACGTCACATATGAGACGGTGAGCGGGAAGGCCGAAGTTACGCTGCAGCGCTGACAGGCGAGCAGCAGCAAGGTGAGAACGCCAAAAGTGCGCACAGACGGCCCGTACTGTCTGCAGCAGCTCTGGCATATCGGGGTAATTCTTCAGGAACCTCTGGACAACCAAGTTCAGCACATGCGCCAGGCAAGGGATGTGCGTCAAACCGGCAAGGCCCAGAGCTGCTATGAGATTTCGCCCATTATCGCACACCACCAGGCTGGGCTTGAGGCTCACTGCCACCAACCACTCATCGGTCTGTTGTTCCATGTCCCTCCACAACTCCTGCGCGGTGTGGGGTTTTTCCCCCAAACAGGAAAGTTTTAAAACTGCCTGCTGTCGTTTAGCCCTGGCTGTGCTGAAGTTGGTGGTGAAGGTGTTACGCTGACCGGATGAGGAGGCGGTAGAGGATGATGAGGCGGAGTAGGAGGAGTTAGCAACAGGAGGCAAACTGAAGTGCCCTGCAATACGCTGTGGTGGAAGGACATGCGCCAAAGTGCTTTCCGCCTCAGGCCCAGCCGCCACTACATTTACCCAGTGTGCTGTTAGGGAAATATAACGTCCCTGACCGTGCTTACTGGTCCACGCATCCGTAGTTAGGTGGACCTTGCCACAGATGGCTTTGTGCAGTGCACACCTGATTTTGTCCCCCACTTGGTTGTGCAGGGAAGGGATAGCTCGTCTGGAAAAGTAGTGGCGGCTGGGCACAACGTACTGTGGGACAGCCAATGACATCAGCCTTTGAAAACTCTGCGTCTCCACCAGACAGAATGACAGCATTTCAAAGGCGAGAAATTTTGAAATGCTGGCATTCAGGGCTAGGGATCACGGGTGGCTAGGGGGGTACTTCCTCTTCCGCTCCAGTGTTTGGGAAATAGAGAGCTGAACGCTTCCATGGGACATTGTGGAGATGGTTGGTGACCCAGGTGGTAGTGTTGCTGGCAGATCCTCTGTTTGCAGGTTGGCAGGTGTCACTGTCACTACAGAGGTGGATGAAGAGGCCGAGACTGCAGCAGAAGAGGAAGCAGGAGGAGCCAGAGACCTTTCTTGGTTTTTGCGGTGTCTACTCCACTGCATCTCGTGCTTTGCACTTAGATGCCTGGTCATGCAGGTTGTGCTCAGGTTGAGAACGTTTATGCCTCGCTTCAAGCTCTGATTGCACAGCGCGCAAACCACTCGTGTCTTGTCATCAGGACATTGTCTGAAGAACTGCCACGCTAGGGAACTCCTTGCACCTGGCTTTGGTGTGGTCGGTCCCTTGCTGCGTTGGGCAGTAGCAGACGTACTGTCTAGGGGACGGACGCTCCGCTTTTGCACCCTGCTCCCTCTTCTGCTGTGCTGGTGGCTCTGTGCGACCACCGCCTCTTCCTCTGAACTACACTGGTCACCTGCATGACGTTGATTCCAAGGTCAAGGACCTCATCGTCCTCCGCATCATCTTCCACCCAAAATTCACCCCTGCCCTCCTTGTCGGTCTGCACAATGGCGAAAGCAGCAGCAGTTGGCACCTGTGTTTCGTCATCATCCGAGACGTGCTGCGATGGTCCTCCCACGTACTCATCATGAAACATAAGTGGTTGGGCATCGGTGCACACAATCTCTTCCACTTCTGAGGCAGGGCTAGGTGGATGGCCCTGGGAAACCCTGCTAACAGAGTCATCAAAAAGCAGAAGAGACTGCTGCATGATTTGGGGCTCAGACTGATTGGCTGATTTGCAAGGGAGTGAGGTGAAAGACTGATGGACATCGGCTGCAGGTGCCAACTCTGATCTTTCATCAGGAGACTGGGTGGGAGACAATGTGAAGGAACCGGAGGCACTGTCAGCAGCAACCCAATCTACTATTGCCTGTACTTGTCCTGGCCTCGACATTCGTACAGCCTCATTAGGCGCGCCAAAATACTGCTGCAGGCTCTGTCGCCTACTCGCACCTGAGGAAGGTGTTTCACTAGTGCGTGTAGCTGGCACAGATCGACCACGTCCTCTCCCTGCAACAGGAGCGCCACCAGCAGCACCACGACCCGGGCCACGTCCCCTTTTTGATGATCCCCTCATATTTTCAAAATTTATGATCTCGCCCTAAATGGGTGTTTTTGTATATAGCAGAATACACGTACAGTGTCTAAAGCGTTTATGAAAACGCAGAAAATGCTATTGGAAAAAAAAAACACTGCAAAATTAATTTTTATTGCAATGTTTTTGCAATATCAGAATACACGGTTAGTGTCTACAGCGTGTATGTATGAACACGCAGAAAATGCTATTGGGAAGAAAAAAAACACTGCAAAATTATTTTTTTTTGCAATGTTTTTGCAATATCAGACTACACAGACAGTATGTAAAGCGTTTATGAAAACGCAGAAAATGCTATTGGGAAGAAAAAAATACACTGCAAAATTATATTTTTTTGCAATGTTTTTGCAATATCAGAATACACGGATAGTGTCTACAGCGTGTATGTATGAACACGCAGAAAATGCTATTGGGAAAAAAAAAGCAAAATTCAATTTTTATGCAATGTTTTTCCAATAGCAGAATACACACAGACTGTGGTGTATCTCTTAGTATATGCATTGCAGTAATATTGCACTGAGCTTGAAGGTAAAACGTTTAGATTTTGTCTGGCACTGGCCTCATGGCACTGTTACTGTGACTGCACTGCACCCCAGCCAGGGTACAATTGATTTAGTAATCTCTTCAATAATTATGTCTGCCTCTTTCTTTTGCTAAATAAACTCCCTCCCTATTCTAGCTATCTAGATCGCTCACTGATCTAACTAATTAGAATAAAATTCCAGGAATGTGGACTGACTTTAGCACACTAACTCCTTCTATCTATCTGCAGCACAGGAACCTGCCTAACAGTGTGTGTCTAACAGAATGACACCGTGTGCTGTGTGTGTACTATTTATAGAGACTGGGTCACATGCTGCAATGGCCAATCACAGCCATGCCATTAGTAGGCATGGCTGTGATGGCTTCTAGGGCACAGTAGTGAAACGATCATCCATTGGCTGCCCTAAAGCTGTTAAAAAGGCGCCAATACAGCGCCGAACACTGGACCCGAACCCGAACTTACAGCCAATAGTTCGGGTTCGGGTCAGGGTCCCGGACACCCAAAAGTCTGGTACGGACCCGAACTTTACAGTTCGGGTTTGCTCAACCCTAATCGTTACGAATACGAACACCAACGACTTACGAATTTACGAATCGTTACGAATATGAACACCGACGACTTACGAAATTACGAATCGTTACGAATCAACGGAAATGAAAGAAACAAAAATAAACTAATTTTTCTATTGTGCACATGTCTAGCCCTTAGTTCAATTTTTGTTTAATCTGAATTATATGTGATGGATCAGAACACAATAGTCTAAGTTAGTGAAGTAAAATTAGAAAAATATATACATAAAACTATTTTTCAGAAATAAAAAAACAGATAATTGGCATGTGCGTATCTATTCACCCCCTTTGTTATGAAGCCCATAAAAAGCTCTGGTGCCACCAATTACCCTCAAAAGTCACATAATTAGGGAAATGATGTCCACCTGTGTGCAATCTAATGCCCCATACACACAATCGGATTATTGGCCAACAAAACTGTGGACTTTTGTCCAAAGGGTGTTGGCTTAAACTTGTCTTGCAGACACACGGTCACACAAATGTTAGCCAACAATTACGAACAAATGTAGTTTTTCAGCTCTTTAGCGCCACCCTTTGGGCTCCTTCTGCTAATTTCGTGTTAGTAGAAGTTTGGTGAGTTTTGATTTGCGCTTTTCTTTTCACGTTTTTCATTTAGCGCTTTTAAGTTTGTGCTGTTCAGTTCATTTCTGAATGGCCGTTCGTCAACCAGACATGTTGCAGAATCAGAGGCGATGACATGTTATTTATTATTGGCCTTGGAGTTATTGCTTTGACATTCTTTTTTGGGTTGAATAATAATGATTTGATTTGGTATATTTTCTACATTTTTGGATGCATAGAATGCTCTTATGGGTTAAGTTCTATTAGTAGATAGCATGTCTATTTTTTTTTATGTAATGCACAATAGAAAAATTGTGTAGAATAATACTTGGCTGTGTGTTTTACTTCAAATGACAGTTTGGGAGTCGGCAGTTCGATTTTATAAAATACAATGTAAAATTAACAAGGGACACCAACAAAGTTGTATATTTGATCTTAAAAACTACGGGATAATGGTGTTGTGGTAACTTGCCCAAAAAAAATAAAAATAAAGCATAATAATATTATTCTTGATATCACTAGAAAAAAAATCCTTTGAAACTTCATTTGAAATAACTCCATCAGTATCACCAGCAAAGCAGCTTCATTATTATCCCATTAACCTGTAGCTGACCGCCCACTGTCAAATGACGGTGGAGCGGTGCAGCTCTTGTGGCAGGTCGGCGTCATATGACGGCGCTCGCTTTTCGGCCACTAGGGGGCGCGCACGCCGCGGGAGGCGCGCGCGCCGCGGGAGGCGCGCGCGCGTGCCCGCCGCGTCGCTGGGGACCCGATGCGCGTGCCCAGCGGCCACGATGTCCGCCAGGCACCCGCGATTGCCCGGTAACTGATCAGGACGTGGATCTGTGTGTGTAAACACACATATCCACGTCCTGTCAGAGGAGAGGAGACCGATGGTGTGTCCCTTGTACATAGGGACACCGATCGGTCCCCTCCCCAGTCAGTCCCCTCCCCCCACAGTTAGAATCACTTACATGGGGAACATATTAACCCCTGCAGTGCCCCCTAGTGTTAACCCCTTCCCTGCCAGTCACATTTATACAGTAATCAATGCATTTTTATAGCACGGATCGCTGTATAAATGTGAATGGTCCCAAAAATGTGTCAAAAGTGTCCGATATGTCCGCCGCAATGTCGCAGTCACGATAAAAATCGCCGACATTACTAGTAAAAAAAAATAATAATAAAAATGCTATAAATCTATCCCCTATTTTGTAGACGCTATAACTTTTGCGCAAACCAATCAATAGATGCCTATTGCGATTTTTTTTACCAAAAATATGTAGAAGAATACGTATCGGTCTAAACTGAGGAAAAAATTTGTTTAAAAAAATAAAATTGGATATTTATTATAATAAAAAGTAAAAAATATTGCGTTTTTTCAAACTTGTCCCTCTTAATTTGTTTATAGCGCAAGAAATAAAAACCGCAGAGGTGATCAAATACCACCAAAATAAAGCTCTATTTGTGGGTAAGAAATGCTAAAAATTTTATTTGGGTACATCCTTGCATGACCGCGCAATTGTCATTCAAAATGCGACAGCGCTGAAAGCTGAAAAATGGCTTGGTCAGGAAGGGGGTGTTCGTACCTGGTAGGCAAGTGGTTAAATAAGAAGACAATTGTGTGCTGCATTTCCAGATTTCATAATTTGCCACATCACGAATGTTAATTCTCCATTACAAACACTAGTTTACAAGACTGAGCGCTTCTGATCATGCGTGTTTGTACTTTGGACTTTTGTCTGACGGACTTGTGTACACACGATCAGTAAGTCCGACAACAAACATTTGCCAGCCCATTCGATGACCGTTTGTCTATTGGTGTGTGGGAGCAGAGGCGGCTCTAGGCTTTGTGAGGCCTTAGGCAAATCTAAGACCCACTCATGCCCAAAACAGGAAAAATAATTCAAGTGGACATTCCCTCCAACTCCCACACACGTCAGGCAAATTGGGTGGCCATGAGGCCCCTGGGAGTGCGAGGCCTAAGGCGACAGCCTAATTTGCCTAATTAGAGAGCCGCCTCTTTGTGGGAGGACACCTCAGCTTGGACACCCTGACTGCAAACTTCCAAAGTAAGACATTGTTTCCCACTGTTCTGAGCCATACAATCTTTGATCAAAACAAACATTTGTTGGTGGAAAATTTGAGAACATGCTTGCCAACATTTGTTGGTGGAGATTCCGATAACAATTGTCCAAAAGAGCATACACACGGTTGGACTTTCAAGATCACATCCAACATTTCCCGTTGGAAAGTCAGGGTTAGGTTATCCAAAAATATCTAAATCTTTGATGATCCCTAGGAGCACCATTAAATCTATCATAACCAAATGGAAAGAACATGGCACAAGAGCAAACCTGCCAAGAGACGGGCGCACACCAAAACTCACAGAGCGGACAAGGAGGGCATTAATCAGAGAGGCAGCACAGAGCCCTAAGGTAACCCTGGAGGAGCTGCAGCGTTCCACAGCAGAGACTGTAGGATGACAATAAGCCGTACGCTCCATAGAGTTGGGCTTTATGGCAGAGTGGCCAGAAGAAAGACATTACTTTCAGCAAAAAACAAAATGGCACGTTTTGAGTTTGCGAAAAGGCATGTGGGAGACTCCCAAAATGTATGGAGGAAGGTGCTCTGCTCTGATGGATGGAGGAAGGTGCTCTGCTCTGATGGATGGAGGAAGGTGCTCTGCTCTGATGTATGGAGGAAGGTGCTCTGCTCTGATGGATGGAGGAAGGTGCTCTGCTCTGATGTATGGAGGAAGGTGCTCTGCTCTGATGTATGGAGGAAGGTGCTCTGCTCTGATGGATGGAGGAAGGTGCTCTGCTCTGATGGATGGAGGAAGGTGCTCTGCTCTGATGGATGGAGGAAGGTGCTCTGCTCTGATGTATGGAGGAAGGTGCTCTGCTCTGATGTATGGAGGAAGGTGCTCTGGTCTGATGTATGGAGGAAGGTGCTCTGCTCTGATGTATGGAGGAAGGTGCTCTGCTCTGATGTATGGAGGAAGGTGCTCTGCTCTGATGTATGGAGGAAGGTGCTCTGCTCTGATGGATGGAGGAAGGTGCTCTGCTCTGATGTATGGAGGAAGGTGCTCTGCTCTGATGGATGGAGGATGGTGCTCTGATCTGATGGATGGAGGAAGGTGCTCTGCTCTGATGGATGGAGGAAGGTGCTCTGCTCTGATGTATGGAGGAAGGTGCTCTGCTCTGATGTATGGAGGAAGGTGCTCTGCTCTGATGTATGGAGGAAGGTGCTCTGGTCTGATGAGACTAAAATGTAACTTTTTGGCCATCAAAGAAAATGCTATGTCTGACGCAAACCCAACACATCACATCACCGGAGGGGTCTATCTCTCTTTTTCTGCCCTTCCATATCTTTACCACTGTCTGAGTTTTTTATACCCTCATGTATCTTTCCTTGTTGGTGTTTTTTTTTTTTTGTCTATTTATGTTGTTTGGTAGGTATTGTTCCCCTCCCTCTGGTTTCCCTAAGGCAACCCATCGACTTACTTTAAATAGTCTAGATTATCCCTCTGCAGGTCTTCTGATGGCAACCTAGTGGTTAAATTCACCTTATTTAAGGTATTCACCATTCATTAAAGGGGGATTGCTAGTTGTATTAAAGTAGTCTGGCTGCATAGCCGACATACACATGTTACCAGTTTTTTGATTTATATCCTGGATCGATGGGCTCCGCTACCATGATGTAGCTGACAGTCCAAGTCCTCAATTTTATCTTTTGCGCACGCGCGAGATCATCAGAGACGGCGCGCCCGCAAAGTTGGGGTCTCCATGGTGAGACGCTGGTGACGCCAGTAACTGCGCACGCGCCCTGACACTTCGTATGGAGATGCGTGCGCACCCGGCGCACTAAACTGGCCTCTGCCACGGCCAAGTCCGGCCGTGCTTTGGCGCATGCGCACAGGCGTTCCGCGAGGCTGCGCGCACACCCGGCTAGGGAAGCCGGGCCTCTACCCAGCTGTTAACAATTTCCCCTAACTAGCATCCGCCCTAGATTGGCGGCAATCCCCACTACTTAACCAGCACTCCTGCAGTATGAACACTGCAGATGAGATGCTGGGAAGCTGGCTTTACCTTTTGTCCAACGTTAAGGTATGCACTCTGACCTGTTTATATTGAATTTCTCTGCCAACATTACCTCTATAATTGGCCCGTTGTGAGCTACACTAATGGGCTATTTGGTGAAATGCAGCATTTACATTTATATTCTTTTCTTATCTTATATCCCTTACTTATCTCTTCAGACCAACTGCTGGACTTTCCAGTCAGTGGGATCTCTCCCACAGACTTCAGGGTGCCCTTCCCAGGCAGGGGTTTTTCTTTTACATACCTTCAGGTATATATTGGCTTCATCTACTTATTGTAATTCTGGTTTAATTCTATTCTCTCTATGAGTTAGATTACTCTGGAATATTCTTATTACTACCCAAATGCTTTTGCCTTTTCTACTAGAATTTCTAATAAGTGTTTACCTCTGAATGGTGTTCCCAACACGGGTCCAGGCCGGCTGATTTCTGGCTAAGAAATCTCCACAAAGCCTCACCAGGTAGGATATAATTGATTATGAGCTTTAAGGAATTTAAGCCTAATAGAACCTACTCTTAATAACCTCTGTATACTTATCGCCCTCAGGCAGAAAATATCTGTTCAGCCTTCTTATCTCTACTAGCCCTGCAGAGGTGGGCTTCAGATAACAATCTTATCCCTTAGCCTCATTAATATATTAGATGTAAGTATGCACTAATTCTTACTGCCTAAACATAAAAGCTTACCTATTCCATTTTATGTTATCTAATTATTCCCCCCACCACCCCCCTTTCCCCCCTTTTACCCCCCCCCCTTTTTTTTTTTCTCCAGTATGTGCTACGATCCCTATTGGATTTAACTCTTCAACAACTAATCTGGCTGTTACATCCCCAAGGGATTTAATTTATCCCAGGTGACAACATTAAGTTACGTCTCCACCACGGTGGTGGATGTCCTTAAACAGGAATACAAGCCTGAAAGGTAGGCAAAGACTAACACATTGTTATCTGGGAATACATGCCGCTATCAAGTATTTTATTATGTATCCGAGAAGACTCAATGGCTCACTCATAAGTAATTTTCATTTTTCTTTCTTAGAAATATATCACAGATATTAGAATTGCTGTTCTTTGGTTCTGATGAAGCCAAAAGCGAAACGCGTCAACCATCTTCTGACCAGCATTTCAGAACGATTAATGTAACTCAATGTGTCTGTATGCATGTTTTATATTCAATGAATTTTTTTTCTTTTATTCTAATGTTTATATATACCATTTTCTAATTTTGTAATAATAAAAAGATATTTATATAAATTATCTATTATTGAATATCCGACTTTGTTCAGGTACCGTAATAGTCCGTCAGGTTGGCTAAACCCCCTCTTGTTCCTTTTTTTTGTATATCCAGTAGGACGAGGTACCCCCCCATAGCTTATTCAGTTAGATCTAAAACATCACATCACCCAAACAACACCATCCACACCAAGAAACATGGTGGTGTCAGATGCAACAAATCATTAGGTGTGCAAAGTCTTAGGGAGAATTCTCACAGAGTAACACCGTAAGGCAAGGCATTTTCTGTGTGTCCCATTCACACCACAATGCAGCCTGGAGCTTCACTGCAACATGCTGAGATTAGATGAAGACGTGCTGCATTTTTTGCAGCGCACTGTACAGAACCTCATGACACTGTACAGCATCACATTGCATCACACTGCTGTACAGCACCGTCAATATTGTTTACTATTCTAAACTTCAAATAAAGTTTATACAAAAAAAAACAATGTCTAATGTCTGTGCTGACCCATCTCCTCTGTTCCTTCCCTCACCTCCCTACATTATTGTTCAGGTAGTTTTGAAGAAGAGATGTGAAGGGAAACTATATACGATGTCACCTGAGTGACGACTCCAAGTCTGTTAGGGCTGTTATATCACAATCAAGATGGCGGCACCCAGCAGCAGTCTCTGGGCTTTCTGATGTCTACAAAATGGAGGCTTTTACAGGGAAATAACATTCATTAAATATGGTAAATTAACATATAATCTTATAGGAAGATTGCTGGTAAAATAATTGGTATGGCAGCAGGGTCTCTTTAAAGATCCTGAATGATAATTAGCTGTGATGTCATGATGTTTTATTTAGAATTCTAGTTATCTGACTTTACTTCCATTTGCCCAGAACAGCCTCCATCTTTGTCTTTTCATAAAGAACTTTTTAATTTCCAGTCCATCCCTTACAATTGTGTGTGAAAATGTTTGTGACAATAAACAGTGTTCTTTATCACAAGCCCTGCCTTTAACTATGGCCACCAATCACTGGGGTACTGCGCCACACCGTGTCTGTTACACTTTCTTTGTCCCACAGGAAACTCTCCCCATCATTAAATGCCATTTGGTTTTGTTTGCTTCTCAGAAGAAGTCTCCAATGCTCCACTTGTGGCCGTCATCTCAGTCCTGGAAGAGACCCTGGATACGGCTTATACAAAATGGTTGTAATTATTATTAGGGAGAAGAAAATGTGAAGACATTGCTGGAGGAAGTTCTCCAGGAGGGATTATTTTCTGAGAGAGGAGATAAATGTTTGGAAGTGTTATATTTACATGTTATTTAGCATGAAGAAAATGTGAGTAAAATTGGCACCAACCTGAAATTAAATTGTTCGTTCTTATAATAAGGGGCTCAAATGATTTTTCAATTTGTGCTCCACCACTGTGTATACAGAATGCACCCCTACCAGCCATACGTAATAAATATGCCTTTGATAACTTTGGGGAATCGCCCATTCTCAATGGAAATAGCCATTGGCCTCTCAGATTTCTTTTTCCTCTCCCCAGCAGCCCAGACCCAGGAAAAGACCACAGGAAAGACCCAGGCTTTCCTGATGATGCTGTTATGCAAAATGCATTGAGGCTCTGTGACAGCCATCCGTGACATCACTTCCTGTTGGGTTTGGATAGCAGTTCCAGTCGCTGGAACGCAACAGCCACTGCCCATCATATGCAGCCACGTGTGCCCATCATATGCAGCCACGTGTGCCCATCATATGCAGCCACTTGTGCATCATCATATGCAGCCACTTGTGCCCATCATATACAGCCACTTTTAACCAATCATATGCAGCTACTTGTGCCAATCAAATGCAGCCACATTTTCCTGTCTCATGCAGCCACATGTGCCCATCAAATGCAGCCAATTGTGCCTGTCAAATGTAGCCTCTTGTACCCAGTATATGCAGTCAACTGAGCCCAGTAAATGCAGCAACATGTGCCAATCAAATGCAGCCACTTTTGCCCATCAAATGCAGCCACTCATGCCCAGTATATGCAGCCACTTTTGCCAATAAAATGCAGCCACATGTGCCCATCAAATGCAGCCACTTGTGCCCCTCAAATGCAGGTACTTGTGTCCATCCCTAGCAGCCACTTGAGCCCAGTAAAAAGCAGCCACCTGTGCCCATAAAATGCAGCCACTTGTGCCCCTGCATATACAGCCACTTGTTCCCATCATATGCAGCCACTTTTGCCCATCATATACAGCCACCTGTGCCCATCATACACAGACACTTGTGCCCATCATATGCAGCCACTTGTGCCCTATCATATGCAGCCACTTGTGCCCATCATATGCAGCCACTTGTGCCTATCAAATGCAGCCACATGTGCCCGTCTCATGCAGCCACTTGTGCCCATCAAATGCAACCACTTGTGCCTGTCAAATGCAGCCACTTGAGCCCAGTAAATGCAGCCACTTGTGCCCATCAAATGAAGCCACTTGTGCTCGTCAAATGCTGCCACTTGTGCCCTTTAAATCCAGCCACTTGTGCCCATCAAATGCAGCCATCTGTGCCCTTAAAATGCAGCCACTTGTGCCCATCAAATGCAGCCACTTGTGCCCATCATATGCAGCCACTTGTGCCTATCATATGCAGCCACCTGTGCCCATCATATACAGCCACTTGTGCCCCATCATATGCAGCCACTTGTGCCAATCAAATGCAGCCACATGTGCCCATCTCATGCAGCCATTGTGCCAGTAAAATGCAGCCACTTGTGCCCATCAAATGCAGCCACATGTGCCCATAAAATACAGCCATGTTTGGCCATCAAATTAAGCCACTCATGCCAAGTATATGCAGCCACTTTTGTCAATCAAATGCAGCCACATGTGTCCCATCAAATGCAGCCACATGTGTCCCATCAAATGCAGCCACATGTGTCCAATCAAATGCAGCCACTTGTGCCCCATCATATACAGCCACTTGTGCCCATCATATGCAGCCACTTGTGCCAATCATATGCAGCCACTTGTGCCCATCATATGCAGCCCCTTGTGCCTATCATATGCAGCCACTTGTGCCAATCAAATGCAGCCGCATGTGCCCGTCTCATGCAGCCACTTGTGCCCATCAAATGCAGCCACTAGTGCCTGTCAAATGCAGCCACTTGTGCCCGTCAAATGCAGCCACTTGTGCCTGTCAAATGCAGCCACTTGTGCCCGTCAAATGCAGCCACTCGTGCCCAGTATATGCAGCCACTTGTGCCCCATCAAATGCTGACACTTGTGCCTGTCAAATGCAGCCACTTGTGCCCGTCAAATGCAGCCACTTGTGCCTGTCAAATGCAGCCACTTGTGCCCAGTATATGCAGCCACTCGTGCCCAGTATATGCAGCCACATGTGCCCGAATCATGCAGCCACTTGAGCCCATCAAATGCAGCCACTAGTGCCTGTCAAATGCAGCCACTTGTGCCCGTCAAATGCAGCCACTTGTTCCTGTCAAATGCAGCCACTTGTGCCCAGTATATGCAGCCACTCGTGCCCAGTATATGCAGCCACTTGTGCCCCATCAAATGCTGACACTTGTGCCTGTCAAATGCAGCCACTTGTGCCCGTCAAATGCAGCCACTCGTGCCCAGTATATGCAGCCACTTGTGCCCCATCAAATGCTGACACTTGTGCCTGTCAAATGCAGCCACTTGTGCCCGTCAAATGCAGCCACTTGTGCCTGTCAAATGCAGCCACTTGTGCCCAGTATATGCAGCCACTCGTGCCCAGTATATGCAGCCACATGTGCCCGAATCATGCAGCCACTTGAGCCCATCAAATGCAGCCACTAGTGCCTGTCAAATGCAGCCACTTGTGCCCGTCAAATGCAGCCACTTGTTCCTGTCAAATGCAGCCACTTGTGCCCAGTATATGCAGCCACTCGTGCCCAGTATATGCAGCCACTTGTGCCCCATCAAATGCTGACACTTGTGCCTGTCAAATGCAGCCACTTGTGCCCATCAAATGCAGCCACTTGTGCCTGTCAAATGCAGCCACTTGTGCCCAGTATATGCAGCCACTCGTGCCCAGTATATGCAGCCACATGTGCCCGTCTCATGAAGCCACTTGAGCCCATCAAATGCAGCCACTAGTGCCTGTCAAATGCAGCCACTTGTGCCCGTCAAATGCAGCCACTTGTTCCTGTCAAATGCAGCCACTTGTGCCCAGTATATGCAGCCACTCGTGCCCAGTATATGCAGCCACTTGTGCCCCATCAAATGCTGACACTTGTGCCTGTCAAATGCAGCCACTTGTGCCCGTCAAATGCAGCCACTTGTGCCTGTCAAATGCAGCCACTTGTGCCCAGTATATGCAGCCACTCGTGCCCAGTATGTGCAGCCACTTGTGCCCCATCAAATGCTGCCCCATCATATACAACCATTTGTGCCCATCATATTCAACCACTTTTTCCCATTATATGCAGCCACTTCTGACCATCATATGCAGCCACTTCTGCCCATCATATACAGCCACTTGTGCCCATCATATGCAGCCACGTGTGCCCATCATATGCAGCCACTTATGCCCATCATATGCAGCCACATGTGCCCATCATATGCAGCCACTTGTGCCCCATCATATGCAGCCACTTGTGCTCATCATATACAGCCAATTGTGCCCCATCATGTGCAGCCACTTGTGCCAATCAAATGCAGCCACTTGTGCCTGTCAAATGCAGCCACTTGTGCCAGTATATCCAGCCACTTGAGCCCAGTAAATTCAACAACTTGTGCCAATCAAATGAAGCCACTTGTGCCCATCAAATGCAGCCACTTGTGCCCGTCAAATGCAGCCACTTGTGCCTGTCAAATGCAGCCACTTGTGCCAGTATATCCAGCCACTTGAGCCCAGTAAATTCAGCAACTTGTGCCAATCAAATGAAGCCACTTGTGCCCATCAAATGCAGCCACTTGTGCCCGTCAATTCCAGCCACTTGTGCCCATCAAATGCAGCCATTTGTGCCCATCAAATGCAGCCACTTGTGCCCATCAAATACAGCCACTTGTGCCCATCAAATTCAGCCACTTGTGCCCAGTATATGTAGCCACTTGTGCCAATCAAATGCAGCCACTCGTGCCCATCAAATGCAGCCACTTGTGTGCCATCAAATGCAGCCACTTGTGCCTCATCATATACAACCACTTGTGCCCATCATATATAGCCACTTGTGCCCATCATATGCAGCCACTTGTGCCCATCATACACAGCCACTTGTGGCCATCATACGCAGCCACTTGTGCCCATCATATGCAGCCACTTGTGCCCCATCATATGCAGCCACTTGTGCCCATCAAATGCAGCCATGTGTGCCTATTTAATGCAGCCACTTGTGCCCATTAAATGCAGCCACTCATGCCCAGTATATGCAGCCACTTGTGCCAATCAAATGCAGCCACGTGTGCCCATCAAATGCAGCCACTTGTGCCCCTCAAATGCAGCCACTTGTGCCCATCAAATGCAGCCACTTGTGCCCAATATATGCAGCCACTTGTGCCCAGTATACGCAGCCACTTGTGCCAATCAAATGCAGCCACTTGTGCCCCATCAAATGCAGCCAGGCTCGGCTGTCACTTCACTAAACCCCCCCACAGCTGGTCCGGTGGCACTTACTGCTCCTCTCCTGGAGTGACGGAGCTCTCCTCCTCGGCGAGAACCGACGGCTCTCCTCCTCGGTGGCTCTTCTCCTCTGCGGCTCTTCTCCTCTGCAGCTTTTCTTCTCAGCGGCTCTTCTCCTCGGTGGCTCTCTTCCTTGGTTGCTCTCGTCTCTTCCTCAGCACCTCTCAGAGGCTCTCCTCCTCAATGGGAAGCAGTGGCTGTGGCTCCTGTGTCCGCTCATCTCCACTTCTTCCAAAGTGTTAGGCATTCAATAGGATTGCCTAATGCTTTGGCCAATTGGGAGACAGGTCTCACTGACCTGCCTGCTGATTGGCAGGGAGGAATGTTTGTGTGAAAATAGAAAAAATGTATTTGCTATGCCCCACAACAGAGTGGGATCAGGATGCAGTGCTCTGCACTCCAAACCCACCCTATTTTGAAGCCTATTAAAGCCTCTGGCTCTAATCACATGCTACAAAATACACACCCCCCGCCTATCCCCGCCATAGTATTTCATGTGTCCGGCGTCCTGAAAGGGGCCAGGCACATGAATAGGAGAGCAGCGCCCGAATGCCCACAATGCACTGGCCGCCACTGGTCACCAGCCACAGGACTTACCTTTTGGAGTGTTAGGGCGGTGATTTATTTTTTACTTTGTTTTTAAGTCTGTATGGTATTACACTATGTGGAATTTCCTGTTTGGTGCAGCTTATGAGTGGTGAATTGTGAAGATGAGATGATATAAAGCTGGAGGGGAGGAGTATTAATCCTCCCACCTCTAAGCGATAGTTGCCGGTGTGGATAGCATCTCCAAATATGGAAAGGTTTCTTCACAGTAAGATCTGTGAAAACGTGGAATAGACTCCCTCCAGAGGTGGTTCTGGGCAACTCAGTAGATTGCTTTAAGAAAGGCCTGGATACTTTCCTAAATGTACATAATATAACAGGGTACTATCATTTATAGGTAAAGTTGATCCAGGGAAAATGTGATTGCCTGTTGGGGGATCAGGAAGTATTTTTTTCCCCTGCTGTAGCAAATTGGAGCATGCTCTGCTGGGGTTTTTTTTTTTTTTTGCCTTCCTCTGGATCAACTGTGGGTATAGAATTGGGTATATTGAATTGTACGATAATTTTTATTTTATTTATTTATTTATTTTTATGGTTGAACTGGATGGACTTGTGTCTTTTTTCAACCTGACTAACTATGTAACTATGTAACATCTAAGGAACGGAAAATAAGATCAGAAAGTGGATGACAGTTTTAAGTATTCTTGAACTCGAGGTGATTATTCTCTGGTGAGTTCCCTGTTGGCATGGAGGTGGTGGAATCACTGGACAATGGGTGCCGTGTTCTGCTGTGTCATCAATACGTGGTGTGACCCACATAGAATAGGCCTTCAAGCTGGATGGGTTTGAGTCACTACTGACTATAGAGGAAGTCTGCACATTGCTACCTATCATACTGTTGGGACAATATCTGACACATTTATTGATTTATGCTCTGATGTTTCTGAATTTGTTGATTTGATTTCTATGTCATTGACTTGTCACATATTTCACTTTAGTGTGCTCTGTATCCATGTATACTTCTATTTCTGAGTGTTATGTGACACATGTGGTTATAGCAGAACTTGTATTATTTGTATTCGGTGGAGGGAGTGCAAATACAAGCATTTCTAGAACTTGTAGTACAATTAAATGTATCCAAGTTTGAAATGGAAAGTTTAAAAGTGAGATTTAAAAGTAGTAAAAAGTAGAGACATTGAAACAAAAATGCAGAAAAGTTATAATAATAATGAATGGAGAGATCTGAGGAAAGTTTATTTGAGATTAAGCTAAAACTTGTCTCTCTCAAATCTTTAGAGAAAATAAATCATCAGCTGAGTTCATGTATCCTTCAGAGAGACACAACTTTTCCCTCCTGATTATTAAAGCGGAGCTCCACCCTAAAGTGGAACTTCCGCTTATCGGATTCCTCCCCCCCTCCGGTGCCACAATTGGCACCTTTTTAGGGGGGAGGGGGGTGCAGATACCTGTATAATACAGGTATCTTCACCCACTTCCGGGACGAGATATCCGGAGCTGCCCCACCCATATCCGAGGATGCCCCGTTGTGTCTTGGGAAACACAGTTCCCAGGACACAACGGTGACCAATAGAGACGCGCAGTGCGACTCGCGCAGTAGGGAACCGAGCAGTGAAGACGTTGCGTCTTCACTTCCTGATTCCATGACAGAGGATGGCGGCGGGGCAGACGAGAGACGAGCGGTCGCTCGTCACATTCTGCCGTCACCGCTGGAACCTGGAACAGGTAAGTGTCCATTTATTAAAAGTCAGCAGCTGCAGTATTTGTAGCTGCTGACTTTTAATATTTTTGGTGCGGGTGCAGCTGCGCTTTAAGTAACTTTAAGGAAAAATAAGTAATTCAAGTTTGGAAAAGAAAAGGTTCTGAAAAGTGGTAAAAAGTAAAGAAATTGACAAAAAGCAGAAAAGTGAAAAGAATAAAGAATGGAGAGATCTGAGGAAAGTTTATTGTCCAGCTGTCCTCTGCTGACATTTTATTGGATTTTGTCAGAATTAGAGTCATGTAGATTTGTATTAAAAGCAGAAAAAAAAGTTTTTCTTTTAAGCTATTGAAGTTAATCAAGTTTTGTTGGAATTATTTTTACCTTTTTTAAATTATAGAAAAAAAGAGAAATTACCCAGGGTAATTGTTTAATTTGGAAAAATGTGGGAAATAGTTTCTTCCATGGTAAATAATGGTGAAATAGTGATCTCCTCCTTATAAATAGTTCTCTTCTGATATCCCCGGCCTTTGTGTCATCACAAGTCACTGTACATAATGACATGTACAGGACACATATGTAAAGGGTTGGGAAGGTGATAGTGAATAATGAGACAGACACCGGGGGGTGTAATGTAGACAAATGTTTCCTTATGTAGAAGATCTGGATTAGAGAGTCTCATCACCAGCCAACATCCAGTCCTATGATGACCAATAATGGAGGTTCCTAGCACAGCCCAAACAGATCAGAACCCTAGATGAGGCCGGGGAATCTCGGATGGGACTCCCCCTAACATTTCCCTTATCTCTCACATGTCATGCTGGAACCCTTTACATATGTGTCCTGTACATGTCATTATGTACAATGACTTGTGATGACACAAAGGCCGGGGATGTCAGAAGAGAACTATTTATAAGGAGGAGATCACTTTGTCACCATTATTTACAACAGAAAGTTTTTGATTAAAAAAATAAATGTAAGTTTTGGTAATGTATGTTCTATGTATATATTGTAAATTATTTCAAACACTGAATGTAAAACCCCAACTTTATTTTTAGAAGTACATTGTAAATCCAAAAAAACATTTATAAAGTGAACATTTTACACCTTTCTCCCATTTAACTTTTGATGCACTCTGACTTTATAAGACTGTGTACAGGAACATGAAGATTCAAAATATAAATATATCATAATATATAACATTATAAACAATTTCAGTTTCAGTTAAAATTTTAAGAAGCCATCACACATTACGCAGGCATGGTCCACCATTGTCACCATCAAGAGAACCTGTCTAGAGCAATGATGTGCAGCTGACATTGGAGTGAGAGCATGCAGACAAGAAGGAGCCAAAAGAGGATGCAGGAGATCAGCTGCACTAGAATTGAAAACTAAACATTAAAAAAAGTGGCAAAAATTATTTTGAGGGTAAAATGAGAACTGCACACAGTGCAGAGAGAAATATAAATCTCATCCAGTCACAGTTTAAATCTACAGTAAAATGTACCAAAGACACAGCAAAACCCAGACCCGGAACAAGCATGCTTTGAGTGATTATAAGAGGAGTGTCAGAAATACTTATTATAGGTCATGATATGGGTCAGCAACTCAGAATCATATTCAAAGCATCAGCATAATGGTCAGGGGACCAACATTCCTAAAGAGGGAGCTCAGCAATGGCAGCCTCCAATATTCTCCCATGACAGGTCCCCTTTAATTTTATTTAATGCCTGAAACAGTATTTATCAATGTTTGTAATTTGATGAGTCTGGACCAAAGTGTTATTTATAATTATCAATGTAACTAAGGAGCCTCCCTCTACAAAATTGTACAAATACGAGAAAATATTCAGAGAATAAAATATGAAGATAATTTATATATAAATGAACAATGAATCGGGGAGTGACAGCACATCTTTAAATGTATCAATACTTACCAGAGCTATGAAGATCATTAATATATAAATTAATAGTGAATAAAGATGTGACATGATTTATTTAACACATCAATACTTGTTACTAGCTGTTTCTTAATATAATCAATAAAACATCAAACCCAGGAAACAACCAGATAAGTTATAAAAATGACCTTAAATAAAAACATTTCATAAATGATTAATTTATGTTTCCATCAATCAAAGAAACACATGAGGATACAATGTGTACAGAGTGACATCAGCATCATAATTATTATAAAATGTGTGTCAAATATGTTGGAACACATCTTATGTAATTTACTTATCGATATCTACATTGTGATCTCAATGGTTAAAAATAAAATAAAATAAAATGTGACTCTTTACCTGCTCTGTATCTATCAAAATAAAAGTCATATTACCTGAACTGAGATCAAAGCAGTCAATGTGATCTGTGTCATGTATTATAAAAGAGTTTAGCTGTAAGAAAAAAATAACCTGTATTTATATATTTTTTTATTCAGTTATATACAAATTCATCTCTGATGCAAATAAAATACAAAACAAAGATGACAACAATTGGGATGAGCTAAAGTTTTACAAATAAAACAATGACTGAAATGTCCCGTACTTGTAATACAAATAATGAAGGAAATAAATACCTGTGAATTGCCAGACTGGTAAAATGAAGAACTTTCCTTGTTTTAGCTCCTAGCCCAGATTTTGTCAGTGATCCCCCCGGCAGAGGTAAATTCTGATAGAAGAGGGGGGAGGGGAGTCCCCTCTGGAAGGATCAGCTCAGTGCTAGAAGTCAGATTTTGCTGAAGAAAATTTAATGAAAAGAACAGAAAATCTATGTGCCATTTCTGGTCACAATACAATATCATTCTACACACGTTCATATATTTATATAATACAGAAATTTCCCCTGACATCCCGGAGCACACAGGGGGGTAGATTGGCTCTGTGTTCATCTGAGATTCAGATAAAACTTCCCTCCAATAAATTTCTAAAGAAAATAAATCATCAGCTGAGTTCATGTATCCTTCAGAGAGACTCAAAGTCTCTGATCAAGTAACCTTAAGAAAAGAAAACTTTTTCAATTTTAAAAAGGAAAGTTCTAAAGTGAATCAAAAGTTATAAAAAGAGAAACAACTGACAAAAAAACACAGAAAAGTTAAAATAATAAAACATAGGAGAGATCTGATAAGTAAATTAATAATAAAAAAAAAATCCAAATAAATAGCAGGTTTCAAAGCCTATTTATAAGGAGGAGATCACTATTTCACCATTATTTACCATGGAAGAAACTATTTCCCATTTTTTTTTTCCAATTAAACATTTTCTCTGGGTAATGTTTCTTCTCTTTTTTCCATATTTTTTTTAAAAAACAACAACATTTGATTTGCAGTTAACTTTATACGTTAAAGAAAACCCTTTATTTAACTTTTCATGACTCTAATCCCACTGCGTAATTTTTATTGGATTTTGTCGGGATTAGAGTCATGTAGATTTTTAGGAAAAGTTAAATAAAGGGTTTTCTTTAACTTATAAAGTTAACTGCAAATCAAATGTTGTTGGAATATTTTTATCTTTTACAGGACACATATGTAAAGGGTTGGGAAGGTGATAGTGAATAATGAGACAGACACCGGGGGTGTAATGTAGACAAATGTTTCCTTATTAGAGTTGAGCGGACACCTGGATGTTCGGGTTCGGCGGGTTCGGCCAAACTTCGGAAAAAAGTCTGTGTTCGGGACCGAATTTGACCCGAACTTGACCCCGAACTCCGAACCCCATTGAAGTCAATGGGGACCCGAACGTTTGAAGACTAAAATGGCTGTAAAAAAGTAATGGAAAGGGCTAGAGGGCTGCAAATAGCAACAAAATGTTGTTAGGAGCATGTCAAGTGATCTGCAAACAAATGTGGATAGGGAAATAACTTAAAACAACATAAAAAATAAAAAATAAAAATTAAATGCTGGAGGCCCCCTTCTCAGCAGAAGAGGTACAGGAAGTCATTAAGAACCTCAGAAACTCAACGGCACGATGCCGCACATATGGTGGGAATACCCCAGAATACGCACTTTCTGGAAAAAATTATTAAATTTAATGGATAAGATAGTGGGAAAATAAAATACTTGGAAATTAAAAAAATGAAAAAATTATAATCTTGACCTAGGAGGACGAGGTTCAAATGGAGTAGGAGGTTGAGGTGGTGGTGGATGTGGCGGTGTAGGTGGAAGCGGTGGTGGAGGAGGATGAGGTAGCCAACACTGGTTCAAAAATACAACAATGGCTGGGTAAGGCTAGTGGTGAATGATGTGTCAAATTCTGTCCCCCGTCGCATAGTGTCCGCCCTGTACTGCGCTTTCTCAGTACGTAGGACAAGGGGATTTTGAAACTCTCCGAAGACGATATCGCGGTGACTCCAGGTTCAAGCCACATCATTCGAGGTTGAAGCCTAGCCAAGAGAGCCTGTGAGGGGCCCTGTTACTATGTGCTACCGTATGTCCACTTGGATGGTCGGGCTTGAACCTGCACTCACTGCGCAGGCGACGTTCATCTTTGGAGATTTTGTGAATCTCCTTGTCCTCTGTACTGCGCAAGCACTGCACCTGCGCAGTAAGTGGCCGGACACTATCCGATAGCAAGACAGTTTTCGTCAGAACACCGGTATATGTGTCTATTCTGCACAAGTCTTGTGGGATCCATGCCTGGTTCATTTTAATGAACGTGAGCGTGTCCACATTGGCTCTGGACAGGCGGCTGCGCTTGTCTGTGATAACACCCCCTTCCGTGCTAAATACACGTTCAGATAATACACTGGCTGCAAGGGCAGGCCAGCACCTCCAAGGCGTAAAGGGAAAGCTCAGGCTATGTGCCCAATTTGGAGACCCAGAAGTTGAAGGGGGCAGACCCGTCATTCAGTACGTGTAGGCGTGTGCACACATACTGCTCCACCATGTTGGTGAAATGCTGCCTCCTTCTAAGACGTTCCATCTCAGCTGGTTGTTGTGGCGTGCTGACAAAGCTTTTCCACATTTCGACCATGCTAACCCTGCCTTCCGAGGTGCTGGCGGTGCCCTGGCTGCGTTGGCGACCTCTTCCTCCTCCTCTGCCTTCGCCTTGTGCTTCCACCGTACCCCCCGCTGCCAAGTGGGAATGCCACCAGCAGCGCGTCTACCAGCGTGCGCTTGTACTCGCGCACCTTTCGATCACGCTCCAGTGAGGTAATTAAGGACGGCACGTTGTCCTTGTAACGGGGTTCCAGCAGGGTGGCCACCCAATAATCAGCACCAGTTAAAATGTGGGAAACTCGGCGGTCGTTGCGGAGACACTGCAGCATGTAATCGCTCATGTGTGCCAGGCTGCCCAGAGGCAACGAAAAGATGTCCTCTGTGGGAGGTGTATCGTCTGTGTCCTCTGTATCCCCCAGCCACGCACCAGTGATGGACATGAGCTGGTCTGGGTGCCACCCTGCTGTGAACATGGTTCCTCCTCCTCCATCTCCTCCTCATCCTCCACCTCGTCATCCTCCAGAACTGTGCCCTTGCTGCCGGACAATTGTGTACCTGGCGCTTTTTGGTGCAGGAACCCACCCTCGTAGCCACTTGTAAATGACTGCCCTGAAAGCCTTGGAAATTAACCCTCTTCCTCCTCCTCCTCCTCCTGTGCCACATCCTCTTCCATCATTGCCTCAAGCGTTTTTTCAAGGAGGCATAGAACTGGGATAGTAACGCTGAGAACGGCGTCATCGGCACTGGCCATGTTGGTGGAGTATTCGAAACAGCGCAACAAGGCACACAGGTCTCGCATGGAGGCCCAGTTATTGGTGGTGAAGTGGTGCTGTTCTGCAGAGTGACTCACACGCGCGTGCTGCAGCTGAAACTCCACTATCGCCTGCTGCTGCTCGCACAGTCTGGCAAGCATGTGCAGACGGTGAGCGGGAAGGCCGAAGTTACGCTGCAGCGCTGACAGGCGAGCAGCAGCAGGGTGAGAACGCCGAAAGTGCGCACAGACGGCCCGCACTTTCTGCAGCAGCTCTGGCATATGTGGGTAATTTTTAAGGTACCTCTGGACCACCAAGTTCAGCACATGCGCCAGGCAAGGTATGTGCGTCAAACCGGCTATGCCCAGAGCTGCTACGAGATTTCGCCCATTATAGCACACCACCAGGCCGGGCTTGAGGCTCACTGCCACCAACCACTCATCGGTCTGTTGTTCCATGTCCCTCCACAACTCCTGCGCTGTGTGGGGTTTTTCCCCAAAACAGGAAAGTTTTAAAACTGTCTGCTGTAGTTTACCCCTGGCTGTGCTGAAGTTGGTGGTGAAGATGTTACGCTGACCAGATGAGGAGGCAGTAGAGGATGAGGAAGCAGAGTAGGAGGAGTTAGCAACAGGAGGCAAACTGAAGAGCCCTGCAATCCTCGTGGTGGAAGGACATGCACCAAACTGCTATCCGCCTTAGGCCCATCCGCCACTACATTTACCCAGTGTGCTGTTAGGGAGATATAACGACCCTGACCGTGCTTACTGGTCCACGCATCTGTAGTTAGGTGGACCTTGCCACAGATGGCATTGCGCAGTGCACACCTGATTTTGTCCCCCACTTGGTTGTGCAGGGAAGGGATGGCTCGCCTGGAAATGTAGTGGTGGCTGGGCACGACGTACATTGGGACAGCCAATACCATCAGGCTTTTAAAATTCTGCGTCTCCACCAGATGGAATGACAGCATTTCAAAGGCGAGGAATTTTAAAATGCTGGCATTTAGGGCGAGGGATAGGGCTAGGGGGGTACTTGCTGTTCTGCTCCAGTGTTTGGGAGATAGAGAGCTGAACTCTTCCATGGGACATTGTGGAGATGGTTGGTGACCCAGGTGGTAGTGTTGCTGGCAGATCCTCTGTTTGCGGGTTGGCAGGTGCCACTGTCACTACAGAGGTGGATGAAGAGGCCGAGACTGCAGCAGAAGAGAAAGCAGGAGGAGCCAGAGACCTTTCTTGGTTTTTGAGGTGTCTACTCCACTGCAGCTCGTGCTTTGCACTTAGATGCCTGGTCATGCAGGTTGTGCTCAGGTTGAGAACATTTATGCCTCTCTTCAGGCTCTGATTTCACAGCGTGCAAACCACTCGTGTCTTGTCATCAGCACATTGTCTGAAGAACTGCCACGCTAGGGAACTCCTTGGACCTGGCTTTGGTGTGCTCGGTCCCTTGCTGCGTTGGGCAGTAGCAGACATACTGTCTAGGGGACGGACGCTCCGCTTTTGCACCCTGCTCCATCTTCTGCTGTGCTGGTGGCTCTGTGCAACCACCGCCTCTTCCTCCGAACTACACTGGTCACCTGCATGACGTTGATTCACTGTGGGGTCGAGGACCTCATCACCCTCCACATCGTCTTCCACCCAGTCTTCACCCCTGCCCTCCTTGTCGGTCTGCACAATTGCAAAAGCAGCACCAGTTGGCACCTGTGTTTCGTCATCATCCGAGACGTGCTGCGATGGTCCTCCCATGTACTCATCTTGAAACATAAGTGGTTGGGCATCGGTGCACACAATCTCTTCCACTTCTGGGGCAGGGCTAGGTGGATGGCCCTGGGAAACCCTGCTAACAGAGTCATCAAAAAGCAGAAGATACTGCTGCAGGATTTGGGGCTCAGACTGCTTGACTGATTTGCAAGGGGGTGAGGTAAAAGACTGATGGATATCAGCTGCAGGTGCCAACTCTGATCTTTCATCAGGAAACTGGATGGGAGACAATGTGAAGGAACCGGAGGCACTGTCAGCAACCCAATCTACTATCGCCTGTACTTGTCCTGGCCTTACCATTCGTACAGCCGCATTAGGCCCGACCAAATACCGCTGCAGGCTCTGTCGTCTACTCGCACCTGAGAAAGGTGTTTCACTTGTGCATGTAGCTGGCACAGATCGACCACTTCCTCTCCCTGCAACAGGAGCTCCACCAGCAGCACCACGACCGGAGCCACGTCCCTTCTTTGACGTTCTCCTCATATTTCTCAAATTTAGGATCTTGCCCTAAATGGGTGTTTTTAGAATAGCAGAATAGAGCAACAGTATCTAAAGGGTGTATGTCACACCTACAGATCTGCAGAAAATGCTATTCAAAATTATTATTTTTTTAAATAGCAGAATAGAAGAACACTATCTAAATTGTGTATCTCACACCTACAGATATGCAGAAAAAACTGTTTTTTTGTTTGCTGTCTGTGTCATTATAGTCACTGTCTCTATTAGTCCTGGTAAACATTTTCACAGGAGGTGAAGGAAATCTTCCCATGGAGATACCTGTCCCAGGGACAACTGTCTAAGAGAGGGTCTCTGATCTTTGGAGAGATTTTCACTCATATCCTGTTGTGTCTTTGAGACAAGAAATGTAGGAAAATCTTTCCAAAAAGACACAGCAAGAAATAAAAATCTAAATAGGGGGTTCAAACAAATCCTTATTCTATCCGAAAAACAAAAAAGATTTCTTAGTAGAGATGCACGTTAGAATAAACTGCTGTTCAACGGATTTCCTACATAGGTCGAAAAAGTACGTTTCTATCTTTCTCTATCTCTATTTTGGCAGCAAGTTCTTCCTGAAAACCCTTTGAAATGCTCTTTTGAAATCCTGGTTCCTCAGACTGTAAATGAGAGGATTGAGGAGAGGAAGGATCACTGTGTAAAAGACGGACACAACTTTGTCACCAGAAAAATGATGACGAGTACTTGATCCAAAATAGTTTAACAAAATTGAGCCATAATACATAAACACCACTGTCAGGTGGGAGGTACAAGTAGAGAAAACTTTACTTCTATTACCCTTAGATTGTATATTAAGAACAGTTTTGATTATATAGACATAGGGCAGAAAGGTCAGTGTTATAGTCCCAGCTGAAACAAAGCTACCCAAAAGAAAAACAAGCAGAATATTGATGTAGGTGTCACTGCAGGAGATCCGAAACAATAGGGGAAGGTCACAGAAGAAGCTTTCTATAATATCTGATCCACAAAATGTTAATTTGAAGGCATGAAGTGTGTGAACTAAAGACTGAGTAAAGCTGAGACACCACACAATGGACACCAACTGTACACACACTTTCCAACTCATGATCTGTGTGTAATGTAATGGCTGACAAATGGCGGTATATCGATCATAGGACATGACAGCCAACAGAAAAATCTCACAACTGACAAAATAAATAAAGAAGAAGACTTGGGTTATACAAGCCTGTATGGAAATTGTCTTTGTCTTGGTGTGAAGATCAAATAACATTCGTGGGACAGTTATTGAGGAATAACAGAGGTCCAAACCAGCCAGGTTCCCAAGGAAGAAATACATAGGAATATGGAGGTGAGAGTCGGTGACTATGAGGACAATAATCAGAAAATTCCAGATTAATGTCAGAAGGTAGACTAGAAGGAAGAAGAGAAATAAAGGAAGCTGGAGAAGAGGAAGGTCAGACAATCCAGCGAGGATGAATTCCTTCAAAATTGTCTGATTTCCCATTCCAATATATTTACCAATATTTTACTTATTTATTTTATGTAGGAAAAAAGTTAATCTTATATATGTTTCAGCTGTTGATCCTCAAAAACACTACAGAAATACAACTTTAATTTAGATTTTTGATTTTCTTCTTGTTTAACCACTTACGCCCCGGACCATTTGGCTAGCCAAAGTCCAGACCACTTTTTGCGATTCAGCACTGCGTCACTTTAACTGACAATTGTGTGTCGTGGCTCCCAAACAAAATTGACGTCCTCTTTTACCAACAAATAGAGCTTTCTTTGGTGGTTCTTGGTCACCTTTACGGTATTTATTTTTTGCGCTATAAACAAAAAAATAGCGACAATTTAGAAAACAATTCACTATTCTTTACTTTTTGCTATAATAAATATCCCCCAAAAATATATAAAAAAACATTTTGTCCCTCAGTTTAGGTCGATACGTATTCTTCTACATATTTTTGGTAAAAAAAAATTGCAATAAGCGTTTATTGATTGGTTTGGCGCAAAAGTTATAGCGTCTACAAAATAGGGGATAGTTTTATGGCATTTTTATTTTTTTTTTTATTAATTTTGACGGACACTTTTGACACATTTTTGGGACCATTGACATTAATACAGCGATCAGTGCTATTAAAATTGCATTGATTACTGTAAAAATGTCACTGGCAGTGAAGGGGTTAAAACTAGGGGGCAGTGAAGGGGTTAATGTGTTCCTAGTTTGTGTTCTAACTGAAGGGGGGATGGGACTGTGCGAGGAAACTAACAGATCGCTGTTCATACTCTGTACACACACAGCTCCCTGTTCTCCGTGTGCCCCAAGCGATCGCAGAAGCCCGGCGGTGATCAAGACTGGGCTCTTACAATGTTGCATAAAAAAAAAGCAAAATAGAGAAATTGTATCTGTGTGGCATTCAGAGAGTCCTCTCACGTTTCCTCCTGGTGTACCTCTGACTCCGGCCACTCCACTCCACTATTTTGCTTGTTTTTTATGCAATATTGTAAGAGTCCACTTTTAGGCATCTAATAAACATGTCAAAGCCTTTTTAAACATACTGCACTATTTATATATATATATATATATATATATATATATATATATGTATATATATGTATAAGTTTATTATCCAGCTACCCTCTGCTGACTTTTTATTGGATTTTGTCGGGATTAGAGTCATGTAGATTTTTATAAAAAAGTTAAATAAAGGTTTTTTCTTTAACTTATAAAGTTAATTGCAAATCAAATGATGTTGAAATATTTTTACTTTTTAAAAAATATGGAAGAAAAAAAAAAGAAACATTACCCAGAGAAAATGTTTAATTGGCAGAAAAATGGGAAATAGTTTCTTCCATGGTAAATAATGGTAAAATAGTGATCTCCTCCTTATAAGTAGCTCTCTTCTGACATCCCCGGTCTATGTGTCATCACGAGTCATTGTACATAATGACATGTACAGGACACGTATGTAAAGGGTTGGGAAGGTGATAGTGAATAATGTGACAGACATCGGGGGTGTAATGTAGACAAATGTTTCCTTATGTAGAAGATCTGGATTAGAGAGTCTCATCACCAGCCAACATCCAGTCCTATGATGACCAATAATGGAGGTTCCTAGCACAGTCCAAACAGATCAGAATATTAGATGAGGCCGGGGAATCTCGGATGGGACTCCCCCTAACATTTCCCTTATCTCTCACATGTCATCCTGGAACCCTTTACATATATGTCCTGTACATGTCTATATGTACAATGACTTGTGATGACACATAGGCCGGGGATGTCAGAAGAGAACTATTTATAAGGAGGAGATCACTTTGTCACTGTTATTTACCACAGAAAGTTCCAGTTTCCGTCTTAAAAAATAAATGTAAGTTTTGGTAATGTACAGTGCCTTGCAAAAGTATTCACCCCCTTGGCTTTTTACCTATTTTGTTACATTACAGCCCTTAGTTCAATTTTTGTTTAATCTGAATTATAAGTGATAGATTAGAACACAATAGTCTAAGTTGGTGAAGTAAAATTAGAAAAATATATACATAAAACTATTTTTCAGAAATTAAAAAACTGATAATTGGCATGTGCGTATGTATTCACCCCCTTTGTTATGAAGCCCATAAAAAGCTCTGGTGCACCAATTACCTTCAGAAGTCACATAATTAGTGAAATGATGTCCACCTGTGTGCAATCTAATGCCCCATACACACAATCGGATTGCTGGCCAACAAAACGGTGGACTTTTGTCCGAAGGGTGTTGGCTTAAACTTGTCTTGCAGACACACGATCACACAAATGTTAGCCAACAATTACGAACGAATGTGGTTTTTCAGCTCTTTAGTGCCACCCTTTGGGCTCCTTCTGCTAATTTTGTGTTAGTAGAAGTTTGGTTAGTTTTGATTTGCGCTTTTCTTTTCACGTTTTTCATTTAGCGTTTTTAAGTTCGTGCTGTTCAGTTAATTTCTGAATAGCCGTTCGTCAACCAGACATGTTGCAGAATCAGAGGCGATGACATGTTATTTATTATTGGCCTTGGAGTTATTGCTTTGACATTATTTTTTGGGTTGAATAATAATGATTTGATTGGGTATATTTTCTACATTTTTGGATGCATAGAATGCACGTTTTGGTTAAGTTCTATTGGCAGATATCATGTCTATTTTTTTTTTTTTTTATGTAATGCACAATAGAAAAATTGTGTAGAATAATACTTGGCTGTGTGTTTTACTTCAAATGACAGTTTGGGAGTCGGCAGTTACATTTTATAAAATACAATGTAAAATTAACAAGGGACACCAACAAAGTTGTATATTTGATCTTAAAAACTACGGGATAATGGTGTTGCGGTAACTTGCCCAAAAAAATAAAAATAAAGCATAATAATATTATTCTTGATATCACTAGAAAAAAAAAATCCTTTGAAACTTCATTTGAAATAACTCCATCAGTATCACCAGCAAAGCAGCTTCATTATTATCCCATTAAAGAAGAAGAGAATTGTGCGCTGCATTTCCAGATTTCATAATTTGCCACATCACAAATGTGATGTAATTCTCCATTACAAATGCTAGTTTACAAGACCGAGCGCTTCTGATCATGCGTGTTTGTACTTTGGACTTTTGTCTGATGGACTTGTGTACACACGATCAGTAAGTCCGACAACAAACATTTGCCGGCTGCTTTTATTCGATGACTGTTTGTCTATTGGTGTGTGGGAGGACACCTCAGCTTGGACACCCTGACTGCAAACTTACAAAGTAAGACATTGTTTTCCACTGTTCTGAGCCATACAATCTTTGATTAAAACAAACATTTGTTGGTGGAAAATTTGAGAAAATGCTTGCCAACATTTGCTGGTTGAAATTTTGATAACAATTGTCCAAAAGAGCATACACACGGTTGGACTTTCAAGATCACATCCAACATTTCCCGTTGGAAAGTCTGATCGTGTGTATGGGGCATTAGTGTCACATGATCTGTCATTACATAGACACACATTTTTGAAAGGCCCCAGAGGCTGCAACATCTAAGCAAGAGGCGCCACTAACCAAAAACTGCCATGAAGACCAAGGAACTCTCCAAACAAGTAACGGACAATGTTGTTAAGAAGTACAAGTCAGGGCTAGGTTATCCAAAAATATCAAAATCTTTGATGATCCCTAGGAGCACCATCAAATCTATCATAACCAAATGGAAAGAACATGGCACAACAGCAAACCTGCCAAGAGACGGGCGCACACCAAAACTCACGGAGCGGGCAAGGAGGGCATTAATCAGAGAGGCAGCACAGAGACCTAAGGTAACCCTAGAGGCGTTCCACAGCAGAGACTGGAGTATCTGTACATATGATGAAAATAAGCCGTACGCTCCATAGAGTTGGGCTTTATGGCAGAGTGGCCAGAAGAAAGACATTACTTTCAGCAAAAAACAAAATGGCACGTTTTGAGTTTGCGAAAAGGCATGTGGGAGACTCCCAAAATGTATGGAGGAAGGTGCTCTGGTTTGATGTATGGAGGAAGGTGCTCTGGTCTGATGAGACTAAAATGTAACTTTTTGGCCATCAAAGAAAATGCTTTGTCTGGCGCAAACCCAACACATCACATCACCCAAAGAACACCATCCACACCATGAAACATGGTGGTGGCAGCACCACAATGTTTTTCAGATGCAACAAATCATTAGGTGTGCAAAGTCTTAGGGAGAATTCATAGTAACACCGTAAGGCAAGGAATGTTCTGTGTGTCCCATTCACACCACAATGCAGCCTGGAGCTTCACTGCAACATGCTGAGATTAAATGAAGACATGTTGCATTTTTTGCAGCGCACTGTACAGAACCTCATGACACTGTACAGCATCACATTGCATCACACTGCTGTACAGCATCGTCAATATTGTTTACTATTCTAAACTTCAAATAAAGTTTATACAAAAAAAACAATGTCTAATGTCTGCTCTGTCCCTTCCCTTACCTCCCTACATTATTGTTCAGGTAGTTTTGAAGAAGAGATGTGAAGGGAAACTATATACAATGTCACCTGAGTGACGACTCCAAGTCTTTTAGGGCTGTTATATCACAACCAAGATGGCAGCACCCAGCAGCAGTCTCTGGGCTTTCTGATGTCTACACAATAGAGGCTTTTACAGGGAAATAACATTCATAAAATATGGTAAATTAACATATAATCTTATAGGAAGATTGCTGGTAAAATAATTTGTATGGCAACAGGGTCTCTTTAAAGAACCTGAATGATAATTAGCTGTGATGTCATGATGTTTTAGAATTCTGACTCTACTTCCATTTGCCCAGAACAGCCGCCATCTTTGTCTTTTCATAAAGAACTTCTTAATTTCCAGAATTTGACAATAAACAGTGTTCTTTATCTCAAGCCCTGCCTTTAAATATGGCCACCAATCACTGGGGTACTGCGCCACACCTTGTCTGTTACACTTTCTTTGTCCCACAGGAAACTCTCCCCATCATAAAATACCATTTGGTTTTGTTTGCTTCTCAGGAGAAGTCTCCAATGGTCCACTAGTGGCCGTCATCTCAGTCCTGGAAGAGACCCTGGATACGGCTTATACAAAATGGTTGTAATTATTTTTAGTGAGAAGAAAATATGAAGACATTGCTGGGGGAAGTTCTCCAGGATGGATTTTTTTCTGAGAGAGGAGATAAATGTTTGGAAGTGTTATATTACATATTATACATGTTATTTAGCATGAAGAAAATGTGAGTAAAATTGGCACCAACCTGAAATTAAATAGTTTGTTCTTAAAAAAATTCCAACCACCATGCCTTCTGATAATAAGGTGCTCAAATAATTTTTCAATTTGTGCTCCACCACTGTGTCTACAGAATGCACCCCTACCAGCCATACGTAATAAATCTGCCTTTGATAACTGTGGGGTATCGCCCATTCTCAAGTAGCAGTTGATATGAACAACACACGTGATGCATTATGGAAATAAACCAGCCACTGGCCTCTCAGATTCCTTTTTCCTCTCCCCAGTAGCCCAGACCCAAGAAAAGACCACAGGAAAGACCCAGGCTTTCCTGATGATGCTGTTATGCAAAATGCATTGAGGCTCTGTGACAGCCATCCGTGACATCACTTCCTGTTGGGTTTGGATAGCACTTCCAGTCACTGGAACGCAACAGCCACTTGTGCCCATCATATGCAGCCACGTGTGCCCATCATATGCAGCCACTTGTGCATCATCATATGCAGCCACTTGTGCCCATCATATACAGCCACTTTTAACCAATCATATGCAGCTACTTGTGCCAATCAAATGCAGCCACATTTTCCCGTCTCATGCAGCCACATGTGCCCATCAAATGCAGCCAACTGTGCCTGTCAAATGTAGCCTCTTGTACCCAGTATATGCAGCCAATTGAGCCCAGTAAATGCAGCAACATTTGCCAATCAAATGCAGCCACTTGTGCCCATCAAATGCAGCCACTCATGCCCAGTATATGCAGCCACTTTTGCCAATAAAATGCAGCCACATGTGCCCATCAAATGCAACCACTTGTGCCCCTCAAATGCAGGTTCTTGTGCCCATCCCTAGCAGCCACTTGAGCCCAGTAAATGCAGCCACTTGTGCCCATAAAATGCAGCCACTTGTGCCCATCAAATGCAGCCACTTGTGCCCCATCATATACAGCCACTTGTTCCCATCATATGCAGCCACTTCTGCCCATCATACACAGCCACCTGTGCCCATCATACACAGACACTTGTGCCCATCATATGCAGCCACTTGTGCCCTATCATATGCAGCCACTTGTGCACATCATATGCAGCCACTTGTGCCATCAAATGCAGCCACATGTGCCCGTCGCATGCAGCCACTTGTGCCCATCAAATGCAACCACTTGTGCCTGTCAAATGCAGCCACTCGTGCCTGTCAAATGCAGCCACTTGAGCCCAGTAAATGCAGCCACTTGTGCCCATCAAATGAAGCCACTTTTGCTCGTCAAATGCTGCCACTTGTGCCCTTTAAATCCAGTCACTTGTGCCCATCAAATGCAGCCATTTGTGCCCTTAAAATGCAGCCACTTGTGCCCATCAAATGCAGCCACTTGTGCCCATCATATGCAGCCACTTGTGCCTATCATATGCAGCCACTTGTGCCCATCATATACAGCCACTTGTGCCCCATCATATGCAGCCACTTGTGCCAATCAAATTCAGCCACATGTGCCCGTCTCATGCAGCCATTGTGCCCATCAAATGCAGCCACTTGTGCCAGTAAAATGCAGCCACTTGTGCCCATCAAATGCAGCCACATGTGCCCATGAAATACAGCCATGTGTGCCCATCAAATTAAGCCACTCGTGCCCATCAAATGCAGCCACATGTGCCCATCAAATGCAGCCATGTGTGCCCATCAAATGCAGCCACGTGCGCATCAAATGCAGCCACTCATGCCCAGTATTTGCAGCCACGTTTGCCAATCAAATGCAGCCACATGTGTCCCATCAAATGTAGCAACTTGTGCCCCATCATATACAGCCACTTGTGCCCATCAAATGCAGCCACTTGTGCTAGTCAAATGCAGCCACTTGTGCCCATCAAATGCAGCCACGTGTACTCATCAAATGCAGCCATGTGTGCCCATCAAATGCATCCACTTGTGCCCATCAAATGCAGCCACTCATGCCAAGTATATGCAGCCACTTTTGTCAATCAAATGCAGACACATGTGTTCCATCAAATGCAGCCACATGTGTCCCATAAAATGCAGCCACTTGTGCCCCATCATATACAGCCACTTGTGCCCATCATATGCAGCCACTTGTGCCCATCATATACAGCCACTTGTGCCCATCATATGCAGCCACTTGTGCCCATCATATGCAGCCCCTTGTGCCCATCATATGCAGCCACTTGTGCCAATCAAATGCAGCCGCATGTGCCCGTCTCATGCAGCCACTTGTGCCCATCAAATGCAGCCACTTGTGCCTGTCAAATGCAGCCACTTGTGCCCGTCAAATGCAGCCACTTGTGCCTGTCAAATGCAGCCACTTGTGCCCAGTATATGCAGCCACTCGTGCCCAGTATATGCAGCCACTTGTGCCCCATCAAATGCTGACACTTGTGCCCCATCATATACAACCATTTGTGCCCATCATATTCAACCACTTTTGCCCATCATATGCAGCCACTTCTGCCCATCATATGCAGCCACTTGTGCCCATCATATACAGCCACTTGTGCCCATCATATGTAGCCACGAGTGCCCATCATATGCAGCCACTTATGCCCATCATATGCAGCCATATGTGCCCATCATATGCAGCCACTTGTGCCCCATCATATGCAGCCACTTGTGCTCATCATATACAGCCAATTGTGCCCCATCATATGCAGCCACTTGTGCCAATCAAATGCAGCCGCATGTGTCTGTCTCATGCAGCCACTTGTGCCCATCAAATGCAGCCACTTGTGCCTGTCAAATGCAGCCACTTGTGCCAGTATATGCAGCCACTTGAGCCCAGTAAATTCAGCAACTTGTGCCAATCAAATGCAGCCACTTGCGCCCATCAAATGCAGCCACTTGCGCCCATCAAATGCAGCCACTTGTGCCTGTCAAATGCAGCCACTTGTGCCAGTATATGCAGCCACTTGAGCCCAGTAAATTCAGCAACTTGTGCCAATCAAATGCAGCCATTTGTGCCCATCAAATGCAGCCACTTGTGCCTGTCAAATGCAGCCACTTGTGCCCATCAAATGCAGCCACTTGTGCCCAGTATATGTAGCCACTTGTGCCCATCAAATGCAGCCACTTGTGCCTGTCAAATGCAGCCACTTGTGCCAGTATATGCAGCCACTTGTGCCAATCAAATGCAGCCACTTGCGCCCATCAAATGCAGCCACTTGTGCCCATCAAATGCAGCCACTTGTGCCCAGTATATGTAGCCACTTGTGCCAATCAAATGCAGCCACTGTGCCCATCAAATGCAGCCACTTGTGTGCCATCAAATGCAGCCACTTGTGCCTGTCAAATGCAGCCACTTGAGCCCAGTAAATGCAGCCACTTGTGCCCATCAAATGAAGCCACTTTTGCTCGTCAAATGCTGCCACTTGTGCCCTTTAAATCCAGCCACTTGTGCCCATCAAATGCAGCCATTTGTGCCCTTAAAATGCAGCCACTTGTGCCCATCAAATGCAGCCACTTGTGCCCATCATATGCAGCCACTTGTGCCTATCATATGCAGCCACTTGTGCCCATCATATACAGCCACTTGTGCCCCATCATATGCAGCCACTTGTGACAATCAAATGCAGCCTCATGTGCCCGTCTCATGCAGCCATTGTGCCCATCAAATGCAGCCACTTGTGCCAGTAAAATGCAGCCACTTGTGCCCATCAAATGCAGCCACATGTGCCCGTCTCAGCCAGCCATTGTGCCCATCAAATGCAGCCACTTGTGCCAGTAAAATGCAGCCACTTGTGCCCATCAAATGCAGCCACATGTGCCCATAAAATACAGCCATGTGTGCCCATCAAATTAAGCCACTTGTGCCCATCAAATGCAGCCACATGTGCCCATCAAATGCAGCCATGTGTGCTCATCAAATGCAGCCACTTGTGTGCCCATCAAATGCAGCCACCATCAAATGCAGCATGTGCCCAGTATTTGCAGCCACTTGTGCCCCATCATATACAGCCACTTTGCCAATCAAATGCAGCCACTTCTGCCCATCATGCAGCCACTTGTGCCCATCAAATGCAGCCCCTTGTGCCCATCATATGCAGCCACTTGTGCCCCATCATATGCAGCCACTTGTGCCCATCAAATGCAGCCACTTGTGCTAGTCAAATGCAGCCACTTGTGCCCATCAAATGCAGCCACATGTACTCATCAAATGCAGCCATGTGTGTCCATCAAATGCATCCACTTGTGCCCATCAAATGCAGCCACTCATGCCAAGTATATGCAGCCAGTTTTGTCAATCAAATGCAGACACATGTGTTCCATCAAATGCAGCCACATGTGTCCCATCAAATGCAGCCACTTGTGCCCCATCATATACAGCCACTTGTGCCCATCATATGCAGCCACTTGTGCCCATCATATACAGCCACTTCTGCCCATCATATGCAGCCACTTGTGCCCATCATATGCAGCCCCTGGTGCCCATCATATGCAGCCACTTGTGCCAATCAAATGCAGCCGCATGTGCCCGTCTCATGCAGCCACTTGTGCCCATCAAATGCAGCCACTTGTGCCTGTCAAATGCAGCCACTTGTGCCCGTCAAATGCAGCCACTTGTGCCTGTCAAATGCAGCCACTTGTACCCAGTATATGCAGCCACTCGTGCCCAGTATATGCAGCTACTTGTGCCCAGTATATGCAGCCACTCGTGCCCAGTATATGCAGCCACTTGTGCCCCATCAAATGCTGACACTTGTGCCCCATCATATACAACCATTTGTGCCCATCGTATTCAACCACTTTTGCCCATCATATGCAGCCACTTCTGCCCATCATATACAGCCACTTGTGCCCATCATATGTAGCCACGAGTGCCCATCATATGCAGCCACTTATGCCCATCATATGCAGCCATATGTGCCCATCATATGCAGCCACTTGTGCCCCATCATATGCAGCCAGTTGTGCTCATCATATACAGCCAATTGTGCCCCATCATATGCCTGTCAAATGCAGCCACTTGTGCCAGTATATGCAGCCACTTGAGCCCAGTAAATTCAGCAACTGTGCCAATCAAATGCAGCCATTTGTGCCCATCAAATGCAGCCACTTGCGCCCATCAAATGCAGCCACTTGTGCCCATCAAATGCAGCCACTTGTGCCTGTCAAATGCAGCCACTTGTGCCAGTATATGCAGCCACTTGAGCCCAGTAAATTCAGCAACTGTGCCAATCAAATGCAGCCATCAAATGCAGCCACTTGTGCCCAGTATATGTAGCCACTTGTGCCAATCAAATGCAGCCACTCATGCCCATCAAATGCAGCCACTTGTGTGCCATCAAATGCAGCCACTTGTGCCCCATCATATACAACCACTTGTGCCCATCATATACAGCCAATTGTGCCCATCATATGCAGCCACTTTTGCCCATCATACACAGCCACTTGTGCCCATCATACGCAGCCACTTGTGCCCCATCAAATGCAGCCACTTGTGCCCATCAAATGCAGCCATTGTGCCCAATATATGCAGCCACCCTTCCCCAGTATACGCAGCCACTTGTGCCAATCAAATTCAGCCACTTGTGCCCCATTAAATGCAGCCACTTGTGCCCCATCAAATGCAGCCAGGCTCGGCTGTCACTTCACTAAACCCCCCACGGCTGGTCCGGTGGCACTTACCGCTCCTCTCCTGGAGTGACGGGGCTCTCCTCCTCGGCGAGAACCGACGGCTCTCCTCCTCGGCGGCTCTTCTCCTCTGCGGCTCTTCTCCTCGGCAGCTTTTCTCCTCGGCGGCTCTTCTCCTCAGTGGCTCTCTTCCTTGGTGGCTCTCGTCTCTTCCTCGGCAGCTCTCAGCGGCTCTCCTCCTCAATGGGAAGCAGTGGCTGTGGCTCCTGTGTCCGCTCGTCTTCACTTCTTCCAAGGTGTTAGGCATTCAATAGGATCGCCTAATGCTTTGGCCAATTGGGAGACAGGTCTCACTGACCTGCCTGCTGATTGGCAGGGAGGGACGTTTGTGTGAGAATAGCAAAAATTAATTTGCTATGCCCCAAAACAGAGTGGGATCGGGATGCAGTGCTCTGCGCTCCATTTTGAAGCCTATTAAAGCCTCTGGCTCTAATCACATGCTACAAAATACACACCCCCCGCCTATCCCCGCCATAGTATTTCATGTGTCCGGCGTCCTGAAAGGGGCCAGGCACATGAATAGGAGGGCAGCGCCCATACGTCCACAATGCACGGGCCGCCACTGGTCACCAGCCACAGGACTTACCTTCTGGAGTGTTAGGGAGGTGATTTTTTTACTTTGTTTTTAAGTCTGTATGGTGTTACACTATGTGGAATTTCCTGTTTGGTGCAGCTTATGAGTGGTGAATTGTGAAGATGAGATGATATAAAGCTGGAGGGAAGGAGTATTAATCCTCCCACCTCTAAGCGATAATAGCCGATGTGGATAGCATCTCCAAATATGGAAAGGTTTCTTCACAGTAAGATCTGTGAAAATGTTTTATAGACTACCTCCAGAGGTGGTTCTGGGCAACTCAGTAGATTGCTTTAAGAAAGGCCTGGATACTCTCCTAAATGTACATAATATAACAGGGTACTATCATTTATAGGTAAAGTTGATCCAGGGAAAATGTGATTGCCTGTTGGGGGATCAGGAAGGAATTTTTTTCCCCTGCTGTAGCGAATTGGAGCATGCTCTGCTGGGGTTTTTTTTTTTTTTGCCTTCCTCTGGATCAACTGTGGGTATAGAATTGGGTATATTGGATTGTACGATATTTTTTATTTTATTTATTTATTTATTTTTATGGTTGAACTGGATGGACTTTGTGTCTTTTTTCAACCTGACTAACTTTGTAACTATGTAACTATGTAACATCTAAGGATCGGAAAATAAGATCAGAAAGTGGATGACAGTTTTAAGTATTCTTGAACTCGAGGTGATTATTTTCTGGTGAGTTCCCTGTTGGCATGGAGGTGGTGGAATCACTGGACAATGGGTGCCGTGTTCTGCTGTGTCATCAATATGTGGTGTGACCCACATAGAAGGGGCCTTCAAGCTGGATGGGTTTGAGTCACTACTGACTATAGAGGAAGTCTGCACATTGTTATATATTATACTGTTGGGACAATATCTGACACATTTATTGATTTATGCTCTGATGTTTCTGAGTTTGTTGATTTGATTTCTATGTCATTGACTTGTCACATATTTCACTTTAGTGTGCTCTGTATCCATGTATACTTCTATTTCTGAGTGTTATGTGACACATGTGGTTATAGCAGCACTTGTATCATTTGTATTAGGTGGAGGGAGTAAAAATCACAGCATTTCTAGAACTTTTAGAAAAATACAATTTATCCAAGTTTGAAATGGAAAGTTTAAAAGTGAGGCTTAAAACTAGTAAAAAGTAGAGACATTGAAACAACAATGCAGAAAAGTTATAATAATAATGAATGGAGAGATCTGAGAAAAGTTTATTTCTTCTGAGATTAATCTAAAACTAGTTTTTCTCAAATTTTTAGAGAAAATAAATCATCAGCTGAGTTCATGTATCCTTCAGAGAGACACAACTTTCCCCTTATTATTAAGTAGCTTTAACCACTTGCCTACCAGGCACAAACACCCCCTTCCTGACCAAGCCATTTTTCAGCTTTTAGCGCTGTCGCATTTTGCATAACATTTGCGCGGTCATGCAAGGATGTACCCAAATAAAATTTTTATCATTTTTTCTCCACAAATAGAGCTTTATTTTGGTGGTATTTGATCACCTCTGCGGTTTTTATTTCTTGCACTATAAACAAATTAAGAGGGACAAGTTTGAAGAAATGCAATATTTTTTACTTTTTATTATAATAAATATCCATTTTTTTTTTTTTTTTTAAACATTTTTTTTTCCTCAGTTTAGGCAGATACGTATTCTTCTACATATTTTTGGTAAAAAAAAAATTGCAATAAGCGTCTATTGATTGGTTTGCACAAAAGTTATAGCGTCTACAAAATAGGGGATAGATTTATAGCATTTTTATTATTATTTTTTTTTACTAGTAATGGCGGCGATCTGCGATTTTTATTGTGACTGCGACATTGCGGCGGACATATCGGACACTTTTGACACATTTTGGGACCATTCACATTTATACAGCGATCCGTGCTATAAAAATGCATTGATTACTGTATAAATGTGACTGGCAGGGAAGGGGTTAACACTAGGGGGCGCTGCAGGGGTTAATATGTTCCCTAGATTAGTGATTCTAACTGTGGGGGGAGGGGACTGACTGGGGGAGGGGACCGATCGGTGTCCCTATGTACAAGGGACACACCATCGGTCTCCTCTCCTCTGACAGGACGTGGATCTGTGTGTTTACATACACAGATCAACGTCCTGCTCACTTACCGGGCAATTGTGGGTGCCTGGCGGACATCGCGGCCGCCGGGCACGCGCATCGGGTCCCCAGCTACGCGGCGGGCACGCGCCCCCTAGTGGCCAAAAAGCGAGCGCCGTCATATGACGGCGGCCCGCCACAAGAGCTGCACCGCTCCGCCGTCATTTGACGGCGGGCGGTCAGCAACAGGTTAAGAAAAAAAAAAAGACTTCAAGTTTGGAAAAGAAAAGATTCTGAAAAGTTAAAAGAATAAAGAATGGAGAGATCTGAGGAAAGTTTATTGTCCAGCTGTCCTCTGCTGATATTCTACTGGATTTTGTCAGGATTGGAGTCATGTAGATTTGTATTAAAAGCAGAAAAGAAAGTTTTTCTTTTAAACTATTGAAGTTAATCAAGTTTTGTTGGAATTTTTTTAAAAAAAATGTTAAATATAGAAAAAAAGATAAATTACCCAGGTACCGTATATACAAAAAAATGGGAAAACTTATTGACTCGAGTATAAGCCTAGGGTGAGAAATGTGCAGCTACTGTAAGTGGAAAAGACGGTCAACAATGCCCATTTACAGCATCACTGTGTCCATCTTCAGCCATAGGTCCCCCGAACTTCACATTTTTTAAAATATAGAAAAAAGAGAAATTACCCAGGGTAATTGTTTATTTTGGAAAAATGTGGGAAATAGTTTCTTCCATGGTAAATAATGGTGAAATAGTGATCTCCTCCTTTGTATCATCACAAGTCATTGTACATAATGACATGTACAGGACACATATGTAAAGGGTTGGGAAGGTGATAGTGAATAATGAGACAGACAACGGGGGGTGTAATGTAGACAAATGTTTCCTTATGTAGAAGATCTGGATTAGAGAGTCTCATCACCATCCAACATCCAGTCCTATGATGACCAATAATGGAGGTTCCTAGCACAGTCCAAACAGATCAGAATCTTAGATGAGGCCCGGGAATCTTGGATGGGACTCCCCCTAACATTTCCCTTATCTCTCACATGTCATGTCATACATATGTGTCCTGTACATGTCATTATGTACAATGACTTGTGATGACACATAGGCCGGGGATGTCAGAAGAGAACTATTTATAAGGAGGAGATCACTTTGTCGCCATTATTTACAACAAAAAGTTCCAGTTTTTGATTTAAAAAATAAATGTAAGTTTTGGTAATGTATGTTCTATGTATATATTGTAAAGTATTTCAAACACTGAATGTAAAATCCCAACTTTATTTTTATAAGTACATTGTAAATCCAGCCAACCATTTATAAAGTGAACATTTTACAACTTTCTCCCATTTAACTTTTGATGCGCTCTGACTTTATAAGACTGTGTACATGAACATGAAGATTAATAATATAAATATATCATAATATATAACATTATAAACAATTTCAGTTTCAGTTAAAATTTTAAGAAGCCATCACACATTACGCAGGCATGGTCCACCATTGTCACCATCAAGAGAACCTGTCTAGAGCAATGATGTGCAGCTGACATTGGAGTGAGATCATGCAGACAAGAAGAAGACAAAAGAGGATGCAGGAGATCAGCTGCACTAGAATTGAAAACAAAACAAAAAAAGTGGCAAAAATTATTTTGAGAGTAAAATGAGAGCTGTACACAGTGCAGAGATAAATATAGATCTCATCCATTTACAGTTTAAATCTACATTAAAATGTACCAAAGACACAGCAAAACCCAGACCGGGAACAAGCATGCTTTACGTGATTATGAGAGGAGTGTTAGAAATACATATTATAGGTCATGTTATGGGTCAGCAACCCAGAATCATATTCAAAGCATCAGCATAATGGTCAGGGGACCAACATTCCTAAAGAGGGAGCTCAGCAATGGCAGCCTCCAATATTCTCCCATGACAGGTCCCCTTTAATTTTATTTAATGCCTGAAACAGTATTTATCAATGTCTGTAATTTGATGAGTCAGGACCAAAGTGTTATTTATAATTATCAATGTAACTAAGGAGCCTCCCTCTACAAAACTGTACAAATACGAGGAAATATTCAGATAACTAAATATGAAGATAATTAATATATAAATGAACGATGAATCAGGGAGTGACAGCACATCTTTAAAAGTGTCAAAACTTAACACAGCTATGAAGATCATTAATATATAAATTAATAGTGAATAAAGATGTGACATGATTTATTTAAGCGTATCAATACTTAGCTGTATCTTAATATAATCAATAAAACATCAAACCCAGGAAACAACCAGATAAGTTATAAAAATTACCTTAAATAAAAACATTTCATAAATGATTAATTTATGTTTCCATCAATCAAAGAAACACATGAGCATACAATGTGTACAGAGTGACATCAGCATCATATTTATTATAAAATGTGTGTCAAATATGTTGGAACACATCTTATGTAATTTACTTATCGATATCTACATTGTGATCTCAATGGTTAAAAATAAAATAAAATGTGACTCTTTACCTGCTCTGTATCTACCATAACAAAAGTCATATTCCCTGAACTGAGATCAAAGCAGTCAATGTGATCTGTGTCATGTATTATAAAAGAGTTTAGCTGTAAGAAAAAAATATCCTGTATTTTTTTTTATTCAGTTATATACAAATTCATCTCTGATACAAATAAAATACAAAACAAAGATGACAACAATTGGGATGAGCTAAAGTTTTACAAATAAAACAATGACTGAAATGTCCCGTACCTATAATACAAATAATGAAGGAAATAAATACCTGTGAATGGCCAGACTGGTAAAATGTTTTAGCTCCTAGTCCAGATTTTGTCAGTGATACCCTCCGGCAGAGGTAAATTCTGATAGAAGAGGGGGGAGGGGAGTCCCCTCCGGAAGGATCAGCTAGAAATCTGATTTTGCTGAAGAAAATTAAATGAAAAGAACAGAAAATCTATGTGCCATTTCTGATCACAATACAATCTCATTCTACACGCATTCATATATTTATATAATACAGAAATTTCCCCTGACATCCCGGAGCACACAGGGGTGTAGATTGGCTCTGCGTTCATCTGAGATTCAGCTAAAACTTTCCTCTAATAAATTTATAAAGAAAATAAATCATCAGCTGAGTTCATGTATCCTTCAGAGAGACACAAAGTCTCTGATCAAGTCACCTTAAGAAAAAGAAAACTTTTCAAGCTTAAAATGGAAAGTTCTAAAGTGAGAATCAAAAGTGATAAAAAGAGAAACAACTGACCAAAAAAAAACACAGAAAAGTGAAAATAATAAAATATAGGAGAGATTTGAGAAGTAAAATAATAATTTAAAAAATCCAAATAAATAGCAGGTCTCAAAGCCTATTTATAAGGAGGAGATCACTATTTCACCATTATTTACCATGGAAGAAACTATTTCCCATTTTTTTTTTCCAATTAAACATTTTCTCTCAGTAATGTTTCTATTCTTTTTTCCATATTTTTTTTAAAAAGATAAAAATATTCCAACAACATTTGATTTGCAGTTAATTTTATAAGTTAAAGAAAACCCTTTATTTAACTTTTTTATAAAAATCTACATGACTCTAATCCCACTGCTGAATTTTTATTGGATTTTGTCGGGATTAGATTCATGTAGATTTTTATAAAAAGTTAAATAAAGGGTTTTCTTTAACTTATAAAATTAACTGCAAATCAAATGTTGTTGGAATATTTTTATCTTTTACAGGACATATATGTAAAGGGTTGGGAAGGTGATAGTGAATAATGAGACAGACACCGGGGGTGTAATGTAGACAAATGTTTCCTTATGTAGAAGATCTGGATTAGAGTCTCATCACCAGCCAACATCCAGTCCTATGATGACCAATAATGGAGGTTCCTAGCACAGTCCAAACAGATCAGAATCTTAGATGAGGCCGGGGAATCTCGGATGGGACTCCCCCTAACATTTCCCTTATCTCTCACATGTCATGCTGTAACCCTTTACATATGTGTCCTGTACATGTCATTATGTACAATGACATGTGATGACTAGAGTTGAGCGGACACCTGGATGTTCGGGTTCGGCGGGTTCGGCCGAACTTCGGAAAAAAGTCCGGGTTCGGGACCGAACTTGACCCGAACTTGACCCCGAACTCCGAACCTCATTGAAGTCAATGGGGACCCGGACTTTTGAACACTAAAATGGCTGTAAAAAGGTCATGGAATGGGCTAGAGGGCTGCAAATGGCAACAAAATGTTGTTAAGAGCATGGCAAGTGATCTGCAAACAAATGTGGACAGGGAAATAACTTAAAATAACATAAAAAAATAAAAAATAAAAATAAAATGCTTGAGGCCCCCTTCTCAGCAGAAGAGGTACAGGAAGTCATTAAGAACCTCAGAAACTCAACGGCACGATGCCGCACATATGGTGGGAATACCCCAGAATACGCACTTTCTGGAAAAAAATTATTAACTTTCATCAGGAGACTGGGTGGGAGACAATGTGAAGGAACCGGAGGCACTGTCAGCAACCCAATCTACTATCGCCTGTACTTGTCCTGGCCTCAACATTCGTACAGCCTCATTAGGTGCGCCAAAATACCGCTGCAGGCTCTGTCGCCTACTCGCACCTGAGGAAGGTGTTTCACTAGTGCTTCTCAGCCTTTTGGCTAAGATCAAGTGTAGTATCTGTTCTTATCAGTTGCCAGGAGGTGGCGCTTGCTTCCGTCCCTGTTCTACGGCGAGGTGGAGCAGGGGTGGTGGTTGCTATGCAAAAGCCTGCTGGCGTAAAGGTGACCTGGAGCAGTTCATAGCCGAAAGGGAAGCTTTCTGATGGGGATGGAGAACCACTGGGTTGGCGCTGAAGGGTCGAGTCCCTGGCCTTCTGGCCTGGATTGTGGCAGCTCTAGCTCTGGTCAGTTTTTCAGGTTGGAACACCTGCATGGCAAGTGATCTGCAAACAAATGTGGTAGGGAAATAACTTAAAATTACATAAAAAAATTACAAATTAAAATAAAATGCTGGAGGCCCCCTTCTCAGCAGAAGAGGTACAGGAAGTCATTAAGAACCTCAGAAACTCAACGGCACGATGCTGCACATATGGTGGGAATACCCCAGAATACTCACTTTCTAGAAAAAAATATTAAATTTAATGGATAAGATAGTGGGAAAATAAAATACTTGTAAATTAAAAAAAAATGAAAAAATTATAATCTTGACCTAGGAGGACGAAATTCAAATGGAGTAGGAGGTTGAGGTGGCGGTGTAGGTGGAAGCGGCGGGGGAGGAGGACGAGGTAGCCAACACTGGTTCAAAAATACAACAATGGCTGGGTAGGGCTAGTGGTGAATGATGTGTCGAATTCTGTCCCCCGTCGCATAGTGTCCGCCCTGTACTGCGCTTGCTCAGTACGTAGGACAAGGGGATTTCGAAAATCTCCGAAGACGATGCACGGTGACTCCAGGTTCAAGCCACATCATCCGAGGTTGAAGACTAGCCAAGCGAGCCCGTGAGGGGCCCTGTTACTATGTGCTACTGTATGTCCACTTGGATGGTGGGGCTTGAACCTGCACTCACTGCGCAGGCGACGTTCATCTTTGGAGATTTTGTGAATCTCCTTGTCCTCCGTACTGCACAAGCACTGCACCTGCGCAGTAAGTGGCCGGACACTATCCGATAGCAAGACAGTTTTCGTCAGAACACCGGTATATGTGTCTATTCTGCACAAGGTACGGCCAAGTCCTGTGGGATCCATGCCTGGTTCATTTTAATGAACGTGAGCTTGTCCACATTGGCTCTGGACAGGCGGCTGCGCTTGTCTGTGATAACGCCCCCTGCCGTGCTAAATACACGTTCAGATAATACACTGGCAGCAGGGCAGGCCAGCACCTCCAAGGCGTAAAGGGCAAGCTCAGGCCATGTGCCCAATTTGGAGACTCAGAAGTTGAAGGGGGCAGACCCGTCATGCAGTACGTGTACGCGTGTGCACACATACTGCTCCACCATGTTGGTGAAATGCTGCCTCCTGCTAAGACGTTCCATCTCAGCTGGTGGTGCTGGTTGTTGTGGCGTGCCGACAAAGCTTTTCCACATTCCGGCTATGCTAACCCTGCCTTGCGAGGTGCTGGCGGTGCCCCGGCTGCGTTGGCGACCTCTTCCTCCTCCTCTGCCTTCGCCTTGTGCTTCCACCGTACCCCCGCTTCCAAGTGGGAATGCCACCAGCAGCGCGTCTACCAGCGTGCGCTTGTACTCGCGCATCTTACGATCACGCTCCAGTGAGGTAATTAAGGACGGCACGTTGTCCTTGTAACAGGGATCCAGCAGGGTTTGCCACCCAATAATCAGCACCAGTTAAAATGTGGGCAACTCGGCGGTCGTTGCGGAGACACTGCAGCATGTAATCGCTCATGTGTGCCAAGCTGTGCTCTGTGGGAGGTGTATCGTCTGTGTCCTCTGTATCCCCCCAGCCACGCACCAGTGATGAACATGAGCTTGTCTGGGTGCCACCCTGCTATGAACATGGTTCCTCCTCCTCCATCTCCTCCTCATCCTCCAGAACTGTGCCCTTGCTGCCAGACAATTATGTACCTGGCGCTTGTTGGTGCAGGAACCCACACTCGTAGCCACTTGTAAATGACTGCCCTGAAAGCCTTGGAAATGAACCCTCTTCCTCCTCCTCCTCATCCTGTGCCACATCCTCTTCCATCATCGCCTGAAGAGTTTTATCAAGGAGGCATAGAACTGGGATAGTAACGCTGAGAACTGCGTCATCGGCACTGGCCATGTTGGTGGAGTACTCGAAACAGCGCAACAAGGCACACAGGTCTCGCATGGAGGCCCAGTTATTGGCGGTGAAGTGGTGCTTTTCCGCAGAGCGACTCACGCGTGCATGCTGCAGCTGAAACTCCATTATCGCCTGCTTCTGCTCGCACAGTCTGGCAAGCATGTGCAAGGTGGAGTTCCACCTTGTGGGCACGTCACATATGAGACGGTGAGCGGGAAGGCCGAAGTTACGCTGCAGCGCTGACAGGCGAGCAGCAGCAGGGTGAGAACGCCGAAAGTGCGCACAGATGGACCACACTTTCTGCAGCAGCTCTGGCATATCGGGGTAATTCTTAAGGAACCTCTGGACCACCAAGTTCAGCACATGCGCCAGGCAAGGGATGTGCGTCAAACCGGCAAGGCCCAGAGCTGCTACGAGATTTCGCCCATTATCGCACACCACCAGGCCGGGCTTGAGGCTCACTGCCACCAACCCCTCATCGGTCTGTTGTTCCACGTCCCTCCACAACTCCTGCGCGGTGTGGGGTTTTTCCCCCAAACAGGAAAGTTTTAAAACTGCCTGCTGTCGTTTAGCCCTGGCTGTGCTGAAGTTGGTGGTGAAGGTGTTACGCTGACCGGATGAGGAGGCGGTATAGGATGAGGAGGCGGAGTAGGAGGAGTTAGCAACAGGAGGCAAACTGAAGTGCCCTGCAATCCTCGGTGGTGGAAGGACATGCGCCAAACTGCTATCCGCCTCTACATTTACCCAGTGTGCTGTTAGGGAGATATAACGTCCCTGACCGTGCTTACTGGTCCACGCATCCGTAGTTAGGTGGACCTTGCCACAGATGGCATTGCGCAGTGCACACCTGATTTTGTCCCCCACTTGGTTGTGCAGGGAAGGGATAGCTCGCCTGGAAAAGTAGTGGTGGCTGGGCACGACGTACTGTGGGACAGCCAATGACATCAGCCTTTTAAAACTCTGCGTCTCCACCAGACGGAATGACAGCATTTCAAAGGCGAGGAATTTTGAAATGCTGGCATTCAGGGCCAGGGATCGCGGGTGGCTAGGGGGGTACTTCCTCTTCCGCTCCAGTGTTTGGGAAATAGAGAGCTGAACGCTTCCATGGGACATTGTGAAGATGGTTGGTGACCCAGGTGGTAGTGTTGCTGGCAGATCCTCTGTTTGCGGGTTGGCAGGTGCCACTGTCACTACAGAGGTAGATGAAGGGGCCGAGACTGCAGCAGAAGAGGAAGCAGGAGGAGCCAGAGACCTTTCTTGGTTTTTGAGGTGTCTACTCCACTGCATCTCATGCTTTGCACTTAGATGCCTGGTCATGCAGGTTGTGCTCAGGTTGATAAAGTTTATGCCTCGCTTCAGGCTCTGATTGCACAGCGTGCAAACCACTCGGGTCTTGTCATCAGCACATTCTCTGAAGAACTGCCACGCTAGGGAACTCCTTGGACCTGGCTTTGGTGTGCTCGGTCCCTTGCTGCGTTGGGCAGTAGCAGACGTACTGTCTAGGGGACGGACGCTCCGCTTTTGCACCCTGCTCCCTCTTCTGCTGTGCTGGTGGCTCTGTGTGACCACCGCCTCTTCCTCCGAACTACACTGGTCACCTGCATGACGTTGATTCCATGTGGAGTCAAGGACCTTATCGTCCTCCACATCATTTTCCACCCAGTCTTCACCCCTGCCCTCCTTGTCGGTCTGCACAATGGCGAAAGCAGCAGCAGTTGGCACCTGTGTTTCGTCATCATCCGAGACGTGCTGCGATGGTCCTCCCATGTACTCATCATGAAACATAAGTGGTTGGGCATCGGTGCACACAATCTCTTCCACTTCTGGGGCAGGGCTAGGTGGATGGCCCTGGGAAACCCTGCTAACAGAGTCATCAAAAAGCAGAAGAGACTGCTGCATGATTTGGGGCTCAGACTGATTGGTTGATTTGCAAGGGGGTGAGGTGAAAGACTGATGGACATCAGCTGCAGGTGCCAACTCTGAACTTTCATCAGGAGACTGGGTGGGAGACAATGTGAAGGAACCGGAGGCACTGTCAGCAGCAACCCAATCTACTATCGCCTGTACTTGTCCTGGCCTCAACATTCGTACAGCCTCATTAGGCGCGACGAAATACCGCTGCATTTTTCTGTGGTATTGTTCTAAACACAGGAAAACTGTTCCACTTTACAGGCATACTATAGACACCCCCCAGGCACGATATTTAAAGGAATATTTTATTTTTATTGTTTCACTTTAAGCATTATTAAAATCACTTTTTTGCATTGATACATGTCCCCAGGGCGGGACCCGGGTCCCCAAACACTTTTTATGACAATAACTTGCATATAAGCCTTTAAAATAAGCACTCTTGGTTTTTCATGTTAATGACCCATAGACTCTAACAGTGTTTAACAATGTTAGTTGTTCGCCGAATATCTGAACAGCCAATGTTTGGCCCGAACTTATGCTCGGGCCGAACCATTCGCCCATCCCTAGAGTTACCCCAAAGCATGTCCTCTATTTTAATGATGACATTAGCAAACAGCTTATGTGGATATAGATGACGAATATGTTGTCTGCAATTTATATAAGAAAAGGTGATAGAACACCCAGAAGCTGCCTTTCAATGAAGATTGGATGTGGTTATTTATACCATGCAGATTTAAATTGATATATGAAAATAAGCACTTTCAATAATAGATATAGTGATAGGTATTGCCATGTGATGCCATCCATAGTTACTATAGTCTCAAATATACATGTCATATATCACCATACTCAGTAAAATCCACATGCCATTATTTTACCATCCCATGAACAAAGTGAAATAAATCCATGAAGGAAGTCCACCATCCAAATAGGTCAGAAGTTTGAAGAGTAGCTGTTGGCTCCATGTGGCTCCAGGTCCACGCTGTACAAAGCCAGCGAGTCTCTGATATGTTTTGCAGAAAGGATTCTCTATCAACACTAATCATGTTGACAGTGGAATTGAGTGATTTTCTTTCCTTCCACTTGTATTTTCTTTCCTTACAATTGTATAATCTATGGGTTGCTCTGGAATACACATTTGATAGAATATCACTTGAAATCAGCATTTTTTTGGGTGAGGATTGTATTGCTGTCTGTGTCCCTAGATTCACCCTCTCTATTAGTCCGGGTAAACATTTTCACAGGAACAGGAGGTGAAGGAAATATTCCCATGGAGATACCTGTCCCAGGCAGGGGCGGACTGACAAGTCGGTGACTCGGGCGCCGCCCGAGGGCCCGGGGCCATTAGGGGCCCGGACTCGGCCACATGAGGGGCGACTTGAAACGGCTGTATTACATGCCGTGATGCCGCTAACAATACTGCTAACGGCGCGTGGCTCCCTGCTGGCCCCTCCTTCCCTCCCGTCCATCCCAGGTGCTTCTACTGTATGCATCGTGGCGTCATCTGGGACGGACGGGAGGGAAGGAGGGACCGGCGGGGAGCCGCGCGCCGTTAGCAGTATTGTTAGCGGCATCACGGCATGTAATACAGCCGCTTCAACCTGCCGAGTCCGGACCCCTAATGGAAGAGAAGAGTGAAGGGGCCGGCGGGGAGCATCGGCATCGGCATCGGTGAGTAAATTACCAGGACCGCCACAAGTGATAGGGGGTTGTACAGATTCACGGGCCCCGGGTCCCCCCACCCTACAGTGTCACCCCTAGCCCACAGTGTCCCACCCACCCCACAGTGTCCCCCTGTTTGCGTGTCCCCCTGTGTGCATGTCCCCCCCTGTGTGTGCGCTCTCCCTCCAGTGTCCCCCTGTGTGTGCGTGCCCCCCCCCCCCCCTGTGTGTGTGCTCTCCCTCCAGTTTCCCCCTGTGTGTGCGTGTCCCCCCCTGTGTGTGCGCTCTCCCTCCAGTGTCCCCCTGTGTGTGCGTGTCCCCCCCTGTGTGTGCGCTCTCCCTCCAGTGTCCCCCTGTGTGTGCGTGTCCCCCCTGTGTGTGCGCTCTCCCTCCAGTGCCCCCCTGTGTGTGCGCTCTCCCTCCAGTGTCCCCCCTGTGTGTGCGTGTCCCCCCCTGTGTGTGCGCTCTCCCTCCAGTGCCCCCCTGTGTGTGCGTGTCCCCCCTGTGTGTGCGCTCTCCCTCCAGTGCCCCCCTGTGTGTGCGCTCTCCCTCCAGTGTCCCCCCTGTGTGTGCGTGTCCCCCCCCTGTGTGTGCGCTCTCCCTCCAGTGCCCCCCTGTGTGTGCGTGTCCCCCCCTGTGTGTGCGCTCTCCCTCCAGTGTCCCCCTGTATGTGCGTGTCCCCCCCTGTGTGTGCGCTCTCCCTCCAGTGTCCCCCTGTGTGTGCGTGTCCCCCCTGTGTGTGCGCTCTCCCTCCAGTGTCCCCCTGTGTGTGCGTATCCCCCCCCTGTGTGTGCGCTCTCCCTCCAGTGCCCCCCCCCCCCTGTGTGTGCGTGTCCCCCCCTGTGTGTGCGCTCTCCCTCCAGTGCCCCCCTGTGTGTGTGCTCTCCCTCCAGTGTCCCCCTGTGTGTGCGTGTCCCCCCCTGTGTGTGCGCTCTCCCTCCAATGCCCCCCTGTGTGTGCGCTCTCCCTCCAGTGTCCCCCTGTGTGTGCATGTCCCCCCCTGTGTGTGCGCTCTCCCTCCAGTGTCCCCCTGTGTGTGCGTGTGCCCCCCCTGTGTGTGCACTCTCCCTCCAGTGTCCCCCTGTGTGTGCGTGTCCCCCCCTGTGTGTGCGCTCTCCCTCCTGTGTCCCCCTGTGTGTGCGTGTCCCCCCCTGTGTGTGCGCTCTCCCTCCAGTGTCCCCCTGTGTGTGCGTGTCCCCCCTGTGTGTGCGCTCTCCCTTCCAGTGCCCCCCTGTGTGTGCGTGTCCCCCCCTGTGTGTGCGCTCTCCCTCCAGTGCCCCCCTGTGTGTGCGCTCTCCCTCCAGTGTCCCCCTGTGTGTGCGTGTCCCCCCCTGTGTGTGCGCTCTCCCTCCTGTGTCCCCCTGTGTGTGCATGTCCCCCCTGTGTGTGCGCTCTCCCTCCAGTGCCCCCCTGTGTGTGTGCTCCCTCCAGTGTCCCCCTGTGTGTGCGTGTCCCCCCCGTGTGTGCACTCTCCCTCCAGTGCCCCCCTGTGTGTGCGCTCTCCCTCCAGTGTCCCCCCTGTGTGTGCGTGTCCCCCCCTGTGTGTGCGCTCTCCCTCCAGTACCCCCCTGTGTGTGCGCTCTCTTTCCAGTGTCCCCCTGTGTGTGCATGTCCCCCCCTGTGTGTGCGCTCTCCCTCCAGTGTCCCCCTGTGTGTGCATGTCCCCCCCTGTGTGTGCGCTCTCCCTCCAGTGTCCCCCTGTGTGTGCGTGTCCCCCCTGTGTGTGCGCTCTCCCTTCCAGTGCCCCCCTGTGTGTGCGCTCTCCCTCCAGTACCCCCCTGTGTGTGCGCTCTCCCTCCAGTGTCCCCCTGTGTGTGCGTGTCCCCCCCTGTGTGTGCGCTCTCCCTCCTGTGTCCCCCTGTGTGTGCATGTCCCCCCCTGTGTGTGCGCTCTCCCTCCAGTGTCCCCCTGTGTGTGCGTGTCCCCCCTGTGTGTGCGCTCTCCCTTCCAGTGCCCCCCTGTGTGTGCGCTCTCCCTCCAGTGTCCCCCCTGTGTGTGCGTGTCCCCCCTGTGTGTGCGCTCTCCCTCCTGTGTCCCCCTGTGTGTGCATGTCCCCCCCTGTGTGTGCGCTCTCCCTCCAGTGTCCCCCTGTGTGTGCGTGTCCCCCCTGTGTGTGCGCTCTCCCTTCCAGTGCCCCCCTGTGTGTGCGCTCTCCCTCCAGTGTCCCCCTGTGTGTGCGTGACCCCCTGTGTGTGCGCTCTCCCTTCCAGTGCCCCCCTGTGTGTGCGCTCTCCCTCCAGTGTCCCCCTGTGTGTGCGTGTCCCCCCCTGTGTGTGCGCTCTCCCTCCTGTGTCCCCCTGTGTGTGCGCTTTCCCTCCAGTGTCCCCTTGTGTGTGCGTGTCCCCCCTGTGTGTGCGCTCTCCCTCCAGTGCCCCCCTGTGTGTGCGCTCTCCCTCCAGTGCCCCCCCTGTGTGTGCGTGTCCCCCCCTGTGTGTGCGCTCTCCCTCCAGTGTCCCCTTGTGTGTGCGTGTCCCCCCTGTGTGTGCGCTCTCCCTCCAGTGCCCCCCTGTGTGTGCGCTCTCCCTCCAGTGTCCCCCCTGTGTGTGCGTGTCCCCCCCTGTGTGTGCGCTCTCCCTCCAGTGCCCCCCTGTGTGTGCGCTCTTCCTCCAGTGTCCCCCTGTGTGTGCGTGTCCCCCCCTGTGTGTGCGCTCTCCCTCCTGTGTCCCCCTGTGTGTGCATGTCCCCCCCTGTGTGTGCGCTCTCCCTCCAGTGTCCCCCTGTGTGTGCGTGTCCCCCCTGTGTGTGCGCTCTCCCTCCAGTGCCCCGCTGTGTGTGCGCTCTCCCTCCAGTGCCCCCCCTGTGTGTGCGTGTCCCCCCCTGTGTGTGCGCTCTCCCTCCAGTGCCCCCTGTGTGTGCGCTCTCCCTCCAGTGTCCCCCCCGTGTGTGCGTGTCCCCCCCTGTGTGTGTGCGTGTCCCCCCTGTGTGTGCGCTCTCCCTCCAGTGTCCCCCTGTGTGTGCATGTCCCCCCTGTGTGTGCGCTCTCCCTCCTGTGTCCCCCTGTGTGTGCGTGTCCCCCCTGTGTGTGCGCTCTCCCTCCAGTGTCCCCCCTGTGTGTGCGTGTCCCCCCCTGTGTGTGCGCTCTCCCTCCAGTGCGCTCTCCCTCCAGTGTCCCCCCTGTGTGTGCGTCTCCCCCCTGTGTGTGCGCTCTCCCTCCAGTGTCCCCCTGTGTGTGCATGTCCCCCCTGTGTGTGCGCTCTCCCTCCAGTGCCCCCCTGTGTGTGCGCTCTCCCTCCAGTTTTCCCTGTGTGTGCGTGTCCCCCCGTGTTTGCGCTCTCCCTCCAGTGCCCCCCTGTGTGTGCGCTCTCCCTCCAGTGTCCCCCTCTGTGTGTGCGTGTCCCCCCCTGTGTGTGCGTGTTCCCCCCGGTGTGTGCGCTCTCCCTTCAGTGACCCCCTGTGTGTGCGCTCTCCCTCCAGTGCCCCCCTGTGTGTGCGCTCTCCCTCCAGTGCCCCCTGTGTGTGCGCTCTCCCTCCAGTGCCCCCCTGTGTGTGCGCTCTCCCTCCAGTGTCCCCCTGTGTGTGCGCTCTCCCTCCAGTGTCCCCCTGTGTGTGCGCTCTCCCTCCAGTGTCCCCCTGTGTGTTTGCGTGTCCCCCCTTTGTGTGCGCTCTCCCTCCAGTGCCCCCCTGTGTGTGCGCTCTCCCTCCAGTGTCCCCCTGTGTGTGCGCTCTCCCTCCAGTGCCCCCTGTGTGTGTGCTCCCCTGTGTCTGCGCTCTCCCTCCAGTGTCATCCTGTGTGTGTGTGCCCCCCTGTGTGTGCGCTCTCCCTCCAGTGCCCCCCTGTGTGTGCGCTTTCCCTCCAGTGCCCCCCTGTGTGTGCGCTCTCCCTCCAGTGTCCCCCTGTGTGTGCGCTCTCCCTCCAGTGTCCCCCTGTGTGTGCGTGTCCCCCCCTGTGTGTGCGCTCTCCCTCCAGTGTCCCCCCCTGTGTGTGCGATTGGTCCCCTTGAGTGTGGGGACCAAGGGGGCCCCATGATCTTCTATTGCCCAGGGGCCCCATGAGTTGTCAGTCCGCCCCTGGTCCCAGGGACAACTGTCTAAGAGAATCTCTGATCTCCTTGGAGAGATTTTCTTTTTTTTAATTGGAAAACCAACTTTATTAAAAAGTATATACATGGTACATAAATCAGTATAGGTCAACATGACCAAAACAGTAGTACATACATACATACATTGAGGTATCTGTGTGACGTGCAACAAGATGTCCACCAGGGGTGGAACCAGCACTTGATAAAGAACAGAAAAGGAAAAAAAAGGGGGGGGATAAACATGTCAAGTACACGTTTCGCCATCTGCTAGCCATCTGCTCCAAACCTTCTCATATTTAAGTGGGCACCCTCTATGTACATAGATCAGCTTTTTGTATTGAAGAGTATCGTTAATGTCTTTTTTCCAACACTGGATTGTAGGGGGCAGGGCCTGCATCCAATTACGAGCCACTACTTTTCTCGCCATGAATAACGTCTCATGTAGAAAGGTGCGGAGGGGTTTGTCGGCATCTAATTCCGGTAGCAGACCGAGCAGGCACATCTTTGGGTCTAGGGTAGCAGGACAGCCCATTTTGTTGTGCAGAAAACGAACTACCTGTATCCAGTACGCTTGTATAGTTGGACAGGACCATATGAGGTGATAGAAAGAGCCTGGAGTGTGGTCGCATAGGCGGCACCCTGGGTTGTACGTGGGTTTGTAACGCGCTATCCTCTGAGGAGTCAGATACGTCCTATGTATAATATACAACTGTGTGAGGCGGTCTGACAGTTTGGGGGATACTCTTTTCACGTCTTCCAAAATTTCGTCCCAGTCCTCATTCTCAATTGCTCCAACATCCACCTCCCATCTAGTCTTGGCAGTATAGGCCAATGGTGTGGTACTAGGGAGGCGAATGGCGGAGTATAGGGTCGAAATTAGCTTGGCAGGTTCAGTACCTGTGACTGTGTCTACAATAGAGGGGACTACCAGGGATGGGTTGGATCCAGTAAATTGGGTTTGTACAGCGTGGCAGAGTTGTAGACACCTGAAGAGGAGGCAGTTGGGGAGGGAAAATTCGTCCTTTAGCGCTTGGAATGTTTTAAGTCCCGCAGTGATCATGATCTGGTGTATGTATAGGATCCCATGGTGTAGCCACACCACTGGGTCTGGAATAGACAATAATTGGGGTAAGTGTGTGTTGAACCAGAGAGGGGTGTGAGAGTGGACCTGTGGGGTCCCGATTTTTTGTAGTGCCATCTGCCATACTCTGCGGTGGTGTGTCAGCATGTCTGTTTTGTGTTGGTCTTGTCAATGGGGCTCTAAGGACTGACTGAAGTGGGGTATGGGCTGGGTAGCCAAGGCACTCACAGAGTAGTAATTGGTATCTTGGTAGCTTATTTTTGTCAAAATGGTAGAAATGGGACAGTTGGGAAGCAAGATAATAGTCCTGAAAATCTGGAAGAGCGGCTCCTCCCATTGTCACTGGGTTCTTCAGGGTTCTCCAAGATAATTTGTGTCTGCTGTGGCCCCATATAAAGGAATTAAGAATGGATTCAATTATTTTAAAGAATTTTTGTGGTATATACAGAGGGGCATGCCACACCAAATAGAGTATCTTTGGGAGGAGTATCATCTTAACTAAACTAATGCGTCCCATGACACCCAGAGGTAGTCTGGCCCAAGTCTGTGTTTTGGTTTGATTAGAGTATACAGAGGTTCAATGTTCAAGAGTGTGTAGTCTGAGCGTTCTGGTGACTTGTACTCCAAGGTACTTGATCAGGGAGACCCTCGGGAGAGTCACAGAAGGGGATGTGGATGGGGGGGGAGTGATCAATCGGAAGGATCTGGGATTTCGACCAGTTGATACTCAGACCTGAGTGGCTACATATCTGTTCTATGGAGTGTAGGGCTGCAATGAGAGAGGGACCCGAGACCGCTAGATATAGGAGCGTGTCGTCGGCATACATTCCGATCTTTTCTTCCAGACTCCCTATCTTAAGGCCTCGAAAACTAGTGTCTGCACGAATCATAATGGCCAATGGCTCCACAGCCAATGCATATAGCATGGGGGAAAGGGGGCAGCCTTGTCGGGTCCCTCTAGCGGGAATTGGTCAGAAAGCCAGCCATTCACGAACACCTTGGCTCTTGGGGATTGATATAGAAGTTGGACCCAGCGAATAAAGTTGGGGCCGAATCCAAATCTCGAAAGGCACTCCCATAGGTAATTCCACTCCACTGAGTCGAAGGCCTTGGCGGCATCTAGTGCCACCACAACCCTCGAGCCAATTTCATCATGGGAACCCTGGATGTTCATGAATAGATGGCGAATATTCATAGCTGTGTTTTTCCCTGGCATAAAACCTGTCTGGTCAGGGTGGATCAGTGACAGAATGACCTGGTTAAGGCGTGAGTCTAAAATCTTGGCTAGTATTTTGATATCCACCTGTAGTAAGGAGATAGGTCTATACGATTCTGGGTACTTAGGGTCCTTACCTGGCTTGGGGATTACTACAATTTGGGCTTCTCTCATAGAGGGGGGCAGAATTCCCGAATCAAATATGGATTTGTACAGGTCGTAAAGTTTAGGGGTTAGAATTTCAGAGTAGGTGGCATAGAATTCAAGTTATAGGCCATCAAATCCAGGGGCCTTAAATGTGGCCAGACAGGAGATAGCCTCGGAAATGTCCTCCTTGGTGACGGGGACCTCCAGGAGTTCAAGCTGGTCGTTAGTCAATCTAGGGAATTCAACTCCTGCTAAGTAGTCCCTGGTGTCTTGAGGAGTGTGGGTGACTCGGGAAGTGTAGAGTGTACGGTAGAATTTCATAAATTCCTCCGCCACTTGTTGCGGGTCAGTGATGTCGTTCCCTTGCGGGTCGACCAGGGACACCACCACCGGGGGGCGCGAGTCTAGATGAGCGGGATACGCAAGTAGTTTGCCCAATCTTTCTCCATACTCAAATACCCTTTGTCTACAGAAAAAGATACGTTGCTTAGCTTTTTCAGTGTGCAGCTGAGAGACCTGTCGTGTCTGAATCTTAAGGTTGTTGGCGGTGCTGGGCGAGGGGTCCCTATGGAACGCCTCCTCCAGCGCCTGTAGGTGTACTGTAGCCTGTTGGACAATGAGGTTCGATGAACATTTTAGTCTGTTGATACGTGTGAAAAGCAATAAACGGCCGTGAAGCTTAAACATCTCCCACATCATTTCATATGTGGCAGAGTCCCTGTTAGCTGTAAAGTAGTATTGTAGTTCTGTGGGGATGTCATCCTGGTCCTGCAGAGCAGTCAACCAAAACAGGTTTAGCCGCCAAGGAGGAGAAGGGGAGGCCTTCAAGAGCTGGATCGTGACCCAGTAGGGGGCGTGGTCTGAGAGTATTCGCGGAGCAAAGCCCACATCTCCCAGTTTAGGTGTCAGGGACTTTGAAATTAAGATAAAGTCGATGCGTGACATTGTGTTATGACTGGCTGAAAAGCACGAGTAGACCCTGGTGTGTGGATGCTTGTGGCGCCAAGTGTCAACAAGGGCGAAATCGATCAGTATGCGGTACAGTCTGGTGTAGGCCGGTGGGTTTAGGGCGGATCCAGTGTGCCCATTTGGTCCAAAGCGGGGATGAGAGTCATATTAAAGTCCCCCATCCACACCGCCGGTACAGAGGTGTATTGTGTCATGAAGGCAAGGCCCTCCTTAATTACAGCTGAGTTGTATGGGGGGGAGACATAACAAGCTAGTATTAGGATGGGGGATCCGTTAATGGTGGCGTGGATAAACACATATCTGCCCTGTTGGTCTGTCTGGAGCAGCACTAGGTCAAACGGTACCCTTTTAGCAACCAGGACCGATACTCCTCTGGAATAAGAGGTGTGGGTGGCGTGATAGGCCCAACCTATCCAGGGCTTTTTGAGAGAGGCTTGTAAGTGACCCGTGACATGGGTTTCGACTAGCGTGATGATGTCAGCACGCTGGGACTTCAAATATGTCAGGACTGCTGTGCGTTTGATCTTATTACGCAAGCCTCTGACATTCCATGTGAGAAACTTTAAGGAACTCATGGCGGGTATAGGGCATATATGGTAGACCACGACTGGGCCAAGATCAGCAGAGCAGATATAGACATGTCAGAAAGCATAAAACACATTGGCCTCCAATATCTGTAATTTATGTTTGATAATAACATAGTACCTTTTGCATTGATAAACAGTTGTAAACATGGTGGTATAGAAAAAACAATAACCACAACATTTCCCCTCCCACCCAGTCCACAACCACCTCAACTCGGCATGGACATAGTACCCCATAACCAGGTATCAACAGGGGACATCCAATGTGTAGGACCCATTGGAGGCAAGGAACTTAATTGCAAGGGGGCATAGATACCCGTGATGAACAGTAGAAAAATGGGGAAGAAAGAACAGTTAGGGAAATGGGGGGTAAAAAGGTTAACAAAGATCCTAGGGGGGCGACTTCTTCTCTGAGAAGTGCATGGGGTGCAGGTGCCATAAAAGTGTAACACAATTACAGCTGTGCAGGGGGAGGCCCCATCTGCCATCAGGGTGGTAGGTAAATTGAGGTAGGTAGTCTCAGCAATGTTCGTTATGCTGTCCTCCACAGGTAACTCTCAGGTATGGGGGGGATGGGGATCATGGATCAGCAAGATCGCTCAGGGGCGGCAGGCATGCTGTGAGAGTCAGTGTATTGTAGGAAATGATTTCCAGGTCTGCCCCCCTGCTCCGGTCAAGGACATGTACATGTAATGTACCCGCTGAAGGGCCAAGCATCAAAATGAAAATGGGCAGCTGCGCGGGCACATGGGGGAAGCAGGGGAGAGAGAAAAAAAAAAGGGGGTGCTCATATCTTGTAAACAGTGTGGTATACTCAGTCTCGACGATCCCTCTGATCGATCCAAGTGGACCCCAGCTCAGGGTCTTCAAAGAAGTGAGTTTGACCATCACACTCCACGCAAAGTTTCGCAGGGTATAGCATGGCGTATTTAAGGTGTAGGACGCGGAGACGTCGCTTGACAACCTGGTACCTGGATTGCTGCCGCTGTACCTCATTGGAGAAGTCTGGGAAGATGGATACATGTGTATTGGTGTGGGGGATATTTCCCTTCTCCCTGGTCAGGTGGAGGATCTTGTCGCGGTCCCTAAAATTAAGGAATTTCGCTATCAGAGTACGCGGCGGAGCTCCTTGGGGAGGAGGACGGGCAGGGATTCGATGGGCTCTCTCCACTGCAAACATTACCGAAAATGCGTTTCTGCCAAAGGTGGTTATCAGGAGGTTTTCAAGATAGCTTGCCGGGTCGTTGCCCTCGGCAGTCTCAGGAAGGCCGATAAAGCGGAGATTGCACCTCCGCAGGCGATTCTCCATGTCGTCCTGTTTTGCTCTAATCTGTTGTAGCTGGCGGCGCACCTCGTCGGTCGTGTGTTGCAGGGGGTGCAAGATATCTTCCGCTCTGCTGATACGGGTCTCCGTCTCCGCCGCTCGGTCCCGTAGGGTAGAGAGGTCCTGCCGGATGAGGGACACATCTATTTTGACCTCCTCTATTTTGATGGTGAGCGTACTCTGGCACAGGACGATAGCGTCGAGCACTTTGTTGGTGGCTGCCGTGGAGTGCTCCCTATCCGAGGATGCATTGGCGCCGTCCCTGGTCTGGTTGTCTTCTTCGAGCCGGCGGTATTTAGCGAGTTTGTCAGCAGCCTCGGAGCCCTTTTTTGGCGGGGACATTTTCCAGGGGTGGTCGGGGGGTCCCCGAGTGTACCTAGATGGCCACTGCTTCTCGGCCGAATCCTCCGAGGCTCCCTCCTGCCACAGTGTATAGGTGTCACGCTGGGGGCCGTAGGAAGCGATCAACCAGCTGTGGGGTCCGGTGGCTGCGTCAGGAGGAGTCTGGGCTCAGGAAGGTCAGGGAGGCCAGGAATATCTGTCTAGGCTGCCCCAGGGTGGAGCAAGATGGCCGCTGTTCTGGGAGCTGGGTCAGGGCCGTGGGCTATCCCTCAGGCAGCAGCAAGGCACAGAGGGGTTGAGTGTTATTTACAGGTAGTCCGGTGGCTGTGCCAGGGCTCTCCAGGCCACGCCCCTTGGAGAGATTTTCACTCATATCTTGTTGTGTCTTTGAGAGAAGAAATGTAGGATTTTTTTTCCAAAAAGACACAGCAAAAAATAAAAACCTAAATAGGTGGTTCAAACAAAAGTTCTTATTAGAGATGCACAGTAGAATAAAACACTGTTCAATGGATTTCCTACATAGGTCAAAAAAGTAAGTTTCTATCTTTCTCTATCTCTATTTTGGCAGTGAGTTCTTCCTGAAAACCCTTTGAAATGCTGTTTTGAAATCCTGGTTCCTCAGACTGTAAATGAGAGGATTGAGGAGAGGAAGGATCACTGTGTAAAAGACGGACACAACTTTGTCACCAGAAAAATGATGACGAGTACTTGATCCAAAATAGTTTAACAAAACAGAGCCATAAAACATAAACACCACTGTCAGGTGGGAGGTACAAGTAGAGAAAACTTTACTTCTATTTCCCTTAGATTGTATATTAAGAACAGTTTTGATTATATAGACATAGGGCAGAAAGGTCAGTATTATAGTCCCAGCTGAAACAAAGCCACCCAAAAGAAAAACAAGCAGAATATTGATGAAGGTGTCACTGCAGGAGATCCGTAACAATAGGGGAAGGTCACAGAAGAAGCTTTCTATAATATCTGATCCACAAAATGTTAATTTGAAGGCTTGAATTGTGTGAACTAAAGACTGAGTAAAGCTGAGACACCACACAATGGACACCAACTGTACACACACTTTCCAACTCATGGTCTGTGTGTAATGTAATGGCTGACAAATGGCGGTATATCGATCATAGGACATGACAGCCAGCAGAAAAATCTCACAACCGACAAAATAAAGAAAGAAGAAGACTTGGGTTATACAAGCCTGTATGGAAATTGACTTTGTCTCGGTGTGAAGATCAAATAACATTCGTGGGACAGTTAATGAGGAATAACAAAGGTCCAAACCAGCCAGGTTCCCAAGGAAGAAATACATAGGAATATGGAGGTGAGAGTCAGTGACTATGAGGACAATAATCAGAAAATTCCAGATTAATGTCAGAAGGTAGACGAGAAGGAAGAAGAGAAATAAAGGAAGCTGGAGATCAGGAAGGTCAGACAATCCAGCAAAGAGGAATTCATTCAAAATTGTCTGATTTTCCATTCCAATATATTTACCAATATTTTACTTAATTATTTTGAGTCAGAAAAAAAGTTTATCTTATATATGTTTCAGATGTTGATCATCAAAAAGACAACAGAAATGCACCTTTAATTTAGATTTTTTATTTTCTTCTTGTTTACGAAAAACCTGCAGATACAATACAATTCACTTTATTCTGTGACTTAAAGGAAGACTTGATTTGTGGCAAATCTAAAATAATGAAGAGAGAAATTCTATCAACAAAAGTTGAGAAGTTGACTGAAATGATGCACAGAAAACATGAACCGTTTCCTTGATACTATCATCAATGTTAGATGTTATAATTCTTCACCGAAATTCTCAGATATTGGCAGAGTGTAATATTTATTGTCCATTATTCAGGAGATAGAGAAAAGTCACTTATTCCTGTCGCATCCAAGAAAAAATCTGACTTAGGCTTTACCTGAAAAAAATGATGATTGTAATTTGTTCTATAGTCTGTATGAGAAGAATGAAATGCAATCATTTCTATAGATTATAAACATTCAGTCTGGTAGATTGGTGTATTTTCTCCTTTGCCATATAGTGAGACCTCACTACAGGAAAGTCAGGTAAAGGTCCTCAATTATCAATATCAGTAGCATGAAGGGACCTTAAAGTAGATCTAATCACTAAAATCTCATATAAGCTTCAACTTAATAATGTAATGTTAAATGTTGCTTTTCATCATTTTCTACTTTCAATAAAGTATTTCTAAATTCACACTTTTTTTAATTTAGAATAGAGCAGGAAAGGGTAAAATCCCCTTTTCTGCCATCTGTGTCACACGGGGGAAAAATCCCTTTAGCTTTCTGTCCTGTAGACACAAAAGGAGGTCAGAGACAGTGAGGAAAATCTCCTTTCCGAAAGGTGTCCCCTTTGGAAGATTTTCTCTCTGATCCTGTTCTTGGGACAGCTCAAAATGTTGAATTGCTCATCACTTTCAGACTCACGGACAATGGTCACCAGGAAAAAATCAGAAGGTGGATCTCCCCAACTGGAACAAAGACAGCAATAAAAAATCGACAGAGGATCTAAACCCCTCACTCTATCTTTACAATAACCCCTGGTGTTCCATAAAGATTATTAGTCCTTGGTGATGGCTGTCTCCCATTTGTTGTCCTGCATCGTCACCCTCTCTCATTTTTCTCTGGTTAAAATTTTAAGAAGCCATCACATATTAGACATGTGCACAACAAAAATGTATTTTTGCGTTTTCATTTCTTTGCATTTCTGTTGATTCGTAATTGTGTAAGACGCAAGTTTTCATATTCGGACTCGTTCGTCTTTTCGTAACAATTATATTTTTGTTGATACGAAATTATTCGTAATTTTGTTTCTTTGATTCAAAATTCTTAATTTTGTTAGATAATAATTTTTGTTTATTCTGTACACTACTCGTAATTTAGTAATTGTTACTTTTGTGAGATCGCCTTTTTAGTTTATTCATACTTTTGTAGGAAATAAAGAATAATAATCCTATGCTTGATTTTCTAATAAATCCTGTACTTACTCCAGTCCACTCCCTCAGTCACGAGACCTGACTCAGGAATGCTGCGTGACTCCGACACAAAATGGATAAGCTGATTGGCTAAAGATATTAACCACTTTAAGACCAGCCTCGTTTTGGATTTTAGGTGTTTACATGTTTAAAACAGTTTTTTTTGCTAGAAAAAAACTTAGAACCCCCAAACATTATATATTGTTTTTTTTCTAACACCCTAGAGAATAAAATGGCGGTCATTGCAATACTTTTTTTCACAGCGTATTTGCGCAGCGGTCTTGCAAGCGCACTTTTTTTGGAAAAAAGTCACTTTTTTGAATAAAAAACTAAGACAACAGTAAAGTTAGTCCAATTTTTTTATATATTGTGAAATATAATGTTACGCCGAGTAAATTGATACCTAACATGTCACGCTTCAAAATTGCGCCCGCTCGTGGAATGGCATCAAACTTTTACCCTCAAAAATCTCAGTAGGCGACGTTTAAAAAATTCTACAGGTTGCATATTTCGCATTACAGAGGAGGCTATAATTATTGCTCTCGCTCTACCGATCGCGGCGATACCTCACATGTGTGGTTTGACCACCGTTTTCATATGCGGGCGCTGCTCACATATGCGTTCGCTTCTGCACACGAGCTCGTCGGGACGGGGCTCTTTAAAAAAATGTTTTTTTGTTTTTCTTATTTATTTTTCTTGATTTTATTTATTTTTACACTGTTTTAAAAAAAAAAAAAAATATTGGCTCACTTTTATTCCTATTACAAGGAATGTAAACATTCCTTGTAATAGAAAAAAGCATGATAGGTCCTCTTAAATATGAGATCTGGGGTCAAAAAGTTCTCAGATCTCATATTTGGACTTCAATGAAAAAAAAAAAAAAAAAAAAAAATGTAACCAAACGAAATTTGCGTCCTTTCCCACAAATAGAGCTTTTGATGGTATTTGATTGCCAAAGGAAAAAAAAAGAGAATGACAATTTTGTAACCAAAAAAACAATTCCAATAAGCGTATATTTATTGGTTTGCGCAAAAGTTATAGCGTCTACAAACTAGAGTACATTTTCTGGAATTTACACCGCTTTTAATTTATGACTGCCTATTTCATTTCTTGAGGTGCTAAAATGGCAGAGAAGTACAAAACCCCCCCAAATGACCCCATTTTGGAAAGTAGACACCCCAAGCTATTTGCTGAGAGGCATGTTGAGCCCATTGAATATTTTTTTTTTTAGTCCCAAGTGATTGAATAAAGACAAAAATAAAAAAGATTTTTTTTTTTTTTCAAAAAGTTGTCACTAAATGATATATTGCTCACACATGCCATAGTTATATGTGGAATTGCACCCCAAAATACATTTTGCTGCTTCTCCTGAGTATGGGGATACCACATGTGTGGGACTTTTTGGGAGCCTAGCCGCGTACGGGGCCCCGAAACCCAAGCACCGCCTTCAGGATTTCTAAGGGTGCAAATTTTTGATTTCACTCCTCACTACCTATCACCGTTTCGAAGGCCATAAAATGCCAAAATAGCACAAAACCCCCCCCAAATGACCCCATTTTGGAAAGTAGACACCCCAAGCTATTTGTTGAGAGGCATGGTGAGTATTTTACAGCTCTCATTTGTTTTTGAAAATGAAGAAAGTAAAGAAAAAAAAAAATTTTTTTTCTTTTTTCAATTTTCAAAACTTTGTGACAAAAAGCGACATCTGCAAAATACTCACAATACCTCTCAGCAAATAGCTTGGGGTGTCTACTTTCCAAAATGGGGTCATTTTGGGGGGTTTTATGCCATCTGGGCATTCCATGGCCTCCGAAACTGTGATTGGCAGTGAGAAGTGAAATAAAAAAATTACACCCTTAGAAAGCCTGAAGGCGGTGATTGGTTTTTGGGGTTCCGTACGCAGCTAGGCTCCCAAAAAGTCCCACACATGTGGTATCCCCGTACTCAGGAGAAGCAACAGAATGTATTTTGGGGTGTATTTCCACATATGCCCATGACATGTTTGAGCAATATATCATTTAGTGACAACTTTTTGTAAAAAAAATATATATATTTTTTTTTTTTCATTATTCAATCTCTTGGGACAAAAAAAAAAAATATTTAATGGGCTCAACATTGCTCTCATCAAATAGCTTGGGGTGTCTACTTTCCAAAATGGGGTCATTTGGGGGGGGTTTGAACTGTCCTGGCATTTTATGCACAACATTTAGAAGCCTATGTCACACGTCACCCACTCTTCTAACCACTTGTAGACAAAGCCCTTTCTGACACTTTTTGTTTACATGAAAACATTTTTTTTTTTTGCAAGAAAATTACGTTGAACCCCCAAACACTATATATATTGTTAAAGCAAAGGCCCTACAGATTAAAATGGTGGGTGTTGCATTTTTTTTTTCCACACAGTATTTGCGCAGCGATTTTTCAAACGCATTTTTTGTGGAAAAAATACACTTTTTTTTATTTTAATGCACTAAAACACACTATATTGCTCAAATTTTTGATGAAATAAAAAATATGATCTTAGGCCGAGTACATGGATACCAAACACGACATGCTTTAAAATTGCGCACAAACACGCAGTGGCGACAAACTACATACATTTTTAAAAGCCTTTAAAAGCCTTTACATGATACCACATTAGATTCACGGAGGAGGTCTACTGCTAAAATTACTGCCCTCGATCTGACCTTCGCGGTGATACCTCACATGCATGGTGCAATTGCTGTTTACATATGACGCCAGACCAACGCTTGTGTACGCCTTTGCGCAAGAGAAGGGGGGGCAGGGGTGCTTTTTTTTTTTTTTTTTGTTTTTTTTTTTATTTATTTAGCTTTTTTATTTTATTTTTAAACTGTTCCTTCCATTTTTTTTCTTTGTTATGATTTTTATTGTTATCTCAGGGAATGTAAATATCCCCTATGATAGCAATAGGCAGTGACAGGTACTCTTTTTTTGAAAAAATTGGGGTCTATTAGACCCTAGATCTTTCCTCTGCCCTCAAAGCATCTGACCACACCAAGATTGGTGTGATAAAATGCTTTCCCAATTTCCCAATGGCGCGGTTTATATCCGGGAGGGGGGACATTCCCTCCCACTGCTTGTAAAAGCAGTCTAGAGGCTAATTACCCGCTAGAATTGCTTTTACATGAAAGCCGATCACTGGCTGAAAAGAATGATACCAAGATGATACCTAAACCTGCAGGCATCATTCTGGTATAACCATTCAAAGTCCAGCAACATACTGGACATATATTGTAATCTTTTTTTTTTCATGCAGCCTCTTGGCTGAACGAAAAAAAGAGATTGATTGGTGGGTATGCCCACCATTAGAATACCTCCCTTTTAATACTGACCATCACTGATCCAGAACCCTCGCTCTCAGCTGTACAACGAACACTAAGAGACTTTAGTGAAGTGTCCTACTACAAGATTAACACCTCTAAGTGCTTTGCTATGGCACTAAACACCACAGTTAAAGTACGAAATACCCTCCGACAGCTCTTTCCTTGTATATGGGACCCTCCCTCAATCACTTACCTTGGTGTGCAGCTGTCCGCATCCTCCTCAAACCTATACGCCTGTAATTTCCCCCCATTGTTACATACAATTGAGGAGGAAATGAACCTCATAGCAAAACTACATCTCTCTTGGATCGGACGGATAGCTGCATACCAAATGCAAATATTCCCTAAACTACTATACTACTTCAGAACCCTTCCCATCCGCATCCCCCAGAAATTCTTCAACCTACTGTCAAAAAAGCTAAACATCTTCATTTGGGGGGGTAAAAAACCAAGAATTGCGCTGACTCAGCTTTATAAGTCTAAACAACTAGGGGGACTGGGACTCCCCAATGCACAAACATATCACAGAGCGGCCTTGTTAGACCAAATGAAATACTGGTTCTCAGATCTAGAGAATAATAGATGGTCGGATATAGAACGCACTGTCACCCCGGGTCATGACCTACCTGCCTTAGCTATGGCATTTAGCATACATCATAAACCTACCACTCCGCCTTACCCTTCTATACAAGCCTCCTTAGAGGCCTGGTCCTTCCTTATACACCAACGCTTCAATGATCTACCTTTGTACAAACCACAAATCCCATTGGCAGCCTACCAATACTTGATCCCTTACTTGCCTATCCAACATTGGAATAAACGGGGGGAACGATATATCTCACCACCAATCGCACAACAAGACCCACTAGATACCTTTATGCTATTTCAAATAAAACAATACTCAGACAAAAACCCAGGTACTACCCTGGAAATACCTCAGTCAGTGTGGGATTTCCTTACAAACAGTCATGCGGGGGAAAAAAAAGGAATCTCCTTATTTTACAAACTAGCAAACCCACTATACATGAATGCTAAATTGCCCGCCATGTTAAAATGGGAAAAGGAACTCCAAGCGGAATTCCCACTTGTACAATGGCATGCAGCAATAAAATACAACAGCAAATCTTCAGCTTGCATAGATCACTGGGACAATGCACAGAAAATTCTTCACAGATGGTACTATACGCCCCTGCGGCTCCATAAAATGGACCCGTCAATACCATCACTGTGCTGGAGGAACTGTCAATCAACTGGCAGCCTACTCCACATATTGTGGACTTGTGGAAAAATCACTACTTTCTGGAAAGAAATAGAATCTATGATATCCAATGTTATTCGTATCAAGTTCCAACTCACACCAGCCTTGGCACTACTTAGTATTGGAATAGAACAAATCCCTCCCCTACAAAGAAGTTTAGTAATAAATATCTTGTTTGCAACACGTATGTCATTAGCGAAGCAATGGAGATCGCCCTCACCTCCTCTCCTTGAAGTAGTAGTATCCAGAATTAATAATCAATATCTTATGGAGAAACTACTGGCATACAAAGAAAGAAGATCCTCAGTTTTCCATAAACGCTGGGAGAACTGGAGCTCTTCTATATATGCCTCCCACACCTGTGACTCATGACTCCTAACTCTAACAACTAAAACCTATTGTAATGATCAAAGCATCCAGTGACTAGAATACGCCCAAAAAGGAATGGCACCCTATTGTGCAGAATCTTTATTAAACAAAAACGTTCCTGACATATGACGTACCTTGTACCTAATAACATTACAGATATATCAATGTTTATTGATTTACTTCAACATTATCAAAGTTTGCATTGTACTAGATATACTGTGCACCTCTCCTGCCTTACTATATCTCCAGGGACCCTCATTAAGGTCCACTGGGAGCTTCTTTAATAACTGGTTTTCATCTGAGCCCTGTCACTTTGTTCCCGAAAGGGGTGACTGGCTTTGCCCCATATGGGGCCGTTAGATATCGCTTACAAGTAGCTCGCAAACGATCTCTGCCGTAGTTAACTTGATTACCTGTTTATTATAACCCTTTTGTAATGCATATCTCTGTCATTTTACAATATCCTTTTGCTTTCTATGTAAACTGTAAACTTCAATAAAAATCTATGGTTTAAAAAAAAAAAGAATACCTCCCTTCATCCACCCACTTCTAATGATGGGCATACATGCACCATTTATATATGCCGATGCATGGGGGCATCCTCCCGCAAAAGTTATGCCGTGTACACACGGTCGGAATTTCGACCGTATGTACGTGGCATTAGGAGCCAATCGCTCCTCCCCCCCCTGCTGCCCCCATGCTTCGGCATATATGCTCTTTTTTTTTTAACTGTGGTGGTGAAATCACCTCCTACAGCGTTGGAGTCGCGGCTTTATGTATCGTGGGAGCAAACGCTGTTGCTGTCAAGATAAATAAATCCGCGTTGCAACTGAATGGCGCACCTGAAAACAAAAAAATGCTCAACACTAAAACACAGTAAACAAAATTACATACCTGAAAAGCAAGCATGATAAAACATGATAAAACATAATAAAACATTGCAGAATAGAATGGAGTAAAAAAAAGAGCAACAATAGAGAGAGAATAGAGTGAGAGAGAGAACAATAAAACGACAACTATTTTATTTTTTTTTATTTTTTTGAGATTCACAGGTAAAAAAGCTCCTGACTGAAGCGACTGAATCAAAACGCTACCACAAAAAAACTGTTAGCGATCGCAGGGATCAGGCCTGACTCTGCGAACGCTGCAGTTATGTGTGCTTAGTGTTTTGTAAGTGACAGTGATCGATCGATACTGCACTTGGGTGGGCTGGGCTGGGCGGAGGGGGAAAACGCAGGTGCTAGCAGGTATCTGGGCTGATCCCGCTAACAATGCGTTTTTTTTTGGAACCCTAAACTGCTGGGACGCTAGTATAGATCTGATCAGATCAGATATCGATCTGTTCAGATACTGTGCCACTAAGGGAGGTGTATGCTTTGCGCGTGGGTGTTTGCGGTACTGGCACTAACCTGGGGCGACGCAGACCTTATTTGACCCTAAAACCTAATTGATATCACCCGCCGGGCGATCAGGGGGTTAAACCGTTATTGGGTAATAAATGGCGGGTGCCCTGACAGTATAAAAAACAAGCTAACTAACCAGCGTCCCGTAACAGTAATACAAAAAAAAACTGGTTACCTAGCGACACTAATGCAGCGATCAGAAAAACGATCGCTTAGTGACACTGGCAAAAGGGGGTGAAAGGGTTAACTAGGGGCAATCAGGGGGTTAAACCTTTATTAGGTAATATATGGGGGTACCTGACGCTATATAAAAACCTGACGGGGAACCTAAATAACGAAATAACTAACTGGCTAACCAGCGTCACCAGTGACAGTTATACAGTGATCACTGGTGAAAGGGTTAACTCTAGGGGCAATCAGGGGGTTAAAACCTTTATTTAGGTTGTAATATGGGGGTACCTGACCTATAAACCTATTTATGAACCTATATAAACATGGCGGTTACCTAAAAAAAAAAAATGGTTACCTAGCGACACTAATGCAGCGATCAGAAAAACGATCGCTTAGTGACACTGGCAAAAGGGGGTGAAAGGGTTAACTAGGGGCAATCAGGGGGTTAAAACCTTTATTAGGTAATATATGGGGGTACCTGACGCTATATAAAAACCTGACGGGGAACCTAAATAACAAAATAACTAACTGGCTAACCAGCGTCACCAGTGACAGTTATACAGTGATCACTGGTGAAAGGGTTAACTCTAGGGGCAATCAGGGGGTTAAAACCTTTATTTAGGTTGTAATATGGGGGTACCTGACCTATAAACCTATTTATGAACCTATATAAACATGGCGGTTACCTAAAAAAAAAAATGGTTACCTAGCGACAGCAGTGACACTAATAAAGCGATCAGAAAAACGATCGCTTAGTGACACTGGCAAAAGGGGGTGAAAGGGTTACCTGGGGGGCAATCAAGGGGTTAAACCTTTATTAGGGGGGGGGTAGGGGGCTACCTTGGACCTAAAACTAACTGCCCTGACAGTTATTACAGTCACACTGACACTAAATGCAGTGATCAGTAAATAAATGATCACTGCAATTAGTGACACTGTGACTGGGGGGGGAGGGGGTGATCTGGGGGGTGTTAAGAGGTATGGGCGGAAGTGACGTTTTTGACGTCGCTTCCGCCCTCCTATGGTATAGAGATGAGTGGCGGCCTTCTTAGTGTCACTCATCTCTAGACACAGGAGGGGAATGGACCCGATCGCGAGGGGGGGCACCTCTCCCGCCGCCGATAACGGTGATCTCGCGGCAAATCCGCCGCGATGACCACCATTATCGGAAGAGATGGATACCTCGGTTGTGGCAGCAGCTGCTGCCGTTACCGAGATATCCCTCTTTAAAATCAGGACGTATATCGTCGTGCGCCGGTCGGAAAGTGGTTAAGTAAGATACATCACTCACTAATACACTGCCCATTCAAAAGAACAATTTAAGAACAGAAAATTACGAACATAGATATTAAGATGTACTTACACTGTCCATTCAAAAGAATGATTCGAGAACACGAACAAACAAAATTACAAACGGACAAAGAAACAAAATTACGAACACAGAAATGAAAATACGAACACACAAAATGACCAACACACAAAGCATTGAAAATACAAAATGCAAATCATTTGTTATAGATGTCATTTTCTTACTTTTACTGTTTCGGAGTTTCTTATTTTCGTAAGTTTGTCCGTTCGCAAGTTCGTATTTTTGCATGTTCGTTATTTTGCTTATATGTGAAAGGGATTCTGGTTCTGGGTGACAATCCTTGCTTAATTTTAGGCAGACCCCCACAATCCCTGAATCCGTGAGAGTCCACATAAGGCACAGGAAACAAGCTGGAGTGTGTTCAAAAGATCTCTTTTATTGAACACAACAGTAGTATATATACCAGTAAAAATACATATTTCAGGGTTTTTACAAACTTACACTCAGTACTTTCTTATCAAGAGTTAGGCTGCTTGACTAGATAAGAAGAAATAGCTAATGACTTCGCTAACACAAATTCGGCTTAACCACAATATCTCATAGGGTGTGGGTTCTATGCAAACTTTTAAGCTGATTATTGTAAAACACACCCATAGGAAAAGTTTACTTCAACTTTATGTGAAATTCGTATTCTGGTTCTTTCAGCTATTCAGATGTTCGAATTGATCCGAATGTACGAATACTAACAAATTTGTATGAAAATCTATTTGTTACAAACTGAATCGCACATGTCTATCACACATTACGCAGGCATGGTCCGCCATTGTCACCATCAAGAGAACCTGTCTAGAGCAATGATGTGCAGCTGACATTGGAGTGAGAGCATGCAGACAAGAAGGAGACAAAAGAGGATGCAGGAGATCAGCTGCACTAGAATTGAAAACAAAACATGGAAAAAGTGGCAAAAATGATTTTGAGGGTAAAATGAGAACTGTACACAGTGCAGAGAGAAATATAAATCTCATCCAGTTACAGTTTAAATCTAAATTAAAATGTACCAAAGACACAGCAAAACCAAGACCGGGAACAAGCATGCTTTAAGTGAGTATGAGAGGAGTGTCAGAAATACATATTATAGGTCATGTTATGGGTCAGCAACTCAGAATCATATTCAAAGAATCAGCATAATGGTCAGGGGACCAACATTCCTAAAGAGGGAGCTCAGCAATGGCAGCCTCCAATATTCTCCAATGACAGGTCCCCTTTAATTGTATTTAATGCCTGAAACAGTATTTATCAAAGTCTGTAATTTGATGATTCAGGACCAAAGTGTTATTTATAATTATCAATGTAACTAAGGAGCTTCCCTCTACAAACCTGTACAAATACGAGAAAATATTCAGATAACTAAATATGAAGATAATTAATATATAAATGAACGATGAATTGGGGAGTGACAGCACATCTTTAAAAGTGTCAAAACTTACCACAGCTATGAAGATCACTAATATATAAATGAATAGTGAATAAAGATGTGACATGATTTATTTAAATGTATCAATACTTAGCTGTTTCTTAATATAATCAATAAAACATCAAACCCAGAAAACAACCAGATAAGTCATAAAAATAACCTAAAATAAAAACATTTCATAAATGATTAATTTATGTTTCCATCAATCAAAGAAACACATGAGCATACAATGTGTACAGAGTGACATCAGCATCATATTTATTATAAAATGTGTGTCAAATATGTTGGAACACATCTTATGTAATTTACTTACCGATATCTACATTGTGATCTCAATGGTTAAAAATAAAATAAAATAAAATGTGACTCTTTACCTGCTCTTTATCTACCAAAACCAAAGGCATATTACCTGAACTGAGATCAAAGCAGTCAATGTGATCTGTGTCATGTATTATAAAAGAGTTTAGCTGTTAGAAAAAAAATATTCTGTATTTTTTGTATTTTTTTATTCAGTTATATACAAATTCATCTCTGATACAAATAAAATACAAAACAAAGATGACAACAATTGGGATGAGCTAAAGTTTTACAAATAAAACAATGACTGAAATGTCCCGTACCTATAATACAAATAATGAAGGAAATAAATACCTGTGAATGGCCAGACTGGTAAAATAAAGAATTTTCCTTGATTTAGCTCCTAGCCCAGATTTTGTCAGTGATCCCCCCCGGCAGAGGTAAATTCTGATAGAAGGGGGAGGGGAGTCCCCTCTGGAAGGGTCAGCTCAGTGCTAGAAGTCCGATTTTGCTGAAGAAAATTAAATGAAAAGAACAGAAAATCTATGTGCCATTTCTGGTCACAATATAATCACATTCTACACACGTTCATATATTTATATAATACAGAAATTTCCCCTGATATCCCGGAGCACACAGGGGGGTAGATTGGCTCTGTGTTCATCTGAGATTCAGCTAAAACTTTCCTCCAATAAATTTCTAAAGAAAATAAATCATCAGCTGATTTCATGTATCCTTCAGAGAGATACAAAGTCTCTGATCAAGTAACCTTAAGAAAAAAAAAAAAAACTTTTCAAGTTCAAAATGGAAAGTTCTAAAGTGAATCAAAAGTGATAAAAAGAGAAACAACTGACAAAAAAACACAGAAACGTGAAAATAATAAAATATAGGAGAGATCTGATAGGTAAAAGAATAAGTAAAGAAATCAAAATAAATTACAGGCCTCAAAGCCTATTAATAAGGAGGAGATCACTATTTCACCATTATTTACCATGGAAGAAACAATTTCCCATTTTTTTGCCAATTAAACATTTTCTCTGGGTAATGTTTCTTCTCTTTTTTCCATATTTAAAAAAAAAAAGATAAAAATTAAAATTAAAATAAAAAAAAAGATAAAAGTATTATATTATATTATATTATATATAACAACATTTGATTTGCAGTTAACTTTATAAGTTAAAGAAAACCCTTTATTTAACTTTTCATAAAAATCTACATGACTCTAATCCCACTGCGTAATTTTTATTGGATTTTGTCGGGATTAGAGTCATGTAGATTTTCATGAAAAGTTAAATAAAGGGTTTTCTTTAACTTATAAAGTTAACTGCAAATCAAATGTTGTTGGAATAGTTTTATCTTTTACAGGACACATATGTAAAGGGTTGGGAAGGTGATAGTGAATAATGAGACAGACATCGGGGGTGTAATGTAGACAAATGTTTCCTTTTGTAGAAGATCTGGATTAGAGAGTCTCATCATCACCAGCCAACATCCAGTCCTATGATGACCAATTATGGATGTTCCTAGCACAGTCCAAACAGATAAGAATCTTAGATGAGGCCGGGGAATCTCGGATGGGACTCCCCCTAACATTTCCCTTATCTCTCACATGTCATGCTGGAACCCTTTACATATGTGTCCTGTACATGTCATTATGTACAATGATTTGTGATGACACATAGGCCGGAGATGTCAGAAGAGAACAATTTATAAGGAGGAGATCAGTTTTTCACCATTATTTACCACAGAAAGTTCCAGTTTTGACTTACAAAATAAATGTAAGTTTTGGTAATGTGCAGTGCCTTGCAAAAGTATTCGCCCCCTTGGCTTTTTACCTATTTTGTTACATTACAGCATTTAGTTTATTTATTTTTTATCTGAATTATATGTGATGGATCAGAACACAATAGTCTAAGTTGGTGAAGTAAAATTAAAAAAAAAATATATATATAAAACGATTTTTCAGAAATTAAAAACTGATAATTGGCAGGTGCGTATGTTATGAAGCCCATAAAAAGCTCTGGTGCAACCAATTACCTTTAGAAGTCACACGATTAGTGAAATGATGTCCACCTGTGTGCAATCTAAGTGTCACATGACCTGTCATTACATAGACACACCTTTTTGAAAGGCCCCAGAGGCTGCAACACCTAAGCAAGAGGCACCACTAACCAAACACTGCCATGAAGGCCAATGAACTCTCCAAACAAGTAAGGGACAATGTTGCTGAGAAGCACAATTCATGGTTAGGTTATGAAAAGATATTCAAATCCAAGTGTTATATTTACATGTTATTTAGCATGAAGAAAATGTGAAATTGTGAGTACAATTGGCACCAACCTGAAATTAAATTGTAAAATATGTGAAGCTGCCCATTTATGTGGATCCCCCACCTCAAAACATTTTTTTTTATAAATAATGTAAGACGTTAACACACAACCTAAATCTTCAAGGGAAATACCATCAATCAAAACACCTCAATCTATTTGGTGTAAATAATAAAACAAAGTAATACTTTTTTTTCCTTCAAATTACCAATATAAAGTCCATAAAAATAGTTCTTATTAAAATCTCCAACCAGCATGCCTTCTCATAATAAGGTGCTAAAATATTTTTTTCAATTTGTGCTCCACCACTGAGTATACAGAATGCACCCTTACCAGCTATATTTAATAAATATGCCTTTGATAATTGGGGTATCACCCGTTCTCAAGTAGCAGTTGATATGATGAACACACGTAATGCATTATGGAAATAAACCATCTGCTGGCCTCTCAGATCCCTTTTCCCTCTCCCCATCAGCCCAGACCCAGAAAAAGACCACAGGAAATACCCAGGCTTTCCTGATGACGCTGTTATGCGAAATGCATTGAGGCTCCGTGACCGCCATCTGTGACGTCACTTCCTGTTGGGTTTGGATAGCACTTCCTGTTGTTGGAACTCATGCCGACTCGTCCGAGCAGGCCTTCGGGATAGCAAAAAAACAGGCTGTTTATGTTGGCAATTACCTGAGCACCATAAAATGTAGGCGCAATATCATTTGCAACATCGCTTTTATCTCTTTCATATCTTGTTATAAAATGGTATTAAACTATTCTGGATTTTCAAGTCTTTCCAGATTCTGGGCTGCTGGAGAGAGAGAAAAGGAATCTGAGATGGCCAAACAAATATAAATCTAATGTAAGGCCATAGAGGCACCAAAAAGTAGGACAATGGGACTTTTCAGGTTCTACTGCTAGGCAGTGGCACAACATGATATAATATAATATCTTAAAGTGTTAACACATGACACTTATACTTATATAACATATATATACACTGATGTCATGTCCTTTCATGGGGCATCCAGAAACCAATTCCTACTAAACAAAGTAAAACCAGCCAGGGGATATAGACCATCCTAACCCCCTCAAAGTCAGAGAGGGAGGAAGAGCGAAGCCCACAGGAAGGGGATTCTAAAGGTGACTTTGAAGCTGGACACAAGCTGGGAAAGCCTCTATGAACACAAGGGTGAAGTGTATTGGGGAGGGGTTCTTCTATGGGTGCAGATCTGAGCTGACGCTGATTCTCATCATCTTTCACTATTTTACATTTACAGTCTGCTTCTGTGTGTGGCCGGGTGCCATTTTATTGTAGCCTAAGCTGAGCCTGACCAGTCTTTTATATTGATCAGCACCAGCATACGTTGTTACTAGCCACAGGTTTTACCTTCTGGAGCATTAGGGCAGTGATTTTTTTAGCTTAGCCTTTATTAGTAAGTACATTTCAGTATTTATGTTTTTAATAAAGTCTGTATGGTGTTACACTATGTGGAGTTTCCTATTTGGTGCGCCTTATGAGTGGTGAAATGTGAAGATGAGATGATATAAAGCTGGAGAGGAGGAATATAAATCCTCCCACTTCTAATCGATGGTTGCCGGTATGGAGAACATCTAAAGATCGGAAAATAAGATTGGAAAGTGGATGAAAATGTTAAGTATTCTTGAACTTGAGGTCATTATTTTCTGGTGAGTTCCCTGTTGGCATGGAGGTGGTGGAATCACTGGACAATGGGTGCCGTGTTCTGCTGTGTCATCCATATGTCGTGTGACCCACATAGAAGGGGCCTTCAAGCTGGATGGGTTTGAGTCACTACTGACTATAGAGGAAGTCTACACATGGCTTCCTATTATACTGTTGGGACAATATCTGACACATTTATTGATTTATGCTCTGATGTTTCTGAGTTTGTTGATTTGATTTCTATGTCATTGACTTGTCACATATTTCACTTTTGTGTGCTCTGTATCCATTTATACTTCTATTTCTGAGTGTTATGTGACACGTGTGGTTATAGAAGCACTTGTATTATTGGTATTTGGTGGAGGGAGTGCAAATCACAGCATTTCTAGAACTTTTAGTAAAATAAAATGTATCCAAGTTTGAAATGGAAAGTTTAAAAGTAGTAAAAAGTAGAGACATTGAAACAACAATGCAGAAAAGTTATAATAATAATGAATGGAGAGATCTGAGGAAAGTTTATTTCTTCTGAGATTAATCTAAAACTTGTTTCTCTCAAATCTTTAGAGAAAATAAATCAACAGCTGAGTTCATGTATCCTTCAGAGAGACACAACTTTTCCCTCCTGATTATTAAGTAACTTTAAGAAAAAAAAATAATTCAAGTTTGAAAAGGAAACTTTTCAAAGAGTCTGAAAAGTGGTAAAAAGTAAAGAAATTGCAGAAAAGTGAAAATAATAAAGAATGGAGAGATCTGAGGAAAGTTTATTGTCCAGCTGTCCTCTGCTGACATTTTATTGAAGGATTCATGTAGTTGTGTAGATTTGTATTAAAAGCAGAAAAGAAAGTTTTTCAAGTTTTGTTGGAATTATTTTTACCTTTTTTTAAATATAGAAAAAAAGATAAATTACCCAGGGAAATTATTTAATTAGGAAAAATGTGGGAAATAGTTTCTTCCATGGTAAATAATGGTGAAATAGTGATCTCCTCCTTATAAATATTGTATTTATCGGCATATAACACGCGCCAGCGTATAACACATGCCAGCGTATAACACGCACCCCAAGTTTAGGAGGGAAGTTTAAGGAAAAAAAGTTTTAGGAGGGAAGTTTAAGGAAAAATACTTACATTTTAAATGCCCATCAATGCGGCCTTGCACAGCATACATCTGCAGCCTTGCACACTGTCCATCTGCAGCCTTCCCCAGTGTCCATCTGCAGCCTTCCAGTGTCCATCTGCAGCCTTCCCCAAAATTGCAGCATGTTTGTGGTTTTAAATTTAGCGCCGGTGTATAAACTGACATTACTGTTATAAATACGTGTAAAATACAAAACTCCGGTGGGAGTATCAACATGTCCGCTTTCCCACTTCTTAGTGTATCCTTACTTTGGACGAGTGTGGGGTGTAGCAAGATGGTGGTGACGGAACGTCCCTTCCGAAGAAAACTGCAATGGGTCACCGAATATGTCGTTACACCGCCGCCGAGATATTTGGTTCCTCTCGCCACCGGCATAGACCGAGCCGAGCCGAGGGTACTGTGTACTCGTGTACTCAGCTACTCGGCTCCGCTCGCAGTCACGACCCCATCCCGCCCCTTGGCCCGGCTCCTATTATTGACACAACACCGGTCCAATGGTGGGACATAAAGGCTAGGAGGCGGGACTGGGCATGACTGCAAGCGGAGCCGAGTACACAGTACAATCGGCTCGGTTCGGTCACCTCACAGACGGCAGAGATCAGCGGGGATGGACGGATAACACGCACCCACAATTTTCCCCTGATTTTCAGGGGGAAAAAGTGCACATTATACGCCAATAAATACGGTATTTCTCTTCTGACATCCCTGGCCTATGTGTCATCACAAGTCATTCTACATAATGACATGTACAGGACACATATGTAAAGGGTTGGGAAGGTGATAGTGAATAATGAGATGTAGATGATCTGGATTAGAGAGTCTCATCACCAGCCAACATCCAGTCCAATAATAGAGGTTCCTAGCACAGTCCAAACAGATCAGAAACTTAGATGAGGCCGGGGAATCTCAGATGGGACTCCCGCTAACATTTCCCTTATCTCTCACATGTCATGCTGGAACCCTTTACATATGTTTCCTGTACATGTCATTATGTACAATGACTTGTGATGACACATAGACCGGGGATGTCAGAAGAGAACTACTTATAAGGAGGAGATCACTTTGTCACCATTATTTACAACATGAAGTTCTAGTTTTTGACTTAAAAAAATAAATGTAAGTTTTGGTAATGTTTGTTTTATGTATATATTATAATTTATTTCAAACACTGAATGGAAAATTCTGCCATTCTGCCAAGTACATTGTAAATCCAACAAACCATTTTTAGAGTGAACATTTCACAACTTTCTCCCATTTAACTTTTGATGTGCTCTGACTTTATAAGACTGTGTACATGAACATGAAGATTAATAACATAAATATATAAAATTATATATAAAATTATAAACTCTTCCCGTTTCAAGCAGCTGGTGTTTTTGCCAAAAGCAAAGTTTGCAAATTGCAACAGTGCAATCAGCTGCACATGTGCTAAAAAAGGCCCAGACAGCTGAGCTGTGTGAAGTGGGCCAGGAGCAAACAGCTCCACAAACTGGTGGAATAGGGTGGCTGTTCCCTATTTTTCCATGATGACTGCCTCTTTGGGGTTGTGCCTCACCCTCACTTTCATCCTCTGCTTTATCCGGCACCCAAGTCACTTCAGTGACCTCATCATCTCCTCCATCCTCATCATCACTGGAGCCAACTTGGCAATGTGCTGGGGGAACATGACTGCCAATTTGTTGTTTATAAGTGTCCCCCCTCTTTGTAGGCTCATGTTCCTACCTTCCTCAACTTCAGAATCAAGAGCTGATTCAAGTAATGGCTGTGCAGCATCAAGGAGCAAGTGGCTGATGCTGTGTTCAAATAACTCAGCTGACTCCTCCATGCCTGATGCTGGGGCTATGGATGGAGTAGCTGTGGACAAGGAGACAATAAGCCACTCTGGCAGCTGCAGTGGACTGCTCACTTGTCTCTTCTTGGGTGACAGAGGATGACGAGGATGAGAATGGTTTAGTAAGTAAGTCCACCACCTCCTCTGCATGCTTTGGCTGAATGGTCACTAAACAGAGGAAATTATGCCTTGCCTGAGGACTGACCACGTCCACCTTTGCCTGTGGACACAGATGCTGGCTCCCTCACAGTGCAATGGGAATGTCTACCTATCCTTTTTGGACTCTCAGACATGATGGGGGGGCACTTATTGCACTGATGCACTGCAATATTCTGCAATAAACGCACAGTAATGCACTTGAATATACTGCAGTAAACATACATTAACACACTAATATATACTGCACTCAAATGTACTGCGGTAAATGTACAGTAACACACAGATATATACTGCGGTAAATGTACAGTAACACACTGATGATTACTGCGTTAAACGTGCAGTAATGCACTGTTATATATTGTGTTAAACATACAGTAATGCACGGATATATAGTGCGTTAAACGTGCAGAAATGCGCGTATATATATAATGCATTAAACATTGCATTAATGCACTGATATATACTGTGTTAAAAGTGTAGTAATGCAGGGATATATACTGCGTTAAATGTGCATTAAAGCACTGATATATGCTGCGTTAAACGTACAGTAGAGCACTGATATGTACTGCATTATACGTGCAATAACACAGGGATATATACTGCATTAAATGTGCAGAAAAGCACTGATATATTCATATAGCAGTGGTCCCGCCCTCAGCTATATAAAAGCTGTCACAGAGAAGATGTGTCACTTGCAGGAGCCTCCCATGGAGGTGGATGTGTTGTGGCTTTTTTTTTTCTTGTTTTGGCTTGGCGGAGGCGTGAGATGGATTTACATCGTGGGACATTTTTATTTTTTTATCTTTTTATAAAGGACTTGTCCCAAAATGTCTCCTGTCTTTTTACAATTTTTTACACTTTTTTGTGAAATGGTAGGGGTACAATGTTCCCCTTACCAGTTCACATATGGGGAGGGCGGGATCTGGGGTCACCTTGTTAAAGCGGGATTCCAGATTCCGATAAGCCCCATGCCTGCAGACCCCCACAACCACCGGGCAAGGGATGTGGGGATGAGGTTCTTGTCCCCATCAACATGGGAACAAGGTGCTTTGGGGGGCTACTCCAAAGCACCCTCCCCATGTTGAGGGCATGTGGCCTGGTACGGTTCAGGGGGAGGGCACTCTCCCATCTCCCTCTTTACCTGCAGCCTGTCAGGTTGTGTGCTCCGATAAGGGATTTTGGTGCAGGGTTCCCCTTAATATCCATACCAGACCTGAAGGGCCTGAAATGGTATGGATTTTGGGGAGACCCCCACGCAATTTTTTTTTTAATTTTTGGTTCAGGTTCCCCTTAATATACCTACCAGACCCAAAGGGCCTGGTAATGGCCTGGGGGGGGGGGACATGCTGTTTTTTCAATAAGTTTTATCTATATTGCCGAGACCCGACCATTCATTACAGCCGCGATCAGTTTTAAATGATAAGAAATTTCATTTTGCTGTGGTATTGTTCTAAACACAGGAAAACTGTGCCACTTTACAGGCATACTACAGACACCCCCCAGGCACAATATTTAAAGGAATATTTTATTTTTATTGTTTCACTTTAAGCATTATTAAAATCACTTTTTTTGCATTGATACATGTCCCCGGAGCAGGACCCGGGTCCTCAAACACTTTTTATGACAATAACTTGCATATAAGCCTTTAAAATTAGCACTTTTGGTTTTTCATGTTAATGACCCATAGACTTTAACGGTGTTCTGTGGATTTCGAATTTACCACGAAAACTGAATAATTTTAGTTGTTCACCGAATATCTGAACAGCCAATGTTTGGCCCAAACTGATGCTCGGGCCGAACCATTCGCCCATCCCTAGAGTTACCCCAAAGCATGTCCTCTATTTTAATGATGACATTAGCAAACAGCTTATGTGGATATAGATGAAAAATATGTTGCCTGCAATTTATATAAGAAAAGGTGATAGAACACCCAGAAGCTGCCTTTTCAATGAAAATTGGATGTGGTTATTTATACCATGCAGATTTAAATTGATATATGAACATAAGCACTTCCCATAATAGATATAGTGATAGGTATTGCCATGTGATGCCATCCATAGTTACAATAGTCTCAAATATAAATGCCATATATCACCATACTCAGTAAAATCCACATGCCATTATTTTACCATCCCATGAACAAAGTGAAATAAATCCATGAAGGAAGTCCACCATCCAAATAGGCCAGAAGTTTGAAGAGTAGCTGTTGGCTCCATGTGGCTCCTGGACCACTCTGTGCAAAATCAGCGAGTCTCTGATATGTTTTGCAGAAAGGATTCTCCATCAACACTAACCGTGTTGACAGTGGAATTGAGTGATTTTATTTCCTTCCACTTGTATTTTCTTTCCTTCCAATTGTATAATCTATGGGTTGCTTTAGAATACACGTTTGATAGAATATCACTTGAAATCAGCATTTTTTTGGTTAGGATTTTATTGCTGTCTGTGTCCCTAGATTCACCCTCTCTATTAGTCCTGGTAAACATTTTCACAGGAACAGGAGGTGAAGGAAATCTTCCCATGGATATACCTGTCCTAGGGACAACTGTCTAAAGCCCCATACACACGGTCGGATTTTCCGATGGATTCTGTCCTATCGGACAATGTTGTCGGAAATTCCGACCGTGTGTAGGCACCATCGGACAGTTTCCATCGGATTGTCCGACGGACAAAGTTCTATCTCCTGCTGGAAAAATTTTCCGACAACAAAGTCCAATCACACCAATTCCGATCGTGTGTAGCGAATTCCGACGGACAAAGTGCCACGCATGCTCAGATCACATTACAAGACCAAAGCTATTGGCTACTAGCCTCTACGTAGTCTCGTTGTAGGCAACAAACGTCACCACGTTCAGAATGATCAGATTTTCCGACAACAAAGTCCGACAGTGTGTATGCAACACCAGTGTCGGACTAAATCCGTCGGACAAAATCTGATGGATTTTGTGGTCGGATTTTCCAACCGTGTGTATGGGGCATTAGAGAGGATCTCTCATCTCCTTGGAGAGATTTTCACTCATATCCTGTTGTGTCTTTGAGACAAGAAATGTAGGAAAATCTTTTCAAAAAGACACAGCAAAAAATAAAAACCTAAATAGGGGGTTCAAACATGCAAAACAAAAAATTGTTCTTATTAGAGATGCACATTAGAATAAAGCACTGTTCAATGTATTTCCTATATAGGTCAAAAAAGTAAGTTTCTATCTTTCTCTATCTCTATTTAGGCAGTGAGTTCTTCCTGAAAACCCTTTGAAATGCTGTTTTGAAATCCTGGTTCCTCAGACTGTAAATGAGAGGATTGAGGAGAGGAAGGATCACTGTGTAAAAGACGGACACAACTTTGTCACCAGAAAAATGATGACGAGTACTTGGTCCAAAGTAGTTTAAGAAAATGGAGCCATAATACATAAACACCACTGTCAGGTGAGAGGTACAAGTAGAAAAAACTTTACTTCTATTTCCCTTAGATTGTATATTAAGAACAGTTTTGATTATATAGACATAGGGCAGGAAGGTCAGTGTTATAGTCCCAGCTGAAACAAAGCTACCCAAAAGAAAAATGAGCAGAATATTGATGTAGGTGTCACTGCAGGAGATCCGGAACAATAGGCGAAGGTCACAGAAGAAGCTTTCTATAATATCTGATCTACAAAATGTTAATTTGAAGGCATGAAGTGTGTGAACTAAAGACAGGGTGAAGCTGAGACACAACACAATGGACACCAACTGTACACACACTTTCCAACTCATGATATGTGTGTAATGTAATGGCTGACAAATGGCGGTATATCGATCATAGGACATGACAGCCAGCAGAAAAACTTCACAACTGGCAAAATAAAGAAAGAAGAAGACTTGGGTTATACAAGCCTGTATGGAAATTGTCTTTGTCTTGGTGTGAAGATCAAATAACATTCGTGGGACAGTTATTGAGGAATAACAGAGGTCCAAACCAGCCAGGTTCCCAAGGAAGAAATACATAGGAATATGGAGGTGAGAGTCGGTGACTATGAGGACAATAATCAGAAAATTCCAGATTAATGTCAGAAGGTAAATGAGAAGGAAGAAGAGAAAAAAGGGAAGCTGGAGAAGAGGAAGGTCAGACAATCCAGCAAAGAGGAATTCCTTCAAAATTGTCTGATTTCCCATTCCAATATATTTACCAATATTTTACTTATTTGTTTTAAGTAGGAAAAAAGTTTATCTTATATATGTTTCAGCTGTTGATCATCAAAAACACTACAGAAATACAACTTTAATTTAGATTTTTTCATTTTCTAAAAAAAAACTGCAGACACAATACAATTCACTGTATTCTGTGAGTTAAAGGAAGACTTGATTTGTGGCAATCTAAAATAATGAAGAGAGAAATTCTATCAGCAAAAGTTAAGAAGTTGACTGAAATTATGCACAGAAAACATGAACCGGTTCCTTGATACTATCAGCAATGTTAAATGTTATAATTCTGAGATATTGGCAGAGTGTAATATTTATTGTCCATTATTCAGGAGATGGAGAGAAGTCACTTATTTCTGTCGCTTCAAAAAAAAATTTTACTTAGGCTTTACCTGGAAAAAAAAATGATGATTGTAATTTGTGCTATAGTCTGTATGAGAAGAATGAAATGCAATCATTTCTATAGATGATAAACATTCAGTCTGGTAGATTGGTGTATTTTCCCCTTTGCCATAAAGTGAGACCTCACTACAGAAAAATCCGGTAAAGGCCCTTAATTATCAATCTCAGTAGCATGAAGGGACCTTAAGGTAGATCTAATCACTAAAATCTCATATAAGCTTCAACTAAATAATGTCATGTGAAATGTTGCTCTTTATCATTTGCAACCTTGAATAAAGTATTTCTAAATTCACACTATTTTTAATTTAGGATAGAGTAGGAAAGGGTAAAATCCCATTTTTTTTGTTTGCCATCTATGTCACACGGGGGAAGATCCCTTTAGCTTTCTGTCCTGTAGACACAACAGGAGGTCAGAGGCAGTGAGGAAAATCTCCTTTCGGAAAGGTGTCCCCTTTGGAAGATTTCCTCTCAGATCCTGTTCTTGGGACAGATCAAAATGTTAAATTGCTCATCACTTTCAGACTGGCGGACAATGGTCACCAGGACAAAATGAGAAGGTGAATCTCCCCAGCTGGAACAAAGACAGCAAAAAAAACCTGACAGAGGATCTGAACCCTCACTCTATCATTACAATGACCCCTGGTGTTCCATAAAGATCATTAGTCCTTGGTAAAGGCTGTCTCCCATTTATTGTCCTGCATCGTCACCCTCTCTCATTTCTCTCTGGTTAAAATTTTAAGAAGCCATCACATATTAGACATGTGCACAACAAAAAAAATTGTTTCATTTTCATTTCTTTATGTTTCTGTTGATTCATAACGATTCGTAATTTCGTAAGACGCAAGTTTTTATATTCGGACTCGTTCGTATTTTCATAACAGTTATATTTTCGTTGATACAAAATGATTCGTAATTCAGTTTCTTTGATTCAAAATTCGTAATTTTGTTAGATAATAATTTTTGTTTATTCTGTACACTACTCATAATTTAGTAATTTTTACTTTTGTGAGATTGCCTTTTTCGTTGATTGGTACTTTGGTAGGAAATAAAGAATAATAATCCTATGCTTGCTTTTCTAATAGGTCCTGTTCTTACTCCAGTCCACTCCCTCAGTCACCAGACCTGACTTAGGAATGCCGCGTGACTCCGACACAAAAGGGATAAGCTGATTGGTTAAAGATATTAAGTAAGATACATCACTCACTAATACACTGCCCATTCAAAAGAACAATTCGAGAACACAAAATTACAAACATACATATTAAGATATACTTACACTGTCCATTCAAAAGAATGATTCGAGAACACGAGCAAACAAAATTACAAACAGACAAAGAAACAAAATTATGAACACACAAATGAAAATACGAACAATGCAACTCATTTGTTATAGATGTCATTTTTTTTCTTTTACTGTTTTGGAGTTTCGATATTTTTGTAAGTTTGTCTGTTCTTAAGTTCATATTTTTGCATGTTTGTTATTTTGCTTATTCGTGAAAGGAATTCTGGTTCTGGATGACCATCCTTGGTTAATTCAGGTAGACCACCGGGATCCTCGGATCCGTCAGAGACCACATGAGACACGGGAAACAAGCTGGAGTGTGTTCATAAGATCTCCGACTTTTATTGAATACAAAGGTAATATACTGTATATACAGGTAAAAATACATGTCTAAGAGTTTTTACAAACTTACACTCAGTACTTTCTTATCAAGAGTTAGGCTGCTTGACTAGATAACAAGAAATAGCTAATGACTTCGCTGACACAAATTCGGCTTAACCACAATATCTCATAGGGTGTGGGTTCTATGCAAACTTTTAATCTGATTATGGTAAAACACACACATAGGAAAAGTTCACTTCTACTTTATGTGAATGAAAGAGAATCAAAGATAGAGTCAGTTGTTTATACATTCTATTACAATCTGTAATTTCGTAATTTTCGTATTTTGGTTCTTTCAGCTATTCGGATGTACGAATTGATCTGAATGTACGAATACTAACAAATTTGTGTGAAAATCTATTTGTTACGAACCGAATCACACATGTCTATCACACATTACGCAGGCATGGTCCACCATTGTCACCATCAAGAGAACCTGTCTAGATCAATGATGTGCAGCTGACATTGCAGTGAGAGCATGCAGACAAGAAGGAGACAGAAGAGGATGCAGGAGATCAGCTGCACTAGAATTGAAAACAAAACATGAAAAAAGTGGCAAAAATTATTTTGAGGGTAAAATGAGAACTGTACACAGTGCAGAGAGAAATAAAAATCTCATCCAGTTACAGTTTAAATCTACATTAAAATGTAACAAAGACACAGCAAAACGCAGACCGGGAACAAGCATGCTTTGTGTGATTATGAGAGGAGTGTTAGAAATACATATTATAGGTCATGTTATGGGTCAGCAACCCAGAATCATATTCAAAGCATCAGCATAATGGTCAGGGGACCAACATTCCTAAAGAGGGAGCTCAGCAATGGCAGCCTCCAATATTCTCCCATGACAGGTCCCCTTTAATTGTATTTAATGCCTGAAACGGTATTTATCAATGTCTGTAATTTTATGAGTCAGGACCAAAGTGTTATTTATAATTATCAATGTAACTAAGGAGCCTCCCTCTACAAAACTGTACAAATACGAGAAAATATTCAGATAACTAAATATGAAGATAATTAATATCTAAAGGAACGATGAATTGGGGAGTGACAGTGTATCTTTAAATGTGTCAATACTTAACACAGCTATGAAGATCATTAATATATAAATTAATAGTGAATAAAGATGTGACATGATTTATTTAAACGTATCAATACTTAGCTGTTTCCTATTATAATCAATAAAACATCAAACCCAGGAGAAAACCAGATAAGTTATAAAAATGACCTTAAATAAAAACATTTCATAGATGATTTATTTATGTTTCCATCAATCAAAGAAACACATGAGGATACAATGTGTACAGAGTGACATCAGCATCATATTTATTATAAAATGTGTGTCAAATATGTTGGAACACATCCTATGTAATTTACTTACCGATATCTACATTGTGATCTCAATGGTTAAAAATAAAATAAAATAAAATGTGACTCTTTACCTGCTCTGTATCTACCAAAACAAAAGTCATATTACCTGAACTGAGATCAAAGCAGTCAATGTGATCTGTGTCATGGATTATAAAAGAGTTTAGCTGTAAGAAAAAAAAATCCTGTATTTATTTATTTATTTAGTTATATACAAATTCATCTCTGATACAATTAAAATACAAAACAAAGATGACAACAATTGGGATGAGCTAAAGTTTTACAAATAAAACAATGACTGAAATGTCCCGTACCTATAATACAAATAATGAAGGAAATAAATACCTGTGAATGGCCAGACTGGTAAAATTAAGAACTTTCCTTGTTTTCGCTCCTAGCCCAGATTTTGTCAGTAATCCCCCCTCGATGGTAAATTCTGATAGAAGAGGGGGGAGGGGAGTCCTCTCTGGAAGGGTCAGCTCAGTGCTAGAAATCTGATTTTGCTGAAGAAAATGAATGAAAAGAACAGAAAATCTATGTGCCATTTCTGATCACAATACAATTTCATTCTACACACATTCATATATTTATATAATACAGAAATTTCCCCTGACATCCCGGAGCACACAGGGGGGTAGATTGGCTCTGTGTTCATCTGAGATTCAGCTAAAACTTTCCTCCAATAAATTTCTAAAGAAAATAAATCATAAGCTGAGTTCATGTATCCTTCAGAGAGACACAAAGTCTCTGATCAAATAACCTTAAGAAAAAAAAAAAAAAAAAACTTTTCAAGTTCAAAATGGAAAGTTCTAAAGTGAATCAAAAGTGATAAAAAGAGAAGCAATTGACAAAAAAAACACAGAAAAGTGAAAATAATAAAATATAGGTTAGATCTGAGAAGTAAAATAATAATTTAAAAATCCAAATAAATAGCAGGTCTCAAAGCCTATTTATAAGGAGGAGATCACTATTTCACCATTATTTACCATGGAAGAAACTATTTTCCATTTTTTTTTTCCAATTAAACATTTTCTCTTTTCTTTTTTCCACATTTAAAAAAAAAAAAAAAGATAAAAATATTCCAACATAATTTGATTTGCAGTTAACTTTATAAGTTAAAAAAAAAACTTTATTTAACTTTTTATAAAAAATCTATATGACTCTTATACCACTGCTGAATTTTTATTGGATTTTGTCGGGATTAGAGTCATGTAGATTTTTAAGAAAAGTTAAATAAAGGGTTTTCTTTAACTTATAAAGTTAACTGCAAATCAAATGTTGTTGGAATATTTTTATCTTTTACAGGATACATATGTAAAGGGTTGGGAAGGTGAATAATGAGACAGACACCGGGGGTGTAATGTAGACAAATGTTTCCTTATGTAGAAGATCTGGATTAGAGAGTCTCATCACAAGCCAACATCCAGTCCTATGATAACCAATAATGAAGGTTCCTAGCACAATCCAAACAGATCAGAATCTTAGATGAGACCAAGCAAGAGGAACCACTAACCAAACACTTCCATGAAGACCAAGGAACTGTCCAAACAAGTAAGGGACAATGTTGTTATGAAGTCAGGGTTAGGTTATAAAAAAAATATCCAAATCTTTGATGATCCCTAGGAGCACCATCAAATCTATCATAACCAAATGGAAAGAACATGGCAGAACAGCAAATCTGCAAAGTGTCAGTAACCATGAAATCAGGCCAAGACCAAAGTACAGTTAAATCACACTTTAATGATAAAAGTAAAAAGAACAAACATAGTCAAAACAAAGTTCAGTAACAGGAACGGATAGTCAGCCAAGCCAGAAGTCAGGGATCAATGTAGTGAATCAGCAAGCAGGTTCTGGAGCCAAAAGGGATGTCAAACCAAGTCTTAAACAGGATCATAGGAGATAGTTTCTGTGATGTTGACCAAGGCAAAGGCAGAGCTCCTCTGGACTGGATGGCTTAAGTAGGCAGGACTGACGAACAAGATATCATCAACAGCTGAGTAAATGTGGAGACATAGGAGCTGGCAATTAGCCGACAGCTGAGGATAGGCTGAGCCCAGCTCTGACAGTACCCCCTCCTCAATAACCCCTCCCCCTCGGAGGACCACCAGGTTTGAGGGGAAAACATCTATGGAAATCACGGAGGAGGACAGGGGCATGTACGTCCTAGGATGAGACCCAAGAGCATTCCTCCGGACCGCACACTTTCCAAATCACCAGGTACTGTATGCACCACGGAACCTACGGGAGCCTACAATGGACTATACTTCATACTCCTCATGGTTCTCAACCTGTACAGGGTGAGGACGTGGCACTGAGGTGGTTGCAGACCAAAGGTTTTAATAAGTAGACATGAAATGCATTTGAAATACGCATTATTAGACATGTGCACAACCAAAAAATTTGTTTATTTTCGTTTCGTTTTTTCGTTTCCGAAAAAAAAATCGTTTTTTTTCGTTTCGTTTTTTTCATTTCCGTCGATTCGTAACGATTCGTACATTCGCAAGTCGTCGTTGTTCGGATTCGTAACGATTCGTACATTCGTAAGTCGTCGTTGTTCGTATTCGTAACGATTCGTACATTCGGAAGAGTTATTTTTTCGTTGATTCGTTTTTTCGTTAGTTTAATTTTCGGACACATTCGTATTTATTCGTACATTCATAACATTCGTAGATTCGTAATCGGAGCATAATTCATAATTTGATGTAATGTGTGTGCTATTATTACATTTTAATAATTTACGAATCGAAAAAAAAAGTTACGAATCGAAAAAAAAAAGTTACGAATCGAAAAAAAAGTTACGAATGTACAAATTGTTTTGTTCAATAGAGACACGGAAAATTACAAATCGAAAAAAAAAAAAAAAAAAAAAGTTACGAATTGAAAAAAAAAGTTACGAATCGAAAAAAAAAAGTTACGAATCGAAAAAAAAGGTACGAATGTACGATTTTTTTGGTTCAATAGAGACACGGAAAATTACAAATCGAAAAAAAAAAAAGTTACGAATCGAAAAAAAAAGTTACGAATCAAAAAAAAAATTACGAATCGAAAAAAAAGTTACGAATGTACTAATTTTTTTGTTCAATCCATTCGAAGCACGTTTAGCAGCACCATTGTAAGGGACACGGAAAATGACCAATTCAACAAAAAAAAAGTTACAAATTTTTTCGTTCGTTTTCGTTTTTCGGATTTTCTTCATTAGTACATTCGTTGTTTCTAATTAGTTTTTTTCAGATTTTCGTTGTTTTTCGGATTCGAATGATTCGTTATTCGGATTCGTATGATTCGAACGATTCGTTACGATTCGTTACTCGTACGATTCAAATGATTTGTTCATTCGTACGAAAATGAACGAACGAAAATAACGAAAAAAACGAAACGAATTGCACATGTCTACGCATTATAGAAGGAAGGTCTAATTCTTAAGCCACTGGGTTAATCCTGTGAATAATATGGAAAGGCCCAGTAAACCGAGGTGCGAACTTCAGTGAGAGAACACAAAGTTAGAGGTTGCGAGATGACAGCCAGACCCTGTCCCCAACCTGGTAGGAAGGTGCAGGCAGGTGCCTGTGGTCAGCATGGAGTCTGTACCTACCATTAGAATGTCTCAAAGCCTCATGGACTTGTGCCCAAGTGGAATGAAGACCACGGAGATGCTCCTCTAACACAGGAATATTCTGCGGAACATGGAAGGTTGGAAACCATAATTCACCATAAACAGGAACAATCAGGAAGCAGATTCAAGTCACTGTTGTGAGAAAACTCTGCCCACGGTAATAGGTCTGACCAGTTGATATGATGGTCAGAAATATAGCAACATAGGAATTGCTCCAAGGACTGATTGGCTCGTTCTGCGGCCCCATTAGACTGCGGGTGATATGCAGAGGAGAAAGCAAGCTGAATTTCCAACTGTGCACAAAAGGCTCGCCAGAACCGTGACACAAACTGACTACTTAGATTGTCCAAGACAATCAGCTTGGGTAGCCCATGTAACCGAAAGATCTCCCAAGCAAAAATAGAAGCCAGTTCCTTAGAAGCTGGCAACTTCTTAAGTGGAATACAATGACTCATCTTTGAGAACAGGTCAACCACCATAACGATAACTGTGTTGCCCTAGTAGTTGGATAACTCCACAATGAAATCAATAGACAGGTGGGTCCAGGGTATGGGCTGCAACAGGCCCACTGGAAGGTGTTGTGGAGTCTTAAGCCCCATACACACGCGCGGACAATCCGTGGACCAGGTCCGTCGGACCATGTCCGTCATACTTTGTCTGATGTTGGTTTTGCGTACACACGATCGGACAAAGTTGTCGGAAAATCCGATCATTCTGAACGTGGTGACGTTTGTTGCCTACGACGGGACTACGTAGAGGCTAGTAGCCAATAGCTTTGGTCTTGTAATGTGATCTGAGCATGCGTAGCACTTTGTCCGGTCGGACAAGCGTACACACGCTCGGATTTGGTGTGATCGGACCGTGTTGACGGCAAAGTTTTCCAGCAGGAGATAAGACTTTGTCCGTCGGCCAAACCGACGAACACTGTCCGATGGTGCATACACACAGTCTGATTTTTCAACAACCTTGTCCGATCGGACAGAATCCATGAAAAAGTCCGACCGTGTGTATGGGGCTTAACTCTGAGCAATCACGGAACAGGCAGCTGCGAAGGCGGTTACATCAGCACGTAGACTAGGCCACCAGAATTGTTAGGAAACGGCCCAAAATAGTTTATTCTTCCCAGGGTGGCCAGTAGCCTTGGTAGAATGGTAAGTCTGGAGCACAGCAGTACGGAGACTCTCTGGGACAAAGCAGCTTTCACAAGGTTTCTCAGGAGGAGCATGGATCTGAGCAGCAAGAATTGTGTCACCCAAAGGAGAAGTGAGTGCTGCGAACCATAGCCAGAATACGATCAGGAGGAATCACAGGAACCAGAAACGACTCCGACTTGGAAGTGAAGGAAAATTGTTGTGACAAGGCGTCAGCCCTTACATTCTTAGTACCGGGTAAGAATGAGACAATGTAATTGAAACTTGACAAGAAAAGAGTCCATCGCGCCCTTCTGGGAGAGAGGCATTTACCTCAGACAAGAATGTGAGATTCTTATGGTCAGTAAGAATGAAAACCGGCACAGTGGTACCTTCGAGGGGATGTCTTCATTATTTCAGGGCTAAAATGATCACTGACAGCTCTCTGTCACCAATCTCGTAATTGCACTCTGCTGGTGACAATTTCTTTGAAAAGAAGCCACAAGGATGCATAGCGCTTTCAGAGGTAGGACGTTGAGACAGAAGGGCACCAACACCAGTTTCAGAAGCATCAACCTCAAGGATAAAACTTAAAGTGGGATCAGGATGTGCCAACACAGGAGCAGAAACAAAGGCAGCCTTGATGGATTCCGAAGACCAACTCTGTGGGTTACCGTCCTTTCTGGTCATATCAGTCAGGGTATTTAGCAGAGAGGAGAAGTTACGAATAAATTTCCGATAATAATTGGCAAAGCCCAGGAAACGCTGCAGAGGACGTAAACCCACGGGTTGGGGCCACTGTAGAACTGCTGAAAGTTTTGAAAAACCAGCAGTGGAAATTACATAATCCAGGAATTTGGATTATCTCATGGTGAAGAGCCCCTACGCCCATGGACAACAGAACCATCTCATGAGTCACATGGGCAGGCTGTAGACGTCTCCTATCAAGAGCCTCAATGGCAAGTGGAGTGTCACATAGCTGCAGCGGAATTGAGTGCTTCAATACAAAGGCAGCATCAATGAACAGGCCTGCAGACCCAGAGTCAATAAGATGGACAACTCAGCCCAAGAAAGGGTGACCGAAAACATGGGTTATCCTTCTGGATAACTGGGGATGAAACAATGCCACCTAAGGTCTGTCTGTGACAGGACCTCAAGGTTTGGGCATTCCCTGGATGGGTAGGACAAGACTTCAAAAAGTGACCTGCCTGGCCACAATAAAGGCACAATCTCTCCCTCCTCCTAAAGGTTCTCTCATCCGCAGAGTGACGCGTGAAACCCAAGTGATGATGAGATTCGGCATCAGCTCGGATCTTCACCCATAGAAGAGCTTCTCCCCAATACACTTCACCCATGTGTTCATAGAGGGCTTGCCAGCTTGTACCCAGCTTTAGAGTCCCCTTCCTGTGGGCATTGCTCTTCCTCCATCTCTGGCTTTGAGGGGGTTAGGAGGATCTATATCCCCTGGCTGGTTTTACTTTGTTTAGTAGGAATTGGTTTCTGGATGTCTCATGAAAGGACATGACATCTGTGTATATATATATATATATATATATATATATATATATATATATATATATATATGTTATATAAGTATAAGTGTCATGTGTTAACACTTTAAGATATTATATTATATCATGTTGTGCCACTGCCTATCAGTAGCACCTGAAAAGTCCCATTGTTCTACTTTTTGGTGCCTCTATGGCCTAACATTAGATTTATATCTGTTAGGCCATCTCAGATTCCTTTTCTCTCTCTCCAGCAGCCCAGAATCAGGAAATACGTAAAAATCCAGAATAGTGTAATACTGTTTTTATTAAAAAATACGAAAGAGATAAAAGGGATGTTGCACCTACATTTTATGGTGCTCAGGTCAACACCAACATAAACAGCCTGGTTTTAGTTATCCCACAGGCCGCTTGGATGAGCCGGCAAGCGTTTCAATGACCGGAAGTGCTATCCAAACCCAACAGGAAGTGACGTCACAGATGGTGGTCACAAAGCCTCAATGCATTTCGCATACCAGCGTCATCAGGAAAGCCTGGGTCTTTCCTGTGGTCTTTTCCTGGGTCTGGGCTGCTGGGGAGAGGAAAAGAGAATCTGAGAGGCCAGCGGCTAATTTAATTCCATAAGGCATCACGTGTATTGATCATATCAACTGCTACTTGAGAACGGGTGATACCCCAAGTTATCAAAGGCATATTTATTACGTATGGCTGGTAAGGGTGCATTCTGTATACACAGTGGTGGAGCACAAACTGAAAAAATAGTTTGAGCACCTTATTATTAGAAGACATGGTGGTTGGAGATTTTAATAAGAACTCTTTTTTATGGACTTTATATTGGTAATATGAAAAAATATATGTTACTTTGTTTTATTATTCACACCAAATAGATTGAGGTTTTTGATTGATGGTATTCCACTTGAAGATTAATATTGTGTGTTAGCGTCTTACTTTATTTATAAAAAAAAAAATTGTTTTGAGGTGGGGGGATCCACATAAAGGGGCAGCTTCACATATTTTACACTAGTTTAAGTTTACAGTCTGCTGCTCCTGTGTGTGGCCCGGGTGTCATTTTCTTGTAGCCTAAGCTGTCTTATATACTGATCAACACCAGCATACAGTGTCACCAGCCACAGGACTTACCTTCTGGAGCATTAGGGAGGTGATATTTTTTTTTTAGCTTAGCCTTTATTAGTAAGTACATATCTGTATTTATGTTTTTAATAAAGTCTGTATGGTGTTACACTATGTGGAGTTTCCTGTTTTGTGCGGCTTATGAGTGGTGAATTGTGAAGATGAGATGATATAAAGCTGGAGGGGATGAGTATTAATCCTCCCACTTCTAAGTGATGAATGCTGGTATGGAGAACATCTAAGGTTCAGAAAATAAGATTGGAAAGTGGATGACAGTTTTAAGTATTCTTGAACTCGAGGTGATTATTCTCTGGTGAGTTCCCTGTTGGCATGGAGGTGGTGGAATCACTGGACAATGGGTGCCGTGTTCTGCTGTGTCATCAATATGTGGTGTGACCCACATAGAAGGGGCCTTCAAGCTGGATGGGTTTGAGTCACTACTGACTATAGAGGAAGTCTACACATTGCTACATATTATACTGTTGGGACAATATCTGACACATTTATTGATTTATGTTTTGTTTCTGAGTTTGTTGATTTGATTTCTATGTCATTGACTTGTCACATATTTCACTTTAGTGTGCTCTGTATCCATTTATACTTCTACTTCTGAGTGTTATGCCGCGTACACATGATCAAACTATCTGGCGGACTTAGTCCGGCGGACAATCTTTCCGAACGAGCGGACTTGCCCACACACGCCCACACATGAACAGACTTTTTTTTCCGCAGGACTGTTGGCGGAGGTCCGCCGGACTTTTAAAATGAACGCACTTGCCCACACACGGAGTAAAGTCTGTTCAAAAAATCTCTCCTGGAGCCCACACACGGTCGAATTGTCTGGCGGACTCTGGTCCGCCGGATAGTCCGATCGTGTGTATATGCGACATTAGTGACAAATGTGGTTGTAGCATCACTTGTATTATTTGTATTCGGTGGAGGGAGTGCAAATCACAGCATTTCTTATTTGTATTCGGTGGAGGGAGTGCAAATCACAGCATTTCTAGAACTTTTAGTAAAATAAAATGTATCCAAGATTTAAATAGAAAGTTTAAAAGTGAGACTTAAAAGTATTAAAAAGTAGAGACATTGAAACAACAATGCAAAAAAGTTATAATAATAATGAATGGAGAGATTTGAGGAAAGTTTATTTCTTCTGAGATTAATCTAAAACTTGTCTCTCTCAAATCTTTAGAGAAAATAAATCATCAGCTGAGTTCATGTATCCTTCAGAGAGACACAACTTTTCCCTCCTGATTATTAAGTAACTTTAAGAAAAAATAAGTAATTCAAGTTAGGAAAGGAAAAGTTTCAAAGAGTCGGAAAAGTGGTAAAAAGTAAATAAATTGACCAAAACAATGCCAAAAAGTGAAAATAATAAAGAATGGAGAGATCTGAGGAAAGTTTATTGTCCAGCTTTCCTCTATTGAATTTTGTCAGGATTCATGTAGTAGTGTAGATTTGTATTAAAAGCAGAAACAACAGTTTTTCTTTTAAACTATTAAAGTTAATCAAGTTTTGTTGGAATAAATTTTACCTTTTTTAAATATAGAAAAAAAGAGAAATTACCCGGGCTAAATGTTTAAAAAAAAAAAGTGGGAAATAGTTTCTTCCATGGTAAATAATGGTGAAATAGTGATCTCCTCCTTATAAATAGTTCTCTTCTGACATCCCCGGCCTTTGTGTCATCACAAGTCATTGTACATAATGACATGTACAGGACACATATGTAAAGGGTTAGGAAGGTTATAGTGAATAATGAGACAGACACCGGGGGTGTAATGTAGACAAATGTTTCCTTATGTAGAAGATCTGGATTAGAGAGTCTCATCACCAGCCAACATCCAGTCCTATGATGACCAATAATGGAGGTTCCTAGCACAGTCCAAACAGATCAGAACCCTAGATGAGGCCGGGGAATCTCAGATGGGACTCCCCCTAACATTTCCCTTATCTCTCACATGTCATGCTGGAACCCTTTACATATGTGTCCTGTACATGTCATTATGTACAATGACTTGTGATGACACATAGGTCGGGGATGTCAAAAGAGAACTATTTAAAAGGGGGAGCTCACTTTGTCACCATTATTTACAACAGCAAGTTCTAGTTTTTGAACATTTCACAACTTTCTCCCATTTAACTTTTGATGTGCTCTGACTTTATAAGACTGTGTACATAAACATGAAGATTCATAATATAAATATATAAAATTATAAACTCTTCCCGTTCCAAGCACCCTCTGAACCTTAAAGACTCAACTGAACTATCAGCTTATACATTCCAGATACAAAACAGTTACAAACTGCCAGGAGACACCTGCTGGTGGACCTCAGCACTGCACGCCAAATGATGGATCTTACCAGCGGACGGACCCTTTCCTGACAGATGTGGCTTTCAGGTGCGCTTGGTGGGAGATTAAATGCCCTTGCAAGCATGTGGTACCCAAATGGCTGGTATAGAAAGAGCAAAAAATGGCTGGACGGTCACATATCCAAATAGTTACAAACAATCACATTGATCCCAGAGGAACAGGACAAGGCAAGGCTTACATGTTTCACACCGCAAATGGGTGCTTAATCATAGCTATGATTAAGCACCCATTTGCGGTTTGAAACATGTACGCCTTGTAAGCCTTGTACTGTTCCTCTGGGATTGATGTGATTGTTTGTGACTATTTGGATTTTATCTGACTTCAGTAAAGGCGTCTTAATGGAGTGCCGCCGTCCAGCCATTTTTTGCTCTTTCTATGCACTTTCAGAACCTGCACCTGTCTTTTGCTAGCAGGAGGTATAACTTTGTTATGGTTTGCCTAGAGCGGTGAGTTCTTATCTTTTCTTACCCAAATGGCTGGGGTTTTTGCCACGCTTGATGTGCTTGAGGCAAAGTTTGCAAATTGCAACAGTGCAATCATCTGCACATGTGCTGAAAAAGGCCCAGACAGCTGAGCTGTGTGAAGTGGGCCAGGAGAGAACAGGTGTAATAGGGTGGCTGCTCTCTATTTTTCCATGATGACTGCCTCTTTGGGGTTGTGCCTCACCCTCATTTTCCGCCTCTGTTCTATCCGGCACCCAAGTCATGTCAGTGACCTCATTATGATCATCATCTCCTCTATCCTCATCATCGCTGGAGTCAACTTGACAATATGCTGTGCATTGTCAAGGTGCAAGTGGCTAATGCTGTGTTCAAATAACTCAGCGGACTCCTCCATGCCTGATGCTGGGGCTATGGCTGGAGTATCTGTGGACAAGGAGACAATAAGCCACTCTGGCAGCTGCAGTGGGCTGCTCACTAGTCTCTTCTTGGGTGATGGAGGATGACGAGGAGGAGAATGGTTTAGTAAGCAAGTCCACCACCTCCTCTGTATGCTTTGGCTGAATGGCACATGCAACATCACTAAACAGAGGAAATTATGCCTTGCATGAGGACTAACCATGTCAACCTTTGCCTGTGGACACAGATGATGGCTCCCTCACAGTTCTATGGGAATGTCTACCTCTCCTTTTTGGCCTCTCAGGCATGATGGAGGGGGGTTTTTAACAAAATGTAATGGAAATGTGTACATGGATGTACTTTAATTAATGGAAAGTGGTTTTTGGTGCACTTTAACTTGAGTACTCACTACACAGACACACTCTGCTGACTGCAATATACTGCAGTAAAACTGCACTTATGCACTGCAATATTCTGCATTAAACACGCAGTAACGCACTCAAATATACTGTGGTAAATGTGCAGTAACACACTAATATATACTGAGTTAAAAGTGCAGTAACGCACTGATATATATTGTGAAAAACGTGCAGTAACGCACTGATATAAACTGCGTTAAACACACAGTAACGTGTGGTTATGTACTGCATTAAACATGCAGTAACGCACTCAAATGTACTGTGGTAAACGTACAGTAACACACAGATATATTTTGTGTTAAACATAGAGTAACGTACTGATATATACTGTGTTAAACATGCAGTAACGCACGTATATATAATGCGTTAAACATTGCATTAGCACACTGATATATACTGTGTTAAACGTACAGTAATGCACTGATATATACTGCGTTGAAAGTGTAGTAACTCAGGCATATATACTGCGTTAAATGTGCAGTAAAGCACTGATATATGCTGTGTTAAATGTGCAGTAACGCACTGATATATATTGCGTTAAATGTACAGTAAAACATGGATATATATACTGCGGTAAATGTGCAGTAATGCACTGATAAATACTGCGTTTAACGTGCAGTAACACACTGTTATAAATTGCGGTAAACATACATTAAGGCACCGATAAATACTGCGTTAAATGTACAGTAAGGTACTGATATATACTGCATTAAATGTACAGTAACGCGCTGATATATACTGCATTAAACATACAATAAAGCACTGATATTCACTGCGTTAAATTTGCAGTAATGCACGTATATTTAATGCGTTAAACGTGCAATAACGCACCTATGTATACTGTGTTAAATGTGCAGAAATTCATCTGAGAAATTTGACATTGTTTGGGCAGCATGGTTGGAGCACATGGGTTCAGTATCGCGCTAGGGTCTAGAATGGTGTATATGTATGTATAGTGTTATGGATAAAAATAAGTCCCATATATATTGTGTGAGGATTGTGGACCATTATAAAATGCAAGAAGGGGGGGAGAGGAAAAAAAATGTGTAAATATATATGGGTTGGTAAAAAAGAAAAATTTAAATACAATCTAAAAAAATGCAGTAACACACTGATATATACTGCGTTAAGCATATAGTAGCACACGGATATACTGTATACTGCATTCAAGGTGCAGTAACACAGATATATACTTTGCTAAACACGCAATAACACACAGATATATACTGCATTAAACATACAGTAACACACTGATTTATACTGCGTTAAACGTGTAGTAATGCACTGATATATACTGCAGGAAATCTGCCCTGACAAAAAAAACGGACACTAATATAAAGATGAATGGTCGCACTACACTCACACTAACTTACCCCTAGATGCATACTAAACTGTTATTCTACACTGACAATAGAATCATAATAAAACACTATAGCACATTAACTAATAGCACTGAACAGAGCCATGTTCTATCTCTCTCCATGCCAATATTATACTGCAAATGGCAGCTATGGGGAGAATATTTTTATAGTGTGGGGCGGGACTAAGAGCAATAAGCTATGATTGGATAGAGTCATCATTACTTTCTCCAATCATGGCTCTGATAGGGCTCTGTGCCATGATTGGTAAAAGCTTTAATTGCTTCAGCCAATCAGGGCTTCCAATATACACTGTATATACAATATACTGTGTGGTGGCGCAGTGCATTGTGTTTTTTTGGCTGACTGAACAAACGGTCGAATATCCCAATAGTTTGGGTGTTTTTTAAATGGGCGAACAGCCAATGTTTGGCCCAAACTCATGCTCGGGTCCAACCGTTCGCCCAACTCTACCAATGAGCAAAGAGTAACTTCACAGAGTTCTCCAGAGTTTAGTCATTGTCATTGTTATTTTTTTGTGCGTATAGCAGACTTATTCCTGGGAAGGGGAGCACCAATTGCATCTGCTCATCAATGCAAATATCAGCTTCTTTGATCCTAAATATAAACTCTTGAAAAAAATTAACTTTAGGAAAACGTTTGATGTAGGAATGGCTATATTACTATTCTACTGGCTGTGACAGTACGGATCCCTGTCCTAGTGATTGTCACCCAGGATTCTCAAATAGGCAGGTTGAGAGGCTCCAGGAGGATTATTATTATTTAATGTTGAGGAAGATTTCATAGCGATCTTGGTGGGATGGAATCTCCAATCCTGGGACCAGGTTCTGGGAACAGCCAGGAGTCTGCTTGATTATGCAGGTGGCTTATAGCAGAACCAGGACCAGGTTTCTGGGCTCCACCCTCCCGAGGAGTCCAGGCATGTGAGGGAGAAGTGTGCCTGTTGGCACAGGACAGTCTGACAGAGCAGATGGAGGGCCCAATCTGGTGGGCTGAAGCAGCCAGGAAGCTGTAAGAGAGAGTGTCACCAGAGGTACACAGTGGGTACCAAACAGGGACACAGTTACAGGGTCAAGAGGACCGAGGTCAACTTCTGAACAGCAGTGCTGACTGGAGAGCCAGGTGGCTCGGTATTTTCCATTTGTTCTTTCATTATTGCTTTGAAGTTGAAATCCCTGCGTGGGAATCCTGGATGGACTGTTTTTTCTTTTAATAAACATTCTCTTCAATAAACATGGGCCACATTGTATTCTGATACACCTAAAAATTCCCAAATATTTTACTTGCTTACCTAACTATAAATAGGTGCTAGATTTCCTCTAATTAGTTTAATGACCAATTTTAACCAAAAGTAATGTTTGCTTAGAACCCCTAAAACTCAAATCCTAAACCTCCTGCTGACCTAAAGGGAGGCAGAAATCTCTAATGCCGCGTACTACTGTAATTTACGATGAAAACAGTCCGATGATAAGCTTTTCATCGGATTTTCCGACCGTGTGTATGCCCATCTGTCTTTTTCTGTCTGCATTTCCGAAGGACTTTGGATTGAGAATTTGTTCTTAATTATTCCGACGGAAAACCTTTCTATCAGATTTTTCGATCACGTGTCTGCAATTCCGACACGCAAAATTCCGACGCATGCTCTGAAACAATTAGACGCATGCTCGGAAGCATTAAACTTCCCTTTTATAGTTCCGTCGAACGTGTTGTATGTCGTGGTGTTATTGACCGTCAGAATTTGGTGTGACCGTGTGTAGGCAAGACAATTTGAGCGAAATTCTGTCGGAATTCCGACGGGAAAACCATCAGAGCTTTTTCCGACGAGAATTCCGATAGTGTGTACGTGCCATAAGGCCCCTTTCACACTGGGGTGGTGGGTGCGTCGGTGGTAAAATTACGCTATTTTTAGCGGTGCACAGCATTCTACCATGTGTCATATATGTGGCATAGACATTTTAGAAATACTGTACATCTATTATTTTATCCAATATATTCGTGTATATCTACATGGTAATTCGTTTTTTAGCTCTGGATAGAGTAGGATAGGGTTAGAGCCCATGGCAGGTTTAATTACATGCAAATGAAATATATTTTATAAACATTTAAACAGTCACCTCCACATGTATATATATATATATATATATATATATATATATATATATATATATATATATAAAATATAATTTTTATTATTTCACAAGATATATTACGCCTAATAAGAACTAAAATACTGCCTACAATCCAGATCTCAATCATCATATTTAAAAAGAGAAGACAGACTTATCCAAAAATACTTGGTATAGTGACTGACCACCATCTATATTTCTTTAAACTCTGACCCCGGGATATACATTAAATATAAAGTATACAGTATACTTGTTGGCTTAATACTTCAAAGTATACAGTACATCTAAAAAAAAAATTATCCATCCCATTGGCTAATCCATGGTCAGATGAAAATAGATGCTTGGCATATTGGCTAACTGTGATATCCGGCAATTCTCTCATTACATATCACAAAAAAGACACCTTTTTGCAGCTTCAATGAATATTTGTGGCAGATTTGAACATTGTCTATAAGAATTCCTCCACCCTGTGAATTGTAGCTTGTATAAGATGATAAGATTGCACAGGTATATCAATTTAGCAATCAGAACCCTTTCAAAGTTGAAAATGGTGGTGTTACCCCAAAAGCATGTCCTCTATTTTAATGATGACATTAGCAAACAGCTTATGTGGATATAGATGAAGAATATATTGTCTGCAATTTATATAAGAAAAGGTGATAGAACACCCAGAAGCTGCCTTTCAATGAAGATTGGATGTGGATATTTATACCATGCAGATTTAAATTGATATATGAAAATAAGCACTTTCCATAATAGATATAGCGATAGGTGACACAGTGTTGCCATGTGATGTCATCCATAGTTACAATAGTCTCAAATATACATGCCATATATCACCATACTCAGTAAAATCTACATGCCATTATTTTACCATCCCATGAACAAAGTGAAATAAATCCATGAAGGAAGTCCACCATCCAAATAGGCCAGAAGTTTGAAGAGTAGCTGTTGGCTCCATGTCGCTGTTCTATGGATTACCTACATAGTTCAAAAAAGTAAGTTTCTATCTTTCTCTATCTCGATTTTGGCAGTAAGTTCTTCATGAAAACCCTTTCAAATGCTGTTTTGAAATCCTGGTTCCTCAGACTGTAAATGAGAGGATTGAGGAGAGGAAGGATCACTGTGTAAAAGACGGACACAACTTTGTCACCTGAAAAAGGATGACGAGTACTTGGTCCAAAATAGTTTAACATAAGGGAGCCATAATACATAAACACCACTGTCAGGTGAGAGGTACAAGTAGAGAAAACTTTACTTCTATTTCCCTTAGATTGTATATTAAGAACAGTTTTGATTATATAGACATAGGGCAGAAAGGTCAGTATTATTGTCCCAGCTGAAACAAAGCTACCCAAAAGAAAAACAAGCAGAATATTGATGTAGATGTCACTGCAGGAGATCCGTAACAATACGCGAAGGTCACAGAAGAAGCTTTCTATAATATCTGATCCACAAAATGTTAATTTGAAGGCTTGAAGTGTGTGAACTAAAGAATTGGTAAAGCTGAGACACCACACAATGGACACCAACTGTACACACACTTTCCAACTCATGACCTGTGTGTAATGTAATGGCTGACAAATGGCGGTATATCGATCATAGGACATGACAGCCAACAGAAAAAATTCACAACTGACAAAATAAATAAAGAAGAAGACTTGGGTAATACAAGCCTGTATGGAAATTGTCTTTGTCTTGGTGTGAAGATCAAATAACATTCGTGGGATAGTTAATGAGGAATAACAAAGGTCCAAACCAGCCAGGTTCCCAAGGAAGAAATACATAGGAATATGGAGGTGAGAGTCAGTGATTATGAGGACAATAATCAGACAATTCCAGATTAATGTCAGAAGGTAGATGAGAAGGAAGAAGAGAAAAAAAAGAAGCTGGAGATCAGGAAGGTCAGACAATCCAGCGAGGAGGAATTCCTTCAAAATTGTCTGATTTCCCATTCCAATATATTTACCAATATTTTACCTATTTATTTTAAGTAGGAAAAAAGTTATTCTTATATATGTTTCAGCTGTTGTTCATCAAAAAGACAACAGAAACACAACTTTAATTTAGATTTTTTTTATTTTCTTCTTGTCTAAGAAAAAAACTGCAACTGAAAAAACTGAAAAAATACAATTCAATGTATTCTGTGACTTAAAGGAAGACTTGATTTGTGGCAAATCTAAAATAATGAAGATAGAAATTCTATCAGCAAAAGTTAAGAAGTTGACTGAAATTATGCACAGAAAACATGAACCGGTTCCTTGATACTATCAGCAATGTTAAATGTTATAATTCTTCAACGAAATTCTCAGATATTTGCAGAATGCAATATTTTTTTTGTCCATTATTCAGGAGATGGAGAAAAGCCACTTATTCCTGTCACATCCAAAAAAAAAAATCTGACTTAGGCTTTACCTGAAAACAATGATGATTGTAATTTGTGCTATAATCTGTATGAGAAGAATGAAATGCAATCATTTCTATAGATGATAAACATTCAGCCTGGTAGATTGGTGTATTTCCTCCTTTGCCATAAAGTGAGACCTCACTACAGGAAAGTCAGGTAAAGGTCCTCAATTATCAATCTCAGTAGAATGAAGGGACCTTAAGGTAGATCTAATCACTAAAATCTCATATAAGATTCAACTAAATAAGGTCATGTAAAATGTTGTTTTTTATCATTTGCAACCTTCAATAAAGTATTTCTAAATTCACACTATTTTAAATTTAGGATAGAGCAGGAATGGGTAAAATCACCCTTTTTTTGCCATCTGTGTCACACAGGGGAAGATCCCTTTAGCTTTCTGTCCTGTAGACACAACAGGAGGTCAGAGGCAGTGAGGAAAATCTACTTTCAGAAAGGTGTCCCCTTTGGAAGATTTCCTCTCTGATCCTGTTCTTGGGACAGCTCAAAATGTTGAATTGCTCATCACTTTCAGACTGGCGGACAATGGTCACCAGGACAAAACAAGAAGGTGAATCTCCCCAGGTGGAACAAAGACAGCAATAAAAACCTGACAGAGGATCTAAACCCTCACTCTATCTTTACAATGACCCCTGGTGATCCATAAAGATCATTGGTCCTTGGTGATGGCTGTCACCCTCTCTCATGTTTCTCTGGTTAAAATTTTAAGAAGCCATCACACATTAGACATGTGCACAACAAAAAAATTTGTTTAGTTTTCTTTTTTTTCAAAAAAAGTTTATTGAAGCTTAGTACATGACAAACATCTGACAAAGGCAAAGATAACCAAAAATAATGTTGGTACAAAACGTATATCAAAGAAACAAGAATTAGACAAAATCAATTCAGTTAATGAATGAAAACCTCAGGGTATTATTATTATTATTAGTTTACACAATTTATATAGTGCCAACAGTTTACGCAGCGCTTTACAATGTATAGGGGGGACAACACAATTACAGTACAGTTCAATACAAAAGGTACAGGAGGGCCCGGCTTGTAGAGCTTACATTCTAAAGTGACGGGGTGGTGGTACAAAAGGTAATAGCTGCAGAGAATGAGGGTAACTGGTGATCTTCTGAAAGGAGCGAACAGACTCTGTATACCGGCATGGGCTGGGGGAGGTTGTGACTTAACCACTTGCCGCCCGTCCATTGTCAAATGACGTCGGCAAAGTGGTTGTAAAATCCTGACAGGACGTCATATGACGTCCTCAGGATTTTGAGCCGCTGCGCGCCCCCGGGGGCGCGCATTGCGGTGATCGTTGTTGCGGGGTGTCAGTCTGACACCCCGCAACTACTATCTTGGTAAAGAGTCTCCGACGGAGACTCTTTACCACGTGATCAGCCGTGTCGAATCACGGCTGATCACAGTATAAATAGGAAAAGCCGGTAATCAGCTTTTCCTCACTCGCGTCTGTCAGACGCGAGTAGAGGAGAGCCGATCGGCTGCTCCTCTGACAGGGGGGGTCTGTGCTGATCGATTATCAGCACAGCCCCCCCGAGGATGCCCACACTGGACCACCAGGGACGCCACCAGACCACCAGGGATGCCCATCAAAAGGTATGCCACCCTAGACCACCAGGGATGACACACAGTGCCCCCAATGGATGCCAATCAGTGCCCACAATGGATGCCAATCAGTGCCCACAATGGGCATCACTGATTGGCATGCATTATTGTTTGGCACTGATTGGCATCCATCAGTAAAAAACAATGCCGCCTATCAGTGCCTATCCGTGCCACCTATCAGTGTCCATTCATGCCGCCTATCAGTGCCCATCCATGCCGCCTATCAGTGCCCATCCGTGCCGCCTATCAGTGCCCATCCGCGCCGCCTATCAGTGCCCATCCATGCCGCCTATCAGTGCCCATCCGTGCCGCCTATCCGTGCCAATCCGTGCCGCCTATCCGTGCCAATCTGTGCCAGCCATCAGTGCCAATTTGTGCCACCCATCAGTGCCCATCCATGTCGCCCATCAGTGCCCACCCGTGTCGCCCATCAGTGCCCACCCGTGTCGCCCATCAGTGTCGCCCATCAGTGCCGCCTATCAGTGCCGCCTATCAGTGCCCATCAATGCCACCTCAGTGCCACTTCATCGGTGTCCATCGGTGCCGCCTTATCAGTGCCCATCAGTGCAGACCTATCAGTGCCCACCAAAAGAAAGCTCTATTTGTGGGGAAAAAATTATAAAAATTTCATTTGGGTACAGTGTTGCATGACCGCGCAATTGTCATTCAAAGTGTGAGAGCGCTGAAAGCTCAAAATTGGTCTGGGCAGGAAGGTGTTTAAGTGCCCAGTATTGAAGTGGTTAAACTTACAGAGCCCTATTCCTGGACCCTCCACGGTCAGACCCCCGCACCCCATAGGAATCTTGCTGTGCGGGGGTCAACCGAGGAGTTCCCGAGGACCCTCCGGGGAGAACCAAGCCAATCTAATTACCGTATTAACCAAACCTGTAGAGGTTAGGACCAGCTAGGTGAGTCTGCTGTTATCTGGGGACTGGGAGGTATGGTCTAGGTAAGTTAATGTTAACTAGACAGGGGGAGGACAGACCCCCTGCTCTTCAAATGAGGTAGGCCTTATGGTTGGAGTGACCAACCGGCTCACTCCGGTTCATGTTGTAGATCAAAGCGACCTAGCACTGAGGCAACTAAAATAATAAACACAAAGGAAAAAAAAGGGGGGAGAAGGAGGAAAGGAAAGAGAGAGGGGGAGAGAAGGGCAAGGACGAGGTCAGAAATAATTTTATGATGTAGGGGATAGGGGGGCAGGATCTCTCGCAGAGGATACATGGGTCTGAAGGGGAATGGAGATTGAGACGGGAATCCCTGGTTACTATTTCAGGATAGAAGGGATATTCCTATATATGCAGCCCAGGGCTTCCATATGAGCCTGAATTTCTCTGAGGAAACCAAGATCGCACTGGCTATTTTCCCTGCGCCATTATCCAGGAAATCTTTTGTTTGGTCTGGCGAAAGAAGACCGAGGGAGATTTCCATGAGTGTGCCAGTGTAATTTTGGCTCCCAGGAGACCACAAAAAGACCACAAAAAGAAAGACCTCCGATCCTTTCCCCAACTTTGTCTCATACTTTGGCCCTATGCGACACTCTATACAAAAAACACTCTCTGATCTCTGTCTGGCACCCCCTGGCACACATCTTCCACAACCCCCAATTTCCCCTGGGTCTAAATATCAAGGCTTTTCAGTGGTGGCTCGATAAGGGCCTCTACAGAATAGGACAATTCTTTAACAGCAATGGCCCTATTTCTCTCAAACATTGCATCTCCAAATTGGACATGCCATCCTCAGAGACTTTCCGCTATAACCAGCTTTCACATTATTTGAACAGGGTGTGGAAGAGCTCTGACACCCCACTGTCAGTAACTCAATATGAGCTCTGGTGCTCATCAGCTACGGGTGTGAGGGGGGGAATTTCACTTATCTATTCAGCGTTAGCTGATCCCCTGGGAAAAGCAAACTACATGGTGAAGTGGGAGCGTGACCTCCAATTTGAATGGGACCTGGACACCTGGCACTCAAATTTTGCCCACTCCTACAGGGGTATACTTAATAATTCCTTTGTGGAAGTGGACCTAATTTCCCGATGGTACCTGGTCCCCAACCCGGCTCACCAAATTCTTTCCCCAGTCCTCTCCGCTCTGTTTCAGAGGTTGCGGCCTAGTAGGCTCCCTCCTTCACACACTTTGGAAAGGCCCCAAAATCAGGGGATACTGAAATAAAATTTTCAGTCTCATTCGCAAGTCCACAGGGTATGCAATTAAACAAGAACCCACCACAGCCCTTCTTAACATGCAAATTCCGAATGTTCCTAAACTGACACTGTCTCTAATACACTTTAATACACTTTATTCTCCTGGGAGCCAAAATTACACTGGCACACTCGTGCCAGTATAAGACCAAACAAAAGACCAAACAAAAAGTTTCCTGGATAATGGCGCAGGAAAAATAGCCAGTGCGATCTTGGTTTCCTCAGAGAAATTCAGGCTCATATGGGAGCCCTGGGCTGCATATATAGGAATATCCCTTCTATCCTGACATAGTAACCAGGGATTCCCGTCTCTATCTACATTCCCCTTCAGACCCATGTACCCTCTGCAAGGGTTCCTGCCCCCCCTATCCCCTACATCTTAAAATTATTTCTGACCTCGTCCTTGCCCTTCTCTCCCCCTCTCTCTTTCCTTTTCTCCTTCTCTCCCCCCTTTTTTCTTTTTTTTTTCGTTTGTGTTTATTATTTTAGTTGCCTCAGTGCTATGTCGCTTTGACCTACAACATGAACCGGAGTGAGCTTTGCGCCGGTTGGTCACTCTAACCATCAGGCACACCTCAGTTGAAGAGCATCGGGGTCTGTCCTCCCTCTGTCTAGTTAACATTAACTTACCTAGGCCATACCTCCCCAGATAACAGAAGACTCACCTAGCTGGTCCTGACCTCTACGGGTTTGGGTAATACGGTAATGAGATCGGCTTGGATCTCCCCGGAGGGTCCTCGGGAACTCCTCGGTTGACCCCCGCACAGCAAGATCCCTATGGGGTGTGGGGGTCTGACCGTGGAGGGTCTGGGAATAGGGCTCCGTAAGTTTAAGTCACAACCTCTCCCAGCCCATGCCGGTATACAGAGTCTGTTCGCTCCTTTCAGAAGGTCACTGGTTACCCTGAAGAAATGTTCAGAGAATTAAATTTGAAGATAATTAATATATAAATGAACGATGAATCGGGGAGTGACAGCAAGTATCAATACTTACCACAGATATGAAGACCATTAATATATAAATTAATAGTGAATAAAGATGTGACATGATTTATTTAAATGTATCAATACTTAGCTGTTTCTTATTATAATCAATAAAATATCAAACCCAGGAAACAACCAGATAAGTTATAAAAATGACCTTAAATAAAACATTTAATAAATTGTTAATTTATGTTTCCATCAATCAAAGAAACACATGAGCATACAATGTGTACAGAGTGACATCAGCATCATATTTATTATAAAATGTGTGTCAAATATGTTGGAACACATCTTATGTAATTTACTTACCGATATCTACATTGTGATCTCAATGGTTAAAAATAAAATAAAATAAAATGAGACTCTTTACCTGCTCTGTATCTACCAAAACAAAAGTCATATTACCTGAACTGAGATCAAAGCAGTCAATGTGATCTGTGTCATGTATTGTAAAAGTGTTTGGCTGTAAGAAAAAAATATCCTGTATTTATAAAAAAAATGTATTCAGTTATATACAAATTCATCTCTGATACAAATAAAATACAAAACAAAGATGACAACAATTGGGATGAGCTAAAGTTTCACAAATAAAACAATGACTGAAATGTCCCGTACCTATAATACAAATAATGAAGGAAATAAATACCTGTGAATGGCCAGACTGGTAAAATGAAGAATTTTCCTTGTTTTAGCTCCTAGCCCAGATTTTGTCAGTGATCCCCCCGGTAGAGGTAAATTCTGATAGAAGAGGGGGGGGGGGGGATTCCCCTCTGGAAGGGTCAGCTCAGTGCTAGAAGGCCGATTTTGCTGAAGAAAATTAAATGAAAAGAACAGAAAATCTATGTGTCATTTCTGGTCACAATACAATTTCATTCTACACATGTTCATATATTTATATAATACAAAAATTTCCCCTGACATCCCGGAGCACACAGGGGTGTAGATTGGCTCTGTGTAGCTAAAACTTTCCTCCAATAAATTTCTACAGAAAATAAATCATCAGCTGAGTTCGAGTATCCTTCAGAGAGACACAAAGTCTAAAGTGAGAATCAAAAGTGATAAAAAGAGAAACAACTGACCAAAAAAAAAAACACAGAAAAGTGAATATATATATATATATATATATATATATATATATATATATATATATATATATATATATATATATATATAATTCTATTCTCCAGCTACCCACTATTGACTTTTTATTGGAATTTGTCAGTATTAGAATCATGTAGATTTTTATAAAAAGACATATAGTCTCATCACTCCAAGATGGCCTGCAGATCCTACAATGCTGGGAATTAATCCCGGACCAACCGACCATCACACCTATGGATCAAAGCCCGACTCCTGATTGTTTTTCATTATCGCTGCCCCAACGGTCCAATATCAAACACAACCATTGACACACCATGTGAAAACTTGTCTTGTGTGAAACCACATTCCGTCTCCAGAACTCTTCACCCCATTTTGATGTCCTTTGGCACCATAGTGCCCATTGCACAGGAAATGAATACAGGTAGTTACCTGTCTTTTTTTTGTTGTTTTTCTCTTCCATGTATACAGGAATTTTTTGTTTACCCCTTTTGTTATCTTCAGAAGCATTCGTTCTGATTGCAGTGCTCTCCTCCAAGTTTATTTTTCCACAACCACTCTCAACCACCAAACAACTTAATCCACTCACCAAGCATCCAGATCTGAGGACCTGTCATCGCTGCTACTACATGGACATGCAAACACACCCTTGTTCTCCAAAAAGTTCTACATTCAATTATTAAAAATGAGAGACAGATATTCAACATGACCATCAAAATCCTGTCATCGAACACCAATGGACCCAACCACCCGGCTAAACGATCATCATTATAAAAGCTAGCTGTGGACTCCCACTGCAATATCTTATGAGTACAAGAAACCCACTTTCAGGAATCTAATCCTCCCCACTGTACCAATAGAAACTTACACATCATGTATACTGCCAATGCCCCATCTAAGAAGAAAGGTATTTGAACTGTCATAAAAAACTTCCTGTCCTTTTAACTACAAAACTGCCTTAAAGACCCAGATGGACCTCTACATCATACTAGTTTGCTTCATCAACAACGAAAACCTACACCTACATTCCTAAGATACACCAACTACGTTTCTTTTGAAAACTCTACAGGAAAGTTCAAGGAATGCAGCAAGGTTCAGTCGTGTGGTGTGCAGACTTCAACATCATTTCAGACCCTCATATGGATGCTACCTCAAGCCATAAAAGAGGCAAACCTGCACTTAACCCACTCCTATTCACTCTTTGCCTCTAAAAAGTGTGGCAATGCCAGCACGCAGAAGAAAGAGATTTCTTGTTCTTTTCCCCCTCACAAGGACATTTCATACTTAGGAATCAAACTAACCAAAAAGGTGGCCTCTCCTTTCTCTAACCAAAAAGGCAGCCTCTCTTTACCAGGGAAACTTTACTCTATTCATGCAAAACATACATAAAGATGACTTGCAGCTTTCAAGATGCTCAAACTTCCACAATTACTATATCTTTTTAGATCCCTATCTATACCAATCCCTAGATCATTCTTTACCTCCCTAAACAGCATTCTAAAAGTATTCATTTGGCAACATTCAAAAGCATGAAGCGCCTGAGCAGTCCTAATCAAACACAGATCTGTTAAAGGGACAGGCTATGTAGACTTCAATGACTACTACCTTTCAGCTATTTTATCACAACTTAAAAACTGGTTTTATCATGACTCCATAAGCATTTGGAGAGATATTGAAACCACACAGATCCCTGGTCGGGACCTCAAGGTCTGGCTCCCAATCTAAAACCAAGGAACAATACTTTCTCTCCTACCATTGTGGCAACTGCATTGGCCTTTAACCATATAATTTCTTACACGCCTGATTAAAAAACAACTCATAGAAAATCCCAATGCCTTTATCAGTACTATCCCGGCTCATCCCCAATTTATCCAATCATACTTGGCAAGATTCAGGAATTGTACAGGTATCAGAGGGTCTTTTGAAACTCTTTACAACTCAACTTCAAAAATCATTCCTACTCCCCAACAAAGAGTATTACAAGTATACTCAAATTACTCATTGCCTATTACGTAACCCCCATTTACATGCCTATATAAATTAATTAGCATGGACCTTCCTCTCAACAGATAACTCTAAATGTAAGGGCATTACCCTAGTCTAAAACTAAAGAATGACATTTCCTTCACTAAACTTCCTCAGATGCTAAAATGGGAAAGCAAACATTTACAGAATTCCAGTGGCTTAGTGCTTTCAGGTCTAGCGTCAAAGCAACTCGTTCTTCTAATCTATGGGTACTTGTTTTCAAAATCAATATGCACTGGTACATTACTCCAGCCCAGATCCATACCTTTGACCCTTCTAATCCTCCTTTCTGTTGGAGGAACTGTGGGAAATCAGGAAACGTCTATCATATCCTATGGAAGTACAACAAATTATCTACCTTTTGGTCAGAAGTGTTTACATAATGTCACTAAGACACCCATAAACCCATCACCGGAATTTGCACTGTTGAGTATTGGCATTCACAAAATCCCTTGGCAACTATGATGTGGCAACTATGATGTGTATCAATTCACATCCTACTGGCAGCAAGGTTGACCATTGCCCATCAATGGAAATCAGCTGATCCACTTTCTATAAACCAGGTTATTTCTTTAGTGCATTCTCATAGCTCTTATGAATGCATGTTCGCAGCCTCACAAGGATGCTTAGACTCAATCAATCTACCTTACCAAGTGTTCTGTGGTAAAAAATAAAGCCACTCCCCACACTCCTGTTAATGGAGTGTCATATCTTGAAATTTGTGATATGCCAGTCACTTACATCTATCAAGCTGTACCCTTCTTTTTCCTGTATATACCTTGAGCAAGTCCAGATAATCTTTTTGTAACCAAGGACAGATCATGTTGTCCCCCCTCCCACGACACAGTTTGTTTCAAACGGGGGTGTCTGGGAGTGACGACAACACCCTCAACCTATACCTAACACTCAGAACTGATTCCGCGGTTTACACATGTTATTGATTGTTCTGTCATGGGGATTGTTTATGTGAACAGCTATGCTATAACCCATTCATGACAGATATTGTTTAACTCTCTGTTATCTGTAAAGATATGAAATAAAAATTATTAATAAAAAAAGACAGTTCTTGTACACATGAGCAGTGAAAATTAGGGTAACAATACAAGATCTCCCATGAAGGTTGGTTAAGAATGTTAGAATTAAACAATAAATAAACATTTAGCAAGAAGCATAAAACAGTATTACATGTAGGGATGAGAACTCCAATGTACACAATTCCGCAAATCCTGTAGTGGTACAGAAACAACATTGTTCAAAGACTGCCCCATTGAGTTTAGGTGCACAGGAAAGGAAAAAAAGAAAAGGAGGAGAAGGGGATAATGAGAAAGATAGGGAAAATAATGCATGACCTCAAATACTGCTTTTGTTCCGAACTATTGTCCAGAGAATGCGGGAACAGCCTCCACTTTAGGCTTTAGTTGTTTTTTTGTGACCGGTAAAAGAGATAATTATCTGGTATTCTGATCCAAGGGGGAGACTCAGAAAGAGTACAAAGGTGAAATAGGAACTGGTAAGAGAGGGGGAAACGGTAGGTAACGGATGGGAAATGAGAGCGGAAAATGGACAACAAGATGTCCAAAAAATAGGAGCCACAAAACCATTGCATTTCCCTTTAAAATGATTCAAGGGTTCCCTATTAATCTAAGTTTAATTCAGTCCTTTGATGGCTTTATTCGTTTCAGAGGATTGGAAGTCTTCACATGCCTGCCATGTGTTATTAAAATGAGTTAGTCTGTCTAGTTTGAAGTGCATAATGAATTACATGTCATATATGATCTACATGTTCTATCCACTCCTTCAGAGAAGGATCAATGGTAGATCTCAAGAGTCTGGGGATCAGAACTCACGCTGTGTTTATGTCCGTTCAAATGTTTAGGTGGGAGATTGAAGCCGTCTGTTTCAGCATGTGGTAAGAAGATTTCTGGGATATAAGGGAGGCTTCATGCCTGTGACTTGCCAAATCAGTGAATACCTTTTTTTTCTCAAAAGTTTTGTAGGGGTGTGCAATACCAAAAAAGTGTCTCAGAGAGGCATTTTCCCCAGAGCATTGACAGCAATTCAGAATTTCCCCCTGAGGAAGCCACGTGTCCCTGTGGCATAATGCGTAGAGGAGGGGCAAAGAGGATGATAATGAGTGTAAACAATGGGAGGCTCTGAAAACTAGCGGTTGGTGTCACAGAGACAATAGACTGTATATATATTTTTAGTAATGTCAGAGTGCTGCGCTTTAAGCACCCTGAAAGTGTGAGTAACCATTTTGCACCTTAATAAAGATCATTTGAATTTTAAAATTGTACAGTATAAGCACTATTGGAGATAATTTGTTTTTTGCATACACATGGATCACATGGTCAGAGACAGGGTATTTGGAAGGAGGAAAAACGGGACCAGGACATTTTTATATTGTAGTCCGGATGGGACTAAAAAGCGAGTCTTGACCAAACTTAGTTGTGAGGTTACTGGCATTAAATGTGAGAACGCAAAGGGGAGCACGAGTAGGGTGTTGTCACCAGCTGTATTTCAATGAGCATTTTAATGAAGCACACAGAGGAGTGGTGATCACCAGCACAACAACAAGGAATTGGAATATATTATATATGAAGGACTGCACTATTATATTTATCTTCACCTCACACAGTATTATTAATACATGATTACTGTGAATTGTGTATTTTATTATTGTTTATAAGAATGTACAGAGTGATTTGATTTATATTTATATTTATTTTGTATGGATGTGGTTTCCACGGTAAACACAGAGTTCATTAGCAGCAGCACGGCACATTTATTTAATATTTTTCTGCTTTGCACATACTATGGGAATGTGAGAAGTGCCTGCTACTGACGCTATTTAATTAACCTCTGTAACGGACATTTTCACCCCCTTCCTACAATTGCACGGTCATGCAACAGTCATGTGCCTATATGAAACATGCTGGGTGTTTGGTGTGCTCCTGTACCTTTAAGAAGGGGTGGGCTCCCCTTCAGTCCACCTGCCTTCATCTAACCATCAGAATGCATGTGCCTCCACTGTGGGGACACTCATAGTTTAGTGTTAGGACCACAGATACCAGGGTGCCGTGACATGGCTCTGTGGCTTACGCATGTGTTTGCAAATGCGTGCAGACTAAACCCCTGTTTTTAACGCATACTTTTAGACAGGTTTATTTGGTTGTCTGTGAGCTGGTTGGTAAGTAAGCTTTTTCCTGGGCATTCCCCAGGCCTTGTTGTTACCTATATGAAACATGTATCGTTTTCCCCCACAAATACAGGTTTCTTTTGGTGGTATTTGATCACCAGTGGGTTTTTTATTTTTTGCTAAACAAAAAAAGACCGACAATTTTGAAAAAAAAAATGTTTCTGTGTTTCTGTTATAAAACGTTGTAAATAAGTAAATTTTATCCTTTACTGATGGGCATTGATGAGGCTGCACTGATGGGCATTCGCTGATGAGGCAGCACTGATGGGCACTGATGATGAGGCACTAATATGCATCACTGATAGGCGGCACTGATATGCAGCACTGATGGGGACTCATTGGCAGCACTGATGGGTGGCACTGACAGGCAACGATGGTCACTGATGAGTGGCACTGATGGGCATTGATAGGTGGCACTGATGGGCAATGATGAGCACTGATGGGCGGCACTGATGAGCAGCATTAAAGGGCAGTGATATATGGCACTGATAGGCAGCACTGATGAGGAGGCACTGATGAGCGCTGATGAGGTGGCACTAATGGGCACTGATGATGAGGCACTAATATGCAGCACTGATGGGCACTCATAGGCTGTACTGATGGGTGGCACTGATGGGCAATGATAGTCACTGATGAGCGGCACTGATAGGTGGCACTGATGGGCAGTCATATATGACACTGATAGACAGCACTGATGAGGAGGCGCTGACAGGCATTACTTATGGGCACTGATTGGCCTACCTAATGGGCACTGGTGGGCACAGGTTGGCATCCCTGGTGGGCATCTTTGATGGGTCTGCACTGATAATCAATGCACTGTTTATCAGCGCAGATCCCTTCTTTAGGGGAGCCGCTGATCAGTTCTCCTCTACCTGTGCCCACGATCACAGCAGCAGTAGACAGGGCGATCACAGCAGGAATCACCCAGCTCAGGAAAGAGCTGGGGGACCATGCCAAGCACCTCTCAGAGCTGGAGCACCATCTATTAGACCTAGAAGATGAAATGCAAAGCTCACATACCTATGAGCAGCAAGTAAGAAATACTCAGCAATCAATTTTAGAAAAATTAGATGACCTTGAAAACCGCTCTAGAAGAAATAACCTGAGTTTCATAGGGCTCCCTGAGACCTTTAATGCTGACTCCCTCCATGACATCTGCACTGGACGCATTCCTAAGGCCCTGGGAATCACCACACTGTGCATGGTTGAAAAAGCCCATCGCCTAGGAACCCCATCAAATGATAGGTGCACTCCCCGCCCTGTACTATTCCCCTACCTAAACTATACGGACAGAGTCAATATCTTGAAATACTTCCGCAATTCAGAATCACTCCAACTAGAGGGCCATAAACTACTCATATTTGTGGACTACTCCCAGGAAGTCTCCCACAGGAGAAAAGCCTTTCAGCCGATCTGTCAAGCTCTCTACTAAAAGGGGTGAAATTTACTTTGGCCTACACAGCTAACCTTCGACCCAAGAGACCAGTGCAACCCAAGAAATGATCCTTGTAAAAGAATCCAACTCTCTCACTTCTTAGGTCATAACAAATCGTACATTGCTCCAGCTAATAAGCAATCCCAGTTCCCCGTGACCACTTCACCATGTTTTTGCTCTCTTAGCTCAGTTATTGTAACCTATTGCCATGGTTCACTGTTAATCTTTACTGTTTTATTGTTTATCGGTTAAACCCACTAATTTCTCACAACCTTATAGTGGGGGGACATCAGGCCCACAAGGTGACACCCCAGGGCTATCACCTCACAATCTTTCTCTCTGGGAACCCCCCCCCGAAAGACAAAGTCCCCCCAGCAACGCTGTTTGTTGGTGGATGTGCATCACATGTGGAAAAGAGTGAAGTCCAGACTCCCCTGGGTATGTACCATTATGTTACTCTCCATAGACCCCTGTTGGGTAATTTTCCCTCCTAACCCTAATGGGTGCTTGTTTAAGATGCAAGCACCCATTGCTAGGACATACACATACAGGTAATCCCTCAATAGTGAGCTGTGTACAATCCCCTACTAATCTTCTACAGTCTCTACACATGAATGCATTTTATGAAAGTGATCTCCTGGAAGAAAATATTTACAAAAATGTGAGGGGTGTACTCACTTTTGTGAGATACTGCAGATTTTTACTTATTAATAGATGGATCACCAGCAGGAGGAAGGCGGTCCTAATTTCTCTATATAGATCTTTAGTGATAATTAGAATGGTCAACAGCAGAAGCAACAAGGTCCCGATTTCCCTATATCAATCCTTATATAGAAGGAAGTCCAGCAGGAGGAAGGAGGTCCTGATTCCTCTATATAGATCTATAGATAGCCCTTATTTAGGATACCGTATCCAATTTCGGAGACCTTCCTTGCAAAAAGATATTGATAAAATATAAAGATTCCAGAAACAGGGAACAAAAATAGCAAAAGGTCTGATGGATAAAACATATCAGAGTGCCCCCTTAATTCAATTTCCCCTATTAGAGCAACCCCTTAGATCAATTTCCCCATTAGAGTACCCCCTTGCACCAACTGTCCCCATCAGATTGTCTGTGTACATGTTAACACCAGGCAGCCCGAGGGTGGGAGCCAGGAGGTGAAGCAGGCTGCAGGTCTGGATGAAAGATGTTCCACTTCCATGCTCACGTTAGTGCTGCAGGCGGGGCCTTCACATGATGCCATTGTTTGTTAGGATGCAGGTCATGCTAGAAACAGACTGCAGAGTTGGTGGGGGGGGGGAGCTGAGCCAGAGACTGGGTCATGACTTAGTGGAAGCACCGGTCTAGAAGACAGGTAGACTAAGGGGACCCCCCCGGGCACTATATAGGAAGGAATTTTTCATTTTTATGCTTTCACTTTAAAAATCTAAAAATCACTACTCATTTAAAGATGACATTTTTCACAAACTTTTTTTTATTGATCCATGTCCCCCAGGGCAGGACCCGGACCCCTATAACCATTGTATGCCCAATTGCTTGCATATAAGCCTTCAAAATGGGCACTTTTGATTTTTGACATTCGGGTCCTATTGAATTTAATGGGGTTCATTATTCGGGTCCGAACTTTTGCAGTGTTTGAAAGTTCTGGTGCGAACCAAACAGGGGTCCATTCGGCCCATCCCTACTTATAAGTAGCAGTTTTAATGTCTATGACAAATGTATATGTACATTTGTTGATAAGCTGTTTGTACCTACAGTGAATGTTACTTTTATAATTCTATACAGGTATATGTTCACCATAGAGTCTCTTGTACTGGGCTCCTGAGGAGGCAGCGTTAATCACTTGAAGACCAGGTGATTTCTGGCACTTTTTGTTTACAAGTTTAAATCAGTATTTTTTGCTAGGAAATTACTTATAACCTCCCAAAATTATACATTCTTTTAGCGGAGATCCTAGGGAATAAAATGGTGAATGTTGCGTGTTTGTGTCCCATAGACTTTAACGGTGTTCGCGTGTAAGTACACATTTTTTGCCTGTTCTGGTTCTGGTGTGAACCGAACCGGGGGGGGGGGGGGGTGTTCAGCTCATCCCTAAATCCAACAGACATAACTGTTTACATCAAGGTCTAATAGGTCATAACTAATCCAAAGCATGAACAATGAAAAGACATGTAATACAGTGTCAAGTAAAACATCTCTACATCCCATCCAGTTAAAAATACATTATTTTACATTTTCGGTAAGTGGATGCATGGACATAAACCTTGGACTTTTGATTCACAGATTCAAGTCAACCAGGAGTCCCAAGAAAACATGTATGTGTTAGACCAAACAGTAAGAAACAAGGTAACCATAATTGAAATCTAGAAACTTGACCTATATGGTAGGTAGGTGGATGTTGGGAATGGACACTTGTGGTCAAGAATAGAAGAGGTTTTTTTCAGAGAGCGTAGTAACAAAGGAGCAAGAGACCACAGTTGTTGAAGAACTTAACTTGTCGCCTGTGAAGTATTTGCTGTGATAGCTGTGGTATAACAACTATATAACTGATAGGGGTCAGTATAGAGGACCGCTCGGAAGCCATAAGACTTGTGTCAATGAAAGTTTGCCACCGGGTTTCAAATCATTTGGTAGAGCTATCTTTATGGATAACAAAGATCAGCCCCGGAGCAGAGGGAACCTTAAGAGTAGGGGCCCACATGACTGGGGGTAGCTGGTGAGGTGCACAGGAAGTGGTGGGGCAGGAAGTGGGGTCACTTTGTGTGTAGCACTCTGGGCGGGTCACACAGTTTATGTAGCTGGAGCAGGGTGGAGCTCTTCATTCGGGAAAGAAAGTGGAAGAGGTAAGATATAAGCTGTAGTGCTTTTCCCTCCCTCCCTCCCTTTTAATAGTGAATGGATGTGTGTATGTTTTGCTCTTATGTTTCGTTGTTTCAGGTGCCGTTGGCAGGGGTCTCTGGTTCCTGAAGGTCGGAATGGTGATGGTAGATAGTATATATCCATATATATATACATATATCTGGTGTGGTACAGGTTGGGACCTATCTTGGGACGGGTACCTTTCCCTAACTGGTAATATGGACGGTCATCGAGCTGAAGGTGCAAGAAGGAGTTATGCATTTGTCCCTGTGCTGAATGCATCGCGGCTAGGGGCCAGGATGCTGTGGTGGTGGTGGTGGTGGTACGCCTATGAGATAACAGGGCCAGACGTTGGTTAAAATATGTTGGTTAGAAATATGTGTTATATATATATATATATATATATATATATATATATATATATATATATATTAATAAAAAGTTCTTTTTATACAATTTTGGTGTTCGGATTTAATAAAGGGGCCTTTGTTGGCCATATAATCCAGAAGGTGTCATGTGTTTTATTAGTGAGTTTAAGTAGATTAAGCAGGGGGGTGGTTTGGCATGGGAAAATAGTCTGGGCAACGAGCACATCAGCATTACACCAGTCATGTCTAACTTTTCCCTAACATGCAGAAGTTTGAAGTCTCTCCTTACTTCAGTGATGGTGGAAATGCAGAGGAGATCCAGTGTTTAAGGATAATTCTACGAGTAACTAAAAGACAGATGAGTGTCCACTGATAATTGTCTTGGAGCTTAGAAGCTAGATGGTTCTTAGAGATGGGTTTTGGACATCCAAACAGGAAGAGAAGAGAATCCTTGGGTAGTTGGTGGTTACCGTAGTTATTCCGAAGATAAATGCTAGGACTTGATCCCGATATACTGAAATGGATAGACAGGGACAGAAAGGATGAAATGAAGATGGTCTCGAAGCTGAACACCACTGGTAGGAGGCTGTTGGGGGCATGGTATATTGGGCAGAGAACAAGACAACATCTCTGTGAAGGAGCTTAAATTGAAAGGCTGAAGGTGATCATTGGGTTTTGGGGCCTATACGTGGCTAGGATCTCAAAAAGTCTCGTGCATGTGGTATTCCCATACTCAGGAAAAGTAGCAGAATGTGTTTTGGGGTGTTGTTCCACATATACCCATGGCATGTTTGAGGAATACCTCATTAAATAGTGGCAAAAGTAAAATCATTCATGGACTCAATATATCTCTCAGCAAATATCTTTGGGTGTCTACTTTCCAAAAAATTGGGTAATTTGAGGGGGAAGTGTGTGTACTATCCAGGCATTTCAGGGCCTGTGATAGGCAGTGAGGAAGGGATATGTCCCTGTAAATGTTAACACCAGACAGCCAGAGGGTGGGTGCCAGGAGGTGAAGCAGGCTGCAGATCTGGATGGAAGAGGTTCCACTTCCATCCTCACTTTAGTGCTGCATACGGGGCCTTCACATGATGCCATTGTTTGTTAGGATGCAGGCCATGCTAGCAACAGACTGCAGAGTTGGTGGGGGGAGCTGCGCCAGAGACTGGGTCACAGCTAAGTGGATGAGCCGGTCTAGAAGATCTGCACTCCCATATATCCGTGCCTGCTTACTGGTCTATTCTGTTATATAAAGTGCTGCACAACTTGATCCCTCCTATGACCAGATTGAATTAACCAGCATAAACCCTAAACCAATATTCCTATTACTCATATACTTGAGTCCTTGAAATGGCTACAAATTCTTGATGGACCCTCTGCACACTGCTATACACCCTATTCCAGCAAACTATGCAATGGAAAACAGGGATTTTTAGTTCACGTATATTGCACTACATGCTTAAGCTGGCCAACTGCATCAAAGTAATCCCTCTTATGTCCAGTCCTACACTGCTTTGCCACTGCAAATGCTATGGTGGACACCACGCCAACATGGGGCATAAAGACACAAGGTGGGGGAGAGCTACTAGGTTCAGATCTGGTCGCTGACCTTGGCCAGCTGAAGCATGTATTGCAATATGTGTGAACTAAAAATCCCTGTTTTACATTGCATAGTTTGCTGGGAAGGGTGTATAGAAGTGTGTAGAGGGTCCATCCAGAATTTGTAGTGTTAATATGTGGTCACACCCCTTTAGCACCTGATAGTGAAAAAACATGTACAAGCTATTGGGATTTGAGCACAGGTATATCTTTTTGCTCTTGAACTGGCTACCTCTCAGGTTTCACTTTGACTTCAAAATCCTCAGACCCACCTATAAGGCTCTGCACAGCTTGGGTCCCCATTATCTGTCTGAACTTACAGAATAGCATCCTACTACCCCATCACGCAGGGCATTCTAGCAACACACCGCTTCAAGTGGAGGGGGGAAGCTGCACTGAGGATAGGGGACTGGGTCATAGTCAATGGATGCGCTGGTCTTGGAGACCTGGGGGTGGTGCAGCGTAGGTTAATATGCCCCCTAGATGCTGCACAACCGCTCTCTCCTAGGACCAGATTTGACCTAACCACCATGAACCCTGAACCAGATCTCATATTACTCAAATCCTTAAGTCTTTGCACTGGCTACCTCTTAAGTTTCGTACTAACTTCAAAATCCTCATATAAGGCTCTGCATAACTTGGCACCCCAGTATCTGACTGAAATCATATCATCCTACTAGCCTCTTGTGACCTTCACTCGGTCCTTCTGTGTGTTCCTCAAACCCATCTACAGCCTATGAGGGACAGGACCTTCAACTGTTATTACCCAAAAGTCTGAAATGAACTTCCCAAGAATGTCAGAGATTCCAACTAAAGCCTTTCTTCTTTAGGCCTGATTCACACCTATGGCATTTTTAGTGCTTTTTGCATTATGCAGATTTGCACTACAGTCCATTTAACATGGTTTCCTATGGAACGCATTCTGTAGTGCAAATCTGCAAAATGCAAAAAGCACTAAAAATGCCATAGGTGTGAATTGGGCCTTAGATAAGCTTATACCTAACTCTTCCCTTTGTCCTTGTCTTATATATCATTTGCTTTTGTTTCTTTTTTAAAATGCTTTGAGAGGGTAACTTTAAAGGTACTATATGTATACAGGAAAATCAAGTTGATTAGTATTATTGGTAGTATTATTAGTTGTTGTAATTATTTATTATTATTATTATTATTATTATTATGATTATTATGATGATGATGATGATTATTATGATGATGTTGATGATGATGATGATGATGATTATTATGATGATGATGATGATGATTATGATGATGATGATGATTATGATCATTATTATTATTATCACCATTGCTGGGTACATACTTTCTCTGTTAACAACCCTGGAGTATAAGTTGGACAGACCTTTATTTTTTCATTGTGCATTGCCATGTATACCTGTTCATAGAATGCTTAGTGGACATTTGATAACAATTTTGAGGACATTTAAAGGCTTTTCTGTTATAACCTGAAAAATAATGCTTTGTATATGGACAATAGGAATTTAATACAGGCGTATAGCCATTGTTGTTTATTGAGTTTTTAATCTTATAAGTTTATTAATAAATTTAACATTTGGTTATTGTATAATTAATTCCCAATCACAGCTTCATTGCTGGGAATACTCATGGTGATCACTAAATGAAACTTTAATTTTGTTGATAATTTAAAATTATAAAACTGGTGAAAATCTCAGGAGTGTGACATCATTCTGTGTTTTAACAAGACCCGTCAGGACGCCTCGGCTAATGATTAACTTAATTAAAGATTGTTGTTGGTGGTGACCCTGGAGGATCCTAATCTTGGTTCTCTGATGTTTCTATTGCATTACAAATAATGATACAACATAAAGAAGGCATATTAACCGTTCATTGTATCAATAACTAAAAAAATGTCTCTTTTTTTTATAATTCAAACTTTATTAAACATTTTTTTCCCCTATTACATTTGTCATATCCATATAATAAAAAAAGAAGACAAGACGAGATTAAAAAAAAATGTCTCTTTTAAAACATATACTGTATACTATATACTAGTAAATGATAAATGAATTGGTTTACTATATACTGCAAGAGGAGAATAAATACTGATACTTCTTTGTAAATATATTTAAGCAGTTATTGCCAATAAAATATAAAAATGTAAAATATATTGGGCATAAAAATAAAGATTTAGGTTACATTTTTTTTTCACTTCGAATATTTTATATAATTTCTATATGTATGTAAACTATTATGTAATTTAGGATGCACCTTAATTTTTATACTGTCTAGCTAAAACCATATATACCTGCAAAAATCATACCGGAGTACCTGCTTTAGAGGGATATTAAAGTCTTGCTTTTTTTTTTCATACTTACCTGCTCTGTAATGGTTTTGCACCTAGTAGCCCCCAATCCTCCTCATCTCCGGTCCCTTGCAGGCGCTCCTGGCCCCTCCCTCCTGCCGAGTGCCCTCATAGCAAGCAGCTTGTTATGGGGCACCCAAGCTATGCCGCTGCTCTTTGTGTCCATTCAGACAAGGAGCCGTGACTCGGCCCCACCCCCCCGCTCTCCTCATTGGCTCACTGACTTTGATTCACAGCAGCGGAAGCCTATGTCTCAGCCAATAAGGAGGAAAGTCCTGGAGAGCCAAGGTTCTCATACAACATTGCTGGGTTGATGGGGCTCAGGTAAGTATTAGGGGGCTGACGGGGGCAGCTACAAAGAGACATTTTTTTTTTATCTTAATGCACCTTCTGACTTTAGAACCACTTTGAGGCCTCATGCCCACTTGAGCTAAAAATCACTTGTTTTACAGAAGTTTGACCTTTTTGTGGGGAGGGGTTTGTCTTTAAATGCCTGTTATGCCCCATACACACGGTCGGAAAATCCGACCACAAAATCCATCGGATTTTTTCCGACGGATTTTGTCCAACACTGGTGTTGCATACACACGGTCGGACAAAGTTGTCAGAAAATCCGATCATTCTGAACGTGGTGACGTTTGTTTCATACGACGGGAGTACGTAGAGGCTAGTAGCCAATAGCTTTGGTCTTGTAATGTGATCTGAGCATGCGTGGCACTTTGTCCGTCGGAATTCGCTACACACGATCGGAAAAAGTCCGATAGGACTTTGTTGTCGGAAAATTTTAGAGCAGGAGATAAAACTTTGTCCGACAGAAAAAAAAGTCCGATGGAGCCTACACACGTTCGGAAAAATCCGACCGTGTGTATGGGGCATTAGAGTCGGTTCACACTGAGGCAGCACGACTTGCAGCACAACTGCCTCAGGCGACCTGGACACGACAGCTGCGGCGACTTGCAAGGCGACTATAGAAGTCAATGCAAGTCGCCTCAAGTCGCCCCCAAAGTCGTACAGGAACCTTTTCCTAAGTCGGAGCGACTTGTGTCGCTCCAAATAGAACGGTTCCATTGTACAGAACGGGACGTGACTTTTCAGGCAGCTAAGTCGCCTGACAAGTCATCCCAGTGTGAAGCGGCACTTAATGATACCTTATGGATGAGATTTACTAAAACTGGAAAACTGTGCATGGTAACCAATCGGCTTCTAACTTCAGATAACTTCTAACTGCAGCTTGTTGAATAAGGCTACATTCACACTTAGCTGAGTGTTTTCAGGCATTTTTTCAAGCATTTTTTTTCAGACATTTTTGAGCATTTGTTTTTAGCAGATTTGCAAATATTATAGGCATTTTTAAATCACGCGACAAAATGCTTGAAAAAAGCTCATGCAGTGTTTTTCAAGGCGTTTCTGGGACAAAAATGCTCAAATCTGCCTAAAAAGTGTCTCATGTACATAGACAGGCTTTTTGTCTACAAGTGACAAGATACTCAAATAGGAACAGAGGCATTGAAATTAATGTGATTTTGCTTGTTGAGCGTTTCTGTGCGTCGAGCTTCGAGCTGAAAAATGCTCAAGTGTGAACGGGTTTTAAAGCGGAGTTCTGCTGAATTTTTTTTTTTTTATGTCAGCAGCTACAAATACTGCAGCTGCTGATTTTAAATAAGGACACTTACCTGTCCAGGGTAAAACAAATATAAATCTGCGCTTTCGACAAAACTTAAGGTTTTCAGCCTCCCCTACTAAGATCCCTGCTGGGGGCTAGAAAATAAGTTGAGAAAAATTAGAATGGGGTTTGTGGCGCTACCTATATCTTAAAGCGTAATGCCCAGACACCCCCCTTAATACCTGGCCAGGGTGCCCGCAATGTCGGCACCCGAAGCCGACCTGTCCCTCGGCTCCCGGGGGAGGCGCCGGCATCTTCAGTAAGTGATGGTAGAGAGATGGAATGGCCTTACGTGAAAAGAAATAGTGACTGGGAACCTGCCGTTGTGGTGCAGCGCATTCTGTTAATTCACGGAAGGGAGCAGAATCCACCAGGCGGAAATGCAGAAGTTGTAGAGCCAGCAGCTTTGACAAGCTTGCATATAGACGCTGGGCATGTGGGTGGCAGGAACTGTATTTATTTTTCTGCTGCAGCAAATTGGGCAGATAAATTTGCCGGCTACAGTCTGCAGCTGGTGGTTTGCTGTTTGCAGATGTGCTGCAAGGACCTGGGACACCCTGCGCTATACCATCATCCCCATCAGTGGAGGTTGCTGAAAGGTCATGCGGTGTAGCAGGGGCAGACTGAGGTTAGTAAGGAGGAGGGAATGATTTTTACCCCTTTTGTGTGGCTTTTAGGTTCTCTTGCCAACGGGCTGAGTGGTGGGAGGTTAAATGCCTTGTCAAGCATGTGCTACCCATATGGTTGGTGTTTTTGCCACGCTTGATGTGCTTGAGACAGAGTTTGCAAATAGCAACAATGCGATCGGCTGCACATGTACTAAAAAAAGCCCAGACAGCTAAGCTGTGGGAAGTGGGCCGGGAGATAACAGCTCCACTATGTGATGGAATAGGGTGGCTGCTCTCTACTCTTCCATGATGGCTGCCTCATTGGGTTTTGCCTCACCCTCACTTTCCTCCTCTGCTCTATACGGTACCCAAGTCGAGTCAGTGACCTCATCATCATCATCTCCTCCATCCTCATTACCACTGGAGACAACTTGGCAATGCGCTGCGGCAGGGGGAACATGACTGCCAGTTTGTGTACCAGTGTTCTCCCCTCTCTGTAGGCTCATGTTCCTGCCTTCCTCAACCTCAGAACCAACATCTGAATTGAGTATTGGCTGTGCATCCTCAAGGAGCAAGTGGCTGATGCTGTGTTCAAATAACTCTGCTGACTCCTTCAAGCCTGATGCTGGAGCTATGGTAGAAATTGCAGTGGACAAGGAGAGAGAATAAGCCACTCTGGCAGCTGCAGCGGACTGAACACTTGTCTCTGCTTGGGTGATGGAGCATGAGGAGGATGAGGACGGTTTAGTAAGCCAGTCCGCCACCTCCTCTGCATGCTGTGGCTGGATAGCATGGGCAACATCACTAAACAGAGGAAATGATGCCCTGCCTGAGGACTGACCACGTCCACCTTTGCATGTGGACACATATGCTGCTGGCCCCCTTATAATGTCATGGGAATGTCTGCTTCTCCTTGCTGTCCTCCCAGATGTGAGGGGGGGAGTAGGGGGTGCTTATTAACAAACTGTAATAAAGATGTGTAAATGTGTAAATGAATTAACACCCCTGCCTGTCCCCCATAAGGTGTAGATGGATTTGAGGAACACACAGAAGAATATAATAAAAGGAGTGAAGTTCATGAGAGGGTAGTAGGATGATAAAAATTCATTATTCATTATTATTTTAGACTCTGTTTATTGCGCCAGTACAAAGTGTATATTGTGAATATATTTGAGGAAGATTCTGGGTTGGCTTTCTGTTGACTTTTGATGGCAGACATACAAATTATACATGGTCATATGGAAGAGATAAGATGCATATTTTTTTTATACCAGAAACAGAACTTTAATGTTGATAAATATGGTTGTAGCATCTGGTCGTTTAAATCCACCCCTTGTGAACTGATTATAATCGTGGACACATTCAGGCTTTACAATGTAATGTGTCATGGTGGACAGCACGTAAACATCTCTCTGTCCCTCCACTTTACGGTAAACACTTCCTCTTTCTTCAGACTCCCCTTCAGATTCCCCCCTTTGTAGCCTTTTGTTACAAAATTTTATGGGAAGCCCTTCTTGCTTGTTCGGGAGGTACCTTAGGCCAGGGTTTTTCACGGTACAGGTGATGGAAAAGGGGCAAACGGGTGTTATAATTGTCCATGTACATAAAATAGCCTTTTTTGAGCAGGAGGTCCCAGACATTTTTTCCGCTGGTTCCGATATATGTTGGGCACTCAGGGGGCTGGAGCTAGGAGTCTTTGCCTTCATACACACGGAAGGCATACGCATATCTTGTGGCTCTTTCCATACCCATACCTGGTCCTCTTACTGGGAATACACTGTCTGAATTGCAGCCGGACAGTAAAGTGGATAAGGGATTTATCTACACAAATGTTTTGGTCTGGAACATACATTTCAGAAAATCGCTTGGGAAAATAATTTATTAGGGGGCGTATTTTATATAATTTATTGTGGTTGGGATGATCTCGGGAAGGGCCCTGCAAGTTATAATTAAAATGTAGGAAGCACATAATCTTGTCAAAGCGTGTCCTGGACATGACATCAGAATAAATCGGCATGTGGTGGATGGGGTGGGTGGACCAGTAGGCCAGTAGGCATTCACTTTTTCATTGTAAGTCCCATATTGAATGTAAGGCCCAAAAACAATTGTAACTCATCTACTGTGAGACGTCGCCAATGAAACACATGGGCATAGGAAGTATTGGGGTTGGAGACAATAAATTGCTCTGCAAGGAGATTTGTTTGGTCCACGATATACTGTAGCAAATCTTATGGGAAAAACAAATAAAAATAATTTAATTGAGAAAAATCGTTAGTGTTGGGCTGCAAACCTGGTTGTGCAGTAAGATGGGGGATTGTAGCTGATCCTGAGCTGGAAGGAAGCCATAAGGGGTTTGCCAGGGCATCGGGAAGGTAGGTTTGGGCCCAAATTCTTCAGGTTTGGTGTGTTATTCCAGTGCTGGTACTTGGCTCTTCTTTCTGGGGTCTAGCTCCATTTGTGTTGGTGCCGTTGGGGTGTATGGCACTGCTGGTGGTAGGCAGGTCTTTTGATCTTGTTGTTCTCCTTATTCTTTTAGGAGGGACTTTTTCCCCCTCTAATTCGGTCCCCAAATTCACTACTCTCTACTGGCTCCAATTCTGAACCAGAATCGGATGATGAGAGCTCCCCACTGCTCTTATCATCAGACATAGTAAGAATTGTATATGCCTCCTTAGGTGTAAAAAAGCTTTTGGACATGGTGGCAGTACTGAGGGCCTGTGTGACAGATCACTGATGGTGGTACTGATGGGCTGTGTGACCGATCACTGATGGCCTGTGAGACAGGTCACTGATGGGCTGTGAGACAGATCACTGATGGTGGTACTGATGGCCTGTGTGACAGATCAATGAAGGCCTGACTGATGGGCTGTGTGGGAGACCACTGATGGGCTGTGAGACAGATCACTGATGGTGGTACTGATGGCCTGTGTGACAGATCAATGAAGACCTGACTGATGGGCTGTGTGGGAGATCACTGATGGGCTGTGAGACAGATCACTGATGGCGGTACTTATGGCCTGTGTGTAAGATCACTGATGGCGGTACTGATGGGCTGTGTGACAGATCACTAAAGGTGGTACTGATGGGCTGTGAGACAGATCACTGATGGCGGTACTGATGGCCTGTGTGACAGATCACTGGTGGTGGTACTGATGGCCTGTGTGACAGATCACTGATGGCGGTATTGATGGGCTGTGTGACAGATCACTGAAGGCGCTACTGATGGGCTGTGAGACAGTTTACTGATGGCGGTACGGATGGCCTGTTTGACCGATCACTGATGGTGGTACTGATAAGCTGTGTGACATATCACTGATGACCTGTGGGACAGATCACTGTTGGTGGTACTGATGGCCTATGTGACAGGTCACTGATGGCCATACTGATGGGCTTTGTGACAGATCACTGATGGCGGTACTGATGGTGGTAGTGATGGGCTGGGTGACAGATCACTGATGGTGGTACTGATGGTGGTACTGATAGGCTGTGAGGCAGATCACTGATGGTCTGTGTGACAGATCACTGAAGGCGGTACTGATGGCAGTACTGATGGGCTGTGTAACAGATCCCTGGTGACAGGTTCTCTTTATTAGGGAGGCGTGTGGTGCACAGTAATGTGTAAGACAGTAAAGTAAATTCACAGATCCCTGCTCTCCTCCTCACACTATCGGTAAGGAAGAAGCCGAATAACTGTTAACGGCTCTACAATTTACAGATTCACCGCTCGGCCGTCAATAGGCTATAGGCCGGGCAGGATTTGGTTAATGGGAACCAATAAAATGTATATTGTTTTAAAATAATGGTAATGGTGTACTGGTTGCCTTTAAAGTCCCACTCACCTATGGGGGTTTCTGTTTTTTTTTTCCATATTTACCTGGGATATCCGCAACAGACACCTGGTTTTTGATTAGTGGAGATAATTTTCTATTTCAATTTACACATTTTTTTCCCAAATTAAACATTTTCTATTGGTCATTTATTTAATAATTTTTCATATTTTGACAAAAATAAAAATATCCCAACAAATGTGATTCACAATTAACTTTATATGTTTTAAACAAAAACGTTTTACTTTTTATGAAAATCTACATGACTCTAATGCCTGACAAACCCAATACAACGTCAGCAGGAGAATAAACTTTCCTCCTATCACTCCATTCTTTAGTATTGTATACTTTATTATACTTTTCTGCATTGTTTTGGTCAATATCTGAACTTTTTACTACTTTAGCCTCTCACTTTAAAAACGTTCCTTTTCAAATTTGAATTGTTTAGTTCAGTTACTTAATTATCAGTAGAGAAACGTTGTGTCTCTCTGAAGGATACATGAATTTAGCTGTTGATTTATTTTCTGTAGAATTTTGTTGGAGGAAAGTCTTAGATTAATCTCAGATGAAATCAGAGCCAATGAGGACTCAGGAGACGTCGGGAGACATTTATGTAGTATAAATATATGTATGTGTGGATAATACAACTGCATTAGGATTCAACATGCCTTTCTATTATATTTAATTTTTTTTGTTCAGCACAATGTCTCCAAAAAAGATCTTCTTCTATTGAACTGAGCTTTCCGGAGGAGACTCTGGAATCAGAGGCAACATCTTGAAAGCAGATGAAAAAAGGAACTTCGGCATTTAAATATTCCCTTTCCCTTTTCATTTATTTTCCCTTTCCCTTGTCCGTTCCTTTCCTTTCCCTTCTCCTTTCCCTTTCCTTTCGTTAATCTTTGTGGGGGATCATTGAGAGGTATAAGTAGTACTTTTTCCTGATATTTCAAGTTGCAAATATTACTAAATAATAATTACTAAATAATTCTTAATACTTAACGTATTAAAAAAATATACATTGCCTAAAAGTCTTCTATAGCACTCCTTACCTGCGATTTACCTTACCTTGGATGCAAAATAGCAGACCGGTGATTCTGGGCTTTCCTCTTATTTGCTGTAGTAAGGTCTCACTTTCTGGCAGCTGCTGGAGTCACTTCAGCTCTGTGGTGTGAAAGTTGGACACATACTGATCTCCAGACTGAACTTGGGCCTGTGCTAATGAGCCTCAGGTTTGTGTAACAGGTTCTCATATTAATATATTGTATTTAATGCATTTCATTCATATGTCGGGGTCCTCCTGATCATACAGGTTAAGATTTCTGGAAAATTGCATAAATTCATTATTTTTTAGGTAAAACGTCTCCCTTTTCTCAGTCTGCTCCGTGCATTGTGAAGTAACTGGGATATTTCATCCAATGACTGTGAATTTTGATGAAATAATGTTTTTTATAAATATGGTGTAGTTATATAATGACTAGGAATTTTATGGTATTTATTAGTATTGTGGGAACAGGAGTGTGCCTAACAATTGTAGGATGCAAACTCCTCCAATCCAAACACATTTCTGAAGCAACTTGAATCTTTTATAGCATGTATTGGATCCCAGAACAGATGACAAAGTCCAACAGAGTATATATAAAATAATACAATATTCAGAAGCCTCAAACATCCCCCAGTTCTCCTGTCATATATTGTCAAGCATATAGACCAGTGGTTCTTAACCTCGGTCCTCATTACCCCCCACCAGGCCATGTGTGCAGGCTTTCCTTTTATCTTGCACAGGTGCTTTAAATCTAAGTCAATGGCTTGGTATTTTGGACAGCTATTTTATCTAAGGGAAATTCCCAAAACATGGCCTGGCGGGGGGTAATGAGGACTGAGGTTAAGAACCACTGATATAGACACTCCACTCATCCAGAATAGATTGCCAATCTATATGATGCACCTAGGTCACTTCCATGCATGCAATAATGTATATTATATTATAGACTCTTCCTTCTATAATCCCTCTCCACCGGCAATCAAAAATCCTTCCCTGATATACAGTTACAGACATAGTTACATAGTTGGTAAGGTTGAATAAAGACACCAGTCCATCCAATTCAACCTGTGTAGGTGTGCTAGTTCATAATCATTTCTCGTATCCCTGCATATTGTGCTCACTAAGATGCAAGTCCAAGAGTTTATTTTTAAAACTATCAATACTTCCTGCTGACACCACCGATTGTAGAAGCGGATTCTACATCTTTATCGCCCTGACAGTGAAAAAACACCTAAACAGTTTAAGGTTAAACCACTTCTCCTCTAGTTTCATTGAGTGGCCCCATGTCTTCTTTCACTCCATGAGACTGAATACTCTATTCCCCAATGCAAGTATCACCATTGAGGTATTTGTATATCACTATCATATCTCGTCTCAAGTGCCTTTTCTCCAGAGAGAATATGTTTAGTGCTTGTCACCATTCCTCGTAACTGAGGTCCTCCAATCCCTTTATTAACTTTGTTGCCTTTCTCTGTACTCTCCCCAGCTCCAGCGCATCCTTCCTGAGGACTGGTGCCCGGAACTGGATGGAATAATGGAATTCAGCCTGGAATTGTATTTTTACATTTATTATTGCATTCCTTGTAGTGCTGGAATGTTGATAATGACCCCTCAACCTTATATTTCTTGAATGGAATGTTGTTCTCTTTAATATGTCTTCTTACGTTAAGGCCAACCCACTCACCCAGGGTTTAGTTATTTTATTACCACTAATGCCTCTATTTATTCGCTCTGACCTCCGCTCACAGTTTGCTATCGCTTCCTCTGAACCTTCCCCAGCCCTCCGCCACCTAGTTTAAAGGCTTCTCCGGAACTGGATGGAATACTCCAAATGTGGCCAAAACAGAGTTTTATAAAATGGCAGGATTATAGTTTTATCTACCTTTTTATGCATGCTAATATTCTGCTGGCTTTGCTTGCTGCAGCTTGGCATTGCATGCCATTGCTGAGTCTCTGATCTACTAGTACCCCCAGATTTTCTCCATCCTGGATTGCCCCAGAGGTTCTCATCCTAGCGAGTAACTTGCATTGGCGTTTTTAGCCCCCAAGTGCATTACTTTACATTTTTTAACATTAAACCTCATTTTCCATGTAGTTGCCCTGCTTATTATTTTTTTTGAGGTCCTCTTGTAAAGTTGCTATAGCTTGCTTTGAAGTTGTTTCCCTGCTTTCCTTTGTGTCATCATGAAACACTGAGATTGAGCATTATATACAAACCTTCTATATCATTTATGAAAAAATTAAACAGAATTGGTCCCAGGACAGAGCCATGGGGTACCCCGCATACCACTCCAGACCATTCTGAGTATTCGCTATTTACCACTACCCTCTGGACACGCCCCTGTAACCAGTTTTCTATCCATTTACAAACCCTATGGTCCATGCCCACAGACCTCAGTTTGTGAATTAAGCGTTTTTAGGGAAACAGTTCAAATGCTTTTGCAAAATCAAGATACACCACATCCACAGGCCTTCCATTATATAGAAATCAGCACACTTCCTCGTAGAATGTCAAGAATGACTTTTCATAAACCCATGCTGATTACTGCTAATGATACTGTTTTCATCAGCAAATTCTTGGATTAGTCCCTTATCACCCCCTCCAATAGTTCACATACTATCTATGTTAGACTGACTGGTCTGTAGTTCCCAGGTAAAGGTTTCAGCCCTTTTTTGAATATTGGTACCATGTTGACACTTCGCCAATAAGCTGGTACCATTCCTGTCAGTATGCTGTCCATAGAAATTTGGAATAGCGGTCTGACTATAACCTGACAGTTCTTTGAGGACTCTTGGTTGTAAGCCATCCTATCCTGGTGATTTATATGTTTTAAGTTTTTCTAGTCTTTTCTGGACATTGGATTCTGTTAGCCACAAGAGTACATCCTGAGATGTGTTGATAACAACACAGTCATTGTTATACCCCTCCTTTTCCTGTGTAAAAACTGAGGAGAAGAAAGCATTTAGTAGAGTTGCTTTCTCCTTTTCATTTGTAACCAACTTCCCATCATCATCCTTTATGGGGCCAATATGCTTTGGCCTCACTTTTTTATTGTTGATATATAAAACAATGTCTTGGGATTTATTTATTATGCTCTCCTCTGCTATGTGCATTTTGTGGGCTATTTTAGCTGCCCTTATTGTATTTTTACATTTCTTATTGCATTCCTTGTACTACTGGAATGCTGACAATGACCCCTCGGCCTTATACTTCTTGAAGGGCATTTTGTTCTATTTAATATGTCTTTTTACATTTAAAGCTGTATCACAATTTGGATTAGCAGCTATGTGCCTTTTGTGGTCTATTTTTGCTGCCCTTATTGCATTTTTACATTTCTTATTGCATTCCTTGTAGTGCTGGAATGCTGACAATGACCCCTCGGCCTTATATTTCTTGAAGGGCATTTTGTTCTCTTTAATGTCTTTTTACGTTAAAGCCAACCCACTCACCCAGGGTTTAGTTATTATATTACCAATAATGCCTCTATTTATTCCCTCTGACCTCCGCTCACAGTTGGCTATTGCTTCCTCTGTACCCCCCCCGCCACCTAGTTTAAAAGCTTCTCCATTTTTTCCTTCCGTATTCCTTTCGTTGAACAAACAATTTGGATCTTGTTGTTTAAAAACCATGCTCCTTGGCCTTACTTATTGTATTGTTTAAGGCAAAATTGCAATCTCTCCACTTTTGCACACAGGTAACCAAGTTGCCCTTTGAAATGCTATTTACTATAAACAAGTACCCTATGAATATTTCAGACCCCTCATCTCGATTTACAATCTTTTAAATATTCTATCTGTAACAGCCATAACCCCTTGGGTGGCCTTTAATTTGCTGGGCTTACCAATTACCTCCTCGTAGCTCATTGTTCGATTGTCTAGAGGTTCCCAGGGTTAGTACCCAGTAACTTCAGAAGCTGACACGCAAAAGTCCTTTTGAGGATTTTTATTTGCAGGTGTAACATTTAACTATGACACAGTCTCTCAATTAGGAATAGAGGGCACGGTTAATAAAACGTAGGCACTTCAGAACTGCTGACATCAACTGAATTCTTATAGGGGCAGCAGACACTACTGGGTCCGGGACCCTTCATGGGGTTGGTCCGGACCGGAACCAGGAATCAAAGAGCAAGACGAACCCTGATCGCGTGACTTCAGCATCTTAAATACCCCTTCCCAGACAACACAGCGGGGCCAGATGTGCAAACTGATTGGCTCCGAGAAAAATTGGTACCTAACAAGTCCAACCAGGCTTTGTTCTCAGCCTGTCACAGGTGCCTCACTTCACCTATGACCAGGCAGAACTCCAGTACAGCCCAGCCAAACTGATGCCAAAGTAAAAAACCTGTACAATCAACCCCCAGAACTCCATTACAGTTCTGGAAAAACTAAATTTGCTATTATAGCGCACACATTTTAGAAAAGTGTCGGCGCTACATATCCTATTCTTTATCTCCTAAAGGTGGACAGGGTGGGGGCTGATCGGACATCCTGGGACAGGGTGTTCCAGAGGATGGTAGAAGCTCTAGAGTAGTTCTGGAGGCGAGCATGGGAGGAGGTAACAAGAGGAAGCCAGTGAAGGGATTGGCAGAAAGGAGCAGCAGTCACAGATCGGTTAGTGTGGTGTATGAGTCTAGCAGCAGCATTCATAATAGACTGAAGGGGGGATAGCCTGTGTAAGGGTAGACCATTGAGGAGAGAGTTGCAGTAGTTGAGGCAGGAAATAACCAAGGAGTGAATACGTTATAGTGTGGTGTCATTAGTCAGGAAGGGGTGAATTCTGGAGATGTTGCGGAGGTTAAGTCAACAAGATTTGGCCAGTGATTGGATGTGGGGACTGTAGGAGAGGTCAGAGTCTAGGGTTACACCCAGCACCCTGGCATGTGTGGAGGGACCGATGGTTGTGCTGTTGATTTTAATGGTAAAGTCACAGGGAGGGGCTCAGGGAGGAGGAAATATTACATGCTCAGTTTTAGAAAGATTGAGTTTAAAATAATGTGTGACATCCATACCGATATGTCATTCAGTAAGTTTGTGATCCTGAGGAGTGGAAAGATAGATCTGGGTGTCGTCAGCATAGAGGTGGTATTGGAAGCCATGGGAGGGTATCAACTGGCCCAGGGAAGAGGTATAGAGAGAGAATAGGAGGGGCCCAAGGATGAAGCCTTGGGGTACCCCAACAGAAAGAGGAAGAGGAGTGGAGGAGGTGGGGTTATATGTGACACTGAAGGTGTGCAGAGATAGGTAGGAGGAGAACCAGGATAAAGCAGAATCACAGAGGCGGAGTTTGTTGAGCAGGTGCAGGTGGTCAACTGTGTCGAAGGCAGCAGAGAGGTTCAAGAGTATGAGTATGGAGTACTGGCAGTTGGTTTTAGCAGTTAGTAGATCATTGGTGAGTTTTAGAAAGGCAGTTTGGTGTGGGCAGAAGCCGGACTGTAGGGGATTGAGAAGTTTGTTGTCAGTGAGGTAGCAACTCATGTGGTCGTGGACAAGGCATTTAAGGAGCTTGGAGGCAAACGGGAGCAGGGAGATTATTCAAAGTGGTGGGGTCCAGTGATGGTTCTTTAAGTATTAGGGTAACCTGTGCATGTTTGAGAGGGGACGGAAAGGTGCTAGAAGAGAGGGATAGGTTGAAGATGTGGGTTAGAGACGTAAAGGATAGAGCGAGAAGGTGGTCGCAGTAATTGTGAGGGTAATTGTGAGGGGACAGGGTCCAGGTGGTGGAGTGGGCCATTGAGAGGAGTTTGGCAACTTCCTTGGTGGTAACAGGGCTGAGGGAGGAGAGTATTGAGTGCGGTGTTGGACCTGATGTGTTGTTGGGGGGGGGGGAGTTGGATGCTGGATATATCATCATGAATAGTGCTAATTTTGCTTTTTAAATGGTGGGCAATTTCTTGGGCGGTAATCAAGTTGGTGGGCAGGGGCAGTGGGTGGTGAAGTAAGGAATTCAGGGTAGAAAAGAGTTGCTGAGGTTTGGATAAAAGGATGTGTACATTACACATATAAAATACTCATCTGCTCAGGAGAGGGGACAGCTCTTTCACACAAAATCCTAAGTTAGTCCTAATGGAATTTTCAGCCTTCGTTCAGGACCTCTATACGAATACGAATATGTCTAGCCCACAGGACTGATAAATTCACGGCTCATCTCCCTATCCCCATTTTGCTGGAGGAACATAGGGAGCCTGTGTTCTGTCTGCTATTAAACAGGCCCCGTTGGGTAGGGCACCTGGTCCTGATGGCTTCAGGACATTACATTACAAAAAATTTGCCCCCTTATTGGTTACTCCTTTGACACATGACTTTCTGGCCATTCAAAAGGAGGTTTCCATAGACCTTGACTCTAATAGAGCATATATCATACTTATCCCAAAGCCTCATAAAGATCCGAGCGATGTGGCTAATTGTAGGCCAATTTCTTTAATCAATAACGACCTGAAGCTTTTTATAAAAATGTATGAAAATTGATTACTGATTTTCCTTGACCATTATGTACACTCTGACCAGGTAGGATTCCTGCCTCATAGGCAATCGGCGGACCAAGTGCGTCGGGCAATAGATATTATTTCAATACTACAAATCTTCCTGGGATGGGGGAGGGGTAAGACATGGGATGTGTCTATCTCTTGATATATGTAAGGCTTTTGAATCCCTTTCGTGGCCCTACCTTTATAGGATGCTGTAAAGATGGAACTTTGGTCCCAAATGTATCGCCTTATTTTATTCCCTTTATAGGAACTGTACGGCACAGATATTATTAAGGGGCCACAGCTCAGATCCTTTTATTATCTGCTCCGACACTTTCCAGGGTTGCCCGCTCTCCCACTTACTATTGATAATAGCCATGGAGACATTGGCCATAGCAATTCGTCAGGACTCTGATATCTTGGGGATCATGAGTGGAGACGGCAACCACAAATGTGCGCTTTTTGCGGCCGATTTGCTATTATTTATTACCTCCCCACATACCACCCTGCCAAATTTACTCTCTCTACTGGACCGACTGGGCCAGAATTCGGGCCTATTGGTCAACTGTGCCAAATCGGAGGCCATGAGCATTAATTTACCGAATGCAGTGAAAAGAAGCCTTCAGGCCCAGTACCCCTTTCTGTGGCAGACTACACAGCTTTCTCACCTCTGGATTAAATTGACCCCCCAAATCTCATCGCTCTATAAAGCAAACTATCCGACGTTGTTTCGTAAATTGTTGTAGAATGTGTGGACTAGATCCAATGCTACCCTATCCTGGATGGGCAAAATTGCATCTGTGAAGATGATGGCATTGCCTAAAATACAATATTACTTTAGAACCCTACCTATCCCGGTACCAATAGAGGCATTACAGCAGTTCCAGACCAAAATCTTCAATATTATTTGGGCAGGCTGGCTTGGACCCCAATGTCTAAGGACCTGAGTGGCCTGGGGGTTCCAGATTGCTGAAAATACTACATTGCAGCCCAATTGACACAGCTATGTCAATTACATTACAATTATTATAGACCGGATTGGGTGTCTATAGAGGCCCAGGCCTGTTCACCTATGCCAATGAACTTGATGCTTTGGATCCCTTCAAAACATGGAAAGGCTATCTTGTGCCCTACACTTTCCCATTCTGTTAGCTTATGGGACTCAACTTGCAGACAAAGGCCCCTATGCTCCCCTCACTCCCCTGTGGCACCCTTCTTTAACCATCCTCAATTTTCGCCAGGTATGATGCCTGCCCTCTTTCGCTGGTGGAGGAACAAGGGGCTCTATCACATAGGACATTATCTTGGCCATAGATATATATGGCCCTCTTTGTATTTTGTGCAGGGTCCGCAGATGCCCTCCTCTGAGAATTTCTGCCTACAACAAATACAACATTTCTTAGGTTCTTTACAAAAGAACGGCTCCGATCTCATAGTGCGAACACAGTTCGAAAACAGATGAATACAGAAGACTTTTCAGATGGGTTGTATCCCCATGCTGTACAATTCCTTTGTTTCCCCCTCTTCCAAACTTCCTTATCAAATAGCTTTGGATCTGGGCATTGCCCCTGAGGTTGAGGAATATCGATCCTGGACTGTGCGCATTCACAAGGGTATAATGAATGTTGCCCTGATTGGAGAGGATATAAGGTCAAGCTGAACGCCTCTTCAAAATGTATCCAGATTCATCCCCCTCCTGCTTTAGGGACTGTGGTCAGGTTGGCTCTGCCCTTCTTATATGGTGGTCGTGCCCTAATGTCCGTTGTTTCTGGATAAGGGTTCATTCCTAAATTTATTTGGTCATTATTGTTTTCATTACTAAAGACCCTCACACAGCCTTGCTTAACAAACCTGTGGAGAATATCCCAAGGTCCGCACGGACTCTAATTTATTATATGCTCTTGATGCCCAAAATCACCATCGTTACTGCTTGGAAAAGGCCTGTGAAGGATTTAGCTTTAATGAAGCGAAAACTAACCTGATCATGCTCCTTAAAAAACTGGTCAGTGTCTTATGAGACAAACAACCCCTTCTTGAAAAAGTGTGGATCCCTTGGCTTTCTTACCTGCAGGCTGCAGGTGCCGAACATTTGGGATTGAAATTGTATCAGTGCTGGGTTGGACTCCTGGACATGTGTGGTCTCGCTTCTTTGTTCTCTTTTTAGACTCACTTCCTTTTCTTTTTCTAACTCGCTTCTTTTTATTTCTTTACTCAAGTGCAAGATAGGCCCTCTAGTTGGACCCTTTTGTCTCAACTTTAGGGTTTCTGTTTAGGTCTTGTATGTAATGATATCCCTCAAAGGATATGTTGCTGCTGCTACACTTGATTTCTCTAAGTGTATATATATATATATATATATATATATATATATATATATATATATATATATATATATATATATATATATATATATATATATATATATATATATAGATAGATAGATAGATAGATATCTATACAATTATACAATTACAGCTGCAAGTCTTTTTGGGGATGTCTCTACCAGCTTTGCACATCTAGAGAGGACATTTTTGCCCATTCTTCTTTGCAAAATATCTCAAGCTCTGTCAGATTGGATGGAGAGTGTCTGTGAACAGCAATTTTCAAATCTTGCCACAGATTCTCAATTGGATTTAGGTCTGAACTGTGACTGGGCCATTCTAACACATGAATATGCTTTGATATAAACCAGGGAAATGCAATTAGTGGACCTCCAGCTCTTTGCAAAACTACAAGTCTCATCATGCTTTTGCCCCTGGGTGTCATGCTTGTGGCTGTCAGAGTCTTGCTATGCCTCATGAATGAATGAATGAATGAAAGATTTGTATAGCGCTGCAACTGCGAACTGAATCGCCTCGAGGCGCTTGATCCGACCTGGGTTGATTCCTTCTTAGAAGAGGTGGGTCTTGAGTTTTTTCCTGAAGGCCCGATGGTCTTTTTCCAAGCGGATGTTCGTACGTAGAGCGTTCCATAGCCGTGGTCCTTGGACTGCAAATCTTCGTTCTCCCCTTGATTTGTACCGGGACTTGGGGACGAGGAGGAGGTTTTGGTTGTTAGATCGGAGGTTGCGATTGGGAATGTAGTGTTGTATTTTTTCGCATATGTACTGAGGAGCATCTCCTTGTGTGCATTTGTGGGTCAGGCAGAGGGTCTTGAATGTTATACGATCCTTTACAGTTAGCCAATGGAGGGTCCTCAGGGAGGGGGAGATCGATTCCCATGTTTTTTTTTCTGTGACTAGTCTTGCTGCCGTGTTTTGAACGACTTGTAGGCGTGCAATCTGGAATTTAGGTAATCCTATGTAGAGGGAGTTTGCGTAGTCGAGTCGAGAGTTGATGATTGTTCCTACCACTATGGCTTTGTCCTTTTCTGGAATGAAGGGGATGAGTCTACGCAGCAGGCATAGAAGATGGTAGGATCTGCTGACTACTGATCCTATTTGTGCATCCATTGACATTTCTGAATCGAAGGTGACTCTGAGACTTTTGGCTTTTAAGCTTAGGGGGATGGTCTGTCCAAGGATGGTGGGCGGAGTCCATGGTGTCGTAGAATTAGTTTTCCTGTTTGAATTTAGGAGAAGGAGTTCTGTTTTGGTTCCATTAAGTTTGATGGAGTTTGTGGACATACAGTCGTCTATTGATGCGAGGCAGTTTTCCAATTCCTGATATTGGTATTTTTGTCCGGGGTGATCCTTGAGGGACTCCATAGGAGACTGCGCGAGATTCACTGGTGAAGGCTCCAAGTTTCACTGTCTGTGACCGATTTCTTAAGAAGGAAGTGAACCATAGTAAGTCTGAGTCTGTGACTCCTGCTACTTCTTTGAGGCGGGTAAGTAAAGTGCTGTGATCCAGTGTGTCAAACGCTGCACTAAGGTCCAGGAGTACCAGGAGACATGATTCTCCGTCATCTGCTGCTTCCAAGGCATCGTCCCATATTTTGAGGAGTGCTGTTTCTGTGCCATGGCCTGGGCGGAAGCCTGATTGCAGAGGGTCCAGGAGATTGTGTGTGTCCAGATTGAGTTGTAGCTGTTGTACCACTACTTTCTCCATAATCTTGGTGTTCAGGCTAGTTATCGGTCTTCGGTGGTTGGGGTTTCTTGGATCCAAGTTGGGTTTCTTTAGGAGGGGTTTGACTATGCCTTGCTTGAGGGAGTTAGGAACAATTCCTTCTTTGAATGGCTGATTTATGAGTAGCGTTATAGTAGGTGCCAAGATGTCAGAGCATTCTTTCAGAAGTTTTGTGGGGATGATATCATTGGGTGATGTGCTGTCTCTGAGGCTTCTGATGATGTTTTTTGTGGTGTCTATGGCGATCGGGGTCAGCGAAAAGTTTGGTGGTTTTGAATGTTGAATGTTGTTTGAATCGGTTTCTTCTTTTTGGATGTGGTCGATTGTATTTTTCTGTTGGATTTTTTCCCGAATGCTGACGAAAAAATCCGATAACTCGTTGCAAAATTCTTGAGTTTCGTTAGTAGGGGCTCTAAGCAGGTAGGGTTCATAGTCTGGGCGACTAGTTTGAATAGTTCACGAGGGCGGTTTAGGGCTTTTGTGATGGTGTTTGAGAAGTGTTCTTTTTTAGCTTTGAAGATAGCTTTGTGATATTTCATTGTGAGCGTATTGTAGTTTGTGTGGTTTTCCTTTAAGGAGTTTCTTCTTCATGGGACTTGTAGTTCGTAGTTCTGCAACAGCTGGAGGTCAGCTAATTGCATATCCCTGATCGAAACCATTCCATTGTAGCTCTGGCTGTATGTTTAGGGTCGTTATCCTGCTGGAAGTCGAACCACGGTCCCAGTCTCAAGGTTTATGTAGACTCTAACAGGTTTTCTTCTAAGATTGTCCTGTATTTGTCTCCATCCATCTTCCCATCAACTCTGACCAGCTTCCCTGTCCCTGCTAAATAAAATCATCCCCACAGCATGAAGCTGTCACCACCACCATGTTTCACAGTGGGGATGGTGTATTCAGGGTGATGTGCAGTGTTAGTTTTCCACCACACATAGTGTTTTGCTTTTTAGGCCAAAAAGTGTTGTACTCATCTGACCAGATCACCTTCTTCCACATGTTTGCTCCCCTCCCCCACATGGCTTCTCGTAAACTACAAACAGGACTTCTTATGACTTTCTTTCAACAATGGCTTTCTTCTTGTCACTCTTCCATAAAGGGCAGATTTGTGGAGAACACAACTAATAGTTGTCCTGTGGACAGATTCTCCCACCTGAGCTTTGGATCTCTGCAGCTCCTCCAGAGTTACCATGGACCTCTTGGCTGCTTCTCTGATGAATGCTCTCCTTGCCCGGCCGGTCAGTTTAGGTGGACGGCCATGTCTTGGTAGGTTTTCAGTTGTGCCATACTCTTTCCATTTTATGATGATGGATTGAACAGAGCTATGTGAGATGTTCAAAGCTTGGGAGATTTGTTTATAACCCAACCCTGCTTTATACTTCTCCACAACTTTATCCCTGACCTGTCTGGTGTGTTCCTTTGCCTTCATGATACCGTTTGTTCACTAAGGTTCTCTAACAAACCTCTGAGGGCTTCACAGAAAAGCTGTTTTTTTATATTGAGATTACATTACACACAGGTGGACTCTATTTACTAATTAGGTGACTTCTGAAGGCAATTGGTTCCACTAGATTTGTGTTAGGTGTATCAGAGTAAAGGGGGCTGAATACAAACGCCCCCCCCCCACACTTTTCACATATAATTTAATGTTGATATTTATTTACACATTTTTAAAAAATTTGTAAAAAATGTTGAAAAATTATTTATTTTTATTTTCCTTCCACTTCACAATTATGTGCCACTTTGTGTTGGTCTATCACATAAAATTCCCAATAAAATACATTTACATTTTTGATTGTAACATGACAAAATGTGGGAAAAGGGGTATGAATACTTGTTTAAGGCACTGTAAATCAAACCCTTCAATGAATTTCAGAAGTGCATTGTGATTTATGTGTGTTTTCTTAATTTTTTTTTACATATCTTACCAAGAAAATAAGATCCAAGAATATTGCAATGAGAAATCAGACAATTTTGGAAGCGTTCATCCTCTCTGGATTGTCTGACCTTCCAGCTCTTCGTCTTCCACTTTTTCTGTTCTTCCTTCTCATCTACCTTCTGACATTAATCTGGAATTTGCTGATTATTGTCCTCATAGTCACCGACTCTCACCTCCATATTCCTATGTATTTCTTCCTTGGGAACCTGGCCGGTTTAGACCTCTGTTTTTCTTCAGTCACCGTCCCACGAATGTTATTTGACCTTCACACTAAGACAAGAAAGATTTCCATAACAGCTTGTATAACACAAGTCTTCTTCTTTATGTTCTTCGTCGATACTGAGATTTTTCTGTTGACTGCCATGTCTTATGATCGATATAATGCTGTTTGTCAGCCGTTACGTTACACACAGATCATGAGTTCAAAAGTATGTGGCCAGTTGGTCTCCATTGTATGGTGCTTTGCTTTTACTAATACTTTAGTTCACACACTTTGTGGATTAAATTTAACATTTTGCGGATCAGCTATTATAGAAAGCTTCTTCTGTGAACTTCCCCAGTTGTTTCAAATCACCTGCAGTGACATCTTCATCAACATTCTACTCATCTTTCTCCTTGGTGGCATCGTTGGAGGTGGCCCTCTGATACTGACCATCCTTTCTTACGTCTATATATTCAGAACTGTCCGGAAAATGCAAATTAAAGATAAAATTAGTAAAGTTTTCTCTACCTGTACGTCTCACCTGACAGTCGTCTTTTTATTTTATTTCTCCATTATATTTACATATTTTCGGCCAAGCCCCAACCAACATTTTGCTGGTGACAAAGTGTTGGCCGTCTTTTACACAACGATTGTTCCTCTCCTCAATCCTCTGATTTACAGTCTGAGGAACCAGGACTTGAGAGCAGCAATTCACAATGGTTTTAGAAGGATTGTCTCCACCGTAATAGAAAGTTCATCTACATTAAATCCTCATTTGTAGAAATGATCTAGACACAGAAGTACAGTATCTTTATATCGGACCTGTGTCTATAATTCACAGCCGTAAAAATTATTTTATTTTTTGTTGTAAGAATTGTGATTATTAAGTGGAGTATCTTTCCATAAGAGCCGGGTATGACAGCTACGGTGAACTATTATACAAGTTTCCCAGGAAAAAGAAAGATCTGGGAACTGTTTGAGTGTCATTATGGTAAATAGGCTTTCCATTTTCCAAAAGTGATTCGAAGATGCATTAGTAAAACCCCTATATATACAAAAATATCTAAAATCCCTTTCAAAATTTGAACCATGTATCTGACAATTCTGCTTTTCTTGTATTGTTAATTATATTTGGTTGTGTTTTAATATCAAATTGTTTCGAAGTCTAATTCTTTTACCTCAAAAACATGTAAGGAACACATCAGCCAACCTCACACTTTGTCACATATTAGAAGAAAAATAACTTTCTATAATTTCTTTGCTGTAGTATCAGTACAGCCACCCGCTGATATAAACACATTTGTATTGTTTCTTAGATACATTTATGGAATGGAGCCCCACCAGATGTCCTCTGAATACTTGTGTCTTTACGTTTTACTCTTATTTAAGAAATAAAACAATGACACCCCGACACCACTCCATTAACCCTATGGGAAGCACAAAGGTGCGTTATACGAGGGCATCTCATTTCCCTTGCATCATCCATAAAACGCGACAAACAGAAACAAACAAATGACCTACTTGCTAAAATACAAGTACTTGAAAGGAAACATAAACGCGACCTAGCCCAACATACCCTTGAGGAACTCACTGAGACGCGGAAAAATCTCCTAGAAATACTTGATCAGAAGACCAGAAGAAAACACATTCTTTCACAGAAGCTCTTTTATGAGCACAGCAACAAAAGTGGTCACTTACTAGCACAGGCCCTATGCGCTAAAAAGACCATAGCAACTGTCCACCAACTAAAAACCCCTAAAGGGAATACAGTACAGAGTAACCCAGATATTGCACAAGAATTCAAACATTTCCACTCACACCTATACAATCTAAAAACCTCAGAACCCCAACAAACAGGATCTTCACCTAGGCTGGCCCTCATTGACAGCTTTGTACAAGCTCACTGCCAAAACCAAAACCCGGGAAAAGTCCTGGCCCTCTCGGCAGTATACTACAAAACGTTCACAGAATCACTACACATCCCCTATCTTAAAGCATTCAACTCTCTTTCTCCAGATCACCCACTCTCCCCATCTATCCTGGAAGCTCATATTTCAGTTATCCCCAAAGAGGAAAAAGACCCCACACAAACGGCAAACTACAGACCAATATCCCTTCTGAATATTCTGACGTCAAAATTTTCGCCAAAATTATAGCAAACCATTTGCTCCCCCTCCTTCCACGCATTATTGATCATGACCAAGTGGGCTTTATCCCTGGCAGAGAAGCCAGGGATAACACCATTAAAGCAATTAACCTGCACCACTTCCTGACATCTACAAGTACGGCAGGTTTTTTCCTCTCTCTGGACGTGGAGAAGGCGTTTGACAGGGTAGCCTGGGACTACATGGAAGCGGTCCTTAAATCCATGGGTGTAGGATGTCGCCTATTAAGCTATATAATGGCTTTATACTCCGACCCAGTTGTGCAAGTCTGAGTTAATGGCTTCTTGTCAAACACCTTCTCCATCCGTAATGGTACGAGGCAAGGCTGCCCCCTTTCCCCAATCCTTTTCGTGCTCACCTTATTACTCTTCTTACGTTGCCTAAGAAACAACCCAGACATCAGAGTACAAACCACCATTAAAGAATATAAGCTAGCGGCCTTCTCCGACGATATTCTCCTATTTCTTACCGACCCACATACCTCGCTACCCAACCTCTTAAAAGAATTCCACCAATTTAGACTAATCTCCAACCTTAAGATAAATTTCTCCAAATCCTACGCTCTTAACTTCTCCCTCCCCAGCAGACTAGTGACCCAATGCAAGAGTAACTTCCCCTTTCAGTAGAAGGAAGATCATATAACCTATTTAGGAATTCAACTCACCCAACGTCTTAAAGACCTATACAGTAAAAGCTATCTCCCCATTCTACAAAGCCTCACCAATGATTTCAAAATGTGAAATAAACCCATCTTCTCCTGGTTTGGCAGAGCAGACATTCTAAAAATGAACGTTTTTCCCCGCCTACTATACATTATGCAAGCTGCACCAATCCAATTTCAAAAGTTAGAAGAGCCTCTACACACACTTCCTCTGGGGAGACCGGAAACCCAGAATCAGCACCTCTCTCTACCCAAGCCTCAGGGTGGGATCGGTCTCCCTGACATCAGAAACTATTATCGAGCATGCCAGCTCACCAGAATAATAGATTGGGGTATATCCCTGTATGTTGTGGTCGTTCAGGCGCTTGTCTAATATTTTCTTTTAATTATCAATGTCCCCCTGCTGAGACCACCGCCTATGGAAGGGAATTCCATATCCTTGGCGCTCTTACAGTAAAGAACCCTCTACATAGTTTGAGGTTAAACCTCTTTTCTTCTAATTTTAATGAGTGGCCACGTGTCTTATTAAACTCCCTTCCACGGAAATATTTTATCCCTATTGTAGGGCCACCAGTCCGGTATTTGTAAATTGAAGTCATATCTCCTCTCAAGCGTCTCTTCTCCAGAGAGAATAAGTTCAGTGCTCACAACCTTTCCTCATACAGTGGTGTGAAAAAGTGTTTGCCCCCTTCCTCATTTCCTGTTCCTTTGCATGTTTGTCACACTTAAGTGTTTCGGAACATCAAACCAATTTAAACAATAGTCAAGGACAACACAAGTAAACACAAAATGCAATTTGTAAATGAAGGTGTTTATTATTAAAGGTGAAAAAAAATCCAAACCATCATGGCCCTGTGTGAAAATGTGATTGCCCCCCTTGTTAAAACATACTATAACTGTGGTTGTCCACACCTGAGTTCAATTTCTCTAGCCACACCTGTTCACAATCAAGGCATCACTTAAATAGGAGCTGCTTGACACAGTAAGGTCCACCAGAAGATCCTTAAAAGCTACACATCATGCCGAGACCCAAAGAAATTCAGGAACAATTGAGAAAGAAAGTAATTGAGATCTATCAGTCTGGAAAGGGTTATAAAGCCATTTCCAAAGCTTTGGGAATCCAGCGAACCACAGTGAGAGCCATTATCCACAAATGGCGAAGACATGGAACAGTGGTGAACCTTCCCAGGAGTGGCCGGCCGCCCAAAATTACCCCAAGAGCGCAGCGACGACTCATCGTCACAAAAGACCCCACAACAACGTCCAAGGAACTGCAGGCCTCACTTGCCTCAGTTAAGGTCAGCGTTCATGCCTCCACCATCAGGAAAAGACTGGGCAAAAATGGCCTGCATGGCAGAGTTCCAAGGAAAAAACCACTGCTGAGCAAAAAGAACATCAAAGCTCGTCTCAATTTCTCCACAACACATCTTGATGATCCCCAAGACTTTTGCGACAACATTCTGTGGACCGATGAGACAAAAGTGGAACTCTTTGGAAGGTGTGTGTCCAAGTATATCTGGCGTAGAAGGAACACTGCATTTCAGAAAAAGAACATTATACCAACAGTAAAATATGGTGGTGGTAGTGTGATGGTCTGGGGCTGTTTTGCTGCTTCAGGACCTGGAAGACTTGCCGTGATAAAAGGAACTATGAATTCTGCTGTCTACCAAGAGATCCTGAAGGAGAATGTCCGACCATCTGTTCGTGTACTCAAGCTGAAACGAACTTGGGTTATGCAGCAGGACAATGATCCTAAACACACCAGCAAGTCCACCACCGAATGGCTGAAGAAAAACAAAATGAAGACTTTGGAGTGGCCTAGCCAAAGTCCTGACCTGAATCCTATTGAGATGTTGTGGTATGACCTTAAAAAGGCCGTTCATGCTCGAAAACCCTCTAATGTAACTGAATTAGGACAATTCTGCAAAGATGAGTGGGCCAAAATTCCTCCAGGACGCTGTAAAAGCCTCATTGCACGTTATCGCAAACGCTTGGTTGCAGTTGTTGCTGCTAAGGGTGGCCCAACCAGTAGGGATGGGCCCGGTGCTCGATGCGAACCCACGTTCGCATCGAGCACCGGGCGTTCGCTCGCTCGGCGAGCCCAGAACTATTTTGGCCGCTCGCATCACGTTCGTGTGATGCGAGCGGCCCCGCAATGCATTGCGGCCGGCGCGGCCGGCGCAGTGCATTGCTGGCTGATGATTGGCCAAGCATGCACTGTGACCCCGCATGCTTGGCCAATCACAGCCCCGGAATTTCGAAGAGCCATAATTGGCTACAGGCAGGACGCCTGTAGCCAATTACAGCTCAGGGGCTGTAGTACACGCCCCCCCCTATAAAAGGCCGCCACGCCGTCTGCGCCGGTCACATGCTGTTCCGGCGCAGATTGAGCAGGCTAGATCTGTGACACTCTGCTGCATTTAGTTAGTTAGAGAGATTTACTTACAGAGATTGAGTTAGATAGATTCAGTTACAAAGATTGATTAAGAAAGAGGGGCTTGTAGTGTGTTCGTGGCAGGCAGGCAGAGCTCCTATATTTTGTTCCCAGAAGCACCTATAGGACTTGTAGTGTGTTCGTGGCAGGCAGGCAGAGCTCCTATATTTTGTTCCCAGAAGCACCTATAGGACTTGTAGTGTGTTAGTGGCAGGCAGGCAGAGCTCCTATATTTTGTTACCAGAAGCACCTATAGGACTTGTAGTGTGTTCGTGGCAGGCAGGCAGAGCTCCTATATTTTGTTACCAGAAGCACCTATAGGACTTGTAGTGTGTTCGTGGCAGGCAGGCAGAGCTCCTATATTTTGTTCCCAGAAGCACCTATAGGACTTGTAGTGTGTTCCTGGCAGGCAGGCAGAGCTCCTATATTTTGTTCCCAGAAGCACCTATAGGACTTGTAGTGTGTTCGTGGCAGGCAGGCAGAGCTCCTATATTTTGTTACCAGAAGCACCTATAGGACTTGTAGTGTGTTCGTGGCAGGCAGGCAGGCAGAGCTCCTATATTTTGTTCCCAGAAGCACCTATAGGACTTGTAGTGTGTTCGTGGCAGGCAGGCAGAGCTCCTATATTTTGTTACCAGAAGCACCTATAGGACTTGTAGTGTGTTCGTGGCAGGCAGGCAGAGCTCCTATATTTTGTTCCCAGAAGCACCTATAGGACTTGTAGTGTGTTCGTGGCAGGCAGGCAGAGCTCCTATATTTTGTTCCCAGAAGCACCTATAGGACTTGAAGTGTGTTAGTCCCATCACAAAGACCTACATTTTCTTCCCAGAAGCACCTATAGGACTTGAAGTGTGTTAGTCCCATCACACAGAGATCATATATTTTGTTCCCAGAAGCACCTATAGGACTTGAAGTGTGTTAGTCCCATTACACACAGACCTACATTTTCTTCCCAGAAGCACCTATAGGACTTGAAGTGTGTTAGTCCCATTACACACAGACCTACATTTTCTTCCCAGAAGCACCTATAGGACTTGAAGTGTGTTAGTCCCATCACACAGAGATCATATATTTTGTTCCCAGAAGCACCTATAGGACTTGAAGTGTGTTAGTCCCATTACACACAGACCTACATTTTCTTCCCAGAAGCACCTATAGGACTTGAAGTGTGTTAGTCCCATCACACAGAGATCATATATTTTGTTCCCAGAAGCACCTATAGGACTTGAAGTGTGTTAGTCCCATTACACACAGACCTACATTTTCTTCCCAGAAGCACCTATAGGACTTGAAGTGTGTTAGTCCCATCACACAGAGATCATATATTTTGTTCCCAGAAGCACCTATAGGACTTGAAGTGTGTTAGTCCCATTACACACAGACCTACATTTTCTTCCCAGAAGCACCTATAGGACTTGAAGTGTGTTAGTCCCATCACACAGAGATCATATATTTTGTTCCCAGAAGCACCTATAGGACTTGAAGTGTGTTAGTCCCATTACACACAGACCTACATTTTCTTCCCAGAAGCACCTATAGGACTTGAAGTGTGTTAGTCCCATCACACAGAGATCATATATTTTGTTCCCAGAAGCACCTATAGGACTTGAAGTGTGTTAGTCCCATTACACACAGACCTACATTTTCTTCCCAGAAGCACCTATAGGACTTGAAGTGTGTTAGTCCCATCACACAGACCTTTATTTCCTTCCCAGAAGCACCTATAGGACTTGAAGTGTGTTAGTCCCATTACACACAGACCTACATTTTCTTCCCAGAAGCACCTATAGGACTTGAAGTGTGTTAGTCCCATCACACAGAGATCATATATTTTGTTCCCAGAAGCACCTATAGGACTTGAAGTGTGTTAGTCCCATCACACAGAGATCATATATTTTGTTCCCAGAAGCACCTATAGGACTTGAAGTGTGTTAGTCCCATTACACACAGACCTACATTTTCTTCCCAGAAGCACCTATAGGACTTGAAGTGTGTTAGTCCCATTACACACAGACCTACATTTTCTTCTCAGAAGCACCTATAGGACTTGAAGTGTGTTAGTCCCATCACACAGAGCTCCTCTATTTTCTTCTCAGCAGCACCCACAGGACTTCTAGTGTGTTAGTGGCATCACACAGAGCTCCTCTATTTTCTTTGCAGAAGCACCCACAGGACTTCTAGTGTGTTAGTGGCATCACACAGAGCTCCTCTATTTTCTTTGCATAAGCACCCACAGGACTTCTAGTGTGTTAGTGGCATCACACAGAGTTCCTCTATTTTCTTTGCATAAGCACCCACAGGACTTCTAGTGTGTTAGTGGCATCACACAGAGCTCCTCTATTTTCTTTGCAGAAGCACCCACAGGACTTCTAGTGTGTTAGTGGCATCACACAGAGCTCCTCTATTTTCTTTGCAGAAGCACCCATAGGACTTCTAGTGTGTTAGTGGCATCACACAGAGCTCCTATATTTTCTTCTCAGCAGCACCCACAGGACTTCTAGTGTGTTAGTGGCATCACACAGAGCTCCTCTATTTTCTTTGCAGAAGCACCCACAGGACTTCTAGTGTGTTAGTGGCATCACACAGAGCTCCTCTATTTTCTTTGCAGAAGCACCCACAGGACTTCTAGTGTGTTAGTGGCATCACACAGAGCTCCTCTATTTTCTTTGCAGAAGCACCCATAGGACTTCTAGTGTGTTAGTGGCATCACACAGAGCTCCTATATTTTCTTCTCAGCAGCACCCACAGGACTTCTAGTGTGTTAGTGGCATCACACAGAGCTCCTCTATTTTCTTTGCAGAAGCACCCACAGGACTTCTAGTGTGTTAGTGGCATCACACAGAGCTCCTCTATTTTCTTTGCATAAGCACCCACAGGACTTCTAGTGTGTTAGTGGCATCACACAGAGCTCCTCTATTTTCTTTGCAGAAGCACCCACAGGACTTCTAGTGTGTTAGTGGCATCACACAGAGCTCCTCTATTTTCTTTGCATAAGCACCCACAGGACTTCTAGTGTGTTAGTGGCATCACACAGAGCTCCTCTATTTTCTTTGCAGAAGCACCCATAGGACTTCTAGTGTGTTAGTGGCATCACACAGAGCTCCTATATTTTCTTCTCAGCAGCACCCACAGGACTTCTAGTGTGTTAGTGGCATCACACAGAGCTCCTATATATTCTTCTCAGCAGCACCCACAGGACTACCGACTACAATGGCTGGAAGACCACCAAGGGGAGGCAGAGCGTGCAGAGCCAAGAACACAGGGCAGGCAGGCTCTGTTTCTAGTGGACGTGGCCGTGGACGTGGACGTGGTCGTGCATCGTCATCAGCACGTGGCCATGGGACACGCGCGTCTTTGTTTTCGGCAGCTGGACATGTGGAGCCGCATCATGCTGAAGGCTTGGTAGAATGGATGACCAAGCCCTCCTCATCCTCCTCATCCTCTCTCACCCAGGCTCAGGGTACTGACAGAGCATCATCAGCCACCCCTTCCCTAGACCCACCATGTCCTCCTGAGGAGTCCCCCGAACTCTTTGAGCACAGTGTTGGGTACATGCTCCAGGAGGATGCCCAACGATTCGAAGGCTCGGATGATGATACCCAGCTTGAGGAATCTGGCAGTACTGTTCCACCAGCTGCAGCTTACTGCCAGGTTTGCTCTAGTGGTGAAGAGGGAGGGGATGATGAGGTCACTGACTCCACGTGGGTGCCTGAAGGGAGAGAGGATGAGGAGGAGGACGAGGAGGAGGAGGATGCGGCGTCACATGTCCAACGAGGCAGGATGCCCCCTGGAGGCCAGGTAGAGGCCAGCACAGCAACTGTACAACACCGCAGAGCTCCGCCTGTGCAGGGCGCTGCCTCTGCACGTTATCAGAAAAGTTCTTTGGTGTGGGCCTTTTTTGAGACGAGTGCAGCAGATCGCACCACTGCTATTTGCAATATTTGTCTCAAGCGTATCTCGCGTGGCCAAAACATCAGCCGCTTGGGCACCACAAGCATGACCAGACATATGGCGACCTGCCATGCAGCTCGTTGGCAGGCACACATAAAAGACCCACACCAAAGAACTAAGCGGACCTCTCCTTGCTCCTCCTCAGCTGGGATCTCCATCCCCACTACACCTTCAGTCCTCTCTGAAAGCTGCTCTGAGAGGACTGAAGGTGTAGAATTAGGTGTGTCACAACCAAGTACTTGCAGTACACCGACGTCCGATTGCAGCAGGCAAATTTCCCTGCCCCAGCTGCTGGACCGTAGAAAGAAGTACACTCCCAGCCATCCACATGCCCAGCGGTTGAATGCTAGCCTGGCTAAATTGCTAGCACTTCAACTGCTGCCTTTTCAGTTGGTAGACTCGGCCCCCTTCCGTGAGTTTGTTCAATGTGCGGTTCCTCAGTGGCAGGTTCCCAAACGCCACTTTTTCTCGCGGAAGGCGATTCCGTCTCTCTACCGGCATGTGGAGGGCAATGTCCATGCCTCGCTGGACAGGGCGGTCAGCGGTAAGGTGCATATTACCGCTGACTCATGGTCCAGCAGGCATGGACAGGGACGGTACCTTTCTTTCACGGCCCATTGGGTCACTCTATTGGCAGCTGGGAGGGATGCAGGACAAGGTGCAGTAGTGTTGGAGGTTGTTCCGCCACCACGCCTCCAAAACGCGACTACTGCTACTGGTTGTGACACACCTCTCTCCTCCACCCCCTCCTCTTCTTCTTCCTCCAGTGCTCTGTCCTTGGAACCAGCGGTGCTCCGTAGGCGTACAAGGGGCTACGCAAGTACGCAGGCAAAAAGATGCCATGCCGTGCTTGCGCTGGTGTGTTTGGGGGACAGGAGCCACACTGGGCCAGAGGTTCTGGCAGCTCTGCAGGGGCAGGCCGAGAGGTGGTTGACGCCACGTCAGCTTAAGCCAGGAATGGTCGTTTCTGACAATGGCACCAACCTCCTCTCCGCCCTGCGACAGGGGCAGCTCACCCATGTGCCCTGCATGGCTCACGTCCTCAACCTGGTGGTGCAGCGGTTCTTGGGCAGGTTCCCAGGCTTACAGGATGTCCTGAGGCAGGCCAGGAAAGTCTGTGTGCATTTCCGCCGATCTTATAATGCCAGTGCTCGGCTGACTGAGCTGCAAAAGGAGCTGAACCTGCCCAAGAACCGCCTAATATGTGACATGCCCACCAGGTGGAACTCAACGTTGGCCATGCTGCAGCGACTGCACACGCAGCAGAGGGCCATCAATGAGTACCTTTGCGACTACGGCACCAGGACAGGGTCAGGGGAGCTTGTTTTTTTTTTCCCCACGTCAGTGGAGCATGATCAGGGATGCATGCACTGTCCTCTCACCATTTGAGGAGGCCACGAGGATGGTGAGCAGTGACAGTGCATGCATCAGTGACACTGTCCCTCTTGTCCACCTGTTGGAGCATACGCTGCGTGGGATAATGGACAGGGCACTTGAGGCAGAACAGAGGCAGGAAGAGGAGGACTTCCTTGCCTCTCAAGGCCCCCTTTATCCGGACAGTGTTCCTTCTGTCCCACCCATCACACAGGAAGAGGATGAGGAGGAGGAGGAGGAGGAGGATTGTGTGAGCATGGAGGTGGAGCCTGGCACTCAGCATCAGCAGCAGCAGTCTTTTAGGGATGATGTACAGTCCCAACAAACCAGTGGACTTGTACGTGGCTGGGAGGAGGTGGCTGGCGATCATGTCATCCTCAGTGACCCAGAAGACTCCGGACCGAATGCCTCAGCTAACCTACGCTGCATGGCCTCCCTGATCCTGCAAAGCCTGCGGAAGGATCCTCGTGTTCTTCGGATCAAGGAGAGGGACCATTACTGGCTGGCCACTCTCCTTGATCCGCGGTACAAGGGTAAGGTTGCGGACCTTATCTTGCCGTCGCAGAGGGAGCAGAGGATGAGACATCTCAGGGAGGCCTTGCAGAAAGGTCTGTGCAACGCGTTCCCAGAAACTGGGAGGCTACAAACTCCTGGTCCTGGGCGACGAGTTGCTGAGGCTTCGGTCAGTGGCAGAAGGAGCGGTGGGGAAGGTGGACGTCTGACCGATGCGTTCAGACAATTTTTTAGTCCGCAGCCCCAAGGTATGATCGGTTCCAGCAACCATCGCCAGCGTCTGATATACAGTGGTGTGAAAAAGTGTTTGCCCCCTTCCTCATTTCCTGTTCCTTTGCATGTTTGTCACACTTAAGTGTTTCGGAACATCAAACCAATTTAAACAATAGTCAAGGACAACACAAGTAAACACAAAATGCAATTTGTAAATGAAGGTGTTTATTATTAAAGGTGAAAAAAAATCCAAACCATCATGGCCCTGTGTGAAAAAGTGATTGCCCCCCTTGTTAAAACATACTATAACTGTGGTTGTCCACACCTGAGTTCAATTTCTCTAGCCACACCCAGGCCTGATTATTGCCACACCTGTTCACAATCAAGGCATCACTTAAATAGGAGCTGCTTGACACAGTAAGGTCCACCAGAAGATCCTTAAAAGCTACACATCATGCCGAGACCCAAAGAAATTCAGAAACAATTGAGAAAGAAAGTAATTGAGATCTATCAGTCTGGAAAGGGTTATAAAGCCATTTCCAAAGCTTTGGGAATCCAGCGAACCACAGTGAGAGCCATTATCCACAAATGGCGAAGACATGGAACAGTGGTGAACCTTCCCAGGAGTGGCCGGCCGCCCAAAATTACCCCAAGAGAGCAGCGACGACTCATCCAAGAGGTCACAAAAGACCCCACAACAACGTCCAAGGAACTGCAGGCCTCACTTGCCTCAGTTAAGGTCAGCGTTCATGCCTCCACCATCAGGAAAAGACTGGGCAAAAATGGCCTGCATGGCAGAGTTCCAAGGAGAAAACCACTGCTGAGCAAAAAGAACATCAAAGCTCGTCTCAATTTCTCCACAACACATCTTGATGATCCCCAAGACTTTTGGGACAACATTCTGTGGACCGATGAGACAAAAGTGGAACTCTTTGGAAGGTGTGTGTCCAAGTATATCTGGCGTAGAAGGAACACTGCATTTCAGAAAAAGAACATTATACCAACAGTAAAATATGGTGGTGGTAGTGTGATGGTCTGGGGCTGTTTTGCTGCTTCAGGACCTGGAAGACTTGCCGTGATAAAAGGAACTATGAATTCTGCTGTCTACCAAGAGATCCTGAAGGAGAATGTCCGACCATCTGTTCGTGTACTTAAGCTGAAACGAACTTGGGTTCTGCAGCAGGACAATGATCCTAAACACACCAGCAAGTCCACCACCGAATGGCTGAAGAAAAACAAAATGAAGACTTTGGAGTGGCCTAGCCAAAGTCCTGACCTGAATCCTATTGAGATGTTGTGGTATGACCTTAAAAAGACCGTTCATGCTCGAAAACCCTCTAATGTAACTGAATTAGGACAATTCTGCAAAGATGAGTGGGCCAAAATTCCTCCAGGACGCTGTAAAAGCCTCATTGCACGTTATCGCAAACGCTTGGTTGCAGTTGTTGCTGCTAAGGGTGGCCTAACCAGTTATTAGGTTTAGGGGGCAATCACTTTTTCACACAGGGCCATGATGGTTTGGATTTTTTTTCACCTTTAATAATAAACACCTTCATTTACAAATTGCATTTTGTGTTTACTTGTGTTGTCCTTGACTATTGTTTAAATTGGTTTGATGTTCCGAAACACTTAAGTGTGACAAACATGCAAAGGAACAGGAAATGAGGAAGGGGGCAAACACTTTTTCACACCACTGTACATGGTGCAGGAATACCTTGGGGCAAGGTCAGACTTGGACACCTTTCCCACCGAAAATCCTCTGGCTTACTGGGTCCTGAGGATGGATCACTGGCCAGAGCTTGCACAGTATGCAATTGAGCTACTGGCCTGTCCTGCCTCCAGCGTTCTTTCCGAACGCACATTCAGTGCTGCTGGAGGATTTGTGACTGATCATAGGGTGCGCCTGTCCACCGCCTCGGTTGATCGACTGACATTCATCAAAATGAATCAGTCTTGGATCACCACCAGCTACCAGGCACCTGAGGCGGATATAACCGAATAATTTTTAATGTCACATCCCTTCAAGACTGCCTATGCTGATGCTGAGTGACTGTCCTCTTATGTTCACTGACTATCCTCTTCCTCCTCCTCAATGATCCATGCCACCACACCAGTGCCTAAGGCACAATTTTTCAGCCCCTGTTTAACAGGGGCGTGTACTTACAATTTTTTAAAAAAATGCTTCGCAACACGTGTGACTGCTGTGCTCCAAGTACAGTCTCTGTGAGGGCCGTGTTGCAGTGTTGTGGCACCAGCACCAGTGCCTAAGGCACAATTTTTCAGCCCCTGTTTAACAGGGGCGGGTACTTACAATTTTTTAAAAAAAATGCTTCGCAACACGTGTGACTGCTGTGCTCCAAGTACAGTCTCTGTGAGGGCCGTGTTGCAGTGTTGTGGCACCAGCACCAGTGCCTAAGGCACAATTTTTCAGCCCCTGTTTAACAGGGGCGGGTACTTACAATTTTTTAAAAAAATGCTTCGCAACACGTGTGACTGCTGTGCTCCAAGTACAGTATCTGTGAGGGCCAGGTTGCAGTGTTGTGGCACCAGCACCAGTGCCTAAGGCACAATTTTTCAGCCCCTGTTTAACAGGGGCGTGTACTTACAATTTTTTAAAAAAATGCTTCGCAACACGTGTGACTGCTGTGCTCCAAGTACAGTCTCTGTGAGGGCCGTGTTGCAGTGTTGTGGCACCAGCACCAGTGCCTAAGGCACAATTTTTCAGCCCCTGTTTAACAGGGGCGGGTACTTACAATTTTTTAAAAAAATGCTTCGCAACACGTGTGACTGCTGTGCTCCAAGTACAGTCTCTGTGAGGGGTTGCAGTGTTGTGGCACCAGCACCAGTGCCTAAGGCACAATTTTTCAGCCCCTGTTTAACAGGGGCGGGTAATTACAAATCTTGATCTAATAGTTCACAGCAGGGCCCATTCCTGCGCCCACCAAGAGTAACTATGAGGGCCTGCAGTCTTGTGGCAACACCGTCAACCACCACCGCCAAAGGCCCAATTTTTCTGCCCTGTTCATCAGGTTCTTGCAATTACAAATCTTGATCTAATAACTCACAGCAGGGCCCATTCCTGCGCCCACCAAGAGTAACTATGAGGGCCTACAGTCTTGTGGCAACACCGTCCACCACCACCGCCAAAGGCCCAATTTTTCTGCCCTGTTCATCAGGTGCTTGCAATTACAAATCTTGATCTAATAACTCACAGCAGGGCCCATTCCTGCGCCCACCAAGAGTAACTGTGAGAGCTTACAGTCTTGTGGCAAAACCGTCCACCACCACCACCACCACCCCCAATTTTTCTGCCCTGTTCAACAGGTGCATGCAATTACAAATCTTGATCTATTAACTCACAGCAGGGCCCATTCCTGTGCCCACCAGTCTTGTGGCTACACCAACATCTAATAGGGCAAATTTCTGCAGAGTATATACGCCAGGCCCCTACTTTCAAACATCCAACTTACAAACGACTCCTACTTGCAAATGGAAAGAGAAAACAGGAAGTGAGAGGAAATCTACCCCTAGGAAGGGAAATTCTATCCTGTTAGATTTAATTTGGGAAAAAGGTATCTCCTCTCTACTGATACTTTATCACCAATCCTTGTTTCAATTAAAACCCCACTTTTTCCAAAAACATTTGTCATTGGGACGGAAAGTTAGGTGACATGTTCTGAACAGATGTGCAAAGACAGCAAATGTTACAGGGGTGATAACCCCTCCCTATGTTCTCCAAAAAGCTTAAAAATAGATTTTTTTGGGATGGAGCTACACTTCATAATGTACCTGTTCAGATTCTACTTAAGAACAAACCTAAAGCCGCAAGTGGTTTTAAATGGCTTCTTTTTTTCCTTTACAAATGTCATTTTGTGCAAGGACAGTTCTAAACACGGGAAACACATGCCACTTCACAGGCATACTTTAGACACCCCCCAGGTACCATATTTAAAGGAAAATTTCACTTTTTTTTTTCACTTTATGCATCATTAAAATGACTGCTCCCGAAAAAACGTTAGTTTTTAAAAGTTCTTTTTGCATTGATATATGTCCCCTGGGGCAGGACCCGGGTCCCCAAACCTGTTTTATGACATTAACATGCATATTGGCCGTTGTAATTAGCACTTTTGATTTCGAACGTTCGCGTCCATTATAACGTATAGGGTTCGAAAATTCGCGCAAACTTTCTGTCGGTTCGAAGGTTCTGGTGCGAACCGAACCCGGGGGTGTTCGGCTCATCCCTACCAACCAGTTATTAGGTTTAGGGGGCAATCACTTTTTCACACAGGGCCATGATGGTTTGGATTTTTTTTCACCTTTAATAATAAACACCTTCATTTACAAATTGCATTTTGTGTTTACTTGTGTTGTCCTTGACTATTGTTTAAATTGGTTTGATGTTCCGAAACACTTAAGTGTGACAAACATGCAAAGGAACAGGAAATGAGGAAGGGGGCAAACACTTTTTCACACCACTGTACCTGATATCCTCCAGATCCTTTATTAGCTTAGTTGCCCTTCTCTGGACTCGCTCCATTTCCAGTACATCCTTCCTGAGGACTGGTGCCCCGAACTGGACAGCATACTTCAGGTGCGGCCGGACCAGAGTCTTGTAGAGACTTGGGAGAATTATCATTTCATCTCTGGAGTTAATCTCCTTTTTAATGCCAATATTCTGTTTGCTTTGCTTGCAATATGTGAGGGAGCGTGAAACAGAGGCTCCGGGTTACTCACAATAAAATAACGGTATCTCCCTGCCTCCATACGCCATCCGACCCCGCCGCCACCACTGTCCTCCTTCAGAGACCTCCGGGCATGGATCGATACCTGGTTCACGGTTCCGCAGCCACGGATGTAGGTACTCGGTCGGACCCTCCCCCACCTACTCTTCACGAGGCAAATATGGCAGCTGCTCCACAGCCTCCCAGCAGCACACCTTACATAACAGGGCCGGGCCCCGCACCCCCTGCGGCTGCAGAGGAGCAACATGCAGGACTGGCCCAGGCTGTTGCTGCCCTACTATCGCCCACGATCACAGCTGTAGTATATAGGGCAATCGCAGCAGGAATCACCCAGATCAGGAAAGAGCTGGGGGGCCAGGCCTAACACCTCTCTGAGCTGGAACACCATCTCTCTGATTTAAAAGATGAAGTGCAACGCTCACACACCTATGAGCAGCAAGCAAGAAACACTTAGCAATACATCCTAGAAAAATGTAATGGCCTTGAAAATCCCTCTAGAAGGAATAACTTGAGGATCATAGGACTATCTGACTTCTCCAATGCTGACTCCCATCATGACATCTGCACCAGACGCATTCCTAGTGCCCTAGGAATCACCACAGGAAAAGGTCACATCGCCTGGGAGCCCCATCAAATGATAGGCACACTCCATGCCCTGTAATAGTCCGCTATCTGAATTATATGGACATTATCTTGAAATCCTTCCACAATTGAAAATCGCTCCAACTCGACGGCCATAAACTACTCATATTTGCGCACTACTCCCAGGAAGTCTCTTGAATTTCCAATTTTTCGAATTTTCAAATTTTCAAATCTATATAACCTCCTCCAATCCAAAATCGATTTTTTGGAATCTTCCTCCCTATTGAAAGAGGAACAAGAATTGGGGTCTACATTCTCAGATTCTGAGTGGCTGAAGGCCATACATTACAACTCCAGTCAAACCAAGTGCATAAATAATTGGAAAATCTCCCAAAAGATACTCCATAAGTAGTATTTATCATTTATCGAAATTCACAAATACTGACGACAACTTATGGTGGAGAGCCTGTCAGGGAGTGGGTTCCTTACTTCACACTTTGTGAGGGTGCCCACACTTGAAAAGCTTCTGGAACCACATTTTTAATCTCATCTTGACTATGGTCTTTATCTACAAAGCCCTCCTACACTGATACAATATTTATTTACTGCCTTGCTGAATAAAAGTACGGGAAAAAACCACTGTTCTTAGCTGCTCTGTTGGAAAAAAATAAACAGCCTGTATTTTATAGAGGTCAAAAGCTCAAGCTAAGATTTACTTACACAGCTAAATGAGGTAGGCTTCATGAACACTGGGGCTTTTATAAACTTGTTTCTCCTCTTTTTTTCTGCCTCTTAACTCCTGTAAACACCTACACTATATTACCAAAAGTATTGGGATGCCTGCCTATTTAAAGGAATATTACACTTTTATTGTTTCACTTTAAGCATTATTAAAATCACTGCTCCTGAAAAAACTGCAGTTTTTAAAACTTTTTTTTGCATTGATACATGTCCCCCGGGGCAGGACCCAGGTCCCCAAACACTTTTTAAGACAATACCATGCATATAAGCCTTTAAAATTAGCACTTTGGATTTTCATGTTTGTGTCCCATAGACTTTAACGGTGTTCGCGAGTTCAAACAAATTTTTTGCCTGTTTGCATGTTCTGGTGCGAACCGAACAGGGGGTGTTCGGCCCATTCCTAGCCTTCATACACGCGGAAGGCATACACATATCCTGTGGCTCTTTCGCAAAGTTTATTTTGTTTTAACCCATACTGTACCTGGTCCTCTTACTGGGAATACACTGTCTGAATTGCAGCCGGCCAGTAAACTGGATAAGAGATTCATCTACACAAATGTTTTGGTTTGGGACATACATTTCAGCAAATTGCTTGGGAAAATAATGTATTAGGGGGTGTATTTTATATAATTTATCATGGTTGGGGTGATCTCGGGAATGGCACTGCGAGTTATCATTAAAATGTAGGAAGCACATAATCATGTCATATGGACATGACAGCAGAATAAATCGACATGTGGTGGATTGGGTGGGTGGACCAGTAGGGATGCACTTTGTTATTCTTTGTAAGCCCCGTATTGAATGTAAGGCCCAAAAACTATTTTAACTCATCTACTGTGAGACGTCGCCAATGGAACATACGGGCATAGAAAGTATTTGGGGTGGAGGCAATAAATTGCTCTGCAAGGAGACTTGTTTGGTCCACCATATATACTGCAACAAATCTTGTGGGAAAAACGAATAAAAATAATTGAATTGAGAAAAAATGTGTTGGGCTGCAGACCTGGCTGAACACCTAAGTGGCAGTAAGATGGGGGACTGTAGCTGATCCTGAGCTGGAAGGCAGCCATAAGGGGTTTGCCAAGGCATAGAGAAGATAGGTTAGGGCCCAGATTCTTCAGGTTTGATGTGTTATTCCAGTGCTGGTACTTGGCTCTTCTTTCTGGGGTCTAACTCCATTTGTGTTGGTGCCGTTGGGGTGTATGGCACTGCTGGTAGTAGGCAGGTCTTTTGATCTTGTTGTTCTCATTATTCTTTTAGGAGGGACTGTTTCCCCCTCTGATTCGGTCCCCTATTCACTACTCTCTACTGGCTCGAATTCTGAACCAGAATCAGATGATGAGAGCTCCCCACTGCTCTCAACATCAGACATAGTAAGAGTTGTATATTCCTCCGCAGGTGTAAAAAATCTTTTGGACATGGTGGCTGGTTCTGATGTCCTGTGTGACAGATTGCTGATGGTGGCACTGAGGGCCAGTTTGACAGATTGCTGATGGCCTGTAAGAGAGATAAATGATGGCGGTACTGATGGCCTGTGTGACAGATCACTGAAGGCCTGTGTGACAGATCACTGATGGTGGTACTGATGGGCTGTGTGACAGATCACTGATGGCGGTACTGATAGGCTGTGTGGAAGACCACTGATGGCGGTACTGATGGGCTGTGAGACAGATCACTGATGGCAGGACGGATGGCCTGTGTGACTGATCAGTGATGGTGGTACTGATGGGCTGTGTGACAGATCACTGATGGCGGTACTAATGGGCTGTATGACAGATCACTGATGGCGGTACTGATGGGCTGTGTGACAGATCACTGATGGCGGTACTGATGGGCTGTGTGACAGATCACTGATGGCGGTACTGATGGGCTGTGTGGGAGACCACTGATGGCGGTACTGATGGACTGTGAGACAGATCACTGATGGCAGGACGGATGGCCTGTGTGACTGATCACTGATGGTAGTACTGATGGTGGTACTGATGGGCTGTGTGACAGATCACTGATGGCCTGTAAGATAGATCACTGATGGCCTGTGTGACAGGTCACTGATGGCCATACTGATTGGCTGTGTGACAGATCACATATGGTGATACTGATGGTGTAAGGAAACCATTGAAAATTGTCTGGCGCATACTCGCGCACATGCGCGTGCTCACGGGCGTGCTCTCAGGCGTTGGCAAATGCCCATAGGTGCTTAAGCGAATGCCCGGCGGAAAGCGTGCACGCGCAGGAGGATGTCCCTAGCGCCAATTGGCGCCAGATGGCCTACTTAAAGGGTGCCCTAACCACTGATCAGTGCTTACTGGCCTTCAGCTGTGCTCCTGATACCTTGAATCCTGTGTTTATCCTGTCTGATACCCGTTGCTGAACCTGGCTCTCCTTGACCCTGCCTCTGGACTCTGCTATACCCGATCACTGGCTCCTGATCCATGCTTCCCATTTGACTCTGCTTCTGGACTCTGTTATACCTGATCACTGGCTCCTGATCCCAGCTTCCCATTTGACCTTGCTCCTGCCTGATGCCTTGGTATCTTGCTGCCCGTCTGCTACCGAACTCGGCTATTCTTGTTTCCTTGCTCCTGTTCCCTGCTTGGCTCAACACTGCCATCGGAGTGTCTGCGACTATGGTCTTGCGACCAGCTGAGACTTCCTGCTACAAGCTTCCGGGTCTTCATCTTCAGACACTCGTGTTCCTCCTGTCCCTCGGTTCCTTCTGTTCCATCCTCAACAGGACCTGGGCTGGAGATACAAGAGAGGCCAACCTTGTCATATCAGTCTTCCTTCAAGTACGTGACAGATGGGCTGTGTGAAAGATCACTGATGGTGGTACTGATGGCCTGTGTGACAGGTCAGGTCACTAATGGGGTACTGATGGCCTGTGTGACAGATCACTGAAGGTGGTACTGATGGCAGTACTGATTGCCTGTGTAACAGGTCACTGAAGGCAGTACTAATGGCCTGTGTGACAGATCCAGATGGGATCCAGATCCAATGTGACAGATCCCTGATGACAGGTTCTCTTTATTAGGGAGGTGAGTGGTGCACAGTATAAGACAGTAAAGTACTTTTTATGAAAATCGACATGAATCTAATGTCGTGTACACACGATCGGATTTTCGAACAGGAAATGTTGGATGTGAGCTTGTTGGCAGTAAGTCCGGCCGTGTGTGTGCAAGACAAGTTGGAGCCAACACCCTTCCAACAAAAATCCACGGTTTTGTTGTAGGAAAGTCCGATCAGGTGTACGGGGCATTAGCCTGACAACCTTCCTCCTATCACTCCATTCTTTAGTATTGTATACTTTATTATACTTTTCTGCATTGTTTTGGTCAATATCTGAACTTTTTATCACTTTAGCCTCTCACTTTTAAACTTTCCTTTTCAAACTTGAATTGTTTAGTTCAGTTACTTAATTATCAGTAGAGAAACGTTGTGTCTCTCTGAAGGATACATGAATTTAGCTGGTGATTTATTTTCTGAAGAAATTTATTGGAGGAAAGTTTTAGATTAATCTCAGATGGAATCAGAGCCAATGAGGACTCAGGAGACGTTGGGAGAAATTTATGTATTATAAATATATGTATGTGTGGATAATACAACTGCATTAGGATTCAACATGCTTTTCTATTATATTTAATTTATTTTGTTCAGCACAATGTCTCCAAATCAGATCTTCTTCCATTGAACTGAGATTTCCAGAGGAAATCAAAGGAATCAAAGGCAAAGTCTTGAAAGCAGCAAAAAAAAAAGGAACTTCCCTTTCTCTTTCCTTTCCTTTCCTTCCGTTTCCTTTCGTTAATGTTTGTGGGGAATCCCTGAGAGGTATAAGTAATACCTTTTCCTGATTTTTTAAATTGCAGATATTACTAAAAAATGCTTAAAGTATTAAATAAAATATATTGCTTAAAAGTCTTCTATAGCACTCCTTACCTGCGATTTACCTTACCTTGAATGCAAAATAGCAGACCGGTGATTCTGGGCTTTCCTCTTATTTGCTGTAGTAAGGTCTCACTTTCTGGCAGCTCCTGGAGTCACTTCAGCTCTGTGGTGTGAAAGTTGGACACATACTGATCTCCAGACTGAACTTGGGCCTGTGCTAATGAGCCTCAGGTTTGTGTAACAGGTTCTCATATTAATATATTGTATTTAATGCATTTTATTCCTATGTCGGGGTCCTCCTGATTATACAGGTTAAGATTTCTGGAAAATGGCATAAATTCATTACTTTTTAGGTAACGTCTCTCTTTTCTCAGTCTGCTCCGTGCATTGTGAAGTAACTGGGATATTTCATCCAATGACTGCAAATTTTGATAAAATAAAGTTTGTTATAAATATGTTGTAGTTATATAATGACTAGGAATTTTATGCTATTTATTAGTATTGTGGAAACAGGAGTGTGCCTAAAAATTGTAGGATGCAAACTCCTCCAATCCAAACACATTTCTGAAGCAACTTGGATCTATTATAGCATTTATTGGATCCCAGAAACGATGACAAAGTCCAACAGAGTATATATAAAATAATACAACAATCAGAAGCCTCCAACATCCCCAGTTCTCCTGTCATATATTGTCAAGCATATAGACACTCCACTCATCCAGAATAGATGGCCAATCTATATTATGCACCTAGGTCGCTTCCATGCATGCAATAATGTATATTATATTATAGACTCTTCCTTCTATAATCCCTCTCAACCGGCAATCAAAAATTCTTCCCTGATATACAGTTACAGACATAGTTACATAGTTGGTAAATTGAATAAAGACACCAGTCCATCCAGCTCAACCTGTGTAGGTGTGCTAGTTCATAATCATTTCCCGTATCCCTGTATATTGTGCTCGCTAAGTCCAAGAGTTTTTTTTTAAACTAGCAATACTTCCTGCTGACACCACCGATTGTAGTAGTGGATTCCACATCTTTATCGCCCTGACAGTGAAAAAACACCTACACAGTTTAAGGTTAAACCACTTCTCCTCTAGGTTCATTGAGTGGCCCCATGTCTTCTTTCACTCCGTGAGACTGAACAGTCTATTCCCTATGCAAGTATCACCATTGAGATATTTGTATATCACTATCATATCTCGTCTCAAGCGTCTCTTCTCCAGAGAGGATACATTTAGTGCTTGTCGCCATTCCTCGTAACTGAGGTCCTCCGGTCACTTTATTAACTTTGTTGCCTTTCTCTGTACTCCCTCCAGCTTCAGCACATCCTTCCTGAGGACTGGTGCCCGGAACTGGATGGAATAATGGAATGCAGCCTGGTATTGCATTTTTCCATTTCTTATTGCATTCCTTGTAGTGTTGGAATGCTGACAATGACCCCTCGGCCTCATATTTCTTTAAGGGAATGTTGTTCTCTTTAATATGTCTTTTTACATTAAGGCCAACCCACTCCCCCAGGGTTTAGTTATTATATTACCACTAATGCCTCTATTTATTCCCTCTGACCTCCGCTCACAGTTTGCTATCGCTTCCTCTGAACCTTCCCCTGCCCTCCGCCACCTAGTTTAAAAGCTTCTCCGGAACTGGAAGGAATACTCCAAATGTGGCCAAACCAGAGTTTTATAAAGTGACAGCATTATAGTTTTATCTCCCTTTTTATGCATGATAATATTCTGCTGGCTTTGCTTGCTGCAGCTTGGCATTGCATGTCATTGCTGAGTCTCTGATCTACTAGTACCCCCAGATTTTCTCCATCCTGGATTCCCCCAATGGTTCTCCTCCTAGCGAGTAACTTGCATTGGCGTTTTTTTAGCCCCCAAGTGCATTACTTTAAAGTTTTTAACATTAAACCTCATTTTCCATGTAGTTGCCCAGCTTATTGTTTTTTTTTTTTAGGTCCTCTTCTGAAGTTTCTATATCTTGCTTTGAAGTTATTTGCCTACATAGCTTTGTGTCATCAGCAAACACTGAGATTGAGCTTTTTATACAAACCTCTATATCATTTATGAAAAAAAATAACAGAATTGGTCCCAGGACAGAGTCATGGGGTACCCCGCATACCACTCCAGACCATTCTGAGTATTCGCTATTTACCACCACCCTCTGGACACGCCCCTGTAACCAGTTTTCTATCCATGTACAAACCCTATGGTCCATGCCTGCAGACCTCAATTTATGAATTAAGCGTCTATGAGGAAACAGTTCAAATGCTTTTGCAAAATCAAGATACACCACATCTACAGGCCTTTTGTTATCTAGAGGGCAGCACACTTCCTTGTAGAATGTCAAGAATGACTTTTTCTAAACCCATGCTGATTACTGCTAATGATACTGTTTTCATCAGCAAATTCTTGAAATTGTCTCTTATCATCCCCTCCAATAGTTTGCATACTATCTATGTTAGACTGACTGGTCTGTAGTTCCCAGGTAAAGGTTTCAGCCCTTTTTTGAATATTGGTACCATGTTGGCGCTTCACCAATCAGCTGGTACCATTCCTGTCAGTATGCTGTCCATAAATATTTGTAATAGCGGTCTGACTATAACCTGACAGTTCTTTGAGGAATCTTAGTTGTAAGCCATCCTATCCTGGTGATTTATATGTTTTAAGTTTTTCTAGTCTTTTCTGGACATCGGATTCTGTTAGCCACAAGAGTACATCCTAAGATGTGTTGCTAACAATACAGTCATTGTTATACCCCTCCTTTTCCTGTGTAAAAACTGAGGAGAAGAAAGCATTTAGTAGAGTTGCTTTCTCTTTTCATTTGTAACCAACTTCCCGTCATCATCCTTTATGGGGCCAATATGCTCTGACCTCAATTTTTTACTGTTGATATATAAAAACAATGTCTTGGGATTTATTTTGCTCTCCTCAGCTATGTGCCTTTTGTGGGCTATTTTAGCTGCCCTTATTGCATTTTTACATTTCTTATTGCATTCCTTGCACTGCTGGAATGCTGACAATGACCCCTCTGCCTTATATTTCTTGAACGGCCTTTACGTTTAAAGCCGTATCACAATTACGTTTAAAGCTTCTATCACAATTTGGATTAGCAGCAAGGATGGGAAGTGTTATAATGGGGGATTTTAATTATCCAGACATAGACTGGGCAGAAGGAACCGCGCATTCATCTAAGGCTCGCCAGTTCCTAAATGTCTTGCAGGACAATTTTATGGGTCATGTCTGCCTCTCCAAAAATCGGACTTAAACTGCTAAAATAAACAGTGGCACAGGCTGGCATCTCTACTATATATATATATATATGTAGTGTGTGTGTGTGTGTGTGTATCTATCTATCTATCTATCTATCTATCTATCTATCTATCTATCTGTGTGTGTGTGTGTATATATATATATATATATATATATATATATATATATATATATATATATATATATATATAAATTATATAGGATTTATATAGTCCCAACAGTTTGCACAGCACTTTACAATGTAGATGGGGGACAGCACAATTACAATATAGTTCAATACAGAAGGGGACAGGAGGGCCCTGCTCATGTAGCTTACATTATAAAGGGAGAGGGAAGAAGGGAGGTGGTACAAAAGGTAATAGCTGTGGGGGATGGTATAAGGAGGTTGGCTCGGGTACAGTTCTTAGATGGGCGTGAGATAGGCTTCCATGAATAAATACATTTTCAGGGATCTCCTAAAGGTGGACAGGGTGGGGGCTGACCGGACATACCAGGACAGGGAGTTCCAGAGAATGGGAAAGGCTACAGAGAAGTCCTGGAGACGAACATGAGAGGCAGTAACAAGAGGAAGCCAAGGAAGGGATTGGCAGAAAGGAGCCGCAGTCTTGTGGAGTGCACGACTAATAGTTGTCCTATGGATCGCCATGTCTTGGTAGGTTTGCAGTTGTGTCATACTTTTTCCATTTTCGTATGATGGATTGAACAGAGCTCCGTGAGATGTTCAAAGCTTGGGATATTTGGAATTTTCTGATCATTGTCCTCATACATAGAAATTACACCTTCAAACGCCTCATTGCAATAAACTCTCTGAACTGTTGAAAGTTTGACAAACATTGGTCTATATGGCCCAAAACTACTGAAAAAACGATCGTAACGTTGAAAGAGTTGACTTACATAGCGTTTATTGACTTTTGGTTATTACAAAAAATTTATGATTCACAAAATGCTTTCTCAGATGTTTATTGTACACAAATGCATATCACAGTCAGTACTTACTTTCTTCTGTATTTTGTTTATTTCTGAAATACTTAATAAAAATTAAATGATTGAAACAAATTATTTATGTGTGTTTTCTTTATTTTTTATTAACATATCTTACCAACAAAATATGATCCAAGAATATTGCAATGAGAAATCAGACAATTTTGGAAGCGTTCATCCTCTTTGGATTGTCTGACCTTCCAGCTCTTCGTCTTCCACTTTTTCTGTTCTTCCTTCTTATCTACCTTCTGACATTAATCTGGAATTCGCTAATTATTGTCCTCATAGTCACCGACTCTCACCTCCATGTTCCTATGTATTTCTTCCTTGGGAACCTGGCCGGTTTGGACCTTTGTTGTTCTTCAGTCACCGTCCCACGAATGTTATTTGACCTTCACACTAAGACAAGAAAGATTTCCATAACAGCTTGTATAACACAAGTCTTCTTCTTTATGTTCTTTGTCAATACTGAGGTTTTTCTGTTGACTGCCATGTCTTATGATCGATATAATGCTGTTTGTCATCCGTTAAGTTACACACAGATCATGAGTTCAAAAGTATGTGGTCAGTTGGTCTCCATTGTATGGTGCTTTTCTTTGACTAATTCTTTAGTTCACACACTTTGTGGATTAAATTTAACATTTTGCGGCTCAGATATTATAGAAAGCTTCTTTTGTGACCTTCCCCAGTTGATTCAAATCTCCTGCAGTGACATCTTCATCAACATTCTACTCATCTTTCTCTTTGGTGGCATCCTTGCAGGTGGCTCTCTGATACTGATCATCCTTTCTTATGTCTATATATTCAGAACTGTCCTGAAAATGCAAATTAAAGATAAAATGAGTAAAGTTTTCTCTACCTGTACGTCTCACCTGACAGTGGTCCTTTTATTTTATTTCTCCACTATGTTTAATTATTTTCGGTCAAGCCCCAACCAACATTTTGCTGGTGACAAAGTGTTGGCCGTCTTTTACACAACAATTGTTCCTCTCCTCAATCCTCTAATTTACAGTCTGAGGAACCAGGACTTGAGAGCAGCAATTCACAATGGTTTTAGAAGAATTGTCTCCACCGTAATAGAAAGTTCATCTACATTAAATCCTCATTTGTAGAAATGATCTAGACACAGAAGTACAGTATCTTTATATCTGACCTGTTTCTATAATTCAATTAAAATCAGTTTTTATTCCCAGCTGTAGAAATGATTTTATTTTTTGTTGTAAGAATTGTGATTATCAAGTGGATTATCTTTCCATAAGAGCCGGGTATGACAGCTACGGTAGACTATTATACAAAACAAATTTCCCAGGAAAAAGAAAGATCTGGGAACTGAGTGTCCTTATAGTAAATAGGCTTTCCATTTTCCAAAAGTGAGAAGAAGATGCAGTAGTAAAACCCCTATATATACAATTTCCCCACTAGAAAATATCTAAAATCACTTTCAGAATTTGAACCATGTATCTCACAATTCTGCTTTTCTCGTATTGTTAATTATATTTGGTTGTGTTTTAATATCAGTCATGTCACTCCTTTTGCAGCTCAGCCAGATGAGCACTGGCACTATATGATCAACGGAAATGCACACAGACTTTCCTGGCCTGCCTCAGGACATCCTGTAAGCCTGGGTACCTGCCCAAGAACCGCTGCACCACCAGGTTAAGGACGTGAGCCACACAGGGCACATGGGTCAGTTGTCCCTGTCGCAGGACAGAGAGGAGGTTGGTGCAATTGTCACAAACCACCATTCCTGGCTTAAGCTGGCATGGCATCAACCACCTCTCAGCCTGCCCCTGCAGAGCTGACAGAACCTCTGCCCCAGTGTGGCTCCTGTCCCCCAAAACACACCAGCGCAAGCACGGCATGGCATCTTTTTGAATGTGTACATGCGTAGCCCCTTGAACGCCTACGGAGCACCGCTGGTTCCGAGGACAAAGGACAGGAAGAGGCCATGGAGGAAGAAGAAGAGGAGGGGGTGGAGGAGAGAGGTGTGTCACAACCAGTAATAGCATTTTGGAGGTGTGGTGGCGGAACAACCTCCAACACTACTGCACCTTGTCCTGCATCCTTCCCAGCTGCCAAAAGAGTGACCCAATGGGCCGTGAAAGATAGGTAACGTCCCTATCCATGCCTGCTGGACCATGAGTCAGCAGGAATATGCACCTTACCACTGACCGCCCTGTCCAGCGAGGCATGGACTTTGCCTTCCACATGCCGGTAGAGAGCCAGAATCGCCATCCGTGAGAAAAATGGGCGTTTGGGAACCTGCCACTGAGGAACTGCACATTGCACAAACTCACGGAAGGGGACCGAGTCTACCAACTGAAAAGGCAGCAGTTGAAGGGCTAGCAATTTAGCCAAGCTAGCATTCCACCGCTGGGCATGTGGATGGCTGGGAGTGAACTTCTTTAGACGGTCCAGCAGCTGGGGCAGGGAAATTTCCCTGCTACAATCGGACATCGGTATACTGCTAGCAGAGTGCCCGCGAGTACTTGGCTGTGACACACCTATTTCTAAACCTTCATTGCTCTCAGCGCAGAGAGGACTGAAGGTATAGTGGGGTTGGAGATCCCAGAGGAGCAAGGAGAGGTTCGCTTTGTTCTTTGGTGTGGGTCTTTAAGGTACGACTGCCAACGAGCTGCATGGCAGGTCAACATGTCTGGTCAAGCATATTGTGCCCAAGCGGCTGATGTTTTGACCATGCGAGATACGCTTGAGACATATGTTGCAAATAGCAGAGGTGTGATCTGATGCACTCGTCTCAAAAAAGGCCCACACCAAAGAACTTTTGGAATAACGCGCAGAGTATGCACCCTGCACAGGCGGAGCTCTGCGGTGTGATTCAGTCAGTGTGCTGCCCTTAAGCTGGCCCCCAGAGCGCATCCTGCCTCTTTGGAGATGTTCCTCATCCTCCTCCTCCTCTCTCCTATCAGGCACCCACGTGGAGTCAGTGACCTCATCATCCCCTCCCTCTTCACCACTGGAGCAAACCTGGCAGTATGCTGCAGCTGGTGGAACATGACTGCCAGATTGCTGTCCTTGAGCATCCCCTCCCTCTGCGCTCACGCTACTGCCTTTCTCTAGCTGGGTATCATCATCAGAGCCTTCAAAACGCTGGGCATCCTCCTGGAGCATGTACCCAACACTGTGGTCAAACAGTTCGGGGAACTCCTCAGGAGGACATGGTGGGTCTAGGGAAGGAGTGACTGATGACATTGAGACGAGGGAAGAGGACACGTTGGCAGCTGATTTGCCAGTACCCTAAGCCTGGGTGAGAGAGGATGTGGAGGGCTTGGTCATCCACTCTACCAAGTCTTTGGCATTATGCGGCTCAACACGTCCAGCTGCCGAAAATAAGGACAAGCGTGTCCCATGGCCACGTGCTGATGACGATGCACCGCGTCCACGACCAGCACTGTTGTCTCTAGGCACAGAGCCTGCTTGCCCTCTTTTATTGGCTCATGATTGTCTGCCTCTCCTTTTGGCCTTCCATACATTGTAATGGCCTGCAGGGAGATGGAAAAACCAGCAATTGGGTACTGTATATTGTTCTGGAGGCACACAACACCCACTGTAAAGGCTGCAGGTGCCTGTATTAGAGAACACCAGCAAATATTGATAGATACAGGTGTATACTGTGCTGTGCTGGAGGCACACAACACCCACTATCTCCTGCAGATGGCTGTAATGGAGAACACCAGCAAATATGGGTAGATACAGGTGTATACTGTGCTGTGCTGGAGGCACACAACGCACACTAACTCCTGCAGATGGCTGTATTAGAGAACACCAGCAAATATGGGTAGATACAGGTGTATACTGTGCTGTGCTGGAGGCACACAACACACACACACACTCCTGCAGATGGCTGTATTAGAGAACACCAGCAAATATGGGTAGCTACAGGTGTATACTGTGCTGTGCTGGAGGCACCCAACACACACTAACTCCTGCAGATGACTGTATTAGAGAACAGCAGCAAATAAGGGTAGATACAGGTGCATACTGTGCTGTGCTGAAGGCACACAACACACACAAACTCCTGCGGATGGCTGTATTAGAGAACACCAGCAAATATGGGTAGATACAGGTGTATACTGTGCTGTGCTGGAGGCACACAATGCACACTAACTCCTGCAGATGGCTGTATTAGAGAACACCAGCAAATAAGGGTAGATACAGGTGTATACTGTGCTGTGCTGGAGGCACACAACACACACTAACTCATGCAGATGGCTGTATTAGAGAACACCAGCAAATATGGGTAGATACAGGAGTATACTGTGCTGTGCTGGAGGCACACAACACACACTAACTCCTGCAGATGGCTGTGTATTAGAGAACACCAGCAAATATGGGTAGATACAGGTGTATACTGTGCTGTGCTGGAGGCACACAACACACACACACTCCTGCAGATGGCTGTATTAGAGAACACCAGCAAATAAGGGTAGATACAGGTGTATACTGTGCTGTGCTGGAGGTACACAACACACACAAACTCCTGCAGATGGCTGTATTAGAGAACACCAGCAAATATGGGTAGATACAGGTGTATACTGTGCTGTGCTGGAGGCACACAACACACACTAACTCCTGCAGATGGCTGTATTAGAGAACACCAGCAAATAAGGGTACATACAGGTGTATACTGTGCTGTGCTGGAGGCACACAACACACACAAACGCATGCAGATGGCAGTATTAGAGAAATACTAAAAATTGCAGATTGCCACCATTACTAGTATAAAATAAATAATAAAAATGCCATAAATCTATTCCCTATTTTGTAGAAGCTATAATTTTTGAGCCAACCAATCAATAAACGCTTATTGCGTCTTTTTTTTTTTTACCAAAAATATGTAGAAGAATACGTATTGGATTAAACTGATTAAGAAATTTGTTAAAAAAAATAAAATAAATGTGGGATATTTACTATAGCAATGGCCTGTGTGAAAGATCACTGATGGCGGTACTGATGGGCTGTGTGACAGATCACTGATGGCGGTACTGATGGGCTGTGTGACAGGTTACTGAGGGCTGTGTGACAGATCACTGATGGTGGTACTGATGGGGTGTGTGACAGATCACTGATGGCTGTACTGATGGGCTGTGTGACAGATCACTGAGGGCTGTGTGACAGATCACTGATGGTGGTACTGATGGGCTGTGTGACAGATCACTGATGGCGGTACTGATGGGCTGTGTGACAGATCACTGATGGCGGTACTGATGGGCTGTGTGACAGGTTACTGAGGGCTGTGTGACAGATCACTGATGGTGGTACTGATGGGCTGTGTGACAGATCACTGAGGGCTGTGTGACAGATCACTGATGGTGGTACTGATGGGGTTTGTGACAGATCACTGATGGCGGTACTGATGGGCTGTGTGACAGATCACTGATGGGCTGTGTGACAGATCACTGAGGGCTGTGTGACAGATCACTGATGGTGGTACTGATGGGCTGTGTGACAGATCACTGATGGTGGTACTGATGGGGTTTGTGACAGATCACTGATGGCGGTACTGATGGGCTGTGTGACAGATCACTGAGGGCTGTGTGACAGATCACTAATGGCGGTACTGGTGGGGTGTGTGACAGATCACTGATGGCGGTACTGATGGGGTGTGTGACAGATCAATGATGGCGGTACTGATGGGCTGTGTGACAGATCCCTGAGGGCTGTGTGACAGATCACTGATGACCTGTGTGACAGATCACTGAAGGCGGTACTGAGGGCTGTATGACAGATCCAGATGGGCTGTGTGACAGGTCACTGAAGGCGGTACTGAGGGCTGTGTGACAGGTCACTGATGGGGTACTGATGGCCTGTATGACAGATCCAGATGGGCTGTGTGACAGGTCACTGAAGGCGGTACTGAGGGCTGTATGACAGATCCAGATGGGGTGTGTGACAGGTCACTGAAGGTGGTACTGAGGTCTGTGTGACAGATCACCAATGGCCTGTGTGACAGATCACTGAAGGCGGTACTGAGGGCTGTGTGACAGATCCCTGGTGACAGGTTCTCTTTATTAGGGAGGTAATGTGTAAGACAGTAAAGTCACAATCGGTACTGAGGGCTGTGTGACAGATCACTGATGACCTGCGACAGATCACTGAAGGCGGTACTGAGGGCTGTATGACAGATCCAGATGGGCTGTGTGACAGGTCACTGAAGGCGGTACTGAGGGCTGTGTGACAGGTCACTGATGGGGTACTGATGGCCTGTATGACAGATCCAGATGGGCTGTGTGACAGGTCACTGAAGGCGGTACTGAGGGCTGTATGACAGATCCAGATGGGGTGTGTGATAGGTCACTGAAGGCATTGCTGAGGGCTGTGTGACAGATCACTGATGGCCTGTGTGACAGATCACTGATGGCCTGTGTGACAGATCACTGAAGGCGGTACTGAGGGCTGTATGACAGATCCAGATGGGCTGTGTGACAGGTCACTGAAGGTGGTACTGAGGGCTGTGTGACAGGTCACTGATGGGGTACTGATGGCCTGTTTGACAGATCCAGATGGGCTGTGTGACAGGTCACTGAAGGCGGTACTGAGGGCTGTATGACAGATCCAGATGGGGTGTGTGACAGGTCACTGAAGGCGGTACTGAGGTCTGTGTGACAGATCACCAATGGCCTGTGTGACAGATCACTGAAGGCGGTACTGAGGGCTGTGTGACAGATCACCAATGGCCTGTGTGACAGATCACTGAAGGCGGTACTGAGGGCTGTGTGACAGATCACCAATGGCCTGTGTGACAGATCACTGAAGACGGTACTGAGGGCTGTGTGACAGATCCCTGGTGACAGGTTCTCTTTATTAGGGAGGTAATGTGTAAGACAGTAAAGTCACAATCACTCACAGATCCCTGCTACTCACAGGTTTAATTTTTTTCTATATTTACCTGGGATGTCCGCAACAGACACCTGGTTTTTAATTAGTGGAGATAATTTTAAATTTCACCAATATTTACACATTTTTTTCCCAAATTAAACATTTTCTATTGGTCATTTATTTAATAATTTTTCCATATTTTGACAAAAATAAAAATATCCCAACAAATGTGATTCACAATTAACTTTATATGTTTTAAAAAAAAACGTTTTACTTTTTATGAAAATCTACATGACTCTAATGCCTGACAAACCCAATACAACGTCAGCAGGAGAATAAACCTTCCTCCTATCACTCTATTCTTTAGTATTGTATACTTTATTATACTTTTCTGCATTGTTTTGGTCAATATCTGAACTTTTTACCACTTTAGCATCTCACTTTTAAACTTTCCTTTTCAAATTTGAATTGTTTAGTTCAGTTACTTAATTATCAGTAGAGAAACGTTGTGTCTCTCTGAAGGATACGTGAATTTAGCTGTTGATTTATTTTCTGTAGAAATTTATTGGAGGAAAGTCTTAGATTATTCTCAGATGAAATCAGAGCCAGTGAGGACTCAGGAGACGTCGGGAGACATTTATGTAGTATAAATATATGTATGTGTGGATAATACAACTGCATTAGGATCCAACATGCCTTTCTATTATATTTAATTTATTTTGTTCAGCACAATGTCTCCAAAACAGATCTTCTTCCATTGAACTGAGCTTTCCGGAGGAGACTCTGGAATCAGAGGCAAAATCTTGAAAGCAGCTGAAAAAAGGAACTTCACCATTTAAATGTTCCCTTTCCCTTTTCATTTATTTTCCCTTTTCCTTGTCCGTTCCTTTCCTTTCCCTTCTCCTTTCCCTTTACTTTCGTTAATCTTTGTGGGGGATCATTGAGAGGTATAAGTAATAATTTTTCCTGACATTTCAAGTTGCAAATATTACTAAATAATAATTACTAAATAATTCTTAATACTTAACGTATTAAAAAAAATATATTGCCTAAAAGTCTTCTATAGCACTTCTGAACTGCGATTTACCTTACCTTGGATGCAAAATAGCAGACCGGTGATTCTGGGCTTTCCTCTTATTTGCTGTAGTAAGGTCTCACTTTCTGGCAGCTGCTGGAGTCACTTCAGCTCTGTGGTGTGAAAGTTGGACACATACTGATCTCCAGACTGAACTTGGGCCTGTGCTAATGGGCCTCAGGTTTGTGTAACAGGTTCTCATATTGATATATTGTATTTAATGCATTTTATTCCTATGTCGGGGTCCTCCTGATCATACAGGTTAAGATTTCTTTAAAATTACATAAATTCATTACTTTTTAGGTAACGTCTCTCTTTTCTCAGTCTCCTCCATGCATTGTGAAGTAACTGGGATATTTCATCCAATGACTGCGAATTTTGATGAAATAATGTTTGTTATAAATATGTTGTAGTTATATAATGACTAGGAATTTTATGCTATTTATTAGTATTGTGGAAACAGGAGTGTGCCTAACAATTGTAGGATGCAAACTCCTCCAATCCAAACACATTTCTGAAGCAACTTGGATCTTTTATATTTATTGGATCCCAGAACAGATGACAAAGTCCAACAGAGTATATATAAAATAATACAATAATCAGAAGCCTCCAGCATCCCCCAGTTCTCCCGTCATATATTGTCAAGCATATAGACACTCCACTCATCCAGAATAGATGGCCAATCTATATGATGCACCTAGGTCGCTTCCATGCATGCAATAATGTATATTATATTATATACTCTTCCTTCTATAATCCCTCTCCACCGGCAATCAAAAATACTTCCCTGATATACAGTTACAGACATAGTTACATAGTTGGTAAGGTTGAATAAAGACACCAGTCCATCCAATTCAACCTGTGTAGGTGTGCTAGTTCATAATCATTTCCCGTATCCCTGTATATTGTGCTCTCTAAGACACAAGTCCAAGAGTTTTTTTTAAAACTATCAATACTTCCTGCTGACACCACCGATTGTAGAAGTAATGCCCTTGGGGGCTAAAAACACCAATGCAAGTTACTCGCTAGGAGGAGAACCTCTGAGGGTATCCAGGATAGAAGAAATCCTTATCGCCCTAACAGTGAAAAACCACCTTAACAGTTTAAGGTTAAACCACTTCTCCTCTAGTTTCATTGAGTAGCCCCATGTCTTCTTTCACTCCGTGAGACTGAATAGTCTATTCCCTATGCAAGTACAGTGGCTTGCGAAAGCATTCGGCCCCTTGAACTTTTCAACCTTTTGCCACAGTTCAGGCTTCAAACATAAAGATATAAAAATTTTATTTTTTGTGAAGAATCACCAACAAGTGGGACACAATTGTGAAGTGGAACAAAATCTATTGGATATTTTAAACTTTTTTAGCAAATAAAAAACTGAAAAGTGGTGCGTGCAAAATTATTCGCCCCCTTTACTTTCAGTGCAGCAAACTCACTCCAGAAGTTCAGCGAGGATCTCGGAATGATCCAATGTTGTCCTAAATGACTGATGGATTTGGATACAAAAATATTTCCCAAGCTTTAAACATTCCAAGGAGCACTGTGCAAGCGATCATTTTGAAATGGAAGGAGTATCAGACCACTGCAAATCTACCAAGACCTGGCTGTCCCTCTAAACTTTCATCTCAGACAAGGAGAAGACTGATCAGAGGTGCAGCCAAGAGGCCCATGATCACTATGGATGAACTGCAGAGAACTACAGCTGGTGGGAGAGTCTGTCCATAGGACAACAATCAGTCGTACACTGCACAAATCTGGCCTTTATGGAAGAGTGGCAAGAAGAAAGCCATTTCTCAAAGATATCCATAAAAAGTCTCGTCTAAAGTTTGCCACAAGCCACCTGGGAGACACACCAAACATGTGGAAGAAGGTGCTCTGGTCCGATGAAACCAAAATCTAACTTTTTGGCCACAATGCAAAACGATATGTTTGGCGTAAAAGCAACACAGCTCATCACCCTCAACACACCATCCCCACTGTGAAACATGGTGGTGGCAGCATCATGGTTTGGGCCTGCTTTTCTTCAGCAGGGACAGGGAAGATGGTTAAAATTGAGGGGAAGATGGATGCAGCCAAATACAGGACCATTCTGGATGAAAACCTGTTGGAGTCTGCAAAAGACCTGAAACTGGGACAGAGATTTATCTTCCAACAAGGCAATGATCCCAAACATACAGCAAAATCTACAAAGGAATGGTTCACAAATAAACGTATCCAGGTGTTAGAATGGCCAAGTCAAAGTCCAGACCTGAATCCAATCGAGAATCTGTGGAAAGAGCTGAAAACTGCCGTTCACAAACGCTCTCCATCCAACCTCACTGAGCTCGAGCTGTTTTGCAAGGAAGAATGGGCAAGAATTTCAGTCTCTCGATGTGCAAAACTGATAGAGACATACCCCAAGCGACTTGCAGCTGTAATCGCAGCAAAAGGTGGCTCTACAAAGTATTAACGCAAGGGGGCCGAATAATTTTGCACGCCCCACTTTTCATTTTTTTATTAGTTAAAAAAGTTTCAAAAATCCAAAAGATTTCGTTCCACTTCACAATTGTGTCCCACTTGTTGGTGATTCTTCACAAAAAATAAAAATTTTATATCTTTATGTTTGAAGCCTGAAATGTGGCAAAAGGTTGAAAAGTTTAAGGGGGCCGAATACTTTCGCAAGCCACTGTATCACCATTGAGGTATTTGTATATCACTATCATATCTCATCTCAAGCGCCTCTTCTCCAGAGAGAATACGTTTAGTGCTTGTCACCATTCCTCTTTCCCTTTATTAACTGTGTTGCCTTTCTCTGTACTCTCTCCAGCTCCAGCACATCCTTCCTGAGGACTGGTGCTCGGAACTGGATGAAATAATGGAATGCAGCTTGGCATTGTATTTTTACATTTCTTTTTGCATTCCGTGTAGTGCTGGAATGCTGACAATGACCCTTCAGCCTTATATTTCTTTAAGGGAATGTTGTTCTCTTTAATATGTCTTTTTACGTTAAGGCCAACCCACTCACCCAGGGTTTAGTCATTATATTACCACTAATGCCTCTATTTATTCCCTCTGACCTCCGCTCACAGTTTGCTAAATGTGGCCAAACCAGAGTTTTATAAAGTGACAGGATTATAGTTTTATCTCCCTTTTTATGCATGCTAATATTCTGCTGGCTTTGCTTGCTGCAGCTTGGCATTGCATGCCATTGCTGAGTATCTGATCTACTAGTGGTTCTCAGTGGTTCTCCTCCTAGCGAGTAACTTGCATTGGCGTTTTTTAGCCCCCAAGTGCATTACTTTACATTTTTTTAACATTAAACCTCATTTGCCATGTAGTTGCCCAGCTTATTGTTTTTTTTAGGTACTCTTGTGAAGTTTCTATAGCTTGCTTTGAAGTGATTTGCCTACTTAGCTTTGTATAATCAGCAAACACTGAGATTGAGCTTTTTATACAAACCTCTATATCATTTATGAAAAAAATGCACAGAATTGGTCCCAGGACAGAGCTATGGGGTACTTTGCATACCACTCCAGACCATTCTGAGTATTCACTATTTACCACCACCCTCTGGACACACCCCTGTAACCAGTTTTCTATCCATGTACAAACCCTATGGTCCCTGCCTACAGACCTCAGTTTGTGAATTAAGCATCTATGGGGAAACAGTTCAACTGCTTTTGCAAATTCAAGATACACCACATACACAGGTCTTCCGTTATATAGGCAGAACACATCCTTGTAGAATGTCAAGAATTACTTTTCATAAACCCATGCTGATTACTATTAATGATACTCTTTTCATCAGCAAATTCTTGGATTTGTCCCTTATCATCCCCTCCAATAGTTTGCATACTATCTATGTTAGACTGACTGGTCTGTAGTTCCCAGGTAAATGTTTCGGCCCTTTTTTGAATATTGGTATCATTATTGGCACTTCACCAATCAGCTGGTACCATTCCTGTCAGTATGCTGTCCATAAAAATTTGGAATAGCAGGCTGGCTATAACCTGACTGAGTTCTTTGAGGACTCTCAGGTGTAAGCCATCCTATCCTGGTGATTTATTTGTTTTCTTTTCTAGTCTTTTCTGGACATCGGCTTCTGCTAGCCACAAGAGTACATCCTGAGATGTGTTGCTAACAATACAGTCATTGTTATAACCCTCCTTTTCCTGTGTAAAAACTGAGTAGAAGAAAGCATTGAGTACAGTTGCTTTCTCCTTTTCATTTGTAACCAACTTCCCATCATCATCCTTTAATGGGGCCAATATGCTCTGACCTCACTTTTTTCTGTTGAGATATAAAAAAAATGTCTTGGGATTTGCTTTGCTCTCCTCCACTATATGCCTTTCATGTTCTATTTTAGCTGCCATTATTGCATTTTTACATTTCTTATTGCATTCCTTGTAGTGCTGGAATGCTGACAATGACCCCTCGGCCTTATATTTCTTGAAGGGCATTTTGTTCACTTTTATTTAAAGTAACAGAAAATTCACAGAAACCAGCAATTTCCCAGGTGTCCCACCATTAATGTAACTTGCCACTCTGATCCCTAGAGAGGATGGGAGTCTCCTTGCCTTCCATGCACAAACCTCCTGTCTGTTGGATGGAGCCCTGAGCTCCATACCTGGATCTTACTAGAACCCAGTTCACACCTATGCAATCAGCATGCCTGCCTCTCCAAAAACTGCTAAAATAAACTGTGGCACGGACTGGCATCTATACTATATATATATATATATATATATATATATATATATATATATATATATATATATATTATACAGGATTTATATAGAGCCAACAGTTTGTGCAGCAATGTACAATGTAGAGGGGGACAGCACAATTACAATATAGTTCAATACAGAAGGGGACAGGAGGGCCCTGCTCATGCAGCTTACATTATAAAGGGAGGGGTGGTGGTACAAAAGGTAATTGCTGTGGGGGATGGTTTGATGAGGGTGGCTCGGCACAGTTCTTAGGCGGGCGTGGGATAGGCTTCCATGAATAAGTGATTTTTCATGTATCTCCTAAAGGTGGACAGGGTGGGGGCTGACCAGACATACTGGGACAGGGAGTTCCAGAGGATGGAAGAGGCTCTAGAGTAGTCCTGGAGGTGAGCATGGGAGGAGGTATCAAGAGGAAGCCAGTGAAGGGATTGGCAGAAAGGAGCAGCAGTTTGTGGAGTGCACAACTAATAGTTGTCCTGTGGACAGATTCTCCCACCTAAGCTGTGGATCTCTGCAGCTCCTCCATGGACCTCTTGGCTCTTCTCTGATGAATGCTCTCCTTGCCTGGCCTGTCAGTTTAGGTGGACGGCCATGTCTTGGTAGGTTTGCAGTTGTGTCCTACTTTTTCCATTTTTGGATGATGGATTGAACAGCACTCTGTGAGATGTTCAAAGCTTGGGAGATTTTTTTATAACCTAACCCTGCTTTATACTTCTCCACAACTTTATCCCTGACCTGTCTGGTGTGTTCCTTGGCCTTCATGATACTGTTTGTTCACTAAGGTTCTCTAACAAACCTCTGAGGGCTTCACAGAAAATCAGTTTTTATACCGATATTAAATTACACACAGGTGGACTCTATTTACTAATTAGGTGACTTCTGAAGGCAATTGGCTCCACTATATTTTAGTTAGGGGTATCAGAGTAAAGGGGGTTGAATACAAATGCCCCCCCCCCCCCACACTTTTCACATATTTATTTGTAAAAAATGTTGAAAAACATTTATTATTTTCCTTCCACTTCACACTTTGTGTTGATCTATCACATAGAATCCCAATAAAATACATTTACGTTTTTGATTGTAACATGACAAAATGTGGAACATTTCAAGGGGTATAAATTACTTTTTCAAGGCACTGTAAATCAAACCTTTCAATGAATTTCAGAGGTGCATTGTGATTTATGTGTGTTTTCTTTATTTTTTATTTACATATCTTACCAAGAATAAAAGATCCAAGAATATTGCAATGAGAAATCAGACAATTTTGGAAGTGTTCATCCTCTCTGGATTGTCTGACCTTCCGGCTCTTCGCCTTCCACTTTTTCTCTTCTTCCTTCTTATCCACCTTCTGACATTAATCTGAAATTTTCTGACCATTTTCATCATAATTACAATTTTGAAATTGTGTATCAAGTTATTCCATAAGTTGCAGGAAAAAAGGTTAATTCTATATCATTTATTGCCACACAGTTTGCCTTTTGTTTTAATAATAAATACATATTAGTAACATATTTCAATGGGAAATCAGACAACAATAAATTATGTCTTCCTCTCCCGATTGTCTGATATTCCAGCTCTTCAGCTCCCTCTCTTTCTGTTCTTCCTTCTCATCTACCTTCTGACATTAATCTGGAATTTGCTGATTATTGTCCTCATAGTCACCGACTCTCACCTCCATGTTCCTATGTATTTCTTCCTTGGGAACCTGGCCGCTTTGGACCTCTGTTGTTCTTCAGTTACCGTCCCACGAATGTTATTTGACCTTCACACTAAGACAAGAAAGATTTCCATAACAGCTTGTATAACGCAAGTCTTCTTCTTTATGTTCTTCATCGATACTGAGATTTTTCTGTTGACTGCCATGTCCTATGATCGATATAATGCTGTTTGTCAGCCGTTACATTACACACAGATCATGAGTTCAAAAGTATGTGGTCAGTTGGTCTCCATTGTATGGTTCTTTGCTTTGACTAATTCTTTAGTTCACACACTTTGTGGATTCAATTTAACATTTTGCGGATCAGATATTATAGAAAGCTTCTTTTGTGACCTTCCCCAGTTGCTTCAAATCTCCTGCAGTGACATCTTCATCAACATTCTACTCATCTTTCTCCTTGGTGCAATCCTTGGAGGTGGCTCTCTGATACTGACCATCCTTTCTTATGTCTATATATTCAGAACTGTCCTGAAAATGCAAATTAAAGATAAAATTAGTAAAGTTTTCTCTACATGTACGTCTCACCTGACAGTCGTCCTTTTATTTTATTGCTCCATTATGTTTAAATATTTTCGGCCAAGTCCCAACCAACATTTTGCTGGTGACAAAGTGTTGACCGTCTTTTACACAACGATTGTTCCTCTCCTCAATCCTCTAATTTACAGTCTGAGGAACCAGGACTTGAGAGCAGCAATTCACAATGGTTTTAGAAGGATTGTCTCCACCGTAATAGAAAGTTAATCTACATTAAATCCTCATTTGTAGAAATGATCTAGACACAGAAGTACAGTATCTTTATATCTGACCTGTGTCTATAATTCAATTAAAATCTGTTTTTATTCTCAGCTGTAGAAATGATTTTATTTTTGTTGTAAGAATTGTGATTATTAAGTGGATTATCTTTCCATAAGAGTCGGGTATGACAGCTACGGTAGACTATTATACAAAACACGTTTCCCAGGAAAAATCAAGATCTGGGAACTGAGTGTCCTTATAGCAAATATGCTTTCCATTTTCCAAAAGTGAGTAGAAGATGCTTTAGTAAAGCCCCTATATATACAATTTCCCCATTAGAAAATATCTAAAATCACTTTCAGAATTTGAACCATGTATCTGACAATTCTGCTTTTCTCGTATTGTTAATTATATTTGGTTGTGTTTTAATATCAAATGGCTCGAAGACTCATGCCGCGTACACACGATTGGAATTTCCAACAACAAATGTTCGATGGGAGCTTGTTGTCGGAAATTCCGACTGCGTGTAGGCTCCATCTGACATTTTTTGTCGGAAACTCTGACAACAAAAATTTGAGAGCTGGTTCTCAAATTTTCCGACAACAAAATCCGTTGTCGGAAATTCCGATCGTGTGTACACAAATCTGACACACAAAATTCCACGCATGCTCGGAATCAAGCAGAAGAGCCGCACTTGTCTTGTAAGTCACTGCGTTCTTGACGTTCGGAATTTCCGACAACATTTGTGTGACCGTGTGTATGCAAGACAAGTTTGAGCCAACATCTTTTGGAAATAAATCCAAGATTTTATTGTCAGAAAGTCCGACCGTGTGTACGCGGCATTATTCTTTTACCTCAAAGCATGTAAGGAACTCATCAGCCAACCTCACACTTTGTCACATATTAGAAAAAAAAGTTTCTATAATTTCTTTGCTGTAGTATCAGTACAGCCACCCGCTGATGAAAACACATTTGTGCTGTTTCTTAGATACATTTATGGAATGGAGCCCCAACAAATAAAGAAATAAAATGCCACCCTACCATACCAAACAAAAAAAAAAAGATATACATTGTAAATATCCATTTTCTACATACAGTGGAACCTTGGATTACAAGCTTAATTCCTTCCAGGAGAATGCTTTTAATTCAAAGCTCTCACATATCAAAGTGAGTTTCCCCATAGAAGTCAATGGAAACAAAGATAATTTGTTCTGCATTGACTTCTATTACATGCAATACCCCATGTGGCCAGAGGTTGAGGGGGGGGGCGCCGGAGAGCCTCGAAAATACTCGGGGACAGATCAACTGTACTCAAAAAAGCCTCAGAAAGGCTAGGAAACACTCTGGAACTTTGAGTATTTCCGAGTGATTCCGAGTATTTACGAACCGTTCGGAGTGTCCCTGAAGCCCCCGCACCTCTGGCCAAATGCAGTACTTAGTTTGATTTCTGCTCGTTTTGCGAGACAACACTCGCAAACTGAGTCAGAATTTTAAAAACAAAGTTGCTTGTCTTTCAAAACGCTTGTTTACCATAGAAAAAAGACAGAGAGGATCCACTAGGTTATACAGCACCTCATCCCTTGGTATTAGAGTATACAAAAGGGGGGGGGAAATGGAATGGGGATTATAGCGGTGCAAAAAAATAATATAGAATGGTCGGGGGTTGACTCACAATTCAAGGCTCAAGGAACTTTTTTTTTTTTTTTTATTACAAAATAATTTTATTACATATAAATACAATCATATTATAGAAATTACATAGAATGAAAAACAAAATATTAATAAACACTGGACAGTACTAATTCTAGTAAGATTTAACAATGGTTACTAATTAAATTGACCTGAGTGACATAATATCGTTTTTACAACAGTCAAAAAATAGATTAAACGATCAGTTCAAAAGTACCAATTAAATTAGAAAATAATTCATGGTTACTGTTAATAGAAGAACCTGGAGTAGGATAGACAGGCCTTAGTAGACGGTTCCGACATGTTTCGCCATAGCAATGGCTTCCTCAGGGTGGGCCTACTGTATAGGGTAAGTATATCTAATGTAAAGAAAATTGTCATCATTAATTAAATTTCCTGACAAGGTAGATAAATAAGTAGTCCTAGCCCGGTTAGAGAGGAGTTTTAGTGGGGGCAGGCAGAGAAAGGAAACCCGATGATTGGATCCCAGGGGGTGCCCCCCACCCCCAGTCCCCTACTGGTGGAAACAGAAGAGACCCCTTAACTCGATCAAGATTTACCCAAGTCGGTATGGAGTGGTAAAAAGATTGGACACAAGGTCGAGTTGTGGAATGAAGTTGTCCAGTGGATGGCCTTCAGTGCATAGCAGAAGGTAAGTCAGGCCTGGCCAGAAAGGATTTTTAGTCAGAAAAGTACACAATTGGGAAAGGTTAATATGTTTATTTTAGAAAAAATGTACAGTGTTGTTAGTCCATGGTAAAATAATCCATGGACATATAGCCTGACACTGTATAGAACGGACACGTGTCTCATATATATACTTACTTAAACAAATTGGTTCTTAAAATAAGCTGGTAATAAAGTTGAAAGGACCTTAAAGATTTTAAAGGGATGATCGAGCGGGAGGCACCTGAAATATAGCAATAGGGGTGGGCATTTAAAACTGGGACGTAATGAGGTAAATTAGGTCTCTCTAAATGTGTAGGATTGCATACCTGTTTCGGTCTGTAGTTTCAAATAGAGTCGGTGTAAATGAGGCATAAGTGGGCACCCTTTAGATAGAAGCGGTGTCCACGAAGGTAGGGGGTCCCTATTGAAAGTAAAGGAGTAAGGGCTGGTTTTAAATGGGTTTAACAGAAAACCAGTTTAAAAGTCAGGTAGGAAGGAGTTGCTTACTTGAATCACAGAGCGTGAAATATGTCAGGTGCCTCCAAGGTCCAGTAATGGACTGAATGAGGAGCCGGCTTTTAACTGACCTTCCAGACTGAGGAGGCGTGGGGAACGCCTCTCAGTCAGCGGACAAAGGAGCCTCTGCGCAGGCGCATTACAGGCGCATCGGTCAGGTGCCTACAAAGGCCATAATGCCTGGCGGTGCGCGTGTGGAGGACGTGATGACGTAATCGTCAAAATGTGCCGGTTCGCTGCAGGGGCTGGATTGGGCGGGCTTCACGAAGGATGCACCGCCCTTGGGTGTCCATACTATTGCAGAGAGCCATATACCAAATAGACAAACAAACAGACCAATAAACGGCCGTGTCAGGGAAACCCCTACAGGGAATTGATGGAAAGGTCATGACGAGAGAAAGGGGGGGCTTAGGCCGGGGGGTGGGGGTGGGGGCACCCCGCGGGTCCCAAAGTACAAAGGGTCATCCGCCTGATCCCGAAACCCCATCCGGGGGGACAAAAAAATGGGCAAGATGAAACAATTACATGATGACAATTTATGCATTTATAAAAAAATTTGTACGGACATTCTACAATTGAAAGAACACATTATAAAATTAGCTCATACAATTGAAGGTTAACATAATTTAATATAGGTCAAATGCCAGTTTTTAAGTCATTCAGATTGTCAGGTTATTAAATGAGACAGGGACAGTTAAACATAGCTATAAAGTGTGTATTTTCAAAAAAGTCATTTGTTTTCCCATACAGTATAATTCACAAGATTATTGGGTGTATTAATGGGTATTAAGTGTGTATTTAAGAAATATCATTTCGTTTTCAAATAAATAGTAGAATTAGGGGAGGAGCTAGCTTCAGCGCATATTGGGAAAGGATTCGGCGGGCAAGGATAGGAAAGGGGGGGAGGGGAGGGAAAGGGGCGGGGTGGGGAAAAGGGGGGGGGGTAGGGAAGAGGGGAGGGGGAAAAAAAAAAAAGGGGAGGGGAATAGAGGAAAGGGGGGGGGGACAGTAGAAGAGGGGATGGCAAAAAAGGGGGGGAGGGGGGGGGGAGGGGGAGGGGAAAGGGGGTGGGGGGGACAAAAAGGGAGGGAGGGGAGGAAAGGGAAGAGAGAGGAAAAAAGGGGACGGAAAAAGGGGAAGGAGTGTAGGGGAGAGGGAGAAGGAAGGGGGAGAAGAAAAAGAGGGGGGGAAGGGGGAGGACCTATGTAGGTAACAAAGAGTTATATCAAACAGTTACGGTCATACATTTAAGAAAGAATAAGAATTGTTCTAAATTATAGAAATGATTTGAAACTGATATATTCATTCATACCAGGGTGCCTGGTGGCGTCTAAGGTGTATATCCACCTTGTCTCAAGTTGAAGCAAACGAGTATCAATATCCCCTCCGCGTACATTAGAGGGTATGTCACGTACCTGGTGGTGCGAGCCCGAGATTGCAGGGAGAGGCCTCCCTTGCGTCTCCCACTCCTGGTTCCCTGGTGTGGGAACAGGAGAGCCAGGAGTGAGGAGGAGCACGGGTGCCTGGCAGGATCAACAGACCGGTGGGAAGGAAACAGGTTAGCTGAGCAGGCTGGATCTCTGGAAAGCAGGTTCACAGGTAAACCGGATAGCAGAGCTGGCAGGATCACAGGAAGCAGGCTCACAGGTAAACTGGATAGCAGAGCTGGCAGGATCACTGGAAAGCAGGCTCACAGGTAAACTGGATAGCAGAGCTGGCAGGATCACAGGAAAGCAGGCTCACAGGTAAACTGGATAGCAGAGCTGGCAGGATCACAGGAAGCAGGCTCACAGGTAAACTGGATAGCAGAGCTGGCAGGATCACAGGAAAGCAGGCTCACAGGTAAACTGGATAGCAGAGCTGGCAGGATCACAGGAAGCAGGCTCACAGGTAAACTGGATAGCAGAGCTGGCAGGATCACTGGAAAGCAGGCTCACAGGTAAACTGGATAGCAGAGCTGGCAGGATCACAGGAAGCAGGCTCACAGGTAAACTGGATAGCAGAGCTGGCAGGATCACTGGAAAGCAGGCTCACAGGTAAACTGGATAGCAGAGCTGGCAGGATCACAGGAAGCAGGCTCACAGGTAAACCGGATAGCAGAGCTGGCAGGATCACAGGAAAGCAGGTTCACAGGTAAACTGGATAGCAGCGCTGACAGGAACTGGACAACGGCTTGGCAGGTAAGTTCACAGGGAAGCTTGGATAGCAGAGCTGACAGGAACTGGACAACGGCTTGGCAAGTAAGTTCACAGGTACACTTGGATAGCAGAGCTGACAGGAACTGGACAACGGCTTGGCAAGCAGGTTCACAGGTACACTTGGATAGCAGAGCTGACAGGAACTGGACAACGGCTTGGCAAGTAAGTTCACAGGTACACTTGGATAGCAGAGCTGACAGGAACTGGACAACGGCTTGGCAAGCAGGTTCACAGGTAAGCTTGGATAGCAGAGCTGACAGGAACTGAACACAGGAAACGGAACCACAGAATGGACTGGAACCAACAGGTGAACAGGCTCGTTACAGAGGGTCAGACTGCAGACTGGACAAGGCTAAACAAGGAACCAAAGTTCATCAAGAAGTCAGGTAATGAATCTGAACTAGGGCAAGGTACAATGGATCAGGCAGGAGGATGGTCACTGGAAGCCGGGATCGGGTACAGGCAGAAAGCAGGATAGTCTTTATGGCAAGCCGGGTCAAAGGAACAGGTATAACAGGATCAGGTTTCTTTTACTACACCACAACGCTGTAGAGCAGACAGCAAAGACCGTCTGCTCAAGTCAGGCTTAAATAGGCCGGCTGGTGCTAACTAGGGCGCGCGCCCTTCTCCCTGTGCGCGGTTGTGCACGTGCCCGCGCCCGGGCGCGCATGCGCATGCGCAATGGAATCTGAGGGCCAGGACGGCCCGGGTTTAGATTTCTGGCAGGATCTTCATGACATTGCCCCCCTCCTAGGGGCAACCTCCGGGTGCCCCTCTGGGCAAATCTCTCAGGGTGAGCTCTTTTGAAGGCTTGAACTAGACTCTTAGCATGGATATTACACTCGGGCTCCCAGGAATTTTCTTCAGGACCATATCCCTTCCATTTGATCAAAAATTGGTTCTGATTTCTCCTTTTTCTAACATTTAGTATGGCCTCTACCTCATATTCTTCCTCGCCATCTACCAAGACTGGGTCCGGGGGTACCGTCCTTCTGTTGGAAAAGGGGTTGGAAGTGGAGGGCTTTAACAGGGAAACATGAAAGACTGGATGGACCTTTAGGGAATCAGGAAGTTCCAACTCATAGGCTACTTCATTAATTTTTCGTGAACATACCATTCTGAAATGGAAATGTCAAGTTGGTCAAGTTCATGGTCATATTGTTTACACAGTATGGAAATCATACCAAAGGAACATGCTTGGAGATTAAATTCCCAAGAGGTTTTAAGGAGGTCATTGACTTTTTTGACATTAGGAAATATTTGGATTCGTAGTCCCCACGGGACAAATTGATGTTCAGTATATTTTTCAAAGTAGGTTTTATGCCAGTATATACGGACCTTTTTTTCTAAAAGACGTTGAAGTCGCATAAAGTCGCGATCAAGGTCAGCGTCTGAGATATTTGTTGCATTTTGAGACTGTTGTATTTTGGTCATAAGTCCCTTCCATGCTTCCCCACAGAGATCAACCTTTTTGCGCCAAAGCTTGTATAAGCTCTCAATTGTAAATGATTATTTATCAAATGATCATACACAGTTGATTAATAAAGCGTTTAAGTATTTCTAGTTTTAAGACACAGTTTTTGAGTGAGCATTGAATTGTGTGCAACCCCGAAGATTCTGCAAAAAAGGAACCAGGATCATCTGTCAAGGAATGGTGTATTAAAACACCTGGGACAGAAAGTAATATAGAAAAAAGACAGAGAGGATCCACTAGGTTATACAGCACCTCATCCCTTGGTATTAGAGTATACAAAAGGGGGGGAAATGGAATGGGGATTATAGCGGTGCAAAAAAATAATATAGAATGGTCGGGGTTGACTCACAATTCAAGGCTCAAGGAACTTTTTTTTTTTAGTACAAAATAATTTTATTACATATAAATACAATCATATTATAGAAATTACATAGAATGAAAAACAAAATATTAATAAACACTGGACAGTACTAATTCTAGTAAGATTTAACAATGGTTACTAATTAAGTTGACCTGAGTGACATAATACCGTTTTTACAACAGTCAAAAAATAGATTAAACGATCAGTTCAAAAGTACCAATTAAATTAGAAAATAATTCATGGTTACTGTGAATAGAAGAACCTGGAGTAGGATAGACAGGCCTTAGTAGACGGTTCCGACATGTTTCGCCATAGCAATGGCTTCCTCGGGGTGGGCCTACTGTATAGGGTAAGTATATCTAATGTAAAGAAAATTGTCATCATTAATTAAATTTCCTGACAAGGTAGATAAATAAGTAGTCCTAGCCCGGTTAGAGAGGAGTTTTAGTGGGGGCAGGCAGAGAAAGGAAACCCGATGATTGAATCCCAGGGGGTGCCCCCGACCCCCAGTCCCCTACTGGTGGAAACAGAAGAGACCCCTTAACTCGATCAAGACTTACCCAAGTCGGTATGGAGTGGTAAAAAGATTGGACACAAGGTCGAGTTGTGGAATGAAGTTGTCCAGTGGATGGCCTTCAGTGCATAGCAGAAGGTAAGTCAGGCCTGGCCAGAAAGGATTTTTAGTCAGAAAAGTACACAATTGGGAAAGGTTAATATGTTTATTTTAGAAAAAATGTACAGTGTTGTTAGTCCATGGTAAAATAATCCATGGACATATAGCCTGACACTGTATAGAACGGACATGTGTCTCATATATATACTTACTTAAACAAATTGGTTCTTAAAATAAGCTGGTAATAAAGTTGAAAGGACCTTAAAGATTTTAAAGGGATGATCGAGCGGGAGGCACCTGAAATATAGCAATAGGGGTGGGCATTTAAAACTGGGACGTAATGAGGTAAATTAGGTCTCTCTAAATGTGTAGGATTGCATACCTGTTTCGGTCTGTAGTTTCAAATAGAGTCGGTGTAAATGAGGCATAAGTGGGCACCCTTTAGATAGAAGCGGTGTCCACGAAGGTAGGAGGTCCCTATTGAAAGTAAAGGAGTAAGGGCTGGTTTTAAATGGGTTTAACAGAAAACCAGTTTAAAAGTCAGGTAGGAAGGAGTTGCTTACTTGAATCACAGAGCGTGAAATACGTCAGGTGCCTCCAAGGTCCAGTAATGGACTGAATGAGGAGCCGGCTTTTAACTGACCTTCCAGACTGAGGAGGCGTGGGGAACGCCCCTCAGTCAGCGGACAAAGGAGCCTTTGCGCAGGCGCATTACAGGCGCATCGGTCAGGTGCCTACAAAGGCCATAATGCCTGGCGGTGCGCGTGTGGAGGACGTGATGACGTAATCGTAAAAATGTGCCGGTTCGCTGCAGGGGCTGGATTGGGCGGGCTTCACGAAGGATGCACCGCCCTTGGGGTGGGGAAAAGGGGGGTAGGGAAGAGGGGAGGGGAAAAATAAAAGGGGAGGGGAATAGAGGAAAGGGGGGGGGAAGGACAGTAGAAAAGGGGATGGCAAAAAAGGGGGGGAGGGGAAAGGGGGTGGGGGGGACAATAAGGGAGGGAGGGGAGGAAAGGGAAGAGAGAGGAAAAAAGGGGACGGAAAAAGGGGAAGGAGTGTAGGGGAGAGGGAGAAGGAAGGGGGAGAAGAAAAAGAGAGGGGGGGAAGGGGGAGGACCTATGTAGGTAACAAAGAGTTATATCAAACAGTTACGGTCATACATTTAATAAAGAATAAGGATTGTTCTAAATTATAGAAATGATTTGAAACTGATATATTCATTCAATAGGGATGGGCCCGGTGCTCGATGCGAACCCACGTTCGCATCGAGCACCGGGCGTTCGCTCGCTCGGCGAGCCCAGAACTATTTTGGCCGCTCGCATCACGTTCGTGTGATGCGAGCGGCCCCGCAATGCATTGCGGCCGGCGCGGCCGGCGCAGTGCATTGCTGGCTGATGATTGGCCAAGCATGCACTGTGACCCCGCATGCTTGGCCAATCACAGCCCCGGAAACTCGAAGAGCCATAATTGGCTACAGGCAGGACGCCTGTAGCCAATTACAGCTCAGGGGCTTTAGTACACGCCCCCCCCCTATAAAAGGCCGCCACGCCGTCTGCACCGGTCACATGCTGTTCCGGCGCAGATAGAGCAGGATAGATCTGTGACACTCTGCTGGATTTAGTTAGATAGATTTACTGAGAGAGAGTTAGGTTGGATAGATTCATTTAGAAGGATTGAGTTAGAAAGAAGGGCTTGTAGTGTGTTCGTGGCAGGCAGGCAGAGCTCCTATATTTTGTTCCCAGAAGCACCTATAGGACTTGTAGTGTGTTCGTGGCAGGCAGGCAGAGCTCCTATATTTTGTTCCCAGAAGCACCTATAGGACTTGTAGTGTGTTCGTGGCAGGCAGGCAGAGCTCCTATATTTTGTTCCCAGAAGCACCTATAGGACTTGTAGTGTGTTCGTGGCAGGCAGGCAGAGCTCCTATATTTTCTTCCCAGAAGCACCTATAGGACTTGTAGTGTGTTCGTGGCATCACACAGAGATCATATATTTTGTTCCCAGAAGCACCTATAGGACTTGAAGTGTGTTAGTCCCATCACACAGAGATCATATATTTTGTTCCCAGAAGCACCTATAGGACTTGAAGTGTGTTAGTCCCATCACACAGAGATCATATATTTTCTTCTCAGAAGCACCTATAGGACTTGAAGTGTGTTAGTCCCATCACACAGAGATCATATATTTTCTTCCCAGAAGCACCTATAGGACTTGAAGTGTGTTAGTCCCATCACACAGAGATCATATATTTTCTTCCCAGAAGCACCTATAGGACTTGAAGTGTGTTAGTCCCATCACACAGAGATCATATATTTTGTTCCCAGAAGCACCTATAGGACTTGAAGTGTGTTAGTCCCATCACACAGAGATCATATATATTGTTCCCAGAAGGACCTATAGGACTTGAAGTGTGTTAGTCCCATCACACAGAGATCCTATATTTTGTTCCCAGAAGCACCTATAGGACTTGAAGTGTGTTAGTCCAATCACACAGAGATCATATATTTTGTTCCCAGAAGCACCTATAGGACTTGAAGTGTGTTAGTTCCATCACACAGACCTATATTTTCTTCCCAGAAGCACCTATAGGACTTGAAGTGTGTTAGTCCCATCACACAGAGATCATATATTTTGTTCCCAGAAGCACCTATAGGACTTGAAGTGTGTTAGTCCAAACACACAGAGATCATATATTTTGTTCCCAGAAGCACCTATAGGACTTGAAGTGTGTTAGTCCCATCACACAGAGATCATATATTTTGTTCCCAGAAGCACCTATAGGACTTGAAGTGTGTTAGTCCCATCACACAGAGATCATATATTTTCTTCCCAGAAGCACCTATAGGACTTGAAGTGTGTTAGTCCCATCACACAGAGATCATATATTTTCTTCCCAGAAGCACCTATAGGACTTGAAGTGTGTTAGTCCCATCACACAGAGATCATATATTTTGTTCCCAGAAGCACCTATAGGACTTGAAGTGTGTTAGTCCCATCACACAGAGATCATATATTTTCTTCCCAGAAGCACCTATAGGACTTGAAGTGTGTTAGTCCCATCACACAGAGATCATATATTTTCTTCCCAGAAGCACCTATAGGACTTGAAGTGTGTTAGTCCCATCACACAGAGATCATATATTTTCTTCCCAGAAGCACCTATAGGACTTGAAGTGTGTTAGTCCCATCACACAGAGATCATATATATTGTTCCCAGAAGGACCTATAGGACTTGAAGTGTGTTAGTCCCATCACACAGAGATCATATATTTTGTTCCCAGAAGCACCTATAGGACTTGAAGTGTGTTAGTCCCATCACACAGAGATCATATATTTTCTTCCCAGAAGCACCTATAGGACTTGAAGTGTGTTAGTCCCATCACACAGACCTATATTTTCTTCCCAGAAGCACCTATAGGACTTGAAGTGTGTTAGTCCCATCACACAGACCTATATTTTCTTCCCAGAAGCACCTATAGGACTTGAAGTGTGTTAGTCCCATCACACAGAGATCATATATTTTGATCCCAGAAGCACCTATAGGACTTGAAGTGTGTTAGTCCAATCACACAGAGATCATATATTTTGTTCCCAGAAGCACCTATAGGACTTGAAGTGTGTTAGTCCCATCACACAGAGATCATATATTTTGTTCCCAGAAGCACCTATAGGACTTGAAGTGTGTTAGTCCCATCACACAGAGATCATATATTTTCTTCCCAGAAGCACCTATAGGACTTGAAGTGTGTTAGTCCCATCACACAGACCTATATTTTCTTCCCAGAAGCACCTATAGGACTTGAAGTGTGTTAGTCCCATCACACAGAGATCATATATTTTGATCCCAGAAGCACCTATAGGACTTGAAGTGTGTTAGTCCCATCACACAGAGATCATATATTTTGTTCCCAGAAGCACCTATAGGACTTGAAGTGTGTTAGTCCCATCACACAGACCTATATTTTCTTCCCAGAGGCACCTATAGGACTTGAAGTGTGTTAGTCCCATCACACAGAGATCATATATTTTGTTCCCAGAAGCACCTATAGGACTTGAAGTGTGTTAGTCCCATCACACAGAGATCATATATTTTGTTCCCAGAAGCACCTATAGGACTTGAAGTGTGTTAGTCCCATCACACAGAGATCCTATATTTTGTTCCCAGAAGCACCTATAGGACTTGAAGTGTGTTAGTCCCATCACACAGACCTATATTTTCTTCCCAGAAGCACCCATAGGACTTGAAGTGTGTTAGTCCCATCACACAGAGTTCCTATATTTTGTTCCCAGAAGCACCTATAGGACTTGAAGTGTGTTAGTCCCATCACACAGACCTATATTTTCTTCCCAGAAGCACCCATAGGACTTGAAGTGTGTTAGTCCCATCACACAGAGATCCTATATTTTGTTCCCAGAAGCACCTATAGGACTTGAAGTGTGTTAGTCCCATCACACAGACCAATATTTTCTTCCCAGAAGCACCCATAGGACTTGAAGTGTGTTAGTCCCATCACACAGAGATCCTATATTTTGTTCCCAGAAGCACCTATAGGACTTGAAGTGTGTTAGTCCCATCACACAGACCTATATTTTCTTCCCAGAAGCACCTATAGGACTTCTAGTGTGTTAGTGGCATCACACAGAGCTCCTCTATTTTCTTTGCAGAAGCACCCACAGGACTTCTAGTGTGTTAGTGGCATCACACAGAGCTCCTCTATTTTCTTTGCAGAAGCACCCATAGGACTTCTAGTGTGTTAGTGGCATCACACAGAGCTCCTCTATTTTCTTTGCAGAAGCACCCACAGGACTTCTAGTGTGTTAGTGGCATCACACAGAGCTCCTCTATTTTCTTTGCAGAAGCACCCATAGGACTTCTAGTGTGTTAGTGGCATCACACAGAGCTCCTATATTTTCTTCTCAGCAGCACCCACAGGACTTCTAGTGTGTTAGTGGCATCACACAGAGCTCCTCTATTTTCTTTGCAGAAGCACCCACAGGACTTCTAGTGTGTTAGTGGCATCACACAGAGCTCCTCTATTTTCTTTGCAGAAGCACCCACAGGACTTCTAGTGTGTTAGTGGCATCACACAGAGCTCCTCTATTTTCTTTGCAGAAGCACCCATAGGACTTCTAGTGTGTTAGTGGCATCACACAGAGCTCCTATATTTTCTTCTCAGCAGCACCCACAGGACTTCTAGTGTGTTAGTGGCATCACACAGAGCTCCTCTATTTTCTTTGCAGAAGCACCCACAGGACTTCTAGTGTGTTAGTGGCATCACACAGAGCTCCTCTATTTTCTTTGCAGAAGCACCCATAGGACTTCTAGTGTGTTAGTGGCATCACACAGAGCTCCTATATTTTCTTCTCAGCAGCACCCACAGGACTTCTAGTGTGTTAGTGGCATCACACAGAGCTCCTCTATTTTCTTTGCAGAAGCACCCACAGGACTTCTAGTGTGTTAGTGGCATCACACAGAGCTCCTCTATTTTCTTTGCAGAAGCACCCATAGGACTTCTAGTGTGTTAGTGGCATCACACAGAGCTCCTATATATTCTTCTCAGCAGCACCCACAGGACTACCGACTACAATGGCTGGAAGACCGCCAAGGGGAGGCAGAGCGTGCAGAGCCAAGAACACAGGGCAGGCAGGCTCTGTTTCTAGTGGACGTGGCCGTGGACGTGGACGTGGTCGTGCATCGTCATCAGCACGTGGCCATGGGACACGCGCGTCTTTGTTTTCGGCAGCTGGACATGTGGAGCCGCATCATGCTGAAGGCTTGGTAGAATGGATGACCAAGCCCTCCTCATCCTCCTCATCCTCTCTCACCCAGGCTCAGGGTACTGGCAGAGCATCATCAGCCACCCCTTCCCTAGACCCACCATGTCCTCCTGAGGAGTCCCCCGAACTCTTTGAGCACAGTGTTGGGTACATGCTCCAGGAGGATGCCCAACGATTCGAAGGCTCGGATGATGATACCCAGCTTGAGGAATCTGGCAGTACTGTTCCACCAGCTGCAGCTTACTGCCAGGTTTGCTCTAGTGGTGAAGAGGGAGGGGATGATGAGGTCACTGACTCCACGTGGGTGCCTGAAGGGAGAGAGGATGAGGAGGAGGACGAGGAGGAGGAGGATGCGGCGTCACATGTCCAACGAGGCAGGGTGCCCCCTGGAGGCCAGGTAGAGGCCAGCACAGCAACTGTACAACACCGCAGAGCTCCGCCTGTGCAGGGCGCTGCCTCTGCACGTTATCAGAAAAGTTCTTTGGTGTGGGCCTTTTTTGAGACGAGTGCATCAGATCGCACCACTGCTATTTGCAATATTTGTCTCAAGCGTATCTCGCGTGGCCAAAACATCAGCCGCTTGGGCACCACAAGCATGACCAGACATATGGCGACCTGCCATGCAGCTCGTTGGCAGGCACACATAAAAGACCCACACCAAAGAACTAAGCGGACCTCTCCTTGCTCCTCCTCAGCTGGGATCTCCATCCCCACTACACCTTCAGTCCTCTCTGAAAGCTGCTCTGAGAGGACTGAAGGTGTAGAATTAGGTGTGTCACAACCAAGTACTTGCAGTACACCGACGTCCGATTGCAGCAGGCAAATTTCCCTGCCCCAGCTGCTGGACCGTAGAAAGAAGTACACTCCCAGCCATCCACATGCCCAGCGGTTGAATGCTAGCCTGGCTAAATTGCTAGCACTTCAACTGCTGCCTTTTCAGTTGGTAGACTCGGCCCCCTTCCGTGAGTTTGTTCAATGTGCGGTTCCTCAGTGGCAGGTTCCCAAACGCCACTTTTTCTCACGGAAGGCGATTCCGTCTCTCTACCGGCATGTGGAGGGCAATGTCCATGCCTCGCTGGACAGGGCGGTCTGCGGTAAGGTGCATATTACCGCTGACTCATGGTCCAGCAGGCATGGACAGGGACGGTACCTTTCTTTCACGGCCCATTGGGTCACTCTATTGGCAGCTGGGAGGGATGCAGGACAAGGTGCAGTAGTGTTGGAGGTTGTTCCGCCACCACGCCTCCAAAACGCTACTACTGCTACTGGTTGTGACACACCTCTCTCCTCCACCCCCTCCTCTTCTTCTTCCTCCAGTGCTCTGTCCTTGGAACCAGCGGTGCTCCGTAGGCGTACAAGGGGCTACGCAAGTACGCAGGCAAAAAGATGCCATGCCGTGCTTGCGCTGGTGTGTTTGGGGGACAGGAGCCACACTGGGCCAGAGGTTCTGGCAGCTCTGCAGGGGCAGGCCGAGAGGTGGTTGACGCCACGTCAGCTTAAGCCAGGAATGGTCGTTTCTGACAATGGCACCAACCTCCTCTCCGCCCTGCGATAGGGGCAGCTCACCCATGTGCCCTGCATGGCTCACGTCCTCAACCTGGTGGTGCAGCGGTTCTTGGGCAGGTTCCCAGGCTTACAGGATGTCCTGAGGCAGGCCAGGAAAGTCTGTGTGCATTTCCGCCGATCTTATAATGCCAGTGCTCGGCTGACTGAGCTGCAAAAGGAGCTGAACCTGCCCAAGAACCGCCTAATATGTGACATGCCCACCAGGTGGAACTCAACGTTGGCCATGCTGCAGCGACTGCACACGCAGCAGAGGGCCATCAATGAGTACCTTTGCGACTATGGCACCAGGACAGGGTCAGGGGAGCTTGGTTTTTTTTCCCCACGTCAGTGGAGCATGATCAGGGATGCATGCACTGTCCTCTCACCATTTGAGGAGGCCACGAGGATGGTGAGCAGTGACAGTGCATGCATCAGTGACACTGTCCCTCTTGTCCACCTGTTGGAGCATACGCTGCGTGGGATAATGGACAGGGCACTTGAGGCAGAACAGAGGCAGGAAGAGGAGGACTTCCTTGCCTCTCAAGGCCCCCTTTATCCGGACAGTGTTCCTTCTGTCCCACCCATCACACAGGAAGAGGATGAGGAGGAGGAGGAGGAGGAGGATTGTGTGAGCATGGAGGTGGAGCCTGGCACTCAGCATCAGCAGCAGCAGTCTTTTAGGGATGATGTACAGTCCCAACAAACCAGTGGACTTGTATGTGGCTGGGAGGAGGTGGCTGGCGATCATGTCATCCTCAGTGACCCAGAAGACTCCGGACCGAATGCCTCAGCTAACCTACGCTGCATGGCCTCCCTGATCCTGCAAAGCCTGCGGAAGGATCCTCGTGTTCTTCGGATCAAGGAGAGGGACCATTACTGGCTGGCCACTCTCCTTGATCCGCGGTACAAGGGTAAGGTTGCGGACCTTATCTTGCCGTCGCAGAGGGAGCAGAGGATGAGACATCTCAGGGAGGCCTTGCAGAAAGGTCTGTGCAACGCGTTCCCAGAAACTGGGAGGCTACAAACTCCTGGTCCTGGGCGACGAGTTGCTGAGGCTTCGGTCAGTAGCAGAAGGAGCGGTGGGGAAGGTGGACGTCTGACCGATGCGTTCAGACAATTTTTTAGTCCGCAGCCCCAAGGTATGATCGGTTCCAGCAACCATCGCCAGCGTCTGATATACATGGTGCAGGAATACCTTGGGGCAAGGTCAGACTTGGACACCTTTCCCACCGAAAATCCTCTGGCTTACTGGGTCCTGAGGATGGATCACTGGCCAGAGCTTGCACAGTATGCAATTGAGCTACTGGCCTGTCCTGCCTCCAGCGTTCTTTCCGAACGCACATTCAGTGCTGCTGGAGGATTTGTCACCGATCATAGGGTGCGCCTGTCCACCGCCTCGGTTGATCGACTGACCTTCATCAAAATGAATCAGTCTTGGATCACCACCAGCTACCAGGCACCTGAGGCGGATATAACCGAATAATTTTTAATATCACATCCCTTCAAGACTGCCTATGCTGATGCTGAGTGACTGTCCTCTTATGTTCACTGACTATCCTCTTCCTCCTCCTCAATGATCCATGCCACCACACCAGTGCCTAAGGCACAATTTTTCAGCCCCTGTTTAACAGGGGCGTGTACATACAATTTTTATAAAAAAATGCTTCGCAACACGTGTGACTGCTGTGCTCCAAGTACAGTATCTGTGAGGGGTTGCAGTGTTGTGGCACCAGCACCAGTGCCTAAGGCACAATTTTTCAGCCCCTGTTTAACAGGGGCGTGTACATACAATTTTTATAAAAAAATGCTTCGCAACACGTGTGACTGCTGTGCTCCAAGTACAGTATCTGTGAGGGGTTGCAGTGTTGTGGCACCAGCACCAGTGCCTAAGGCACAATTTTTCAGCCCCTGTTTAACAGGGGCGGGTAATTACAATTTTTTTAAAAAATGCTTCGCAACACGTGTGACTGCTGTGCTCCAAGTACAGTATCTGTGAGGGGTTGCAGTGTTGTGGCACCAGCACCAGTGCCTAAGGCACAATTTTTCAGCCCCTGTTTAACAGGGGCGGGTAATTACAATTTTTTAAAAAAATGCTTCGCAACACGTGTGACTGCTGTGCTCCAAGTACAGTATCTGTGAGGGGTTGCAGTGTTGTGGCACCAGCACCAGTGCCTAAGGCACAATTTTTCAGCCCCTGTTTAACAGGGGCGGGTAATTACAAATCTTGATCTAATAGTTCACAGCAGGGCCCATTCCTGCGCCCACCAAGAGTAACTATGAGGGCCTACAGTCTTGTGGCAACACCGTCCACCACCACCGCCAAAGGCCCAATTTTTCTGCCCTGTTCATCAGGTGCTTGCAATTACAAATCTTGATCTAATAACTCACAGCAGGGCCCATTCTTGCGCCCACCAAGAGTAACTGTGAGAGCTTACAGTCTTGTGGCAACACCGTCCACCACCACCGCCAAAGGCCCAATTTTTCTGCCCTGTTCATCAGGTGCTTGCAATTACAAATCTTGATCTAATAACTCACAGTAGGGCCCATTCCTGCGCCCACCAAGAGTAACTGTGAGAGCTTACAGTCTTGTGGCAACACCGTCCACCACCACCACCACCCCCAATTTTTCTGCCCTGTTCAACAGGTGCATGCAATTACAAATCTTGATCTATTAACTCACAGCAGGGCCCATTCCTGTGCCCACCAGTCTTGTGGCTACACCAACATCTAATAGGGCAAATTTCTGCAGAGTATATACGCCAGGCCCCTACTTTCAAACATCCAACTTACAAACGACTCCTACTTGCAAATGGAAAGAGAAAACAGGAAGTGAGAGGAAATCTACCCCTAGGAAGGGAAATTCTATCCTGTTAGATTTAATTTGGGAAAAAGGTATCTCCTCTCTACTGATACTTTAACACCAATCCTTGTTTCAATTAAAACCCCACTTTTTCCAAAAACATTTGTCATTGGGACGGAAAGTGAGGTGACATGTTCTGAACAGATGTGCAAAGACAGCAAATGTTACAGGGGTGATAACCCCTCCCTATGTTCTCCAAAAAGCTTAAAAATAGATTTTTTTGGAAAGGAGCTACACTTCATAATGTACCTGTTCAGATTCTACTTAAGAACAAACCTAAAGCCGCAAGTGGTTTTAAATGGCTTCTTTTTTTCCTTTAAAAATGTCATTTTGTGCAAGGACAGTTCTAAACACGGGAAACACATGCCACTTCACAGGCATACTTTAGACACCCCCCAGGTACCATATTTAAAGGAAAATTTCACTTTTTTTTTTTCACTTTATGCATCATTAAAATGACTGCTCCCGAAAAAACGTTAGTTTTTAAAAGTTCTTTTTGCATTGATATATGTCCCCTGGGGCAGGACCCGGGTCCCCAAACCTGTTTTATGACATTAACATGCATATTGGCCGTTGTAATTAGCACTTTTGATTTCGAACGTTCGCGTCCATTATAACGTATAGGGTTCGAAAATTTGCGCGAACTTTCGGTCGGTTCGAAGGTTCTGGTGCGAACCGAACCCGGGGGTGTTCGGCTCATCCCTATCATTCATACCAGGGTGCCTGGTGGCGTCTAAAGCCCCATACACACGGTAGGATTTTCCGATGGATTTCCCCCCCCAACCCCCCTTTCCCTCCCCCCCTTTCCTATCCTTGCCCGCCGAATCCTTTCCCAATATGCGCTGAAGCTAGCTCCTCCCCTAATTCTACTATTTATTTGAAAACGAAATGATATTTCTTAAATACACACTTAATACCCATTAATACACCCAATAATCTTGTGAATTATACTGTATGGGAAAACAAATGACTTTTTTGAAAATACACACTTTATAGCTATGTTTAACTGTCCCTGTCTCATTTAATAACCTGACACTCTGAATGACTTAAAAACTGGCATTTGACCTATATTAAATTATGTTAACCTTCAATTGTATGAGTCCATTTTTATAATGTGTTCTTTCAATTGTAGAATGTCCGTACAATTTTTTTTATAAATGCATAAATTGTCATCATGTAATTGTTTCATCTTGCCCATTTTTTTGTCCCCCCGGATGGGGTTTCGGGATCAGGCGGATGACCCTTTGTACTTTGGGACCCGCGGGGTGCCCCCACCCCCACCCCCGGCCTAAGCCCCCCCTTTCTCTCGTCATGACCTTTCCATCAATTCCCTGTAGGGGTTTCCCTGACACGGCCGTTTATTGGTCTGTTTGTTTGTCTATTTGGTATATGGCTCTCTGCAATAGTATGGACACCCAAGGGCGGTGCATCCTTCGTGAAGCCCGCCCAATCCAGCCCCTGCAGCGAACCGGCACATTTTGACGATTACGTCATCACGTCCTCCACACGCGCACCGCCAGGCATTATGGCCTTTGTAGGCACCTGACCGATGCGCCTGTAATGCGCCTGCGCAGAGGCTCCTTTGTCCGCTGACTGAGGGGCGTTCCCCACGCCTCCTCAGTCTGGAAGGTCAGTTAAAAGCCGGCTCCTCATTCAGTCCATTTCTGGACCTTGGAGGCACCTGACATATTTCACGCTCTGTGATTCAAGTAAGCAACTCCTTCCTACCTGACTTTTAAACTGGTTTTCTGTTAAACCCATTTAAAACCAGCCCTTACTCCTTTACTTTCAATAGGGACCCCCTACCTTCGTGGACACCGCTTCTATCTAAAGGGTGCCCACTTATGCCTCATTTACACCGACTCTATTTGAAACTACAGACCGAAACAGGTATGCAATCCTACACATTTAGAGAGACCTAATTTACCTCATTACGTCCCAGTTTTAAATGCCCACCCCTATTGCTATATTTCAGGTGCCTCCCGCTCGATCATCCCTTTAAAATCTTTAAGGTCCTTTCAACTTTATTACCAGCTTATTTTAAGAACCAATTTGTTTAAGTAAGTATATATATGAGACACGTGTCCGTTCTATACAGTGTCAGGCTATATGTCCATGGATTATTTTACCATGGACTAACAACACTGTACATTTTTTCTAAAATAAACATATTAACCTTTCCCAATTGTGTACTTTTCTGACTAAAAATCCTTTCTGGCCAGGCCTGACTTACCTTCTGCTATGCACTGAAGGCCATCCACTGGACAACTTCATTCCACAACTCGACCTTGTGTCCAATCTTTTTACCACTCCATACCGACTTGGGTAAGTCTTGATCGAGTTAAGGGGTCTCTTCTGTTTCCACCAGTAGGGGACTGGGGGTCGGGGGCACCCCCTGGGATCCAATCATTGGGTTTCCTTTCTCTGCCTGCCCCCACTAAAACTCCTCTCTAACCGGGCTAGGACTACTTATTTATCTACCTTGTCAGGAAATTTAATTAATGATGACAATTTTCTTTACATTAGATATACTTACCCTATACAGTAGGCCCACCCTGAGGAAGCCATTGCTATAGCGAAACATGTCAGAACCGTCTACTAAGGCCTGTCTATCCTACTCCAGGTTCTTCTATTCACAGTAACCATGAATTATTTTCTAATTTAATTGGTACTTTTGAACTGATCGTTTAATCTATTTTTTGACGCTTGTTTACCATGTTACTTGTTAACCAAGGTTCCACTGTACTTTTATTTATAAAAAAGGGAACACAAGGGGGCACCAGACTCAGCCTTTCTACTTTCTACTGTTATGCACACATAACAATAAATCTTTAATAAAAAGTCCATATAAAAAAGTCCATGAAGGCCATAAATGTATGTAGACAAAACAACTTAAGTGGCAGCTCCCCATAGAGTGAAGAATACTCTGTAAGAAACAACAAAGCAAACACAAGGGGTGGCGCCAGACTAAGGGTAGCAGATAAGTAACTGGATTTATTAAAAAGCCAAATAGCGATTTACATTGAGGTAAAGTAGAAAGGCATATTAAGGTCTGTAGCAGGTGTTTCAAGGTCCCCTGAGGTCATAAATACAAGTCCTGAAGGTAAAATGTTCCTGTGCCTTGTGTGTTCAAGAAGGAACAGAAGGAGACTCAACAGGAAGTGAGCTGGAGGTAGCAGTAAGTAGGGTTTGAGAAAGAAGTGTATTCTTTGAAACACGCCATCTGATTGGTCCATGGCACCCCTGCCACACGCTAATGTTACTTCCGGTCCAGGGGTCCCTGCACTCCATGCTGGTTACAGCTACCTCCAGCTCACATCCTGCTGAGTCTCCTGCTGTTCCTCCTTGAGCACACCAGGCACAGGATCAATTTACCTTCAGGACTTGAACTGATGACCTCGGGGAACCTTCCAAAACCTGCCACAGACATTAAAGTGTTTGTTACCCCAGCATTTCATATTCCTGATATGTGGCTGCTGTACCATACATTTGAATAAGAAAATCTCCTGTTCTCTTTGTATTACTTCCTTTGTGTGAAATCCCTGGTGTTCTTGCCAGTCCCTCAGCTTTCCTATTCTCCTATTAGAAACTGACCCCACTAAGCAGAAGAACACAACGTGGTCAACTCTCTAGCTAGAATCACTCCCAGGGAACATGTTAACCCGCCCCCTAGTGGTTAACCCCTTCACTGCCAGTGTCATTTACACAGGAATCAGTGCATTTAAATAGCACTGATTGCTGTATAAATGACAATGGTCCCAAAAATGTCCGATGTGTCCCCCATAATGTTGCAGTCACAATAAAAATCGCTGATCTCCGCCATTACTAGTAAAAAAATATATTAATAAAAATGCTATAAAACTATCCCCTATTTTGTAAATGCTATAACTTTTGCGCAAACTAATCAATAATCGCTAATTGCGTTTTTTTTTTGTACCAAAAATATGTAGAAGAATACGTATCGGCCTAAACTGAGGAAAAAAATGTTTTTATATATTTTTTTGGGGATATTTATTATAGCAAAAAGTAAAAAAATATTGTTTTTTTTTTAAACTTGTCCCTCTTCTTTTGTTTATAGCACAAAAAATAAAAAACGCAGGGGCGATCAAATACCACCTAAAGAAAGCTCTATTTGTGGGGACAAAATGATAGCAATTTCATTTGGGTACAGTGTTGTATGACCGCGCAATTGTCATTCAATATGCGACAGTGCTGAAAGCTGAAAAATGGCTTGGTCAGGAAGGGGGTGAAAATGCCCTGTACAGAGGTGGTTAAACAAATTGGGTTGTTTTACAAGGTGATTGTTTACATATACTTTAATATGCCTTTCTACTTTACCTCGATGTGCAGTGGGTATAGAAAAGAATTACCCTCCTTCAAAATAATCACATTTTGTTGCTTTGCTGCCTGAAATGAAGACAGACACAGTTTTTGTTTTATCCAGCTGTATTCACTCAGTGCAACTTATAACATCCAAGCGAAAAATAGATTTAGAATAGATGTCAGATTTATTTTTTTTAATTAATAAAATAATGGAATCACTGAGTTGGAAAAAGTATTCCCCCCTTTTTGTCAGTATTTTGTTGTACCCCTTTGTTGTAATTACAGTATTTAGTCTGTTGGGGTCTCTACTAACTTTTATCTAGAATTTTTTTCCCGCTCTTCTTTGCAGAACTTTTAAAATTCAGTAACCCCAAATCCTGGACCGCCATCCTTTACCTTCGGCCAACATACCCAGCAACCCCCATCCTCTCATTGCAGTCGCAATCCACACAATCTCATTTCCATTCCTCTTCTGCCTAGAAACAGCCTCTCCTTCTCTTGTGCCCTTTGGAATGCCCGCTCTGTTTGTAACAAACTCACCACTGTCCATGACCTATTCATCACAAACTCCCTGAACCTACTTGCAATTACTGAGACCTGGATTCAAGAATCTGACCTTCCTTCTCCTGCTGCTCTCTCCTACGGTGGCCTTCTGTGGACTCACTCCCCCAGGCCTAGTGGACGGAAAGGGGGTGGTGTTGGAATCCTCCTATCCCCTCAAAGCACTTTTCAGGTTCTTCATCCACTGCCCTCTCTGTCCCTCTCCTCATTTGAAGCTCACTGTATTCGTCAATTTTCTCCAGTTTCACTGAGAATTGCTGTGATCTATCGGCCCCCTGGACCCGTATCAAACTTCCTTGACGACTTCTCTGCCTGGCTACCCTACTTTCTTTCTTCTGAAATTCAAACAATCATTCCTGGTGACTTCAACATCCCTGTTAATCTTAACACTCCCGCTACTTCTAAGCTGCTGAGCCTAACCTCCTCTTTTGACCAAAAACAATGGACGAGCGCTTCTACTCACTCTGTTGGCAACTGCCTTGACCTCATATTCTCCTACCTGTGCACTCCGCACAACCTCTCCAATATTCCTTTTCCTCTCTCTGACCACCACCTTATTAGTTCCACTCTCTCCTTATCTTCCTCCTCCTTGCCTTCCAACTACCAAATTATTACCGTAGAAACCTTCGCCATCTTAACCCTTCTCTTCTTTTTTCTGCTACAAATTGTCTCTATGACAAAATCTCATCCTTGTCCTGCCCCAACTTGGCCACTTCCGTATACAACAGTTCATTGTCATCCACCCTGAATACCTTGGCCCCCCTCACTACACACAGAATCAGGTCTCAGCCGCTACAACCCTGGCAGACAGACAACACCAGAAGCCTCAAAAATCAGAGCAGTGCTCTTGAGCGTCTGTGGCGTAAAACTAAGTCACAGCAAGATTTCAGCCAATATAAATCTGCCCTCCAAAAATACAATTCCTGCCTGCGCACTGCCAAACAGACCTACTTTACCACTCTCATTAACACCCTCTCACACAGTCCCTGTCAACTCTTTTTCTACATTTACTTCTCTACTTCGTCCTCCATTACCTCCACCCACTAACTTACTCACTGCCCAGGAGATTGCTAATCACTTCAAAAATAAGATTGAGACAATTTGTCTCAAGTTCTCTACTCTACAGATATCTCCCTCACTTTACACTCTTTGTCCTCCTGCACAATCAATACTTTCCTCTTTTAACCCAGCTACTATAGAGGAAGTCACTAAATTTTTTTCTAATTCCCACCTAACCTCTTGCCCCCTGGACCCTGTTCCTTCTCAAATACTATGGTCACCCTCTGACTCTATCCTACACTCTTTAACTCATATCTTCAACCTCTCCCTCTCTACTGGCATCTTCCCCAACCCTCTAAAACATGCACTAGTCACTCCCATACCAAAAAAGGCTAGACCCAACCAATCTTAACAATCTAAGACCCATCTCTCTACTCCCTTTTGCCTCCAAACTCCTTGAACGTTTAGTCTACAGCCGACTGAGCGACCACCTCATTGAGAATAACCTTCTTCATCCCCTTCAGTCTGGATTTCGCCCACAGCACTCCACAGAAACTGCCCTCCTAAAACTCACAAATGACTTACTAACAGCCAAAACCAATGGTTATTATTCCGTACTCTTACTCTTAGACCTTTCTTCTGCCTTTGATACAGTTGACCATCCCCTCCTCCTCAAAAAACTAAATTTGCTTGGTCTCCATGGCTGTGCTCTCCATTGGTTTGAATCTTACCTATCTCATCGCACCTTCAGTGTCACTTACAACTCCACTTCCTCCTCTCCAACTCCTCTTACTGTTGGGGTCCCCCAAGGTTCTGTCCTTGGACCTCTACTATTCTCAATCTACACGTCCTCCCTGGGTCCGCTGATAGCCTCACATGGCTTCCACTACCATTTATATGCTGATGACACCCAAATCTATCTTTCTGCCCCTCAACTCACCCCATCAATCTCCTCACGCATCACTGATTTACTAACAGACATATCAGTCTGGATGTCAAACCACTTCCTCAAACTTAATCTGTCTAAAACTGAGCTCTTAATATTTCCTCCTCCACGTTCCCCTTCCCCTGACTTCTCAGTCAAGATCAATGGCACATCTATCAGTCCGTCCCCACATGCCAGGGTGCTAGGGGTAATCCTAGACCCTGAACTGTCCTTTCAGACCCACATAAAATCCCTGTCCAAATCATGACGCCTTATTTTGCACAACATTTCTAGAATACGCCCCTTTTTAACGAATGACACCACCAAGCTTCTAACTCACTCCCTGGTTATCTCTCGCCTCGACTACTGCAACTCCCTCCTCATTGGATTACCTTTTGTCAGGGAACGTTGTCCGGTGGATCTGCTGCTGTGCGCCCTGGGGTGCGCCGGTGTGCGCCGGGGCGCGCTGGCGCTCGCAGGCGCGTGCCTGTGCGCGCTGGTGTGCGCGTGCGCGTGCGTGCGCGTGCGCGGGCGCGCGTTGGCGCGCGCGCGGGCGCGGCGTTTGGCGCCAATCGGCCTATTTAGGCTGAGTTCACTGGGTGCTCGGTGCTGTCCGATCGTCAGCTCCTAGTGTTCCGTTACCTGCTTCCTGTATCCCGTGTGACCTCCTGACCCCCGGCCTGATCCTGCACCTGTCTGTCTGCTGCCTGCCTGTTGACCTCGGCCTGTCCCTGACTCCGCTTCTGCCTGCTCCTTTGTACTACGCTGCCCGCTTGTTGCCAAACCTCTGCCTGTGACCCGGACTTGAACCTGCCTGCTCCCTTGTACCACGTTGCCCGCTTGCCGCCAACCTCTGCCTGTGACCCGGACCCGCATACGCTTCTCATCGGTACCGTGCCTGTGTGTGGAAGTGCTCCGCCAAGGACCTGCTCTGCACCTGCTGTCTGCTCCCCTCCATCTGGAGGACCACTGACTCCATCTCAGCAAACGTCCGGGGTCATCTCCCGGCAACGACCCGCCAGGCGCTCATACCACTCTGTGCTCTCGTGTCCCCTGTCCCCACTTCCAGGGGGCCGAGAACCAGATACGTACGGGAGGCCTTCCCCTGCTACATCGGGCTCACCTGTCTGGTGCGTGAAGCCTGACAGTATCGGACAGCCATGTCTGAGTCCGAGCAGGGGGTCTCTCCCATGGAGGACTTGTGTAGACACCTGGCGGGTCTCACACAAGCTGTGGAAAATCTTCAAGAGTCCTACACCAGACTGGAAGGACAGGTCCAGGTCCTCGCATCCCCCGCGCGCCAGCAAGCCGCTCCCGGGGCGGGACCAGCACCCTCAGTAGTGATGCTACCCCCGGAACCCAAGGTACCAATCCCCGAGAGATTCTCTGGAGACCGTAGGAAATTCCGGTCATTCTGCAGCGCCTGCGAGCTCTACTTTGCGTTGCAACCACGCACCTTCTCTTTGGAGGCAACCAAGGTGGGCTTCGTTATCTCCCTCCTGTCCGGGGAGCCTCAGACCTGGGCCCACCGCCTCCTGCGACAGAAGCCGCCCGTTCTGGATAACCTGGGCGCCTTCTTTGCCACCATGGCCCAGCTTTACGAGGACCCCCAACTAAAAGCGACTGCCGAGACCGCTCTGCACGCTCTGCAACAGGGGCGTAGAGCTGTTGAAGATTATGTAGCCGAATTCAGACACTGGAGTTCCGACACGGAATGGAATGACGCGGCTCTGTGCTACCAATTCCGCATGGGATTGTCAGAGTCCCTAAAGGACGAACTGGCACGGGTTGGCGTCCCACAGTCCCTGGAAGAGTTGATTAACGTATCTATCCAGATTGACCGGCGACTCAGAGAACGTCGTTCAGAGAGGGTCTCCAATCAGTACCGGCCCACCTGGGTCCTCCCCAAGGTCCCCAGTGCGCCCGGGCCTTTCCGCCCAGCCTCCTTTGCTCCCTCTGCTTCAGTACCTGATACTTCGGAGCCCATGCAGCTTGGGCTTATCCGTCCCTCACTCACCGTGGAAGAACGGCAACGCCGAAGGATCAACAACCTGTGCATGTACTGTGGCGAACCGGGTCACTATGTGAGAGCTTGTCCCAATAAGACACGTAAGTCACCTCTCGTTTCTCCTAAATCTGCACCTCCCTTGCCTAAACTTGCATCTCACCTTGCTCTCTCTGTTGTCCTACAGCTTTCCGACAAGGATATCCCAGTACCAGTCATAATTGACTCCGGAGCCTGTAGCTGCTTTATCGACCTTACCTTCGCCACCCACCACCACATTCCTCTCCGATCTAAGACTCAAAGCCTCGCAGTACACTTGGCAGATGGCACCACTCTCAGCTCTGGTCCCGTTACACAGGAAACCATTCCCCTACTGGCTACCATGGGCTCAGCCCACCGGGAGCTCCTGTGCTTGGATGCCATTTCGTCTCCTCTCTTCCCCATTATACTGGGAATGCCGTGGTTAAAGGCCCACAACCCTAGCATCGATTGGGTCACAGGCGAAATCAAGTTTGCCTCCGGATACTGCCAGCAGCATTGCTTACACCAACTGCCTGCGGGGTCATCCCCATTGTTGTATCTGGACGTTGATGTTGAGTTGCAACAAGCAATTCCAGCACCTTATCGGGACTTTCTGGATGTTTTTAGCAAAAAGGGGGCGGAGACCTTGCCACCGCACAGGCCCTACGATTGCCCGATAGAGCTTTTGCCCGGGACCGAAGTTCCCTTCGGGAGGATCTTCCCACTCACTGAGCAGGAGTTGGCAACTCTGAAGGTTTATATAGATGAAAACCTCGCCAAGGGGTTTATCCGTCCGTCTACCTCTCCGGCCGGGGCCGGAATCTTCTTTGTCGAAAAAAAGGACCACTCCTTACGGCCGTGTATCGACTACCGGGAGCTCAACAAAATAACGATTAAAAACCGTTACCCGCTGCCCCTGGTACCGGAGCTCTTCCAGAGACTAGGATCTGCAGTGGTCTTTACCAAGCTCGACCTCCGTGGGGCCTATAACTTGATTCGCATCAGAGAGGGGGATGAGTGGAAGACTGCCTTCCGTACTCATTTCGGGCACTTCGAGTACCTTGTCATGCCTTTCGGTCTGTGCAACGCGCCTGCAACCTTTCAGCATTTTGTTAACGACATTTTTCATGATCTATTGGACTTATACGTTATAGTTTACCTGGATGACATCCTGATTTTTTCTTCATCTGTCCCCGACCACCGCAGGCACGTGCGAAATGTTCTCCTTCGGCTCAGGCAGCACGGGCTTTACGCCAAACTGGAGAAATGTGAATTCGAACTACAAACCATACAGTTTCTTGGCCTAGTCATCTCCATCGATGGTATCAAAATGGACCCTCAAAAGGTGTCCGCCATCCTGGAATGGCCTGCCCCAACTGATAAAAAGGGAGTCCAACGCTTCGTAGGCTTTGCTAACTTTTACCGGAAATTTATCAGGAATTTTTCTGCAATTATCTCCCCCATCACTGACCTCACCAAGCAAGGAAATCGGTTTTGCTGGTCCCCTGGTGCGCAAGTAGCCTTTGAAAGGTTGAAGGAACTGTTCACCTCCGCGTCCATCCTGAAACACCCTGACCCTGTGTTGCCCTTCGTCCTTGAAGTGGACGCCTCAGAAATCGCTGTGGGGGCCGTGCTCTCCCAGCGACAAGGGGCCAAGGCCCTTCTGTTCCCGGTGGCCTTCTTCTCTCGCAAACTCTCTTCGGCAGAGAGAAATTATGACGTGGGGGACCGGGAGCTCCTGGCCATCAAGGCCGCCTTAGAAGAGTGGCGCTACTTACTGGAAGGTGCTGCACACCCCATCTTGGTCTATACCGACCACAAGAACCTGGAATACCTGCGGACGGCTAAAAGGCTGAGGCCACGACAGGCAAGATGGGCTCTATTCTTTTCCAGGTTCTTGTTCCACATTACTTATAGACCCGGCTCAAAAAATACTAAAGCTGACGCTTTGTCTCGTATGTTTCATGAGGTTGAAGTACCTCTACCCCCGGACACTATCCTGTCAGCCGGAAACTTCTTGCTACTCCAGGGGGACCTCCTATCCCGCATGAAACAAGCTTCGGTGGAAGGGACCCCACCCGTTGGAGACGAGGTTAAGATGTTGGATGGGGTGTTCTGGTATAAGGACAAGATACTGGTCCCCGAAGGCCTGAGGGTGGAGGTTATGGGACTCTGTCACGACCATAAGTTGGCCGGACATTTCGGTACCCGGAAGACCACAGAATTGGTGCAGCGCACGTTCTGGTGGCCGCAGTTGACGAAGGACTGCAAAACCTATGTGGAAACCTGTACCACCTGTGCCCGGAGCAAGACGTCCCGTGCCAAGACATGGGGCTTGCTAAAACCCCTGCCCGTTCCGGAAAGACCTTGGAGGATGATATCCATGGATTTTATCGTGGAACTCCCTTTAGCGGAGGGATTCTCCACCATTTTCGTTGTGGTCGACAGGTTGTCGAAGATGGCCCATTTCCTACCCATGAAGGGTACCCCTTCGGCCTTGGAAACAGCAAGGATCTTCGTCAAGGAGATAGTGAGGCTGCATGGAGTTCCCGCAAGCATCGTGTCTGATCGCGGTGTTCAATTTACCTCCAAGTTCTGGAAGGCCCTCTGCGGCTCCCTGGAGATCGAGTTGGCATTCTCGTCCGCCTATCACCCCCAGACGAACGGGCAGACGGAGAGAACTAACCAGACCCTGGAGCAGTACCTCCGCTGCTTCTCTGCCTTCTCGCAGGACGATTGGGCCTCGCTACTACCCATGGCCGAGTTTGCGTACAATAATTCTCTGCACTCCGCGATCAAGCAAACGCCCTTCTTCGCCAACTATGGCTACCACCCAACTTTCCTGCCTGGTTCCATACCTGAATGTTCTATCCCTGCAGTGTCCGAAATGATGGACTTTTTTCGGACCAACAACCAAGCGCTACAGGAAACAATGACTCGAACCCAGGAGTACAATAAAAGGATGTTCGATAGGAAAAGGCGAGGTGAGCTCATCCTGAGGTCCGGTGACCAAGTCTGGCTCTCAACCGTCAACTTAAAGATGGCTTGCCCCTCAAGGAAACTTGGCCCCAGATTCCTGGGCCCCTTTTCGGTCAAAAGGAAAGTGAATGAGGTGACTTACGAGCTCGACTTACCCGGTTCGCTGAAGATCCACCCAGTCTTTCACATCTCCCTGCTAAAACCTGTTGTCTCTAACCCCTTTACCGGACGTAACACAGGCCCACCTGAACCTGTAACTGTGGATGGTGAAGAGGAATTTGAGGTGGAAACGATAGTGGATTGTAGGAAAAGGGGCAACCAAGTCCAGTACTTGATCAAGTGGAAAGGATATGGCCCGGAGGACAATTCCTGGGAGCCTGAAGACAACTTACATGCGGAGCAACTTCTGAGAGCCTTTAAAGTCACCCACGCTGATAGACTGGACCGGATGGGCATCCGGAGACTGCCCTTAAGGGGGGGGCACTGTCAGGGAACGTTGTCCGGTGGATCTGCTGCTGTGCGCCCTGGGGTGCGCCGGTGTGCGCCGGGGCGCGCTGGCGCTCGCAGGCGCGTGCCTGTGCGCGCTGGTGTGCGCGTGCGCGTGCGTGCGCGCGCGGGTGCGCGTGCGCGGGCGCGCGTTGGCGCGCGCGCGGGCGCGGCGTTTGGCGCCAATCGGCCTATTTAGGCTGAGTTCACTGGGTGCTCGGTGCTGTCCGATCGTCAGCTCCTAGTGTTCCGTTACCTGCTTCCTGTATCCCGTGTGACCTCCTGACCCCCGGCCTGATCCTGCACCTGTCTGTCTGCTGCCTGCCTGTTGACCTCGGCCTGTCCCTGACTCCGCTTCTGCCTGCTCCTTTGTACTACGCTGCCCGCTTGTTGCCAAACCTCTGCCTGTGACCCGGACTTGAACCTGCCTGCTCCCTTGTACCACGTTGCCCGCTTGCCGCCAACCTCTGCCTGTGACCCGGACCCGCATACGCTTCTCATCGGTACCGTGCCTGTGTGTGGAAGTGCTCCGCCAAGGACCTGCTCTGCACCTGCTGTCTGCTCCCCTCCATCTGGAGGACCACTGACTCCATCTCAGCAAACGTCCGGGGTCATCTCCCGGCAACGACCCGCCAGGCGCTCATACCACTCTGTGCTCTCGTGTCCCCTGTCCCCACTTCCAGGGGGCCGAGAACCAGATACGTACGGGAGGCCTTCCCCTGCTACATCGGGCTCACCTGTCTGGTGCGTGAAGCCTGACACCTTTACATAGACCAGGGATCCTCAAACTACGGCCCTCCAGCTGTTGCGGAACTACACATCCCATGAGGCATTGTACAACTCTGACATTCACAGACATGGCTAGGCATGATGGGAATTGTAGTTCCTGAACAACTGGAGGGCCATAGTTTGAAGACCCCTGACATAGACTATCCCCCCTTCAGTCCATAATGAATGCCGCTGCCAGACTCATCCACCTTACCAACCATTCAGTGTCCTCCACCCACCTTACCAACCATTCAGTGTCCTCCACCCCTCTCTGCCAATCCCTCCACTGGCTTCCACTCACCCAACGAATAAAATTCAAAGTACTAACAATAATTTACAAAGCCATCCATAACTCTGCCCCCAGCAACATCACTAACCTAGTCCCAAAATACCAACCAAGCCGCTCTCTTTGGTCCTCCCAAGACCTCCTGCTCTCTAGCTCCCTTGTCACCTCCTCCCATGCTCGCCTCCAGGATTTCTCCAGAGCTTCTCCTATCCTTTGGAACTCTCTACCCCAATCTGTCCGACTGTCCCCTAATCTATCCATCTTTAGACGATCCCTGAAAACCTTTCTCTTTAAAGAAGCCTATCCTGCTTCTAACTAACACTGTTTTACTTCCTCCATCATCTCATCCCCCACAGCTATTACCTCTTGTATCAATTGACCCTTTCTTTTTAGATTGTAGGCTCTAACGAGCCGGGCCCTCTGATTCCTCTTGTACCAAATTGTAATGTAATTGTAATGTCTGCCTTTATTTTGTTAAGCACTGCGCAAACTGTTGGCGCTATATAAATCCTGTATAATAATAATAAGAATAAGAATAAGAATAATAATGGTGACCTTTTGTGGACTGCAGTCTTCAATCATTCCACAGATTTTCAATGAGGTTTAAGTCTGGGCTCTGACTAGGCCAAGCCAACTTCTCCTCCAACCACTGTGTGCTCGTTGGTGGACATTTCCAGCCTTCTCCTCCAACCACTGTGTGCTCATTGGTGGACATTCCCAGCCTTCTCCTCCAACCACTGTGTGCTCATTGGTGGACTTTCCCTGACTTCTCCTACAACCACTGTGTGCTCATTGGTGGACATTCCCAGCCTTCTCCTCCAACCACTGTGTGCTCATTGGTGGACATTCCTGACTTCTCCTACAACCACTGTGTGCTCATTGGTGGACATTCCCTTCCTTCTTATACAACTACTGTGTGCTCATTGGTGGACATTCCCAGCCTTCTCCTCCAACCACTGTGTGCTCATTGGTGGACATTCCCAGCCTTCTCCTCCAACCACTGTGTGCTCATTGGTGGACATTCCCAGCCTTCTCCTCCAACCACTGTGTGCTCATTGGTGGACATTCCCTGACTTCTCCTACAACCACTGTGTGGTCATTAGTGCTGTGTACGTTGGGTCATTGTCATGTTGGAAGGAAAACTTTCTTCCTATTGACAACTTTCTGCCAGCAGAGGGCAGCAACATTTTCTCAAAAATGTGAAGGTATTTTGCCCCATCCCTTCTTCCTTCTATCCTGACAAGTGCTCCAGTCCCTGCTGCAGAGAAACACCCCCATAACAGGATATTACCACCTCCATAACAGGATATTACCGCCTCCATAACAGGATATTACCCCCCCACATAACAGGATATTACCGCCTCCATAACAGGATATTACCCCCCCCCCCCATGATTTACTGTAGGAATGGTGTTATTTGGATGGCAAGCTTTATTGGGGAGAGAGAGGGAGAATGAATCAGAGTGATTCTGATTGGTCACATGTTGGCATGTGACCATTTTGACCAATTGGAATCTCCCTTCTAGAGATGGAGATGATTGAGATCCATGATTTTGCCCGTGGGGTGAAACATGTTGGAGTGGTCTGGAAGAATCGAGCTGAGGCTGCTTTTATTTGCTTACCACTCAGGCCAGGTGAGGTGTGCGGTGGTCAGGCTACCATTTTATGTTTTGCACATCACACTTGTGAAGTCTGTGTTTTGTTCTGGAGTTCATATCCAGGACTGAAGAGGTTGGTATTTGTGCTTCCTTTGTATTTTAAACAATTACATTTTCAGAAAGCCAAATCTGATTAAGCTCCTGGCCCATTAGTGGATGTCATTGATGCCCCTTCCCCAAGAATACCTGCTCTTTTGCTGTGACATCTTTTTTCTCACTTCCCGAAAGAGAAAAGAATGAGGGGGAGTGGTCATCATTAAGACAAGAAGACCCGGGCAGTGATAAAGTCATGGCAGAATATCCAACCCCTCCCTGTTTTACTGAATACTGTGTTTTGTTGCATCCCTCCTCCCCCGTCCTTGTCACTTAAATAGTTACATAGTAGGTGAGGTTGAAAAAAGACACAAGTCCATCAAGTCCAACCCATGTGTGTGATTATATGTCAGTATTACATTGTATATCCCTGTATGTTGTGGTCGTTCAGGTGCTTATCTAATTGTTTTTTTTTTTTTATTTATTGATAATACCACCGCCTGTGGAAGAGAATTTGAGTGGCCGCGAGTCTTGTTAAGCACCCTTCTGCGGAAAAGCTTTCTCCCTATTGTGGGGTCACCAGTACGGTATTTGTTTAGTGAAATCATATCCCGTCTCAAGCGTCTCTTCTCCAGAAAGAATAAGTTCAGTGCTCACAACCTTTCCTTATAACTAATATCCTCCAGACCCTTTATTAGCTTTGTTGCCCTTCTTTGTAGTCGCTCCATTTCCAGTACATCCTTCCTGAGGACTGGTGCCCAGAACTGGACACCATACTCCAGGTGCGGCCGGACCAGAGTCTTGTAGAGCGGGAGAATTATCGTTTTATCTCTGAAGTTGATCCCCTTTTTAATGCCAATATTCTGTTTGCTTTGCTAGCAGCAGCTTGGCATTGCATGTCATTGCTGAGCCTATCATCTACTAGGACCCCCAGGTCCTTTTCCATCCTAGATTCCCCTAGAGGTTCTCCCCCCAGTCTATAGATTGCATTCAGATTTTTGCCACCCAAATGCATTATTTTACATTTTTCTACATTGAACCTCATTTGCCATGTAGTTGCCCCTCCCCCCATTCATTTGTTCCGAACCGCTGCTCTGTGTGTCCGTTCAGACATGGAGCCATGACTTGGCCCCTCCCCTTTTCTCTCCTCATAACTAACTACCTTTGATTGACTGCTGCTTTCTCAGCTAATGAGGAGGATGCTCTCCTGCCACATCGAGATGGGGCTCAGGTAAGTATCCGGGGGCTGAGGGGGGGGGCTGCTGCACACAGAAGGGGTTTTATCTTAATGCATAGAATGCAAATTCTGCCTTTGGAACCACTTTTAAGGCTTTATTCCCACTTGAGCTAACAAAAAAAAAACAATTGTTTTACAGAGTGACATTTATACAGTAATCAGTGGCTATTTTTAGCTCTGTAAAAGTGTCCGATCTGTCTTACGTAATGTCGCAGTCCCGCTATAAAATCGCTGATCGCCACCATTACTAGTAAAAAATATATAATAAAAATGCCATAAATCTATCCCCTATTTTGTAGACACTATAATTTTTGCGCAAACCAATGAATATACACTTATTGCGTTTTTTTTTTTTTTTTACCAGAAATATGTAGAAGAATACATATTGGATTAAACTAATAAAGAAAATTGTTTTAAAAAAAAATAAATGTGGGATATTTACTATAGCAATGGCCTGTGTGACAGGTCACTGAAGGCGGTACTGATGGCGGTACTGGTGGGCCGTGTAACAGGTCACTGATGGCCTCTGTGGAAGATCACATATGGTGGTACTGATGGCCTGTATGACAGATCCCTGATGAGGTACTGACAGATCCCTGGTGACAGGTTCTCTTTATTAGGCCCCTTTAACACTGGGGCGGTTTTCAGGCGGTACAGCGCTAAAAATAGCGCCTGTACACCGCCTGAAAAAAACAGCCCCATTCACTCCAGTGTGAAAGCCTGGAACACTGGAGCGTTGCGCTAGCAGGACGGTAAAAAAAGTCCTGCTAGCAGCATCTTTGGAGCTGTATAGGATCCGTGTATTCACCGCTCCTATACCGCTCCATCCCATTGATTTGAATGGGACACCGCGGTAATACCGCGGCAATACCGCCGCAAAGCGCCGATACGGCTGCGCTCTGCGGGGGATTTTAACCCTTTTTCAACCGCACCGCAAGCGGCCGAATCCCGTGGGCAAAACGATGGTAAAGCAGCGCTAAATATAGCGCTGCTTTACCGTCACCACGGCTCCCGCCCCAGTGTGAAAGGAGCCTTAGGGAGGTGTGTGGTGCACAGTAATGTGTAAGACAGTAAAGTAAAGTCACAATCACTCACAGATCCCTCCTCTCCTCACTCACACTATCGGTGTGTGAGAAGAAGAAGCCGGGATCATGGGTAGCGGCTCTACTGTTTACAGTTGTGACCGGTTATGATATGGACATGTGATATGGCGCCCAGTCAGGATAACAGATCCACCGCTCGGCCGTCAATAGGCTATAGGCCGGGCAGGATTGGGTTAATGTGAACCAATAAAATGTATATTGTTTTAAAATAATGGTAATGGTGTACTGGTTGCCTTTAAAATACCACTCACCTATGGGGGTTTCTGTTTTTTTTTTTCCATATTTGCCTGGGATGTCCTCAACAGACACCTGGTTTTTGATTAGTGGAGATAATTTTCTATTTTACCATTATTTACACATTTTTTTCCAAATTAAACATTTTCTATTGGTCATTTATTTAATCACTTTTCATATTTTGACAAAAGTAAAAATATCCCAACAAATGTGATTCCCAATTAACTTTATATGTTTTAAACAAAAACTTTAAACTTTTTATGAAATCTACATGACTCTTATGCCGCGTACACACGGTCGGAATTTCTGACAACAAATGTTCGATTGGGAGCTTGTTGTCGGAAATTCCGACCGTGTGTAGGCTCCATCGGACATTTGCTGTTGGAATTTCCAACAACAAAAACTTAAGAGCTGAATCTTAAATTTTCCTACAACAAAATCCGTTGTCGTAAATCCTGAGCATGTGTAGACAATTCTGCCGCACAAAATTCCACGCATGCTCGGAACCAAGCAGAAGAGCCGCAATAGCTGTTGAACTTAATTTTTCTCGGCTCGTCATACGTCTTGTACGTCACTGCATTCTTGGCGTTCAGAATTTTCGACAACATTTGTGTGACCGTGTGTACGCAAGACAAGTTTGAGCCAACATCCGTCGGAAAAAACATCCAGGATTTTGTTGTCGGAATGTCCGATCGTGTGTACAGGGCATAAGCCTGGCAAACCCAATCCAACGTCAGCAGGAGAATAAACTTTCCTCCTATCACTCCTTTCTTTAGTATTGTATACTTTATTATACTTTTCTGCATTGTTTTGGTCAATATCTGAACTTTTTACCACTTTAGCCTCTCACTTTTAACCTTTCCTTTTCAAATTTGAATTGTTTAGTTCAGTTACTTAATTATCAGTAGAGAAACGTTGTGTCTCTCTGAAGGATACGTGAATTTAGCTGTTGATTTATTTTCCGTAGAAATTTATTGGTGGAACGTTTTACATTAATCTCAGATGAAATCAGAGCCAATGAGGACTCAGGAGACGTCGGGAGAAATGTATGTAGTATAAATATATGTATGTGTGGATAATACAACTGCATTATGACTCAACATGCATTTCTATTATATTTACTTTATTTTGTTCAGCACAATGTCTCCAAATCAGATCTTCTTGGTCCAAAATCTTGAATGCAGCTGAAAAAAGGAACTTCAGCATTTAAATATTCCCTTTCCTTTTCTTTCTTTTCCCTTTTGCTTTCCTTTCATTCATCTTTGTGGGGGATCATTGAGAGGTATAAGTAATAATTTTTCCAGATTTTTCAATTTGCAAATATTACTAAATAATGCTTAAAGTATTAAAACAAATATATTGCTTAAAAATCTTCTATAGCACTCCATAACTGTGATTTACCTTACCTTGGATGCAATAACAGACCGGTGATTCTGGGCTTTCCTCTTATTTGCTGTAGTAAGGTCTCACTTTCTGGCAGCTGCTGGAGTCACTTCAGCTCTGTGGGGTGAAAGTTGGACACATACTGATCTCCAGACTGAACTTGGGCCTATACTGATGAGCCTCAGGTTTGTGTAACAGGTTCTCATATTAATATATTGTATTTAATGCATTTCATTCATATGTCGGGGTCCTCCTGATCATACAGGTTAAGATTTCTGGAAAATTACATAAATTCATTACTTTTTAGGTAACGTCTCTCTTTTCTCAGTCTGCTCCGTGCATTGTGAAGTAACTGGGATATTTCATCCAATGACTGCGAATTTTGATAATAAAGTTTGTTATAAATATGTTCTAGTTATATAATGACGAGGAATTTTATGGTATTTATTAGTATTGTGGGAACAGGAGTGTGCCTAACAATTGTAGGATGCAAACTCCTCCAATCCAAACACATTTCCGAAGCAACTTGGATTTTTTTTTAGAATTTATTGGATCCCAAAACAGATGACAAAGTCCAACAGAGTATATATATAAAATAATACAATAATCAGAAGCCTCCAACATCCCCCAGTTCTCCCGTCATATATTGTCAAGCATATAGACACTCCACTCATCCAGAATAGATGGCCAATCTATACGATGCACCTTCCATGCATGCATTAATGTCTATTATATTATAGACTCTTCCTTCTATAATCCCTCTCCACCAGCAATCAAAAATCTTTCCCTGATATACAGTATCTCACAAAAGTGAGTACACCCCTCCCATTTTTGTAAATCTTTTCTTCTCTCTTTTCATGTGACAACACTGAAGAAATGACACTTGTCTACAATGTAAAGTAGTGAGTGTACAGCTTGTATAACAGTGTAAATTTGCTGTCCCCTCAAAATAACTCAACACACAGCCATTAATGTCTAAACCGCTGGCAACAAAAGTCAGTACACCCCTAAGTGAAAATTTCCAAAATGGGCCCAAAGTGTCATTATTTTGTGTGGCCACCATTATTTTCCAGCACTGCCTTAATCCTCTTAGGCATGGAGGTCACCAGAGCTTCACAGGTTGTCAGTGGAGTCCTCTTCCACTCCTCCATGATGACATCACAGAGCTGGTGGATGTTAGAGACCTTGCGCTCCTCCACCTTCCATTTGAGAATGCCCCACAGATGCTCAATAGGGTTTAGGTCTGGAGACATGCTTGGCCAGTCCATCACCTTTACCCTCAGCTTCTTTAGCAAGGCAGTGGTTGTCTTGGAGGTGTGTTTAGGGTCGTTTTCATGTTGGAATACTGCCCTGCAGCCCAGTCTCCGAAGGGAGGGGATCATGCTCTGCTTCAGTGTGTCACAGTACATGTTGGCATTCATGGTTCCCTCAATGTAGCTCTCCAGTGTCGGGAGCACTCATGCAGCCCCAGATCATGACACTCCCACCACCATGCTTGACTGTAGGCAAGACAAACTTGTCTTTGTACTCCTCACCTGGTTGACACCATCTGAACCAAATAAGTTTATGTTGGTCTCATCAGACCACAGGACATGGTTCCAGTAATCCATGTCCTTAGTCTGCTTCTCTTCAGAAAACGGTTTGAGGGTTTTCTTGTGCATCATCTTTAGAAGAGGCTTCCTTCTGGGATGACAGCCATGCAGACCAATTTGATACAGTGTGTGGCATATGGTCTGAGCACTGGCAGGCTGTCCCCGCACCCCTTCAACCTCTGCAGCAATGCTGGCAGCACTCATATCTCTATTTCCGAAAGACAACCTCTGGATATGACGCTGAGCATGTCCACGCAGCTTCTTTGGTCAACCATGGCAAGGCCTGTTCTGAGTGGAACCTGTCGTGTTACACCGCTGTATGGTCTTGACCACCGTGCTGCAAGTCAGTTTCAGGGTCTTGGCAATCTTCTTATAGCCTCGGCCATCTTTATGTAGAGCAACAATTCTTTTTTTCAGATACCAAGAGAGTTTTTTGCCAAGAGTTGCCATGTTGAACTTCCAGTGACCAGTATGAGAGATTGAGAGTGATAACACCAAATTTAACACACCTGCTACGCAATCACACCTGAGACCTTGTAACACGAATGAGTCACATGACATCGGGAAGGGAAAATGGCTTAGGGGTGTACTCATTTATGTGCCAGCGGTTTAGACATTAATGGCTGTGTGTTGAGTTATTTTGAGGGGACAGCAAATTTCCACTGTTATACAAGCTGTACACTCACTACTTTACATTGTAGCAAAGTGTAATTTCTTCACATGAAAAAATATAACAAAATATTTACAAAAATGTGAGGGGTGTATTCACTTTTGTGAGATACTGTGCAGATAAATACATAGTTACATAGTTGGTAAGGTTGAATGAATGAATGAATAATTTGTATAGCACTACAATGCGAACTGAAGAAAACCATCAGGCCTTCCGGCCTTTCATGCTTTGTTGTCAAGCTTCTTAGAAGAGGTAGGTCTTGAGTTTTTTTCTGAAGTCCTGATAGTTTTCTTGAATAAAGACACCAGTCCATCCATTTTAACCTGTGTAGGTGTGCTAGTTCATAATTGTTTCCCATATCCCTGTATATTGTGCTCGCTAAGATACAAGTTCAAGAGTTTTTTTAAAAACGATCAATACTTCCTACTGACATCACCGATTGTAGAAGTGGATTCCACATTTTTATCGCCCTGACAGTGAAAAACCACCTACACAGTTTTAGGTTAAGACACTTCTCCTCTAGTTTCATTGAGTGGCCGCATGTCTTCTAACACTCAGTGAGACTGAATAGTCTATTCCCTATGCAAATATCACCATTGAGGTATTTGTATATCACTATCATATCTCGTCTCAAGCGTGTCTTCTCCAGAGAGGATACGCTTAGTGCTTGACGCCATTCCTCGTAACTGAGGTCCTCCGGTCCCTTTATTAACTTTGTTGCCTTTCTCTGTACTCTCTCCAGCTTCAGCACATCCTTCCTGAGGACTGGTGCCCGGAACTGGATGGAATAATGGAATGCAGCTTGGCATTGTATTTTTACATTTCTTATTGCATTCCTTGTAGTGCTGAAATGCTGACAATGACCCCCCAGCCTTATATTTATTTAAGGGAATGTTGTTCTCTTTAATATGTCTTTTTACATTAAGGTCAACCCACTCACCCAGGTTTTGGCTATTATATTACCACAAATGCCTCTATTTATTCCCTCTGACCTCCGCTCACAGTTGGCTATCGCTTCCTCTGAACCTTCCCCTGCCCTCCGCCACCTAATTTAAAAGCTTCTCCGGAACTGGATGGAATACTCCAAATGTGGCCAAACCAGAGTTTTATAAAGTGGCAGGATTATAGTTTTATCTCCCTTTTTGTGCTCGCTAATATTCTGCTGGCTTTGCTTGCTGCAGCTTGGCATTGCATGCCATTGCTGAGTCTCTGATCTACTAGTACCCCCAGATAGCCCCCAAGTGCATTACTTTACATTTTTTAACATTAAACCTCATTTGCCATGTAGTTGCCCAGCTTATAATGTTTTGAGGTCCTCTTGTAAAGTTTATATAGCTTGCTTTGAAGTTATTTCCCTACTTAGCTTTGTATTGTCAGCAAACACTGAAATTGAGCTTTTTATACAAACCTCTATATCATTTATGAAAAAAAAAATCAAAATTGGTCCCAGGACAGAGCCATGGGGTACCCTGCATACCACTCCAGACCATTCTGAATATTCGCTGTTTACCACTACCCTCTGGACACGCGCCTGTAACCAGTTTTCTATCCATGTACGGACCCTATGGTCCATGCCTACAGACCTCAGTTTGTGAATTAAGCGTCTATGGGGAAACAGTTTAAATGCTTTTGAAAAATCAAGATACACCACATCCACAGGCCTTCCGTTATATAGAAAGCAGCACACTTCCTCATAGAATGTCAAGAATGACTTTTCATAAATCCATGCTGATTACTACTAATAATACTGTTTTCATCAGCAAATTATTGGATTTGTCCCTTATCATCCCCTCCAATAGTTTGCATACTATCTATGTTAGACTGACTGGTCTGTAGTTCCCAGGTAAATGTTTTGGCCATTTTTTGAATATTGGTATCATTATTGGCACTTCACCAATCAGCTGGTACCATTCATGCCAGTATGCTGGAATAGTGGTCTGGCTGTAACCTGACTGAGTTCTTTGAGGACTCTCGGGTGTAAACCATCCTATTCTGGTGATTTATTTGTTTTCTTTTCTAGTCTTTTCTGGACATTGGCTTCTGTTAGCCACAAGAGTACATCCTGAGATGTGTTGCAAACAATACAGTCACTGTTATAACCTTCCTTTTCCTGTGTAAAAACTGAGGAGAAGAAAGCATTTAGTATAGTTCCTTTCTCCTTTTCATTTGTAACCAACTTCCCATCGTCATCCTTTATGGGACCAATATGCTCTGACATCACTTTTTTCTGTTGAGATATTAAAAAAAAGTCTTGGGATTAATTTTGCTGTCCTCCCCTATGTGCCTTTCATGGTCTATTTTAGCTGCCCTTATTGCATTTTTACATTTCTTATTGCATTCCTTGTAGTGCTGGAATGTTGACAATAAACCCTCAGCCTTATATTTCTTGAAGGGCATTTTGTTCACTTTTATTTAAAGGAACAGAAAATTCACAGAAGCCAGCAATTACCCAGGGGTTCCACCATTAATGTAACTTGCCATTCTGACTCCTAGAGAGGATGGGAGTCTCATTGCCTCCCATGCACAAACCTCCTGTCTGTTGGGTGGTATATATATATATATATATATTATACAGGATTTATATAGCGCCAACTGTTTGCGCAGCACTGTAAAATGTAGAGGGGGGACAGCACAATTACAATTCAGTTCAATACAGAAGTGGACAGGAGGGCCCTGCTTGTGTATCTTACATTATAAAGGGAGGAGTGGTGGTACAAAAGGTAATTGCTGTGGGGGATGGTTTGATGAGGGTGGCTCAGGTACAGTTCTTGTTGTCTTGGTGGGTGTGAGATAGGTTTCCCTGAATAAGTGAGTTTCCAGTTATCTCCTAAAGGTGAACAGGGTGGGGGCTGACTGGACATCCCGGGACAGGGAGTTCCACAGGATGGGAGAGGCTCTAGAGTAGTCCTGGAGGCGATCATGGGAGGAGGTAACAAGAGAAAGCCAGTGAAGGAATTGTCAGAAAGGAGCAGCAGGTTTGTGGAGAACACGACTAATAGTTGTCCTGTGGACAGATTCTCTCACCTGACCTGTGGATCTCTGCAGCTCCTCCAGATTTACCATGGACCTCTTGACTCTTCTCTGATGAATGCTCTCCTTGCCCAGCCGGTCAGTTTAGGTGGACGGCCATGTCTTGGTAGGTTTGCAGTTGTGCCATACTTTTTCCATTTTCGGATGATGGATTTAACAGAGCTCCATGAGATGCTCAAAGCTTGGGGGATTTTTTTATAACCTAACCCTGCTTTATACTTCTCCACAACTTTATCTCTGACCTGTCTGGTGTGTTCCTTGGCCTTCATGATGCTGTTTGTTCACTAAGGTTCTCTAACTAACCTCTGAGGGCTTCACAGAAACGCTGTTTTTATACCAAGATTAAATTACACACAGGTGGACTCTATTTACTAATTAGGCAATTGGTTCCACTAGATTTTAGTTAGGGGTATCAGAGTAAAGGGGGCTGAATACAAATGTACACCACACATTTCAGATATGTATTTGTAAAAAATTTGGAAAACCATTTATAGTTTTCCTTCCACTTCACAATTATGTGCCACTTTGTGTTGGTCTATCACATAAAATCCCCAAAAAATACATTAAAGTTTTTGGTTGTAACATGACAAAATGTGGAAAATGTCAAGGGGTATGAATACTTTTTCAAGGCACTGTAAATCAAACCTTTCAATGAATTTCAGAGGTGCATTGTGATTTATGTGTGTTTTTTTTATTTTTTATTTACATATCTTACCAAGAAAATAAGATCCAAGATTATTGCAATGAGAAAACAGACAATTTTGGAAGCGTTCATCCTCTCTGGATTGTCTGACCTTCCAGCTCTTCGTCTTCCACTTTTTCTCTTCTTCCTTCTTATCTACCTTCTGACAATTTTCTGATCATTGTCCTCACAGTCACAATTTTGAAATTGTGTATCAAGTTATCCCATAAGTTGCAGAAAAAAAGTTCATTTTATAAAATTTATTGCCACACAGTTTCCTTTTCTTTTTATAATAAATACATATTAGTAAAATATTTCAATGGGAAATCAGACAATGATAAATGAATTCTTCCTCTCCGGATTGTCTGATATTCCAGATCTTCAGGTCCCTCTCTTTACCTTCTTCCTTCTCATCTATCTTCTGACATTAATCTGGAATTTGCTGATTATTGTCCTCATAGTCACCGACTCTCACCTCCATGTTCCTATGTATTTCTTCCTTGGGAACCTGGCCGGTTTGGACCTCTGTTGTTCTTCAGTCACCGTCCCACGAATGTTATTTGACCTTCACACTAAGACAAGAAAGATTTCCATAACAGCTTGTATAACGCAAGTCTTTTTCTTTATGTTCTTCATCGATACTGAGATTTTTCTGTTGACTGCCATGTCTTATGATCGATATAATGCTGTTTGTCAGCCGTTACGTTACACACAGATCATGAGTTCAAAAGTATGTGGCCAGTTGGTCTCCATTGTATGGTGCTTTGCTTTGACTAATACTTTAGTTCACACACTTTGTGGATTCAATTTAACATTTTGCAGCTCAGATATTATAGAAAGCTTCTTCTGTGAACTTCCCCAGTTGCTTCAAATCTCCTGCAGTGACATCTTCATCAACATTCTACTCATCTTTCTCCTTGGTGGAATCATTGCAGGTGGCCCTCTGATGCTGACCATCCTTTCTTACGTCTATATATTCAGAACTGTCCGGAAAATGCAAATTAAAGATAAAATTAGTAAAGTTTTCTCTACATGTACGTCTCACCTGACAGTGGTCTTTTTATTTTATTGCTCCATGATGTTTAATTATTTTCGGCCAAGCCCCAACCAACATTTTGCTGGTGACAAAGTGTTGGCTGTCATTTACACTACGATTGTTCCTCTCCTCAATCCTCTAATTTACAGTCTGAGGAACCAGGACTTGAGAGCAGCAATTCACAATGGTTTTAGAAGGATTGTCTCCACCGTAATAGAAAGTTCATCTACATTAAATCTTCATTTGTAGAAATGATCTAGACACAGAAGTACAGTATCTTTATATCTGACCTGTGTCTATAATTCAATGAAAAGCTGTTTTTTTTTCCCCAGCTTTAGAAATAATTGTATTTTTTGTTGTAAGAATTGTGATTATTAAGTGGAGTATCTTTCCATAATGCCGCTAACACGATCAGACTTTCGGGAAGACTTGGTCCGGCGGACCGGAATCCGTCGGACAATTCAATCGTGTGTGGGCTCCAGCGGACTTTTCTTTCCCAAAAATCAGACGGACCTAGAAATATAAAATGTTTCAAATCTTTCCGACGGACTCGAGTCCGGTCGAAAAAAAATGGTCGTCTGTGTGCTAGTCCGACGGACAAAAACTGAAGCTAGGGCAGCTATTGGCTACTGGCTATGAACTTCCTTATTCTAGTCCGGTCGTACATCATCACGTTCAAATCCGTCGGACTTTTGGAGGGATCGTGTGTGGGCAAGTCCGTTCGTTTGAAAGTCCAGCGGACCTCCGCTGCAAAGTCCGTCGGAAAGACTGTCGAACCCAGTCTGCCGGAAAGTCTGATCGTGTGTACGTGGCATAAGAGTCGGGTATGACAGCTATGGTAGACTATTATACAAAACAAGTTTCCCAGGAAAAAGAAAGATCTGAGAACTGAGTGTCATTATGGTAAATAGGCTTTCCATTTTCCAAAAGTGAGTAGAAGATGCATTAGTAAAACCCCTATATATACAATTTCCCCATTAGAAAATATCTAAAATCACTTTCAGAATTTGAACCATGTATCTGACAATTCTGCTTTTCTTGTATTGTTAATTATATTTGGTTGTGTTTTAATATCAAATGGTTCGAAGACTAATTCTTTTACCTCAAAACACATCAGCCAACCTCACACTTTGGCACATATTAAAAAAAAAAGTTTCTATAATTTCTTTGCTGTAGTATCAGTACAGCCACCCGCTGATGTAAACACATGTGTATTGTTTCTTAGATACATTTATGGAATGGAGCCCTAACAAATGTCCTCTGAATTCTTTGCCTGTTCGCATGTTCTGGTATGAACTGAATGGGGGGGTGGGGGGTGTTCGGCCCCCATCCAGACCCTCTAGCTATGCTGGTAATCCAGCCTGCTCTCCAATGATCAGACTTGTCATGACACGCCCCTCCCCTGCACAGCCATTCACTAGAAAGTTCAGTGTGCTGCTGTGTCTCCTCCCCCAGCTCTTATGCAGCTGAGAACAGATGGAATGTGATAATTTATAAAAAAGGGAAAAAAGGTATTTATATTGTTTATTTTTTTTCATTTTTATATCTATACACAACTGTTTTGCCTTTCATTTCAATTGTAAACTAATTGGGTTGTTTACAAGGTGATTGTTTACATATACTTTAATATGCCTTTCTACTTTACCTCCATGTATAGCGGGTATAGAAAAGAATTACCCTCCTTCAAAATAATCACATTTTGTTGCTTTGCTGCCTGAAATGAAGACAGACACAGTTTTTGTTTTATTCAGCTGTATTCACTCAGTGCAACTTATAACATCCAAGCAAAAGATAGAACACCAACATGTCAGAATTTCTTTTTTTTAATTAAATGTTTTAATTAATAAAATAATGGAATCACTGAGCTGTAAAAAGGATTCCCCCCCCCCCCCGTGTGTCAGTATTTTGTTGGATCCCTTTGCTGTAATCCCAGGCTTTAGTCTGTTGTCATTTGTCTCTACTAACTTTGCACATCTAGGAGTGCCCTGAAGCAGTAGTCATTAGACATGTGCACACTGAAATATTTTGTTTCGGAATTTCGTTTTCTTCCGAAACATCTATTTATTTAGTTACTCCCGAAATTCGTTTTTATTTTTTTTTTTTTTCCACAAAAAGTTTTTATTGAGTATTGTACAGAACATGTTATGCAACAAGCAAGAAATACAGAGCAAATTAACATACATGTGAACTTCCACAGTAGTAGGGCATAGTTACAAAAGCGACAAAGTCTCCATGTTTATCGGAAGTTTCATCAAACAGGTTAGAACAGGTTAATGTTTAATTCTGATTCTGACCAAAGAGAGGTATCTATGAGCAAAGTAAAGATATAGAGGGTTGCCCCGGAGCAGGTCCCCCGGGGACCCGCATCTGGGCCGAAAAGAAACGGGAGAGGGGGGGGGTAGGGGGAGGGGGAGGGATGAAAAAAGGGGGGGGAGGTTCCAGAATGGGGCAGGTGGGGCTATTTGGTATGCATTTGGGATCAGGATCCACAGGATCATGAATCATTGGGGCCCAGCCACCTCGGTACGTTTATTCTGCTTAATTTAAAGGACAAAGCGCCATTTGAGCATGAATCAGGGTGAGTGCGCTAAGAAGCGCTGTGTGGTCTTAAAGTAAGTCCAGCACGCCCATGTTGTCGTAAACTTCTGGATACGTTCCTGTGAAATGTGTACCAGTTCTTCCATTTCTTCAATTTTAGAGATCCTCGAGAACCATTCCCTAATTGTTGGAATGTGTGTAGACCGCCAATGAACCGGAATGCACAGCCTGGCGGCATTTACCAAGTGCATGGCAAGAGATTTAAAATATTCTGACCTGGTCAGATGAGTATGGTGCAGGAGGTATTGGGCTGGGGAGTAGGTTAGAGTGTGACCTGTGCAATGATATCATGTACCTCCTTCCAAAACGGCTGAAGTTTCTCGCACTCCCACCAAATGTGGAGCATCGTCCCTCTGTCTGAATTACATCTCCAGCATATGTCAGGGGTTGATGGGGAAAATTTGTGCAGTAGGTGTGGGGTTCTGTACCACCTAGTTTTGATTTTGTAGCAATTCTCTTGGATCGCCACATTAAGGGATCCCTTATGGGCGTATTCATTAATAAGCGCCCAGTCTTCTTCTGTGAGAGAGAGTTGAAGCTCAGTTTCCCATGAGGTGCGGGAGGAGTCTGGTAGGTTGGGTGCTTCTTCTAGGAGCATATTGTATATAGTGGAAATTACGTGTCTTTGTGGGGGATGGCTTGTGCATAGTTTCTCAAATGGAGTCAGGGGTCTGGACCATGTGTCGTTTGTGGCTTTCGTGGATAAGAAGTGTCTAATCTGCCTGAATGACCAAAACGAGAAAGAATTGGAGAGTGATGTCTCCACTAGCTCCTCAAAGGTTCGAGGGACACCCTGTGAAAAGAAATGGTGTGCCAAGACTCTTCTATGTGGCCAGTCATGTATGAGGTAGTTGGCCGACAGACCTGGCGTGAAGTCGGGGTTTCCCCTTAAGGGAGTCAAGGGCCCCGGGGTTGAGGAAAGTGCTGTTGATCTGATCGTTTTCCTAAAAGTTTCAAGGGAGGGAAGAACAGTGGGGTGTGTCTTGATCTCTAAGGGCCAAGAGCCAGACGGTACCCAAGGGAGGGAGTCCAGCGGTGGGCCTATGTCTGCTTTCTCTAATGTGACCCAGATCTTTCCGGGTTCATGAATGTTCCAATCAATCAGGCGGGTCAAATGACAGGCTGAATAGTATTTGTGAAGGTCCGGCATCCCAATGCCACCCTTCAGTTTAGAACACGTTAGACGTGAGTACTTAATACGGGGTGGGGAATTCTTCCAGATAAAAAGCGAGGACGCCCTCTTGTATGTGGCAAAGAATGATGGCGGGAGGCTAATGGGGATACACTGAAAAAGATACAGAAGTCTCGGCATTACTATCATTTTTAAAAGGGCCGCCCGACCAAACCAGGATACATTAAGATTGCTCCAGTCTCTCATGTCTTGCTGGGCTTTCTTTAAGGCCCTTAAGAAATTTTCATTATACATCTGAGTTAGGTTTGTAGTGATTTGTATGCCAAGGTAAGTGATGGCTTTCTGACTCCAAAGGAAAGAGAGGGATTTTTGACAAAGGTCTACCTCGTTTTTGGGGAGAGAGATGTTTAGGGCGTGGGATTTTGTGTAGTTAATCTTTAAATTTGATAAGGACCCAAAGTGTTCCAGGTCTTTTAGGAGGTTGGGTATGGAGGTGAGGGGGGAGCGAAGGGATAGGAGTATGTCGTCTGCGAAGGCAGCGACTTTGTATTCCTTGTCTTGTATTAGGATACCTTTTATATCGGGGTTATCCCTTAGTCTGTTGAGAAAAGGCTCCAGTGTAATAACAAAAATTAAGGGAGACAAGGGACATCCCTGGCGAGTTCCATTGCCTATAGGGAAGGCGTCCGATAGGTGGCCGTTGACCCTGACCTTTGCCTTGGGAGAGGAGTACAGGGCCGAGATATGTGAGAGCATACGGGTGTTGAGACCCAATACTTTCAGGGTCTCGTACATGTAATCCCAGGCCACTCTATCGAACGCCTTCTCAGCGTCTAGAGAAAGAAAAAAACCTCTGGCTGCGGAATTCGTAAGCCTGTGGTGGAGATTCAGCACTCTGATGGTGTTGTCCCCTGCCTCCCTTCCGGGTATGAAACCCACCTGATCCAGTGAAATAAGGCCGGGTAATATTGGGGATAGTCTGTTGGCTAAGATTTTTGAGTACAGTTTGATATCAACATTTAAAAGGGATATGGGTCTGTAGTTCTGTACTAGGGTTGCATCTTTCCCCTCTTTAGGGATGACAGCAATGTGGGCTTCCAACATGTGGCCTAATGAGGTTTGGGGGGTTGCCATGGCATTGAAGACAGTTATTAGTTTAGGGGACAGGATATTGGTGAAGAGCTTAAAGTACTGTAAGGTAAACCCGTCGGGGCCAGGGCTTTTGCCCGGTTTCATTTGCTTTATTGCAGATTGTAGTTCTTCTAATGAGAGGGGCTTCTCCATTTCTTGGATTTGGTCTTTCGTGAGGGATTTCGGGCAGTATTGTGCTAGAAAGTCCTTAATAGCTTCTGTCCTTTGTTCTGCCTGTTCTTTGTTTTGTGTGGTAGGTTTCAGGTTGTATAGTTGCTTATAATACTTCTCAAACCTGTCTGCTATTTCTGCATTTTTAAAAAGGGGCCTACCATGTGTGCCTTGTATCTGATGTATCGTATTGGAGGGTTTAGATGATTTCACTGCTCTCGCCAATAGCCTCCCGCATTTATTGCCTTGCTCGTAGAAAATTCTCTGATGCAAGACATAACGGCGTCTTGTCTGTTTACCTAACTCCTCCAATAGCAAGGAGCTATACTCCTGTAGGGAGTTTTGCGATTGTGAGAGTTTGTGTGAGGACTCTAGACGTTTAATCTTTTCTATCAATTTAATTATGGTGTCCTGACGTGCTCTTTTCATTTTACCCGCTTGCTTAATCAGTTCACCCCGTATCACACATTTGTGTGCCTCCCATACTGAGATGGGTGAGACGTCATCAGTGGAGTTAGTTATAAAGTATTCTCGCATTATAGTAGCTAGGCGTGTGGTGAATTCTACGTCTTTTAGTAAGGCAGAGTTAAGTCTCCAGGTTTTAGATTTCTGTATTGAGTCTGGAAAGGTTAGGGATATTGAGATGGGATGGTGATATGATAAGTACATGGGTTCTATTGTGGCCCGTGTAAGGTATGGCAGGTCGGGTTGGGAGAGGAAGAAATAGTCTATACGTGAGTATTTTTGGAATGGTGCGGAGTAAAATGTATAGTCTTTTACCGTAGGGAACAAGGTGCGCCATGTATCGTGTAGGTTGAGGTCCTGGAGCTGCAGTTTAATCTGTCGGAGTGCCCGGAATGCTAGGGTAGAGGAGCCTGTGGACGTGTCTATGGCTGGGTGCAGTGGGGTGTTGAAGTCTCCTCCAAGAAGGACAATACCCTCTTTGAAGGAAAGGAGAAGTTCTTTGATTTTTCTGAAAAATGTAACTTGGTGCTCGTTTGGGGCGTAGATGTTCGCTAATGTCAAGGGTTTGGATGCATAGTGACCTTTGAGGAATACAAACCTGCCTTCAGGGTCTATCAAGGAGTCTGATATTTGGAAAGGGGCATGTTTGGATATTAGGATTGAGGTTCCCTTGGTTTTTGCCAGGGGGTTTGTGGAGTGGAGAGCAGTGTGGTAAATATGATTGGTAATCTTAGGGATGGCGTTTGAGCGGAAATGGGTCTCTTGGAGAAACAGAAACTGGGCTTTCTGTTTAGTAAGGGCTGCTAGTACCTGTGAGCGTTTTTCGGGGAGGTTCAGGCCTTTAACATTAAGTGACACACATTTCAGCTGTAGGAGGTCATGGTTTAGCGGATCATTGGCCATTGTATTATGAAGCGTGGGGTCTTACGTGAGAGAGGTCAGACGCGGCTTACAGCTGCGGATATGTCCTTGACGCGTTCCGAGGTGGCTGGGCTAGGGGGGCGGTTTGGGGTGGTCAGAGGGGTATAAGGGTATGGGCGAAGGAGGGGAAATTAAGGACAGTGCCGCAAGGTAGGGGGCAGAGGAAGTTAAGGGAGGGCGAAAGTGACGAGGGCAGGAGGTGAGTGGGTCTGGGGAGGTAGGGAGGGGGAGGGGAGGAGGAAGATAGGGGTAGGGAGGAGAGGCAAACAGAGGTGTGTAGGTAGTGCCGCCGAGGGGTAGGGGTAGCAGATAGATGGATGAAACTGTGAGGATCAGAGGTCTCACAGGGGGGGTGGAATACCAGAGGTGGGAGGGAGGTTCCCTACCACCTGGAGGGTGAGAGGCTGGATGTTCAGCAGGCTTACCAGGTAGGACTGCTGTGGGGGAATAGTGAGAATGTCCGGGATCAACGAGAGCTGCATTTTGGAGGATCTGGTTAGTTTTAGTTGAGAGGGGAGGTGGGTGCCAGTGATGGGTAAGAGTAGGCTCAACTTGTGGTTGAGGTGCTGCAATATAATCAGATAACTTTAACGTGAAAGTACAAGAACAACAGTACTAGAATGTTTGAAGATTACAATAACCATTAATTGTGTATCGGCCTGCAAGTCTGGCATAGCAGTTTTACTTACATCCAAGAGAGAAAAAATAAGACGGATAAGCATTTAAAAATAATAAATAAAAGGGGGGAGAAAAAAAAAAAAAAGGGAAAAAAACATAAGCATGGACATTAAGCATATAACCACATGAACCTTCTGGTTCAACATTATTAGGTGATGTAGTATTCTAAAGGCCCTGCCGGTTCATGGGGGTAGAGAGGGGGGGGGGGGGAGGGAATCACCTTATTGTCCGTCTCCCCCCTCCCTCCCTCCGGAAGCATCCGACGTCACCCTTCTTGTGGGTTTCGTTCCATGAGTGCTAAGGGACACCCCTCATTATTGGCTAGGTAACGGATGGGGACACCCCCAGTCCCGTGGCATTCGTCCTGGCTATTGGGAGGTGTTAGATTCTGATTGATAGTTTCCTTGGTAAAACAGTGCATTTTAGTTAGGTAGCTAGATAGGGCGGGCGTCGCCACAGGGACCGATGGGACCAATGCGTTTCAGGTATGCGTTTAAGGTGTGGGTTCTTATGGCTGCGATTCGAGGTTAAGTATCCCCGGGCGCTTAAGCAGGTGGCTTGTCTCTGGTATATCCAATGAGTTTGGATTTCTCAGGAGGGGGGCGACCCCGCGTGTGGGGTCGGGGAGAGTATAAAGCATTGGTTGGGCCTCGGTCCCAGGGACAAAACCCGCCAGAGCTGTAGCACATCGTGGAGTTGTTCCCCTGGATGAGTAAGAGAAGCTCAAGTAGTGTTTCATGGTCTCCAGGGATAAAGTAGACTCTATCGGGGGGGTAGGGGGGAAAAGTCAACGTTTGCAGTATAGGTAATCTGTCAAGATGCGTTAGCAATATAGTGAGCGTAGGGAGTCCATGGTGAGCGATCTGAGTCCTTAATAATGCTCAGCGTTGAGGGATAGATATAGTTCTCCTGGTAGTCTGTTATGGGTCTCACCTGGTTTCACTTCGTAGCAGAACTTGCATGTGGGTGTCTCCTTCAGTGAGCTTTAGAGACGGTGATGTGGCTGGGTAGATGTGTCTGTATACCATCGATGGGGGGGGTCCGCATCCTTCTGGGGTGCTCCGCTAATCGCGCCTTCTGGGTGTCCAGGGTTGCGGTCGGGTAGGGAGTACTTTCCAGGGCCTGGAAGAGCTGGAAGTGGATCAGGAGTGTCAGCGTTGGGGGTAGTAGGTGTAGGAAGGCCTTAATAGGCATGTGGAGTATAAGCAGGGCAAAAAGAGAATAAGGAAAAAGAAAACCGAAACAAAAAGAGGAGACGTAGTCCTTGGATGTTACTCACAGAGCGGTATGTCGTACTTCAAGGGATGTTTTAGGCCTCCGGACGGTCTCTGCGTGGAGTGGCAGGAGGACCCGGTGTCCGCTGTTGGGAGTCGCGGCGGGGAGGACGAGCTTCAGGTGACTGACGGCTCGAGCCTCTTCTCCTTGAGCGGTGGCGTTGAGTTTTCGGCGAGAGATTGTGCGATGTCGGTCGCCAGGGTTCCGACGGGAAGTGGAAAGGGCACCAGTCCGGAAGCTCTATCAAGGGGATATCAAGTTGCTCGCAGAAGGATGGTAAGTCGTCAGGCGAACGCAGGAGTGCGGTGCGACCTCTAGCGGAGGCGGACAGACAGAACGGGAACTTCCACCGATACTGGATGTTGTGGGTCCTCAATTGATCCAGCAGGGGGCGAAGGGCTCTTCTGCTCTGCAGTGTGGTTGGGGAAAGGTCCTGAAAGAGCTTTATTTCGGCTCCATTGTATAACACACGGCCCCTGTCCCTTGCCTTTCTCAGGATAGCTTCCTTTAACGGGAAATTGACTATACAACAAATGACATCCCTTGGAGGCTCGTTGTCTCGGGGTGGCGGTCTCAATGCCCTATGCGCCCTTTCCATTTCAATTGGCGAGTCAGCTGGTCTCTCTAGTAAATCATTAAAAATGGCGCAGATGGTCTGGGGCAGGGCGCCGGCGTCCAGGCCCTCGGGCACTCCGCGGACTCTAACGTTGTGCCTGCGGCCTCTATTGTCAAGGTCCTCCACTTGACGGTGGAGGTCAAATAAGTAGGCCAATTGTGAATCATGGGCTCGTTGTACTTGCCTTATGGCAGCCGTATGCAGCTGTGTTGTCTGTTCCACGTCCGCGAGGCGTGTGGCCACCGATTGTATGTCCGTTTTCAGGTCGAGGATAGCTGCCGACAGAGTGCTAGTTATGTTGCTAGTGATGTCGGTAGCTACTCTATGAAGGTCAGCTAGGCTCACAGCCTGGGTTGGTAGATCGTCTGTGTGGGCGCTTCCGTCCGAGTGTGAGTCGGATCTGTTCTCTGGGGAATAAGGCTCTGTGGCCTGCATCGCCTCGTGGTTGTCAGACCGGAGGGAGCGAAACAGCTCGGGGATATTGCGGCCGTGCTGCGACCCGTTGTCCCTCGGTGTTCGGGAGGCTGAGACGCTTCTGTTGGATTTACCCATTGTGGAAAAGTAGGGCAGTTTCCCCAGAAACAAGGGTATTTCGTCCTCGGTATGCAGGAGCTCTAAGCTTAAGCAGCCATCTTCGGTCCCGGCCAAGCCACGCCCCCCAATTCGTTTTTATTTATTGTGTTTTTCGTTAAAAATTTCATTCGTCCGAAAATCCAAATGAATTAAGGTTGAATCTGTCATTGAAGGCTTATGGTGTCTGTTGAATGTTCAAAGAAGATTCGACGGAGCAGCTAAACTGTATGACTGTATAGTTTAGCTGCAATTCCACCCAATCCCAGCAGCAATCTTTCCTCTCTACATCGAATCTTTCCTTTCTACGTCTAATCTTTTCTCTCTACGTCGAATCTTTCCTCTCTACGTCAAATCTTTCCTTTCTACGTCGAATCTTTCCTTTCTACGTTGAATCTTTCCTTTCTACGTCAAATCTTTTCTATCTATGTAGAATAATCTTGGACTAATAGAGTTAAGGTTAGGCACATTCGACCACAGGTTCAATGGACACAGATTGTTATTGTCAGAGTCGAATCTCCTATCTATATCGAACTGTTGTCACAACGAAAATAAAGCATTTGTTTATGTCGGATCTTTCGTTTTTCGGATTCTGCACTTTCGTTATCGTTTGTAAAAACGATAACGAAAATACCTGAAATTCAGACGAAAATGCATTCGGACGAACACGAATGCACATGTCTAGTAGTCATCAACCCTGTCTTCAGGGCCCACTAACAGGCCAGGTTGTATGTATTACCTTGGGGGGGGGGGGGGGATACAGACTAGAATACTGCAATCACTGAGCAGCAAATTATATCACCTGAGATGTATTTCAGTTATCTTGCAAACCTGGCCTGTTAGTGGGCCCTGAGGACAGGGTTGATGGTGGTCATGATGGTGCCCTGAATATAAAACATTAAGTCTGCTGCTAGAACAAGAAAAGGACTTATTTCTCCCATACAAGTGCATTATGGTATAGCAGAGAGTCTGCTACCACATTCAACCTGGCGAGGCCAAGTGAGAGTTGTCCTCCTCTGTAAGTAGTCCCAGTTGAAGTATCCCACTATTCCTTTCTCCCGTCCAAGTTCCAACAATAAATACCAATAAAACTAAACACCCTGGATTGATTATTGGATAACGAGCGGATGAGAGTACTGTTGGTCGTGGGAGAACATCTAGTAACTGGCAGCAAAATAATCAGGGGAAAACCCAGGAAGGTTCACACACAGCAACCCCTACGGGGGCAGTGCTACATTTGTGATGTGTTGCCCTTCCATGTGCACCTTACTGCAAAGTCTAGTTATAAATTGGGGTTGTTGACATCTGTTAGCACAGCCTATGCCATTTGTTTGACCATGCCTTGCCTATTAGCCTAGACAATAGCTATGATTATGTTTTTAACATTCAGATTCTAATGACTTTGATGGGGATTGGGTTCAGGACCCAAACTTTCTATATATTAATGGACCTATGCCCTGTACACACAGTCGGATATTCCGACGGCAAAATTCGTCCGGTTTTTCCGGATTTTGGCCCAAACTTGTCTTGCATACACACGGTCGGACAAAGTTGTCGGAAAATCCAATCGTTCAGAACGAGGTGACTACAACATGTACGGTGGGACTATAAAGATGCCAGTAGCCAATAACGTTCATCTCGTAATTTATTCTTAGCATGCGTGTCACTGTGTCCATCGGAAATTGTCTACACACGTTCTGAATTTAAACGATCGGATTTTGTTGTCGGAAAATTTTAGATCCAGCTCTCAAACCTTGTGTGTCGGAAATTCCCACGGAAAAAGTCAGATGGAGCCCACACACGATCGGATTTTTTGACAACACGATCCGATCGCACATTTTCCGCCGGAAAGTCTGACCATGTGTACAGGGCATTATCCTGAAGCCTTAATCCTGGGCATTCAGCTCATCACTATTCCACAGCAGGTTTAGGCCATTATGGGGTGGGTGATGCAGCATGCAGCAGCTGGTAGTCCACCTCTGTTACCATGAAGTAACCTGGAAGATTAAGGCAAGCCCCATACAACATAACAGCTGAAATGAGAAATCACCCCTTCCTCTTTAAGCACACTGTTTACTATCTCTTGGACATGCTTATGAATCCCTCCACACACTGGGAGAGGCAGCTATGGCTCTTGATGTCATTCCTCAGGATGCCATAGGGAAGGGGTAATCAAGCTAGGTATGAGAGGCAGCACAGCCCATAGACTTCAGTATGGAAGAATGGGGGGAAGTAGCATCCAGGGTGTAGTGGTGGTATTTCAAAAGCCTTTTCGGAGGATCTATAATTGAGGAAGCAGTTCCAGCCCTGATGGCCTACATCCACACAGAGTCCTATTCTATAGTTTTATAAGGAGAGGGAGAGTGTTGAGTAGGGATGAGCCGAACACCCCCGGGTTCGGTTTGCACAAGAACCTGCAAACGGACCTAAAGTTTGCGCAAACGTTAGAACCCTATTAGTTACAATGGACGCGAATGTTCAAAATATAAAGTGCTAATTATAACGGCCAATATGCAAGTTATTGTCATAAAACAGGTTTGGGGACCCGGGTCCTGCCCCAGGGGACATGTATCAATGCAAAAAGAAGTTTTAAAAACTGACGTTTTTTCGGGAGCAGTCATTTTAATGATGCATAAACTGAAAAGAAAATGAAATATTCCTTTAAATATGGTATCTGGGGTGTGTGTAAAGTATGCCTGTGAAGTGGCATGTGTTTCCCGTGTTTAGAACTGTCCTTGCACAAAATGACATTTGTAAAGGAAAAAAAGAAGCCATTTAAAACTGCTTGCAGCTTTAATGTCATGTCGCAGATGGCTGGATTAGATGACAACAGGGCAGAAGGGCAGATACAGGGTGAGGTGGTTTAGTGTGCTACTGCTGTGCTATACTCACACAGCACACACACACACTAACTACTCCTGCAGATGGCTGGATTGGTAGAGATTAGAGAACAGCACTGAGAAGAATAAACTACCCCTGCCTATTTTTCCTCTTTCCCTAAACTAATCCCCACACAGAAATGAATCACAAGCTCATATAGTGTGTACACTGTACAGTACAGTCTGTCACTGTTCCTAATGCTGGAAAACACTTCCAGAGGCCGCCGGCGCGGCGGCCTTATATAGTGTGGGGCATGTACTAAACCCCCTGAGCTATAATTGGCCACAGGTATCCTGCCTGTGGCCAATTATTGCTCTCTTCGCCGCTGGCTCTATGATTGGCCAAGCATGCGGGGTCACAGTGCATGCTTGGCCAATCATCAGACAGCAATGCACTGCGACTGGTGCAGTGCATTGTGGACCGTTCGCATCACACGAATTTGATGCGAACAGCCCTCGGAGTTCTGGTTTCAACGAGCGGACGAACAACCGAACATGGGTTTGAATCGAACACCTGGACCATCCCTAGTGCTGAGACCTAAAGATAAGAGTAGCATGGATGGTGAGGTTTCAGATGTGCTGCAATGAGAAAGGCAGCAACAAGACTGCTATGGAGCCTATAAAAAAAAGGACTCACCTTCAAGAGAAAGCAGCAGCACTGATCAGCAGGCAGCATGCTCACCAACTCAGGATGATGCCACACACTACCAACCTACAGGCCTTTTTCATGTGCCAGACAAAGAATGGGCCTGTGGTGATCTGCATCATTTGCCTGCAGAAAAAAACACCTTGGGCTTCAATTAGGGATGACTTTTCTAATCTCATACTTGAATCACCACCAGAAGATATAGTAGCAACAGCAGTACAAAAGCTTAAATTGCTTAACGTCCATCCCTGTTTCTCCTTATCTTAAGTCCATTATGCCCACTCCTAGTTCTCAGAATCTCTTTATTAAACTGTCCTTGCTTCTCAGACTGCAAATTGGAACCAGTCCTCTTTTAGTAAAGAGATGTCAGGGTATCCATGGTTAAGGCAGCCACTGCCAAGCCCTGACCACTCTGTGTTCTTATCTCTTTTCTTCCTCTGAACTCCCTTAATTTCAAAAGTACTGCATTTAATGCATAAAATGCAAGAGGCCCCTCACTCCACCACCTCCACATTCAACAGCTGAAAACCTTTAGAGGCTGAAGCTGGTACCTCATCAGCTTGTAAATGGGGATAAGCTTATAGTTCAGTCTGAACCTCACCAACTGCTGATGTCACCCAAACCATTCACTTATGCCCCGTACGTACGAGCGGATTTTCCGTCAGAGAAATCTTGGATGGTTTTTCCGACAGAATTCCGCACAAGCTTGGCTCGCATACACATGGTCACACAAAAGTTCTCTGAACTTTTGTCCATCAAGAACGCGGTGATGTACAAAACTATGACAAGCCGAGAAAATTACGTTCAATGCTTCAGAGCATGCGTCAAATTGTTTCCGAGCATGCTTAGGAATTTTGCGCATCGGAATTTCCGACAAACAATCCAAAAGCTGCCACTTCCCCAGTCAGTCAGTCACCAGCCCCGCACTTACCCGATCTAGGTCACGGGCAGCACTTCCTCCGGGCGGCAAGCGGCGTCTCCAACTCCTGGTGCTTTACAGAGACTTCCCCTGCATCTCCTCCTTCCTCCTTGGCAGCCAATAGGATCGCTTCTCCTCTCGGCCAATCGGGTATAAACGGGTCCACTTCTTGATTGGCCAGGAGGAGAATTAGAAAGACAATAGCGAATATTCAATTGCTATTGTCACACAACGGGGTGGGCTGGGGGTGCAGCGCTCTGCACCCCGAGCACACCCATTTTTTGCAGTCTATTAGGGCCTCTGGCTCTAATCATGTGCTTAAAAAAAAAAAAAAACATTGGAATCCATGCATCCAGCACCCCGCATGTAGATTAGGGAGCCAGACGCATGGATTAGGGGGGCTGCACCGCTGAACCCTGCATTACGGGCTGCCACTGCCAGCTACCATCTTTACCACATGTTGCCAGCGAGCTCATTTCCCCCTTAGTGGCAGCCTCCCTGCCACTTACACCCAGCATCTGTCATATCCTTTGGGAAGTCATCTATTGTAATTGTGTATTCACGTTGTATGTTATTCTGTTCATTATTTCCAGTTTTAACCTCTTGACCACCAGAAGGTTTTACCCTCTTCTTGACTAGAAATTTTTTTGCTATTCAGCACTGCGCTACTTTAACTGGGAATTGCTCTGTCATGCAACGCTGTACGAAAATTCAATTTTTAACATTTTCTTTTACAGAACTAGAGCTTTCTTTTGGTGCTATATAATCACCACTGTGCTTTTTTTTTTACTATATAAATGAAAAAGTATCACAATTTAAAAAAATAAAAAGTTTTACTTTGTTTCTGTTATACAAATAATCTTCATAATTTGAGGCCAAAATGTAATCTGCTACATTTCTTGGGTAAAATTAACCAAAATCAGTCTACAACCCAAATCATATTAATTGGTTTGTATGAAATTATTAAATCTACAATCTATGGTGTATATATATGTAGCGCTGGCTCCTGACAAGCAGGCTCTATTGTTTTTTCAAATTTAAGTTGCCTGAAGCCACAGTTAGATTTCAGGCTAATTTCTCCAAATGACTGGTTTCTGTACCAGTCCAGCTGGGTTGCACTGGGTTCTCCTTGACCATTGGTGTCGCTGTCACCGCCGGCAAGATTAGAAATGCAGTATAGCTGGATGTATTGAATGCCATTTATCTCTCGGAACCAGCCCAGTGGGAGTGTCTTCCTGCTGTGCATCTGGAGTAGGTATTTAAGGTGCCGATGCCATGTTGGAGGGATTTTATTTTCTGTCTTTTTGGTTCTGGTGGTCCTCCTGACCCAGTCCCATGGCCCTCCTGGCCTGGGGTGCAGGACTATGCATCCTGTGTCTCTGGGCTGGCTGGCCCAAGGCAATGCAACTGAGAGGATAGGCCCAAGCGGATCTTGGAGCCTATTGATCCAGGGAAGGTCTGGTGTCGTCTCATCTGAAGGGAGAGGCCCAGCAACTGGAGGATCCAGGGGAGGACTCTTTCAGGAGAAGACCGTGCGCAAGGCTGGCTTCTCTGGAGGAGCCTGGAGACTGAGTTGAAGGACGCAACCCGGATCACATTACCTACAGTACCGCCGGTTTGGCTGAAAGAGACTGGTATTGTATGGAATTATTCTTCAATCTCTCAGTAATGCTAAAGTTTAACTTCACACGTCTGTGGCAGAGACTGTGTTAAATACCCCATCGGATGCTAGGTCCAGTGAGAGGAACTTATCCGGTGGTGGCTAGATCTAGCGAGAGGAACTATTGTCTTCTAGATCTTAAAAGAGAACTTGAACCCACAGTACCAAGTGCCTGAACTCACTCCTACCTCCCTACCCTTTATTGAGAGACTTTGTCTTTGTTCTAAATAAATAACCCAAAAGAGGATTCAGTGTCAGTTTCAACATTCTCTGGGCCACTTTCCACGGGATCCCCATGACGAAGCTACAAGCAGGTGAGGTAACGGTAAGCCCAAATCAAACCAGAAGCTCCTTCGGGGTTAGCGCTACATATATATATATATATATATATATATATATATATATATATATTAAAATGTATCTGACTGCCTATCTCATTTCTTGAGACCCTAAAAAAAGCCAGGGCAGTACAACTGCCCCCACATAACACAATTTTGGAAAGCAGACAGTCCAGGATATTTAGTAAAATCCATGGCAAGTTTTTTGAAGTTGTATTTTTTTTCACAAATTTTTGGAAAAACAAAAAATTCAATGTTTTTTTTTCATTTTTTTTTAATACCAGTGCAGTACAGCGTCATCATATGACTGTTTTGGTGGTGATAAGGAATACTGACTGCTAACAGTATGTAAAAAAAACTAAAAACTTTTTATTCATGCTTTTAAAAAAAATGTATATGATTATTGACATGAGAACACACCCACACAGGTTGAACGGGATGGACTGGTGACTTTATTCAACTTTACCAACTATATGTAACCCCATTGTTTCTCCTTCTAGTTATTTTGTTTCCAGAAACATCTGGAGACTTTGTAGTTGTTTTTTTTTTAACAAAGAAGAAAATCATCCTACAAAAAGTATTCTAGAGATAGCTCTAAAAATTCTATATACAGTATAAAGAGTTCTGTTTTTTTTGGAAATTACAACAATAGTTGGCACCAATCTAAAAGAAAATTAATCTAATATTTTCAATCAAGGGCAGATGGATGATCAACTTTCACCAAAAGCTCAGTTCACTTTTGTAATAATTTGGATTTTTTTTTTTATTGCACTCACTTTTAGCCTTTTTTCAATTTTACTTCAGCACCAAAACTTTCCATTTAAAACTTAAAAAAATGTATAAATCAATAAACTGGAGAAACTTTTATCAACAAAAGAGATTCATTAATTTCAGCCGTGCTCCGTTGTGTGTAGAGATTAATTTGCTTGATGATCCGTGTTTTCAATTATTCTCAGATGATTACAGAGCCAATGTTCACTCCTGTGTGCTCCGGACATGTCAGGGGACATTTCTGTATTATAAATCTATCCACTAAAAGCAAATAAAATGACACTGTGACCAAATGTCTCTTTTCTTCCCATCAGATCAGCTACTATTGAACCCACCCTTGTAGATTAGACTCCTCCACAGCTTAACGTGTACCTCTGCCGGGAAGGTCTGAAACAACATCTGGGAAGAGGCCGAAACCAAGAAACATTTCACCAGCTGGTCATCTCTGCCTGCCCACGCTTATTTTATTTTTTTTATTTTTATGTCTATTTTACAGGTACTGTAGCTTGCAAATAATGTTATTGTTTAGAAATTTTAGCTCAGTCTTATTGATATTATATTTATTATATTGTTTATTTTTGTTTTTTGCTCCTCCTCAGATATTGCTTATGAGATTATCACATACGGTATTCAGTACACCCCTCACATTTTTGTTTACCTTTTCTTCTATCTTTTCATGTGACAACACTGAAGAAATGACACTTGTCTACAATGTAAAGTAGTGAGTGTACAGCTTGTATAACAGTGTAAATTTGCTGTCCCCTCAAAATAACTCAACACACAGCCATTAATGTCTAAACCGCTGGCAACAAAAGTCAGTACACCCCTAAGTGAAAATGTCCTAACTGGGACCAAAGTGTCAATATTTTCTGTGGCCACCATTATTTTCCAGCACTGCCTTAACCCTGTTGGGCATGGAGTTCACCAGAGCTTCAAAGGTTGCCACTGGAGTCCTCTTCCCCTCCTCCATGATGACATCACGGAGCTGGTGGATGTTAGAGACCTTGCACTCCTCCACCTTCCATTTGAGGATGCCCCCACAGATGATCAATAGGGTTTAGGTCTGGAGACATGCTTGGCCCATCCATCACCTTTACCCTCAGCTTCTTTAACAAGGCAGTGGTCATCTTGGAGGTGTGTTTGGGGTGGTTATCATGTTGGAATACTGCCCTGCGGCCCAGTCTCTGAAAGGAGGGGATCATGCTCTGCTTCAGTATGTCACAGTACATGTTGGCATTCATGGTTCCCTCAATGATCTGTAGCTCCCCAGTGCCGGCAGCACTCATGCAGCCCCAGACCATGACCATGTTGGCTAGCATGTCTTCGAATTTTCCGACAAAAAATGTGTGTTGTCGGATTTTGCTATCGTGTGTACACAAGTCCGTCGGACAAAAGTCCAAAGTACAAACTTGCATGCTCGGAAGCAGAAGCTGTCGGTCTTGTAAACTAGCGTTCTTAATGGAGAATTATGAAATCTGGAAATGCAGCGCACAATTCTCTTCTTCTTTAATGGGATAATAATGAAGCTGCTTTGCTGGTGATACTGATTATTCAACCAAAAAAATTATGTCAAAGCAATAACTCCAAGGCCAATAATAAATAAAATGTTATCCCCTCCGATTCTGCAAAACATGTCTGGGTGATGAACAGAAACAAACTGAAAAGTACGAAATGAAAAGCGCTAAATGAAAAACGCGAAAAGAAAAGCGCGAATCAACACTCACCAAACTTCTACTAATACGAAATTAGCAGAAGGTGCCCAAAGGGTGGCGCTAAAAAGCTGAAAAAACACATAGTACGTCTAGACAAAATTCCACGGTTTTGTTGGCCAACAATCCGATCATGTGTACGAGGCAATAACGTTACAAGAGGGCACTATTGGTGAGATTGTAAAGTCACTTTTTTCTTTTTTCTTAAATATCAAATAAATATAAAAATCAAAATCATGTTATTATCTGTGCAGTGGTTTCACACAGGGCAGCCAGGATCCTCTTCTTCTCGGGTCCATCATTGCTGCTCTTGGTCTCTCCCTCGTTTTGAGTGCCCCCATAGCAAGCAGCCTGCTATGGGGGGCACCCGAGCGAGTCACAGCTCCCTGTGTCCATTCAGACATGGAGCTGTCGTATGGCCCCGCCCCCTCTCTCTTAGCTGATCAGCTAACTGGCTTTGATTGACAGCCTTGCGAGCCAATGGTGCCGCTGCTGTGTTTTAGCCAATAAGTGGGGAGAGTCGCAGACGACCGAGGGACTCGTGGACACCGCTGGTCAGAGAGGGGCCTCAGGTAAGTATTAGGGGGTGCTGGGGCGGCTGCTACACACAGAAGTCTTTTTCTTTTAATGCACAGAATACACCTTCTGCCTTTACAACCCCTTTAAAACCACAAGCACTTCTTTCACTGTCCCAAGGATGGACTTTTACTATGGAATTGATGATTATTAATATTCAAGACTTAGCACATTTTTATCTTTATTATTTGATTTCACACTTGTCATGGCAGTAATGATTAATTTTGCAAGCACTGTTTAAGCACATATATTGTGTTATTTGTGACTTAGTGTCAGTTAGTGTCAGACTGTCCGCCGTACTATCACAGTCCTGCTATAAGTCGCTAATCCGCCACCATTACTAGTATAAAAATAATAAATAAATACAAATTTCAGTATATACAGTATACCATTGTTTGTAAACGCAATAATGTTCACTTAAACCAACCAATTGTTTGTTTGTTTTTTTTACCAAAAATATGTACAGTGCCAGAATACATATTGGCCTAAGTTTATGAAAAGAAAATGTGAGGATTTTTTTTTGTTTATAGAGCAAAAAATAAAACTGAGGAGATCAAATACCTCCAAAAGTAAGTTCTATTTGTGGGGAAAAAATATATATAAATTGTATTTATATACAGTGTTGCATGACCGCAATTGTCAGTTAAAGTAATACAGTGCCAAAAAGCAAAAAATGGCCTGGTCATGGGGGGGTGGGGTAAATCTTTTGGGGGTCAAGTAGTTAATTAATCTTGCTAGTGAAGGAAGACTTAAGCATTGGGGAGGGCCAGTTGGCTCTGGGCTATGTTACTGAACATATCAATCCCTTTGATTGGATGGAGAATGTATAACACATCCTTAGATATTTTTTTTTTTCAAATCTTCATACTAGCTCCCCCTTCATTTCAATTAGAGGCAGAAGCGACACTCACAATTCACTAACAATTCACTAATGAAGATCCCAAATAAATGCTCTGCTTTAAACCCCAGCACACTTCTGTGAATTAGGGTGGACCAGGTCTCTGCTCTGCATCTGACATTGATGTTTATTCCACCAGACTGGCTTACTGGCAGTCCCCACACCCATGCCTACACTACGCTGAGGGATTTCACCCATATGCTTAATCATAGAAGTAGTTACCTCAACAATTAAGTCCAATAGTGGTGAAACAAGTCCAGCAAGCCAGTCTGGTGGAATAAACTTTAATGAAGGGACATCATCAGTCTGCACAATTTATTGCAATATTACTGTAGTAAAATCTCACTTTTAGCTTTATGAGATCTGTGTCAAGAAATATGGAAATGTACTAATCTGCAAGAGAAAAATAACTGTCACATAATTAAAGCAAATCAATAGACATGTGCACTGCCGGAAAAAGTGTTTGTTTTTGTTTTTTTCGGGTCATTTGTTATGATCGGAATTTGTAAATTCATAAATTTGTAAATACTAATATATTTGTAAATTCGTGAATTCAAAAATTCAAAAATTCATGAATTCAAAAATGTGTAAATTCGGAAATTCGAAAATCCAAAAATGTGAAAATCCAAAAACCAGAAAGAAAATCTGAAAATTTGAAAAAAAGAAAATAACTAACTAAGTAAGTAACTAACTAACTAAATAACTAATAATAACTAACTATTAAATTATAGGTATTGGAATTTCCTTTCAAATTTGGCTGTTAGTGAATGTAACGAATACAAATTTATACGAAGTTTCGAATTATCTGAAATTGAAATGAATGGAACAAATTAATAATTAAAAATAATAAAAAGCTTTTATTATTATTATTGTTATTTATTTTTATCATTTAGTTATGTTCCATTCGTTTAGATACGGCATTCGTTATTTCAGATAATTCGTAACTTCAGATAAATTTGTATTCATTACGTTTACTAACAGACAAATTTGAAAGGAGATTCCAACACCTATAATTTAATAGTTAGTTATTATTTCAGATTTTCGACTTTCCGGGATTTCGGATATTCAAATTTCCAATTTACGAATTTCCAAATTTTTGAATTTCCAAATTTTTGAATATTCTAACTTACCAATGTAACACATTTTGGAATATTCTAACTTACGTATATTTGGAAAATTTTGTTAAATGGGTTTTTGTTAATTTGAATGTTTCTGAATTTACAAATTTGTCAAAATTGGTTAAAAAACTAATTTGGAATGAAACGAATTGCACATGTATCTACAAATCAATAAGTATTATAAATATATAATATGGGGCCCTAATCTTGAGTGTGGGCAAGATATAGCATGGAAATAAAAATGTTATTTAGTGTTAGATGTGAAATAGTTTTGTCTTTTGTTTCCTATGATGCAGGAACAACTGTTGTCTTTTTGATCATTATCAGTCTGAATAGGACGCCAATTCTCCTGCATCCAGTTGTAAATTGAATGTTTCAGACAATAGATGAGATATTCGGTTTGGTTTACTAAACACAAATAAGCAAAAAGGGAAAAAGAAAGTTATTACAACTTAGTGAAAAACTCAAACCCCCTGCGATTCTGGTGTCAAGAATAAATATTCAATAAGCTTCACGTGCCAAATCTCTTAATCATTTTAATATTTAATACCACATGTTTTAATTAGGTCAAGTAATTCTGTAAGCATAAGCAAATTGTTGACGATAAAACACACAATTATTACCAACAAATATTATATACAATAAATATAAAGAGTTAAAAATATAGTAATGAGAAATCAGACAATTGTAAAGGATCTAATTCTCTCCGGATTGTCTGACCTCCCGACTCTTCAGCTCCCGCTGTTTCTCTTCTTCCTGCTCATCTACCTTCTGACATTAATCTGGAATTTTCTGATCATTGTCCTCATAGTCACCGATTCACGTCTCCATGTTCCTATGTATTTCTTCCTTGGGAACCTGGCCAGTTTGGACCTCTGTTTTTCCTCGGTAACTCTCCCACGAATGTTATTTGACCTTCATACTGACAGAAAAAGGATTTCCATAACAGCTTGCATAACCCAAGTCTTCTTCTTTACAATTTTTGGCATTTCTGATGCTATTCTTTTGGCTGTCATGTCCTATGATCGATATACCGCCATTTGTAAGCCATTACATTACATACGGATCATGAGTTGGAAAGTGTGTGTACTGTTGATGTCCATCGTGTGGTGTCTCGGTTTTTTCAGTGCTTTCATCCATACATTTTATGTCTTGAAATTAACATTTTGTGCTTCAAACATTATGGAAGGTTTCTTCTGTGACCTTCCCCAGTTGTTTCTGATCTCCTGCAGTGACACCTTCATCAACATTCTGCTCATCTTTCTCGTAGGTGGCTCCGTTGGAGTTGCGACTCTAATACTGACCTTCCTTTCCTATGTCTTTATATTCACAACTGCTCTTAAAATGAAAGTTAAGGGCAAAAGAAGTAAGGTTTTTTCTACTTGCACCTCTCATCTGACGGTGGTCTCTATGTTTTATGGCTCTGCTTTTTTAAATTATTTTCAGCCAAGTGGTAGTCACCATGTTCTTGGTGCCAAAGTGGCTCCCGTCCTTTTCCCTGGGATTGTTCCTCTCCTCAATCCTCTGATTTACAGTCTAAGGAACCAGGATTTCAGAAGGACATTCCAAAATGTTTTAGGAAGATTGTCCATACATTTAATTCATCTAAAAAAAAAAAAGCTTCATTCCTAAATACTAATGAAAAGAAAAGAAGCACCCGAACCTCTGCATTTAACAGCATATGAACAATAGTGCTCTGGGGTCATGGATCAGAGGGGAGGAATTTCTAAGATTTACGCCTCACTTAGGTAGATTACAGAGAAACCATCATATGCACTGGGATGGGAACAAGATCTTCAGGGCTCTTGGAATGAAAACACGTTGTTCTCCAAATTCCAGAAAGCCTTTAAGGGCATATCCAATGTCGCCCCTCATAGAGGCAAACGCCAAAATAATCACGCGTTGGTACAACGTACCCCTACGATTGGCTAAGATTTTCCCAGGCTCTTCCCCACTATGCTTTAGAGGTTGTGGGCTGACTGGATCCCTCTACCACATATGGGGGGAGTGTTCACGTATTCGGGGCCTATGGAACAAGGTATTTTCCTTGTTACATAATGTGACTGGTCTACCTGTACCAAAAACCCCTGAGATTGCTCTACTGGACGAAAATCCTGTGGGTTGTCCCAAGCCTCTTCGGACACTTACCTACATACATAAACTCCCACAATATCTTTAAGAGATTACAAACACTTTACCCCCAGGTATCTCTCTGGTGCCTTCATAACCTATCACACTCACTTCTTTCTCTTTTCTTCCTCTTTCTCTTTTCTTCTCAACGTTTTCCCTGATAACCCTCTTGCGTGACTCCAGGGAACGATCTGTCATTGACAATCCTACAAGCCTAGTTCAGTCAAACCTTTGCGTTTGATCACAAGATCAACGCGTATGTTTCCTTTTTTTTTTTTTGATTCCTCGATATTCTGCAAGCAGTTTCTTAGGACAAGGATCCACGTAGGACACAGACCTTTGGTTAGTGCGGGCTTTTATTTTGCTTTTGGGGAGTGAAATCTTCCTTTACCCGACACAGTCTGATCACAATAGGGGTGTCGGAGCGAGGGAGAATGAACACTGTTGGCAAGATGATAAACAAGAACCCTGCATGTTTCCTTAACCACCTAATATTGTAAGCCATTGAAAGTTACTGACTTGTTTGTATAACTGACGTTTGAACAGCTATCTCATGTTTGATGCTTATGTCTTTTTCTGTAAAATCTCAATAAAAATATTGAAACGAAAAGAAAAGAAGTGCCACTTAAGTGCAGCATTAAAAACATTGGTTTTATTGACACAAGATTAAAAACACTTGTCTGTGAGGAGGGCATCCACCACGCTCCCATTCCTGCTCATTCCAGCTGTCCAAAATGCTGGAGGGGATGAGGCATGGATGCCCTGTGTAACCAGGAAGTACACATTGACCAGCATGGACCACAGGGTGGAAGTGACATCACTAGGAAAATGGCTGGAGTATTGATAGGCTACACACTCAGTGATATCTGCTCCTTCAAGAGGCCCGGAGTGGTATTGCAATTTTAGACCTTATCTAGACAGGGGGAATACTACATGGAAAACAGCAGCTAAGGGACTACAGGTGCCAGCGGTTACATGAATGCACACAAATGATAACAAGAAAGACTAGAAAGTATAGTAAATACAAAGAAACTGCTAAAAATGAAGCTAAACATAAGGTTATAGATGACGCTAGGCTATTAATGTTGTAAGGCCCAAATGGCTAATAACTACATACACATTGTACTTACTCAGACCACCCACTAAGGTACAATAATGGAACCTTGGAAGGTTGAATCAGGTGGATGAGACCTCAAGGGTCCCCTGTAAAAGAAAAAAGATGTAAATGTTGAGATGGATGGGTTTAAAAGTTGCTTAGTAGCATTAAAATAGGACAACAAGTGTAATGTGTGGTGGGTTGAGGTAGATTACAGCCATTTTTTTCATTCATCATTCCTTATGATTGAAATTCGTTATTTCAAATAAATTTGTAACTTTGGAAAAATCTGAATTTGAAATCCGAAAATTCGTAAATTAGAAAATTCAACAATCCGTAAATTCAAAAATGTGAAAATTCAAATATGTGAAAATTTAAATATTCGGAAATCCGAAAATTTGAAAATCCGTAAATAAGAACGAAAATCTGAAAATTTGAAAGAACGAAAATCCGAAAACAAAGTAAAAAAACCTGAAAATTTGGAAATCGGAAAATTGTTATCTATTTACTAATGCTAGCCATTTACTGTACAAAAAATCATTCAAACACATTTTCGAAAAACGGAAATTTGGCCGTGAGAGAAAACGATGGTGCCATCTTGTAATGACCGATAAATCGTTCAATGGACATAAATGAATCTGTTTTTTGTTTGTTTTTTCACATATACCTAGTGCAAACAGTTTGGACAGGAAACACATTACCTTTCAATTAATCGTTCATTCAGCAGAAAATTTCCAAACTTGTCTTTCATTTTTCGGCTCAAAAATGTCCCAAACAATTACCGATTTGTACTGGCCGAAAAACGAATGAACTGTCTAAATGACCGAATTTCGGCCGATTTTTCGTATAGTGTATATACGGCCAGCTAATAAACTAACTATTAAATTATAGGTATTGGAATTTCCTTTCAAATTTACCTGTTAGTGAACGTAACAAATACAAATTTATCCAAAGTTACACATTATCCGAAATAACGAATGAATCTAAATCTAAACAAATGGAACATAACAAAATAATAATAATAAATAATAATAAAAGTTTTTATTATTATATTATTATTATTAATATTAATTTGTTATGTTCCATTCCTTTAGATGCGTCATTCTTTAGTTCGTATAATTCGTAACTTCGGATAAATTTGTATTCATTACGTTCACTAACGGCCAAATTTGAAAGGAAATTCCAATACCTATAATTTAATAGTTAGTTTATTAGTTATTTTTTGGGATTTTCAGATATTCGTTCTTTCAAATTTTTGGATTTTCGTTCTTATTTTCGAATTATCAGGTTTTCAAATTCTCTGATTTTCATAATCATTTTTTTCAGATTTTCGTTCTTTAGAATTTTTGTATTTTCATAGTTATTTTCTGATTTTCAAATTTACAGATTTTCGAATTTCCAAATTTTCTTATTTTGGGATTTAGAAATTTTCAGAATTTTTAATTTTCAAATTTTTGGGTTTTCATTGTTTTGAATTTTTGAATTTCTGAATTGTAGAATTTTAGAATGTACGATTTTTTGGACAAATTTGCTAAACAAGTTTTCATTAGTTCAAATATTTCCAAATTAATGAATTTGTAGAATTTTGTCAAAAAACATATTCGGATCGAAACAAATTGCACATGTCTAATGAACTTGTTTGTTTTTGACTCTGACAGCTCTACCTATTGCCACCTATATAGAGTCAGCCCCTTTTTGTGTAGTTTGTTGTTTTATATACTCTCCCACATGTTTTTTTATTGCATATATGATTTTATTTTGACTATATAATAAGCTCTGTAACTCCTTCTAATATCTGCCCTTCATGATCTAATACATATGCTAGATTCCTTACCTCCTATATACCTAAGTCATTTTTACGGCTCGTATAGCAAATGAATTGGAGAGCTGTTCGTTTTTTTCGCAATTATGTTTTTATTAAAAAATGATTCAGCTTACAAGAAGAGTTCCATAAAAAAATGTCTTCATTTGTAGTGAAAAACCATTCAAATAAATGAGTATACTCAAGATAATAGTAAGATAAAGAAGAATAATGTCAAACAAGTGTGACAAACATTAACAGGACAAACAATTTGCGTAATGGGTAACTTTCCTGTGTGGGGTCATTGTCTCTCAAGGTTCCCCAATATTTTCTTGGTTGGCCTCACCACTTCTATTAATGATTACTGCTGTCCCTTTTGTTGGGTTTTGCGCTTATTTTTACAACCATGGTTTGAGTCCATCTCTCCCTCTCCATGGCTGCAGTTTTAGCACAGTAACCCCAGGGATTCCTCTGGTGGTATTTTTTGTTGAAGTCACATGCTATAACAGTTTTTCTTACTTGATTTGTTTGTGCTAGACTGTTTGAAACAGTTAGTTACCGTATTTATCGGCATATAACACGCACCTTTTTCACCTTAAAATCAGGGGAAAATCGTGGGTGTGTGTTATACGCCAATCCCCCGCGGATCCGGAGCCCCGCGACATTTACGAGCTGAGCCAAGTGTACTGTGTACTCGGCTCCGCTCGCAGTCACGCCCTGTCCCGCCTCCCTAGCCTTTACGTCCCGCCATTGGCCCGATGTTGTGTCCATCATAGGAGCTGGGCCAAGGGGCGGGACATGAGCATTAACGGCGAGCGGAGCTGAGTAGCCGAGTACACATTTGGTGGCGGGAGGAGCCGAAGATCTTGGCGGCGGCGGCTGGAGGAGCCGAAGATCATGGCAGTGGGAGGAGCCAAAGATCGCGGAGGTGGGAGGAGCCGAAGATCTCAGCGGCGGCGGTAAGTTTAAAAGTAAACCATGCTGCAATTTTGGGGAAGGCTGCAGGGGGACAGTGTAAGGCTGCAGGGGGACAGTCCAAGACTGCAGGGGGACAGTGCAAGGCTGCAGGGGGACAGTGTAAGGCTGCAGGGGGACAGTCCAAGGCTGCAGGGGGACAGTGTAAGGCTGCAGATGGACAGTGGAAGGCTGCATTAATGGGCATTTAAATGTAAGTTTTTTTTCCTTAAACTTCCCTCCTAAAAGTTTTTTTCCTTAAACTTCCCTCCTAAACTTGGGGTGCGTGTTATACCCGGGGCATGTTATACGACGATAAATACGGTAAGTGGGCTTATTCAACCCAATTATCAACAATATATTTGTAGCTCTTCTGTAGGCCACCAATATCCTCTTAAGGTACTAGTTATTTTTCATGATTGTGTGAAGATGTAATCTCTATTATTTTCCCTAAATACTATGTTTGAACCCAGCTAAGGCACATTTATTCCCTGGGGAATGTGAGATAGGGAGAGGGAGAGAGGCCTGAGGAGAGAGAGGGGAAAAATCTAAAAAGCAAAAATAACAAAAAAGATGAAAACTTGGCCATTTTTTCAATGAAAGGAGGCTTTTTTTAGCTCCATCAGAATTAGGCTTGGTCCCACTCCACATGGAAGCAGAGGACATGATTCGACCACCTTTAAAATCAAAACAAGGCTTGGATTGATTCATTAACATGCATGGCCTTCTCCTCTTGAATGGAGCATGGTGAAGAACATGGCGTCCGCACAACCGATGACATCAGATATGACAAAACACGTAGTGTGGAGCGTATGCTTGTGATGTCACCACAAATACTGGTATTAGGAAGTGGCCAGCTCGATTTCCGGGATCGGTATTTTGAAAAAAAAACACTTGAACATTTTAACATTGTGAGTGGTTAGATATATTTTTTAACAATCAAAGGATACATACAATTTTACACAATGTGAGTTTCCCCAATTCTCTTTTATGGTATGGTGGACTATTCGAGGTTACTGAATGGGATACCATGAAGATTTTGTATAGAGATTTGGAGGTGATACCAGGCCCCCCCACAGACGATGTTATAACCATGTGACTCTTGTACTGGTAAGAGTCCTCTTAATCTTAGGTAATGGTGCATTTTAGTGTTGCAAGCATCCAGAGATATCAACATTGGTGGATTTACATTCAGACATATTGGACTGTTCATATTTTTTCTTCTCACTTTTTATTTACCATGACACAATATTTGTTTGTATGATTTTTGAGTGTCATAATAAGCACGGCAATGTGAATTAATATACTTCCCATTACCACGTCGTTCTTTTACAGCAGGGATTTTTGACCCTACATTGCATCCATCATCCCATGATTTTTCACTTTTAAGAAGAATACGTATCTGGATAGGCCCAGCCACCATCTTTACCACCTGCTTCCAGAGAGCTCATTTCCCCCTAACTGGCAGCCTCCCTGGTAAGACCCGGACATTACTTACACCCAGCATCTGTCATATCCATTGGGAAGTCATCTATTGTAATTTTGTGTTTACATTTTATATAATCCTGTCCATTCATTCCAGTTTTTTAACTTCTTGACCACTGGAAGGTTTTACCGTCTTCTTGACTTGAGCATGTTTTGCTATTCAGCACTGCGCTGCTTTATCTGGCAATTGGTCGGTCATGCAACGCTGTACGGAAATAAAAAAAATGCACATTTTCTTTCACAGAAATTTTTTTTTTAGCGCTATATAATCACTTTTTATTTTTACTATATAAATGAAAAAGAATCGAAAATTTTGAAAAAAAAAAAAACAAGTTTTACTTTGTTTCGGTTATACATTTTTGCCAACAAAGAATCTTCATAAATGGAGGCCATGATGTATTCTGCTACATTTCTTGGGTAAAAATAATCAAAATCAGTCTATAACCCAAATCATTTTAATTGGTTTGTGTGAAATTATGAAATCTACAAACTATGGTGTATATTTATAGATTTGAAAATTGATCAGACGGCCTATCTCATTTCTTGAGACCCTAAAATGCCAGGACAGTACAAATACCCAATTTTGGAAAGCAGACAGTCCAAGGTATTTTGTAAAAGCCATGGCAAGTTTTTTGAAGTTGTATTTTTTTGTCACAATTATTTGGAAAAATAAAAAATAATTTTTACAGTTTTTTTTTTTTTTTAATACCAGTGCAGTACATCATCAACATATTAGTGTTTTGGTGGTGATCAGGGATACTGACTGGTGACAGTATGTAAAAAAAAAATTGAAATAGCTTTTTATTCATGCTTTAAAAAAAAATGTTTCTTTATTTAAAGTGGTGTTTACACCCAAAAAAAAAGCAGCTTAAAATTCATAAAAAAAAATGGAAAAAAAAAATTGCTCACCTCTAAATGCCTGTTGCTAGGGGGTCCCTTGTAGTCTGTCTCCTTCAGTGCCCGGGCACTGACATCACTTCCCCTCACCACAGTCAGTCATCTGTGGCACGTGACAGGTCCCAGATGACTGCACGGCGTATCACGGGTGCGCAGTAGGTGCCCGGGTGTGAAGCCACAGCCAGGTGCCCACAGTAAGAATGCTGTCACCGCGAGCGGAGTGGGGAATGAGGGGGGGCTTCATTCCCCCGCATTGCTGGACCCTGGGACAGGTAAGTGTCCAATTATTAAAAGTCAGCAGCTGCAGTATTTGTAGCTGCTGACTTTTATTTTATTTTTTTAAGATTTTTTTTCTTACATACTTTCATCAGAGTAGTTCAGTGTCACCATAGGGATTTTGTTTACACTATTACTGTTTAAAACCACGATGATCATTGTTGTAAGCAATAGTTTAAACTGCCATGAATGGCTTTCATTCATGACAGCTTGCTTACTAGAGTAATCTGTGATCGGCTACAGCTGCTGTAATACAAGGTACAAGGTGCTGTCAAATGTCACTTCCATCCAGGGGAAAAAAAGGGAAAAAAACATTTTTATTGAAAAAAAAATATTTTTATTTTATTTTTTTATTGCATTTATGTGTAAATGGGAGCTCTGAGGTCTTTTTGACCCCAGATCTCACGGTAAAGATTTGAAGCATGACATGCTGGGTATCAATTTACTCAGCGTAACATTATCTTTTTTTTCACTGCTTTCTTATTTATTTACAGTACCTGCGCCGATATTGTGTTTCCAGCGCGATGGGATCGTGCTGGAAATCACCGCTGCAAGTCTGTGCTTCTCCTGCTCGCTGCCCCCACGAGATGCCACGCATCCATAGGAACACATTGGGGTGGCAAGCAGGAGCAGCATGCGCGCCGTAGACAATGGTGCATTTAACGGGTTAATCCCCATTCCCAACTGCGGCTCACTGCAGTTGAAGTGCCCCACGCGCATGCGCGGAGCGATGTCTTCACTGCTCTGGCCAATCACAGCGCCGCAGCGGAGCTGTGATTGGCCGGAGCGGCAATACCCAGAAGAGCGATGGCTGCGGCTGGAGGGGGAGAAGAGGACGGCGTCGGGGGCCCCGATCTAAGGTAAGTGATGCATAATGAGCTAGTATGCTAGTCATATTAGCTCATTATGACTTTATCTTTCAGGTAGTTTAAAAAAAAAAAAAGTTTAAACGGGTATACAACCACTTAAAAAGTGTATTTTTTCCAAATAAATTGTGTTTGTAAGACCGCTACGCAAATACGGTGTGACATAAAGTATTGCAATGACCGCCATTTTATTTTCTAGGGTATCTGAAAAAAATCTATAATGTTTGGGGGTTCTAAGTAATTTTCTAGCAAAAAATAATTATTTTAACTTGTAAACAACAAGTTTGAAATATAGGCCTGGTCCTTAAGTGGACATAAAGTTTTCTCTTTTTGTAAATGACAACAATAGTTGAAACCAATCTAAAAGAACATGAATCTATTATTTTCAATCAAGGGCAGATGGATGATCAGCCAAGAGCTCAATACATTTTTGTAATGCATTTTTCTTTTTTTTTTTAATTGCACTGATTTTTCATACTTTGACAATTTCCACAATATGATTATTGACATGAGAACACACCCACACAGGTTGAACAGGATGGACTGGTTACTTTATTCAACTTTACCAACTATATGTAACCCCATTATTTCTCCTTCTAGTTCTGAACTTGTTGCCAGAAACATCTTCTGGAAACTTTGTAATCGTTTTTTTTTTTTTTTTAACAAAGAAGCAAATCATCCTACAAAAAAGTATTCTAGAGATAGCTCTAAAAATTCTAGATACATAAAGAGTTCTCTTTTTTTGGAAATTACAACAATAGTTCACATCAATCTAAAAGAAAATGAATCTAATATTTTCAATCAAGGACAGATGGATGATCAACTTTCACCAAAAGCTCAATTAATTTTTGGAATCATTTTTTTAATATATATGCATTTTTGCACTATATTGCACTGATTTTTCATACTTTGACAATTTTCCAATTTTGGCCTTTTTTCAATTTTACTTCAGCACCAAAAATTTCCATTTAAAACTTCAATAAATGTATAAATCAATATAATGGAGAAACTTTTATCAACAAAAGAGATTCATTAATTTCAGCCATGCTCCGTTGTGTGTAGAGATTATTTTGCTTGATGATCCGTGTTTTAAATAATTCTCAGATGATTACAGAGCCAATGTTCCCTCCTGTGTGCTCCGGACTTGTCAGGGGACATTTCTGTATTATAAATCTATCCACTAAAAGCAAATAAAATGACACTGTGACCAAATGTCTCAGAATGATCCTGTCATGATACTGTAACCTCAGCAACATTTTCTTCCCATCAGATCAGCTACTATGGAACCCACCCTTGTAGATTAGAGTCCTCCACAGCTCAACTTGTACCGCTGCCGGGAAAATCTAAAACAACATCTGGGAAGAGGCTGCAACCAAGAAAACATATCACCAGCCGGTGATTTCTGCCTGTCCACATTTTTTTTTCCTTTTTATGTCTATTTTACAGGTACTGTAGCTTGCAAACAATGTCATAGTTTATAAATGCTAACTCAGTCGTATTGATATTATGTATATATATATAATTGTGTATTTTTGTTTCTGCTCCTCCTCAGATATTGGTTATGAGATTGTCACACAGAAGCACAAAAATTTGTAGATGTTCACACATTAAAACATTTTTTTGTTAACTGATATTTTTTGTCTATGCTATTTTATTGGCTCATATTCTCTCTCGTTGCTTAAAATTCTGACCATTATGTTTTTTTTTGTCTTTTTAGGACATGTGATATATCAAATTTTTAAATCAGGTCCAAGCTGATTATTGAACATTACACTGTTGTCATTCTTTACACACAGATTATCTGTAAAATAGTGTAAGTAGAAGTTAAATGAGGTTAGGGATTTTTTCATAGCTCAGTTAACTGCTTGCTGTCCACCTCACATATGAGAACGGCGGAAGAGCGGCTCTAATATGCCAGATCACATACCTAGTATGTTATCCAGCACTTCCGGGTAGGGGGCGTGCTGCCGGGGTGCTTGCTGTGCTGTAATTAGTCCCAACACAAGCCGATCAGCAGGTTCCAGGCCAATGGATGATCCCCGACACCTGCTGATTGGTGAGGAGGAAGACAGGACAGAGCCCTGTCTATGTAAACAATGCAGAGTGCTGTCCAGGGGGATAAAATCCAGCAAAACCCTTAGTAAAACCACAACATAGAACACACATAAACACTTATTAGACACACATTGATCACCCTAGATGTTTAACCTCTTCTCACACTGTTGTCTTTTTGATGACGTACAATCTGAATAGGGCACCAATTCTCCTGCATCCAGTTGTAAATTGAATGTTTCAGACAATAGATGAGATATTTGTTTTGATTTAACCGCTTCCCGACCACCCACTGCATATATACGTCAGCAGAATGGCACGGGCAGGCAAAATAACGTATATATACGTGATCGTGCATTTGCCTGCCTGTGGGTCTCGGGACCCGGTTGGGACCTCTGTGACCCCGGCCGCGGGACCAGCGGACCCGATCGCCGATGGTGTCCCGCGATCGGGTTACGGAGCTGAAGAACGGGGAGAGGTATGTGTAAACAAACCTCTCCCCGCGCTTCCTACACTGCCTGTCATTGATTGGCTGTTCCCGGTCATCGGGAAAGCCGATCAATGACGTCAGACGTCAGCCCCGCCCCCTAATGTAAAAAAAAAAACACACACGTCACAGCCCATAACCCCTCCCCTCCCCCTAGTTGTTAACCCCTTCACTACAACTGTCATTTATACAGGAATCAATGCATTTAAATAGCATTAAATGCTGTATAAATGACAATGGTCCCAAAAATGTGTCAAAAATGTCCGATGTGTCCGCCATAATGTCGCAGTCACAATAAAAATCGCTGATCGCCGCCATCACTAGTAAAAAAAAAAAAATATTAACAAAAATGCTATAAAACTATCCCCTATTTTGTAAACGCTATAACTTTTGCGCAAACCAATCAATAATCGCTAATTGCGATTTTTTTTTACCAAAAATATGTAGAAGAATACGTATCGGCCTAAACTGAGGAAAAAAAAAATTATATATTATTGGGGGATATTTATTATAGCAAAAAGCAAAAAATATTGCATTGTTTTCAAAATTGTCGCTCTATTTTTGTTTATAGCGCAAAAAATAAAAACCGCAGGGGCGATCAAATACCACCAAAAGAAAGCTCTATTTGTGGGAAAAAAAAGGACGCCAATTTTGTTTTGGAGCCACGTCGCACGACCGCGCAATTGTCAGTTAAAGCGACGCAGTGCCGAATCGCAAAAAAGGGGCCTGGTCCTTTGGCTGCCAATTGGTCCGGGGCTGAAGTGGTTCATAAAGACAAATAAGGAAAAATGGAAAAATAAAGTTATTACGGTTTAGTGAGAAAATGTATGTCCCATCCAAAACTCAAACCCCCTGCTATGCTGTGTCAAGAATAAATATTCAATAAGCTTCACGTGCCAAATCTCTTAATAATTTTACTAATTAATTCCATTTTTTTTTTTATTAAATCAAGTAATTCTGTGAGCAGAAGCAAATTGTTGACAAGAAAACAAACAATTACCCAAATATTTTATATGCATTAAATATAAAGAGGCGAAAATATAGTAATGAGAAATCAGACAATTGTAAAGGATCTAATTCTCTCCGGATTGTCTGACCTCCCGGCTCTCCAGCTCCCGCTGTTTCTCTTCTTCCTCCTCATCTACCTTCTGACATTAATCTGGAATTTGCTGATCATTGTCTTCATAGTCACCGACTCTCACCTCCATGTTCCTATGTATTTCTTCCTTGGGAACCTGGCCGGTTTGGACCTCTGTTTTTCCTCGGTCACTGTCCCACGAATGTTATTTGACCTTCATACAGAGAGGAGAAAGATTACCATGACAGCTTGTATAACCCAAGTCTTCTTCTTTGTAGTTTTTGGCATCTCTGATTCTCTTCTTTTGGCTATCATGTCCTATGATCGATATACTGCTATTTGTAAACCATTACATTACATACAGATCATGAGTTGGAAAGTGTGTGTACTGATGATTTCCATCGTGTGGTGTATCGGTTTTTTCAGTGCTTTCATCCATACATTTTATGTCTTAAAATTAACATTTTGTGGTTCAAACATTATAGAAGGTTTCTTCTGTGACCTTCCCCAGTTGTTTCTGATCTCCTGCAGTGACACCTTCATCAACATTCTGCTCATCTTTGTCGTAGGTGGCTCCCATGCAGTTGCTACTCTAATACTGACCTTCCTGTCCTATGTCTTTATATTCAAAACTGTTCTTCAAATTAAAGTTAAGGGCAATAGAAGTAAGGTTTTTTCTACTTGCACCTCTCATCTGACAGTGGTCTCTATGTTTTATGGCTCTGCTTTTTTAAATTATTTTCAGCCAAGTGGTAGTCATCATGTTTTTGGTGCCAAAGTGGCTCCCGTCTTTTTCCCTGTGATTGTTCCTCTTCTCAATCCTCTAATATACACTCTAATGAACCAGGATTTCAGAAGGACACTCCAAAATGTTTTAAGGAAGGTTATTAATACATTGAATTAATCTAAAGAAAATGTTTCTTTCGTAAATACTGTAGTCTTTTTTACGACTCATGTGGAAAATTTATTGGAGAACTGTTAGTTTAATTGCCACCAAAGCAGATATCAGGAGACTCTCAGTTTTATCTCCAGCAGCGGAAAGGGTTATGTAGTGTAATGCGGCGTACACACGGTCGGAATTTCCGATGCAAACAGTCTGATGGGAGCTTTTCATCGGATTTTCCGACCGTGTGTATGCCCAACGGTCTTTTTCTGTCGGAATTTCCGACGGACTTTGAATTGAGAACCTGTTCTCAATTTTTCCGACGGAAAACCTTTCTATCGGATTTTCCGATCGTGTGTATGCAATTCCGACACGCAAAATTCCGACGCGTGCTCGGAAACAATTCGACGCATGCTCGGAAGCATTAAACTTCCCTTTTATAGTGCAGTCAAACGTGTTTTATGCCGCTGTGTTATTGACCGTCGGAATTTGGTGTGACCGTGTGTAGGCAACACAGCTTGAGCGGAATTCCGTCGGAATTCCGGCGGAAAAAACGTTTTTTCCGCCGAGAATTCCGATCGTGTGTACGCGGCATAAGAGCTGGAAAATTATGGAATAATAAACCATAAAAGTGTGAGCCTGGGTTTTCTGGCCTCTGTGGTGGGCTAGGTTACACTCCAAATGTTCTGGTCCACCTGAGTCCACAGTCAGCTGGACTTTAAAATAAGAGTGAGAGGAGCTCTGCATATTGGACTGAAAAGGTTTGCTTTACCTCATATTTTGTGGGTGACGGGGACCAGCCCTGCACTATATAGAGAGGAGATTATATGTTTAGTTAGCGCCGGACGGCAAGGATTTAATTTACTGTTTTGTTTTATTTTGAAAACTCCTGTAAATAAACCTGGCATCGGCCAGATTTTTAAGAAAGTGCCTGGTTGCTGACTGTCATTCAGAAAAGGTGATCCCCACGAGCTAATTCTCCCACAATATACACACAGTATATAAGAAAAGTCCAATGTGATATAAATACCATCACCAGAGATTCTTCAAAGTGACTCTTCTATTAGTCCATATCTTTACCACTTGTGCTCAAAAAAGAGAAGGCTTCCACCATGACAGATAGAGTAGTGTGGTGGTCCCATCCCCGATATAGGTAGAACAAATAAGAGTATCCCCCTGGAATGGGACTTTGAAAGACCACCAACACTAGTGTAGAATAAAAAATTCAGGGTACTTCACCCATTGGAGAGTATCAGTGTCATTTCATATTTTATGTCACTGTTTGGTTTTTGCCTTTTGTGTATGTTCTCTTATGTACATTCTATTGTGTAGACATTGTACGCCTTTTATCATTGATCTCATTGTTTGATCCATTATACTTACATTAAAGAATGTTTTATTCTACACTAGTGTTGGTGGTCTTTCAAAGTCCCATTCCAGGGGGATACTCTTTATTTGTTCTACTTGTGCTCAAAAGGTATGAATGCACACTCACCAGAGATGTTTGATCCTTTTTAACAGGTAGGTCAAATTGCGCTTTTTACCCTCAAAGGCTCTTAACACTTTGAGAATAGACTTCAATACCTTCCTCAAGTTTAGGTTGTAATTCACTTATAGGATGACCAAGCAGGAGACAGGATTTAGAATCTCATTGTGTAGTATTAATTAAGAATACTAAACCAATAAAAGATCAATGGTTACAATCACATGTATGGGTGTCTGGAACCAGAACCTGTGTATACAGCCTGTGTGGGTAAACTCTGCTTCGCTGCATCTGTCAAAGCCTGTATGCGTTCCACCCCGGATTTGAAAGGCGGGTGGAGTTTAACCACACACGCTGTATACACTGGTGCCCATTCCAGGCACCCATACATGTGACTGTAATCATTGACCATTGACCTTTGCCTAAACCTTTTGCGATGAGAAAGCTATTACAAACAAGCTCATCTGTCAAAGCCGGCATGCGTTCCACCTTGGCTTTGACAGGCGGAGTGGAGTTTAACCACACATGCTACTGTATATACACCGGTGCCCGTTCCAGGCACCCATACATGTAATTGTAACCATTGACCTTAGCCTAAACCTTTTGGCACGAGAAAGCTATTACAAACAAGCTCACAGATATGAACCTTGGGTACAAATTGGCAGCTTTCCTCCTCCCCCTGGTTCCTGTTCCCAGAAAGCCTTCTACAAACTCTCTGCTTGTTCACCTAGTCAATCTAGTCAGGTCATGTGTCCTGTTGTGCTGAAAATCCACAGGGCTGGGCCGCAGCCACGGCTGATTTTTAAGCAGCCATCGAATTTGAGTGAATGGGCATGTTGGAAATTCTTTGAAAAATTTGCAAATTTCTAGTCAATGATGGGAGAATCGTGGGAGAAATATAATTGAAAAAAAAAGCACATGAGCTGTCACCTGGAAAGAAATGAAGATTCCCGGCCACAAAATGTATTTTCTGTAGCAACATGAGATGGAATTGAAGGCTTGTGTACAAATACACACTGGGGTCTCGACCCTTTGAAGGCACCAATGTCCTCCCCCCTAGGGCTCAGCGTTCTCCTACCTATAATTTAGAGAATGGATAGCTTTCATTGTCTCTCAAGGTACCCCGATATTTCCTTGGTTGGCCTCACCACTTCTATTAATGATTACTGCTGTCCCTTTTGTTGGGTTTTTCGCTCATTTTTACAACCATGGTTTGAGTCCATCTCTCCCTCTCCATGGCTGCAGTTTTAGCACTGTAACCCTAGGGTTTCTCTGGTGGCAATTTTGTTGAAGTCACATACAGGTTTTTTTTCTTACTTGATTTGTTTGTGCTAGACTGTTTTAAACAGTTAGTTAAGTGGGCTTATTCAACCCAATTCTCAACAATATATTAGTAGCTCTTCTGTTCAGTAAAACATCTTGTGCTATTATAGCTAAGGCCTTGGAGGCCACCAATATCCCCCAAGATACTAGTTATTTTTCATGACTGTGTTCCTTCTGTTTTTTTGTCACTTTTTGAGCTGTATTCTGATTTTTTTTTGTATAGGCCCCATGTTTATACATTTCCAATAAAAAAAGATTGAAAGTAAAATTGAAGGCTTGGTTGCTTGAATTTTGAAATCAATGGTGGAATTATGAAACACACAAAATGTCTGATTTTCGAAAGAAAAATGATTTCGGTATTCGACCCATGTATGACCTTCATTAGTTTATTTATTTATTTATTTATTACAGGATTTATATAGCGCCAACAGTTTGTGCAGCGCTTTACAATATAAAAAGGGGAGACAATACAGTTATAATACAATAAAATACAGGAGGATTAAGGGGGCCCTGCTCAGAAGAGCTTACAATCTAATAGGGTGGGGGAGGTGATACAAAAGGTTGTAACTGTGGGGAATGAGCTGATGGAAGTGGTAGAAGATTAGTTGGAGACATGATAGGCTTCCCTGAAGAGATGAGTTTTCAGGGATCGTTTGAAGGTGGCTAGAGTAGGGGATAGCCGGACAGGTTGAGGCAGCGAGTTCCAGAGGATGGGAGAGGCTCTGGAGAAATCCTGGAGACGAGCATGGGAGGAGGAAACAAGAGAGCTTGACAGGAGGAGATCTTGAGAAGAGCGGAGAGGACGGTTTGGGATATGTTTGGAGACAAGATTGGTGATGTAGCTCGGGGCAGAGTTGTGGATGGCTTTGTAAGTTGTGGTTAGTATTTTGAATTTAATTCGCTGGGTGATTGGGAGCCAGTGTAGGGATTGGAGGAGAGGGTTGGCAGACTATGAACAGTTGGTAAGTTGGATAAGCCTGGCAGCAGCATTTATGATAGACTGAAGAGGGTAGAGCCTATGGAGAGACAGGCCAATGAGAAGGGAGTTGCAATAGTCAAGGCGAGAGATAACAAGGGAGTGAATGAGGAGCTTGGTGGTGTCATTTGTTAAAAAGGGGCAAATATTAGAGATGTTACGGAGGTGAAGTCTACAAACTTTTGACAACGATTGGACTTGAGGCTGAAATGACAAAGTTTAGGACTGAACACTAGACATGTGCGATTAGTTTGTACGAATCAAAAATGTGTTCGAATTTCCGGGAATTCGTACATTCGTACAAATCCGAAATACACATTTTCCCCAAACCTAGCAAGGTAGGTCTTATTTTAAGGGTAGGTCTAATTTTTAGGGTAGGTCTAATTTTCAGGGTAGGTCTTATTTTTGGGGAAACAGGACAATCTCCTCCAGGCTGGAAAGCATGAGATCAGTAAAAAAAAAGTTCACCAATCTCATGCTGACAGCCGCGATCGTAGCTTTGTTTACTTCTGGGTACCGGGCGTGACGTCAGGATGTCACACCCAGGCCTCCGGCAGTCATAGAGATGACTGGTGACCATCTGGTCACCGGAAATCTCTATGCTTGTCATCCGGCGGCGGGCGATTCTTTCTCCGGGCCCCCGATGGTTTGGGAGAGCCTGGAGAAGCACAGGACGGCGGCGGGAGGGGGGGGTGTCCCCTCCCATTGCCTGTAAGATCGATCAAGCGGTGGAACTGCCGCTATGATCGTTCTTATGGTGCACAGAATCGCCGGCCGGAAAGATTGATATCTGAATGGTGCCTGTAGCTGCACGCATCATTCAGATATCCACACTCAATATCAAGGACGTCATATGACGTCCTTGGTATTGAAGTGGTTAATTGACAATTTTTCCTTTAGAAATGTAATTTTACTGTGGTACTGTTCTAAACACGGGAAAAATGCGCCACTTTACAGGCATACTATAGACACCCCCCAGGCACAATATTTAAAGGAATATTTCATTTTTATTGCTTCACTTTGAGTATTAAAAAAATCACTGCTCCCGAAAAAACTTCTGTTTTTACAAAAGAATTTTGCATTGATACATGTCCCCTGGGGCAGGACCCGGGTCCCCAATCACTTGTTATGACAATAACTTGCATAGAAGCCTTTAAAATTAGTACTTTTTCATGGTCGTGTCCCATAGACTTTAACGGTGTTTCGGCAGCTTTCGAATTTGCCGAAAACACTGCATATTGTTCGGTGTTCGCAGAACATCCGAATAAACCAAAGTTCGGCCCATCCCTAGTCACCATTACAGTATTTGTAAATTAAAATCATATCCCCTCTCAAGTGTCTCTTCTCCAGACAGAATAAGTTCAGTGCTCACAGCCTTTCCTCATAACTAATATCCTCCAGACCCTTTATTAGCTTTGTTGCCCTTCTTTGTACTCGCTCCATTTCCAGTACATCCTACCTGAGGACTGGCACCCAGAACTAGACTGCATATTCCAGGCGCGACCGGACCAGAGTTTAATAGAGCGGGAAAATTATCGATTTATCCCTGGACTTAATCTCCTTTTTTAATGCCAATATTCTGTTTGCTTTGTTATCAGCAGCTTGGCATTGCATGCCATTGCTGAGCCTGTCATCTACTAGGACCCCCAGGTCCTTTTCCATCCTAGATCCCCCCAGAGGTTCTCCCCCCAGTCTATAGATTGCATTCATATTTTTGCCACCCAAATGCATTATTTTACATTTTTCTACATTAAACCTAATTTGCCATGTAGTTGCCCACCCCATTAATTTGTTCAGCTCTTCTTGCAAGGTTTCCACATCCTGCGGAGAAGTTATTGCCCTGCTTAGCTTAGTATTGTCCGCAAATACAGAGATTGAACTGTTTCTCCCATCCCCATCCTCCAGGTCGTTTATGAACAAATTAAATAGGATTGGTCCCAGCACAGAACCCTGGGGGGACCCCACTACCCACCCCGACCATTCCGAGTACTCCCCATTTATCGCCACCCTCTGAACACGTCCTTGTAGCCAGTTTTCAATCCATGTACTCACCCTATGGTCCATGCCAATGGACCTTATTTTGTACAGTAAAGGTTTATGGGGAACTGTGTCAAATGTTTTTGCAAAATCCAGATACCCCACGTCTAGGGGCCTTCCTTTATCCAGATACACCACGTCTACGGGCCTTCCTTTATCCAGATACACCACGTCTACAGGCCTTCCTTTATCCAGATACACCACGTCTACGGGCCTTACTTTATCCAAATACAACACGTCTACGGGCCTTCCTTTATCTAGATACACTACGTCTACGGGCCTTCCTTTATCTAGATACACCACGTCTACGGGCCTTCCTTTATCTAGATACACCACATCTGCGGGCCTTCCTTTATCCAGATACACCACGTCTACGGGCCTTCCTTTATCTAGATGGCAACTCACCTCCTCATAGAAGGTTACTAGATTGGTTTGGCAAGAACAATTCTTCATTAATCCATGCTGATTACTACTAATGATACCATTCTCATTACTAAAATCTTGTATATAGTCCCTTATCATCCCCTCCAAGAGTTTACATAATATTTATGTTAGGCTAACTGGTCTGTAATTCCCAGGGATGTATTTTGGGCCCTTTTTAAATATTGGTGCTACATCGGCTTTTCTCCAATCCCCTGGTACCATTCCAGTCAGTAGACTGTCAGTAAAAATTAGGAACAATGGTCTCACAATTACTTGACTGAGTTCCCTAAGTACCCTCGGGTGCAAGCCATCGGGTCCCGATGATTTATTAATGTTAAGTTTCCCAAGTCTAATTCTAAACTAAATGGATCCAGTGGTTTTTATAAAGCATATGGACACATGGAATTAGGCTTCTGACCTGATTTGATTTGTTTTGAATTTCATTTTTGAGAATAGTAGGTAACCATTGTTAACTAGTAGCCGACCACCCACTGTCAAAAGATGACGGAGCGGTGCGGCTCTTGTGGCGGGCTGCCGTCATATGACGCGAGCACATTTTGGCCACTAGGTGCCCGCCGCGTGTCTAGGGACCCGATGCGCGTGCCCGGCAGCCGCGATGGCCGCCGGGCACCCGCGATAGCCCAGTAACTGAGCAGGACGTGGATCTGTGTATGTAAACACACAGATCCACGTCCTGTCACTGGAGAGGAGACCGATGGTGTGTCCCTTGTACATAGGGACACCGATCGGTCCCCTCCCCCAGTCAGTCCCCTCCCCCCACAGTTAGAATCACTAACATAGGGAACATATTAACCCCTGCAGCGCCCCCTAGTGTTAACCCCTTCCCTGCCAGTCACATTTATACAGTAATCAATGCATTTTTATAGCACGGATCACTGTATAAATGTGAATGGTCCCAAAAATGTGTCAAACGTGTCCGATATTGTCGCAGTCACGATAAAAATCGCAGATCGCTGCCATTACTAGTAAAAAAAAAACTAATGATAAAAATGTCATAAATCTATCCCTTATTTTGTAGACGCTATAACTTATGCGCAAACCAATCAATATGCGCTTATTGCGATTTTTTTACCAAAAATATGTAGAAGAATACGTATCGGCCCAAACTGAGGAAAATATTTGTTAAAAAAAAAAATTGGATATTTATTATAATAAAAAGTAAAAAATATTATGTTTTTTCAAACTTGTCCCTCTTCTTTTGTTTACAGCACAAGAAATAAAAACCACAGAGGTGATCAAATACCACCAAAATAAAGCTCTATCTGTGGGGAAAAAATGATAAAAATGTTATTTGGGTACATCGTTGCATGACCGCTCAATTGTCATTCAAAATGCGACAGCGCTGAAAGCTGAAAAATGGCTTGGTCAGGAAGGAGGTGTTTGTGCCTGGTAGGCAAGTGGTTAAAGAATTGTTCTTATTTAAAAGCAATGTTCATGCACTCCTTTTTTTCTTTTTCTTTTTTTTTGGTCTATGTATTAAGGTATGGGATTGGTATATGTTGTTACCTTATATCTAGTAGTTAAGAAAGCCATAGCAATAAAAATAAAAAAAAGAAGGTGAAAATTAGAGGAAGTTGTTTTATATAAATATATAAATATGTATTATTGATTCTTATTTTTTTATTTTGTATATGGAAATATGTTTGTTTTTTTCCTTCCATTTTTCCTTTCTGCACCCGTTTAATATAAAAATGGATTAAATAAAACAAGTTGAGTCTTTTGCATCCGCCCGATTTAAGAAACCATTGAATAAAAAATTGAAGAAGAATATTTAAGTAAAATAAAAGATGAAAGGTAATACAAGTGCAGTTGTTTCTTATTTTTATAAGAAGGTCCCATGTGAGTTCCATTGAGGGATTTGATAATTCAGGCGATGCTTCATTTTCTATAGAGATAAATTTTCCTAATGATCCGTGTTTTAATTAATCTCAGATGAATACAAAGCCAACATACACCCCGGATGTCGGGGGAAATCTCTGTATTATAAATATATGAATATACGGCTGATACAACTGTATTGTGACCAAGAAATGTCACACCGATTTCCTGTTATATTAATGTATCTCTTTTCAGCAACATTTCTTGTCATCAGACCATCTGCAACTAAACCCATCCATTTATCTCTAATGTTTATATCTAAATCCTGAAATTATAGAGGAGGCTGAAACCAAGGAGAATGAATATTTATGGCGATTTTCATGATCTGTATTTCACATGAATTTATTTCCTTCTTTTTTATTTACCATATTGATATTTCAGGTTCCAGACATTAGAAATATCACCTCAGCCTAGCTGATATTTTTTTTTTTTCACGCTTTCAGACTGACTTCATATACAAATGTCACCTAAAGACTCATTGTTATTTTTTGTGTCACCATCATACTTCTATTTAGAGGCAGAAGCAGCGCTCAGAGTTTACTGTAGGAATGTTTCACTTACTGAGGATTTCTGAACTGTGTGTAAAGAAAAGAAAAAGAGTATCAATATCCCAGATAGAATACCTACCATTTAATAGGAGCATTGCAGTCATTTTTTTTGGCATCTCAGTTGCTTCAACCAGCATGTAAGATTTTAGGTGAAGAATTCAGACGTTGATATTGTTCTTGGTAAGAAGAGTCTGGCTCGTGTTTCTTGTGATAACGTCCGATTTACAATTGCCATTATTTTAAAGACTTAATCTGTAATAAGGTCATTTATTCCATGAACTGCAGCAAAAAATAATTGTTTGTTATTATTTTCTAATTTACCGGAATATTTGGGTAAAATTGTTCCAATGGGGAATGGGACCATTCTGAATGAACTCTTTCTTTCTGGACTCTCTGACCTTCCGGCTCTTACGCTCCCTCTCTTTCTCTTCTTCCTCCTCATCTACCTTCTGACAATTTTGTGGAATTTGTTGATCATTGTCCTCATAGTCCCCAACTCTCACCTCCATGTCCCTATGTATTTCTTCCTTGGGAACCTGGCCAGTTTGGACCTCTGCTGTTCCTCAGTCACTGCCCCACGGTTGTTATTTGACCTTCTCACCAAGAAAAGAAAGATCAGCGCAACAGCTTGTCTAACCCAAGTCTTCTTCTTTGTAGTCTTTGGCATCTCCAATTCTCTTCTGTTGGCTGTCATGTCCTATGATCGGTACACCGCCATTTGCCAGCCTTTACATTACACACAGATCATGAATTGGAAAGCGTGTGTACAGTCGGTGTCCATTGTGTGGTGTCTCGGTTTAACCAGCGCTTTAATTCATACACTCAATGCCTTAAAATTAACATTCTGTAGGTCAGACATTATAGAAAGTTTCTTCTGTGACCTTCCGGAGTTGCTTCGGATCTCCTGCAGTGACACCTTCGTCAACATTCTGCTTGTCTATTTCTTAGTTAGCTTCTTTGGAGGTGGAGCTCTAATAATGACTGTCCTGTCCTATGTCTCCATATTCAAAACTGTCCTTAAAATGCAAATTAAGGGAAAAATAACTAAAGTTTTTTCCACGTGTATCTCCCATCTGACAGTGGTCTCCTTATTTTATGGATCAGGTTTTTTTAATTATTTTCAGTCCAGCGTTAGTCATCATTTACCTGGTGACAAAGTGGTGCCCGTCTTTTACACGGTGATCGTTCCTCTCCTTAATCCTTTGATTTATAGTCTGAGGAACCAGGATTTCATTGCAGTGTTCAAAAATGTTATAAGGAAGATCTTCCATATACGAAATCTGAAATAAATCTTTATTCCCAGATACTGGAAATGAATTGTAGTGTTTTTTTTGTGTGGCATATATTGAAAACTAGTTGGGGAGCTCTTCATTATATGGCTACCGGAGCAGATATCAGGGCACTCCCGGTTATTTCCAGCTGCAGAAATGGGTATTTAACCACTTACAGACCGGAAGATTTTCCTGCTTAATGACCAGGCAGTTTTTCTGCGATTCGGCACTGCGTTAATTTTACTGACAATTGCGTGGTCGTGCGACGCTGTACCCAAACAAAATTAACCTCCTTTTTTTTCCAATAAATAGAACTTTCTTTTGGTGGTATTTGATCACCTCTGCGTTTTTTATTTTTTGCACCATAAACAAAAAAATAGCGACAATTTGGAAAAATATATATTTTTTATATATTTTTTAAATTTTCACAAAAAATGTTTTTAAAAACAGATGTCTTCATCAGTTTAAGCCAATATGTATTCTTCTACCTATTTTTGGTAAAAAAAATGCAATAAATGTATATTGATTGTTTTGCGCAAAAGTTATAGCGTCTACAAACTATGGGAAAAATGTATGGCATTTTTATGGCATTTTTTTTACTAGTAATGGCATTGATCTGCGATTTTTTGCGGTGCTATGACATTGCCGCAGACAGATTGGACACTTTTGACCCATTTTTGGGATCACTAACATTTATACAGCGATCAGTGCTAAAAAAAATGCACTGATCACTGGTAGGGAAGGGGTTAACACTAGGGGACGATCAGGGGGTTAAATGTGTTCCCTCAGTGTGTTCTAACTGTATGTGGATGTGACTGACTGGTGGAGGAGACATATCACTGTTCCTACTTACTAGGAACAACGCTCTGTCTCCTTTCCCCTAACAGAACAGGGATCTGTGTGTTTACAAACACAAATCCTTATTGTGGCTCTTGCACCTGCGATCGCGGATGGCCGACAGCGATTGCGCCCGACATCCACGCGCATTGGCTCCCCCGCGGGCGCGCACCCACGCCTCTAGGGGCTCTTAAAGCGGACGATGTACCCATACGTCGTTTTGCAGGAACGTGCCCCTTTGCCGACGTATATCTGCGTAAGCTGGTCGGCAAACGTTTAAAGTAACCAGAGAATAGTTAAGACCATTTTTTTCTTAAGAATTTGTTCTAGTAAAGGTTCTGCCCTTAAACCCTTTTGGGGTGAAAGCTAATACATTTAAAGTGATTGTAAAGTCAATTTTTTTCTATAAAAATGTTATACTTACCTGCTCTGTAATGGTTTTGCACAGAGCAGCCCAGATCCTCCTCTTCTTGGGTCCCTCATCGGCACTCCTGGCCCGCTGTCTCCTGTTGAGTGCCCCCCACAGCAAGCAGCTTGCTATGGTGGCGCCTGAGCCGAGCTGCAGCTTTGAGCTTTGAAAAAGACACAAAATTGCATAACATGACATTCAAAGATCACCATATACATGACATTCCTAAAGTATATAAATTACAAATTATTCCCAATCCCCCAAAATATGCATACAATTCTAGGGTTCTCCCAGCATTCTTCCACATTTTTAAGAAAAACAAGAGATATACTACCCCCTTCACCCAATTTAACCCCCCCCCCCCCAGGGAAGAGAGCGAAAGAGGAAGAGAAATAAAAATTCCCTTTTTAGAAATGTTTAAAAGATTTTACGTTTTTTATCGTATATACATAGGGTGCCTGCCCTCTATTCTACCCTTCCATACCCCATCCAAACACAAAAAACATAACCACACCCCCTTTTTTGCATGCATAAAGTGAAAAAAAAAAAAGTGAAATTTTCCTTTAAATATGGTACCTGGGGGGGTGTCTAAAGTATGCCTGTGAAGTGGCATGTGTTTCCCGTGTTTAGAACTGTCCCTGCACAAAATGACATTTGTAAAGGAAAAAAAGAAGCCATTTAAAACCACTTGCGGCTTTAATGTCATGTCTTGTCCTGGCCGCCATATGGCTTAAAATCCTTGAGAAAAATGGCATGGCTACCCCATCACCCCCCCCCCCCCCCCCCCACCCCAGCCCCTTTGGGTCTTGTATGGATATTAAGGGGGACCCCGCACCCAAAATAAAACCCTATACATACAACCCTATATACTCTGAACAGCAGTATATAAGTGGTGCAAACATGACACGGACTGTAGGTTTGTTCTTATAGTATAATCTGAACAGGTACATTATGAAGTGTAGCTCCATCCCAAAAAAATCCATTTTTAAGCTTTTTGGAGAACATAGGGAGGGGTTATCACCCCTGTAACATTTGCTGTTTTTGCACATCTGTTCAGAACATGTCACCTCACTTTCCGTCCCAATGACAAATGTTTTTGAATTGAAACAAGGATTGGTGATAAAGCATCAGTAGAGAGGAGATACCTTTTTCCCAAATTAAATCTAACAGGATAGAATTTCCCTTCCTAGGGGTAGATTTCCTCTCACTTCCTGTTTTCTCTTTCCATTTGCAAGTAGGAGTCGTTTGTAAGTTGGATGTTTGAAAGTAGGGGCCTGGCGTATATACTCTTCAGAAATTTGCCCTATTAGATGTTGGTGTAGCCACAAGACTGGTGGGCACAGGAATGGGCCCTGCTGTGAGTTAATAGATCAAGATTTGTAATTGCATGCACCTGTTGAACAGGGCAGAAAAATTGGGGGTGGTGGTGGTGGTGGACGGTGTTGCCACAAGACTGTAAGCTCTCACAGTTACTCTTGGTGGGCGCAGGAATGGGCCCTACTGTGAGTTATTAGATCAAGATTTGTAATTGCAAGCACCTGATGAACAGGGCAGAAAAATTGGGCCTTTGGCGGTGGTGGTGGACGGTGTTGCCACAAGACTGTAAGCTCTCACAGTTACTCTTGGTGGGCGCAAGAATGGGCCCTGCTGTGAGTTATGTTTTCTCTTTCCGTTTGCAAGTAGGAGTCGTTTGTAAGTTGGATGTTTGAAAGTAGGGGCCTGCCGTATATACTCTGCAGAAATTTGCCCTATTAGATGTTGGTGTAGCCACAAGACTGGTGGGCACAGGAATGGGCCCTGCTGTGAGTTAATAGATCAAGATTTGTACTTGCATGCACCTGTTGAACCGGGCAGAAAAATTGGGCCTTTGGTGGTGGTGGTGGTGGTGGTGGACGGTGTTGCCACAAGACTGTAAGCCCTCACAGTTACTCTTGGTGGGTGCAGGAATGGGCCCTGCTGTGAGTTATTAGATCAAGATTTGTAATTGCATGCACCTGTTGAACAGGGCAGAAAAATTGGGCCTTTGGTGGTGGTGGTGGACGGTGTTGCCACAAGACTGTAGGCCCTCATAGTTACTCTTGGTGGGCACAGGAATGGGCCCTGCTGTGAACTATTAGATCAAGATTTGTAATTACACGCCCCTGTTAAACAGGGGCTGAAAAATTGTGCCTTAGGCATTGGTGCTGGTGCCACAACACTGCAACCCCTCACAGATACTGTACTCTTAGCACAGCAATGAGACCTGTTGCAAAGCATTGCCTAAAAATTGTAATTACACGCCCCAACAGGGGCTGAAAAATTGTGCCTTAGGCACTGGTGCTGGTGCCACAACACTGCAACCCCTCACAGATACTGTACTTGGAGCACAGCAGTCACACCTGTTGCGAAGCATCTTTTTAAAAAATTGTAATTACACGCCCCTGTTATACAGGGGCTGAAAAATTGTGCCTTAGGCACTGGTGCTGGTGCCACAACACTGCAACCCCTCACTGATACTGTACTTGGAGCACAGCAGTCACACCTGTTGCGAAGCATCTTTTTAAAAAATTGTAATTACACGCCCCTGTTATACAGGGGCTGAAAAATTGTGCCTTAGGCACTGGTGCTGGTGCCACAACACTGCAACCCCTCACAGATACTGTACTTGGAGCACAGCAGTCACACCTGTTGCGAAGCATCTTTTTAAAAAATTGTAATTACACGCCCCTGTTATACAGGGGCTGAAAAATTGTGCCTTAGGCACTGGTGCTGGTGCCACAACACTGCAACCCCTCACAGATACTGTACTCTGAGCACAGCAATGAGACCTGTTGCAAAGCATTGCCTAAAAATTGTAATTACACGCCCCAACAGGGGCTGAAAAATTGTGCCTTAGGCACTGGTGTGGTGGCATGGATCATTAAGGAGGAGGAAGAGGATAGTCAGTGAACATAACAGGACAGTCACTCAGCATCAGCATAGGCAGTCTTGAAGGGATGTGACATTATAAATTATTCGTTATATCCGCTTCAGGTGCCTGGTAGCTGGTGGTGATCCAAGACTGATTCATTTTTATGAAGGTCAGTCGATCAACCGAGTCAGTGGACAGGCGCACCCTATGATCGGTGACAAATCCTCCAGCAGCACTGAATGTGCGTTCGGAAAGAACGCTGGATGCAGGACAGGCCAGTAGCTCAATTGCATACTGTGCAAGCTCTGGCCAGTGATCCATCCTCAGGACCCAGTAAGCCAGAGGATTTTCGGTGGGAAAGGTGTCCAAGTCTGACCTTGCCCCTAGGTATTCCTGCACCATGTATATCAGACGCTGGCGATGGTTGCTGGAACCGATCATACCTTGGGGCTGCGGACTAAAAAATTGTCTGAACGCATCTGTCAGACGTCCACCTTCCCCACCGCTCCTTCTGCTACTGACCGAAGCCTCAGCAACTCGTCGTCCAGGACCAGGAGTTTGTAACCTCCCAGTTTCTGGGAACGCGTTGCACAGACCTTTCTGCAAAGCCTCCCTGAGATGTCTCATCCTCTGCTCCCTCTGCGACGGCAAGATAAGGTCCGCAACCTTACCCTTGTACCGTGGATCAAGGAGAGTGGCCAGCCAGTAATGGTCCCTCTCTTTGATCCGAAGAACACGAGGATCCTTCCGCAGGCTTTGCAGGATCAGGGAGGCCATGCAGCGTAGGTTAGCTGAGGCATTCGGTCCGGAGTCTTCTGGGTCACTGAGGATGACATGATCGCCAGCCACCTCCTCCCAGCCACGTACAAGTCCACTGGTTTGTTGGGACTGTACATCATCCCTAAAAGACTGCTGCTGCTGATGCTGAGTGCCAGGCTCCACCTCCATGCTCACACAATCCTTCTCCTCCTCCTCATCCTCTTCCTCTTCCTGTGTGATGGGTGGGACAGAAGGAACACTGTCTGGATAAAGGGGGCCTTGAGAGGCAAGGAAGTCCTCCTCTTCCTGCCTCTGTTCTGCCTCAAGTGCCCTGTCCATTATCCCACGCAGCGTATGCTCCAACAGGTGGACAAGAGGTACAGTGTCACTGATGCATGCACTGTCACTGCTCACCATCCTCGTGGCCTCCTCAAATGGTGAGAGGACAGTGCATGCATCCCTGATCATGCTCCACTGGCGTGGGGAAAAAAAGCCAAGCTCCCCTGACCCTGTCCTGGTGCCGTAGTCGCAATGGTACTCATTGATGGCCCTCTGCAGTCGCTGCAGCATGGCCAACGTTGAGTTCCACCTGGTGGGCATGTCACATATTAGGCGGTTCAGCTCCTTTTGCAGCTCAGTCAGCCGAGCACTGGCATTATAATATCGGCGGAAATGCACACAGACTTTCCTGGCCTGCCTCAGGACATCCTGTAAGCCTGGGAACCTGCCCAAGAACCGCTGCACCACCAGGTTGAGGACGTGAGCCATACAGGGCACATGGGTGAGCTGCCCCTGTCGCAGGGCGGAGAGGAGGTTGGTGCCATTGTCAGAAACGACCATTCCTGGCTTAAGCTGGCATGGCGTCAACCACCTCTCGGCCTGCCCCTGCAGAGCTGCCAGAACCTCTGGCCCAGTGTGGCTCCTGTCCCCCAAACACACCAGCGCAAGCACGGCATGGCATCTTTTTGCCTGCGTACTCGCGTAGCCCCTTGTACGCCTACGGAGAACCGCTGGTTCCGAGGACAGAGCACTGGAGGAAGAAGAAGAGGACAGGGTGGAGGAGAGAGGTGTGTCACAACCAGTAGTAGCATTTTGGAGGCGTGGTGGCGGAACAACCTCCAACACTACTGCACCTTGTCCTGCATCCCTCCCAGCTGCCAATAGAGTGACCCAATGGGCCGTGAAAGAAAGATAACGTCCCTGTCCATGCCTGCTGGACCATGAGTCAGCGGTAATATGCACCTTACCGCTGACCGCCCTGTCCAGCGAGGCATGGACATTGCCTTCCACATGCCGGTAGAGAGACGGAATCGCCTTCCGTGAGAAAAAGTGGCGTTTGGGAACCTGCCACTGAGGAACCGCACATTGAACAAACTCATGGAAGGGGGCCGAGTCTACCAACTGAAAAGGCAGCAGTTGAAGTGCTAGCAATTTAGCCAAGCTAGCATTCAACCGCTGGGCATGTGGATGGCTGGGAGTATACTTCTTTCGACGGTCCAGCAGCTGGGGCAGGGAAATTTGCCTGCTGCAATCGGACGTCGGTGTACTGCAAGTACTTGGTTGTGACACACCTAATTCTACACCTTCAGTCCTCTCAGAGCAGCTTTCAGAGAGGACTGAAGATATAGTGGGGATGGAGATCCCAGCTGATGAGGAGCAAGGAGAGGTCCGCTTTGTTCTTTGGTGTGGGTCTTTTATGTGTGCTTGCCAACGAGCTGCATGGCAGGGCGACATTTGTCTGCTCATGCTTGTGGTGCCCAAGCGGCTGATGTTTTGGCCACGTGAGATACGCTTGAGACAAATATTGCAAATAGCAGTGGTGCGATCTGATGCACTCATCTCAAAAAAGGCCCACACCAAAGAACTTTTCTGATAACGTGCAGAGGCAGCACCCTGCACAGGCGGAGCTCTGCGGTGTGGTACAGGCTGTGCTGGCCTCTAGCTGGCCTCCAGGGAGCATCCTGCCTCGTTGGACATGTGACGCCGCATCCTCCTCCTCCTCCTCCGCTCTCCCTTCAGGCACCCACGTGGAGTCAGTGACCTCATCATCCCCTCCCTCTTCACCACTAGAGCAAACCTGGCAGTAAGCTGCAGCTGGTGGAACAGTACTGCCAGATTGCTGTCCTTCAGCATCCCCTCTCTCTGCGCGCACACTACTGCCTTCCTCAAGCTGGGTATCATCATCCGAGCCTTCGAATCGTTGGGCATCCTCCTGGAGCATGTACCCAACACTGTGCTCAAAGAGTTCGGGGGATTCCTCAGGAGGACATGGTGGGTCTAGGGAAGGGGTGGCTGATGATGCCATTGAGTACGCATTGGCAGCTGCTCTGCCAGTACCCTGAGCCTGGGTGAGAGAGGATGAGGAGGATGAGGAGGGCTTGGTCATCCATTCTACCAAGCCTTCAGCATGATGCGGCTCCACATGTCCAGCTTCCGAAAACAAAGACAAGCGTGTCCCATGGCCACGTGCTGATGACGATGCACGACCACGTCCACGGCCAGCACTGTTGTCTCTAGAAACAGAGCCTGCCTGCCCTGTGTTCTTGCCTCGGCACGCTCTGCCTCTCCTTGGCGGTCTTCCAGCCATTGTAGTCGGTAGTGTATATAGTATAAAAAATGGGTGCTGCTGAGAAGAAAATATAGGAGCTCTGTGTGCTGCCACTAACACACTATAAGTCCTATGGGTGCTTCTGGGAAGAAAATATAGGAGCTCTGTGTGATGCCACTAACACACTAGAAGTCCTATGGGTGCTGCTGAGAAGAAAATATAGGAGCTCTGTGTGATGCCACTAACACACTAGAAGTCCTATGGGTGCTTCTGGGAAGAAAATATAGGAGCTCTGTGTGATGCCACTAACACACTAGAAGTCCTATGGGTGCTTCTGGGAAGAAAATATAGGAGCTCTGTGTGATGCCACTAACACACTAGAAGTCCTATGGGTGCTGCTGAGAAGAAAATATAGGAGCTCTGTGTGATGCCACTAACACACTAGAAGTCCTATGGGTGCTTCTGGGAAGAAAATATAGGAGCTCTGTGTGATGCCACTAACACACTAGAAGTCCTATGGGTGCTGCTGAGAAGAAAATATAGGAGCTCTGTGTGATGCCACTAACACACTAGAAGTCCTATGGGTGCTGTTGGGGTGCAATGCTGTTCTAACAGCACTGCGGTTGGTACTACTGAAATACTGTACTAACAGTAAGCACGCACCAGACTAATCCCCAGCAGCAGCTAATAACACACTAACTGTGCAATCAGCAGCAATGAACGATCAATGACTTAGGTAGCAATGGTTTAGCAAAGAAATAGCCAATGGTTTAGCAAAGAAGAGCAAATCTTTCAGTAGCAATCAAGCAAAGACAGAATCAGCAGACTGATCTCTCCTAAAGCCGGAACTCATGTGACCGGGGCCGACGGCGTGGCGGCCTTTTAAATGGTGGGGCGTGTACTAAAGCCCCTGAGCTTTAATTGGCTACAGGCGTCCTGGCTGTAGCCAATTATTGCTCTCTCGAGTTTCCGGCGCTGTGATTGGCCAAGCATGCGGGGTCACAGTGCCTGCTTGGCCAATCATCAGCCAGCAATGCACTGCGCGGCCGCGCCGGCCGCAATGCATTGCGGGGCCGCTCGCATCACACGAATGTGATGCGAACGGCCCAAATAGTTCTGGGCTCGCCGAGCGAGCGAACGCCCGGGGCTCGATTCGAAAGTGGGTTTGAATCGAGCACCGGGCCCATCCTATTTATGAGTAATCCGGTAACGAGCATTTTGAAAGACGAGCAACTTTTTTTTTTTTAAATCCTGACTTGGTTTGCAAGTGTTGTCTTGCTAAACGAGCAGGTTCAGAGCCATTCAGAAATACTTGTAAACACTAAATACTTTGTTCCCGAGCCTTTCCAAGGGTTTTCGAGTTCAGCCGAACTGTCCCCGAGTATTTACAAGGCTCCCCGGCGCCCCCCCACCTCTGGTCACATGCGGTATTGCATGCATCCTGGAATGGATTATGCTCGTAATCCAAGGTTCCACTGTATTGGCAATCTGAAGAAGTGTACAAGGTCGCTTAACATTAGAGAAACAGTTTCTCCATTGTGTTTTAGAGGGTGCAATGCGCTGGGTACATTCCTCCTTCTTTTCTGGGAATGCTCACACATTGCTCCAATTTGGAGAAAGCTTGATTAATTTACCTTTAAAATAACAGATGCTCAACTGTCCCTTACCCCATCACAATGTCTATTATTAGCCCTAATACCAATAAGTTACCAATATACATTTGAAACTGACCTATACGGTTTGTGTTGCCATCCACTGGGCAATCATGCTTCATTGGAAAATTCAATATGTACCTCTCTCACAAGTTAAACTCTGCATTGGCGCCATAAATAGAGTTGAAAAGATACATCACATCCTATACCTCACTGTTCCTTACTATGACAAAACATGACACAATGTTTGATCGCTCCCCTTAATCTACTTGATATTGTTTCTTACATTTTACGTTGATGCTGCTAAGCAGTTTTGATTCTTTTAATTCCTTTACTCTGCATTATGGCGGTCCCTGATATCACTGCATTCTTTCATACTGGGTTTACTGACTGTGTCAAGAGTTTTTATACGGTTATTGTTCTGTAAGGCCCCTTTCACACTGGGGCGGGGAGCCGCGGTGGCGGTAAAGCAGCGCTATATTTAGCGCTGCTTTACCGTCGTTTTAACCGCGGTATTCGGCCGCTCGCGGTGCGGTTTTACCCCCCCGCGAGCGGCCGAAAAAGGGTTAAACACCCCCGCAGAGCGCCGCCGTAGCGGCGCTTTGCGGCGGTATTGCCGCGGTTTTACCGTGGTGTCCAATTCTAATCAATGGGAAGGAGCGGTATAGGAGCGGTGAACACACCGCTTCTATACCGCTCCTAAGATGCTGCTAGCAGGACTTTTTTTGCTGTCCTGCTAGCACACTGCTCCAGTGTGAAAGCCCGCCGGCTTTCACACTGGAGTTAAAGGGGCCGGATTTTTTCATGCGGTGAACAGACGCTATTTTTAGCGCTGCACCGCATGAAAAACGCCCCGGTGTGAAAGGGGCCTAAGTTGAATCTCATCAATTTATACTCTTAAGATTTCATGCTGTTATTGTAATTGTTATTACTTCTGTACCATCTCTTTATTTTTTTTATAAAGGATTGTAAACAAAAAAAATATTAAATGGTTTCATGAGATACTGTAAATACCTAATATTTTGATGAAATAACTGAAATTTATTTTAGAATAACGCTATGAGATCTTAAATACTTCCCACCAGGCCTATAGCAGAATGATGGCCGGGCGGTGGTTCTGTTATCCTGACTGGGCATCATATGACATCAGGATAACAGAGCCGCGTAGCAGCAGATCAGTGGTGTGGCGTGTAGGCGCAGCCCCCCACGGATGCCCTCACTGGACCACCAGGGATGCCGCCAGGACCACCAGAGATATGCCAATCAATGCCCAGAGATATGCCAATCAATGCCCAGGGATCCGTACCAGGGCAGATGAAAATCAGTACCCATTAACAATGCCTGCAAGTGCCATCAGTCATGCCTATCAGTGCAATCTATCAGTGCCAGCTATCAGTGCCCACCAGTGCCCATCAGTGCCCAACAGTGCCGCCTACCAGTGCCACCCATAAGTACCCATCAGTGCAGCCTTTAAGTGCCCATCAGTGTCACCTATCAATGCCCACCAGTGCCCCCTATAAGTGCCCATCAGTGCTGCTTATCAATGCCCATCAGTGCTGCCTATCAGTGCTCCCTATCAGTGTGGCCTATTAGTGCCCATTGTCAGTGCCCACCAGTGCCATCTCATCAGCGCCATGTAATTGGTGCCACCTCATCGGTGCCACCTTATCAGTGCCCATCAGTGCAGCTTATCAGTGCCCACCAGTGAAGGAGAAAACCTACTTATTTACAAAATTTTATAACAGAAACCAAAAAAAACATTTTTTTTCCTTAAAAAATTTCAGTCTTTTTTTATTAGTTTACCAAAAAATTAAAACTGCAGAGGTGATCAAATGCCGCCAAAAGAAAGCTCTATTTGTAGGAACAAAATGATGAAAATGCTGTTTGGATATAGTGTAGCATGACCGCGCAATTCTCATTTAAAAAGTGACAGACCTGAAAGCTGAAAATTGGCCTGGGCGGGAAGGTACGAAAGTGCCGGTATTGAAGTGGTTAAAGAGGAAAATAACTCTTTGTGAATTGAGCCCTTTGGCTTGCCAAAGTTATTCAAATAAAATAAAATCTCTGGAAGAACTCACAGCTATTAAACTACAAAGATGAACAATTTTACAAAACTTGGTCTTGCCAGTTGGACGTTGTGTGCTCCATTCAATACCACCCAGCTCTGTCCAATGTTTATCCCACTCACCCTCACTATAGATTTTCAGTTTTTTTAGGTAAATCTAGTTTGGATGTCAGCTTAATGCAGAGAGAGGATAAAATATACAATTTGCTTTTTTAATCCCCATTTTTTTTCTTCTTCTCAACTTTTTTGTAAAATTCATAATTTTATTATGACAAAAATTAAAGCCAACATTAGTTTAACCACTTCACGCAAAACAACGTACCCGTACATCAGTACTAGGGATCAGCCGAACACCCCCCTGTTCGGTTCGCACCAGAACCTGCGAACAGACATAAAGCTTGTGGAAACTTTAGAACCCTATTAAAGTCTATGGAACTCGAACGTTCAAAATCAAAAGTGCTAATTTTAAAGGCTTATATGCAAGTTATTGTCCTAAAAATTGTTTGGGGACCCGGGTCCTGCCCCAGGGGACATGTATCAATGTTTTTTTTTTAAACGGACGTTTTTTCGGGAGCAGTGATTTTAATAATGCTTAATGTGAAACAATAAAAGTGTAATATTCCTTGTAATCGGATTAAAAGTGACCCAAATTTGTTTTTTAAAATACAAAATAAAAAGTAAAAAGTTTAAATAAAAATAAAAGCACTTTGCTTATTTTCACATTATTTGACAAAGCGTTATAAAACAAATAAATTTCAATCAAAGGAACCCAAAAAAAGGTAACAAGGGACTTTTAGAAAAAAAGTGAACACACATGCATCCAATATACATTGATATACATTAAAAAAAAAACATACCAAAAATGTTAAAAATACAAACGTAGATTTACCTCCCTTCATGACCAGGTCATTTTTTGCAATACTGCACTGCATTTCTTTAACTGACAATTGCGCAGTCATGCAACGCTGTACCCAAATAACATTTTTGTCTTTTTTTTGCCCAGAAATAAAGCTTAATTTTGGTGGTAGTTGGTGACCACTGCATTTTTGGCGCTATAACCACTTGCCGACCGCCGTCGGCACATATACATCGGCAGAATGGCACGGCTGGGCAAAGTAACGTACCAATTCCCTGCCGTGCCCGCGCGCACACCTGACGCAAGCTCCGTGCCCGCGGCTCCCGCGGACTCGAATGCCGCGGGGATACCCGCGATCGTGTCACGGAGCTCAAGAATGGGGAGATGCTGATGTAAACAGCACCTCCCCGTTCTGCCTAATGACAGCACACTGATCGTCTGCTCCATGTCATCGGGAGCAGCGATCAGTGTGGTGTCACACACAGCCACGCCCCCAGACAGTTGGAAGCATGCCCCTAGGATACACTTAACCCCTCCCCGCCCCCTAGTGGTTAATCACTTCACTGCCAGTGACATTTTTACAGTAATCAATGCAATTTTATAGCATCGATTGCTGTATTAATGCCAATGGTCCCAAAAATGTGTCAAAATTGTCCGATGTGTCCACCATAATGTCGCAGTCATGATAAAAATCGCTGATCGCTGCCATTACTGTTAAAAAAAAAAAAAAATATTAATAAAAATGCCATAAAACTATCCCCTATTTTGTAAACGCTATAACTTTTGCGCAAAGCAATCAATAAACGCTTATTGTGATTTTTTTTACCAAAAATATGTAGAAGAATACGTATCGGCCTAAACATTTTTTTTAATATATTTTTTGGGGGATATTTATTATAGCAAAAAGGTAAAAATAATGCGTTTTTTTTCAAAATTGTCGCTCTTTTTTTTTTGTTTATAGCCCAAAAAATAAAAACCGCAGAGGTGATCAAATACCACCAAAAGAAAGCTCTATTTGTGGGAAAAAGAAAATTCAATTTTGTTTGGGAGCCACGTCGCACGACCACGCAATTATCAGTTAAAGCAACGCAGTGCCGAATCGCAAAAAACAATCTGGTCAGGAAGGGGGTAAAATCCTTCCGGGGCTGAAGTGGTTTAACAAACAAAAAAAACTGACAATTTTGAAAAAAAAAAATATATATATATTTTTTAGTTTCTGCCATAAAATATATTCAATAGAAAAAAATATTTAGACTTAAATTTCTTCATAGATTTAGGCCAATATGTATTCTGCTACATGTCTTTGGTAAAAAAAAAATCCTAATAAGCGTATATTGATTGGTTTGTGCAAACGTTATAGCGTCTACAAACTATGGAATATACAGTATACTATCATTTCTATTTAATATTGTGAACGACAATTGGACACTAACTGGCAATTTTGACACTAAGGGCTAATGCACACAGGGCGTTTTTTTCAGCTGCTGTTAGGGGCGCCTGATGTTTTCTTACTGCCTCTAAACGCCCCTCCATGTTAGCCTAATGCCCCGTACACACGGTCGGATTTTCCGACGGAAAATGTCCTATCGGACAATGTTGTCGGAAATTCCGACCGTGTGTAGGCTCCATCGGACTCCATCGAAAAATCCGACGGACAAAGTTTTATCTCCTGCTTTCAAATTTTCCAGACTTTTTCCTATCGTGTGTAGCGAATTCCGACGGACAAAGTGCCACGCATTCTCAGATCACATTACAAGACCAAAGCTATTGGCTACTTGCCTCTACGTAATTCCATCGTACGCAACAAACGTCACCACGTTCAGGATGATCGGATTTTCCAACAACTTTGTCCGACCGTGTGTATGCAACACCAGTGTCGGACAAAATTTGTCGGGAAAAAATCTGATGGATTTTGTGGTCAGATTTTCCGACCGCGTGTACGGGGCATTAGTGTCCATAAGCGTTTAGGGGCAGTACAAAAAAAAAAAACAGCAGCCTGTGCTCCCAGGAGCGGAGGCTGTTGAGTGGTAAAATGAAAAACGCCCAAAAACGCTCCTAAACACTGCTGGGCGGAAAGGCAGAAGGACCGCCTTGTAGCTGTATATCTGATATAGGGCGGTCAGGAAGTGGTCATTTATCAACCCACCCACAGCATTTATGTACATATACATATGTCTGCTCTGGGGGGAAAAAAATAATAATTTTTAACCACTTGTATACTGGGGGCACTTTCGCCCCCTTCCTTCCCAGGCCGATTTTCAGCCATTAGCGCTCTCTCACTTTCAATAAGAATTGCGCGGTCATGCAACACTGTACCCAAATGAAATTTTTAGCAATTTGTTCACACAAATTGAGCTTTCTTTTACTGGTATTTATTCACAAATCGTTTTTTTTATTTTTTTGCGATATAAGCAAAAAAAGAGCAGAAGTCTTTTAAGAAAATATATTTTCTGTTTTAAAAGAAATCCAATAAAATTAAATTGTGTCTTAAATTTAAGCCAAAACGTATTCTGCTACATGTCTTTGGTAAAAAAAAAATCCTGTTAAGTGTATAATAATTGGTTTGTGTGATCACGGACAGATGTACGCAGATGATCATGTACAGATGTGCGCAGATGATCACGTACAGATGTGCGCAGATGATCACGTACAGATGTGCACAGATGATCATTGAGACATATGATTTTACTGTTACATTTGTGGGGAACAGGTGTTTTTACTGTGTGGGGACATGTGTGTGGGGACATGTGTGGGGACATGTGAGCAGATGATCACAGACAGATGTGAGCAGATGATCATGTACAGATGTACGCAGATGATCATGTACAGATGTGCACAGATATGATCACAGACAGATGTGTGCAGATGATCATGTACAGATGTCCGCAGATGATCATGGACATATGTGTGCAGATGATCATTGGGACATATAATTTTACTTAATTTGTGGGAAACACAATATTTGTGGGAAACACGTTAGATTTGTTAGATTTGTTAGATTTGTGGGAAACACGTGTTTTTACTGTGTGTGGGGACACTATTTTGGGGACTTTGCGATTTTACATTGTGTGGGGACACTGGGCCAGTGATCAGTGTGTAAAAATCTGTAAAAAAACAGCTCATACTCACTGATCACTGTCTGGCTTCAGCGATCCGCTCTCCTCTCCTCACTAATAACTTCCATGTGAGGAGAGGAGAGCTGATTGCCTAGCAACCGGCTCTCTACTTACATCACATGACGGCTGTGATTGGGCACAGCCATCATGTGATCAGAAGAGCCAATCACAGTGCCCTCCTGCCCATCAGAGATGCGGCGTGTCCGGGTGATGCGAGCGCATCGGGATCGGGGCTGCTGCGCGGGCACACGACCCCCCTCCTTTTGAGGGACATTCCTGAAGGTCCACTCAGAAGGAGGAAGCGCCCACCCAGCCATATATATGTGCAGTGGCCGGGTGGGAGGTGGGTAAATGAAAATGTCATAAAACATTTACAATGATATAGAGTTGAAAAAATCTATTATTCAATGGAGGACAACTGAAGAGTCAACAATCCTTGAAGTGACTTCCAGAACTCTAAATGTAAAATCTTTTATATAAGAGAGATATTTTTATTAGCAAAAATGAGACAAGAGAAAGAGTAAAAATTTGACAATACAGACAGACTTTGTTTTAGTGATGTTTACGAAAAGACTGATCTGTTATGTGTCCCCGAGAGAGAAACAAATTCAGATGATGCCTCATTTTCTGAAGAGATTCATTTTCCTAATGATTTGTGTTTTAAATTAAGCTCAGAAGAATACAGAGCCAATAGGCTCCGGGGATGTCAGGGGAGATTTCTGTATTATATAAATATATGGATGTACGGCTGATACAAATGTATTGTGACCAGAAATGTCACACCGTTTTTTTGTTTTAATAATTTAACTCTATTTATCAGAATGATTACTTTATATCAGACCCAATGCCATTGAACTGACCTTTCTAGATAGGACTCTCCTCCATCCCTCATCATCATTTATCTCTGCACTGGAAACAAAATCTGGAAAGAGACCGGAAGAAGGAAAACCCAACATTATTATACCAATCTGTAAACTCATATGCATGAAATTTATTTTTATTTGTTTTATAGGTTCTTCAGGTTCTACGAATTATTAGTATTTAGATAACACAGCTCACGCAAATTATTCTATATTTTTTTTTCTTAAATATTCATATATATATATATATATATATATATGCAAAATAATGTTTTTTTAATTACAGCAATACTCTTCCATAATACTTTCAGGTCTGTACCACTTTATTTTATCTCATGCCACAGTACTTCAACTGTAATTTGTCTTACTGTTTGATAATTCATTTCACAATTCTTATTTATAACGTGTATATATATATATACTTAATAAATCATACTGTGCATGTATATACAGTATATATATATATATATATATATATATATATATATATATATATATATATATATATATATATATATATATATATATACATATATATATACATATACTAGATATTAAAAATCTACACACCCCCTGTTAAAATGTCAGGCTCCATCCACTACAGGCTGGTGAGATAAAATTACAGGAGGGGGCGCAGACAAGACTGGTCGCCCTTCACAAGGAGAGGGCAGACCCGTAGGAGGTGCCCAGCAGTCTCTACCTATTACTGGCTGGCGGTAGAAAACTTCAGGTGGGGCGGAGACAAGACCAGTAAACCTTCACAAGTAGAGGGCAGAGCAGCGGGAGGTGACCAGTAGGCTCTACCTACTACAGGCTGGCAGCAGAAAACATCAGGAGGGGTGGAGACCAGACCAGTTACCCTTCACAAGTAGAGGGCAGAGCAGCGAGAGGTGACCAGCAGGATCTACCTACTACAGTCTGGCGGCAGAAAACTTCAGGAAGGGCGGAGACAAGACCAGCCGCTCCCTTCACAAGTAGAGGGCAGAGCAGCGGGAGGTGACCAGTAGGCTCTACCTACTACAGGCTGGCGGCAGCAAACATCAGGAGGGGTGGAGAAGGGTGCTGAGAGTTCTTTAAATAATTTTGGACATTTTAAGTTTATTTGCATTATTCATTATTGCACTTATTATTGTATTTATCACGTAGTATTGTACTTTTAAAGAAATACTCACTTAAATTTGGGATACTTAATATAGCACTTTTTGAAGATTTGCACTTTTGAAGATTTTGTGCACTTATTTGTTATTTTCTTATCTGAAGATTTATTTATCTGATTCAATTATGCAGATTGTGTGTTTAGATATTTATTTATTCCATTATAGATTAGTTAATTTGGGTTAGGTAGCGCCACATTTTATTTTTAGTTTATTTACTTTTTATCGTGTGAGATCACTATTTATGTTGGCAGCTTCCTTCCATCCATATTTTGGTTTTGCGCAATAGTTACCCCCTTGTATTTTTCACAGTTCTGCCCTTCACAAGGAGAGGGCAGAACAGTGGGCGGTGCTCAGAAATCTCTACCTATTACAGGCTGGCGGTAGAAAACATGAATGAATGAATGATTTGTATAGCACTGCAAATGCAAACTGAATCGCCTCAAGGTACTTGGTCTGTCTTTTTTTGTCTTTCTTATTAGAAGAGGTGGGTCTTGAGTTTTTTTTCTGAAGGCCCAATGGTTTTCTTCCAATCGGATGTTGGTAGGTAGAGCGTTCCATAGCCAAGGTCCTTGGACTGCAAATATTCGTTCTCCCTTGGATTTGTAGCGGGCTTTGGGGATGAGAAGGCGGTTTAGGTTTGTTGATTGAAGGCTGCGATTCGGTATGTATTTTTTTATTTTCTCACATAGGTATTGTGGAGCATTTCCTTGTGTACATTTGTGGGTGAGGCAGAGGGTCTTGAATGTGATCCTATCTTTTACCGTGAGCCAATGGGGGGTCCTCAGGGATGGGGAGATGGATTCCCAGGGTTTCTTACCCATGACTAGTCTTGCTGCTGTGTTTTGGACAACTTGTAGGCGTGCAATCTGGTAATCCTATGTAGAGGGAGTTTGCGTAGTCAAGTCGCAAATTGATGATAGTTCCAACTACTACCGCTTTCTTCTTTTCCGGAATGAAGGGGATGAGTCTGCGTAGCAGGCGGAGAAGATGATGGGATCTGCTGACTACTGATCCTATTTGTGCATCCATAGTCATCTCTGAATCAAAGATTACTCTGAGGCTTTTGGCTTTGGTGCTTGGAAGGATGGTCTGTCCAAGGATGGTTGGTGGTGTCCATGGGGTCTTCGTTTTTTTTACTTCGGTTTGCGTTGAGGAGCAGCAGTTCTGTTTTCGATCCATTGAGTTTGAGGGAGCTAGTGGTCATCCAGTCATCTATCAATGTGAGACATTTTTCTAGTTCCTGGTATTGGTCTTTTTGTCCGGTGATACGGAAGTACAGTTGAGTGTCGTCAGCTTATGAGTGGAAGCATAGATCCGATTTGCTAATAATTTTGAAGAGTGGCCGGATGTAAATGTTGAAGAGTACTGGTGATCCTTGAGGGACTCCATAAGAAATTGCCTGGGTTTCAGAAGTGAAGACTCCTAGTTTCACTGTCTGTGACCGGTTTCCTAAGAAGGAAGCAAACCATGGCAGATCTCCATCTGTGATTCCTGCCACTTCCTTAAGGCGGATGAGAAGAGTATTGTGGTCCACTGTGTTGAACACTGCGCTAAGGTCCAGCAGTACCAAAAGACATGATTCTCTGTCATCAGCTGCTTCCAGGGCGTTGTCCCATATTTTCAGAAGTGCCGTTTCTGTGCCATGGCCTGGGCGAAAGCCTGATTGCAGTGGGTCTAAGAGTTTGTGTGTGTCCAGGTGGAGTTGTAGCTGTTGTACTACAGCTTTATCCATAATCTTGGAGATGGTGTTCAGGCTTGTTACCGGTCTGCGATTGTTAGGATCTTTGGGGTCGAGGTTGGGTTTCTTTAGGAGTGGTTTGATGATGCCTTGCTTGAGGGAAATAGGAACCAACCCTTCTTTGAACGACTGATTTACTAGGTGTGTAATTGAAGGGGCCAAGATGTCGGAACATTCTTTCAAGGGTTTTGTGGGAATGATGTCAATTGGTGATGTACTGCCTTGGAGGCTCTTGATGATTTTTTTGAGTCATCAGTGGTGATCGGGGTAAGCGAGAAATGTGGTGATTGTGTGATGTACGAGTAAAATTCCTTACCTGGTTTCGGTTGAGTAAGATTGGTTGTTGTTTTTTTTTGTTGAATTCTTTTCTGAATGTTGTCGATTTTGTTGATAAAAAAATCCAATGACTCGTTGCAGTACTCTTGAGTTTCGTTTGCTGGGAGGCTCAAGGCAGGCGGGGTTCATAGTCTGGGCGACTAGTTTGAAAAGTTCACGTGGCCGGTTTAAGGCTTTTGAGAGGGTGTTTGCGACATGTTTTTTTTTTGCTTTGAAAATTGCTTAATGATATTTCTTGGTGAGTATTTTGTAGTTTGTGTGATTTTCCTTTGTGGTATTTCTTCTTCAGGCTCTTTCAGCTCTTCTGTGTTCCTGTTTCAGTAGAGTAAGAGTGCCATTAAACCATCCAGAATTTTTCTTGCGAATGGGTGCTCGACGTTTAGGGGCGACTGCGTCTGCTGTTTGTAGTAATGCTTTGTTTTTTTTGAAAAAAAATTGATGTTGACGGAATGCTATGTTGAAAAAAAACTGATGCAGTGGTGATGAGGTTGCTGAGGAGATGACGGTCCTGCGAGAGGCGGCTGATGATGCTGATGGTCCTGCCGATTGTCTGATGAGTTCAGATGACGGAACTGGAGGAAAAAACCCTGTTGACCTACACCCGCCCTCCCGTTGATCAGGAGGAAGGCAAAAAACCCCTACTTGAGCAGGCCAATTGCTACAGCGGAGGAAAAAAATTCCTTCCTGCCCCCCCCGAGAGGTGGTCAGATGTCGGTCCCATGATCAACTGCTAAGTGGTGGTCCCTGCGTTACTTACCAGAATACTTACCTGACCGGGGATGGTCCTGAGATGAAGATAGGGTGGATCAGGATGATCCTGGTGCTGGGCCTAAGCCGTGGATATCCTGACGTTTGGTAGCTCCCCGTGATGCTACCATGTGGTCCTGCAGTGGAGGGGATGGAAGAGGTGCTCTGGGGTAGAGGGCCTGCTGGGCCGCTGGGGGGTCCGAGGATGCTTTTTGGATGTTGGTGTGGTGTAATTTTGCTATGAAGGATGGTCTCGGGGTGGCTGGTGGAGTGCTGTGGCCGGGTCTCGGTGTTCCAAGCTGGTCGCCGGAATAGGTCCCGAGACACTTTCTGTCCGAAATCTCCTCGGCTCCCGGAGCGGATGGTGTCTGTATGTAGTTTTGCTGTGAAGGTTGGTTCAGTATGTAGTTTTGCTGTGAAGGATAGTTGGGGGTGGGAGAGGTGCTCTGGGGTAGATCAGGGCCTGTTTATCCCCTGGGGGGGGAAGAGGAAGCTTTATTGTAATGCTAATGTTAATGGTGAATGCTGTAGTTGAAACTTGGCCGGTCTGGGTGTACCAAAATGGCTGCCGCACTTGGTCCGAGCAGGTGGAGTGCTGTGGTTTTGGTCTGGGTGTACCAAGATGGCTGCCGGACTAGGCCCGAGCCGCGACCTGTCCCAGATCTGGCGGCTCCCAGCAGGGGCGTACCTAGAGCATTTGGCACCTGGGCGGATCCTATGTATGGCACCCCCCACCCCACCTTAAAATGTAAAAACACCCCACTGTGCCCCTGCAGGCCTCTGCATCCTTCAATATATTTTTTATCACTACTGTGTACCCCCTCTCCACAACTGCCCCTCTGGACCCCTTTACATTACACAGCACCCTGCACCTCTGGACCCCTTTACATTATGCAGCACCCTGCACCTCTGGACCCCTTTACATTATACAGCACCCTGCACCTCTGGACCCCTTTACATTATACAGCACCCTGCACCTCTGGACCCCTTTACATTACACAGGACCCTGCACCTATGGACCCCTTTACATTACACAACCCTTGTACCCCTGGACCCCTTTACATAACACAGCACTCTGAACCTCTGGACCCCTTTACATTACACAGCACCCTGAACCTCTGGACCCTTTTACATTAGACAGCACCCTGAACCTCTGGACCCCTTTACATTACACAGCCCTTGTACCGCTGCAACCCTTTACATTGCACAGCCCCCACAGCTCTGGACCCCCTACAGTGCAGACCCCCTCCCTAAAGTACAGACCCCCCTACAGTGCAGACCCCCATTTACAGTGCAGACCCCCCATCTACAGTGAAGACCCCCCTACAGTGCAGACCCCCCTACAGTGCAGATCCCCTACAGTAAAGACCCCTCCCCCCTACAATGCAGACCCCCCTACAGTACAGACCCCCTTACAGTACAGACCCCCTACAGTACAGACCCCCCTACAGTACAGAATCCTCCCGTACAGTACAAACCCCTCCCCCAACAGTGCAGCCCCCCCCCCTACAGTGCAGACCTCCCCCTACAGTACAGAACCCCCTACAGTACAGACCCCCCTACAGTACAGAATCCTCCCCTACAGTACATACCCCTCCCCCTACAGTGCAGACCCCTCCCCTACAGTGCAGACCTCCCCCCTACAGTACAGAACCCCCCTACAGTGCACAGACCCCCCAACAATACAGAACCCCCCCCTAAAGTACAGAACCCCTCTACAGTACAGAACCCCCCTACCGTGCACAGACCCCCCTACAGTGCACAGACCCCCCCCCTACAGTACAAGACCCCCCCTACAGTGCAGACCCCCCTACAGTGCAGACCCCCCTACAGTACAAGACCCCCCTACAGTACAGAACCCCCCTACAGTAAAGACTCCCCTACAGTACAGACCCCCACCCCTTCAGACCCATAATGTACCTCAGAAACCACACATGGAGAGCCTGAGGCAGTGGCATTGTGGGGGAGGTGCGAGACACCTGTCGGCAGTGACCAGGGACCCGGCGCAACGATCACCTTCTCTCAGTGGTCACGTCTCTGATCAGTCTCGGCAGCGCCACAGCTGTCACAGCTGGGTGCGTTCCTTTTGGCCCCGATGGGTAGAGTGTGGGGCGGTGAGGCTGCTTGGCCTGGATGAACCGGCGTAGGCCGAAGCCACGGACTCTCCTATGCAGCTGCGGCGGCTGGCAGGCTATGCGGCGCGGCTTACTGAGCGCTGGGGTGGCGCTGAGCTGAGGTACGTTCCCGGTACGAGCTGCTAGGGTGGTCCGGGGATGTTTTTCCTGGCTGGCTGACCGGCTGGATAGGCCGGGTGGCTGGAGTAGCTGGAGCTGCTGGTTCTATGGTCCACTTGCTGCAGACTCCCTCAGGCAAAGCTATCCGCTTGGGGTCAAAGACATCAGGAGGGGTGGAGACCAGACCAGTCACCCTTCACAAGTAGAGGGCAGAGCAGTGGGAGGTGACTGGCAGGCTCTACCTACTACAGGCTGGCAGCAGAAAACTTCAGGAGGGGCAGAGACAAGACCAGTCATCCTTTACAAGTAGAGGGCAGAGAAGTGGGAGGTGACCAGCAGGCTCTACCTACTACAGGCTGGCAGCAGAAAACTTCAGGAAGAGCAGAGACAAGACCATTCACCCTTTACAAGTAGAGGGCGGAGAAGTGGGAGGTGACCAGCAGGCTCTACCTACTACATGCTGGCAGCAGAAAACTTCAGGAAGGGCAGAGAAAAGACCAGTCACCTTTTACAAGTAGAGGGCAGAGAAGTAGGAGGTGACCAGCAGACTCTACCTACTACAGGCTGGCGGCAGAAAACTTCAGGAAGGGCAGAGACAAGACCAGTCACCCTTTACAAGTAGAGGGCAGAGAAGTGGGAGGTGACCAGCAGACTCTACCTACTACAGGCTGGTGGCAGAAAACTTCAGGAAGGGCAGAGACAAGACCAGTCACCCTTTACAAGTAGAGGGCAGCGAAGTGGGAGGTGACCAGCAGGCTCTACCTACTACAGGCTGGCGGCAGAAAACTTCAGGAAGGGCAGAGACAAGACCAGTCACCCTTAACAAGTAGAGGGCAGAGAAGTGGGAGGTGACCAGCAGGCTCTTCCTACTACAGGCTGGGTAGAAAACTTCAGGAAGGGCAGAGAAAAGACCAGTCACCCTTTACAAGTAGAGGGCAGAGAAGTAGGAGGTGACCAGCAGACTCTACCTACTACAGGCTGGCGGCAGAAAACTTCAGGAAGGGCGGAGACAAGACCAGCCGCTCCCTTCACAAGTAGAGGGCAGAGCAGCGGGAGGTGACCAGTAGGCTCTACCTACTACAGGCTGGCGGCAGCAAACATCAGGAGGGGTGGAGAGGGGTGCTGAGAGTTCCTTAAATAATTTTGAACATTGTGCACTTATTTGTTATTTTCTTATCTGAAGATTTATTTATCTGATTCAATTTTGCAGATTGTGTGTTTAGATATTTAGTTATTCCATTATAGATTAGTTCATTTGGGTTAGGTAGCCCCACATAATATTTTACGTTTATTTACTTGTTATCGTGTGAGATCACTATTTATGTTGGCAGCTTCCTTCCATCCATATTTTGGTTTTGAGCAATAGTTACCCCCTTGTTTTTTCTGGAGACCAGACCAGTCGCCCTTCACAAGTAGAGGACAGAGCAGCGGGAGGTGACCAGCAGTCTCTACCTACTACAGGCTGGCGGCAGAAAACTTCAGGAAGGGCAGAGACAAGACCAGTCGCCCTTTATAATTAGAGGGCAGAGCAGCGGGAGGGGACCAGCAGTCTCTACCTACTACAGGCTGGTGGCAGAAAACATCAGGAGGGGCAGAGACAAGACCAGTCGCCCTTCACAAGTAGAGGGCAGAGCAGCAGGAGGTGACCGGCAGGCTCTACCTACTACAGTCTGATGGTAGAAAACATCAGGAGGGGTGAAGACAAGACCAGTCACCCTTCACAATTAGAGGGCAGAGCAGTGGGAGGTGACCAGCAGGTTCTACCTACTACAGTCGGGTGGCAGAAAACTTCAGGAGGGGCAGAGACAAGGCCAGTAAACCTTCACAAGTAGAGGGCAGAGCAGCGGGAGGTGACCAGCAGGCTCTACCTACTACATGCTGGCAGCAGAAAACTTCAGGAAGGGCAGAGAAAAGACCAGTCACCCTTTACAAGTAGAGAAAGCAACAGTGACCGGCCTGTATTACAGAAAAGTCCTGAAAAGAGGCAAATCTCTGCACTAAAATACTGCAGAGTTAAGCTTTGATCCTATTTACAGTTATTGGTAAAATGTTATTTCAATTTATTGTAATAAGGTTTGAGGTGATTGTTGGGTTATTAGTGCACTTGCCACAAGAACAATTGATACTTTTTTTATTGCACTAAGATCCAAATTTTCAGGACAAGCTTTTGGGGTGTGTTCCCTTCTTCAAGGGGATGTTAGTGGAATTAAAAAAGTATCACGGACAGTACTGAATTGTTCTTGTAATAAGGTCTCACTTTACAGCAGCTGCTACAACCACTTGACCTCTGAAGAACATATATAAATCACCAAGGCAGAATTCTCGTAATGTATAGGAAATGTGGTACCTACTTTGAGGTAATTTTCCAAAGGCTACGCTCTTTAAATTTGCATGAAAATAACTATACGATTTAGGGAAAGACTTCAAATCATATGTATTTTGTTTCTGATGCTGCAGGAATAGCCACCATATTTCTTGTGTCGCGGGTGATGGACAACTGAAATAACTTTCTGATCTACGAGTCTATGAAATAACTTTGATATTTCAGCCAATATCTGAAAATTTTGATAATAAACAAACAACATTGAGGGACACATGAAGTATTTTTGAGTCGACATTAACATTTTTTAAAAGAATATACATTTTTGAAATAGTGTACCAAGTTATCCCGTAATTTACAGGAAAAAAAAAAGGTTTTATATCATTTATTGCCACACATTGTCATGATTTTTTAAAACAATAAATACATATTAGTAAAAACTTGCAATGGAAAATCAGACCGTTTTGAAGGAACTTTTCCTCGCTGGACTCTCTGACCTCCCGACTCTTCAGCTCCCTCTCTTTCTCTTCTTCCTTCTCATCTACCTTCTGACATTACTCTGGAATTTGCTGATCATCTCCCTCATAGTCACCGATTCGCGCCTCCATGTTCCTATGTATTTTTTCCTTGGGAACCTGGCCAGCTTGGACCTCTGTTGTTCCTCGGTCACCGTCCCACGCATGTTATTTGACCTTCACACCAAGACAAAGAAGATTAGCATAAATTCATGTATAACCCAAGTTTTCTTCTTTATGTCCTTTGGCATGTTGGAGGCTTTTCTGTTGGCTGTCATGTCCTATGATCGATATACCGCCATTTGTCAGCCATTACATTACATACAGATCATGAGTTGGAAAGTGTGTGTACAGTTGGCTTTAAGTGTGTTGGTTCTCAGTCTTATCTATTCTTTAGTCCACACACTTTATGTCTTTAAGTTAACATTCTGTGGATCAGATATTATAGAAAGTTTCTTCTGTGACCTTCCGCAGCTGTTTCAGATCTCCTGCAGTGACACCTTCATCAACATTCTGCTCGTCTTTCTTCTGGGTGGCATTTTTGCCGGTGTGTCTCTAATAATGACCTTCCTACCCTATGTCTCTATAATCAAAACTGTCTTGAATATACAAGCAAAAGGAAGTAGAAGTAAAGTTTTCTCCACATGTACCTCTCATCTGACGGTGGTGTTTATATATTATGGCTGTGGTGTGTTTAATTATTTTCGACCAAATACTAGCCATCATTTTACTGTTGACAAAGTGGTGTCCATATTTTACACAGTGATCCTTCCTCTCCTCAATCCTCTCATTTACAGTCTGAGGAACCAGGATTTAAGAACAGCCTTACAAGATGCTGTTAGGAAAGTTATCCCCATCTCAACAAAGAATTCTTCCAAACTAAACCCCTTATTCTTAGATATTAAAAAGATATAGAAGCACCATTCCTATGACCCAGAAAATTAAATACAATGCTCTTCACTTTAGGTTATGCTACTCCAGGAAAACTCAAAGTTTGACCCTTTTAAAAAAAAATTTAATACAGTTGGTCTTCCATCAAAATAAACAATTTTAAAACAAGCTTGAAGAGTTTCCTAAAATATTAAAATGATGTGAAAAATGTATAAATATTATTAGGGTATAGAAGGGATTAAAATGGATATGACCAGCTTGTGTTTTTACAAGCACCACATCCTGAAAATTATAATTGGCACAAACAAAATATTTCCATAAAAAGATATACGATTTTAGATACGAAGACAAGATTTTTAACGTATTAAAGAGGAAGTAAACCCTGACGGGTTTACTTCCTCTTTGTTTCCCTGCAAAGGTAAAGCATAATGGACTACTGTGTATCGCATCGCATTGCATCGTAGTCCATTATGTGTCACTTACCTGACACAGGAGCCAGCGATGTCACCGTTGTCCCCTCTTCCACGGAGCATCCATCTTCTTTCTGGGCATCGTGGCTCAAGCACTGTGACTGGCCAGAGCAGCGATGACGTCACTCCCATGCACGCGGGAGCCGTAAGTGATGGCATGTTTGCCTTCACTTGCGGCGCACCCAGTGGTGCCCATTATTTGTAAAATATCTCCTTAACCATGTAGGTTAAGGAGATATTTCTTGGACCTACAGGTAAGCCTTAATCTAGGCTTACCTTTAGGTCAAAGTGGTTTGTAAGAGTTTACAACCACTTTAACCAATTAAGGACCGAGCCTCTTTCTGATATTTGTCGTTTACAAGTTAAAAACTGTTTTTTTTCTTGAAAATTACTTAGAACCCCCAAACTTTATACATTTTTTTCTAACACCCTAGAAAATAAGATGGTGGCTGTTGTAATACTTTCTGTTACACCGTATTTGCGCAGTGGTCTTACAAGGGTACTTTTTTTTTTTTCAAATTACATTTTTTGAATGAAAAAATAAAACAACAGTAAAGTCAGCCCAATTTTTTTTATATTGTGAAATATAATGTTACGCCGAGTAAATTGATACCCAACATGTCACGCTACAAAATTGCTCCCGCTTGTGGAATGGCGACAAACTTTATCCCTTAAAAATTTCCATAGGAGGCGTTTAAAAAACTCTACGGGTTGCATGTTTTAACCACTTGCCGACCGGCGCACGACGATATACGTCGACAGAATGGCACGTACAGGCAGGAGGGCGTATATATACGTCCCTCCTTTAGCCTGTCCGTGCCATCGGGAGCGCGCCGGGAGCGGCGCGCTCCCGCGCCGGTCGGGACCCCCGTGAGTCCGATCGCGGTCCCCGCGGACTCGATCGCCGCGGGGACATCCGCGATCGTCTCACGGGGCAGCTGAACGGGGAGATGCCGAGATAAACAGCATCTCCCCGTTCTGCCTAGCAACTAGTGACGCCGATCTCTGCTCCCTGTGATTGGAGCAGAGATCAGCATTCACTAGCTGACAGCCACGCCCCCCCACAGTAAAAAACACACCCCTAGGCATACTTAACCATTACACTGCCCTCTTGTGGTTAACCCCTTCACTGCCAGTGTCATTTATACAGAAATCAATGCATTTAAATGCATTAATTGCTGTAAAAATGACAATGGTCCCAAAAATGTGTCAAAAATGTCCGATGTGTCCGCCATAATGTCGCAGTCACAAAAAAATCGCAGATCTCCGCCATTAATAATAAAAAAAAAATTATTAATAAAAATGCTATAAAACTATCCCCTATCTTGTAAACGCTGTAACTTCTGCGCAAACCGATCAATAATCGCTTATTGCGATTTTTTTTACCAAACATATGTAGAAGAATACGTATCGGCCTAAACTGAGGAAAAATAATGTTTTTTTATATATTTTTTGGGGATATTTATTATAGCAAAAAATAAAAAATAATGCATTTTTTTCAAAATTGTCGCTCTATTTTTGTTTATAGCGCAAAAAATAAAAACCGCAGGGGCGATCAAATACCACCAAAAGAAAGCTCTATTTGTGGGAAAAAAAGGACGTCAATTTTGTTTGGGAGCCACGACCGCGCAATTGTCAGTTAAAGCGACGCAGTGCCAAATCGCAAAAAGGGGCCTGGTCCTTTGGTTGCAAATTGGTCCGGTCTGAAAGTGGTTAAGTTACAGAGGAGTTCTAGGGCTAGACTTATTGCTCTCACTCTACCGGTGGTTAAGTTACAGAGGAGTTCTAGGGCTAGACTTATTGCTCTCACTCTACCGGTGGTTAAGTTACAGAGGAGTTCTAGGGCTAGACTTATTGCTCTCACTCTACCGGTGGTTAAGTTACAGAGGAGTTCTAGGGCTAGACTTATTGCTCTCACTCTACCGATCGCGGTGATACCTCACATGTGTGGTTTGAATACCGTTTATCATGTGTGCGTTCGCTTCTGCGCGCAAGCTCGTCTGGGTGGGGCGCGTTTAAATTATTATTATTTTTTATTATTTATTTTACCTTTTTTTTTTACATTTTTACACAGTTTTAAAAAAATTAAATTGTGTCACTTTTATTCCTATTACAAGGAATACAATAGAAAAAATCATAATAGGACCTCTTAAATATGAGATCTGGGGTCAAAAAGCCTTCAGATCTCATATTTACATTAAAATGCGATAAAAAAAAAAATTGTCATTAACATTTTTTTTTAACTGCTTCCCGACCGCCTCATGTAGATATACATCTACAGAATGGCACGGGCAGACAAAACCACATACCTGTACGTGGCCCTTTAAATGCCTGCCCGTGGGTCGCGAGCGCGCCGCCAGCGCGACCCACGGGCAGGCATTTAAAGGGCCACGTACAGGTACGTGGTTTTGCCTGCCCGTGCCATTCTGTAGATGTATATCTACATGAGGCGGTCGGGAAGCAGTTAAAAAAAAATGTTAATGACAATCTTTGGCAAGCAGGCTCACAGGTAAACCGGATAGCAGAGCTGACAGGGTCTTTAGCAAGCAGGCTCACAGGTAAACTGGATAGCAGAGCTGACAGGAACTGGACAACGGCTTGGCAAGCAGGTTCACAGGTAAACTGGATAGCAGAGCTGACAGGAACTGGACAACGGCTTGGCAAGCAGGTTCACAGGTAAACTGGATAGCAGAGCTGACAGGAACTGGACAACGGCTTGGCAAGCAGGTTCACAGGTAAACTGGATAGCAGAGCTGACAGGAACTGGACAACGGCTTGGCAAGCAGGTTCACAGGTAAACTGGATAGCAGAGCTGACAGGAACTGGACAACGGCTTGGCAAGCAGGTTCACAGGTAAACTGGATAGCAGAGCTGACAGGAACTGGACAACGGCTTGGCAAGCAGGTTCACAGGTAACTGGATAGCAGAGCTGACAGGAACTGGGCAATGGCTTGGCAAGCAGGTTCACAGGTAAACTGGATAGCAGAGCTGACAGGAACTGGAAGCAGGAAACAGAACCACTGAATGGGCTGGAGACAGACAGGTGATCAGTTTCGTTACAGGAATCAGACTGCAGACTGGACAGAGACCTTCATCAAGGAAGTCAGGTAATGGATCAAAACTGAAAGCAAGGTACAGTGGGTCAGGCAGGAGGATGGTCATAGGAAGCCGGGGTCGGGTACAGGCAGAAAGCTGGATAGTCTATGGTAAGCCGGGTCAAAGGAACAGATATAACAGGATCAGATTTACTACACCACAACGCTGTAGAGCAGACAGCAAAGACCGTCTGCACAGGTCAGGCTTAAATAGGCCGGCTGGTGCTAACTAGAGCGCGCGCCCGTCTCCCTGTGCGTGGTTGTACACGTGCCCGCGCCCGGGCGCGCATGCGCATGCGCAATGGAATCTGAGGGTCGGGACGGCCCGGGTTTAAGTTTCTGGCAGGATCTTCATGACATTGCCCCCCTCCTAGGGGCAACCTCCGGGTGCCCCTCTGGGCAAATCTCTCAGGATGTGCTCTCTTAAAGGCTTGAACTAGACTCTTAGCGTGGATATTACACTCGGGCTCCCAGGAATTCTCTTCAGGACCATATCCCTTCCATTTGATCAAGAACTGATTCTGATTTCTCCTTCTTCTAACATTTAGTATGGCCTCCACCTCATATTCTTCCTCGCCATCTATCAGGACTGGATCCGGGGGTACAGTCCTTCTGTTGGGAAAGGGGTTGGAAGTGGAGGGTTTCAGCAGGGAAACATGAAAGACCGCATGGACCTTGAGGGAGTCAGGGAGTTCCAACTCGTAGGCTACTTCATTAATTTTTCGTTTGACTGGGAAGGGACCTAAAAACTTAGGGCCCAGTTTCTTCGAGGGACAAGCCATCCTCAGATTCAGGGTAGAGAGCCATACTGTGTCACCTGGTGCCAGTACCAATTCCCCACGCCTCCTTCGGTCAAAGACCGTCTTGTTATGTTCCTGGGTCCGGGCCATGGTGTCCTGCAGGAGTCGGTTATTGGAAGCAAAGAAGTCAATCTTTTTCTGAACTGCGGGCACAGTACATTCAGGGAGAGAATTGGGCAGGAATGAAGGATGAAAGCCATAGTTGGCGAAGAAGGGCGTCTGTTGGGTGGCCGAGTGGATAGCATTGTTATATGCAAATTCGGCAACTGGTAACAGGGAGATCCAATCGTCCTGGGAGAAGGAAGAAAAGCACCGTAGATATTGTTCCAGGGTCTGATTGGTTCTTTCGGTTTGCCCATTGGTTTGAGGGTGATAAGCGGTTGAGGGCCTTGCAGAGCGATTTCCAGAACCGAGAGGTAAATTGTACCCCTCGGTCGGACACTATGTTGGCCGGTACCCCATGGAGTCTGATGATTTCTCGGATGAACACCTGTGCGGTTTCTGAGGCAGAAGGGGTGCCCTTCATAGGAACAAAGTGTGCCATTTTTGACAGGCGATCAACTATCACGAAGATCGTAGTGTGGTCCTCTGCTGGGGGTAGTTCCACGATGAAGTCTATGGACAGCATCTTCCAGGGACGATCTGGGACTGGCAACGGCTTGAGTAGGCCCCAGGCTTTGGTTCTGTAACTCTTGCTCCGTATACACACAGTGCATGTTTCCACAAATTTCCTGCAGTCTTCTCTTAGCTGAGGCCACCAGAAGGTACGTTGTACCAATTCAGTGGTTTTGGTGACACCGAAGTGTCCGGCAAGTCTATGATCATGGCACAATTCCAGGACGGTTACCCGCAGACCCTCGGGAATGAAAATCTTATCCCCATGCCACAATAGCCCATCCTTGGCCCGCAACCCAGGACCGGGAGTGGGTATGAGGCCACTGGAAGCCCGCCTGAGCCGGGAAAGCAAGTCTTCCTGTAGCAGGAGGAAATTTCCAGGGGCAAGGATAGTGTCTGGAGGGGAACCATCCTGGGATTTGTGATACATACGAGACAGAGCATCCGGCTTCGCGTTCTTGGAACCCGGACGATAGGTCACGTGAAAAGTAAAACGAGAGAAAAATAAGGCCCAACGGGCCTGTCTAGGTTTCAACCTCTTGGCAGTCTTCAAGTACTCTAGGTTCTTGTGATCCGTGAAGATCAAGATTGGATGAGTAGCCCCCTCCAGCAGGTAGCGCCATTCCTCGAGGGCGGTCTTTATAGCCAGTAATTCCCGATCTCCCACATCGTAGTTCTTCTCGGCTGGGGATAGTTTCCGTGAGAAGAATGCCACGGGGTGTAGCAGGGCCTTGATGCCCTGTCTCTGGGACAGGATTGCCCCTACAGCTATCTCCGAGGCATCCACTTCTAAAACAAAGGGTAGAGAAGGATCCGGATGCTTCAGGATAGGAGCTGAGGTAAAGAGCCCTTTGAGGGCCTCGAAGGCCCCCTGGGCCTCAGGAGACCAATGAAAACGGGTACCTTGTTTGGTGAGTTGAGTAATGGGTGCCACTATGGCCGAGAATCCCTTAATTAATTTGCGATAAAAATTGGCGAAGCCAATAAATCGCTGGATACCCTTCTTATCTGCGGGAACAGGCCAGTCCAGGATGGCTGAGATCTTCTGGGGGTCCATCCGGATGCCCCTACTGGAGATGATCAAGCCCAAGAAGGGTATGCTTTCTACCTCAAAGAGGCATTTTTCGGCCTTGGCATAGAGGCCATGTTGCCGGAGGCGGCCCAGAACACTTTTGACATGTCCACAATGCAACTCTAGGGAGGAAGAGAAAATTAGTATGTCATCAAGATAAACAACAGCAAAAACATCAAGAAAGTCCCGAAGCACATTGTTAATGAAAGACTGGAAGGTAGCGGGGGCGTTACAGAGTCCGAACGGCATCACCAGGTACTCAAAGTGCCCAAATCGAGACCGAAATGCCGTCTTCCATTCATCCCCATCCTTTATGCGAACTAAATTGTACGCCCCTCTGAGGTCCAGTTTGGAACTCAACTTTGGTACTACAACCTAAATGCTCATAGGGATAAAAATACACCAATTAGCATCTACAACACAAGTATGACAACAATAGATACATACAAGTCCATATATCTTTGTGAAATCTAGCAGCTTTAGAAGGCAGCTCCGTGGAAAGATAAGAAATCTTCTGGAAGAACTGTAGGTGAAACACAAAAAAACACAACAAGTGCCACTCTAAGTGCAGTAAAATCTGGATGTTTAATAACAGGCTTAAAAACAGGGTACTCACAAAGGTACAAATGTATTCAGCGTGTAGGCAAAAAATGCCAGATGTCCGTGGAGCAGGTAAGATTGAGTGTGCTGGACGACGGCAGCATCAGCATCCAGGTGACAAGCTAGATGGGGAATTTGGCTGACACTTCCTGGTGCTGGAGCACAGGAGGTGACCGACAACCACCGACAACCACGATGGTGAGGTCACTTCCGGGAACAAGAACAAATGGGATTAGCTTGTCACCCGGATGCTGATGCCGTCCAGCACACTCAATCTTACCTGCTCCAGGGACATCTGTCATTATTTGCCTACACGCTGAATATGTTTGTACCTTTGTGAGTACCCGTCACCTACAATTGTGTTCTATGTGTCTTTGCACATTATGACTACTACAGGCGTTTTCTGTCAGGGATGTTCACAGACAGGAAAAAAAAACCTTCTCTATCGCGTTTTCTGGAGAAGTTTAGGAGCTGTAAAAACATCAGTCTCTCCTAAACTCCTCTTATCTCTTCTGAATGTCAAGTTTCAACGTTTTTTTTAGTAAACAAAAAGGTGTGTTGTCACTGTACATCATTTCCAGGCTTTTTGTAGTGCAAAAACACCAATAAACTAAATGCTCTTAAACTCTCATAGACTCGCCTAAACTTTGTACAATATGCTTTCAATTTGCGTCTTTTATGCCACGTTTTTAAGCAAAAAATTTAGATTTTTTTTCTGCTCCTAGTGTGCATGGAGCCTCAGGATTTACTCACTTCTTGAGGCACCAAAAATATAGACGTATTACACCCCAGTCAGAGAATACACCGTAGAGTGTACATATTGTTAGACATGTGCAATTTGTTTAGTTACGAATTTGTTTTCCGTTAAAATTTGTTATATTCGTTAATTCGTAAGCATACGAATGAACGAATGGTTTACTAAAAATTCTAATGAAAAACTAACTATCAAAGAGAACGAATATGGAAAACAATGAAAATACGAAATAATTAAATTAGAAACAACGAAACAACGAAAGAATGAAAATCCGAAAAACGAAAACAGAAACAACAAAAATACCGAACAAAGATTCAAAATAACAAAAAACAAAATCAACGAAAAATCTAAATAACGAATATTCAGAAAACGGAAATCAAAACAACGAAAATACGAAATAACAAAAATTCCGCTGATCGAGAATTCGAAAGAACGAATGTTAGTTCTGATTGTGAAATATTCCATCCAGAGTCCAGATAGGGTGTGGTTGGGTGTGGTTGGGTGTGGTTGGGTGTGGTTGGGTGTGGTTGGGTCGGGGGCACTGTTTTGGTGGATTTTTGAGTTAAGTTCTGACTTGTGAGAGAGAAATTCTTTGTTTCTTAAACATATAAATAGCATACACATTACGTAAAATTATGAATTATGCTCCGATTACGAATCTACGAAAACAATGTTACGAAAGTAAGAATAAATGAGGCAGTCAATCTGACGAAGGTACGAATGTAATTAAATCTACAAAAATACGAATTTCGCATCAATGAAAATTAGATTTACGGAAATACGAATCAACGAAAAAATAACCCTTCCGAAAATACGAACGCGTCCGAATATGAAATAACGAAAATACGAATTTCGAAATCAACGAAAATTAGATTTACGGAAATACGAATCAATGAAAAAATAACTCTTACGAAAATACGAATGAGTCCGAATACGAAAACCCACGACTTACGAAATTACGAATCGTTACGAATCAATGGAAACGAACAGAAACAAAACTAAACTAAACAAATTTTTCTATTGTGCACATGTATATTGTGTTATTATTCTTCACAGTGCTTTGTATTTTATGTCTATTAATGACCCTATACATTGCAGATTTTTTTTTTTAAAGTTGACTTAAAAGGATGAAATTACTGTGACACTATTATTTTCCATGGGAGATATTGTCTTCTATAGTTTTGTCATTTCACATGGCTCTGATAAACTTCTCTGCTTTTTTTTGTAGTTTTACTAAAATAAAAGTTTACTTTGATTAATTAGAAAATTAGGATAATAATTTCTATTGCTGTAAATTTAAAAAAAGATCCAAATTGTATGTGAGGACATTTGGAGAACAGACCTTTCCAGCATCACAACTTCCCATTTCAAACTTTTATAAAATGGAGAAACATCTATTAGTAAAATAAAAGATGAAAGGGTAAAGGTTGGAAAATCTAAAATCAGCTATTTATTTCTAAAGGCCCAAGGCGAGTGTCGTTGAGGGATAAATTAATTCAGATGATGCTTGATTTTCTGTAGAGACTTCCAGAGGATCCATGTTTTTAATTAATCTCAGATGAATGCAGAGCCAATCTACCCTCCTGTGTGCTCCAGGGATGTCAGGGGAGATTTCTGTATTATAAATGTAGATGTTCTGTTCTTTTCATTTAACTTTCCTCAGCAAAATCTCTACATCAGACTTCTAGCACTGAGCTCACCCTTCCGGAGGGGACTCCCCCTCTTCTATCAGAATTTACCTCTGCCAGGGATCACTGACAAAATCTAGGCTAGGAGCTAAAACAAGGAAAATTCTTAATTTTTACCAGTCTGGTCATTCACAGGTATTTGTTTCCTTCATTATTTGTTTTCAGTCTATGTGAAAGTTAGGGAGTCCACAAGCTATGGTGCTAATTGTTGAAAATTGATGTACTGATTGCCAATCTCATTTCTTGAAACATTAACAAGCTAGGAAAGTACAAATACCCCCTAAATGACCCATTTTTGGAAAGTAGACATTCCAAGCTATTTAGTAAGAGGCATGGTGAATTTTCTGAAGTTGTAATTTTTTTCCCACAATTCTTGATTTTAGTTATCTCTCTCACATGGCATATGCATACATGCAACTACACCCCAAAACATATTCTGCTACCCATCCTGAGTATGGCGATACCACATGTGTGAGACTTTACACAGCCTGGCCATATACAGAGGCCCAACATTGAAGTAGCACCTTCAGGCGTTCTAGGGGCATAGATTACACATCTAATTTCTCAACCACCTATTACACTTTTGAAGGCCCTCGAGCACCAGGACAATGGAAGTGCCTACAAAATGACCCAATTTTGGAAATAAACCACTCCAACATATATTCTATGAGGCATAATGAGTCTTTTGAACACGTCGTTTTTTTCTACACATTTTTGGAAAATGTGGGGGGGGATTAAAATGCATTTTTTTTTACACAAAGTTGTCCATTTATAGGATATTTCCAACACATAGCATGTACATAGCAAAATTTGCACCCCAAAATACATTCTGCTACTCCTCCTGAGTATGGTGATAACACATGTGTGAGACTTTACACAGCCTGGCCACATACAGAGGCCCAACATTGAAGTAACACCTTCAGGCGTTCTAGGAGCATAAATTACACATCTAATTTCTCAACCACCTATTACACTTTTGAAGGCCCTCGAGCACCAGGACAATGGAAGTGCCTACAAAATGACCCCATTTTGGAAATTAACCACTCCAACATATATTCTATGAGGCATAATGAGTCTTTTGAACACGGCGTTTTTTTCTACACATTATTTGGAAAATGTGGGGGGAAAATAAAAATGCTTTTTTGTTTACACAAAGTTGTCAATTTATAGGATATTTCCAACACATAGCAAGTACATAGCAAAATTTGCACCCCAAAATACATTCTGCTACTCCTCCTGAGTATGGTGATACCACATGTGTGAGACTTTACACAGCCTGGCCACATAGAGAGGCCCAACATTGAAGTAGCACCTTCAGGCGTTCTAGGAGCATAGATTACACATCTAATTTCTCAACCACCTATTACACTTTTGAAGGCCCAGGAGCCTGGGAAAGGGAAGGAGCCAGGAGCACCAGCGGGGCACCCCAGGAGAGGAGGAACATGGCTGCTATATGAAAAACCCTTGCATAGAGCAGGTAAGTATAACACCTTTGTTATTTTAATTTAAAAAAAGGAACCTTTACAACCCCTTTAAGGTGCCTTCATGCTACTGAGATTGATGCATGGGGACCTTTACCTGAGTTTCCTGTAGTGAGGTCTCACCTTATTGAGGAGAAAATACACCAATCTATCAGACTGAATGTTTGTCATCTATAGAAATTATTGCATTTCAGTCTTCTTATAAAGGCATGACAATGGCAAAAATTATTCAGGTAAAGTGAGATTTTTTTTTCTGATACTGCAGGAATAAGTAACTTTTCTCCAGCTCTTGAATAATGGACAATGGCTATTACACTCTGCCAATATCTGAGAAGTTTGGTGAAGTATTATAACATTTAGCATTGTTGATGGTGACAAGAAACCAGTTCATGTTTTCTGTGTACAATTTCAGTCAACATCTTATCTTATAGAATTTCTCTCTTCATTATTTTGGACTGTTACAACTCAAGTCACATATGAGAGGGAATTATATGTTATTTGCAGGTTTTCCTTTAAAAAAAACAAGGAGAAAGTAAACATTTAAAATTGAAGTCTTTTTTTGTAGTGTTTTGGAAAAATAACAACTGAAACATATATAAGATTAACTTTTTTCCTATTTTAAACATAAGTAAATATATTGGAATGGGAAATCAGACAATCGTGAAGGAATTCCTCCTCGCTGGACTCTCTGACCTTCCGGGCCTTCAGCTCCCTCTTTTTCTCTTCTTCCTTCTCATCTACCTTCTGACATTAATCTGGAATTTGTTGATTATTGTCCTCATAGTCACCAACTCTCACCTCCATGTCCCTATGTACTTCTTCATTGGAAACCTGGCCGGTTTGGACCTCTGGTATTCCTCATTAACTGTCCCACGAATATTATTTGACCTTCAAACCAAGACAAGGAAAATTTCCATACAGGCTTGTATAACCCAAGTCTTCTTCTTTCTATTCTTTGCCTGTTGTGATGTTTTTCTGTTGGCTGTCATGTCCTATGATCGATATACCGCCATTTGTAAGCCATTACATTACACACAGATCATGAGTTGGAAACTGTGTGTACAGTTGGCATCCATTGTGTGGTGTCTCAGCTTTACTTATTCATTAGTTCACACACTTTATGCCTTCAAATTAACATTTTGTGGATCAAATATTATAGAAAGCTTCTTCTGTGACCTTCCACCATTGTTTCGGATCTCCTGCAGTGATATCTTCATCAATATTCTGCTCATTTTTCTCTTGGGAGGCTTCCTTGCTGCTGGATCTCTAATACTGACCTTCCTGCCCTATGTCTATATAATAAAAACTGTTCATAAAATTCAAGCTAAGGGCAATAGGAGTAAAGCTTTCTCCACTTGTACCTCTCACCTGACAGTGGTATTTATGTATTATGGCTCCTTTATGTTTAATTATTTTGGCCCAAGTGCTCATTATCATTTTCCTGGTGACAAAGTTGTGTCCGTGTTTTATACGGTGATCCTTCCTTTCCTTAATCCTCTCATTTACAGTCTGAGGAATCAGGATTTTAGAACAGCATTTCAAAGTGTTTTCAGGAAGATCTTTCCACCGAAATAGAGATACAGAAAGATAGGAATGTACTTTTTATGACCTATGTAGGAAACTCATAAGTTTGTAAGGTTCAATAAAGACATTAGTCACTCCAGTTCAACCTGTAAAGGTGTGTGTATGGATTTATGTCTCCACCACTTCCCATATCTCTGTACACTGTGTTCTCTAAGATGATCATCTAATTGTTTTTTTTATTAAATCCATTGAACAGCTGTTTATTCTAATGTGCATCTCTGATTAGAACTCTTTTTTGTTTTGGAAAGAATTAGGATTTGTGGGGGGATTATGGTGTGGGGGAGGGGGGATTATGGTGTGGGGGTTGTTTTTTAGGGGTGGGGTTTGGCCCCTTAGTTCCAGTGAAGGGAACTCTTAAGGCGCCAGCATACCAAGACATTTTGGACAATTTCATGCTCCCCACTATGTGGTAACAGTTCGGGGACGGCCCCTTCCTGTTCCAACATGACTTCACACCAGTGCACAAGGCAAGGTCAATAAAGACATGTATGAGCGAGTTTGGGGTTGAGAAACTTTTTTTTTTTTTTTTTAACAAATTGATTGAGTAAAACAAGTATTTTCTTTTCATCAATAGGGATTTTTTATAATACTTGAACAAAGGGATAACAATGTATAGATTGTTCATCATACAGTAAGTTGTCGTATATAGTTTGGTACAAATAAATGCATTAGGTAAGGTATCTGTTAACATAAATTTTTGAATTAAACATACTATCATATATTCAGTTATTTGTTATAACTAACAATGCCCCATACTCACGAGCGGAATTTCCGTCAGAAAAATCTTGGATGTTTTTTCTGATGGAATTCCGCTCAACACGGTCACACAAAAGTTCTCTGGACTTTTGACCGTCAAGAACACGGTGACGTACAACACTATGAGGAGCCGAGAAAATTAAGTTCAATGCTTCCGAGCATGCGTCCAATTGTTTTCGAGCATGCGTAGGAATTTTGTGCGTCGGAATTGGTACAGGCGATCCTGCTCTGAATCTTTTGCTTGGAGCATACACACGGTCAAATTTTCCGACCAAAAGCTCCCATCGGTCTTTTGCTGGTGGCATTTCCGCCAGCAAAAGATTGAGAGCAGGATCGTCTGTACCAATTCTGACACGCAAAACTCCTACGCATGCTCGGAAACAATTCGGCGCATGCTCGGAAGCATTGAACTTAATTTTTTCGGCTCGTTGTAGTGTTGTACGTCACCGCGTTTATGACGGTCAAAAGTCCAGAGAACTTTTGTGTGACCGTGTATATGCAAGCCAAGCTTGAGCGGAATAAAATCAGAAAAATTATCCAAGATTTTTCTGACAGAAATTCCGCTTGTGAGTACGGGGCATTTCCGATTGTGTGTACGCGGAATCAGAGAGTGTGACCTCCTCTGCCCTAGGAACCCCTTATGGGACCTCTTTTGTTGCCTGAGGTAAGGGTACCATCCCTGGAGTTTAGTGTTACAGAAAAACTCGAATCAGCTTTGAGTGTTAGTAAACATAATTTATGGCTGAGTCATGACTAAACTTAAAGGTAAGTCATATGGTGTTATAAAAACTTTGCTGCTCCAGACCATTGTGCCCACGGTCACCAGGCTTTTTTGAATTAGCTAGTAGACCTGAGCTGGAGGTCATCATTGTTTCATAATGATAGTGAAGGTTTACCAAGTCAAGCGTGTGTTCAATGGTTGTGCCATGTCAGATTTCCAAAGTCTTGTTAGGCTCAATCTAGCAGGCAAAAGGATATGTGTTGTAACATGACGAAAGGACTGTGGGATGGAATCTATGTTGAGGTTCAATAGTGCCAAGTCAGGTAGTGGAGGTGTATGGTGTTTTGTGATATCCAATATTAAATATACGGAAACCCTATGTAAGAATTAATGTACCTTTGTCCTATTACTAATTAGAAATTTCGACAGTTGTGGAGGCAACATGGACTTTCGTGGTACGGTATAAACTTACAAGAGTCAATTAACAAAAATATATACATTTATTGTACACAAATACACACACCATAAAAAGCCTTCAATAACAGATAAATTACATTAGATGCTGCTAATCATGGAGCATCCACTTGTCTGACACAAATTGACACAAAATGAAGAACTTAGATAATAATGACCCAGCGCTGTTACGCATGGAGATTTGTTCTTCCAGTTACACACTCTACATGTTTCAGGGTTACCCCCTTCTTCATGAGTATATTAGGTCAGAAAATGATCTACAAGAAAGCATATAAATCAAATATACAATATTAGAATCAAAAACACATACCGTATATACTCCAGTATAAGCCGAGTTTTTCAGCACATTTTTTTGTGCTGAAAGTGCCCCCCTCGGCTTATACTGGAGTCAAGCACTTTTCTGCATCAGAGAATGACATTTTCCGACCCGACTTTGGGGCCCCGTATTTGATGTGTGCAAACCCAATGGAACTAGCACTACAACATTTGGGGTTCCTAGCACCAAGTGGCCCCGAGATACGGGGCCCCAAAGTCGGTTCAGAAAATGTCATTCTCTGCTGCAAAAAAGTGCTTGACATTTTCTGACCCGACTTTGGGGCCCCCTATCTCGGGGCCACTTGGTGCTAGGAACCCCAAATGGTGTGCAAACCCAGTGGAACTAGCACTACAACATATCCAAATTTGGTTCCTAGCACCAAGTGGCCCCCGAGATGCAGGGCTCCAAAGTCGGTCAACTGTCTCCATCTGCAGCAATGTCATTTTGGGGCCCATTTGCTGCAGCTAGGGGGCATCTAGGAACACTTAACTACCAAGTTTGAAGTTTGGGGGACCTATGGCTGCAAATGGGCACAGTGAGGCATGCAAATGGGCACAGCGAGGCTGCAAATGGGCATGGTTGACCCTCTTTTCCACTTACAGTAGCACTCACCCTAGGCTTATACTCAATACGTTTTCCCAGTTTTTTGTGGTAAAACTAGGTGCCTCGGCTTATATTCGGGTCGGCCTATACTCAAGTATATACGGTAACTAATAACCAACCTTCATGGTATACTGTCATGCATCTTAAATCAATAAACATAGAGTCTTATATGCCCCTCTGTATATGGGATATACTGAAAGGCACATTAGACTCTAATATACTCCTGAAGAAGGGGGTAGCCCCGAAACACGTAGAGTGTGTAACTGGAAGAACAAATCTCTGTGTGTAACAGCGTGGGATCATTATTATATATATATAGTGCTTCCAATTTGTGTCAGACAAGTGGATGCTCCATGATTAGCAGCATCTAATGTAATTTATCTATTATTGAAGGTTTTTTATGATGTGTGTATTTGTGTACAATAAAGTTATATATTTTTTGTAAATTGACTGTTGTAAGTTTATAACGTACCACGAAAGTCCATGTTGCCTCCACAACTGTTCAAATTTCTGATATTACTTGAAAAAAGTTTTTTTCCAGTATTTTAGGACTCGTTTGCACGACCAAAGGATGTGCATCAAGTCTCTTTTAACTGAGTTACATCTCCAGCATGTATATGGGATGTTAGGGCTAAATGATGCTAATTTGGTAGATGTTAGATACCATCTGAGGGACAGTTTTTTGGGTGAGTTCCCATAGAGCAGAGCATTTTGCTTCTTTTGTAAATTGTTTGAACGGCTAGTTTTCATTGGTGTTCAGTGTACGTTTGCCCCAGGTCCGTTTCCCAGTGGATGTGGGGGGATGATTTTGTGAATTGGAATTTTGGGTAGAGGATGTTATAAAATAGGGAGATCGCTTTTGTTTTGAAAGATGTTTTTTTTAGGAATTCCCACGCTTTTGGGTGTATCTTATAAAGAGGTTGGGAGCTTTCAGTCAATGCTTCACCTTGGTATATGTGAAAAGATCCCTTGAGGGTAGATTAAATTCCCTTTGGAGGAGATAAAAGGGTTTTGATTGGAATCCTTGGCGTAGGTTTTGGATGGATTTAATGCCCTTTTGAGACCATTGGGTTAGGGACAGATCTGGAGATTAATGGTGGAGGGGGTCAATTGAGATTGGGATCATTGGGATGTTGGGGGTGTTGGTACAATGTTGGGCCAGCTATTTCCATGCGTTGGCTGAGGCTTTATTTGTAGGGGAAAGTGCTGATGGAATGCCAGAGCCCAAGAGTATGCTCATCAGCCACCAGTGTAGGTATAAGATTGATGCACTTTCTATTTTACCCCACCGCTTTTTAGGATGTGGATGGAACCATTTGGTTAGTTGGTCCAGTACTGATGCTAAGTGATAGTCTTCAAAGTCTATGATCCCTGAACCGACCACTAATTTGTATTTCCTGAGTTTCATATCTATGCACATCTAGGTTTAGCGCCCTTCCATATGCATTTATTGAGTAAGGTTTGGAGAGATTTGAAGAAGGATCTGGGGATGGGGATGGGGAATGTCCCGAATAGGTAAAGTATTTGTGGTAGATAAATCATTTTAAATGCTGCTAGTCTCCCTGACCATGATAGCTCTTGTTTCGTGATGGATTGGGTGTCTGTGTGCAATATGGTGAGCAGAGGTTTTTAACAGATCTCGTTAATTGAACTCTGAGATATGAGATGCTTTTATCAGGCCAAGCAAAGTGGTATTGTATCTGTAGTAGGGATGGGCCAAACAGACCCCTGTTTGGTTCGCACCAGAACTTCCGAACACCTTGAAAGTTCGGATCCGAATAACGAATGGAACCCAAACTTCAAAAATCAAAAGTGCCCATTTTGAAAGCTTAAATTTTATTATTATTATTATTATACAGGATTTATATAGCGTCAACAGTTTACGTAGCGCTTTACAACTTGAGGGTAGAGAGTAAAAATACAATACACTTTAATACAGTAGGAATCAGAGGGCCCTGCTCCTTAGAGCTTACAATCTAATGCCCCGTACACACGGTCGGAAATTCCAACGGAGAATGTCCGATCGGGCAATGTTGTTGGAAAATCCGACCGTGTGTGGGCACCATTTGATCCTGCTCTCGAATTTTCCAACAACAAAATCCGATCAGACTTTTTCCGATCGTGTGTAGGGAATTCTGACGGACAAAGTGCCACACATGCTCAGATCAAATTACGAGACCAAAGCTATTGGCTACTAGCCTCTACGTAGTTCCGTCATACGCAACGAACGTCACCACGTTCAGAATGATCGGATTTTCCGTCAACTTTGTACGACCGTGTGTATGCAACACCAGTGTCAGAAAAAACCCGTCGGAAAAAATCCGACGGATTCTGTGGTCGAAATTTCTGACCGTGTGTATGGGGCATAAGAGGGAAGGTCAAGAGATACAAAATGTAACAACTGTGGGCGATACAATGGTTATAGGGGTCCGGGTCCTGCCCTGAGGAACATGTATCAATTAGGGATGGGTGAATGGTTTGGCCCGAGCATAAGTTTTGGCCGAACTTTGATTATTTTCCAACGTTCCGAACATTATGTGGTGTTCATGGCAAATTTGAAAGCCGCGGAACACAGTTAAAGTATATGGGACACTAACATGAAAAACCAAAAGTGCTCATTTTAAAGGCTTATATACAAGTTATTGTCATAAAAAGTGTTTGGCGACCTGGGTCCTGTTCCCAGGGTATCAATGCAAAAAAAGTTTTAAAAATGGCAGTTTTTTCGAGAGCAGTGATTTTAATAATGCTTAAAGTGAAAAAATAAAAATTAAATATTCTTTTAAATATCGTGCCTGGTGGGTGTCTATAGTATAGTGGTGCATTGTTCCTGTGTTTAGAACAATACCACAGCAAAATTACATTTCTAAAGGAAAAAAGTCATTTAAAACTGATTGTGGCTGTAATGAATTGTCAGGTCTCGGCAATATAGGTAAAACTCATTGAAAAAAACCTGAACCAAATTTAAAACAAAAAATTGAGTAGGGGTCCCCCTCAAAATCCATACCGGATCTGGTATGGATTTTAAAGGGAACCATGCACCAAAATTTCAAATATATGGCGTAGGGGTCCCCCCAAAATACATACCAGACCCTTATCCAAGCACACAACCTGGCTCCGCCTCCATGGGAGGCTCCCGTCGAGTGATGCTCTTCTCAGTGACAGCTGTTATATAGCTGATGGCAGGGCCACCCAGTGATGTAAATATAACAAGTGGTGCTGAACCGAGCTACAGGGGCATTTAAGCCTCTGAAGATAATTTGTTTGCCAACATCCCTGAGTAAATATTTGGAAAATGGAGCCTCTACTACTAGAGGACCATTAGTACCCTCCGGTACAGTTGGGACTTTTCAGGCGAAACACAACAAAATTGTTGCACAGAAGCAAAAGAAAATATATTTTTAGATAATTTATTAATAGAAAAACAAGTATATCAATGAATAAATATCAAAGACAACAAAATAAACAAAAAAAGGGGAGGGGGGAGGGGGATTTAAATGTGTGCCTACACAAATTGTTAAAAACAATTGTAATACAACCTTTTAGTTTACAGATATTTGCATGTAGATATGACATATACAAATGGAAAAAAGAAGAAAAATGGGAAAAAGAAACACATCCCTCAATTGCCTAACATGTTTCGGGAAACTTTGATGATCCCTTCTTCAGAGGCATTTAGGTAGAGATTGAGTGTGGAGCAGGAGGTCTGGGAAAAAAACACAAACGACAAAAACAAACAAAAATGAGCATTTCAGGGAAACCTGGGGGGAAGGGAGACAAAGCCATTGCATAGGATGCCTGGACACCAGCGTTTATACATACCAATATCCATGAGGATAAAAGGTTAGTTACACCGAAAGTCCAGGTGAATTTCTTCATGTGATGACAAATAGCAAAAAAACAGGAGTTGTTGCAAGAGGTTCTGGGACCATAATATAGCAAATTCTTAACCACTCAACACGAGAGGAGGGGGAAGGGGGGGGGGAGAGGAGTAGACTATTGAGGGCTTTTGTAGAAAGAGGGAGTTGGTGGCCCTCCAAGTGATGATCTCCAAGGGTGAGGCCCACACAAGGATCAACCCAAAGACCCGTCTCCGCGTGGTGAAGCACAGTGGAAAACCGGGTACTCAATGTGTCTAAAAATATAAAGAAAGCGAAATATATATATCAGAAATTGATGCACATAAAATGTGCGTGTGTTCAAACTAATATTGAAACAGCCAAGAGACTGTTTATTGCACAATAGCGAAGACACAAAAAATAATAAAAAATTATATATTATTTTAGAAATCTTAATGAGCAAAAAGAAGCTGTTTGTTGTATTTTCATGGATTCACATTAATGAATCACATGCTATATTTTAATGAGCCATCAGAGATCAAAGATATGTATCAAAAGGATCTCTTTAACAATAAGGAATGATGATAATTCAGGCAATAGAGATTATGCATAAGCCATAAACAAACTGAACTTACACAGAAGATGCACATCCCAAGAGTACTGCAAATGGAAAAACGCCTGGTTTCATCACAGCAGGAGCAATCGCTGCTGACCTGCTGTGTGAACAATTATTTATAAGGCAGAGTAAATGCACTGCGCATAAGCAAGTCAATTAAATGACAACACAGAACAGCTGAGGTGGAGGCATCAACTATGAGACTGGATAACGGCCTTAGAATATCAAAAGGCGAATCTGTGGCCAATGGGCGAACAGGGGCGGGGCTATTGGGGAAGAGCCTTACTTATCCCTCCAATTATATGAGTCTCCTGAGACTCTATGAGAAAGAAAGAGGCCGGCGTCCAGCTGAACAGGAACGCAAACGTGTTATGTTGCGTTCCAAAAGAAGTGAGAGGCGACGCGTACGTCAGAGGCATGCGTGACCGGACGTGTGGGAAGAGAGAGTTGAGAGTGATGAGGGTTGAGTGAGGGCGGGTGTGTGTCCTTTCCCCCTCCGCCCTGCCGTGATGCTGTGATGCTCTATTGATATACCGGCACCCCGAGGTTGATATACAACCGGATACATTGCCTGAAATAACCCCCGTGGAACTTAGCTGGATAGAGCGCACGGTGTGGGGAGCGCGCTGATCGCTTCGGGGACTTCGGGGACTTGGCGAACAGCCCTGTGCGGGTACACTAGGAGGATCGGCTGGCCTGCACAGCTCCGATTGTGCCCGGAGAATCCCGGAGGTAGTGTGACGTCACACGCTGTGCGCCTGGTGAGTTGCGCTGGACACTCGGAGCGGAGACAGAGGAGACGACACATCGGTCTGGAGAGCCTGCTACAGCGCTATAGCGTGCTTTGGCATACAGCCCGGACCTACTGTGAGGACATATGTGTTCGGCTGCTTGTTCTCCCAGGGTTGAAATCGGAATTTCACTAGAAGCTACGCGAAGCCCAAGAAGCCCATGACCCCAAGAGATACACCTATCAGCTGTGAGTCGGTCAAGGTAAAAGGAAAGAAAAATATTATACACTGAAAATCTGCTTGTCTGTTTTAGAAGTAACCAGTTGACTCTGTTGCCCTTGATCTGTGCTGTAAGCCTGTCCCAAAAATCTCTAAGGCACCTGGACTGTGCAATGTGGGATATATGCAGGATACATGAACAAAAGTAAATTGGAAGGGAAAAAATTGTCAAAAGGTACTAAAGCTGCTGATTTAGCATAACTCTACCTCAAATTAGCAGGAGTCTCTCTCCTGCCTGCTGTGTTCTTTTTTTTTTTTTTTTGGATTTTGCACCTTATATACTCCTATGATTATTGTTTTACTGCTCTCATTGTTTTATCACTCTGCTTAAGGGACTGCCTAAGGACTGTGTTGTGCTAAAAGGAGAGCTCCGATTATTCTCAGAGACTAACTATACCAAGGCAGGCTTTGACCTTACGTATCTCTATCTCTACCTTCACTCCAAACAGTAGGGGACCCCCCCCCCCCTTTTTTGCTATTCCAAGCACATTAGGACAAAAGAGGAAGAGGAGGTACTAACACGTGCTTGTGTTCCTTCCCCCTTTTTTTTTTTCTCTTTTTTTTTTTTTCTGTTGTTTTTCTTTTTTTTGGGGTGTCCAGAAAAAGTACTGTCGGCACTTGCTTAAATTTTGTATAAAAGTTAAAACCAAAACCAAAATAATTAAGCATGCCTTCACAGCGTACCACAAAGGCAAGCCAGGCGGCTAGCCAGGCAAGTCAAGCAGCAGCTAAACTGGAGAAATATGCCCACACCCCAGGGCAGGTTCTGGCCCAGACTCCCCCAAAAAACCCGATTCAGAGTCAGCAGGCCCAGGCCGCTCGGGCGGGAGGGGCTGTGGGGGGAAGAAAAAGTCAAGGACAGACTCAAGCAACAACACATACCCCACAGGTATCATCAGAGGAAGGGGGTGAGACAGGGGGGCTGCTCCATGCCCAGGAAGGGGAGGATACCCCATCAGTGAGGAGAGGGCCTGATAAGGTAGAGGGGTCTGATCCAACATTGAAGGAGGTGTTGGAGGCTATTAATTCCTGCAGAGCCTCCTTGAATGAGATGAACCACCAGCTGAAAACAATTCATGAGGAACTCTCTATTATCAGAAACGAGTTACAAAAGGTCCAGGAAAGGACTACAATTCTTGAAGACAGATTAAGTTTAGTGGAAGACGACTTGGTACCCTTAAAACGGGAAATGAGTGAAATCAAAGATCTCTTGAACAAACAAGCAAATAAAATGGATGAGATCGAGAATAGGATGAGACGGAAAAATATTCGCATAATAGGTCTCCCAGAACACTCTGAGGGCCCTGACCCTGCCGCTTTCCTAGAAAAGTGGCTTACTGAGATATTCGGCCAGGACTCTTTTTCAACATTCCTTGCAGTGGAGAGAGCTCATAGGGTTCCCTCTAGACCGTCTAACCCCGGGGCCCCTCCAAGACCTTTTTTGGCAAAATTACTACTTTTTAAAGACAAAGTAACGATAATTCGGAAAGCAAGGGAAATGGGCAATGTTCTCTATAATGGTACGAGGGTATCCATTTACCCTGACTATTCGCCAGATCTTCAAAAAAAGAGAGCTAAATTCGGGGAGGTGAAGCGTAAACTACGTCAAGTCAACATTACATATGCCCTGCTTTATCCAGCAAAACTGAGAGTGGCGGCTCCGGGGGGGACTATATTTTTTGATACCCCCGAGGGGGTGGAGGACTGGATAAAAAAATCTAAAGAATGACTCTCAGATGATGTGGACTAAATTGGGGTGCTGACAGCATTATTATCCAGGGGGCGGGTGGGAATTACACTTTATGATGGGTGCTGGGGGGGGGGGTGGCGGGAGGCGGCACACAGGGATTTTTTTTTGTTTTTTTTAATTTTTTTCTCTTTTTTTTTTTTTTTTCTCGTGTTGTTGCCTCCCTCGCCCCCCCCCCCCCCCCCTCCTCTCCCTTTTTTTCTGTTTTTTTTTTTTTTTTTTTTGGTGGGGGGGGGCGATGGGGACGCTTTGTAGGGAGGAAGGAGACCAAAGGGTATTGTACTCCCAGATTATGGGGGTGCAACAGGATGTTCTCCTGGTGTTTGGGTTTAGTTTGTTTGTGTGGGTGAGTAGTTTTTGTATTTGGGGGGAGGGGTGGGACAGGGATGGGGAAGATGAAAACTTTTTGACATTAAGTTTGTTCCAAAATAGATGTGTATGGATAGGTCACAATAGTAGGCCCTCGGCCAAACCTAGGGAGGTAGTGAATGTGGTGAATGTGTGGGTGAATGGGTGAGGTACAATATGTTCACAAGGCATAAGTATGCACGGAAAATTGTTTTGCAGGTAAAAATTCACGTTCACAGTTTAAGATGGGATAGTAAGGTTCCACAAGTATCAAAAACAGGAATTATATGGTTCACTATAATAAGCACGAGATTAGAAATTAATGTTGTTAATGTAATCACTTATCACTATAATCACATATGATTAGTACTTCACAAGAGGATAAAAAAAAGCTCACTATTTGCTCCTGGAATGTAAGGGGATTGGGAGATCCAGGGAAGAAAGCTGCAGTACGATCCATGGTTAGGTCTTATGGGAATTCTATTGTGTGTCTCCAGGAGACCCATTTTACCAATGCCTCTTTATCTAGGTTGGGATGGGGGGAATTCGCCTTTCAGTTCCACTCGGTTCATTCATCCTTTTCTAGAGGTGTTAGTATTTTGATCGGCTCAGGGATCACTTTTAACTGTATCCAAAGTAAGATCGACGAACAGGGACGGTACATTTTCCTACATTGTAAGATAGAGAATAGAGTGGTGCTACTTGCTAATGTGTATGTTCCCCCTCCTTTTAATTTAGAGGTTCTTCTCGACTTTGTGGATTTTGTGCTGGAGAGGCCGGGTTTTCCGGTAATGGTCATGGGTGACCTTAACATGGTCCTGGATCCGACAATAGATAGATTTCCCCAGGGGACTCAACGGAGTGGGCTAGTGGATAGCCGTCTCCATCGTCTCTTAGAGGAAATGGGCCTGAAGGATATTTGGCGTCTGAGAAACCCTGGGATAAGGGGTTACTCCTGCTTCTCCAGCACACACTCCACATTGTCGAGAATTGACATGTTGCTCGGCAACGATGAAACGATGGCCATGATAGATGATATTAGGTATAGGCCAAGAGGTCTTTCGGATCACTCTCCTGTGACAGCTTCAATGGAGGTGGGGATGAGAAGTACCTATCGTGAGTGGAGAATCAATCCCTCCTGGTTGGAGCTAATGGGACAACCCCAAGAGGTCCTGGACGCTTTGAGGGAATGCATTGAGTGGAATACAGGGTCAGCCCCCCAGGGGGTAGTCTGGGACACAGTCAAGGCTATCCTTCGGGGTTTGTTGATCCAGCAGATATCAAAAACAAAAAAACTGTCAAGAGAAGGGGAGGAAATAGCAGGGAACAACCTAATATCTGCAGAAGCAGCATACATAAGTAACCCAACACCTGCAAATTTTAGAACGTGGACAGAGGCACAAGGGGTCTATCGCGTAGTCCTGTTGGGTAAAGCAGAACAAAAATACATCTTTCAAAAACAAATCGCCTTTGGGGAGGGAGAAGGAATTAGTAGGATGCTCGCTCATTTAATTAGAACCAATTCTCCCTCATCGATGGTTCCACTGATTGACACAGGGGCGGGTAGGACATCTACACATACACCTGAGATTGTGGATACTTTTCGGGAGTATTACGAGAAGTTATACCACTCTGAACAGGTGGATATGAAGGAGGAAATGGATTCATTCTTTGAGGGGCTGACGGTCCCCTGTCTCTCTGAGGAGGACAGGGCCATGTTAGATGGCCCTGTCACCCTGGAGGAGATACAGCGGACCGTCCGGGAAATGGCAGGCCAGAAGTCCCCAGGACCGGATGGCCTTCCCATTGAAATTTATCGTAAATATGGGGAGGTGCTCCTCCCCCAATTGTTAGAGGTTTTTAATGCCTCGGCACTGAAAGGCGAGCTACCCAAATCAATGATGGAGTCGACCATAATTGTGATCCCTAAGGAGAATAAGAACCCTCTCTCCCCCGCTTCATATAGACCTATTGCGCTTCTGAACTCAGATATTAAGGTGTTAGCAAAGGTCCTGGCAGCCAGGTTAAATAAAATTATTCATAAATTGGTGCATCAAGACCAATCGGGATTTATTCCCGGTAGGTCTTCTAGTTTAAATATTAGACGCCTTTTTTTAAACCTCCAACTACCCGTGGAAGATGGAGGCAACAGGGCTGTCCTTTCCTTGGATGCCGCCAAGGCTTTTGATTCCCTTGAATGGAAGTATCTCGGGAGAACCTTATCGGAATTTCGGGTGGGCCCGAATTTTGTTAAATGGGTAATGCTCCTATATGGCTCTCCGGGGGCAAGAGTGAAAGTAAATAATGAACACTCTACCAGGTTTCGATTGCTGAGGGGGACGAGGCAGGGGTGCCCTTTGTCGCCCCTCCTCTTCGCCCTCGCAATCGAACCTTTGGCTCTCTCCCTGAGATCATCCCCAGAAATAAAAGGGTTTAAACGAGGAGACTCAGAGGAAAAAGTGATTCTCTACGCAGATGATCTTCTTTTACTGCTTAACGATACTCAGGAGTCACTACGCGAGACCATGGGTAAAATCAAAGACTTTGGCCTCCTATCAGGACTGAGAATCAACTGGGACAAATCACATCTACTTCCCATAGACCCTATAGTCCTCCCCCTTCCACACGAGGCAATCCAACTCCAAATTGTTCAGCAAATCAAATATCTGGGTATTAACATTTCAAGAGACCCTAAACAATATGTTATAGAAAACCTGGTCCCACTTTTGAACAAATTTAAAGGGAAAACCCAAATTTGGAAAAAACTCCCCCTGTCTGCAGCAGGTCGGTGTAATTTAATAAAGATGGTGCTTATGCCACAACTTTTGTACATTCTTCACAACTCTCCAATATGGATTTATAAAAAGTGGTTTAACAGGGTGGACACCATATTTAGAGAATTAGTTTGGAAAGGGGGGACCTCCCGGATTAGTCTTAAAACATTACAACTTCCAACTGGGTCAGGAGGAGTTGCCCTGCCGCATCCTTTTAGATATTTTTTAGCGGCTCAGCTGCAACATATTGGGGGATGCGAGGTTGAGAAAGAGGGGCCAGAGTGGAAGATCCTTCTCTATAAATCCCCACATAAGTCTCTGATGGAGACTCTGGAGGCAGGGGCCTTCCAGAAGGGGCTCCCTACCCAGGACTTGATGGCTAAAGTTTGGGGTACTGCAAAAAAAATGCTGGGATATGGAGGGTTTGCAGTTTTTTCCCCGTTATGGGAGAATGTTAATTTGCACGAAATTCAAAAGATGGGGACGGTCAGAGAGTGGGAGAGAAGGGGTTTAAAATATATTGCTCAGATCTATCATGAGGGCATGATTAGAAGTTTCCAGGACCTCAGAGAACATTTTTCCCTCCCCAGGAAGTCTTTCTTTAGATACCTGCAAGTAAGACATGCCCTGGCTGTACAGTTTAAAGGTGAACTACCAGAGTGGACTGATATGCAGGTATTACAGAGTGTAGCAGGGACAGGATCCCGTAAGGGGATGATATCCAATCTATATTTACATCTATATAAGGGGAACAGGGAAGGCACACAACTATGTCCATACAAAGTAAAGTGGGAGAGAGACGTGGGAATCATCTCAGCTCCTCAATGGGAAAGGATACTTGAACTTGCCCCAATGGTCTCACTCTCCCCCCCTCAGAAGATGTCACATCTTTTCCTATTATATCGTGCTTATTACACTCCAAACAAGCTCTTTAGGTTTGGTCGTAGGCAAGATGATAAATGCCCTAGATGTGGGAGACTGGGGGGAGATCTTGTCCACATGTTCTGGAGATGTCCAAAATTATATGGATATTGGAAAGAGGTGGTGGACAAGGTCTCCCAGATATTTAATACCCATCTCGAGCTAGACCCCATCCAATGTGTTCTTGGGGGAGGAGAGGGAGGGGGCAAGCCTGGGGAAGTTCAGATTGCGGTTTTGCGCTGTCTTTTTCAGGCCAGGTTGCTAATTGCTCGGAGATGGCAGTCCTCTACCCCTCCGTCAGTTGACGAGTGGGAGCAAAATATGGATAGAGTGATTATGAAGGAGAGAACTACATATATAAAACGAGAGAGCCTTGCTAAATTCCATTTACTATGGAATCCATGGATTGAGAAAGGAACATGAGAATGCCTTAGATAGTGCTAACCAAAATAAATTAGTCTAAAAAGAATTAAGTGGATGAACCGATACTGGCAGAGAGTGAGAGGATGGACGGGAGAGGTGGGGGGTGAAAGCAAGGTGGTGTGAATGAGTTTGATTCCACCCAAACACGTTTAATGACTTTTTGTTTAACACGATCTTTGTAAGAGAGATGAATGAGATTGCGTATAAAGTGTATTTGTAAAAAAATTTTGAAATAAAGATATAAAGATTAAAAAAGAGGCATGCGTATGGCGCATGCGCGATATGCGGAACGCGGCGCATGCGTCGAGCGTGAAAGCCGTCGTTTGAAATACTGCGCAGAGAGGACGACCAAGAGTGGGTGGGATTAAAATTGGCATGTTGTTACAGAAATTCCGAGAGGCTTCCAAGGAGACAGGGCAAAAGGCAATGATCCCCAGAGCTATAACCGCACGGCACCCCGTCAGAGAGAAAAATTTTCAAGCCGGTGGGGCGTCCTGCGGTGAGAACTCACTGGCGCGGGAAGGCATTAGAACCCAAGCGGGCAACTCCTCCAGGGGGAAGTCGCCAGCAATAGGTCCACAGCCAAAAAAATAGAGGGGGCATCTCCCACTCCCTTACGGGATAGGAGGTGGTACCCCTCTTACCCGCGCCAGGCGGGGCCAACACCCGGGAGACCACAAAAACCAACAAGTATGGGGACAAGTTGGGATTAATTTGCAAATAGAGCAAAGTGTAAATTAGAAAAATAGAAATAAAATGTTAATGCAACAATATATGGCAATGAAATATTAGTATGTGAACCAGGATCCACGCAATGGCCAGTTCTCTCCATACCAAGGCTCCTTATATGTTCTCAAGAGAATATTTTAAGCTTGGAAAAACTCCATATAGAATATTTGGTTTGTCTGAAATGTAACAAAACAATAAAACATAATATTAATAAATAGAAACAAACCAGAGACTTGTAATAGTATGATACTGAAATACCAATTTTAAACAACAGTAAACATGACAACAAAAAAAAAAAAAAAAACAACAATTGACATAAAAACCTGACAAAACTAAATACCAGAAAAAAAAAAAAAAAAAAAAAAAAATATATAATATGATAAAATGATAAAATAATTAAATATGCTTGGAAAAACCGGGGGGGGGGGGAGGGAAAGAAAGTTCTATTCTTTTTCACAGCCACCTGACACAAAACCCTCAAGAAAAGGGCGAAAGGAAAGTTGGGTGTTAAGGCCCGGAAAAGAAGTTGCATTGAGGTCTGCGATCCATCTGACCTCTCTCTGGAGTAGAGACTTATTCCAGTCACCACCCCTACTGTCGGGGTGGATTCTGTCAAGGATGGTAAAGAGTACACGCGGAAAGATACCGGCATGTTGGTCTCTAACATGTCGTCCCAGAGGGAGGTCAGGGTTAGCGACCTTCATGCTAGAGATATGGCGTGCAGCTCGCTTGTTAAATTCATTTTTGGTTTTGCCTATATAAAAACATTCGCAATGACAGGTAAGTAAGTAAATGACCCCGATTGTTTTACAATTAAAGAAATGTTTTGGACTGTATTTTTTGCCATTGGGAAGTGTAAAATTGGACTTTGTGTTCATATATCTGCATATGGAACAGCCTCCACAGGTAAAGGTGCCAAAGCGTTTACACACATCAGTTCTAAAGGGGCCACTATACTCGCTTTTGACCAAATAATCTCTCAGAGACCGCGTGCGTCTGAAAGTAATAGATGGTTTAGGAGGAATATGTTTGCTGAGATTGGGGTCTACATGCAGCAGATGCCAGTGTTTCTGTAAGATTTGTTTAATTTTTTTATGCTGTTTATTATAGGTAGTTATGAAACGGGTGGTATTGGGAGATCTATTCAGGGACCTGTCTGGAAAGAGAACCTCATGTTTGGCCGAGTCACGTGCCCGCCTGAATGCTCTTTTCAGACAGGTGCCTGAGTATCCCCGTTGTAAAAGGCGCTGTCTCAGAAGGTCTGCCTCAACTTTGAAGGCTGCTTCCGTAGAACAATTTCGTCTGAGTCTCAGGTATTGTCCATATGGTATGGATCGTACCAAAGGCTCGGGGTGGAAACTGGATGCATGTAGAATAGTATTTCCAGCAGTCTCTTTGCGATAGAGACTGCTGGAAAGAAAGCCCTCTGGGGATTTCATAATCTTTAAATCCAAAAACATGACTGAAAAGGGGTCGCAGGTCATAGTGAAAAACAAATTAAAGGTATTTATGTTCAGAATGTTAATAAAGGCCTGCAAATCCTCCACTGAGCCATTCCATATCATTAAAATGTCATCTATATACCTATACCAGGCTGCCACATGCCTGGTATAGGTAGAGATGGTTTCATCCGATAATATGGATTGTTCCCACTCCCCCAGATACAGGTTGGCGTACGATGGGGCACAGCATGTCCCCATCGCCACCCCCTGTATCTGGAGGTAGTGGGATCCATCGAACGAAAAAACATTATTTGACAAAATAAATTCCAAAGCGTCCAACAAAAACCTGTTTAGTTTTTTATCATCCCGATGGGATTGGGAAATAAAGTGTTCAATTACTGGAAGTCCAAGATTGTGAGGGATAGAACTATATAGAGCTTCCACATCTATAGTTACTAAGATTGAATTCGGCAAGGTGTGTAGTTCATCCAAGTTTTGTAAAAGATGAATTGTATCCTTGGTATAGGAAAAGAGGCCTGCAACATAAGGTCTTAAGTGATTATCCACAAATTTGCTCAGGTTCTCAGTAATTGAACCATTACCTGATACGATTGGGCGTCCTGGGGGGTTTGATTGATTTTTATGTATTTTGGGTAAACAATAAAAAGTCGGGATACGTGGATAAGGTGTCCTAATGTATTCCCATTCATTTTTGGTGATTGCACCATTACAGAAGGCTTCATCAACCATAGTATAGAAAGAAAGATTACTTTTCTCAATGATGTTTTTAGAGATTTTTTTATACCAAAGGTTATTCGACAGGACTTTCTGGCACATACCTGCATATTGATCATTAGACAAGATTACTATGTTCCCCCCCTTGTCGGAGGGCTTAATAGTAAGGGAGTTTTCCTTCTTCAATGATTCTAGAGCTTTTAATTCATTTTTTGTGAGATTGCTACCAGAATTAGATGTCTTCATTTTTTTGATTTCTGCTATGGTTTGTGCTAAAAAAGCCACTAAATTAGGACTATTTGTAAATTGCGGAAATTTATCAGACTTCTTTTTAAATTGTTTTTTTATTATAGTGTCTTTATGATCCATTGGTTCCTCAGAGACATGGGTGTCCAATAACAATTGGATGTCTACCATGTCAATGAGGTCACTGGGATCCTGTTCTTCCAGTAAGGTTAGAAGATCGTCAAGAGCCTCTTCGGATTTTTTGATGTTAGCCTCTGAAACTGATTTTTCTTTTTCTTTTGAGAACATGCTTTTGTAATAGATCTTACGTGCAAACAAATGCAGATCCTTTGTTAATACAAAAGTATCTGCATTGTTATCCGGGCAAAAGCTTAGACCCTTCTGTAGAAGACTTATTTCTGACTGGGTGAGTATGTGGTTAGAGAGATTGATAATGTTTAATTTGGCATCCGTCGAAAACTCCGGAGATGCGTTTACGTATTCTGGAGGCTCTCCTCCATACGATGCACTAAAAAATCTTTATCAGTTAAAGATAAGTTAGAGAGTAGTGTAGCATCACCTGAAAGAGAATTTATAGTAGAACCTGCACCAGAAGATCCTGTAAGGGACACAGTTTGAATAACACCGCGTGCATTACCTTTACCCGGGGGTTGTGAGCCAGATGCTGTTTCTGAAGGTTCAGTAATTCTTTTTTTGTTTACATATGGTTCATCACCAGATGACATTCTTTTATTTTTTTGTGGTTTACGGTTCCTGTATCTATTTTGGGGAAAAGAAGAGACAGATGAGTTGAGGGATGAGTTCGAGCCCGATTCTCTAGTATTTTTGGCATAATTACTTTTATATGCTCGTTGTGTCATGTTGTTTTGGTTCCATTTGTAGGCTTTGCCTTCCTGGAAGGCTCTTTTATCGCGCCAAAACTTTTTATCCTTCATGGCTAGCCTCTCCTGAGACTTTTGATTTAGCTGTAATTTTATTTTTTCCTCATTTTCTTTATAAATGGGTAAGTCTTTAAATGGCAATAATTTGGCATAAATGCTTTCAATTTCCTGATCAAACGAGGAAATACGTTTCTTGTATTCCTCGCTCAACAGGGTCATCATCGTTTTTGTGCATACTTGTAAATTATTTTCCCATTTGGTTTTAAATGAGGCATCTACGTCCTCAAGGATTGGAAAAATTTGGATCCTTAGACCCATAGGATTTATATCTTCTTGAATATATCTATCAAAACTATCCGCATGCCAAAAACATGCCACTTTTTTGTCAACGACTTTACCGAGTTGAAAAAACAGGGAAGATACTTCCGAGTATGATGAGGACTTTTTACCATAGTCTCTGGAGAAACCAGCCATGAGGGTGTCCCATTCTTTCCCCTGAAACATTGTACCAAAGCTCACAGTTTGTGTGCTATGGAAAAAAAAAAAAAAAAAAAAAAAAAAAAAGGGGGAGGAAAAAATTGTTCACACAGCAGGTCAGCAGCGATTGCTCCTGCTGTGATGAAACCAGGCGTTTTTCCATTTGCAGTACTCTTGGGATGTGCATCTTCTGTGTAAGTTCAGTTTGTTTATGGCTTATGCATAATCTCTATTGCCTGAATTATCATCATTCCTTATTGTTAAAGAGATCCTTTTGATACATATCTTTGATCTCTGATGGCTCATTAAAATATAGCATGTGATTCATTAATGTGAATCCATGAAAATACAACAAACAGCTTCTTTTTGCTCATTAAGATTTCTAAAATAATATATAATTTTTTATTATTTTTTGTGTCTTCGCTATTGTGCAATAAACAGTCTCTTGGCTGTTTCAATATTAGTTTGAACACACGCACATTTTATGTGCATCAATTTCTGATATATATATTTTGCTTTCTTTATATTTTTAGACACATTGAGTACCCGGTTTTCCACTGTGCTTCACCACGCGGAGACGGGTCTTTGGGTTGATCCTTGTGTGGGCCTCACCCTTGGAGATCATCACTTGGAGGGCCACCAACTCCCTCTTTCCACAAAAGCCCTCAATAGTCTACTCCTCTCCCCCCCCCCTTCCCCCTCCTCTCGTGTTGAGTGGTTAAGAATTTGCTATATTATGGTCCCAGAACCTCTTGCAACAACTCCTGTTTTTTTGCTATTTGTCATCACATGAAGAAATTCACCTGGACTTTCGGTGTAACTAACCTTTTATCCTCATGGATATTGGTATGTATAAACGCTGGTGTCCAGGCATCCTATGCAATGGCTTTGTCTCCCTTCCCCCCAGGTTTCCCTGAAATGCTCATTTTTGTTTGTTTTTGTCGTTTGTGTTTTTTTCCCAGACCTCCTGCTCCACACTCAATCTCTACCTAAATGCCTCTGAAGAAGGGATCATCAAAGTTTCCCGAAACATGTTAGGCAATTGAGGGATGTGTTTCTTTTTCCCATTTTTCTTCTTTTTTCCATTTGTATATGTCATATCTACATGCAAATATCTGTAAACTAAAAGGTTGTATTACAATTGTTTTTAACAATTTGTGTAGGCACACATTTAAATCCCCCTCCCCCTCCCCTTTTTTTGTTTATTTTGTTGTCTTTGATATTTATTCATTGATATACTTGTTTTTCTATTAATAAATTATCTAAAAATATATTTTCTTTTGCTTCTGTGCAACAATTTTGTTGTGTTTCGCCTGAAAAGTCCCAACTGTACCGGAGGGTACTAATGGTCCTCTAGTAGTAGAGGCTCCATTTTCCAAATATTTACTCAGGGATGTTGGCAAACAAATTATCTTCAGAGGCTTAAATGCCCCTGTAGCTCGGTTCAGCACCACTTGTTACATTTAATGAACCGGGTAGTAAATACCCACCCCCTCCCCTTGCTTGAACCAAATTAATTCACTATGATATTATTCCCCCTTTTTTCTTATATATAATAATTTTTGTAGAATTTATCTTGGAGATACATTTTTTATAAAATAGATTATGTTCTTCTCCTTTTAGGGGTCTTCTTGTTTCTTTTGGGATTTTTTTCTTTCTTTGTTTTTCTCTTTGTCTCGTGTGCAGCTACAGAGTAGTTTTCCTCCTCTTTCGCTGCATAGTATATTTTATGACATATGTATACATTTAGCATATATGTTTATATTTTTGTTTCTTTTCTAATTTGTATATGTGGTAATTGAGTCTGGGAAGGTGTGTTGTGTGTTGTTTTTTCCTCCCCCCTTTTTTTTTTTTTTTTTTTTCCATAGCACACAAACTGTGAGCTTTGGTACAATGTTTCAGGGGAAAGAATGGGACACCCTCATGGCTGGTTTCTCCAGAGACTATGGTAAAAAGTCCTCATCATACTCGGAAGTATCTTCCCTGTTTTTTCAACTCGGTAAAGTCGTTGACAAAAAAGTGGCATGTTTTTGGCATGCGGATAGTTTTGATAGATATATTCAAGAAGATATAAATCCTATGGGTCTAAGGATCCAAATTTTTCCAATCCTTGAGGACGTAGATGCCTCATTTAAAACCAAATGGGAAAATAATTTACAAGTATGCACAAAAACGATGATGACCCTGTTGAGCGAGGAATACAAGAAACGTATTTCCTCGTTTGATCAGGAAATTGAAAGCATTTATGCCAAATTATTGCCATTTAAAGACTTACCCATTTATAAAGAAAATGAGGAAAAAATAAAATTACAGCTAAATCAAAAGTCTCAGGAGAGGCTAGCCATGAAGGATAAAAAGTTTTGGCGCGATAAAAGAGCCTTCCAGGAAGGCAAAGCCTACAAATGGAACCAAAACAACATGACACAACGAGCATATAAAAGTAATTATGCCAAAAATACTAGAGAATCGGGCTCGAACTCATCCCTCAACTCATCTGTCTCTTCTTTTCCCCAAAATAGATACAGGAACCGTAAACCACAAAAAAATAAAAGAATGTCATCTGGTGATGAACCATATGTAAACAAAAAAAGAATTACTGAACCTTCAGAAACAGCATCTGGCTCACAACCCCCGGGTAAAGGTAATGCACGCGGTGTTATTCAAACTGTGTCCCTTACAGGATCTTCTGGTGCAGGTTCTACTATAAATTCTCTTTCAGGTGATGCTACACTACTCTCTAACTTATCTTTAACTGATAAAGATTTTTTAGTGCATCGTATGGAGGAGAGCCTCCAGAATACGTAAACGCATCTCCGGAGTTTTCGACGGATGCCAAATTAAACATTATCAATCTCTCTAACCACATACTCACCCAGTCAGAAATAAGTCTTCTACAGAAGGGTCTAAGCTTTTGCCCGGATAACAATGCAGATACTTTTGTATTAACAAAGGATCTGCATTTGTTTGCACGTAAGATCTATTACAAAAGCATGTTCTCAAAAGAAAAAGAAAAATCAGTTTCAGAGGCTAACATCAAAAAATCCGAAGAGGCTCTTGACGATCTTCTAACCTTACTGGAAGAACAGGATCCCAGTGACCTCATTGACATGGTAGACATCCAATTGTTATTGGACACCCATGTCTCTGAGGAACCAATGGATCATAAAGACACTATAATAAAAAAACAATTTAAAAAGAAGTCTGATAAATTTCCGCAATTTACAAATAGTCCTAATTTAGTGGCTTTTTTAGCACAAACCATAGCAGAAATCAAAAAAATGAAGACATCTAATTCTGGTAGCAATCTCACAAAAAATGAATTAAAAGCTCTAGAATCATTGAAGAAGGAAAACTCCCTTACTATTAAGCCCTCCGACAAGGGGGGGAACATAGTAATCTTGTCTAATGATCAATATGCAGGTATGTGCCAGAAAGTCCTGTCGAATAACCTTTGGTATAAAAAAATCTCTAAAAACATCATTGAGAAAAGTAATCTTTCTTTCTATACTATGGTTGATGAAGCCTTCTGTAATGGTGCAATCACCAAAAATGAATGGGAATACATTAGGACACCTTATCCACGTATCCCGACTTTTTATTGTTTACCCAAAATACATAAAAATCAATCAAACCCCCCAGGACGCCCAATCGTATCAGGTAATGGTTCAATTACTGAGAACCTGAGCAAATTTGTGGATAATCACTTAAGACCTTATGTTGCAGGCCTCTTTTCCTATACCAAGGATACAATTCATCTTTTACAAAACTTGGATGAACTACACACCTTGCCGAATTCAATCTTAGTAACTATAGATGTGGAAGCTCTATATAGTTCTATCCCTCACAATCTTGGACTTCCAGTAATTGAACACTTTATTTCCCAATCCCATCGGGATGATAAAAAACTAAACAGGTTTTTGTTGGACGCTTTGGAATTTATTTTGTCAAATAATGTTTTTTCGTTCGATGGATCCCACTACCTCCAGATACAGGGGGTGGCGATGGGGACATGCTGTGCCCCATCGTACGCCAACCTGTATCTGGGGGAGTGGGAACAATCCATATTATCGGATGAAACCATCTCTACCTATACCAGGCATGTGGCAGCCTGGTATAGGTATATAGATGACATTTTAATGATATGGAATGGCTCAGTGGAGGATTTGCAGGCCTTTATTAACATTCTGAACATAAATACCTTTAATTTGTTTTTCACTATGACCTGCGACCCCTTTTCAGTCATGTTTTTGGATTTAAAGATTATGAAATCCCCAGAGGGCTTTCTTTCCAGCAGTCTCTATCGCAAAGAGACTGCTGGAAATACTATTCTACATGCATCCAGTTTCCACCCCGAGCCTTTGGTACGATCCATACCATATGGACAATACCTGAGACTCAGACGAAATTGTTCTACGGAAGCAGCCTTCAAAGTTGAGGCAGACCTTCTGAGACAGCGCCTTTTACAACGGGGATACTCAGGCACCTGTCTGAAAAGAGCATTCAGGCGGGCACGTGACTCGGCCAAACATGAGGTTCTCTTTCCAGACAGGTCCCTGAATAGATCTCCCAATACCACCCGTTTCATAACTACCTATAATAAACAGCATAAAAAAATTAAACAAATCTTACAGAAACACTGGCATCTGCTGCATGTAGACCCCAATCTCAGCAAACATATTCCTCCTAAACCATCTATTACTTTCAGACGCACGCGGTCTCTGAGAGATTATTTGGTCAAAAGCGAGTATAGTGGCCCCTTTAGAACTGATGTGTGTAAACGCTTTGGCACCTTTACCTGTGGAGGCTGTTCCATATGCAGATATATGAACACAAAGTCCAATTTTACACTTCCCAATGGCAAAAAATACAGTCCAAAACATTTCTTTAATTGTAAAACAATCGGGGTCATTTACTTACTTACCTGTCATTGCGAATGTTTTTATATAGGCAAAACCAAAAATGAATTTAACAAGCGAGCTGCACGCCATATCTCTAGCATGAAGGTCGCTAACCCTGACCTCCCTCTGGGACGACATGTTAGAGACCAACATGCCGGTATCTTTCCGCGTGTACTCTTTACCATCCTTGACAGAATCCACCCCGACAGTAGGGGTGGTGACTGGAATAAGTCTCTACTCCAGAGAGAGGTCAGATGGATCGCAGACCTCAATGCAACTTCTTTTCCGGGCCTTAACACCCAACTTTCCTTTCGCCCTTTTCTTGAGGGTTTTGTGTCAGGTGGCTGTGAAAAAGAATAGAACTTTCTTTCCCTCCCCCCCCCCCCCGGTTTTTCCAAGCATATTTAATTATTTTATCATTTTATCATATTATATATTTTTTTTTTTTTTTTTTTTTCTGGTATTTAGTTTTGTCAGGTTTTTATGTCAATTGTTGTTTTTTTTTTTTGTTGTCATGTTTACTGTTGTTTAAAATTGGTATTTCAGTATCATACTATTACAAGTCTCTGGTTTGTTTCTATTTATTAATATTATGTTTTATTGTTTTGTTACATTTCAGACAAACCAAATATTCTATATGGAGTTTTTCCAAGCTTAAAATATTCTCTTGAGAACATATAAGGAGCCTTGGTATGGAGAGAACTGGCCATTGCGTGGATCCTGGTTCACATACTAATATTTCATTGCCATATATTGTTGCATTAACATTTTATTTCTATTTTTCTAATTTACACTTTGCTCTATTTGCAAATTAATCCCAACTTGTCCCCATACTTGTTGGTTTTTGTGGTCTCCCGGGTGTTGGCCCCGCCTGGCGCGGGTAAGAGGGGTACCACCTCCTATCCCGTAAGGGAGTGGGAGATGCCCCCTCTATTTTTTTGGCTGTGGACCTATTGCTGGCGACTTCCCCCTGGAGGAGTTGCCCGCTTGGGTTCTAATGCCTTCCCGCGCCAGTGAGTTCTCACCGCAGGACGCCCCACCGGCTTGAAAATTTTTCTCTCTGACGGGGTGCCGTGCGGTTATAGCTCTGGGGATCATTGCCTTTTGCCCTGTCTCCTTGGAAGCCTCTCGGAATTTCTGTAACAACATGCCAATTTTAATCCCACCCACTCTTGGTCGTCCTCTCTGCGCAGTATTTCAAACGACGGCTTTCACGCTCGACGCATGCGCCGCGTTCCGCATATCGCGCATGCGCCATACGCATGCCTCTGACGTACGCGTCGCCTCTCACTTCTTTTGGAACGCAACGTAACACGTTTGCGTTCCTGTTCAGCTGGACGCCGGCCTCTTTCTTTCTCATAGAGTCTCAGGAGACTCATATAATTGGAGGGATAAGTAAGGCTCTTCCCCAATAGCCCCGCCCCTGTTCGCCCATTGGCCACAGATTCGCCTTTTGATATTCTAAGGCCGTTATCCAGTCTCATAGTTGATGCCTCCACCTCAGCTGTTCTGTGTTGTCATTTAATTGACTTGCTTATGCGCAGTGCATTTACTCTGCCTTATAAATAATTGTTCACACAGCAGGTCAGCAGCGATTGCTCCTGCTGTGATGAAACCAGGCGTTTTTCCATTTGCAGTACTCTTGGGATGTGCATCTTCTGTGTAAGTTCAGTTTGTTTATGGCTTATGCATAATCTCTATTGCCTGAATTATCATCATTCCTTATTGTTAAAGAGATCCTTTTGATACATATCTTTGATCTCTGATGGCTCATTAAAATATAGCATGTGATTCATTAATGTGAATCCATGAAAATACAACAAACAGCTTCTTTTTGCTCATTAAGATTTCTAAAATAATATATAATTTTTTATTATTTTTTGTGTCTTCGCTATTGTGCAATAAACAGTCTCTTGGCTGTTTCAATATTAGTTTGAACACACGCACATTTTATGTGCATCAATTTCTGATATATATATTTTGCTTTCTTTATATTTTTAGACACATTGAGTACCCGGTTTTCCACTGTGCTTCACCACGCGGAGACGGGTCTTTGGGTTGATCCTTGTGTGGGCCTCACCCTTGGAGATCATCACTTGGAGGGCCACCAACTCCCTCTTTCTACAAAAGCCCTCAATAGTCTACTCCTCTCCCCCCCCCCTTCCCCCTCCTCTCGTGTTGAGTGGTTAAGAATTTGCTATATTATGGTCCCAGAACCTCTTGCAACAACTCCTGTTTTTTTGCTATTTGTCATCACATGAAGAAATTCACCTGGACTTTCGGTGTAACTAACCTTTTATCCTCATGGATATTGGTATGTATAAACGCTGGTGTCCAGGCATCCTATGCAATGGCTTTGTCTCCCTTCCCCCCAGGTTTCCCTGAAATGCTCATTTTTGTTTGTTTTTGTCGTTTGTGTTTTTTTCCCAGACCTCCTGCTCCACACTCAATCTCTACCTAAATGCCTCTGAAGAAGGGATCATCAAAGTTTCCCGAAACATGTTAGGCAATTGAGGGATGTGTTTCTTTTTCCCATTTTTCTTCTTTTTTCCATTTGTATATGTCATATCTACATGCAAATATCTGTAAACTAAAAGGTTGTATTACAATTGTTTTTAACAATTTGTGTAGGCACACATTTAAATCCCCCTCCCCCTCCCCTTTTTTTGTTTATTTTGTTGTCTTTGATATTTATTCATTGATATACTTGTTTTTCTATTAATAAATTATCTAAAAATATATTTTCTTTTGCTTCTGTGCAACAATTTTGTTGTGTTTCGCCTGAAAAGTCCCAACTGTACCGAAGGGTACTAATGGTCCTCTAGTAGTAGAGGCTCCATTTTCCAAATACCCAGTGATGTAAATAGGCGACCCGCCCCACTCTGACATCACGTGACATTAGAAACATTTTTTTTTCAATTTGGTGCAGGGTTCCGCTTGATATCCCTACCAGACCTGAAGGGCCTGATATGGATTTTGGGGGGACCCCACGTAATTTATTTTTACATTTTTGTTTCGGGGTTCCCCTTAATATTCATACCAGACTCAAAGGGCCTGGTAATGGACTGGGGGGATCCATGCCATTCTTTTGATGAGTTGTATCTATATTGCCGAGACCCGACAACTCATTACAGCCACGATCATTTTTAAATGACTTTTTTCCTTTAGAAATGTAATTTTTCTGTGGTACTGTTCGAAAAAAACTGGAAAACTGTGCCACTTTACAGGCATACTATAGACACCTCCCAGGCACAACATTGTTATTCGCCGAACGTCCGAACAACCATAGTTCGGCCCAAACCTATGTTCGGGCCGAACCGTTCGCCCATGAATTATATGTAATGGACCAGAACACAATAGTCTAAGTTGGTGAAGTAAAATTAGAAAAAATATATACATAAAACAATTTTTCAGAAATAATAAACTGATAATTGGCATGTGCGTATGTATTCACCCCCTTTGTTATAAAGCCCATAAAAATCTCTGGTGCAACCAATTACCTTCAGAAGTCACATAATTAGTGAAATGATGTCCACCTGTGTGCAATCTACGTGTCACATGATATGTCATTACATAGACACACCTTTTTGAAAGGCCCCAGAGGCTGCAACACCTAAGCAAGAGGCACCACTAACCAAACACTGCCATGAAGACCAAGGAACTCTCCAAACAATTAAGGGACAATGTTGTTGAGAAGTACAAGTCAGGGTTAGTTTATAAAATATCCAAATCTTTGATGATCCCAAGGAGCACCATCAAATCTATCATAACTAAATGGAAAGAACATGGCACAACAGCAAACCTGCCAAGAGACGGCCGCACACCAAAACTCATGGAGCGGGCAAGGAGGGCATTAATCAGACAGGCAACACAGAGACCTAAAGTAACCCTGGTGGAGCTGCAGAGTTCCACAGCAGAGACTGGAGTATCTGTACATAGGATGACAATAAGCCGTACGCTACATAGAGTTGGGCTTTAGGGCAGAGTGGCCAAAAGAAAGACATTACTTTCAACAAAAAACAAAATGGCATGTTTTGAGCTTGTGAAAAGACATGTGGGAGACTCCCAAAATGTATGGAGGCAGGTGCTCTGGTCTGATGTATGGAGGAAGGTGCTCTGCTCTGATGGATGGAGGAAGGTGCTCTGCTCTGATGAGATTACAATTTTACTTTTTGGCCATCAAAGAAAATGCTATGTCTGGAGCAAACCCAACACATCACATCACCCAAAGAACACCCATGAAACATGGTGGTGGCAGCATCATGCTGTGGGGATGTTTTCCAGCAGTCAGGACTGGGAAACTGGTCAGAGTTGAGGGAAAGATGGAGGGTGCTAAATACAGGGATATTCTTGAGCAAAACCTGTAGCACTCTGTGTGTGATTTGAGGCTAGGACGGAGGTTCACCTTCCAGCAGGACAATGACCCCAAACACACTGCTAAAACAACACTTGAGTGGTTTAAGGCAGTGGTCATCAACCCTGTCCTCTGGGCCCACTAACAGGCCAGGTTTTATGCATTACCTTGGGGAGATGCAGACTATAATACTGCAATCACTGAGCAGCAAATTATATCATCTGTGACGTATTTCAGTCATCTTGCAAACCTGGTCTGTTATTGGGCCCTGAGGACAGGGTTGATGACCACTGATTTAAGGGGAAACATGGAAATGTGTTGGAATGGCCTAGTCAAAGCCCAGACCTCAATCCAATAGAAAATCTGTGGTCAGACTTAAAGATTGCTGTTCACAAGCGCAAACCATCCAATCCAAGGAGCTGGAGCAGTTTTGCAAGGAGGAATGGGCAAAAATCCCAGTGGTAAGATGTGGCAAGACTCATAGAGACTTATCCAAAGCGACTTGGAGCTGTGATAGCCGCAAAAGGTGGCTCTACAAATTATTGACTTTAGGGGGGTGAATAGTTATGCACATTGACTTTTTCTGTTTTTTTTTTTTTTGTCCTATTTGTTGTTTGCTTCACAATAAAAAAAAAAACATCTTCAAAGTTGTGGGTGTGTTCTGTATATTAAATGGTGCAAATCCTCAAACAATCCATGTTAATTCCAGGTTGTGAGGCAAGGGGGGTGAATACTTTTGCAAGGCACCGTATGTACCCCTCCTGCGGAGTTGTTGTTACAATGTAAAACAGAATGTACCAATGGTTTTCTCTTATTTATGAATAATCCAATGAAAAAAAAAATTTGAAAACCAAAAAGACACAGAGCTACCCACCCCACTATAAAACCATTATTACCTCCTCTGATGGCTGTTTTCAGCCCCTGGCTAGTAGACATCTAGTGCTGGGATGCTCAATATTCGCACACTAACATCCTGAGACTTGAATATGATGTATCTATGGTACAATATCTGGGATTAATTTTTCTGAATGAATTGGTGAGCTGAGAGCGGGCAGATCCTGTGACCGCTGTGCTGCCCAAGTGTTATTAAAGGTTTGGTTTAAAAAAAAAACTGAAAATATGTGTAGTGGTGACATCTTTGTCTATTGATGTGGTTATGTATATGTCACTGTTAAAGTGGTTGTAAACCCTTACAAACCACTTTGACCTACAGGTAAGCCTAGATTAAGGCTTACCTGTAGGTCCAATAAATATCTCCTTAACCTACATGGTTTATATGCGATATGCCGCTCTCGTGCGCATGTGCGGGAGTGACGTCATCGCCGCTCCAGCGAATGACAGCGCTGGAGCAGCGAGACCCGGATGTCACTCCGGGATTGATGGCGGCGGAGGAGGTCATGGGCGAGGGTCGCTTCGGGGGCTTCGTTCTCAGGTAAGTTATTCATAATGAGCTAGTATGCTATGCATACTAGCTCATTATGCCTTTGCCTTGCAGGTTCCGTTTTTTTTTTTTTTTTGGAAGGAGGCTTTACTTCCTCTTTAAATCTGTGGACATTAATGTGGTTCCGCACTTAGAGCCATCTAGTGACCAGAAATGGGTAATGCACTTGTGTGTTATTATATCTGAACAAACCTAAAGACTCTTACAGGAAGTGACTGTGTTTTGATTTGGAAGGTTGACCTTTTTTACCCAGGCGTCTGTGTGACCTACCCATGAACACTCTCTTATACAGTGCATGCTGGGTAGGGTATAAAAAGGACCGCAGCGGCCATATTAGGTCTCTTGGGATCACGTTGCCTGCCTGTGCGGATCTGTGAGGAGGTTTTCCCGGAGACAGCGACAGACAGTCACCACGGAGTGCAAACCTGCTTGTTTGCAAGGTGATCTGACGGAGCCTGAGAGCTGGTGACCGGATTGACAAGGCCCAGAGACGCTCATCAGAATATTGGAGGCCCGGATCCATTCAGCGGAGTGACACAGAGCATCTGGCCCAGCTGATACAGAAGCAATCTGCAGTTACCGGATCAAAGTCATCACCCAGAACTCCGATCCAGTTGGTGAGCAGGTTACGGCCCACCGTTTGTTAATTTGTTGCACGCAGTTAGACTCACTTACAGGCTCCGCTGGAATCAGTAGTTCCACGGAGGAGTAACAGAGAAACTGACACTGAGCAGGCTTGAGGCCTACTTCACTTTAGTGCCCAAGCGTTGTATATGAGTTCTTGGAGTTACACCCGGAGCACCCTGAGTTAACTCTTTTCATACCTTGGATTACAAATATCAGAGGAGTCATTTTAAGCTAGCGAAGAAAGAAGATACGGGAGAAAGTACTTTCAGTGAGGCCTCACGTATAACTTTTAAAGTAGCGGGAGCTCCCAGGTTTAAATACACAAATATACCTTTCACATTGTATTTGTTTATTTATATATATATATATATATATATATATATATATATTGTGCTGACATCCTACGTTGGGATAACAGTGCAATCTCTGTAACCACCTGTTTAAATATACTTGCAGTAAAAGTATTTCTGATTAAGTATTCAGTTGTGTGGCGTGCTGTTTTCCCCACCAGGTGGAGCCAGAGGATCCTGAGGGTATTATACAGGTACTTTACATTGTTTTATATTGTACTGTATTGTAATGCACAACAGCTGTGTCAAGGGGATCGAGTTAAGTTAGTGGGGTTTCTCAGAAGAGTGCAGGCCCAATCCAAACTAGCGGCTCCTTCGGGGGTCAGTGCTACACATGTTATACTTACCTGCTCTGTGCAGTGGTTTTGCACAGTACAGCCCAGATAATCTTTCTCTCTTGTCCCCGAAAGCACTCCTGGCTCCTCCCCCCTGACAAGTATCCCCATAGCAAGCTGCTTGCTATGGTGGCACTGGTGCATGCTTGCTCGCGAGAACTGCTGTATGCAACCATAAGATACATTGAGGCATGACTCGGCACCCAACTCACTCCTCATTGGCTCACTGGATGTGATTGACAGCAGTGGGAGCCAATGGCCCTCACTACTGTCTCAGCCAATGAGCTGGGGATGTCCTAGGACAGATGTGGCTCTTGTGGACATCACTGGATCGAGAGGGGAGGTCAGGTAAGTATTAGGGGGGGCTGTGGGGGGGAACAGCACACAGAAGGTTTTTACCTTCATGCATAGGATGCAACCTTCAGCCTTTAATATCACTTTAAGTCATCCATACAATAAGGTGACAACATTTTTTTAAGTAAGTGGGACATTTAAGATGCACTCATAAGTTTGAGACACCAAGTGGATAAACATTATTATCATTTTATTTTTAATGGTATAAAAAATAGCATTTGATTATATAAAATATACTAGCCTGATAAAATGTAAACTTTAGTCTCCAGAAAGGAAAATATAACATCACAAAAATATATATTCCACCCCAATTCTAATAATCAGTTCATGGTCTGCCAACATGGCCCACACCCTCCTAGCATCACACTCTTATGCCCCGTACACAATCTGATTTTCCGGCGGCACAGTGGTGTAGTGGTTAGCACTCTCACCTAGCAGTAAGAAGGGTCGCTGGTTCGAATCCCAACCACAACACTACCTGCCTGGAGTTTGCATGTTCTCCCTGTGCTTGCGTGGGTTTCCTCCGGGTACTCCGGTTTCCTCCCACAATCCAAAGACATGCAGGTAGGTTAATTGGCTTCTGTCCAAAAAATTGGCCCTAGTATATGAATGGGGACCTTGGATTGTGGGCTCCTTGAGGGTGTTGGGACCGATGTGAGTGAGCAATGTACAGGGATAGGGACAATTGTAGACACTCACTCAGGTTGACCTGGATGGACTGATGTCTTTATTCAACCTTACTAACTATGAAACTATGAAACTATGACAACAAAAACGAGGAATTTTGTTCGAAGGGTGTTGGCTCAAACTTGTCTTGCAAGTGGGTGATGCTAAGGTACAGTCAAAAATGGTAAAAGGGGAAAAAAGCATAGTTAATGCAGCAAGAGCTGCCTCGCAAAAAGGTAGTAGAGGCCAAGAGTATGTGACGCTCGGAACAGGTCACCAAGTCCAGTATTGGGGGTTTATCTTACCAAGTAGGCCCAGTAAACCGTGACTCTAGAACCCATTAGCTCCAAAAGTCTCCACTAAAGAACCAGTGTCCGTTAAAAAGAGGGCAAGGATCCAACTAAGGCGGTCATCACCATGTAAGGATGATACCTGAAGGAATGTATTTAAGCTGTTTCTCATCACACGGATCATTACATGGAGTCCTCGTGGGTGCAGCAGGGTTGTCGAAACGACCCTGTTTGTAGAGTTTCCGATGAATGTGATCCTTATCAGCAGCTGCAGATTTTTGTGGAGAACGGGTCTGGTCCATGAGGCCCAGATCTTGCAGGGCTGTCTGTGATTCACCCATCGTGCGGCAGACATATTTGGTCATATACTGAGTATGGGAATCCCCAGTGATATGGGATCTGATGGCGCTGAAGAATCTGGAGGAGCAGTTTCGGGGTGCGTCTTTTTGCCACTGTGAGAGGGGAAAGGTCAGCAAAAATCTGGTATGTGTGTCCCTGAAAGGTCAATGCATCCTTCCCTCTGACTGCAGCGAGGAGCCGTTCTTTGGTGCAATCGTAATGGAGTTTGGCTATTATGTCCCTGGGAGGACCGTTAATTTTGTGCGGAGCCAGGGCCCTGTGTAACCTGTCCATTTTCAGTCTGTCAACAGGAATGCCAGGTTGCAGTTCCTGGAACAGGGCCAACATAGTAGCTTGCACATCAAGCACAGTCTCAGGTATCTCTCTGATTCACAGATTAGAGCGGTGGTCCCTGTTTTCTTGATCTTCTAAACGTGACTGTAACACAGCATTTTCCTCCTTAAGGTTTTCAAATTCAGCAATGTAGTCCTGTGTATGGTTTTCCAGGTCATCTACTCTCACTTCCAGCTCAGCTGTTTGCTGGCCTAACTCCCTGATCTCACCAGTCAGCTTGTCGGTAATGTGGTCAGAGGTTTGTTTTAGAGCTTTCTGCAGCATTCAAACTGTTTGAATATGCCAGAATGTATTTCAGTTCGTGTGCTGCCTGTGTCTGGGTCGGACTCACAGTTACTGACCTGGGATGGCGGAGAGAGTATCGGCGGATTTGCAGAGTGTGGCGAGCTGTGCTAGGAGGAAGGAGCCAGGGCGTCCTTAACGTTTCTGGAGCGGAACTTTGCTTTGGAGCTGCCGAGGACCATGGTCGCGGGAGCGTCAATCTCTCCGTGCTTAGAGCGGGTAGCGGGCACCGTTTGTGGGGCCGATGCGTGGCTGTGTAATCCGGCGGGGTTCACCCTGGAGCGGAGCTCTAAGCAGGCATGTCCGTCTCGCTCAGAGTCCGCGCATGTGCCCAAGTTTAGGCAAAATGTATGCTTTATTGGGGATGAACTTCAATAAACCATCTTGGAATGCTTTTCTGATATCCTGGTTCCTCAAACTGTAAATCAGAGGGTAAATCAGAGGGTTGAGGAGTGGAATGATCACTGTGTAAAACATGGACACCACTTTGTTACCAGCAAACTGATGGCTTCCAATTAGCTGAAAAATAATTAAAACACGAGGAGTCATAAAATATAAACATCACTGTGAGATGAGGGGTACATGTAGAGAATGATCACCGTGTAAAACGTGGACACCACTTTCTTACCAGCAAACTTATGGCTTCCAATTAGCTGAAAATAATTAAAACACGAGGAGCCATAAAATATAAACATCACTGTGAGATGACGGATACGTGTAGAGAAAACTTTACTTCTATTGCCCTCAACTTTAATTTTTAGGACAGTTTTGAGTATATAGACATAGGACAGTAGTGGAGCTCTAAGCGGGCATGTCCGTCTTGCTCAGAGTCTGCACATGCGCCCAAGTTTAGGTAAAATGTATGCTTTATTGGGGATGAACTTCAATAAACCATCTCGGAATGCTTTTCTGATATCCTGGTTCCTCAGACTGTAGATCAGAGGGTTGAGGAGTGGAATGATCACTGTGTAAAACATGGACACCACTTTGTTACCGGCAAACTGATGGCTTCCAATTAGCTGAAAATAATTAAAACACGAGGAGCCATAAAATATAAACATCACTGTAAGATGAGGGGTACATGTAGAGAAAACTTTGCTTCTATTGCCCTCGACTTTAATTTTTAGGACGGTTTTGAATATATAGACATAGGACAGGAAGGTCAGTATCAGAGACCCAATTGCAATGAAGCCAGCCAAGAGAAAGATGAGCAGAATATTGATCAACATGTCACTGCAGGAGATCCGAAACAACTGTGGAAAGTCACAGAAGAAACTTTCTATAATATCTGATCCACAAAATGTTACATTGAAGGCATAAAGTGCGTGAACTAAAGAAAAGGAAAAGCTGAGACACCACACAATGGACACTAACTGTACGCACACTTTCCAACTCATGATCTGTGTGTAATGTAATGGCTGACAAATGGCGGTATATCGATCATAGGACATGACAGACAACAGAAAAACCTCACAACTGGCAAAGAATATAAAGAAGAAGACTTGGGTTATACAAGCCTGTATGGAAATTTTTCTTGTCTTGGTGTGAAGGTCAAATAACATTCGTGGGGTGGTGACTGATGAACAACAGAGGTCCAAACCAGCCAGGTTCGAAAGGAAGAAATACATAGGAACCGGGAGGTGAGAGTCGGTGACTATGAGGACAATGATCAGCAAATTCCAGATTAATGTCAGAAGGTAGATGAGAAGGAAGATGAGAAGCAGCGGGAGCTGGAGAGCCGGAAGGTCAGACAATCCGAAAAGAAATAATTCATTCAAAATTGTCTGATTTCTAATTGCAACAAGACAGCTGTTTGTTAATTTAATATAAAATATTTAGGAAAGAATGTACAGCAAAAATAAACAATTCACATTCCGTTGCAATTCAGAGAAGTATTACAATTCACAACAAATGTTATTTCTAACAAATTTGAAACTGGAGATTCAAAATTCAAAGTTTTTGCTGAAAAACTGAGCCTTTCTCTTTATACTATAAACAACGGCACATTTTATAATTCTTCTCCTAAAATCTCAGATGTAAAAAAAATGTAAATCTGCTGCCCAATGTTGGGTTGAAAAAGTTAACATAAAAAAAAAAAAAATCAATACGAAAGCTACACCAATGGTCAATAAGTCTAAGATGATATTTTTATTAGATAAGCACAATTATAATAATAATTTCAATGCATTTCATGGGTTCAGACACTGTCCCTTGCAAGTTAATAGAAAAGTCCATAATAAATAATAACATTTATAGAGTGAAAGGAATTATACATATAAATTAAAAAATAAAAAAACACTTTCAGATTTGGTAAAAAAGGAAGACAATTCTGATGATAACATTCATATAGCAAAAGGATTTAATATTAAGAAAAGCTATTTTAAATATGGAAAAAAAGGCATGAAAAAGTCAAAATGACCAAACAAAAATAAGAATCTAGAAGAAAGCCACACCAATGGTCAATAAGTCTTAAATTGTATTTGTATTAGATATTCACAAAAATAATAATAATTTTAATGCATTTCAGGTGTTCGGACACTGCCCCTTTCTTCAGTACTACAACAGCACGATGAAAGAAAAGTTCATAATACATAATAACATGCACATTCATTGAGTAAAACAAATTATTAAAACAAATTAAATAAACCAAAACTATTTCAGATTTGGTGAAAATGGAACACAATTCAAATAATACAATTCATATAGTAAAAGGATTTACTATAAAGAACAGCTATTTTCAATTTGAAAAAAAAAAGGGAAGAAAAAGTCAAAATTACAAAAACAAAAACTAAGTAATAATCAGTAAGAAAGTTTTGCCAATGTTCAATAAGTTCTAGAAATGTATATACATTAAATAATCACAAAAAAAAACAACAATTACAATGTGTTTCAGGGATTCAGATGCTTCCCTTCTTCAGGAAAAGTAATGCAAAAGTTAAAAATAAATAATAATATTCCTAGAGTAAAAGGATGTATATAAAAATAAACCCAAACTATTTCAGATTTGGTAAAAAAGGAAGAAAATCTAATAATAAAATGTATATAGTAAAATTATTTATTATAAAAATAAGCAATTTTAAATTTGGTAAAAAGGAGAATAAAATCAATCAAAATGATCAAACCAAATAATAATAATAAAAAAAGTAAGAATCAGTAAGAAAGCCACAACAATGATCAATAAGTCTAAAATTTTATTTTTGTTAGATTATCACAGGGATTCTGGGATTCGGATTTCAGGGATTCAGGGATTCGGATTCTCCCCCACTGAGGGCTACAACAGCAAGATGATATACAATTTTATAATAAATAATAGCATTCATAGAGTAAAAGGATTTATAAAAAAAAATAAAAAAAATAAAAAATAAACCCAAACTATTTCAGATTTGGTAAAAAAAATACAAAGACAATTTTCAAATGTTGTGATAATACCATATAAGAGGCAATTCTAGTACAATTATAACACAGAATAATAAAATAATCTCTAAAAGATCCAATGACATCTGTTAAAAAATAACGAAATAGAAAAATAAAGCAATCATAATCATATGCTTCATTATTGGCTAAGTCGTAGCAAACCGGACAGTCTATGCTCATATGATAAATAGTTTGACACTAATATGACCAACTGCATCACAAACACAACAAAACAGTTTAAGACTATATGACCAATTCCCACCATGACATAAATATTCAAAGATATTACTAAAGGTGAGTATAATGTAGAAAAATCAAAACAAACACAAAAAAAAAGAAATAAAAGAAGAAAGGAAAGCAAAAACAAAAGAGAAAAAAAAAAGAGTTATTGCTGCATCCTCCCCAAAAAAATCTATTTATTTTGAAGTATTTCCCTAAATAATCTATAATTTTGCGTAATCTGAGGAGCCCAATTTATAGACCAGGACCCCAAATTAGGCTCCCAGAGATTGATGTAGGTGTTTAACCACTTGGCGTCCGCGCTATAGCTGAATGACCGCCACAGATTGGACCTGAATTTCTTGAGCGATGTGATCACTGAGTCACTGAGATCCCGGCCCCTTACCACGTGATCAGCTGTCAGCCAATGACAGCTGATCACATGATGTAAACAAAAGCTCGGTAATCGTTTTCTTTTTCTCATCACGCTGAGCTTGAGGAGAAAAAAAAGCCAATCATCGGTCCCGAAGAGGAAGAGGGACATCTGCCTCATCTGTGCTCACCAATACCCCCTACCAGTGCCACCTGCCATTGCCACCTGCCAGTGCCCACAGTACCCACCAGTTCCACCTATCAATGCCCATGAGTGCCACCTATCAATGCCCACAAGTGCCACCTATCAATGCCCACCAGTGCTGCCTATCAGTGTAACCAATCAGTGCCCATTATTGCCACCCATCAGTGCCAATCACTGCCACCTATCGGTGCCCATCAGTGCCGCCTCATCAGCGTACATCAATGAAGGAGAAAAATTACATGTTTTCAAAATGTTATAACAAAATATAAAAAAATATAAAAAACATTTTTATAAAAATGTGGTCTTTTAAAAAAATTTTAACAAAAAATAAAAACCACAGAGGTGATAAAAGACCACCAAAAGAAAGCTCTACTTGTGGGGAAAAAAATGATAAAAGTTTAATTTGGGTACAGTGTTGTTTGACCACGCAATTGTCATTCAAAGTGCTTCAGTGCTGAAAGCTGAAACTTGGTCTGGACAGGAGGGGGGTTTAAATGCCCAGTAAGCAAGTGGTTAAAGGATATGCCATTGATTCTCCTTTCTCCTTTCTCCACGCAGAGCCATAGTGGCTGCCAGAAAGTGAGACCTTACTACAGTAAATTACGAGTGCTGCCTCTAAATGGAATTAAACGGATTTTTATTTTAAAGCGGTATAAAATAAATGAAAACCCTTCTACAGAATACGGTGCCTAAAAATATATATATATTGTTTTCTTGTTCCAACCTCTTCTCAGATATTGTCTGATAAATGCTGGCGGAAGGATGGTCGGGGAATCTTCCCTGGAGGGGTCAATCCACTAGCAGCAGGTCTGATATGGAGAATTTTTTTTGAAAAAAACATAATAATAATATAACAGGAGATCAGTGTGACATGTAGAGTCACAATACAGTTGTATCAGCCGTACATTCCTAGATTTATAATGCAGAAATATCCCCTGACACCTCGGGAGCACACAGGAGAAGTACATTTTGCTCTAAATTATTCCAGCCTAATGTTAAATTGTAAAGCTTCTTTGTAAATTAATCTCTACAGAAAACAGAACATCGCTTGAAATTATTTATCCCTCAGCGACATACAAGTCGAGTCAATTTAAAAATAAGTAAATGATTTTGTATTATCGTATTCTCTAAAAAAAAATATTTCTCCAAAGTTTGAAAAGGAAGGGATGTGATGCTGGAGTTCAATGAAATAGATCTAAAGTAAATTAAAGGTTTAAACAATTAAAATAAAGTGCAATTAAAAAAAAATTGTCACAATACTGTCTAAAAATATATAATAAAAAAAGAATAATAATAATGACAGACAACAATTTGATCAAGAAATAAGTTTTTGATCACAGACAAATCAACTTAGTAATAGCACCACATCCCTTGATAGATTATATAGAGAGAGAGAGAGAGAGAGAGAAAAGGGATTTTTAAGGTGCATAATAATTCGAAACTAAAAAGAAAAAATTATTTTAGAAAAAAAAAAACATAGCAATTGGCAAGTACAAATCAGTACAATGGAAGTACAATGGAAAAAAAACATATACATATGATATATATATATATATATATATATATATATATATATATATATATATATATATATATATATATATATATATATATACCATGTATATGTTTTTTCAATAGAAGGCTTGTACCTCTAGCTCATAGGTCTGAAAGTGGCGGCCCTCCAGCTGCAAAACTACAAGTCCCATGAGGCATTGCAAGGCTGACCATTACAAGCATGACTCCCACAGGCAGAGGCATGATGGGACTTGTAGTTTTGCAACAGCTGGAGGGCCGCCAGTTTGAGACCTCTGCTCTAGCTGGACAGCATGCCCTGAAGAAGCCTGATGTATGGGTGAAACATGTTGGGAATTCTATCCTTCTATGCTGTATCCATAAAATCTTGTTGATTTGTACTTGCCAATTGCTATGTTTTTAATATTTTTTTTTATTTTAAAAAATGAAATAAAAAATTCTCCTATATAATTTAGTTGTTACTATTTTGTAGAATGAATCTGCACCTTAAAAATCCCATTTCCTCTCTCTATATATAAACAATTTGATGAATGTTGGTTCTCCAGCAGAATTCCACTGAAAATAGTATTCAAAAGAATAGAAAAAAGAATTAGAAAAAAAAAAGAAAATAAAAAATAGTATTGCCTCTTTTGAATACTTACCTTATGGGATGTTGGTGCCATATGTTTAATGTATATGGTTCTGGAATTGTCCACACTTTGGCCAAATTTCACAGAAAATAGTAGATTGCTATCACTTTAGATCTGTGACAATTATTTTTTGTATTTCCAATTAAAAAACTGAAATTAAGATTATTGCTATCTGGAAAATTGTTTTTTGGGGCGGGCAAAAAAAAAAAAAAAAATGATGACTTATTTTCTCTTCTTCACTGAAAATATTAATGGTCTGGTTAAGGCTCATTGTGAACTGGGTCAGCTCCACTTCTAAAATGTTGGGAGTGCAATAATGACAAAAACTTTAAAGAAACTTTTTTTCAGATTTTTGAATACATTATGGCTGATGTCCGCCTGCTTCAGCAGAATGTTTTCAATGTGATTTCCAAGTTCTGATTCCCAGAAATGTGACACCCTGAAAACAAAAACTTTAAAAAAATGTTATTAACAATTTAAAATGAAAAAAAAAAAATTTTTTTTTTTTACTTACCAGAAATGGCTGTTGCTAGGCAGATCGTCCTAATCTACCTCCTCCAGCGCCGTGGTGATCTTCTCTCCTTCCGTCTTCTAGTGAATGGGGCTCGGTGTGTTATGGGAACTGTGTCCCACAACACATCGCGTTCCTCATTCACAAATTAGACTTGCGCATGCGCAGTAGGCCGCGCGTGGACTCGCGCATGCGCAGTAGGAAACGGGAAGCCGTTTCCCTTACTGAGGATGGCGGTGCTGGATCCGGATCGCCGAGGGACATCTCTGCCTCCACGAATGACATCGCGGGCGCCCTGGGAGGGTAAGTGTACTTATTAAAAGTCAGCAGCGACTTTTTTTTTAGCTGCTGACTTTTAAGTTTTTTTTTTTTTTTAAGGTGAAACACCCCTTTAACATGCTATATGTTATCATCCTGTGCGGGTATAGGGAGGGGAGACAATCAGCAAAATCTGTATTAAAAGCCATCATTTAAAAAAAAAAAAAAAACAATTAGAGAAGAGTCAAAACCACCAAATAAAAGCTCTATCTGTCTCAAAAGATATGTATAATTAATTTTGGTACAATGTTGCATGACTGAGCAATTGTCATTCAAAGTATGTCAGTGCTGGAAACTGAAAAGTGGCCTGGGCAGGAAAGGAAACGGTCCGGTCTTCAGGTGGTTAAGGTTTTCTATTTAAGGTTAAAGATTAAGGATTAAATATTGTGACAGGCCTAGCCGGGACAGAGGCTGTTGGAGGGGACTGAATGCAAGCCTCTTGCCTTGTGATTACGGGCCCTGGCATTTGGGGGAACGGTGCTCTTTGTGAGCTGTATGCCTGGGGACCCCTGAGCTGGTTTTACTTGGATTCAGGTCCATGCTGGCTCCCCAAGACACATAGACTCTGGATATGAATATGCCATATCAGCAATAGACTAAATCACACTGTTGGGACACACACTGTCAGATGCTAATGTCATGAACTCCAGCCACCTGTCTGTTGTGTAAATGAGTCTAGTCTGGCTTGAATATTCCACAATGTTGTTGTGCTAATTAACCCTGTGTTGCTGTTTATGGTAATAAGGTAATGTGTATTGAATAGTCAGTCAGTGAGCTAGGAGACGTACCCTGAAAAGTCTTCTCTCAGTTAACTAGTCTGGGCCAATGATTAGATAATTAGCTCAATAAACCTTCAAACCTCTAAATTAAACACAATTTACTTCACCTCAGTCATTCATATCTAACCACAAACCTCCCGGTTTAGAATATTTCAAGTGTTTTAATAAAAATTGCCATGGGTAGATTCAGGATTTACACTCTTCTTGAGGCACCAAAAATAAAGACGTATTGTACCCCAGTCAGAGAATACACTGGAGAGTGTACATATTGTGTTATTATTATTCACAGTGCATTGTATTCAATGTCTATTGATGACCCCACACATTGCAGATTAAAAAAAAAAAAAAGAGTTATATATAGAAGAGATATTGTCTTCTATAGTTTTGTCGTTTTCGGAAACCAGGGCAATTTCTTATGGAGTCCCTCAAGGATCACCATTGTCACCAGTATTCTTCAACATTTACATCCGGCCACTCTTCAAAATTATTAGCAAATTGGATCTATGCTTCCACTCATATGCGGACGACACTCAACTGTACTTCCGGATCACCGGACAAAAAGACCAATACCAGGAACTAGGAAAATGTCTCACATTGATAGATGACTGGATGACCACTAGCTCCCTCAAACTAAATGGATCGAAAACTGAACTACTGCTCCTCGACGCAAACCGAAGGAAAAAAACGAAGACCCCCATGGACACCACCAACCATCCTTGGCCAGACCATCCTCCCAAGCACCAAAGCCAAAAGCCTCGGAGTCATCTTTGATTCAGAGATGACCATGGAGGCACAAATAGGATCAGTAATCAGCGGATCCCATCATCTCCTCCGCATGCTGCGCAGACTTATGCCGTTTATTCCGGAAAAGGAGAAAGCAGTAGTAGTAGGAACCATCATCAATTTGCGACTCGACTACGCAAACTCCCTCTACATAGGATTACCTGATTACCAGATTGCACGCCTACAAGTCATCCAAAACACAGCAGCGAGACTAGTCACCGGAAAGAAACCCTGGGAATCCATCTCTCCGTCCCTAAGGACCCTCCACTTGCTCAAGGTAAAAGATAGGATCATATTCAAGACCCTCTGCCTCACCCACAAATGTACACAAGGAAACGCTCCTCCATACCTTTGTGAGAAAATAGAAAAATACATACCGAATCGCAGCCTTCGATCGACAAACCAGAACCGCCTTCTCATCCCCAAAGCTCAATACAAATCGAAGGGAGAACGAAGATTCGCAGTACAGGGACCTCGGCTATGGAACGCTCTATCAAACAACATCCGCTTGAAAGAAAACCATCAGGCATTCAGGAAAAAACTCAAGACCACCTCTTCTAAAATCACAGGACAACAAGAGCAGACAAGCGCCTTGAGGCGATTCAGTTCACATTTGCAGCGCTATACAAATCATTCATTTATTCATTCATTCACAGAGTGGCTCTGGGAAACTTTGCTGCTTTTTTTCTGTAGGTTTACTAAAATAAAAATGAAGTTTTCGTTGATTAATTAGAAAATTAGGATAATAATTTCTATTGCTGTAAATTTAAAAAGGTCAAAAGTTTATGTGAGGACATCTGGAGAACAAACCTCATCATTCTTCCTGTTTTACCTTTTCCCCAAAAAATAAAATAATAATCTATATATGTTCTTTCCATTTTTTCAACTCTCCACCATTTTATTGTTGGTTCTTTCCAGCATCACAACTTCCCATTTCAAACTTTTATAAAATTATAGAAACGTCTATTAGTAAAATAAAGGATGAAAGGGTAAAGATTGGAAAATCTAAAGTCAGTTATTTATTTCTAAAGGCCCGAGGCGAGTGTCGTTGAGGGATAAATGAATTCAGATGATGTTTGATTTTCTGTAGAGACTTCCAGAGGATCCATGTTTTAAATTAATCTCAGATGAATGCAGAGCCAATCTACCCTCTTGTGTGCTCCGGGGATGTCAGGGGAGATTTCTGTACTATAAATGTAGATTTTCTGTTCTTTTCATTTAACTTTCCTCAGCAAAATCTCTACATCAGACTTCTAGCGCTGAGCTGACCCTTCCGGAGGAGCCCCCTCCCCTCCGCTATCAGAATTTACCTCTGCAGGGGGGGTCACTGACTAAATCTGGGCTAGGCATTAAAACAAGGAAAATTCTTCATATTACCAGTCTGGCCATCCACAGGTATTTATTTCCTTCATTGTTTGTTTTTAGTCTATGTGAAAGTTAGGGAGTCCACAAGCTATGGTGCTAATTGTTGAAAATTGATCACACCTGATGTACTGATCGCCAATTTCATTTCTTGAAACACTAACAAGCCAGGAAAGTACAAATACCCCCTAAATGACCCCTTTTGGGAAAATAGACATTCCAAGGTATTTAGTAAGAGGCATGGTGAAGTTGTCATTTTTTCCCCAAAATTCTTTGCAAAATTAAGATTTTTTTCTCACATAAGATTGTCATATTAACAAGGTTATTTCTCTCACATGGCATAGGCACACATGCAACTACATCCAAAAAAAGATTCTGCTACTCCTCCTAAGTATGGCGATACCACATGTGTGAGACTTTTTCACAGTCTAGCCACATACAGAGGCCCAACATTGAAGTAGCACCTTCAGGTGTTCTAGGAGCATAAATTACACATCTAATTTCTCGACTACCTATTACAATTTTAAAGGCCCTCGAGCACCAGGACAGTGGAAGTGCCCACAAAATGACCCCATTTTGGGAAGAAAACACCCGTACATATACTCTATGAGGCATGATGAGTCTTTTGAACATATCATTTTTTTACATACGTTTTTGGAAAATGTGGGGGAAAAATTAAAATGCTTTTTTTTACACAAAGTTGTCCTTTTTTTTAGGATATTTCCAACACATAGCATGTACATAGCAAAAAATTGCACCCTAAAATACATTCTACTATTCCTCCTGAGTATGGTGATACCACATGTGTGAGACTTTTTCACAGCCTGGCCACATAGAGAGGCCCAACATTGAAGTAGCACCTTCAGGCGTTCTAGGAGCATAGATTACACATCTAATTTCTCCACTACCTATTACACTTTTGAAGGCCCTGGAGCACCAGGACAATGGAAACACCCACAAAATGACCCCATTTTGGGAAGAAAACACCCCAACATATACTCTATGAGGCATAATAAGTCTTTTTAACATGTCATTTTTTTACACACATTTTTGGAAAATGTGGGGGAAAAATTAAAATGCTTTTTTTTTACACAAAGTTGTCCTTTTTTAGGATATTTCCAACACATAGCATGTACATAGAAAAAATTGCACCCTAAAATACATTCTACTACTCCTCCTGAGTATGGTGATACCACATGTGTGAGACTTTTTCACAGCCTGACCACATAGAGAGGCCCAACATTGAAGTAGCACCTTCAGGCGTTCTAGGAGCATAAATTACACATCTAATTTCTCGACTACCTATTACAATTTTAAAGGCCCTCGAGCACCAGGACAGTGGAAGTGCCCACAAAATGACCCCATTTTGGGAAGAAAACACCCCAACATATACTCTATGAGGCACAATGAGTCTTTTGAACATGTCATTTTTTTACACACGTTTTTGGAAAATGTGGGGGAAAAAGGAAAATGCTTTTTTTTTACACAAAGTTGCCTTTTTTTTTGGATATTTCCAACACATAGCATGTACATAGCAAAAATTGCACCCTAAAATACATTCTACTACTCCTCCTGAGTATGGTGATACCACATGTGTGAGACTTTTTCACAGCCTGGCCACATAGAGAGGCCCAACATTGAAGTAGCACCTTCAGGCGTTCTAGGAGCATAGATTACACATCTAATTTCTCCACTACCTATTACACTTTTGAAGGCCCTGGAGCACCAGGACAATGGAAACAACCACAAAATGACCCCATTTGGAAAGAAAACATCCTAACACATATTATATGAGGCATATTGAGTCTTTTGAACATGTAATTTTTTTCCACACATTTTTGGAAAATGTGGGAAAAAATTAAAACACATTTTTTTTACACAAAGTTGTCCTTTTTTCAAGATATTTTTTTGGGACGGCGGTGGCAGCATCGTCATGATTGTTAATGGATTAACATCGGTGGGGCATTGTTTATTTTTATTTTTTAAATATAGGTATTGTCTAGGTATTGTGTCTGTGTTTTTTTACTTTTTGACACATTTTTGGTGAATGGGTAGGTTATGTACCCCATACTCATTCAAATGGGGGGGTGCCTGTTTGTTAAAGGGGGCTGACAGATTTTGATAAGCCCCCTGCCCACAGACCCCCACAACCACAGCCCAGGGTTGTGGGGGGGATAAGGCCCTGGTCCCCATCAAGGTGGGGACAATGTGCTTTGTGGTGGAGGGCAGAGCCCCACCTGCCCTACAGAACCCTATCCCTCCCCATGTTGAGGGCATGTGACCTGCTATGGCTCAGGATGGGGGGCGTTTGCTCTCCCCCCTTTTCCTGGCTTGCCAGGCTGCATGCTTGGATAAGAACCTGGTATGGATTGGTGGGGATCCCCTTGCCATTTTTTTTCACTTTTTTATTGCCGGCAATGTTTTTTTTTTCTTTATTCAGCTGTCAGTGGGGAAGCCCATTGACAGCTAATGACTTATCGGTTGTTAAGGATGCCGCAACCAGCTTCCCGACTCGATCCTTAACAACCAGCTATTCGCTGCACCCTGGTTGGGCAAAGCTTAGAATGCACTGTGCAGTGCCCTGCAAATTCGGGTGTTTGCCGAACTTTTGCTCAGCCCGAACCGTACGCCCACCACTAATTGTCATATATAGCAATGATTGCATTATCAATCACATTTTTTTAACCCAATTAGGGATCTGTTAATACAGCCTGGCCTACTTGAATTGCTGCACAAATTAAAATAAATATCTTGTTTAGGGAAAGTCATGCTTTTATTTCTGATGTTACAGTAAAAACTGACTTTTCTCCGTAGCTTGGATAAAGGACAACTGACATTGCACGCTGCTCTTTGTATTCTGCAGGAACTTTGCTTTCTAAAGCAAAAAATCTGAGATTTCTGATAAAGAATTTTAACATTTGGCATAGCTGACAAGAAACTGGATTGCCATAAGTCAAGTCCTACGATGAATTGAAGAGGTGAACTTTGCTCTATTTATGAATGTTTTCATGATGAAAAAAAAATATGAATACAAATATTGTAATGAGGAATCAAACAAATTTTTTTCTCTCTGGACTGTCTGATATTTCAGCTCTTCAGCTCCCTCTTTTTCTCTTCTTTCTTCTCATCTACCTTCTGACATTAATCTGGAATTCTCTGATCATTGTCCTCATAGTCACCGACTCTCACCTCCATGTTCCTATGTATTTCTTCCTTGGGAACTTGGCCGGTTTGGACCTCTGTTGTTCCTCAGTCACCATCCCACGAATGTTATTTGACCTTCACAATAAGAGTAGAAAGATTACCACAACAGATTGTATAACCCAAGTCTTCTTCTTTATATTCTTTGCCAGTTCTGAGGTTTTCCTGTTGTCCGCCATGTCCTATGATCGATATACCGCCATTTGTCAGCCATTACATTATATACAGATCATGAATTGGAAAGTGTGTGTACAGTTGTCCTCCACTGTGTGGTGTCTCGGTTTTACCTATTCTTTTGTTAACACACTTTGCATCTTAAGATTATCATTCTGTGGATCGACTATTATAGAAAGCTTCTTTTGTGACCTTCCCCAATTATTTCATATTTCCTGCAGTGACATCTACCCTAACATTCTGCTTATCTTTCTCGTGGGTGGCCTCCTTGGGGGTGGGTCTCTGATACTGACCATCCTGTCCTATGTCTATATATTCAAAATCGTTCTTAAAATTCAAACTAAGAGCAATAGGAGTAAAGTTTACTCGACATGTACCCCTCACCTGACAGTGGTCTTCATATTTTATTGCTCCTCCGTATTTACCTACTTTCGGCCAAGCCCTAACCAACATTTTGCTGCAGACAAAGTGGTGTCTGTCTTTTACACCATAATTGTTCCTCTCCTCAATCCTCTGATATACAGTCTGAGGAACAAGGATTTCAGAACAGCTTTTCACATTTTTTTTCATAGAAAAATCCTCCATAGTTTCATAGTTAGTAAGGTTGAATAAAGACATCAGTCCATCCAGTTCAACCTGAGTGAATGTCTACAATTGCCCCTATCCCTGTACATTGCACACTCACATCGGTCCCTACCCTCAAGGAGCCCACACTCCAAGGTCCCCATTCATATACTAGGGTCCATTTTTGGACAGAAGCCAATTAACCTACCTGCATGTCTTTGGAGTGTGGGAGGAAACCGGATTACCCGGAGGAAACCCACGCAGGCACAGGGAGAAAATGCAAACTCCAGGCAGGTAGTGTTGTGGTTGGGATTTGAACCAGTGACCCTTTTTACTGCTAAGTGAGAGTGCTAACCACTACACCCCTGTGCCGCCCAAAGTAACCATCTCCACCTTCCATCTGAAATGTATAACCTACCTTAATATTAATTTATTTATTACAAATATTTATAAAACGCCAACATTTTGCATCAGTGCTTTACATATTGTACATTCATATCAGTTCTTTCCCACACAAGCTTACTGGGGCCAATTTAAATGGGATAACTAACCTACCAGCATGTGTAGGAAGAAACTTGAGTACCTGGCAGAAACCCACACGAGCACAACATGAAAATTCCATGTAGGTAGTGTCACAGTGAACCTAAACCGGCTTTAGGGTCTCTACTCTGGCATCTATGTCCCCCATTTGGTGTGCTCTACTGAGGGTGATGGTCCGGCTAGGACTCTGCCCTGACTCCATGTAAACCACAAAACAAGTAGAGAAAAAAATCTCAGCCACAGTCATATACAAGCCCAGCATGTAATAGGGGATCAAAGCCTCAACCTTACTCCACCCAGGACACGCCCTTGACATGTTTTGCTTCACTCATAGGACTTAGTCATGGAGACCTGTGGTGTGTGGTGGCTGAGATTTTTCTTTACTTATTCTGTAGGTAGTATCACAGTTGGGGTTTGAACTGATGACCCTAATAGGACCCAGTGGGGACACTTATTCCAGTGGCAACTGTCTAAGAAATGATTTACCTCACATTGGAGAGTTATCCTCTCATTATGGGAATTCTCCTCAGATGCAAAAACAAAATGTAACAGGGGGTTAATCAATTCCCTACTACATCTATAACAAATGAATACAGTGCCATGAACTTATTCATACCCCTTGAAATTTTCCACATTTTGTCACGTTACAAACAAAAACATAAATGTATTTTATTGGGATTTTATGTGATAGACCAACACAAAGTGGCACATAATTGTGAAGTGTCATAAAAATGATAAATGGTCAATACTTTGTAGAACCCCCTTTTCTCTACAAGTCTTTTTGGGGGTGTCTCTACCAGCTTTGCACATCTAGAGAGGACATTTCTGCCCATTCTTCTACTTTGTAAAATATCTCAAGCTCTGTCAGATTGGATGGAGAGCGTCTGTGAACAGCAATTTTCAAGTCTTGCCACAGATTCTCAATATGATTTAGGTCTGGACTGTGACTGGGCCATTCTAACACATGACTATTCTTTGATCTAAACCATTCCATTGTAGCTCTAGCTGTATGTTTCGGGTCGTTGTCCTGCTGGAAGGTGAAACCCCCCCCCCCCCCCCCCCAGTCTCAAGTCTTTTGCAGACTCTAACAGGTTTTCTTCTAAGATTGTCCTGTATTTGTCTCCATCCATCTTCCCATCAACTCTGACCAGCTTCCCTGTCCCTGCTGAAGAAAACCATCCCCACCACATGATTCTGCCACCACCATGTTTCACAGTGGGGATGGTGTGTTCAGGGTGATGTGCAGTGTTAGTTTCCCCCACACATAGCGTTTTGCTTTTAGGCCAAAACTTTTAATTTTGGTCTCATCTGACCAGATTACCTTCTTCCACATGTTTGCTCCCCTCCCCCACATGGCTTCTCACAAACTACAAACAGGACTTCTTATGACTTTCTTTCACCAATGTCTTTCTTCTTGTCACTCTTCCATAAAGGGCAGATTTGTGGAGAACACGACTAATAGTTGTCCTGTGGACCCCCCCTGAGCTGTGGATCTCTGCAGCTCCTCCAGAGTTACCATGGACCTCTTGGCTCTTCTCTGATGAATGTTCTCCTTGCCCGGCCCGGTCAGTTTAGGTGGACGGCCATGTCTTGGTAGGTTTGCAGTTGTGCCATACTATTTCCATTTTTGGATGATGGATTGAACAGAGCTCCACGAGATGTTTAAAGCTTGGGAGATTTTTTATAACCTAACCCTGCTTTATACTTCTCCACAACTTTATCCCTGACCTGTCTGGTGTGTTCCTTGGCCTTCATGATGCTGTTTGTTCACTAAGGTTCTCCAACAACCCTCTGAGGGCTTCACAGAACAGCTGTATTTATACTGAGATTACATGACACACAGGTGGAGTCTATTTACTAATTAGGTGAATTCTGAAGGCAATTGGATCCACTAGATTTTAGTTAGGGGTATCGGAGTAAAGAGGGCTGAATACAAATGCACGCCACACATTTCAGATATGTATTTGTAAAAAAATTGGAAAACCATTTATCGTTTTCCTTCCACTTCACAATTATGTGCCACTTTGCGTTGGTCTATCACATAAAATCCCCAAAAAATACATTTAAGTTTTTGGTTGTAACATGACAAAATGTGGACAATGTCAAGGGGTATGAATACTTTTTCAAGGCACTGTAAGATATTTTGGCTTTATATATAGTTTAATGAATCACTGAACAGAAAAATGTTTGAAAATGATAGAAAACAGTCCATTGAAAAATGATTTAATATATAAGTTGGCCTGGATACAATGGTGGATAAACTGGTCTATTCGAAAAATACATAAAGTTGATAAATGTAAAGTTCTGAACTGTGGGGCTAAAAACATACATGTATCATAGAATCTAGGAACAATAAAACTAGGTGAAACGATGATGACCCTGGATTTAGGTATTCTAGTAGCTCATAGACGTAAGAAAAGCATGCAATGGAAATATGTAGCTTTTGATAGAAGAGGAAGCATTGATAGAAATTGTTATCTCCTGATCCGAGTGGTGTTCAGCGGTTGGGTAGTAGCAGAAGCAAGTATTTGTTTTCTTCTTTACAGGTGAGTGCTTTACTGATAGGTTTTCGTTGTGTTTATACCCCTTTTGAATCAGAGCAACTTTTACATTTCCACTTTTTTTTAAAGATAATTTTTACAGGAGCAGTGATTTTAATGATGCTTAACCACTTCAGCCCCGGACCAATTTGCAGCCAAAGGACCAGGCCCCCTTTTGCGATTCGGCACTGCGTCGCTTTAACTGACAATTGCGCGGTCGTGCGATGTGGCTCCCAAACAAAATTGGCGTCCTTTTTTTCCCACAAATAGAGCTTTCTTTTGGTGGTATTTGATCACCCCTGCGGTTTTTATTTTTTGCGCTATAAACAAAAATATAGCGACAATTTTGAAAAAAATGCAATATTTTTTGATTTTTGCTATAAGAGTTAACCACTAGGGGGAGGGGTTATGGGCTGTGACATGTGTGATTGTTTTTTTTACCATTAGGGGGCGGGGCTGACGTCTGATGTCATTGATCGGCTTTCCCGATGACAGGAAACAGCCGATCAATGACAGGCAGAGTAGGAAGCACGGGGAGAGGTTTGTTTACACAGACCTTCCCCTGTTCTTCAGCTCTGTGACCCGATCGCGGGACACCAGCGGCGATCGGGTCCGCTGGTCCCGCGGCCGTGATCACGGAGCTCCCGACCGGGTCGGCGTGAGGCGGTCGGGAAGCGGTTAAAGTGCAACAATAAGAATGTAAAATTAATTTAAATATAGTGCCTGGGGGGTAGGGATGGGCCCGGTGTTCAATTCGAACCCATGTTCGAATCGAACATCGGCCGTTCGACCGCTCGTCGAAAACCAGAACTCTCGGGACCGTTTGCATCAAATTTGTGTGACATTCGCAGTGCATTGCTGGCTGATGATTGGCCAAACATGCACTGTGACCCCGCATGCTTGGCCAATCATAGAGCCAGCGGCGAGGAGAGCAATAATTGCCCACAGGCAGGATACTTGTGGCCAATTATAGCTCAGGGGGTTTAGTACGCGCCCCACTCTATATAAGGCAGCCGCGCCGGCGGCCTCATGTAGTGTGTTCCGGCATTAGGAACAGTCAGTGACTGTGTCAGTGACATTATCTGCTGTGATTCATTCTGCTGACATTATCTGCTGTAATTCTGGGGATTAGTTTAGGGAAAGAGGAAAGATAGTCAGATAGTCGGATAGTTTATTCTTCTCAGTGCGGTTCTCAATCGCTACCAATCCAGCCATCTGCAGGAGTAGTTAGTGTGTGTGTGCTGTGTGAGTCTAGCACAGCACACTAAACCACCTTTTCCCTGTATCTGCCCTTCTGCCTTGTTGTCATCTAATCCAGCCATCTGCGACATGACATTAAAGCCGCAAGAAGTTTTAAATGGCTTCTTTTTTTCCTTTACAAATGTCATTTTGTGCAGGGACAGTTCTAAACACGGGAAACACATGCCACTTCACAGGCATACTTTACACACCCCCCAGGTACTAGACATGTGCATTCGTTTTCATCCGAATTTCAGGTATTTTCGTTATCTTTTTAACAAACGATAACGAAAGTGCAGAATCCGAAAAACGAAAGATCCGACATAAACAAATGCTTTATTTTCTTTTTCGTTGTGACAACAGTTCGATATTGATAGGAGATCCGACGCTGACAATAACAATCTGTGTCCATGGAACCTGTGGTCGAATGTGCCTAACCTTAACTCTATTAGTCCAAGATTATTCTACATAGAGAGAAAAGATTCGACGTAGAGAGGAAAGATTCGACGTAGAGAGGAAAGATTCGACGTAGAGAGGAAAGATTCGACGTAGAGAGGAAAGATTGCTGCTGGAATTGGGTGGAATTGCAGCTAAACTATACGGAGTCATACAGTTTAGCTGCTCTGTTGAATCTTCTTTGAAATTTCGACAGACACCATAAGCCTTTAATGACAGATTCAACCTTAATTCATTTGGATTTTTGGACGAATGCAATTTTTAACAAAAAACGAAATACATAAAAACGAATTTCGGGAGTAACTAAATTAATAAATTTTTCGGACGAAAACGAAATTCCAAAACAAAATATTTCAGTGTGCCCATGTCTACCAGGTACCATATTTAAAGGAATATTTCACTTTTTTTTCACTTCATGCATCATTAAAATGACTGCTCCCGAAAAAACTTCAGTTTTTAGCATTGATACATGTCCCCTGGGGCAGGACTCGGGTCCCCAAACCTGTTTTATGACATTAACATGCATATTGGCCGTTATAATTAGCACTTTAGATTTCGAACGTTCGCGTCCATTGTAATTAATAGGGTTCGAATGTTCGCGCAAACTTTCGGTCCGTTTGCAGGTACTGGTGTGAACCGAACCCGGGGGTGTTCGGCTCATCCCTACTGGGGGGTCATCTTAGTATGCCTGTAAAGTGGCACAGCTGTACAATGTATAGAACCTGCTGCAGCAAAACTTACATTTCTAAAGAAAAAAGTCAAATCACATTCACCAAAAGAGTGTAAAAACAAAGGCCGTTTTTGACAATTCCTTTATTAAAATAATTGTGACATCATCGACCCAGCATGCACTGGTTGGTAACATCACAAGGGGGGCGGTGCCAGGTGGATTTGCCCTTTACCTATTTAAGAACTGTCAAACGGCAAACCAGACATTCGGTGGTTTGCATTAGTTGACGGCGGAGCTGTTTTTTTCCTTTTTTCGGTGTTGACGTCATGATTGATGATGGATTTACATTGATAAACAATGTTTTTTTTTTTTTTTTTAATAAACGAATTGTCAAAAACTGCCTCCTGTTTTTATTTATTTGTACACATTTTTGGACATTTTTGAACATTTTTGAATTTGGTGAATGGGTAGGGGTACCCCAAACTAATTCTGGGATCTGGGGGCCCCCTTGTTAAAGGAGGCTTCCAGAATCCGATAAGCCCCTTCTCATTTTTATTGCCTGCAATGTTTTTTTTTTATTCAGCTGTCAGCAGGGAAGCCCATTGACAGCTGATGACTCATCTGTTGTTAAGGACGCGGCGGCCAGCTTCCAAGCCCTGCTCCCTAACAACCAACTATTCACTGCACCCTGATTGGTCAAAGCTTAGAATGCACTGTGCAGCGTGAAACATCCATGGCCAAACTTTATCCTTTACCTATCAATCCTTAAATCATGAAACCCATTCATCTCATATTCTCATTTTAGCTTCTCTGTATTTAACGGTTTGTATGACGGAGGCTCTTTACCATGTGATCAGCCATGTCCAATCACGGTTGATCGCAGTGTAAACAGGAAGAGCCGTTTATCGGCTTTTCCTCACTCGCGTCTGACAGACGCAAGTAGAGGAGATCCTATCGGCTTCTCTCCTGACAGGGGGATCTGTGCTGATTGTTTATCAGTGCAGCCCCCCTGCAGATGTCCCCCCAGGACCACCAGGGATACCGGCAGGACCACCAGGGATGCCCACAAAGGATGCCAATCAGGTATGCCACCCTGGACCACTAGGGATATGCTAATCAGTGCCCAGGCAGATGCCAATCAGTGCCCATCATCAATGCCTGCCAGTGCCATCAGTGATGCCTATCAGTGCCACCCATCAGTGCCGCCTATCAGTGCCCCTCAGTGAACATCAATGCCCATCAGTGCCACCTATCAGTGCCACTCATAAGTACCCATCAGTGCAGCTTTTCAGTGCCCATCAGTGTAGCCTATCAGTGCCCATCAGTGCCCACCAGTGCCACCTATGAGTGCCCATCAGTGCCACCTATCAATTTCCATCAGTGCTGCATATCAGTGCCACCTATCAGTGCCCATCAGTGTGGCCTATCAGTGCACATCGTTAGTGCCCATCAGTGCCACCTCATCAGTGCCACCTCATCGTGCCGCCTTTTCAGTGCCCATCAGTGCCGCCTCATCAGTGCTCATCGGTGAAGGAGAAATCTTACTTATTTACAAAATGTTATAACAGAAACAAAGAAAAATCTTTTTTTTCAAAATTTTCAGTCTTTTTTTATTTGTTTAGCAAAAAATAAAAACCGCAGAGGGGATGAAATACCACCAAAAGAAAGCTCTATTTGTAGGAAGAGAATGATAAAACTGCTGTTTGGGTACAGTGTAGCATGACCGCGCAATTTTCATTTAAAAGTGACAGCTCTGAAAGCTAAAAATTGGCCTGGGCAGGAAGGGGGGGCAGGGAAGGAGGAGGAAAATATTTGAAGTGAGTAAATATTCTTTTTAAAGAGAAGGTATACACATTTGCAACAACATATAATAGATTACAATTATCATATCTTTTTTTTTTCCATTACAGTAAAACCTTGGATTGCGAGCATAATGTTCCGGAAACATGCTTGTAATCCAAAGCACTTGTATATCAAAGTGAATTTCCACATAAGAAATAATGGAAACTCAGATGATTTGTTCCACAGCCATTTATTCATAAGTCCTTCAGTTTATAGTCCATATAAAAAGATTAGAGCAATTTGATAGGTTGTGTAATGCCCGGTACACACGACCGGACTTTCTGGCAGAAAAGGTCAGACGGAATCATTCCGTCGGATATTACGATCGTGTGTGGGATAATCCGATAGTTTTTCTTAAAAAAAATTCAGACGGACCTAGAAATAGAACATGTTTCAAATCTGTCCGACGGAATCAATTACTATCAGGAAAACCGTTCGTCTGTGTGCTGTTCCGACGGACCAAATACGATACAAGGGCATCTATTGGCTACTGGCTATTGAACTACCTTTTCTAGTCCCGTCGTACGTCATCACATTCAAAACGAACGGACTTTGGTCCGCTCGTGGGTGGGCAAGTCCGTTCAGAACTTCGTCGGAACTCCGTCGGGATGACTGTCAGCGTTTATTCTGACGGAAAGTCAGGTTGTGTGTACACGGCATTACCCTAAAATGTCCATCTACAAATGGAAGCCTCCACAAGGGGATTAGAAGCAAAATCTATCAGGAGCCACAGGGTATAAAAGAGAAGAGAGGCGCCTCTTATGCACACGGTCGGAATTCTCGTCGAAAAAAGCTCTGATGGTTTTCCCATCGGAATTCCGACAGAATTTCGCTCAAACTGTCTTGCCTACACACGGTCACACCAAATTCTGACGGTCAATAACACCGCGGCATAAAAAACGTTCGACTGCACTATAAAAGGGAAGTTTAATGCTTCTGAGCATGCGTCAAATTGTTTCCGAGCATGCGTCGGAATTTTGCGTGTCGGAATTGCATACACACGAAAATCCGATAGAAAGGTTTTCCGTCGGAAAAATTGAGAACAGGTTTTCAATCCAAAGTCCGTCGGAAATTCCGACAGAGAAAGGGCATACACACGGTCGGAAAATCCGTTGAAAAGCTCCCATCGGACTGTTTCCATCGGAAATTCCCACCGTGTGCACGCGGCATAAGTGTAGCAATATGGTAACATTTAATGAAGGTACAACATTTAGCAACTCACACGGTTGATGATTAAAGCAGGCACATCCAAGTATGCAGACATCCGAGGTAAAGCCATCCACATAGACCGTCCTCTGCACCGCCGGATCTCACCACTGTCAGTCTGCAATCGTGCCCGGAAAGACTACCCTGCAGTAGAGCGATCCGAAAGCGAGGCTTGAAACGCTCATGGAGCGCAGTGTGGAAGGGATGACAGAGATGATGGTGCGGGGGATGGTCTATGTGGACGGCTTTACCTTGGATGCATGCATACTTAGATGTGCCTGCTTTAACTACTTGGCGTCCAATATACTTCATATGACGTCCTCTACTTTTTCAGCCAGCGATTCCCTGCAACATAAGAATGATCATAGCGGCTGTTCCGCCGATTGTGCGTTCTTACGGGCGGCGGCGCCGCCCTCCGGTGCTTCTACCGACTCACCGCTTCCATCGGTGAGTCGGACACAGGATCCACCGGCCCCCGGATGGGGATCATAGAGATTTCCGGCGGACCAGATGGTCGCCGGAGTCTCTATGATTGTTCGGAGGCCGGGCGCGATGTTATGATGTTACGCCCTGCCTCTGCATTCAAATAACGGCAGCGCCTCCGCTGGGAAGCCAGGATCGTTTTTTTTTTTTTATTATTTTAGGCTTCCCAGCCTAGAGGTGAGATGTGAGGTCTTATTGACCCCCCCATATCTCACTGTAAAAAGGTCCGATCATGCCATATTCCTATTACAAGGGATCTTTACATTCCTTGTAAAAGGGAATAAAAGTAATCAAATATTTTTTTTTTAAAGTGTCAAACAAAAAATAAAAGTAAAATTAACAATAAAAAAATTAATTTAAAGCGCCCCTGTCCCCGTGAGCTCGTACGCAGAAGCGAACGCATACGTAAGTCCCGCCCACATATGAAAATAGTGTTCAAACCACACACGTGAGGTATCGCCGCGAACGTTAGAGCGAGAGCAATAATTCTAGCCCTAGAACTCCTCTGTAACTCAAAATATGTAACCAGTAAAAAAATTGAACGCGTCGCCTATGGGGATTTTTAAATACCAAAGTTTGGCGCCATTCCACAATCGCATGCAATTTTTAAGCGCAACATTTTGGGTATCTATTAACTCGGCGTATCTTCATCTTGCACATTATGTAAAAAAATTGGGCTAACTAAAAAAACGCGTTCAAAAAAGTGCTGCGCAAATACAGTGCCAGATAAAAAGTTGCAATGACCGCCATTGTATTCTCTAGGGGTCTTTGCTAAAAAAACATATATAATGTTTATGGGGTTCTATGTAAATTTCTAGCAAAAAAATTATGAATTTTACATGTAGGAGAGAAATGTCAGAATTGGCCTGGATGCGAAGTGGTTATTAACCACTTTCCGATCGGCGCACACAGATGTACGTCAGCAGAATGGCACGTACAGGCAGGAGGGGGTATATATAAGTCCCTCCTTAATGCCTGTCCGTGCCATCACGCCGGTCGGGACCCCCGTGAGTCCGGTCACGGGCCCCGCGGACTCGATCGCCGCAGGGACACCCGCGATCGTCTCACGGGAAGGCTGAACGGGGAGATGCCGAGATAAACAGCATCTCCCCGTTCTGCCTAGCAACTAGTGACGCCGATCTCTGCTCCCTGTGACTGGAGCAGAGATCAGCATTCACTAGCTGACAGCCACGCCCCCCCACAGTAAAAAACACACCCCTAGGCATACTTAACCCCTCCCTGCCCCCTTGTGGTTAACCCCTTCACTGCCAGTGTCATTTATACAGGAATCAATGCATTTAAATAGCATTGATTGCTGTATAAATGACAATGGTCCCAAAAATGTGTCAAAAATGTCCGATGTGTCCGCCATAATGTCGCACACAGTAAAAATCGCTGATCGCCGCCATTACTAATAAAAAAAAATTATTAATAAAAATGCTATATAAAACTATCCCCTATCTTGTAAACGCTATAACTTCTGCGCAAACCAATCAATAATCGCTTATTGCTATTTTTTTTTACCAAAAATATGTAGAAGAATACGTATCGGCCTAAACTGAGGAAAAAAAATGTTTTTTTATATATTTTTGGGGGATATTTATTATAGCAAAAAATAAAAAATAATGTGTTTTTTTTTCAAAATTGTCGCTCTTTTTTGTTTATAGCGCAAAAAATAAAAACCGCAGGGGCGATCAAATACCACAAAAAGAAAGCTCTATTTGTGGGAAAAAAAGGACGTCAATTTTGTTTGGGAGCCACGCCGCACGACCGCCCAATTGTCAGTTAAAGCGATGCAGTGCCGAATCGCAAAAAGGGGCCTGGTCCTTTGGCTGCAAATTGGTCCGGGGCTGAAGTGGTTAAAGCACGAAACTGTTTTTTTTTAAAAAAAAAAGCGTTTGAAAAAGTGCTGCGCAAATACCGCGCCAGATAAAAAGTTGCAACGACTGCCATTGTATTCTCTAGGGGTCTTTGCTAAAAAAACATATATAATGTTTGGGGGGTTCTATGTAAATTTCTAGCAAAAAAAATTATGAATTTTACATGTAGGAGAGAAATGTCAGAATTGGCCTGGATGCCAAGTGGTTATTTATCATCAACCATGTGAGTTGCTAAATGTTGTACCTTTATTGAATGTAGCCATATAGCTGCACTTGGAGGCACCTCTCTTTTTATTTATACTCAGTTGTGACGTGACGCTACTCGTATATCAAGACATCGCTTGAATATCAAGTCCCAATTTATTTAAAAATGTTGCTTGTCTTGCAAAACGCTCTCAAACCAAGTTACTCTCAAACCGAGCTTGTACTGTAAGGAAACGTGGGAAGTGTAGAGTTACCCTTTAAGATTTAATAGTATTGTACAAAGATGTTTTTCTGTTTTTCTGTAGAAACTCACTGTAAAGCCCCATACACACGGTTGGATTTTCCGATGGATTCTGTCCTATCGGACAATGTTGTCGGAAATTCCGACCGTGTGTAGGCACCATCGGACAGTTTCCATCGGATTGTCCGACGGACAAAGTTCTATCTCCTGCTGGAAAAATTTTCCGACAACAAAGTCCGATCACACCAATTCCGATCGTGTGTAGCGAATTCCGACGGACAAAGTGCCACGCATGCTCAGATCACATTACAAGACCAAAGCTATTGGCTACTAGCCTCTACGTAGTCCCGTCGTAGGCAACAAATGTCACCACGTTCAGAATGATCGGATTTTCCACAACAAAGTCCGACAGTGTGTATGCAACACCAGTGTCGGACTAAATCCGTCGGACAAAATCCAATGGATTTTGTGGTCGGATTTTCCGACCGTGTGTACGGGGCATAACTCTGTTTATCTCACACTCACACTTTCTCATAACAAGTTTCTCATAACAAGTTTCTCATAACAAATTTACTGTTCTGTGCTTCTGTATACCAAAACATGCTGAGAACCTTATCAAGGACATATATTGCGTGAGACATTTTTAGAGTAAATATGATGTTGAGTCTGAAGGAAGAAATATTATGAATCTTGCAGATCAATATTGAATTGTATAACAAAATGCTTAAATGCTTGAATGTGATTGGTTGTTCAATTGCGTTCTTCCCCTTTTTGATTATTGCATATGCTCTGTGAAGCGGGAAGTAAAAGTATTCTTTGATCAACCTCATACGGTGAATGGTGTCTTTTTGCCTGTCCGGACAGACAAGGGAGGAAAAAGGGCGAGAGTTTTCCATTGACCGTCAAAGTCCAGTTGAGGGAAAGAGGAGCTGATGCAGAGGACAAAACAGAAAACCTATATCTATTACAGGAGTATTCAAACAACCTCAGATGTGTTGTACTACAACCATGTGGGTGTATGAACCTGAATGAACCGGAAAAGATATCTCCTCTTCTACATTGAATTAGAGAAGTTCTTCTGGACAAAATCTCTGAATGCTTTCCTTAAATCCTGGTTCCTCAGACTGTAAATGAGAGGATTGAGGAGAGGAACGATTGCCGTGTAAAAAACTGACACCACTTTGTCACCAGGAAAATGTTTAGAACTTGGCTGAAAATAATTAAACATAAGGGAGCCATAAAATATAAACACCACAGTCAAGTGAGAGGAACACGTAGAGAAAACTTTACTTCTTGTAACCTTAATCTGCATTTTTAGGACAGTTTTGAATATATAAATATATGACAGGAAGGTCAGTGTCAGAGACCCACCTCCAAGGAACCCACCCACGAGGAAGATGAGCAGAACGTTGACGAAGGTGTCACTGCAGGAAATCTGAAACAACTGAGGAAGGTCACAGAAGAAACTTTCTATAATATCTGATCCACAAAATGTTAATTTTAATGCACACAGTGTATGCACTAAAGCAGTGATAAGACCGAGACATCCCGCAATGGACGCCAACTGTACACACACCTTCCAACTCATGATCTGTGTGTAATGTAATGGCTGACAAATGGCGGTGTATCGATCATAGGACATGACAGTCAACAGTAAAATCTCGGATGTGGCAAATAATAAAAAGAAGAAGACTTGAAATATACATTCCGTTATGGAAATCTTTCTCATCTTGGTGTGAAGGTCAAATAACAATCTTGGGACGGTGACTGAAGAACAACAAAGGTCCAAACCGGCCAGGTTCCCAAGGAAGAAATACATAGGAACATGGAGGTGAGAGTCGGTGACTATGAGGACCATGATCAGCAAATTCCAGATTAATGTCAGAAGGTAGATGAGAAGGAAGACGAGAAACAGCGGGAGCTGGAGAGGCGGGAGGTCAGAAAGTGCAGAGAGAAAAAATCCATTCAAAACGGTCTGATTACCCATTGAAATATTTTACTAATGTGTATTTATATCATAAATATTCAAGACAAAGTGTATAAAAACATATAAAAATAACTTTTATTTGTTGCAGCTTACAGAAGATCTTGATATAGAATCTCAAATATTTTGATTCTTGATTTGATAATCTACATTCAAAGTCAATGCAGAAAACGATGGTTAAAATTTATCAACAAAAATCTGCAATACTGGATAACGAGAAGTTAAAGTCATGCTGTATGCACTGGATATTTAATGTGTTCATTACCCAAGACAAAGAAAAAATACAGCAATTATTCTTTCAGCATCAGAAACAAAATAAAATGTTTTAGGTATTTCTCTAAATCAGGGGTGCCCAACCTTTTGAAGAGCGAGGGCCACTTAAGCTACTTGGTAACCGGATCCCGGGCCACAATGAGTGGAGCGGGAGGATGGCAGGTCCGTGTCTGCTCTGTATATGCAGAGCAGACACGGACACAGCCCACTAATGCTCTTTTTTTCCCGGATTGGATTAAAGGTAGGACACAAGTCGGTTTACATTTGCTTCTCCTTAGAGGTGAATGGAGGGTCCAATTGGGTCAGACTGACTGTGTGAAAGGGGCCCAAGGCTGCTTTCACACAGATGCGCTGCAGTTTACCTGCACCTCTGGCACCTCGAGGTGATTCAGTTCGCAGTTGCAGCGCTATACAAATCATTCATTCAGTGTGCCTTTGGCTTTCCTGCAGAATAGATATGCCCATATATACCCAGTGATTTTATTAATAAAACTGACCTTTAATAACAGTACAGGGGGTCCCCTAGTTACAAACATCCGACTTACAAACGACTCATACTTACAAACGGAGGGAGACAACAGGAAGTGAGAGGAAATCTACCCCTAGGAAGGGAAATTCACTCCTGTAAGAGTTATTAGGGGAAAAAGGTGTCTCCACTGATGCTTTTTTATCAAGGCTTGTTTCCACAACAACCCAAAATTTTCAAAAATCCAATTGTCATTGGGACAGGAAGTAAGGTGAAATCTTCTGAACAGGGGCACAGACAGCAAAACAAACATTACAGGGGGTGTTAACCCTTCTCTGCTATCCAAAAAGCTTAAAAATTGTTTTTCTGGCTGGAGCTACACTTAAAAAATGTACCTGTTCTGACTTACAAACAGATTCAACTTAAGAACAAACCTACAGACCCTATCATGTTTGTGACCCGGGGACCTCCTGTACTCTATTCTATTTTTTCCCAGAGCAGGAGGTCGTGGGCCACATCAGAGGGCTCCGCGGGCTACTGGTTGGGCACCCCTGCTCTAAATAATATAGTTATTTTAAAGCAACTCAGAGAGCCCAGCCTGTAGATTAATGCCCAGCCTGTGGGAAATTTCAGAAAATAAAGTAAAGTGTATCTTATACCTGTAAGTGGAATTAATATAGCTTCCCTCATGAAAATATAACAATATACTGTAAATACAAATGCTTAACTGTATTGCAGAAGCAGGTTAAACAACTCATATAACACGTTGGAAATGTTAATTTAACCACATGCCGACCGTGCCATAGCCGAAAGATGGCTACAACGTGGTCGGCATATTCTGGGTGGATGTCCTACGGACGTCCTCCCAGAAACTTGCTCCGGCGCACTTAGGAACATCCGTGACCGCTGGGTCCCGAGGACCCAAACGCATCACGGATCACGGTGATAGCAGCTGTTTACCACGTGATCGCAGCTGATAGTGGCCATTTACCACGTGGTCGCTCTGTCAAATGACAGAGCGATCACATGTACACAAACCGGCGTCATGGCGCTGGTTCCTCCCTTCCCTCTCTGTACCGATCGGTACAGTGAGAGGGGAGAAGCGGAGAGGGGGAGAGATGGGACCAGTGCTGTGGGCTGGATGTGTAGTGCCCACAGCGCTGGTCAGTGACAGCTACAGTGCCTTGCGAAAGTATTTGGCCCCCTTGAACTTTTCAACCGTTTGCCACATTTCAGGCTTCAAACATAAAGATATAACATTTTTATTTTTTGTGAAGAATCACCAACAAGTGGGACACAATTGTGAAGTGGAACGAAATATATTGGATTTTTGAAACTTTTTTAACTAATAAAAAAATGAAAAGTGGTGCGTGCAAAATTATTCGGCCCCCTTGCGTTAATACTTTGTAGAGCCACGTTTTGCTGCGATTACAGCTGCAAGTCGCTTGGGGTATGTCTCTATCAGTTTTGCACATCGAGAGACTGAAATTCTTGCCCATTCTTCCTTGCAAAACAGCTCCAGCTCAGTGAGGTTGGATGGAGAGCGTTTATGAACAGCAGTTTTCAGCTCTTTCCACAGATTCTCGATTGGATTCAGGTCTGGACTTTGACTTGGCCATTCTAACACCTGGATACGTTTATTTGTGAACCATTCCTTTGTAGATTTTGCTGTATGTTTGGGATCATTGTCTTGTTGGAAGATAAATCTCCGTCCCAGTTTCAGGTTTTTTGCAGACTCCAACAGGTTTTCATCCAGAATGGTCCTGTATTTGGCTGCATCCATCTTCCCCTCAATTTTAACCATATTCACTGTCCCTGCTGAAGAAAAGCAGGCCCAAACCATGATGCTGCCACCACCATGTTTGACAGTGGGGATGGTGTGTTGAGGGTAATGGGCTGTGTTGCTTTTACGCCAAACATATCGTTTTGCATTGTGGCCAAAAAGTTTCGATTTTGGTTTCATGGGAGCAGAGCACCTTCTTCCACATGTTTGGTGTGTCTCCCAGGTGGCTTGTGGCAAACTTTAGACGAGACTTTTTATGGATATCTTTGAGAAATGGCTTGCTTCTTGCCACTCTTCCATAAAGGCCAGATTTGTGCAGTGTACGACTGATTGTTGTCCTATGGACAGACTCTCCCACCTCAGCTGGAGTTCTCTGCAGTTCATCCAGAGTGATCATGGGCCTCTTGGCTGCATCTCTGATCAGTCTTCTCCTTGTCTGAGGGACAGCCAGGTCTTGGTAGATTTGCAGTGGTCTGATACTCCTTCCATTTCAAAATGATCGCTTGCACAGTGCTCCTTGGGATCGCTTGCACAGTGCTCCTTGGGATGTTTAAAGCTTTGGAAATCTTTTTGTATCCAAATCCAGCTTTAAACTTCTTTACAACAGTATTACGGACCTGCCTGGTGTGTTCCTTGGTCTTCATGATGCTCTCTGCGCTTTCAACTGAACCCTGAGACTATCACAGAGCAGGTGCATTTATACAGAGACTTGATTACACACAGGTGGATTCTATTTATCACCATCAGTCATTTAGGACAACATTGGATCATTCAGAGATCCTCGCTGAACTTCTGGAGTGAGTTTGCTGCACTGAAAGTAAAGGGGCCGAATAATTTTGCACACACCACTTTTCAGTTTTTTATTTGCTAAAAAAGTTTAAAATATCCAATAGATTTAGTTCCACTTCACAATTGTGTCCCACTTGTTGGTGATTCTTCACAAAACATTAAAATTTTATATCTTTATGTTTGAAGCCTGAAATGTGGCAAAAGGTTGAAAAGTTCAAGGGGGCCGAATACTTTCGCAAGGCACTGTACACTGCCACCACTGTGCAATACTCTGCCAGCACTGTGCAATGCTCTGCCACCACTGTGCAATACTCTGCCACCACTGTGCAATGCTCTGCCACCACTGTGCAATGCTCTGCCACCACTGTGCAATACTCTGCCAGCACTGTGCAATACTCTGCCAGCACTGTGCAATACTCTGCCACCACTGTGCAATACTCTGCTACCACTGTGCAATACTCTACCAACACTGTGCAATACTCTACCAACACTGTGCAACACTGCAATACTCTGCCAATACTCTGCCAATACTCACCAATACTCTGCAATATAGATAATAGGGGTAACCAGTGCGCTCAACCAAAAACTATTAAATCAAATAAGGCGAAAAATGGAAAAGGAAAGCAGCCAACATATAAGTGATCTCACACTTGTAAAGGTAAAATTGAATGAAGAGGGTATGTGGCGCTAACCCTTATGTAAATCAATAAATAATCTAAAAATAATCTAAAATGACCAGTTTGCAAAGCTCAGAGTATCCGAAAGATGAGTGACCTTTCACATAAATAGATATATAAAAACATAAAATAATGAACTAAATAGATAAAATTCCTTAATAGCAATACACATAAAATATTGAATAAATATAAGACGTGTGTATAAAATGAAAAAATGTTCAATAAAAGTGATGGTGCTAAAATAACCGTGCTGAAAATAAATATATGTGCTGGGGTAAAAATGATGATGGAGTTGGGTTAAAAATAGTGAACACAAAATCTTCTAGCAATAAAAGGTGCACAGTGCAACGTGCAAAATATGTGAATAAAGAACCAATAAAGAACCGATAAATTGGTTCTGAAAGTGCAAGGGAATCGCAAGGAAATTGCAAGGGAAATTAATGATTGAATGTGCAGAAATATCCAAAATAATGACAAAGTGACCATACAGATGAAAAGAGTGTGTCACTGTAGGTATGGTATAATCAGATGATACCAAAACAATAATATCGCTGAAAAAAATTATTAAAAAATAAAAGTAAAATTTGGTGCACTACAAGTCCCAGCTTGTAAAGAAAAAAATGGCGGAAAATAAACGATAAAGTCCACAATCTGGAACAATGAAGAGCATAATGCTCTGGAATAAGTGAAGGTGAGTAGAAGATTTCAGGAATCTTTGTGTTGATCACAGTGATGATCCGTGCAGGCAGTGCTCTGTGCTGACTTCAGGGGTGCACCCTACTAGTTCCCCCAGCCTCTCACCTCTATTTGCGGCCCCTACAGGCCTAGTGGAGCAGATAGCCTCTAAAGTGGCAAGCCTGGTCACTTTCCGGGTCCTCTTTCTTATGGGCTCCTATGGGCTCCTATAGGCTTCTATGGGCTCCTATGGACTCCTACTCCGATCCAAAAAGGCACTCCAGGGGTAAGGGGTCACTCACGGGTTAGATCAGCATGTAGGGGTTAAAGGTACAAAGAAGCGCTCCAATGTGTAGTAAAAAACAGGTTTATTGAAACAAAAATAATATCCACTCACATTTAAAGTTTTCTTGCATCAGCATAGATGAACTTCCGGTCGCGGCCGCAAACCAGAAGTAGAGCGATAGGCACCTGACTTCCTTCCTCCCTCACTAGTATCTTCACTAGCACACGTGACTTTGTCAAAGGGTGACAAAGTCACGTGTGCTAGTGACGATACTTGTTTTCGTTTATTTTCCGCCATTTTTTTCTTTACAAGCTGGGACTTGTAGTGCACCAAATTTTACTTTTATTTTTTAATATTTTTTTTCAGCGATATTATTGTTTTGGTATCATCTGATTATACCATACCTACAGTGACACATTCTTTTCATCTGTATGGTCACTTTGTCATTATTTTGGATATTTCTGCACATTCAATCATTAATTTCCCTTGCAATTTCCTTGCGATTCCCTTGCACTTTCAGAACCAATTTATCGGTTCTCTATTGGTTCTTTATTCACATATTTTGCACGTTGCACTGTGCACCTTTTATTGCTAGAAGATTTTGTGTTCACTATTTTTAACCCAACTCCATCATCATTTTTACCCCAGCACATATATTAATTTTCAGCACGGTTATTTTAGCACCATCACTTTTATTGAACATTTTTTCATTTTATACACACGTCTTATATTTATTCAATATTTTATGTGTATTGCTATTAAGGAATTTTATCTATTTAGTTCATTATTTTATGTTTTTATATATCTATTTATGTGAAAGGTCACTCATCTTTCGGATACTCTGAGCTTTGCAAACTGGTCATTTTAGATTATTTTTAGATTATTTATTGATTTACATAAGGGTTAGCGCCACATACTCATTCAATACTCTGCAATACATTTTAATAGAAACAAAGAATTTTTTATTTATTTTTTACCAAATTTTCAGTCTTTTTTGATTTGTAGCGCAAAAAATAAAAAAAAAACAGTGTTGATTAAATACCACCAAAGGAAAGCTCTACTTGTGTGAAAAAAAGGACACAAAATTCATGTGGGTACAGTGCTGTATGACGGAGTAATTGTCATTCAAAGTGTGAGAGCACCGATAGCTGAAAATTGGTCTGGTTAGGAAGGGGGTTTAAGTGATGTGAAATGACATGTATGAAGAAGTTTTGCAATACAGGCTACAAATATAGACATCTCCATTGTTGTATTTGCTGAGATCTGCCTCATAATAAAGGGAAGAACTTTAAATACCTGTAAAATACCTGTAAATACCTGTAAAGCAATTTAAGAAGCTAATACACACATGTATGGCCGGACTGGTAAAATGTTGGAAAATGTCTTATATTTCTTAAATGTCCTATATCGTGCTTCTCAGAATTTGCTTCCAATGCAGAGATAGATAGTGATGGGAAGAGGGGGGCGGGAGACTTACCTGGCAGGATCAGGTAACTGGCACCATATAAAGAAAACATTATGATGAATAAAGGTAAATAAATAATATAGAAAATCCATGTAACATTTTGTGTCACAATACAATTGTATCAGCCTCACATCCATATATTTATATAATACAGAAGTTCCCCCTGACACCCCCCGGAGCACACAGGGGGGTTTATTGGCTCTGCGCTCATCTGAGATTAATCTAAACCAGGAATCCTCTGTGAAAGGAATCTCTACAGAAAAAGAATCATCATCTGAATTCATTTCTTCCTCAGCGACACCCAAGACATCGGTGTATTTATAAAGATCAGCAAAATATCTGCTGTTTGCTTCCTCACATTTTACCTGTTCATGCCTTATTTTATTAATATATATATATTTTTTTTTTATTCAAAGGTTTTAAACGGTAAGTTGTGACATTGAAGTGAAAACAAAATAATGTAAAGTAGAACAATTGGCCAAAAAAAAATAAAAAAAAATAAAAAAAAACTCAAAATAAAACATTAAAGTTAAAGCGGAAGTAAACCCATCCATAAAACATTTTCATTTCCGGCACGTGCCGGGAATGTAACACTCCCATTGGTTGGGTTCTTAACCGGTTCCCGACCGGCGCACAGCGATGTACGTCGGCAGAATGGCACGGACAGGCAGGAGGGTGTATATATAAGTCCCTTTTTAATGCCGTCTGTGCCATGGGGAGCGCGCTCCCGCGCCAGTCGGGACCCCCGTGAGGCCGGTCGCGGGTCCCGCGGACTCGATCTCTGCGGGGACCCCCGCAATCGTCTCACGGGAAGGCTGAACGGGGAGATGCGGAAATAAACAGCATCTCCCCGTTCTGCCTAGCAACTAGTGACGCCCATCTCTGCTCCCTGTGATTGGAGCAGAGATCAGCATTCACTAGCTGACAGCCACGCCCCCCCCCACAGTAAGAAACACACCCCTAGGCATACTTAACCCCTACACTGCCCCCTTGTGGTTAACCCCTTCACTGCCAGTGTCATTTATACAGGAATCAATGCATTTAAATAGCACTGATTTCTGTATAAATGACAATGGTCCCAAAAATGTGTCAAAAATGTCCGATGTGTCCGCCATAATGTCGCAGTCACAATAAAAATCGCTGATCGCCGCCATTACTAATAAAAAAAAAATATTAATAAAAATGCTATAAAACTATCCCCTATCTTGTAAACGCTATAACTTCTGTGCAAACCAATCAATAATCGCTTATTGCGATTTTTTTTACCAAAAATATGTAGAGGAATACGCATCGGCCTAAACTGAGGAAAAAATATGTTTTTTTATATATTTTTGGGGGATATTTATTATAGCAACAAATAAAAACCGCAGGGGCGATCACATACCATCAAAAGAAAGCTCTATTTGTGAGAAAAAAAGGACGCCAATTTTGTTTGGGAGCCACGTCGCACGACCGCGCAATTGTCAGTTAAAGTGACGCAGTGCCGAATCGCAAAAAGGGGACTGGTCCTTTGGCTGCAAATTGGTCCGGGGCTGAAAGTGGTTAACCAAACTGTCAAACCTGACGCGGTATGTGGAACGCACACCGTCCATACCGAGGAGGAACTGGTCGTTTCACAGCCATTCTTGCTGAGGGGGGCAGAGTGTTTTTTTTTACCCCCGCTTTTTAAGCAACATTTTTATTACCCAATTTATTAAATAAATATATTTTATATAGGATTTACGCTATGGATACCCATGTGGATGCCGGTTTGCACACACTTTGGTTCGCATTAGGAAAGCCCATTATGGTCTGTAGACAAGTGCAATTAGTTTAGTTTTTTTTCGTTATTTTCGTTCATTCGTTTTCGTACGAATGAACGAACGATTCGCTAAAAATAAAGAATCGTTCGAATACGAAAATAACGAAAATCTGAAAAAAACAAATTAGAAACAACGAATGTACGAAAGAAGAAAATCCGAAAAACAAAAACAGAAACAACGAAAATGAAAATGAACGAAAAAATTCGTACATTCGTAACTTTTTTTTTTTTGTTGAATTGGTAATTTTCCGTGTCTCTTACAATGGTGCTGCTTAACGTGCCTCAAATAGATTGAACGAAAAAATTTGTAAATTCGTAACTTTTTTTTTTTTTTTTTTGATTCGTAATTTTCCGTGTCTCTTACAATGGCGCTGCTTAACGTGCTTCAGATGGATTGAACGAAAAAATTCGTAAATTCGTAACTTTTTTTTTCGATTCGTAATTTTCCTTGTCTCTTACAATGGCGTTGCTTAACATACTTCGGATGGATTGAACGAAAAAATTCATACATTCGTAACTTTTTTTTCGATTCGTAATTTTCCTTGTCTCTTACAATGGCGTTGCTTAACGTACTTCGGATGGATTGAACGAAAAAATTCGTACATTCGTAACTTTTTTTTCGATTCGTAATTTTCCTTGTCTCTTACAATGGCGTTGCTTAACGTACTTCGGATGGATTGAACGAAAAAATTCGTAAATTCTTAACTTTTATTTATTTTTTTCTATTCGTAATTTTCCGTGTCTCTTAACGCCATTGTTGCTTAACGTGCTTTGGATGGATTGAACGAAAAAATTTGTAAATTCGTAACTTTTTTTTTTTTCGATTCGTAATTTTCCATGTCTCTTACAATGGCGTTGCTTAACGTGCTTCGAATGGATTGAACGAAAAAATTCGTACATTGGTAACTTTTTTTTTCGATTCGTAATTTTTCGTGTCTCTTAAAATGTAATAATAGCATACACATTACATAGCATTATGAATTATGCTCCGATTACGAATCTACGAATGTTACGAATGTACGAATAAATACGAATGCGTCCGAATTTCGAATAAACGAATAAACGAAAATTAAACTAACGGAAATACGAATCAACGAAAAAATAACTTTTACAAAAATATGAATCGTTATGAATACGAACACCGACGACTTACGAATTTACGAATCGTTACGAATCAACGGAAACGAAAAAAATGAAACGAAAATAAACAATTTTTTTGTTGTGCACATGTCTAATGGTCTGGGGACATCAGGATTGGTCAAGCTCTTCATTACATGCTCTTTACCCCTGCAGGGGGAGGGCTTCTGGTGAGTGTGCATACTTGAGGGGGAGCACAGGAAGTCCCCTTACTTGGATGCACTTGGTCACTTTATTTTATGCTCAAGAAGTCACTTTCTTTTTGCACGAAAGAGGATATAAAGTTGTCATTTTTTTGGATACTAGCACAACAGTACTTTTATGGAAATATACATATGGGACATTGAAATCCTTTTTCCATACTGCTATATGGACTTGTTTTTTTTTCTTGTCATATATGTTTCTTATACAAATTTTTTTCAGCTATTCACAGATTTTTCATCCAATATATATTTTTTTATGGACACTCTATAATGTAATTGAGGATTCGCTTACCACTTGATGATTTTAAAATATTAATTGTTTTGTTTTGTGTTGAGAAGATTATTTCTCACCTATTAGAAGCCTTTTCTTACCACTTATGCCCCGTACACAGGGTCGGAAATTCCGACGGAAAATGTCCGATCGGACCTTGTTGTCGGAAAATCCGCCCGTGTGTGGGCTGCATCTGACTTTTTCCGTCGGAATTCTTAGATCCTGCTCTCAAATTTTCCGACAACAAAGTCCGATCGGAATTTTTCCGATCGTGTGTAGAGAATTCTGACGGACAAAGTGCCACGCATGCTCAGATCAAATTACGAGACCAAAGCTATTGGCTACTAGCCTCTACGTAGTTCCGTCGTACGCAACGAACGTCACCACGTTCAGAATGATCGGATTTTCCGACAACTTTGTCCGACCGTGTGTATGCAACACCAGCGTCGGACAAAATCCGTCTGAAAAAATCAGACGGATTTTGTGGTCGGAATTCCCGACCGTGTGTGTACGGGGCATTAGTGTGTTGCACTTTATATGTGTTTGGAATTTACATTTTCATTCCATTAGGGTTTCCCCTACCCACCCTTGTCTGCCATCCTTCTTGGATCAGAGGGGTTATCATATAATTCCTTAGCAGCACTGTGACGGGAGTCACTGTTGGGCGCAGGGTGACCAAGAAAAGAATGAACCCTGATATGATTGAATTACTTCAAATGGGACACTAATATTCATTAACAATATCTCTCAAGAATATATGTAAAGACTATTCTTGGGTTGTTTGATTCTGAACTCAACATGTTAGTTGAGAGAGCTGATCACATTGGCCTCTAGAACTGGGTAGGAGCCGGACAGTCTACTCATACTATAGTTTGTTGCCTACTAGGCTGAGGAGGGGGGGTCACTGTTTGTATTGTTAATTGTAATTAGCTTCTGCTACTGTGTGAAGGTGTCCTGTGTTATACTTATGATAATGTTGATTGTGTCTTCTGAACTGAAAGACGGCAAGTCTGTCCTAAAGGTCATGTCTCTGAGTCACCTAGTCTGGGTAACTGATTTAGTAAACTAGCTCATGTTTATTAGGTTTCTGGTTACAGGTGTATTGTAATGCCCCATACACATGCTCGGATTTTCCGACGGAAAATGTCCTATCGGACAATGTTGTCGGAAATTCCGACCGCGTGTAGGCTCCATCGGACTTTTTCAGTCGGATTTTCCAACGGACAAAGTTTTATCTCCTGCTCTCAAATTTTCCGACAACAAAGTCCGATCGTGTGTAGCAAATTCCGACGGACAAAGTGCCACGCATGCTCAGATCACATTACAAGACCAAAGCTATTGGCTACTAGCTGCTACGTAGTCCCGTCGTACGCAACGAACGTCACCACGTTCAGAATGATCAGATTTTCCGACAACTTTGTCCGACCGTGTGTATGCAACACCAGTGTCGGACAAAATCCGTCATAAAAAATCTGGCGGATTTTGTGGTCGCAATTTCCGACCGTGTGTACTGGGCATTAGAGTAATATGAGCAGGAGGTAGGAACCTCCTCTTTAACTGTATATAAAGACTTGTAATTTTGGTTCTAATAAAGAGTCTGATTCCTGTTTGACCCTCCGTACAGAACCTCGTCTCATACTTGGAGGGAAGAATTATTCGTATGGGTGTCTTGTTCGGCAGATTGGAGTGTACGGTAGCTACCTTTGTGTTCGGAAATGGAATCTCCTAAACAGCTTTAACCCCTTTCATACTTGGGGGGTCGTTGCGATCGCCATTTCCCTTTTTTCATTACGTATAATCCAATGGCTGGTGTGATAACTGATCACATGTACAAATTTTTTAGTTCAATACATTCGAAGCACACTAAGCAGCGCCATTGTAAGGGACACAGAAACTTACCAAATTAACAAAAAAAAAAGTTACGAATGTACGAATTTTTTCGTTCATTTTGATTTTCGTTGTTCCTGTTTTCGTTTTTCAGATTTTCTTCTTTCGTAGTTTCGTTGTTTCTAATTTGGTTATTTTGGATTTTCTTCTTTCGTAGCTTCGTTGTTTCCAATTTGGTTATTTCGGATTTTCGTTGTTTTTCGTATTCGTTTGATTCGAACATTCGTTATTCGTTAAAAATTTTTGTGAATCGTTCGGTCATTTGTACGATAACGAATGAACGAATATAACGAATTTTAACGAAAAACTGAAAAAAAACTTAACGAATTGCACATGTCTAGCGTGCAGCAGCGAACGCATACATGAGCAGCGCCCGCATATGAAAACGGTGTTCAAATCACACATGTGAGGTACCGCCGCGATCGGTAGAGCGAGAGCAATAATTCTAGCCCTAGAACACCTCTGTCACTCAAAATATGCAACCTGTAGAATTTTTTAAACGTTGCCTATGGAGATGTTTAAGGGTAAAAGTTTTGTCGCCGTTCCACACGCAATTTTGAAGCGTGACATGTTGGGTATCAATTTACTTGGCGTAACATTATCTTTCACAATGTAAAAAAAAGGGCTAACTTTACTGTTGTCTTATTTTTTAATTCAAAAAAGTGTATTTTTTCCCCAAAAAGTGCGCTTGTAAGACCGCTGCGCAAATACGTTGTGACAGAAAGTATTGCAAAGACCGTCATTTTATACTCTAGGGTGTTCGAAAAAAATGTATAAAGTTTGGGGGTTCTAAGTAATTTTCTAGCAAAAAAAAAATGTTTTTAATCTCAAAAAGAGGCTTGTTAGTTATTTCTCCAGCTCCCTCCAATAATAATGACAAATTATGAAAAACCGGTGCAATGTTTTCCTCAACTAATTTACATTGGTTATAAAAAGTATTTACAAATTGGTAAAGTAAATCAGATAATAGATTTTGTGGGATGATTTTTAGTCATTGTGGGAAAATAGTAAAACATTAAGAGTTTTACGACATAGCGTAGCTCCTCTGATTGTCATATGTTGGAGTCCTATGTAATTATCTGATTAGAGTTACTGACCTCCTTTCTTATCAACTCAACCTGCTTCACTATATATATATAAACTTCTTTCTATAAGACTTTAAGAGAATTTACGACTCAGGAACCTTCAATTTACATTCACAATAGTGTTAAGGAGGCAATAGCTCATTACTTACAGCATATAACCTCTGGGTGCAGGAATTGTTTTCTGTAAGAAGAAATACGCCAAATAAGTATCGAGTTAAATATCTCAATAAGTCTTAATTATGCCTGGATGAAATGGTGCAAAGAAAATACTTTTTATAGGAGCATTCATAGAAAAAAAATATTTAAGTGCACAATGAATAATAATATAAAACTTTTATTCACACTAATCTTTGCACAGAAAAAAAAAATATATATGGGTTTGCCCAAGTCTAAAAGAAGTTTTTGATGTGATCTGATTGTAGAATATTTTAAAATTAAAGGGGCCAGCTGGCGGAAAAATACATTTAATTATAGTCACGTGCAATTCGTTTCCTTCCAAATTCGTTTTTCGACAAAATTCAACAAATTTTGTTAATTCGGAAATATTTGAACTAATTAATTTTTCCAAAAATTCATAATTTAGAAAATTTGTAAATTTGTAAAATTAAAAAATCAGAAAATTTGAAAAATCACAAAATAAGAATGAAAATCCGAAAATTCAAACAGAATGAAAATCCGAAAATAAGAACAAAAATCAGAAAATTTGAAAACCCAAAAATTTGAAAATCCCAAATAATAACTAACTAATAATGACAACTATCACTAACTATTAAATTATAGGTATTGGAATTTTCTTTAAAATTTGGCTGTTAGTGAATGTAACTAATACAAATGTATCCAAAGTTAAGAAATATCTGAAATAAGGCATCTAAACAAATGGAGTGTACCAAATTAATAATAATAAATAATAATAATAATAAAAACGTATTAATATTATGTATTGTTATTAATTAGTTATGTTCCATTCATTAAGATGTGGCATTCGTAACATTTGTAACTTTGGATAAATTTGTATTCGTTATGTTAACTAACAGCCAAATTTGAAAGGATATTTCAATACCTATTATTTAATAGTTAGTGTTAGTTATTATTATTATTATTATTAGTTAGTTAGTTAGTTATTATTTCAGAGTTTTGAATTTGCGAATTTCCAAATTTTCGAATTTACCAATTTACAAATTTTCGAATTCACAAATTTACAAATTTTCTAATTTATGAATACTGTATCTAAACGAATGGAACATAACAAATTAGAATTTTTACAAATTTATTCAAAATAACAAATTTCGATCATAACTAATGACCCGAAAAACAAAAAACAAAACAAAAAAAACAAACACATTTTTCTGCAGTGCACATGTCTAATAGATTATTGTAGGGCCTAATATGAACATTTTGTATATTTTCTTTTTTGTTAAGACTGCATGGGATTCTATTTACACCCTGTTGCTTCTATGCTATCTTTTAGTGACTTTTTGGCAGGACTAGCATTTAGGGTTTTCCCTCAACCCAGCATCTCCACCATGGCACAAAACCCATGTATATGCCTGAACCATGAGCACATGTTACTCATTCTAGAAGTACTATAACTATAGGTGTCTTTATACAGTTCTTATAATACATTTTCCATCAAGGTCTCAGGTTAATATAAAAGAAAGTGTAAGAAAAATACTGCGCTGTCTGAAAAGAAAAAAAAGCTGCTGCTCAAGATGTTATACTACACCGGCATAAATATGCAAAAAAAGAGCTGCGCTAAATATGTGACCACACAATATTATACCAAAACTGGTAAAAGTGTTAACAATAATTAAAATGATCAAAAAAAATGAATTGTGAATTCATGCTGCAACAATGAAGAGCGTATCAAATGCATAAAAAGAGAGAAAAAAAACACGGGTCATAAATAGACATGTGCACTGACAAAAAATTTGTTAATTTTCGTTTTCGTTTCATTAGTTTTTTGCTTTTTTTGGAAATTCGGAAAATCGAAAATTCGGGAATTTGGAAATTCGCAAATTCGCAAATTCGGAATTCGTAAATTTCGGGAATTTTCACATTTCTATTTTTCGGATTTCCGAATTTCCGAATTTTCGGATTTCTGAATTTCCGAATTTTTGGATTTCCGAATTTCGTATTTTCGGATTTCCGAATTTCGAATTTTCGGATTTTCGGATTTCCGAATTTCGGATTTACGAATTTCCGAATTTACGAATTTCAAATTTTTGAATTTTCGGAAATCCGAATTTTAGGATTTCCGAAATTCCGAATTTTCAAATTTCCGAATTTCGAATTTTCGGATTTCCGAATTATCGAATTTCCGAATTATCGAATTTCCGAATTTTGGATTTTCGAAATCCGAAAATTTGAAATCCGATTTGAAATCCGAAAATTCGAAATTCGTAATTTCGTAAATTCGTAAATTCAGCAATTTCGGAAATTTTGAAAATTCGTAATTTTGCAAATTTTGAAATTCAGAAATTCGGAAATTTGGAATTTTCGGAAATTGAAAAATTCTGAAATTCGGAATTAACGAATTTGTCAAAATTTGTTAAAAAACGAATTAGGAACTAAACGAATTGCACATGTCTAGTCATAAACTTAGATAAAGTGACGTGATTGAGAACAATCCAAACTGATAATAGTCTCATAGATTGAAAGTGATAAACATCAAAAAAAAGTCTTTGAATATCCGTGATTCTTTTAGAGATGACTTCCACACAGACTGATATGTGTAAAAACTTCCACCACATGAACACACTGCCGCTTACCAGAACCAGGTGGTCCCTTATTACAGGGGGACCACACTGCGCAGATGGCTGTAACCCCAGCCTGGGATAATAATCGCACACAAGGAACTCCTCAGCCCCAATGAAAGCGTCACAACTTGCAGCAGACTGGTACCTGGAAATTTCCCCAACTCGAGGGTGATCCACAGATTCAAATGTATGGCAGATAACCTAGTGTTGCTGATATAGGAGTAAAGGCCAGGGATGTCTGGTGCACAAGATGTGTATCAGTCAGAGTCCAAAAATCCAATGGACACTTTGCTGTACTCTTACTTCTGGACCTCTCTGCTGCCTTTGACACGGTGGATCATCCCCTCCTCCTCAAAAAACTCCATGCCTTTGGTCTCCATAACTGTACTCTTCGCTGGTTCTCATCCTACTTACCCAACTGCACCTTTAGCGTTATTTACAATTCTACTGCCTCCTCTCCTCTTTCTTTCTCTGTTGGGGTCCCCCCAGGTTCTGTTTTTGGACCTCTCCTATTACATATTTACATAGTTACATAGTAGGTGAGGTTGAAAAAAGACACAAGTCCATCAAGTCCAACCTATGTGTGTGATTATATGTCAGTATTACATTGTATATCCCTGTATGTTGCGGTTGTTCAGGTGCTTATCTAATAGTTTTTGAAACTACCGATGCCCCCTGCTGAGACCACCGCCTGTGGAAGGGAATTCCACATCCTTACCACTCTTATGCCCCCTACACACGGTCGCATATTCCGATGGAAAAAGTCAGATCGGATTATGTTGTCGGAAAATCCGATCGTGTGTGTGCTCTAGCAGGCTTTCTCCGTCTGAATTTTCAACGGAAAAAAATTGAGAGCAGGATCTCAAATTTTCCGACAACAAAATCCGATCGGACTTTTTCCGATTGTGTGTAGGGAATTCCGACAGACAAAGTGCCACGCATGCTCAGATCAAATTACGAGACCAAAGCTATTGGCTACTAGCCTCTACGTAGTTCCGTAGTACGCAACGACCGTCACCACGTTCGGAACGATCGGATTTTCCGACAACTTTGTCCGACTGTGTGTATGCAACACCAGTTTCGGCCAAAAACCGTCGGAAAAAAACGGATTTTGTGGTCGGAATTTCCGACCGTGTGTATGGGGGCTTACAGTAAAGAACCCTCTAAGTAGTTTAAGGTTAAACCTCTTTTCTTCTAATTTTAATGAGTGGCCACGAGTCTTGTAAAACTTGTATCCTTATTGTGGGGTCACCAGTACCGTATTTATAAATTGAAATCATATCCCCTCTAGTCTCAAATTAAACTTCCTCTTTGGGTCAGCTGATGGCCTCCCATGGCTTTCCATACCTTCTCTATGCTGACAACACCCACATTTATCTCTCTACCCCTCGGTTCACTCCTTCAGTCTCCTCACACATCACTAATTTACTAACAGATATATTAGCCTGTCACACCACTTCCTCAAACTCAATCTATCCAAAACCATGCTCATAATATTTCCTCCCCCATGTGCCTCTTCCCTGATTTCTCTGTCAAGATCAGTGTCACAACCCTCAACCCATCCCCCATGCCAGGGTTCTAGGTGTAATCCTGGACTCTGAACTATCCTTTCAGCCCCATGTCCAAAGCTTTCCACCTCAACCTCTGCAACATCTCAAAAATATGCCCCTTCCTAACCAATGACACCACACAGCTCCTAGTTCACTCCTTGGTCATCTCCCACCTTGACTATTGCAACTCCCTCCTCATTGGATTACCTTTACATAGGCTCCTCCCCCTTCAGTCCATCATGAATTCTGCTGCCAGGCTCAACCACCCTACCAACGGTTCAGTATCTGATACTTCTCTCTGTCAACCCCTCTACTGGCTTCCACGCACCCAACAAATTTAATTTGAAATACTAACAACTACTTACAAAGCCATCCACAACTCGGCCCCCAGCTACATCACTAACCTAGTCTCAAAATACCAACCTAATCGTTCTCTTTGTTCCTCCCAAGACCTTCTGCTCTCTAATCTGCAGGACTATCCCCTACTTTGTGGAAATTGCTACTATAAAGTAAGAATAAACGTATAGTACCTTCGTCCTAAATTTTAATGAAAAATGGGGATGGCAGAACAATTGAGGCAACTATGGACTTTTATGGTACGGGTAAGGACTCACAAAACAGTGTGTATAGAAAAATATATAAAGATTTATTACAACAACAGAATAATGCAAATTTATACAATGAATGAAAAAAGAGGGCAATTAAAATCGAGAGACAATATTACAATACAGAATTTTTCCTTATAATTGCACAGTATAGCACATAATTATTGATCCCTGTTATTGGAAGCAATGTAGTGAATTTCAAACTGTCGCAAGATGGCACTCAACATGTTTCGCGGACTAGCCGCTTCTTCAGGAGTATGCAATAAGGGGAGATGTATCTGTATGATTGTCTCTGAAAAAGGGGGAATGGGATGATTAGTAACATATAAATTATAAAAGACAAGCAATGTACCTGGAGACAGCTAGAAAACGCCATCCTGATTCTGCCAGCAGGAAAGGCGGAAATATGCTGGCTCACTATGGTACAGGTCAGCAAGAGAGGGTAGTAATATAAAGGTATAGAAAAAAGGTTGCATCCAATTGTACGTCCATATGAACAAAGAGCACATCATGACTCACCAGCTCAAAGGTGCACGGGGACAGGCGAAGCTAGGGGCCCCAAATGATGGGGCAAATTTCACAGGCTGATATGGGAGCCAGAGTAGGGTAAAGTTAGTATTCAAGAGTATAGCATAAAGCTGTAAAAAAAAACATACATGATAATGAATGTAGCCAACATGATAAGGACATAAAATCCTACACAGGGGCACCTATAGGATAGACACCGAGTGCACCTAGAAGTCAGACATGTGTACGATAAGAAAGATCCAGAAGTCGGTATACAGAGGTAAAATATTAATAGGGAAAGTGTATATACCTACCCAAAATTAAACGTAAGATGGCCTAGGATAAGCAGGGGTCACAACTTAGGGAGGGAGTGTCAGACGGTTAGCGGGCTGCAAAAGATTATACATACACAACTAAGCACGTATGCACATACACACACACATTGCACACATATATATACATATATACACATATATATATATACACACACACATACATATATATGTACACATGCATGCACATACACACAGATCCCCATGCACACCTGTACAAATATACAGGTGGGTGTACATGAACCCCATGGTTAAATATGTACATTTGTCTGTATATAGAAGAGGGAAAAATCTATTTGTTTACCTGGGCCGAAGCATATATGCCTATATAATAAAAAAGCAGCACATTAAGTTCCAATTAGCTCACAGCAGGGAGGTGTATGACGTATCAATAAACCGCCAAAAAGGCTGTAGGTTGAGAGATATCGAATTCAAAGACTGAGACCTGTGGACAAACAGGTGAATTTCAGACACAGCTCAAGCACTGAACATAAAGTAAAGCAACTGCTGTTAAATGTGCACAAAAGGGGAACAGTGTTTCTCTTAAAATAAGGGAAACGACACACACCTGCAGAGTAGATGGTTTGGTTTGTGTGCACTTGTAGAAATTCCCATCAATAGGCAGATCGCTGGAATCCATATGAAAGTACAAAATACATAGACAATGTATATGAGGATTTTTGCTAGCAAGTAAACAGAAGGGAAGGATCTTCCAGAGAAGATATAAAACATACCTGCACATGGGAAGAAGTACAGGCACAGCACCAGCCAGCAGCACCTGAACACTCCGCAAACCCCCACAGACGCCTACATCCACTGGGCAAATGAGCCCGTTTAAATAATGTCCTCTGGCGCCAGTCCTGATGACGCTGAATGCGTGCGCCGCCGGCGCCATACAAACAGCGTCATCGGACCCGATCCTCAACTGCGCATGCGCGTCGCGCATGCGCAGTAGAGCAAAAACGGCACATAGTGTCAGGAAGGGCAGAGAGCCATCCAGGGGCCAGCCGGGGGCGCGGACACTGCGCAAACGCAGCGCCACACACGGGGGAGACCCGGAACTACGCCGCCCAACCTTTTGACCGGCCGTTAAAGTCCCCAAAGAGTGAACCCAAAAAATCTGCACCGCCACCTGGTGGGCAGATAAAGGATCACTCATAAGGGGAGATCGCATATCAGCCTGGAAAATGAAGCTAACGCAGACCAAAGGCACAGATGTGATTAGAGAGATGACGGGTCAAAAAGAAGGCTCATAGCACAGGACGCACTAATATGGATGCCAATAATTAGATTTGAACAGAATATATTCAAAGTTTAAACAAAAATTTATTAAATACAAATAAAAATAATACTGATGAATAAAGATATGGAACCAGCGTGCAAATGGTTATAAGGGGGCGAGGGTATATAAAGAATTGGCGTGTGTCGCCATTATGAGAACCTAGGAAAACCTAGATCTACAAGGATGGGGCAGAAGACAGAGGGACAAAAAAAAATTATATAAACACAGTGGGAAGAGACATAGAGGGAAGAACACAGACGGGGGAGACAATACAGGAAGGTAAAAAAGAGGGGGGGGGGGGGGGGGGGGGGGAAAGGAGAGGGGGAAAAAAGAAAAAAGAATGATCTGTCAACGGTTAAAAAACCAGCAATCTAAACGGAAAAATACCTCTAAAGAAAAGGCTTATAAGAGTTATTTTCGTTGATGCCAGGGTGTATAGTAGCCGATAGTTTCTCAATCCATAGAGTTTCTGCCCTAAGAATTTTATTGTCCCAGTCACCACCACGCGGGGGGGGGGGACAACCTCAAGGACACAAAAGGAAACTGCACTGTTATCGAATCTATGGTGTAGACCTATGTGTCTAGTTACCGAGGTTAGAATTTTTCCAGAACCTGAACAGTAGACGTGGTCACGAATGCGTTGGCCAAATTCGCGTATGGTCTTACCTACGTAGAAAGCTTTACAGGTACATGACATTAAATAAATAACGCCTCGGGTGGTGCAGTCAGCATGGCACCGGAGACGATGCCATTGTCCATTTGGGAGCTTGATCCCTGGTCCTTCAGTGACCCAGGGGCAGCGGCTGCAATTGCCGCATCGATAGGTGCCCCAAAGGGATCTAGGAGGTCGAGCTTGGGGAAGGGTATAGTGACTGGAGATAAGGGTATCTCTAAGGGATGTAGCTCGTCTGAACACTAATTCAGGGGTAGGTCTAACATATTTAGAGAGGGTTTGATCCTCAGTCAGTAGGTGCCAATGCCGAGATATTGAAGTACGTAAAGAGTCTTGATGGGCGGAAAATTTGGTGATGAATTTGACGGTTTGAAATTCAGTATCAGAAGGTGTTTTGTACAGGAGATCAAATCTTGATCTGGATTTGGCCTTGTTAAAGGCTTTTCTGAGGAGTGATCTAGAATACCCTCTCCTCAGGAGTCTATCTCGCAGAAAGCCTGCTTGCTCAATAAAATCTTGGTCCGATGAACAATTCCTCCGTAAACGTATGTACTGTGCATACGGAATGCTACGAATTAAAGGGGAAGGGTGTGCACTGGATGCATGCAAGATGGTATTGCCGGCACTGGGTTTGCGGTAGAGATTAGTCGTGATACTCCCTGCCGTGTCTATTTTGATGACCAGATCTAGGAAAGAGATATGTTCAGGACTGAAAGTATGGGTAAAACGCAAATTGTAATCATTGGTGTTCAGTGTATCGAGAAAAGATAATAGATCCTCAGTAGTGCCTGTCCATATAATCAACAAATCATCTATATAGCGAAACCAATAAAGAATGTGAGTCAACCATCTATCATAATGTTCATCTGAGAATATCCATCTTTCCCAACCGCCAAGATAAAGATTAGCATAGGAGGGGGCACAACATGTGCCCATGGCCACTCCCTGACGTTGAAGATAAACTTTATCCATAAAGGTAAAGTAATTGTGTGTCAAAATAAAACGTAACAGTTTCAGGATAAAACGGTTATGAGGCCAGGTGGTGTCATCCTGTTCATCTAGAAAGGACCCGATCACCCGGATACCCCGCTCGTGCGGGACACTAGAATATAGTGCCTCTATATCAACTGCAACGAGCAGGGCACCCGGGGGAGCATAGGTCCCCTCCAGATGTCTCAGGAGATCCGAAGTGTCCCTAATATATGAGGGTAGACAGGTGACATGTGGCATAAGAACTGAGTCCACATAGCGACTTGCCTTTTCAGTAAGGGATTCATTGCCCGAAATAATGGGGCGACCAGGAGGGTGAGTAAGATGCTTATGAACCTTTGGTAAGGCATAAAATGTAGCAATACAGATAAATTTTGGGTTGAGATATTCAAATGTTTTGAGATCAATGAGCCCCTGTGAATATGCTTCTATACAGAGTGATCGGAGTTCCTCGGAAAATGAGGCGACTTGGTTCGCATCAATGCATCCATACCAGTGCTTGTTTTTAAGAATGTCTAAACACATTTTTTGATATTGGGGGTGGGACATCACAACGATGTTGCCACCCTTATCGGATGGTTTAATTACACAGTCCTTGCATGACCTAAGGGATTCCAGGGCTTCTATTTGATCCGGACTAAGGTTAGAAATAGGTTCGGACCAAGAGCGTGTTTTCAAGTCACGGATAGTCAATTGTAAGAAAGCCCATATCTTGGGACAGGTCAATAGATCTGGAAAATGACGGGATTTGGGTTTAAATTGTTTGAACGGTTTCATGGTATGGCTGTTTTGGACGTTGGAAGGAGCCGAAACCACCGAATCAGTGGATGATTCCTCGTATAGAAGCATAAGATCACGAAGGGCCCTGAATTCTTGCATAGTGAAGTTTTTTATTTGTTCAGTAAGCTCAATTTCTAATCGTTTTTGCTTCCGTTGGGAGTCGAACATAAACTTGTAAGTCAACCGACGTGCAAACAAATATAGATCTTTAATAGTTTCAGAGACATTGATCGGTTGGGATGGGCAAAAGCCCAAACCAAGCTGGAGGATGGATTTCTGTAAGGGTGTAAACGTTAAAGAAGTAAGATTAATGATATTTAGATCAGATTGGTCTAGGTGTTCTGAGAATTCCCCAGTCGAACCATGTATGCATTGAGATTGCTTTGTTTTTTGGCCTCTGAGAGGGCCAGTGTGGGATCTAAAAAATCATCAGGCAGTGCACTACGATTAGAACTGTTAGTATTCATGGTACCTTTCTGAAGGATGTTTTGTAGAGCTGGGGTTAGATTACCAGTAGTCCCATGTTCTTTGGACTGTGGTGCTCTTTCCGAACGTTTTTTGGTTTTAGGATCAGAGGGTGAAGACCCGCCACCGTGCCGAGTGCGCTTAACTGGTCGCGCCGTCTGTGCTGACGAGTGGCGGTTGTGTCCCTGTGAAAGAGGAAACATGGATAAAGAAGAGTCAGATTCAGTGGTATCTTCAACATGTGACTGGGTATATGTACCAGGTCTCCTTCCTTGGCCTCTACCTGTATTTTTATTCTGCCATTTATAGGCATAGCCCTGTGAGAAAGCCAGTTTATCAAAATTAAATTTCTTTTGTTTTTTGGTAACAATTTCCTTATTCATAATTTCCAAACGTTCCTTAATCTCTTTCCATTTCATACTGAAACTGGTTATTTCAAAAACATGTAGGTATTGTTCATTGAGCGCATCTATCTCTCTATCCAACAGACTCATATCAAGGGTATATTGTTTGATCCCCTTATTGCATACTCCTGAAGAAGCGGCTAGTCCGCGAAACATGTTGAGTGCCATCTTGCGACAGTTTGAAATTCACTACATTGCTTCCAATAACAGGGATCAATAATTATGTGCTATACTGTGCAATTATAAGGAAAAATTCTGTATTGTAATATTGTCTCTCGATTTTAATTGCCCTCTTTTTTCATTCATTGTATAAATTTGCATTATTCTGTTGTTGTAATAAATCTTTATATATTTTTCTATACACACTGTTTTGTGAGTCCTTACCCGTACCATAAAAGTCCATAGTTGCCTCAATTGTTCTGCCATCCCCATTTTTCATTAAAATTTAGGACGAAGGTACTATACGTTTATTCTTACTTTATAGTAGCAATTTCCACATTTATTTAGGGTGGATAACACACCCATAGGCACAACCCTCCCCTTTTAGGCTACTTATGTTTATTTTTATCGATGTTTAAATTTTGTATCTAATTGGCACTTACATAGACTGGTTACATGTCTAGTGGCCATATACTCAGCGTCAAGCTTTGGCTATAATACTCTTTCCTTTCCCATATTCCCGTTTTCTCCTCTCCCCAAATTTTTCGTGTGTCTCCCCGTTTTGATTACCAGATTTACCTATTTTTACGAATTTTTGTCTCTCCCCTTTTCTTCTTGTTCTGTTGATTCAGCGCCTTGATTAAACATCAGACGTGTAAACCCCAATAATGGACCTTCATGGTACGGCATGGACAGGTTTTATGACTGATATACAATCCAATGTTGAAACCTGTAAAAAGGATGATGGTGATCTCTCTCTCTATCTTGGACGCATACAGGGTCTTTTGAAGCGTAAGTCCCATTTATATTGGCATATAGACTATTTCCAGAAATATGTTGATGAAGACATTAATCCTCAAGGATTACGTCTCAACACCTTTCCCACTATCAAAAACCCTACTGAAGATTTTAAAAAATCTTGGGAAGATGTTCTGAATATAGGAAGCAAGAGTTTAATGTTACTCTTGATCAAACAATATACCCTTGATATGAGTCTGTTGGATAGAGAGATAGATGCGCTCAATGAACAATACCTACATGTTTTTGAAATAACCAGTTTCAGTATGAAATGGAAAGAGATTAAGGAACGTTTGGAAATTATGAATAAGGAAATTGTTACCAAAAAACAAAAGAAATTTAATTTTGATAAACTGGCTTTCTCACAGGGCTATGCCTATAAATGGCAGAATAAAAATACAGGTAGAGGCCAAGGAAGGAGACCTGGTACATATACCCAGTCACATGTTGAAGATACCACTGAATCTGACTCTTCTTTATCCATGTTTCCTCTTTCACAGGGACACAACCGCCACTCGTCAGCACAGACGGCGCGACCAGTTAAGCGCACTCGGCACGGTGGCGGGTCTTCACCCTCTGATCCTAAAACCAAAAAACGTTCGGAAAGAGCACCACAGTCCAAAGAACATGGGACTACTGGTAATCTAACCCCAGCTCTACAAAACATCCTTCAGAAAGGTACCATGAATACTAACAGTTCTAATCGTAGTGCACTGCCTGATGATTTTTTAGATCCCACACTGGCCCTCTCAGAGGCCAAAAAACAAAGCAATCTCAATGCATACATGGTTCGACTGGGGAATTCTCAGAACACCTAGACCAATCTGATCTAAATATCATTAATCTTACTTCTTTAACGTTTACACCCTTACAGAAATCCATCCTCCAGCTTGGTTTGGGCTTTTGCCCATCCCAACCGATCAATGTCTCTGAAACTATTAAAGATCTATATTTGTTTGCACGTCGGTTGACTTACAAGTTTATGTTCGACTCCCAACGGAAGCAAAAACGATTAGAAATTGAGCTTACTGAACAAATAAAAAACTTCACTATGCAAGAATTCAGGGCCCTTCGTGATCTTATGCTTCTATACGAGGAATCATCCACTGATTCGGTGGTTTCGGCTCCTTCCAACGTCCAAAACAGCCATACCATGAAACCGTTCAAACAATTTAAACCCAAATCCCGTCATTTTCCAGATCTATTGACCTGTCCCAAGATATGGGCTTTCTTACAATTGACTATCCGTGACTTGAAAACACGCTCTTGGTCCGAACCTATTTCTAACCTTAGTCCGGATCAAATAGAAGCCCTGGAATCCCTTAGGTCATGCAAGGACTGTGTAATTAAACCATCCGATAAGGGTGGCAACATCGTTGTGATGTCCCACCCCCAATATCAAAAAATGTGTTTAGACATTCTTAAAAACAAGCACTGGTATGGATGCATTGATGCGAACCAAGTCGCCTCATTTTCCGAGGAACTCCGATCACTCTGTATAGAAGCATATTCACAGGGGCTCATTGATCTCAAAACATTTGAATATCTCAACCCAAAATTTATCTGTATTGCTACATTTTATGCCTTACCAAAGGTTCATAAGCATCTTACTCACCCTCCTGGTCGCCCCATTATTTCGGGCAATGAATCCCTTACTGAAAAGGCAAGTCGCTATGTGGACTCAGTTCTTATGCCACATGTCACCTGTCTACCCTCATATATTAGGGACACTTCGGATCTCCTGAGACATCTGGAGGGGACCTATGCTCCCCCGGGTGCCCTGCTCGTTGCAGTTGATATAGAGGCACTATATTCTAGTGTCCCGCACGAGCGGGGTATCCGGGTGATCGGGTCCTTTCTAGATGAACAGGATGACACCACCTGGCCTCATAACCGTTTTATCCTGAAACTGTTACGTTTTATTTTGACACACAATTACTTTACCTTTATGGATAAAGTTTATCTTCAACGTCAGGGAGTGGCCATGGGCACATGTTGTGCCCCCTCCTATGCTAATCTTTATCTTGGCGGTTGGGAAAGATGGATATTCTCAGATGAACATTATGATAGATGGTTGACTCACATTCTTTATTGGTTTCGCTATATAGATGATTTGTTGATTATATGGACAGGCACTACTGAGGATCTATTATCTTTTCTCGATACACTGAACACCAATGATTACAATTTGCGTTTTACCCATACTTTCAGTCCTGAACATATCTCTTTCCTAGATCTGGTCATCAAAATAGACACGGCAGGGAGTATCACGACTAATCTCTACCGCAAACCCAGTGCCGGCAATACCATCTTGCATGCATCCAGTGCACACCCTTCCCCTTTAATTCGTAGCATTCCGTATGCACAGTACATACGTTTACGGAGGAATTGTTCATCGGACCAAGATTTTATTGAGCAAGCAGGCTTTCTGCGAGATAGACTCCTGAGGAGAGGGTATTCTAGATCACTCCTCAGAAAAGCCTTTAACAAGGCCAAATCCAGATCAAGATTTGATCTCCTGTACAAAACACCTTCTGATACTGAATTTCAAACCGTCAAATTCATCACCAAATTTTCCGCCCATCAAGACTCTTTACGTACTTCAATATCTCGGCATTGGCACCTACTGACTGAGGATCAAACCCTCTCTAAATATGTTAGACCTACCCCTGAATTAGTGTTCAGACGAGCTACATCCCTTAGAGATACCCTTATCTCCAGTCACTATACCCTTCCCCAAGCTCGACCTCCTAGATCCCTTTGGGGCACCTATCGATGCGGCAATTGCAGCCGCTGCCCCTGGGTCACTGAAGGACCAGGGATCAAGCTCCCAAATGGACAATGGCATCGTCTCCGGTGCCATGCTGACTGCACCACCCGAGGCGTTATTTATTTAATGTCATGTACCTGTAAAGCTTTCTACGTAGGTAAGACCATACGCGAATTTGGCCAACGCATTCGTGACCACGTCTACTGTTCAGGTTCTGGAAAAATTCTAACCTCGGTAACTAGACACATAGGTCTACACCATAGATTCGATAACAGTGCAGTTTCCTTTTGTGTCCTTGAGGTTGTCCCCCCCCACCCGCGTGGTGGTGACTGGGACAATAAAATTCTTAGGGCAGAAACTCTATGGATTGAGAAACTATCGGCTACTATACACCCTGGCATCAACGAAAATAACTCTTATAAGCCTTTTCTTTAGAGGTATTTTTCCGTTTAGATTGCTGGTTTTTTAACCGTTGACAGATCATTCTTTTTTCTTTTTTCCCCCTCTCCTTTCTCCCCCCCCCCCCCCCCCCCCCTCTTTTTTACCTTCCTGTATTGTCTCCCCCGTCTGTGTTCTTCCCTCTATGTCTCTTCCCACTGTGTTTATATAATTTTTTTTGTCCCTCTGTCTTCTGCCCCATCCTTGTAGATCTAGGTTTTCCTAGGTTCTCATAATGGCGACACACGCCAATTCTTTATATACCCTCGCCCCCTTATAACCATTTGCACGCTGGTTCCATATCTTTATTCATCAGTATTATTTTTATTTGTATTTAATAAATTTTTGTTTAAACTTTGAATATATTCTGTTCAAATCTAATTATTGGCATCCATATTAGTGCGTCCTGTGCTATGAGCCTTCTTTTTGACCCGTCATCTCTCTAATCACATCTGTGCCTTTGGTCTGCGTTAGCTTCATTTTCCAGGCTGATATGCGATCTCCCCTTATGAGTGATCCTTTATCTGCCCACCAGGTGGCGGTGCAGATTTTTTGGGTTCACTCTTTGGGGACTTTAACGGCCGGTCAAAAGGTTGGGCGGCGTAGTTCCGGGTCTCCCCCGTGTGTGGCGCTGCGTTTGCGCAGTGTCCGCGCCCCCGGCTGGCCCCTGGATGGCTCTCTGCCCTTCCTGACACTATGTGCCGTTTTTGCTCTACTGCGCATGCGCGACGCGCATGCGCAGTTGAGGATCGGGTCCGATGACGCTGTTTGTATGGCGCCGGCGGCGCACGCATTCAGCGTCATCAGGACTGGCGCCAGAGGACATTATTTAAACGGGCTCATTTGCCCAGTGGATGTAGGCGTCTGTGGGGGTTTGCGGAGTGTTCAGGTGCTGCTGGCTGGTGCTGTGCCTGTACTTCTTCCCATGTGCAGGTATGTTTTATATCTTCTCTGGAAGATCCTTCCCTTCTGTTTACTTGCTAGCAAAAATCCTCATATACATTGTCTATGTATTTTGTACTTTCATATGGATTCCAGCGATCTGCCTATTGATGGGAATTTCTACAAGTGCACACAAACCAAACCATCTACTCTGCAGGTGTGTGTCGTTTCCCTTATTTTAAGAGAAACACTGTTCCCCTTTTGTGCACATTTAACAGCAGTTGCTTTACTTTATGTTCAGTGCTTGAGCTGTGTCTGAAATTCACCTGTTTGTCCACAGGTCTCAGTCTTTGAATTCGATATCTCTCAACCTACAGCCTTTTTGGCGGTTTATTGATACGTCATACACCTCCCTGCTGTGAGCTAATTGGAACTTAATGTGCTGCTTTTTTATTATATAGGCATATATGCTTCGGCCCAGGTAAACAAATAGATTTTTCCCTCTTCTATATACAGACAAATGTACATATTTAACCATGGGGTTCATGTACACCCACCTGTATATTTGTACAGGTGTGCATGGGGATCTGTGTGTATGTGCATGCATGTGTACATATATATGTATGTGTGTGTGTATATATATATGTGTATATATATGTATATATATGTGTGCAATGTGTGTGTGTATGTGCATACGTGCTTAGTTGTGTATGTATAATCTTTTGCAGCCCGCTAACCGTCTGACACTCCCTCCCTAAGTTGTGACCCCTGCTTATCCTAGGCCATCTTACGTTTAATTTTGGGTAGGTATATACACTTTCCCTATTAATATTTTACCTCTGTATACCGACTTCTGGATCTTTCTTATCGTACACATGTCTGACTTCTAGGTGCACTCGGTGTCTATCCTATAGGTGCCCCTGTGTAGGATTTTATGTCCTTATCATGTTGGCTACATTCATTATCATGTATGTTTTTTTTACAGCTTTATGCTATACTCTTGAATACTAACTTTACCCTACTCTGGCTCCCATATCAGCCTGTGAAATTTGCCCCATCATTTGGGGCCCCTAGCTTCGCCTGTCCCCGTGCACCTTTGAGCTGGTGAGTCATGATGTGCTCTTTGTTCATATGGACGTACAATTGGATGCAACCTTTTTTCTATACCTTTATATTACTACCCTCTCTTGCTGACCTGTACCATAGTGAGCCAGCATATTTCCGCCTTTCCTGCTGGCAGAATCAGGATGGCGTTTTCTAGCTGTCTCCAGGTACATTGCTTGTCTTTTATAATTTATATGTTACTAATCATCCCATTCCCCCTTTTTCAGAGACAATCATACAGATACATCTCCCCTTATTGCATACTCCTGAAGAAGCGGCTAGTCCGCGAAACATGTTGAGTGCCATCTTGCGACAGTTTGAAATTCACTACATTGCTTCCAATAACAGGGATCAATAATTATGTGCTATACTGTGCAATTATAAGGAAAAATTCTGTATTGTAATATTGTCTCTCGATTTTAATTGCCCTCTTTTTTCATTCATTGTATAAATTTGCATTATTCTGTTGTTGTAATAAATCTTTATATATTTTTCTATACACACTGTTTTGTGAGTCCTTACCCGTACCATAAAAGTCCATAGTTGCCTCAATTGTTCTGCCATCCCCATTTTTCATTATCCCCTACTTTGTTCACTTTTAGACAATCCCTGAAAACCCTTCTCTTCAGAGAAGCCTCTTCTACCCCCACCTGGCAACTGTACTTTTATTTTCTCCATCAGTTCATCCCCCACTGCTATTACCTTTTTTATCACTTGACCTTCCCTCCTAGATTGTAAGCTCTAATGAGCAGGGCCCTCTGATCCCTCCTGTATTGATATGTATTGTAACTGTAACGTCTGCCCTCATGTTGTAAAGTGCTACACAAATTTTTGGTGCTCTATAAAAGAATGCAATTAGTTTGTCTCAATTCTTTTTCTTTTTTTTCCTCTCTTTTTTCTTATTTTATTTATTTATTTATTTTTTTCCCTCTCTTCCCTCACCCTCCTTCCCTCCCTCCCTCATCCCGCCCCCACCTTTACTTGTAATGTGGTTCGCCCACATCGGAAAATATATAAGAGCACATTAGAACGATTTCTATATGGATTAATATATGTTTCTGTCTATCTGTCTTGTCAAGTGATGATAGAATATTGTTAAAATGTTTTGAATAAGGCTGCGACCTATTCATACGTTATACCATGTAATATGCTTACGTTTTCCTACCAGTATTGCATTGTATTATGTTTTCATATTCTTTTAATAAAAATTTATGAAAACAAAAAAAAAAAAAAAAAAATTCTGCATAATAATAATAATAATAATAAAAAATATTCTTTAGGTTGAATATATGTTTATTGAGTTTTTACAAAGATACAGTAAAATGCGTACAATTCAGAAGTAACAATTAACAGCTCCAGTATTTCACATGTATTCAGTCAAACCTAAATTCAAAATGAGGCATATGGATAACTTGTGCAAAATACAAGAATTCTCATAGAAAGCATAGGCCCTAAGGCCAGCTGCATGCCACAAGTGTGATACTGAAAAAAATGAAGTAGAAAGTGCAAAAAAAAAACATTATGATTGTGTCCTGGAGTCTGATGGGTAAAACAATTATCTGAGCAAAGGGGGAGAGGGCAAAACGTAAAGAGAAAGAAAAGAAGAAGCAAGGAAAGGTTGGGCTATGAGTTTGGTCCGTCAAGTTTTGGGTCCAAGCTTGTAGAACCTGAACTACGTGAAGAAAGGGCGTATAGGGGCAAGCCCATCCAGGGGTGCTCAGGTTCAGTCATGCCCTACATAAAAAAAAAAAAGGTTGAAGGTGTCATGGTCTCATTTGCAGAGGAGAAAATAAAATAAAAAACATGTCTGTCGAATGTTCTAAGAAGATTCGACGGAGCAGCTAAACTGTATGACGCCGCAATCCTACATTTCCGGTCGAATGTTCCGCCTACAAGCTATAGTAGAATTCTAATGTTGTATGACACTAGTAATAATTATATTTATTAATTATTATTACTAGTCAACCAACATTAGAATTCTTCTATAGCCTATGGGCGGAGCATTTGACCATAAATGTCCGCTCGCGCCGACTGCTTCGTCGATTCTTCATGTCAAATCTTTTCTCTCTATGTCGAATAATCTTTGACTAATAGAGTTAGGTTAGGCACATTCAACCTTTTTTGCTATTGTCTCTATAATGTCGAATCGTTTCTCCCTCTGTCTAATCTTTTCTCTCTCTGTCGAATCTTTTCTCTCTATGTCAAATCTTTTCTCTCTATGTTGAATCTTTTCTCTCTATGTCGAATCTTTTCTCTCTCTGTCAAATCTTTGCTCTCTCTGTCGAATCTTTTCTCTCTATGTCGAATCTTTTCTCTCTATGTTGAATCTTTTCTCTCTATGTTGAATCTTTTCTCTCTATGTCGAATCTTTTCTCTCTATGTCGAATCTTTTTTCTATATGTTGAATCTTTTCTCTCTATGTCGAATCATTTCTCTCTCTGTCAAATCTTTTCTCTATGTCAAATCTTTTCTCTCTCTGTCAAATCTTTTCTCTATTTGTCGAATCTTTTCTCTCTATGTCAAATCTTTTCTCTCTATGTGGAATCTTTTCTCTCTCTGTCAAATCTTTTCTCTCTCTGTCAAATCTTTTCTCACTATGTGGAATCTTTTCTCTCTATGTCAAATCTTTTCTCTCTCTGTCAAATCTTTTCTCTCTCTGTCAAATCTTTTCTCTCTATGTGGAATCTTTTCTCTCTATGTCGAATCTTTTTTCTATATGTTGAATCTTTTCTCTCTATGTCAAATCTTTTCTCTCTCTGTCAAATCTTTTCTCTATGTCAAATCTTTTCTCTCTCTGTCGAATCTTTTCTCTCTCTGTCGAATCTTTTCTCTCTATGTCGAATCTTTACCCTCTGTCGAATCTTTTCTCTCTCTGTCAAATCTTTTCTCTCTATGTCAAATCTTTTCTCTCTATGTTGAATCTTTTCTCTCTATGTCAAATATTTTTTCTATATGTTGAATCTTTTCTCTCTATGTCGAATCTTTTCTCTCTCTGTCAAATCTTTTCTCTATGTCAAATCTTTTCTCTCTCTGTCAAATCTTTTCTCTATGTCAAATCTTTTCTCTCTCTGTCGAATCTTCTCTCTCTATGTCAAATCTTTTCTCTCTATGTCGAATCTTTTCTCTCTATGTCAAATCTTTTCTCTCTATGTCAAATATTTTCTCTCTATGTTGAATCTTTTCTCTCTATGAAGAATAATCTTGGACTAATAGAGCTAAGGTTAGGCACATTCGACCACAGGATCGATGGACACAGATGGCTATTGTCAGCGTCGAATCTCCTATCTATATTGAACCGTTGTCACAACGCAAACGAAAATAAAGCATTTTTTTATGTCGGATCATTCTGTTTTTCGGTTTCTGCACATTCGATAATGAAAATACCCGAAATTTGGACGAAAATGCATTCGGACGAAAACGAATGCACATGTCTACAGAAAACTGCAGACTTGCATGAAAGGCTTTAAGCTGAAATGGAAAGTTCCAGGGGTACTTGATGTGTTTAGCCTGTAGGGATTCCATCAGTGGCTTTAAAGCATGTCGCATCACCATAGTTTGTTATGACAGGTTAGGCAGTAGCATAACAGGTGTCTCATTAAAGAGGATGGTGTCCTGTGTGCAAGCTATCTGCATGATCTATTCTTTGGTCCTATAAAAATACACCCAAAATATGATGTCACGGGGGAATGCTGAGTTAGGATAGTGGAGGCCCAAGGCCCTGTGGTTGCGATCAAGCGCCAGGGGTGCATCCTTAGGCTTCTGAAAACGTTGATTGAAGATCACTAAGGCTGCGGGGGGCCAGGTCTTTGGTCTCAACAGTCTCAGCCACATAAGGAAAAGTAACCACCGCTCCAAGATGTCCCTTCAAGGCGAATGCTCCTTCTCCTGCTCAGGAGCCCCAGGTGCTGGCTAATAGCACAATAGGCAGGAAGTATCAAATAACTCTGGACAGCCGCACACCGGAGAAAGATAAAATCCTGTGTTGTTTATTTAAAAAAGGAATCACATCACATCTAGTGGTCCATAGCAAAACAAAAGAGGGGGAGCAAAAGAGGGGGTACAAAATTTGACGCGTTTCGCACTATATACAGTGCTTACTCATAGCCTCAGCCACATATCCAGATGATATTGTGGTGGTTGTGATTCTCCAGGTAATCCTGGTGGTAGAAAAGCTGTTGAATTTGAACAGTATGCATAAAATAGATTAAAATGATCAATATCTATTACAGTAGTATTCTAACAACCTAAACTATGCTCAGGTGGTTGTATGAACCTGAATGAACCGGAAAAGATATCTCCTCTTCTACATTGAATTGGAGAAGTTCTTCTTCACAAAATCTCTGAATGCTTTCCTTAAATCCTGGTTCCTCAGACTGTAAATGAGAGGATTGAGGAGAGGAACGATTGCCGTGTAAAAAACAGACACCACTTTGTCACCAGGAAAATGTTTAGAACTTGGCTGAAAATAATTAAACATAAGGGAGCCATAAAATATAAACACCACAGTCAAGTGAGAGGAACATGTAGAGAAAACTTTACTTCTTGTAACCTTAATCTGCATTTTTAGGACAGTTTTGAATATATAAATATATGACAGGAAGGTCAGTGTCAGAGACCCACCTCCAAGGAACCCACCCACGAGAAAGATGAGCAGAACGTTGACGAAGGTGTCACTGCAGGAAATCTGAAACAACTGAGGAAGGTCACAGAAGAAACTTTCTATAATATCTGATCCACAAAATGTTAATTTTAATGCACACAGTGTATACGCTAAAGCAGTGATAAGACCGAGACATCCCGCAATGGACGCCAACTGTACACACACCTTCCAACTCATGATCTGTGTGTAATGTAACGGCTGACAAATGGCGGTGTATCGATCATAGGACATGACAGTCAACAGAAAAAGCTCAAATGTGGCAAATAATAAAAAGAAGAAGAGCTGAAACATACATTCCGTTATGGTAATCTTTCTCATCTTGGTGTGAAGGTCAAATAACAATCTTGGGACGGTGACTGAAGAACAACAAAGATCCAAACCGGCCAGGTTCCCAAGGAAGAAGTACATAGGGACATGGAGGTGAGAGTCGGTGACTATGAGGACCATGATCAGCAAATTCCAGATTAATGTCAGAAGGTAGATGAGAAGGAAGACGAGAAACAGAGGGAGCTGGAGAGGCGGGAGGTCAGACAATCCGGAGAGAAACAATCCATTCAAAACGGTCTGATTCCCCATTGAAATATTTTTACTCATTTTTCTTTAGTGGAAAGACATTATTGAGGACAATGTGCCAAAAAATATATAAAATTTACTTTTATTTCCTGCAGCTTACAGATTGTGATAGACAATCTCAAATATGAAGATCCTTGATTTGACATTGTACATTTAAAGTTAGGCAGAAAACATGATGGGTAACATTTTTCAACAGAAATCTTCAATAGTGGCTATAGAAAAAAAAAAAAAGAATCAATATGGATTGGCCTTATCAGTTGTTCCTCACCCAAGACACAGAAAAATATATAATGATGATTTTCCACATCAGAGACAAAAAAAAAAAAAAAAAACATTTTAAGTGTTTCTAGAAATAATATACCGTATATACTCGAGTATAGGCCTACCCGAATATAAGCCGAGGCACCTAATTTTACCACAAACAACTGGGAAAACTTATTGACTCGAGTATAAGCCTAGGGTGAGAAATGCGCAGCTACTGTAAGTGGAAAAGAGGGTCAACGATGCCCATTTGCAGCCTCACTGTGCCCATGCAGATGGACACAGTTGACCGATTTGGGGCCCTGTATCTCAGGGTCACTTAGTGCTAGGAACCCCATCTTTAGATATGTTGTAGTGCTAATTCCACTGGGTTGGAATACAACATTTGGGGTTCCTAGCACCAAGTGTCCCCGGGGCCCCAAATTCGGGTCAGAAAATTTCAAGCACTTTTCTGCAGCAGAGAATGACATTTTCTGAACCGATTTTGGGGCCCTGTATCTCGGGGCCACTTAGTGCTAGGAACCCCATCTTTGGATATGTTGTAGTGCTAGTTCCACTGGGTTTGAATGCTAAATTTGGGGTTCCTAGCTCCAAGTGTCCCCGAGATACAGGGCCCCAAGTTCGGGTCAGAAAATGTCAAGCACTTTTCTGCAGCAGAGAATGACATTTTCCGAACCGACTTTGGGGCCCCGTATCTCGGGGCCACTTAGTGCTAGGAACCACATTGGATATGTTATAGTGCTAGGTCCACTGGGTTGGCACACCAAATTTGGGACTCCTAGACCCAAGTGGCCCCGAGATACGGGGCCCCAAAGTCGGGTCGGAATTTTTTTTTTTTTTGCTGCAGAAAAGTGCTTGACTCGAGTATAAGCCGAGGGGGGGCACTTTCAGCACAAAAAAATGTGCTGAAAAACTCGGCTTATACTCGAGTATATATGGGTAGTTATTTTAAAACAACTCAGAGAGTCCAGCCTGTAGATTAAAGTCCACAAGATAGGCACTCTCATTTTTATATGAGACGATTGTTCTGTCTATGAGATTATTATGCAGTACCTTGAAAAAGTATTGAAATTTCCCACATTTTCTCATGTTACAACCAAAAAACGTAAATGTACCCAGAATGGTTCAGACAAATCAATAGGATAGCTGAAATGGAAGAACTTATTGCCATCGCTCATGACTCCCCAGCCAAATTCACCACGACATGGGCCTGTTGGAAACATTTCCAAACCACTGATAGGTATCTGACTCTGATGAATTAACCCCCCAACCAGGCCTTACACACATAAGGCAAAACACCTACCTACTAAACCACATGACCACTCACCCCCAGCTCCACCCCCCACCCCGTCTCCTCCTTCCTTCAGACAACATGGGCCTTCCACCCCTACCCAAGGGACGAATATGGAAGACCGCATGTTGCTACCCACCATACGCTATACATACAACTGAATAGCATTACTACACACTTAACCCCCACAGCAAAAAAATGGCACCAGACTGAAACCGCATACTACATAGCGGAGACCTACCAATTCCCCATATATCTCTTCCCCGACACCACCCTCCCCCCGCCCCCCGCCACTTCCCCAAAACTTAATAACCTATCCCCTCACCCCCAGCCCCTTGGCACGCTACGGAATCCATTATCACCTGTCACTACCTGGCTGCCCATAGCAAGGCATCCAGTTGTAGCTTCATGCGCCCGTAAACAGATCTGTCATGCAGACAGCCATTTCAATGCCCATACAGTTGCAGCCTCCACAGACGACCCATGCCACGAATTAGAACAAAATGTAATGACCCATGCCACGAATTGGAACAAAATGTAATGACCCATGCCACGAATTGGAACAAAATGTAATAATACTTAGAAATATTCTCCATATGGTTCCCAAAATATCTCGGTCTCATACTAAGAGGTCAGATTTATATGCCGCATTCAAAATTACTAATGTTTATTGTTCGCCTATTCGATTATTCTGTAACTCTTGAATATGTACATGACAATCCTGTAAAGCCCCATACACACGGTCGGATTTTCCGATGGATTCTGTCCTATCGGACAATGTTGTCGGAAATTCCGAGCGTGTGTAGGCGCCATCGGACAGTTTCCATCGGATTGTCCGACGGACAAAGTCCTATCTCCTGCTGGATAGATTTTTTGACAACAAAGTCCGATCACACCAAATCCGATCGTGTGTAGCGAATTCCGACCGGACAAAGTGCCACGCATGCTCAGATCACATTACAAGACCAAAGCTATTGGCTACCAGCCTCTACGTAGTCCCGTCGTAGGCAACAAACGTCACCACGTTCAGAATGATCGGATTTTCCGACAACTTTGTCCGACCGTGTGTACGCAAAACCAACATCGGACAAAGTACGACGGACAGGATTCGACGGACCTGGTCCACGGATAATCCGAGCGTGTGTAGGGGGCTTTACCGTGACTGATTGTGATTTTACTTCAATAAAATTATTTTTGAAAAAGAAAAAAAAAAAAAAAAGCAAATGTATTTTATTTCGATTTTATGTGATGGACTAACACAAAGTGTCACATAATTGTGAAGTGGGAGGAAAATGATAAATTATACAAATAAATATGTGAAAAGTGTGGGGGGGGGGGGAATTTGTATGGCGCCCCCCTGAATCAATACTTTGTAGAACCCCCTTTCTCTACAAGTCTTTTTGGGGATATCTCTACCAGCTTTGCACATCTAGAGAGGACATTTCTGCCCATTCTTCTTCTTTGTAAAATATCTCAAGCTCTGTCAGATTGGATGGAGAGCGTCTGTGAACAGCAATTTTCAAGTTTTGCCACAGATTCTCAATGTGATTTAGGTCTGGACTGTGACTGGGCCATTCTAACACATGAATATTCTTTGATCTAAACCATTCCATTGTAGCTCTGGCTGTATCTTTCGGGTCGTTGTCCTGCTGGAAGGTGAACCTCCGCCCCAGTCTCAAGTCTTTTGTAGACTCTAAAGCCCCATACACACGTGCGGATTATCCGAGGACCAGGTCCGTCGGATCCTGTCCGTCATACTTTGTCTGATGTTGGTTTTGCGTACACACGGTCGGACAAAGTTGTCGGAAAATCCGATCATTCTGAACGTGGTGACGTTTGTTGCCTACGACGGGACTACGTAGAGGCTAGTAGCCAATAGCTTTGGTCTTGTAATGTGATCTGAGCATGCGTAGCACTTTGTCCGGTCGGAATTCGCTACACACGATCGGATTTGGTGTGATCGGACTTTGTTGTCAAAAAATCTATCCAGCAGGAGATAGGACTTTGTCCGTCAGACAATCTGATGGAAACTGTCCGATGGTGCCTACACACGGTCTGATTTTCCGACAACATTGTCTGATAGGACAGAATCCATCGGAAAATCCTACCGTGTGTATGGGGCTTAACAGGTTTTCTTCTAAGATTGTCCTGTATTTGTCTCCATCCATCTTCCCATCAACTCTGACCAGCTTCCCTGTCCCTGCTGAATAAAACCATCCCCACCACATGATGCTGCCACCACCATGTCTCACGGTGGGGATGGTGTGTTCAGGGGGATGGGCAGTGTTAGTTTCCCCCACACATAGCGTTTTGCTTTTAGGCCAAAAAGTAGAATTTCGGTCTCATGTGACCAGATCACCTTCTTCCACATGTTTGCTCCCCTCCCCCACATGGCTTCTCACAAACTACAAACAGGACTTCTTATGACTTTCTTTCTCCAATGTCTTTCTTCTTGTCACTCCTCCATAAAGGGCAGATTTGTGGAGAACACGACTAATAGTTGTCCTGTGGACAGACTCTCCCCCCTGAGCTGTGGATCTCTGCAGCTCCTCCAGAGTTACCATGGACCTCTTGGCTCTTCTCTGATGAATGCTCTCCTTGCCCGGCCCGGTCAGTTTAGGTGGACGGCCATGTCTTGGTAGGTTTGCGGTTGTGCCATACTCTTTCCATTTTCCGATGATGGATTGAACAGAACTCCGTGAGATGTTCAAAGCTTGGGAGATTTTTTTTATAACCTAACCCTGCTTTATACTTCTCCATAACTTTATCCCTGACCTGTCTGGTGTGTTCCTTGGCCTTCATGATGCTGTTTGTTCACTAAGGTTCTCTAACAATCCTCTGAGGGCTTCACAGAACAGCTGTATTTATACTGAGATTACATGACACACAGGTGGACTCTATTTACTAATTAGGTGACTTCTGAAGGCAATTGGTTCCACTAGATTTTAGTTAGGGGTATCAGAATAAAGGGGCTGAATACAAATGCCCCCCCCCCCACACTTTTCACATATTTATTTGCAAAACATTTTAAAAGCTATTTACAATTTCCCCTACACTTCACAATTATGTGCCACTTTGTGTTGGTCTATCACATAAAATCCCAATAAAACACATTTATGTTTTTGGCTGTTACATGACAAAAATGTGGAAAATTTCAAGAGGTATGAATACTTTTTCAAGGCGCTGTATTTTTTTCCTCATTCTACGTAAAACTCATTGGCTGCAATAAAAGTGAGATCCAATTACAACAAATTGAAATAAAATGTATCTTATTCACTTCTCTCTAGGGGCTTCTCCCCCTATTAGCTCTGACTCTTCCTTTTCCCCCTTTCATCTGTCGCTTACAACTTCTCGATAAAACGAAAGAAAAAAGGTAACTTTGGAAGTTCTCTAGTGGGTAACGTTTCCATAGCAACCTGGATGTTGGGTACCATCCAGCCTTTCCTCACTACTCATGGAATTATCACCATGGAAAATGTGACCTAAGCAACAGACATGTGCACAACAAAAAAAATCGTTCATTTTCGTTTAGTTTTTTTCGTTTCCGTTGATTCGTAACGATTCGTACATTCGTAAATCGTCGGTGTTCGGATTCGTAACGATTCGTACATTCGTAAGAGTTATTTTTTTGTTGATTAGTTTTTTCGTTTAATTTTCGGACGCATTCATATTTATTCGTACATTCGTAACATTCATGACATTCGTAGATTCGTATAATTCATCATTTTATGTAATGTGTATGCTATTATTACATTTTAATAATTTACGAATCGAAAAAAAAAGTTACGAATCGAAAAAAAAAAAGTTACGAATCGAAAAAAAAGTTAGAGACAATAGAGACACAGAAAATTACGAATCGAAAAAAAAAAAAAAGTTACGAATCGAAAAAAAAAGTTACGAATGTATGAATTTTTTTGTTCAATCCATTCGAAGCACGTTTAGCAGCACCATTGTAAGGGACACGATAAATTACCAATTCAACAAAAAAAAAAAAAGTTACGAATGTACAAATTTTTTCATTAGTTTTCGTTTTTTCGGATTTTCTTCATTAGTACATTCGTTGTTTCTAATTAGTTTTTTTCGGATTTTCGTTGTTTTTCGGATTCGTTCGATTCAAATGATTCGTTAATCGGATTCGTACGATTCGAACGATTCGTTATTCGGATATTCGGATTCGTTATTCGTTACTCGGATTCGTACGATTCGAACGATTCGTTCATTCGTACAAAAACGAACGAACGGACGAAAATAACGAAAAAAAAAACGAAAAACGAAACAAATTGCACATGTCTACTAAGCAGGTGACGGAGTCATCCCTTTCACGTCCCTCCACTGTCTCAATATAATAGGAAGTATGAAATGGGGCAGTGGGTTTGGGGCCAGATTGTTCCGCCGGACTCCCTAGTCCACAGCGTGATCCCATTGGGGTGGCGGAGGGGGTTCAGTCGGAGCAGGACGGACACATTCCCGCATTCCGAAAGATGATATATGTTAAAATATCAAGGTCACTATATATATATCTCAAAGAATTTCTTGACACCCTCACTCCTAAAAAAAAAACATTACTTAATTTCTAAAGGTTTATGTTATCTATCCCAAAGGAGAAAAGCGTATTAGATAAATATAACAACGGTATTTTTTAACTTTTTCCTTTGGAATTTTTTCTTCTTTTCTTTTGTTCTTCTGTTCACATCAATGATACTCAATACAGGGGGTCCCCGAGTTACGAACTCGTTAGGGACTGGCCGCCTGTTCTTATGTCGGAATTGTTCGCAAGTCGGCCGCGCATGCGCAGACCGACAATTCCGGACAATTACGGACATTTCCGGACATTTCCGATGTTCCGTCTAATGCCGTTCTGCACATGCGCGGCAAATTACGGACATTTCCGAAGTTTGCCGTCATTTTCCGAGGCTCCGTCTGGCCGCGCATGTGCAGAACTGCCGGAGGATGGCGGAAAATGGCGGAGGGTCCCCGCAGCGCCCGATTCGTAAGTAGGGGATGTTCGTAGGTCAGGCGTTCGTAAGTCGGGGACCCCCTGTATATTCTGCAAATGTTATACTTTAGGTCTTGCAGGCCAATTTCCTATATTTTAATGTTACTTTGTATTTCACTGACTGAAAACAATAAGGGCCGGTTCACACCACATGCAGTCCAGTGCGTTTTTTTTCCCTGCATCAAAAACGCATGGAAAGTAGGTTATATGGTTTTCAATGGCGTAGTTCACACCAGTGCGGTCAGTTCCAGTGCGTTCCAGGTCCAGAAAAAAAAAGTAGAACATGCTGCATTTTTTCTGCACTGAACTGTACTGGAACGCTGTAAAACGCATCAAAAAAGCACTGGGACGCACCCAAATGCGCAAAAAAACGCACTGCAACACATTTGTCCTTATTTAAGGTTGAGAAAAAAGAGGGGGTAAAAAAAAGCACTGGACTGCATCAAAAACACATCAAAAAAGCACTGGAACGCACCCAAATGCGCCAAAAAACGCACTGCAACACACTTGTCCTTATTTAACCACTTGCCGACCAAGCACGTCATATGACGTCCTTGACTTTAAGTGGTGATATCTGAATGATGCGTGCAGCTATTGGCATCATTCAGATATCATTTTTACCGGCCGGCGATTCTGTGCACCATAAGAACGATCATAGCGGCAGTTCCGCCGCCTGATCGTTCTTATAGGCAGCGGGAGGGGACGTCCCCCCCCTCCCGCCGCCATCCGGTGCTTCTCCGGGCTCTCCCGTGCCATCGGGGGCCCGGAGAAAGAATCGCTCGCCGCCGGATGACGAGCATAGAGATTTCCGGTGACCAGATGGTCACCAGTCATCTCTATGACCGTCGGAGGTCCGGGCGCGACGTTATGACGTCACGCCCGGTATCCGGATGTAAACAAAGCCGCGATCGCGGCTGTCAGCATGAGATCGGTAAAAAAATTTTTTACCGATCTCATGCTTTCCAGCCTGGAGGAGAGATGTGGGGTCTTATTGACCCCACATCTCTCCATAAAGAGGACCTGTCACATACATTCCTATTACAAGGGATGTTTACATTCCTTGTAATAGGAATAAAAGTGATCCAAAATATTTTTTTTTTTAAAAAAGTGTAAAAATAAAAAAAATGAAGTAAAATAAAAATAAATAAATAAAAAAAAAAAAATTAAAACGCCCCTGACCCCTGTAGCTCGCGATCAGAAGCTAACGCACACGCAAGTCCCGCCCGCATATGTAAACGCCGCTCAAACCACACATGTGAGGTATCGCCGCGTGCGTTAGAGCGCGTGCAACAATTCTAGCACTAGACCTCCTCCGTAACTCTAAACTGGTAACCAGTAAAAAATATTAAAGCGTCGCCTATGGAGATTATTAAGTACCGAAGTTTGGCGCCATTCCACGGTTGTGCGCAATTTTAAAGCGTGACATGTTTGGTATCTATTTACTCGGCGTAACATCATCTTTCATATTATATAAAAAAATTGGGCTAACTTTACTGTTTTCTTATTTTTTAATTCATGAAACTGTTTTTTTTCCCAAAAAAAGGCGTTTGAAAAATTATTGCGCAAATACCGTGTGAGATAAAAAGTTGCAATGACCGCCATTTTATTCCCTAGGGTGTCTGCTAAAAAAAACGTACTCAATGTTTGGGGGTTCTGAGTAATTTTCTAGCAAAAAAATGATGATGTTTACATATAGGAAAATAGGCCAAAATAGGCCCGGTAAGCAACTGGTTAAGGTTAAGAAAAAAGAGGAGGTAAAAAAAAGCACTGGACTGCATCAAAAACACATCAAAAACACACTGGAACGCATCAAAAACGCGTATGAAGAAAAGTACCTGGAACGCATCCGGACTGCGTTTCTATGGTGTGAACTGGTCCTAACAATATTGAAAATAAAATGTATCTTATACCTGTAAATCATTTTAATATCTCTTCCCCCCACAAAGATATAAAAAATATAAATACAAGCGTTTAACTGTATTGTAGAAGCATATAAAACAACTCATATAACACATTGGAAATGTTCATTTAAAAAGTGATGTGAAAATAAATGTATGAAGAAAACAGTTTTACAATACAGGCTACAAATATAGACATCTCCATTGTTGTATTTGCCGAAATCTGCCTCATAATAAAGGGAAGAACTTGGAATACCTGTAAAGCCTCATACACGCGATCGGACCGTGGACCAACTTGGATTTTTGTCCAAAGGGCGTTTCCCCCAAGTTGGTATTGCATACACACGATCGGACTTTTTAGGCAACAAACACGAACGTAGTGACGTTTCAACGTACTGATGACACTTCAAAAGAGGACGTTAGAATACTCCAGCGCCACCTTTGGTCAACTTCTATATTGATGTCGGATCTTTTGCATTGGTTCTGAGCATGCGTGTTTGTACTTTGTACAAAAGTCCGTTGGTTTTGTGTACACACGGTCGGACTTTTCTCCAATCGGACTTTTGTTGGCAGAAAGTTGGTCCGTTCGCACAGCCAACAAAAGTCAGATGAAAACTGAAAAAGTTGGTCCGATGGAGCGTACACACACGGTCGGATGTTGGTCCAAACCAGCTAATTTGCATGTTGGTTGTCAAAAAGTCCGATCGTGTGTACGGCCTTAAAGCAAATGAAGCAAAAAAATAAGGCCCATGCACACGATCGGACTTTTTGACAACCAACATGCAAATTAGCTGGTTTGGACCAACATCCGACCGTGTGTGTACGCTCCATCGGACCAACTTTTTCCAGGTTTCATCGGACTTTTGTTGGCTGTGTGAACGGACCAACTTTCTGCCAACAAAAGTCCGATGGACCAAAGTCCGAACGTGTGTACACAAAACCAACGGACTTTTGTACAAACCAATGCAGAACCAATGCAAAAGATCAGACAACAATACAGAAGTTGACCAAAGGTGGCGGTAAGGAGCAGAAAAACCAAGTGATTTGGTGAAAGTTGGCTGAAAAAAGTCCTGCCGTGTGTATGCAATACCAACTTGGGGCCAACGCCCTTTGGACAAAAATCCAAGGGAAAGTTGGTCCACGGTCCGATCGTGTGTATGAGGCTTTAGGAGCAGAAAAACCAAGTGATTTGGTGAAAGTTGGCTGAAAAAAGTCCTGCCGTGTGTATGCAATACCAACTTGGGGCCAACACCCTTTGGACAAAAATCCACAGGAAAGTTGGTCCACGGTCCGATCGTGTGTATGAGGCTAAACACACATGTATGGCCGGACTGGTAAAATGTTGTAGATGTTCTTATATTTCTTAATTTTCTTGTCTCGTGATTCCAATGCAGAGATAGATAGTGATGGGAAGAGGGTGGCGGGAGACTTACCTGGCAGGATCAGGTAACTGGCACCAGATTCAATATAAAGAAAACGTTTTGATGAATAAAGGTAAATGAATGATACAGAAAATCCATGTAACATTTTGTGTCACAATACAATTGTATCAGCCTCACATCCATATATTTATATAATACAGAAGTTCCCCCTGACACCCCCCCGGAGCACACAGGGGGGTTTATTGGCTCTGAGCTCATCTGAGATTAATCTAAACCAGGACTCCTCTGTGAAAGGAATCTCTACAGAAAAAGAATCATCATCTGAATTCATTTCTTCCTCAGCGACACCCAAGACATCGGTCTATTTATAAAGACAAAATATCTGCTGTTTGCTTCCTCACATTTTACCTGTTCGTGACTTATTTTATTAATAAATGTTTTTTCCAAATGCAAAAGTTTTAAAATGGAAAGTTGTGACGAGTGAAGTGAAGACAATAGGCCAAAATAACAAAAAAAGATAAAAAAATAAAACATTGCGATGTTGGCACTTCAAACTCTTTCCATTAAAAGTGAGGAATTATGGCACTTTAACCACTTTCAGACCGGACCAATTTGCAGCCTTCGGCACTGCGTCGCTTTAACTGACAATTGCGCGGTCGTGCGACGTGGCACCCAAACAAAATTGACGTCCTTTTTTTCCCACAAATAGAGCTTTCTTTTGGTGGTATTTGATCGCCCCTGCGGTTTTTATTTTTTGCGCTATAAACAAAAATAGAGCGACAATTTTGAAAAAAATGCATTATTTTTTATTTTTTGCTATAATAAATATCCCCAAAAAATATATAAAAAAACATTTTTTTCCTCAGTTTAGGCCGATACGTATTCTTCTACATATTTTTGGTAAAAAAAAAAATCGCAATAAGCGATTATTGATCGGTTTGCGCAGAAGTTATAGCGTTTACAAGATAGGGGATAGTTTTATAGCATTTTTATTAATAATTTTTTTTTATTATTAATGGCGGAGATCTGCGATTTTTTTTTTTGTGACTGCGACATTATGGCGGACACATCGGACATTTTTGACACATTTTTGGGACCATTGTCATTTTTACAGCAATTAATGCATTTAAATGCATTGATTTCTGTATAAATGACACTGGCAGTGAAGGGGTTAACCACAAGGGGGCAGTGTAATGGTTAAGTATGCCTAGGGGTGTGTTTTTTACTGTGGGGGGGCGTGGCTGTCAGCTAGTGAATGCTGATCTCTGCTCCAATCACAGGGAGCAGAGATCGGCGTCACTAGTTGCTAGGCAGAACGGGGAGATGCTGTTTATCTCGGCATCTCCCCGTTCAGCCGCCCCGTGAGACGATCGCGGGGGTCCCCGCGGCGATCGAGTCCGCGGGGACCGCGATCGGACTCACGGGGGTCCCGACCGGTGCGGGAGCGCACCGCTCCCGGCGCGCTCCCGATGGCACGGACAGGCTAAAGGAGGGACGTATATATATACGCCCTCCTGCATGTGCGTGCCATTCTGTCGACGTATATCTGCGTGCGCCGGTCGGCAAGTGGTTAAACTGGTGTAAGTTATTCTTCGTTTTCTTCAAAAGAGTCATATTAATCTCATTGATCCATATAATATAAACAGTAAAGCACAAGTCACTTTTTAAAATTCAACCCTGACTATATAATCAATCCCTCATTCCTAACAGCCGCCACAAAAACACAAGATCGATCAATAAAACAGGACAGAACAAAAACAGGCTGCAGATATAATTAGTACAGGTTCGATAGGCTATGGGCAAGATGTACCTGTCTCTTTGCTGACCGTGGAGAGCCAATATAGACAAAGATTAGCCAATCACGGGTACAGGATAAACAGTAGACTAGATATGCAAGATATCAAAAGTGTCTTACCGTTTTTCAGAGCTGATCAGTTCTCCAGTCTCCGTGTGTCATGGCCGGTGCTACTACTAGGCAAACTAGGCAGCCGCCTAGGGCGCACTGCTGCCTTGGGGCGCCGGCCGCTGGTTTCCCTCCACGTCTGCATGCTATGCAGGCTGCAGCATGTAACTAACTCAGTCCGACCGGTAGTGTAATTAGAGGTGCAGCGCAGCACTGGAGCCAGCGCTAGAGGAGGCAAAGCGATGCTTCCTGTATAGTGGGGCCTTCTGTCACATGGGCAGGACAAAGGGGGTGGAGTCAGGGGTAGAGCCAATGGGGGCGGCAAAATTAGGTTTCGCCTAGGGTGTCAAAAAACCTTGCACCAGCCCTGCCGTGTGTTGGCCTGTCTCAGTCCCTTCTTGATCAGCTATCCTCTGGTACAGAACCCAAATAGCCCCACGTTGAGCGCCAGCTGTTTTGGAAGGACCGCAACCAAGGTCCAGTATTTTTATATCTGCCCCTGGTTAAGGATGGGCCCGGTGCTCGATGCGAACCCACGTTCGCATCGAGCACCGGGCGTTCGCTCGCTCGGCGAGCCCAGAACTATTTTGGCCGCTCGCATCACGTTCGTGTGATGCGCGCGGCCCCGCAATGCATTGCGGCCGGCGCGGCCGACGCAGTGCATTGCTGGCTGATGATTGGCCAAGCATGCACTGTGACCCCGCATGCTTGGCCAATCACAGCCCCGGAAACTCGAAGAGCCATAATTGGCTACAGGCAGGACGCCTGTAGCCAATTACAGCTCAGGGGCTGTAGTACACGCCCCCCCCTATAAAACGCCGCCACGCCGTCTGCGCCGGTCACATGCTGTTCCGGCGCAGATTGAGCAGGCTGTTTCTGTGACACTCTGCTGCATTTAGATAGTTAGAGAGATTCACTTGCAGAGATTGAGTTAGATAGATTCAGTTACAAAGATTGATTGACAAAGAGGGGCTTGTAGTGTGCTCGTGGCAGGCAGGCAGAGCTCCTATATTTTGTTACCAGAAGCACCTATAGGACTTGTAGTGTGTTCGTGGCAGGCAGGCAGAGCTCCTATATTTTGTTACCAGAAGCACCTATAGAACTTGTAGTGTGTTCGTGGCAGGCAGGCAGAGCTCCTATATTTTGTTACCAGAAGCACCTATAGGACTTGTAGTGTGTTCGTGGCAGGCAGGCAGAGCTCCTATATTTTTGTTCCCAGAGGCACCTATAGGACTTGAAGTGTGTTAGTCCCATTACACACACAGAGCTATATTTTCTTCCCAGAAGCACATATAGGACTTGAAGTGTGTTAGTCCCATTACACACACAGAGCTATATTTTCTTCCCAGAAGCACCTATAGGACTTGAAGTGTGTTAGTCCCATTACACACACAGAGCTATATTTTGTTCCCAGAAGCACCTATAGGACTTGAAGTGTGTTAGTCCCATTACACACACAGAGCTATATTTTCTTCCCAGAAGCACCTATAGGACTTGAAGTGTGTTAGTCCCATCACACACACAGAGCTATATTTTCTTCCCAGAAGCACCTATAGGACTTGAAGTGTGTTAGTCCCATTACACACACAGAGCTATATTTTCTTCCCAGAAGCACATATAGGACTTGAAGTGTGTTAGTCCCATTACACACACAGAGCTATATTTTCTTCCCAGAAGCACCTATAGGACTTGAAGTGTGTTAGTCCCATTACACACACAGAGCTATATTTGTTCCCAGAAGCACCTATAGGACTTGAAGTGTGTTAGTCCCATCACACACACAGAGCTATATTTTGTTCCCAGAAGCACCTATAGGACTTGAAGTGTGTTAGTCCCATTACACACACAGAGCTATATTTTCTTCCCAGAAGCACCTATAGGACTTGAAGTGTGTTAGTCCCATTACACACACAGAGCTATATTTTCTTCCCAGAAGCACCTATAGGACTTGAAGTGTGTTAGTCCCATCACACACACAGAGCTATATTTTCTTCCCAGAAGCACCTATAGGACTTGAAGTGTGTTAGTCCCATTACACACACAGAGCTATATTTTCTTCCCAGAAGCACCTATAGGACTTGAAGTGTGTTAGTCCCATCACACACACAGAGCTATATTTTCTTCCCAGAAGCACCTATAGGACTTGAAGTGTGTTAGTCCCATTACACACACATAGCTATATTTTGTTCCCAGAAGCACCTATAGGACTTGAAGTGTGTTAGTCCCATCACACACACAGAGCTATATTTTGTTCCCAGAAGCACCTATAGGACTTGAAGTGTGTTAGTCCCATCACACACACAGAGCTATATTTTGTTCCCAGAAGCACCTATAGGACTTGAAGTGTGTTAGTCCCATCACACACACAGAGCTATATTTTCTTCCCAGAAGCACCTATAGGACTTGAAGTGTGTTAGTCCCATTACACACACAGAGCTATATTTTCTTCCCAGAAGCACCTATAGGACTTGAAGTGTGTTAGTCCCATTACACACACAGAGCTATATTTTCTTCCCAGAAGCACCTATAGGACTTGAAGTGTGTTAGTCCCATTACACACACAGAGCTATATTTTCTTCCCAGAAGCACCTATAGGACTTGAAGTGTGTTAGTCCCATCACACACACAGAGCTATATTTTGTTCCCAGAAGCACCTATAGGACTTGAAGTGTGTTAGTCCCATCACACACACAGAGCTATATTTTCTTCCCAGAAGCACCTATAGGACTTGAAGTGTGTTAGTCCCATTACACACACAGAGCTATATTTTCTTCCCAGAAGCACCTATAGGACTTGAAGTGTGTTAGTCCCATCACACACACAGAGCTATATTTTGTTCCCAGAAGCACCTATAGGACTTGAAGTGTGTTAGTCCCATCACACACACAGAGCTATATTTTCTTCCCAGAAGCACCTATAGGACTTGAAGTGTGTTAGTCCCATTACACACAAAGAGCTATACTTTGTTCCCAGAAGCACCTATAGGACTTGAAGTGTGTTAGTCCCATTACACACACAGAGCTATATTTTCTTCCCAGAAGCACCTATAGGACTTGAAGTGTGTTAGTCCCATCACACAGAGCTCCTCTATTTTCTTTGCATAAGCACCCACAGGACTTCTAGTGTGTTAGTGGCATCACACAGAGCTCCTATATATTCTTCTCAGCAGCACCCACAGGACTTCTAGTGTGTTAGTGGCATCACACAGAGCTCCTCTATTTTCTTTGCATAAGCACCCACAGGACTTCTAGTGTGTTAGTGGCATCACACAGAGCTCCTCTATTTTCTTTGCAGAAGCACCCATAGGACTTCTAGTGTGTTAGTGGCATCACACAGAGCTCCTCTATTTTCTTTGCAGAAGCACCCACAGGACTTCTAGTGTGTTAGTGGCATCACACAGAGCTCCTCTATTTTCTTTGCAGAAGCACCCACAGGACTTCTAGTGTGTTAGTGGCATCACACAGAGCTCCTCTATTTTCTTTGCAGAAGCACCCATAGGACTTCTAGTGTGTTAGTGGCATCACACAGAGCTCCTATATATTCTTCTCAGCAGCACCCACAGGACTTCTAGTGTGTTAGTGGCATCACACAGAGCTCCTCTATTTTCTTTGCAGAAGCACCCACAGGACTTCTAGTGTGTTAGTGGCATCACACAGAGCTCCTCTATTTTCTTTGCATAAGCACCCACAGGACTTCTAGTGTGTTAGTGGCATCACACAGAGCTCCTCTATTTTCTTTGCAGAAGCACCCATAGGACTTCTAGTGTGTTAGTGGCATCACACAGAGCTCCTCTATTTTCTTTGCATAAGCACCCACAGGACTTCTAGTGTGTTAGTGGCATCACACAGAGCTCCTCTATTTTCTTTGCAGAAGCACCCATAGGACTTCTAGTGTGTTAGTGGCATCACACAGAGCTCCTCTATTTTCTTTGCAGAAGCACCCACAGGACTTCTAGTGTGTTAGTGGCATCACACAGAGCTCCTCTATTTTCTTTGCAGAAGCACCCATAGGACTTCTAGTGTGTTAGTGGCATCACACAGAGCTCCTATATATTCTTCTCAGCAGCACCCACAGGACTTCTAGTGTGTTAGTGGCATCACACAGAGCTCCTCTATTTTCTTTGCAGAAGCACCCACAGGACTTCTAGTGTGTTAGTGGCATCACACAGAGCTCCTCTATTTTCTTTGCATAAGCACCCACAGGACTTCTAGTGTGTTAGTGGCATCACACAGAGCTCCTCTATTTTCTTTGCAGAAGCACCCACAGGACTTCTAGTGTGTTAGTGGCATCACACAGAGCTCCTCTATTTTCTTTGCAGAAGCACCCACAGGACTTCTAGTGTGTTAGTGGCATCACACAGAGCTCCTCTATTTTCTTTGCAGAAGCACCCATAGGACTTCTAGTGTGTTAGTGGCATCACACAGAGCTCCTATATATTCTTCTCAGCAGCACCCACAGGACTTCTAGTGTGTTAGTGGCATCACACAGAGCTCCTCTATTTTCTTTGCAGAAGCACCCACAGGACTTCTAGTGTGTTAGTGGCATCACACAGAGCTCCTCTATTTTCTTTGCAGAAGCACCCATAGGACTTCTAGTGTGTTAGTGGCATCACACAGAGCTCCTCTATTTTCTTTGCAGAAGCACCCATAGGACTTCTAGTGTGTTAGTGGCATCACACAGAGCTCCTATATTTTCTTCTCAGCAGCACCCACAGGACTACCGACTACAATGGCTGGAAGACCGCCAAGGGGAGGCAGAGCGTGCAGAGCCAAGAACACAGGGCAGGCAGGCTCTGTTTCTAGTGGACGTGGCCGTGGACGTGGACGTGGTCGTGCATCGTCATCAGCACGTGGCCATGGGACACGCGCGTCTTTGTTTTCGGCAGCTGGACATGTGGAGCCGCATCATGCTGAAGGCTTGGTAGAATGGATGACCAAGCCCTCCTCATCCTCCTCATCCTCTCTCACCCAGGCTCAGGGTACTGACAGAGCATCATCAGCCACCCCTTCCCTAGACCCACCATGTCCTCCTGAGGAGTCCCCCGAACTCTTTGAGCACAGTGTTGGGTACATGCTCCAGGAGGATGCCCAACGATTCGAAGGCTCGGATGACGATACCCAGCTTGAGGAATCTGGCAGTACAGTTCCACCAGCTGCAGCTTACTGCCAGGTTTGCTCTAGTGGTGAAGAGGGAGGGGATGATGAGGTCACTGACTCCACGTGGGTGCCTCAAGGGAGAGAGGATGAGGAGGAGGACGAGGAGGAGGAGGATGCGGCGTCACATGTCCAACGAGGCAGGATGCCCCCTGGAGGCCAGGTAGAGGCCAGCACAGCAACTGTACAACACCGCAGAGCTCCGCCTGTGCAGGGCGCTGCCTCTGCACGTTATCAGAAAAGTTCTTTGGTGTGGGCCTTTTTTGAGACGAGTGCAGCAGATCGCACCACTGCTATTTGCAATATTTGTCTCAAGCGTATCTCGCGTGGCCAAAACATCAGCCGCTTGGGCACGACAAGCATGACCAGACATATGGCGACCTGCCATGCAGCTCGTTGGCAGGCACACATAAAAGACCCACACCAAAGAACTAAGCGGACCTCTCCTTGCTCCTCCTCAGCTGGGATCTCCATCCCCACTACACCTTCAGTCCTCTCTGAAAGCTGCTCTGAGAGGACTGAAGGTGTAGAATTCGGTGTGTCACAACCAAGTACTTGCAGTACACCGACGTCCGAATGCAGCAGGCAAATTTCCCTGCCCCAGCTGCTGGACCGTAGAAAGAAGTACACTCCCAGCCATCCACATGCCCAGCGGTTGAATGCTAGCCTTGCTAAATTGCTAGCACTTCAACTGCTGCCTTTTCAGTTGGTAGACTCGGCCCCCTTCCGTGAGTTTGTTCAATGTGCGGTTCCTCAGTGGCAGGTTCCCAAACGCCACTTTTTCTCGCGGAAGGCGATTCCGTCTCTCTACCGGCATGTGGAGGGCAATGTCCATGCCTCGCTGGACAGGGCGGTCAGCGGTAAGGTGCATATTACCGCTGACTCATGGTCCAGCAGGCATGGACAGGGACGGTACCTTTCTTTCACGGCCCATTGGGTCACTCTATTGGCAGCTGGGAGGGATGCAGGACAAGGTGCAGTAGTGTTGGAGGTTGTCCCGCCACCACGCCTCCAAAACGCGACTACTGCTACTGGTTGTGACACACCTCTCTCCTCCACCCCCTTCTCTTCTTCTTCCTCCAGTGCTCTGTCCTTGGAACCAGCGGTGCTCCGTAGGCGTACAAGGGGCTACGCAAGTACGCAGGCAAAAAGATGCCATGCCGTGCTTGCGCTGGTGTGTTTGGGGGACAGGAGCCACACTGGGCCAGAGGTTCTGGCAGCTCTGCAGGGGCAGGCCGAGAGGTGGTTGACGCCACGTCAGCTTAAGCCAGGAATGGTCGTTTCTGACAATGGCACCAACCTCCTCTCCGCCCTGCGACAGGGGCAGCTCACCCATGTGCCCTGCATGGCTCACGTCCTCAACCTGGTGGTGCAGCGGTTCTTGGGCAGGTTCCCAGGCTTACAGGATGTCCTGAGGCAGGCCAGGAAAGTCTGTGTGCATTTCCGCCGATCTTATAATGCCAGTGCTCGGCTGACTGAGCTGCAAAAGGAGCTGAACCTGCCCAAGAACCGCCTAATATCTGACATGCCCACCAGGTGGAACTCAACGTTGGCCATGCTGCAGCGACTGCACACGCAGCAGAGGGCCATCAATGAGTACCTTTGCGACTACGGCACCAGGACAGGGTCAGGGGAGCTTGGTTTTTTTTCCCCACGTCAGTGGAGCATGATCAGGGATGCATGCACTGTCCTCTCACCATTTGAGGAGGCCACGAGGATGGTGAGCAGTGACAGTGCATGCATCAGTGACACTGTCCCTCTTGTCCACCTGTTGGAGCATACGCTGCGTGGGATAATGGACAGGGCACTTGAGGCAGAACAGAGGCAGGAAGAGGAGGACTTCCTTGCCTCTCAAGGCCCCCTTTATCCGGACAGTGTTCCTTCTGTCCCACCCATCACACAGGAAGAGGATGAGGAGGAGGAGGAGGAGGAGGAGGAGGAGGAGGATTGTGTGAGCATGGAGGTGGAGCCTGGCACTCAGCATCAGCAGCAGCAGTCTTTTAGGGATGATGTACAGTCCCAACAAGCCAGTGGACTTGTACGTGGCTGGGAGGAGGTGGCTGGCGATCATGTCATCCTCAGTGACCCAGAAGACTCCGGACCGAATGCCTCAGCTAACCTACGCTGCATGGCCTCCCTGATCCTGCAAAGCCTGCGGAAGGATCCTCGTGTTCTTCGGATCAAGGAGAGGGACCATTACTGGCTGGCCACTCTCCTTGATCCGCGGTACAAGGGTAAGGTTGCGGACCTTATCTTGCCGTCGCAGAGGGAGCAGAGGATGAGACATCTCAGGGAGGCCTTGCAGAAAGGTCTGTGCAACGCGTTCCCAGAAACTGGGAGGCTACAAACTCCTGGTCCTGGGCGACGAGTTGCTGAGGCTTCGGTCAGTGGCAGAAGGAGCGGTGGGGAAGGTGGACGTCTGACCGATGCGTTCAGACAATTTTTTAGTCCGCAGCCCCAAGGTATGATCGGTTCCAGCAACCATCGCCAGCGTCTGATATACATGGTGCAGGAATACCTTGGGGCAAGGTCAGACTTGGACACCTTTCCCACCGAAAATCCTCTGGCTTACTGGGTCCTGAGGATGGATCACTGGCCAGAGCTTGCACAGTATGCAATTGAGCTACTGGCCTGTCCTGCCTCCAGCGTTCTTTCCGAACGCACATTCAGTGCTGCTGGAGGATTTGTGACTGATCATAGGGTGCGCCTGTCCACCGCCTCGGTTGATCGACTGACATTCATCAAAATGAATCAGTCTTGGATCACCACCAGCTACCAGGCACCTGAGGCGGATATAACCGAATAATTTTTAATGTCACATCCCTTCAAGACTGCCTATGCTGATGCTGAGTGACTGTCCTCTTATGTTCACTGACTATCCTCTTCCTCCTCCTCAATGATCCATGCCACCACACCAGTGCCTAAGGCACAATTTTTCAGCCCCTGTTTAACAGGGGCGTGTACTTACAATTTTTAAAAAAAATGCTTCGCAACACGTGTGACTGCTGTGCTCCAAGTACAGTCTCTGTGAGGGCCGTGTTGCAGTGTTGTGGCACCAGCACCAGTGCCTAAGGCACAATTTTTCAGCCCCTGTTTAACAGGGGCGTGTACTTACAATTTTTTAAAAAAATGCTTCGCAACACGTGTGACTGCTGTGCTCCAAGTACAGTCTCTGTGAGGGCCGTGTTGCAGTGTTGTGGCACCAGCACCAGTGCCTAAGGCACAATTTTTCAGCCCCTGTTTAACAGGGGCGTGTACTTACAATTTTTTAAAAAAATGCTTCGCAACACGTGTGACTGCTGTGCTCCAAGTACAGTCTCTGTGAGGGCCGTTTTGCAGTGTTGTGGCACCAGCACCAGTGCCTAAGGCACAATTTTTCAGCCCCTGTTTAACAGGGGCGTGTACTTACAATTTTTTAAAAAAATGCTTCGCAACACGTGTGACTGCTGTGCTCCAAGTACAGTCTCTGTGAGAGCCGTGTTGCAGTGTTGTGGCACCAGCACCAGTGCCTAAGGCACAATTTTTTCAGCCCCTGTTTAACAGGGGCGTGTACTTACAATTTTTAAAAAAAATGCTTCGCAACACGTGTGACTGCTGTGCTCCAAGTACAGTCTCTGTGAGGGCCGGGTTGCAGTGTTGTGGCACCAGCACCAGTGCCTAAGGCACAATTTTTCAGCCCCTGTTTAACAGGGGCGTGTACTTACAATTTTTAAAAAAAAAATGCTTCGCAACACGTGTGACTGCTGTGCTCCAAGTACAGTATCTGTGAGGGCCGGGTTGCAGTGTTGTGGCACCAGCACCAGTGCCTAAGGCACAATTTTTCAGCCCCTGTTTAACAGGGGCGTGTACTTACAATTTTTTAAAAAAATGCTTCGCAACACGTGTGACTGCTGTGCTCCAAGTACAGTCTCTGTGAGGGGTTGCAGTGTTGTGGCACCAGCACCAGTGCCTAAGGCATAATTTTTCAGCCCCTGTTTAACAGGGGCGGGTAATTACAAATCTTGATCTAATAGTTCACAGCAGGGCCCATTCCTGCGCCCACCAAGAGTAACTATGAGGGCCTGCAGTCTTGTGGCAACACCGTCCACCACCACCGCCAAAGGCCCAATTTTTCTGCCCTGTTCATCAGGTGCTTGCAATTACAAATCTTGATCTAATAACTCACAGCAGGGCCCATTCCTGCGCCCACCAAGAGTAACTATGAGGGCCTACAGTCTTGTGGCAACACCGTCCACCACCACCGCCAAAGGCCCAATTTTTCTGCCCTGTTCATCAGGTGCTTGCAATTACAAATCTTGATCTAATAACTCACAGCAGGGCCCATTCCTGCGCCCACCAAGAGTAACTGTGAGAGCTTACAGTCTTGTGGCAAAACCGTCCACCACCACCACCACCACCACCCCCAATTTTTCTGCCCTGTTCAACAGGTGCATGCAATTACAAATCTTGATCTATTAACTCACAGCAGGGCCCATTCCTGTGCCCACCAGTCTTGTGGCTACACCAACATCTAATAGGGCAAATTTCTGCAGAGTATATACGCCAGGCCCCTACTTTCAAACATCCAACTTACAAACGACTCCTACTTGCAAATGGAAAGAGAAAACAGGAAGTGAGAGGAAATCTACCCCTAGGAAGGGAAATTCTATCCTGTTAGATTTAATTTGGGAAAAAGGTATCTCCTCTCTACTGATACTTTATCACCAATCCTTGTTTCAATTAAAACCCCACTTTTCCAAAAACATTTGTCATTGGGACGGAAAGTGAGGTGACATGTTCTGAACAGATGTGCAAAGACAGCAAATGTTACAGGGGTGATAACCCCTCCCTATGTTCTCCAAAAAGCTTAAAAATAGATTTTTTTGGGATGGAGCTACACTTCATAATGTACCTGTTCAGATTCTACTTAAGATCAAACCTAAAGCCGCAAGTGGTTTTAAATGGCTTCTTTTTTTCCTTTACAAATGTCATTTTGTGCAAGGACAGTTCTAAACACGGGAAACACATGCCACTTCACAGGCATACTTTGGACACCCCCCAGGTACCATATTTAAAGGAAAATGTCACTTTTTTTTTTTCACTTTATGCATCATTAAAATGACTGCTCCCGAAAAAACGTTAGTTTTTAAAAGTTCTTTTTGCATTGATATATGTCCCCTGGGGCAGGACCCGGGTCCCCAAACCTGTTTTATGACATTAACATGCATATTGGCCGTTGTAATTAGCACTTTTGATTTCGAACGTTCGCGTCCATTATAACGTATAGGGTTCGAAAATTCGCGCGAACTTTCGGTCCGTTCGAAGGTTCTGGTTCGAACCGAACCCGGGGGTGTTCGGCTCATCCCTACCCCTGGTCTAATTATTGAATATGAAGCAGGCACTCTCTGAAGTAATCACTGTGTCCAGTAGACATGTGCACAACAAAGAAAATTGTTTATTTTCGTTTCGTTTTTTTCGTTTCCGATGATTCGTAACGATTGGTACATTCGTAAGTCGTCGGTGTTCGTATTCGTAACGATTGGTACATTCGTAAGTCGTCGGTGTTCGTATTCGTAACGATTGGTACATTCGTAAGTCGTCGGTGTTCGTATTCGTAGCGATTCATACATTCGTAAGAGTTATTTTTTCGTTGATTCGTTTTTCGTTAGTTTAATTTTCGGACGCATTTGCATTTATTCGTACATTCGTAACATTCGTAGATTCGTAATCGGAGCATAATTCATAATTTTATGTAATGTGTATGCTATTATTACATTTTAATAATTTACGAATCGAAAAAAAAAAAAGTTACGAATCGAAAAAAATAAAGTTACGAATCAAAAAAAAGTTACGAATGTACAAATTTTTTTGTTCAATCCATTCATTACGAATCGAAAAAAAAAAAAAAGTTACGAATCGAAAAAAAAAGTTACGAATCGAAAAAAAAAGTTACGAATGTACGAATTTTTTTGTTCACTCCATTCGAAGCAAGTTAAGCAGCACCATTGTAAGGGACACGGAAAATTACCAATTCAACAAAAAATTTTTTTACGAATGTACAAATTTTTTCGTTCATTTTTGTTTTTCGGATTTTCTTCATTAGTACATTCGTTGTTTCTAATTAGTTTTTTGGGGATTTTCGTTGTTTTTTGGATTTGTTCGATTCAAATGATTCGTTAATCGGATTTGTACGATTTGAACGATTTGTTATTCGGATTCGTACGATTCGAACGATTCGTTCATTCGTACGAAAAACGAACGAACGAAAATAACGAAAAAAAAAAACGTAACGAATTGCACATGTCTAGTGTCCAGTGTGAAATTACTTTCTGTTTTTATTTCCTCTTTTTTTTGAAGTTTATATAAGAATGGGTGGACTTTCAAACAAGCAAGGCGAGACATATGCAAAGACATATCATTGCGACATATTACTGTAACAAGTGTATGAGCTTTTAGCTGATTTAGCTGATTTAGCAGGTTTAGCTATTAATCCTAACTATATTAGATCATATTAGATATTCATAGTAACTTCTTCTTTCGTTCTTCGAGACGTTGGATGTTGATGTCATGTCTGTCTGTCTTGGGTCCAGTTCTCGGAAAGAAAGAGGCACAGTCTTTTTATAATTCTTTCCGGTTCGGCTTCAGAATGGGGGGGGGGGGGGAGCTAGCAGCTATCTGAGTTAGCATTAAGGTCAAAACAAACAAACCAAGCAATGACATAATATTACACATTGAAATAGACATTTTAGCATTCTACCTAATACCTTATAGGATGATAATATTTCATTTTAATATTACCTCAACCACATCCATTACAGCACTTCATTTATCGAATAACCATTTCATTAACTTTTTTTTTTTCTTTGTATTTTTCTTCTTTTTTTTTTATTTGTATCTTTGTATTTTTTGGTACACACTTTTTTATTGGATTTTGCTTTAAATATTTTTATCTAATATTTTGTTTTAAATCTAATTTTATTGTAAATTATTATACAGACATAGACAGGTTCAAAACATGAACAAATTCATACACATATAGGTAGCCTAGTCATTTCATCACACAGATTATAGATACATTTTCAAACATCTACCAAAACAAAACACTAAAAGGGAGGGGAAACAAGAGAAAAAAAAAAAAAGAGAGGGGGAAAGAGAAATAAATAAGGGAGGGGGGAAGGGGAACAGGTAAGCGTCCTATATTGAAACCCTACTTATTGCATCCAAAGTCCTTATTTTCTTCCCCTAGAGGCTTTCTAGTTTCTTATTGTTTCCCTGTCCATCCTCCAGGAGGCCCATGTCCGGCGGCACTCTTCGTGTGCGTCCAATTCATGTGCTAAGAGTGTCTCCATCTTCTCTATACAAACCATTTCTATAGCCCATTCATTAACCGATGGGGATTGTGTTGAACGCCCGTGCCGTGCTATATCCAGTCTCGCTGCTGTCAACCAATGTCTAAGGAGACTCTTTTTAATGTTTTTATATGATCCTGGTCGGATAGAGAGCAAGCTAATGTAGCGGCCATAACCCCTAGGGACGACCTTGACTTTTCAGTGCTTACCAATTACCTCCTCGTAGATAGTCTTTCATTGTCTAGGGGTTCCCAGGGTTAGTACCCAGTAACTTCAGATGCCGACACACAAAAGTCCTTTTCAAGGTTTTTATTTTGCAGGGGTAACATCCAACTATAACACAGTCTCAGGTGGGAATAGAGGGTACGGGTGATAAAACTCAGGCACTTTGAACTTCTGACATCCACTGAATGTCTCTTAGTTAGCCCAGAGAGTGGCCACTCGCAGCTGGGTGCTTCACTGCTGGATAAACCTCTAACCAGAGATTTAGCAGCCAACATGTGACCCGGAAACTTAGCAAAGTCTCTGCCACAGACTAGATTGTAACTGAAGATAAGTGGGAACCTTTCCCACAGTACCTGGATCTCTCATCCTTCTTGGAGATACTGTGAGAAGTGTGGATTCTTTAGTGTCCATACAACTCAGCTCCCAGGCTCTTACCGAGCAGCCAGCTTCTTGGCCCTCCTCCGAAGAGTCCTCCCCTGGTCACTTGTACGAGTTGCCGGGTCCCTCCAATACCGAGAGCACACCGGGGCTCCTTCGAATCCTCCTTCAGTTACTGGGCCTCGGACTAGCCAGTTCTGAGGCTCGAGAACGGACGGATCCCCACCCCCGACCATGAGGGCCTCTGGGGCTTTTCAGGGTGACCATGCTTGCGGGGACGGCAGACACTCCTGGGTCCGGGACCCCTCACGGGGCTGACCCGGACCTGAACCAGGAATCCAGCAGCAGCCGAACCCTCAACACGTGACTTCAGCACCTTAAATACCCCTTCCCAGACTACACAGCGGGGCCATACGCGCCCACTGATTGGCTCCGGGAAAGATTGGTACCCAACACGTCCAACCAGGCCTGGTTCTTAGCATGTCACAGGGGCCTCATTGCACCTATGACCAGGCGGAACTCCAGTACAGCCCGGCCAGACTGATGCCAAAGTAAAAACCTGCACAATTAACCCCCAGAACTCTGTTACAGTTCTGGAAAACTAAATTTACACATTCATAGCTCACACTTTAGTAAAGTGTCGGCGCTACACTAATTTGAGGCATGTTAGGGATTATCTCCCCAGAAACTGTAGAATACAGTTGCATAAGCTTTTCCCAAAAGTTAAAAATTTGAGGACACTCCCACCAGATAGGCAGCAGTGAGCCCTTGGCCGCATGGCACCGCCAGCGTATATCAGATGTATCTGGATATATACGCTGCAGTGACAATGGACTCCAGTACCATCTGGAAAGAAGCTTATAGCTCGTCTCTTGTGCTTTAATTGTGACAAACAGTGTGTTAGATTAATTGACTTCTCCCACTCTTCAGCCTCAATTTGGACATTAAGCCCCTGAATCTTATATATTGTTGATAGAACATGTTTTGGTTTAGAGTCTTGCAACAAAAGAAGTTCAAACTGGGTTGAATCTCTATCAAAGGATTTATTTGAAGGGGTAAAAAGGACAAAGATGACAGTAATTGCCAATATTCCAACCATTGCGTAAATGAGGGTTGTTGCGTAGGGAGTAAGTTTAACCACTTAAGGACCGCCTCCTGCACATTTACGTTGGCAGAATGGCATGGCTGAGCACAACAACGTACAGGTACGTTGCTCTTTAAGAGCCCAGCAATGGGTCGCGCCCACACCTCCGGCGGCGGCGCACTCGCGACCCGATCCTGAGCTCCGTGACTGTGGCCGTGGGACCCGCGGACCCGATCGACGCTGGTGTCCCGCGATCGGGTCACAGAGCTGAAGAATGGGGAGAGGTAAGTGTAAACAAACTTCTCCCCGTGCTTCCTAGTGAGGCTGTCACTGATCGTCTGTTCCCTGTCATAGGGAAAGACGATCAGTGATGTCACACGCTAAGCCAAGCCCCCAGACAGTTAGAAACACGCCCCTAGGAACACTTAACCCCTACACTTCCCCTAGTGGTTAACCCCTTCACTGCCAGTGTCATTTACACAGGAATCATTGCATTTAAATAGTACTGATTGCTGTATAAATGACAATGGTCCCAAAAATGTGTCAAAAATGTCCGATGTGTCCGCCATAATGTCGCATTCACAATAAAAATCTCTGATCGCCGCCATTACTAGTAATAAATATTAATAAAAATGCCATAAAACTATCCCCTATTTTGTAGATGCTATAACTTTTGCGCAAACCAATCAATAAACGCTTATTGCAATTTTTTTTTTACCAAAAATATGTAGAAGAATACGTATCGGCCTAAACTGAGGAAAAAATATGTTTTTTTATATATTTTTGGGAATATTTATTATAGCAAAAAGTAAAAAATATAGATTTTTTTTCAAAACTGTCTCTCTATTTTTGTTTATAGCGCAAAAAATAAAAACCGCAGAGGCAATCAAATACCACCAAAAGAAAGCTCTATGTGTGGGGAAAAAAGGACGCCAATTTTGTTTGGGAGCCACGTCGCATGACCGCGCAATTGTCAGTTAAAGCGACGCAGTGCCGAATCGCAAAAAGGGGCCTGGTCCTTTAGCTGCCAATTGGTCCGGGGCTTAAATGGTTAATAGAGACGGAAGTGTTCCCTGGCAAAGAATCTGGCTCACTCTTTGGTGAGACTCTTTATTCCATGCAAGGAAACTTATCCGGTTTAGTACCGGCAGGAAATGAGGGTTACCGAATAGGGGTGTCATAGGTCCTATATGAGAAGACAACTCTAATGCCCCATACACACAGTCAGATTTTCCGACGGAAAATGTCCTATCGGACCATGTTGTCAGAAAGTCCGACCGTGTGTGGGCTCCATTGGACTTTTTCCGTCGGAATTTCCGATGGGAAAAGTTTGAGATCCTTAGCCTGGTCAGAACAGTCGCAACATAATAATAATATAGGTCCGGTGCCCCCGTTCCTCCTTTAGTTTTAGGCAATGATAGTAAATTCTTATGTAATCTACGTTTCCTGTGGCCCCCAGATGAATTTTGTAAAAGCCGATTGCAAAGTAGAGAAAAAAGATCTAGGGTCAGAGACAGGAATGGTTTGAAAAAGATACAAGAACTGAGGTATTATGTCCATTTTCAATATATTGATCCTCCCAAACCACGGATATTGATTAAAGTCATATTTTTTTAAGATCCTGTAGGGTTCGTTGCATAAGAGGAAGAGCCGCCAAAAAATTTGTTTAGTTTCGTTCCGTTCCGTTTTGTATAAAAAAAAAATCGTAATTCATAATTCGTGTACGAAATTTAATTCGGATTCGTACGAAATACAAATTTTGTACGAATCGTTACGAATATCGACACTCTACAAATAATAACGAATTATCCGAAAAAGTATTAACGTTACATAACACAAGTCTATTGTCTATTGTTCACCAATCACTCAGAGGAAGTACGAAATACGAAATTTCGTTTACGAATATAAAATTTCGTATTTCGTACTTCCTCTGAGTGATTGGTAGACAATAGACTTGTGTTATGTAACGTTAATACTTTTTCGGATAATTCGTTATTATTTGTAGAGTGTCGATATTCGTTATACTGAATCTCAAATTCATTTGAATCATTCGTTATATCCGCTATAATTTCTTTCATATTAGTTGAAATTCGTCATTTGTTAGTTTGGATTTGGATAATTTGGATCCGAAATTCGTAAACGACATTTCGTAATTCGTACAGAATTCGTATTCATAAAAATTCGTAATTCGGATTCGTACGAATTTCGAAAAATTTGTACGAATTTCCGATTCGTACGAAACTAATCGCACATGTCTAATAAGAGGGATATAATTTGTTGAATATAGATGGCCCGGATCGAGGGGAATAATAATACCTAGGTATTTTAGTGCCAAGGAACAAATTTTAAACGAGAAATTATTTCTTAGTGCCGTAACTTGTCGTGTTGTAAGTGACAACCGCGTTCTTACGTTCGGAATTTCCGACAACATTTGTGTGACCGTGTGTATGCAAGACAAGTTGGAGCCAACATCCTTCGGAAAAAAAATCCACAGTTTTGTTGTATGAAATTCTGATCGTGTGTACGCGGCATTAGTTGACCACCCCCTCCTCCTCAAAAAACTAAATTTGCTTGGTCTCCATGGCTGTGCTCTCCGTTGGTTCGAATCTTACCCATCTCATCGCACCTTCAGTGTCACTTACAACTCCACTTCCTCCTCTCCAACTCCTCTTACTGTTGGGGTCTCCCAAGGTTCTGTCCTTGGACCTCTACTATTCTCAATCTACACGTCGTCCCTGGATCAGGTAATGGCCTCCCATGGCTTCCGCTACCATTTATATGCTGATGACACCCAAATCTATCTCTCTGCCCCTCAGCTCACCCCATCAGTCTCCTCACACATCACTGATTTACTAACAGACATATCAGCCTGGATGTCAAACCACTTCCTCAAACTGAATCAATCTAAAACTGAGCTCTTAATATTTCCTCCCCCACATGCCCCTTCCCCTGACTTCTCTGTCAAGATCAATGGTGCATCTATCAGTCCGTCACCACATGCCAGGGTTCTAGGGGTAACCCTAGACTATGAACTTTCAGGCCCACATACAATCCCTGTCCAAATCATGCCGTCTTAGCCTCCGCAACATTTCCAGAATACACTCCTTTTTAACCAATGACACCACCAAGCTTCTAATTCTCTCCCTGGTTATCTCTCGCCTCGACTACTGCAACTCCCTCCTCATTGGATTACCTTTACATAGACTATTCCCCCTTTCAGTCCATAATGAATGCCACGGCCAGACTCATCCACCTTACCAACCATTCAGTGTCCTCCACCCCTCTCTGCCAATCCCCCCACTGGCTTCCACTCACCCAAGGAATAAAATTCAAAGTACTAACAATAATTTAAAAAGCCATCCACAACTCTGCCCCCAGCTACATCACTAACCTAGTCTCAAAATACCAACCAAGCCGCTCTCTTTGGTCCTCCCAAGACCTCCTGCTCTCTAGCGCCCTTGTCACCTCCTCCCATGCTCGCCTCCAGGATTTCTCCAGAGCTTCTCCCATCCTTTGGAACTCCCTACACCAATCAGACTGTCCCCTAATCTATCCATCTTTAGACAATTCCTGAAAACCCTTCTCTTTAAAGAAGCCTATCCTACTTCTAACTAACACTGTTTTACTTCCTCCATCAGATCATCCCCCACAGCTACCCGGTTTCCCCGAAAATATGACCTAGCGTGATTGTCGGTGATGGCTGCAATATAAGCCCTACCCCCCAAATAAACCTTACCCTGTTTCCCTGAAAATAAGCCCTACCCTGAAAATAAGACCTACAAGGACTTTAACCACTTTCAGACTGGACCATTTTGCTGGTTAAGACCAGACTAGACATGTGCATTTGTTTTCGTCCGAATTTCAGGTATTTTCGTTATCGTTTTAACAAACGATAACGAAAGTGCAGAATCCGAAAAACTAAAGATCCGACATAAACAAATGCTTTATTTTCGTTTTCATTGTGACAACAGTTGGATATAGATAGGAGATTCTACATGACGCTGACAATAGTGATCTGTGTCCATCGAACCTGTGGTCGAATGTGCCTAACCTTAGCTCTATTAGTCCAAGATTTTTCTACATAGAGAGAAAAGATTTGACATAGAGAGAAAAGATTTAACGTAGAAAGGAAAGATTTGACGTAGAGAGAAAAGATTGCTGCTGGAATTGGGTGGAATTGCAGCTAAACTATACAGAGTCATTCAGTTTAGCTGCTCTGTCGAATCTTCTTTGAACATTCGACAGACACCATAAGCCTTCAATGACAGATTTGACCTCAATTCATTTGGATTTTCGGACGAATGCAATTTTTAACGAAAGATGAAAAAAATAAAAACGAATTTTGGGAGTAACTAAATAAATTTATTTTTCGGACGAAAGCAAAATTCAGAAACAAAATATTTCAGTGTGCACATATCTAGACCAGACCACTTTTTGCGATTCGACACTGCTTCGCTTTAACTGACAATTGCGCGGTCGTGTGACGTGGCTCCAAAACAAAATTGAGGTCCTTTTTTTCCTACAAATAGAGCTTTCTTTTGGGGGTATTTGATCACCTCTGCGGTTTTTATTTTTTTTGTGCTATAAAACAAAAAAGAGCGTCAATTTTGAAAAAAAAAAAAAACGCCTTATTTTTTACTTTTTGCTATAATAAATATCCCCCAAAAATATATAAAAAAACTATTTTTTTTCTCAGTTTAGGCCGATACGTATTCTTCTACATATTTTTTGGTAAAAAAATAGCAATAAGCGATTATTGATTGGTTTGCGCAGAAGTTATAGCGTTTACAAAATAGGGGATAGTTTTATAGCATTTTTATTAATATTTTTTTACTAGTAATGGTGGCGATCAGTGATTTTTATTGTGACTGCGACATTATGGCGGACACATCGGACATTTTTGACACATTTTTGGGACCATTGTAATTTATACAGCAATCAGTGCTATTTAAATACACTGATTCCTGTGTAAATGACACTGGCAGTGAAGAGGTTAACCACTAGGTGGCAGTGTAGGGGTTAAGTGTCTCCTAGGGGCGTGTTACTAACTATGGGGGGGGGGGCGTGGCTGTGTTTTAGTGAACACTGATCTCTGTTCCAATCACAGGGAGCAGAGATCAGTGTCACTAGTTGCTAGGCAGAACGGGGGGATGCTGTTTACTTCCGCATCTCCCCATTCAGCCTTCCCGTGAGACGATCGACTCATGGGGGTCCCGACCGGCACACGCAACACGATGGCATGGCGGCAATCTTAAAGGGACGTACATGTATGCCCTTTTGCCTGTCTGTGCCATTCTGCCGAAGTACATCGCCGTGCGACGGTCGGGAAGTGGTTAACTAGGGCTTATTTGGGGGGGGTAGGGCTTATATTGCAGCCATCACTGACAATCATGCCAGGTCTTACCGTATATACACGAGTATATGCTGAGTTTTTCAGCACATTTTTTTGTGCTGAAAGTGCCCCTCTCGGCTTATACTCGAGTCAAGCACTTTTCTGCAGCAGAGAATGACATTTTCCGACCCGACTTTGGGACCCCCGTATCTCGAGGCCGCTTGGGACTAGGGACCCCCAAATTTGGTTCCTAGCACCAAGTGGCCCTGAGATACGGGGCCCCCAAAATCGGTTTGGAAAATGTAATTCTCTGCTGCAGAAAAGTTTTTGACATTTTCCGACCCGACTTTGGGGCCCCCATCCCGTGTTGTGCTAGGAACCCCAATTTGGTGTGCAACCCCATTGGAACCAACACTACAACATATCAAAATTTGGGGTTCCTAGCACCAAGTGGCCCCCAAGATACAGGGCTTCAAAGTCGGTCAACTGTGTCCACCTCCACCTGTCATTTCGGGACCCTTTGGGTCCAGAGACCCCAAATTTTGCCTGCAGCTAGGGGGCATCTAGGAACCCTAACTACCAAGTTTGAAGTTTGGGGGACCTATGGCTGCAAATGGGCACAGTGAGGCTGCAAATGGGAACAGTGAGGCTGCAAATGGGCATTGTTGACCCTCTTTTCCACTTACAGTAGCTGCGCATTTCTCACCCTAGGCTTATAATCGAGTCAATACGTTTTCCCAGTTTTTTTGTGGTAAAATTAGGGGCCTCGGCTTGTATTCGGGTCAGCTTATACTCGAGTATATACAGTATTTTCGGGGCAACAGGGTATTACCTCTTGTATCAATTGACCCTCCCTTTTTAGAATGTAAGCTCTAATGAGCAGAACCCTCTGAGTCCTCTTGTACCAAACTGTAATGTAACTGTAATGTCTGCCTTTATTTTTTTTAAGCGCTGTGCAAACTGTTGGCGCCGTATCAATCCTGTATAATAATAATAATAATAATAATAATAATAATAATAATAATATAATAATTAGAAGGTTTCGTTTGGGTGAATTTTATGCTGTATTGGGGAGGATCTTCTTTACACCATCTCGGAATGCTTGTCTGATATCCTGGTTCCTCAGACTGTAGATCAGAGGGTTGAGGAGTGGAAGGATCACCGTGTAAAACATGGACACCACTTTGTTACCGGCAAACCGATGGCTTTCATTCAGCTGAAAATAATTAAAAAATACAGAGCCGTAGAATATAGACATGACTGTGAGATGAGGGGTACACGTAGAGAAGACTTTACTCCTACCGCCCCCAACTTTAATTTGTAGGACCGCTTTGAAGATATAGACATAGGACAGGAAGGTCAGCGCTAGACAGACGATAGTAATGGAGCCACCAAAAATAAAGAGCAGGAGAACGTTGATGTAGATGTCGCTGCAGGAAATCTGGAGCAACTGGGGAAGGTCACAGAAGAAGCTTTCTATAATATCCGATCCACAAAACGTTAAATGGAAGGTATTGAGCGTGTGAACTAGAGAGTTGGTCAAGCTGAGACAACACCCGGTGGACACCAACTGTACGCACACCTCCCAACGCATGACCCGTGTGTAATGTAAGGGCCGACAAATGGCGGTATATCGATCATAGGACATGACAGCCAACAGAAAAACCTCAGAAGTGGCACAGAAAGTGAAGAAGAAGACTTGGGTTTTACAAGCCGGTAAGGCAATCCTTCTTTTTCTGCTGTGAAGGTCAAACAACATTCGTGGAACGGTCAATGAGGAACAAGAGAGGTCCAAACCGGCCAGGTTCCCGAGGAAGAAGTACATAGGAACCTGGAGGTGAGAGTCGGTCACTATGAGGACAATGATCAGAGAATTCCAGATTAATGTCAGAAGGTAGATGAGGAGGAAGATGAGAAAAAGAGGGAGCTGGAGAGCCGGAAGGTCAGAGAGTCCGGAGAGGAACAGTTCCTTCAAAATTGTCTGATTTCCCATTGTGACAGTATAACGATACAAGAAGCATTAGGAGAGCCAAACCAATGGTCAATACGTCTAAAATTTTATTTTTATTAGATAATCAGAAAAAATTATAATTAATGCATTTCAGGGGTTCAGACACTGACCCTTCTTCTGTACTGCAACAGCAGAAATATAGCAGTAGAAATATTAATAATAAAATAATAATAATAATAGAATAATACAATTCATATAGTACAATTATGTATTTAAAAAAAAAAAAAACTATTTCAGATTTGGTAAAAAAGGAAGAAAAAAGTCAAATAATAAAAGTCATATAGTAAAGGGCTTTATTATTAAAAAAAAGCTTTTTTAAATTTGGAAAAAAAAGGCAAGAGAGAATCAAAATGACAACAATAGAAAAACTAAAACAGTAAGAAAACCAAACCAATGGTCAATAAGTCTTAAATTGTATTTTTATTGGATAATCAGAAAAAATAATAATCGTTTTAATGCATTTCGGGGGTTCAGACCCTGATCCTTCTTCTGTACTAAAACAGAAGAAATATAGCAGTAGAAATATTAATAATAAAATAATAATAATAATAATAATAGAATAATATAAAAAGAAAACTATTTCAGATTTGGTAAAAAAGGAAGGGAAGTCAAATAATAAAAGTCATATAGTAAATGGCTTTATTATTTAAAAAAAGCTATTTTAAATTGGGAAAGAAAAGGCAAGAGAAAGTCAAAATGACAACAATAAAAAAAATAAAACAGTAAGAAAACCAAAACCAATGGTCAATAAGTCTTAAATTGTATTTCTATTAGATAATCAGAAAAAATAATAATCGTTTTAATGCATTTCGGGGGTTCAGACACTGATCCTTCTTCTGTACTAAAACAGCAAGATAATAGAAATATTAATAATAATAATAGAATAATACAATTCATATAGTAAAGTAATTTATTTAAAAAAATATATATATTTCAGATTTGAAGAGAGAAAGAATTGGAGAAAGGAAAAAGCAAAAGGAATATGAAAAGGAAAGGAAAGGAAAGGGGAAAGGGAAATAGAAAGGAAAGGAAAGGAAAGGAAAGGGAAGGGGAAAGGGGAACAAAAAGGAAAGGAAAGGAAAGAAAAGGGAAAAGGAAAGGAAAAGGGGGAGGAGAAAGGAAAAGGAAAGGAAAGTAAAGGAAAGGGAAGGAAAAGGGAAGGGATAAAGAAAAGGAAAGGAAAGGAAAGGTGGAGGAGAAAGAAAAGGAAAATAAAATGAAAAGGAAAGGAATAATAATAATATAATAATACAGTTTATATAGTAAAACTAATTTTTTTTTAAATATATATCTATTTCAGATTTGGTAAAAAAGGAAGACAAATCAAATAATAATTGTCATATAGTAAAAGGCTTTATAATTAAAAAAAATATTTTAAATTTGGAAAAACAAGGCAAGAAAAAGTCAAAAATACAGAAAAAATAACCCAGTAAGAAAGCCAGACCAATGGTAAATAAGTCTTATATGGTATTTTTATTAGATACACAGAAAAATAATAATAATAATTTCATTGTATGTAAGGGGTTCAGACATGACCCCTTCTTTGGTGCTACAACAGTGAGATAATAGAAATGTTTATAATAAATAATAACATTCACTGAGTAAAAGGATTTATAAAGAAACATAAACCTAAACTATTTCAAATTTGGTAAAAATAACACAATTTATACAGTAAATAGATTTATTATAAAAAATATATTTTTTTTTTAAATTTGGTAAAAAAGTAAAAATGACCAAAAAACAAAACTATGTAAGAATCTTTAAGAAAGCCACACTGCATGTTCAGTTAGTCTAAAATGTTATATTTATGAGACAAAAAATTAAAAATAAAAATAACAAACTGCAAATGTGTTTCAGGGATTTATATACCATTCCATTTTTCAGGGCTACAACAGCAAGGTGATATCAATTTCATAATAAATAATAGCATTCACAAAAATGATTTATAAACAAATAAACTCAAACTATTTCAGATTTGATTTAAAATCAAATGTTGTGATACTACCATACAAGGGGCAATTCTAGTACTATTATAACTCAGAAAACTAAAATAGTCTCTAAAACATCCAAAAGCATCTGCTAAAAAATAAATAAAAATAATAATAATGAAATAAAACAATAGAGCAATCATAATCATATGTTTTATTATTGGCAAAGTATACGTGGAAAACTGGACAGGCTCTGATCATATGACAAAATAATATGAAACAAAATGACCGAGTGCATCAAAAACACAACAAAACAGTTTAGGACTATATGACCAATTCTAACCATTAAAATTAATATTTAAAGCTATTACTAAAGGTGAGTAAAGGATAGTAAAAAAAAAAAAACACAAAACAAAATAAAAATCAAAAAAAAGAAAGAAAAGAAAAAAAAAGCAGAAAAATTAAAAGAGTTATTCCTGCATCCTCCGGGGGAAAAAAATGAAGTATTTCCCTAAATATTCTACATTTTTTGTGCAATCTGAGGAGCCCAATTTGTAGGCCAGGAGCCTAAATTAGACCTAAATGTTTAAATGATGTGCCAATGAGTCTCTTGTGACTTTTCTCCACACAGAGCCGAGATAGCCGCAACCTCACTACAGTAAATTGTTACTTCTGCCTATAAATGAAATTAGGATGATTTTATTTTATGGTACCTACATATATATAAATATATCATTTTTTTCTTGTTTCAGCCTCTTCTCAGATATTGTCTGATAAATGCTGGTGGAGGAGAGGTGGGGGGAACCTTCCCTCGAAGGATCAGTTCAGTAGCAGCAGGTCTGATATGGAGATGGAGACAATTTGCTGAAAATTTTTACTATTAATATAATAAAAAAAATCAGAGTGACGTTTGAATTGTAATATCTTTTATTAGCTTCACATTCATATATTTATAATGCAGAAAATTCCCTCTGGCATCTCCGGAACACACAGGAGAGAAGACTCGCTCTAAATTATTCCAGGCCAATGTTAAATCTTAAAACTTCTTAGTAAATAAATCTCCACAGAAAACAAAGCATTACATGAAATAATTTATCCCTCAGCGACGTAAAAGCTCTAAGCAAGTAAATTATTTTATATTACCACATTTTCTAATAAATGTTTCTCCTAAGTCTGAAAGAAAAAAATAAATGTGATGCTGAAGTTCAATTAAATAGATCTAAAGGAACTTGAATGTCCAAAAATTCTAATAAAATGCAATAAAAAAAATAAAAATGGTCAAAATAATAATAATAAAAATAATAATAAGCATAATAATAATAATAATAATAATATAAAATAATAATTACAGGTAACAATTTAACAAATGTGGAGCATTTAAATTCAAATCTGTGCCAATGATTGTTGGTATTTTTCATTTAAAAAAAAAAGACAAATAAATACATTATTGTTGTTTGAAAAATCGTTTTTTATGGATGGACAATTACAAAAATTAATAAATGATTTTGTATCACCAGATTCTCTGATAAATGTGTCTCCTAAGTTTGAAAAGGATGTAATGCCAAAGTATAGTTGAATAGATTTATAATAAATTGAATGTCAAAAAAGTAAAAAACAAAAGGGCATAAAAAAATAAAATAAACTTCACTAATAAATACACTATATTACCAAAAAGTATTGGGACGCCTGCCTTTACACGCACATGAACGTTAATGGCATCCCAGTCTTAGTCCTTAGGGCTGCTGATAATAATACAGCCACGTCTCTATATAATATCCTGTTTCAGATTATCTACATACAACATATTACGTCACATCGCTGGTCTTTGTGTGGTTTGAAATAACTTTGTAAGGAAAGGAAAAGGGGGAAGAGAAAGGAAAGGAAAATGGAAAGGAAATTGGAAAGGAAAGGAAAGGAAAGGAGAGGAAAGGAAAAGGGGAAGGAAAGGAAAGGAAAAGGGGAAAGAGAAGGGGGGGAAAAAAGGAAAAAAGGAAAAAGGAAAAAAGGAAAAAGGAAAAAGGAAAAAGGAAAAGAAAAATGGAAAGAAAAAGGGAAAGAAAAAGGGAAAGGAGAAAGGAAAGGAAAAGGGAAGGGTCAGGAGAAAGAAAAGGAAAGGAAAGGGAAAGGAAAAGGAGAATAGAAAGGAAAGGAAATAAATGGAAAGGGGAAAAAGGAAAGGAAAGGAAAGGGAGGGAAAAGGGGGAGGAGAAAGGAAAATGAAAAGGAAAGGAAAGGAAAAGGGAAAGGAGAAAGGAAAGGAAAGGAAAAGAAAAGGAAAGGAAAAGGGCGAGGAGAAATGAAAATGAAAAGGAAAGGAAAGGAAAAGGGGGAGGATAAAGGAAAATTAAAAGGAATGGAAAGGAAAAGAGAAAGAAGAAAGAAAAGTAAAGGGGGAGGAGAAAGAAAATGAAAGGAAAATGAAAGGAAAGGAAAAGGGGAAGGAGAATAGAAAGGAAAGGAATGGAAAAAAGGAAAAAGGAATAGAAAAGGGGGAGGAGAAAGGAAAAAGGTAAGGGGAAATGAAAAGGAAAAGAAAAGGGGAAAGTAGAAAGGAAAGGAAAGGAAAATGAAATGAAAAGGAAAGGAAAAAGGGAAGGAAAGGAAAAGGGGACAGAGAAACAAAAAATGAAAGGGAAAGAAAAAGGGAAAGGAAAGGAAAGGAAAGGAAAGGAAAGGAAAAGGAAAAGAAAAGGAATAGGGGGAGGAGAAAGGAAAATGAAAAGGAAAGGAAAGGAAAAGGGGAGGAGAAAGAAAATTAAAGGAAAATGAAAAGGAAAGGAAAAGGGGAAGGAGAATAGAATGGAAAGGAATGGGAAAAAGAAAAAAGGAAAGGAAAAGGGGGAGGAGAAAGGAAAAAGGTAAGGGAAAATGAAAAGGAAAGGAAAAGGGAAAGTAGAAAGGAAAGGAAAGGAAAATGAAATGGAAAGGAAAGGAAAAGGGGAAGGAAAGGAAAAGGGGAAGGAAAGGAAAAGGGGACGGAGAAAGAAAAAATGAAAAGGAAAGAAAAAGGGAAAGGGGAAAGGAAAGGAAAACAAAATGAAAGGGGCATGAGAAAGAAAAGGAAAGGAAAAGGAAAACGGGAAGGGGTATAGAAAGAAAAGGGAATGAATGAAAAGGGGAAAAAGGAAAGGAAAGGAAAAGAAAAGGGGGAGGAGAAGGAAAATGAAAAGGAAAGGAAAAGGGAAAGGAGAAAGTAAAGGAAAGGGGGAGGGGAAAGAAAATGAAAGGAAAAGGAAAGGAAAAGGGGAAGGAGAATAGAAAGGAAAGGAATGGAAAAAAGAAAAAAGGAAAGGAAAAGGGGGAGGCGAAAGGATAGGGGTAAGAGAAAATGAAAAGGAAAGGAAAGGAAAAGGGAAAGTAGAAAGGAAAGGAAAGGAAAGGGAAAGGGGAGGGGAGGAGAAAGAAAAGAAAAGGAAAACGGGAAGGAGAATAGAAAGGAAAGGAATGGAAAAAGAAAAGGAAAGGCAATGAATGGAAAATGGGAAGGGGAAAAGTCTTGACCAGGTCTATAGATTATTGGATTTAACATTTTTTTAATATGATTTGGTAAATGAGAGTTCTTCTTACCCAAAAGTGAAAGCTTCAACACAACAACAGAAATATATTGGTAAATAGTACAAAGGTCTGAAACTAACAAAAACAATCTATCAGTTTACAGAAAATAAACAATATTAAGAGCTCCAACATATTACTAAATACAAACAATGAGAAAGGAAATACATAAGACAAACCTTTAGATATAAGCAGGGTTGAGCGAACCCAAACTGTAAAGTTTGGGCACGTACCGGACTTTTGGGTGTCCGGGTTCTGGACCCGAACAATTGCCTGTATGTTCGGGTTCTGGTCCGGTGTTCGGCAATGTATTGGCGCCTTTTTAAAAGCTGCAGGGCAGCCAATCCACGATAGTTTCACTAGTGTGCCCTTAGAAGCCATCACAGCCATGCCTACTAATGGCATGGCTGTGATTGGCCAGTGCAGCATGAGACCCAGCCTCTATATAAGGTACAGGCACACAGCACAGCGAGTTACTCTGCTTTAGACAGGTTCCTGGCTGCTGTTGAGAGAGAATTTCATGATAGGAGTCAGTCCACATTCCTGAAATATCTTCTAATTAGTAATAGTCAGCGAGCGATCTACATAGCTAGAGTGTCTTTATTGAGGGAGAGAGGGAGAGAGAATTAGCATTGCATTTTCTGCAGTTTTGCAGTTTTTGACATACACGCTTTACATACTGTGGGTGTATTCTGCTATTGCAAAAACATTGCAAAAAAATAAAATTATGCAGTGTTTTCTGCATGTGTGCAGGAGTCTGACATATACAATTGATCGATATTTCTTCTATTGTGCTATCCCAAAAAAAAAATTGTACTGAAATTTTTTTTTTCCATAGCATGTTCTGCAGTTTGATACACGCTTTACATACTGTGGGTGTATTCTGCTATTGCAAAAACATTGCAAAACAATAAAATCTTGCAGTGTTTTCTGCATGTGTGCAGGAGTCTGACATATACAATTGATCAATATTTCTTCTAGTGTGCTATCCCCAAAAAAAATTGTAGTGACATTTTTTTTTCCATAGCATTTTCTGCAGTTTAGCAGTTTTTGAGATACACGCTTTACATACTGTACGTGTATTCTGCTATTGCAAAAAAAAAACATTTAGGGCAAAATCATAAATTTAGAAAATATGAGAAGATCGTCAAAAAAGGGACGTGGCCCCAGTTGTGGTGCTGCTGGTGGAGCTCCTGTTGCAGGGAGAGGACGTGGTCGATCTGTGCCAGCTACACGCACTAGTGAAACACCTTCCTCAGGTGCGAGTAGGCGACAGAGCCTGCAGCGGTATTTTGACGTGCCTAATGAGGCTGTACGAATGTTGAGGCCAGGACAAGTACACGCGATAGTAGATTGGGTTGCTGCTGACAGTGCCTCCGGTTCCTTCACATTGTCTCCCACCCAGTCATTGTCTCCCACCCAGTCTCCTGATGAAAGTTCAGAGTTGGCACCTGCAGTCGATGTCCATCAGTCTTTCACCTCACCCCCTTGCAAATCAGCCAATCAGTCTGAGCCCCAAATCATGCAGCAGTCTCTTCTGCTTTTTAATGACTCTGTTAGCAGGGTTTCCCAGGGCCATCCACCTAGCCCTGCCCCAGAAGTGGAAGAGATTGTGTGCACCGATGGCCAACCACTTATGTTTAATGATGAGTACATGGGAGGACCATTGCAGCACGTCTCAGATGATGACGAAACACAGGTGCCAACTGCTGCTGCTTTCGCAATTGTGCAGACCGACAAGGAGGGCAGGGGTGAAGACTGGGTGGAAGATGATGTGGAGGACGATGAGGTCCTTGACCCCACATGGAATCAACGTCATGCAGGTGACCAGTGTAGTTCGGATGAAGAGGCGGTGGTCGCACAGAGCCACCAGCACAGCAGAAGAGGGAGCAGGGTGCAAAAGCGGAGCGTCCGTCCCCTAGACAGTACGTCTGCTACTGCCCAACGCAGCAAAGGACCGAGCACACCAAAGCCAGGTCCAAGGAGTTCCCTAGCGTGGCAGTTCTTCAGACAATGTGCTGATAACAAGACACGAGTGGTTTGCATGCTGTGCAATTAGAGCCTGAAGCGAGGCATACACGTTCTCAACCTGAGCACAACCTGCATGACCAGGCATCTAAGTGCAAAGCACGAGATGCAGTGGAGTAGACACCTCAAAAACCAAGAAAGGTCTCTGGCTCCTCCTGCTTCCTCTTCTGCTGCAGTCTCGGCCTCTTCATCCACCTCTGTAGTGACAGTGGCACCTGCTAACCCGCAAACAGAGGATCTGCCAGCAACACTACCACCTGGGTCACCAACCATCTCCACAATGTCCCATGGAAGCGTTCAGCTCTCTATCGGAAGAGGAAGTACCCCCCTAGCCACCTGCGATCCCTGGCCCTGAATGCCAGCATTTCAAAATTCCTTGCCTTTGAAATGCTGTCATTCCGTCTGGTGGAGACGCAGAGTTTTAAAAGGCTGATGTCATTGGCTGTCCCGCAGTACGTCGTGCCCAGCCGCCACTACTTTTCCAGGTGAGCTATCCCTTCCCTGCACAACCAAGTGGGGGACAAAATCAGGTGTTTACTGCGCAACGCCATCTGTGGCAAGGTCCACCTAACTTCGGATGCGTGGACCAGTAAGCACGGTCAGGGGTAAATGCTGGGTAAATGCTGGCGGCTGGGCCTGAGGCGGATAGCAGTTTGGCGCATGTCCTTCCACCATCGAGGATTGCAGGGCGCTTCAGTTTTCCTCCTGTTGCTAACTCCTCCTACTCCACCTCCTCATCCTCTACCGCCTCCCCATCTGGTCAGCGTAACACCTTCACCACCAACTTCAGCACAGCCAGGGCTAAACGACAGCAGGCAGTTTTAAAACTTTCCTGTTTGGGGGAAAAACCCCACACCGCGCAGGAGTTGTGGAGGGACATGGAACAACAGACCGATGAGTGGTTGGTGGCAGTGAGCCTCAAGCCCGGCCTGGTGGTGTGCGATAATGGGCTAAATCTCGTAGCAGCTCTGGGCCTAGCCAGTAACTTGGTGGGCCAGAGGTTCCTTAAGAATTACCCTGATATGCCAGAGCTGCTGCAGAAAGTGTGGGCCATCTGTGCGCACTTTCGGCGTTCTCACCCTGCTGCTGCTCGCCTGTCAGCGCTGCAGCGTAACTTCGGCCTTCCCGCTCACCGTCTCATATGTGACGTGCCGAAAAGGTGGAACTCCACCTTGCACATGCTGGCCAGACTGTGTGAGCAGCAGCAGGCGATAGTGGAGTCTCAGCTGCAGCTGCAGAGTCGCTCTGCGGAACAGCACCACTTCACCGCCAATAACTGGGCCTCCATGCGAGACCTGTGTGTCTTGTTGCACTGTTTCGAGTACTCCACCAACATGGCCAGTGCCAATGACACCGTTCTCAGTGTTACTATCCCAGTTCTATGCCTCCTTGAAAAAAACGCTTCAGGCAATGATGGAAGAGGATGCGGCACAGGAGGAGGAGGAGGAGGAAGAGGGATCATTTCCAAGGCTTTCAGGGCAGTCATTCACAAGTGGCTACGAGGGTGGGTTCCTGCACCAACAAGCGCCAGGTACACAATTGTCTGGCAGCAAGGGCACAGTTCTGGAGGATGACGAGGTGGAGGATGAGGAGGAGATGGAGGAGGAGGAGGAACCATGTTCACAGCAGGGTGGCACCCAGACCAGCTCATGTCCATCACTGGTGCATGGCTGGGGGGATACAGAGGACACAGACGATACACCTCCCACAGAGGACAGCTTTTCCTTGCCTCTGGGCAGCCTGGCACACATGAGCGATTACATGCTGCAGTGTCTCCGCAACGACTGCCGAGTTGCCCACATTTAACTGGTGCTGATTATTTGGTGGCCACCCTGCTGGATCCCCGTTACAAGGACAATGTGCCGTCCTTAATTACCTCACTGGAGCGTGATCGTAAGATGCGCGAGTACAAGCGCACGCTGGTAGATGTGCTGCTGGTGGCATTCCTACTTGACAGCGGGGGCAGGGTGGAAGCACAAGGCGAAGGCAAAGGAAGAGGTCGCCAATGCAGCCGGGGCACCACCAGCACCTCGGAAGGCAGGGTTAGCATGGCCGGAATGTGGAAAAGCTTTGTCAACACGCCACAACAACCAGCACCACCAGCTGAGATGGAGCGTCTTAGCAGGAGGCAGCATTTCACCAACATGGTGGAGCAGTATGTGTGCACACGCCTACACATACTGAATGACGGGTCTGCCCCCTTCAACTTCTGGGTCTCCAAATTGGGCACATGGCCTGAGCTTGCCCTTTACGCCTGGCCTGCCCTGCAGCGAGTGTATTATCTGAATGTGTATTTAGCCCGGCAGGGGGCGTTATCACAGACAAGAGCAGCCGCCTGTCCAGAGCCAATGTGGACAAGCTCACTTTCATTAAAATAAACCAGGCATGGATCCCACAGGACTTGTCCGTACCTTGTGCAGAATAGACATGTATACCGGTGTTCTGACAAAAACTGTCTGGCCATCACAAAATCTCTGAAGATGAACGGCGCCTGGGCAGTGAGTGCAGGTTCAAGCCCCACCATCCAAGTGGACATACGGTAGCACATAGTAACAGGGCCCCTCATGGGCTCGCTTGGCTAGGCTTCAACCTCGGATGATGTGGCTTGAACCTGGAGTCACCGCGCATCGTCTTCGGAGAGTTTCAAAATCACCTTGTCCTACGTACTGAGCAAGCGCAGTACAGGGCGGACACTATGCGACGGGGACAGAATTCGACACATCATTCACCACTAGCCTTACCCAGCCATTGTTTTATTTTTGAACCAGTGTTGGCTCCTCGTCCTCCTCCACCGCCGCTTCCACCTACACCGCCACATCCACCGCTACCTCAACCTCCTACTCCATATTGACCTGGTCATCCTAGGTCAAGATTATAATTTTTTTAATTTCCAAGTATTTTATTTTCCAACTATCTTATCCATTAAATTGAATAATTTTTTCCAGAAAGTGCGTATTCTGGGGTATTCCCACCATATGTGCAGCATCGTGTCGTTGAGTTTCTGAGGTTCTTAATGACTTCCTGTACCTCTTCTGCCTCCGGCATATTATTTTTCTTTTTTTATGTTATTTTAAGTTATTTCCCTATCCACATTTGTTTGCAGATCACTTGCCATGCTCTTAACAACGTTTTGTTGCCATTTGCAGCCCTCTAGCCCTTTCCATGACTTTTTTACAGCCATTTTAGTCTTGAAAAGTTCGGGTCCCCATTGACTTCAATGGGGTTCGGAGTTCGGGGTCAAGTTCGGGTCAAGTTCAGTCCCGAACCCAGACTTTTTTCCGAAGTTCGGCCAAACCCGCCGAACCCGAACATCCAGGTGTCCGCTCAACTCTAGATATAAGTGCCAGGGATATATTCCATAATTACCATGGAACTGTGCATGAGGGCCCCATTCTGGTAACTACTAACTGATATTCCAAAGACCCCCCTCTGATCTGTGTATTTTTATAGGACTCTCCTTCATTGGTTTACATGAAGTGGCTCTGCTTGGTGGACATCTCTATTCCCTCTATTCAAATCTAAAGCCCCATACACACGGTCGGAAAATCCGACCACCAAATCCATCGGATTTGGTCCGACGGATTTAGTCCGACACTGGTGTTGCATACACACGGTCGGACAAAGTTGTCGGAAAATCCGATCATTCTGAACGTGGTGACGTTTGTTGCGTATGACGGAACTACGTAGAGGCTAGTAGCCAATAGCTTTGGTCTTTTAATGTGATCTGAGCATGCGTGGCACTTTGTCCGGTCGGAATTCGCTGCACACGATCGGAATTGGTATGATCGGACTTTGTTGTCGGAAAATCTATCCAGCAGGAGATAGGACTTTGTCTGTCGGACAATCCGATGGAAACTGTCCGATGGTGCCTACACACGGTCGGAATTTCCGACAACATTGTCCGATAGGACAGAATCCATCGGAAAATCCGACCGTGTGTATGGGGCTTAAGGCCCCTTTCACACTTGTGCGACTTCAAAGTCGCGTGATTTTACCGCGATTTTGCCACAATTTCAAGGAATGGTTGTGTAAGTGGCATCATAATGGGACCAAAGTAGTGCAGGGACTACTTTGAAGTCAGAACGACTTGAAGTCGTACTAATATGAATGGCTGTCATTCGAAATCGATTGTCATGCTACTTTGCAGTGATTTTGCCACGATTTTAGCCGCAATTTTGCCGCAATTTCAAGGAATGCCTGTGTAAGTGGCATCAAAATCAGACCAATGGCACTTAGACGACTTGTCCCACGATTTGGGACTGCAAAGTAGCATGACAAGTCGTTCCCCATGATTTCCAATGACAGCCATTCATATTAGTACGACTTCAAGTCATTCCGACTTCAAAGTAGTCCCTGCACTACTTTGGTCCGATTTTGATGGCACTTACACAGGCATTCCTTGAAATCGCGGCAAAAATTGCGGCAAAATCGCGGGCAAAAATCGCGGCCGCGAAAAATCGCGGTAAAATCGTGCGGCTTTGAAGTCGCACAAGTGTGAAAGGGGCCTAACTCGTACTTTTTAAGATTGGCTGATTTCCAATCCCCAGTACTTTGCATGAGTCAGCCCCTGATTTTGTTTGGTGGGGACAAACAAGTATGCCAATTTTCATGCAGAGAAATTAAGTATTCATGACAGGCTGGTCACCTCCGGTGATGGTGATCGGAGGAGATGTTTGCACAGTTTGTCTCTAATTATTATAAATGAGTTGCATTGTCTTGGGATTTGTTTCCTTATTTGTTGGGCCCGTCATTGATGACGTCTTCCTCGTTCTGAAGCCAAGCGCTCCTCGTTCACCAGGAAATGAGGGATGAATGTTCCTTCTGTCCCAGCTTCTGCTTCGTTATGTAAGTTGGACCTGTCTCTCTGCTATCCAGAGAACTGCCAGCCAACAAAGGAAGTGACATTAAAACCTTCTTCTAGTTCTAAAATAAAGAGAGAGATTTCTGTGGCATATAATAAATATGTATGTGAAAGTTGCCCGCCACCAAATACCGCTGTAATGCACTGAGCAAAGATTACTAGGAGGTTACCCCAGACCTTCTAAAAGGCCCAGCACATTTTACATAAGGCAGATGAGGAACAAACAGAGTTAAATTAAACCATAATCAAAACCCAGACACGCTGACCTTGAGAGGTACAGTCAGGTCCATAAATATTGGGACATCAAGATGTGCTTTAACTGCAGACATTCAGCTTTAATTTGAGGGTATTTACATCCAAATCAGGTGAACGGTGTAGGAATTACAACAGTTTGTATACATGACCCCCACTTTTAAGGGACCAAAAGTAATGGGACAATTGGCTGCTCAGCTGTTCCATGGCCAGGTGTGTGTTTTTCCCTCATTATCCCATTTACAAGGAGCAGATAAAAGGTCCAGAGTTCATTTCAAGTGTGCTATTTGCATTTGGAATCTGTTGCTGTCAACTCTCAATATGAGGTCCAAAGAGCTGTCACTATCAGTGAAGCCATCATTAGGATGAAAAAAACAAAACAAACCCATCACAGAGATAGCAAAAACATTAGGTGTGGCCAAATCAACTGTTTGGAACATCCTTAAAAAGAAAGAAGGCACCGGTGAGCTCAGCAACACCAAAAGACCCGGAAGACCACAGAAAACAACTGTGGTGGATAGGGGTGCAACAGATGGTCACCGATCCGTGATCCGTCACCCTGTTCGGATCGGCACATCCCGCGATCCGCTCCGCTGCCTCGGCCTTAGGAAAAGCCGCGGCTTCGGCCTAGCTTCGGAGCGGCGGCCATCTTGGTACACCCGGCGGCCGTTTACAATGTGATCGCTCCGTCACTTGTAAACAAACCTCTCTCCCCTCTGTGTACTGATCTGTACAGTGGAGGGGAGAGAACGGATGGCAGCAGCCATGTGGGCTGGATCTGTAGTGCCCACAGCGCTGCTCTGTGACTATTGCAGTCACATCCATCCATGTTCAGTCATCCCTCCATACTCTGCCAATTCTCTGCAATACCCTGCAAATACTCTGCAATACCCTGCCATACCCTGTCACTACTCTGCAATACCCTGCCATACCCTGCCAATACTCTGCAATACTCTGCCAATATCCTGCCAATACTCTGCCATACCCTGTCATACCTTGTCAATACTCTGCCGATACTCTGCCAATACTCTACAATACCCTGCCATACCCTGCCAATACTCTGCAATACTCTGCCATACCCTCCAATACCCTGCCAATACCCTGCCAATACTCTGCCATACCCTGCCAATACCCTGCCAATACTCAGTCATACCCAGCCATACTCGGTAATACCCAGCCATACTTGGCGATACCCAGCCGCACCCAGCCATGCTCAGCCATACCCAGCCATACCCAGCCATACTCGCCGATACCCAGCCATACTTAGCCAATATTACAGTGGGGGAGATGATGTGGATATTACAGTGGGGGACATTGTACAGATGATGGTCAGAGACTGCAGACATAGTACAGGAGACAGATAGAGATTTTAGATATAATACAGGAGATGGTCAGAGACTGCAGACACAGTACAGGGAATGGTCAGAGACTGCAGACATTGTACAGGAGATGAACAGAGACTGCAGACATAGTACAGGAGATGATCAGAGACTGCAGACATAGTACAGGAGATGATCAGAGACTGCAGACATACTACAGGAGATGATCAGTGACTGCGGAAATTGTACAGGAGACGGTCAGAGACTGCAGACATAATACAGGAGATGGTCAGAGACTGCAGACATGCTACAAGAGATGGCCAGAGACTGAAGACATAGTACAGGAGATGGTCAGAGACTGCAGACATACTACAGGAGATGGTCAGAGACTGCAGACATAATACAGGAGATGGTCAGAGACTGCAGACATGGTACAGGAGATGGTCAGAGACTGCAGACATTCTAGAGATAGTCAGAGACTGCAGATACGGTACAGGAGATGATCAGAGACTGCAGTTATACTACAGGAGATGATCAGAGACTGCAAACATGGTACAGGAGATGGTCAGAGACTGCAGACATTCTATAGATGATCAGAAACATAGCACAGGGGACGGTTAGAGACTGCAGACATACTACAGGAGATGGTCAGAGACTCCAGACTTAGTACAGGAGACAGTCAGAGATTGCAGACATAATACAAGAGATGGTCAGAGACTGCAGACATAGTACAGGAGACGGTCAGAGACTGCAGACATAGTACAGGAGACAGTCAGAGATTGCAGACATAATACAAGAGATGGTCAGAGACTGCAGACATAGTACAGGAGACGGTCAGAGACTGCAGACATAGTACAGGAGACGGTCAGAGACTGCAGACATAATACAAGAGATGGTCAGAGACTGCAGACATAGTACAGGAGACGGTCAGAGACTGCAGACATAGTACAGGAGTTGATCAGAGACTGCAGACCTTGTCTAAGGCCAATCTCTGGTCACATATATTTGTACAGAAGGGTTGTATACCCTGTCCCAGTATATAGCAGACTGGTCAGGTCATCGTCCTCCAGTACAGAAATGTATAAAGAGATGTATTTCCCGTTGATGACACAATGAACTCGTTGACTCGCCGTGTTTCTATTTTCTCATTATCTGGAATGCAATGGAAATCATTAGCGGATCCTTCGGGGTCACCAACAACCATCTCTAATGGACATAATTATTCCCGGAAGTAATGAGCCGGCGCCATGATGTCACTCTTGTGGGATTCTCTCTAATTGTTACTTTTAGATAAAGATTTCATGTACTGCTTATATATTTACGGCAATTAAGCCATGCCGGGGAATTAATGATACAATCACCAAATGTGAAATAAATCCTTAACATAGAAGACTGCAGGAACAAACAATAACCTCTCATTCACATGTACTACAACTCCCATCATCCAATCACACAACATTAATAATCCATTAAAACAGAAAATTCTAACAAGCGGCTGACCGGCCGTTACACTTTGTATCATCCACTCTACAAGGCAGTGCAATCATTGTGCATTGTTTGGACCCGAATATCAATAAAGCTGAATATCGGGCAAATTTAAAAGACACAATAATGCAGCTTTGTAGTCATTGATAATTCATTAAACATGTTTTTTTTTTTTTGCTTTTTTATGTAAGCAGTGTAAGTACCTGATTTTGATTTAGTATCAGCCTCTTGCAGTCCCTGTACAGCAAAGCTACCACTTCCGGCCTATAGCATGACGGCTGGGCTGTGGTTTCGTTATCCTGACTGGGCGTCATAAGATGTCTTTCAGGATAACATGCCGCCGTGTGCCCGTGGGGGCGCGCATCACTGCGATCGGTGGAGCGGTGTGTCTGTCTGACACACCGCTACACTGATCTCGGTAAAGAGTCTCCGGCGGAGGTTCTTTACCACGTGATCAGCTGTGTCCAATCACAGCTGATCGCGATGTCAACAGGAAAAGCCAGTGATCGGCTTTTCCTCACTCGCGTCTGACATACGCAGGTAGAGGAGAGCCGATTGGCTGCTCTCCTGACGGGGGGGGGGTCTGCACTGATTGTTTATCAGTGAACCCCCCCTCAGATGCCCACACTGGACCACCAGGGACTCCACTAGGACCACCAGGGAAGTGGGCAACATGTGGATGGCCAGGTATGTACCCCCTGGCTATCCACATGTGCAAATGATGCCCAATCTGTGCCAGTCAGTGCCCACAAATTGGCACTGACTGGCACCTTTATGTACCAATAAAAAACAGTGATGCCCAGCAATGCCACCCATCAGTGTCATCAGTGCCACCCATCAGTGTCCAGCAGTGCCACCCATAAGTGCCCATCAGTGCCACCTATGAGTGCCCAACAGTGCCGCCTATGAGTGCCCATGAGTGCCACCTATGAGTGCCCATCAGTGCTGCATACCAGTGCCACCTATCAGTGCCCATCAGTGCTGCATACCAGTGCCACCTATCAGTGCCCATCAGTGCCACCTATCAGTGCCCATCAGTGCTGCCTATCAGTGCCCAACGTCAGTGCCACCTCATCAGTACCGCCTCATTGGTGCCACCTCATCGGTGCCCATCAGTGCCGCCTTATCAGTGCCCATCAGTGCAGCCATATCAGTGGCCGTCATTGAAGAAGAAAACATACTTATTTACAAATAATTTAACAGAAACAAAGAAAAACTTGTTTTTTTTTCAAAAATTTTTTTATTTGTTGCGCAAAAAATTTAAATCGCAGAGGTGATCAAATACCACCAAAGGAAAGCTCTATTTGTGGGAACCAAATTATAAAAATTCTGTTTGGGTACAGTGTTGCATGACCGCACAGTTGTCATTCAAAATGCGACAGTGCTGAAAGCTAAAAAAAAAAATTCTGGGCAGGAAGGTGTCTAAGTGCCCCCCCAGTATTGAAGTGGTTAAAGTGGTTGTAAAGGCAGGAGGTTCATTCTATGCGTGAAGGTAATAAATCTTCTGTGTGCATCTCCCCAATACTTACCTGAGCCCCATCTCTATTCAGCGATGTCCCAAGTTTCTGTAGTGGGTCCCTCTCCTTGTGCAGGGTGACTGGTCTTGTCTCCGCCCCTTCCTGCAGTTTCTGTAGTGGGTGGAGTTTGCTGGGCTCATCCCAGAGCTCTGCTCTTTCTCCTTGTACAAGGGGACTGATCTTGTCTCCACCCCTTCCTGTAGTTTCTGTAGTGGGTGGAAGTTGCTGGGCCCCTCCCAGAGCTCTGCTCTCTCTCTCTTTGTGCAGGGTGACTGGTCTTGTCTCCGCCCCTTCCTGTAGTTTCTGTAGTGGGTGGAAGTTGCTGGGCCCCTCCCAGAGCTCTGCTCTCTCTCTCTCTTTGTGCAGGGTGACTGGTCTTGTCTCCGCCCATTCCTGTAGTTTCTGTAGTGGGTGGAAGTTCCTGGGCCCCCCTTAGAGCTCTGCTCTCTCTCCTTGTGCAGAGTGACTGGTCTTGTCTCCGCCCCTTCTTGTAGTTTTTGTAGTGGGTGGAGTTTGCTGGGCCCCTCCCAGAATTCCGCTCTCTCTCCTTGTGCAGGGTGATTGGTCTTGTCTCCGCCCCCTTCTGTAGTTTCTGTAGTGGGTGGAGTTTGCTGGGCCCCTCCCAGAACTCTGCTCTCTCCTTGTGCAGGGTGACTTGTCTTGTCTCTGCCCCTTTCTGTAGTTTCTGTAGTGGGTGGAGGTTTCTGGGCCCTTCCCACAGCTCTGCTCTCTATCCTTGTGCATTACGACTGATCTTGTCCCCGCCCATTCCTGTTGTTTCTGTAGTGGGTGGAAGTTGCTGGGCCCCTCCCACAGATCTGCTCTCTCTCCTTGTGCAGGGTGACTAGTCTTGTCTCTGCCCCTTCCTGTAGTGGGTGGAAGTTGATGGGCCCCTCCCACAGCTCTGCTCTCTCTCCTTGTGACGGGTAATTGGTCTTGTCTCCGCCTCTTCCTGTAGTTTCTGTAGTGGGTGGAGGTTGCTGGGGTCCCTTCCACAGCTCTGCTCTCTCTCCTTGTGCAGTGCAACTGATCTTGTTCCCACCCCTTCCTTCAGTTTCTGTAGTGGGTGGAAGTTGCTGGGCCCCTCCCACAGCTCTGCTCTCTCTATTTGTGCATGGTGACTGGTTTTGTCTCCGCCCCTTCCTGTAGTTTCTGTAGTGGGTGGAAGTTGCTGGGCCCCTCCCAGAGCTCTGCTCTCTCTCCTTGTGCAGGGTGACTGGTCTTGTCTCCGCCCCTTCTTGTCGTTTTTGTAGTGGGTGGAGTTTGCTGGGCCCCTCCCAGAATTCTGCTCTCTCTCGTTGTGCAGGGTGATTGGTCTTGTCTCCGCCCCCTTCTGTAGTTTCTGTAGTGGGTGGAGTTTGCTGGGCCCCTCCCAGAACTCTGCTCTCTCCTTGTGCAGGGTGACTGGTCTTGTCTCTGCCCCTTTCTGTAGTTTCTGTAGTGGGTGGAGGTTTCTGGGCCCTTCCCACAGCTCTGTTCTCTATCCTTGTGCATTACGACTGATCTTGTCCCCGCCCATTCCTGTTGTTTCTGTAGTGGGTGGAAGTTGCTGGGCCCCTCCCACAGATCTGCTCTCTCTCCTTGTGCAGGGTGACTGGTCTTGTCTCTGCCCCTTCCTGTAGTGGGTGGAAGTTGATGGGCCCCTCCCACAGCTCTGCTCTCTCTCCTTGTGACGGGTAATTGGTCTTGTCTCCGCTTCTTCATGTTGTTTCTGTAGTGGGTGGAAGTTGCTGGGCCCCTCCCACAGATCTGCTCTCTCTCCTTGTGCAGGGCGACTGGTCTTGTCTCTGCCCCTTCCTGTAGTGGGTGGAAGTTGATGGGCCCCTCCCACAGCTCTGCTCTCTCTCCTTGTGACGGGTAATTGGTCTTGTCTCCGCCTCTTCCTGTAGTTTCTGTAGTGGGTGGAGGTTGCTGGGGTCCCTTCCACAGCTCTGCTCTCTATCCTTGTGCAGTGCAACTGATCTTGTTCCCACCCCTTCCTTCAGTTTCTGTAGTGGGTGGAAGTTGCTGGGCCCCTCCCACAGCTCTGCTCTCTCTATTTGTGCAGGGTGACTGGTCTTGTCTCCGCCCCTTCCTGTAGTTTCTGTAGTGGGTGGAAGTTGCTGGGCCCCTCCCAGAGCTCTGCTCTCTCTCCTTGTGCAGGATGACTGGTCTTGTCTCCGCCCCTTCTTGTCGTTTTTGTAGTGGGTGGAGTTTGCTGGGCCCCTCCCAGAATTCTGCTCTCTCTCTTTGTGCAGGGTGATTGGTCTTGTCTCCGCCCCCTTCTGTAGTTTCTGTAGTGGGTGGAGTTTGCTGGGCCCCTCCCAGAACTCTGCTCGCTCCTTGTGCAGGGTGACTGGTCTTGTCTCTGCCCCTTTCTGTAGTTTCTTTAGTGGGTGGAGGTTTCTGGGCCCTTCCCACAGCTCTGCTCTCTATCCTTGTGCATTACAACTGATCTTGTCCCCGCCCATTCCTGTTGTTTCTGTAGTGGGTGGAAGTTGCTGGGCCCCTCCCACAGATCTGCTCTCTCTCCTTGTGCAGGGTGACTGGTCTTGTCTCTGCCCCTTCCTGTAGTGGGTTGAAGTTGCTGGGCCCCTCCCACAACTCTGCTCTCTCTCCTTGTGACGGGTAATTGGTCTTGTCTCCGCTTCTTCCTGTAGTTTCTTTAGTGGGTGGAGGTTTCTGGGCCCTTCCTACAGCTCTGCTCTCTCTCCTTGTGCAGGTGACTGGTCTTGTCTCTGCCCCTTCCTGTAGTGGGTGGAAGTTGATGGGCCCCTTTCACAGCTCTGCTCTCTCTCCTTGTGACGGGTAATTGGTCTTGTCTCCGCCTCTTCCTGTAGTTTCTGTAGTGGGTGGAGGTTGCTGGGGTCCCTTCCACAGCTCTGCTCTCTCTCTATCCTTGTGCAGTGCAACTGATCTTGTTCCCACCCCTTCCTTCAGTTTCTGTAGTGGGTGGAAGTTGCTGGGCCCCTCCCACAGCTCTGCTCTCTCTATTTGTGCAGGGTGACTGGTCTTGTCTCCGCCACTTCCTGTAGTTTCTGTAGTGGGTGGAAGTTGCTGGGCCCCTCCCAGAGCTCTGCTCTCTCTCCTTGTGCAGGATGACTGGTCTTGTCTCCGCCCCTTCTTGTCGTTTTTGTAGTGGGTGGAGTTTGCTGGGCCCCTCCCAGAGCTCTGCTCTCTCTCCTTGTGCAGGATGACTGGTCTTGTCTCCGCCCCTTCTTGTCGTTTTTGTAGTGGGTGGAGTTTGCTGGGCCCCTCCCAGAGCTCTGCTCTCTCTCCTTGTGCAGGATGACTGGTCTTGTCTCCGCCCCTTCTTGTCGTTTTTGTAGTGGGTGGAGTTTGCTGGGCCCCTCCCAGAACTCTGCTCTCTTCTTGTGCAGGGTGACTGGTCTTGTCTCTGCCCCTTTCTGTAGTTTCTGTAGTGGGTGGAGGTTTCTGGGCCCTTCCCACAGCTCTGCTCTCTATTCTTGTGCATTACGACTGATCTTGTCCCCGCCCATTCCTGTTGTTTCTGTAGTGGGTGGAAGTTGCTGGGCCCCTCCCACAGATCTGCTCTCTCTCCTTGTGCAGGGTGACTAGTCTTGTCTCTGCCACTTCCTGTAGTGGGTGGAAGTTGATGGGCCCCTCCCACAGCTCTGCTCTCTCTCCTTGTGACGGGTAATTGGTCTTGTCTCCGCCTCTTCCTGTAGTTTCTTTAGTGGGTGGAGGTTTCTGGGCCCTTCCTACAGCTCTGCTCTCTCTCCTTGTGCAGGGTGACTGGTCTTGTCTCTGCCCCTTCCTGTAGTGGGTGGAAGTTGATGGGCCCCTTTCACAGCTCTACTCTCTCTCCTTGTGACGGGTAATTGGTCTTGTCTCCGCCTCTTCCTGTAGTTTCTGTAGTGGGTGGAGGTTGCTGGGGTCCCTTCCACAGCTCTGCTCTCTCTCCTTGTGCAGTGCAACTGATCTTGTTCCCACCCCTTCCTTCAGTTTCTGTAGTGGGTGGAAGTTGCTGGGCCCCTCCCACAGCTCTGCTCTCTCTATTTGTGCAGGGTGACTGGTCTTGTCTCCGCCACTTCCTGTAGTTTCTGTAGTGGGTGGAAGTTGCTGGGCCCCTCCCAGAGCTCTGCTCTCTCTCCTTGTGCAGGATGACTGGTCTTGTCTCCGCCCCTTCTTGTCGTTTTTGTAGTGGGTGGAGTTTGCTGGGCCCCTCCCAGAATTCTTCTCTCTCTCCTTGTGCAGGGTGATTGGTCTTGTCTCCGCCCCCTTCTGTAGTTTCTGTAGTGGGTGGAGTTTGCTGGGCCCCTCCCAGAACTCTGCTCTCTTCTTGTGCAGGGTGACTGGTCTTGTCTCTGCCCCTTTCTGTAGTTTCTGTAGTGGGTGGAGGTTTCTGGGCCCTTCCCACAGCTCTGCTCTCTATCCTTGTGCATTACGACTGATCTTGTCCCCGCCCATTCCTGTTGTTTCTGTAGTGGGTGGAAGTTGCTGGGCCCCTCCCACAGATCTGCTCTCTCTCCTTGTGCAGGGTGACTAGTCTTGTCTCTGCCCCTTCCTGTAGTGGGTGGAAGTTGATGGGCCCCTCCCACAGCTCTGCTCTCTCTCCTTGTGACGGGTAATTGGTCTTGTCTCCGCCTCTTCCTGTAGTTTCTTTAGTGGGTGGAGGTTTCTGGGCCCTTCCTACAGCTCTGCTCTCTCTCCTTGTGCAGTGCAACTGATCTTGTTCCCACCCCTTCCTTCAGTTTCTGTAGTGGGTGGAAGTTGCTGGGCCCCTCCCACAGCTCTGCTCTCTCTCCTTGTACAGGGGGGTTGTTCTTTCCTCTGCTCACTCCTGTAGTTTTTTGCAGGCAACCTGCAGTGGGTGGAGCCTGCTGGGTCTCCTCCAATAGCTCTGCTCCCTGCAGCCCAGTGATGATGTCACTTCTACTTTCACAAGTGTGCACAGGCATTTGGTGCTGGATGTATATCTTTTGTGGCTAGAAAGGAATATACTGCATATAGACTAAAGTTAATGTACCTGGAGTTCAGCTTTAGGCCGGGTTCACATTATAACCCGCTGTTGATTGCACAGGAGCGTTGTGCATCCCTGTTCCCCATTTCAGGGAGGAATCAGGGCCGATTCTATGCCTGAATTCGGCCCCGAAATGGAGCCAAATATGCACAGCATTTCTGTGCAGTGTGCTCCGCAGCCGTGACGGAGATATGTGAACCGGCTCCATATGGAGCCAATCACATTCTCCTGCTATGCGAATTTGGTGGGGGGAAACCCGCATCTAATTCGCATAGGTGTGAACTCAGCCTTAAAGTGGTTGTAAACCCTCCCATACACCTACAGTAGTGAAGTTACTGCCCTGAGGTGATGCACAGACTCGGAGATGAAACAAATCCTCCTACATAGGTCGTACCTGTTTATCTGCAGCACTCTCTCCTCTACAGCCTACTAAAACAGATGGATCACATTTTTCTCAGCTACACCAGCAGGCAGCAGGGGGCGGGGATCTGACATCACACACGTTGCAGAGCTAAAGCACAGAGCTCTGTGAAATCTCATAGCTGATTGGAGGGGAGGGACACACCCCCTCTAACAGGCTCATAGAGAAAAAAAACTGAAGACTGAGTCTGCTGTGTGCTGGAAGGGGGTGGGCCATCTCCCGGGAGGGGGGGGGGGCATCAGTGTCTCTATGCAGATTGCAGAGAGAGGGGAGGTCACAACTGAACATCATTTAAAAGCCACGGCCCACCTGAGTATTGTTGCTGACCATGTCCATCCCTTTATGACTACAGTGTCCCCATCTTCTGATGGCTCCTTCCAGCCGGATAATGCACCATGTCACAAAGCTCCAATCATCTCACCACTGGACAATGAGGTCACTGTCCTCCAATGGCCTCCACACTCACCACATCTCATCATGGATGTGCAGCCGACAAATCTGCAGCAACTGCGTGATGATATCAGGTCACTATGGAGCAAAATCTCTGAGAAATGTTTCCAACCCCTTGTTGTATCTATGCCACCAAGAATGAAGGCCAAATGGGGTCCAACCGGGTACTAGCAAGGTGTACCTAATAAAGTGACCAGTGAGTATATATATATATATATATATATATATTTATTTATTTTTCTTGGAATTTTGCATGTTCTCTTCCAGACTCCTACTAATCTATGCAATCACCTCCTTTCCTATTCCTAGGGACCCCCTGAATAGAGCAGTGACCGGGGTCATGTGACCTTGATCATAGAATGGGCTGGAAATCCTACCCAGGTACAATGTGCCCCCCTGAAATAGTTGTCTTCAGCTATCTGCTCTGGGACTATGTCCTTGTAGCAGTGATCGGAGGTGTGTGCACACCTTGTCTCCAAATATTACAGAGGAGTTGCATCGTTTTAGGAGTTATTTCCTGATTCCTGAGCCCGTCATCAGACACAGCTTGCTGCTTCTGCAGCCAAGCACTCCTCGTTCACCAGGAAATGAAGGATGAATGTTCCTTCTGTCCCAGCTTCTGCTTCCTTATGTAACGTACTTCAGGTTGGACCTGTATCTCTACTAGATGAATCCTGGGTGCTGGACGACATGAAAACCTTCTTTTTGTTCCCAAAATGAACAGGTGTCTGTAGCATACAATAAATAAATGGCAAAAACCACACACAACTCAAAAAAGGAAAAAAAAAATGTATATTAATTTTTCCCAGTGAAGGAACATGTATATTAGCTCTGAGTGAATGGGTCAAAAAAGTAATTTTTTAGCTATTTTTTTTAGCTATTTCCTGTGCTGGACAAATGTTTTTCATTGATTTGAAAAGAAAAGTACCACATTCAGCCACTTAGCGGCGCTAAGTATCATGAGAATGTATTGTGATATTGGGCACCATCTAGTGGCCAAATGTGGTATAATACATTTAAAATCAATGCATTTAGCCACTAGATGGAGCTAAGTGTCCTATGAATTTCTTATGCTATTAGCTCCATCTAGTGGCTTAATGTGGGACATTATATTTTAAATCAATGAAAAAAAATACGGGAATTAGCCTAATAACATTCATGTTGTGCCCCCACAGTGTTCATGCACTTTTCTTAGGTGAATTGCTATGTGATTCTTTTCAGAAATACACCCCATAGTTTGCTCCTGTTCCACTCTATGAGAGTGCCGACATTGGAATGTGTCTAGTAAGGAGAAAGGAATACTAACCGGGCAACCCTGATCTTCTTAAAGGTGCAGCACACTTGAGAAAGACATCTTCTGAGGATCAAACAGGGTTCAATGATTTAGAACTTCAAACAGACACCCGTTATAACCCCCTCAGTGCTCCCCTGAATGAACATGTTTCTAGGGTGTGCCTCCTTCATCAGAGCATATCACTGGCCCCCGTGTGTCAGGCTCGGGACATGGTGGTCAGGTCATCATCTTCCAGGATAGAAGTTTATAAACAGAGTTATTTCCCATTGGTGACACAATGAACACATTAACACGCCGTGTTTCTGGTTTCCCATTATCTGGAAGGTAATGGAAACCATTAGAGGATCCTCCGGAGTCCCCAACAACCACCTTTAATTCATCTAATTATTCTCCGGGGTGTCGGGGCCGGCGCTATGATGTCACTCTTCTGGGATTCTCTTTAATTATTACTTTTAATTATCAACAAGATAAAGATTTCATTTAGTGATCACCATGAGAGTTCCCAGCAATGTAGCTGTTTCGGAAGAATTAGCCCCCCGTACACACGGTCGGAAATCCCGACCACAAAATCCGTCAGATTTTTCCGGACGGATTTTGTCCGACACTGGTGTTGCATACACACGGTCGGGCAAAGTTGTCGGAAAATCCGATCATTCTGAACGTGGTGACTAGGGATGAGCCGAACACCCCCGGGTTCTGTTCGCACCAGAACCCGCGAACGGACCTAAAGTTTGTGCGAACATTAGAACCCTATTAAAGTGCTAATTTTAAAGGCTAATATGCATGTTATTGTCATAAAAAGTGTTTGGGGACCCGGGTCCTGCCCCAGGGGACATGTATCAATGCAATTTTTTTTTTTTTTTAAACAGCCTTTTTTTTAGGAGCAGTGATTTTAATAATGCTTAAAGTGAAACAATAAAAGTGTAATATTCCTTTAAATTTCGTACCTGGGGGGTGTCTATAGTATGCCTGTGAAGGGGCGCATGTTTTCCGTGCTTAGAACTGTCCCTGCACAAAGTGTCATTTTTGCAGGAAAAAAAGCTATTTAAAATCACTCGCGGCTAATGAATTGTCGGCTCCCGTAACACAGAGAACAGTCATTCATTGAAAGTCATTGATAAAAAAAAAGTCATTGATAAAAAAATAAAATAAAAAAAAGCCTGGGGGTCCCCCCAAATGAAATTACCAGGCCCTTCAGGTCTGCTATGGATATTAAGGGGAACCCCAGCCAAGAAAAAAAAAATGGCGTGGGGTCCCCCTCAAAATCCATACCAGACCCTTATCCGAGCACGCAACCTTGCAGGCCGCAGGAAAAGAGGGGGGACGAGAGCGACCCCCCTCCCTCCTGAACTGTACCAGGCCACATGCCCTCAACATTGGGAGGGTGCTTTGGGGTCCCCCCCAAAGCACCTTGTCCCCATGTTGATGAGGACAAGGGCCTCGTCCCCACAACCCTGGCCATTGGTTGTGGGGGTCTGCGGGCGGGGGGCTTATCAGAATCTGGAAGCCCCCTTTAACAAGGGGACCCCCAGATCCCGCCCCCCCCGTGTGAAATGGTAAGGGGGTACTGTACCCCTACCATTTTACCAAAAAAGTGACAAAAATTGTAAAAATGACAGGAGACGGTCTTTGACAATTCCTTTATTAAAATCTTCTTTCTTCTGGTCTTCTTCCTTCTTCCTTTCTTCATCCTTCGGTTTCTTCATCTTCTCCTTCCGGCATCTTCTTCCATCTTCTTCTTCCATCTTCTTCTTCCATCTTCTTCTTCCTACGATCCGCTTCTTCTTGCGCTGGTCTTCTCGTCTGGCATCTTCTTCCATGGTGTCGGTGTCTCTTCTGGGCCGCTCCGTGCAATGGGAGGCTCCCGCTGTGTGAGGCTTCGCTGCGTCTGACAGGTCTTTTGAGGGGGACCCCAAAGCACCCTCCCAGTGTTGAGGGCATGTGGCCTGGTACGGTTCAGGAGGGAGGGGGCGCTCTCGTTCCCCCCTCTTTTCCTGCGGCCTGCCAGGTTGCTTGCTCGGATAAGGGTCTGGTATGGATTTTTGAGGGGGACCCCACCCATTTTTTTTTTTTGGCCGGGGTTCCCCTTAAAATCCATCCCAGATCTCAAGGGTCTGGTATGGATTTTGAGGGGGACCCCACGCCATTTTTTTTCTTTTGTTTGGCCAGGGTTCCCCTTAATATCCATAGCAGACCTGAAGGGCCTGGTAATTGAATTGGGGGGGACCCCCACGCTTTTTTTTTTTATCAATGAATGACAGTTCTCTGTGTTACGGGAGCCATCAATTCATTAGCCGCGAGTGCTTTTAAATAGCTTTTTTCCCTGCAAAAATGACACTTTTTGCAGGGACAGTTCTAAGCACAGGAAACATGCCCCCCTTCACAGGCAACCTATAGACACCCCCCAGATGTGATACTGCAATGCTGTACTAACAGCACGCACACACAAATCCCCAGAAATAGAGCACATATTCTCGGCAGTCAGCAGCACACTGACACGCTGACACTGAAACACAATATCACAATATGCGAGGCCGCACTGTTCCCATTTGCAGCCTCACTGTTCCCATTTGCAGCCTCACTGTGTCCATTTGCAGGCCTCACTGTTCCCATTTGCAGCCTCACTGTGTCCATTTGCAGGCCTTACTCAGACCCCCAAAGCATCCTCCCAATGTTGAGGGCATGTGGCCTGGTACGGTTCAGGCGGGAGGGGGGGTGCTCTCGCCCCCCCCTCTTTTCCTGCGGCCTGCCAGGTTGCGTGCTCGGATAAGGGTCTGGTATGGATTTTGAGGGGGACCCCACGCCACTTTTTTTTTTGGCCGGGGTTGCCCTTAAAATCCATCCCAGATCTCAAGGGTCTGGTATGGATTTTGAGGGGGACCCCACGCCATTTTTTTTCTTTTGTTTGGCCAGGGTTCCCCTTAATATCCATAGCAGACCTGAAGGGCCTGGTAATTGAATTTGGGGGGACCCCCACGCTTTTTTTTTTTTTTTTTTTATCAATGACTTTTTTTTTTTATCAATGACTTTCAATGAATGACTGTACTCGGGAGCCGTCAATACATCAGCCACAAGAGATTTTAAATAGCTTTTTTTCCTGCAAAAATGACACTTTTTGCAGGGACAGTTCTAAGCACAGGAAACATGCGCCCCTTCACAGGCATACTATAGACACCCCCCAGATGTGATACTGCAATGCTGTACTAACAGCACGCACACACTAATCCCCAGAGTCACAGCAGATAATGTCAGCACTCAGCAGTCAGCAGCACATAACACTGACACGCTGGAACACAATATAAGAGGCCGCCGGCGCGGCGGCCTTATATAATGGGGGGCGTGTACTAAACCCCCTGAGCTATAATTGGCCACAGGCATCCTGCCTGTGGCCAATTATTGCTCTCCTCGCCGCTGGCTCTATGATTGGCCAAGCATGCGGGGTCACAGTGCATGCTTGGCCAATCATCAGCCAGCAATGCACTGCGACTGGCACAGTGCATTGCGGGCCGTTTGCATCACACAAATTTGATGTGAATGGCCCAAATAGTTGTGGGCTCGCCGAACGGGCGAACGCCGATGTTCGATTCGAACATGGGTTCGAATCGAACACCGGGCCCATCCCTAGTGGTGACGTTCGTTGCGTATGACGGAACTACGTAGAGGCTAGTAGCCAATAGTTTTGGTCTCCTAATTTGATCTGACTATGCGTGGCACTTTGTCCGTCAGAATTCTCTACACACGATCGGAAAAAGTCAGATCGGATTTTGTTGTCGGAAAATTTGAGAGCAGAAGCTCAAATTTTTTCCGGCAGAAATTCCGACGGAAAAAGTCCGATGGAGCCCCCACACGGGCGGATTTTCCGACAACATGGTCCGATCGGACATTTTCCAGGCATTACGGTAATGATACTCTCTGAATGTGAACACAGGAGATTGAAGAAACAAACAATTATTATTATTATTATACAGGATTTAAATAGGACCAGCAGTTTATGTAGCGCTTTACAATATAAAAGGGAGACAGCAGTGGCGTCGCTAGGGGGTGGCTTCAGGCCCCATAGCCCAGAGTCACTTACTGAGTGCAGCGGTGCCGTACTCCCACCACAGAAGTCCAGGTTCCTTCACGCCACTTACTACTATTCCAGCGGTGGTTGGTTGCTAGGACCGCCTAGCTTCTAGCAACTAACTATGTGACTCCGCCCCCTGCGCATTCAGCCGAGAGCGGAACTTTCCTGGCTTGCATTCCTGTCCTGTACTGGCTGCTGCCACACCTCCTGGCTCGCTGTCTCCTCAGTGGTTGGTTGTTATCAACCAACCACAGTTTGGAACCTTCTAATTTAGACCTGGCTGCTGCCAGTGCCCCACCTCCCCCTTCACACCTTGTGAATTTAAAGAAGGTAAGACATTTTAGGAGGCTTATATTTAATCCTAGAGGAGGAGCAGCTCTGGGAACCCTGATGTAATGGGGGGCTTTCTGGGGACACTGAAGTGATGGGGGCTCTCTGGGGACCCTGATGTAAGGAAGGGGCTCTCTGGGGACCCTGATGTAAGGGCGGGGCTCTCTGGGTACCCTGATGTAATGAGGGGGGCTCTGGGGACCCTGATGTAAGGGGGAGGCTCTCTGGGGCCTCTGATGTAAGGGGGAGGATCTCTGGGGACTCTGATGTAATGATGGGGGCTTTGGGGACCCTAATGTAAGTAGGGAGGATCTCTGGGGACTCTGATGTAATGATGGGGGCTTTGGGGACCCTAATGTAAGTAGGGAGGATTTCTGGGGACTCTGATGTAATGGGGGGTTTTCTGGGGACACTGAAGTGAGGGGGGCTCTCTGGGGACCCTGATGTAAGGAAGGGGCATTCTGGAGACCCTGATGTAATGAGGGGGGCTCTGGGGACCCTGATGTAAGGGGGAGGCTCTTTGGGGCCCCTGATGTAAGGGGGAGGCTCTCTGGGGACCCTGATGTTATGAGGGGGGCTCTGGGGACCCTGATGTAAGGGGGAGGCTCTCTGGGGACCCTGATGTAATGAGGGGGGCTCTGGGGACCCTAATGTAAGTAGGAAGGATATCTGGGGACTCTGATGTAATGATGGGGGCTCTGGGGACCCTAATGTAAGGGGGAGGCTCTCTGGGGCCTCTGATGTAAGGGGGAGGCTCTCTGGGGACCCTGATGTAATGAGGGGGGCTCTGGGGACCCTAATGTAAGTAGGAAGGATCTCTGGAGACTCTGATGTAATGATGGGGGCTCTGGGGACCCTGATGTAAGGGGGAGGCTCTCTGGGGCCTCTGATGTAAGGGGAGGCTCTCTGGGGACCCTGATGTAATGAGGGGGGCTCTGGGGACCCTAATGTAAGTAGGGAGGATCTCTGGGGCCTCTGATGTAAGGGGGAGGCTCTCTGGGGACCCTGATGTAATGAGGGGGGTTCTGGGCATCCTGATGTAATAATGAGGGATCTGCACTCAGATATGTAACAATATTTTATATATATATATATACGCACATGTATATTATTATATACGTTGCTGCTATGGGCTCTAGCCCCAGATTTTTTGTAGACCTAGAAATGCCCCTGAGAGACAGTACAATTATAATACAATAAAATACAAGAGGGCCAGTGTAGGGATTGGTGGAGAGGGATGGAGGACACTGAGAGGAGGCCAGTGTAGGGATTGGTGGAGACGGGTGGCAGACACTGAGAGGAGGCCAGTGTAGGGATTGGTGGAGAGGGATGGAGGACACTGAGAAAAGGCCAGTGTAGGGATTGGTGGAGAGGGATGGAGGACACTGAGAGGAGGCCAGTGTAGGGATTGGCAGAGAGGGTGGCAGACACTGAGAGGAGGCCAGTGTAGGTATTGGTGGAGAGGGATGGAGGACACTAAGAGGAGGCCAGTGTAGGGATTGGTGGAGAGGGATGGAGGACACTGAGAGCAGGCCAGTGTAGGGATTGGCGGAGAGGGTGGCAGACACTGAGAGGAGACCAGTGTGGGGATTGGTGGAGAGGGATGGAGGACACTGAGAGGAGGTAAATGTAGGGATTGGTGGAGAGGGATGGAGGACACTCAGAGGAGGCCAGTGTTGGGATTGGTGGAGAGGGATGGAGGACACTGAGAGGAGGCCAGTGTAGGGATTGGTGGAGACGGGTGGCAGACACTGAGAGGAGGCCAGTGTAAGGATTGGTGGAGAGGGATGGAGGACACTGAGAGGAGGCACGTGTAGGGATCGGTGGAGAGGGGTGGCAGACACTGAGAGGAGGCCAGTGTAGGGATTGGTGGAGAGGGATGGAGGACACTGAGAAGAGGCCAGTGTAGGGATTGGTGGAGAGGGATGGAGGACACTGAGAGGAGGCCAGTGTAGGGATTGGCAGAGAGGGTGGCAGACACTGAGAGGAGGCCAGTGTAGGTATTGGTGGAGAGGGATGGAGGACACTAAGAGGAGGCCAGTGTAGGGATTGGTGGAGAGGGATGGAGGACACTGAGAGGAGGCCAGTGTAGGGATTGGCGGAGAGGGTGGCAGACACTTAGAGGAGGCCAGTGTGGGGATTGGTGGAGAGGGATGGAGGACACTGAGAGGAGGCCAGTGTGGGGATTGGTGGAGAGGGATGGAGGACACTGAGAGGAGGTCAGTGTAGGGATTGACGGAGAGGGGTGGCAGACACTGAGCGGAGGCCAGTGTAGGGATCAGTGGAGAGGGGTGGCAGACACTGAGCGGTTGGTAGGGTGTATGAGTCTGGCAGCAGCATTCATGATTAATGATTAATTCATATATACACTGTTCATCCATTAAAATCTTTGAATATTGGTTGAAACACATCTCAATGTGATTTCATACTCCTAAGTGGCATGGAAGGCTCTGGCGATATTGGCAGACACGGCATCTATTGCACAGCGGTGGCTTAATTATATAGGAAGCTATTAAGAAGTGTTAATTCTGAACACTGAATATTCTTAATTAAGACTTTATATCCTATAATCCGGCGCGGACCCTCTGAGGTCGTGGGTTGCACTCCGAACATCTCAGAAGTCTATTTGTATTAAACATCAATAGAAGTAGAGCGAAGGGTTCGTTATCTTATAATTATTAAATCTTCAGTAATTATTGTAAAACTACAAAGGTTGGTGTGTGACCTTTATACGGCACTCGGCGGAGGAATCGGCTCATCATTTACCGGTTTGGTGATTTACAAATGATAGGAGATCATGTGATCTTCATTATCGGGAAGGGTTGGAATTCACTGATGATTATTAATTACACAAATTACTCCACAAATCCCTCAGACTCCTCCTCCTCCTACGGGGACGTTCTCACTGCCAAAAATAAATGTTTAAATTGGCAACTCCACGCCCTGAGAACTCCTCCCACGGGGCTGTTTACATATCCAGAAATAAAGTTTAGATTAGCAATTAAATCCACGGACAGGTGATGAGCAACGCGGTGTTACCGCCGGCAACAGGCGTGTCTAATGAAAGCCAAACTCATCATCAAGCAATTATCAATTATCCACTTGAAGGCATTTTCTGGTACTTTTTGTTTACTACTTTAAATCACTATTTTTTGTTGGAAAATTACTTATAACCCTCATGCATTATATTATTTTATTATTTTTGCAAAGACCCTAGGGAATAAAATGGTGTTATGTGCAATTTTTTTTTATGTCACGCAGTATTTGCGCAGCGGTTCCTCAAACACACCTTTTTTTTTTGGAAAAAAATACATTTTAATGAATTAAAAATAACTATATAGAAGAAGAAGACGGCGCAGAAGGCGGCAACAACGGCAAGAACAGAAGAGACCCCCGAAGGCGGAACGAGACCCCCAGACGACGGCGGCGAAGAAGAAGAAGAAAGCCGGGCTCCTCCGCTCGTGAAAGAGCAGAAGAGAGCGGAGGAGCCCGGCGAGAAGACCCCCCAAGACGGAAGAAGACCCCCGGAGCTGTGCAATAAAGTATTTTAAAAAATAGTGTGGTTTTACACTTTTACACCTTAGGTGAATGGGTAGGGGTACATCGTACCCCATACTCATTCACATAGGGTGGGGGGCGGGGATCTGGGGGCCTCCTTATTAAAGGGGGCTCCCGGATTCTGATAACCCCCCCGCCCGCAGACTCCGACAACCAACGGCCATGGTTGTCGGGAAGAGGCCCTTGCCCTCATCAACATGGGGACAAGGTGCTTTGGGGTAGGGGGGCAGCAGGGTACCCCTTTCCCCAAAGCACCCCCCCATGTTGAGGGCACGCGACCTGGTATGGCTCAGGAGGGGGGGGGTGTTTGCTCGTCCACACCCACTTTCATGACCGGCCAGGCTGCATGCTCGGATAAGGGTCTGGTATCGATTTTGGGGGGGACCCCACGCCGTTTTTTTCGGTGTAGGGGGTTACCCTTAAAATCCATACCATGCGACGGGGCTCGCAAGGTGTCAATCTCACCATTAAAAGCGGCGAGATTGACTTCCTTTTCTAGTCCCGTCGTAACTCATCACGTTCTAAATGAACGGACTTTGATCCGTGTGTGGGCAAGTCCGTTCATTTGGAAGTCCGTCGGACCTAGTCTGCTGGAAAGTCCGGTCGTGTGTACAGGGCATTAGAGAATTAATCCAGAGAATAACTGTTTCACAACTGGATTACCACCACCCCCGGATAGACCTCCTCTCGCCACCCCCGGATAGACCTCCTCTCGCCACCCCCGGATAGACCTCCTCTCGCCACCCCCGGATAGACCTCCTCTCGCCACCCCCGGATAGACCTCCTCTCGCCACCCCCGGATAGACCTCCTCTCGCAACCCCCGGATAGACCTCCTCTCGCAACCCCCGGATAGACCTCCTCTCAACACCCCGGATAGACCTCCTCTCACCACCCCCGGATAGACCTCCTCTCACCACCCCCGGATAGACCTCCTCTCACCACCCCCGGATAGACCTCCTCTCACCACCCCCGGATAGACCTCCTCTCCCCACCCCCGGATAGACCTCCTCTCAACACCCCGGATAGACCTCCTCTCACCACCCCCGGATAGACCTCCTCTCACCACCCCCGGATAGACCTCCTCTCACCACCCCCGGTAGACCTCCTCTCACCACCCCCCGGATAGACCTCCTCTCACAACCCCGGATAGACCTCCTCTCACCACCCCGGATAGACCTCCTCTCACCACCCCGGATAGACCTCCTCTCACCACCCCCGGATAGACCTCCTCTCACCACCCCCGGATAGACCTCCTCTCACCACCCCGGATAGACCTCCTCTCACCACCCCCGGATAGACCTCCTCTCACTACTCCCAGATAGACCTCCTCTCACTACCCCCGGATAGACCTCCTCTCATCACCCCCGGATAGACCTCCTCTCACCACCCCCGGATAGACCTCCTCTCACCACCCCTGGATAGACCTCCTCTCACTACCTCCGGATAGACCTCCTCTCACCACCCCCGGATAGACCTCCTCCCACCACCCCTGGATAGACCTCCTCTCACCACCCCCGGATAGACCTCCTCTAACTACCCCCGGATAGACCTCCTCTCACCGACCCTGGATAGACCTCCTCTCACTACCCCCCGATAGACCTCCTCTCACCACCCACGGATAGACCTCCTCTCACCACCCCCGGATAGACCTCCTCTCACCACCCCCGGATAGACCTCCTCTCACCACCCCGGATAGACCTCATCTCACTACCCCCGGATAGACCTCCTCTCACCACCCCCGGATAGACCTCCTCTCACCACCCCCGGATAGACCTCCTCTCACCACCCCGGATAGACCTCCTCTCACTACCCCTGGATAGACCTCCTCTCACCACCCCCGGATAGACCTCCTCTCACCACCCCCGGATAGACCTCCTCTAACCACCCCGGATAGACCTCCTCTCACCACCCCCGGATAGACCTCCTCTCACTAGGCCTAGCAGCCGGTGAAGTGTCAGGTAAAGCAAAGTCTCTGCCACAGACTTGAATGTAGAACTGAGGAACTTAGACAAATTTAGAGAGCTATCATACAGTACCAGTATCTCGCAGCCGGTCCGGCGATACCGTATGAGCGTAGATCCATCTAGTGTCCTTCAACTGAGCCTCCAGGCTCCTCCTGAGGAACCAGCCTTGTGCATGGCCCTCTCCCGAAGAGTCCTCCCCTGGATGCTTCTACAGCCGCTGGGCCTCTCCCCCGGCGAGACGGCACCGGACCACTTTTGGACAATTAGGCCCCGATATCCATTCAGGCCTGTGCCTGCAGTTCCCTTGCCTCGGGCTATCCAGCCCCGAGACTCGGAATTACGTGGATCCGCACCCCAGGCCAGGATTGCCATGAAGGCTGGTCAGGAGGAAGGGGAGGAATAAGTTAATTAGGTCTAATTATATGGTAAATAATACAGTTTAACAAGTTATTATATGTATATACTACTACTACTACTACTACGTTCCAGGAGAATGCTTGTAATCCAAAACACTCGCATATCAAAGCGAGTTTCCCCATAGAAGTCAATGAAAATGAAGATAATTTGTTCTGCATTGACTTCTACTGCATGCAATACCGCATGTGGCCAGAGGTAGTGGTGGGGGGGTGCCGGAGAGCTTCGGAAATACTCGGGGACAGCTCGGCTGAACTCGGAAAGGCTCGGGAACAGAGTGTTTCTGAGTGATTCCGAGTATCTCCGAACCGTTCCGAGTGTCACCGGCGCCCCCCGGCACCTCTGGCCAAATGCGGTACTACACACCCACACTCGCAAACCGAGGCAGGATTTTTTTTTTTTTTTAAGAAATAGTCAAGTGGAGAAGGAGAGGAAGAAGTTAATTAGGGCTACTTAGGGGTAAATTATACCCCTGGGAAAGGCTCGGCAACAGAGGGTCAGGATTAAAAAAAAAAAAAAAGTTGCTCGTCTTTCAAAACGCTCGTTAACCACGTTCCTCATAATCAAAGGTTCCTCGGTATAGATTCTTGTTTTTACTTGTCAGGTGGCTCTGAATGACGATCTGCAGATATTATTCTTATTCCGATGATCTGCAGATAAATAGAAAGGAGTTTATATAAAATGGCAGTTACTTTGTATCTCTTTGCCGGTAATGAAGAAAGGTGTCACATCCCAGTCTAGACCTGTCTTCATGCCTGGAAGGGGTCATGGCACCCGGCCAATCCTCATTGGCTGAGGGACTCCCTGCTCTGCAGACACACATACCTTGATTATTATAACATTAGAAAAAAACACAAGCAAAAAACTGGTGTAACGCTCAGCGCTAAAACCTCTGATGATTAGAAATTGCAGGACGGCATGCACAGGTATGCTAGTTCCTCAAAGCAACAATAAAAATTATAGAGGTAAAACAATTTAGTTTAAAAAATAAAAAATAAAAATGAAATGAAATAAACATGGAGAACCCCTTTCAAATCTGAGTTTTTGAAATACCGTATATACTCGAGTATAAGCCGAGGCACCTAATTTTACCACAAAAAACTGGGAAAACTTATTGACTCAAATATAAACTTAGGGTGAGAAATGCGCAGCTACTGTAAGTGGAAAAGAGGGTCAACAATGCCCATTTGCAGCCTCACTGTTCCCATTTGCAAGCCTCACTGTTCCCATTTGCAGCCTCACTGTTCCCATTTGCAGCCTCACTGTGTCCATTTGCAGGCCTCACTGTTCCCATTTGCAGCCTCACTGTGTCCATTTGCAGCCTCACTGTGTCCATTTGCAGGCCTCACTGTTCCCATTTGCAGCCTCACTGTGTCCATTTGCAGCCTCACTGTTCCCATTTGCAGGCCTCACTGTTACCATTTGCAGCCTCACTGTGTCCATTTGCAGCCTCACTGTGCCCACTTGCAGGCCTCACTGTGCCCACTTGCAGGCCTCACTGTTCCCATTTGCATGCCTCACTGTTCCCATTTGCATGCCTCACTGTTCCCATTTGCATGCCTCACTGTTCCCATTTGCATGCCTCACTGTGCCCATTTGCAGGCCTCACTGTTCCCATTTGCATCCCTCACTGTTCCCATTTGCATGCCTCACTGTTTCCATTTGCATGCCTCACTATGCCCATTTGCAGCCTCACTGTGCCCATTTGCAGCCTCACTGTTTCCATTTGCAGCCTCACTGTGCCCATTTGCAGCCTCACTGTGCCCATTTGCAGTCTCACTGTGCCCATTTGCAGCCTCGCTGTGTCCATTTGCAGCCTCACTGTTCCTATTTGCAGCCTCACTGTTCCCATTTGCAGCCTCCCTGTGTCCATTTGCAGCCTCACTGTGTCCATTTGCAGCCTCACTGTTCCCATTTGCAGGCCTCACTGTTCCCATTTGCAGCCTCACTGTTCCCATTTGCAGCCTCACTGTGTCCATTTGCAGCCTCACTGTGCCCACTTGCAGGCCTCACTGTGCCCACTTGCAGGCCTCACTGTTCCCATGTGCATGCCTCACTGTGCCAATTTGCAGCCTCACTGTTCCCATTTGCAGCCTCACTGTGTCCATTTGCATGCCTCACTGTGTCCATTTGCATGCCTCACTGTTTCCATTTGCAGCCTCACTGTGCCCATTTGCAGCCTCACTGTGTCCATTTGCATGCCTCACTATGCCCATTTGCAGCCTCACTGTGCCCATTTGCAGCCTCACTGTTCCCATTTGCAGCCTCACTGTGTCCATTTGCATGCCTCACTGTGTCCATTTGCATGCCTCACTGTTTCCATTTGCAGCCTCACTGTGCCCATTTGCAGCCTCACTGTGTCCATTTGCATGCCTCACTGTTCCTATTTGCATGCCTCACTGTGCCCATTTGCAGCCTCACTGTGTCCATTTGCATGCCTCACTGTGCCCATTTTCATGCCTCACTGTGCCCATTTGCAGCCTCACTGTGCCCATTTGCATGCCTCACTGTGCCCATTTGCAGCCTCATTGTGCCCATGTGCAGCCTCACTGTGTCCATTTGCATGCCTCACTGTGCCCATCTTCATGCCTCACTGTGCCCATTTGCAGCCATAGGTCCCCCGAACTTCAAACTTGGTAGTTAAGGGTTCCTAGATGCCCCCTAGCTGCAAAGGGTCCTGAAATGACATTGCTGCAGATGGACACAGTTGACTGAATTTGGGGCCCCCTTATCTTGGGGCCACTTGGTGCTAGGAACCCTATTTGGTGTGCAAACACAGTGGAACTAGCACTATAACATATCCAATGGGGTTCCTATCACCAAGTGGCCCCTGAGATACGGAGAGTTTTTTGGTTCGGAAAATGTCAAGCACTTTTCTGCAGCAGAGAATGACATTTTTCAAACTGACTTTGGGGCACCGTATCTCGGGACCACTTGGTGCTAGGAACCCATTTGGATATGTTGTAGCGCTGGTTACACTGAGTTTGCACACCAAATTTGGGGTTCCTAGCACCAAGTGGCCCTGAGATACGGGGGCCCCAAAGTCGGGTTGGAAAATGTCATTCTCTGCTGCAGAAAAGTGCTTGACTCTAGTATAAGCCGAGGGGGGGGATTTTCAGCACAAAAAAAAATGTGCTGAAAAACTCGGTTTATACTCGAGTATATATGGTAAGTGATACAGAGGGAGCGGGGCTGCTTCAGGCGCGGCCTGGGGGAACCTGATCACTGTAGGCAAAAGGAAGGCAAAAAAGAAAGAGAAGCGCCAGGCAATTCCTAGTGCAGCGTTATTTTATTTGATTAAAATACAAAAAATTGTTGACAGTATAAGGAGCACTTACATAGTGCTACTAAGGGTAGGTGCTCCCCACGTCCAGCATTGCAGAAGAGCCCCCGGGGGTGTCCCTGTGGAAGAGTCCACGAGCGCCGCATGTCAGCGGGAAGCTGAAGCCTGGAGGGACCTCTGGAGGACCCCGGCTGAGTGATCCCGAGCTGTCACTTCTACACAGAGTCACTCAGCCGATGTTCTCCAGAGGTCCCTCCAGGCTTCAACTTGTGGTCATTGGAAGGAATCATCCCCTTACAGGTAGCTAAAAAGATCAACGGTGTCAGTGGGAACTTATCTAAGCCCCCTGTAGGGGATCAGGGGGTGAAGAGCTGGCTCAGAGACAGTCCAGTGAAATAAAAATGTCTTTATTCAGCAAAACAGCAAACCAAAAGTAGACATAAGGCCAGACAGACTTGTCTTATCACACGGATGTGCACACCGGCACAATTCAGCAGCACACAAGCTTATAAGTAACAGTTCATGGCTCCGATCAGAGCTCCAGTCTTTATGTGGTTTATAAGCTCACCCAGAAAGTTCACCATCCAGCAATGGACATTTCCACACAGCGTCCTGCTGTGTCTCTCTCTCCTACTCAAACAGCTCCTCACTGACACTTTCAGCACACCTGACAATAAGCAGGTCTGAAGGGGAAGAACCTGCCTTCTTTGATTAACCCCTTCTTAACCCTGCCCCGGGCTGACCCTCTACATATCCCCCCCCCCCCTCTGTTCCAGGCCAGGGGTCTGGACACCACAAATCCAGTGGGCATAAACCCAGGTCTATGCCCCCTTCCTCCTCTGAATCCACATAAATTCTAGACCGGATTGCTGCTGTAAACCTATCATAGTCATTTTTATCAGTTTCCATTAGGCGGTACACTTCCTGGTACTACTTAAGCCCCATACACACGGTCGGACTTTTTCATGGATTCTGTCCGATCGGACAAGGTTGTTGAAAAATCAGACCGTGTGTATGCACCATCGGACAGTGTTCGTCGGTTTGTCCGACGGACAAAGTCTTATCTCCTGCTGGAAAGATTTGCCGTCGACCCGGTCCGATCACACCAAATCCGATCGTGTGTACGGTTGTCCGACCGGACAAAGTGCTACGCATGCTCAGATCACATTACAAGACCAAAGCTATTGGCTACTAGCCTCTACGTAGTCCCGTCGTAGGCAACAAACGTCACCACGTTCAGAATGATCGGATTTTCCGACAACTTTGTCCGACCGTGTGTACGCAAAACCAACATCAGACAAAGTATGACGGACATGGTCCGACCGACCTGGTCCGCGGATTGTCCGACCGTGTGTATGGGGCTTTATAGTTATATAGTTATATTGCATTTTTTTCAAAATTGTCGCTCTATTTTTGTTTATAGCGCAAAAAATAAAAACCGCATCAAATACCACCAAAAGAAAGCTCTATTTGTGGGGAAAAAAGGACGCCAATTTTGATTGGGAACCACGTCGCACGACCACGCAATTGTCAGTTAAAGCGACGCAGTACCAAATTGCAAAAAGGGGCCTGGTCCTTTGGCTGCCTATTGGTCCGGGGCTGAAGTGGTTAATCAGAGCTATGATTAAGCACTGTTGGATAGTGTGAAACGCGTCAGCTCTTCTGTCCGTTCTGCTGTGGCGTGTATTTTTGATCTTTTTTGACAAATAAAGGCTATTTTTTTGGAGTGCGGCTGTCCGGGATTTTTCTCAAGTTTATCCCCGTGCAGCGGATGGTGGAGTGACAGCAGACAGGAAGTGGCAGGAGGTCGGCTGCACTTGATGAAGAGAGATGAAAACAGAATTTTGTTTTAAAAAAAGCCCTAAAAACTGTTTGTGACCCGGAGCACAGAGCAAAAGAACCGTCGTCCAGCTCAGGTTTACACCAACCTGAATAATCTACCCGTAATTATCACTCCGTCCTACATGTGTGCGGGACTTGCTTGGGTTGTGCTCTATTATCTAAGAGTATCTGTCACACTGGATAACCTGGTCAGTCAGCGTGGGCCAGGAAATGACATAATAAATGATATTATTATATATTATTATGTAATGTACATACCTGAGACATTGCACACACTGTATTCCTCTGGATCTGGGACAGAGCTTCCCATCAGCTGGTAACACCCATTGGATCCCCGCCAGGTATAATAATGTGTAAAAAAAGAAAGAGAAGCGCCAAACAATTCCTAGTGCAGCGTTATTTTATTTGGTTATAATACAAAACATTATTGACAGTATAGGGAGCACTTACATAGTGCTACTAAGGGTAGGTGCTCCCCACGTCCAGTAGACATGTGCACAATAGAAAAATTTGTTTAGTTTCGTTTCATTTCTGTTCGTTTCCGTTGATTCGTAATTTTCGCGAAGTCGTGGTTGTTCATATTCGGACTTGTTCGTATTTTCGTAAGAGTTATTTTTTCGTTGATTCGTATTTCCGTTCTAATTTTCGTTTATTCGAAATTTGTATTTTCGTTATATTTTGTATTCGGACGCGTTCGTATTTTCGGAAGAGCTATATTTTCGTTGATTTGAAATGATTCGTATTTCCGTTAATCTAATTTTCGTTGGTTCGAAATTCGTATTTTCGTAGATTTAATTACATTCGTACTTTCATAACATTGTTTTCGTAGATTCGCAATCTGAGTATAATTCATAATTTTATGTAATGTGTGTGCTATTTATATGTTTAACCACTTGCCGACCGGCGCACGACGATATACGTCAGCAGAATGGCACGTACAGGCAGGAGGGCGTATATATAAGTCCCTCCTTTAGCCTGTCCGTGCCATCGGTTGCGCGCCGGGAGTGGCGCGCTCCCACGCCGGTCGGGACCCCCGTGAGTCCGATCGCGGTCCCCGCGGACTCGATCGCCGCGGGGATACCCACGATCGTCTCACGGGAAGGCTGAACGGCGAGATGCCGAGATAAACAGCATCTCCCCGTTCTGCCTAGCAACTAGTGACGCCGATCTCTGTGATTGGAGCAGAGATCAGCATTCACTAGCTGACAGCCACGCCCCCCCACAGTAAGAAACACACCTCTAGGCAAACTTAACCCTTACACTGCCCCCTTGTGGTTAACCCCTTCACTGCCAGTGTCATTTATACAGAAATCAGTGCATTTAAATAGCATTAATTGCTGTAAAAATGCCAATGGTCCCAAAAATGTGTCAAAAATGTCCGATGTGTCCGCCATAATGTCGCAGTCACAAAAAAAATCACAGGTCTCCGCCATTACTAATAAAAAAAAATTATTAATAAAAATGCTATAAAACTATCCCCTATCTTGTAAACGCTATAACTTCTGCGCAAACCGATCAATAATCGCTTATTGCGATTTTTTTACCAAAAATATGTAGAAGAATACGTATCGGCTTAAACTGAGGAAAAAAATGTTTTTTTATATATTTTTTGGGGATATTTATTATAGCAAAAAGTAAAAAATAATGCATTTTTTCAAAATTGTCGCTCTATTTTTGTTTATAGCGCAAAAAAATAAAAACCGCAGAGGTGATCAAATACCACCAAAAGAGAGCTCTATTTGTGGGAAAAAAAGGACGCCAATTTTGTTTGGAAACCACGTTGCACGACCGCGCAATTGTCAGTTAAAGCAACGCAGTGCCGAATCGCAAAAAGGGGGCCTGGTCCTTTGGCTGCAAATTGGTCCGGTCTGAAAGTGGTTAAGAAACAAAGAATTTCTCTCTCACAAGTCAGAACTTAACTCAAAAATCCACCAAAACACAGAGCCTCCGACCCAACCACACCCAACCACACCCTATCGGGACTCTGGATGGAATATTTCAGAATCAGAACTAACATTCGTTCTTTCGAATTCTCGATCAGCAGAATTTTCGTTATTTCGTATTTTCGTTGTTTTGATTTCCTTTTTTCCGAATATTCGCAATTTCGATTTTTTGTTCGTTTTGATTTTCGTTATTTTTGAATCTTTGTTCGGTATTTTCGTTGTTTCTGTTTTCGTTTTTCGGATTTTCATTCTTTCGTATTTTCGTTGTTTCTAATTTAATTATTTCGTATTTTCGCTGTTTTTCATATTCATTCTTTTCGATAGTTCGTTTTTCGTTAGAATTTTTAGTAAACCATTCGTTCATTCGTACGATTACGAATGAACGAAAATAACGAATTTGAATGGAAAACGAATTTGTAACTAAACGAATTGCACATGTCTAACGTCCAGCATCGCAGAAGAGCCCCCGGGGGTGTCCCTGTGGAAGAGTCCACGAGCGCCGCGTGTCAGCGGGAAGCTGAAGCCTTCGAGAGACCTCTGGAAGACACCGGCTGAGTAACTCTGTGTAGGAGTGATCCGGAGCTGTCACTTCTACACAGAGTTTGCCCCCCGTACACACGGTCGGAAATTCCGACCACAAAATCCGTCGGATTTTTTCCCGATGGATTTCGTTCCGACACTGGTGTTGCATACACACGGTCGGACAAAGTTGTCGGAAAATCCGATCGCTCCGAACGTGGTGACGCTCGTTGCGTACCACGGAACTACGTAGAGGCTATTAGCCAATAGCCTTGGTATCGTAATTTGATCTGAGCATGCGTGGCACTTTGTCCGTCGGAATTCCCTACACGCGATCGGAAAACGTCAGATCGGATTTTGTTGTCGGAAAATTTGAGATCCTGCTCTCAAATTGTTTCCGTCGGAAAAAGTCCGCTAGAGCCCACATACGATCGGATTTTCCGACAACATAATCCGATCAGACTTTTTCCTTCAGAATATCCGACCGTGTGTACGGGGCATTACTCAGCCGGCGTCCTCCAGACGTCCCTCGAGGCTTCAGCTTCCCGCTGACACACGGCGCTCGTGGCCTCTTCCACAGGGACACCCCCGGGGGCTCTTCTGTGATGCTGGACGTGGGAAGCACCTACCGTTAGTAGCACTATGTAAGTGCTCCTTATACTGTCAATAATGTTTTGTATTACAACCAAATAAAATAATGTTGACTAGGAATTGCCTGGCGCTTCTCTTTCTTTTTTTACACATTATTATACCTGGCGTGGATCCAATGGGTGTTACCAGCTGATGGGAAGCTCTGTCCCCGATCCAAAGGAATACAGTGTGTATAATAAGTCTCAGGTATGTACATTACATAATAAATTATATTATTAGATAATATTATGTAATTTCCTGGCCCACGCTGACTGACCAGGTTATCCAGTGTGACAGATACTCTTAGATAATAGAGCACAACCCAAGCAAGTCCCGCACACATATAGGATGGAGTGATAATTACGGGTAGATTATTCAGGTTGGTGTAAACCTGAGCTGGGCGACGGTTCTTTTGCTCTGTGCTCCGGGTCACAAACTATTTTTAGGGCTTTTTTAAAACAAGATTCTGTTTTCATCTCTCTTCATCAAGTGCAGCCGACCTCCTGTCACTTCCTGTCTACTGTCACTCCACCATCCGCTGCACAGGGTTGCTCTAGACCAGTGGTCATCAACTCCTGTCCTCAGGGCCCACTAACAGGCCAGGTTTGCAAGATAACTGAAATACATCCCAGGCAAGGCCGCCGATAGAAATCATGGGGCCCCGTACAGCCTACCCGATGGGGCCCCCTTCAGCTACACCCCTGGTCCCGCCCCATGGTCCCTCCTTCAGTCCCTCCCCTGGCCCCTCCCCAGACCCCGCCTTGAAACAGTCTCTGCAGCACATTACGTCATTGGTGGCATGGGTGGCACTGTCTGCAGCACAATATGGCATTGGCGGCATGGGTGGCACTGTCTGCAGCACAATATGGCATTGGCGGCATGGGTGGCACGATGTTTGGACATGGTGGCTGGAGGAGTTTTTTTTGTTTTTTTTTACATTATTTTGTTCTCTGTTAACTTTGCCCGGGCCCCCCTGCTGGTCGGGCCCGGTACAACAGGGCCAGTTGTACTGGCCTATCAGTGGCCCTGATCACAGGTGATATCATTTGCTGCTCAGTGATTGCAGTATTCTAGTCTGCATCCCCCCCCCCCCCCAAGGTAATACATAAAACCTGGCCTGTCAGTGGGCCCTGAGGACAGGGTTGATGACGCCTGCTCTAGATGGTTTCCTGAGAGGGACAACAGTGGACCATGTCTGTAATTTGTGGCGACAAAGTCTCCACCAGGGGGCGCATGTGACAGGGTGACAATGCAGAAGTATGACTAGGAAACAGTCGTCACCTTATTACTAGACATGGGCACACTGAAATATTTTGTTTCGGAATTTCGTTTTCGTCCAAAAAATGAATTTATTTAGTTACTCCCAAAATTCGTTTTTATTTATTTCGTTTTTCGTTAAAAATTGTATTCGTCCGAAAATCCAAATGAATTGAGGTTGAATCTGTCATTGAAGGCTTCTGGTGTCTGTCGAATGTTCAAAGAAGATTTGGCGGAGCAGCTAAACTGTATGACTCTGTATAGTTTAGCTGCTCCGTCGAATCTTCTTAGAACTTTCGACAGACACCAAAAGCCAAAGATTCGATGTTTGTATGTTTTTCGATGCTTTGTGGAATCTTTGTCATTTATGTTGAATGTATAAAGTTCAAACAGAAAATGGACTGGTGATAGTGATCACTGATCAGACAGGTAACAAGATAGGAGGGTATATAGAATCTATATAGGATCTCAATCTATAATATAGAATCTATAATAATAAATCCCCCCCCCCCCCCACAACACAGGCAGCCTCTGAGGCTATCACAACACTACAACACTAGTATCACTATCAAGTTCACAACACTAACACAATAGCAGCAGATTATTATGGAAAGTTAGGTTGAACTGTAGCTTCACTATTGTTCTGCTGCTGTGCTTATGCTTAATTGCCAAATAATTCAGGTTCTCTGACAAACGGAGCAGATAAGATTGACTGTCTTCTGAAATGATTCAGTGTGTCTCTGCTAGAAATCGTAAGTGAAAGTAAGTTGGCTGTACGGGTGTACTTAGTTCTGGCTATTTTACTGCTCCTCCTCTTTGGTTACAATCAGCCAATAACATTCATCATCATCATTATTTTTATTTTACTTCCCCACCCAATTCCAGCAGCAATCTTTTCTCTCTATGTCGAATCTTTTCTCTCTACGTCGAATCTTTTCTCTCTATGTCGAATCTTTTCTCTCTATGTTGAATCTTTTCTCTCTATGTTGAATCTTTTCTCTCTATGTAGAATCTTTTCTCTCTATGTAGAATCTTTTCTCTCTATGTAGAGTCTTTTCTCTCTCTGTCAAATCTTTTCTCTCTCTGTCGAATCTTTTCTCTCTCTGTCGAATCTTTTCTCTCTCTGACAAATCTTTTCTCTCTATGTCGAATCTTTTCTCTCTATGTCGAATCTTTTCTCTCTATGTCGAATCTTTTCTCTCTATGTAGAATCTTTTCTCTCTATGTAGAGTCTTTTCTCTCTCTGTCAAATCTTTTCTCTCTCTGTCGAATCTTTTCTCTCTCTGTCAAATCTTTTCTCTCTGTCAAATCTTTGCTCTCTCTGTCAAATCTTTTCTCTCTATGTTTAATCTTCTCTCTCCATGTCGAATCTTTTCTCTCTATGTGTAATCTTTTCTCTCTATGTCGAATCTTTTCTCTCTATGTCGAATCTTTTCTCTCTATGTAGAATCTTTTCTCTCTCTGTCGAATCTTTTCTCTCTCTGACAAATCTTTTCTCTCTCTGACAAATCTTTTCTCTCTCTGTCGAATCTTTTCTCTCTCTGTCAAATCTTTTCTCTCTCTGACAAATCTTTTCTCTCTCTGTCAAATCTTTTCTCTCTCTGACGAATCTTTTCTCTCTCTGTCAAATCTTTTCTCTCTATGTAGAATCTTTTCTCTCTCTGTCGAATCTTTTCTCTCTCTGACAAATCTTTTCTCTCTAGGTCAAATCTTTTCTCTCTATGTCGAATCTTTTCTCTCTATGTCGAATCTTTTCTCTCTATGTCGAATCTTTTCTCTCTATGTCGAATCTTTTCTCTCTATGTCGAATCTTTTCTCTCTCTGTCAAATCTTTTCTCTCTCTGTCGAATCTTTTCTCTCTCTGTCGAATCTTTTCTCTCTCTGTCAAATCTTTTCTCTCTCTGTCAAATCTTTTCTCTCTATGTCAAATCTTTTCTCTCTATGTAGAATAATCTTGGACTAATAGAGTTAAGGTTAGGCACATTCGACCGCAGGATCTATGGACACAGATTGTTATTGTCAGCGTCATGTCGAATCTCCTATCTATATCCAACTGTTATCAACAAAAATGAAAATAAAGCATTTGTTTATGTCGGATCTTTTGTTTTTTCGGATTCTGCACTTTCGTTATCGTTTGTTAAAACGATAACGAAAATACCTGAAATTCAGACGAAAATGCATTGGGACGAAAACGAATGTACATGTCTAATTATTACAATAAATTCTTGAACAAGGAAGAAGGGGGTTAAAACAGGCGGTGGCAAGGGACATGCATGGTGACTTAGGTGAGTATATCGGGGTGCTCTCAAGATCCAGAAGAGGACCAATGTCAGCAGAGGGGGTGGAGGAGACCAGTGACCTTGGGCTCCATTGAGTCCTTATGGTCCCTGCACCCTAAATGACAGAGGCAAGGAACATGCAGGGTATCTTAGGTGAGTATATCGGACTTCACAGGGTAAGAGGAAATAGCGTGGTAGGATGGGTTTGAAGTGGGTGGGAGGGAGGGGGTGAGAAATATTTTTCCTTCAGAGGTTAATGATCTGAGAGCTGTAGGTTAATGAAGCCTGGAATTGTACTAAATTAAGGAAGGCATGAGTAGAACCTCCCTACAAAACCTTTTTCTTATCTAGAGAGCCCTCTAGAGCTCAAAAGATGTGAGAGCTGTACACTCCTCAGGGAAAGGATAGAGATAGTTGTATTATCATTCCAAGACACGTTACACATAAAAGAGGATGAAATAAGGTTTTCAGGAACTTACCGTATATACTCGAGTATAAGCCGAGTTTTTCAGCACATTTTTTTGTGGCTGAAAGTGCCCCCCCTCGGCTTATACTCGAGTCAAGTACTTTTCTGCAGCAGAAAATGACATTTTCCGAACCGTTTTTGGGGCCCCGTATCTCGGGGCAACTTAGCTAGGAACCCAAAATTTGGTGTGCAAACCCTGCACCACAACATATCCAAAGATGGGGTTCCTAGCACCAAGTGGCCCAGAGATACGGGGCCCCAAACTCGGTTCGGAAAATGTCCTTCTCTGCTGCAGAAAAGTGCTTGACATTTTCCGAACCGACTTTGGGGCCCCGTATCTCTGGGCCACTTGGTGCTAGGAACCCCAGCTTTGGATATGTTATGGTGCAGGTTCGACTGGGTTTGCACACAAACTTTGGGTTCCTAGCACCAAGTGGCCCTGAGATACGGGGGCCCCAAATTCGGTTAATTGTGTCCATCTGCAGCAATGTCATTTCGGGACCCTTTGGGTCCAGAGACCCCAACTTTTGGCTGCAGATAGGGGGCATGTAGGAACCCTTAACTACAGAGTTTGAAGTTCGGGGGACCTATGGCTGCAAATGGGCACAGTGAGGCTGTAAATGGACACAGTGAGACTGCAAATGGGAATGGTGAGGCTGCAAATGGGCATTGTTGACCCTCGTTTTCTCACCCTAGGCTTATACTTGAGTCAATAAGTTTTCCCAGTTTTTTGTGGTAAAATTAGGTGCCTCGGCTTATACTCGAGTATATACGGTACACATTATAAATTAATATCTGAAATAATTCAGCAATACCTACTCATACTAATGATATTTAGCAGCACTTTTTCAATATCAGCAGCAATTTACATGAAATTTAATTAACTCCTCCTTCATTAATCCCTCCACTGGCCTCTGCTCAGTGTCATCCACCCCTCTCTGCCAATCCCTTCACTGGCCTCTGCTTAGTGTTCTCCACCTCTCTCTGCAAATCTCACCACTGGCCTCTGCTCAGTGTCATCCACCTCTCTCTGCCAATCCCTTCACTGGCCTCTGCTCAGTGTCATGATTGTCATCCACCCCTCTCTGCAAATCTCACCACTGGCCTCTGCTCAGTGTCCTTCAGTCTTTTCTACCAATTCCTCCACTAGCCTCTGCTCAGTGTCCTCCACTCTTTTCTGCCAATCCCTTCACTGGCCTCTGCTCAGTGTTCTCCACCCCTCTCTGCCAATCCCTCCACTAGCCTCTGCTCTGTAATTTGTGGCGACAAAGTCTCCACCGGGGGGTGCATGTGACAGGGTGACAATGCAGAAGTATGACTAGGAAACAGTCGTCACCTTATTACTAGACATGTGCACACTGAAATATTTTGTTTCGGAATTTCGTTTTCGTCCGAAAAATAAATTTATTTAGTTACTCCCAAAATTCATTTTTATTTATTTAGTTTTTCGTAAAAAATTGCATTCGTCCGAAAATCCAAATGAATTAAGGTTGAATCTGTCATTGAAGGCTTATGGTGTCTCTCGAATGTTCAAAGAAGAATCGACAGAGCGGCTAAACTGTATGACTCTGTATAGTTTAGCTGCTCCGTCGAATCTTCTTAGAACTTTCCACAGACACCATAAGCCAAAGATTCAACGTTTGTATGTTTTTCGATGCTTTGTGGAATCTTTGTCGTTCATGTTGAATGTATAAAGTTCAAACAGAAAATGGACTGCTGATAGTGATCACTGATCAGACAGGTAACAATATAGGAGGGTATATAGAATCTATATAGAATCTCAATCTATAATATAGAATCTATAATAATAAATCCCCCCCCCCACAACATGGGCCGCCTCTGAGGCTATCACAACACCAGCAACACTAGTATCACTATCAAGGTCACAACACTAACACAATAGCAGCAGATTATTATGAAAAGTTAGGTTGCACTGTAGCTTCACTATTGTTCTGCTGCTGTGCTTGTGCTTAATTGCCAAATAATTCAGGTTCTCTGACAAACGGAGCAGCTAAGATTGACTGTCTTCTAAAATGATTCAGTGAGTCTCTCTGCTAGAAATCGTAAGTGAAAGTAAGTTGTCTGTACGGGTGTACTTAGTTCTGGCTATTTTACTGCTCCTCCTCTTTGGTTACAATCAGCCAATAACATTCATCATCATCATTATTTTTACTTCCCCCACCCAATTCCAGCAGCGATCTTTTCTATCTATGTCAATTCTTTTCTCTCTATGTCAAATATTTTCTTTCTATGTCGAATCTTTTCTCTCTATGTCGAATCTTTTCTCTCTCTGTCAAATCTTTTCTCTCTATGTCAAATATTTTCTTTCTACGTCGAATCTTTTCTCTCTATGTCAAATATTTTCTCTCTCTGTCAAATCTTTTCTCTCTCTGACGAATCTTTTCTCTCTCTGACGAATCTTTTCTCTCTATGTAGAATCTTTTCTCTCTCTGACAAATCTTTTCTCTCTCTGTCAAATCTTTTCTCTCTCTGACGAATCTTTTCTCTCTCTGTCAAATCTTTTCTCTCTCTGTCAAATCTTTTCTCTCTATGTCAAATCTTTTCTCTCTATGTCAAATCTTTTCTCTCTATGTTGAATCTTTTCTCTCTATGTCAAATCTTTTCTCTCTCTGTCAAATCTTTTCTCTCTCTGTCGAATCTTTTCTCTCTATGTCAAATCTTTTCTCTCTATGTCAAATCTTTTCTCTCTATGTCAAATCTTTTCTCTCTCTGTCAAATCTTTTCTCTCTATGTTGAATCTTTTCTCTCTATGTCAAATCTTTTCTCTCTATGTTGAATCTTTTCTCTCTATGTCAAATCTTTTCTCTCTCTGTCAAATCTTTTCTCTCTATGTTGAATCTTTTCTCTCTCTGTCAAATCTTTTCTCTCTCTCTGTCAAATCTTTTCTCTCTCTGTCAAATCTTTTCTCTCTATGTCAAATCTTTTCTCTGTATGTTGAATCTTTTCTCTCTCTGTCAAATCTTTTCTCTCTCTGTCGAATCTTTTCTCTCTATGTCAAATCTTTTCTCTCTCTGTCAAATCTTTTCTCTCTCTGACGAATCTTTTCTCTCTATGTGTAATCTTTTCTCTCTATGTTGAATCTTTTCTCTCTATGTCAAATCTTTTCTTTCTATGTTGAATCTTTTCTCTCTATGTCAAATCTTTTCTCTCTCTGTCAAATCTTCTCTCTCTATGTTGAATATTTTCTCTCTCTGTCAAATCTTTTCTCTCTATGTAGAATCTTTTCTCTCTATGTAGAATCTTTTCTCTCTATGTCGAATCTTTTCTCTCTATGTGTAATCTTTTCTCTCTATGTCAAATCTTTTCTCTCTCTCTGTCAAATCTTTTCTCTCTCTGTCAAATCTTTTCTCTCTCTGACAAATCTTTTCTCTCTGTGTCAAATCTTTTCTCTCTCTGTCGAATCTTTTCTCTCTATGTCAAATCTTTTCTCTCTATGTAGAATCTTTTCTCTCTCTCTGTCAAATCTTTTCTCTCTCTAACGAATCTTTTCTCTCTCTGTCGAATCTTTTCTCTCTCTGACAAATCTTTTCTCTCTCTGACAAATCTTTTCTCTCTCTGTCAAATCTTTTCTCTCTAGGTCAAATCTTTTCTCTGTATGTTGAATCTTTTCTCTCTCTGACAAATCTTTTCTCTCTATGTAGAATCTTTTCTCTCTCTGACGAATCTTTTCTCTCTATGTCGAATCTTTTCTCTCTCTGTCAAATCTTTTCTCTCTCTGTAGAATCTTTTCTCTCTCTGACGAATCTTTTCTCTCTATGTAGAATCTTTTCTCTCTCTGTCAAATCTTTTCTCTCTCTGTCGAATCTTTTCTCTCTCTGTCAAATCTTTTCTCTCTATGTAGAATCTTTTCTCTCTCTGTCGAATCTTTTCTCTCTCTGTCAAATCTTTTCTCTCTCTGACAAATCTTTTCTCTCTATGTAGAATCTTTTCTCTCTCTGACGAATCTTTTCTCTCTATGTCGAATCTTTTTCTCTCTATGTCGAATCTTTTCTTTCTATGTTGAATCTTTTCTCTCTATGTCGAATCTTTTCTCTCTATGTCAAATCTTTTCTTTCTATGTTGAATCTTTTCTCTCTATGTCAAATCTTTTCTTTCTATGTCGAATCTTTTCTCTCTATGTGTAATCTTTTCTCTCTATGTCGAATCTTTTCTCTCTATGTGTAATCTTTTCTCTCTATGTCAAATCTTTTCTCTCTCTGTCAAATCTTTTGTCTCTATGTTGAATCTTTTCTCTCTCTGTCAAGTCTTTTCTCTCTCTGTTGAATCTTTTCTCTCTAGGTCAAATCTTTTCTCTCTCTGTCGAATCTTTTCTCTCTCTGTCAAATCTTTTCTCTCTAGGTCAAATCTTTTCTCTCTATGTTGAATCTTTTCTCTCTCTGTCAAATCTTTTCTCTCTCTGTTGAATCTTTTCTCTCTCTGTCAAATCTTTTCTCTCTCTGTCAAATCTTTTCTCTCTCTGACGAATCTTTTCTCTCTAGGTCAAATCTTTTCTCTCTATGTAGAATAATCTTGGACTAATAGAGTTAAGGTTAGGCACATTCGACCGCAGGATCTATGGACACAGATTGTTATTGTCAGCGTCATGTCGAATCTCCTATCTATATCCAACTGTTATCAACAAAAATGAAAATAAAGCATTTGTTTATGTCGGATCTTTTGTTTTTCGGATTCTGCACGTTCGTTATCGTTTGTTAAAACGATGACGAAAATACCGTAAATTCAGACGAAAATGCATTGGGACGAAAACGAATGTACATGTCTAATTATTACAATAAATTCTTGAACAAGGAAGAAGGGGGTTAAAACAGGCGGTGGCAAGGGACATGCATGGTGACTTAGGTGAGTATATCGGGGTGCTCTCAAGATCCAGAAGAGGACCAATGTCAGCAGAGGGGGTGGAGGAGACCAGTGACCTTGGGCTCCATTGAGTCCTTATGGTCCCTGCACACTAAATGACAGAGGCAAGGAACATGCAGGGTATCTTAGGTGAGTATATCGGACTTCACAGGGTAAGAGGAAATAGCGTGGTAGGATGGGTTTGAAGTGGGTGGGAGGGAGGGGGTGAGAAATATTTTTCCTTCAGAGGTTAATGATCTGAGAGCTGTAGGTTAATGAAGCCTGGAATTGTACTAAATTAAGGAAGGCATGAGTAGAACCTCCCTACAAAACCTCTTTCTTATCTAGAGAGCCCTCTAGAGCTCAAAAGATGTGAGAGCTGTACACTCCTCAGGGAAAGGATAGAGATAGTTGTATTATCATTCCAAGACACGTTACACATAAAAGAGGATGAAATAAGGTTTTCAGGAACTTACCGTATATACTCGAGTATAAGCCGAGTTTTTCAGCACATTTTTTTGTGGCTGAAAGTGCCCCCCCTCGGCTTATACTCGAGTCAAGTACTTTTCTGCAGCAGAAAATGACATTTTCCGAACCGTTTTTGGGGCCCCGTATCTCGGGGCAACTTAGCTAGGAACCCAAAATTTGGTGTGCAAACCCTGCACCACAACATATCCAAAGCTGGGGTTCCTAGCACCAAGTGGCCCAGAGATACAGGGCCCCAAACTCGGTTCGGAAAATGTCCTTCTCTGCTGCAGAAAAGTGCTTGACATTTTCCGAACCGACTTTGGGGCCCCGTATCTCTGGGCCACTTGGTGCTAGGAACCTCAGCTTTGGATATGTTATGGTGCAGGTTCGACTGGGTTTGCACACAAACTTTGGGTTCCTAGCACCAAGTGGCCCTGAGATACGGGGGCCCCAAATTCGGTTAATTGTGTCCATCTGCAGCAATGTCATTTCGGGACCCTTTGGGTCCAGAGACCCCAAATTTTGGCTGCAGATAGGGGGCATCTAGGAACCCTTAACTACAGAGTTTGAAGTTCGGGGGACCTATGGCTGCAAATGGGCACAGTGAGGCTGCAAATGGGAACGGTGAGGCTGCAAATGGGCATTGTTGACCCTCTTTTTCTCACCCTAGGCTTATACTTGAGTCAATAAGTTTTCCCAGTTTTTTGTGGTAAAATTAGGTGCCTCGGCTTATACTCGAGTATATACGGTACACATTATAAATTAATATCTGAAATAATTCAGCAATACCTACTCATACTAATGATATTTAGCAGCACTTTTTCAATATCAGCAGCAATTTACATGAAATTTAATTAACTCCTCCTTCATTAATCCCTCCACTGGCCTCTGCTCAGTGTCATCCACCCCTCTCTGCCAATCCCTTCACTGGCCTCTGCTTAGTGTTCTCCACCTCTCTCTGCAAATCTCACCACTGGCCTCTGCTCAGTGTCCTTCAGTCTTTTCTGCCAATCCCTTCACTGGCCTCTGCTCAGTGTTCTCCACCCTCTCTGCCAATCCCTCCACTGGTCTCAGCTCAGTGTCATCCACCCCTCGCTGCCAATCCCTCCACTAGCCTCTGCTCAGTGTCCTCCACACCTCTCTGCCAATCCCTCCACTGGTCTCAGCTCAGTGTCATCCACCCCTCGCTGCCAATCCCTCCACTAGCCTCTGCTCAGTGTCCTCCACACCTCTCTGCCAATCCCTTCACTGGCCTCTGCTCAATGTCATCCACCCCTCTCTGCCAATCCCTCCACTGGCCTCTGCTCAGTGTCATCCACCCCTCTCTGCCAATCCCTTCACTGGCCTCTGCTCAGTGTTCTCCAACCCCTCTGCCAATCCCTTCACTGGCCTCTGCTCAGTGTTCTCCAACCCCTCTGCCAATCCTTATCCTGTCCTCTGCTTAGTGTTCTCCACCCCTCTCTGCCAATCCCTTTCCTGGCCTCTGCTTAGTGTTCTCCAACCCCTCTCTGCCAATCCTTATCCTGTCATCTGCTTAGTGTTCTCCACCCCTCTCTGCCAATCCCTTTCCTGGCCTCTGCTCAGTGTCATCCACCCCTCTCTGCCAATCCCTCCACTGGTCTCAGCTCAGTGTCATCCACCTCTCTCTGCCAATCCCTCCACTGGCCTCTGCTCAGTGTCATCCACCCCTCTCTGCCAATCCCTCCACTAGCCTCTGCGCAGTGTCATCCACACCTCTCTGCCAATTCCTTCACTGGCCTCTGCTCAGTGTTCTCCACCCCTCTCTGCCAATCCCTCCACTGGTCTCAGCTCAGTGTCATCCACCCCTCTCTGCCAATCCCTCCACTGGTCTCAGCTCAGTGTCATCCACCTCTCTCTGCCAATCCCTCCACTGGCCTCTGCTCAGTGTCATCCACCCCTCTCTGCCAATCCCTCCACTAGCCTCTGCGCAGTGTCATCCACACCTCTCTGCCAATTCCTTCACTGGCCTCTGCTCAGTGTCCTCCACCCCTCTCTGCCAATCCCTCCACTGGCCTCTGCTCAGTGTCATCCACCCCTCTCTGCCAATCCCTCCACTGGCCTCTGCTCAGTGTCATCCACCCCTCTCTGCCAATCCCTCCACTAGCCTCTGCTCAGTGTCCTCCACACCTCTCTGCCAATGCCTCCACATGCCTCTGCTCAATGTCCTCCACACCTCTCTGCCAATCCCTCCACTGGCCTCTGCTCAGTGTCATCCACCCCTCTCTGCCAATCCTTCTCCTGTCCTCTGCTCAGTGTTCTCCACCCCTCTCTGCCAATCCTTATCCTGTCCTCTGCTCAGTGTTCTCCACCCCTCTCTGCCAATCCCTTTCCTGGCCTCTGCTCAGTGTCCTCCACCCCTCTCTGCCAATACCTTCACTGGCCTCTGCTCAATGTCTTCCACCACTGTCTACCAATCCCTCCACTGGCCTCTGCTCAGTGTCCTCCACTCCTCTCTGCCAATCACCAACCTTATCTCACAACATCAACCAAACCTTCCTTTCTGCTCCTCTTAAGACTTCCCAAGAAATCCTTCTCTCGCTTCCTCATGGCCTCCTCCTATGCCTCACCTCCAGGACTTCTGCAGAGCCTTTCACATCCTCTAGGACTCTTTACTCAAATCTTTCCAACTATCTCCTACTCTGTCTTCCTTTAGGTGATCCAAACGCCTCCCTTCTAAGAGGCCGATCCCCCCGCCACCTAATAAACTGTATTTCTACTTTCTCTATCAACTCATCTCCCACAGGTATTACATTTTTTCACTTTTCCTATCAGATTGTAAGCTATCAGGAGCCGGGTCCTCCAAACCTTCTTGTTTTGTATTGTGACTGTACCGTCTCCCTTTATATTGTAAAGTGACGTGCAAACTGATGGCATTATATAAATCCTGTATAATAATAATAATAATAATAACAATAATACAAAAAATATAAATAATAGTTTAATGACAGCAATTCTCCAATATCACCCAGAACATATCACTCTTATGCCGCGTACACGCGGTCGGAATTTCGGCCAGCAAAAGACCGATGAGAGCTTTTCGTTTGAAAATGCGACCGTGTGTATGCTCCATCGGACTTTTGCTGGCCGAATCTCCGCCAGCAAAAGTTTGATGCCCCGTAAACACGAGCGGATTTTCCGTCGGAAAAATCTTGGATGGTTTTTCCGACGGAATTCCGCTCAAGCTTGTCTTGCATACACACGGTCACACAAAAGTTCGCTGAACTTTCGACCGTCAAGAACGCGGTGACGTACAACACTACAACCAGCCGGGAAAATGAAGTTCGATGCTTCCGAGCATGCGCCAAATTGCTTCCGAGCATGCGCAGGAATTTTGCGCGTCGGAATTGCTACAGACGATCGTAATTTCTGATAGAAACTTTTTCCGTCTGAAAAATTGAGACCCTGCTCTCAAACTTTTGCTGGCGGAAATTCGGGCAGCAAAAGTCCGATGGAGCCTACACACACGGTCGCATTTTCCGACGAAAAGCTCTCATCGGTCTTTTGCTGGCCGAAATTTCGATCACGTGTACGCGGCATGAGAGCATGTTCTCAATTTTTCAGATGGAAAAAGTTTCTATCGGAAATTCCGATCGTCTGTAGCAATTCCGACATGCAAAATTCCTACGCATGCTCGGAAACAATTTGACGCATGCTTGGAAGCATAGAACTTCATTTCCTCGGCTCGTCGTAGTCTTGTACGTCACCGCGCTCTTGACGGACAAAAGTTCAGCAAACTTTAATGTGACGGTGTGTATGCAAGCCAAACTTGAGCGGAATTCCGTCGGAAAAACCATCCAAGATTTTCCCGATGGAAAATCCGCTCGTGTGAACGCGGCATTAGGAGGAAGAGTAAAGTCCCCTATGATATCTAAAACTCAAATCCTTCACTGATTGTTATAAATATCACCAGTGGTGCTAAGACTGAGACCAATATCCTTTTGCAAAGGTGTTACCACCTTCTGCAATGCCAATGTCTATATGCAGTGGTTACCAAACCACCAGTAGAATTCTCTGTGATCAGCTCCTTCATTTTTTTGGACTTTGTAGATAGTGGAGGTGGAACATTTGCAATCCGGTCTACACAGGGCTGGTGCAAGGATTTTAGACACCCTAGGCGAAAATCTAATTTTGCCGCCCCCCCCCCCCTTGGATGACTCCACCCTCTTTCCCTGCCCATGTAAATCCCACCTTTTTAATATAGCGCCCATCAAATACAGCCTCACCAGCGCCCATTAAATGCAGCTTCACCAGCGCCCATCAAATGCAGGCTACCAGCGCCCATCAAATGCAGCCTCACCAGCGCCCATCAAATGCAGACTACCAGCGCCCATCAAATGCAGTCTCACCAGCGCCCATCAAATGCAGCCTCACCAGCGCCCATCAAATACAGCCTCACCAGCGCCCATCAAATACAGCCTCACCAGCGCCCATCAAATGCAGCCTCACCAGAGCCCATCAAATGCAGCCTCACCAGCGCCCATCAAATGCAGCCTCACCAGCACCCATCAAATGCAGGCTACCAGTGCCCATCAAATGCAGCCACATCCGGAACCCATCAAATACAGCCTCACCAGCACCCATCAAATGCAGCCTCACCAGCGCCCATCAAATGCAGCCTCACCAGCGCCCATCAAATGCAGCCTCACCAGCGCCCATCAAATGCAGCCTCACCAGCACCCATCAAATGCAGCCTCACCAGCACCCATAAAATGCAGGCTATCAGCGCCCATCAAATGCAGCCACATCCGGAACCCATCAAATACAGCCTCACCAGCACCCATCAAATGCAGCCTCACCAGCGCCCATCAAAGCAGCCTCACCAGCGCCCATCAAATGCAGCCTCACCAGCGCCCATCAAATGCAGGCTACCAGCGCCCATCAAATTCAGCCTCACCAGCGCCCATCAAATGCAGGCTACCAGCGCCCATCAAATTCAGCCTCACCAGCGCCCATCAAATGCAGCCTCACCAGCGTCCATCAAATGCAGCCTCACCAGCGCCCATCAAATTCAGCCTCACCAGCGCCCATCAAATGCAGGCTACCAGCGCCCATCAAATTCAGCCTCACCAGCGCCCATCAAATGCAGCCTCACCAGCGTCCATCAAATGCAGCCTCACCAGCGCCCATCAAATGCAGCCTCACCAGCGCCCATCAAATGCAGGCTACCGGCACCCATCAAATGCAGCCTCACCAGCCCCCATCAAATGCAGCAGCACCAGCACCCATCAAATGCAGCCGCATCCGTAACCCATCAAATGCAGCCTCACCAGCGCCCATCAAATGCAGGCTACCAGCGCCCATCAAATGCAGCCTCACCAGCGCCCATCAAATGCAGCCTCACCAGCGCCCACCAATGAATGTTTGCTTGCTGTGGGAGTCGGGACACAATTCTCCACCACTGCTGCGCCTCTAAAACTATGTGTGAACGGAGCGGTGGCTGCCTGCTGATGCTGGGACTTAGTTGCTTGCTGCAGAGAGAAGAGAGTAGGAAAACCAGTGGCCGGGGGCACCCCTAGGCAGCAGGGCACCCTAGGCGGCAGCCTAGTTTGCCCAGTGGTAGCACCGGCGCCGGGTCTACAAAGTTTTGCCACAATCTATCTCTCCAGCCTCGGATTTGTTTTCAGTCTCAGTCTGTTGACTCCCCATCGTGATGTTCTCCTCAGACGTCTGGTTTGAGTCCTCCTGGAAGGCCAATTGCAAGGCCTGTGCAGCGGAGACCCTCCTCTTCCACCTACCGACAATGATATAGATGTATGGATTGGCAGCAGAATTGAACGCGGAGCACAGACAGATGACAATGAGGGAGATGATCCTCATGTACGATGTGGGCACAACGGCAAAGAAATACACCATCCTTAGAACTCTGGATGGGGCCAGTGAAATGAAATAGTTTACGGTGGCGGCGATGACCACGATGTACAGCTTCAAGGGGCGGCACTCCACAGACGACTTCTGGATCTGGATGAGAAGGACCACACTGGAACCAACCATGAGAAGAGTGACAAGGAGGAAAATGGCAGACGTGACTATGTATACAGTAGAACGGTGCTCTGGGATAACCAAGCGTTCCAGTACGGATATCAGAAGGGACAGGATCCACATCACCACACTCAATACGGCGGACAGGTACGTCGGCCGCCGGCATTTGTACCAGAGGGGAAAACAGACCGACAGGCACCGCTCACAGCTGAGAGTCGCAAGGAAAAAGAGGCTGGCGGTAAATGTCAAACTGATCAGCAGTTCTCCAAATATACTGATGCCACGGATGCTCTCCTCGGTGGTTGGCACGCCATTGATCACGCACGCAAGATAAAGAAAGAAGATAGCGCACCCCACCGAGAACAGGAAGTCGGCCACCGCCAGGTTCAGGATGTAGACCGTCGACTGGTTGAGTTTAATTCTGAACCAGAAGTAGAAAATGACGATGGCGTTTCCAACAAGTCCAACGAGGCAGAAGAGGACGGTGACCCCGCATAAGGCCGTCTCCGTTCTTAATGGTGTGAGGTCCGTAGGGTCAGGTTGAGGAGGAGATGTGTGGTTTGACGTTAGATTGGACATCTTGCCACGCTGCTAGTTTACCAGCCCATGGACCATTCTCCTCTGCAAAGCAAAGAAGAAGAAAAGAAGGAATTATTTGTATGCTTATGTGGTGTATAAAGAGGTCACACTTAAACGTATAAGCCGGCATAAAATTCAGCCACTGTGCCCATCAATTGCTGCCACTGTGCCCATTAATTGCCGCCACTGTGCCCATCAATTGCTGCCACTGTGCCCATCAATTGCTGCCACTGTGCCCATTAATTGCCGCCACTGTGCCCATCAATTGCTGCCACTGTGCCCATCAATTGCTGCCACTGTGCCCATCAATTGCTGCCACTGTGCCCATCAATTGTCGCCACTGTGCCCCATCAAACGCAGCCACTGTGCCATATCAAACGCAGCCACTGTAACCCATAAAATGCAGCCACTGTGCCCCATAAAATGCCGCCGCTGTGCCCATCAAATGCAGCCACTGTGCCCATCAAATGCAGCCACTGTGCCCCATAAAAGTCTACAAGCCACATATACAGCCACCTCCAATAAGTCTACAAGCCACATATAGAGACACCGCAATTAAGTCTACAAGCCACATATACAGCCACCGTAAATAAGTCTACAAGCCACATATACAGCCACCGCAAATAAGTCTACAAGCCACATATACAGCCACCGCAAATAAGTCTACAAGCCACATATACAGCCTCCGCAAATAAGTCTACAAGCCACATATACAGCCACCGCAAATAAGTCTACAAGCCACATATACAGCCACCACCAATAAGTCTACAAGCCACATATACAGCCTCCGCAAATAAGTCTACAAGCCACATATACAGCCACTGCCAATAAGTCTACAAGCCACATATACAGCCACCGCAAATAAATCTACAAGCCACATATACAGCCCCAGCAAATAAGTCTACAAGCCACATATACAGCCTCCACAAATAAGTCTACAAGCCACATATACAGCCACTGCCAATAAGTCTACAAGCCACATATACAGCCACAGCAAATAAGTCTACAAATCACATATACAGCCACCGCAAATAAGTCTACAAGCCACATATACAGCCACAGCAAATAAGTCTACAAATCACATATACAGCCACCGTAAATAAGTCTACAAGCCACATATACAGCCAACGCAAATAAGCCTAAAAGCCACATATACAGCCACCACCAATAAGTCTACAAGCCACATATACAGCCACCGCAAATAAGTATACAAGCCACATATATATAGCCACCGCCAATAAGTCTACAAGCCACATATGTAGCCTCCGCAAATAAGTCTACAAGCCACATATACAACCACCACAAATAAGTCTACAAGCCACATATACAGCCACAGTAAATACGTCTACAAGCCACATATACAGCCACAGCAAATAAGTCTACAAGCCACATATACAGCCACAGCAAATAAGTCTACAAGCCACATATACAGTCACCGTAAATAAGTCTACAAGCCACATTTACAGCCTCCACAAATAAGTCTACAAGCCACATATACAGCCACCGCAAATAAGTCTACAAGTCACATATACAGCCACCGTAAATAAGTCTACAAGCCACATATACAGCCTCCACAAATAAGTCTACAAGCCACATATACAGCCAACGCAAATAAGTCTACAAGCCACATATACAGCCTCCGCAAATAAGTCTACAAGCCACATATACAGCCACCGCCAATAAGTCTACAAGCCACATATACAGCCAACGCAAATAAGTCTAAAAGCCACATATACAGCCTCCGCAAATAAGTCTACAAGCCACATATACAGCCACCGTAAATAAGTCTACAAGCCACATATACAGCCACCGCAAATAAGTCTACAAGCCACATATACAGCCTCCGCAAATAAATCTACAAGCCACATATACAGCCACCGCCAATAAGTCTACAAGCCACATATACAGCCACAGCAAATAAGTTTACAAGCCACATACACAGCCTCCGCCAATAAGTCTACAAGCCACATAAACAGCCACAGCAAATAAGTCTACAAGCCACATATACAGCCACCGCAATTAAGTCTACAAGCCACATATACAGCCACCGCAATTAAGTCTACAAGCCACATATACAGCCTCCGCAAATAAATCTACAAGCCACATATACAGCCACAGCAAATAAGTCTACAAGCCACATATACAGCCTCCACAAATAAGTCTACAAGCCACATATACAGCCACTGCCAATAAGTCTACAAGCCACATATACAGCCTCCACAAAAAAGTCTACAAGCCACATATACAGCCACAGCAAATAAGTCTACAAATCACATATACAGCCACCGTAAATAAGTCTACAAGCCACATATACAGCCAACGCAAATAAGTCTCAAAGGCACATATACAGCCACCACCAATAAGTCTACAAGCCACATATACAGCCACCGCAAATAAGTATACAAGCCACATATATATAGCCACCGCCAATAAGTCTACAAGCCACATATACAGCCTCCGCAAATAAGTCTACAAGCCACATATACAACCACCGCAAATAAGTCTACAAGCCACATATACAGCCACAGCAAATACGTCTACAAGCCACATATACAGCCACAGCAAATAAGTCTACAAGCCACATATACAGCCACAGCAAATAAGTCTACAAGCCACATATACAGCCACCGTAAATAAGTCTACAAGCCACATTTACAGCCTCCACAAATAAGTCTAAAAGCCACATATACAGCCACCGCAAATAAGTCTACAAGTCACATATACAGCCACCGTAAATAAGTCTACAAGCCACATATACAGCCTCCACAAATAAGTCTACAAGCCACATATACAGCCTCCGCAAATAAGGCTACAAGCCACATATACAGCCACCGCCAATAAGTCTACAAGCCACATATACAGCCAACGCAAATAAGTCTAAAAGCCACATATACAGCCTCCCCAAATAAGTCTACAAGCCACAAATACAGCCACAGCAAATACGTCTACAAGTCACATATACAGCCACAGCAAATAAGTCTACAAGTCACATATACAACCACCGCAATTAAGTCTACAAGCCACATATACAGCAGTGGCGGCTGGTGCTCAAAATCATTTGGGGGGGTGCAAACAAACTGAAAAATTCTTAAAAAATACCCAATTACAGCCTCACTGTACCATCAATCGCAGCCACTGTGCCATCATTCACAGCCACTGTGCCCATCAATTGCCACCACTGTGCCTTTAAATGCAGCCACTGTGCCCCATAAAATGCAGCCACTGTGCCCCATAAAATGCAGCCACTGTGCCCATCAAACGCAGCCATTGTGCCCATCAAACCCAGCCACTGTGCCCATCATTTGCCACCACTGTGCCCATCAATTGCCCCCACTGTGCCCCATCAAACGCCGCCACTGTGCCATATCAAATGCTGCCACCGGCCCGCCATCTGCACTTACCTGTCTCGGTGGGACAGCTCCTTGATGTCTTCTCCCATCTTCTCTTCCCGTCCTCTGCTATGATTGGATGCCTGGCGTCCAATCACAGCGCCTGTCGTTTCAGCCAATCAGGTGACAGGTAACAGATCCGAGCACCTGATTGGTGGAGAGGCGGTTTAGTGTTAGGAAAGCGAATATCCATTCTCTTTTCTAACACACAGCTGAGTGACCTGCTAGCGCCAAGCCTATTAGAGCCTATGACTCTAATCGGGTGCTTCAAAAACACCCCCCGCTGATGTAATTCAGGGGGCCTGCACCCGAAAAGGGGCCGGGCGCCTGAATAGAGGCGGCAGCGGCTGCCACAGATTAATGCAATGCAAGGATCTATCTATTGGTGATGGAGGGGTGGCAGGAGAGAGGGAGTGTCTCCCGTGCGCCCCTTATGGACGCACCGCCACTGATATACAGCCACCACAAATAAGTCTACAAGCCACATAAATACATATAATAAACAAAGGAATAAAATCACTGCTACAATAGCCATATACTGAAAGAGGTTTACCAAATACATGGAATTATCCCCACTCCTTAATCCCTACACCTCCCGATCACATCAGGTGATGTCTCTGTGAAGGAAAGGCATATAGAAAAAAGATGAGGATAGCATATCCCCACAGTAACCATTCAATGGCAGGTCCACGGACAGCAACTTACACGTGGCTTTTCATCAGTGACTACACATTTGCAATCTTAATTGTGCAATCTGTGATTTATATTGGTCGCTTCCATTAAACCCCCCCCCCCCCCCCATGTCCGGGTGCTGTGATTGGAAGACATGTATGATTGAGGTCTTTGTATCCACTCTGACAATGTTGTCTTTTTAGTCTTTTGCACTGGAGCAGGGAGTCCCTCAGCCAATGAGGATTGGCCGGGTGCCACGACCCCTTCCAGGCATGAAGACAGGTCTAGACTGGGATGTGACACCTTCCTTCATTACCGGCAAAGAGATACAAAGTAACTGCAAATTTATATAAACTCCTTTCTATTTATCTGCAGATCTCGTCATTCAGAGCCAAAAAAAAATCTCTATATATAATATTATAATAATACTAATAACAATAATAATTGTACTAATACTAATGATAATACTAATAATACTAATAATAATAATAATTACTAATAATAATAATAATAATAATTGCTATTATTATTATTATTATTATTATTATTATTAATAGTAGTATTAGTATTATTATATTGTACATGTAATATAATATAATATAATATAATATAATAACTAGTTAACCTGTATTGTTTACCCCTTATTGACCATTAGATTACCATAAGTAGCCCTAATTAACTTCTTCCTCCTCTTCTCCACTTGACTATTTTTTACTGCTAAATTGTATACTACATTCTTTTTTCTTTTTGTGACACTGGGCACTGATAGGTGATACTGATAGTTGTCACTGATGGGCCCTGATAGATGGCACGTGGCACTGATAGGTGACACTGATGGCCACTGATAGGTGACACTGATGGACACTGATAGGTGGCACTGGGCACTGATAGGTGACACTGATGGACATTGATAGGTGGCACTGGGCACTGATAGGTGACACTGATGGACACTGATAGGTGGAACTGATAGGTGGCACTGATGGGCACTGATAGGTGACACTGGGCACTGATAGGTGACACTGATAGGTGGCACTGATGGGCCCTGATAGATGGCACTGGGCACTGATAGGTGACACTGATGGCCACTGATAGGTGACACTGATGGCCACTGATAGGTGGCACTGATAGGTGGCACTGGGCACTGATAGGTGGCACTGATGGGCACTGATAGTTGGCACTGATAGGTGGCACAGATGGACACTGATAGGTGACACTGATGGGCACCGATAGATGGCACTGATGGGCACTGATAGGTGACACTGGACACTGATAGGTGGCACTTATGGCACTGATAGGTGGCACTGGGCACTGATGGACACTGATAGGTGGCACTGGGCACTGATAGGTGACACTGATGGACATTGATAGGTGGCACTGGGCACTGATAGGTGACACTGATGGACACTGATAGGTGGCACTGATAGGTGGCACTGATGGGCACTGATAGGTGACACTGGGCACTGATAGGTGACACCGATAGGTGGCACTGATGGGCCCTGATAGATGGCACTGGGCACTGATAGGTGACACTGATGGTCACTGATAGGTGACACTGATGGCCACTGATAGGTGGCACTAATGGCCACTGATAGGTGACACTGGGCACTGATAGGTGGCACTTATGGGCACTGATAGGTGGCACTGGGCACTGATGGACACTGATAGGTGGCACTGGGCACTGATAGGTGACACTGATGGACATTGATAGGTGGCACTGATAGGTGACACTGATGGACACTGATAGGTGGCACTGGTAAGTGGCACTGATGGGCACTGATAGGTGACACTGGGCACTGATAGGGGACACCGATAGGTGGCACTGATGGGCCCTGATAGATGGCACTGGGCACTGATAGGTGACACTGATGGCCACTGATAGGTGACACTGATGGCCACTGATAGGTGGCACTGGGCACTGATAGGTGGAACTGATGGCACTGATAGGTGGCACTGATGGGCACTGATAGGTGGCACTGATGGACAATTGATTTACTAAAGGTAAACAGATGGTGCCCTATGCAAGTGCATTTACTGTAGAGCTTTGTAAAGAATATCCAATTGCAGTCAAGGAAAATAAATGTGATTGGATGATGGAAGTCAGCAGATCTTCCCCTCTAATACTGAGCTCCGGAAGAAACGCACTTGCAGAGTCCACAACCCATCTATCTGTAGTAAATCCTCCTCATTACACAATAAAATGGACACTTTTCATCTTCAACAACAATATTTTTACCACTCGCTGACCCACCACATCACATGTACTGCGTGCGGGCGCCGGGCACAGCCTTCCCATCCATGTTCATAATGTCCCTGCATTGTTTATAGGAGTGTGCCGTGTACCAGCTTCCCTGTCCCTGCTGAAGAAAACCATCCCCACCACATGATGCTGCCACCACCATGTCTCACGGTGGGGATGGTGTGTTCAGGGGGATGGGCAGTGTTAGTTTCCCCCACACATAGCGTTTTGCTTTTAGGCCAAAAAGTTGAATTTTGGTCTCATCACCTTCTTCCACATGTTTGCTCCCCTCCCCCACATGGCTTCTCACAAACTACAAACAGGACTTCTTATGACTTTCTTTCTCCAATGTCTTTCTTCTTGTCACTCTTCCATAAAGGGCAGATTTGTGGAGAACACGACTAATAGTTGTCCTGTGGACAGACTCTCCCCCCTGAGCTGTGGATCTCTGCAGCTCCTCCCAGGGTTACCATGGACCTCTTGGCTCTTCTCTGATGAATGCTCTCCTTGCCCGGCCCGGTCAGTTTAGGTGGACGGCCGTTTCTTGGTAGGTAACACTCCATACCTCTTACTAAATACCTCGGACTGTCTATGTGACGGATCCTGTACTCAAGGTGTCCGCCGTAAATGCTTCCTAAGTCCTGGAACATGAGTCCAATGGATCTGGTTATAGGAACCCCCAAGAACTAGACAACACCAGTCTTGGAGTACATCAGGAATAACTTTTATTTGAGATGTCACACAAACATATATACAGCCGGATGACTAAAAACATAACCTAATTAGCATGAGCTAATTATCTTAATTAACACTGGACTCCTTCATTCAATTGCAGGGTTAATTGGCACACACAACAATAGGTGAAATACTCTTTAGAATCTGTGTCAAGCCAGACCAGCCTCATTTGCATTATACAAGACAACAGACAGGCTGGCTGGAGTTGATGGTATTAGCATCTGACATGTCCAGAGTCTATGTGTCTTGGGGGGCCAGCATGGACCTGAATCCAAGTAAAACCAGCTCAGCGGTCCCCAGGCATACAGCTCACAACGAGCACCGTTCCCCCAAATGCCAGGGCCCGTAATCGCAAGGCAAGAGGCTCGCATTATGTCCCCTCCAACAGCCTCTGTCCCGGCTAAGTCTGTCACAGTCTACTTCCCAAAAAGGGGTCATATGAATCAGAATCCCCCATAAAGAGGAGTGTCCCTTTACATCACAGTCCGTTATACATAGGAGTGCCCCTTTACATCACAGTCCGTCATACATAGGAGTGCCCCTTTACATCAGAGTGCCCCATACATAGGAGTGCCCCTTTACATTAGAGTCCCCCATACATAGGAGTCCCCCTTTACATCACAGTCCGTGATACATAGGAGTGCCCCTTTACATCACAGTCCATCATACATAGGAGTGCCCCTTTACATCAGAGTGCCCCATACATAGGAGTGCCCCTTTACATCACAGTCCGTCATACGTAGGAGTGCCCCTTTACATCAGAGTGCTCCATACATAGGAGTGCCCCTTTACATTAGAGTCCCCCATACATAGGAGTGCCCCTTTACATCACAGTCCTTCGTACATAGGAGTGCCCCTTTACATCAGAGTCCCCCATACATAGGAGTGCCCCTTTACATCAGAGTCCCCCATACATAGGAGTGCCCCTTTACATCAGAGTCCCCCATACATAGGAGTGCCCCTTTACATCAGAGTCCCCCATACATAGGAGTGCCCTTTACATCAGAGTCCCTCATACATAGGAGTGCCCCTTTACATCAGAGTCCCCCATACATAGGAGTGCCCCTTTACATCAGAGTCCCCCATACATAGGAGTGCCCCTTTACATCAGAGTCCCCCATACATAGGAGTGCCCCTTTACATCAGAGTCCCCCATACATAGGAGTGCCCCTTTACATCAGAGTCCCCCATACATAGGAGTGCCCCTTTACATCAGAGTGCCCCATACATAGGAGTGCCCCTTTACATCAGAGTCCCCCATACATAGGAGTGCCCCTTTACATCACAGTCCGTCATACAAAAGAGTGCCCCTTTACATCATAGTCCCCCATACATAGGAGTGCCCCTTTATATTAGAGTCCCCTATACATAGGAGTGCCCCTTTACATCAGAATCCCCCATACAAAGGAGTGCCCCTTTATATTAGAGTCCCCCATACATAGGAGTGCCCCTTTATATCAGAGTCTGTCATACATAGGAGTGCCCCTTTACATCAGAGTCCCTCATACAAAGGAGTGCCCCTTTACATCAGAGTCCCCCATACATAGGAGTGTCCCTTTACATCAGAGTCCCCAATACATAGGAGTGCCCCTTTATATCAGAGTCCCCAATACATAGGAGTGCCCCTTTATTTTAGAGTCCCCCATACATAGGAGTGCCCCTTTACATCAGAGTCCCCCATGCATAGGAGTGCCCATTTATATCAGAGTCCCTCATACATAGGAGTGCCCCTTTACATCAGAGCCCCCCATACATAGGAGTGCTCATATATCAGAGGGCAGGATACAATCGTGCAGCATGATGTTGGATGAGAAGGCCTGGCCCGCAGTGTCCCCTCTAATTCACCCCAAAGGTCTTCTAGGGGGTTGAGGTCAGGACTCTGTGCAGGACAGTCAAGCTCCTCCACCCCAAACTCGCTGCTATAGCTGCAATATAGCTGTTATGTTGAACCCTCCGGACTAAGACTGGGAGGTCATTAAAGGTCATGTGTGTGTAAAGGCAGGCGTCCCAATACTTTTGGTAATCTATTGTGTGTATTGCTGAATAAACCAATCCATAGCCTTGCTCAGCTGTATGGGGGTGTACAGGGGAGGGGGAGGGGGGAGGGGGGGTCCCTACACTGTGTGATCAGAGGGGGGTTTAACCCTTTCCTGGAACACACACCTTCATCCATACCATCCCCCGATCATCACTGCAGACATCTCCATTCCAGACATGTCCTCACACCCCACCCAATGAGAGACCTCCAACACTCACCATCCTCCTCCGATCAGCCAAACCTCAGAGGCACAGGCAGCGCAGTCAGTACCATCCAGACGCTGGCAGAGAACTGAACACCTCGGCTGTGATTCACACCACCCAAGGCGGGCGGAGGATGCCAATTACAGGAGAACCCGGCCAGCACTCTCCATGAATAATCCATGGAATGATGTCATCAAATCCTGACAACTCCTCACCCTCCTCCCTGGAATCAAAGAGCCAGGAAAGGGTTAAAGGAAACGTTAAGCCTGGAGGAAGCTGAGGATCGACACGAAGATCGACACGAAGATCGACAGGAAGATCGACATGAAGATCGACACAAAGATCAACAGGAAGATCGACATGAAGATCGACATGAAGATCGACACAAAGATCGACACGAAGATCGACATGAAGATCGACACAAAGATCGTCACGAAGATCGACACGAAGATCGACGCGAAGATCGACGCGAAGATCGACACAAAGATCAACAGGAAGATCGACATGAAGATCGACATGAAGATCGACATGAAGATCGACACAAAGATCAACAGGAAGATCGACATGAAGATCGACACAAAGATCGACACGAAGATCGACACGAAGATCGACACGAAGATCAACAGGAAGATCGACACGAAGATCGACATGAAGATCGACATGAAGATCGACACAAAGATCAACAGGAAGATCGACATGAAGATCGACACAAAGATCGACACGAAGATCGACACGAAGATCGACACGAAGATCAACAGGAAGATCGACATAAAGATCGACATGAAGATCGACACAAAGATCGACACAAAGATCGACACGAAGATCGACACGAAGATCAACAGGAAGATCGACATGAAGATCGACACGAAGATCAACATGAAGATCGACACAAAGATCGACACGCAGATCGACACGCAGATCGACACGAAGATCGACTGGAAGATCGACAGGAAGATCGACATGAAGATCGACACGAAGATCAACAGGAAGATCGACACGAAGATCGACAGGCAGATCGACACGCAGATCGACGCGAAGATCGACATGCAGATCGACACGAAGATCGACGCGAAGATCGATGCGAAGATCGACATGCAGATCGACACGAAGATCGACACGAAGATCGACATGAAGATCGACACGAAGATCAACACGAAAATTGACACGAAGATCGGCACGAAGGCTCCTCGTACACTTCAAGGTTTAATCTTCACATTGGAATTTAAAGTGATATTACACCCGCAGTTCATTTCCAGCACTTAAGCCCACTGGGCGAACTGCGTTAAAGGAGCCAATCCTGGGGGCGGGGCTAAGTGTTGCATCTTATTGGCTAAATTCAATCACCATGTGGGCAGCTATTTTGTCTTTAGTCCTGGTCAGTTTAAGGTGGTCACATGACCATTGCCCCAGATTTCCTGTCTCGGGGGTTGCCCCTTTCTCTTGCACCATCCCATGGGGCCACTCTTGTATGCAGGGACCAGAGTTGTGTCTCCCTACACTGTGTGTGTCAATAGAAACACACTCCCCTATTTCACCCCCCCCCCCCCCACTCTCTTCCCCAAGCTTGGCTAGAGACTGCATTGTCCACTGTTAAAGCAGAACTCCGGGATTATTTTTCCCGTACGGTGGAGCTGTGCCTGCACTGCACAATTCACCCGGGGCGCACAGAAAGACTACTTACCTGATCCTTTCATCCTCTGGAAAACCGACCCCCCCCCTCGTCCAGCAGTGGACTGTTCCTGCCGTCCTCACGTCCAGAGTCTATGGCCATGATGACATCAGGAACAGTCCATGCACAAGACTACGTGTTTCCGGGCTCTGCCCCTTTGTCAAACCAATCTGGTTTGACAAAGGGGCAGAGAGCACAGCCCTGTAACCACGCCCCCAGGAATCTAGTGACATCTCCAAGTGCAGCCGGTCCTCATCAAGCAGGCCGAGGACTCCAGGAAGACACCAGTACAGTGTGACAGCTTCCATTCCATCTCTCTTCCATCTCTCTTCCTTCACCATTCAGCCACTTCCCAGCCTAACTACTTATACCAGCTGATTCGCTTCCCTGCCGATCTCTGTATTCACCACCAGCCACTTCCCTGCCAACCTCTACATTCACCAGCCACTTCCCTGCCGATCTCTGTATTCACCACCAGCCACTTCCCTGCCGACTTCTACATTCACCAGCCAGTTCCCTGCCGACTTCTACATTCACCAGCCACTTCCCTGCCGACCTCTATATTCACCAGCCACTTCCCTGCCGACCTCTACATTCACCAGCCACTTCCCTGCCGACCTCTACATCCACCAGCCACTTCCCTACCGACCTCTACATTCACCAGCCACTTCCCTGCCGACCTCTACATTCACCAGACACTTCCCTGCCGACCTCTACATTCACCAGCCACTTCCCTGCCGACCTCTACATTCACCAGCCACTTCCCTGCCGACCTCTACATTCACCAGCCACTTCCCTGCCGACCTCTACATTCACCAGCTGCTTCACTCTCCTGCCGACCTCTGCACTCACCGGCCACTCTCCTGCCGACCTCTACACTCACCAGCCACTCTCCTGCCGACCTCTACACTCAGCGGCCGCTCTCACCAGCCACTTAACTTATCGATTACTGCAACCTTATAGATGACCATTTTTACCAGCTGTTTCACTTTCCTGCCAACCTCTGCACTCACCGGCCGCTCTCCTGCCGTTCTATACACTCACCGGCCTCTCTCCTGCCGTTCTATACACTCACCGGCCACTCTCCTGCCGTTCTATACACTCACCGGCCACTCTCCTGCCGACCTATACACTCACCGGCCACTCTCCTGCCGACCTCTACACTCACCGGCCTCTCTCCTGCCGACCTCTACACTCACCGGCCGCTCTCCTGCCATTCTATACACTCACCGGCTGCTCTCCTGCCGACCTCTACACTCACCGGCCGCTCTCCTGCCGACCTATACACTCACCGGCCGCTCTCCTGCCGACCTCTACACTCACCGGCCGCTCTCCTGCCGACCTCTACACTCACCGGCCGCTCTCCTGCCGACCTCTACACTCACCGGCCGCTCTCCTGCCGACCTCTACACTCAGAAGCCGCTCTCCTGCCGACCTCTACACTCACCGGCCGCTCTCCTGCCGACCTCTACACTCACCGGTCGCTCTCCTGCCGACCTCTACACTCAGCGGCCGCTCTCCTGCCGACCTCTACACTCACCGGCCGCTCTCCTGCCGACCTCTACACTCAGCGGCCGCTCTCTTGCCGACCTCTACACTCACCGGCCGCTCTCCTGCCTACCTCTACACTCACCGGCCGCTCTCTTGCCGACCTCTACACTCACCGGCCGCTCTCCTGCCGACCTCTACACTCACCGGCCGCTCTCCTGCCGACCTCTACACTCAGCGGCCGCTCTCCTGCCGACCTCTACACTCACCGGCCGCTCTCCTGCCGACCTCTACACTCACCGGCCGCTCTCCTGCCGACCTCTACACTCACCGGCCGCTCTCCTGCCGACCTCTGCACTCACCGGCCGCTCTCCTGCCGACCTCTGCACTCACCGGCCGCTCTCCTGCCGACCTCTACACTCACCGGCCGCTCTCCTGCCGACCTCTACACTCACCGGCCGCTCTCCTGCCGACCTCTACACTCACCGGCCGCTCTCCTGCCGACCTCTGCACTCACCGGCCGCTCTCCTGCCATTCTATACACTCACCGGCCGCTCTCCTGCCGACCTCTACACTCACCGGCCGCTCTCCTGCCGACCTCTACACTCACCGGCCGCTCTCCTGCCGACCTCTACACTCACCGGCCGCTCTCCTGCTGACCTCTACACTCACCGGCCGCTCTCCTGCCGACCTCTACACTCACCGGCCGCTCTCCTGCCGACCTCTGCACTCACCGGCCGCTCTCCTGCCATTCTATACACTCACCGGCCGCTCTCCTGCCATTCTATACACTCACCGGCCGCTCTCCTGCCGACCTCTACACTCACCGGCCGCTCTCCTGCCGACCTCTACACTCACCGCCCGCTCTCCTGCCGACCTCTACACTCACCGGCTGCTCTCCTGCCGACCTCTACACTCACCGGCTGCTCTCCTGCCGACCTCTGCACTCACCGGGCGCTCTCCTGCCGACCTCTGCACTCACCGGGCGCTCTCCTGCCGACCTCTACACTCACCGGCCGCTCTCCTGCCGACCTCTACACTCACCGGCCGCTCTCCTGCCGACCTCTACACTCACCGGCCGCTCTCCTGCCGACCTCTGCACTCACCGGCCGCTCTCCTGCCGACCTCTACACTCACCGGCCGCTCTCCTGCCGACCTCTACACTCACCGGCCGCTCTCCTGCCGACCTCTGCACTCACCGGCCGCTCTCCTGCCGACCTCTACACTCACCGGCCGCTCTCCTGCCGACCTCTACATTCACCGGCCGCTCTCCTGCCGACCTCTACACTCACCAGCCGCTCTCCTGCCGACCTCTGCATTCACCGGCCGCTCTCCTGCCGACCTCTGCATTCACCGGCCGCTCTCCTGCCGACCTCTACACTCACCGGCCGCTCTCCTGCCGACCTCTGCACTTACTGGTCAACTTCCTGATGACCTGATAAAGGGTGATGATGAAGGGTTGTCATAGATACAAAATGTTATCATTTGTTGTTTTGATTCCTTATTGATCAGTTTTTTACTTTCCTAATTAATGTACAGGGTGCTGCAGATTGGATTTTTTTTGTTTATATATATATATATATATATATATTGTTTGTTTCCTTAATCCTTGGCACAAAATGCTGTCATTAAACACACACAGCAAGTATAAATATAATATAAGAGCCCCATAGAGGTAAAATGATTTCATATAAATGTTCAGTATTGTAGAAGAAAATCCCGACCATCCAATCAATTCTCATATATTGTATATTTCTGTTCATATTGATACGGGTTCCCTGATAGAGGCAAGAAATATTGTCATGTCATAATCATTTATGTCCACCAGAGGGAGAATGTGAGGCACACATCTCTATTCTAGTCTATGTGACAAGTCAGATATACACCGAATAGGAATATAATCTATATACTGTATATATATACCGATCATAGGAATATAATCTATATACTGCATATATACACCGATCATAGGAATATAATCTATATACTGTATATATACACCGATCATAGGAATATAATCTATATACTGTATATATACACCGATCATAGGAATATAATCTATATACTGTATATATACACACCGATCATAGGAATATATATAGTATATATATATATATTTCCAATAGTGAGGACAGAATCTCCAATAGAAATATATTTCCCTGAACATGAAACCTTCATACAGAATTGAGCGATCGTAGCACAGCGACTGTACAATCGTCTCGCTCTTCATCAAGCTCTATGTGAATAAACCACACAGGTGAATCCCCGGCCTTCCATTCTCCATCATTCACCCGGTAATCTTCTCTTGTAGGGTAATAATAATGAAGAGGAGAAGGTCGGGGGGGGGGGGGTCACACCCATGCAGGTTGTGTTTTCCATTTTTCTACACACATTTTTGATCCATTGAAGTCGATGGAACCAAAAACACAACCTGACGCTCCCTTCACATAAAACACACAGATGGCAGCCATAGAGGTAATCGTGTTATATGGTCTGTGGTGTGTTTCTGCAAAACTCAATATGCACCAAAAAATGCCTAGGTATGAATGTCTAGGTGTGAATGTCTAGGTGTGAATGTCTAGGTGTGAATGTCTAGATGTGAATGTATAGGTGTGAATGCCTAGGTATGAATGTCTAGGTGTGAATGTCTAGGTGTGAATGTCTAGGTGTGAATGTCTAGATGTGAATGTATAGGTGTGAATGCCTAGGTGTGAATGCCTAGGTGTGAATGTCTAGGTGTGAATGTATAGGTGTGAATGTCTAGGTGTGAATGCCTAGGTGTGAATGTATAGGTATGAATGTCTAGGTGTGAATGTCTAGGTGTGAATGTCTAGATGTGAATGTATAGGTGTGAATGTATAGGTGTGAATGCCTAGGTGTGAATGCCTAGGTGTGAATGTCTAGGTGTGAATGTATAGGTGTGAATGTATAGGTGTGAATGTATAGGTGTGAATGCCTAGGTGTGAATGCCTAGGTGTGAATGTCTAGGTGTGAATGTATAGGTGTGAATGTCTAGGTGTGAATGCCTAGGTGTGAATGTATAGGTATGAATGTCTAGGTGTGAATGTCTAGGTGTGAATGTCTAGATGTGAATGTATAGGTGTGAATGTATAGGTGTGAATGCCTAGGTGTGAATGCCTAGGTGTGAATGTCTAGGTGTGAATGTATAGGTGTGAATGTCTAGGTGTGAATGCCTAGGTGTGAATGCCTAGGTGTGAATGTCTAGGTGTGAATGTCTAGGTGTGAATGTATAGGTGTGAATGTCTAGGTATGAATGTCTAGGTGTGAATGCCTAGGTGTGAATGTATAGGTGTGAATGTCTAGGTGTGAATGTCTAGGTGTGAATGTCTAGGTGTGAATGCCTAGGTGTGAATGTCTAGGTGTGAATGTATAGGTGTGAATGTATAGGTGTGAATGCCTAGGTGTGAATATCTAGGTGTGAATGTCTAGATGTGAATGTATAGGTGTGAATGTATAGGTGTGAATGTCTAGGTGTGAATGTCTAGGTGTGAATGTATAGGTGTGAATGTATAGGTGTGAATGCCTAGGTGTGAATGTCTAGGTGTGAATGTATAGGTGTGGATGTATAGGTGTGAATGTATAGGTGTGAATGTCTAGGTGTGAATGTCTAGGTGTGAATGCCTAGGTGTGAATGTCTAGGTGTGAATGTATAGGTGTGAATGTCTAGGTGTGAATGTCTAGGTGTGAATGCCTAGGTGTGAATGCCTAGGTGTGAATGTCTAGGTGTGAATGCCTAGGTGTGAATATCTAGGTGTGAATGTATAGGTGTGAATGTATAGGTATGAATGTCTAGGTGTGAATGTCTAGGTGTGAATGTCTAGATGTGAATGTATAGGTGTGAATGCCTAGGTGTGAATGCCTAGGTGTGAATGTCTAGGTGTGAATGTATAGGTGTGAATGTCTAGGTGTGAATGCCTAGGTGTGAATGTATAGGTATGAATGTCTAGGTGTGAATGTCTAGGTGTGAATGTCTAGATGTGAATGTATAGGTGTGAATGTATAGGTGTGAATGCCTAGGTGTGAATGCCTAGGTGTGAATGTCTAGGTGTGAATGTATAGGTGTGAATGTCTAGGTGTGAATGCCTAGGTGTGAATGCCTAGGTGTGAATGTCTAGGTGTGAATGTCTAGGTGTGAATGTATAGGTGTGAATGTCTAGGTATGAATGTCTAGGTGTGAATGCCTAGGTGTGAATGTATAGGTGTGAATGTCTAGGTGTGAATGTCTAGGTGTGAATGTCTAGGTGTGAATGCCTAGGTGTGAATGTCTAGGTGTGAATGTATAGGTGTGAATGTATAGGTGTGAATGTATAGGTATGAATGTCTAGGTATGAATGCCTAGGTGTGAAAATCTAGGTGTGAATGTCTAGATGTGAATGTATAGTGTTAAAGCTGGATTTCTAGCTTAGTTAAAATCATTATAGATATAAAAATGATAAAGTGAATAACGCAATTAAACCTTTGTCTGTATAAGCATATAAATGTACGATAACCGTGCGAACAGGATAAACAATTACAATTTATTTATATGTCCAGAAACATAATAAAGAAACATTTCAGATTACCCAACATAGTATAGAGATGTTATAAATGCCATGTTGCCAGTGTTTACAAAGATAGTTCTTAGGAGATATTTAAGGCCACATAATGGTTTACAACAAATATACACTGACCAACAAGGTTATCCAAAACATATTAAAGTCCTAGGGGAAAGAGGGGGAGAAAGAGGGGGAGAGAGAGGGGGAGAGAGAGGGGGAGAGAGAGGGGGAGGGAGAGGGGGAGAGAGAGGATACATTACATAATAACTCACATGTCCATAGCATCAGGCTAAGAGGGAGCTCCCAGCATCAACCCTTGGTATTTATTTTGTTCCAATAACCCACTCCTACCAAACAAACACCTCATTGGTTCAGAAGTGCATTGCCTGATTGGTTCCCTGCAGCCTAATGTTAGTTGGTTGAGTTGCCTAGGCAACGAAGCATGCTTCCCACACTAGCCTACCCCTCAGCCCTCTTTTGATAGAACATACATTAGCATATCAAAAGGTGAGCTACTAGGCAGATACCAGACTCCTCTTACTTAATGTTCTAATAAACCATACACATCCGATGGGACATGGCAATCCAATTCCATTTTAAATATTCAAACTCTCCACCACAGTTCCCCCTGAAGTTCATTCTTGAACTTAAGTAGTCCTTCAATGATTTTGTACCCACCCACAACAGCCCAGAAGTCCCAACCCTTCCCCACCACCACCACGGCCTCCTCTTCCTTTCTTGAACACGCCGGAACTCCTCAAGGTAGGCTTAAGACAGGAAACAAATCCAGGTGCCCTTGAGGCTTCACATCTAAACCATGAGTGTCTGTACTGCAATGTTTCATCGCCCCTCTTTCTTGGAAGAGCGGAACTCCAACATTGATGGCGGGATCCTGGCATATCTAGTCCTGTAACTTGGTGAGACCGTGTAATGGTTTCTCTGCTTGGATCGGACCGCGAGACAGCACTTTTCAGCATGGTGAAGAACAGTTCAGGGTAGTCTTACTTGTCACATTTGTCTCAAGAGATGACTTGATTGTCTTCAGGTGGTGGTTGGGCGGGCCTCCAGACCGTCGTGCATGAATACATTAAACAAACAAAAAAACAGAATGTCAGTGTACAGATATTGGAGGAATGCCAGACAGGAGCAACGGTCATCAAGACTTAATACTTATAAGGGGTGCAATGGGGATGAGTAAAGTGGGCTCCCCACAGGGAACGGAGTCCAAGCAACAGACAGTATCATCCATGGCCCTTGATGGTAGGGATAGTCAACACTGCCTGTTATTGCCAGGTCCCGGGGTCCACCACACCTGCTCACGGGGCTCAGGTTAAAGCAGTAGGTAGACAAAGGGGGGTAGCATTACATTAAGACATAAAAACACGGGATGTCCAGGGATACTTTTGGTTCAAAGTTATGGTACACTACTGGCGGGCAGGGAAAATCCTTTTAAACAGATACATTATCTTGAGAAGATGGATGATGAAAACCCAGAGAAAAAATTAGAATGAAGCAAAAGCAACGGAAGAGAGGTGAGTAATGAAATTAATAATGGAAAGGGAAGAAAAAAAAAAACCTACAGATTTAATGCTACTCCAACCAAGACGGTTAAAGAGCATGGAATCTGGGTTAGACAAAAAACAAATATAATGGTTGGAAAAAAAACTAAAAAGAAATAAAAAAATAAAAATGAAAAATAAAAAATAGCACCAAAAAAAAAAATCATACTAAAAAAAATAAAAATATAGTTTCTAAAAAAAAATTCTCCCATACTAGCAATTAGCAGTATTTTTTTCCCAGGTCAGGTACACAGATATTAATAATGAGGGGGAGGAAAAAAAAAAAATAAAAAAATGATCAAAACCTTTTTTTGGAATTTAGGTAAAACCTGACCGCATATTATTACTATAAATTGAAAAGGCTTATCCCTAGAACAAAAAAAACAAAAAGCAAAAATATAGTTCTAGGGTCCTCTTTTAAATGCACACAATCCCCTATGTTGGTCTCTAATAGTTACCCAAATTAGGACGGCAACAGGGTGGAGTTTACTAAAGCTGTGGCCCTAAGACTGTACCTGAATTAACTTTTCCCACTAAGAAACTCAACATTAGAGATATCTGGATTGACCTCTTTTGATCTTGAGATCACCCAAATCGTCCACTTCACTCCTCCCATGCTCAACATTAGGACCGCTCTGGAACTCCTCCACCCCAATATGTCCAGCCAGCCCCTACCCTGACCACCACTAGGTGATCCCTAAAAACTCTTAATGTTACCTCAGCTAGCTCCATATCAGATAATTCCCAACAGCTATTATTTTGCACCACCCTCCTCTCCTTAGATCATAAAACCCTTGAGTAGGGCCCTTCTATTCACGCCCTGCACAGACTGTTGTCCTTAAACCACCCAACTACCAACTTTTTAACTTCTCCCCGAACCCCAACAGAAGTTTCAGTAGGTGTAAGGAGAGGTCAGATTTTCCATAAAACCTTCCTTCAGGGGTGATTGGGGTACAACCCGGGGTTCCTGCTATATCCATGCCAAGGGCAAGAGGAGATGTACAATAGACTCCCCGAGGTAGTGTACCCTGCTGATTACCATTTAACCTGATGCTGAAAACAGTGCATCATTAGACATGTGATACCAGCACCAGTACCCTGGTAACTTTGTTTAGGGCCAGTTGGGACACTACCCCGGCCTCCATTAGACACGACCCCCTCCTGTGCCAGCATTGTTGCCTTTTCCCATAGCACAACACCTTCCTTTCTCCAGCACTCATTCGTACCAGTCATCTGAGGGTGTCCGGACTCAAACCATCAGAACAAGATGGACTGCAGGGTGTAACCCAGTAGAGTCTGTTAAAGGCTAGTACCCAGATTGACCGAGATATCTGCACAATGCTCCATCCCTGTCATTAGGGATGAGACCAGTGCAAGTTAGATTTTGATGATCCTGGAACTGAGTCATATACCAATCTATTATGATTCATAGGCAACCTGGATACTACCCTCACCTACCCGGTGCCCCCCCCTCCAGCTCCAACGGCCGTCTCCATTAAGCCTCTCTTTATCCTAAGTATGGGAAATAGTCTGAAAACCCGTATTGAAAACCACCTGCCAACAGGTACACTCGATTCTTTATAGAGGCTGCACACCTTCTCCCTCCTTTATCAATTCGGTAATCAGACCATGTTATCCTTCACCCATACAAAATTAACTGCCTATACTATTCAGACAGGACTCACATGAATGACAGGGGCATAGCGTCACTGGGGCACTGGGCTTCCTGGCCTGCATGACACAGATTAACTGAGGAGAATACGACATGCCTATACATCCTGCACAACTTCTTCTCCAGACTCAACCAAAACTATACAATACGAGGCCAGACCTATACACTTTCAACTTGTATTCAATCCGGCAGGCCCTCGTACTTCACCTCTGCAGATAAATTTAGGTAGTCCAAAACACAGCTGAATGGGCTGACCACTAGAAGCATAATGGTGCTGAACCCAGGGAAAATAAAAAAAATTGTCTACGATTTCCTTCTGGTTCTGAAAGCCGTGAAACCCAATTATCATCTGAAAAACACCAATAAAATTTAGTAATAAACATTCAATTTTTCGCCTGAAAAAAAAAAAAAATGGTTATGTATTTGTAACAATACATTAGCATATGACACAAATATACATTTACATTACGTAAACAGTGCACCTTATTTTAAAATAGCAAAAATTGTTGAGCTCAACTTATTATTAATATGTATTACTTAATACATATTAATACCACGTGGATTTGTTTTATGGTATACCAATAATTCCCCAAAAAAAAATATTCACCATGGTGAGAAAAAAAATTAGCAACTCGCAATAAAACGTTTTTTTTCCATTTTTCAACAAATCATACTTCACCAGAAAACCTCTTGCCGAACTGTCTTCTGGAAAACAAACATTTTAGTAGATGCATCTTTCAATTCATTAGTACAGATCTCAGGTCATTTGCATGTCAATACCGTTCTTTTTGCATACTCACAGATCTGGTCGGAAACCAGGGGGGGTCATTTTTGGGTTGGCTGTCAGCAGCTGCGACAGACACAGGACACAAAATATATATATATGGCATATTCCACACCCTCGCACGATTAGCTGGGTCAAAGATGACCTCTAGACATCACACATATTTCATATTTTCTATAATAAAAACGCCCACCTTCCAGGAATTTATTCTTGCAAAAACACCCGGAATGAAACATGGTTGGTGACAATTGGATTAGTAGCATTGTTGGTACATACCTTAGGTGTGGAGGCTGTTCCCCTGATCATCACCGCCACTACTCTGGGGATGTGGTTCTATTGGCCCTGTTTGTCCCTACTTCTCAGCATTTGGTGCGCTTTCTCCTTACCTCCCACCATAAAAATATTCACCTCATCAGTTCTATGCATTGATTCTACCATCCATGCGTTCCATGCATCTCTTTATTGTACCAACGGGCTTCCTAAGCTTTTGGTTTAAAAGTACCTTTTTTAGAATAAATTCTGTCAGTCCAGCAATCCCACTCTTGCATATTTCACAGTCCAAGGCCCATATTTATCTATCATTTCTTCCTTCGGGGTCAAGTGGTATGGTTCCCCACGGTTAGACACCCTCTTTCAAGCGATTCGATTACCCATCCTTTACGGACAATGGACCTTGAACTGATCCCCCAACCTCTTTAGAGGTTGCCTACTTCAGAGGTAGCGACCCTCTGGACAAGAAGTGGGTAGATAGGCCCCTCCCCTATCAACGTTGCTGCCTTTTTTTCACTACTTGCCAGAGCAATATTCTCTGCCCGGCTATAGTCCTTCAAAAAATTAGCCTAGAGATTTCCTGAACCAAATAATAGTCCAATCCCTTCCGTGGACTTTTCAGAAATATTCCAAAAACAAAAAGCTTATTACTTCTGTTATCTCAAGAATGTTTAGCACAAACTTGGATAATCCGGACCCTATGCGTATTATTACAGGAGGTAGTCAACTGATGCACACCTTTGCAATATGATTTATAGTAGTAACAACATCGCCAGTGTTTACAGATCTAATTACAAAACTTACGATTCACAGTTAGCAGTTTAGAAAGAGAAAGATTCATACTAGGGCTGAAACAACTACTCGATCATAAAATCAATCGACTACTACCTTCACAATTGATCAATCGGCCCATAACACAATGGGATTAAAAGACAAAATGAGCCCTCTATTGTAAAAAAAAACAACAATCACAAATGTAAAATATAGCTTCCACAGTTCTACAGTAAAACTGAACCCCATACAGTAGTGACTATCTGCTCCCCAAATTACCCTCTTGAAATGTATCGATAAATTCCATTTAGAAATGTCTGTTTAGAGTCTTTACTAGTTTGTCACAACTCCTCATCCAATATGCCTAAATATCATACACCGCTGTCATCACTAGAGCTCCGTGGAGACTCAGAGTAGACCCAACCATGTGTCCTGTTCACTTTCTTAGCTAGTTGGAAAATACACTTTAAAAATATAAATAAAGATACTTCTCTTCCTTGTTGTCTTGTTCATCAATCTTCTCTGTAACGTCCGAGTCACCTGTCACCTGTCACCTGTCACCTGTCACAAACTTGGCTAGAATTAGAGTGGTTAGTATCATTGGTTTGGAAAATTGTCACTCAGCCCATCCTCTTCCCCCCCCTTTTCCTCATCTTTACAAAGTGGAGGAAAACATACAGGATTTAGAATGGTGCAGAGCCTCAGAAACTCCTTGGACCTGAAAAGATACTTATACACACAAGCTATTAATGTGTCATTCATAAACAATACAACATTCGTAAATTGTCAATGACATTCCTCATAACCGATAATACTTTTTTTTTTTTTTTTTTACTAAAATACAACACCCACAACACGACTGTCGCGGTAGGTTCAGACTTATTCTTGTTACCACATAGAACATGACACAACTAAAACTTTAGACACACATTTTGATACAAATGTGGGGGAGATATTTCATAGTTCCTAAATCAAAAATTTTAATTAAAACCAACCAGATGGAATTCTGCCTTCACTCTTAGCAAAAAAAACTACATACAATGGGACAGACATGAGAACATCTCAGAATATTGTATGGACCAGCCACACCAAGTTCTGGAATGGGCATCTGGATTTTAAGCACAGTTCCTCCTCTGAGAATCACAAAAGCATGTACTACACATCCATCATCCCACTCATTACAGATTTCTGAAGCCACAACTGACCTACTTCCAAGATATTTTTTATTCTGGGGTCTCGTACCACCAGACATCAAAAATACCCTCCACAGCTTTAAGGGGTCTCATGTCCGGAGCCCCAAACCCAGATCTCATGTGTAAGGCAGCTGTCTGACTGGTTTGGGGCCTCACCCAGGGCACCCATGCACTAATCCGATCAGTACTGCTAGTGACTTATTTTTACACTACTGGCACCCAGCGTTTTCCGATTATTATACACGGCCTTCTGGTTTGCTAGCGTACTAATCCTCACATTTACTCTACTACCGGTTAAATGTGTTGTCAGACAAACTACAAAACACCATGAAATCCTCCACTATTCAAAACAAATATTATGGCTTCTCTCTGTACCTCGATATTACAATAATTTTAATGCCTCCCCAAAACAGTATTACAATATAAACCTTAAATTTACTTTAAAAATCAAAAAGATTTTGTCCTAATTCAAAAGACCCCAGGCCCCTCCCATCAACTTCCTGTTGCACACCTGAACAGGAAGAGGGAGGGGGAGGGGGAGTCTTGAATAGCGTCATATTTTGTCTATCAAGACATTAGAAAAAATCTATGGCTAGCATCAGCAAATAAAAAACTTTTTTCCTGGAGTGGGTGGAATTAACCCCCATGTTGCAATTAACCCCCTTGACTCATATCCCCTGGGAAATCAAACCACCAGTTTTAAAACCAGAATACCACACAACAGTGCAACAAGACTCCTGCAAAAAAGACGGCTGAAAAAGGTCAATCAAAGCCCTTCCCTTCCACTGTAGGCCACAAACAATCAAAAACAACACACGCCATTTTAAAAGTACGCCTCTATAAACACAAATAGCAATTCCATCCAAACACAGCGGACACAAAATGGCAGCCGGGCCAAACGAAAATCAAGACCTGGTCCATGGTGAAAAATGGCCGACATTAACAAATGAAAACCAACACACAAACTTTTTTCTCCTCCCTACAAAATTACACATTTGAAATACCAAATGAACACTTACAAGCATTTCCCTTTATATACCACTAGAGACCTTGGGAGGCCTCAAACACAGGTTCTCCATCTCCACAAAGCCACCCACCTGAGACACCACATGAACACTTAAACCATAGACACATTTTAGGAACAGTTCCACTGAAAAGCATGTCATCTCACCGCACAATTGAGACCGTACACTTAGGAACACACGCTATCCAATGAAACAACAACTCCAAAACCACAATATAACACGGCTCAAACATAAGTTCACATTCCATTCTGAAAGATCACAAGATACAGTAACAACCATTTTGCATTGTAAGCATCCTGACTGCCCTTCCCCCAAGGCACATGGCACAAACATGCAGTTACCAACTGCTCAGCCAGCCACATTGTAAGTTGCAACTAAAGCCACAATACAATTTATTTCACTTATACTATTCATATCAGTCTCATCAAAGTATTAGTGCAGACAAAAGGTTATATATCTATAAAAGAAGCTTGCTAGTTTTGAATGTTTCGCTCAAAACGTCAAAACTCCTCACACGGGGCACCATCTGTTAAAGCTGGATTTCTAGCTTAGTTAAAATCATTATAGATATAAAAATGATAAAGTGAATAACGCAATTAAACCTTTGTCTGTATAAGCATATAAATGTACGATAACCGTGCGAACAGGATAAACAATTACAATTTATTTATATGTCCAGAAACATAATAAAGAAACATTTCAGATTACCCAACATAGTATAGAGATGTTATAAATGCCATGTTGCCAGTGTTTACAAAGATAGTTCTTAGGAGATATTTAAGGCCACATAATGGTTTACAACAAATATACACTGACCAACAAGGTTATCCAAAACATATTAAAGTCCTAGGGGAAAGAGGGGGAGAAAGAGGGGGAGAGAGAGGGGGAGAGAGAGGGGGAGGGAGAGGGGGAGAGAGAGGATACATTACATAATAACTCACATGTCCATAGCATCAGGCTAAGAGGGAGCTCCCAGCATCAACCCTTGGTATTTATTTTGTTCCAATAACCCACTCCTACCAAACAAACACCTCATTGGTTCAGAAGTGCATTGCCTGATTGGTTCCCTGCAGCCTAATGTTAGTTGGTTGAGTTGCCTAGGCAACGAAGCATGCTTCCCACACTAGCCTACCCCTCAGCCCTCTTTTGATAGAACATACATTAGCATATCAAAAGGTGAGCTACTAGGCAGATACCAGACTCCTCTTACTTAATGTTCTAATAAACCATACACATCCGATGGGACATGGCAATCCAATTCCATTTTAAATATTCAAACTCTCCACCACAATAGGTGTGAATGTATAGGTGTGAATGTCTAGGTGTGAATGTCTAGGTGTGAATGTATAGGTGTGAATGTATAGGTGTGAATGCCTAGGTGTGAATGTCTAGGTGTGAATGTATAGGTGTGGATGTATAGGTGTGAATGTATAGGTGTGAATGTCTAGGTGTGAATGTCTAGGTGTGAATGCCTAGGTGTGAATGTCTAGGTGTGAATGTATAGGTGTGAATGTCTAGGTGTGAATGTCTAGGTGTGAATGCCTAGGTGTGAATGTCTAGGTGTGAATGCCTAGGTGTGAATATCTAGGTGTGAATGTCTAGATGTGAATGTATAGGTGTGAATGTATAGGTGTGAATGTCTAGGTGTGAATGTCTAGGTGTGAATGTATAGGTGTGAATGTATAGGTGTGAATGCCTAGGTGTGAATGTCTAGGTGTGAATGTATAGGTGTGGATGTATAGGTGTGAATGTATAGGTGTGAATGCCTAGGTGTGAATGTCTAGGTGTGAATGTCTAGGTGTGAATGTATATGTGTGAATGTATATGTGTGAATGTATAGGTGTGAATGCCTAGGTGTGAATGTCTAGGTGTGAATGTCTAGGTGTGAATGCCTAGGTGTGAATGTATAGGTGTGAATGTCTAAGTGTGAATGTCCAGGTGTGAATGTCTAGGTGTGAATGTCTAGGTGTGAATGTATAGGTGTGAATGTCTAGGAGTGAATGTCTAGGTGTGAATGTCTAGGTGTGAATGTATAGGTGTGAATGTCTAGGCGTGAATGTCTAGGTGTGAATGTCTAGGTGTGAATGCCTAGGTGTGAATGTATAGGTGTGAATGCCTAGATGTGAATGTCTAGGTGTGAATGTATAGGTGTGAATGCCTAGGTATGAATGGCTAGGTGTGAACGTCTAGGTGTGAATGTCTAGGTATGAATGCCTAGGTGTGAATGGCTAGGTGTGAATGGCTAGGTGTGAATGTCTAGGTGTGAATGTCTAGGTGTGAATGTATAGGTGTGAATGCCTAGGTGTGAATGCCTAGGTGTGAATGTCTAGGTGTGAATTTCTAGGTGTGAATGTCTAGGTGTGAATTTCTAGGTGTGAATGTATAGGTGTGAATCAGACCTTATAGTGATGGAATAATGAAGATTCATACTCCCGGGAATGTATAGTGATAGGATGTATATGGTATGTATATGGTTGGTGTATGGTATGTATATGGTATGTATATGGTTGGTGTATGGTATGTATATGGTATGTATATGGTATGTATATGGTTGGTGGATGGTATGTATATGGTTGGTGGATGGTATGCATATGGTTGGTGGATGGTATGTATATGGTTGGTGGATGGTATGCATATGGTTGGTGGATGGTATGTATATGGTTGGTGTATGGTATGCATATGGTTGGTGGATGGTATGTATATGGTATGTATATGGTTGGTGTATGGTATGCATATGGTTGGTGTATGGTATGTATATGGTTGGTGTATGGTATGTATATGGTTGGTGTATGGTATGTATATGGTTGGTGTATGGTATATATATATATGGTATGTATATGGTATGTATATGGTTGGTGTATGGTATGTATATGGTATGTATATGGTATGTATATGGTTGGTGTATGGTATGTATATGGTTGGTGTATGGTATGTATATGGTTGGTGGATGGTATGTATATGGTTGGTGTATGGTATGTATATGGTTGGTGTATGGTATGTATATGGTTGGTGTATGGTATGTATATGGTTGGTGTATGGTATGTATATGGTTGGTGTATGGTATGTATATGGTTGGTGTATGGTATGTATATGGTTGGTGGATGGTATGTATATGGTTGGTGTATGGTATGTATATGGTTGGTGTATGGTATGTATATGGTTGGTGTATGGTATGTATATGGTTGGTGTATGGTATGTATATGGTTGGTGTATGGTATGTATATGGTTGGTGGATGGTATGTATATGGTTGGTGTATGGTATGTATATGGTTGGTGTATGGTATGTATATGGTTGGTGGATGGTATGTATATGGTTGGTGTATGGTATGTATATGGTATGTATATGGTATGTATATGGTTGGTGTATGGTATGTATATGGTTGGTGTATGGTATGTATATGGTTGGTGTATGGTATGTATATGGTTGGTGTATGGTATGTATATGGTTGGTGGATGGTATGTATATGGTTGGTGTATGGTATGTATATGGTTGGTGTATGGTATGTATATGGTTGGTGTATGGTATGTATATGGTTGGTGGATGGTATGTATATGGTTGGTGTATGGTATGTATATGGTTGGTGGATGGTATGTATATGGTTGGTGGATGGTATGTATATGGTATGTATATGGTATGTATATGGTTGGTGTATGGTATGTATATGGTTGGTGGATGGTATGTATATGGTATGTATATGGTATGTATATGGTATGTATATGGTTGGTGTTACATCTCAGATAGAATAATACGATCAGCAGCGATCCCTTGGATAATGTTCTCTTGTTTTGTGAGCAGCAGGATTATTGGGTGAATGATGTAGAATGGGTGGTTGGGGATTCACCTGTGTGGTTCCACCATTGCTGTTTATTCACATAGAGCTTGATGAAGAGCGAGGCGCTTGTACAGTCGCTGGGCTACGATCGCACAATTCTGTATGAAGATTTGATGTTCAGGTAAATATTTTTCTATTGGAGACCAGTGGCAGTCCGTCCATTAGGGGCTCATTCCACCATCTGGCCCCCTGAACTACAGTATATACAGGGCGCTGGACACATGGATTCCAATAGGGGGTGTCTTTTTTTTGTATCTGTATATATATATATATATATATATATATATATATATGGCAGCCCCACACATACACAAATCTGTACACACACAAGCCTCTGGCCCCTCCCTGTACACAAACAGCCCCCCTCCCTTTCCTTCACAGCCCCCCCCCCCCCTTGTAAAAGAAATCTTCCTGCCTAGTCCCAGCTCTTCTTTCCACAAAGCTGACATGTTGCTGAGACACAGAAGAGCACAGTACAGGCAGATCACACGAGGGGTGCACATGCACATAGTAGCCAGGGGTGGCAGTAAAGAGCTCGATATCTGAGCTCAATGACAAAGAGAGCAGCAGAAGCTGCAAGATTGTTTTTATAGTGCACAACACGTCCGGCCTTCACCCGTCCGGCCTTCTTTTGGCCCCTCATGCTCCCAGTCCCCTTACAGTTGTATCGTCTGATGGTGGACCCCCCTGATGGTGGCCCTGTATATGGCAGCCCCACACATACACAAACCTGTAAACACACAAGGCTCTAGCCGCTCCCTGTACATAAACAGCCCCCCTCCCTTTCCCTCACAGCCCCCCCCCCCCCCCCCCCTTGTAAAGAAAGTCTTCCTACCTAGTCCCAGCTCTTATTTCCACAAAGTCAACATGTTACTAAGAGTACAGATCACACAAGGGGTGCACATACACATAATAGCCAGAGGTGGCAGTAAAGAGCTTGATGTCTGAGCTCAATGAGACGAGAACAGCAGAAGCGGTGAAATTGTTTCTGTACTGCACAGCACGACTCCCCTCCACCCGCCCTGCACCCGGCCTTTGGCCAATCATGGCTCTCACCGCACATCCCGCTGTGATTGGCCAAAGCATACAGGTCTGGTGCATGCTTTGGCCAATCAGCAGCCGTCAATGCACTGCCATCTCGCAGTGTGTTATGGGGCGCTCCGGAGCTGCCGAACTTCCCGAGAACACCCCATTTGTTTGTTTATTCTACAAACAAACAATGTTCGAGTCGAACATCCAGCCCATCCGTACTCGGGACCTGGAGGTGACTATCTCTCATGGAACTGATAATGTCAGCGGTGACTCTAGACCTTGTAATAACTATATATCATGGAACTGATGATGTTAGTGGTAAACCAGGACCTGGAGGTGACTGTCTCTCACCGAACTGATGATGTCATCAGCGACTCAGGACCTGGAGGTAATGATCTCTCACTGAACTGATGATGTCAGCAGCGAACTGATGATGTTAGTGGTAAACCAGGACCTGGCGGTAATGATCTCTCATGGAACTGATGATGTCGGTGGTGACTCAGGACATGGAGGTGACTGTCTCTCATAGAACTGATGATGTCGGTGGTGACTCGGGACATGGAGGTGACTGTCTCTCATAGAACTGATGATGTCAATGACAACTCCAGACCTAGCAGTGCTGATCTCTCATGGAACTGATGATGTCAGTGGTGACTCAGGACCTGGAGGTGACTATCTCTCATGGAACTGATGATGTCTCTCATGGAACTGATGATGTCAGTGGTGACTCAGGACATGGAGGTGACTGTCTCTCATGGAACTGATGATGTCGGTGGTGACTCGGGACATGGAGGTGACTGTCTCTCATGGAACTGATGATGTCAGTGGTGACTCGGGACATGGAGGTGACTATCTCTCATGGAACTGATGATGTCGGTGGTGACTCGGGACATGGAGGTGACTGTCTCTCATAGAACTAATGATGTCAATGACCACTCCAGACCTAGCAGTGCTGATCCCTCAAGGAACTGATGATGTCAGTGGTGACTCGGGACATGGAGGTGACTGTCTCTCATAGAACTAATGATGTCAATGACAACTCCAGACCTAGCAGTGCTGATCTCTCATGGAACTGATCATGTCAGCACTGATTCAGGACCTGGAGGTAACTATCTCTCATGATGGAACTGATGATGTCAGTGGTGACTCGGGACATGGAGGTGACTATCTCTCATGGAACTGATGATGTCAGTGGTGACTCAGGACCTGGAGGTGACTGTCTCTCATGGAACTGATGATGTCAGTGGTGACTTGGGACATGGAAGTGACTGTCTCTCATGGAACTGATGATGTCAGTGGTGACTTGGGACATGGAGGTGACTGTCTCTCATGGAACTGATGATGTCGGTGGTGACTCAGGACATGGAGGTGACTGTCTCTCATAGAACTGATGATGTCAATGACAACTCCAGACCTAGCAGTGCTGATCTCTCATGGAACTGATCATGTCAGTGGTGACTCAGGACCTGAAGGTGACTATCTCTCATGGAACTGATGATGTCAGTGGTGACTCAGGACCTGGAGATGACTATCTCTCATGGAACTGATGATGTCAGTGGTGACTCGGGACATGGAGGTGACTATCTCTCATGGAACTGATGATGTCAGTGGTGCCTTGGAACATGGAGGTGACTATCTCTCATGGAACTGATGATGTCAGTGGTGATTAAGGACCTGGAGGTGACTATCTCTCATGGAACTGATGATGTCAGTGGTGATTAAGGACCTGGAGGTGACTATCTCTCATGGAACTGATGATGTCAGTGGTGATTAAGGACCTGGAGGTGACTATCTCTCATGGAACTGATGATGTCGGTGGTGACTCGGGACATGGAGGTGACTGTCTCTCATAGAACTGATGATGTCAATGACAACTCCAGACCTAGCAGTACTGATCTCTCAAGGAACTGATGATGTCAGTGGTGACTCAGGACCTTGAGGTGACTATCTTTCATGGAACTGATGATGTCAGTGGTTACTTGGGACAAGGAGGTGACTATCTCTCATGGAACTGATGATATCAGTGGTGACTCAGGTCCTGGAGGTGACTATCTCTCATGGAACTGATGATGTCGGTGGTGACTGGGGACATGGAGGTGACTATCTCTCATGGAACTGATGAGGTCAATGACAACTCAGGACCTAGCAGTGCTAGTCTCTCATGCAACTGATATCAGTGGTGACTCAGGACCTGGAGGTGACTATCTCTCATGGAACTGATGATGTCAGTGGTGCCTTGGAACATGGAGGTGATTATCTCTCATGGAACTGATGAGGTCAGTGGTGACTCAGGACCTGGAGGTGACTATCTCTCATGGAACTGATGATGTTGGTGGTGACTCGGGACATGGAGGTGACTGTCTCTCATAGAACTGATGATGTCAATGACAACTCCAGACCTAGCAGTGCTGATCTCTCATGGAACTGATGAGGTCAGTGGTGACTCAGGACCTGGAGGTGACTATCTCTCATAGAACTGATGATGTCAGTGGTGACTCAGGACCTGGAGGTGACTATCTCTCATGGAACTGATGATGAGGTCAGTGGTGACTCAGGACCTGGAGGTGACTATCTCTCATGGAACTGATGATGTCTCTCATGGAACTGATGATGTCAGTGGTGACTCAGGACCTTGAGGTGACTGTCTCTCAGAGAACTGATGATGTCAGTGGTGACTCAGGACCTTGAGGTGACTATCTCTCATGGAACTGATGATGTCGGTGGTGCCTTGGAACATGGAGGTGACTATCTCTCATGGAACTGATGATGTCAGTGGTGATTAAGGACCTGGAGGTGACTATCTCTCATGGAACTGATGATGTCGGTGGTGACTCGGGACATGGAGGTGACTGTCTCTCATAGAACTGATGATGTCAATGACAACTCCAGACCTAGCAGTGCTGATCTCTCAAGGAACTGATGATGTCAGTGGTGACTCAGGACCTGGAGGTGACTATCTCTCATGGAACTGATCATGTCAGCACTGATTCAGGACCTGGAGATAACTATCTCTCATGATGGAACTGATGATGTCAGTGGTGACTCGGGACATGGAGGCGATTGTCTCTCATGGAACTGATGATGTCAGTGGTGACTCGGGACATGGAGGTGACTGTCTCTCATGGAACTGATGATGTCAGTGGTGACTCGGGACATGGAGGTGACTGTCTCTCATGGAACTGATGATGTCAGTGGTGACTCGGGACCTGGAGGTGACTGTCTCTCATGGAACTGATGATGTCAGTGGTAACTCGGGACATGGAGGTGACTGTCTCTCATGGAACTGATGATGTTGGTGGTGACTCAGGACATGGAGGTGACTGTCTCTCATAGAACTGATGATGTCAATGACAACTCCAGACCTAGCAGTGCTGATCTGTCATGGAACTGATCATGTAAGTGGTGACTCAGGACTTGGAGGTGACTATCTCTCATGGAACTGATGATGTCAGTGGTGACTCGGGACCTGGAGGTGACTATCTTTCATGGAACTCATGAGGTCAGTGGTGACTCAGGACCTGGAGGTGACTATCTCTCATGGAACTGATGATGTCAATGACAACTCTGGACCTAGCAGTGCTAGTCTCTCAAGCAACTGAGGTCAGTGGTGATTCAGGACCTGGAGGTGACTATCTATCATGGAACTGATGATGTCAGTGGTAAATCAGGGCCTGGAGGTGACTATCTATCATGGAACTGACAAGGTCAGTGGTGACTCGGGACCTGGAGGTGACTATCTCTCATGGAACTGATGATGTCAGTGGTGACTCAGGACCTGGAGGGGACTATCTCTCATGGAACTGATGAGGTCAGTGGTGACTCAGGACCTGGAGGTGACTGTCTCTCATAGAACTGATGATGTCAATGACAACTCTGGACCTAGCAGTGCTGATCTCTCAAGGAACTGATGAGACAGTGGTGACTCAAGACCTGGAGGTGACTATCTATCATGGAACTGATGAGGTCAGTGGTGACTCGGGACCTGGAGGGGACTATCTCTCATGGAACTGATGATGTCAGTGGTGACTCAGGTCCTGGAGGTGACTATCTCTCATGGAACTGATGATGTCAGCAGTGATTCAGGACATGGAGGTGACTATCTATCATGGAACTGATGATGTCAGTGGTGACTCAGGAGGACCTGGCAGTGGTGATCAGAATGGTAAAGGATTATTAAATCCCTTTGAATTAAACCTTTTACATGGCAAACATGGAGCCTGTCATATTGATCCTCTGGTTTCAATACTGTGAGCCTCTGACCCAGCACCAGTATGCAGATTGGGACTTTTAACTTTTGTGTTCAGCATATTTGTTTCAGGTCATTGACTTGGAAAGAACTGAGACCAGTATGCTGACATAATGGACAGCTAACATGTTTTGGAGGTCAGACATTGCCCTCACGTTTTTGTTCTCCATTGCCCTGGGGACAGGTTCACTTCAATGCCCGTGATGTTTTTTTTTTTTTACATTTTGAACCATGATCTGATTGCTGAGCTCGAGTGGGCAACACACGTTCCACTCATTTGCCAAAGCCTCAACACGAGCTTCCAGATGCAAATCCTCAGACCTGCCGTGTTGACATAGCTGAGCAGAAGATGAGGTAAGCGGTAAGCGTGTTTGGTTAGGACTTTGCATGTTTCCAAACCACCGCTCAGGAGAGAAAACACATTTACGGCCACAACAGTAACAGGTGTTTGTTTTGCGTAATGATCTATAAACCTCCCTGGCACTTGATGTTTACAGTATATTTAGTTATAGAGAAATGGAAATGTACAGGACAGAACTCCCAGCAGCCATTTCCATAAGGGGCCACGATACGAAGAATGTGTAGATACAGATGACTATAGAGGGAACCACCGCAGGTAATACACAGGGTAAAACTCAGAGCAGTCCCTCCATAGCTGGCAACCATGTGAACTGCGTGTAGATCCAGACAACTACAGAGAGATCCACCAAACAAGACCACCACAGGAAATGAGAACATCAATGGCCATGCTGACTCCTGACATGTGTCCCTAAGAAGTACTTTCTTCCTTTTGTTCAAATTTTCGGCCTACCACCAGAATTTTTTTTTTTTTAAAAGATCTCCAGATTTGAAATTTAGTTGTGGCATATCCTTAATGTCTAAATGTTTACACATTTACAGATCACTCAGTGTTCTTCAAGCTGCCCAACTATACTGACCACCACGTATCCCTATCTACTTATTTGTTGATCTTACCCCACTTTCATGGGCGTCCGCAGGTAGGGGCAAGGGGGGTCAAGAGCCCTCCCCTGGAATCAGGGATCCGATCTTAAATTCAGCACAGTTGCGTCGCTATCGGGGTGCGGGCAGCCTGCACTCGGGTGCCACCCGCCAGTGGGGTGACACCATCAAGAAGCTGTTGAGCCCCCCAATCAGTGTAGTGTGATTTAGGGGCTCTTTTCCCTGCTTAGTCCAGCAGAGAACTCGGCAGCGCTGTGACAGGAGAAAGGCGAGCTGCGGGCTGTCAGAGGTTTCCCCCGCTCTCCCCCCTTTTTCCTGTCAGGGAGAAGAGACGGCGGCTCTCACCAGGTTCCCTGCCCAGCTTCCTGCCCGCTCCGTTCCTTCCCTATTGGCCATAATTGAGGGCCAATCAAAGGAGACTAGGAGAGGAGAGCATCATGGGACATGTAGTCCCAAAGATTGGCCGCCCCATTTTCCACAGGGAGGAGGCTACAGCTCGATCGAGAGAGAGATTGGGAGACTGCAGCCTGGAAAAAAGCTGAGGGAGAGAGTGCTACAGGACAAAGAATAAGGAGTGTACTGGGTGGAAGCCAGAGAGAGAGCCACGCTGCCCAGTGCCACCAGAGAGAGAGCCACGCTGCCCAGCGCCACCAGAGAGAGAACGACTGAGCCACTACCAGGGTACAGGCATGCTACACTACTGACCAGAGTCGCCCCCGGGGAACCCAGAGTGAGCGATCGTCCAGCCGGAGGGATCACTGCTGTCGTTTCGCTGGGTCTGGTAAGAGGGCCTGTTGGCCATTATCCATTACTTATCCTAGGGACTGTACTACGTCTGCAGACTCTGACTATAATAATGTGATAATGACATTGTGGAAAAGGGGCGGTGCATGGGTGACCCTAAAATGATGCCCCCCCACTGAATAAAGTTCTGTGGACGCCCATGCCCGCTTTACCTAGATATCATGGAGTTGATGCTGATTGGTGGATTGGATGCCTTGTGAAGTCCATTACAGAGTAATGTATGTTACGCCTGTGTAGCTTTTAGCAATATTTTAATATTTTACTTTTGGCCACTGGTTTTTGTGGCCCGTCATATAAAGTTAGTTGGTATCGCTTTTTTCTTCACCACTTCCTTGTGGCTGACAGCCTCCCTCTGCTTCTTCTACTATGTCTACTTCTGCCCCCTAAAAAAAAAAAAAAAAATGTACAAGTCAGCAGCTACAAATACTGCAGCTGCTGACTTTTAGTAATCGGACACTTACCTGTCCCAGGGTCCAGCGATTCAGGGGAACGAAGCCCCCCCCCCCTTCATTTCCCGCTCCGCTCATGGCCCGGGCATTCTTACTGTGGGCACCCGGCTGTGAATCCACAGCCGGGCACCCACTGCGCATGCATGCAGTCGTGCAGTCATCTGGGACACGTGACAGGTCCCAGGTGACTGTGCGGCGCCGAGGGGAAGTGATGTCAGTGCCCGGGCACTGAAGGAGGCAGACTACGAGGGACCCCCTAGCAACAGGCATTTAGAGGTGAGTACATTTTTTTCCCCCAATTATTATTATTATTATTTTATTTTTTTTATGATTTTTAAGCAATTTTTTTTTTTTGGTGGAAACACCACTTTAATAATGCAAATTATTGTATTTTACATTATATATATATATATATTTTTTTTTTTTCATTAATCATCAACATATTTACACTGACTGAACTGACAGCAATGCTCATTAGAATTTAAAATACACATTTATATAACAAAAAAATATTTATGTATATATATATATAGGCCGGGATCTGGGGGTCTCCTTGTTAAAGGGGGATTCCAGATTCCGATAGGCCCCCCACCTGCAGACCCCCACAACCAGCGGGCAAGGGTTGTGGGATGAGGCACTTGACCCCATCAACATGGGGACCAGGTTCTTTGGGGGGCTACTCCAAAGCACCCTCCCCATGTTGAGGGCATGTGGCCTGGTATGGTTCGGGGGGCGCTCTCTCGTCACCCCCTCTTTTCCTGTGGCCTGCCAGGTTGCATGCTTGGATAAGGGTCTGATATAAATTTTGGGGGGACCCCCATGCAATTTTTTTATACATTTTTGGTTCGACGGGTTCCCCTTAATATTCATAGCAGACCCGAAGGGCCTGGTAATGGACTGGGGGGACCCATGCCGTCTTTTCCAATGAGTTTTATCTGTATCGCCGAGAGCCGACATCAACATGGGGACCAGGTTCTTTGGGGGGCTACTCCAAAGCACCCTCCCCATGTTGAGGGCATGTGGCCCGGTACAGTTCAGGAGGGGGGGTGCTCTCTCATCACCCCCTCTTTTCCTGCGGCCTGCCAGGTTGCGTACTCGGATAAGGGTCTGGGATACATTTTTGGGGGACCCCCCATCCAATTTTTTTATACATTTTTGGTTTGGGGTTCCCCTTAATACTCATAGCAGACCCGAAGGGCCTGGTAATGGACTGGGGGGGGGGGGGTGCCATTTTTTTCAATGAGTTTCATCTATATTGCCGAGACCCGACAATTCATTACAGCCGCAATCAATGACTTTTTTCCTTTAGAAATGTAATTTTGCTGTGGTATTATTCTAAACACGGGAAAAATGCGGCACTTTACAGGCACACTATGTGTCTATTATTACAATATTTAAAGGAATATTACATTTTTATTGTTTCACTTTAAGCATTATTAAAATCACTGGTCCCATTTTTACAACTTTTGCATTGATACATGTCCTCTGGGGCAGGACCCGGTCCCCAAACACTTTTTATGGCAATAACTTGCATATTATGCCCCGTACACACGGTTGGAATTCTCATTGGAAAAAGCTCTGATGGTTTTCCCGTCGGAATTCCGACGGAATTTCGCTCAAACTGTCTTGCCTGCACACGGTCACACCAAATTCCGACGGTCTGTAACACAGCGGCATAAAACACATTCAACAGCACTATAAAAGGGAAGTTTAATGCTTCTGAGCATGCGTCGAATTGTTTCCGAGCATGCGTCGGAATTTTGCATGTCGGAATTGCATACACACGATAGGAAAATCCGATAGAAAGGTTTTCTGTCGGAAAAATTAAGAACAGGTTCTCAGTCCAAAGTCTGTCGGAAATTCTGACAGAAAAAGACCGTTGGGCGTACACACGGTCGGAAAATCCGATGAAAAGCTCCCATCGGACTGTTTCCATCGGAAATTCCGACCGTGTGTATGCGGCATAAGCCTTTAAAATGAGCATGTTTGTTTTTCCATGTTCGTGTCCTATAGACTTTAACGGTGTTCCGCGGCTTTCGAATTTGCCGGGAATGCATAATGTTCGCTGTTCGGTGAACACCCGATGTTCGAGTGGAACTTACGCTGGACTCGAACATCGGGCTCATCCCTAGTGTGTATCTATGCATTGATTTGGTCACACATGAAATACTTATTGTGTAGTAGTTACAGTTACTTTTGCACATTTGGACTTTACAGATATCATATGTTATATACACATTTGTATCATTTTGAATTGTATAATGTTTAGCCCTGCACTTTATATTTGTTAGTAAATGGTTATGGATAGCTCCTGATTTATTTATTTTTTAGTATCAAAGAATAACTGGCCCAAAATAGTAAAAAAAAAAAAAAATATATATATATATATATATATTTTTTTTTTTTTTAATTGAGCTATATATTTATTTTTACTACCATAACCTATCACCAAAGAACAACCCAAAATAAATTCTCCTGCTCCTGACAATCGCAGTGACACCACATTTGTGTATGTTATTTGTTGTTTGTACCCGCAGTACAGACCAGAAGCAATAGTGTGCAATTTGTTTTTTTTTTGGTCCCACCTAAAATATTGACACTGAAGCTAAATAATAAAAAAAAAAAATCCTGACCAAAATTCTGACCCTGACCTTTGAACCTGACCTTGACCCAAACACTAACCCTGGCACCATAGGTGTGCACAGCCTATTGCATTAGGGTGTAGACATGTGCACAACAAAAAAATGTGTTTATTTTCGTTTCGTTTTTTTCGTTTCTGTTGATTTGTAATGATTCTTAAATTCGTAAGTCGTCGCTGTTCGTATTCGTAACGATTCGTAAGAGTTATTTTTTCGTTGATTCGTTTTTTCGTTAGTTTAATTTTCGTTTATTCGTTTATTCGAAATTCGGACGCATTCGTATTTATTCGTACATTCTTATTTATTCGTACATTCGTAGATTCATAATCGGAGCATAATTCATAATTTTATGTAATGTGTATGCTATTATTACATTTTAAGAGACACGGAAAGTTACGAATCGAAAAAAAAAGTTACGAATGTACAAATTTTTTAGTTCAATCTATTCGAAGCACGTTAAGCAGCGCCATTGTAAGGGACACGGAAAATTACCAATTCAACAAAAAAAAAAAGTTACGAATGTACGAATTTTTTCATTCATTTTCGTTGTTCCTGTTTTCGTTTTTCGGATTTTCTTCATTCGTACATTCGTTGTTTCTAATTAGTTTTTTTCGGATTCTCGTTGTTTTTCGGATCGTTAATCGGATTTGTTCGATTCGAACGATTCGTTAATCGGATTCATTCGATTCGAACGATTCGTTCATTCGTACGAAAACGAACGAACGAAAATAACGAAAAAAAACTAAACGAATTGCACATGTCTATTAGGGTGTGCACCCCAAAATTCAAACACATATGCGTGTGTGTGTATGTGTGTCTATATATACTGACAGCATCAGTAGAGCAATAGACGGTGTCAGTAGGGCAGAGATTGGTCAGTAGGGCAGTGGACAGTGTCAGTAGTTTTTATTTGTAATATTTCATTTTTTATTATTTTTTACAATTTTATTTTTTACAATTTTTTTTAGAAGCCCCGTTAGGGGGCATGGAAAAATATCAAGGGTGGGAATCTACGCCACACAGGGTGATTAGGGTGTGCCCAGGCACACCCTGTGCGCATGCCTATGCCTGGCACTAACCTAGATCAAACCTTGATCTGGGTATGTTTATTTTTATTTTTTATTTATTTATTTTATATTTATTTATGTTATTTTTTTTTTACACACACGTTTTATTTCCTCTCTGCAAGGAAAGAGATACATTTCCTTTCATTTCACAGAGAGAATCACAGGGGCAGGCTTCACAGTGACTGATCACTGTGGTAGCCAATCAGAGGCTACCACAGCAATCAGGTGACCGGAAATTGGGGGTTCTGGGTCCCAATCGTTAGTATGGGGCCCGAAGCTCTTGGTGAGATCCTGGTATGTGTGCTGGGAGCGCACTGAGCGGAGATAAAAGGAGATAGGCATATACGGCCCCATGGGAAAAAGCCCATCGCAGTTTGGCCAAATATGTGTTACGTCGATGGGAAGGGGTTACATGTAAGTTTGGGATGCGGTGCTGTGATTAACATAGGAGGGGAGACAATATCTTGAAATACAATCAAACAAAAAAAAAAAAAAAAAATATATATATATATATATATATATATATATATTTATTTATTTTTTTTCTTTCCTTGCACATGATTGGCTATCCTTTGCAAACGGAATTATCACTACGGTCACTAAGTGAAAATTCCCTTGATAAGTGTCCAGCCTATTTACCTGTAGTAAAGTCTAAAAGAGACACAAAACATCATCAGGTTGTTCTATGGGTGACCACATGTCCCGGATTGCCCGGGACAGTCCTGCATTTTGCAGGTCTGTCCCGGGGCACCTTCATTCCAGGACAATACAATGTCCCGGAACGAAACTGACACTGCCAGCCACCCCCAGGGCTGATCTGATGCCCCCAAAAAAAGACCATCACATCGCCACTTTACTCACTGACAGTACTTGTCTTGGCCTGGAATGTCTAGAGAGGCACAATCCCCACCCCCTGCTTGTGATTGGAGAAATCGTATATCCCGCCTCTTGTGGGTAATCACTGTAGAGCCAGCGTTGGAACAAGGTAAAACGGGTCTCCGCCAGCCAGGACAAGTACTGTCAGTGAGTGAAGTGGCGATGCGGCGGCCTTTTTTGACGGGCGTGATCAGTGCTTCTGGGTAAAGTGCGCACCCGCCGCCCCAGCTGGGCTGTGATTCGTTACAGCTGATTTTTAGGAAGGTGGAGTGTCCCTAAATGGCAGTTTGGAAATGTGGTCACCCTATAGGTTGTTCAGGTCTCTATCGTCTACCAAAAAGCTGAAGTATCCATTTTGCTCGCAGCATTAGACCACAAATAAATACTCACCTACAAAGAATGGTGCTCCGACCTCTGCAGGGTGGGAGTCTAGATTGTCTTACTTTGCATATAACCAAAGTGGGACACCGGTGAGTTAATGAAAGACCTTCAACACCTGCAATGACAAAGCAGTTCTAAAAACAATAAGAAGAGATCAGCTTACTTCAAGGCCTGAAAACATGGAAAGAGACGGGAAATAATCACATGGATCTCGTGTTCTGAAAAGAGCAACTCACGAGGCTGTCCTGGTCTTTTAGACTCTTTATGGAACATCTACCTCTGTTTTCTTAATCTCTATGGAGAAATGGAGGAGATACAAGTGCCCGGAACCACAGTCTTGCTCAACTGTTCTCAACCAGGGTTTTGTGGAATCGTCATGTTCCTCCAGACATTGCTAGGGGTTCCGTGAGCTGTGGCTCCAATCCAATGGTACTTGCATCGTTCTGGGAGCCAACAGCATGACACCAATTATCTTTTTAGCTGTCTGTAAACTGTCTTTACACTATTGACTATCAGTGTAAGGGACATTCTTCCCACTGACCACCAATGGAAGGGAGAGAGCCTTCTTACTGATCACCAATCTAAAGAACATTCTTTTCACTGACCACCAATGTAAAGGACATCCTTCCTACGGACCACCAGTGCAAGGGACATACTTCCCACTGATCACCAATCTGAGGAACATTCTTCCCACTGATCACCAATGTAAGGAAAATTCTTCCTACTGATCACCAATGTAAGGGACATTCTTCTCACTGATCACCAATGTAAGGAACATTCTTCTCACTGATCACCAATGTAAGGAACATTCTTCCCACTGATCACCAATGTAAGGAACATTCTTCTCACTGATCACCAATGTAAGGAACATTCTTCTCACTGATCAAAAATGTAAGGAACATTCTTCCCACTGATCACCAATGTAAGGAACATTCTTCTCACTGATCACCAATGTAAGGAACATTCTTCCCACTGATCACCAATGTAAGGAACATTCTTCCTATTGACCAAAAATCTAAGGGCTATTCTTCTCACTGACCACCAATGTAAGGGACATTCTTCCCACTGACCACTAATGTAAGAACCATTCTTCCCACTGACCACTAATGTAAGGGAAATTCTTCCCACTGACCACCAATGTAAGGGAATCTCTTCCTACTGACCACCAATCTGAGGAACATTCTTCCCATTAACCACCAATAAAAGGGACATCTTCCTACTGACAACCAATCTAAGGAACATTCTTCCTACTGACCATCAATCTAAGGAACATTCTTCCTACTGACCACCAATCTAAGGAACATTCTTCCTAATGACCACCAATTTAAGGAACATTCTTCCCATTAACCACCAACGAAAGGGACATCTTCCTACTGACCACTAATCTGAAGAACATTCTTCCTACTGACGACCAGTCTAAGGAACGTTCTTCTTACTGGTCACTTGTGTAAGGGAAACGTTTCCTAATGACCACCAATCTAATGAATATTCTTCTCACTGACCACCATTGGAAGGAACATTCTCCTCATTGACCACCATTGAAAGAAGAATTCTTCCCACTGACCACCAATATAAGGGGCATTCTTCCCACTGACCACCAATGGAAGGGACTTTCTTCCTACTGAACACCCATGCAAGGAGCATTCTTCCCAATGGCCACCAATTATGGGGCATTCTTCCCACTGACCATTAATGAATGAATGGCTTGTATAGCGCAACCTATGCAAACTGAATCGCCTCAGGGCGCATTTTGCCACTGGTGTCCATCTGTGGAATAGTGCGGTCCTTGCCCTGTGGGGTCCTGACACGCTTACAAACACATACAACATACACATATTTGGCCAATTTTATTGACAGGATCTAATTAACCTACCAGCATGTCTTTGGAGTGTGGGAGGAAACCGGAGTACCTGGAGGAAACCCACACAAGCACAGGGAGAACATGCAAACTCCAGGCAGAAGGTGTCGTGGTCGGGATTTGAACCAGCGACCCTATTACTGCTAGGTGAAAGTGCTAACCACTACACCACTGTGCTGCCCAATGAAAGGGACAATCTTCCTACTGACCACCAAAGTAAGGAGCATTCTTTACACTGACCATGGTTAATTCATTTTAGCAGGGGTCCCCTGAGACCTGAAAATCATTTTCATTCATCTGGGGTAAAAAATGGGTAGGAAACGCTGCATGAACTCCCAACATTTTATCAGACTACACCTGCCAATAGAATTAGAAAGGAGGCTGTGCAGCTCGTGCCATGCATCTTCTGAGCCCCGGACATGGAGATATTTTGAGTCTTTGTTACTGCCATCAGCTGCCGTTCCTTCTTGTCCCCTGAAAGCATAAAGACAATAGCCGTGGATTTACATTATTGCAACACCAAGTCATTAGACAGAGTGGAAACAAAGTTATTTGCATAAACTATATTCTGTGAAGAACCAAATCACCACCAGCTGTATATTACGGAGGAGTCATATGGTGTCAGACACAAGTAGATGAGTTCAAAGTATGGATACAATCACGGAGGTTGATGCCGGAACCATAGTTGGTCATCTTGTAATAGTACTTGAGACTGGTGTTGGAGTGGTATCCAATATCTTTATTGTCATAGTCATTGGTCTAGAGTTTATCAAGCGACATCAAGTTCTGACCAGCAATAAGCTCCTCGTGCCGTTGTGCTTTTCTGCTCTATGTTTCAGCACCATGCTGACCACCAATACCATCACTGGACTGGTCCTGCCTGAGATGAGTCAGTCGGGTTATGTCCGGTACATCTTCTACATTCTGAACATGTACAGCTGCTCCTCCTGCTCCTGGCTGACCTCCTGTCTCTGCACCTTCTACTTTGTTAAAATTGCAAATTTCCAGTCTGGCTGCCTAGCTTGGACCAAGATGAAAATTGACAGAACGGTGATATGGACGATCGTGATGGTGGAAGCCGTGTCATTATGTGGAGCTTTAATAAACTCTCCGATTTTATCTTTAACGGTTGAAACTACCATGAGCAGTTCAACGATCAACAATACAGAAGGAAGTTTGATAAACGCTTCTCAATTTCTGAATATCGTCTACATTGTCAACGTTGTGCCATTCATAGTGATGATGATCACCACGGTGTTGACCATTGTTTCCCTCAACTCGCATGTCCGTAAAATGGGCAAAAATATACCCAGTAATGTGAATTTGGAAGTTCATCGAAGAGTGGTGTGGACAATGATCCAGCTTCTAATAACGTATTCTGTCTTTTACTTGGTCATGTTTCTTCTTCTTTTCACCCGGCATGGATGGGGGAACTGGTTGTGCCTCGTATTGATGTCCTTGTTCAGCCCAGTACAGTCTGCAATTCTGATACGCAACAATCCCAAGTTCATGAAAACCTTGAAAACCTTGTGCAAGTCCGGATCTTGTTTTAAAAGTTAAAGTGGATATTATTATTTGTATGGCTCATGTGTGTTTTGTTCCTATTCCTCGGTATATATTGGCTCCCGCACCCACCCTCAGGGGCGAAATTGGGCCTTGTACTTTCCTACCACGTTTGCCATTTCTCATTATATTTTGGGTAAGCCCATTGGACCACTACAACTTAATTTTTTTTTTATATATATGTATTATCTTGCTTTTGATAATTTTTTCTGCATTCTTTATTTTTAGAAAGGTTTTCACAATTAGACATGTGCACAATAGAAAAATGTGTTTATTTTCGTTTTGTTTCTGTTAGTTTCTATTGATTCGTAACGATTCGTAAATTCGTAAGCCTCCGGTGTTCGTATTCGTAACGATTCATAAATTCGTAAGTCGTCGGTGTTCGTATTCGCAACGATTCATAAATTCGTAAGACGTCGGTGTTCGTATTCGCAACGATTCATAAATTCGTAAGTCTCCGGTGTTCGTATTCGCAACGATTCATAAATTCGTAAGACGTCGGTGTTCGTATTCGTAACGATTCATAAATTCGTAAGTCTCCGGTGTTCGTATTCGTAACGATTCATAAATTCGTAAGACGTCGGTGTTCGTATTCGCAACGATTCGTAAATTCGTAAGTCGTCGGTGTTCGTATTCGTAACGATTCATAAATTCGTAAGTCGTCGGTGTTCGTATTCGCAACGATTCATAAATTCGTAAGTCGTCGGTGTTCGTATTCGCAACGATTCATAAATTCGTAAGTCGTCGGTGTTCGTATTCGCAACGATTCATAAATTCGTAAGTCGTCGGTGTTCGTATTCGCAACGATTCATAAATTCGTAAGTCGTCGGTGTTCGTATTCGCAACGATTCATAAATTCGTAAGACGTCGGTGTTCGTATTCGCAACGATTCATAAATTCGTAAGTCTCCGGTGTTCGTATTCGTAACGATTCATAAATTCGTAAGTCTCCGGTGTTCGTATTCGTAACGATTCATAAATTCGTAAGACGTCGGTGTTCGTATTCGCAACGATTCGTAAATTCGTAAGTCTCCGGTGTTAGTATTCGTAACGATTCATAAATTCGTAAGACGTCGGTGTTCGTATTCGTAACGATTCATAAATTCGTAAGTCGTGGGTGTTCGTATTCGCAACGATTCGTAAATTCGTAAGAGTTAATTTTTCGTTGATTCGTTTTTCCGTTTTTCTTTATTCGAAATTCGGACGCATTCGTATTTTCGTCGATTTAGTTACATTCGTACTTTCGTTAGATTGCTTTATTGATACTTTTGTAACATTGTTTTCGTAGATTCGTAATCGGAGCATAATTCATAATTTTATGTAATGTGTATGCTATTATTACATTGTAAGAGACACGGAAAATTACGAATCGAAAAAAAAAGTTACGAATGTACAAATTTTTTCGTTCAATCCATTCGAAGCACGTTAAGCAGCGCCATTGTAAGAGACACGGAAAATTACCAATTCAACAAAAAAAAAAAGTTACGAATGTACAAATTTTTTTCGTTCATTTTGATTTTCGTTGTTCCTGTTTTCGTTTTTCGGATTTTCTTCTTTCGTAGTTTCGTTGTTTCTAATTTGGTTATTTCGGATTTTCGTTGTTTTTCATATACGTTCGATTCGATTATTCGTTAAAATTTTTAGCGAATCGTTCGTTCATTCATGCGATAACAAATGAACGAATATAACGAATTTTAACGGAAAACGAAAAAAAACGAAACGAATTGCACATGTCTATTCACAATTACCATAAGCAGAAAAACATAGAAATACACAAGATACATAGACCTAACTATCCACGTAGTCATAAGTCTAGATCTAGAATATTCAACATAGATAGGTACATCGGTACAACTTGAACCCAGCTTGGCCCAACAGACTTCAAGAAACTAGATAGTAGACATGTGCACACTGAAATATTTTGTTTCAGAATTTCGTTTTTGTCCGAAAAATTTATTGATTTAGTTACTCCCGAAAGTCGTTTTTATTTATTTCATTTTTTGTTAAAAATTGTATTCGTCTGAAAATCCAAATGATGTAAAGGTGGAATCTGTCATTGAAGGCTTATGGTGTCTGTGGAATGTTCAAAGAAGATTTGACGGAGCAGCTAAACTGTATGGCTCTGTATAGTTTAGCTTCTCCGTCGAATCTTCTTAGAACTTTCCACAGACACCATAAGCCAAAGATTTGACGTTTGTATGTTTTTCGATGCTTTGTGGAATCTTTGTCGTTCATGTTGAATGTATAAAGTTCAAACAGAAAATGGACTGGTGATAGTGATCACTGATCAGACAGGTAAGAAGATAAGAGGGTATATAGAATCTATATAGAATCTCAATCTATAATATAGAATCTATAATAATAAATCCCCCCCCCCCCCCCCCACAACACGGGCCGCCTCTGAGGCCATCACAACACTACAACACTAGTATCACTACCAAGGTCACAACACTAACACAATAGCAGCAGATTATTATGAAAAGTTAGGTTGAACTGTAGCTTCACTATTGTTCTGCTGCTGTGCTTATGCTGAATTGCCAAATAATTCAGGTTCTCTGACAAACGGAGCAGATAAGATTGTCTGTCTTCTGAAATGATTCAGTGAGTCTCTCTGCTAGAAATCCTAAGTGAAAGTAAGTTGGCTGTACGGGTGTACTTAGTTCTGGCTATTTTACTGCTCCTCCTCTTTGGTTACAATCAGCCAATAACATTCATCATCATCATTATTTTTATTTTACTTCCCCCACCCAATTCCAGCAGCAATATTTTCTCTCTATGACGAATCTTTTCTCTCTACATCGAATCTTTTCTCTCTATGTCGAATATTTTCTCTCTATGTTGAATCTTTTCTCTCTATGTTGAATCTTTTCTCTCTATGTCAAATCTTTTCTCTCTATGTCAAATCTTTTCTCTCTATGTCGAATCTTTTCTCTCTATGTTGAATCTTTTCTCTCTATGTTGAATCTTTTCTCTCTATGTCAAATCTTTTCTCTCTATGTTGAATCTTTTCTCTCTATGTTGAATCTTTTCTCTCTATGTCGAATCTTTTCTCTCTATGTTGAATCTTTTCTCTCTATGTCAAATCTTTTCGCTCTACGTCGAATCTTTTCTCTCTATGTCGAATCTTTTCTCTCTACGTCAAATCTTTTCTCTCTACGTAGAATCTTTTCTCTCTATGTAGATTAATCTTGGACTAATAGAGTTAAGGTTAGGCACATTCGTTTACAGGTTCCATGGACACAGATTGTTATTGTCAGCGTCAAATCTCCTATCTATATCAAACTGTTGTCACAAAGAAAATGGAAATAAAGCTTTTGTTTATGTCGGATCTTTCGTTTTTCAGATTCTGCACTTTCGTTATCGTTTGTTAAAACGATAACGAAAATACCTGAAATTCGGACGAAAATGAATGCACATGTCTACTAACTACCCATGTACAAGTTCAGAAAGGGCGCCATTAGGATACCATCATAAGTCTAGATCTAGAATATTGACCCAACATTCTTCAAGAGACTAGATAGTTTATTAACCAATAGCCTGCCATGAAGCCCAACGCAATGTGGAGGGGTGTACGGGATGGACGATAAGAGAAGTGGAAGCATAAAAAGGAATGAAAGGGGAGAGAGAAGATGAAATAAAAAGGGGGAGGGAGGAAAAAGGGGGGAGGGGGAAAAGAGAGGGTGGAGAGAAGAAACGGGGGCAGGTGGGGCTGCACCACCAGTAGGAGCGATAACAAAGAGTACACCTATTGTCTAAAGTAATTACACCCAGCAGACAAATGGTGGTGACTATTGTTGTGATTTGTATCAATAGTTTTTGTATATCTTTCAATTAATATTGTGCTCCCCTTCAGAGTCTGTATATACACTATATTGGCAAAAGTATTGGGACGCCTGCCTTTACACGCACATGAACTTTAATGACATCCCAGTCTTAGTCCGGAGGGTTCAATATTCAGTTGCCCCGCCCCCCTTTGCAGCTATAACAGCTTCAACTCTTCTGGGAAGGCCATCCACAAGGTTTAGGAGGGTGTCTATGGGAGCGTTTGACCATTCTTCCAGAAGCCCATTTGTGAGGCCAAGCACCGATGTTGGACGAGAAGGGCTGGCTCGCAGTCTCCGCTCTAATTCATCACAAAGGTGTTCTATCAAGTTGAGGTCGGGACTCTGTGCAGGCCAGTCAAGTTACCTCCATCCCAAAATCGCTCATCCTTTTTTTATGGACCTTGTTCTGTGCACTGGTCCAAACCATTTGGGGGGATTATGGTGTGGGTTTTTTTTTTTTCAGGGGTTGGGCTTGGCCCCTTAGTTCCAGGGAACGGAACTCTTAAGGTGTCAGAACGCCAAGACATTTTGGACAATTTCATGCTCCCAACTTTGTGGGAACAGTTTGGGGACGGCCCCTTCCTGTTCCAACATGACTGCCCACCAGTGCACAAAGCGAGGTCCATAAAGACATGGATGAGTGAGTTTGGGGTGGAGGAGCTTGCAGAGTCTTGACTAGACATGTGCAATTCGTTTCTTTTTCTTTTTGTTTTTCGTTTTTTTCGTTATTTTCGTTTTCGTACGAATGAATGAATCGTTCGAATCGTACGAATCCGAATAACGAATCGTTCGAATCGTACGAATCCGAAAAACAACCAAAATCCGAAAAAAACAAATTAGAAACAACGAATGTACTAATGAAGAAAATCCGAAAAACGAAACGAACGAAAAAATTCGTACATTCGTAACTTTTTTTTTTTTTTATTTTTTAGTTGGTAATTTTCCGTGTCCTTTACAATGGTGCTGCTAAACGCGCTTCGAATGGATTGAACAAAAAAATTCGTACATTCGTAACTTTTTTTTTTTCGATTCGTAACTTTTTTTTTTTTTTTTTCGATTCGTAATTTTCCGTATCCTTTACAATGGCGCTGCTTAACGTTCTTCGAATGGATTGAACAAAAAAATTTTTAAAATGTAATAATAGCATACACATTACATAAAATTATGAATTATGCTCCGATTATGAATCTACGAATCTTACGAATGTACGAATAAATACGAATGCGTCCGAAAATTAAGAGAATTTTTCGAGAATCAACGAAAAAATAACTCTTACGAATGTACGAATCGTTACGAATACGAACACCGACGACTTGCGAATGTACGAATCGTTACGAATACTAACACCGACGACTTGCGAATGTACGAATCGTTACGAATCAACGGAAACGAAAAAAAAGCGAAATGAAAATAAACAAATTTTTTTGTTGTGCACATGTCTAGTCTTGACCTCAACCCAAAAGAACACCCTTGGGAGGAATTAGAGCGAAGACTGCGAGCCAGGCCTTCTCGTCCTACATCAGTGCCTGACCTCTTCAGACTAAGACTGGGATGCCATTAAAGTTCATGTGCGTGTGAAGGCAGGTGTCCCAATACTTTTGGTAATATAGTGTATATTCCATCTTCCTCCTGGCTCATGTTGAGGGTCTGCAGATTTGTAGATCTTCCTGAATCTGTAATCTTATATCTTGGATCTTCTCTACCAATCATGGGGGTCCCAGCCGGGTTAGAGGGGAGTTCATGGAAATGATGTTTCTTCACTGGATGAGCTCTGTCTATTTTTATTCGAATAATGTAATACATTTTGATATTTGTATATCTGGTTTGTCTTTTTGTCTTTTATATATATATATATGATAGATTGAGGGGATGTGGTCTTTCTTTTTGAATTTTCTTACCTTATTAGCACTTCTTTTAGATATATTTTGTTTATGAATCCTTCTAGAAATCATAAAATATTTTTTAATGATTTTTATTTATATATATATATATATATATATATTTTTTTTTTTTTTTCTGTGTGAAGTCAATCAGATTTTCAATTCCTATTTATATTGTTGTTTTTTTATGTGAAAGGTAGATGTTTGAATAAACAAAATGATCTATGTACTTTGTGTTCAGTGATGGTGTTGATTGTTTGTGTTTCTATTGTGTGTTTTTGGCTTCCAATATTAAGAACATTTAAAAATTTAAAAGAATCAAGCTTTCTTTTTCTAATAGAAAAAACTGTGCTGGGGGCAAAAAAATAAAAATAATAACCGTGAGAAAAAATGTAAATAAATGTAATAAACATCACTCAAAAACCCCCTAGATACTCTACATAGCCAACATAATTGTGATCCGGTGATGAGAAAGATTCTTCAAAATCCCTTGTGACTCCACCCCCAATGTATCAAATGAAAGCCTCTTACCAGAAGAACGGATCTCCAAGCTTCAGATGTCCAGTCACACATGATGTAACAGGTCACACACAATGTAACAGGTCACACACAATGTAACAGGTCACACACAATGTAACAGGTCACAGGTCACACACAATGTAACAGGTCACAGGTCACACACAATGTAACAGGTCACAGGTCACACACAATGTAACAGGTCACAGGTCACACACAATGTAACAGGTCACAGGTCACAGGTCATACACAATGTAACAGGTCACAGGTCACACATGATGTAACAGGTCACACACAATGTAACAGGTCACACACAATGTAACAGGTCACACACAATGTAACAGGTCACAGGTCACACACAATGTAACAGGTCACATGTCACACACAATGTAACAGGTCACAGGTCACACACAATGTAACAGGTCACAGGTCACACACAATGTAACAGGTCACAGGTCACAGGTCATACACAATGTAACAGGTCACACACAATGTAACAGGTCACAGGTCACACACAATGTAACAGGTCACAGGTCACAGGTCATACACAATGTAACAGGTCACACACAATGTAACATGTAACAGGTCACAGGTCACACACAATGTAACAGGTCACAGGTCACACACAATGTAACAGGTCACAGGTCACACACAATGTAACATGTAACAGGTCACAGGTCACACACAATGTAACCGGTCACAGGTCACACACAATGTAACAGGTCACACACAATGTAACAGGTCACAGGTCACACACAATGTAACAGGTCACACACAATGTAACAGGTCACAGGTCATACACAATGTAACAGGTCACACACAATGTAACATGTAACAGGTCACAGGTCACACACAATGTAACATGTAACAGGTCACACACAATGTAACATGTAACAGGTCACAGGTCACACACGATGTAACAGGTCACAGGTCACACACGATGTAACAGGTCACAGGTCACACACGATGTAACAGGTCACAGGTCACACACAATGTAACAGGTCACAGGTCACACACAATGTAAATGCCTTGAGAGGATTGGTGGTAGCCACGCGGCACACCGGTAGAGACCGAAGGAATTCAGCTGCAGCCAGTAACTCCACTCAGTGTGTCCAGATCACACCAAAGAAAACAAATAACAAGTTATAAAGTCAGTACATTAAAGTGACCTTAACCCATTGTTGTTTACCGGGAACTTTCACCCCCCCCTTCTGCCCAGGCCAAGTTTTCAGCAATGTCACACTTTAAATGACAATTGTGCGGTCATTGAGATTTTTTAAGTACCGAAGTTTGGCGCCATTCCACAAGTGTGCGCAATTTTAAAGCCTGACATGTTAGGTATCTATTTACTCCGCGTAACATCCTCTGTCACATTATATAAAAAAAAAGATTGGGCTATTTTTAGTGGGTTTTTTTTTTTCTTTATTTCTGAATTTTCCAAAAAAAAGCGTTTGAAAAATTGCTGCACAAATACCAAGTGACGTAAAAATTTGGAACAACCGCAAATTTATTCCCTAGGGTCTCTGCTAAAAAAAATAAAAACATATATAATGTTTGAGGGTTCTGAGTAATTTTCTAGCAAAAAAAAATGAAAATTTTTACATGTAGGATCGGAGTGCCAGAATTGACCCGGTATGGAAGTAGTTAACAAGAGGGATTTGCACCAGGAAAGTGTCACTGCAGCTTTATTGAATTCCCCCCTCAGTATGTTCTCAATCCTCATAATTATCTCTGCTGTAAGATGCATAATGCTATTTACTTACCAGGGCTCTGGGAGATGCAGTAGGAGAGGGAGCTGAGCGCTTTGTCCTGTCCCTGGGATGAGGTACAGTAGTGGAGGGATCACACGTATCCAAAATCCATATCAGCAAGCTCTGGAGGTGAGCGTGCGTCTCTTGAAACGCGTAAAGCTGGCGAGTCTTGGTGGGCCAAGAATGGGATGTGACCTATCTCTGTGAGGGTTACCTTACCACTTGAGTCTGGTCTATACTGCTGCCTTAGCCTTTGTGAGTAGGTACTCATAATTTGTTCTTCTTTAATAAAGTTGTATCTGGTAACACACTAGGCCAGGGTTTCTCAACCAGGGTTCCTCCAGAGGTTGCTAGGGGTTCCTTGAGCAATGAGCAATTTCTGCCTCTCAGATACGTTTCTCAACCAGGGTTCCTCCAGAGGTTGCTAGAGGTTCCTGGAGCAATGAGCAATGTCTGCCTCTCAGATACGTTTATCAACCAGGGTTCCTCCAGAGGTTGCTAGAGGTTCCTGGAGCAATGAGCAATGTCTGCCTCTCAGATACGTTTATCAACCAGGGTTCCTCCAGAGGTTGCTAGAGGTTCCTGGAGCAATGAGAAATTTCTGCCTCTCAGATACGTTTCTCAACCAGGGTTCCTCCAGAGTTTGCTAGAGGTTCCTGGAGCAATGAGCAATTTCTGCCTCTCAGATACGTTTGTCAACCAGGGTTCCTCCAGAGGTTGCTAGGGGTTCCTTGAGCAATGAGCAATTTCTGCCTCTCAGATACGTTTCTCAACCAGGGTTCCTCCAGAGGTTGCTAGAGGTTCCTGGAGCAATAAGCAATTTCTGCCTCTCAGATACGTTTCTCAACCAGGGTTTCTCCAGAGGTTGCTAGAGGTTCCTGGAGCAATGAGCAATTTCTGCCCCTCGGATACGTTTCTCAACCAGGGTTCCTCCAGAGGTTGCTAAGGGTTCCTGGAGCAATTAGCAATTTCTGCCTCTCAGATACATTTCTCAACCAGGGTTCCTCCAGAGGTTGCTAGAGGTTCCTTGAGCAATGAGCAATTTCTGCCTCTCAGATACGTTTATCAACCAGGGTTCCTCCAGAGGTTGCTAGAGGTTCCCGGAGCAATGAGCAATTTCTGCCTCTCAGATACTTTTCTCAACCAGGGTTTCTCCAGAGGTTGCTAGAGGTTCCTGGAGCAATGAGCAATTTCTGCCCCTCGGATACGTTTCTCAACCAGGGTTCCTCCAGAGGTTGCTAAGGGTTCCTGGAGCAATTAGCAATTTCTGCCTCTCAGATACATTTCTCAACCAGGGTTCCTCCAGAGGTTGCTAGAGGTTCCTTGAGCAATGAGCAATTTCTGCCTCTCAGATATGTTTATCAACCAGGGTTCCTCCAGAGGTTGCTAAGGGTTCCTGGAGCAATTAGCAATTTCTGCCTCTCAGATACATTTCTCAACCAGGGTTCCTCCAGAGGTTGCTAGAGGTTCCTGGAGCAATGAGCAATTTCTGCTTCTCAGATACGTTTCTCAACCAGGGTTCCTCCAGAGGTTGCTAGAGGTTCCTGGAGCAATGAGCAATTTCTGCCTCTCAGATACGTTTCTCAACCAGGGTTCCTCCAGAGGTTGCTAGAGGTTCCTGGAGCAATGAGCAATTTCTGCCTCTCAGACACGTTTCTCAACCAGGGTTCCTCCAGAGGTTGCTAGAGGTTCCTTGAGCAATGAGCAATTTCTGCCTCTCAGACACGTTACCACTCACACCAATGATCTTTTTATCTATCTATAAGGGGGTAATTATGATCACAAGTGTAAGGAGTGTTCTTCACACTGACCATCACACTAATGTATCATGAGTTGGGTATAGTAATTTATAGCAGGGGCTCCCCGAGACCAGAACGTTTTTTCCAGGGTTCCTCTGTGTTGAGAGAGGCTGCACTAGATCCTTGCAGCCTTTTGTTTTCTGTCTTTTTTTAAGACTTCCTCTTGAAGAAAAGTCTTTAGTGAATTATCTATACCCCAGACATGGTGACTTCTTCTAATTCTAAGGCATTGTCAGGTAGACGAGGCTGGATAGGTTTGGAAGAATTTGTACAGAAGGTTGTCCATGCTGATCTCCTCCATGACATCAGTGGGTGGGTTGCGGGATTATTCTTTGATCCTCCGGTTAAGTCTGATGCAAATAGTAAAATGTTCTCCGCATGGAAGCTCCATGTGCATTTAAGTTGAAGATCCTTTAGACATTTCAAAGTAATCCAAATTCTAAACTGCAGTGCTGGAGGGTCACGGGACAGACGAGGGGGTCATTTCTCTAACAAGCTGACATTAGAGTTTGGTTCCTGTTAAAGAAGGAAAACAATTCGTTTCGTTTTTTTTTTTTTTCGCTTTTCGTTTTTTTTCGTTTTTTTCGTTCGTTCGTTTTCGTACGAATGAACAAATCATTCGAATCGTACAAATCCGAATAACGAATCGTTCGAATCGAACGACTCCGAAAAGCAACGAAAATCCGAAAAACCAAACAACGAAAAAAGGAACAACGAAAATGAACGAAAAAATTCGTACATTCGTAACTTTTTTTTTTGTTGAATTGGTAATTTTCCATGTCCCTTACAATGGCGCTGCTTAACGTGCTTCGAATGGATTGAACAAAAAAATTTGTACATTCGTAACTTTTTTTTTCGATTACGTAACTTTTTTTTTTTTTCGATTCGTAACTTTTTTTTTTTTTTTTCGATTCGTAATGAATGGATTGAACAAAAAAATTCGTACATTCGTAACTTTTTTTTTTCGATTCGTAACTTTTTTTTTTTCGATTCGTAACTTTTTTTTTTCGATTCGTAAATTATTAAAATGTAATAATAGCATACACATTACATAAAATTATGACGTATGCTCCGATTACGAATCTACGAATGTTACGCATATTACGAATGTACGAATAACTACGAATGCGTCCGAATTTCGAATAAACGAATGAACGAAAATTAAACGAACGAAAAAACGAGTTAACGAAAAATAACTCTTACAAATGTACGAATCGTTACGAATACGAACACCGACGACTTACGAATGTACGAATCGTTACGAATCAACGGAAACGAAAAAACGAGACAAAAGAAACAAATTTTTTTCGGAAACGAAAAAAAACGAAACGAAAATAAACACATTTTTTTGTTCTGCACATGTCTAAAAACAATGAGAAAATATGAAGACAAACACATTTTAGAGCCGTATTTCAAAAACGTTAATGCCCCGTACACACGCTCGGAAAATCTGACGGAAAAAGTCCGATCAGATTATGTTGTCGGAAAATCCCCCCGTGTGCGGGCTCTAGCAGACTTTTTGCGTTGGAAATTTCTACAGAAAAAATTTGAGAGCAGGATCTCAAATTTTTCAACAACAAAATCCAATCGGACTTTTTCCGATCGTGTGTCGAGAATTCCGATGGGCAAAGTGCCACGCATGCTCCAATTACGAAGCCAAAGCTATTGGCTACTAACGTGAACGTAGTCCCGTCGTAACGAACGAACGTCACCACGTTCAGAATGATCGGATTTTCCGATAACTTTGTCTGACCGTGTGTATGCAACACCAGTTTCGGACAAAGTCCGTCGGAAAAAATCTGATGGATTTTGTGGTCGGATTTTCCAAAAGCATTCTAGTACATTTTTGGGGGGTGCACTGTGCATGCCAATGTGCCCAGCCAAAGCCAAAAAGACAAATATCCAGTGATGTATTTGGCCAATCCTGGCCTCAGACCAAGCCAATGCACTATGACTAAGGCCAGGATTGGCCGGGACAAGTCGGCTCAGTTGTTTTTCTTGTACTCCAGTATGTTGCAATAAAGTATTGATGGCATTGGGACCATCTGGAGGCTTTGAGAATTTTTGAACTTTTGCTCTTTGGGAGAAGTGCTGCCAGGCACCATCTGCTATAGTCTAGCCCAGGGGGTCTCAAACTGGTGACCCTCCAGCTGTTGTGAAACTACAAGTCCCAGGAGGCATTGCAAGGCTGACAGTTACAAGCATGACTCCCTCAGGCAGAGGCATGATGGGACTTGTAGTTGTGGGACTTGTAGTTCCGCGGCAGCCGGAGGACCACCAGTCTGAGACCCCTGGTCTAGGCTGATGATTGCATGGCCAGGAGATGTGATCACAGTGTTTTAAAGTGAAAATTTACTTTAAAAGTAAAAATTCTCTTCCCCTTTAGGACCCTTTCACATGAGGTGGATTCCACTTCGATCAGCAGGGGATCAGATCACAGGTTCCCTGATGATCAGAGCATAGTGGTGGGTGGATGACACATCCATGTCTGCTCAGTTTCTGCAGCGTGAACACAGACAGAGCCCACTCTGTATGTATATACAGGACGGACTGACCATTCGGCCACTTGGGCACTTGCCGAGGGCCCTGGGCCACTAGGGGGCCCCATCAGGGTTGCCAGCCTCAGTAAAACCAGAGACAGTATGTAAAAATCTGTGTTTTTTTTTACATCTGTTTCTGAAATGTCCCTTACTGACATCATTTTGGTCTAAAAATCCAGAGATTATAGCTGCCCCGCCTCTCCAGTACCTTCTCAGCCAATAGAAACATGTCTGTGTATACTGTGTGTACATGTCTGTGTATACTGTGTGTACATGTCTGTGTACAGTGTGTGTGTGTGTATACTGTGTGTACATGTATGTGTATACTGTGTGATTGTATAGTGTGTGGCCCCATAATCTCTGATTGTCTGGGAGCCCCATAATCTCCTATTGCCCGGGGGCCCCATGAGTTTTCAGTCCGCCCCTGTGTATATACATTATATATATATATATATATATATATATATATATTACACACACACACCCTATATTTCCAAATGTATTGGGACACCTGCCTTTACACACACATGAACTATAATGGCATCCCAGTCTTAGTCCGTAGGGTCCAATATTGAGTTGGCCCGCCCTTTTCAGCTATAACAGATTCAACTCCTCTGGGAAGGCCGTCCACAAGGTTTAGGAGGGTGTCTATGGGGAATGTTTGACCGTTCTTCCTGAAGCACATTTGTGAGGACAGGCACTGATGTTGGACGAGAAGACCTGGCTCGCTGACTCTGCTCTAATTTATCTGAAAGGTGTTCTATCGGGTTGAAGTCAGGACTCTTTATGGACCTTGCTTTGTGCACTGGTGGGGCAGTCATGTTGGAACAGGAAGGGGCCGTCCCCAAACTCCTCCCACAAAGTTGGAAGCATGAAATTGTCCAAAATGTCTTGGTATGCTGACGCCTTAAGAGTCTAAGGGGCCTAAGGGGCCAAGCCCAACCCCTGAAAAACAACCCCCACACCATAATCCCCCCTCCCCCCCACACCATAATCCCCCCCTCCACCAAATGGTTTGGACCAGTGCACAAAGCAAGGTTTATAAAGACGTGGATGAGCGAGTTTGGGGTGGAGGAACTTGAGTGGCCTGACCTCAACCCCATAGAACACCTTCTGGAAGAATGGGTCAAACATTCCCATAGACACACTCCTAAACCTTGTGGACGGCCTTCCCAGAAGATTTGAAGCTGTTATGCCACGTACACGCGACAGAAAAAGTCTGATGGGAGCTTTTCATCATTTATTCCGACCGTGTGTATGCCCCATCGGACTTTGTCCGTCTAACCCACCCCACCCCCCCTCCGTACACACGATCAGAAATTATGTCAGAAAAATCTTGGATGGATTTTCCGACGGAATTCCGCTCAAGCTTGTCTTGCATACACACGGTCACATTAAAGTTCTCTGAACTTTTAATCACCAAGAACGCGGTGACGTACAACACTACGACGAGCCGAGAAAATGAAGTTCAATGCTTCCGAGCATGCGTCAAATTGTTTCCGAGCATGCGCAATTTTTTTTGCACGTCCGAATTGCATACAGACAAACGCAATTTCGGATAGGAACTTTTTCCGACCGAGAAATGGAGAACCCGCTCTCAATCTTTTGCTGGCTGGAATTCTGCCAGCAAAAGTCCGATGGATCATACACACGGTCGCAATTTCTGACCAAAAGCTCTCATCTGACTTTTGCTGGCAGAATTTCTGACCGTGTGTATGGGGCATTAGATAGAGAACATGTTCTAAATTTTTCAGACGGAAATTCTTTTTTTAGCGGAGAAACAGCTCGTCTGTATGCTGTTCCGACGTGGTGGCTATTGAACTTCCTTTTTATAGTGCCGTTGTACATGTACGTCACTGCGTTCTTGGCGGTCAGAATTTGATGTGACCGTGTGTATGCAAGACAGCTTGAGTGGAATTCCATCGGAAAAACCTTCAGAGTTTATTCCGATGGGAAAACCGGTCGTGTGTACGCGGCATAATAGCTGCAAAGGGTGGACCAGCTCAATATTGAACCCTACGGACCAAGACTGGGATGTCATTAAAGTTCATGTATAGGCAGGTGTCCCAATACTTTTGGTAATATAGTGTATATATAGTGAGGGAAAAAACACAAAATGGTGTCACTTTTATTCCTATTACAAGGAATGTAAACATTAGACATGTGCACAATAGAAAAATTTGTTTATTTTCGTTTTATTTCTGTTCGTTTCCGTTGATTCGTAACGATTCGTATTTTCGTAAGAGTTATTTTTTCGTTGATTCGTTTTTTTTTTTCCGTTTAATTTTCGTTTATTCGAATTCGAAATTCGGACGCATTCGTATTTTCGTAGATTTAGTTACATTCGTACTTTCGTAAGATTGATTTATTTGTACTTTCGTAACATTGTTTTCGTAGATTCGTAATCGGAGCATAATTCATAATTTTATGTAATGTGTATGCTATTATTACATTGTAAGAGACACGGAAAATTACGAATCGAAAAAAAAGGTACGAATGTAAAAAAAATTTCGTTCAATTCATTCGAAGCACGTTAAGTAGCGCCATTGTAAGAGACACGGAAAATGACGAATCGAAAAAAAAAAAAAAGTTACGAATGTACAAATTTTTTCGTTCAATCCATTCGAAGCACGTTAAGCAGCGCCATTGTAAGAGACACGGAAAATCACCAATTAAAAAAAAAAAAGTTATGAATGTACGAATTTTTTCTTTCATTTTGATTTTCGTTGTTCCTGTTTTCGTTTTTCGGATTTTCTTCTTTCGTAGTTTCGTTTTTCTAATTTGGTTATTTCGGATTTTCGTTGTTTTTCATATTCGTTTGATTCGATAAAACGGAAAACTAAAAAAACGAAACGAATTGCACATGTCTAGTAAACATCCCTTGTAATAGATGAAAGTATGACAGGTCCTCTTAAATATAAGATCTGGGGGGTCAAAAAGACTTCAAATCTCATATTTACACTAAAATGCAATAAAAAAGTGGGGCCATCTTCCCCTCACTCATCTCCATACACAGCCACGGGAAGGATCCGATTGCCTCCGCCGCTGCCGACGGCTCTGGTAAGCGGCGGTGGGCACCGGTTCGCGGCAGGAGGGGAGTGGCCCTCTCCCGCCGCCGATAAAAGTGAACTTTCGGCGAGTCTGCTGCAGAGACCACTTTTATCTTGTACCGGACCGCCGGCCGAACACGGCAATACCGGGGGTTATGGCAGCTAGATGCTGCCATAACAACGATATCCGTCCTCAAAGTGAGGGCGTATATAGTCGTGCGGCGGTCCGGAAGTGGTTAAAAAAACAGTATGTGTATTATTTTTTTTATCCTAGGTAATGATAATATTTTTTTTTAGCGGCATAGTAATCTATTAGTCACGAAAAAAAATATAAGTATAATAAAATCATTTATTTATACAAACAACAAATTACGAATCATCGATTTTTTAAAAAGTACAAACTCTGGTTGCGGGCATGTCTCATTTATTAATATTACATCAAATTGGCTATACAGTGCATTTCAAATATTAAAACATTAATTGATTGTCATCCACATGAATACCCCGACGCGTTTCGACCAATGCTGTTGCGGTCTTCTTCAGGGGATTTGTGTTCTGGTGAAATATAGTAAAAAAAGTTTCCATTGTTCCGACACTTTGTATCGTACTGACAACTATATGTATTTTGTATTATATTGATATATTTACCACTCGAAAGATGGATTCCGAACAAATGTTGCATATCCAGAGATTTATAAATAAAGGCACTAATCCAGGGATCATCATATGCCAAATTTCCGCCCCTCCAGGCGGGCCCAACACCAAGGGGCTTACAAGCTTTTTTTACTATATTTCACCAGAATACATTCCCCTGAAGAAGGCCGCAACAGCATTGGTCGAAACGTGTAGGGGTATTCATGTGGATGACAATCAATTAATGTTTTAATATTTGAAATGCACTGTATAGCCAATTTGATGTAATATTCCTTGAGACATGCCCGCAACCAGAGTTTGTACTTTTTAAAAAAAAAATCAATGATTCGTCATTTGTTGTTTGTATAAATAAATGATTTTATTATACTTTCATTTTTTCGTGACTAATAGATTACTATGCCGCTAAAAAAACCCTGTGGGGGAACTTCCCAATTCCTTTTCTAAAAGCATTTGGGGTGTGCTGCTGAATCCATGTGTTTTCTTTTCCATGATAATATTATTAGCAAATAAATAGGTCCATAGCAGAGATGTACAATTTGCTGTGGCCCATAGGGGGTGTGAGAGGGGAAGTGGTTATTAACCGCTTCCCGACTGCCCACTGCATATATACGGCCAGGCAAAACCACGTACAGGTACGTGGCCCTTTAATTGCCTAGCCGTGGGTCGCGCTCGCGACCCGGTCGGGAGCTTCGTGACCACGGCCGCGGGACCAGCGGACCCGATCGCCGCTGGTGTCCCGCGATTGGGTCACAGAGCTGAAGAACGGGGAGAGGTCTGTGTAAACAAACCTCTCCCCGCGCTTCCTACTCTGCCTGTCACTGATCGGCTGTTCCCTGTCATCGGGAAAGCCGATCAATGACGTCAGACATCAGACCCGCCCCCTAATGTTAAAAAAAAACACACACGTCACAGCCCATAACCCCTCCCCTCCCCCTAGTGGTTAACTCTTTCACTGCCAGTGTCATTTATACAGGAATCAATGCATTTAAATAGCACTGATTGCTGTATAAATGACAATGGTCCCAAAAATGTGTCAAAAATGACAAATCTACGAAAATACGAATTTCGAATCAACGGAAATTAGATTAACGGAAATACGAATCATTTCAAATCAACGAAAATATAGCTCTTTCGAAAATACGATTGCGTCCGAATACGAAATATAACGAAAATACAAATTTCGAATCAACGAAAATTAGACTAACGGAAATACGAATCAACGAAAAAATAACTCTTACGAAAATACGAACGAGTCCGAATACGAACACCGACGACTTACGAAGTTACGAATCAACGGAAACGAACAGAAACTAAACAAATTTTTCTATTGTGCACATGTCTAACGTTGTGCTGACTTCACTTATCCAATCACGTACATGTAGCACCCAGATTCTAAACACGGCCTGCTCACAAATTTAGTTTGCTAGGTGGTAACTAGCCTGGCTAATTTTTTAGTCTATTATTTTTAAATAAATTCGATTTTTAAATGGATTCACACTATGAGGCTCACCCAATCCCGTGCATGTGATATTCGCCGCTGCTGGTACGTTTTAACCCTTGCTGAGACCAACGTAGCGGTTGGAAGCTGGTGACTACCTGGACAGAGGACACCTTCCTTTTGATACTAGGAGGAACGCGGTCGCCTGGGAGTTGTAGTACCACGCCTATTACCCCCTGCAGGGGTGAGGCGCTCCGGTGAGTGCAAGCACATTAGGGGAATTGAATGAAGGAGGGGAGCACAGGATATCCATTCTTGGTTTCACCCATCGTTGCATTTTTGCACTGAATTTTGCCATTTTCACAGACTTTTATCCGATGTCCGATGTGTCCGCCATAATGTCGCAGTCACAATAAAAATCGCTGATCGCCGCCATTACTAGTAAAAAAAAAAATTAAAATAAAAATGCTATAAAACTATCCCCTATTTTGTAGACGCTATAACTTTTGCGCAAACAAATCAATAATCGCTAATTACGATTTTTTTACCAAAAATATGTGGAAGAATATGTATCGGCCTAAACTGAGGGAAAACATTTTTTTTTATATATTTGTTGGGGATATTTATTATAGCAAAAAGCAAAAAATATTGAATTTTTTTCAAAATTGTCGCTCTATTTTTGTTTATAGCGCAAAAAAATAAAAACCGCAGAGGCGATCAAATACCACCAAAAGAAAGCTCTATTTGTGGGAAAAAAAGGACGCCAATTTTGTTTTGGAGCCACGTCGCACGACCGCGCAATTGTCAGTTAAAGCGACGCAGTGCCGAATCGCAAAAAGGGGCCTGGTCCTTTGGCTGTAAATTGGTCCGGGGCTGAAGTGGTTAAGCGCCAAACTCCGATATCAGCTCATTCCAGCAATAAATCTGGACCACACGACCTTCCAATGATCCTACATCAGTCTCGTGTGTGGATTATACGGCAAAGCCTTCAATATCTTCAACGTAAATGCAAATGGAGCTGACAGTCAGAGAACATATCAAAATTTGCATCAATTTTAGCCCGAGGATCAAATAATAATCCCACAATCCCCCCAATGATGTCATGGAGTAGATTGGAGTGAAATAAGATGATCTAAAGCAAAACGTCCAACTAGTCTGGTATTGGTTGTCTATAAAAAAATAATAACAAGCGAGGCTAAAAGGAGAAGGAGCAAAAATGGACCAAAACTAGCTGAGAAGGAAGGGGGAGGGGTGGGGCATTGCTTTGCTTGGAATGAACCAATCACGTGTAAGGAAAATTTTAAAAAGAAAGATTTTTGCTTGCGCATAGTTGAATAAAAAAATCAGAACAACCTCACCTCATTTGATAAGCGAGGAGAATTTTCTCTTTGGAAATTTTCACGTAGCTTACTGAGGTGACGTTGTCGTAGACATGTGCGATTCGTTTAGTTATGAATTCGTTTTCCGTTCAAATTCGTTATATTCGTTCATTCGTAATCGTACGAATGAACGAATGGTTTACTAAAAATTCGAAACGAAAAACGAACTATCGAAAATAACGAATATGAAAAACAATACGAAATAATTAAATTAGAAACCACGAAACTACGAAAGAATGAAAATCCGAAAAAACGAAAACAGAAAGATTCAAAAATAACGAAAATCGAAATGACAAAATATTACGAATATTCGGAAAAAAGGAAATCAAAACAACGAAAATTCGAAATAACGAAAATTCTGCTGATCGAGAATTCGAAAGAACGAATGTTGGTTCTGATTCTGAAATATTCCACCCAGAGTCCAGATAGGGTGTGGTTGGGTCGGAGGCTCTGTGTGTTTTGGTGGATTTTTGAGTTAACCACTTTCAGCCCCGGACCAATTTTCAGCCAAAGGACCAGGCCCCTTTTTGCGATTCGGCACTGCGTCGCTTTAACTGACAATTGCGCGGTCATGCGACGTGGCTCCCAAACAAAATTTACGTCCTTTTTCCCCACAAATAGAGCTTTGTTTTGGTGGTATTTGATCGCCCCTGCGGTTTTTATTTTTTGCGCTATAAACAAAAAAGAGCAACAATTTTGAAAAAAAACACATTATTTTTAACATTTTGCTATAATAAATATCCCCCAAAAATATATAAAAAAACGTTTTTTATCCTCAGTTTAGGCCGATACGTATTCTTCTACATATTTTTGGTAAAAAAAAAAAATCGCAATAATATTGATTGGTTTGCGCAAAAGTTATAGCTTCTACAATTTTTATTAATAATTTTTTTTACTGGTAATGGCGGCGATCAGCAATTTTTATCATGACTGCGACATTATGGCGGACACGTCGGACATTTTTGACACATTTTTGGGACCATTGCCATTAATACAGCGATCAGTGCTATACAATTGCATTGATTACTGTAAAAATTTCACTTGCAGTGAAGGGGTTAACCACTAGGGGGCAGGGGAGGGGTTAAGTGTGTCCTGGGGAGTGATTCTAACTGTCTGGGCGATTGGGCTAGCAGTGACAAGACACTGATCGCTGCTCCCAATGACAGCAGACGATCAGTGTCCTGTCACTAGGCAGAACGGGGAGATTCTGTGTTTACATCGGCATCTCCCCGTTCTTCAGCTCCGTGACACGATCGCGGGTATCATCGAGTCCGTGGCTCCCACGGGCACGGTCACTGAGCTCGCGGCAGGCGCGCGCACCGCCGTCGGCACGCGCGTGCGTGCACGGCGGGACATTCAAAGTAACGTACGGGTACGTTACTTTGCCCAGCTGTGCCATTCTGCCGACGTATATGTGCAGGACACGGTCGGCAAGCGGTTAAAGGTCCTCTACCCGTATCACTGTCTGACTATTACTATTTTTGGTCTGCCGAGTCTTTCAATTGCTTTTGCATCTGCCTTAGGTTGTCCTGGCCCTAAACCCCTCTCTCCCCCAGTTCTTGTTAAGAGACAATAAAATCTCTTTTGTTGCATTCAAAAAGTGACTGGCGCCCATGTTTTCAACTTGCATTACACCCACCATGCCCAGTGACCGGCACCCTGAGGAGGAATGTCAGCTGCCCCTGGCTCTGGAGGTCACCTCCATGCCTCTGGAGGGCAGGGGGACCGCTACATAGATGTAGAAATATATATATTTTTTCTTTTTTATCATGCATTATAGACATGTGCACAACAAAAAAATTTGTTTATTTTCGTTTCGTTTTTCTTTGTTTCCGAAAAAAATTTGTTTATTTTCGTTTCGTTTTTTTTGTTTCCGTTGATTCGTAACGATTTGTAAATTCGTACCTTGTCGGTGTTCGTATTCATAACGATTCGTATTTTTGTTACGTCACGTTGATTCGTTTTTCCGTTAGTTTAATTTTCGTTTATTCGTTTATTCGAAATTCGGACGCATTCGGATTTATTCGTACATTCGTAACATTCGTAGATTCGTAATCGGAGCATAATTCATAATTTTATGTAATGTGTATGCTATTATTACATTTTAAGAGACACGGAAAATTACGAATCGAAAAAAAAAGTTACGAATGTGCGAATTTTTTCTTTCAATCTATTCGAAGCACGTTAAGCAGCGCCATTGTAAGGGACACGGAAAATTACCAATTCAACAAAAAAAAAAAAGTTACGAATGTACAAATTTTTTCGTTCATTTTCATTTTCGTTGTTCCTGTTTTCGTTTTTCGGATTTTCTTCATTCGTACATTCGTTGTTTCTAATTATTTTTTTGGGGATTTTCGTTATTTTCAGATTCGTTCGATTCGAACGATTCGTTATTCGTTAAAATTTTTAGCGAATCGTTCGTTCATTTGTACGAAAACGAATGAACAAAAATAACGAAAAAAAAAACGAAAAAAAAAAAACTAAACGAATTGCACATGTCTAATGCATTGCTGGGTGTTCTTTGCAAAGTGTTGGCCCCTCACTAGCTTTGGTTCATTTTAGGCCTTCTCACTTCTACTGCAAGACTAGTTGAACTTTATGCTATAGATAATAGACATGTGCGATTAGTTTCGTACGAATCGGAAATTCGTACGAATTTTTCGAAAATTCGTACGAATCCGAAATACGGATTTTTATGCATACGAATTCCGTACGAAAATACGAAATTTCGTTTACGAATTTCGGATCCAAATTAACAGAAACTTTTAAATTTACGATTCATACGAAATTCGTATTTCGTTAGACATGTGCAATTCGTTTTGTTTTTTTTAGTTTTTCGTTTTTTTTCGTTATATTCGTTCATTCGTACGATAACGAATAAACGAATATAACGAAAAAAACAACGAAAAACGAAAAAAAACAAAACGAAATTTCGTATTTTCGTACGGAATTCGTATGCATAAAAATTCGCTAAAAATTTTAACGAATAACGAATCGTTTGAATCGAACGAATACGAAAAACAACGAAAATCCGAAATAACCAAATTAGAAACAACGAAACTACGAAAGAAGAAAATCCGAAAAACCAAAACAGGAACAACGAAAATCAAAATGAACGAAAAAATTTGTACATTCGTAACTTTTTTTTTTTTAGTTGAATTGGTAATTTTCCGTGTCTCTTACAATGGCGCTGCTTAACGCGCTTCGAATGGATTGAACGAAAAAATTTGTACATTCGTAACTTTTTTTTTTTCGATTCGTAATTTTCCGTGTCTCTTAAAATGTAATAATAGCATACACATTACATAAAATTATGAATTATGCTCCGATTACTAGACATGTGCAATTCGTTTCATTTTTTTTCGTTTTTCTTCTTTCGTTTCATTAGTACGAATGAACGAATCGGTCGAATCGAACGAATCCGAATAACGAATCGTTCGAATCGTACGAATCCGAAAAGCAACGAAAATCTGAAAAACCAAACAACGAAAATCCGAAAAACGAAAAAAGGAACAACGAAAATGAACGAAAAAATTCGTACATTCCTAACTTTTTTTTTTTAATTGGTAATTTTCAGTGTCTCTTACAATGGTGCTGCCTAACGTGCTTCGAATGGATTGAACAAAAAAATCTGTACATTCGTAACTTTTTTTTCGATTCGTAACTTTTTTTTTCGATTCATAACTTTTTCTTTTTGATTCGTAACTTTTTTTTTTTTTTTTCGATTCGTAATGAATGGATTGAACCAAAAAATTCGTACATTCGTAACTTTTTTTTTTCGATTCGTAACTTTTTTTTTTCGATTCGTAACTTTTTTTTTCGATTCGTAACTTATTTTTTTTGATTCGTAACTTTTTTTTTTCGATTCGTAAATTATTAAAATGTAATAATAGCATACACATTACATAAAATTATGAATTATGCTCCGATTACGAATCTACGAATGTTACGAATGTACGAATAAATACGAATGCGTCCGAATTTCGAATAAACGAATGAACTAACGAATCAACGAAAAATAACTCTTACAAATGTACGAATCGTTACGAATACGAACAACGACGACTTATGAATGTACGAATCGTTACGAATCAATGGAAACGAAAAAAACAAAACGAAAAAAAACGATTTTTTTTCGGAAACGAAAAAAGTGAAACGAAAATAAACAAATTTTTTTGTTGTGCACATGTCTACCGATTACGAATCTACGAAAACAATGTTACGAAAGTACGAATAAATCAATCTTACGAAAGTACGAATGTAACTAAATCTACGAAAATACGAATGCGTCCGAATTTCGAATAAACGAAAATTAAACTAACGGAAAAACGAATCAACGAAAAAATAACTCTTACGAAAATACGAATCGTTACGTTACGAATACGAACACCGACGACTTACGAATTTACAAATCGTTACGAATCAACGGAAACGAAAAAAACGAAACAAAATAAACACATTTTTCTGTTGTGCACATGTCTATATTTCGTACGAATCCGAATTAAATTTCGTATACGAATTACGAAATACGTTTTTTTTTAATACAAAACGGAACGAAATGAAACAAATTTTTTGACGGCACCCATGTCTAATGGATAATGGCGTTCCACTCTAATCTACTCTGTGACATCATCGGGTGGACGGTGGGATCGTTCCTTGAGCCTTAGGTTAAGTCAGATGCAAATAGTGTCACATTCTCTGAATGTCAGTTATATTTGCATTTACACTCAAGATATCTTAGTCTCTTCACGTTTTTTTTTTTAGGCTTTTTGGAGTTTTATGTTGGACTTACTTTGAAAAGCCTAAAACATCTTCAACGTAAATGCAGATGAAGCTTCCAGCCAAAGAACATTCCACTATTTGCATCAGTGTTAACCTAAGGATCAGAGAATAATCCAACAATCCAGCCACTGACGACATCAGGTAGATTAAAGTTGAACAAAGTTATCTATAAATTCTTCCATAACTCTCCAGTCTTGTCCAATCTCCCCGGAAGATGCCTGAAAAGAGGTCACTTTTTCGGCCTATGGATAAATAGGACTTTTCAATATCGGGAAGTGGCTGTGGGTGGAAGGATCGTTCACCTTCTTTGCCTAAAATGGGTTCAGTATTTATTGGTTTGCCGCCCAATGACTATTTTGCCCTCCTTATGGTCGAGGTCGCTGTAGGGATTTTGACCAATGGCTTCATTGTACTAGTCAACCTCGGAGACCGGCTGAAAGGCCAAAGGCTGAACTCCAGCGACCAGCTGGTGGTTTCTCTCGCCCTTTCAAACGCATGCTTTTCTATTGCGAATGCTGCCTCCATCGTGTGCGCTTTCTTTTTTGCGGGGCTCATGTTGGTAGATTACATTTATTATATCTTGTATGGTTTGATGTCCTACGCCATCTTTTCAAGTTCCTGGCTTTCCTCCTGGCTGTGCTTGTTCTTTTTTTTGAAAATCATCACCTTCCAAGGTGGCTGCTTTGGGTGGATGAAGACCAAGGTGGAACTTCTGGTCCCTTGGCTGATATTCTTGTCTCAAGTTATGTCCTTCGCCAGCGTTCTTCCTTTTATCTGGACCACGACAAAGGTGTATGCAGGAAACTTCACCTCTTCGGAGCATGGTGCCATAGTTATCGGATATCAAGCCAACAGTTTTTACAATTACATTTCGCTATTGGTAAACTGCTTTGTGCCGTTTCTGATTGTCACAGCCACCACCGGGCGCATTATTGCTTCGCTCTCTTTGCATGCCCGTCACATGAAGCAAAACACAGAGGATTCTCGCGGGCCAAGCCTAAAAGTCCATCAAGTGGCTGCTAGAACCATGTCGTTGCTTCTTGTGATTTATCTCATTTTCTATGTGGTGGAGCTCGGCCTTGGGTTCCTTTCACAGACCAATCAATTGTACTGGATGTGTTTTATGCTCATTTTACTCTTTCCCACCCTACAGTCCATCGTACTTATCACAGGGAACTCCAAGTTGAGGCGGGTGTGTTCAGACTTGATGAGCTGTAAAAAGAAACATTAGCAAGGCAGCTAAAACCAATATTTATAAATCTTTGAGAAACAAGTTACCGTATTTATACGGTATAACACTCACCTTTTCCCCTTAAAATCAGGGGAAATTCACAGGTGCGTGTTATACGCCAACCCCCCGCCGTTGTGAGCCTTTGGGCGGCTTTCAGCCACCTGCAGCCCTTCTCAGCGGCTTTCGGCCATTCTCGGAAGCTTTCGGCCGCCTTCGCCCATTCTCGGCAGCTTTCGCCAATTCTCGGCAGCTGAAAGCTGCCGAGAACGTCCAATGGTGGCCGAAAGCTGCAGAGAATGGCCGAAAGCTGCTGAGAACGTCCAATTGTGGCCGAAAGCTGCCGAGAACGTCCAATGGTGGCCAAAAGCTGCCAAGAACGTCCAATGGTGGCCGAAAGCTACCGAGAATGGCCGAAAGCTGCCGAGAACGTCCAATGGTGGTCGAAAGCTGCCGAGAACGTCCAATGGTGGCCGAAAGCTGCTGAGAACGTCCAATGGTGGCCGAAAGCTGCTGAGAACGTCCAATGGTGGCCGAAAGCTGCAGAGAATGGCCGAAAGCTGCTGAGAACGTCCAATGGTGGCCGAAAGCTGCCGAGAACGTCCAATGGTGGCCAAAAGCTGCCGAGAACGTCCAATGGTGGCCGAAAGCTGCCGAGAATGGCCGAAAGCTGCCGAGAACGTCCAATGGTGGTCGAAAGCTGCCGAGAACGTCCAATGGTGGCCGAAAGCTGCTGAGAACGTCCAATGGTGGCCGAAAGCTGCTGATAATGGGCGAAGGCGGCAGAAAGCTGCCGAGAACTACTGAGCGCCGCCGAGATACACAGGACATCCAGCTCTGTATCTCGGCGGCACCATTTTTAAAAGGCAAAGCTGCAAGAAAAACTGACAAGGCTGCAAATGATGGACAAGGTTGCAAATGACACTGACAAGGGTGCAATGATGGACAAAGCTGCATGACATGGGTGCAAATGACACTGACAAGGGTGCAACGATGGACAAGGCTGCATGACAAGGGTGCAAATGACACTGACAAGGGTGCAACGATGGACAAGGCTGCATGACAAGGGTGCAAATGACACTGACAAGGGAGGGTGCAATGATGGACAAGGCTGCATGACAAGGGTGCAAATGACACTGACAAGGGAGGGTGCAATGATGGACAAGGCTGTAGACGGACACTGATAAGGCTGCATTGATGGGCATTTAAATGTAAGTTTTTTTTTTCCTTAAACTTCCCTCCTAAAAGTTTTTTTTCCTTAAAATTCCCTCCTAAACTTGGGGTGCGTGTTATACGCCGATAAATACGGTATATATATTATGCATGGGAAAATGATCCACTTCCCATCCGGGCCAATTCTGGCACTTCACTCCTACATGAAAAAATCATAATTATTTTTTTTTTTTCTAGAAAATTACTTTTTTTTTTTTTTTTTGAGCTGAGACTCTAGGGAATTAAATGGCGATTGTTGCAACTTTTTATGGCACACAATATTATGAATTTTATGAGTTTATGAATTTTATGAGTTTATGAATTTGATGAGTTATTTATAAGTTTAATGAATTAGAAAAAAAAAACAGGAAAGTTAGCCCAATTTTTTTATATAATGTGAAAGATGATGTTACGGCGAGAAAATAGATACCCAACATGTCACGCTTTAAAATTGCGCACACTCATGGAATGGCGCCAAACTTCGGTACTTAAAAATCTCCATGGGCGTTTTTTTACAGGTTACATGTTCAGAGTTCCAGAGGAGGTCCTGGGATAGAATTGTTGCTTTTGCTCTAACGCACGCGGTGATACCTCCCATGTGGGGGGTGACTTACGCATGCGTTTGCTTTTGTGCGTGACCACTATTATTCTTTAGTTTAGTTTATTTATTTTTTCACTTTTTTTTTTTACACTTTCTCTTTAAAAAAAAAAAAGATTTTGATCACTTTGATTCCTATTACAAGGAATGTAAACATTTCTTGTAATAGTAATAGTGTGTGACAGGTTCTCTTTATGGAGAGGCTTAAATAAGACCTCACATCTCTCGTCCAGGCTGAAAACCTCTCTGCCTTTCCAGCCACGTCCTCGGCATTGTTTACTTCTGCCGGCGATGGACGTGACATCATAACGTTGCGCCCTGGCCTCCGAGGGTCATAGAGATGACTGGGGACCATCTGGTCACCGGAAATCTCTATGGTAAACTTTCAGTTTGTGACGATTCATTTTCTGGCTCACCGATCGCATGGGTGAGCTGGGAGAAGCACCAGTGGGCGGTAGGGGAGAGGGGGGTGACGTCCCGCCGCCTGTAAGAACGATCAAGCGGCTGAACTGCCACTATGATTGTCTGCAGAATCACATATATATATATATATATATATATATATATATGCACAGTATTTGATTGTGCAGCTCCGGGTAAGGGGTGCACCACTTCTGCTGTGATTAGACCTAGCAGAAGCCAATCAGTGGGTGCCGGCCAATGATGTGTCAGGAGTGTCCAGGAGAGAGGCTGGGGGCGGAGCAATGCAGAGCTCCGTCCGGACAGTGAGGATAGGATGGATTTTTTTTTTCCTTGCAAAGCACAGCGTGTACACAAAAACACTGGCTAGGCACGCATTTGACCCTTTGATTGCCCCTGGTGTTTAACCCATTCCCAGCCAGTGTCATTAGTACAGTGACAGTGCATATTTTTAGCACTTTATCACTGTATTAGTGTCACTGGTTCCCACAAAGTATCAAAAATGTCAGTTAGTGTCAGATTGTCAGCCGCAGTCCTGCAATAAGTCGCTGATCCATTGCCTCCATTACTAGTAAAAAAATAAAAAAAAATAAATAAAAATTCCAGTATATATTCCATAGCTTGTAGACGCGATAACTTTTGCACAAACCAATCAATATACACTTATTAGGATTTCGTTTTTTGACAAAAATATGTAGTAGAATACATATTGGCCTAAACTGATGAAGAAATTCTATTTTTTTTTAGATCTTCTCTATTTCATAGGTTTTATAGCAGAAAGTCCAACATATTGTTTTTTTTTAATACATGGTGATCATATCCCCCTTATGTATTTATACATGGAGGTCATATCCCCCCTTATGTATTTATACATGGAGATCATATCCCCCCTTATGTATTTATACATGGAGATCATATCCCCCCTTATGTATTTATACATGGTGATCATATCCCCCCTTATGTATTTATACATGGAGATCATATCCCCCCTTATGTATTTATACATGGAGATCATACCCCCCCTTATGTATTTATACATGGAGATCATATCCCCCCTTATGTATTTATACATGGAGATCATATCCCCCTTATGTATTTATACATGGAGATCATATCCCCCCTTATGTATTTATACATGGAGATCATATCCCCCTTATGTATTTATACATGGAGATCATATCCCCCCTTATGTATTTATACATGGAGATCATATCCCCCTTATGTATTTATACATGGAGATCATATCCCCCGTATGTATTTATACATGGAGATCATATCCCCCCTTATGTATTTATACATGGAGATCATATCCCCCCTTGTGTATTTATACATGGAGATCATATCCCCCTTATGTATTTATTTATACATGGAGATCATATCCCCCCCTTATATATTTATACATGGTGATCATATCCCCCCTTATGTATTTATACTTGGAGATCATATCCCCCCCCCTTATGTATTTATACATGGTGATCATATCCCCCCTTATGTATTTATACATGGAGATCATATCCCCCCTTATGTATTTATACATGGAGATCAAATCCCCCCTTATGTATTTATACATGGTGATCATATCCCCCCTTAATTTCTACTTCTCAGTAGAGAATAAATCCAGTTCCTCTAATCTCTCCTTTTTGCCCATTTGAGTGTGAGTGGAGGCATCTCTGATTGGCTTTATCCCAATCAGCAACTCTGCGAGTGCATTCCAATATTATAATATGTTGTTGTAACTCCTACATCATTTTTGTATTTTTTGGTTGCTATATTGTTCTTTTTTAGAAATCACCCATTTCATCAACCCCCTGAGGAAGATGACTGGAGTTGAAACGCGCTGGGGTTCTATTTATGACATTTTTGGCCCCCCTTTAGTGGATTAATGAGTATTAATATGACATATCAAGCTGGGCAGCAGGTAGTGGATTTTATTTTATGATTTTTTGTAATGGAATTATGTGATTCTTTTCAATCTTTGTACAATGGCAGCGGGTCATCAGACTGGAAAACTGGCAGCGGGTCATCAGACTGGAAAACTGGCAGCGGATCATCAGACTGGAAAGAAGGCTGGGACATCAGGCTGGAAGGCTGGAACATCAGGCTGGAGGGCTGGCACCAGGACATCAGGCTGGAAGGCTAGTACTGGCTCTTCAGGCTGGATTGCTGGCACCTCCGGCTGGAACTCTGGCGCTTCAGGCTGGGACAGATTAGTGGGTGTGGAGGCAGATTGGGTTACTGGCAGGATCGTTTTGGTCGGGAAGAACTTTCGTTTTTTCTTTGACTTGGTCGCTGAAGCTTTGTAGGTTGGGGGTGCAGCAGACAGGAAAGGAGTGTTGGGATTTGGCAGAGAAGAGGTAGGGGAGTTGTATGCAGGATAGGTACAGGGAGAGGAGACCGGATATGAATATTTGGTTGGGAGCAATGTATACTGGGTGGCAACTGAGTTTGGCATGGGTGATGGGGAAACATACATTTGTGGATTTGTAGGCAGCTGAGAAGAGGCAGGGGGGTTAAATGCAGGATAGGTACAGGGAGAAGAGACCGGATATGAATATTTGGTTGGGAGCAGTGTATACTGGGTGGCAACTGGGTTTGGTATGGGTGATGGGGAAACATACATTTGGGTAGGCTGGTGTCTGATGGCAGAAGTGGTATGTTTGGCTGGGGCTAATTGCATCATGCCAGACCATGCTGAAAGTATGGGTTGTACAAATTGTGAATTCAAGTTTCCCTGTCTAACAAAAGACTGCGCAGACACAATGCATTCAGAAATCACCTGTGGGGAACAGCCAGAGTAGTGCTCAAAAAAGTCATCGGGATCATCTTCAAAAAGCCATACTAGGGATACAACCTGATTCATATCAAAAGGGGGAGTGAAATCATCACGGCCCTCAGGAATACAGGGCAGGGCCAGCTCGGCACAAATCTGGATCAGGGGCTGCACGTCCTCAAAAAGAAAATGGCCCTGATCAACAAAAGCATGGGCTATACGGTTGCACTCCAGTAGTTGCTCCCTAGTATAGCCACCCAAAGTCTGATAACAAAGATCTCTTTCTTCCAATGCCAGGAGTGAAAGATACAAAATATCTTCCAGGTGCATCTTCCTTGACAAAAGCAAGTGTCCAGACCCAATTCCCAAGTGCAGCCGATCTGTTAGTATGGCTTCAGTATTCTGTTAGGGATGGAGCCTAAACACAGGCATCCAACACAAGTGAACAGATCGATGGGCTGCACTAAAGGAATCAGGCTCCAAAAGGTAGTGATAAAGATATATTTATTAATAATAAAGACACACATAAACACAGCAACCACAAACAAGCAAGAACACAAATAACACTGCAAACCCCCAAGCCCTAATCTAACTAACTAACTATACACTTCAAGGAAATGGAACATATATATATACAAGGCAGGGAGGAGAGACCAAGGGGGAAACAGGAAGCAAGGGAACATCAAGGCAGGAGACAGGGGACGGGTCTCAGGAACCAGGTAAGGGGGACAACATCCAGGACAGGGCAGGAAGCAGATAACGGGTCAGATAACGGGTCAGGTTACAGGTACAGGTTTCAGGTCCAGGATCAGGATCAGGATCAGGTTTCAGACAGGCAAGACAGGGCTACAGAAAGGAATACTGAAGCACTGAACCTCAGTGAAGGACAGGCTTATATACCCAGCAAATCCACAACAGGTGTAGCCTGATTCCTGGCATGTCCATCTGCTGGGAGACCCCCGCTGGTGGCCACCAGAACTGCACCCTTTGATGTTGAAGGAAGTAGTGACACCACCAGGCGATCCAGGTAATAACACCATTCCTGACAATGTCCATGTATTTTACTTGTGAACATGTTTTTTTTGTGGTGCCTTTTAAGTTCTACCCATTATTGAGGTCTCTCTATGCTAACAAATAACAAATGTTGCAATGGTTATTGGAACACCACCAACACATTCCCAACGTGTTTTAACTCTATACAAATGAGGCTTCTTCAGGGGGTTAGTACACAACTAGCCAGGGTGCAGAATATATATATAAAAAAAGTCAGTTTATTAAAAACTCTACTGGAAGATTTACATTACAGTCTCTGGGAAGTACTTCAGAGGTGAAATTGTGAAACTGTAAACGGCAGATATGAACCAGGGACCGCTGATCTGGATGGCTGTATGCCACACCGCTATGGATCAAGAGGCTGTCACCATGTGCACGGAGCCCCCTGCCTTGCCCGGTGGGATCGATGCTGCAAACTGTGGAGAGCTGAGCAGCACTGGAGTTGGACTAAAAGACAGGGCTGCTGTTAGAAATCACGGGGGCCCCATACAGCCTACCTGACAGGGCCCCACCCCGGCCCCAAGTGACTGAGGACATAGATTTATCAGTCACTTTCTTTGTGGCCTCAGTCACAAGGGTGAATGAATTGGAAGTGCTCTGAGACTTCTTGATCATTCACAAGCTGAAGCATAGTGAACACAGTTTACTATGTTTCCATGATGAATGGACACAGGAGTGATTGGTACTGATCAATCGCTGTGTTCATTCAGGAATGGAAGGGCCATTAAATTATATATTTACTGGCCCCTTCCCCTGCTCTCTATCCATCCTGAAAAGTCCCCATGTGCGCAGCAGCTGCTGGCAGGAGAGTAGGGAAGCCAGAAGCACTGTGGGGGGGGGCAAACAGGGGGCCCAGACAGCAGATGGAAGGGGTGCATGTGCTAGAACCACTCCCCTGCAGTGCAGCCAGAAGGAGAAGATGACAGTGTTGCAGGGGAAGACAGAGGAGGATTGGTGTAAGCAATAAGACAGTAAAGTCAGCCCTCCTGTTCAGCAGATGCCTGGGTCCCCCTTTTAAACTGATGAGACCCAGGCCCAGTACAGGAGGGCTGGCAGTACTGCCTTATCAGCGGTCCTGCTCACAGGGACTCCGAACAGTAAGGTGAGTGGGGGATTCAATCAACAGGAGTGTGAGAGGCTGAACCGGGGGGGTGGAAAGCCAGACCTGCAGGGGTACAGACTGCTGTCTGCATGTGAGGCTTCCCTCTGAAATGCTGGGAGGGACCAAAGTCAAAAGGTTGAGTGGGCGGATGAACAGGTTTCAGGATCCCACCCCCTTGTCTTTTTTCCCCCACAAATAGAGCCTTCTTTTGGTGGTATTTGATCACCCCTGCAGTTCTTATTTTTTGGGCTATAAACAAAAAAAAAAAGACCGACAATTTTGAAAAAAAAAAAAAAAAAAATATATATATATATATATATATATATATATATATTTTACTCGTTGCTATATAACACATCCAATAAAAAAAATGTAAAAAAATCTAATTTCTTCATCAATTTAGGCCAATATGTATTCTGCTACATTTTTTTGGTAAAAAAAAAAATCCCCAAAAATGTATATTGATTGGTTTGCGCAAAAAAATATCAAGTCTACAAACGATGAGATAGATTTGTCATTTTTTTTCTTTTTTTATTGTTTTTACTAGTAATTAGACATGTGAATTTGCTTTCATCCGAATTTCGAGTATTTTCGTTATCGTTTTACCAAACGATAACGAACGCGCAGAATCCGAAAACCGAAAGATCCGACATAAACAAATGCTTTATTTTTGTTTTCGTTGTGACAACAGTTGTATATATATAGGAGATTTGACATGACGCTGACAATAGTGATCTGTGTCCATCGCACCTGTGGTCAAATGTGCCTAACCTTAGCTCTAATAGTCCAAGATTATTCTACATAGAGGGAAAAGATTTGACAGAGAGAGAAAAGATTCTACATAGAGAGAAAAGATTCGACATAGAGAGAAAAGATTCAACATAGAGAGAAAAGATTCGACATAGAGAGAAAAGATTCTACATAGAGAGAAAAGATTCGACATAGAGGGAAAAGATTTGACAGAGAGAGAAAAGATTCTACATAGAGAGAAAAGATTGTACATAGAGAGAAAAGATTCGACATAGAGAGAAAAGATTTGACATAGAGAGAAAAGATTCTACATAGAGAGAAAAGATTTGACATAGAGAGAAAAGATTTGACATTATAGAGACAATAGCAAAAAAGGTTGAATGTGCCTAACCTAACTCTATTAGTCCAAGATTATTCGACATAGAGAGAAAAGATTCGACATGAAGATTCGACGAAGCAGTCGGCACAAGCGGACATTTATAGTCAAATGCTCCGCCCATAGGCTATAGAAGAATTCTAATGATGGTTGACTAGTAATAATAATTAATAAATATAGTTATTACTAGTGTCATACAACATTAGAATTCTACTATAGCTTGTAGGCGGAACATTCGACCGGAAATGTACGATTGCGGCGTCATACAGTTTAGCTGCTTTGTCGAATCTTCATGTCAAATCTTTTCTCTCAATGTCGAATAATCTTGGACTAATAGAGTTAGGTTAGGCACATTCGACCTTTTTTGCTATTGTCTCTATAATGTCAAATCTTTTCTCTCTATGTCAAATCTTTTCTCTCTATGTCAAATCTTTTCTCTCTATGTCAAATCTTTTCTCTCTATGTCAAATCTTTTCTCTCTACGTCAAATCTTTTCTCTCTATGTCAAATCTTTTTTCTCTGTCAAATCTTTTCTCTCTATGTCAAATCTTTTCTCTCTATGTCGTCGAATCTTTTCTCTCTACGTCAAATCTTTTCTCTCTATGTCAAATCTTTTCTCTCTCTGTCAAATCTTTTCTCTCTACGTCAAATCTTTTCTCTCTATGTCGAATCTTTTCTCTCTATGTCGAATCTTTTCTCTCTATGTCAAATCTTTTCTCTCTATGTCAAATCTTTTCTCTCTATGTCGAATCTTTTCTCTCTATGTCGAATCTTTTCTCTCTATGTCAAATCTTTTCTCTCTATGTCAAATCTTTTCTCTCTATGTCAAATCTTTTCTCTCTATGTCGAATCTTTTCTCTCTACGTCAAATCTTTTCTCTCCATGTCGAATCTTTTCTCTCTATGTCGAATATTTTCTCTCTTTCAAATCTTTTCTCTCTGTCAAATCTTTTCTCTCTATGTCAAATCTTTTCTCTCTATGTCAAATCTTTTCTCTCTACGTCAAATCTTTTCTCTCTATGTCGAATCTTTTCTCTCTATGTGAAATCTTTTCTCTCTATGTGAAATCTTTTCTCTCGATGTCCAATCTTTTCTCTATATATATATATATATATATATATATATATATATATATATATATATATTAGGGCTGTAGAAATTAAAGATGAATTCCTCGATTGATCGATACATTTTTTTGATCTATCAAAATTCTTTGGATCAGTACTCACCTCTCCGCCAGCTTCCGGGTCTTCAGGGTGTTCTGTCGGAGATCCGGTGACATCACGGACATCGACTTCACCGGACTCCTCCCCCCTCCCCAAGTGCCTCCGTCTGCTAACGAAAGGGAAGGGGGGAGGAGTCCGGTGTGCCTCTGTCTGCTAACGAAAGGGAAGGGGGGAGGAGTCCGGTGACGTTGACGTTCTGATTGAACATAACGTGTACGGGGGAGGAGCTATGCATGACGTCACCCGCTGCTGCCCTACGGAAATAACACGATTGTCGGCTTTACATGCTGTGTTTTTATCATCTTTATGTGAGTAGTTTGTGTTTGAACCGCCGCCCACCAAAAATATACCATCAGCCGCCACTGATTTTGGTGTAAACCCCATAGTTTGCAAAAGTAGCCAGGAGAAGTATGCCAATATCTCCATTTTTAAGTAGTCCTGGGCATCAATAGACAACTAAAGAGGACTTGGGAACGCGTCAAGAGAAAAAAAGAGAATAGAAAGGAAAGGCAAAGAAGAAAGGGAGAAAGGAAGAGTAGGGCCCCGAGATCGCTCGAGACACCAGTAAGGCTGTATTCACACCTGAGCGTAGCCTTTTCAGGCAGAAAATCGTGCGATTTGACCGTGTTTTTTGCAGCCTTTTTTTCCGTGATTTGGCTGCGTTTTTTACGCCGTTTTGCCGCGGGGCAAAAGGTCACCAATGTAAAAAGAAGAAAAACTTCCAAATCTGCCCGATTCGAGTGACAAAAAAGGGTCTGGAACTTGTTTGAGCTTCAGGCGTTCGGCTTCAGGCGACTTGGAGTGGAGATGTGAACCATCTCCATTGAGAATAATGGATTTTTTCCCCGCTCAGGTGTGAATGCAGACTTATGCCCCGTACACACAATTCCGACTACAAAATCCGTCTGATTTTTTCCAACGGATCTTGTCCGAAACTGGTGTTGCATACACACGGTCGGACAAAGTTGTCGGAAAATCCGATCATTTCCAACGTGGTGATGTTCGTTGCGTACGACGGAACTACGTAGAGGCTAGCAGCCAATAGCTTTGGTCTCATAGTTTGATCTGAGCATGCGTGGCCCTTTGTCCGTCGGAATTCTCTACACACGATGGGAAAAAGTCCGATCGGATTTTGTTGTCGAAAAATTAGAGAGCGAGTTCTCAAATTTTTTCCGTCTGAAATTCTAACGGAATAAGTCAGATAGAGCCCACACACGGGCGCATTTTACGACAACATGGTCCGATCGGACATTTTCCATCGGAATTTCCGACTGTGTGTATGGGGCATTAGAGCCTACCCACGCTTGACAGAGGGGGCACAGTTCATACATACGTTAACCGTGGGTTTTGTAATTTTAAGGAAGATAGCGTGTGTGTCTTTAACCGCTTCCCGACAGCCTCCTGCACATATACGTTGGCAGAATGGCACGGCTAGGCAAAACTACGTACAGGTACGTGGCCCTTTAATTGCCTAGCCGTGGGTCGCACGCGCGCTCCCGGGGGCTCCCGGGGGCTCCCGGGGGTGCGCTCGCGACCCGGTCGGGAGCTCCGTGACCACAGCCGCGGGACCAGCGGACCCGATCGCCGCTTGTGTCCCGCGATCGGGTCACAGAGCTGAAAAACAGGGAGAGGTCTGTGTAAACAAACCTCTCCCCACGCTTCCCACTCTGCCTGTTCCCTGTCATCGGGAAAGCCGATCAATGACGTCAGACGCCAGCCACGCCCCCTAATGTAAACAAAAACACACACGTCACAGACCATAATCCCTCCCCGCCCCCTAGTGGTTAACTCTTTCACTGCCACTGTCATTTACACAGGAATCAATGCATTTAAATAGCATTGATTGCTGTATAAATGACAATGGTCCCAAAATTGTGTCAAAAATGACCGATGTGGCCGCCATAATGTCACAGTCACAATAAAAATCGCTGATCGCCGCCATTACTAAAAAATATTAATAAAAATGCTATACAACTATCCCCTATTTTGTAAAGGCTATAACATTTGCGCAAACCAATCAATAATCGCTAATTGCGATTTTTTTACCAAAAATATGTAGAAGAATACGTATCGGCCTAAACTGAGGAAAAAAAAACGTTTTTTTTATATATTTTTTGGGGATATTTATTATAGCAAAAAGCAAAAAATATTGAATTTTTTTTCAAAATTGTCGCTCTATTTTTGTTTATAGCGCAAAAAATAAAAACCGCAGAGGCGATCAAATACCACCAAAAGAAAGCTCTATTTGTGGGAAAAAAAGGACACAAATTTTGTTCGGGAGCCGCGTCGCACAACCGCGCAATTGTCAGTTAAAGCGACGCAGTGCCGAATCGCAAAAAGGGGCCTGGTCCTTTGGCTGCCAATTGGTCCGGGGCTGAAGTGGTTAAGAATACTGAACATTTGTTCATTAGGCATCATGGCCGTCAACCGGTCTCTCACTCCCTGGAAGGAGACTTTAGGTTTTTTCCAGGCCTAAGCCATCTTCCTATTAGCTGCTATAAACAAGTAGGATGCCATTTTTTTGTTGATAAGCGAATAAGCCTGGGATAGGGCAATGCAGCTGTGACGGAAAGTCCCTACACTCCTCTTGAGTGCGTTCGTCATATATAACTTCCTCCCAGTCTGGATATAGATATCAGATATTCCAACCACTCCCAAGCACCAAACGAGACGAGACTTGCTTAGTGCCAACATGGACTGTTTTATTACAAAACCAAACTGACATTTATATACAGGAGAAGAGGAGGTCCCCCCTCCTGCTCATATTACTCTAACAATTCACTTGTAACAACTTAACATAAACTAATTAACTAATCCCTTTGAGCAGCCGATGTGACTCAGGATTTCACTACAGGCCAGACTTGTTGTCACCGAGCTAAACACAGTTGATTATAAATTATCATAATTACAACCACACGACATTGTATCACAATAGCAGGAGACCACCAGTAACAGACGGACCGTCTCCTGCATTGTACAGAGGACAAGGTGATCAGCTCTCTCAATTAACATCTTGAGTTCATGACACTAACATCTGACAGTGTGTGTCCCAACAGCATGAGACCACACACATTATATATACACATTGAATCTGACTGGGGTTGGGGTTCTCCTTCACCCTGTGCCCCTTAAAATCCAGGGCCCATAATCGGTTGGCAGGAGGCTTGCATTTAGTCCTTTTAAAAAGCCTGTGTCCCGGCTAGGTCTGTCACAGCAGCTAAGCAAATTTAGACTCCTTTTCTTAAATATTTTTCTAATTACAACATTATTTACATGTGTTCATGGAGATTTCACATAAACTCGTATGTAACACCCCCGCCTTCTAACAGGGAAGAACAATGATTTACATGCATGACGTGTTTCATGGCTCAACTCATGCAAAACTTTGCAAATCCAAAGGTCGGAGAGTTTAGCTTGCATTGGTTATCTCAAAAAACAAATGACTTTGTTAAAGGTGTAAAATAGCTAAGAAACACAAAGGCAAAAACACACACAGCTGGGAAGACACGACTGAAGACAATCTTCTAATTGCTGAAAACATTCTCTGAAGGAGGAAGCACCGAATCCTTCCCGAGATTTTACAATGCAAGCTGTGGAAATCGCCAACTTGGTTTTTGCCATCCCCTCTTCGTGTTCTGGAATATTTATCAACATACTTGTCGCTTCTTCCAGCTTCGGAGCATGGCGCAAAGAAAAATTCCAAAGTTCTCAAGACCTCATTGTGTTCTTCGTGGGATTGTCCTGTGCGCAGGGGCGGGCTGACAACTCATGGGGTCCCCGGGCAATAGGAGATTATGGGGCCACACAGTTTACACATACACACACAGTATACAATCACACAGTATACACAGACATGTTTCTATTGGCTGAGAAGGTACTGGAGAGGTGGGACAGCTATAATCTCTGGATTTTTAGATCAAAAGGATGTCGGTAAGGGACATTTGTAAAAAAAAAAACACAGATTTTTTACATACTGTCCCTGGTTTTACTGAGGCTGGCAACCCTGATGGGAACCCTAGTGGCCCGGGGGCCCTCGGGAAGTGCCAGAGTGGCCGAATGGTCAGTCCGACCAGGTCCGTCGGAACATGTCCGTCACTTTGTCTGATGTTGGTTTTGCGTACACACGGTGACAAAGTTGTCGGAAAATCCGATCATTCTGATGCCAAAGTAATTGACCTAAACAATTAACCCCCAGAACTCTGTTACAGTTCTGGAAAAAACTGAATTTACACATATAGCACACACTTTAGAAAAGTGTCGGCACTACATCTATATCTATGTATATATATCTCTATCTATCTATATATACAGCTATAGGGTGAGTCACTCCTCTTCTATGAATGAATAATTTGTATAGCGCTACAATGCGAACTGAATCGCCTCAAGGCGATTCTATACAAGTCCAACAAGTGGAGATAGTATCAATAGTGGGCTCCTGATCATCCACCACCAAATGTGTATCAAAGAAGAAGGATACGATCTCTCACCTGCCAAATTCTTTACTTCAAAGTAGAGTTTTCATAACAGAAACACTACAAGCAATGTAGTAGACATGTGCAATTTGTTTCGTTTTAATTTGTTTTCCGTTAAAATTCGTTATATTCGTTCATTTGTTATCGTACGAATGAACGAACGATTCGCTAAAAATTTTAACGAATTATCAAATTGAACGAATATGAAAAACACTGAAAATCCGAAATAACCAAATTAGAAACAACAAAACTACGAAAGAACAAAATCCGAAAAACGAAAACAGGAACAACCAAAATCAAAATGAACGAAAAAATGTGTACATTCGTAACTTTTTTTTTTCTGTTGAGTTGGCAATTTTCTGTGTCCCTTACAATGGCGCTGCTTAACGTGCTTCGAATGGATTGAACAAAAAAATGCGCTGCTTAACCACAGCCCCGGACCAATTGGCAGCCAAAGGACCAGGCCCCTTTTTGCGATTCGGCACTGCGTCGCTTTACCTGACAATTGCGCGGTCGTGCGACGTGGCTCCCAAACAAAATTGGCATCCTTTTTTTCCTTTTTTTTTTGGTGGTATTTGATCGCCCCTGCGGTTTTTTTATTTTTTGCGCTATAAACAAAAATAGAGCGACAATTTTGTAAACAATGCAATATTTTTTGCTTTTTGCTATAATAAATATCCCCAAAAAATATATGAAATTTTTTTTTTTTTCCTCAGTTTAGGCCGATACGTATTCTTCTACATATTTTTGGTAAAAAAAATCGCAATTAGCGATTATTGATTGGTTTGCGCAAAAGTTATAGCATCTACAAAATAGGGGATGGTTTTATAGCATTTTTTTTAATGTTTTTTTTTTTACTAGTAATGGCGGCGATCAGCGATTTTTATTGTGACTGCAACATTATGGCGGACACATCGGACATTTTTGACACATTTTTGGGACCCTTGTCATTTATACAGCAATCAGTGCTATTTAAATGCATTGATTCCTGTATAAATGACAGTTGTAGTGAAAGAGTTAACCACTAGGGGGAGGGAAGGGGTTATGGGCTGTGACGTGTGTTGTGTTTTTTACATTAGGGGGCGGGGCTGACATCTGACGTCATTGATCGGCTTTCCCGATGACCGGGAACAGCCAATCAATGACAGGCAGTGTAGGAAGCGCGGGGAGAGGTTTGTTTACACATACCTCTCCCCGTTCTTCAGCTCCGTGACCCGATCGCGGGACACCAGCGGCGATCGGGTCCACTGGTACCCGCGGCCGTGGTCACGGAGCTCCCGACCGGGTCGCGAGTGCGCCGCTGGCGGTGCGCACGCGACCCACGGGCAGGCATTTAAAGGATCACGTACAGGTACGTGATTCTGCCTGCCGTGCCATTCTGCTGACGTATATATGCAGTGGGCGGTCAGGAAGCGGTTAACGTGCTTCAAATGGATTAAATGAATATATTGGTACATTCGTAACTTTTTTTATTTTTTTCGATTCGCAATTTTCCGTGTCTCTTACAATGGCGTAACTTTTTTTTTTTTTTGCGATTCGTAATTTTCCGTGCTTCGAATGGATTGAACAAAAAATTTGTACATTCGTAACTTTTTTTTTTTTTTCCGCGGACAAATGTCGTCAGATTTTTCGTAGTCTCTTACAATGGCGCTGCTTAACGTGCTTCGAATGGATTTGAACGAAAAAAATTCGTACATTCGTAACTTTTTTTTTCGATTCGTAGTTTTCCGTGTCTCTTAAAATGTAATAATAGCATACACATTACATAACATTATGAATTATGCTCCGATTACGAATCTACGAAAACAATGTTACGAAAGTACGAATAAATCAATCCAACGAAAGTACGGATGTAACTAAATCTACGAAAATACGAATGCGTCCAAATTTCGAATAAACGGAAATAAAACTAACAGAAAAACGAATCAACGAAAAAATAACTCTTACGAAATACGGATCGTTACGAATACGAACCCCGACGACTTACGAATTTACGATTCGTTACGAATACGAACACGACGACTTACGAATTTACGATTCGTTACGAATCAACGGAAACGAAAGTAACAAAACGAAAATAAACGAATTTTTCTGTTGTACACATGTCTACTATCTATCTATATATATACAGCTATAGGGTGAGTCACTCCTCTTCTATACAAGTCCAACAAGTGGAGATAGTATCAATAGTGGGCTCCTGATCATCCACCACCAAATGTGTATCAACGGAGAAGGATACGATCTCCCACCTGCCAAATTCTTTACTTCAAGGTAGAGTTTTCATAACACAAACATTACAAGCAATGTAGCGAATTTACACTTTGAAGGATCCCTGATCTTCATCAAGATGTCACTTACTTTGAAGCATAGAATTCTGGAGACTGGAGATTGTATCCTTCTTCTCTATTACATTCCCATCTACTGAACATATATTCCTAATGACAATATTATTTTCATTCTGTTAAAAGAGAATTCACTTAAACATTTATGTAACACTCGCCCCCCACCCCTTCCAACAGGAAAGAGCAAAGATTTACATATACGACACGTCATCAAGCCTTTAAGCTTCATGACTCAACCCATGCAAAAATGTTTGCAAAGCCAACAAATAAAGAGTTTAGCTTGCGTTGGTTATCTCACAAAACAAACTATCAACGCTGAGGGTATAAAACAGCTAAGAGAGACAAAAAGCAAACGCAGAGAGGAAGACTCCGTTGTAGAGATTTTCTAATTGTTGAAAGCGTTCTCCAGCAGGTACCGGAACCGCCAAACCCTTCCCGAGATTCTAGAATGCAGTCTGCGGAAATTGTTACTCTGTTTTTTATTATCCTCTCTTCGTGTTCTGGGATATTTCTCAACGTACTTGTCGCTTCTTCCAGCTTCAAAGCATGGCGTAAAGAGAAATTCCAAACTTCTCCAGACCTCATTGTTTTCTTCATGGGATCGTCCTGTACGGTTTTCTCAGGTTTCCAATTTTTTATTGATGTCTCCTCTTTTTTCTGGAATTCCGCCTTCCAAAGCCCAAACCTTTGTTTAATTGCCATAAATTCTATATATACTTTCATCATCTTCCTCAGCACATCCATGACGGCTTGGCTCTGCGTCTTCTACTGCGTCAAGATTGTTTCCCTCCATCATCGACTCCTCATAGCTATGAAGTCCAGGTTTTTGGTAAATCTTCCATGTTTGATTGCAGGAACCTTTCTCATCTCCAGCCTTCTACTAATCCTACCAATCTGTGTCGTTTTTACCAGTGTTCCCATAGAGAACGCTGATAATAGCACCATATACTGTCAGGAAGTCAATGATACCCTAAGTGACAATGTCCTTTTTATAATGGGCAAGTTAAGCTTTATTATAGTGGCCCCGTTTCTACTCATTTTGTTGTCTCTGGGGTCCACAGTCACCTCTCTTGTCCGGCATGTCCGAAGAATACAGCTTTCATCCATCCTCCATAACTCTAATGTCCAGGCCCATGTGAAGGCTGCCAAAATCATGACTCTGCTCCTGGTACTGAATGTCTCCTTTTACTTATCTTCTGTAATACTGACTTTGAAATTGATGATTGGAAATGAATTTGTGAATTTAATGTTGGTGATCGTTTACTATAGTTTCTGGCCACTGCAGGCCCTCACGTTGCTCTTCAGAAACCCCAACTCCAGTCCAGTTACCTCCGTCTGTTTCTGCAGGTGTCCTCCTGTATAGCCCGACCCTTTGCCCTACTACTCCAACGTCCTGTCAACGAAAACAGTTGTATTTTTTATTTGCTTGTGTTTCATTGCTCTTCTTCGAAACATTTGCGAATAATAATCTGTGTGCATTTCACAGCAATTTCCGGAACTCTACAAAGCCGGAAGAAGGAACCCAACAGGTCCCCGAAGCTTCTACCTTTGACAAGTTAGCCAATAAATGGTTTAACTTAAACTTCAGGCTTTCGAAAAGGAAACTTTTCTGACTGATCCGAACAGTGCTCAATATTTACAACCAACAGAGGTGGAGGAGTGACTTCCGTATATACTCGAGTATAAGCCGACCCGAATATAAGCCGAGGCACCTAATTTTACCACAAAAAACTGGGAAAACTTATTGACTCGAGTATAAGCCTAGGGTGAGAAATGCGCAGCTACTGTAAGTGGAAAAGAGGGTCAACCATGCCCATTTGCAGCCTCACTGTGCCCATTTGCAGCCATAGGCCCCCTGAACTTCAAACTGGGTAGTTAAGGGTTCCTAGATGCCCCCCCCTAGCTGCAGCCAAAATTTGGGGTCCCAAAATGACATTGCTGCAGATGGACACAGTTGACCGAGTTTGGGGCCCTGTATCTAGGAACCCCAAATTTGGACATGTTGTAGTGTTGGTTCCACTGCGTTTGCACACCAAATTTGGTGTTCCTAGCACCAAGTGGCCCCGAGCTACGGGGCCCCGAATTCGGTTTGGAAAATGTCAAGCACTTTTCTGCAGCAGAGAATGACATTTTCCAAACCGACTTTGGGGCCCCCGTATCTCAGGGTCACTTAGTGCTAGGCACCCCAAATTGAAATATGTTGTAGTAGGGGTTCCTAGCACCAAGTGGCCCCAAGATACGGGGCCCCGAATTCGGGTCGGAAAATGTCAAGCACTTTTCTGCAGCAGAGAATGACATTTTCTGAACCGACTTTGGGGCCCCGTATCTCAGGGCCACTTAATGATAAGAACCCCACCTTTGGACATGTTGTATTGTTGGTTCCACTGTGTGTTCTCACAAAATTTGGTGTTCCTAGCACCAACTGGCCCCGAGCTACGGGGCCCCGAATTTGGGCCCCGAATTTGGATCGGAAAATGTCAAGCACTTTTCTGCAGCAGAGAATGACATTTTCCGAACTGACTTTGGGGCCCCGTATCTCGGGGCCACTTAGTGCTAGGCACCCCAAATTGGATATGTTGTAGTGTTGGTTCCACTGAGTTTGTACACCAAATTTGGTGTTCCTAGCACCAAGTGGCCCCGAGCTACGGGGCCCCGAATTTGGGTCGGAAAATGTCAAGCACTTTTCTGCAGCAGGGAATGACATTTTCCGAACCGAATTTGGGGCCCCGTATCTCAGGGCCACTTAGTGCTAGGCACCCCAAATTGAAATATGTTGTAGTAGGGGTTCCTAGCACCAAGTGGCCCCAAGATATGGGGCCCCCGAATTCGGGTCGGAAAATGTCAAGCACTTTTCTGCAGCAGAGAATGACATTTTCCGAACCGACTTTGGGGCCCCGTATCTCAGGGCCACTTAGTGCTAGGCACCCCAAATTGAAATATGTTGTAGTAGGGGTTCCTAGCACCAAGTGGCCCCAAGATATGGGGCCCCCGAATTCGGGTCGGAAAATGTCAAGCACTTTTCTGCAGCAGAGAATGACATTTTCTGAACCGACTTTGGGGCCCCGTATCTCAGGGCCACTTAGTGCTAGGCAACCCAAATTGGATATGTTGTAGTGTTGGTTCCGCTGGGTTTGTACACCAAATTTGGGGTTCCTAGCACCAAGTGGCCCCGAGATATGGGTCGGAAAATGTCATTCTCTGCATAAAAAAATGTGCTGAAAAACTCGGCTTATACACGAGTATATACGGTATTTAATATATTTATTTGCTTTTATTTATTATATTTATTTGCTTTTATTTAATATATTTATTTACTAAATTATTAACACTCACTTATCTTAAGGCTGTGTGTCCTTATGACTACAATTATTATTTTACCTGGTGGCCTTCCGGTTTGTTCCGTTTCGTCATATTCAAAAAAAAAATATTATGTTTTTTTTCTTTGACATAAAAAATATGAATTTAGCTATTTTTTTTTATTTTTTTGTACGTGATAAAAAATATGAAACAGGGTGTTTACTACAGAATTTTTAAAAATGTTCTATTTACAGTTTTTCTAAAATCATTTTTTTTATAAAGCATATAAAAGATGCAAAATGTAAGGTTAAGAGTGTGATTGGAGACCAAGTACCAAACAATCTATATAAATGAAGGTACCAACATCCCCTTTAAATTAGAAAATAATGGAATACAGGATAAGGGATTGTAAAAGGTAGGTGTCTTAGATATATACGCTACAATATATTGATATAAAAAATACAAAACTTTTATTTATACAAAACACTCAAATGCCGCGTACACACGGTCGGAATTCTCGTCGGAAAAAGCTCTGATGGATTTTAGACATGTGCAATTCGTTTTTTTTTTTTTCGTTATTTTCGTTCGTACGTTTTCGTACGAATGAACGTATCGTTCGAATCGTACGAATCCGAATAACGAATCGTACGAATCCGATTAACGAATCGTACGAATTCGATTAACGAATCGTTCGAATCTAACGAATCCGAAAAACAACGAAAATCCGAAAAAAACAAATTAGAAACAACGAATGTACTAATGAAGAAAATCCGAAAAACGAAAATGAACGAAAAAATTTGTACATTCGTAACTTTTTTTTTTGTTGAACTGGCAATTTTCCGTGTCCCTTAAAATGGCGCTGCTTAATGTGCTTCGAATGGATTGAACAAAAAAATTTGTACATTCGTAACTTTTTTTTTTTGATTCGTAACTTTTTTTTTTGATTCGTAACTTTTTTTTTTTTTTTTTGATTTCGTAATGAATGGATTGGACAAAAAAATTCGTACATTCGTAACTTTTTTTTCGTTTCGTAACTTTTTTTTTCGATTCGTAAATGATTACAATGTAATAATAGCATACACATTACATAAAATTATGAATTATGCTCCGATTACGAATCTACGAATGTTACGAATGTTACGAATAAATACGAATGCGTCCGAAAATTAAACTAACGAAAAACGAATCAACGAAAAAATAACTCTTACGAATGTACGAATCGTTAGGAATACGAACACCGACGACTTACGAATGTACGAATCAACGGAAACGAAAAAAATGAAACGAAAATAAACAATTTTTTTTTCGGAAATGAAAAAAAATAAACGAAAATAAACAAATTTTTTTGTTGTGCACATGTCTAATGGATTTCCCGTCGGAATTCCGACAGAATTTCGCTCAAACTGTCTTGCCTACACACGGTCACACCAAATTCCGACCGTCAATAACACCACTCCTTAAAACACATTTGACTGCACTATAAAAGGGAAGTTTAATGCTTCCGAGCATGCGTTGCATCGAATTGTTTCCGAGCATGCGTTGAATTGTATCCGAGCATGCGTCGGAATTTTGCGTGTCGGAATTGCATACACACGATCGGAAAATCCGATAGAAAGATTTTCCGTCGGAAAAATTAAGAACAGGTTCTCAATCCAAAGTCTGTTGGAAATTCTGACAGAAAAAGACCGATGGGCATACACACGGTCGGAAAATCCGATGAAAAACTCCCATCGGACTGTTTCTATCGGAAATTCCGACCGCGTGTACGCGACAAAACAGATAATAGTGGTGGATACAGATATATGTTCAGAGTCATAGGTATATACACAAAATCCCTATTTAAGACACTGTTGATACTGTAGTCACACACGTGAAATACTGCATCCAAAAGCTTCTACGTGTTTCGCCGAAAGCGGCTTCATCAGGAAAATGGGCGAAGTTATTCAAAAACAAACCTTTAAGAAAAATATTTATATATATTCAACCTTAAAAATAAAAATACAAATTAATAAAGAGCATATCAAATCAACAGCAACATTTAATTTGTCAGAGATGGCAACAAAGAATCCCATCAGGAACATCCACAATGGATATAACCCCAAACCCTGAGAGGTGGGAAGCCTGGGATAAAGAAGGGGGAGGGGAGGCATGGCAGTGGGGTATGTATGGTGTGTGTGGGTTTTTTTTGTTTTTTTTTTCTTGGTGGGGGGGGGGGGGGGGGGGGGGGGTTGGCAGTTTGGGGTTATATCCATTGTGGATGTTCCTGATGGGATTCTTTGTTGCCATCTCTGACACATTAAATGTTGCTTTTGATTTGATATGCTCTTTATTAATTTGTTTTTTTTTCTTCTTTTTTCCACACACCTAAGGTTGAATATATATAAATATTTTTCTTACAAGTTTGTTTTTTAATAACTTCGCCCATTTTCCTGAAGAAGCCGCTTTTGGCGAAACATGTAGAAGCTTTTGGACGCAGTATTTTTATACTGTGTGTGACTACAGTATCAACAGTGTCTTAACCACTTGACCACCGGCCACTTAAACCCCCTTCCTAACCAGACCAATTTTCAGCTTTCGGTGCTCTCACACTTTGAATGACAATTACTCAGTCGTGCAACACTGTACCCAAATGAATTTTTTGTCCTTTTTTTCACACAAATAGAGCTTTCTTTTGGTGGTATTTAATCACAGCTGCGTTTTTTAATTTTTGCGCTATAAATCAAAATATACTGAAAATTCGGTAAAAAAAAATAAAAAAAAATTCTTTGTTTCTATTAAAATTTATTGCAGAGTATTGCAGTGTTGCACAGTATTGCACAGTGGTGGCAGAGCATTGCACAGTGGTGGCAGAGCATTGCAGTGGTGGCAAAGCATTGCACAGTGGTTGCAGAGCATTGCAGTGGTGGCAGAGCATTGCACAGTGGTTGCAGAGCGTTGCAGAGCGTTGCAGTGGTGGCAGAGCATTGCACAGTGGTTGCAGAGCGTTGCACAGTGGGGTAAGAGCATTGCACAGTGGTTGCAGAGCATTGCAGTGGTGGCAGAGCATTGCACAGTGGTTGCAGAGCGTTGCAGAACGTTGCACAGTGGGGGCAGAGCATTGCACAGTGGTTGCAGAGTTTTGCACAGTGGTTGCAGAGTTTTGCACAGTGGTTGCAGAGTATTGCGCAGTGGGGGCAGAGCATTGCACAGTGGTGGCAGAGCATTGCACAGTGGTGGCAGAGCATTGCACAGTGGTGGCAGAGCTTGCACAGTGGTGGCAGAGCATTGCACAGTGGTGGCAGAGCATTGCACAGTGGTGGCAGAGCTTGCACAGTGGTGGCAGAGTATTGCACAGTGGTGGCAGAGCATTGCACAGTGGTGGCAGAGCATTGCACAGTGGTGGCAGAGCATTGCACAGTGGTGGCAGAGCATTGCACAGTGGTGGCAGAGCTTGCACAGTGGTGGCAGAGTATTGCACAGTGGTGGCAGAGCAGTGCACAGTGGTGGCAGTGTAGCTGTCACTGACCAGTGCTGTGGGCACTACACATCCAGCGCACATCACTGGTCCCATCTCTCCCCCTCTCCGCTTCTCCCCTCTCACTGTACCGATCGGTACAGAGAGGGGAGGGAGGAACCGGCGTCATGACGTGACGCCGGTTAGTGTACATGTGATCGCTCCGTCATTTGACGGATCGATCACGTGGTAAACGGCCGCTACCAGCGGCCGTTTACCGTGATCCGTGATGCGCCGGGTCCTCGGGACCCGGTGGTCACGGATGTTCCCGAGTGCGCGCCCCAGGGGGCGCGCGGGAGCAAGTTTCTGGGAGGACGTCCACCCAGAATAAGCAGACCGCGCTGTAGCCGTCTTTCGGCTATGGTCGGCATGTGGTTAAATAGGGATTTTGTGTATATACCTATGAACATATATCTGTATCCAACACTTTTATCTGTTTGAGTGTTGTGTATAAATAAAAGTTTTGTAGTTTTTATATCAATATATTGTAGCGTATATCTAAGCCCCCCCCCCCCCCGTACACACGGTTGGAAATTCCGACCACAAAATCCGGCAGATTTTTTCCGACGGATTTTGTCGGACACTGGTGTTGCATACACACGGCCGGACAAAGTTCTCTGAAAATCCGATCATTCTGAACGTGGTGATGTTTGTTGCCTACGATGGAACTACGTAGAGGCTAGTAGCCAATGGCTTTGGTCTCGTAATTTGATCTGAGCACGCGTGGCACTTTGTCCATCGGAATTCTCTACACGCGGTCTGAAAAAAGTCCGATCGGATTTTGTTGTCGGAAAATTTGAGAGCAGGATCTCAAATTTTTTTCCGTCGGAAATTCAGACAGAAAAAGTCCGATGGAGCCCACACACGGCCGGATTTTCCGACAACATGGTCCGATCGGACATTTTCCGTCTGAATTTCCGACCGCGTGTACGGGGGCTAAGACACGTACCTTTAACCACTTCCAGACCAGCCTCGTTTTGGATTTTAGGTGTTTACATGTTTAAAACAGGTTTCTTTGCTAGAAAAAAAACTTAGAACCCCCAAACATTATATATTGTTTTTTTTCTAACACCGTAGAGAATAAAATGTCGGTTGTTGCAATACTTTTTTTCACACCGTATTTGCGGTCTTACAAGCGCACTTTTTTTGAAAAAAAATTCACTTTTTTGAATAAAAAAATAAGACAACAGTAAAGTTAGTCCAATTCTTTATATATCGTGAAAGATAATGTTACGCTGAGTAAATTGATACCTAACATGTCACGCTTCAAAATTGCGCCCGCTCGTGGAATGGCATCAAACTTTTACCCTCAAAAATCTCCATAGGCGACGTTTAAAAAAATTCTACAGGTTGCGTGTTTTGCGTTACAGAGGATGTCTACGGCTATAATTATTTCTCTCGCTCTACCGATCGCGGGGATACCTCACATGTGTGGTTTGACCACCGTTTTCATATGCGGGCGCTACTCACGTATGCGTTCGCTAATACATTTTCTAACCATATTCATGCCTTATACCAGGTGGTTCTCAACCCTGTCCTCAAGAACCCCCAACAGGCCGTGTTTTGGAAATTTCTCTTAGATAGTTACATCGTTGGCCAGGTTGAAAAAAGACACAAGTCCATCCAGTTCAACCATAAAAATAAATAAAAAATAATATTATATAATCTCATATACCCAATCCTATACTCACAGTTGATCTAGAGCAGGGATGGCGAACCTTGGCACCCCAGATGTTGTGGGGGCGTGCAACCGCGATTTCCCTGTAAGGCCCCTTTCACACTGGGGCGGGGAGCCGCGGTGACGGTAAAGCAGCACTATATTTAGCGCTGCTTTACCGTCGTTTTGACTGCGGTATTCGGCCGCTCGCGGTGTGGTTTTACCCCCCGCGAGCGGCCGAAAAAGGGTTAATATCCCCCGCAGAGCGCCGCCGTAGCTGCGATTTGCGGTGGTATTGCCGCGGTATTACCGCGGTGTCCCATTCAAATCAATGGGAAGGAGAGGTATAGGAGCGGTGAATACACGGCTCCTATACCGCTCCAAAGATGCTGCTAGCAGGACTTTTTTGACCGTCCTGCTAGCGCACCGCTCCTACACTGGAGTGAAAGGGGCCGGATTTTTTCAGGCGGTATACAGGAGCTATTTTTAGCGCTATACCGCCTGAAAAACGCCCCAGTGTGAAAGGGGCCTAACTGAGCAGGACGTGGATCTGTGTGTGTAAACACAGATCCACGTGCTGTCAGAGGAGAGGAGACCGATGGTGTGTTCCCTGTACATAGGGACACCGATCGGTGACCTCCCCCAGTCAGTCCCCTCCCCCCACAGTTAGAATCACTCCCATAGGGGAACATATTAACCCCTCGATCACCCCCTAGTGTTAACCCCTAACCTGCCAGTCACATTTATACAGTAATCAATGCATTTTTATAGCACGGATCGCTGTATGAATGTGAATGGTCCCAAAAATGTGTCAAAAGTGTTCCGATATGTCCGCCGCAATATCGCAGTCATGATAAAAATCGCAGATCGCCGCCATTACTAGTAAAAAAAAAGATAATAAAAATGCTATAAATCTATCCCCTGTTTTGTAGACGCTATAACTTTTGCGCAAACTAATCATTAAACGCTTATTGTGATTTTTTTTTTTTAACAAAAATATGTAAAAGAATACGTATCGGCCTAAACTGAGGAAAAAATTTGTTTTATAAAAAAAATTGGATATTTATTATAGCAAAAAGTAAAAAATATTGCGTTTTTTTCAAACTTGTCGCACTTCCTTTGTTTATAGCGCAAGAAATAAAAACCGCAGAGGTGATCAAATACCACCAAATAAAGATCTATTTGTGGGGAAAAAATGATAAGAAAAAATTTATTTTGGTACACCGTTGCATGACCGCGCAATTGTCATTCAAAATGCGACAGTGCTTAAAAGCCCTCACTATTTTTGCTTATTTTTTTTTGTTAATTTGTTTTGCGATGTTCTATTGTCTCTGTTATAGGTGATACTTTACATAATTCATCCTGAAGAAGCGGCCATGGCCGTGAAACATGTAGAGGATTTATCGTACATCAAATAGTAATTCTATTGTATGCCCTCGGTGTCACCTGAGGACACGATATCACCAGCATCACCAGCTTGGGACAATATGTGCTTTGAGGAAGTTGTTGTTTTTATTTATATACATGGACATGTGTCTCCTTTTAGCATATTTGTATATATAAAACTTGTTTTATTTTTACTAAGTTTTTGTAATCTTTGGATACCGAGATAATCCATTTTTCCCTACTGGAGGTGTTCCGTCAGCTTAAGCGACCAGTAAGAATTGGTAACGGAAGTGGCGTCCAGTCGCCGCCATCTTGCTACACCCAGCACTCCTCCACTGTAAGGATAGAGTGAGAGGGGGGCAAGCGGACATCTTGTTACACCCACCGGGGTTTTGCACTTCCCAGTTATTTTTAACAGTAAACACGGCTTATAAGGTCAAATACACTATTTAGAAATCCGACGGACTGTTTAGATGTTGAGTTTTAAAAGCAGCGGCAAAGCCTGCTGGTCTCACAGGTTTGGTAACCTGACAGAACACGTCTGCTTTTATATTTCAACATGTAAACAGTCCGAGGGATTTCCAAACACTTTATTTCACCATACTGGTAAAAATAACAGTGAAGTGCAAAACTCCGGTGGGTGTAGCAAGATGTCCGCTTGCCCCCTTCTCGGTGTATCCTTAAGCCCCATACACACGCGCGGATTATCCGAGGACCAGGTCCGTCGGATCATGTCCGTCGTACTTTGTCCGATGTTGGTTTTGCGTACACACGGTCGGACAAAGTTGTCGGAAAATCCGATCATTCTGAACGTGGTGACGTTTGTTGCCTACGACGGGACTACGTAGAGGCTAGTAGCCAATAGCTTTGGTCTTATAATGTGATCTGAGCATGCGTGGCACTTTGTCCGTCGGAATTCGCTACACACGATCGGATTTGGTGTGATCGGACTTTGTTGTCAAAAAATCTATCCAGCAGGAGATAGGACTTTGTCCGTCAGACAATCCGATGGAAACTGTCCGATGGTGCCTACACACGGTTGGAATTTCCGACAACATTGTCTGATAGGACAGAATCCATCGGAAAATCCGACCGTGTGTATGGGGCTTTACAGTGGAGGAGTGCGGGGTGTAGCAAGATGGCGGCGATGGAACGTCACTTCCATTACAAATTCTGACAGGTCGCCATATGCGACGAAACACCGGCATAGTGGGGGCGGCCCCCAACCTCCACGTTGACTGTTGCTGTTAGGATGATGGTACCCCATTACACTTTTATAATGTATTGCATTCTCTAAGGCCTAGACCTTACTAATTATTTTTATCACATAAATTACACTTTCTGATATTACAACAGGATCCTAGAAAGCTAGCAGATGTATTTCATTGCACAAATTCTCTAAAAGAAAATTACATTTAAGAATAAAGTTTTTTATTTTTATTTATTCATGTATTTATTTATTTTTTTATGTAGAATTTATCAATTTAAGCATCTAATTCCATTAAAGGTTTGCTACAAACAGCATTTTATAAAAAAAAAAAATATATATATATATATATATATATATATAATGTAAAAAGAAACCAAGTTACATTCTCCATAATTTTTCCCTTTTGGCCCCCAACATCCACATTGACTGTTGCTGTTAGGATGATGGTACCACATTTACACTTTTATAATGAACTGAATAGACATGTGCAATTTGTTTCGTTTTTTTTCCTTTTTTCGTTTTTTTTTCGTTATTTTCGTTCGTTCGTTTTCGTACGAATGAACGAACGATTCGCTAAAAATTTTAACGAATAACGAATCGTTCGATTCGAACGAATCCGAAAAACAACGAAAATGCGAAAAAAAATAATTGGAAACAACGAAGAAAATCCGAAAAACGAAAACAGGAACAACGAAAATGAACGAAAAAATTCGTACATTCGTAAATTTTTTTTTTTTGACGAATTGGTAATTTTCCGTGTCCCTTACAATGGCGCTGCTTAACGTGCTTCGAATGGATTGAACGAAAAAATTCGTACATTCGTAACTTTTTTTTTTCGATTCGTAATTTTCCGTGTCTCTTAAAATGGAATAATAGCATACACATTACATAAAATGATGAATTTACGAATCTACGAAAACAATGTTACGAAAGTACGAATAAATCAATCTAACGAAAGTACGAATGTAACTAAATCTACGAAAATACGAATGGGTCCGAATTTCGAATAAACGAAAATGAAACTAACAGAAAAACGAATCAACGAAAAAATAACTCTTACGAAAATACGAATCGTTACGAATACGAACACCGACGACTTACGAATTTACGAATCGTTACGAATCAATGGAAACGAAAGAAACAAAACGAAAATAAACAAATTTTTTCTATTGTGCACATGTCTAGTATTGAATCTTCTGAGGCCTATACCTTACTAATTCTTTTTATCACATAATTACACTTTCTGATATTACAACAGGATCCTAGAAAGCTAGCAGATGTATTTCATTGCACAAATTCTCTAAAAGAAAATTACATTTAAGAATAAAGTTTTTTTATTTTTATTTATTCATGTATTTATTTATTTTTATGTAGAATTTAAGCATCTAATTCCATTAAACGTTTGCTACAAACAGCATTTTATTAAAAAAAAAAAAATATTTATATATATATATAATGTAAAAAGAAACCAAGTTGCATTCTCCATAATTTTTCCCTTTTGGCCCCCAACATCCACGTTGACTGTTGCTGTTAGGATGATGGTACCACATTTACACTTTTATAATGTATTATATTTTCTGAGGCCTGTACCTTACTAATTATTTTTATCACATAATTCCATTTTCTGATTTTACAACAGGATTCTAGAAAGCTAGCAGATGTATTTCATTGCACACATTCTCTTAAAGAAAATTACATTTAAGAATAAAGTTTCTTTAATTTTTATTTATTCATGTATTTATTTATTTTTATGTAGATTTTAAGCATCTAATTCCATTAAAAGTTTGCTAAAAACAGCATTTTATAAAAAAAAAATAAAAAAAAATAAATAAATAAATAAATAAATAAATATATATATATATATATATATATATATATATATATATATATATATATATATATATATATATATATATATATATATATAAATGTTTCCCCTCTTGGCCCTCCAGCATCCATGTTGACTGTTGCTGTTAGGATGATGATGCCACATTTACACTTTTATAATGTATTATATTTTCTGAGGCCTATACCTTACTAATTATTTTTATCACATAATTCCACTTTCTGATTTTACAACAGGATTCTAGAAAGCTAGCAGATGTATTTCATTGCACACATTCTCTTAAAGAAAATTACATTTAGAAATAATGATTTTTTTTATTTTTATTTATTCATGTATTTATTTTATGTATAATTTAAGCATCTAATTCCATTAAAAGTTTGCTACAATTGTTTTTATCTCATACAGTGCACACTTTCTGATAATACATTATGATTCTAGCAAGCTAGCAGATGTATTTCATTGTACAAATTCTGGAAAAAAAAATGACATTTAAGAATATTTTTTTTTTTTTTAATTTATGTATGTATTTTTTTTTTTAATGTAGAATTTAAGCATATCACTCCATCAAAAGTTTGCTTCAAACAGCATTTTATAAAAAAAAAAAAAAAAAACATGTTGCATTCTCCATCATTTTCCCCTTTTGGCCCCCCAGCATCCACGTTGACTGTTGCTGTTAGGATGATGGTACCACATTTACACTTTTATAATGTATTGCATTTTCTGGGGCCTGTACCTTACTAATTATTTTTATCACATAATTACACTTTCTGATTTTACAACAGGATTCTAACAAGCTAGCAGATGTATTTCATTGCACACATTCTCTAAAAGAAAATTACATTTAAGAATAACGTTTTTTTATTTTTATTTATTCATGTATTTATTTTTTTATGTAGAATTTAAGCATCTAATTCCATTAAAAGTTCGCTACAAACAGCATTTTATAAAAAAAAAATATATATATATATATATATATAGATAGATAGATAGATAGATAGATAGATATATAAATGTAAAAAGAAACCAAGTTGCATTCTCCATAATTTTTCCCCATTTGCCCCCCAGCATCCACGTTGACTATTGCTGTTAGTATTGAATTTTCTGAGGCCTATACTAATTATTTTTATCTTATACAGTGCACACTTTCTGATAATACAACAGGATTCTAGCAAGCTAGCAGATATATTTCATTGTACAAATTCTGGAAAAGAAAATTACATTTAAGAATAAAGTTTTTTTTTATTATTTATGTATTTTTTTATTTATTTTTTTTAGAATTTAAGCATATCACTCCATCAAAAGATTGCTACAAACAGTATTAAGGACTTAAGGACTGAGCCTCATTTTTAGATGTGTTGTTTACAAGTTAAAAAAAAAAAATTGCTAGAAAATTACTTAGAACCCCCCAAACATTATACATTTTTTTCTAACACCCTAGAGAATAAAATGGCGGTCGTCACACTGTCACACCGTATTTGCGCAGCGGTCTTACAATCGCACTTTATTTGGAAAAAATACACTTATTTTAAATAAAAAAATAAGACAACAGTAAAATTAGCCCAATTTCTTTTTTTTTCTATTGTGAAAGATAATGTTACGCTGAGTAAATTGATACCCAACATGTCACACTTCAAAATTGCACCCGCTCATGGAATGGGGACAAACTCTTACCCTTAAAAATGTCCATAGGCAACATTTAAAACATTCTTTATATTGAATGTTTTGAGTTACAGAGGAGGTCTAGGCCTGGAATAATTACTATTGCTCTACCGATCGTGGCGATACCTCACATGTGTGGTTTGAACACCGTTTTTTCCTATGCGGGCGCTACTCACGTATGCGTTCGCTTCTGCACGCAAGCTCGGCGGTACGGGGCGCGTTAAATTTTTTTTTTCTTATTTATTTTACATTTTTTATATTTTTTATTTTTACACTGTTCTTTTAAAAAAAAAAATTGTGTGACTTTTATTCCTATTAGAAGGAATTGAAACATCCCTTGTAATAGAAAAAAAGCATGGCAGGACCTCTTAAATATGAGATCTGGGGGTCAAAAAGACATCACATCTCATATTTACACTAAAATGCAATAAAAAAATAAATTTTTTGTTTTTTTAATAAAAAAATAAAAATAAATGGTCCTTTAAGAGCGATGAGTGGAAGTGACGTTTTGGTATGGAGACGGGGGGGGGGGGGCATCTTCCCTTCACTCACGGAAGAGGACCTGATCGCCTCCGCCGCTGCCAACGGCCCCTCTCCCACCGCTGATAAAAGTGATCTTGCGTTGAATCCGCCTCAGAGACCACTATTATCGGAAACCGGACCGCCCGCTGAAGAAGAGGATACCGGGGTTATGGCAGGTAGCTGCTGCCATAACAAAGATATCCCTCTTCAAAGAGAAGACGTATATCGGGGTGCGGCAGTCCGGAATTGGTTAAAATCGCACCATTTTGCCAATGTCTTAAGATATTTCCTGGTTACCCCTTTATTCCTACATGGTAATTCTTCCATTAGACGGAGTTCATCGACCTTTCGTAGCCATTGCGAATTAGTAGGTATAGATAGCGCTCCCCAAGATAACGGGATCAGAGATTTACCTGTGTTTAATAGTTATGGGGTCATAGTCATCCTATAGTGACCTATCGCTTCATTCGTTCAGTGGAACAGAAATGTCAATGGTTCAGGTCTAGTTGCTCCCCCCCAATGTATCAGAGAGATCAACTTTGCCACTTCCTCCCAGAACGGGCGGATCTTAGGGCAAAACCCCAATATACGCTATATTTTTTTTATTTTTTTTACCCTGGTACATATATTTGTATCCATCTAGGTGGTAAACTTCAAAAAAAGGATAATAGGATTGTGCTGAATAAAATGCAGAATGTTGTCATGTTTACACATCGCATGCTATACAGCAAAGAGTCAATTTCCCAAAGCTGTGTTGTATAATTAAAAAAAAAAAAAAAAATGGAAATGAAAAAATAAAATAAATAAACAAAAAAAAAAAAAAGGTTTTGTAAATTTTTTTTTAAAATAAAATAAAAAATAAAATAAATATTCATAATTTATTATACGCAGTACGCTGGGGTTGATTTACTAAAACTGGAGCGTGCAAAATCCGGTGCAGTTGTGCCTGGTAGCCAATCAGCTTCCTAACTTCAGCTTCTTCGATGAAGCGTTCAGAAAAAAAAAAAAAAAAGCTGGAAGCTGATTGGTTTCTATGCAGAGATGCACCAGATTTTGCACTCTCCAGATTTAGTGCATCAACGTATAATATGTATAATAAATTATAGACATGTGCAATTCGTTTATTTTTTTTCATTTTGTTGTGTTATTTTCGTTCATTCGTTATCGTACGAATGAACGATTCGCTGAAAATTTTAACAAATAACGAATCGTTCAAATTGAGCGAATCCGAAAACAACGAAAATCCAAAAAAAACGAATTAGAAGCAACGAATCTACGAAAGAAAAAAAATCCGAAAAACAAAAACAGGAACAACGAAAATCAAAATGAACGAAAAAATTCGTACATTCGTAACTTTTTTTTTTTTGTTGAATTGGTAATTTTCTGTGTGCCATACAATGGCGTTGCTTAACGTGCCTCGAATGGATTGAACGAAAAAATTCGTACATTTGTAACTTTTTTTTTCGATTCGTAATTTTCTGTGTCTCTTAAAATGTAATAATAGCATACACATTACATAAAATTATCAATTATGCTCCGATTACGAATCTACGAATGTTACGAATGTACGAATAAATACGAATGCGTTTGAATTTCGAATAAACGAAAATTAAACTAACGGAAAAACGAATCAACGAAAAAATAACTCTTACGAAAATACGAATCGTTACGAATACGAACACCGACGACTTACAAAATTACGAATCGTTGCGAATCAACGGAAACAAAAAAAAAAACAAAACGAAAATAAACAATTTTTTTTTGTTGTGCAAATATGTAATAAATTATGAATATTTTTTTTATTTTTTTTATTTTTTACAAAACTTTTTTTGTTATTTTTTTTCATTTCCATTTTTTTTTTTTTAATTATACAACACAGCTTTGGGAAATTGACTCTTTGGTGTATAGCATGCGATGTGTACACATGACAACATTTAGCATATGTTTTTTTCTGACGGATTTCCGCTTAAGCTTGGCTTGCATACACACGGTCACACAAAAGTTCTCTGAACTTTCAACCGTCAAGAACGCGGTGAGTAGTACAACACTACGACGAGCCGAGAAAATTAAGCTCAATGCTTCCGAGCTTGCGTGGAATTGTTTCCGCGCATGCGTGGAATTGTTTCCGAGCATGCATGATTTTTTGCGCGTCCGAATTGCATACAGACGATCGCATTTTTCGGATAGGAACTTTTTCCGACCGAAAAATAGAGAACCTGCTCTCAATCTTTTGCTGGCTGGAATTCCGCCAGCAAAAGTCTGATGGAGCCTACACACGGTCAGAATTTCTGACCAAAAGCTCTCATCGGACTTTTGCTGGCAGAATTTCCGATCGTGTGTACGCGGCATACATTTTATATCTATCATTAGGAGGATATTTACCGAGCATCTCTCATTTACTAAACATTAGACATGTGCAATTCGTTTCGTTTTTTCGTTTTTTTTCGTTATTTTCGTTCGTTCGTTTTCGTACGAATGAACAAATCATTCGAATCGTACGAATACGAATAACGAATCGTAACGAATCGTTCGAATCGTACGAATCCGAATAACGAATCATTCGAATCCAAAAAACAACGAAAATCTGAAAAAAAAAAAATTAGAAACAACGAATGTACTAATGAAGAAAATCCGAAAAACGAAAAAGAACGAAAACGAACAAAAAAATTTGTAACTTTTTTTTTGTTGAATTGGTCATTTTCCGTGTCCCTTACAATGGTGCTGCTAAACGTGCTTCAAATGGATTGAACAAAAAAATTCGTACATTTGTAACTTTTTTTTCGATTCGTAACTTTTTTTTTTTCGATTCGTAACTTTATTTTCAATTCGTAATTTTTTTTTTTTCGATTTGTAATTTTCCGTGTCTCTATTGAACAAAAAAATTCTTACATTCGGAACTTTTTTTTCGATTCGTAACTTTTTTTTTTTTCGATTCGTAACTTTTTTTTCTCGATTCGTAAATTATTAACATGTAATAATAGCATACACATTACATCAAATTATGAATTATGCTCCGATTACGAATCTACGAATGTTACGAATGTACGAATAAATACGAATGCGTCCGAAAATTAAACTAACGAAAAAACGAATCAACAAAGAAAATAACTCTTACGAATGTACGAATCGTTACGAATCCGAACAGAGACGACTTACGAATGTACGAATCGTTACGAATACGAACAGAGACGACTTACGAATGTACGAATCGTTACGAATACGAACAACGACGACTTACGAATGTACGAATCGTTACGAATACGAACAACGACGACTTACGAATGTACGAATCGTTACGAATACGAACACCGACGACTTACGAATGTACGAATCGTTACGAATCGACGGAAACGAAAAAAACTAAACGGAAAAAAAAGAATTTTTTTTCGGAAACGAAAAAACGAAACGAAAATAAACACATTTTTTGGTTGTGCACATGTCTACTAAACATTCACTACAGTTGAATCTTCTGGATGCCAAATTACAGCGATTGATTGTTGACTAGGAAAGGTTTGGTGAAAAGTCACATTCAATGCTTTATAAATAGACCCCCCCCCCCCCCCTATGTTCATTCAGCTTGGCCAAATGTCTTACAACAGAAGATACAACCAATCACCATCTCCCAGGCGTTCCTCATTTTGGGTTTACTGTAAATAATGTAGAGAGAGTGCGCTGGAGATAATAACTGCAACAATATTAGTACCGTCCAAAACCAGGGAGCAGTAAGACCCGGAGAATAGACAAGACATAAAACACAAGAGAAGATAGTGTGGAAGGTGAAGAACACCGTCATTCTATAGACGCTCTTTTTATATGCCTCAGTGTTGGCCGCGCCGGTCTTCTTCATTTTATAACTGTGAACCATGAGGGAGCCGGCAGTTGAGATGGTGGTCATGGCCATAATGAAATAGGGCACCAAAAACAAAGCCAAGATCAGAACCAACATGTTCCCATCCTGACTTCCTCCTCTATCGCCATCGTCGGTTGAGGCAGCAGAGCTGTTGGTGTGAACTCCTCCACTGACGTCAAGGATCAAGAGACTCAGGAAGCTGCTGCAGAAAGAAAAGACCGTGACGGCCACCACCAACCGAGGGATGACAAGAGCCACATTCCTCTTTGCCCAGCCGAGAATGCCGGACTTGAACTGGACTATCTTTATGAACAGGAAGAAGCTGAAGATGGCGGTGAGGTACAAGCTGGAACTGATGCTGTACAAGGCTAATAAATTAAGTACAATTGCTATATGGTGGTACACTCTAGATAAGAAGATTTTACCGAACACGGAGAGAATCAGGACGAGGTTTAGGAAGATGTTGGACATGATGCTCGCGGCGCGGATTTTATCTCCAGTGCGATTGCTTTTCTCTTCGTGAACTTTTCGTAGAATCACAATTAGAATGAAGAGATTTATAAATATCCCAGTGGTCGCCTCCAAGGTGATCACGGTGAGGCAAGCCGCCGTAACGGAGCTATAAGGATCGAAAACCATCATAGAGGCTGGAGACGGAGCTGATCTGGTCTCTATAGTTCAAATGTTCAAACGATTCTCTGTTCTGGGTTGAAGTGGAAAATAGAAAAAAAAAAAGATTAATTTGCCTGTGTGTAAACTCTATGCCAAGATCTATCAGATTACGCTACCATGGAGGCCTTTGAATACTCATGAAATAAATCAGTCACATGCAAACTAGTTGACTTCTGCAGCCGGCTCTGTAAGGACAGAGGATTGTTAGTTATAACGACAGGCAAAAAAAAAATCTCACAAGGAACAGCTTAGGCCAGTGATGGCGAACCTTTGTGAGCCCGAGTGCCCAAACTGAAATAAATACATTGGTTTCGCGTTGCAAAGTGCCAACACAGCAATTTGAGAGAGAGAGAGAGGGAGGGGGCAGAGAGAGAGGGAGGGGGGCTGAGAGAGAGAGAGAGAGAAGATGGACAGAGAGAGAGAGAGAGAGAAAGGGAGAGAGAGAGAGAGAGAGAGAGAGAGAGAAGAGGGACAGAGAGAGAGAGAGAGAAGAGGAAAGAGAGAGAGAGAGAAGAGGGAAAGAGAGAGAGAGAGAAGAGGGACAGAGAGAGAGAGAGAGAGAAGAGGGACAGAGAGAGAGAGAGAGAAGTGGGACAGAGAGAGAGAGAAAGAAGTGGGGCAGAGAGAGAGAGAGAAGAGGGACAGACAGAGAGAGAAGAGGGACAGACAGAGAGAGAGAGAGAGAGAGAGAGAAGAGGGAGAGAGAGAGAGAGAGAGAGAGAGAGAGAGAGAGAGAGAGAGAGAGAGAGAGAGAGAGAGGGACAGAGAGAGAGAGAGAAGAGGGACAGAGAGAGAGAGAGAGAGAAGAGAAGAGGGACAGAGAGAGAGAGAGAGAGAGAGAGAAGAGGGACAGAGAGAGAGAGAAGAGGGACAGAGAGAGAGAGAGAAGAGGGACAGAGAGAGGGGTGCGAGAGAGATGCTGAGAGAGGGGTGAGCTGAGAGCGAGGGGGAACAGAGAGAGGGGGACACAAAGAGGGGGGGGGGGGGACACAAAGAAGGGGGGTTAAAAGAGAGGGATGGGGGGCTGAGAGGAGAGAGAGGAGCTCTGTCCTGGACCCTCTCGTGTGCCCACAGAGAGGGCTCTGCGTGCCATAGGTTCGCCATCACTGGCTTAGGCCTTTCTTTAGTTCTAGGGAGATTGAAATAGAGGGTTTCATTCCCCTTTAAATTTGGAGGAAATTATGAGATTCTAGCAAAATGGAACCATTTTGGCAAATCAATGAGTGCAAAAAGCTTTACATGGCTGAAGGGAGTTATTATTGTGTATTGAAATTAGACATGTGCACAATAGAAAAATTAGTTTAGTTTCGTTTCGTTTCTGTTCGTTTCCGTTGATTCGTAACGATTTGCAATTTCGTAATTCGTCGGTGTTCGTATTCGGACTCGTTCGTATTTTCGTAAGAGTTATTTTTTTGATGAATTATTTTTCCGTTAATTTTCGTTTATTTGAAATTCGTATTTTCGTTATATTTTGTATTCGGACGCATTTGTATTTTCGTAGATTTAGTTACATTCGTACTTTCGTGAGATTCATTTATTCGTACTTTCGTAACATTGTTTTTCGTAGATTCGTAATCGGAGCATAATTCATAATTTTATGTAATGTGTATGCTATTTACATGTTTAGGAAACAAAGAATTTCTCTCTCACAAGTTGGAACTAAAAATCAGAAAAACCAAAAATCCACCAAAACAGTGCCACCGACCCAACCACGTTTATCAACTAACCAAAAAAAGTAACGAATTTACGAATCCATTCGAAGCACGTTAAGCAGCGACATCGGAAAATTACGAATCAACAAACAAATAAAAAAAGTTACGAATGTACGAATTTTTTCGTTCATTTTGATTTTCGTTATTTTTGAATCTTTGTTCGGTATTTTCGTTGTTTCTGTTTTCGTTTTTCGGATTTTCATTCTTTCGTAGTTTCTAATTTAATTATTTCGTATTTTCGTTGTTTTTCATATTCGTTCATTTTGATAGTTCGTTATTCGTTAAAATTTTTAGTAAACCATTCGTTCATTCGTACGATAACGAATGAACAAATATAACGAATTTGAACGGAAAACTAATTTGTAACTAAAGGAATTGCACATGTCTAATTGAAACCATGGGCTGGAAGCTTCTCGTTTTCAGCAGAACACCTTTACTATCATGGAGGATATCTTTATCATGGCTTTACATCATGTAGACCAGATAAACAAAAGAAGAATACCCCCTGGATGGGACTTTGAAAGACCACCAACACAAAAATTGAGTAGAAATTTATTTGATAATAAATAGTTCTAGATCGAACAAGATGTTTGATCTAGAACTATTTATTATTAACCACTTCAGCCCCCGGACCAATTGGCAGCCAAAGGACCAGGCCCCTTTTTGCGATTCGGCACTGCATTGCTTTAACTGACAATTGCGCGGTCGTGCGACGTGGCTCCCAAACAAAATTGGCGTCCTTTTTTTTCCACAAATAGAGCTTTCTTTTGGTGGTATTTTATCGCCTCTGCGGTTTTTATTTTTTGCGCTATAAACAAAAATAGAGCGACAATTTAGAAAAAAAATTCAATATGTTTTACTTTTTGCTATAATAAATATCCCCAAAAAATATATAAAAAAACTTTTTTTTTTTTCCTCAGTTTAGGTCGATACATATTCTTCTACATATTTTTGGTAAAAAAAAAAATCGCAATTAGCGATTATTGATTGGTTTGCACAAAAGTTATAGCGTTTACAAAATAGGGGATAGTTTTATAGCATTTTTATTAATATTTTTTTTTTACTAGTAATGGCGGCGACATTATGGCGGACACATCGGACATTTTTGACACATTTTTAGAACCATTGTCATTTATACAGAAATCAGTGCTATTTAAATGCACTGATTCCTGTGTAAATGACAGTGGCAGTGAAGGGGTTAACCACTAGGGGGCGGGGAGGTGTTAAGTGTGTGTGTATGTGTGTTTTTTTTAACTGTAGGGGGGCGTGGCTTGGCATCTGATGTCACTGATCATCTGTCCCGATGACAGGGAACAGACGATCAGTGTCAGTTGCCCTAGGAAGCGCGGGGAGAGGTTTTTTTACATAGACCTCTCCCCGTTCTTCAGCTCTGTGACCCGATCGTGGGACACCAGCGGCGATCGGGTCCGCTGGTCCCGGGGCCACGGAGCTCAGGACAGGGTCGTGCACGTGACCCACGGCTCGGCTCTTAAAGAGATACGTACTGGTACGTGATTGTGCCCAGCCATGCCCTTCTGCCGACGTATATCGGCGTGAGGCGGTCCTTAATCGGTTAAATAATTTTCTACTCAATTTTTGTGTTTCAAAGTCCCATCCAGGGGGGTATTCTTCTTTTGTATATCCAATCAGAGATGGGACCACCACACTTGTCATCTGACATGGTGGAAGCTTCTTCTTTTTCTCTTTCATGTAGACCAGAAAACAGGAAGAGAACACAAACGAGTGCACACTTATGCCGCGTGTACAAGGTCAGATTTTCCGACAACAAATGTTGTATGGGTGTTGATCCGGGTTGCATCCTCCAACCGAGTTTCCAGGCTCATCCAGAGATACCAGCCTTGCGCTTGGTCCTCTCCTAGAAAAGTCCTCCCCTGGATCCTCCAGTTTTCTTGGCCTCTCTCCTCAGGTTGAGACAGCATAGGACCACCCCGGGATCAGTAGGCCCCAAGACTTCTTTGGGCCCACCCTCTCAGTTGCAAAGCCAACCAGCCCCTGAGGCGCAGGACCATGCGATACACACCCTAGGCCAGGAGGGCCATGAGGTTGGGACAGCGGACCCGGCAAGGAGCAGAACCTCTCCTCTTTTTCTTTCTCCCCGAATAAAAAGGCGTCCATACCTTAAATGCCCTCTCCCAGAACACACAGCGGGGAAAATGATGTGAGCTTGTTGTCGGAAAGTCCGACCGTGTGTATGCTCCATCGGACATTTGCTGTCGGAATTTCCGACAACAAATGTTTGAGAGCAGGTTCTCAAATTTTCTGACAACAAACTTTGTTGTTGTAAATTCCGAGCGTGTGTACACAAGTCCGACGCACAAAAGTCCACGCATGCTCGGAATCAAGTACAAAACGGAAGTGCTCGGTCTTGTAAAACTCACGTTCGTAATGGAGATAGCACATTCGTAATTTTTTTTAATCTTTCAATGCAGAGCATTCTCTTCTTCTTTATAATGCTAAAATAATGAAGTTGCTTTGCTGCTGATATTCACACAGAGTTCTGACAAACTGATTTCTTATTATTTCTCGTGATCTCCTGAAAAATCTTTTTTTTTTTTTTTTATAGTGATCTATTTTTTATTTTTTTTATAGCGATCTCTATAATATTTTTTGCCATTTTGTGTGTCACAAAAACATTATTATTTTGTATTTTTTAACCTCAAAATAGGTTGGTTGGTGTCCCTTGTTAATTTGACATTGTATTTTTGAAATGTACCTGCCTACTCACAAACAAACTGTCCTATTTGTAAAAACACATAGGTAAGTATTTGTCAAAACAAAAATTATAAATTTATTAGGGGTCATAACAAAATAAAGAGGAAGGCAACGCTGGATAAACTGTTGAAATTGGTGAAGCCTTTGTACCCCAGGGCACACATCAATTATTTGACAGGCAAAATTGGTAGCCCGAGGAGTCCATTTAATAGGGAGCACAATCCGGTCCAGGACTCCAAGAAATCGAGAGCAGCAGCAGATGACATATATGTCCCCAGGCTGTGGTCTTACAACAGCCTGCGTTTTTTGCCAGACCACACCAAACCCAGGCCCTCACTCAAGACTTCCTTGCACGCTTCCTTCCAGGCTGTGGCTGTGGTGTTGCAGGAGTTGGTGGAGGAGTAGGATGGTCCAGCTCACAGACGTGGCTTTTATTGGTGAGTTGGCCCCTCACTCCCTTATTTAAGGCCTGCCGTATGACCTCCTCAAAGATGAGGCATTGGCCCTCCTCCATTGTTTTCATTTTGCTGGCCGCCATACATCCAAAGGCCTCCTGGACACCAGGGCTGGTTGTGAGGGCTGCAGTAGCCTGGCAAATCAAAGCAGTCACTGACTCCTTCAGGTTCCTCCCCTTCCTGGTCCTTTTTGTTGGAAGGTGGAGGGGAGGAACCTGCGATTCGGTCAGACTAATGGGAACAGCCACCTCCTGGCTGCCACATTCCACGGCCACCTCTTTTCTGCCACTTTCCAAGCCCCCTCCTGGCTGAAACTGTGTATGAAAATGGGACATAGTTTTAGTTTTTTGGTCATCAATCACACACAATTTTCAGCTCATGATTGTTGCAAATAGAAAAGACTATCATTCTGACTCCAGAATTTTTCATTCTGGTCCCAAACATTTTTGGCTACTACTGTCTATTGATATGTAAACCACTTTGTTAAATCAGAAATTAGTGATCAATAATAACATCTAGTTAACATCATTTATTTTTTGACAAGAAATATGTTGAACAATACCTGGCTCAAGCTGGGCTCCTCCACATCTTCCTGGGTGGAAGGCCCAGGTTGGACGTCGGAAGCCTCAGCTGAGGTGGAAGGAAGAGTGGAAGGAAGAGTGGAAGGAAGGGTTGAGAGTGATGGCCTGGGTTCACTCTGGTCTGTCGTAGTACCAGAGCCTGGGTACATAAACGTCACCTGCTGCTCCTCCTGCTCTCATGGAATACCAGACCTTCTTGCGCCCTCTATTATATGTGCTCCTCAGGCCACCAATTTTGCACTTCAAATAGGGCATGTTTGCCGTTGGAATCACCGGCTTCACCAATTCCAACAGTTGATCCAGATCTGCCTTCCTCTTTATTTTGTTGTTATAAAATTGGTGATTCACCTGTCACAGACAGGGCAGCTCCCTGTACTTATCAATGAAGTTGGGGAGGAAGTCATGGTTATTAAATTTTATTACACTTTATTAAGTGTGCGCTATCAATGTACATTTTGTTTTTCCTCAGAACTATAATGGAGTTCTGGGGGTTAATTGTACGGGTTTTACTTTGGCATCAGTTTGGCTGGGCTGTACTGAAGTTCTGCCTGGTCATAGGTGCAGTGAGGCCCCTGTGACAGGCTGAGAATGAAGCCTGGTTGGACTTGTTAGGTACCAATCTTTCCCGGAGCCAATCAGTGGGCGCGTCTGGCCCCGCTGAGTAGACTGGGAAGGGGTATTTAAGATGCTGAAGTCACGTGTTCAGGGTTCAGCTGCTGCTTTGATTCCTGGTTCTGGTCCGGGGCAGCCCCGTGAGGGGTCCCGGGCCCAGGAGTGTCTGCTGTCCCGCAAGCATGGTCACCCTGACCAGCCCCAGAGGCCCTCATGGTCTGGGGTGAGATCCGTCCCTTCCCGAGCCTCGGAACTGGTTAGTTCGAGGCCCAGTTACTGAAGGAGGATTCGGAGGCGTCCCGGTGTGTTCTTGGTATTGGAGGGACACGGCAACTCGTACAAGTGACCAGTGGAGGACTCTTCGGAGGAGGGCCAAAAAGCTGGCTGCTCGGTAAGAGCCTGGGAGCTGAGTTGTATGGACACTAAAGAATCCACACTTCTCACAGTATCACCAAGAAGGCTGAGAGATCCAGGTACTGTGGGAAAGGTTCCTACTTATCGTCAGTTACAATCTAGTCTGTGGCAGAGACTTTGAAAAGTTTCCAGATCACATGTTGGCTGCTAAATCTCTGGCTAGAGGTTTATCCGGCAGTGAAGCGCCCAGCTACGAGTGGCTACTCTCTGGGTTAATTAGAGACATTCAGTGGATGTCAGCAGTTCAAAGTTCCTGAGTTTCATCACCTGTGCCCTCTATTCCCATCTGACACTGTGTTATAGTTGGATATTACCCCAGCAAAATAAAAACCTGGAAACTGGGTACTAACCCTGGGAACCCCTAGACAACAACCGACAAGCCACGAAGAGGTAATTGGTAAGCCCAGAAAAGTCAAAGCCGCCCCTAGGGGTTATGGCCGCTACACATGCATTGCTTCCACATTGCCCTGTACTTTTAATTTGTGATCCGATGGAAACTGTCCGATGGGAGCATTTCATCGGATTTTCCGACCGTGTGTATGCCCATCGGTCTTTTTATGTCGGAATTTCCGACGGACTTTGAATTGAGAACCTGTTCTTAATTTTTCCGACAGAAAAACTTTCTATTGGATTTTCCGATATGTAATATGCATATGTGTATGCAATTCCGACACGCAAAATTCCGACGCATGCTCGGAAACAATTTGACGCATGCTCAGAAGCATTGAACTTCCCTTTTATAGTGCTGTCGAACGTGTTTTATGTTGTGGTGTTATTGGCCATCGGAATTTGGTGTGACCGTGTGTAGGCAAGACAGTTTGAGCGAAATTCCGTCGGAATTCCGACGAAAAACCATCAGAGCTTTTTCTGATGAGAATTCCGACCGTGTGTACGCGGCATTAGTGTTTTGTTTTTTTTTTGGTCTGTTCCAGCCTAATTTTTTTATTTTTTATATTTTTAAAAAATATCTTTTCAGATCAGACTTTCCACATTTCACATGTCACTTTATATATGTGTTTTTTTTTCAGGATTTATCACTATTATTTCTCATCATTTCACTCATATTAGTATATTTGTGTATATTGGTTAGCGCTACATCCTTACCACTTTCAAAAGATTTGAGACTGGGGGGGGAGGGTCACCTTCCAGCAGGTCAACGACCCGAAACATACAGCCAGAGCTACAATGGAATGGTTTAGATCAAAGCATATTCATGTGTTAGAATGGCCCAGTCACAGTCCAGACCTAAATCCCATTGAGAATCTGTGGCAAGACTTGAAAATTGCTGTTCACAGACGCTCTCCATCCAATCTGACAGAGCTTGGGATATGTTACAAAGAAGAATGGGCAAAAGTGTCCTCTCTAGATGGGCAAAGCTGGTAGAGACATCCCCAAAAAGACTGGTAGATCAAGGGGGTTCTACAAAGTATTGATTCAGGGGGGCGCCATACAAATGCCCCCCCCCCCCCCACACTTTTCACATATTTATTTGTATCATTTATCATTTTACTTCCACTTCACAATTATGTGTCACTTTGTGTTGGTCCATCACATAAAATCCCAATAAAATACATTTATGTTTTTGGGTGTAACATGACAAAATGTGGGGAATTTCAAGGGGTATGAATACTTTTTCAAGGCACTGTAGTTTTCATGTCAACGTTTCAGAGTTCAGCGTTAAGATTTGTTGTACATTGATGAAGAGGTTAATAAGTTGGGCCAGTAATAAGTGTGACAAACTACAGACAGTCCACTTTTCAAGTATTGAATATTGATTCCATATTGATTATTATATAGATTATCCCCCCTGGTTGCAGATCAGGAGCAACAGAGGTCAATCAGTGTCACGCTCTCCGCTGCGGAGTGTAACGTAAACCGGTCAGGATTTGACTGCAGAGAAGAAATCATTTCTCATGTCTTTTGCCGATGGAATTTGTTTGAGGGATGTGACAGGTAAACAAATCATCCCTTCTCCACGTCGCCCATAGAAGACGGGTTATCACCTGCACTGTACTCAGTCAGGGAGCTCTCTTTGTGTTAAAATTAAAGCTGAACTCTGGACACAAAAATGAACTGAAATAATTTCCTAAATAGTCACAAAAAAATATTTTTTTTGGCCATTAAATGCCTTTACAAACCCAGATATTACCTTATAAAGGCAGTGCCATCACCCCTGTGCTGTACATTGCCTGTGCAAAAAAGCAGAGCTGTGGGGTAGTTCCAGCATGTGTTACCCACTACAGGCTGCCTATGAAAAACTGTAGGAGGGGGAGGGGACAAGAGCAGTCACCCTGCACAAGGAGAGAGAGAGAGAGAGCAAAACTGTGGGAGAGGCCCAACAGGCTCCACCCACTACAGTCTGCCTTCAGAAAACTACAGGAGGGGTGGAGACAAGACCAGTCACCTTGCTTAAAGAGAGAGAGCAGAGTTGCGGGAGGGGTCAAGCAGAACCCACCCACTGCAGGCTGCCTTCAGAAAACTACAGGAGGGGGTGGAGACAAGACCGGAGGGAGAGAGTGGAGCTGTGGGAGGGGCCCGGCAGGCTCCACCCACTACAGTCTGCCTTCAGAAAACTACAGGAGGGGTGGAGACAAGACCAGTCAGCTGAGAGCTGTGGGAGGGGCCCAGCAGGACCCACCCACTACAGTCTGCCTTCAGAAAACTACAGGAGGGGTGGAGATAAGACCAGTCACCCTGCTCAAGGAGAGAGAGCAGAGCTGTGGGAGAGGTCAAGCAGGACCCACCCACTACAGGCTGCCTTCAGAAAACTACAAAAGGGGCAGAGACAAGACCAGTCACCCTGCTCATGGAGAGAGGGAGCAGAGCTGTGGGAGGGGCCAAGCAGGACCCACTCACTGCAGGCTGCCTTCAGAAAACTACAATAGGGGTGGAGAAAAGTCCAGTCACCCTGCACAAGGAGAGAGAGAAAGCAGATATGTGGGAGGGGCCCAGCAGGCTCCACCCACTACAGTCTGCCTTCAGAAAACTACAAGACGGGGCGAAGACAAGACCAGTCACCCTGCACAAGGAGAGAGAGCAGAGCTGTGGGAGGGGACAAGCAGGGCCCATCCACTGCAGGCTGCCTTCAGAAAACTACAGGAGGGGGTGGAGACAAAACCAATCACCCTGCGCCAGGAGGGAGAAAGCAGACCTGTGGGAGGGGCCAAGCAAGACCCACCCACTACAGGCTGCCTTCATAAAATGACAAGAGGGGGCGGAGACAAGACTAGTCACCCTGCACAATGAAGGAGAGAGCAGAGCTGTGGGAGGGGCCAAGCAGGACCCACCCGCTGCAGGCTGCCTTTAGAAATCTACAGGAGGGTGTGGAGACAAAACCAGTCACCCTGCACAAGGAGAGAGAGAGCAGAGCCTGCTGCAACGACGTGTACTCTCCTATGTTTGGGGCCCTGTCAAACCTTGTATACTTCGACATACTCTATACCTACCCAAACTAGGAGGTGGTCTGGGTCTTCCTAACTTCACAAGATATTTCCATGCTGCCCAATTAGCTCAACTACCCAAGTATCATGCAGCCACGAGATACCCCTCTGGGTGGCCCTGGAGTCGGTCGAATGCGACCCTCTATCGGCCGCTAACCTCCTATGGATTCCTCCCTCCGACCGCCATACCATACTCAACCCAGTGACCCATCACTTTCTCTCTCTGTGGGAACGCCTCAAGTTAAAACATTCGCTCCAATCCTCCTACAACCCTATACTCTCTTTTCTTCGCAATCCTGCGTTTTACCCAGCCCGGACCTCGCCTTTCTCTTTTCATGCATGGTCTTCAGCAAATCTTTTTTGTCACAAGTGGCTGCATATAAAGTGCATATCAAATGCCGCCACGGTGCCCATCAAGCTCTGCCACTGTGCCACCAAATGCCGCCACTGTGCTATCAAATGCCGCCACTGTGCCCAGTGTTGCTTTTCTAACACACCTGGGTGGACTGAGCGTCAAGCATGGCGCTCGCAATTCACCTATTATGAAGCCAATTAGAGCCTATGGTTCTAATCAGGTGCTTCAAAAACACCCCCTGCCACTGTAATTCAGGCGCCCAGCACCCCAAAAGGGACCGGACACCTAAATATGGGGGTGACAGCAGGGGTCATGGATAGAATCATGCTATGCATGAATCTATCCATTTGTCATAGAGGGAGTGGCTGGAGAGAGGGGGTGGCACCTGTGCGCCCTTTTGGACGCACCGCCACTGATAAACACATGCACATTCACATACATACATACATACATGCACTCTCAAATACGTGCGCACACACACACACACACATGCATCATGCGCACACACACACACACATGCATCATGCGCACGCACACACATACATGCATCATGCGCACACAGACATACATGCATCATGCATTGTACACACATACAGTCATGCATGCACAGACACGCACATACATCATGCACACACACATGCATGCATCATGCGCACACAGACATACATGCATTGCACACACATACATGCATGCACAGACACACACATACATCATGCACACACATACAGTAGATAGACAGTCTTATATAAAAAAAAAACAAAAAAAAAACGGCAGTCCTGTTACCTTGTCTCTTCCTGACGGGTACTGCACTGTAGGGGGAGACAAAGAGCACACACTGTGCTTTCACTTTAGCCTAATGTGAGGAGCTCCCTGTACAGCGCTGATTACAGTTTGGAATCGGCGATCGGGGAGCTCCTCTCAGACGCTGCTCCTAGTGAAAAGTACAGGGGGGCCCCGAGGGCCCCCCTGCAGCAAGGGGCACGGTCATGGCCATGGCGATCGCAGCGACCCCTATAATTCCGCCACTGGCCATCACTATGTCCATCATAGACGGGGCCTCATCTCAGCCCTCTGTTCTCACCTTCCCACCTCTGGATCCCCCTCTACTCCTTCCTATACCTCTTAATGGGAAAGTGACTTGGAAATCATGCTAGATACAGCAGATTGGAACCACATTTGGCAAGCCACAAAATATTCTTTGTAGAATATTGTGGCACTTGAGACTAATTACAAAGTCTTAACCCGCTGGCACTTGTTTCCCGCCAGGATCTCTAAACATGTCCCCCGCTACTCCTCCAATTGCTTTAGAGGCTGTGAAGCCCAATCCCAACTACTCCTTGTAATTCTTCAATACTGAGCTCCTGGTCTCTTACTAGACCCACTGATTCACTGACTCTGAATCCCTTGAGCTCCTCCAAGGTCTGCGGTGGTATCTCCCTCAAGCGCCCCCCCCCGCTTCTCTGCTGGGTCCCTAGCTTGGCACTCCAGATACTTCTCAATCTTCACCCCTGCTAACCGTCTCTGTCCCTGGCTTGACACACAAGGCTGCTATGCAAGCGTCTTCTCCGCTGGTTGGGTCCCTGACTTGATCACTGCCTGAAGTTTTCCGATTCTCCACCGTGCCCTTTGGTGAGAATATGGTTCCGGTACTTGCTTCAGTTACTCACTGTGGTCCCTGGTAAAGGTGATTGGTCCCATCGTGGCAACAGCTCCAGTTCTACCTCCGACCACTGACAGGTTCCCTTGCCGGCTGAACCCTCACTTCTGGTTGGACTGCAAGCCGCAATCCCAACCCTGTGCTGCTCTCTCACTTATGTCGCGTACACACAGTCAGAATTCTCGTCGGAAAAAGCTCTGATGGTTTTCCCGTCGGATATTCCGACAGAATTTCGCTCAAACTGTCTTGCCTACACACGGTCACACCAAATTCTGACGGTAAATAACACAGCGGCATACAACACGTTCCACTGCACTATAAAAGGGAAGTTTAATGCTTCTGAGCATGCGTAAAACTGTTGCCGAGCATGCGTCAGAATTTTGCGTGTCGGAATTGCATACACACGATCGGAAAATCTGATAGAAACGTTTTCCGTCGGAAAAATTAAGAACAGGTTCTCAATCCAAAGTCCGTCGGAAATTCTGACATAAAAAGACCGATGGGCATACACACGGTCGGAAATTCCGACCATGTGTATGCGGCATTAGTCATTCACTGTTGTAACACCTGGGTGGGTTCATGGCACAATGCTCTGCACCCCAAGCCCACCCTATTTTGAAGCCTATTATAGCCTTTTGGCTCTAATCAGGTGCTTCAAAAAAACACCCCCCACTGCTGTAATTCATGTGCCCAGAGACACATTAATAGGGGGTAGCAGCATGTGGATCATAAAGCTTTACCTAGGATGTGGCAGCCGTGGATAGAGGGGGTGGTGCCCATGCGCCCCCTAATGGATGGGCCGCCACTGCTTGCGAGGGTTTGCTGCAGTGCCATCTGCTGAGTGCTAGTCTTAGTGACAGCTGTAAATTCTCCAAGCTCACTTTTGAGCTTCATACTGAGGTGTTTTATGAGATTACTGGTATTATAAGCACTAACTTTTGAACCTCCTCTTGATATTTTTGCAGAACATAGTTTGCAGTCTTCCATGTGTGGGCTGCTTTCATTTATTTTAAAAAAACTTCTAGATTGCCGACATTTTGCTGGTATTGCTTTGAATTGCACTGAAAGGCTGAAATAAATAAGTCTCTCCACCTTGGGGGTGGGGAGATCGAAAAAAAAAAAAAATAGTTTGAGTCACAGTTTATTATTTCAAAATTATAAATGGTTTCACACACCTGGGCTGTGGTTGTGGGGGTATGTGGGCAGGGGGCTTATCAGAATCTGGAATCCCCCCCAATGTGAATGAATATGGGATACCCCTAACCATTCACCAAAAAGGTGTCAAAAAGTAATAAAAACACAGAGACAGTTTTTTCTTTAGAAATGTAATTATTGCTGCAGCAGGTTCTATACATGGTACAGATGTGCCATTTTACAGGCAGACTAAGGGGACCCCCTCATGCACTATATTGAAATGTATTTTTTATTTATTTTTTTCAATCTTTTTTTATTGATTAAGGTTGAAATCATATAAACAAAAACAGAATATTACTGCATCATACACGGGCGATTGCTCGCAGTATAAGGCCAAGTAACATATAGTGTGTATATGAGTGAATGAGTAATAATTTTTTTTTAAAAAGCAATGTCCCCTTATATGAATCCATCATCAATCACGGCACCCACCACACCGCCGGACCTGAAAAAGAAAAAAAATGTGCCGCAGTCAACTAAGGCAGACCTTAAATGTCTGACTTGCCTTTTGATGATGGATCTACATCGGGGGACATTGTTTTTTTATTTTTTATTTTTAATATTGTCAAAAGGAATTGTAAAAAACAGTCTCTGTGTTTTTGGTACTTTTGACACTTTTTTGGTGAATGGGTATGGGTACTATGTACCCCATACTCATTCACATAAGGGGGGGCTGGGACATGGTGCCCCCTGTTGTTAAAGGAGGCTTTCAGATTCTGATAAGGCCCCAACCCGCAGACCTCCATAACCACAGCCCACGGTTGTGGGGATGAGGCCTTTGTCAAGGTACTTTGGGGTGGGGAGGCAGAGCCCCCCCCCCCACCCTATTGCATCCACCCCCCCCCCCCATGTTGAGTGCATGTGACCTGGTATGGTTCAGGAGGGGGGGCGGTTGCCTGCCAGGCTGCGTGCTCAGATAAAGGTCTAGTATGAATCTTAGGGGGGACCCCATGCCGTTTTTTTATTTTTTTCTGTTGCCATCCATGGTATTGTATTGCCAGCAATTTAAATGTCATTTCATTCATTTATTTTTATCTTTAAAAATGTTAGTTTTGCTGCAGCAGGTCCTATCGAGTCCAGGGCTCAAAATTGCAAGTCCTGAGCTACTAGCCAGGCCTCAAAGGTTACTCGCCACCAGTGCCCAACTCAATCCCTACCCTGCCCCGCCCCTAATTCCACCCCTAGACACACCCTTATTAATTATCTCATGAAATGACACTTAAATGTTTTATGCAAAAATATTATAAATATTAAAAACAACTTTATCAGTGCAGCCTCACCTGTGCCCCTCAATGCAGCCTCACCTTTGCCCACCATTGCAGCCACACTTTGCCCACCATTGCAGCCACACTTTTCCCACCATTGCAGCCACACTGTGCCCACCATTGCAGCCACACTTTACCCACCATTGCAGCCACACTGTGCCCACCATTGCAGCCACACTTTACCCACCATTGCAGCCACACTGTACCCACCATTGCAGCCACACTGTACCCACTATTGCAGCCACACTGTACCCACCATTGCAGCCTCACTGTGCCCGTTGCAGCCTCACTGTGCCCGTTGCAGCCTTACTGTGCCCGTTGCAGCCCCACTGTGCCCATTGCAGCCCCACTCTGCCCGTTGCAGCCCCACTGTGTCCATTGTAGCCATACTGTGCCCCTTTGCAGCCATACTGTGCCCATTGAAGCCCCACTGTGCCCATTGTAGCCATATTGTGCCCCTTTTCAGCCATAGTGTGCCCCTTTGCAGCCATAGTGTGCCCCTTTGCAGCCCCACTGTGCCCATTGTAGCCATACTGTGCCCCTTTGCAGCCATACTGTGCCCCTTTGCAGCCTTACTGTGACCATTGTAGTCTCACTGTGCCCATTTCAGCCTCGCCTGGGCAGGGGAATACACGGCTGGAGGAAGAGGAGAGCCACGGGAATCGGGATAGCACACTGTTACTAGCGCTTACATTATACTTGTCTCCGCTCTGCTCGACACAGCCCCGCCTCCTCCTGACCCGTGCCAGTGATAGACAGAACACATCGCAGCATTGGCCCGGCGTTCTGTCCATCACTGGTAAGGGTCAGGAGGAGGCAGGCTGTGTCGAACAGAGCGGAAACAAGTATAGTGTAAGCGCCAGTAACAGCATGTTATCCCGCTGGCTCTCCTCTTCCTCCCCGGGGCGATTGCTGGGAGAACGGCTCCCGATTAACCCGACAACGGTGCCCCCCCCCCTCTGACAGGCAGGCAGCCCAGCTCATCAGCCCTCATTTTCCACTCGCACTAGACTAAGGGGGACCCCCCCCCCCCGGCACAATATTTAAAGGGATTTTTTATTTTTATTGTTGCCCATAAAGCATCATTAAAATCAGTGCTCCTGTAAAAACGATCTTTTACAAAAATCTTTTTTGCATTGTTACATGTCCCCCAGGGCATTACTCGACCCCCATACTCCTTTTATGGTTAATTACTTGCATATAAGCCATTTAAAATGGGGACTTTTGATTTTTTTAAGTTCGGGTCCCATAGACTTTAATGGGATTTGCCGTCCGGGTAAGAACTTTTTTCTCTGATTGATAGTTCTGGTGTGAACCAAACAGGGGGGTGTTCTGCACATCTCTAATGGCCAAGTAACCCAGCGGGGAAAAGGAAATCCATCTGGCGTGCACAAAAAGCAGAGGATGGTCTTGGGAGGCGGTACCACCAAAACAATGCACAAAGAAGTATACCACTACTAGATGGACGAATGCAAGGTGCAAAATGCAAAATAATTCTGAATGTGAAACAAAACAATGTGCAGGACAAATGCAATGACTTATGCCGCGTACACACAAAGGGATTATCCCGCGGGATTGTCCGCTGGACTAAGTCCACCGGATAATCCCCTTGTGTGTGGGCCTCCGACGGACTTTTTTTCAAAAAGTCCGGCGGACTAAAGTTTTAAGTTTTGTTTTAAAATTATCCGCTGGACTTGGCAGTCCAGCGGACAATCCCGCCGTTAGTAGGCTAGTCCGCCGGACTTTTGAAATGAACGGACTTGCGCTCATCGGCAAGTCCGTTCATTTAGCACGTGACTTCAGGTATGTAGCCAGCGTAGGCAGTAAATGCCGCATGGGGGTCCCCCCCAAATCCATCTCAGACCCTTATCCGAGCACGCAGCCCGGCAGGCCAGGAAAGGGGTGCGACTGAGCGAGCCCCCCCCCCTCCTGAGCCGTACCAGGCCGCATGCCCTCAACATGGGGGGTGCCCTGGGGAAAGGGGGGCCGTGCGGCCCCCCCACCCCAAAGCACCTTGTCCCCATGTTGATGAGGACAAGGGCCTCTTCCCGACAAACCCTGGCCGTTGGTTGTCGGGGTCTGCGGGCGGGGGCTTATCGGAATCTGGGAGCCCCCTTTTATAAGGGGGCCCTCAGATCCCGGCCCCCCACCCTATGTGAATGAGTATGGGGTACGATGTACCCTACCCATTCACCTAAAGTGTAAAATGTAAAGTAAAAAACACACACTTTTGAAAAAATATTTTATTGCACTGCTCCAGGGGGTCTTCTTCCGTCTTGGGGTCTTCTCGCCGGACTCCACCGCCATTTACCTAGCTCTTTTACCGAGCGGAGAAGTCCGGCTACCTTCTTCATCATCACCGCCGTTGTCTGGGGGTCTCGATCCGCCTTCGGGGTCTTCCGGGGTCTTCCGGGGTCTCTTCTGTTCTTGCCGCTGTCGTCGCTTTCTGCGCCGCCTTCTTCTTCCGCCTTCTTCTTCCGCCTTCTTCTTCTTCTTCTTCTTCTTCCGATGTTGACACGTCGCTCTCTCTGGCCAGAATGCCAGAGCCGCACTGTGCTGGGACTTATATAGGGACAAGGGACAGGGTCACATGCTCATGTCACATGGTGACCCCGCCCCCTTGTGATGTCACAGTCCCGGAGGATGCTGGGACTGTGACATCACAGGGGGCGAGGTCAGCATGTGACCCTGTCCCCTTGTCCCTATATAAGTCCCAGCACAGAGAGAGCGACGTGTCAACATCGGAAGAAGAAGAAGAAGAAGAAGAAGAAGGCGGAAGAAGAAGGCAGCAGAAAGCGACGACAGCGGCAAGAACAGAAGAGACCCCGGAAGACCCCGGAAGACCCCCGAAGGCGGATCGAGACCCCCAGACGACGGCGGCGACGACGAAGAAGGTAGCCGGACTTCTCCGCTCGGTAAAAGAGCTAGGTAAATGGCGGAGGAGTCCGGTGAGAAGACCCCCCAAGACGGAAGAAGACCCCCGGAGCAGTGCAATAAAATATTTTTTCAAAATTGTGGTTTCTTTACTTTACATTTTACACCTTAGGTGAATGGGTAGGGGTACATCGTACCCCATACTCATTCACATAGGGTGGGGGGCCGGGATCTGAGGGCCCCCTTATAAAAGGGGGTCCCAGATTCCGATAAGCCCCCGCCCGCAGACCCCGACAACCAACTGCCAGGGTTGTCGGGAAGAGGCCCTTGTCCTCATCAACATGGGGACAAGGTGCTTTGGGTTGGGGGGCCGGACTGCCCCGCTTTCCCCAGGGCACCCCCCAAGTTGAGGGCACGCGGCCTGGTATGGCTCAGGGGGGGGGCGCTCGCTCGTCCCCACCCCTTTCCTGGCCTGCCGGGCTGGTGCTCGGATAAGGGTCTGAGATGGATTTGGGGGGGGCCCCCACGCCGTTTTTTTTTTCGGCGTGGGGAGTGCCTTTAAATCCTTGCCAGGTGACGGAGCTAGCGCGGCCCTGCCTACGCTTACGTACCTGAAGTTACGTTCTAAATGAACGGACTGCTCCGTGTGTGGGCAAGTCCGTTCATTTTCAAAAGTCCTGCAGATTCCTGCGGATTGTCCCCGGAGAAGTCCGGGCGTGTGTGGGCAAGTCACACGCTCGGAAAGTCCGGCGAAGCCCCGCTGGAAACCGGCGGAATGTCCGCCGGACTAGGTCTGCCGGGAAAAGTCCCTTCGTGTGTACGCGGCATGACTGTTACTACACCTTGCTGCAGCTACAGCTAACCTGGGTGCCGCTGCAGGTGGCTACGATCTGTTAATGCATACAACTTACAGCAGTACAGTTCTCTATAGGTAAAAGGTGCTGCTGATTGTGAGCTTGGATGATTGCATAAGAGGAGGATAATTAATTCCTCGGTTGTGGATCAATGCAGCATTGAATGGATATATGAAGTGTCCGCAGCAGGTGAATGGATAGGCTGCAAGCTGAGCATAAAGTAGACTAGACAGGGCGGTCCTACTCCTAATGGCATGTACTATGTAGGTTTAGTGCAATACTAAAAAGATAAGAGTTCTAGAATCCACTCTCACTGTTAATGTAAATTAATGGGGTGTACTAGCCGATTTGTCATATGTAGACCAGATACCTGCCCAATAAGCAGAAAAGACTATATAGAGAGATTAAAATTGAGGGACAAGGGAGTCTCAGATAGCAAAAAAAAGGAAAGGGTCAGCCACGGCTTCTGGTACAGAAAAAATTGTGCTTATAATAGGCTTTATTAAAAAATAGAATGGGAGTGGGTACATATGCTGAGGAGACAATGGGGGTCACAGATGAATGCGCTGCGTTCATACCGGTTCATATTGAAATGCTGAGGAGACAATGGGGTCATTTACTAAGATGAATGCGCTGCGCCGGTTCATACCTTAATTGGTGCGCCAGATAAATCATTAATTGAGCGTGTGAACCGGCGCATGCATAAGCGCAACAGCGATAATAAATATGTCATTGATAATAGCGCACGCCGTATCATTAACAGTCCATTCACACAGGGGCAACACGACTTCCAGCGCAACTTTGGGAGGCAAATTGGACACGACTTGAGTATGAATCACAGCGCAACTTGGGACAACTTCAACACGACTTGGGGCGACTTACAACACGACTTTAAGTCTTCCCCCAGGCCAGGCGACTTTCATTTTAAATAAAAAACTGGCATGGGTTCCCCTCCAAGAGCCCTTCAGGTCTTGTATGGATATTAAGGGGAACCCCGCACCAAAAAATAAATGCCGTGGGGATCCCCCTAAAAATCCATACCAGACGAGAGAGCGCCCCTTCTCATGAACCATACCAGGCCACATGCCCTCAGCATTGGAAGGGTGCTTTGGGGTAGCCCCCCAAAGCACCTTGTCCCCATGTTGATGAGGACAAGGGCCTCATCCCCACAACCCTGGCCGGTGGTTGTGGGGGTCTGCGGGCGGGGGGCTTATCGGAATCTGAAAGCCCCCTTTAACAAGGGGACCCCCAGATCCCAGGGCCTCCCCCCTGTGTGAAATGGTAAGAGGGTACAAAAGTACCCCTACCATTTCACCAAAAAAGTGTCAAAAATGTTAGAAATGATAAGAGCCCTTTTTTGACAATTCCTTTATTTAAAGTCTTCTTCTTTCCATCTTCTTCGGGTCTTCTTCCTTCTTCCTTCCTTCATCCTTCGGTTTCTTCCTCCATCTTCTTCTTCTTCTTCCTCTATCTTCTTCTTCCTCCGATCCTCTGCTTCTTGCTCCGGTGTTCTCGTTCGGCTTCTTCCCCGCTTCGTTCTTGGGCCGCTCCGCATCCATGGAGGCTCCTGCTGTGTGACGCTTCTCTTCTTCTGACAGTCTTATATAACGGAGGGCGGGGCCACCTGGTGACCCTGCCCCCCTCTGATGCACTGTTCCATTATAGAACTGTCAGAAGAAGAGAAGCGTCACACAGCGGGAGCCTCCATGGATGTGGTGGAACTGCCGTGCTACCTACGGGACACTAAACAACTTCTGTCTGAACTTGAGGGCGTGGTTTGGAGGGGGGGCTATAGCTGGATAACATGCAATGTGTCCAGCTTGTACTCCTCAATCCCACATGCCTTGGGTTTACAGGCAGTGTCTTTTTTCATTAAGAAATCGGGAAGCTTCTCTTTGCCACAAAGGAATTCATTGTCATGAGTTTAGAATACCTTTTAACACACATTTTTTTCATGTTCGACGGGGACTTTTATCTCCAAAAATGCGGGGCCTCCATGGGAGTGAAGTTTTCACTATCCTTAGCTAATGGGATGGTGGGAGAGGGCCCGTATTTTTGGATCTGAAAGTCCCCGTCGAACGGACACTGTCTTCTATTGTTGAGGGCACGCGGCCTGGTATGGCTCAGGATCTCCTATTTGTCGTCTCTGACCCTCACGTCGATTTGGATCGATGGTTAGAATACATGACAACGATTTAAATTTAAAGTTTGCAGGACATCCCGATCCAACAACTATTGATTTTCTTAATGTGAGGCTCTTGGACGACAACCATGAGATCGTCACTAATTTATACAGGAAACCGACAGCGGGTAACAATTAAGATGAGATATGATAGCGAGATACAAATATCTAAATGGTGATCCAAACATAGAGAAAAGACTATTCAGTCTCAGGTCACTTAAGAAGACACAGGACCATTCACTGAAGTTGGACGAGAACCGGGCACCTTCACCCCCCTTCCTGCCCAGGCCAATTTTCAGCTTTCATCGCTGCTGCACTTTGAATGACAATTGTGCTGTTATGCAACACTGTACCCATATGAAATTGTTATCAATATTTTGATTTATTTAGGTGGTATTTAATCACCACTGTGGGTTTTATTTTTTGCTAAACAAATAAAACAAAAAACAACATTTTTGAAAAAAAAAATGTTTTTCCTAGTTTCTGTTACAAAATGTTGTAAATAAGTAATGTATCTCCTTCACTGATGTACACTGCTGAGGCTGCACCGACAGGCACTGATAGGCTGCACTGATGAGGCAGCATTTATGAGGTCAAACTGATTAACATTGATGAGGAGGCACTTATATGCAGCACTGATGGGCACTGATAGGTGGCATTGATGGGCACTAATAGGCAGCACTGATGGGCAGCCTTTTTGGGAACTGATGGGCACTGATAGGCGGCAATGAGCACTGATGGGCGCTGATGGGCAGCACTGATGGGCAGCACTGGAGGACACTGATAGATGGCACTAATAGGTGGCAATGATGGACAGCACTGATGGGCACTGATGGGCGGCACTGGAGGACACTGATAGATGGCACTAATAGGAGGCAATTATGGACAGCACTGATTGGCGGCACTGGAGGACACTAATAGATGGCACTGATAGACGGCACTGACAGGCATCATTGATGGACACTGAAAGGCAGCACTGATAGGCAATGATTGGCATCACCAATGGTCACTGATTGGCACTGGTGGGCACTGGTAGGCATCGCTGATGGGACTGCAATTATAATCATTGCACTGATTATCACTGTAGAGTCCCCTTTGTTAGGAAAGCCGCTTATCGGCTCTCTTCTACTCACGTGCTGTCAGTGCGAGTAGAGAAATGCCGATAACTGGCACTTCCTATTTACACTGTAATAAGCTGTTATTGGGCACAGCTCATCACATGGTAAGACCACCAATCGCCTGGGGGTGTGTATGTAAAGAAAGTCATATGACTTCCAGTCAGAACAATAAAACCCCCACCTGGCCATCATTTTGCTATAGGCCAGGCAGGAAGGTGTTAATCACAAACTACATACAGGTGATTCTTTACTATTAGAGCAGTAAGGATGTGGGACTCCCTTCCACAATTGGTGGTATTAGTGGAGAGTGTCAATAAGTTCAAAAGCTCTTAAATGGGAAACTTGGCAAATGCAATATATAGGGATATACGAAGTGTTACGGCTCATTTACACTTGGTTCAGCTTCACCACACATTAACAGCTAGTTTACATTAGCTTCAAAACAAGGCTTCGGACAGGCTTTGTTAAAGCTCTCGGAATGCAAGTCAAAGCCCCTGTCACTAAATAAAATGGTTAGCTGACAGTTCTGTTTACACCATGCTTTTGCTTTGCTTTGCTTCGGCTTTGATTCAAAAATTATACCCCATGTCGCTTTAGTTGTGCTTCAAAGCGTCTTCAAAGCCCCCATAGAAGTCTATGGCAAAGCTCGCTTGAAGCCCCACTGAAGCCTCATCGAAGCCCCATGAAGCCTCCCCAAAGCCTCATCGAAGCCCCACCAAAGCCCCACCAAAGGCTCATTGAAACCGCATCGAAGCACCAAGCAAAAGCAAGGTGAAAACAGGACTGTAAGATAACCATTTTATTTAGTGACAGAGGCTTCGGACACGCTTTGTGAAAGAACTTTGCTTTGCTTCAAAAATTATACCCATGTCACTTTAATGGTGCTTAAAAGCATCTTCAAAGCCTCCATAGAAGTCTATGACAAAGCTTGCTTGAAGCACCACCCAAGCACCACTGAAGTGTCTACCGCTTCAACATGCTTTTTTGATGTGTTGTTGGTGCTTCGATGATGCTTCAGTGGTGCTTTAGTGGGGCTTCGGTGGTGCTTCAGTGGGGCTTTCCTGAGGCTTAGTGGGGCTTTGATGGGGCTTCAATGATGCTTCAGGGGTGCTTCAAGCGATCTTTGTCATAGACTTCTGTGGAGGCTTTGAAGATGCTTTGAAGCACCACTAAAGTGACATGGGGTATCATTTTTGAAGCAAAGCTGAAGAAAATCAAAGCAAAAGCAAGGTGTAAACAGGACTGTAAGCTAACCATTGTATTTTGTGACAGAGGCTTTGACTGGTGTTCAGAGAGCTTTAACAATACGTGTCCAAAGCCATGTTTTGAAGCAAGTGTAAACTAGCCCTAATGCCGCATACACACGGGCGGACTTCTCGTCGGACTGAACTCTCAAGGACTTTTCAACGGAGTTCCGATGGAGTTCTGCTGAAACGGACTTGCCCTCACACAATCACACCAAAGTCCGATGGTCTAGACCGTGGTGACTTACAACACGTACGACTGGACTAGAAAAAGGAAGTTCAATAGCCAGTAGCTGCCGTCTCGTACTTGCTTCAGAGCATGTGTCATTTTTGGTCCTTCAGAACAGCATACAGACGTCTTTTCTCGATAGGAACTGGTTCCGGCGGAAGGATTTGAAACATGTTCTATTTCTAGGTCCGTCAGTATTTTTGAAAAAAAAAGTCAGATGAAGCCCACACACGAGCGGAATGTCCGACGGAATCGCTCCGTTGGACCTTTTCTAAGTCCACTTGTGTGTGTAACGGTCACACTTTAACAAGTGTGTGCTATCAGTGGAAATTTATTTTTTTCCCTCCGAACAGTATTGGGGTTCTGAGGGTTAATTGTACAGGTTTACTTTGGCATCAGTTTGGCTGGGCTGTACTAGGGTTCTGCCTGGTCATAGGTGCAGTGAGGCACCCCTGACAGGTTGAGAACCATGCCTGGTTGGACTTTTGGGTACCAATCTTTCCCGAAGCCAATCAGTTGGCACGTCTGGCCCCGCTGTGTAGGCTGGGGAAGGGTACTTAAGGTGCTGAAGTCACGTGCTCGGGGTTCGGCCGTAAATGTCTGTTCCTGGTTCTGGACTGGGGTATCCCCGCGAGGGGTCCCGGTCACGGAGCGTTTGCCGTCCCACAAACATGGTCAGTCTGACCAGCCCCATAGACCCGCCTGGTCTGGGGCAGGGATCCGTCTGTTCCAGAGTCTCGGAGCCGGTTAGTCCGAGGCCCAGTAACTGAGGGAGGATTCAAGGAATCCCGGTGTGCTCTCGGTATTGGAGGGACACGGCAACTCGTACAAGTGACCAGAGGAGGACTCTTCGGAGGAGGGCCAACAAGCTGGCATTTCAGTAAGAGCCTGGGTGCTGAGTTGTATGGACACCAAAGAATCCACACTTCCACAGTACTACCAAGGAGACAGAGAAAGTTCCAGGTACTGCGGGGAAGGTTCCCTTTATCTTCAGTTACAAGTTTATTCTGTGTCAGAGACTTTTGCAAGTTTCCGGATCACATTGTTGGCTGCTAGACCTCTGGCTAGAGGTCTATCCAGCATTGAAGCACCCAGCTGCAAGTGGCTACTCTCTGGGTTGATTAGAGACATTCAGTGGATGTCAGCAATTCAAGGCGCCTGAGTTTTTCACGCACGCCCTCTATTCCCACCTGAGACTGTGTTATAGTTGGATGTTACCACTGCAGAATAAAAACCTTTACAAGGACTTTTATGTGTCAGCATCCAAAGTTGTTGGGTACTAACCCTGGGAACCCCTAGACATTCACCGACAAGCCACGAGGAGGTAACTGGTAAGCCCAAAAGTCAAGGCCGCCCCTCAAGGGGTTATGGCCGCTACATGTGTACGCAGCATTAGAGACATAAATACATACACAACCATACACTCACACAGGTTGAACTAGATAGACTGGATGGACTATGAAACGATGGTCCCTACGGGGGGGGGGGGGCAAATGTTATGGGCATACTTGTAGCATACTCATAGCATGTCAAGTTCTACTGCAAAGCCAGCCAAAACAGTAAATGACAATGTTCAATGCAAGCAAAAAAAAGAGAGCTAAATGCAACACCATCTCTAGGATGCAGCAGGTCATGTCTAGATAAAAGACTGGGCTAAGGATAGGTTTAAGAAGGTGGAGATCATCCAAGTGTTACTGCACCTCAGCAAGAGATGTTCCAGAATAGGAACAGCCACAGTGCACGAATGATAACCAGAATGGGAGGCTCCATTAGTGTGCTATCCAAAGTTTTCACAGGATTTGTAGGGGTGCTCAGCAATGGTCGAAAAATATGTTAACATTAGAAAATGTGAAAAATAGGTGGTGGCTTGTCTCAAGCTGCTGGTAGGATGGTTTCTTTGGTACTTTGGTTTCTTTGGTTCTTTGGTTTTTAAATTCAAAATACTAACCACAACTTACAAAGCCATCCACAGCTCTGCCCCGAGCTACATCACCAATCTTGTCTCCAAACATATCCCAAACCGTCCTCTCCGCTCTTCTCAAGATCTCCTCCTGTCAAGCTCTCTTGTTTCCTCCTCCCATGCTCGTCTCCAGGATTTCTCCAGAGCCTGTCCTATCCTCTGGAACTCGCTACCTCAACCTGTCCGGCTATCCCCTACTCTAGCTACCTTCAGGCGATCCCTGAAAACTCATCTCTTCAGGGAAGCCTATCACGTCTCCAACTAATCTTCTACCACTTCCATCAGCTCATTCCCCACAGTTACAACCTTTTGTATCACCTCCCCACCCTATTAGATTGTAAGCTCTTCTGAGCAGGGCCCCCTTAATCCTCTTGTATTTTATTGTATTATAATTGTATTGTCTCCCTTTTATATTGTAAAGCGCTGCGTAAACTGTTGGCGCTATATAAATCCTGTAATAAATAAATAAATAAAAAATACAGAAAATGTAGGAATTTCACAATGACATATCTAGGATGACCCAATGTAGGTTTTCTGCTAAAAGCTCGATGTTTGTGCCCAAATTCGAGCCATTCAATGGGAAAAGCAAAGAATAATTCCTGAATGAGAGCAGAACTTGACTCCAGCCCCTAATGCCGCGTACACACGACCGGACTTTTCGACATCAAAGGTCCGACGGAATGAATCCGTCAGACAATTCGAGTGTGGGCTCCATCAGACTTTTGCTGTCGAAAAATCTGACAGACTTTAGAAATAGAACAGGCTTCAAATTTTTCCGCCGGAACTCCGCCGGACCCACTTCCTATCGAAAAATCTGCTCGTCTGTGTTCTAGTCCGATGGACAAACAATGACGCTAGGGCAGCTATTGGCTACTGGCTACGAACTTCCTTATTCCGGTCCAGTTGTACGTCATCACGTTCGAATCCGTCGTGACTTTAGTGTGATTGTGTGTGGCCAAGTCCGTTCATTCGGAAAGTTCATCGGAACGACCGTCGGACCTAGTCCGTCGAAAAGTCTGCTCGTGTGTACGTGGCATTAGTTCTTGAAATGTGTTGGGCTTTCTCCACATGAGCAAGCATTGCAATAGGGTTGACTAAACCATGTGGGAATATATAGAATAGATATGGATTTGGTGATTGTATACAAAGTTGCATCAACCATTGCTTTTATGTCGAAAAGGTTTTATGATTGATGTATAAATAAAATAATATTATTTTTATGAAAATCTAGTTTGGTGGAGATGCCTTCAAAGTTCCATAAATATAGAAAGATTGTATTTCATAGACCTCCATTTTGTTTATCATCCGAGACACAAGACAGATGATACAACAGGCAAAACAGTTCTGAGTATATTTTGTTTATAGAACGTGGTTCTGTAGAATGTTCCTGAGCATATCCGGTACAAACCAAACAAGGATCAGATGAAGCGAGTGATTTGCTATGAAACCTGATGAGATGTTTTCTGCCCATCAAACCCGGCAACCAGATCCTGGAGAGATTTGCATTCCGTGATACGTCTTCTCTGAATCTCTTCTGACAGATTTCACTTTATACCTGTACTATTATTTTATCCAGCTTCTCTCTGCAGAAGGAGAACCCAACAAACACTCTTCCTTCTTCTAAGATGTTCATAGCTCTGGAACTGTTCATATTTGTGTTCTCACTTCTCGCCGGTCTATCCGGGACAACGATCAACTCTTTACTTCTGACTTTGCATTTGTTACATTGGAAAAAGAGCAGTAACTCTGCTGTCTGTGACCAAATCCAAATGTCTATAGCGCTTACCAATATTTTCCTGCAGGGTTGTGTGTCTTTCGATGGCATGCTGGACACTTTTAAGAGGTTCTTCAACATTGGAAAGAATGTATTTATATCAGTGCAAACCCTACAGTTTGCTCTCTTCTATGCCAGTGCCTGGAACAGCGCTTGGCTCTCCATGTTCTACTATGTCCGATTGGTGAACTTTTCCCACCCTTATCTTCTGAGGATGAAAGCCATGTTCCTGTCTTCTGTTCCTCAGCTCATCGTGGGCTCAGTTCTTGGCTCAATCATCATCACTTTGCCACTTTATTGGTTAACAGAATTCAATTCTATACAAAATGCAACTTCATTATTAACAATAGATTATTTTAATGTTACCATACATTTCAGTTTCTCCATGTTTAACTCATTCTTTGGATGTTTCCTTCCTTTCGCTCTGACTTGTCTCTGCATCGGTCAATGTGTCACATCACTGCTGAGACACGTCTGGAGGATAAACCTCAGCGAATCTCACCTAACGTCATCTCAGCTCCAGGGACACTTCCGGGCCACCAGGATAATGATAATGAGACTCGTCCTGGACTTGACTTTTTATCTTTTGGCTATGACAACTTTATTGACCTCATACCAAAATGTTACTCTTGTATTGTGTTTCTGGATAATTACTCTGATGTACCCGACTGCTCAAAGTCTAATTTTAATCCATGGGAACCCGAAACTGAAAAGCAAAATATGTGGACAATGCATATTTAAATAGAGAACCTCCAGAATATAAATTATGCTTGGCTTAATTTCTGTACATTTGGAGAAAAAATAATGAGCAGCAATTACAATGAGATCACTCGGACCAGAAGTGAAGGGATCATCTCCCCTACGGAGACAATAATAGAAAAAAAAAAAAAGATCTTAGTAGTGTTAAAAGTTAGAACCCCTGTCAGATTTGTAGTGAGCTCCGTGTCCTTGTTAGGGAGATCCAACCTCACTTCCTGTCCCAAATCCAAGTTTTATGGGTTCTATTCTCCAGTGTGAAATATATTTTGGCTATAACTACAGAAAAGGGGAAACATTTGTTGTCAAAGGAATTTGAAAGGTACCGTATATACTCGAGTATAAGCCGACCGAATATAAGCCGAGGCACCTAAGTTTACCACCAAAAAATGGGAAAACTTATTGACTCGAGTATAAGCCTAGGGTGAGAAATGCGCAGCTACTGTAATGCGGCGTACACACGGTCGGAATTTCCGATGGAAACAGTCCGATGGGAGCTTGTCAACAGATTTTCCGACCGTGTGTATGCCCATCGGTCTTTTTCTGTCGTAATTTCCGACGGACTGTGAATTGAGAACCTGTTCTCAATTTTTCCGACGGAAAACCCCTCACTGTGCCCATTTTGCATGCCTCACTGTGCCATTTGCAGACCTCACTGTGCCATTTGCATGCCTCACTGGGCCCATTTGCAGCCTCACTGTGCCATTAGTGCAGCCTCACTGTGCCCATTTGCATGTCTCACTGTGCCCATTTGCATGCCTCACTGTACCCATTTGCAGCCATAGGTCCCCCAAACTTCAAACTCTGTAGTTAAGGGTTCCTAGATGCCCCCTAGATGCAGCCAAAATTTGGTGTCCCGAAATGACATTGCTGCAGGTGGACACAATTGACTGATTTTGGGGCCCCGTATCTCGGGGCCACTTAGTGCTAGGGAATTTGGTGTATAAACCCAGTGGAACCAGCACTACAACATATCCAAAGATGGGGTTCCTAGCATTCAGTAGCCCCGAGATAGGGGGCCCCAAAGTCGGTTCGGAAAATGTCAAGCACTTTTCTGCAGCAGAGAATGACATTTTCCGAACCGACTTTGGGGCCCCGTATCTTGGGGCCACTTGAAGCTAGGAACTCCATCTTGGATATGTAGTAGTGCTGGTTCCACTGGGTTTGCACACCAAGTTTCGGGTTCCTAGCACTAAGTGCCCCTGAGATACGGGGTACCCAAAATCCATCAATTGTGTCCATCTGCAGCAATGTCATTTGGCTGCATCTAGGGGGCATCTAGGAACCCGGGTTCCTAGCACCAAGTGGCCCCCGAGATACGGCATAAAAGTGCTTGACTGGAGTATAAGCCGAGGGGGGCACTTTCAGCACACTAAAATGTGCTGAAAAACTCGGCTTATACTCGAGTGTATACGGTATTTAGAAATGTATGTAAATGATATATATTATAAAGTCTCTGTGCGGTTCATTTACTAAAACTGAAAAGTGCGAAATCTGGTGCAGCCCTGCATAGAAACCAATCAGCTTCCAGGATTTTTTTTTTTTTATTAAAGCTTAATTGAACAAGCTAAAGTTAGAAGCTAAATATAATATATATATAGTGTAGCACAACCAAAAACTCATAAATCAAATCCAAATATTAACAAAATTCCACCGTAGTCCAACTTTCCATGGCAATTCATTGATATCCGGTGACTTCAGTGAACTAATGTTCATTGATATCCAGTGACTTCAGTGACCATCACCTCTAGCTGGAATGCCTGCTTACCAGACCCATTGCCGGCAATGTATTTTTTTTCATTCAGCTGTCAGTGGGGAAGCCCGCTGACAACTGATGACTCATTCATCGTCAAACGGAGTTCCACCCAAAAATGGAACTTCCGCTTTAAGTGTTGGAGACCCCCTTACATGCCACATTTGGCATGTCATTTTTTTTTTTTTGTCATTCTTTTTTAGAGGGATCCAGCTCCCACTTCCCCCTCCCGGGCCACCACAGCGCCTCCCTCTTGGCAATCATCTGGGACCCGTTACAGGTCCCAGATGACTGCCCAGCCAGACACAGTGTGCAGCGCGGCTCGCGTGTGTGCAGTGTGTGCCCGGCTATGAAGCCACAGCCGGGCGCCCACAGTGACAATGCTGGCGCCGCAGAGAGGAGGGGCAGAGGAGCGGGGTTCGTTTGCCCGCATCGCTGGACCATGAGACAATTGAGTGTCTGATTAATAAAAGTCAGCAGCTACACTTTTTGTAGCTGCTGACTTTTATATGGGTGGAAGTCCACTTTAAGGATGCTTCGGCCAGCTTCTCGTAATGCTCCTTAACAACCAGCTATTTTACTATGTTTTCGATTTGGCAAGGCCAGCGGTCAGGTGCATTGCTTTCCGTATTTGGTTTCTTCCTCAACTATGTTTGGAGCAGAAGAACTTTTTTTGCAGTTATATACTGGTCAAGTGATTAGGTGCGTTGGTAAATTCATTGCATTGCATCCTCCCCCTTTTTTGAATTTTTTGACTTGAGGATTTGTAAAGTTCTCTCCAACATTGTGCCCCCCCCCCCCCCCCCCCCCCCCCCCCATGCACACTTATATCTTATTGTATTAATTAGTTAATTAAAAAAACACCCTAAAATAAACTTTTTTTTAAAAAAACAAACCCGGTCCCCCCGACGTGAATCCAATGGCAACCATATTACCCAGTCTTGTAAATCCATGTGACATGTTTATAAGCTGACTTGTCTAGGGCCGTCTTTATTGATTGGACCCTGGGCAAAAAATTTCTTGCCCCCCCCCCCCCCCCTCCATGCAATTTTGCTCTCCACCTGCTCTGAGACATACAATAAATAGCAGCTAGACTCAAACTCTGTTTACTGAATCAGATCAGGCAGCCATTGCGATTGGTTACCAGAGGTTACAGTGTATTGTTACCACTCACTGATTAGTTGCTAGAGGTTACAGCACATGATTTATGCTTGTTGATTGGTTGTAGAGATTACTGTACATCAATACTGCTCACTGATTGGTTTCTAGAGATAACTGCACATTATTACTGCTTACTGATTGGTTGCTAGAGGTTACAGCACATCATCTCCTCACTGCCTGCACACCATGGTCTGAGGAGGTGAGGGGACCCATTAATAGACAGAAAACTCCTAAGGATCCTAGGACTCCTGGGATCAGTGGCAGTGCTGGGGGGAGGGGTGGGTGTGATCAATTTCCAGCATGCCCCTTTATCTCCCCAGTGGGCATCATTCAGTATAGGTGATGGTGGATATGACCTCAGGGGAGCATGATATACATATGAATACTGCCTCTATTTACATATGAATGCTGCAGGTATGCCGCTATTTACATATCAATGCTGGTATTTACATGTAAACACGTGGTCTGCAGTGGAGTCATCTATACACAACAATAGGGCAGAGCTGGGTAGCATTAGTAACATAACTTCACACTGAGATATCAGGACACAGCACTGGACTAAAACCTCAAGGAACAAGGGAAATTTAAACTGGGATAGTTGGAAAGTATGGGGCAGCTGCTTTGGGCCCCACAATAATGACAGGGCCCAGGGCAGCTGCCCTTTTGCCCTGCCTTAAAGAAGTCCCTGGACTTGATGACCCCCCCCCCCATACCCACTGATGGTCACCCGCCTCCACTGCCTTCACAAATGACAGATCCCTGGTGCTGCTGGAATGTACACAACAGTGCTGGGCATCATTCAAAATATGGAAAAAAGACTACAGATGACCGTTTTAACGCGCATCACACAGACATGCTAAAATGCTCCACTATCTCCACCATAAAGAAAACCACCTCAAGAAATGCCATGCAAATATCCCTGGATTGTATCTATACAGGAAATTGGTGCAAAGAGTAACAAATAAATGTGCAGCGCCAATCAGAACGGTCATTAGATTCAATGGGACCGTACAGGGATCATGTGAATCTTGAACACATAAAGCAACACCTATGAAATAACATGATTAAATGAGTCTACAAATGTGGTAATAAAAAATATAAAAATACATGAAATGAATTAAGAATGAACGTGAAGAAACCGAACGTGTGAATTGTCCAGACAAATAGAAAAAATTCTGGTGACATCCTCATGGCATCAAAAGTAGAGACTGATTTGAGGAAAATATAGGCAAAATATCCACCACCGACTGTATGGAGGCCTACTGGAATGCTTGGACTCCTAAGGACAAACGCCTGATGAGTCGACAAGGCTTGTGGTGAAATTGGACACCAATGGATAAGGCCATCCATGTAGGCAACCTCTGGCTTGTAAGTAGGGCGATCCCACGATCCTTCAGATGGTTCACAATGACAGTAACTCTCGGGGTGGACAATCTTGTATCTTGAACCCGTCTACTTGTCCGTGAGGTCACCCATCACAATAAATGGGGAGGGCAAAAGCTTTAATACCAACAGACAGGACCTATCCAGGACACAAAACCCGAAGAAGGAGATCAACAGTAATGAGATGTAACAAAGGATGGGAAATAATGTGAAAACGAGTAATTTAATAAAAGATTGTAATTGTTTATGATACACAGTACACAGAGCGAGTGTCCTTCAGTTGGGGTCTACATATTTTTAACAGAATTCCATGTTTGTTGTCATCCCAGACACAAGGACGATGTAGATAATAAACAAAACAGTGATGAACGTATTTTTTATTTATAGAACGTGGTTTATTTCTGTAGAATGTTCCTGAGCATCACCGGTACAAACCAAACAAGGATCAGATGAAGCGAGTGATTTGCTATGAAACCTGATGAGATGTTTTCTGCCCATCAAACCCGGCAACCAGATCCTGGAGAGATTTGCATTCCGTGATACGTCTCCTCTGAATCTCTTTCTGACAGATTTCACTTTATATCTGTACTATTATTTTTATCCAGCTTCTCTCTGCAGAAGGAGAACCCAACAAACACTCTTCCTTCTTCTAAGATGTTCCCAGCTATGGATCTGTTCATGTTCGTGTTCTCACTTCTCGTGGGTCTATCCGGGACAACAATCAACTCTTTACTTCTGACTTTGTATTTGTTGCAATGGAAGAATAGAAGAAATTCTGCTGTCTGTGACCAAATCCAAATGTCTATAGCGCTTACCAATATTTTCCTGCAGGTCTGCGTGTCTTTGGATGGCGTGCTGACCACTCATGAGATGTTCTTCCACCTTAGTAAGAATCTATTAATTTTAGTGCTTACTCTACAGTTTGCTTTCTTCTATGCCAGTGTCTGGAACAGCGCTTGGCTCTCCGTGTTCTACTATGTCCGATTGGTGAACTTTTCCCACCCTTATCTTCTGAGGATGAAAGCCATGTTCCTGTCTTCTGTTCCTCAGCTCATCGTGGGCTCAGTTCTTGGCTCAATCATCATCGCTTTGCCACTTTTCTGGTTCATAGAACTCAATCCTATACAAAATGTAACTTTTTTAACTTCCGGTTATTACAATGCTACAGCAACTTTCAGGATGGCCATATTTAATTCATTTTTTGGATGTTTCCTTCCTTTCGCTCTGACTTGTCTCTGCATCGGTCAATGTGTCACATCACTGCTGAGACACGTCTGGAGGATGAACCTCAGCGAATCTCACCTAACGTCATCTCAGCTCCAGGGACACATCCGGGCCACCAGGATAATGATAATGAGACTCGTCCTGGACTTGACTTTTTATCTTTTAGTTATGGCAGCTCTACTGACTTCATTCCAAGATGATATTTGTGTATTGTGTGCCTGGACGATTGCCCTGATGTACCCGACTGCTCAAAGTCTCATCTTAATCCACGGGAACCCGAAACTGCTTGGCCTAATTTCCATATTTATACAGAAAAATTTATGAGCAGCAACTACGATGAGAACACTGAGACCAGAAGTGAAGTTATAATTTCCCCCAAAGAGACAATTATAACAAAAGAAAATAAATCTTAGCCCTTCGAACACACGGTCAGAAATTCCGACCACAAAATTCCGTCGGATTTTTTCCGACGGATTTTGTCCGACGCCGGTGTTGCATACACACGGTCGGACGAAGTTGTCGGAAAATCCGATCATTCTGAACGTGGTGACGTCCGTTGCGTACGACGGGACTACGTAGAGGCCAGTAGCCAATAGCTTTGGTCTCGTCGGAATTCTCTACACGCGATCGGAAAAAGTCCCATCGGATTTTTGTTGTCGTAAAAATTGAGAGCGGGATCTCAAATTTTTTTGGTCGGAAATTCAGATGGAAAAAGTCAGATGGACACCCCCCCCACACGGGCGGACAACATGGTCCAGTCGGACATTTTCCGTTGGAATTTCCGACCGTGTGTACGGGGGGCTAAGTAATGTTGAAGGTTAGAACCCCTGCCAGGTCTACATTGAGGTCTGTGTCTTCGTTGGGGAAATCCAACCTCACTTCCGGTCCCAAAACTGAGTTTTACTGGGCTCTAGTGCCCACAATGTAAAACATGTTTTGGCTGTAACTCCAATTTACAGGATTGTAAACCTTTTGTTGTCAAAGGATTTGGAAAGATATTTAAAAAAATAAAAAAATAAAAAAAAATAAAGGTTTATACGTTAAAATTGCACTGTGAATATCATGTTTGTGCTTTGCACTGCCTTTCTGTATGCATTAGAAAGCAAAAAAAATAAAAATTTTAATTCAGTAACAGGATTAGATAAATAGATTAGATAGATAAATTCAGACTGTAAGCTGTGGAAGGATCTCATGGTGAGTAAGTACTGTATATTATAAGGTCTTTGTGTGTCATCACTCTGTACAGCTCTTAATAATAATAATATTATATATACATATATTTATTTATATATATTATTTATTTATATTTATTTATTTATATATTATTATTATTATTATATATATATATATATTATTATTATATATGATACATATTATATTATTATTATTATTATTATTATTATTATTATTATTATTATTATTATTATTATTATATTATATTATATATTATATATATAGATATATATATATATATATATATATATATAGATAGATAGATAGATAGATAGATAGATAGATATTATATATATATTATATATTATTATTATATATATTTATATATATATATACATATATATTTATTTATTTACTTATTTTTTGTAAAAAAAGGTGTGTACCTCCTATATACAATAAAGTAAACATACAGCAGGCTTCAGTCTTTATGTTTAAATCCGTATTTTTTTATTTTATTTTTTATAAAGGACCAAGACTATTTTTTAAATTTGGGGTTTACAAGTTAAAATATGTTTCTTTTTTTTCCCTAGAAAATTATTTAGAACCCCCAAACATTTTTTTTTTCATACACCCAAGAGCAGTGATGGGGAACCTTGGCACCCCCCAGATGTTTTGGAACTACATTTCCTATGATGCTCAACTACACTGCAGAGTGCCTGAGCATCATGGGAAATGTAGTTCCAAAACATCTGGGGTGCCAAGGTTCGCCATCACTGCCCTAGAGAATAAAATGGCAGTCAGTGCAATTCTTTATGTCACACCGTATTTGCGCAGCGGTCTTACAAGCGCAATTGTTTTGGAAAAAATACTCTTTTTTTTAATTAAAAAAATAAGACAGTAACAGTAAAGTTAGCCCAATGTTTTTTCTATATTGTGAAAGATGATGTTACGCCGCGTAAATTGATACCCAACATGTCACCCTTCAAAGTTGCGCCCGCTCGTGGAATGGTGACAAACTTTGACCCTTAAAAATCTCCATAGGCAACATTTTTCTACAGGTTACCAGTTTTGAGTTATGGAGGTCTTTTGCTAGAATTATTGCTCTTGCTCTAACGATCGTGGCGATACCTCACATGTGTGGTTAGCACACCGTTTTTCATACATATTCTTACGTATGCGTCCGCCTCTGCGCGCAAGCTTGGTGAGACGGGGTGCTTTCAATTTTTTTTATTTTTTTTATTTTACTTTATATTTTTTATTTTACACTGTCATTTAGAAAAAAAAAAAGTGTCACTTTTATTCCTATTACAAGGAATATAAACATTCCTTCTGCGTGCGAGCTCGGCTGGACGGGGTGCTTTTAAAAAAAAAAATCTTATTTATTTTACTTTTTGTAATATAAAAAAAGCATGACAGGTCCTCTTTAATGTTAGATCTGGGGGGTCAAAACGACCTCACATCTCATATTTACACTTAAATGCAATAAAAAAATAAATAAATGTCTTTGTAATTTCCCATTGACCATTGGGCGGAAGTGACATTTGACGTCCATTGTTATGGAGCCAAGCGGGGGGGGGGGGGCATCTTTCCCTCTCTCGGCTCCATGTCTCAGAAGGCAAAGGACGCAATGGGCGCCGCCACTACCGACGGCTCCGGTAAGCGGCAGGGAAGACCAGAGCGCGACAGGAGGGGGGAGGGCCTCTCCAGCCCCCAATAAAAGTGATCTTGTGGCGAATCCGCTGTGGAGACCACTTTTATCAGAAGGAGGACCGTCCTCCGATATCTGCTGCCATAACCCGGTATTCTACGTCAAAGTGCCGACGTACAACGACGGCGGGCGGTCCGCAAGTAGTTAACCAAACATATTTATTGAAACATTTTCAAAAGGTGCAGACAGTGGAGAAGAGTGTGTATCAGAGTACAGAGACACACGGAAAAGGATTACAAACTGTTGGTATACAGGAAGAATCTCTGTAGAGGTTACATATAGAATGTGTAGGATATGTTTGTAACAATATGCAGGCTATATATTAAAGGATATACATTAAAGCAGGGGGTCTCAAACTGGTGGCCCTCCAGCTGTTGTGAAACTACAAGTCCCATGATGCTTTGCAAGGCTGACAGTTCTTAGCATGACTCCCACAGGCAGAGGCATGGTGGGACTTGTAGTTTCGGAACAGCTGGAGGGCCACCAGTTTGAGACCCCCTGCATTAACCGACCGCTTAAGGACCGCCTCCTGTACATTTACGTCAGCAGAATGGCACGGCTGGGCACAAGCACGTACCTGTACGTCCTCCTTTAAGCGCCTAGCCGTGGTTCGCGCGCGCCGCCGGCCTGGTCCTGAGCTCCGTGACCGCGGCCGCGGGACCAGCGGACCCGATCGCCGCTGGTGTCCCGCGATCGGGTCACAGAGCTGAAGAACGGGGAGAGGTCTGTGTAAACAAACCTCTCCCGCGCTTCCTACTCTGCCTGTCATCGGGAAAGCCAATCAGTGATGTCAGACGTAAAGCCACGCCCCCTACTGTAAAAAAAAAACACACACACACACAGACTTAACCCCTCCCCGCCCCCTAGTGAATGAATGAATGAATGAATGAATAACTTGTATAGCGCTACAATGCGAACTGAATCACCTAAAGGCGCTGTATTGGCGTTTGGTTGTCGAGCTTCTAGAAGAGGTAGGTCTTAAGTTTCTTCCTGAAGGCCTGGTGGTTTTCTTCCATGCGAATGTCGGTTGGTAGAGCGTCCCATAGCCGTGGTCCTTGGACAGCGAATCTCCGTTCAAGTGGTTAACTCTTTCACTGCCAGTGTCATTTACATAGGAATCCGTGCATTTAAATAGCACTGATTGCTGTATAAATGACACTGGTCCCAAAAATGTGTCAAAAATGTCCGATGTGTCCGCCATAATGTCGCAGTCACAATAAAAATCGCTGATCGCCGCCATTACTAGTAAAAAAAAATATTAATAAAAATGCTATAAAACTATCCCCAATTTTGTAAACGATAAAACTTTTGCGCAAACGAATCAATGATCGCTAATTGCGATTTTTTTTACCAAAAATATGTAGAAGAATACGTATCGGCCTAAACTGAGGAAAAAAAATGTTTTTATATATTTTTTGGGGATATTTATTATAGCAAAAAGTTAAAAAATATTGAATTTTTTTCAAAATTGTCGCTCTATTTTTTTTTATAGCGCAAAAAATAAAAACTGCGTAGGCAATAAAATACCACCAAAAGAAATCTCTATTTGTGGGAAAAAAAGGACATCCAATGTTGTTTGGGAGCCACGTCGCACGACCGCGCAATTGTCAGTTAAAGCGACGCAGTGCCGAATTGCAAAAAGGGGCCTGGTCATTTGGCTGCCAATTGGTCCGGGGCTGAAGTGGTTAAAGACAACCAAGAATAAACATCGGGACTACATAAGGAGTGGCTAAAAACAAACAAGAGCTATGAGTAGAGTGCTACCTTGGGTAGAGGAGGTCTAGTGCCCCGTACAAACGGTCGGACATTCCGACCACAAAATCCGTTGGATTTTTTTCCGACGGATTTTGTCCGAAACTTGTGTTGCACACACACGGTCAGACAAAGTTGCCCGAAAATCCGATCATTCCGAATAAGGTGACGTACAAAATGTACGACGGGACTGCGTAGAGGCCAGTAGCCAATAGTTTTCGTCTCCAAATTTCTTCTGAGCATGCGTGGCACTTTGTGCGTCGGAATTCTCTACACACGATTCAAAAAAGTCCGATCGGATTTTGTTGCCGGAAAATTTTAGATCCTGCTCTTAAATTTTAACTCTTAAATCGACCCGGCATGTGAGAATATCGATCAGGATGGCAATGTCCCAAATGGTAAGAAACCTCCTTCCACTACAGAACCGTCCGGTACGTTTATGGTTAACGGCATCCATAAAAACAATAGCAGGCCTCCACATGGTGAAAAAACGTATGGTTACGTTTTTTTTTTTTTTAAATAAAAAGGCTTTACAGAGATTCCAAGATGTATTGTATAAAGTAAAAAAAAAATCTCCTCTGTGATCACAAGAGAAATAAAAATTCAAAAAGTCGCAATGACATGGAAAGGACTTTATTTTGTTACATTGCATTCAATATTTTTTTTTAATCTGAATTATATGTGATGGATCAGAACACAATAGTCTAAGCCCCCCGTACACACGGTCGGAAATTCCGACCACAAAATCCGTCGGATTTTTTCCGACTGATTTTGACCGACACTGGTGTTGCATACACACGGTCGGACAAAGTTGTAGGAAAATCCGATCATTCTGAATGTGGTGGCGTTCGTAAGACGGGACTACGTAGAGGCTAGTAGCCAATAGCTTTGGTCTCGTAATTTGATCTGAGCATGCGTGGCACTTTGTGCGTCTAAATTCTCTACACACGATTCAAAAAAGTCCGATCGGATTTTGTTGCCGGAAAATTTTAGATCCTGCTCTTAAATTTTTCCCGTCGGAAATTCAGACGGAAAAAGCCCGCTAGAGCCCACACACGATCGGATTTTCCGACAACATAATCCCATCGGACTTTTTCCATCAGAATATGCGACCGTGTGTACGGGGCATAGGAGGTAGGAGGGGAAGGGGGGAGAAAGAAGAGAGATATAAAGGAGATATGTAATACCAAGGTGTTATTCCGGGCAGACATAGACATAGTCTAGACATAGACATAGTAGTAGTAAAGTAGTAAACGGCTCCTACGGGACAGACCCTGAGTTGGATAATTGAATGGTGTAGGGTTGACAGATCTAGGATCCCTAAGCCACGGGTTGCAGTGTTTCTGAAATGTGGGATATTGAAAATAGTTTTTTGGCAAATATCCTGTATATTCCATAAGGCAATGGTCATTAAAGTGGTTGTAAACCCACTTTACAAAAACAATAAAACTAATACCTGCAAGACAAAGGCATAATGAGATAGTATGCATAGCATACTAGCTCATTATGTAATACCCACGTGAGATCGAAGCCCTTGACGCGGTGCCAGTACATCGCCACTTACTTCCGGGTATCGCGGCTCCGATGCTGTGATTGGCCCGGAGCCACGATTCCGTCACTCCCACGGTAACTGCACACTCACTGAAGCAACAGGACATAGGTGCCATTGCTTCAGTTTGTGTCAGTGCACATGTGCTGTCGACGTCGGCACATGCAGATACAGGGGATATCTCCTAAACCGTGCAGGTCTAGGAGATATCCGGGGTAGCTACAGGTAAGCCTTATTATAGGCCTACCTGTAGCACAAAGTGGTCTGTAAGGGTGCACGGGTTCTGACGGAAAATGTCAGATCGGACCATGTTGTCGGAAAATCCGCCCGTGTGTGGGCTCCATCTGACTTTTTCCGTCCTTTTTCCATCCTGCTCTCAAATTTTCCGACAACAAAAATCCGATCGGACATTTTGCGATCGTGTGTAGAGAATTCCGACGGACAAAGTGGCGCGCATGCTCAGATCAAATTACGAGACCAAAGCTATTGGCTACTGGCCTCAACGTAGTCCCGTCGTACGCAACGAACGTCACCCCGTTCAGAATGATCGGATTTTCCGACAACTTTGTCCGACCGTGTGTATGCAACACCAGTGTCGGACAAAATCCGTCGGAAAAAATTTGACGGATTGGAATTTCCGACCGTGTGTACGGGGGCTAAGACCCCTTTCACACTGGAGCGTTTTGCAGGCGCTATAGCATAAAAAATAGTGGCTGCAAACCGCCCTAAAACAGCTGCTCCATTCACTCCAGTGTGAAAGCCGGAGGGCAGGGCGGAGGGCCGGAGGGCAGGGTGGAGGGCCGGAGGGCAGGGCGGAGGGCCGGAGGGCAGGGCGGAGGGCCGGAGGGCAGGGTGGAGGGCCGGAGGGCAGGGCGTCAGAAAAAGTCCTGCCAGCAGCTTCTTTGGAGCGGTGAAGTAGCAGTGAACTCACCGCTCCTCCACCGCTGCTCCACATTGAAATCAAGTGGCAGCGCTGCGATACCACGGGCAATACCGCCGGCGGATTTAACCCCTTTCCGGCCGCTAGCGAGTGGTTAAAACCGCCCTGCTAGCGGCCGAATTGTGCCGCTAAAACAACGGTAAAAATAGCGCCGTTTTACTGCTGGCGCTGACGGCACAGTGTGAAAGGGGTCTTAAGGTTAAGTTCACCTTTATAGAAAACTGTGTAAGTCGAACTTGCACAGGTCTCCCTCCTCTACATCAGAGGCCCCCCATCACATCAAAGTCAGCCCTATACTTAGGAGCAGAGGCGGCTCTAGGTTTTGTGAGGCCTTAGGCGAAACTTACACATGAGGCCCCACCCACGCCTGTAATAGGAAAAAAAATACAATCACACAGTTCATCAGCACCAGTTCCAGGGCACCGTCCTCACCCATCAAACATTTGCAGCCAATACAACATCTGGGACCCAGCAAGGGGGCAGGGAGGGAAAGAGAGAGGGAGGGAGGGAGATAGAGAGGGGGGAGAGAGGGAAGGAGATGGAGAGAGGGAGGAAGATAGTGAGAGGGGGAGAGAGAGTGAGAGGGGGAGGGAGAGAGGGAGGGATCGGTGGGAAGGGGTGAGTAGGGGTGAGAGAGAGGAGTGAGGTGAGAGAGAGGGGTGGTGAGAGAGACCAGGGGTGACACAGAGGGGGAGGTGAGAAAGAGAGGGGGATGAGGGAGAGAGGGAGGGGTGGTGAGAGAGAGAGAAAGAGACGAGGGGTGAGAGAAAAGAGGGTGAGATAAAGAGGGTGGAGAGAGAGAATCAGTGATTAGAGCACAGGCAAATTAGGAGGCCGCGAGGCCCCTGTGAGTGCGAGGCCTTAGGCGACCGCCTAATTTGCCTAATTAGAGAGCCGCCTCTGCTTAGGAGGCCCCTTTTACACAAGTCCACCTATTACATTGAAGCCTCTCCATTGCATCAGATGCCCCCCACCACATAGAGCCCAATCCTAAACCCCCCCAGTCATACATACCCCCCTCTCTCAGAGCCCTCCAATCACACAGATCCCTTTTCACAAAGCCCTATCTTTGGATTTCAGCAGTGTGGCAGAGGGCTTGAGCTAAAGGAGGTCTCAAGGAGAGATAGATCCTGCATCCTGGATTTAGTAAGGAATTCCCTTCCCAATCCAGCCATGTGCTCTCTGAGACATACACACACACACACACACACACACACTGCTCTGGCAGCTCTCACTTCACGATCCAGCCACATGCTGTGTCCCTGCTTGCACTGTGCCTCCTGCACCTCCCGTGTCCCAATGCAGCCACAGGCCCCTGCCAGCTCTGTCCATCTACCTCACCCCCCACCTCAAACTCAGCCACATACCCCTGCTGAGAAACACTGTCCAGCCACATCTGCCCCCCCCTCCACCATCACTAACCTACAGCCATGTGCTCCGATGGCTGTCTGTCCCTCCTGCACTCTGTATTGCTGCAGCTATAGCTGTGGTAATGCAGAGTGCAGGGAAAACAGAGAATCATCGGAGCACAGTGCAGGGGGAGGCAGACAGAGCCGCTGTAAGAGCTCTCCTTCCGACTGAGCCACGTTTTTCTTCCCAGTCAGTGTTTGCATGTGTAAGACCTCCTCCTTCTTCGGCTCCCGCTCTCTGCACAGCTCTCCTGCTCCGCCCCCTGACCTTATAGGGACCGGAACTATAGAGGTATCATCGGGTATTCATGCGCGCTGAGTGTCAGCAGCAGCGCAGCATGAAGTATAACATTGAAATGAAATTCAGTGGTATACATCCGCCGCCATTATGGGGACTTCCCGCGGAACCCCTGGGGACTTCCCACCAAACCCTAGGGTTCCGCTGAACCCTGGTTGAGAAACATTGTTGTAGAATATACCAGGTTATGGGCAGCCAGCAAGAAGATGGGTTTCCCGGGACTGCACAAGCTAAGCAGATAGGTACCACTTACCACTCTTGTGGATGGAATTACCTGAGCAAAATTTGGTTGTATTCCAGATATGAGCCCGTGCTTCATGTCCAAGTTCAATCTCAAAGTCTAATTCCCATTTTCATTATACAAATGGGATAAACTTTAAAAACATGGTGCTCAGACAGTGAAACTAGGAGCCTTCACCTCTGAATCTCACAAATCTCTTATTTAGTCCCTCAAGGATCTCCCTTGTCATCTGTGCTCTTCAACATCTACATCCGTCCACTCCTCAAAATCATCAGCAAATCGTATCTATGCTTCCACTCATACACCGACGACACTCAACTTTACTTCCGTATCACCGGACAAAAAGACCAATACCAGCAACTAGAAAAATGTCTCACATTGATAGATGACTGGATGACCACAAGCTCCCTCAAACTCAATGGATCGAAAACATAGCTTCTTCTCAACGCAAACCGAAATACAAAAAGTAAGACCCCATGAATTCCACCCACCATCCTTGGACAGACCATCTCCCCAAGTACCAAAGCCAAAAGTCCCAGAGTCATCTTCGACTCAGAGATGTCTATGGATGCACAAGTAGGATCAGTAGTAAGCAGATCCCACCATCTTCTCCGCCTGCTATGTAGACTCATCCCCTTCATTCCAGAAAGGGATAAAGCAATAGTAGTTGGAACAATCATCAATTCGTGACTCGACTACGCAAACTCCCTCTACATAGGACTACCTAAATACCAGATTTCACGCCTACAAGTCATCCAAAACACTGCAGCAAGACTAGTCACGGGAATAAAAAAACTGGGAATCCATCTCCCATCCCTGAGGACCCTACATTGGCTAACCGTAAAGGATCGGATGACATTCAAAACCCTCTGCCTCACCCACAAATGCACACAAGGAAACGCTCCTCAATACCTATGTGAGAAAATAAAACCCTACACACCCAATCGCAACCTCCGATCAACAAACCAAAACCGCCTCCTCATCCCCAAGTCCCGCTACAAATCTAAGGGAGAACGAAGATTGGCAGTCCAAGGACCACGGCTATAGAACGCTCTACCCACCAACATCCGCATGGAAGAAAACCATCGGGCCTTTAGAAAAAAACTCAAGACCTACCTCTTCTAAGAAGAAGGACAACACAGGACGGACCAAGCGAATTGAGGCGATTCAGTTCACATTTGCAGCACTATACAAAAATCATTCATTCGTTCATTCATTCATTTCCTGGGCTCTTCTGTCCAACCAGGGAGCCTGATACTGAACCCAGCGCTTCCACTGGCTTACCATAGAGATTACTGAGGACTGGAACACCCCCTATCATCTCTATGGTCTAAGAAACTGAAAGCAACAAGTATTTTATCACTTCTGGTTTCGCCAGGATGTACTCAAGCCATTTACTGGCTTGTGAAAGCGTGTTTTTAAGGACAGAGGAGAGATATGGGTTCTAATAGACTCCAGAGAGACTCCATAAAGAGGACCTGTCATGACCAATGCTATCAAGGGATGATGTGCATCACTTGTGATGGCAATAAAAGTGATTTAAATAATAAAGAGAGAGTGTAAAAAAAATGAATTAATAAAAAGAAAAATGAAAATGTCCCACGTCCCCTCATGCTCACCTGCAAAGGCGTATGCATACGCAAGTCCCACACACATATGTAAAAGGTGTCTACTAGGGATGAGCCGAACACCCCCGGGTTCGGTTCGCACCAGAACCCGCGAACGGACCTAAAGTGTAGGTTTAAGAACCATAATAATTACAATGGATGCGAACGTTCGAAATCAAAAGTGCTAATTTTAAAGAATAATATGCATGTTAATGTCATAAAAAGTGTTTGGGGACCCGGGTCCTGCCCAGGGGACATGTATCAATGCAAATTTTTTTTTTTAAAACTGCTGTTTTTTCAGGAGCAGTGATTTTAATAATGCTTAAAGTGAAACAATAAAAGTGTAATATTCCTTTAAATTTCATACCTGGGGGGTGTGTATAGTATGTCTGTGAAGGGGCGCATGTTTCCTGTGCTTAGAACTGTCCCTGCACAAAGTGTAATCTTTGCAGGAAAAAAAGCTATTTAAAATCACTTGCGGTCCCCCCAAAGCACCTTGTCCCCATGTTGATGAGGACAAGGGCCTCGTCCCCACAACCCAGGCCGGTGGTTGTGGGGGTCTGTGGGCGGGGGGCTTATCGGAATCTGGAAGCCCCCTTTAACAAGGGGACCCCCCAGAGTACCCCTACCATTTCACCAAAAAAGTGTCAAAAATTGTAAAAATGACAGGAGACGGTCTTTGACAATTCCTTTATTAAAATCTTCTTCCTTCTTCCTTTCTTCATCCTTCGGTTTCTTCATCTTCTCCTTCCGGCATCTTCTTCCATCTTCTTCTTCCATCATCTTCTTCTTGCTCTGGTCTTCTCGCCCGGCATCTTCTTCCATGGTGTCGGCGTCTCTTCTGGGCCGCTCCGCACAATGGGAGGCTCCCGCTGTGTGAGGCTTCGCTGCGTCTGACAGGTCTTTTATAATGGAGGGCGGGGCCACCTGGTGACCCCGCCCCCTCTGACGTCATGAGAAAATCCATAGGGAATTCCCCATGACGTCCCCGTGCATCAGAGGGGGTGGGATTACCAGGTGGCCCCGCACTCCGTTATAAAAGACCTGTCAGACACAGCGAAGCCTCACACAGCGGGAGCCTCCCATTGCGCGGAGCGGCCCAGAAGAGACACTGACGCCATGGAAGAAGATGCCGGACAAGAAGACCAGAGCAAGAAGAAGCGGATCGGAGGAAGAAGATGATGGAAGAAGAAGATGGAAGAAGATGCCGGAAGCAGAAGATGAAGAAACTGAAGGATGAAGAAAGGAAGAAGGAAGACCAGAAGAAAGAAGATTTTAATAAAGGAATTGTCAAAGACCGTCTCCTGTAATTTTTTACTTTTTTGACACTTTTTTGGTGAAATGGTAGGGGTACTTTTGTACCCCCTTACCATTTCACACAGGGGGGGGGACCGGGATCTGGGGGTCCCCTTGTTAAAGGGGGCTTCCAGATTCCGATAAGCCCCCCCACCCGCAGACCCCCACAACCACCGGCCAGGGTTGTGGGGAGCAGGCCCTTGTCCTCATCAACATGGGGACAAGGTGCTTTGGGGGGACCCCAAAGCACCCTCCCAATGTTGAGGGCATGTGGCCTGGTACGGTTCAGGAGGGAGGGGGGCCGCTCTCGTCCCCCCTCTTTTCCTGCGGCCTGCCAGGTTGCGTGCTCGGATAAGGGTCTGGTATGGATTTTGAGGGGGCCCCCACGCCATTTTTTTTTTTTTTGGCCGGGGTTCCCCTTAATATCCATAGCAGACCTGAAGGGCCTGGTTATTGAATTTGGGGGGACCCCCACGCTTTTTTTTTATCAATGACTTTTTTTTTTATCAATAACTTTCAATGAATGACTGTTCTCTGTGTTACGGGAACCGGCAATTCATTAGCCACAAGTGATTTTAAATAGCTTTTTTTCCTGCAAAAATTACACTTTGTGCAGGGACAGTTCTAAGCACAGGAAACATGCGCCCCTTCACAGGCATACTATAGACACCCCCCAGATGTGATACTGCAATGCTGTACTAACAGCACGCACACACTTATCCCCAGAATCACAGCAGATAATGTCAGCAGTCAGCACACTGACACTGGAACACAATATACGAGGCCGCCGATGCAGCGGCCTTTTATAATGTGGGGCGTGTACTAAACCCCCTGAGCTATAATTGGCCACAGGCATCCTGCCTGTGGCCAATTATTGCTCTCCTCGCCGCTGGCTCTATGACTGGCCAAGCATGCGGGTCACAGTGCATGCTTGGCCAATCATCAGCCAGCAATGCACTGCGACTGGCGCAGTGCATTGCGGGCCGCTCGCATCACACAAATTTGATGCGAGCGTCCCAAATAGTTCTGGGCTCGCCGAACGGGCGAACGCCAAATGTTCGATTTGAACATGGGTTCGAATCGAACACCGGGCCCATCCCTAGTGTCTACAAAATGTAAAAGGTGTTCACACCACATGTGATAAATAAAATATTATTTTTATGAAAATCTAGTTTGGTGGAGATGCCTTCAAAGTTCCATAAATATAGAAAGATTGTATTTCATAGACCTCCATTTTGTTTATCATCCGAGACACAAGACAGATGATACAACAGGCAAAACAGTTCTGAGTATATTTTGTTTATAGAACGTGGTTCTGTAGAATGTTCCCGAGCATCGCCGGTACAAACCAAACAAGGATCAGATGAAGCGAGTGATTTGCTATGAAACCTGATGAGATGTTTTCTGCCCATCAAACCCGGCAACCAGATCCTGGAGAGATTTGCATTCCGTGATACGTCTTCTCTGAATCTCTTCTGACAGATTTCACTTTATATCTGTACTATTATTTCATCCAGCTTCTCTCTGCAGAAGGAGAACCCAACAAACACTCTTCCTTCTTCTAAGATGGTCACAGCTCTAAAAATCTTCATATTTGCGTTCTCACTTCTCACGGGTCTATCCGGGACAATGATCAACTCTTTACTTCTGACTTTGTATTTGTTACAATGGAAAAATAGCAGAAATTCAGTTGTCTGTGACCAAATCCAAATGTCTATAGCGCTTACCAATATTTTCCTGCAGGTCTGCCTGTCATTCTATGCCATGTTGGACATTCTTCAAATGTTCTTCAACTTTAGTAAGAATGCATTTCTAGCAATGCTTACCCTACATTTGGCTTTCTTCTATGCCAGTACCTGGAACAGCGCTTGGCTCTCCATGTTCTACTATGTCCGATTGGTGAACTTTTCCCACCCTTATCTTCTGAGGATGAAAGCCACGTTCCTGTCTTCTGTTCTTCAGCTCATCGTGGGGTCATTTCTAGGCTCAATCATTGTCAATTTACCATTTTTCTGGTTAACAGAAGCCGATTCTATACAAAAAAAAATAACTATCAGTTATGGTAATTATACAATGAATTTTAATTCCACCATGTGTATATCATTCTTTGGATGTATTCTTCCTATCACTCTGACTTGTCTCTGCATCGGTCAATGTGTCACATCACTGCTGAGACACGTCTGGAGGATGAACCTCGGCGAATCTCACCTAACGTCATCTCAGCTCCAGGGACACATCCGGGCCACCAGGATAATGATAATGAGACTCGTCCTGGACTTGACTTTTTATCTTTGTGCTTTGGTAGCTTTTTTGACTTCCTACCGACATGATATGTTTTTATTATGTGCCTGGATAATTGTCCTGATGTACCCAACTTCTCAAAGTCTCATTTTAATCCATGGAAACCCAAAGCTGAAAAACAAATTATGTAGACAATAAGCTGTTAACTAAAAACCTTATGCTGTTAAATTTATAACATAAGTGATGTTTGGCTTAATTTCCGAATTTATGTAGAAAATGTAATGAGCAACAACTACAATGAGATCACTGGGACCAGAAGTGAGGGGATCACCCCCCCCCCCCCAAGGAGACAAATATAGCAAGAAAAATGAAAAAAAATAATAATCTTAGTAGCTATACTGTAAGACAGTGGTTCTCAACCTTGGTCCTCAAGTACCCCCAACAGGCCATGTTTTGTGAAATTCTCTTTATTTTTAGATTACTGTATTTATTGGCGTATAACACTCACCTTTTCACTATGAAAATCGGGTGAAAATAGCGTGTGCGTGTTATACGCCAATACTTCAATTTTAGCTGCCTCGGAGGGGACAGGGATGGAGGCGGGATGAGCACCGTCAGATTACATATGGGAGAATCTCCTGTTTACTCAGCTCCTCTGTAATAGGAAGTCCCATCTCCTGGGCCGCCATTGGACCACTGTTCTGTCTGTCATAGGAGATTCTCACTGTATGTAATCTGTCGTCGCTCATCCCGCCCCCCTCCCTGTCCCCTCTTGGCTGCAGATGGGCATCGATCAGGCTGCACTGATGGCAATGGTGAGGCTGCTGCATTGAAGGCAATGGTGAGGCTGCTACATTGAAGGCAATGGTGAGGCTGCTGCATTGAAGGCAATGGCGAGGCTGCTGCATTGAAGGCAATGGTGAGGCTGCTGCATTGAAGGCAATGGTGAGGCTGCTGCATTGAAGGCAATGGCGAGGCTGCTGCATTGAAGGCAATGGCGAGGCTGCTGCATTGAAGGCAATGGTGAGGCTGCTGCATTGAAGGCAATGGCGAGGCTGCTCCATTGAAGGCAATGGCGAGGCTGCTGCATTGAAGGCAATGGTGAGGCTGCTGCATTGAAGGCAATGGCGAGGCTGCTCCATTGAAGGCAATGGCGAGGCTGCTGCATTGAAGGCAATGGCGAGGCTGCTGCATTGAAGGCAATGGTGAGGCTGCTCCATTGAAGGCAATGGTGAGGCTGCTGCATTGATGTGGACTGATGAGGCTGCATTGATGGCACTTGTGAGCTTGCAGATGGGCATTGATCAGGCTGCATTGATGGCAATGGTGAGGCTGCAGATGGGCACTGACCCTTATTTTGCTTCAAAGTTCCTTATTTAAATTAATTTAATTTTTTTTTTCCTGAAAATCCCCTCTTAAAATGAATATGCGTGTTATACGCCTGTGCGTGTTATACGCCGATAAATACGGTAAATAGCTATCCAAAATACCAAGCCATTGACTCTGATTTAAAGTAACTGTGCAAGATAAAGGAAAACCTGAAAACATGGCCTGTTGGGGGTACTTGAGGACTGAGGTTGAGAACCACTGCTGTAAGGGTTCTAAGTGTCTATACTGAGCTTTGTGTCTTCGTTGGGGAGATCTAACCTCACTTCCTGAAAAAAAAAATGTTTTGGCTATTATGTTTTTGTTTTTTTTTTGTATTGTAAACATTTTGTTGTCAACGATTTCAGAGTGATGTTTAAACATGTATATAACAAAAAGTATGGATATTTATATTGTCATTCCAAAAACATTTTATACAATGAAGGAATAAAATAAGGCACTCATTATGGTGGTTAATACATTCAATCAAGACAAACTAAATAAATAACTAATATATTCAAATAATATATTTAACTATAATATAGATAATAAATACTAAAAAAGTTATACTAAAGTCTTGTTTTTTTTATTATTTATTTAAAAATAACAAACATGTTATACTTACCTGCTCTGTGTAATTGTTTTGCACCATTTGGATCTTCCTCTTCTTGGGTCTTTTTTGCTGGCGCTCCTGGCCCCTCCCTCCTGCCGAGTGTCCCCACAGCAAGCAGCTTGCCATGGGGGCACCCGAGCTGCTCTGTGTGTCCATTCAGACATGGAGCTGCGGCTTAACCCCCCCCCCCCCACCCTTCTCCTCTGATTGGCTCACTGTTTTTTTATTGACAGCAGTGGGAGCCAATGGCACCTGCTGTGTTTCTCAGCCAATGTACAACGAAAAGAGAGCGCAAAGCTGCCCTAGTGTAATATTGTTTAATACCAAACAATGGAAATTCAAGTAAAAAGGATTGCACTCACAGCCGATGAGGAGGTAGCGTGCCAGACAGCAAAGCTGGATCGAGATGGGGCTCAGGTAAATATTAGGAGGGGGGTGCTACATACAGAAGGTTTTTTTTATCTTCATGCATAGAATTCCCCTTCTGCCTTTACAACCAATTTAAATAATAATAATAAATATTATATAATTAATAATAAAATAATAATAATACAGTGGTGTGAAAAAGTGTTTGCCCCCTTCCTCATTTCCTGTTCCTTTGCATGTTTGTCACACTTAAGTGTTTCGGAACATCAAACCAATTTAAACAATAGTCAAGGACAACACAAGTAAACACAAAATGCAATTTGTAAATGAAGGTGTTTATTATTAAAGGTGAAAAAAAATCCAAACCATCATGGCCCTGTGTGAAAAAGTGATTGCCCCCTAAACCTAATAACTGGTTGGGCCACCCTTAGCAGCAACAACTGCAACCAAGCGTTTGCGATAACGTGCAATGAGGCTTTTACAGCGTCCTGGAGGAATTTTGGCCCACTCATCTTTGCAGAATTGTCCTAATTCAGTTACATTAGAGGGTTTTCGAGCATGAACGGCCTTTTTAAGGTCATACCACAACATCTCAAGAGGATTCAGGTCAGGACTTTGGCTAGGCCACTCCAAAGTCTTCATTTTATTTTTCTTCAGCCATTCGGTGGTGGACTTGCTGGTGTGTTTAGGATCATTGTCCTGCTGCAGAACCCAAGTTCGTTTCAGCTTGAGTACACGAACAGATGGTCGGACATTCTCCTTCAGGATCTCTTGGTAGACAGCAGAATTCATAGTTCCTTTTATCACGGCAAGTCTTCCAGGTCCTGAAGCAGCAAAACAGCCCCAGACCATCACACTACCACCACCATATTTTACTGTTGGTATAATGTTCTTTTTCTGAAATGCAGTGTTCCTTCTACGCCAGATATACTTGGACACACACCTTCCAAAGAGTTCCACTTTTGTCTCATCAGTCCACAGAATGTTGTCCCAAAAGTCTTGGGGATCATCAAGATGTGTTGTGGAGAAATTGAGACGAGCTTTGATGTTCTTTTTGCTCAGCAGTGGTTTTCTCCTTGGAACTCTGCCATGCAGGCCATTTTTGCCCAGTCTTTTCCTGATGGTGGAGGCATGAACGCTGACCTTAACTGAGGCAAGTGAGGCCTGCAGTTCCTTGAACGTTGTTGTCGGTTCTTTTGTGACCTCTTGGATGAGTCGTCGCTGCGCTCTTGGGGTAATTTTGGGCGGCCGGCCACTCCTGGGAAGGTTCACCACTGTTCCATGTCTTCGCCATTTGTGGATAATGGCTCTCACTGTGGTTCGCTGGATTCCCAAAGCTTTGGAAATGGCTTTATAACCCTTTCCAGACTGATAGATCTCAATTACTTTCTTTCTCAATTGTTCCTGAATTTCTTTGGGTCTCGGCATGATGTGTAGCTTTTAAGGATCTTCTGGTGGACCTTACTGTGTCAAGCAGCTCCTATTTAAGTGATGCCTTGATTGTGAACAGGTGTGGCAATAATCAGGCCTGGGTGTGGCTAGAGAAATTGAACTCAGGTGTGGACAACCACAGTTATAGTATGTTTTAACAAGGGGGGCAATCACTTTTTCACACAGGGCCATGATGGTTTGGATTTTTTTTCACCTTTAATAATAAACACCTTCATTTACAAATTGCATTTTGTGTTTACTTGTGTTGTCCTTGACTATTGTTTAAATTGGTTTGATGTTCCGAAACACTTAAGTGTGACAAACATGCAAAGGAACAGGAAATGAGGAAGGGGGCAAACACTTTTTCACACCACTGTAAATAACACTTATTTGTAATGTAAAGTAAGGACGCTCTCCACCACACCCTTATAAAATGAGATGAGGACATACCAAGGCCAGCACACTCCAATATCCTCAAAAAAGTAAAAGGCATTGATAGGTGTTTTTCACTATGCTGGATGTATTGGTACTCTAGGTGAGGTTATCTGAGATGTGAACTCCCAAATTTTGAAAGCAAAGGACCATGTCGACAGCTTTGGAGGAAGGGTGGTGGTGCCAGTTTTCCTAAAATCCACAATTCTCTCCTTTGTATTCTTTACATTATTGAAGATATTTTTTTAACTTCTTAACTTTTTAACTTTTTTTGACCTCCCACTTTCTACCTGTATATAGACTCAACGTCTCACTACTGAGAACTAGGGATGGGCGAACGGTTCGGCCCGAGCATAAGTTCGGGCCAAACTTTGGTTGTTCGGATGTTCTGGCGAACACCAAAAAAATATGCAGTGTTCGGGGTGAATTCGAAAGCCGCCGGGACACCTTAAAGTCTATGGGACATGAAAAATGACTCTTAACAGCACGCCTCAGTATCTCTAGGAAATGGAAAAGATCCAGACCACCCCCCCCCCACTCTTAAGCCCCATACACACGGTCAGACTTTTTCATGGATTCTGTCCGATCGGACAATGTTGTTGAAAAATCAGACCGTGTGTATGCACCATCGGACAGTGTACGTCCGATTGTCCGACGGACAAAGTCTTATCTCCTGCTGGAAAGATTTGCCGACAACACGGTCCGATCACACCAAATCCGATCGTGTGTACGGTTGTCCGACCGGACAAAGTGCTACGCATGCTCAGATCACATTACAAGACCAAAGCTATTGGCTACCAGCCTCTACGTAGTCCCATCGTAGGCAACAAACGTCACCACGTTCAGAATGATCGGATTTTCCGACAACTTTGTCCGACCGTGTGTACGCAAAACCAACATCGGACAAAGTATGACGGACAAGATCCGACCGACCTGGTCCGCGGATTGTCCGACCGTGTGTATGGGGCTTTAATGACTTACTCAACACCAAACACGTGCAATTTACCCATGAAACGACCCTGGCACTACGCCATAACGACAAATCACGTATTCTCAGAAAGTGGCAACAGTGGATTGACTGCGTTAGCTCTCCTGAACTGGTTAGGACGTTTCACCTTCAACGCTGAATAAATTCTTCTGAAAGATCTACCACAGTTTAAAGGGGAGTTCCAGGCATTTTAAAAGTCAGCAGCTACAAAAAAGTGTAGTTGCTGACTTTTAATAAACAGACACTTACCTGTTCCTCGGTCCAGCGATGCGGCCGAACGGGGGGTGTCGCTCCTCTCCCCCTCCTCTTCGCCGGCGCCTCCATTGCCACTCAGGGCACCCGGCCGTGACAGCTTTCGTCTTCACGGCCGGGCACACACGGCGCATGCGCGAGTCGCGCTGCGCTTTTGGAGTGGATAGGCGATCTCCTGGGACCTGTCACGTGTTCCAGGAGACCGCCTAGAGGGAGGAGTCGCCTAGGCGGTTCCTGGGCGGAAGGAGGAAGTGGCACAGGAAGTCCCCCTCCTAATGAAGCCCCCACCCCCCCCCAACAAAAAAAATGACAAACAAATTTGGCATGTAAGGGGGTGAGGAGTGCTTAAAGCGGAAGTTCCATTTTTGGGTGGAAATCCGCTTTAAATGTTCAATAACCACTAATCTTTCTTAATTCCAATAATTGTTAATGTTTACATCTTTTGACTCTCCGTTATCGTAGTTATAGATCCGGATCTATAACCTTAGAGGTTGATTTACGAGGTGGAGGGGGGCACCTTCGCAAGGACACAGTCTAGTACCCTACGGGGGTGCCCGGGCGAGGGAGCCCCCTCCCCCCTCTATCCTACTATGATGCAAATCTACATATCAGACCACCTCTGTTAACTATATATATGATATTCCACACTGCTCGTGGGAATCCTTGATTTAATGTGTTTGCCGTAAGCCAACTACTTCACCACTTGGCGAGATTTACCGCCTTCTTATGTTGTTGTTAAACATGTCTCTCTGAGAAATAATATGGACGTATTCTCTGAAGCTGTAACATTTAAAAATGTACCAATAAAAATTTATTGAAAAAAAAAAATCAAAAGTGATAATTTTAAAGGCTTATATGCGAATTATTGTCATAAAATGTGTTTGGGGACCCGGGTCCTGCCCCAGGGGACACGTATCAATGCAATCTCTTTTTTTTAAAACAGCTGTTTTTTCGGGAGCAGTGATTTTTTTAATGCTTAAAGTGAAACAATAAAAATGACATATTCCTCTAAATATTGTGCCTGGGGGGTGTCTATAGTATGCCTGTAAAGTGTCGCATTTTTCCCGTGTTTCCAACAATACCGCAGCAAATTACATTTCTAAAGGAAAAATTGTCATTTAAAACTGATCGCTGCAATAAAGAATTGTCGGGTCTCGGCATTATAGATAAAACTCATTGAAAAAGAGCAATTTGTAACCCCCCCCCCGGTCCATTACCAGGCCCTTTGGGTGTGGTATGAATATTAAGTGGAACCCTGAACCAAAATTGAAAAAAAAATTGCATGGGGCTTCCCCTAAAATCCACACCAGGCTCTTTGGGTCTGATATGGAAATTAATGAGAACCCTGTGCCAAATAAAAAAAAAAATGGTGTAGGGATGCCCCAAAATCCATACCAGACCCTTCAGGTCTGGTATGGTTTTTAAGGGGAACCCTGCACCGAAAAAAAAATTGGGGTAGGGGTTCCCCTCAAAATCCACACCAGACCCTTATTCAGAGCACGCAACCTGGCAGGCCGCAGGAAAAGAGGGGCGATGAGAGAGTGCCCCCCATCCTGAACCGTACCAGGCCACATGCCTTCAACATGGGGAGGATGCTTTGGGGTAGCCCCCCAAAGCACCTTGTCCCCATGTTGATGGGCACAAGAACCTCACCCCCACAACCCTTTCCCGGTGGTTGTGAGGGTCTGCGGGCGGGTGGCTTATCGGAATCTGGAAGCCCCCTTTAACAAGGAGATCCCCGGATCCCAGGCCTCCCCCTGTGCGAAATGGTAATGGGGTACAAATGTACCCCTACCGTTTCACAAAAAAAGTGTCAAAATGTTAGACATGTGCACAACCAAAAAATTCGTTTATTTTCGTTTCGTTCTTTTCGTTTCCGAAAAAAAATCTTTTTTTTTCGTTTCGTTTTTTTTCGTTTCCGTCGATTCGTAACGATTCGTACATTCGTAAGTCGTCGTTGTTCGGATTCGTAACGATTCGTACATTCGTAAGAGTTATTTTTTCGTTGATTCGTTTTTTCGTTAGTTTAATTTTCGGACACATTCGTATTTATTCGTACATTCGTAACATTCGTAGATTCGTAATCGGAGCATAATTCATAATTTGATGTAATGTCTATGCTATTATTACATTTTAATAATTTACGAATCGAAAAAAAAAGTTACGAATCGAAAAAAAAAAAGTTACGAATCGAAAAAAAAGTTACGAATGTACGAATTTTTTGGTTCAATAGAGACACGGAAAATTACAAATCGAAAAAAAAAAAAGTTACGAATCGAAAAAAAAAGTTACGAATCGAAAAAAAAAAAGTTACGAATCGAAAAAAAAAGTTACGAATGTACGAATTTTTTGGTTCAATAGAGACACGGAAAATTACAAATTGAAAAAAAAATTAAAAAAGTTACGAATCGAAAAAAAAAGTTACGAATCGAAAAAAAAAAGTTACGAATCGAAAAAAAAGTTACGAATGTACTAATTTTTTTGTTCAATCCATTTGAAGCACGTTTAGCAGCACCATTGTAAGGGACACGGAAAATGACCAATTCAACAAAAAAAAAAAGTTACAAATTTTTTCGTTCGTTTTCGTTCTTTTTCGTTTTTCGGATTTTCTTCATTAGTAAATATATTTATCATTTTTTTTTTTTTTTTTTTTTTAAATTAGTTTTTATTGAAAATAAAGTTTTGTACAAACAGGGTATAAACAGTGTACAATAAACATAAGAGGAAATAATGGTGGTTACATAGTGCGTTAGGATGTTTAACCAAAATTACAAGTGTGATATTATTATACGTACAGTAAGTATACAGCTGAGGAGGGGGGGGAAGAGGTTCTTCCCATAGATACATGTAGGTCTATTATAACCAGAGGTAGGAGGGGAGGGGGAAAGGGGGGGGGGGAGGGATGGACCGCACGTGGGTGGAGCAGATTAATATTCCAGGCAGTGGCCTGTTTCAAGCAATCAGTTTTCATTTTTTATACCATGAAGACCATACATTCCAATGGTTCATCAGTGACCGATATCTACCTTCCTTTTTTGCTATCATTGACTCGAAGAGGTAATTCGAGTGTGTGATATTTAGGACCTCAGATATATTGGGCGACGTCTTTGATTTCCAGTTTTTGGTTATAATTGATCTGGCAGCGAGAAAGATATGTGTCACTACGGTACGGTAGTTGGGGGGGAATTTCTCAATATTGAGATTGAGTAGTGCCATTCCGGGGTCAGGAGATAGGAGTATACCCGTAATCCGGGATATGCATGAGAAGACATTGTTCCAGAAACTAGTTAAATTTTTACATTTCCAAAATATATGTAGAATACTTCCTACATCCCCACAGTCTCTCCAGCAGAGGGGGGAGTTATTTTGGTAGCATTTGGACATTCTGTATGGTGTGAGGTACCATCTTTGAGCTATTTTTAGTGAAAGTTCCCAATGGTTCACACATCTAGATGCTTTGTAAAGAGACTTAAGTGCCAGCTTCCATTGGTCAGCTGTGAAGGAAACTCCCATCTCCTGCTCCCATTTCAGGAAAGGCGGTAGTTTGGTAAATAGTGTCTTATTTTGGAAGTAGTTATAGAAAAGCTTTATGCCTTTCGTGGAGTTGGGGTCACTGCTTAGGAATTTTTGTATGTCACTTTGTAATGGGATGCGAGTGTCCCCCAGGGACTTTAAGAAGTGGGACAGTTGGAGGTATTTATAGCGGTCGGATAAAGGGATAGTGTGTGTTGTAGTCAGGTCTTCAAAGGATCTTGGTTGTCCATTATTATAGAGGTCGGATAGTAGGTGAATGCCCTGTGATATCCAACTAGAGAAATTGGCATGTGGGATTTCGCTGTTCACGACCTCAAGCGGTATCTCAAGGTATGAGGGTGTAGTAGATAGTGCGTTGTGTTTGCGAAGTTCTCTCCATGCTATGAGAGTTGCCTTGATAGTGAGTGGTAGTGATGAGAGGGGGAATGGTTTCCATGTGTCTATAAGTAAGAGGTGGAAAAGGTTGCGTGTTGGGCACATTGCTTGTTCTAATCTGGACCAGGGTGTAGTTATCTGTGAGGGGAACCAATATTTGAGTTGGGCAAGTATCGCTGCTGTGTAATAGTCTTTTAAATCTACTAGTCCCATCCCGCCTGCTAGTCTGTGTTTGATAAGGAGTTGTTTTGAGCATCTCGGGCGTTTGGAGTTCCAGATGTATTGTTTCAGTAGAAGGTTGAGTGCTTTGATGTGGGGCGTCTTGAGTGGTATGGGAAGAGTACGAAATATGTATAGGATTTGGGGTAGGAGCAGCATCTTGAAAGATGCTAATCGACCAGACCAGGTCAGGTCGGTTTTGGACATTCGCTGGGTAGCTAGAGATAACTTGGCGATTAGGGGAGTATAGTTAGCTTCTGCTAGTTTATTGGGGTCTGCTGTTAGGTGAAGGCCTAGATAGGGTATGCTGGATGGGCTCCATGTGTAGGAGAAGTCGTTTTGTAGTTTTTTTTGGAGATGAGTGGGAAGGTTGAGACCTAGGATGAGGGATTTGGAGAAGTTGACTTTGTAGTACGATATTTGGCTAAATTCTACCAGAATGTTGTGGGCTTGGCGCAGGGAGGTTTGAGGGGAAGTCAGGAGGAGAATGATGTCGTCTGCGAAGAGGTTTATGTTATGGGATTCGCCTAGTATGTTGAAACCTGGGGTTCCTGGGTGGGTTCTAATTTTTTCCGCTAACGGTTCTATGACTAGGTTGAAGATTGAGGGAGAAAGTGGGCAGCCCTGTCTGGTCCCATTTGTGATGTAGAAGGGTCGGGATAGCATGTTTGAGGTGTAGACCTGCGCACAGGGAGAAGAGTATAGGGCTAGTATAGCGTTCAAGATGAAACCGGCGAAACCAAATCTCTCCAAGGTCTGTTTCATGTAGCCCCAGTGGACCCTGTCGAATGCCTTCTCCGCGTCCAGGGACAACAGCAGAGAAGGCACCCGACAGGAGTCCGCGTGATGTAGGATGTTTATTACTCGACGGGTAGCGTCCGCTGCCTGTCTGCCCTTAGTAAATCCAGCCTGGTCAGGACTGATCAGTGTGGGTAGGATTGATAGGAGTCTGTGAGAGATAAGTTTGGCATATATCTTTACATCCGTATTCAGAAGAGAGATGGGCCTAAAGTTGGGCGGGGTGTCAGGTGGCTTGCCAGGTTTTGGGATGGTGACAATATATGCATTTAACATTTCAGGAGGGAAGGAGGCAGAGGACGCCGCTTCTGTAAATACTTCTTGCAGTGGGAGAAGCAGGGTATCAGAGAATATCTTGAAGTAGCTATTTGGAAGGCCATCTGGACCTGGGGATTTGCCATTAGGTAATGTCTGAATGGTCTTGCGGATCTCAGACTCTGTGATAGGAGAATTTAGTATCTCTAGCTGGGAAGTTGTTAGGGAGGGAAGCGATAGATCGTCTAGAAATTTGCTGATTGCTGCTTCTGAGGGTTGGGGGGTGGTTGAGTCTACTTTTAGGTTATAGAGGGAAGAGTAGTAGTCAGCAAATAAGTCAGCAATGTTTTGCGGGTTATAAATTTTGCTTCCGTCTTTAGGGTTAATGAGGAAGGGTATTTTATTTTTGGCCTTTTGGTCTTTTAATTTTTGAGCTAGGAGTTTTCCTGCTCTGTTACCAGCAGAGTAGTGGTTGGCTTTAAGGTACATAATATGTTTATTATGTTGTTCAAGGAGCATGAGTCTGAGATCCGCACGAAGGCTATCAAGTTGGTTTGCTGCCATGGGATCAGGGGTGACTTTATTCTGAGTTTCTAGCATTTTGATTTTGGATAAAAGTGAGTCAATCATTTGCGTCCTCTGCCTCTTTACCCTGGAGCACATCTGGATCAGAATACCTCTGATATACGCCTTATGGGCACACCATAGGGAAAAAGGGTTAGTTACTGAATTTCTATTGATACTAAAATATTCGGTTAGGTGTTTCTTTACTAAAGCCACATGATCTGGTTGCTGCAGCAAGGAAATGTTGGCTCGCCAGATATAGGCTGGCGATGGTGCAGATTTCTCCTCCACCACCATAGAAACAGGTGCGTGGTCTGACCAGGTTATGTCATGTATGTCGGAGGAGGAGATTTTCTGTAGTAAGTTCTTGTCCACGAGGATAAAGTCTATCCGTGAATAGGTGTTGTGTCTGGAGGAGTGGAAGGTGTAATCACGTTCCGTGGAATGTTGGCACCTCCAGACATCGTACAGTTCCTCGGAGTGTAGGATGTGTTGGAGGGACGGAGGAGGTCTCTTAGCTTTGGAAGTGGTATCAATTTTATGATCAACTGTAGCGTTGAAATCTCCACAGATAATAAGCTCTCCTTTCCTGAGAGGGTTGATCTTATAGAAGAGTTTCCTCAGAAATCGTGTTTGATGTGTGTTGGGAGTATAAATGTTGATCAGGGTGTAGAGACGATTGTTGAGTGTGCAGATCAGAATTAAATAACGACCTTCAGGGTCTGTATGTGCTTCTTGAAAAGAAAATGACACAGAGTCTTTTATAGCAATAACAACTCCTTTTTGCTTCTTGGGTGAAGAGGCGTGATAGATGTGAGGGAAGTTTCTATGATGAAAGGGGGGGGCAGCCGTAGAGGACCAGTGGGATTCTTGTAAACAGACGACGTCTGCGTGCAGTTTAAGAGCTTCTTTCCAGACTGATGCTCTTTTGGCTGGGTGGTTCAGTCCATGGACATTGAACGAGATTATCTTAATAGCCATAGTGGGTGTAGTGTGTGCAGAGGTAAATACCTTAAATACACCATCTGTAGTGATCTAGGAGCCAGGTAGGGGTCTGCGGCAGCAGAGGCGATCCAGAAGGGCGATTGATTCCACGGTGAGCGGTCCATCCAGGGGGAAGGAAGGGAGTCCAGGGAGGGCGGAGATAGGGTGAAAGAAAACAGAATGTCAAAACTCAAACAGAGTACAAAAAATTGTAATAAAAAGGTAGATCCCTTTCGGGGTCTGATGGCAGTTGTACTGCGCATAACTTGGCTAGGGGAGCTAAGTGGTTTTTCCGCTCCAGCTTGTGGGGAAACTGGTAGGTGTGAGTTGGTTATGTCATTCGAGGGCCATTGGATTTGTGTGACTTCTTTTTATGAGAGACCAACTGCCATTCTTCCAGAGTGTTTGCCTTGGGCGGACGGGGGTTGTCCTCAGAGGTGTGCTCGGGGAGAATGTCCCATTCTCTCAGTAGTGCCAAGCCATCATTGAGGGAAGTGATCACGGATGTTTTCCCGTTGTAAGTAACAGTCAATTTTGTCGGGTATCCCCACCGGTAGGTGATGTTGTGATTCCGCAGGGCTTTAGTCACAGTAATGAGGGATTTTCTTTTCTGCATGGTATATTGCGACAGATCTGCGTAGATCTGTATGTTGTTGTACTGGTCTATGGGCTGAGTGCATTTCCTAAAGGCAGACATGAATTGGTCCTTGACGTGATAGAAATGTACTCTCATTAACACATCCCTCGGGACGTTGTCTGGGAGGTGGGATGGTTTGGGGAGCCGGTGGATCCTGTCTATCACCAGGTCAGATGCGGTTAATGAGGGTAGGTATGTCGAGAGGAGGTCTTGGGCGAACTGTTGTAGTTGTGCAGGTTGGATGGATTCAGGGACCCCTCTCACCTTTACATTGTTCCTTCTCGATCTATCTTCGAGGTCAGCGACTTTTGCCTTTAGCCATGTGACCTCATCTGCCTGCTCGTTGTGGGAATCGACTAGTGTGTTGTATGAAGTGGCGTATTCCCCCATTTTCGTTTCCACGTGGTCCACCCTGGATCCTAACTCTCCTATGTCAGTTTTAAAACTTCGCATGCACTCCATCATGTCAGCATGCATGGAGGAGCGCAGCGAGACAAACATGTCCTTTAGGGTGGTGTCAGATATTGGCTGATCTGAGGTGGGGAAGGCATTGATGGTGTCATTTATCTCCCTGGTGTCTTCTAGGGATGCGGTTGATTCACTGACCTTATGGCCGCCTGGGCCTGGCGTCATCCGGGGTTTTGATTTGGCTGGGCTGCCCGATTGAGGGGTGGATGCCTCCGGAGATCGCTGTTGAGGGATCGGTGTTGAGCTCAGGCCTGGCGAGGATAGCTGGGAGTCGCGTGAGGAGGCCGGGGAGCTGCCGCCGGCGCCATCTTGGACTAGGCCGCGAGCCTTGGGAGGGAAGAAATCGTTCAGCCGCTTCGGCTGATTCGGGTTTTGCCGCTTTCTGGTCATCTCTGAGGATGGTGGGTCTCTGGTGACTCAAAACGGAACGTTTTGAGAAGTTAGGGTCGTCTCGGTGTCGCTGTGTTTCCGTAGCTGGAGCGGAGCTCTCGATCTAAGCGTCCATCAGCTAGCGCGGTAGCCACGCCCCCATTTTTTTTGCATAATGTGAAAGATGAAGATACGCCAAGTAAATAGATACCCAACATGTCACGCTTCAAAATTGCACGTGCTCGTGGAATGGCGCCAAACTTTGGTATTTTAAAATCCCCATAGGCGACGCTTTAACATTTTTTACTGGTTACATGTTTTGAGTTACAGAGGAGGTCTAGGGCTAGAATTATTGCTCTCACTCTAACGTTCGCGGCGATACCTCACATGTGTGGTTTGAACACCGTTTTCATATGTGGGCGGGGCTTACGTATGCGTTCACTTCTGCGTACGAGCTCACGGGGACAGGGGCGCTTTAAAAAAAAAAGTTATTATTGTTAATTTGACTATTATTTTTTGAGTTTGACAGTTTAGAAAAATTGATCACTTTTATTCCTATTAGAAGGAATGTAAACATCCCTTGTAATAGGAATATGACACGATCGGACCTATTTACAGTGAGATATGGTCCGATATCGGATTATCGGAGATGGATATCTCGGTTGTGGCAGCAGCTGCTGCCGTTACCGAGATATCCCTCTTCAAAAAAGGGACGTACATGGTTGTGCGCCGGTCGGAAAGTGGTTAAGACATCAGCATACCAAGTAATTTTGGATAATTTCATGCTCCCAACTTTGTGGGAACAGTTTGGGGACGGCCCCTTCCTGTTCCAACACCAGTGCACAAAGCAAGGTCCATAAAGACACGGATGAGCGAGTTTGGGGTGGAGGAACTTGAGTGGCCTGCACAGAGTCCTGACCTCAACCTGATAGAATACCTTTGGTGATGATTTAGAGTGGAGACTAAGAGCCAGGCCTTCTCATCCAGCATCAGTGCCTGACCTCACAAATGCTCTTCTGGAAGAATGGTCAAACATTCCCATAGACACCCTCCTAAACCTTGTGGACGGCCTTCCCAGAAGAGTTGAAGCTGTTATAGCTGCAAAGGGCCAACTCAATATTGAACCCTCCGGACTAAGACTGGGAGGCCATTAAAGTTCATGTGTGTGTAAAGACATGCGACCCAATACTTTTGACAATATTGTGCAATACATGAAATTGCGCACCCTTTTTTTTTAGCTTTCTCTATTTCAGCATTTGATCTCTTCATCAATCATGGAGATTTTTGCAACTATGTACTTTTAGAATTTTATTTTGGCTGAGTTTTTAGGACCAAACCATTGGCCTGCATTGAAAAATGAATTGCATTGTATCCTCCCCTTTTTTTTAAATATGTTGCCTTAAGGATTTGTAACGCTCTCTCCAATATTGTTCACATACACACATAAATCTTATTGTGTCAATTATATATATAAAAAAAAAAAAAAACTACACACGCTGAAAAAAAGTCTCTTTTTAGAAAGAAATAAATACCCTGTCCCCCGATGTAAATCCAAAGCCAACCCCATTGTCCAGTCTTGTAGATCCAGGTCAAATGTTGATCTGCTGACTCAACGTCACACCACACCCACTGTTGTGCGCCCACCTCTACTCCCGCCCCAAATGATGGATCCCTAATGCTACTGGAATATGGACAGCAATGACAAGGGATTATGGTGATTTAGTTGACCAAGAGATTGGACAAAGAGGAAAGACCTTGAAACCTGTAATCTCAGAGACACTGTATGCTTACTGCCACCCAGGGGCGGACTGACAACTCATGGGGCCCCCGGGCAATAGGAGATTATGGGGCCCCCCGGGCAATAGGAGATTATGGGGCCCCCAGGCAATCAAAGATTTTATGGGGCCACACAGTATACACACACAGTATACACACACAGTATACAATCACACAGTATACACACACACAGTATACACACACACACAGTATACACACACACAGTATACACACACACAGTATACACACACACAGTATACACACACACACACACAGTATACACACACACAGTATACACATATAGTATACACACACACACACAGTATACACACACACAGTATACACACACACAGTATACACATATAGTATACACACACACAGTATACACACACACACACAGTATACACACACACAGTATACACACACACAGTATACACACACACACACAGTATACACACACACACACACACACAGTATACACACACACAGTATACACACACACACACACAGTATACACACACAAAGTATACACACACACACAGTATACACACACACACACAGTATACACACACAAAGAAAACACACACACACACACACACAGTATACACACACACAGTATACACACACACACACAGTATACACACACACACACAGTATACACACACAAAGTATACACACACACACACACAGTATACACACACACAGTATACACACACACACACACAGTATACACACACAAAGTATACACACACACAGTATACACACACACAGTATACACACACACACACACACACACACAGTATACACACACACAGTATACACACACACACAGTATGCACACACACACACACACACACAGTATACACACACACAGTATACACACACACACACAGTATGCACACACACACAGTATGCAATCACACAGTATACACACACACAGTATACACAGACACACAGTATACACACACACAGTATACACACACACACACAGTATACACACACAAAGTATACACACACACACAGTATACACACACAAAGTATACACACACACACAGTATACACACACACAGTATACACACACACACAGTATACACACACACAGTATACACACACACACACAGTATGCACACACACACAGTATGCAATCACACAGTATACACATACATGTACACACAGTATACACAGACATGTTTTTATTGGCTGAGAAGGTACTGGAGAGGTGGGGCAGCTATAATCTCTGGACTTTTAGACCAAAAGTATGTCGGTAAGGGACATTTCAGAGACAGATGCAAAACAAACACAGATTTTTACATACTCTCCCTGGTTTTACTGAGGCTGGCAACCCTGATGGGGCCCCCTAGTGGCCCAGGGCCCTCGGGCAGTGCCTGAGTGGCCGAATGGTCAGTCCACCCCTGCTGGCACCTTCCAGAGAGCACGAATCTTGACACATTATGGTTGGGTAGTTTGTGAGAGTGTGCCCCAAAAATTAACACCATCCCACTGTGGTTCAGATATGCTTTTCATTCATTACACGCGGAAACCAGTATAAGCATCATTTATGATTGCTGCTTTTATGTGGATACCATTTACTCACTGTGGGCTGTTTTTAACCCCTTATTGACTCCAAAAGTGGCCATTGGATTGTATATTAGGTTGGCACATTATTTCATCACCACCGCAAGAGTGTTTATTGCTTGGGCATGTAGCTGGGCATTATGCGTGGCGTTAGAATTACTCCACAATTGGCACTCTTTCATGACCTTGCAGCAATACTTTCATGACCTGTCTGTCTCTTACCTGGTCTGTGTATCAGCCTTGAGGCTTGTACTCTCACACCTGCATGCTTAAGTGGAACTTCCACTCATTGGAACCCTCCCCCCCCTCTGGTGTCACATTTGGCACCTTTCAGGGGGAGGGGGGTGCAGATACCTGTCCAAGACAGGTATTTGCACCCACTTTCGGGCATAGACTCCCACGGGAGTCTATGCCTCTTCCTGTCCCGCTGCGATGTCTCTGGGACACACACGGGTCCCAGAGACATCGCGGAGCATTCTCATTGCACTGCGTGACTCGCGCATGCACAGTAGGGAACCGGGAAGTGATTTTTTTCTGATTCCCTCAATGAGAATGGCGGCGGCAGCAGCCGAGACCCGATCGATTTTTCGGCTGCAGCTGCTGACATCACTGGACCCTGGAACAGGTAAGTGTCCATTAATTAAAAGTCAGCAGCTGCAATATGTGTAGCTGCTGGCTTTTAATATTTTTTATAGGTGCCACTCCCGCTTTAAGTAATCTTCCCTCAGTGTGGCTCCACCCTAGCCTCAACAGGAACCACTATTTACCACCGTATTCTCCAAGCCTGCCTTGCCATGCAATATTGTGTGTTTGGCTTCCTGTGTCCTGCTTGCCGTGTGCCCTACGGTTGTCTCTGTTACTGATCTTGGTGTATTCCTGACTATCCCTGTTAGTCTATGACCCTGACCTTTGGCGTGTTCTCTGTTATCCTTGTCTGCTAGTCGTCCCCACATTTGGCTACCCCCTTACTATCCCTTGCTGTCCTGGGCTGCTGTTTCCTCTTCATCCTCCTGTAGCCTACTGTGAGCATGAGCTGGGAGACCCCGGGGACCGCGACCTGGAGCCAGTTGCAGACCAGTCCATCCTCACCAGTAGAGGCTCTGGTGGAAACCTGTTGGCTCTTAGACTCTGCGCCCTGGGATATCTATGCTCTAGCTCCCTGTGGGATCCGTGTTGGTGCTCCAGGGGACTAGACGTGTGCAATTAGTTTAATTTTTTTTCGCTTTCCGTTAAAATTCGTTATATTTGTTCATTTGTTATCGTACGAATGAACGAAAGATTCGCTAAAAATTTTAAGGAATGTTCGAATCGAACGAATATGAAAAGCAATGAAAATCCGAAATAACCAAATTAGAAACAACGAAACTACGAAAGAAGAAAATCTGAAAAACGAAAACAGGAACAACGAAAATCGAAATCAATGAAAAAATTCGTACATTCGTAACTTTTTTTTTTGTTGAATTGGTAATTTTCCGTGTCCCTTACAATGGTGCTGCTTAACGTGCTTCGAATGGATTGAACGAAAAAAAATTGTACATTCGTAACTTTTTTTTTTGCGATTCGTAATTTTCCGTGTCTCTTACAATGGCGCTGCTTAACGTGCTTCGAATGGATTGAATGAAAAAATTCGTACATTCGTAACTTTTTTTTTTGCGATTCGTAATTGTCCGTGTCTCTTACAATGGACCAACTTTCCTGTGGATTTTTGTCCAAAGGGCGTTGCTTCGAATGGATTGAACGAAAAAAAATTGTACATTCGTAACTTTTTTTTTGCGATTCGTAATTGTCCGTGTCTCTTACAATGGCGCTTCTTAACGTGCTTCGAATGGTTCTGCATTGGTTTGTACAAAAGTCTGTTGGTTTTGTGTACACACGGTCGGACTTTTTTTTTTGCGATTCGTAATTTTCCGTGTCTCTTAAAATGGCGCTGCTTAACGTGCTTCGAATGGATTGAACGAAAAAAAATTGTACATTCGTAACTTTTTGTTGCGATTCGTAATTGTCCGGGTCTCTTACAATGGCGCTGCTTAACGTGCTTCGAATGGATTGAATGAAAAAATTTGTACATTTGTAACTTTTTTTTTTTATTCGTAATTTTCCGTGTCTCTTACAATGTAATAATAGCATACACATTACATAACATTATGAATTATGCTCCGATTACGAATCTACGAAAAAAAGGTTACGAAAGTACGAATAAATCAATCTAACGAAAGTACGAATGTAACTAAATCTACGAAAATACGAATGCGTCCGAACTTCGAATAAATGAAAAGTAAACTAACGGAAAAAAGAATCAACGAAAAAATAACTCTTACGAAAATACGAATCGTTACGAATACAAACACCGATGACTTACGAAATTACGAATCGTTACGAATCAACGGAAACGAAAAAAACAAAACGAAAATAAACACATTTTTCTATTGTGCACATGTCTACAGGGGACCTGCCTTCCGGAACCACCCCAATTTCCATCCGCAGCAGTCAGCCTTAGGGTCCACTTAGCGGTGCACTCCTGACCCCAACGGGGTGCATCTGTCACCTGGTGTCAGGTGACCTGACACACTCACAGCCAAGTAATTCATAAAGACATCAGTATCATCATTTATGTTACGTTATTTCTATACTCTTAAAGCCCTTGAGCTACCCTCAAGTGGATTTCTACAGCAGCAGGACTATTGGGACTACTTCAGTCACTACTGGCTAAAAAGGTTTAGTGCCCTCGTATATTGAATATTTTATAGAACAGTAGATAAAAACGCCATAAAAGGTATCTTAAAATATTGTGGCAGCGCTTTTAGTCAGGTATATATAAGTCCGAACAGCTAACATAGTCCATTAATGAGTAGTTAGGATAGCGGAGAAACAGTCTTATGCCCCGTACACACGGTCGGAAATTCCGATGGAAAATGTCCGATCGGACCATCTTGTCGGAAAATCCGGCCGTGTGTGGGCTCCATCGGGCTTTTTCCGGCAGAATTTCCGACGAAAAAAAATTTGAGATCCTGCTCTCAAATTGTCCGACAACAAAGTCCGATCGGACTTTTTCCCATCGTGTGTAGGGAATTCCGACAGACAAAGTGCCACGCATGCTCAGATCAAATTACGAGACCAAAGCTATTGGCTACTAGCCTCTACGTAGTTCCGTCGTACGCAACGAACATCACCACGTTCAGAATGATCGGATTTTCCGACAACTTTTTCCGACCGTGTGTATGCAACACCAGTGTCGGACAAAATCCGTCGAAAAAAATCAGACGGATTTTGTGGTCGGAATTTCCGACCGTGTGTACGGGGGGCTTATAATAGTTGCTGTGATGTCCGTTAGAGCCTTCCACCTAAAATTCCACCACGTTTAGTATCCTTTCCCCTATGGGGATGCACTCACCAGATCATTGAATGAACCTTCATGTAACTTTATTGACAACGGACAGTCTGACAACAGAGGGGTAGCTGGCTTCTACTCAGGGGAGACATCTGGTGGAATCTTGGAGGAGTGGTGGAGAAGCTGTTTAAAAATGCTGTACATCTGGTGAGTGCATCCTCATAGGGGAAAGGATACTACACGTGGTGGAATGTTGGTGGAAGGCTCTAACAGACATCACAGCAACTATTATAAGACTGATTCTCCGCTATCCTAACTACTCATTAATGGACTATTAATGTTAGCTGGTTATATATACCTGACTAGAAGCGCTGCTACAATATTTTAAGATACCTTTTATGGTGTTTTTATCTATTGTATTCATATATCACATATCTTCTTAAGTGGCTGCTACAAGTGCTATATTTGCACTTTATAATTTATATCTATATTTATTTCGTAAGGGTTTTAAATCCTTAGGCGCAGAGTGGTGTTTTTTCTAGAAGGGCGGATTTTATACATATATTACATATTTTATAGAACAGGTTGAGAGAACTATACCGGTACCAGTGAAGGACGATCACAACATATTTCTAAATAATTGTCTTTATTACAAAAATGGATAAAAAAAATGTTTAACACATTATGAAAAAATTACAAACATTGGCTCAGATCAATAAGATCAAATTTGTATTTGTAGCAATAAATCTCTGTTACTACTGTGTTGAGAGGTCGACGCGTTTCGCATCTGTGCTTCCTCAGGACATCAATTCCTTAACCACAGATAGAGATCCTATTCAAAAAGAGGGGACATAGCTATTAATCACATATTGAATCAAATGTATGTGCAACATATACACTTCCATATATCTCCCTACGTATACAATGCTGTGAAAAAGTATTTGCCCCCTTTCTGATTTTTTTTATTTTTTTGCATATTTGTCACACTTAACCACTTCGCATCCCGCCCATAGTCATATGACGCCCACAAGGTGGATCTCCCATCCTGGGTGGGGGTCATATGACGTCCTCCCATTCCCGGCCACTAGGGGGCGCGCGCGCCCGCCGCGCCTCTGGGGACCCGATGCGCGTGCCCGGTGGCCGCGATGTCCGCCTGGCACCCGCAATTGCCCGTGAAAACAGCGGGACCGTGTGGGACCGTGGAGCTGTGTGTGTAAACACACAGCTCCACGTCCTGTCAGTGGCGAGGAGACCGATCGTGAGATCCCAGTACGGAGGAACACCGATCGGTCTCCTCCCCTTGTGACTCCCCTCCCCCCACAGTTAGAATCACTACCTTAGGGAACACATTAACCCCTGCAGCGCCCCCTAGTGTTAACCCCTTCCCTGCCAGTCACATTTACACAGTAATCACTGCAATTTTATAGCAACGATCGCTGTGTAAATGTGAATGGTCCCAAAAATGTGTCAAAAGTGTCCGAAGTGTCCGCCGCAATGTCGCAGTCACGAAAAAATAAAAATCGCAGATGGCCGCCATTACTAAAAAAATTTAAAAAAATAAAAATCATAAATCTATCCCTTATTTTGCAGACGCTATAACTTTTGCGCAAACCGATCTATATATATTGCGATTTTTTTTTACCAAAAATATGTAGAATATGTAGATGTTATACGTATCGGCCTAAACTGACAAAAAAAATGTTAAAAAAACATTTAAAAATTGGATATTTATTATAGCAAAAAGTAAAAAAAAAATATTGTGTTTTTTTTCAAAATTGTTGCTCTTCTTTTGTTTATAGCGCAAAAAATAAAAACCGCAGAGGTGATCAAATACCACCAAAAGAAAGCTCTATTGTGGGAAAAAAAGGATAAAAATGTTGTTTGGGTGCAACGTCGCACGACAACGCGCAATTGTTAGTTAAATCGATGCAGTGCCGAATCGCAAAAAAGTGCTCCCTGGTAACAATGCTGTGAAAAAGTATTTGCCCCCTTTCTGATTTTTTTTTTTTTTTTTGAAGTGGTTAAATGACTCAGATTATCAAACAAATTTTATTATTATACAAAGATAACCCAAGTTAATACAAAATTCAGTTTTTAAATGATGGTTTCATTTATTAGGGCAAAAAAAGCTGTCCAAAAATGCCTGGCTTTATGTGAAAAAGTAATTGCCCCCTAAACCTAATAACTGGTTGTGCCACCCTTGACGGCAACAACTACAATCAAGCATTTACGATAACTGGCAATGAGTTTTTCACATCGCTGTGGAACAATTTTGGCCCACTCTTCTTTGCCGAATTCTTTTAATTCAGCCACATTGGAGGGTTTTCCAGCATGAACGGCCTGTGTCAGGTCATGATACAGCATCTCAATTGGATTTAAGTCTGGGCTTTGACTAGGCCACTCCAAAACCTACATTTTGCTTTGTTTGAACCATTCGGAGGTGGACTTGCTGTTGTGTTTTGGATCATTGTCCTGCTGCATAACCCAAGTGCACTTGAACTTGAGGTCGCAAACTGATGGCCGGACATTCTCTTTTAGGATTTTCTGGGAGAGCTTAAAATTAATGGTTCCGTCAATTATGGTAAGTTGTCCAGGTCCTGAAGCCGCAAATCGGCCCCAGACCATCACGCTACCACCACCATGTCTGACTGTTGGTATGATGTTCTTGTTATGAAATGCTGTATTTGTATAACGGGACGCACAACTTCTGAAAAGTTTAATTTTTGTCTCATCAATCTACAGAATATTTGCCTAAAAGTCTTGGGGATAATCCAGATGTTTTTTGGTAAATGTGAGATGTGCCTCTTTGGTCAGCAGTGGCTTTGGCCTTGGAACTCTCCCATGGATGCCAGTTTTGCCCAGTCTCTTCCTTATTGTTAAATCACAAACACTGATCTTATCTGAGACAAGTGAGACCTGCAGTTCCTCAGATGTTGTTCTGGGTTCTTTTATGACCTCCTGGGTGAGTAGTCGTCATGGAGTAATTTTTGTAGGCCGGCCACTCATGGGAAGGTTCACTACTGTTCCAAGTTATTTCCATTTGTGGATAATGGCTCTCCCCGTGGTTCACTGGAACGGCCTTGAAACCCTTCCTAGACCGATATATGTACATTACTTTGTTTATAATCTGTTCTTGATGTGGCATGATGTGTGGCTTTTTCTGATCTGTTAACGTGCTTCACTATGTCAGACAGCTTCTAATTATGTGATCTCTTGATTCAACGGGTCTGGCAGTAATCAGGCCTGGGTGTGGCAAATTAAATTTAACTCAGCTTTCCAAAAAATTGTGATCAATCACAGTTCATTCATGATTTAGCATGGGAGGGAGCAATTGATTTTTTCACATAGGCCAGGCAGCGTTGAACAGCTTTTTTTACTTAATAAATGAAATAAAAAATAAAAAATATTGATTTACTCGGGTTCCCTTTGTGTGATATTAAAATTAGTTTGATGATCTGGATCATTTAAGTGTGAGAAATATGAAGAAAAAAAAGGAAGGGGGCAAATACTTTTTCACAGTACTGTATATATATGTATATATATATATATATATATATATATATATATATATATATATATATATATATATATATATATACTGTATATGGATGCTTTGAAGACCACTTACATGAAGATGTTGCACATACATTTGATTTCATATGTGATTAACAGCTTTGTCCCCTCTTTTTGAATAGGATCTCTGTCTGTGGTTAATCAATTGGGGTCCTGAGGAAGCACAGATGTGAAATGCGTTGACCTCTCGACACAGTAGTAACAGAGATTTATTAATACAAATACAAATTTGATCTAATTGACTTGAGCCAATGTTTGTAGTTTTATCATGTGTTAAACATTTTTTTTTATACATTTTTGTAATAAAGACAATTATTTATAAATATGTTGTGACCGTCCCTCACCCGGACATCTGGGATTGGCGGGAGGGCTCTGGGATTGGCCCTCCTGATCACATGACGGCCGTGTCCAATCACAGCCGCCATGTGATGTAAACAAACAGCCGGTTGCTAGGCACTCGGCTCTCCTCTCCTCACACGGAAGTCGTCGCTGAGGAGAGGAGAGCGGATCGCTGCAGCCGGCTGGTGATCAGTGAGTATGAGCTGTTTTTTTACAGCTTTTTACTCACTGACCACCAGTCTAGTGTAAAACAGTGTAAACACACATGTCCCCACACATGTCCCCAAACAATGTCCCCAAAACACACATGTCCCCAAATAATAAAAACACATGTCCCCAAATAATAAAAACACATGCCCCCCACATATGTCCCACTAAAATCACAAGTCCCAATAATTATCTGCACACATAAGTCCGTGATCACGCGAACCAATTATTATACACTTAACGGATTTATTTTTACCAAAAACATGTAGCACAATAAATTTTGGCCTTATTTTATGAAAAAATTTATTTTATTGAAAAAATTTTAAAATAAAGAAAATAAAATATAGTTTTTTTCCAAATTTCAGCTCTTTTTTTTTGCTTATATCGCAAAAAATAGCAGAATACATTTTGGCTTAGATTTATGATGAAAAGAAAACTCTATTTGTGCAAACTAAATGATAAAAAATTAATTTGGGCACAGCGTAGCATGACCGCGCAATTGTGCGAGAGCGTGAAAGCTGAAAATTGGGCTGGGAAGGAAGGGGGTGGGGGAGTGCCCAGTATTTTAGTGGTTAAAAACTGAAATTATTTATAACACACATTGCAAAGTAAGTGTTATTCAGTACATACACGTTAATGGACCTCCATGTTTGTTGTTGCCCTAGAAACAGGGCAGATGTTATAATAGAAAAAAAACAGCATATTTTGTTTATAGAACGTGGTTTATTTCTGTAGAATGTTCCTGAGCATCACCGGTACAAACCAAACAAGGATCAGATGAAGCGAGTGATTTGCTATGAAACCTGATGAGATGTTTTCTGCCCATCAAACCCGGCAACCAGATCCTGGAGAGATTTGCATTCCATGATACGTCTTCTCTGAATCTCTTTCTGACAGATTTCACTTTATACCTGTACTATTATTTTATCCAGCTTCTCTCTGCAGAAGGAGAACCCAACAAACACTCTCCATTCTTCTAAGATGGTCACAGCTCTGGATCTGTTCATGTTTGTGTTCTCACTTCTCACGGGTCTATCCGGGACAACGATCAATTTTTTACTTCTGACTTTGTATTTGTTACAATTGAAGAATAGAAGAAATTCTGCTGTCTGTGACCAAATCCAAATGTCTATAGCGCTTACCAATATTTTCCTGCAGGTCTGCCTGTCTTTGGATGTCGTGCTGACCACTCATGAGATGTTCTTCCACCTTAGTAAGAATCTATTTATTGTAATGCTTACTCTACAGGTAATTCTCTTATATGCTAATACCTGGAACACCACTTGGCTCTCCATGTTCTACTATGTCCGATTGGTGAACTTTTCCCACCCTTATCTTCTGAAGATGAAAGCCACGTTCCTGTCTTCTGTTCCTCAGCTCATAGTGGGGTCAGTTCTTGGCTCAATCATCATCAATTTGCCACTTTATTGGTTGGCAGAAGCCCATCTTATACAAAACATAACTTTGACAACCAATTATTATGCCCCTGATATAAATTTCAATTTCTCCATGTTTAACTCGTTCTTTGGATGTTTACTTCCCATCACTGTGACTTGTCTCTGCATCGGTCAATGTGTCGCATCACTGCTGAGACATGTCTGGAGGATGAACCTCGGCGAATCTCACCTAACCTCATCTCAGCTCCAGGGACACATCCGGGCCACCAGGATAATGATAATGAGACTCGTCCTGGATTCGACTTTTTACATCTCATTTATAGTGGTTTTCTTCACCTCGACCCAAAACGTTACTTTTGGGTTTAGCATCTGGGTAATTCTCCTGACGATTCCAACTGTCCAAAGTCTCATTTTAATCCATGGAAACCCAAAACTAAAAAAGAAAATATGTAGACAATGTTTATTTAACTGAAGAAGTCAACTTGTTACATTTGTAATATAAAAGATGTTTGGCTTAATTTCTGTATTTACCGTATTTATCGGCGTATAACACGCACCCCAAGTTTAGGAGGGCATTTTAAGGAAAAAAAGTTTTAGGAGGGAAGTTTAGGGAAAAAAAAAACTTACATTTAAGCGTCATTTGCAGCTTGCCCAGCGTCATTGCAGCCTTGCCCAGCGTCATTGCAGCCTTGCCCAGCATCATTGCAGCCTTGCCCAGCGTCATTGCAGCCATGCCCAGCGTCATTGCAGCCATGCCCAGCCCAGCGTCATTGCAGCCATGCCCAGCGTCATTGCAGCCAGCCCAGGGTCATTGCAGCCTTGCCCAGGGTCATTGCAGCCATGCCCAGCGTCATTGCAGCCATGCCCAGCGTCATTGCAGCCATGCCCAGGGTCATTGCAGCCTTGCCCCAGGGTCATTGCAGCCTTGCCCAGGGTCATTGCAGCCATGCCCAGCGTCATTGCAGCCATGCCCAGCATCATTGCAGCCTTGCCCAGGGTCATTGCAGCCTTGCCCAGGGACATTGTACCTTGCCAGCGTCATTGCAGCCATGCCCAGCGACATTAGAAGTCCGGTCCGGGTTTAAATTTCCCGCCGAGACTCTGTCGCACGCGCCGCCGAAAAAGTCCGAGGCGCGGCCGAAAAAGACCGAAGCGGCCCCGGAAAAGGCCGAGCCGGCTGTTCAGCTCCGATCGCGGTCCCGCCTCCCTGCTGTTTCCGGAGCGAGCGCAGGGAGGCGGGACTCCGAGTAGAGCCGAACAGTCTGCTCGGTTTATTCCGGCGCGGCTTCGGGTTTTTTCGGCCGCGCCTCGGTCTTTTTCGGCGGCGCTCGCTATTTTTCGGCGGCGCTTGCCATTTTTGCCATTTTTTTTTTTTTTTTTTTTTTTTTGGGGGTATCGGCGTATAACACGCACCCACGACTTTCCCCCCGATTTTTAGGGGGGAAAAGTGCGTGTTATACGCCGATAAATACGGTATGTAGAAAAGGTGATGAGCATCAACTGCAATGAGATCACTGGGACCAGACGTGAAGGGATCTTCTCCACCAAGCAGACCACGATTACAAAAAAAAAAAATCTTAGAAGGTTAGAACCCCCGTCTTGTTTATAGTGAGTTCTGTCTGGGCCGGATTAACGGCATCATGTGCTCGGTGCCGAGGATTTTGGTGGGCCTTTTACTGGGCACCCTTCTGTGTTTCTAAGAGCCTGTGTTGGCATGCGCCCAAACTCTAAAAGGCGCATGCCAACTAGGAAAGCCTGGCATTTGACTTGCCAGGTTGCTGTAAGGGTCGTGCATTGGCGTGCGCTCTGCGCTGAAAGAGTGCAGCCGAGCAGGCCTAACACTATGGAAGCCCCAGATTTTTTTGCAAGAGCCCCGCATTGGCGTGCCCCCGGGCTTCTGTTGGGACTGCTCATGCGGCGCCCATTATCAATCCCACCACCCTGCCCAGGCGGTGCATGCGGAATGCAGGGCCCGTCAAGGGAGAACTCTGTTGGCCCATTGCTTTTAATAGGCAGTAGACATGTGGAATTCGTTTCGTTTTTTTTTTAGTTTTTAGTTTTTTTTCGTTATTTTCGTTCATTCGTTTTCGTACGAACGAACGATTCGCAAAAAATTTTAACGAATAAAGAATCGTTCGAATCGTACGAATCCGAAAACAATGAAAATCCGAAAAAAAAAACTAATTAGAAACAACAAATGTATGAAAGAAGAAAATCCGAAAAAAAACGAAAACAGGAACAACGAAAATCAAAATGAACGAAAAAATTCGTACATTCGTAACTTTTTTTTTTTTGTTGAATTTGTCATTTTCCGTGTCCCTTACAATGGCGCTTCTTAACGTGCTTCGAATGGATTGAACGAAAAAATTCGTACATTTGTAACTTTTTTTTTTGATTCGGAATTTTCCGTGTCCCTTACAATGGGCTGCTTAACGCGCTTCGAATGGATTGAACGAAAAAATTTGTACATTTGTAATATTTTTTTTTTGGATTTGTAGTTTTCCGTGTCTCTTACAATGGCGCTGCTTAACGTGCTTCGAATGGATTGAATGAAAAAATTCGTACATTTGTAACTTTTTTTTTTTGATTCATAATTTTCCATGTGTCTTACAATGACGCTGCTTAACGCGTTTCGAATGGATTGAATGAAAAAATTTGTACATTCGTACTTTTTTTTCGATTCGTAATTTTCCGTGTCTCTTACAATGGCGCTGCTTAACGTGCTTCGAATGGATTGAACGAAAAAATTCGTACATTTGTAACTTTTTTTTTTTGATTCGTAATTTTCCGTGTCTCTTACAATGACGCTGCTTAACGCTTCGAATGGATTGAACGAAAAAATTGTACATTTGTAACTTTTTTTTTCGATTCGTAATTTTCCTGTCTCTTACAATGGCGCTGCTTAGAATGGATTGAACAAAAAAATTCGTACATTCGTAACTTTTTTTTTTTTCGATTCGTAATTTTCCGTGTCCCTTACAATGGCGCTGCTTAACGTGCTCGAATGGATTGAACGAAAAAAAATTCGTACATTCGTAACTTTTTTTTTTTTTGATTCGTAATTTTCCGTGTCCCTTACAATGGCGCTGCTTAACGTGCCTCGAATGGATTGAACGAAAAAAATTCATACATTCGTAACTTTTTTTTTTTTGATTCAGAATTTTCCGTGTCCCTTACAATGGCGCTGCTTAACGTGCTTCGAATGGATTGAACGAAAAAATTCATACATTCGTAACTTTTTTTTTTGATTCGTAATTTTCCGTGTCTCTTACAATGGCGCTGCTTAACGTGCTTCGAATGGATTGAACGAAAAAATTATACATTCGTAACTTTTTTTTTTCGATTCGTAATTTTCCGTGTCTCTTAAAATGTAATAATAGCATACACATTACATAACATGATGAATTATGCTCCGATTACGAATCTACGAATGTTACGAATGTTACGAATGTACGAATAATTACGAATGCGTCCGAAATTTCGAATAAACAAAAATTAAACGGAAAAACGAATCAACGAAAAAATAACTCTCACGAAAATACGAATCGTTACGAATACGAACACCGGCGACTTACGAATTTACGAATCGTTACGAATCAACGGAAACGAAAAAAACGAAACAAAATAAACAAATTTTTTTGTTGTGCACATGTCTAATGAGCAGTGTGTTCTTTTTGGGTGGCTGAGCCTATATTAAGGTAGGGGCCTGGAGCTGCAGCTCCAATAGCCCCAACGTTAATCCAGCCCTGAGTTCTGTTGTTCCTTGTTGGGGAGATCCAACCTCACTTCCAGTCCGGAAACCAAGTTTTATGGGTTCTATTCCCCGGTGTGAAATATATTTTGTCTGTAACTCAATTTAATTAATTCACAGAAATGTGAACATTTTGTTGCCAAATAAATTGAAAGGAAATGTTAAAATCTGTAAATAAAAGTGTATACTTTAAAACTATGAGCATAGAAAATGTTATGTGAGAGTCACCTAGTTACAGTTGACTGTTAGCTATGGTCACTATGGGTTACGGCATTGTGTATTACATCATCGGTGTGCTTTACATGACCTTATTATATGCATTAGAAAGCAAATCATTATTAGATATTCAATAACCGTAACTTCCAAATACAGTGTGGTATCATACCATTGGTATGTGCAATTTCCAGGCTGTAAAAGGCTCTTATGGTAGAATTGTATATAATATATATCATAATGTCTATGTGAGTTCTCACTTACTACAGCTCTAAATATTATTATAATTATTATTAATATTAGTAGTAGTAGTATTACAACAAAATAATAACAATTACTATAAGAATACAAAAGAACATATATAGGACAAATGTAAAATAGAAATGGTGTGTACCTTCTATAAACAATAAAGTAATCATACAGCATGTCCCGGTCTTTGTGTTTTTATCCGTATTTATCCAACCAACAGCCTAATACACACAGACCATGGACAAGTGATGGAGAATGAAGGTTTAAACAGTTGGATTATTTAAAATAAAAACAATAGTAATATTAATAATAGCAATAATAATAATAATAATAATAATAATAATAATAATAATTATTATTATTATTATTATTATTATTATTATTATTATTCAGTAGAACATACATAGGAAAATATAAAAAACATTGTATGTACCTTCTCAATACCATAAAGTCATCATACAGCATGTCCCAGTCTTTGTATTTTCATCTATATTCTATATTTTCAACCAACAGCCTAATACACACAGACCATGGACAAGTAATGGAGAATGAAGGTTTAAACAGTTGGATAATTTTAAATAAAAACAATAGTAATATTAATAATAATAATAATAATAATAATTATTCGATTATCGGTATTACTATTATTATTATTATTATTATTATTATTATTATTATTATTCAGTAGAACATACATAGGAAAATATAAAATAAAAATGATGTACCTTCTCTATACCATAAAGTCATCATACAGCTTGTCCCAGTCCATATTTATCCAACCAACAGCCCAATACACACAGACCATGGGCAAGTAATGGAGAATGAAGGTTTAACAGTTGGATTATTTTAAATAAAAACAATAGTAATATTAATAATAATAATAATATTATTAGATTATCAGTATTATTAATATTATTATTATTCAGTAGAACATACATAGGAAAATATAAAATAAAAATTGTATGTACCTTAAAGTCATCATACAGCATGTCCCAGTCTTTGTATTTTCATCTATATTTTCAACCAACAGCCTAATACAGCCTTATTATTATTATTAATAATATTACTATGGTTTTTATTAGGCTGTTGGTGAGGGGAAATGAAGGTTTAAACAGTTGGATTATTTTAAATAAAAACAATAGTAATATTAATAATAATAATAATAATAATAATAATAATAATAATACTAATAGCAATAATACTAATAATAATTATTATTATTATTATTATTATTATTATTATTATTATTATTATTATTATTATTATTATTATTCGATTATCAGTATTATTATTATTATTATTATTATTATTATTATTATTATTCAGTAGAACATACATAGGAAAATATAAAAAACATTGTATGTACCTTCTCAATACCATAAAGTCATCATACAGCATGTCCCAGTCTTTGTATTTTCATCTATATTCTATATTTTCAACCAACAGCCTAATACACACAGACCATGGACAAGTGATGGAGAATGAAGGTTTAAACAGTTGGATTATTTTAAATAAAAACAATAGTAATATTAATAATAATAATAATAGTAATAATAACAATAATAATAATAATAATAATTATTATTATTTGATTATCAGTATTATTATTATTATTATTATTATTATTATTATTATCATTATTATTATTCAGTAGAACATACATAGGAAAATATAAAATAAAAATGATGTACCTTCTCTATATAATAAAGTCATCATACAGCTTGTCCCAGTCTTTGTATTTTCATCTATATTCTATATTTTCAACCAACAGCCTAATACACACAGACCATGGACAAGTAATGGAGAATGAAGGTTTAAACAGTTGGATTATTTTAAATAAAAACAATAGTAATATTAATAATAATAAATAATAATAAATAATAATAATAATAATTATTCGATTATCAGTATTACTATTATTATTATTATTATTATTATTATTATTATTATTCAGTAGAACATACATAGGAAAATATAAAATAAAAATGGTGTACCTTCTCTATACCATAAAGTCATCATCATACAGCTTGTCCCAGTCCATATTTATCCAACCAACAGCCCAATACACACAGACCATGGACAAGTAATGGAGAATTAAGGTTTAACAGTTGGATTATTTTAAATAAAAACAATAGTAATATTAATAATAATAATATTATTAGATTATCAGTATTATTAATATTATTATTATTCAGTAGAACATACATAGGAAAATATAAAACAAAAATTGTATGTACCTTAAAGTCATCATACAGCATGTCCCAATCTTTGTATTTTCATCTATATTTTCAACCAACAGCCTAATACAGCCTTATTATTATTATTATTATTATTATTATTATTATTATTAATATTACTATTGTTTTTATTAGGCTGTTGGTGAGGGGAAATGAAGGTTTAAACAGTTGGTTTATTTTAAATAAAAACAATAGTAATATTAATAATAATACTAATAATAATAATAGCAATAATAATAATAATAATAATAATAATAATAATAATAATAATAATTATTAGTATTATTATTATTATTATTATTATTATTATTATTCGATTATCAGTATTATTATTTTTATTATTATTATTATTATTATTATTATTATTATTATTATTAGTATTATTCAGTAGAACATACATAGGAAAATATAAAATAAAAATGATGTACCTTCTCTATATCATAAAGTCATCATACAGCTTGTCCCAGTCTTTGTATTTTCATCTATATTCTATATTTTCAAACAAAAGCCTAATACACACAGACCATGGACAAGTAATGGAGAATTAAGGTTTAAACAGTTGGATTATTTTAAATAAAAACAATATTTAATAATAATAATAATAATAATAATAATAATAATAATAATATTTGATTATCAGTATTATTAATATTATTATTATTCAATAGAACATACATAAGAAAATATAAAATAAAAATTATATGTACCTTCTCTATACCATAAAGTCATCATACAGCATGTCCCAGTCTTTGTATTTTCATCTATATTCTATATTTTCAACCAACAGCCTAATAAACACAGACCATGGACAAATGATGGAGAATGAAGGTTTAAACCGTTGGATTATTTCAAATAAAAATAATAGTAATATTATTAATAATACTAGCAATAATTATAATAATAATAATAATAATAATAATAATAATAATAATAATAATAATAATAATAATTATTATTATTATTATTATTATTATTATTATTATTATTATTATTATTATTATTATTAGATTATCAGTATTATTAATATTATTATTATTATTATTATTATTATATTATTATTATTATTATTCAGCAGAACATACATAGAAAAATGTAAAATAAACATTGTGTGTACCTTCTCTATACAATAACGTCATCATACAGCATGTCCCAGTCTTAATATTTTCATCTGTATTTATCCAACCAACAGCCCAATACACACAGACCATGGGCAGGTAATGGGGGATGAAGGTTGGACTATTCTAACTCATAATAATAATAATAATAATAATAATAATAATAATAATAATAATAATAATATATTTTATGATGATGATGATTATACAATAGAACATATATAGAAAAATAATTAATAAATAAAAAATAAATTGCGTGTACCTTCTATATACAATCTGGTAATTGTGTTGAGGTCAATGGATTCCAGATGGGGGCGGGGGTTGGGGACTACCTTTGCTTAAACGTTGGCATAAAAACCAAACCAAGTCATCTAGATTTTACCCGACCTGTAAGGGTTCTATTAGCTTGTGGCGGGTTACTCAGGTTATAAGGGTACCACATCCTAAGGCTCGGTTCACACTGGGGCGATGCAGGAACCACTGAGATTCCTGTACGGGTTCCCGCATCGCATCTGACTTGCCGACAGTTCACACTGACATCTGCGACCTGCTTCGGGTTTCAATATAAAGTTAATGACACCCCCCAGAATGAAGTGCGAACTGTGGAATCGGTGTTCAGACCGATGCGCCTCAATTCCAGTGCAGACCAAAAAAAAGGTCCTGTACCCTTTTGATGCGAATGCGATGCGATTTCGGCCATACAAACTGTGACATGTGAGGTGCATGTAGCAGTACCCAATAGGGGCTGCTGAGGGATGCGGCCCATCTGTCACCCTGCTCAGCCCGGTCTTAGCAAATGCCCATTATAGGCAGGGACCGCGGGCCCCTTTAAGTGTAGGGAAATTCCTGTGCTAGCTGTCCTACATGTGGCTACAGATCCCAGTCACCCCTCTTCAGGCCCTGCCAGCCCTCCTAGCTGCAGCTGCCCGGTTCCACTGCCTATGACAACACAGTCCATTCCTCTGGCTCTGCACCCATTCCAGACTCCATGCTCCCAATCCTCTCAGGCGTGACTCTCCAGCTCTCACGTCTATGTCGGTCACTCACCAGCTCACTCTCAGCTGCCATCAGTTGTTCCTCTTCCTGGAGACTTGCCTGGCAGTGCTCTCTCCTGCTGTCCTCTCTTGCTCCTCCTGTGCCTCCTGTCCAGGACACCTCCATGATTTCCTGAAGGGGCCCCCCGGTCCACACCCAAGCCCTGGCCCAAGGTCACCCCCCCAGTCTAGTGAGCTCCCTCAAAGGCCCCGACAACTAGCACTCCATCTCCAGCTCTTCCACTCAAATAAATCCTCCCCAGCTGGGCTGACCCTGTGTATTTAGTCGGGCCTGCCCCCTGCCAATCCAGTTGGGGATTGGTCAGGGCTCCCTAGAACACCCCAGCCAGCACCACCTCCATACCTCCCAACTTTTTGAGATGGGAACATGGGTGTCCACAGAACTTTTTTTCAGGGGGGGGCATAATTTTAAAGTCACCCAAGCTCTGCCCCTTTTCGACAATGTCATCACGGTCAGAGAGTGCAGACATAGTACAGGAGATGGTCAGAGACTGCGGACAAGTACAGGAGATGGTCAGAGACTGCGGACAAGTACAGGAGATGGTCAGAGCTGGCGGACAAGTACAGGAGATGGTCAGAGACTGCGGACAAGTACAGGAGATGGTCAGAGACTGCGGACAAGTACAGGAGATGGTCAGAGACTGCGGACAAGTACAGGAGATGGTCAGAGACTGCGGACAAGTACAGGAGATGGTCAGAGACTGCGAACAAGTACAGGAGATGGTCAGGGACTGCGGACAAGTACAGGAGATGGTCAGAGACTGCGAACAAGTACAGGAGATGGTCAGAGACTGCGGACAAGTACAGGAGATGGTCAGAGACTGCGGACAAGTACAAGAGATGGTCAGAGACTGCGGACAAGTACAGGAGATGGTCAGAGACTGCGGACAAGTACAGGAGATGGTCAGAGACTGCGGACAAGTACAGGAGATGGTCAGGGACTGCGGACAAGTACAGGAGATGGTCAGGGACTGCGGACAAGTACAGGAGATGGTCAGAGACTGCGGACAAGTACAGGAGATGGTCAGGGACTACGGACAAGTACAGGAGATGGTCAGGGACTGCGGACAAGTACAGGAGATGGTCAGAGACTGCGGACAAGTACAGGAGATAGTCAGAGACTGCGGACAAGTACAGGAGATGGTCAGAGACTGCGGACAAGTACAGGAGATGGTCAGGGACTGCAGACAAGTACAGGAGATGGTCATAGACTGCGGACAAGTACAGGAGATGGTCAGAGACTGCGGACAAGTACAAGAGATGGTCAGAGACTGCGGACAAGTACAGGAGATGGTCAGAGACTGCGGACAAGTACAGGAGATGGTCAGAGACTGCGGACAAGTACAGGAGATGGTCAGGGACTGCGGACAAGTACAGGAGATGGTCAGGGACTGCGGACAAGTACAGGAGATGGTCAGAGACTGCGGACAAGTACAGGAGATGGTCAGGGACTACGGACAAGTACAGGAGATGGTCAGGGACTGCGGACAAGTACAGGAGATGGTCAGAGACTGCGGACAAGTACAGGAGATAGTCAGAGACTGCGGACAAGTACAGGAGATGGTCAGAGACTGCGGACAAGTACAGGAGATGGTCAGGGACTGCAGACAAGTACAGGAGATGGTCATAGACTGCGGACAAGTACAGGAGATGGTCAGAGACTGCGGACAAAGTACATATACATTACACCCCTTACAACCAGATACATTACATCCCAATACACAGATATTACACAGATATTACACATAGACAAATTACACCCCCACACACACACACAATAATTAGTATGGAGAACTCCCCTCCATTGAATTTCTATATTGCAAGCTTCAGATGACATTAGAGAGAATAGAATTGATAAATAACCCCAGAAAAGGCAGATGGAAGGCTACAACTGCTGCACATGCCAAGCAGCTCATATGAGGCTGTGGCCCCATGCGGTGGGTGTTCTCAGGACCCTATCTAGAAGGGAGTGCCGGGCCTCTCACACATGTCTAGGCAGAGCACACACAGCCGGGAGTCAGAGCCGAGGAGGAGGAGAGGAGATAAATCATTAGTGATCTGGTTGGGCTGAGCATTAGCAGACACTGTGTGTGGCATGTGAAAGGTAACAGGCAGCTGCGGAAAAGCTTTGTATCTCCAGCTACTGGCCTCTCCCCAGCTCAGGGGCCTTAAACACCATCACTCCTGCCCTGGGACATGCAGCGCGGTGTCACCGATTGATATGCACACTTGCCTATAGGTAGCACCAGCCCTGCCAGGGGGGGAGGGGGCACTTGACCCCCCTTGCCCCTACCTGCGGATGCCCATGGATGGGAACGAGGGACAACTATTAGCAAAAGTATGTAGGCATGGGGCAAACCCCTTGCCAAGCCCCGTTAAAGGGGAATTATATTTAAAAAATGATTAGTTGAACCCAAAAGTGTTTTTTTTAACCACAATTCCTTTATATTGGCTCTTGAAATTTACAAATGCAGAAATTTAGAAATTGGATGAAAGGTTTAGCTCTGGGGAACACTTTTTAAAAATTGAAATAATGCATTTTATAAACAACTATATAGATCAGACCAAAATGAGGGACAAATGATTAGGGAAGGAGTGACAGAGGGACATTGCTCCAAATCAGGGACAATTCCTCGAAATCAGGGACAGCTGGGAGCTATGCCACCTGCCCTCTCTACCTCTCTTTCCAGAAAACACCAGAACATTCAGGAAAGACGTGGGAGGTCCTGGTGATGATACCTGTCAGTCACCCAGCACTACCCTGAGCCACTCCCAGCCCAGAATCAAAACAGACAGGCCTAAGCAACCAGCTAGGCCTGCCTAAATGTACCTATTCTACGCATCTCTAACACCTACCCAACTGGAGGGTGCTACATTCACAGCAATGTGGTGCGAATCACGTGCAATGTCTGGCATCGCATAAGTGTGACCCCCATACTTAATTAACTTATGAGTGCCCTCTCCGCCATCAGCTCTCTATGGGGAGGCACTCGAGCCGAGTCAGAGCTTTGTGTATCCATTCAGACACAGAGCCCCGACCTGGCCCCACCCCCTCTCTCCCCTGATTGGCTGACTGACTTTAATTGACAGCCGTGGGAGCCAATTGCTCCGCTGCTGTGTCTCAGCCAATCAGGAGGAGTGTCCCGGACGGCTCAAACATTTGTGAACAGCGCTGAAGAGAGATGGGGCTCAGCTAAGTAATTAGGGGGTGCTGGGGAGGCTGCTACTTCTGCTTTTACAACTCCTTTAACCACTTCAGCCCCGGACCATTTGGCAGCCAAAGGACCAGAGGTCTTTTTTCAATTTCGCACTGCACTGCTTTAACTGGTAATTGCGCGGTCATGCAATGTTGTACCCAAACGAAATTGGCGTCCTTTTCTTCCCACAAATAGAGCTTTATTTTGATGGTATTTGATTGCCTCTGTGATTTTTATTTTTTGCGCTATAAACGGAAAAAGACTGCAAATTTTGAAAAAAAAAGATATTTTCTACTTTTTGTTATAAGAAAAATCCAATAAACTCAATTTTAATCAAACATTTGGGCCAAAATGTATTTAGCCACATGTCTTTAGTAAAAAAATGCCAATAAGCGTATATTTATTGGTTTGCGCAAAAGTTATAGCGTCTACAAACTAGAGTGCATTTTCTGGAATTTACACCGCTTTTAATTTATGACTGCCTATCTCATTTCTTGAGGTGCTAAAATGGCAGGGAAGTACAAAACCCCCCCAAATGACCCCATTTTGGAAAGTAGACACCCCAAGCTATTTGCTGAGAGGCATGTTGAGCCCATTGAATATTTTTTTTTTTAGTCCCAAGTGATTGAATAAAGACAAAAAAAATAAAAAAAAAAAAAAAAATAAAAAAAAGTTGTCACTAAATGATATATTGCTCACACATGCCATAGTTATATGTGGAATTGCACCCCAAAATACATTTTGCTGCTTCTCCTGAGTATGGGGATACCACATATGTGGGACTTTTTGGGAGCCTAGCCGCGTACGGGGCCCCGAAACCCAAGCACCGCCTTCAGGATTTCTAAGGGTGCAAATTTTTGATTTCACTCCTCACTACCTATCACCGTTTCGAAGGCCATAAAATGCCAAAATAGCACAAAACCCCCCCAAATGACCCATTTTGGAAAGTAGACACCCCAAGCTATTTGTTGAGAGGCATGGTGAGTATTTTACAGCTCTCATTTGTTTTTGAAAATGAAGAAAGTAAAGAAAAAAATTTTTTTTTTTTCTTTTTTTCAATTTTTCAAAACTTTGTGACAAAAAGCGAGATCTGCAAAATACTCACCATACCTCTCATCAAATAGCTTGGGGTGTCTACTTTCCAAAATGGGGTCATTTTGGGGGGTTTTATGCCATCTGGGCATTCCATGGCCTCCGAAACTGTGATTGGCAGTGAGAAGTGAAATAAAAAAATTACACCCTTAGAAAGCCTGAAGGCGGTGATTGGTTTTTGAGGTTCCGTACGCAGCTAGGCTCCCAAAAAGTCCCACACATGTGGTATCCCCGTACTCAGGAGAAGCAACAGAATGTATTTTGGGGTGTATTTCCACATATGCCCATGGCATGTTTGAGCAATATATCATTTAGTGACAACTTTTGTAAAAAAAAATATATATATATTTTTTTTTCATTATTCAATCTCTTGGGACAAAAAAAAAAAAAATTTAATGGGCTCAACATTGCTCTCAGCAAATAGCTTGGGGTGTCTACTTTCCAAAATGGGGTCATTTGGGGGGGGGGTTTGAACTGTCCTGGCATTTTATGCACAACATTTAGAAGCTTATGTCACACGTCACCCACTCTTCTAACCACTTGTAGACAAAGCCTTTTCTGACACTTTTTGTTTACATGAAAACATATTTTTTTTTTGCAAGAAAATTACGTTGAACCCCCAAACACTATATATATTGTTAAAGCAAAGGCCCTACAGATTAAAATGGTGGGTGTTGCATTTTTTTTTTCCACACAGTATTTGCGCAGCGATTTTTTCAAACGCATTTTTTGTGGAAAAAATACACTTTTTTTTATTTTAATGCACTAAAACACACTATATTGCTCAAATTTTTGATGAAATAAAAAATATGATCTTAGGCCGAGTACATGGATACCAAACAGGACATGCTTTGAAATTGCGCACAAACACGCAGTGGCGACAAACTACATACATTTTTAAAAGCCTTTAAAAGCCTTTACATGATACCACATTAGATTCACGGAGGAGGTCTACTGCTAAAATTACTGCCCTCGATCTGACCTTCGCGGTGATACCTCACATGCATGGTGCAATTGCTGTTTACGTATGACGCCAGACCAACGCTTGTGTTCGCCTTTGCGCAAGAGAAGGGGGGGCAGGGGTGCTTTTTTTTTTTTTTTTTTTAATTTTTTTTATTTATTTAGCTTTTTTATTTTATTTTAAAACTGTTCCCTCCATTTTTTTCTTTTGTTATCATTTTTATTGTTATCTCACGGAATGTAAATATCCCCTATGATAGCAATAGGCAGTGACAGGTACTCTTTTTTTGAAAAAATTGGGGTCTGTTAGACCCTAGATCTTTCCTCTGCCCTCAAAGCATCTGACCACACCAAGATTGGTGTGATAAAACGCTTTCCCAATTTCCCAATGGCGCGGTTTATATCCGGGAGGGGGGACATTCCCTCCCACTGCTTGTAAAAGCAGTCTAGAGGCTAATTACCCGCTAGAATTGCTTTTACATGAAAGCCGATCACTGGCTGAAAAGAATGATACCAAGATGATACCTAAACCTGCAGGCATCATTCTGGTATAACCATTCAAAGTCCAGCAACATACTGGACATATATTGTAATCTTTATTTTTCATGCAGCCTCTTGGCTGAACGAAAAAAAGAGATTGATTGGTGGGTATGCCCACCATTAGAATACCACCCTTCATCCACCCACTTCTAATGATGGGCATACATGCACCATTTATATATGCCGAAGCATGGGGGCATCCTCCCACAAAAGTTATGCCATGTACACACGGTTGCACTTTTCCACGGGGCAAGGCTCTGTCGGAATTTCGACTGTATGTACGCAGCATTAGGAGCCAATCGCTCCCCCCCCCCTGCTGCCCCCATGCTTCGGCATATATGCTCTTTTTTTTAACTGTGGTGGTGAAATCACCTCCTACAGTGTTGGAGTCGCGTCTTTATGTATCGTGGGAGCAAACACTGTTGCTGTCAAGATAAATAAATCCGCGCTGCAACTGAATGGCGCACCTGAAAACAAAAAAAATGGTTAACACTAAAACACAGTAAACAAAATTACATACCTGAAAAGCAAGCATGATAAAACATAATAAAACATTGCAGAATAGAATGGAGTAAAAAAAGAGCAACAATAGAGAGAGAACAATAAAACGACAACTATTTTTTTATTTTTTTGAGATTTACAGGTAAAAAAGCTCCTGACTGTTAGCGACTGAATCAAAACGCTACCACAAAAAAACTGTTAGCGATCGCAGGGATCAGGCCTGACTCTGCGAACGCTGCAGTTATGTGTGCTTAGTGTTTTCTAAATGACAGTGATCGATCAATACTGCACTTGGGTGGGCTGGGCTGGGCTGGGCGGAGGGGGAAAACGCAGGTGCTAGCAGGTATCTGGGCTGATGCCGCTAACAATGCGTTTTTTTGGAACCCTAAACTGCTGGGACGCTAGTATAGATCTGATCAGATCAGATATTGATCTGTTCAGATACTGTACCACTAAGGGAGGTGTATGCTTTGTGCGTGGGTGTTTGCGGTGCTGGCACTAACCTGGGGCGACGCAGACCTTATTTGACCCTAAAACCTAATTGATATCACCCGCCGGGCGATCAGGGGGTTAAACCGTTATTGGGTAATAAATGGCGGGTGCCCTGACAGTATAAAAAACAAACTATCTAACCAGCGTCACCCGTAACAGTTATACGGTGATCACTGGTGAAAGGGTTAACTAGGGGCAATCAGGGGGTTAAAACCTTTATTAGGTATTATATGGGGGTACCTGACGCTATATAAAAACCTGACGGGGAACCTAAATAACTAACTGGCTAACCAGCGTCACCAGTGACAGTTATACTGTGATCACTGGTGAAAGAGTAAACTCTAGGGGCAATCAGGGGGTTAAAACCTTTATTTAGGTTGTAATATGGGGGTACCTGACCTATAAACCTATTTATGAACCTATATAAACATGGCGGTTAACCTAAAAAAAAAACTGGTTACCTAGCGACACTAATGCAGCGATCAGAAAAACGATCGCTTAGTGACACTGGCAAAAGGGGGTGAAAGGGTTAACTAGGGGCAATCAGGGGGGTTAAAACCTTTATTAGGTAATATATGGGGGTACCTGACACTATATAAAAACCTGACGGGGAACCTAAATAACGAAATAACTAACTGGCTAACCAGCGTCACCAGTGACACTTATACTGTGATCACTGGTGAAAGGGTTAACTCTAGGGGCAATCAGGGGGTTAAAACCTTTATTTAGGTTGTAATATGGGGGTACCTGACCTATAAACCTATTTATGAACCTATAAAAACATGGCGGTTACCTAAAAAAAAAATGGTTACCTAGCGACAGCAGTGACACTAATACAGCGATCAGAAAAACGATCGCTTAGTGACACTGGCAAAAGGGGGGTGAAAGGGTTACCTGGGGGGCAATCAAGGGGTTAAACCTTTATTAGGGGGGGTGGGGGGCTACCTTGGACCTAAAACTAACTGCACTGACAGTTATTACAGTCACACTGACACTAAATGCAGTGATCAGTAAATAAATGATCACTGCAATTAGTGACACTGTGACTGGGGGGGGGAGGGGGTGATCTGGGGGTGATCTGGGGGTGACAGGGGGGTGTTTTGTGTGCCTATGTGTACTGGTGTCAGTGTACTGTTGGTGCACTAACCTGTGTGTGTTGACTCCTCGGCGTTCCGGTCACATAGACCGGCGCACCGAGTGTGACATCACTTCCTCTGCCTGTGTTTTGATTGACACAGACAGAGGAAGCATCTGATTCGCCAGGAGCGATCGCGAGGGGGTGGCCAGAAACCACTGGCCGTCCCCTCATCCCGGATCGCTCCTGAAGCGATCCCGACCGTCCCCGCCGGCCGGGGGGGGTCCGATCGGACCCCCCACCCGCCGGAAGAATGGCACGTACAGGTACGTGATTCTGCCTGTACGTGCCATTCTGCTGACGTATATCTACATGGGGCGGTCGGGAAGTGGTTAAAGGAGAAGTCCAGACTGAGCTCGTTTTGGCTGGGCTCCTCCTATGGATCACAGGAGTTCAATTTGTTTTGTCCTCCTCTAACCGGTTTTCTAACTGCTCTCTGCTGACGTCACAGATATCAGTCCAGGCACCGCGTCATCCCAACCATGGGAGTCTGGATCCACCAGGTACCTGGACCCACACCCGTCTCAGCCTCTCAGCATGTCGCTGAGAGCCTGAGACGGCCCGCTCAGTCCCTCCACAGCTCAAAGCTCCAATGAGCGTGGAGGAAGATGACCAGAGAGCTGTGTCTGACAGTCTACAGCTCTCTGCTTACATGAAAACTTGAGTGATCCACCTCAGGCAACCTCGACCCGGCATGTGAGAATATCGATCAGGATGGCAATGTCCCAAATGGTAAGAAACCTCCTTCCACCACAGAACCGTCCGGTAGGTTTATGGTTAACGGCATCCATAAAAACAACAGCAAACCTCCACATGGAGAAAAACTGTATGGTTACGGTTTATTTGAAATAAAAAGGCTTTACAGAGATTCCACGATGTATTGTATAAAGTAAAAAAAAATCTCCTCTGTGATCACAAAAGCAATAAAAATTCAAAAAAGCGCAATGACATGGAAAGGATTCATCATTAGGGTTGAGCGAACCCGAACTGTAAAGTTCGGGTCCGTACCGGACTTTTGGGTGTTCGGTACCGGGACCCGAACCCGAACTATTGGCTGTAAGTTCGGGTTCGGGTCCGGTGTTCGGCGATGTATTGGCGCCTTTTTAACAGCTGCAGGGCAGCCAATCGACGCTAGTTTCACTAGTGTGCCCTTAGAAGCCATCACAGCCATGCCTACTAATGGCATGGCTGTGATTGGGCAGTGCAGCATGTGACCCAGCCTCTATATATAGTCCAGACACACAGCACACAGCGTCATTCTGCTATAGACAGGTTCCTGTGCTGCTGAGAGAGAGAATTTTAGGAGTTAGTGTGATAAGTGAGCGATCTAGATAGCTAGAGTAGAGTAGGGAGTTTCTTTATTAAGCAAAAGAAAGAGGCAGAGAGAATTATTGAAGAGATTCCTAAATCAATTGTACCCTGGCTGGGGTGCAGTGCACAGTCTTTTAACAGTGCCATGAGGCCAGTGCCAGACAAAATATAAAAGTTTTACCTGCAAGCTCAGTGCACCATTAGGACCAACACTGCATATAGTAAGAGATACACCATAGTCTGTGTGTATTCTGCTATTGGAAAAACATTGCAAAAAAATTAAATTTTGCTGTATTTTTTTTTTCCCCAATAGCACTTTCTGCGTGTTCATACACGCTTTAGATACTGTCCGTGTATTCTGATATTGGAAAAACATTGCAAAAAAATTAAATTTTGCGATGTTTTTTTTTTCCCAATAGCATTTTCTGCGTTTTCATAAACGCTTTAGATACTGTCCGTGTATTCTGATATTGGAAAAACATTGCAAAAATTTTTAATTTTGCTGTGTTTTTTTTTCCCAATAGCATTTTCTGCGTGTGCATACATACACACTGTAGACACTATCTGTGTATTCTGATATTGGAAAAACATTGCAAAAAATTTTAATTTTGCTGTGTTTTTTTTTCCCAATAGCATTTTCTGCGTGTGCATACATACACACTGTAGACACTATCCGTGTATTCTGATATTGGAAAAACATTGCAAAAAATGTAATTTTGCTGTGTGTTTTTTTTTTCCCAATAGCATTTTCTGCGTGTTCATAAATGCTTTAGACACTGTACGTGTATTCTGCTATAGACAAAAACACCCATTTAGGGCGAGATCATACATTTTGAAAATATGAGGAGATCATCAAAAAGGGGACGTGGCCCGGGTCGTGGTGCTGCTGGTGGCGCTCCTGTAGCAGGGAGAGGACGTGGTCGATCTGTGCCAGCTACACGCACTAGTGAAACACCTTCCTCGGGTGCGAGTAGGCAACAGAGCCTGCAGCGGTATTTTGGCGTGCCTAATGAGGCTGTACGAATGTTGAGGCCAGGACAAGTACAGGCGATAGTAGATTGGGTTGCTGACAGTGCCTCCGGTTCCTTCACATTGTCTCCCACCCAGTCTCCTGATGAAAGTTAATAATTTTTTTCCAGAAAGTGCGCATTCTGGGGTATTCCCACCATATGTGCGGCATCGTGCCGTTGAGTTTCTGAGGTTCTTAATGACTTCCTGTACCTCTTCTGCTGAGAAGGGGACCTCCAGCATTTTATTTTAATTTTTTATTTTTTTATGTTATTTTAACCGCTTCCCGACTGCCTCCTGCACATATACGTCGGCAGAATGGCACGGCTAGGCAAAAGCACGTACAGGTACGTTGCCCTTTAATTGCCTAGCCGTGGGTCGCGCACGAGGACCTCCGCGACCACGGCCGCGGGACCAGCGGACCCGATCGCCGCTGGTGTCCCGTGATCGGGTCACGGAGCTGAAGAACGGGGAGAGGTTTGTGTAAACAAACCTCTCCCCGCGCTTCCCACTCTGCCTGTCATTGATTGGCTGTTCCCGATCACCGTCAGACGTCAGCCCCGCCCCCTAATGTAAAAAAACACAACACACGTCACAGCCCATAACCCCTCCACTCCCCCTAGTGGTTAACTCTTTCACTACAACTGTCATTTATACCGGAATCAATGCATTTAAATGGCATTGATTGCTGTATAAATGACAATGGTCCCAAAAATGTGTCAAAAATGTCCGATGTGTCCGCCATAAAAATCACTGATCGCCACCATTACTAGTAAAAAAAAAAAATATTAATAAAAATGCTATAAAACTATCCCCTATTTTGTAAACACTATAACTTTTGCGCAAACCAATCAATAATCGCTAATTGAGATTTTTTTTTACCAAAAATATGTAGAAGAATACGTATCGGCCTAAACTGGGGAAAAAAAAAAAGTTTTTTTATATATTTTTTGGGGATATTTATTATAGCAAAAAGCAAAAAATATTGCATTGTTTTCAAAATTGTCGCTCTATTTTTGTTTATAGCGCAAAAGATAAAAACCGCAGGGGCGATCAAATACCACCAAAAGAAAGCTCTATTTGTGGGAAAAAAAGGACATCAATTTTGTTTGGGAGCCACGTCACACGACCGCGCAATTTTCAGTTAAATCGACAGTGCCGAATCGCAAAAAGGGGCCTGGTCCTTTGGCTGCAAATTGGTCCGGGGCTGAAGTGGTTAAAAAACAATCATTACAGTACAGACTGTGTAGTAATAAAGGTCTGATCAGTCTAGGAAACATCTCAGAAGGTTTTTTCTTTTTTTTTCATAGACAACTTTGAATATTCCTTTTTCTTGACAATTTCTATACAAACCATTTCCATAAATTTGACAGGCCAATATCTCTGGCCATGTGCAGGAAAGAAAAAATGTTCCAGTCCTCAAATGAAATGTAATCGTTCTTTTCCATAATGTTTGTTTTATATAATGAAGCATCCTAGCAGAAGTCATTTCAGATCTTGCCACTTTGCATGAATTTACATGAAGGAGCATCACACCACCTGGTGGGTTGGGGCGCGAGGTCTCTCTGGTGTTCCCATCCTCTGTTCTTCATCACGTCTCTGACAACTTTCAGGTTTACAACTCTCGGAAGCTCACCCGGACACAGCTTTGACAAAGAATAACCACTTGGCTTCTGGACAATACAAAAAAAAGGGAGAGGATTCCAGATATTCTATGATCTGAATTATAAAAAGCCAAAAAGGAAACGTATCCAACATCACAATTATGGATCCTGAAGGTTACGCTCGAAACGACCTACCTTATATTATTATTATATTTCTGGAGATCAGCACTGGCATATTCATGTATCTGTTTGTGGTATACGTGGTTTTCAGTGATTTCCTCAAAACAAAAACATTGAGCAGCAGCGACAAAATCTTGCTTTGTTTGGGCATCTCCAACATGTTCTATGGTTTCCTGATGTTGGTCGGCATGCTGGACTCTTTCTGCAGCCTTGGGATCTTCTCGAAGATCCATACCGCTTATATTTATCTCTATCTGTTTCTTTTTACTATTAGTTCATGTTCATGGCTTTCAGCCAGTCTGGGCTTCTTCTACTTCATAAAAATTTCCACTTTTGGGTCAGGATTACTTTCCTGGGTGAAGAAGAATATTACCTCCGTTGTTCCATGGTTGTTGTTGGGCGTTTTATTGGTGTCTCTGTTCAACAGCGTCCTAAGCAGCTTGTTCTTTATTTTCTCTCCGGCACTCCCTTATAATAACACAGGAAGTTATTTGTCTACATTTTCGCAATCAAGAACGACATTTATCTACAGTTCAATAGCTAATTCTCTAGGCCCTTTTTTGGTGATGTTCATCACTACTTTGTACTCGGTTGTGTCCTTGATAAAGCACAGTTATAGGATGAAGAAGAGCGCGCAAGTATCCAAAAGTGAACATCTGACGTCCTTTGACAAAGTTGTGTGCCGCATGGCACATTTATTGTTGTTCTACGGTATATATTACATTGTGGTGGTCGTTTTCTATTTTGCCGAAACCAAGCAGACGGGGTCCGGATTCTGGTTATCATACCTTTTTTTATTGTTTTTCCCCACCCTACAGGCAGTCCTCCTTGTTCTTGCTAACCCCAGACTGAAGGCCGCCTGGAAGGACATGTTCTTGTGTCTTCACCTTTGAGAAATGTCAAAGTGTATGTAACCCAATACAATTAGCTTCTCTTATTTCCCCCTTGTTGTGTTTTTTAACCACTTGCCGCCCGCCCACACTATAATTATTTGAGGGGGTGACATGGGCAGGCTTAAAACATACCTTCTCTAGGTTAAGGGCATGCAGCATGCCGCTTTCATGAACCTCTGTATCCAGGCCGCTGTTAGAAAGCATGGGGCCCTATACAGCATATTGGATGGGGCCCTCCCCCCATGCAAAAATTTCCAAATGAAAATACCCCCTCTCTAGTAGAATTTGATATTAACCAATTTATATTTATGTTATTCATACTACAAGGCCCAGCATTGTACTATAGGGGGGCCATTGGTGGACTACAAGGCCCAGCAATGATGTCCCATGTGTCTTTTGTTGGATGTGCTAGGCATCATCTTTTTAAGTGAATGTAAGCTATTGTAAGTTAGCTGTTTTTTTGTTTGGCGGGAAAATCCCATTGTTATGATGGCCGATTTGTTTGTAAGCACCATGAGGGTGCAGACGGCGGCCATTTTAAATAGTGAGGGCACGCAGACTGTTTCGTTGAATATGCCTATATTTTAGGATAGACCCTAATTGTGTTTGTCTAGGGATAAGTGGTAATATTGGTGTCTCAATTGTATGGTCAGTGTTTGTAGGGAGGAAAAAAGTTTGTGTGTTGGTTTTCATTTGTTAATGTCGGCCATTTTTCTGTAGTCCGGATCTCATCCACCATTTTGCCGTTGACCGATTTGCGATTACTGCAACTGCTTTTTTGTTTCTGATAATTTTAGCCCCGAGCTGAATCTTGTACTGAATTAATGGCGCCATTTTTCACCATGGGCCAGGTCTTGATCTTCGTTTGGCCCGGCTGCCATTTTGTGTCCGCTGTGTTTGGATGGAATTGCTATTTGTGTTTATAGAGGCGTACTTTTAAAATGGTCTGTGTCATTTTTGATTGTTTTTCTGGTTTTAAAACTGGTGGTTTGATTTCCCAGGGGATATGTGAGTCAAGGGGGTTAATTGCAACATGGGGGTTAATTCCACCCACTCCAGGAAAAAAGTTTTTTATTTGCTGATGCTAGCCATAGATTTTTCTAATGTCTTGATAGACAAAATATGATGCTATTCAAGACTCCCCCTCCCCCTCCCTCTTCCTGTTCAGGTGTGCAACAGGAAGTTGATGGGAGGGGCCTTGGGTCTTTTGAATTAGGACAAAATCTTTTTGATTTTTAAAGTAAATTTAAGGTTTATATTGTAATACTGTTTTGGGGAGGCATTAAAATTATTGTAATATCGAGGTACAGAGAGAAGCCATAATATTTGTTTTGAATAGTGGAGGATTTCATGGTGTTTTGTATTCTGTCTGACAACACATTTAACCGGTAGTAGAGTAAATGTGAGGATTAGTACGCTAGCAAACCAGAAGGCCGTGTATAATAATCGGAAAACGCTGGGTGCCAGTACTGTAAAAATAAGTCCTAGCAGTACTGATCGATTAGTGCAGGGGTGCCCTGGGGTGAGGCCCCAAACCAGTCAGACAGCTGCCTTACACATGAGATCTGGGTTTGGGCTCCGGACATGAGACCCCTTAAAGCTGTGGAGGGTATTTTGATGTCCCTGGTGGTACGAGACCCCAGAATAAAAAATATCTTGGAAGTAGTTCAGTTGTGGCTTCAGAAATCTGTAATGAGTGGGATGAGGATGTGTAGTACATGCTTTTGTGATTCTCAGAGGAGGAACTGTGCTTAAAATCCAGATGCCCATTCCAGAAATTTGTGTGGCTGGTCCATACAAATATCTGAGATGTTCTCATGTCTGTCCCATTGTATGTAGTTTTTTGCTAAGAGTGAAGGCAGAATTCCATCTGGTTGGTTTTAATTAAAATTTTTGATTTAGGAACTATGAAATATCTCCCCCACATTTGTATCAAAATGTGTGTCTAAAGTTTTAGTTGTGTCATGTTCTATGTGGTAACAAGAATAAGTCTGAACCTACCGCGACAGTCGTGTTGTGGATGTTGTATTTTAGTAAAAAAAAAAAAAGTATTATCGGTTTTGAGGAATGTCATTGATAATTTACGAATGTTGTATTGTTTATGAATGACACATTAATAGCTTGTGTGTATAAGTATCTTTTCAGGTCCAAGGAGTTTCTGAGGCTCTGCACCATTCTAAATCCTGTATGTTTTTCTTCCAATTTGTAAAGATGAGGAAAAGGGGGGGGAAGAGGATGGGCCTGAGTGACAATTTTCCAAAAACCAATGATACTAACCACTCTAATTCTAGCCAAGTTTGTGACAGGTGACAGGGTGACAAGTGACAGGTGACAGGTGACAGGTGACAGGTGACAGGTGACAGGTGACAGGTGACAAGTGACTCGGACGTTACAGAGAAGATTGATGAACAAGACAACAAGGATGAGAAGTATCTTTATTTATATATTTTAAAGTGTATTTTCCAACTAGCTAAAGAAAGTGAACAGGACACATGGTTGGGTCTACTCTGAGTCTCCACAGAGCTCTAGTGATGACAGCTGTGTATGATATTTAGGCATATTGGATGAGGAGTTGTGACAAACTAGTAAAGACTCTAAACAGACATTTCTAAATGGAATTTATCGATGCATTTCAAGAGGGTAATTTGGGGAGCAGATAGTCACTACTGTATGGGGTTCAGTTTACTGTAGAGCTGTGGAAGCTATAGTTTACATTTGTGATTGTGGTTTTTTTTGTACAATAGAGGGCTCATTTTGTTTTTTTAATCCCATTGTGTTACTGGCCGATCAATTGTGAAGGTAGTAGTCGATTGATTTTATGGTGGGAGTAGTTGTTTCAGCCTAGTATGAATCTTTCTCTTTATAAACTGCTAACTGTGAATCGTAAGTTTTGTAATTAGATCTGTAAACACTGGCGATGTTGTAACTACTATAAATCATATTGCAATTAGGTGTGCATCAGATAACTACCTCCTGTAATAATACGCATAGGGTCCGGATTATCCAAGTTTGTGCTAAACATTCTTGAGATAACAGAAGTAATAAACTTTTGTTAAGCACTTCTTTTGGAATATTTCTGAAAAGTCCACGGAAGGGATTGGACTATTATTGGGTTCAGGAAATCTCTAGGCTAATTTTTTGAAGGACTATAGCCGGGCAGAGAATATTGCTCTGGCAAGTAGTGAAAAAAAGGCAGCAACGTTGATTAGGGAGGGCCTATCTACCACTTCTTGTCCAGAGGGTCGCTACCTCTGAAGTAGGCAACCTCTAAAGAGGTTTGGGGATCAGTTCAAGGTCCATTGTCCGTAAAGGATGGGTAATCGAATCGCTTTAAAGAGGGTGTCTAACCGTGGGGAACCATACCACTTGACCCCGAAGGAAGAAATGATAGATAAATATGGGCCTTGGACTGTGAAATATGCAAGAGTGGGATTGCTGGACTGACAGAATTTATTCTAAAAAAGGTACTTTTAAACCAAAGCTTAGGAAGCCCGGTGGTACAATAAAGAGATGCATGGAACGCATGGATGGTAGAATCAATGCATAGAACTGATGAGGTGAATATTTTTATGGTGGGAGGTAAGGAGAAAGCGCACCAAATGCTGAGAAGTAGGGACAAACAGGGCCAATAGAACCACATCCCCAGAGTAGTGGCGGTGATGATCAGGGGAACAGCCTCCACACCTAAGGTATGTACCAATAATGCTACTAATCCAGTTGTCACCAACAATGTTTCATTCCTGGTGTTTTTTGCAAGGATAAATCCCTGGAAGGTGGGCGTTTTTATTATAGAAAATATGAAATATGTGTTACGTCTAGAGTTCATCTGTGACCCAGCTAATCGTGCGAGTGTGTGGAATATGCCATTTATATATTTTGTGTCCTGTGTCTGTCGCAGCTGCTGACAGCCCACCCAAATGACCCCCTTCTTTCTGACCAGGTCAGTGAGTGTAAAGCAAACTGTATTGAATGAATTGAAAGATGCATCTACTAAACTCAGTTTGTTTTCCAGAAGACAGTTCGGCAAGAGATTTTCTGGTGAAGTATGATTTGTTGAAAAATGAAAAAAAAACGTTTTATTGCGAGTTGCTACTTTTTTTCTCCCTCACCATGGTGAATATTTTTTTTTGGGGGAATTATTGGTATACCATAAAAACAAAAATCCACGTGGTATTAATATGTATTAAGTAATACATATTAATAATAAGTTGAGCTCAACAATGTTTGCTATTATAAAATCAGGTGCACTGGTTATGTAATGTAAATGTATATTTGTTTCATATGCTAATGTCTTGTTACAAATACATAACCATTTTTTTTTTTCAGGCGAAAAATTGAATGTTTATTACTAAATTTTATTGGTGTTTTTCAGATGATAATTGGGTTTCACGGCTTTCAGAACCAGAAGGAAATCGTAGACAATTTTTTTATTTTCCCTGGGTTCAGCACCATTATGTGGTTTATGCTTCTAGTGGTCAGACCATTCAGCTGTGTTTTGGACTACCTAAATTTATCTGCAGAGGTGAAGTACGAGGGCCTGCCGGATTGCATACAAGTTGAAAGTGTATAGGTCTGGCCTCGTATTGTATAGTTTTGGTTGAGTTGGAGAAAAAGTTGTGCAGGATGTATAGGCATGTCGTATTCTCCTCAGTTAATCTGTGTCATGCAGGCCAGGAAGTCCAGTGCCCCAGTGACGCTATGCCCCTTGTCATTCATGTGAGTCCTGTCTGAATAGTATAGGCAGTTTAATTTTGTATGGGTGAAGGATAACATGGTCTGATTACCGAATTGATAAAGGAGGGAGAAGGTTGTGCAGCCTCTATAAAGAATCGAGTGTACCTGTTGGCAGGTGGTTTTCAATAGGGTTTTCAGACTATTTCCCATACTTAGGATAAAGAGAGGCTTAATGGAGACTGCCGTTGGAGCTGGAGGGGGGGCACCGGGTAGGTGAGGGTAGTATCCAGGTTGCCTATGAATCATAATGGATTTGATAGACTCAGTTCCAGGATCATCAAAATCTAACTTACACTGGTCTCATCCCTAAGTTGACAGGGTTGGAGCATTGTGCAGATATCTCGGTCAATCTGGGTACTAGCCTTTAACAGACTCTACTGGGTTACACCCTGCAGTCCATCTTGTTCTGATGGTTTGAGTCCGGACAGCCTCAGATGACTGTACGAATGAGTGCTGGAGAAAGGAAGGTGTTGTGCTATGGGAAAAGGCAACAATGCTGGCACAGGAGGGGGTCGTGTCTAATGGAGGCCGGGGTAGTGACCCAACTGGTCCTAAACAAAGTTACCAGGGTACTGGTGCTGGTATCACATGTCTAATGATGTATGTTTTCAGCATCAGGTTAAATGGTAATCAGCAGGGTACACTACCTCGGGGAGTCTATTGTACATCTCCTCTTGCCCTTGGCATGGATATAGCAGGAACCCCCCGGGTTGTACCCCAATCACCCCTGAAGGAAGGTTTTTATGGAAAACCTGACCTCCTCCCCTTAACACCTACTGAAACTTCTGTTGGGGTTCGGGGAGGAGTTAAAAATTTGGTAGTTGGGTGGTTTGTGCAACAGGATCTGATAATGACAACAGTTTGTGTAGGGCGTGAATAGAAGGGCCCGACTCAGGGGTTTATGATCCAAGGAGAGGAGGGTGGTGCAAAATAATAGCGGTTGGGAATTATCTGATATGGAGCTAGCTGAGGTAACATTAAAAGAGTTTCTAGGGATCACCTAGTGGTGGTCAGGGTAGGGCTGGCTGGACATATTGGGGTGGAGGAGTTCCAGAGCGGTCCTAATGTGTTGAACATGGGAGGAGTGAAGTGGACGATTTGGGTGATCTCAAGATCAAAAGAGGTCAATCCAGATATCTCTAAGGTTGAGTTTCTTAGTGGGAAAAGTTAATTCAGGTACAGTCTTAGGGCCACAGCTTTAGTAAACTCCACCCCGGTTGCCGTCCTAATTTGGGTAACTATTAGAGGACCAACGTAGGGGATTGTGTGCATTTAAAAGAGGACCCTAGAAACTATATTTTTCCTTTTTGTTCTTTGCGTGTTCTGGGGATAAAGCCTTTTCAATTATAGTAATAATATGCGGTCAGGTTTTACCTAAAATTCCAAAAAAAAGGTTTTGATTATTTTTTATTTTATTTTTTTCCTCCCCCTCATTATTAATATCTGTGTACCTGACCTGGAAAAAATACTGCTAATTGCTAGTATGGGAGAATTTTTTTTTAAGAAACTATATTTTGTTTTTGATTTTTTATTATGATTTTTTTGGTGCTATTTTTTATTTTTTCATTTTTATTTTTTTATTTCTTTTTAGTTTTTTTCCAACCATTATATTTGTTTTTTTGTCTAACCCAGATTCCATGCTCTTTAACCGTCTTGGTTGGAGTAGCATTAAATCTGTAGGTTTTTTTTTTTTTTTCTTCCCTTTCCATTATTAATTTCATTACTCACCTCTCTTCCGTTGCTTTTGCTTCATTCTAATTTTTTCTCTGGGTTTTCATCATCCATTCTTCTCAAGATAATGTATCTGTTTAAAAGGATTTTCCCTGCCCGCCATAGTGTACCATATTTTTGAACCAAAAGTATCCCTGGACATCCCGTGTTTTTACAGGCGGTCCTCCTTGTTCTTGCTAACCCCATGACTGAAGGCCGCCTGGAAGGACATGTTCTTGTGTCTTCACCTTTGAGAAATGTCAAAGTGTATGTAACCCAATACAATGAGCTTCTCTTATTTCCCCCTTGTTGTGACTTTTTTTTAACCACTTGCCGCCCGCCCACACTATCCAATTATTTGAGTGGAAGGGTGTTGCATGGGTTAGGCTTGATAACAAACATACCTTCTCTAGGTTAAGGGCGTGCAGCTGTTTAGTTATGTTACCCTTCAAACGAATTAACTAAAGGGGAGGTGCTGAGTTACCCCCGGGAACCAATGAACATTGATACTAGGGAGGGGCATTTTTGGCATATAAATATGTGTAGGGCTGGATGCTTCAGCCTCTTTGCCTGATGATTTTGGAGATGTAGCTGCCGGGGTAATGTACTCTCTCTCTCTCTCTCTCTCTCTCTCTCTCTCTCTCTCCTCCCTCTTTCTCTCCGCTGATTTTATGTTTTGATAACCTTGTTGATCAGTGTATACCTGTTGTGTACTCTGTAGCCTTAATATTCTTTTATATCTATAATTTTAACTAAGCTAGAAATTCAGCTTTAACACAGGCGGTCCTCCTTGTTCTTGCTAACCCCAGACTGAAGGCCGCCTGGAAGGACATGTTCTTGTGTCTTCACCTTTGAGAAATGTCAAAGTGTATGTAACCCAATACAATTAGCTTCTCTTATTTCCCCCTTGTTGTGTTTTTTAACCACTTGCCGCCCGCCCACACTATAATTATTTGAGGGGGTGACATGGGCAGGCTTAAAACATACCTTCTCTAGGTTAAGGGCGTGCAGCATGCCGCTTTCATGAACCTCTGTATCCAGGCCGCTGTTAGAAAGCATGGGGCCCTATACAGCATATTGGATGGGGCCCTCCCCCCATGCAAAAATTTACAAATGAAAATCCCCCCTCTGTAGTAGAATTTCATATTAACCAATTTATATTTATGTTATTCATACTAATTTGCATATGTTTTATTCCTAATATAATTATTATTCATATTATTATTCATATTATTATTATTATTATTATTATTATTATTATATTATTATTCAATATTATTATTATTCATATTATTATTATTATTATTATTATTATTATTATATAGTAGTGGTCTTATCAATATTATTATTTAATAGTAAAGCAATAGTTATTAATCTGTATTAATGTATACTATGTTATTCCATAAATATAGAGAAAGTCTTCATTTTTAAATGTTGAACTTTAGATGACCTCTCTGCTTCATGCTGATATTTTTTTTATAAGACAGTCACAAGTTTACTGGGTGAAAGTGTATTAGGATAGTTCATTTTGTTAGTTTTTAAGTTCACTAATTAGAGAAAAACTTTGACAGCAGTTGAACTACAGCATGAAAAGATAATATTCCTTAAAGATAATAAACAATCATTGTCAAGAATACGTGATAAAAACATCCTATACTTGTCGTTTTAAAATAATTATGTGGAATATGGGAAAGTTATGTACTTTAATTTAGTTTGGCAGGGTCAAAAAGGTCTGCTTGTGCCCTCATTAAAGCTGTTAAAATACATTGAATAAGAAGAACACTGATGTGTATTAGACATGTGCATTCGTTTTCGTCCGAATGCATTTTCGTCCGAATTTCAGGTATTTTCGTTATCGTTTAAACAAACGATAACGAAAGTGCAGAATCCGAAAAATGAAAGATCCGACAAAAACAAATGCTTTATTTTCGTTTTCGTTGTGACAACAGTTCGATATAGATAGGAGACTCAACATGATGCTGACAATAACAATCTGTGTCCATCGAACCTGTGGTCGAATGTGCCTAACCTTAGCTCTATTAGTCCAAGATTATTCTACATAGAGAGAAAAGATTTGACATAGAGAGAAACGATTTGACATAGAGAGAAATGATTCGACATAGAGAGAAAGATTTGACATAGAGAGGAAAGATTTGACATAGAGAGAAAGATTCGACATAGAGAGGAAAGACTAAACATAGAGAGAGAAGATTTGACATAGAGAGGAAAGATTTGACATAGAGAGAAAAGATTCGACATAGAGAGAGGAAAGATTCGACATAGAGAGGAAAGATTCGACATAGAGAGAAAAGATTCGACATAGAGAGAGAAAAGATTTGACATAGAGAGGAAAGATTCGACATAGAGAGAAAAGATTCAACATAATAATGATGATGATGAATGTTATTGGCTGATTGTAACCAAAGAGGAGGAGCAGTAAAATAGCCAGAACTAAGTACACACACATACAGCCAAAGTTCTAAGAAGATTCGACGGAGCAGCTAAACTATACAGAGTCATACAGTTTAGCTGCTCCGTCAAATCTTCTTTGAACATTCGACAGACACCATAAGCCTTCAATGACAGATTCAACCTTAATTAATTTGGATTTTCGGACAAATCCAATTTTTAACGAAAAACAAAATAAATAAAACGAATTTCGGGAGTAACTAAATAAATTTACTTTTCGGATGAAAACGAAATTCCGAAACAAAATATTTCAGCGTGCACATGTGTATATATGTACGTATGTATTGATAATTAGACAGTATTGAATAAAATTGTTAGCTTTGTGTATGTATATATGCATATATATATGTATATATATATATATATATATATATATATATATATATATATATATATATATATATATATATATATATATTATGTAAATAATACAGTACTTTTTTGTGAAACCAATATATGAATACATACACATAGAATTGTATAGTTAAAAACAATAAAACATATAACACATAAGGTGGGGTCATTGCAAGTTAATTTTCCCAAAGTCCTAAATCTGTTATCCTTGAGTTGGTAAAGTCTTATCAGGACAAGGAGGGTTTGATTTAACATGACTGTCTCTACACAAGTATTGTAATGGATAAAACCATAGATAAAACCAGTTATAAATAATTTTAATAAACATGTAGGAATTTTAGGAATTAAGTTTGTCTGGTTGTGTGACAGGTGTCAGATTTATGGTTAGTTACATTGATGTAGATCTTAGCAACCAATCATGTTGTACCTAATATGCTTGCATTGTAAGAAACTGTATAAATTAGACTTGCGTCTTGTAATACTTTGAACATAAACCTGTATGTTCCCAGCTGTTGTTAATAAACCTGCATCACTGAAGTCCTGCCTGGTTCGATATGTTATTATTCTACTTCACCTCCTAGCACAAATCTCCCTCACCCCAAAAAATCACCCGCCTAGCACATATCCTCTTCCTTGTCAAACTTTCAATCCTAGCACAAATCTTCCCCCCCCCCCCCCAAATCCCCCCTGCCAGCACAAATCCCCCCTAATCCTTCCTACTAGCCCAAATTCCCTCATCCCGTCCTGGATCCTCTGTTCCTAGTGATCAGGAACAGAGATCTTTCTGTACTCCCAGTCAGTCCCCTCCCCCCACAGTTAGAAACACCTCCCAGGGAACACATTTAACCCCTTGATTGCCCACTAGTGTTAACCCCTTCCCTGCCAGTGACATTTATACAGTAATCAGTGCATTTTTTATAGCACTGATCTCTGTATAAATATCAATGGTCCCAAAAAAGTGTCAACCGTTTCTGATCTGTCCGCCACAATGTCGCAGTCCCGATAAAAATCGCAGATCGCCACCATTACTAGTAAAAAATAAATATATAATAAGAATGCCATAAATCTATCCCCTATTTTGTAGATGCTATAACGTATCAATAAAATAAAACGTACCAATCAATAAAAGTTATTGAGTTTTTTTTACTAAAAATATGTAGAAGAATACATATTGACCTAAACTGATGAAGAATTTTTTTTTGAGGGGGGGATATTTATTATAGCAAAAAGTATTTTTTTCAAAATTGTCTTTATTTTTTTGTTTATAGCGCAAAAAAAAATAAAAACCGCAGAGGTGCTCAAATAGTACCAAAAGAAAGCTCTATTTGTGGAAAAAAAGGACGTCAATTTTATTTGGGTACAACGTCGCACAATCGTGCAATTGTCAGTTAAAGTGACGCAGTGCCGTATGGCAGGAAATGGCATGGTCATTAAGAGGGAAAATCTTCCGGGGTAGTTAAAGTAGTTAAAAAAAAAAGCAAATAGCAACTAAATACTTCAGACTGTCTATTTTTCAAAAAGGGTATTTGTACTGTCCTGGCATTTTAGGGCCTTAAGAAATGAGGCTGTCAGTACATTCGAAGTGATCAGTTTTCAAATATGTTTATCCCGTAGTTTGTAGACTAAATTTTACATGTAGTAAAATACATTTTGGCCTAAATGTATAAAGAAATTTGATTTTTGATAGTATATATTTTACAACAGAAAATAGAATATATATATATATATATATTTATATATAAATATATATATATATATATATATATATTTTTTTTTTAATGTTGGCCCTTCTTTCTATTACCTCTGCTTCATTCTTACCAGTAAACTTTGTTCCCAACTATCTCTGAGGATCACTGAACACACGTTCTCTATGTTTTTTGGATGAGGAGCCGTGTGGTGTTTTGTAGCTCTAGCATACTTCCTATCCTGAGGTGACAACAGCACTCCTCCATGGATACAGGGAAGTAAGTGAGTCTTGTCACCCCTAGAACAGGATGGTTAAATCATTTTTGCAGAATGTTTTTTTTCCGGTTTTGGTTGTTCTAGAAAAAGCAACTTTAACGCTTTAATGCTTTGCGTGAATTGAAATATTTGGCCATCACACGGAAGCTGTTGGATGGGGAGGTGTCCCGAGGTTTGGAGTTTCAAGATCTTAAGTGGTTAAATCATTTTTGCACAATGTTTGTATTCTATTTTGCATGTTCTAGAAGAAGTAACTTTAGAGCTTTAATGATTTGCATATATTAAAATATTTGACCATCACACAGGGGGGCATTTATTTTCACCCGTTGATTGGGGAGGTGTCCCGAAATTTGTAAGGTGCAAAATCTTAAGTGGTCAAATGATTTTTTCATAATGTTTGCTATTAATTTTGCATGTTCTAGAAGAAGTAACTTTAGAGCTTTAATCATTTACATAAATTAAAATAATTGACCATCACACGAGGGGGCTTTATTTTCATCTGTTGGTTGGGGAGGTGTCCCGAGATTTGAAGGTGCAAAATCTTAAATGGTTAAATGATTTTTGCACAATGTTTGCTATTAATTTTGTATGTTCTAGAAGAAGTAACTTTAGAGCTTTAATGATTTACATAAAATCAAATAATTGACCATCACACGAGGGGCATTTATTTTCACCTGTGGGTTGGGGAGGTGTCCCGAGATTTGAAGGTGCAAAATCTTAAGTGGTTAAATGATTTTTGCACAATGTTTGTTATCAATTTTGCATGTTCTAGAAAAAGCTATTTTAGCGCTTCAATGATTTGCATAAATTCAAATAATTGACCATCACACAGGGGGGCATTTATTTTCACCTGTTGGTTGGGGAGGTGTCCCGAGATTTGAAGGTGCAAAATCTTAAGGGGTTAAATGATTTTTGCACAATGTTTGTTATCAATTTTGCATGTTCTAGAAGAAGTAACTTTAGAGCTTTAATGATTTACATAAATTCAAATAATTGACCATCACACAGGGGGGCATTTATTTTCACCTGTTGGTTGGGGAGGTGTCCCTGAAATTTCAAGGTGCAAAATCTTAAGTGGTTAAATGATTTTTGCACAATGTTTGTTGTCAATTTTGCATGCTCTAGAAGAAGTAACATTAGAGCTTTAATGATTTGCATAAATTCAAATAATTGAGCATCCTACGAGGGGGCTTTATTTTCATCTGTTGGTTGGGGAGGTGTCCCGAGATTTGAAGGTGCAAAATCTTAAATGGTTAAATGATTTTTGCACAATGTTTGTTATCAATTTTGCATGTTGTAGAAGAAGTAACTTTAGAGCTTTAATGATTTACATAAATTAAAATAATTGACCATCACACGAGGGGCATTTATTTTCACCCATTGGTTGGGGAGGTGTCCAGAAATGTGTAAGGTGCAAAATCTTAAATGGTTAAATAATTTTTGCACAATGTTTGCTATTAATTTAGCATGTTCTAGAAGATGTAACTTTAGATCTTTAATGATTTGCATAAATTCAAATAATTGACCATCACACAGGGGGGCATTTATTGACACCTGTTGGTTGGGGAGGTGTCACAAAATTTCAAGGTGCAAAATCTTAAGTGGTTAAATGATTTTTGCACAATGTTTGCTATCAATTTTGTATGTTCTAGAAGAAGTAACTTTAGAGATTTAATGATTTACATAAAATCAAATAATTGACCATCACACGAGGGGCATTTATTTTCACCTGTGGGTTGGGGAGGTGTCCCGCGATTTGAAGGTGCAAAATCTTAAGTGGTTAAATGATTTTTGCACAATGTTTGTTATCAATTTTGCATGTTCTAGAAAAAGCAATTTTAGCGCTTCAATGATTTGCATAAATTCAAAAAATTGACCATCACACAGGGGGGCATTTATTTTCACCTGTTAGTTGGGGAGGTGTCCTGAGATTTGAAGGTGCAAAATCTTAAGTGGTTAAATGATTTTTGCACAATGTTTGTTATCAATTTTGCATGTTCTAGAAGAAGTAACTTTAGAGCTTTAATGATTTACATAAATTCAAATAATTGACCATCACACAGGGGGGCATTTATTTTCACCTGTTGGTTGGGGAGGTGTCCCAGAAATTTCAAGGTGCAAAATCTTAAGTGGTTAAATGATTTTTGCACAATGTTTGTTGTCAATTTTGCATGCTCTAGAAGAAGTAACATTAGAGCTTTAATGATTTGCATAAATTCAAATAATTGAGCATCATACGAGGGGCATTTATTTTCACCTGTTGGTTGGGAGGTGTCCCTGAAATTTCAAGATGGAAAATCTTAAGTGGTTAAATGATTTTTGCACAATGTTTGCTATTAATTTTGTATGTTCTAGAAGAAGTAACTTTAGAGCTTTAAAGATTTACATAAATTAAAATAATTGAAAATCACACAGGGGGGCATTTATTTTCACCTGTTGGTTGGGGAGGTGTCCTGAAATTTGTAAGGTGCAAAATCTTAAGTGTTTAAATGATTTTTGCACAATGTTTGTTATTAATTTTGCATGTTCAAGAAGAAGTAACTTTAGATCTTTAATGATTTGCATAAATTCAAATAATTGACCATCACACGAGGGGCATTTATTTTCACCTGTTGGTTGGGGAGGTGTCCCAAAATTTGTAAGGTGCAAAATCTTAAGTGGTTAAATGATTTTTGCACAATGTTTGTTATTATTTTTGCATGTTCTAGAAGAAGTAACTTTAGAGCTTTAATGATTTACATAAATTCAAATAATTGAACATCAAACAGGGGGGCATTTATTTTCACCTGTTGGTTGGGGAGGTGTCCAGAGAATTGAAGGTGCAAAATCTTAAGTGGTTAAATGATTTTTGCACAGTGTTTGTTATCAATGTCTGCATGTTCTAGAAGAAGTAACTTTAGAGCTTTAACTCTTTGCATGAATTCAAATAACTGCATCATAGGGGTGCATTTTCACGTGTTGGATGGGTAGGTGTCCTGAGCACAGGAGGTAATGAGATCTTAAGTGGTTAAAATAGTTTTACACAATGCTTGTTTTCTGTTTTGCATGTACTAAAAGAAGTAACTTTAGAGCTTTAACCGCTTTGCATGAATTCAAATAATTGACCATAATTTTCACCTGTTGGATCAGAAAGTGAAGCTTCTCAAGTATATCTAACATCTGTTCTCTGACTACAACTACATGGAGGTTTTACAGATTTATCTGCTGGTCTGACAATATCCAGGATCACAGTCCTCTGTGACTCAGCCAGACAAATTGGGCTCTACATTTAAAAAAAGCAAAAAAGGGATTCATCTAAGTGTGTCATTATGAATCCTGGAGATCACATACAAAACAAATTGCCATTTCTTATCATTTTAGTCCTGGAGATGAGCACCGCCGTGCTATTGAACGTGTTTATTGTCTTTGTAGTATTTCGTGATTTTATCAAAACAAAGAAATTGAGCAGCAGCTACAAAATTTTGCTTTGTTTGGCCATCTCCAACGTGTGCTTTAGTATTGTGATGTCTTTTGGTTTGCTTGATAATTTCTGCAGCTTTGGAATCTTCTCCATGGATAATACCATTTATATTTATTTCTATTTCTTTCTTTTTATTATCAGTTTATGTACGTGGCTTACAGCCAGTCTGGCCTTCTTCTATTTCATTAAAATTTCCAATTTTGAGTCAGGATTTTTCTCCTGGGTGAAAAAGAATATTACCTCCATTATCCCATGGATGTTATTGGGGGTTTTATTGGTGTCTCTGGTCAACAGTTTTCTAAGCAGCTTATTTTTCTTTTATTCTGGAACACTTTCTGGTAATACCACCGATGACTCTCCATCTATGGTTTCTATACTTTCTGAATCAGGCACAACATTTATCAACACCGCAATCATGAATACTCTTCTCCCTTTCTTGCTGCTGTTCACCACAACTTTATTCACTGTTGTTACTTTGATGAAGCACAGAAATAGAATGAAGAATGTTCAAACATCTGACTGCAAGCATCTGAGGTCCTACGAGAAAGTTGTGTGCCGGATGGCCGAGTCCTTGTTTTTCTATGGAATGCTTTACGCTACAATGTTAATTTCTTATTTTGCAGTCATCAAACAGATGGAGTCTGGATTTTGGTTTTTGCTCCCTGCTCTAACCATCTTCAACCCAGTGCAAGCTGTCCTCCTTGTTCTCGCTAACCCCAGGCTGAGGGCTGCTTGGAGAGGAATTTTCTTGTGCGGCCATCTTCGAGAAATTTTAACCCCCCGGAATCAACAAACTGATAATGGGCTGAGTGATTGACAATAGCAGATCAATAGAAGTGATAAATAAAAAATATTTGGGCTGTGGAAATTAAAGATTAATTCCTCGATTAATCGATACATTTTTTTGATCGATCAAAATTCTTTGGATCGGTACTCACCTCTCCGCCGCCTTCCGGGTCTTCAGGGAGTTCTGTCAGAGATCCGGTGATGTCACGGACATCGACGTATCCGGACTCCTCCCACCTTCCCCAAGTGCCTCTGTCTGCCAACGAAGGGAAGGGGGGAGGAGTCTGGTGATGTTGAAGTTCTGATTGAACATAACGTGTACGGGGGAGGAGCTACACATGAGGTCACCCGCTGCTGCCCTACGGAACTAACACGATTGTCGGCTTTACATGCTGTGTTTTTATCATCTTTATGTCAGTAGTTTGTGTTTGAACACAAAAATTGTATCTTTTACTTAAGCAGTGAGCACTTATATCTTTTCTTTCTACCCATGACCTGGCATCCTTGCTGAGATCTAAGGAGACGTGAGAGAAGTTTATGGTCCGTGTTAACCCTTTTGATACCCGCTTGCATGACCACCTGTTTGCACAGGGGTCCATGCCATAGGGTGAGAGTGATTAGTTGGACCGTATGGTGGAGGGATTGTCACGCTACTGTGAAAAAAAAAATGACTTACGTCAGTGCTACAGTTTGAATTTAAAATGTATTTGTGTGAACTGTGAAGTTAAGTCATGGATTGTGGAAACTAACTAGTGTCGGGTGATTGTATATAGTGTATACCACATTTACCACTGACTAATGAAGAGTTGCAATGCAAGGAGATCAGCTAAAAGTAGTTGGATCTGTATGTGCATTATAATTAATCGAAATTAGTTGATTAATCGATTCGAAAAAAAATTGATTAATCGAACACGAAAATTTTAATCAGTCCTAAAAAATAATTATTATATGTTTTGCCGTTTAATATATGACAATTTTAGATGTCTATATGGTAATGTTATATGTATAAAAAAAAATAATAACAGGTTGGCTTGCTAGAATACATTTTTAGAAAGATACTTTGTAACAATTTCTTGAACCTGTCCTTAGAATGTCTTGTGTAGGGTGTAGACAGGCCCGGATTTGCCATAGGGCAAACCAGGCGTTTGCCCGGTGGGCCGCGGCCGCCGGGGCCACCAGGCTGCAAGTCCTTGCGGCCCCCAAAACTTAAATTTGCGCTGCTCATCCAGCCTCTCCTCGGCTGCCTGGCTGCCAGTTAAGCTCAGCCATCGGCGCCGGGGAGAGGAGCTAGATGGGATGCCTTCGGCCTCTGCGCGGCTGCACGGCCGCCCGTATAGGTCAGTGTGACAGGCGGCGGCGGAGCAGAGCAGATGGAACAAAAAAGGTAAGAGACTCACTGGGCCCGGGGGGCAGTAGATATGGTCTGGGGAGAGGGAGCACCTAGAAAGTTAGTTTATATTTTATTGTGGGTAGAGTATTGTGTAGTGGTCAGTATAGCAATCAGGTAGGTTAGTGTGATGTGTAGTGTAGTGCTCAGTGTGGTGTGTAGTGTAGTGCTCAGTGTGGTGTGTAGTGTAGTGCTCAGTGTGGTGTGTAGTGTAGTGCTCAGTGTGGTGTGTAGTGTAGTGTTGTGCTCAGTGTGGTGTGTAGTGCTCAGTGTGGTGTGTAGTGTAGTGCTCGGTGTGGCGTGTAGTGTAGTGCTCAGTGTGGTGTGTAGTGTAGTGCTCAGTGTGGTGTGTAGTGTAGTGTAGTGCTCAGTGTGGTGTGTAGTGTAGTGCTCAGTGTGGTGTGTAGTGTAGTGCTCAGTGTGGTGTGTGGGCTCTCCACCACACCCATACACTCTGCCACCCCCATACACTCCACCTCCCCCCATGCTCTCCACTGCCCCCCCTGTGCTCTCCACCTCCCCCCATAATCTCCACTGCCCCCCTGTGCTCTCCACCTCCCCCCATTCTCTCCACTGCCCCCCTGTGCTCTCCACCTCCCCCCATACTCTACGCTGCCCCCATGCTCTCCGCCACCCCCATGCTCTCCACCTCCCCCCCATGTCCTCCACCTCCCCCCATGCTCTCTGCCACCCTATGCTCTCTGCTGTCCCCCTGTGTTCTCCACATCACCTCCGTGCTTTCCGCTATCCCCCCATGCTCTCCGCCATCCCCCCATGCTCTCTGCCACCCCCATGCTCTCTGCCACCCCCCATACTCTCTGCCACCCCCCCATACTCTCCACCTCCCCCCTTGCTCTTCACATCACTGTCACACTCTCCGCTCCCCCCTGTGCTCTCCACATCCCCCATGCTCTCTGTTGCCCCCCCAAGTTCTCCACCCCCCCATGCTCTCTGCCCCCCCCATGCTCTACTCTGCCCCATGCTCTCCGCCACCCCCATGCTCTCCACCTCCCCCCCATGTCCTCCACCTCCCCCATGCTCTCTGCCACCCCATGCTCTCTGCTGCCCCCCCTGTGTTCTCCACATCACCCCCATGCTCTCCGCCATCCCCCAATGCTCTCCGCCATCCCCCCATGCTCTCCGCCATCCCCCCATGCTCTCTGCCACCCCCATGCTCTCTGCCACCCCCATGCAATCTGCCACCCCCCATACTCTCTGCCACCCCCATACTCTCCACCTCCCCCTTGCTCTTCACATCACCCCCACGCTCTCCACTTCCCCCCTGTGCTCTCCACATCCCCCATGCTCTCTGTTGCCCCCCTATGCTCTCCACCCCCCCATGCTCTCTGCCTCCCCCCAATGCTCTCTGCCGCTCTTTGCTCTCCACCTCCCTCCATGCTATCCGCTGCCCTCCCTGTGCTCTCCACCTCCCCCCCATGCTCTCCACCTCCCTCCCATGCTCTCCACCTCCCCCCCATGCTCTACGCTGCCCCCTGTGCTCTTCTCTTCCTCCCTGTGTTCTCTGCCTCTCCCCTGTGCTCTCGCCCCACCCCATGTTCTCAAGGTTCTTCCCTGTGCTCTCCAACCCCCCCATGCTCTTTCCTGGTCCCACCTCACCCCCCCCCCCTACACCTCTGGTGGGTTCCCCCTCCCCTATCTCAGGGTATCTGTCAGGGAGGAGAGGGGAAGGGGCCTATTTTTTGTCCCAGTCCGGGCCTGGGTGTAGAAATGGTTAATCTCCATGTTTTGCAGTAGGATATTTTAGGCCCGGACTCTGGTCAAGTTGAGAAGGGGTTCCAAAATAACAGAAAATGTCTCTTTAAATTGCTTTGTGTGTTGCCTGTTTAAAGTGATTGTAAAGGAAAAATGTTATAAAACAAAAAAAAATAACTAACATGTCACACTTACCTGCTCTCTGCAGTGATTTTGCACAGAGCAGCCCCGATCCTACTCTTCTCGGGTCCCCAGTTGGCCCCTCTTCCTTGCCGGGTGCCCCCATGCAAGCAGCTTGCTGTGGGGGCATTCATGTGTGCTCACTCCCGAACCTGCTCTCCTCGTCCATAAGACTCAGAGCATGGCTCAGCCCCACCCGGCTCACTGGCTGTGATTGACAGCAGCAGGAGCCACTGGCCAATCAGTAGGGAGAGACCCAGAAGAGCATCAGGTCTCATACACATCGCTGAATCCAGATCGGGCTTAGGTAAGCATTAGGGGGAGCTGCACATTGAAGGTTTTTTACCTTCATGCATAGAATGCAAACCTTTAAGCCTTTACAACCACTTTAAATTCTTAAGTTAATGAGTAAAATGTTTATACCTGGTATACCCTACAAGGCAACAGTCCAGTATTTAAGCTTAAGGTCCCTCTCACACAGGGCAGACTCCATTTTAATCAGCAGGGGATCTATTTGCTAATCCCCTGCTGATCAGAGAAGAGCAGGCAGATGGCAGGTCTGTGTCAGCTCAGTTTCTGTGGAGCAGACATGGACAGAGCATCCTGTAATGTATGGGTAGCTGAGTTAAAATGGACTCAGATGACCACCATGAGCATTATGGTTTCTAAATCTTCTGGTTTTCAATGTCCTCTAGTTTCTAATTTTTTACTTTTACTTTGTAATGTTTATCTTAAATAAACTTTCAAAACCTTTATCTGTGGGTTATTGTTTTTACTTATCAGAAGGACCCCAAGCCACGCTGATGGTAGGATGCACAGACATTTCTATGGTAAACCTTTCATGTGATTTTTGAACTTTTCTGTCAGGAATATTTGAGAGTGGAGTGCGTCCTTGGAGGTTCTACACTTGAGCTAAACCCTACACTATATACAAATGTCAAACAAATACATAAATGAGGATATAATCAATAAAAACATTGTAAAACTTGAAAGCCTGAGAGTAGATCAGATTGGCCCCACAGTCCTCAGGAACTGCAAAGATGATTGAAAGAGAAATACAATCAGTTGGAGGTGTAGTTTATGAATGGTGTATGAAGAACCCACCAAGCCATGCAATTCTCTTTTATCTCCAAAACCAAACTCCAGGAATTATAAAAAATATCACCCTTGCAATGAGTTTCCCCTGTACTTGGTAGGTGTACTTACCTTACTCTTGGTTACAGCATAGTCCCTCCAATACTGCAGGAGGTCCCCCGCAGCCTGCTCTGTAATGTGTGAGAAGCTCTGGCCGCACTCCAGTCCCCTCAACTTATTGGTTTACTTAAAGTGGTTTTAAACCCGTTTTAGGCTATCCAAAAAAAAAAAAACCTGCAAGATAAAGACATAATGAGCATACTGCACAGCATACTTGCTCATTATGAATGACTTACCTGAGATCGAAGCCCCTGCAGTAGTCCTTCTTCACCATTCTGGCGGCCGACATCTCCCCGGGGACTTACTTCGGGGTATCGCGGCTCCGACGCTGTGATTGGCCGGAGCTGCATAGACGTCACTCCCACGCATGCGCGTGGGAGCCACCGGAAACCACACAGGCTAACTGAAGCAACGGAAAGTACGTGCCATTGCTTTAGTTGGCTTAAGTGCGCATTTTCCGATGACGCCGGCACATGCAAATACAGGGATATCTCCTAAACCGTGCAGGCAGGCCAAAAAATACAGCAATACAACATAGTGAAATAAAGTGGAAAAAATAAAATAAAAAAATAAAAAAAAAAGATTAAAATAAAAATCTAATCAGAAGCAGCTCTAAATTGTGAGATATACACAACAACAGAATATGGTAACAGAAAAAAGCTGCTCTAAATTATACAAATGTGATATGTATAACCCCTAATCCTCATGCATAAATTGAAACATAATATATAACATATATTAAAAAAAAAAATATATATATATATATATATATATATATATATATAAATATATATATATATAAAGTTCATTGAAGTCCAAATAGGTAGAGAGTGGATGGAAATTATGAAATGTTCACACACCACCAACACGTGATCCACCACCACATAGATGACCCGCTTACTAGAGGGCAAGCTTATTAAAGCCTGTATAATGGATCTCTATCCAGGTAACACCAGCACAGGGACCTCCGCAAACCACCTTGGTATAGCCTGTATGTCAGGAAACTCTCCAGGTATCAGAGTAGTAGCATCACCTCTCCTCAGACCAGCATCAATGGTAAAACAGGGATAGCAAACAACCGCACGGAACACACCTTAGTCATTGATTCTATGTCCGATGAAGAGCTGAGGGTGTTGTCCCAGATGATTCCGCTATAGGGCGCTGCCCTATTCTGTTTCTGGAGCTCACTGAAACACCTCCTTCCTGGTCACCGACAAAGTCAAAATGGCGGAAAATATAGGCTTGCCTGTAGTTTAAAGTGGTTGTAAAGGGTTTAAAACCACTTTAAGGGTTAACATCCTTGCATTGTTTGTGATGACGCAGAAACTCCACCCACAGACCTGAGCTTTGGTCAGTGGAGGAAAATACTGGGACCTGCCATTAAAGGGCCTAAGGTAAGTGATAGAACCTGCACTGTACATCCCTAGACATAACAAGCATTTAACACATGCAGTTCGAGAGGTCCCACAACAAGATTGTTTTTTTTTTAATTCTTGGAGTTAGGCTTTAAATGTAATTGTTAAAATAAGATCTACCTTGCTTCCTCTTAAAAAAGTTTAATTATTAGACATGTGCACAACAAAAAAATGTGTTTATTTTCGTTTCGTTTTTTCCGTTTCCGAAAAAAATTTGTTTATTTTCGTTTCGTTTTTTTCGTTTCCATTGATTCGTAACGATTCGTACATTCGTAAGTCATCAGTGTTCGTATTCGTAACGATTTGTACATTCGTAAGTCGTCGTTGTTCGTAATCGTAACGATTCGTACATTTGTAAGAGTTATTTTTCGTTGATTCGTTTTTTCGTTAGTTACATTTTCGTTCATTCGTTTATTCGAAATTCGGACGCATTCGTAGTTATTCGTACATTCGTAACATTCATAACATTCGTAGATTCATAATCGGAGCATAATTCATAATTTTATGTAATGTGTATGCTATTATTACATTCTAATAATTTACGAATCGAAAAAAAAAGTTACGAATCGAAAAAAAAAAAAAAGTTACGAATCGAAAAAAAAAGTTACGAATGTACGAATTTTTTTTGTTCAATCCATTCATTACGAATCGAAAAAAAAAAAAAAAAAAAGTTACGAATCGAAAAAAAAGATACGAATGTACGAATTTTTTTGTTCAATCCATTCGAAGAACGTTAAGCAGCACCATTGTAAGGGACACGGAAAATTACCAATTCAACAAAAAAAAAGTTACGAATATACAAATTTTTTCGTTCATTTTCGTTGTTCTATTTTTTGTTTTTCGGATTTTTGTTGTTTGGTTTTTCGGATTTTCGTTGCTTTTCAGATTCGTTCGATTCGAACGATTCGTTAATTGCATTCATACGATTCGAACGATTCGTTATTCGGATTCGTTCGATTCGAACGATTTGTTCATTTGTACGAAAACAAACGAACGAAAAAAAAACGAAAAAAACTAAAAACGAAACGAATTGCACATGTCTATTAATTATTTGTTGCTTGTTGAAAATCAACCATTACAGTACAAACTGTATAGTTGCAAAAGACGTATCAGTGTAGGAAATACCTCAGAAGTTAGACATCTTTGAATATTCCTTTTTTTATGACAACTAGTATTCAGACCTTTTCCATAAATATATCATGCTAATACATCATTCCAGGCACAGGCAAAAATCTTCCAGTCCTTACAGGAAATTTAATCGTTCTTTTCCATAATGTTTGTTTTATATAATGAATAGTTCTAGCAGAAGTCATTTTAGATCCTGGCACTTTGCATGTATGTAAATGAAGGAACATCACACCACCTGATGTGAGGTCTCTCAGCTGTTCCCATCCTCTGTTCTCCTGTCACATCTTCATCACATATCTGACAACCAGTGATGTAAGTAACTGAGTTAAAATAAACTGAGTTACCTAACGTAGTTACTTTAGAGGGTAACTAATAATCTAACAGATTACTTTTCCCCTCATGGTAACTCAGTTCCCATTACTTTGGCTTAGTTACCCCAATTACATCTACCGCCACTAGATGGCAGTAGTGTAATTCCAGTGTCCTGCCGAAAAAGTTCCCCCGCCGGATAAGGACCCCCTGTACTGCGCAGGCGCAGGGCTTGCACAGTACGAAGGACTATGGAGCTTCCTTAAATTGCCGAACCTAAACAGCTCTGAGTGAACTCTACACCGCGCAGGCGCAGTTAACATGTAATTGTACGAGGCGATGCCGCGAGCTCCTGATGCTCGTGCTACTCTGCAAGGGGCGTCTATCGTGTAAGTAAGGGGCGGGTCTAGTATTACTGTAACCAAGGGGCGCATTTATTATTATTGTTATATATCGAGCTCTGCCCATTAATTTAACATTCGCCCTCTTCTGTAGCCATCCGCCCCCTTACACCATATAATAATAATAGACCCGCCCCTTACACGATATAATAATAATAGACCCGCCACTTGCTTACATAACAGATCTGCCCCTTGGTTAGAGTAATAGAGCAGCCCCTTGGTTACACGGTATATAACAATAATAATAAATGCGCCCCTTGGTTACAGTAATACTAGACCCGCCCCTTAGTTACACGTATAGAATATTTTAAAAAAAAAGTCAGTTACTTTGCTGCGTAACTAATTACTTTTCCAATGTAGTAACTGAGTTACTAACGCAATTACTTTTTGGGAGAAGTCATTTGTAACTTAACTAATTACTTTTTTAAAGTAAGATGACCAACACTGGTGACAACATTCAGGTTCACAACTCTCTGCACCTCCCCCGGACTGAGCTCTGACAGAGTGAAACTCCGCTTTAAGTGGTTAAATGATTTTTGCACAGTGTTTGTTTTCAATTCTGCATGTTCTAGCAGAAGTAACTTTAGAGCTTTAACGCTTTGCATGAATTCAAATGACTGATAATAACTTTGACCATCACACGGGAGCTGTTGGGTGGGGAAGTGTCCTGAGATCGGGAGGTACCAGGTGTTAAGTGGTTAAATCATTTTTGCACAATGTTGTTTTTCTATTTTGCATGTTTTAGAAGAAGTAACTTTAGAGCTTTCATGCTTTGCAAATAATTGAGCATCACGCGGGAGCATTTATTTTCACCTGTTCTCAAGTATATATCCCATCTGTTCTCTGACTACAACTACATGGATGTTTTACAGATATTTAGCTGCTGGATGGACAATATCCAGGCTCACAGTTTTCTGTGACTTCGCCATTCAAAGCTCTGACAAAGAACGGTCACAAGGCTTCAACATAATTTAACGAAATAACTACAAATCCAATCTGGACTCTAAATTTTAAGAAGCAAAAAGGAAATCATCTAAGTGTGTCATTATGATTCTTGAAGGTCACGTACAAAACCAATTGCCTTTTTTTATCATTTTAGCCCTGGAGTTGAGCACCGGCGTGCTATTGAACGTGTTTATTGTATTCGACGTGTATCGTGATTTTATCAAAACAAAGAAATTGAGCGGCAGCTGCAAATTTTTGCTTTGTTTGGCCACTTCCAATGTGAGCTTTAGTGTGGTGATGTCCGTTGGTTTGCTTGATCATTTCTGCAGCTTTGGAATCTTCTCCAAGGTAAATGTCGCTTATATTTATTTCTATCTTTTCTTTTTTACTATCAGTTTATGTACGTGGCTTACAGCCAGTTTGGTCTTCTTCTATTTCATTAAAATTTCCAATTTTGAGTCAGGCTTTCTTTCCTGGGTCAAAAAGCATATTGCCTCCCTTATCATGTGGATGTTATTTGGGGATTTATTGGTGTCTCTGGTCAACAGTCTTCTAAGCAGCTTGTACTTCATTTTCTCCGGAACACTTACTGGAAATACCACCGATGACTCTCCATCTATTGTCTCTATACCTTCTGAATCAGGCACAACATTTATCAACACCGCAATCATGAATACTATTCTCCCTTTCTTGCTGCTGTTCACCACAATTTTATTCACTGTTGTAACTTTGATGAAGCACAGAAATAGAATGAAGAATGTTCAAACATCTGACTGCAAGCATCTGAGGTCCTACGAGAAAGTTGTGTGCCGGATGGCCGAGTCCTTGTTTTTCTATGGAATGTTTTACGCTTTGATGATCATTTTATATTTTACAGTCATCAAACAGATGGAGTCTGGATTTTTGGTATTGCTTCTTGTTCTAAACGCCTTCATCCCAGTGCAGTCTGTCCTCCTCATTCTTGCTAACCCCAGGCTGAGGGCTACTTGGAAGGGAATATTCTTTTGTGGTGATCTTCAAGAGATTGTAAACCCCCGGAATCAACAAAACTGAAAATGGACTGAGTGATGGACACTAGCAGATCAATGGAAGTGATAAATAAAAAATATTATTACATGTTTGGCAGACTATTAAATGACAATATTAGGTGTCTATATGCTAATGTTATGTTCACTATATACTATAAGTTGACTTGCTAGAATACATTTTTAGAAAGATATTGTATAACAATTTTCTGTTCATGTCCCTGGAAAGTCTTGTTGTGCAGGGTGTAGAAACAGTTCATCTTCATATATTTCAGTAAGGCATTTCAGAGCCCGGATTGTGGTCAGGCTGATCAGATGTTCCAAAATAACAGAAATGTATGTCTCTTTTAATTGTGTTATGTGTTGCCTATGCAAATTCTTAAGTGAATGAGTTAATGGGTAAAATGTAGGGTTGAGCGAACCCGAACTGTAAAGTTCGGGTCCGTAGCGGACTTTTGGGTGTCCGGGTCCCAGACCCAAACCCAAACTATTGACTGTATGTTCGGGTTCGGGTCCGGTGTTCCGCGATGTATTGGCGCCTTTTACAAGCTGCAGGGCAGCCAATCCACGCTAGTTTCACTAGTGTGCCCTTAGAAGCCATCACAGCCATGCCTACTAATGGCATGGCTGTGATTGGGCAGTGCAGCATGTGACCCAGCCTCTATAAAAGGTACACACACACAGCACAGAGCGTCACTCTGCTATAGACAGGTTCCTGTGCTGCTAAGATAGGATTTCATTAGGAGTTAGTCTGATAAATGCCAGACCCTTATCCGAGCATGCAGCCCAAAAAATCAGGAAAGGGGGGGTGAACGAGCAACCCCCATCCTGAACCGTAGCAGGGCACATGCCCTCAACATGAGGGGGTTGCTTTGGGGGTACATACAGCAGTCAGTGCCCCAACCATTACCTATATGTAGTAGAATCTCTGACCTCTTCCAGTGTAATGGGAACCTTCAGGGCCAAAGACAGCTGACATCCTTCAACATGTGGTGGGTTGTGAGGCATAGTGGGTGCAAAGATAGTAAAGTTATTGGGCACCAGACACTTCTTGGATGTAAAAGAGGTTTTATTTCTTTTAACAGTCCTTTTTTGTATTTTTGGGGGAAAGAGGGTTAGGGTCAGGATACCCTTAAGCAGTTGTAATTTTAAATGGCAGACTCCGAAACTGCAACCGGAGGACATCCGTAGAGGGAAAGTCCCCTGCAAGGTGCCACTTCTGCACGTGCAGGGTTGCTGTCTCCTATGGCAACAGTACTTAAAAAGTTCCTAACTAAAATGTAACAGTTCTCTCAGTTGTACTACAACTTCTCCTTGTAGTTCTTCAGCCCCTTGAGCTCCTGGTCTCTCACTGGACCCTCTGATTCACTGACTCTGAATCCCATGAGCTCATCAAAGCTTTTGTGGTGATTTCTCCCTCAAGCGTCACCCACCCTTTCCTGCTGGGTCCCTAGCTTGACACTGCAGATACCTTCAAGCTTCACCCCTGCTGACCAGCTTGGTTCCTGACTTGACTCATAAGGCTGCTCTGCAAGCATCACCTCCACTGGTTGGGTCCTTGACTTGATAACCACCTGAAGTTTCCTGATTCTCCACCGTGCCTTTTCGGTGAGAATATTGCTCTGGTACTTGCTTCAGTTACTCAGTGTGGTCCCTGGTAAAGGCGAGTGGTCCTTTTGTGGCGACAACTTCCCTTCTACCTCCGACCAGGACAGGTTCTCCGGCCGGCAGAATTGTCTCTTTCGTTGGACTACAAGCCGCAGTCCCAACCCTGCGCTGCCTTCTTACTTCTGGATAGGCCCTCATACAGACTGGCAGCCTGATGCCTCGGGATAGGCTTAATCTCCGGCCTAGCCGCCCAAGGCAAATGACACATGTCCACCCAGATGGCGGTCCGGGTGGTACACAAGAACCTGGATCACGTGACCTCACCTGATAACATAGGCTCTCCCAGCAGGCCAAGGAATTCAATAAAACCCCTGCCCATTGGCTGAGATACCCTACATACCCATAACCTGACCTTAAGTTGTCCTTCTCAATCTAATACCTCCAAGAGCCCAGCCACCTGGTAGTAGAAGAGGAAAAGGGGGTTGTTAAAGGGGGCTTCAAGATTCTGAGCCCGGGGTTGTGGGGAAGAGACCCTGCCCCATGTTAAGGCCACATGCCCATGTTAAGGCATGAGGCCTGGTATGGTTCGCTTGTCCCCCCTCCTTTCCTGGCCTGCTGGGCTGCATACTCAGATAGGGGTATGTATGAATACCCAATATGTCACGCTTCAAAATTGCGCCCTCTCGTGGAATGGCGACAAACTTTTACCCTTACAAATCTCCTTAGGCGAAGTTTAAAAAATTCTACAGGTTGCATGTTTTGAGTTACAGAGGAGGTCTAGGGCTAGAATTGTTGTTCTCACTCTACCAATCGCGGCGATACCTCACATGTGTGGTTTAAACACCGTTTTCATATGCAGGCGCTTCTGCATGCGAGCTTGTCGGGACGGGGATCATTTATTGTATTTTTTCTTATTTATCTTATCTTTTATTTTTACACTGTTTTAAAAAAATAAATAACAATTTTCACTTTTATTCCTATTACAAGTGATGTACAGTAAACATCCCTTGTAATAGAAAAAAGCATGACAGGAGCTCCTAAATGCGAGATCTGGGGGGTCAAAAATATCTCACATCTCATATTTACACTAAAATGCAATAAAAAAAATGGCCCTTTAAGAGCTATGGGGGAAGTAACGCTTTGACATCGATTCCGCCCTGCAGTGTCATGGAGACCGGGGGGGGCATCTTCCCCTCACTCATCTCCATGCACAGCCAGTGAGAGGACCGTATCACCTCCGCGGCTGCCGACGGCCCCTCTCCCGCCGCCGATAAAAGTGATCTTGCGGTGAATCCGCCACAGAGACCACTTTTATCTTGTAGCAGACCGCCCGCTGAAGAAGAGGATACCAGGGTCATGACAGCTAGCTGCTGCCATAACAACGATATCCCTCTTTAAACAGCCGACGTAAAACTGCAGAGGGCGGTCCGTAAGTGGTTAAGAGATTTTATTGTTTTATTTTTTATGGAATATGTTTTATAGCAGAAAGTAAAAAAATTATGTTTTATAATTTTTTTTCAAAATTGTTGGTCTTTTTTAGCTTATATAATAAAAAAAAAAAAAAAATGTAGAAGTGATCAATTACCACTAAAAGAAAGCTCTATTTATGTGAAAAAAATATATAAATTTTGTTTCGGTGCAGTATTGCATGACCAGGCAATTGTCAGTTAACCGCTTGCCGACCGGCGCACGACAATGTACGTCGACAGAATGGCACGGACCGGCAAAAGGGCGTACAGGTACCCTTTAAGATTCTGCCGTGCTATCGGGTGCGTGCCGCGCCGGTCGGGACCCCCGTGAGGCCGGACGCGGGTCCCGCGGACTCAATCGCTGCGGGGATACCCACGATCGTTTCACGGAAAGGCTGAATGGGGAGATGCGGAAATATCCCCGCATCTCCCCGTTCTGCCTAGCAACTAGTGATGCCGATCTTTGCTCCCTGTGATTGGAGCAGAGATCAGCATTCACTAGCTGACAGTCACGCCCCCCCCACAGTAAGAAACACACCTCTAGGCACATGTAACCCCTACACTGCCACCTAGTGGTTAATCCCTTCACTGCCCGTGTCATTTACACAGGAATCAATGCATTTAAATAGCATTGATTGCTTTAAAAAACGGTCCCCTATCTTGTAAACGCTATAACTGCTGCGCAAACCAATCAATAATCGCTTATTGCTATTTTTTTTACCAAAAATATGTAGAAGAATACGTATCGGCCTAAACTGAGGAAAAAAATGTTTTTTTATATATTTTTGGGGGATATTTATTATAGCAAAAAATAAAAAAGAATGAGTTTTTTTTCAAAATTGGCGCTCTATTTTTGTTTATAGCGCAAAAAATAAAAACCGCAGGGGTGATCAAATACCACCAAAAGAAAGCTCTATTTGTGGGAAAAAACAGACGTCAATTTTGTTTGGGAGCCACGTCGCACGACCGCGCAATTGTCAGTTAAAGTGACACAGTGCCGAATCGCAGGGGCCTGGTCCTGCAAATTGGTCCGGTCTGAAAGTGGTTAAATTAGCGTAGTACCGGATAACAAAAAATGGCCTGGTTATGAAAGGGGGGGTAAAAACCTTCCGGAGCTGAAGTGGTTAATTGCAGGTGTGCCTGGAGGGAACCCACCCCTCCTTAAAGGCACAGGGACACACGTGACGCCCAGCAAAAGCTCAATGGCAGCAAAGGCATCCGGTGCGTCCCGGCACCCAACTCAACCAACTAGACAAAGAAATGGCGACCAACCCAACCTATAATGGGCCTTTGCAGCAAGGTGCACATGGAAGTGTCATGCACGTTTTATGAAATTGTATGGTAAATGGTGCCATATTTTGTATTTTTGTCCTGGAAAGTCCCTTGCTACAATTTACAGATGATTTTGATTACAATATATGGGATGTAGGCATAAGATGACACAGAACAACTGTCCGTATGTCTTTCTGTGTACTCCGTCAGTACAAGGCTAAATAAAACCCACGACAGGTCTTCTACAGCAGTGGTTCTCAGCCTCAGTCCTTAAAACGCCCCCCCCCCCCCCCCCAATGGGTCATGTTTTCAGGTTTTCCTTTACTTTGCACAGCTGCTTTAACCGCTCCAGCCCCGGAAGCATTTACCCCCTTCCTGACCAGAGGACTTTTTGCAATTCGGCACTGCGTCACTTTAACTGACAATTGCGCGGTCGTGCGACGTGGCACCCAAACAAAATTGACGCCCTTTTTTTCCCCTCAAATAGAGCTTTCTTTTGGTGGTATTTGATCATCTCTGCGGTTTTTATTTTAAACAAATATAAACAAATAAATGAGCGTCAATTTTGAAAAAAACACAATATTTTTTACTTTTCGCTATAATATCCCCCAAAAATATATAAAAAAATATATTTTTCCTCAGTTTAGGCCGATACGTATTCTTCTACATATTTTTGGTAAAAAAAAATTGCAATAAGCGTATATTGATTGGTTTGCGCAAAAGTTATAGTGTCTACAAAATAGGGGATAGATTTATGGCATTTTTATTATACATTTTTTTTTTTTACTAGTAATGGCGGTGATCTGACATTTTTATAGTGATCAGAGCTATAAAAATGCACTGATTACTGCAAAAAATGTCACTGGCAGGGAAGGGGTTAAAACTAGGGGGGGGGCAATCAATGGGGTTAATTGTGTTCCCTAGTGTGTGTTCTAACTGAAGTGGGGAGGGGACTGTGTAGGGGAAGAGTAATGAATCCTGGTTCTCTGTGTGCCCCGAGCGATCGCGGGAGTCTGGCGTTGATCACCACCGCCGGGCACTTGCATCGGCTCCGTGGGCGCGCATGGCCCTAGTGGCCAAAGGGCAAAGCGACGTTACATAACGTTGTTTTGCCCAGCCGTGCCATTCTTTTGCAGTACAACTGCGGCGGCTGGTCGGCAAGTGGTTAACCACTTCCCGACCGGCGCACACAGATGTACGTCATAAGTACGTACAGGCAGGAGGGCATATATATAAGTCCCTCCTTAATGCCTGTCCGTGCCATCGGTAGCGTGCTGGGAGTGGCCCCCCATGAGTGCAGTCGCGGGCCCCGCGGACTCGATCGCCGCGGGGACACCCACGATCGTCTCACGGGAAGGCTGAACGGGGAGATGCCGAGATAAACAGCATCTCCCTGTTCTGCCTAGCAACTAGTGACGCCGATCTCTGCTCCCTGTGATTGGAGCAGAGATCAGCATTCACTAGCTGACAGCCACGCCCCCCCACAGTAAGAAACACACCCCTAGGTCTACTTAACCCCTACACTGCCACCTTGTGGTTAACCCCTTCACTTCCAGTGTCATTTATACAGGAATCAATGCATTCAAATAGCATTGATTGATTCCTGTATAAATGACAATGGTCCCAAAAATGTTTCAAAAATGTCCGATGTGTCCGCCATAATGTCGCAGTCACAATAAAAATCGCTGATCGCCGCCATTACTAATAAAAAAAAATATTAATAAAAATGCTATAAAACTATCCCCTATCTTGTAAGCTCTATAACTTCTGCGCAAACTAATCAATAATCACTTATTGCAATTTTTTTTACCAAAAATATGTAGAAGAATACGTATCGGCCTAAACTGAGGAAAAATATATTTTTTTTTATATATTTTTGGGGGATATTTATTATAGCAAAATATAAAAAAGAATGCGTTTTTTTTTCAAAATTGACGCCCTTTTTTGTTTATAGCGCAAAAAATAAAAACCGCAGGGGCGATCAAATACCACCAAAAGAAAGCTCTATTTGTGGGAAAAAAAGGACGTCAATTTTGTTTGGGAGCCATGTCGCACGACCGCGCAATTGTCAGTTAAAGTGATGCAGTGCCGAATCGCAAAAAGGGCCTGGTCCTTTGGCTGCAAATTGGTCCGGTCTGAAAGTGATTAAATCAATATAAATGACACGGTATTGATAAGAGCTATTTTATCTAAGAGAAGTTCCCAAAACGTGGCCCGTTGGGGTATACTTGAGGACTGAGGTTGAGATCCACTGTTCTACAGCACTTGCCTATCATAAAAGATCATTGTAAAGTCAAAACACATTGCGTGTCAAATGAGGTTAAATGGAAGAATACAATGTTTAGAAACAACTCTAACATTAGCAATGTATACATGATTTGCCTGTAAAACAGCTGAGTAAATGGCTAGAATTTGAATCTATGGAAAGTCAGGCATCGGCTATCTGGATGGAAGCAGTTCCTTCAGTTGTTGCTGTGGGATAGCCCGTCACTTCCATGGTCTGAAGATACCAAAGAGTATCTCTATAGAGAACAGAGAAGGAGCACAAGGGGACCTCTCAATAATAAGATCTCTTTGGTTTGAAGACCTTCTAAAGAAAGGCCCTCACCTCGCCATGGATCCAGAGGCTGGGATTTGTTTCACTTTAATCGTCTTAAGCCCCATACACACGCGCGGATTATCCGAGGACCAGGTCCGTCAGACCATGTCCGTCATACTTTGTCTGATGTTGGTTTTGCGTACACACGGTCGGACAAAGTTGTCGGAAAATCCGATCATTCTGAACGTGGTGACGTTTGTTGCCTACGACGGGACTACGTAGAGGCTAGTAGTCAATAGCTTTGGTCTTGTAATGTGATCTGAGCATGCGTAGCACTTTGTCCGGTCGGACTACCATACACACGATCGGATTTGGTGTGATCGGACCGTGTTGTCGGAAAATCTATCCAGCAGGAGATAGGACTTTGTCCGTCGGACAATCCGATGGAAACTGTCCGATGGTGCCTACACACGGTCTGATTTTTCAACAACATTGTCCGATCGGACAGAATCCATGCGAAAATCCGACCGTGTGTATGGGGCTTTAGAAGTATGTATTGGGATATTTTCTAGTCTCCACATTGTATTTACAATCTTAAAAGACGTCTTTAAAGGACAACGTATGAGTACTGGAGATAAGATAATATTCTCTCTAAGCTGCAACAATATATGTGTGTCGATAATGATGTTTACCTCGACTTCAGGATCATTTGTTTCCTTCACACCCAATATGTATGTCATGGTCACCATAAACGCCTTGGTGTTTTTTGGAAAGACGTCTTGCTCCTGGTTGACCACATGCCTGTGCTTCTTTTATTTCATTAAAATCACCCAGGTAAAGTCTGCCGTCCTGTCCCTGTTGAAGAAGAAGATTGAAGTCCTAATCCCATGGATGATCCTGGTTATTGAAGCCGCGTGTCTCGGTGGCAGCTTCCTCAGTGAAATGACCAATGTTCCTACCCAGAAACCAGCCAACCTCTCATCCACCTATTCATTCAACACACTAGGGGATGATTCCCACCGGGAAGGATTGTTTTATATATCAGTATGTTTGTGTCATTGCTGATTTCAGTGGTCATCACGGCTCGTACTGCCATGTCCCTCGTCCTCCATATCTTTAGGACAGGCAGGCACATCAGCCCTTCTGGCAGCGCCGACATGAAAGTGCGAAGGGTGGTGAAGACAATGGTCCAGCTTTTGGTCCTTTATTTTGTATTTTATTCGATAGTGATTGCTGCTTATTGCTTAAGGGATTCCACGGCACACAATGGACATTTCTTTCAAGTTGCACAGTCCATCTTCACCCCAGTCCAGTCTGTTCTTCTGATTCTTGGTAACCCAAGATATAAGGAGGACATCCGTCATACTATGAGCATGTGCAGAAGGATTTGTACATGTGGAGTTAATTCATCTTCTTCTCCATAACTGAAAATGTATGTGTTATCTCCTTCCCGTGTTATAAATAACTTATTTTCTTTGGCATGGAGAAGAACGAGAACATGTGTCAGGTTGTCATAGCTGTCCTCCACTTAGGGCGATTGTCCAACACTTCATATTCTAATCACCATGCGAGAAGTAAGGAGGATATTCCAGTGGTGACACAGGCAGCAATAAGAGCCTGACGAAGGATCTTTCCCTTGCATGCTCTACTAAAGGATGACTTTCCTGCTGTCTGTGCCTCCATTGTAGAGATTCTTCTCACTTCCGATCCTGGTGACCACAGAGTAAGTGAGGGGAAATTTGCTACAAAGCCTGAAATTCTAACTAATACCACTTCAACCAAAATATGTACAATGTTGTTGAGGTAAAACTTAAAACATGTTGCTTTTTTTTTCATGCCATTAACTTAAAATATAAAGGTCAGGCAGTCTATGAGTTCCCAGAATCAGTTAGTGGCCTCCTTTTATTGTTGGCTTCTATTCTTTGCTGGCTCAACAGTTCAGATCTCCTCTCAATGGTCCCTGCAGCTGTCCCTTTGAAATGTTTGTGCACTTGTTCACCTTGGAGTGTTTTTACGCCTGCTACATTTCCCACAGTATCAAATAGACTGTAAACCCATGACATGCAGTCCTGTCCATAAGAGTGCAGCCCCGTGCATTGGCTGCAGTAGAGACCTTCCTAAAGGAGTACAGTAGCCCCTTGCATTGATCACAGAAAAAAAAAAATCCTCAATATAGTGCAGCCTCTTGTATTGACCACAGTAGAGACCTCCTCAGTGGATTGCTGCCCCTTGTATTGGCCACAGTAGAGACCTCCTCAGTGGATTGCTGCCCCTTGTATTGGCCACAGTAGAGACCTCCTCAGTGGATTGCTGCCCCTTGTATTGGCCACAGTAGAGACCTCCTCAGTGGAGTGCAGCCCCTTGTATTGGCCACAGTAGAGATCTCCTCAGTGGACTGCAGCCCCTTGTATTGGCCACAGTAGAGACCTCCTCAGTGGAGTGGTGCACTTGTATTGGCCACAGCAAATGAATGAATGAGTGACTTGTATAGCGCTACCTATGCAAACTGAATCGCATCAGGGCGCCTTTGCCGCCGGTGTCCATCTGCGGTGTAGCGCGGTCCTTTCCCCAATGGGGATGCGCTTACAAACACATACACATATTTGGCCAATTTTTTGACAGGATCTAATTAACTTACCAGCATGTCTTTGGAGTGTGGGAGAAAACTGGAGTACCCGGAGGAAACCCACGCAGGCACAGGGAGAACATGCAAACTCCAGGCAGAAGGTGTCGTGGTCAGGATTTGAACCAGCGACCCTATTGCTGCTAGGTGAAAGTGCTAACCACTACACCATTGTGCTGTGCAAAGACCTCCTCAGTGGAGTGCAGCCCCTGGTATTAATACCTCCTCAGTGGAGTGCAGCCCCTTGTATTGGCCACAATAGAGAACTCCTCAGTGGAGTGCAGCCCCTGGTATTGGCCACAGTAGAGACCTCCTCAGTGGAGTGCAGCCCCTTGTATTGGCCACAATAGAGAACTCCTCAGTGGAGTGCAGCCCCTGGTATTGGCCACAGTAGAGACCTCCTCAGTGGAGTGCAGCCCCTTGTATTGGCCACAGTAGAGACCTCCTCAGTGGAGTGCAGCCCCTTGTATTGGCCACAGTAGAGACCTCCTCAGTGGAGTGCAGCCCCTTGTATTGGCCACAGTAGAGACCTACTCACTGGATTGCTGCCCCTTGTATTGGCCATAGTAGAGACCTCCTCAGTGTAGTGCAGCCCCTTGTATTGGCCACAATAGAGAACTCCTCAGTGGAGTGCAGCCCCTGGTATTGGCCACAGTAGAGACCTCCTCAGTGGAGTGCAGCCCCTTGTATTGGCCACAATAGAGAACTCCTCAGTGGAGTGCAGCCCCTGGTATTGGCCACAGTAGAGACCTCCTCAGTGGAGTGCAGCCCCTTGTATTGGCCACAGTAGAGACCTCCTCAGTGGAGTGCAGCCCCTTGTATTGGCCACAGTAGAGACCTCCTCAGTGGAGTGCAGCCCCTTGTATTGGCCACAGTAGAGACCTACTCACTGGATTGCTGCCCCTTGTATTGGCCATAGTAGAGACCTCCTCAGTGTAGTGCAGCCCCTTGTATTGGCCACAGTAAATACCTCCTCAGTGGAGTGCAGCCCCTTGTATTGGCCACAGAAAATACCTCCTCAGTGGAGTGCAGCCCCTTGTATTGGCCACAGTAGAGACCTCCTCAGTGGAGTGCAGCCCCTTGTATTGGCCACAGTAGAGACCTCCTCAGTGGAGTGCAGCCCCTTGTATTGGCCACAGTAGATACCTACTCAATGGATTGCTGCCCCTTGTATTGGCCATAGTAGAGACCTACTCAGTGGAGTGCATCCCCTTGTATTGGCCACAGCAAATGAATGAATGAATGAGTGACTTGTATAGCGCTACCTATGCAAACTGGATCGCCTCAGGGCGCCTTTGCCGCCGGTGTCTATCTGCGGTGTAGCTCGGTCCTTTGCCCCATGGGGACGCGCTTACAAACACATACAACATACACATATTTGGCTGATTTTTCGACAGGATCTAATTAACCTACCAGCATGTCTTTGGAGTGTGGGAGGAAACCGGAGCAACTGGAGGAAACCCACGCAGGCACAGGGAGAACATGCAAACTCCAGGCAGATGGTGTCATGGTCAGGATTTAAACCAGCGACCCTATTGCTGCTAGGTGAAGGTGCTAACCACTACACCATTGTGCTGTGCAAAGACCTCCTCAGTGGAGTGCAGCCCATTGTATTTGCCACAGTAGAGACTTCCTCAGTGGAGTGCAGCCCCTTGTATTGGCCACAGTAAAGACCTCCTCAGTGGAGTGGAACCCTTTCCATTGGCCACAGCGGAGACCTCCTCAGTGGAGTGCAGCCCCTTGGATTGGCCACAGTAGAGACCTCCTCAGTGGAGTGCAACCTCTTGTATTGGCCACCGTAGAGACCTCCTCAGTGGAGTGCAACCTCTTGTATTGGCCACAGTAGAGACCTCCTCAGTGGAGTGCAGCCCCTTGTATTGGCCACAGCAGAGACCTCCTCAGTGGAGTGCAGCCCCTTGTATTGGCCACAGTAAAGACCTCTGCAGTGGAGTGCAACCCCTTGTATTGGCCACAGTAGAGACCTCCTCAGTGGAGTGCAGCCCCTTGTATTGGCCACAGTAGAGACCTCCTCAGTGGAGTGCAGCCCCTTGTATTGGACACAGTAGAGACCTCCTCAGTGGAGTGCAGCCCCTTGTATTGGCCACAGCAGAGACCTCCTTAGTGGAGTGCAGCCCCTTGTATTGGCCACAGTAGAGACCTCCTCAGTGGAGTGCAGCCCCTTGTATTGGCCACAGTAGAGACCTCCTCAGTGGAGTGCAGCCCCTTGTATTGGCCACAGCAAATACCTCCCTCAGTGGAGTGCAGCCCCTTGTATTGGCCACAGTAGAGACCTCCTCAGTGGAGTGCAACCCCTTGTATTGGCCACAGTAGAGACCTCCTCAGTGGAGTGCAGCCCCTTGTATTGGCCACAGCAAAAAGCTCCTCAGTGGAGTTCAGCCCCCTGTATTGCCCACAGCAAATACCTCCCTCAGTGGAGTGCAGCCCCTTGCATTGGCCACAGCAAATACCTCCTCAGTGGAGTGCAGCCCCTTTCATTGGCCACAGCAGAGACCTCCTCAGTGGAGTGCAGCCATTTGTATTGGCCACAGCAAAGATCTCATCATTGGGGTCCCTGACAGATATTTTCAATTATTTGCTGGTCAAATGTTTCAGAATTGGCAAAATATTGCAATACAGTATTCATTTTAGACAAAATTCCCTTCTGTTCAAATTTTATGTTTTAAATTAAAAGCAATCAATTATTTCTGGGATCCGCATGTTCTTCTCAATCAACATGTTAAGTTTTTATCCCTCACTAGAAGTACATTTTAGTTTTTTTTTTATTATTGTCTTTCTCTTCAGAATTTATGGAGTATTTTTTGTACGACCGGCGCACGACTATTTACGTCCTGATTTTGAAGAGGGATATCTCGGTAACAGCAGCAGCTGCTGCCACAACCGGGATATCCATCTCTTCAAGCGCAGGTCGTAATTCCGATAATGGTGGTCATTGTGGCGGATTCGCCGCCAAGATCACCGTTATCGACGGCGGGAGAGGTGCCCCCACCCCTCCCGCCGCTCTCCCGTGCCCTCCGCTGCTTATCGGAGCCGGCAGAGGTGATCGGGTCCTGCTGCGTGATGGGTATGGAGACGAGTGAGGCGAAGATGGCCGCCACCCGTCTCTATACCAAAACGTCAGCTCCGCCCATACCTCTTAAAGGCACATTTTTTCAATGTCATTTTTTTAAATTACATTTTTTTTTTTTTGCATTTAAGTCCAAATATGAGATCTGAGGACTTTTTGACCCCTCAGATCTCATATTTAAGAGGTCCTGTCATGCTTTACATTCATGTTTACATGTTTACATTCCTTGTAATAGGAATAAAAGTGAGGCATTTTTTTTTTTAAATTGTGTAAAAATAAATAAAATCAAGAAAAATAAATAAGAATTTTTTTTTTTAAAGCGCCCCGTCCCAACGAGCTCGCGTGCAGAAGCAAACACATACGTGAGTAGCGCCCGCATCTAAAAACAGTGGTCAAACCACACATGTGAGGTATCGCCGCGATCGGTAGAGCGAGAGCAATAATTATAGCCCTAGACCTCCTCTGTAACGCAAAACATGCAACCTGTAGAATTTTTTAAACGTCGCCTATGGAGATTTTTGAGGGTAAAAGTTTGACGCCATTCCACGAGCAGGCGCAATTTTGAAGCGTGACATGTTTAGTATCAATTTACTCTACGTAACATTATCTTTCACGGTATATAAAAAAGTGGATTAAATTTACTGTTGTCTTATTTTTTTATTTTTTTATTCAAAAAAGTGATTTTTTTCCAAAAAAAGTGCGCTTGTAAGACCTCTGCGCAAATATGGTGTGAAAAAAAGTATTGCAACGATCGACATTTTATTCTCTAGGGTGGTAGAAAAAAAAAAACAATATACAGGGGGTCCCCGAGTTACGAACTCGTTAGGGACTGCACGCCTGTTCTTATGTCGGAATTGTTCGTAAGTCGGCCGCGCATGCGCAGACCGCCAATTATGGACAATTACGGACATTTCCGGACATTTTCGATGTTCCGTCTAATGCCGTTCTGCGCATGCGCGGCAAATTACGGACATTTACAAAGTTTTCCGGCATTTTCCGAGGCTCCGAATGGCCGCGCGTGCGCAGAACGGCCGGAACACGGCGGAAAATGGCGGAGGGTCCCCGCATCGCCCGGTTCGTAAGTAGGGGATGTTCGTAGGTCGGGCGTTCGTAAGTCAGGGACCCCCTGTATATAATGCTTGGGGGTTCTAAGTAATTTTCTAGCAAAAAAAAATGTTTTAAACATGTAAACACCTAAAATCCAAAACGAGGCTGGTTCTTAAGTGGTTAATAACGAATACTGGGATCCACGTGTTCTTCTCAGTCAAGACGTTTTTATCCCTCACTAGAAGTAACTTTTTTTTATTTATTTTTTTATTTAATTATTGCTTTTCTCTTTAGGGTTTATGCTTGAGTTTTTTTTTTTGTTTTTTTTTTATATTATCTTTCTGACGTCCAAAAAAATAGTGGGAACTCTGTTGCTACTTCTATGATATATATATATATATGTATATATATATATATATATATATATATATATATATATATATATATATATATATATATATATATATATATATATATATATTTTTTTTTTTTTTTGTTTAATTTGTGGTTGAACTGGATGGACTTGTGTCTTTTTTCAACCTAACTAACTATGTAACTATGTAACTATTGCTGTAAACTTCCTACTAATCTTCATACTGACACAAACTTCGGAATGTGAAACGAGATTGGAAAGTGTTATTGTGTCGTCTGTTGCCTGCTTTGATTGGTCAGTGCGGTTAATTTGAGCCTTTTATAACTAATCTGCTTTTGCTACAAATGTACAAAGTTTTTTGTACCTAGATTTTAATTTCTAGGGTTAGGGTTACTAATGAAAATGCTAGCCCACATTTGGTGAAATTTTTAATTCCTCTATTCTAGAATGTATGAACTTAGTGCTGATTTTAATATCTATGCGATTGCTTATTTTTAGACACGTGCACTGCCGAAAATTTTGTTTTTTATTTTATTTATTTAATTTTTTTTGGGGTCATTAGTTATGATTGCAATTCACAAATTTATATATTCGTAAAATCGGAAATTTGGAAATTCATCAATTCCAAAATACAAAAAAATGAAAATAACAAAAGAAAATACAAAAATGTGAAAGAATAACTAACTAATAATAACTAACTATTAAATTGAAGGTATTAGAATATTCTTTAAAATGTGTCTGTTAGAGAACATAATGAATATGAATTTATCCGAAGTTACAAATTATCCGAAATAACAAAATTCATCTTAATGAATGGAACAGAACAAATTAATAATAAATAATAATAATACTAAAACGTTTGCATTATTATTATTGTTATTTATTATTATTAACTTGTTACGCTCCATTCGTTTAGATGCGGCATTCGTTATTGCGGATAATTCGTAACTTCGGATAAATTCGTATTCGTTACATTCACTAACAACCAAATTTGAAAGAAAATTTCAATGCCTCTAATTCAATAGTTAGTAATAGTTAAGTTAATATTAGTTGGTTATTTTTTCAGATTTTAGAATTTTCAGGTTGCCTTTTTTTTTGAATTTCGAATTTCAAATTTCCAAATTTCGGAATTTATGATTTTATTAATTTTTGAATATTCAAATTAACGAATATTCAGAAAAAAATATTGAACAGGTTTTTCGTTAATTCAGATATTTACGAATGAATAATTTGGGTAATTTAATTAATTTGGATATTTCCGAATTAACAGATTTGTCAAAATGAACGAAACAAATTGCACGTGTCTACTGATTTTCAAATGTATCAAAATAGAAAATTATATCCATAAATTATAAAGTTTTTTTTTTTTTTTTTTTCTACATTCTGTCCAGGAGCTTATTGCATTTCCTATATTGTTACAGCACACAATAATATACTAATGTACTGTAGTCATATTTATGCTTGTAATTTTCCATGTTTTAAGACTGAAGATAAAACATTTAAATCTATAAACTGGCCTGTTTGTTTTGTCTTCTCATCTCATCGGCACATATGGAATTAAAGCCTTTCAGCTCAGCGCTCTCTGTATTTGAATGCAGTCATTGGATCTCTCCAGCTCAGTATTCCGTGATCGGCATTCATTCAAACTCAGGCTACTGAAAGTCATTATTGTAAGACAGCGATGAAAATGTTACCTTGACCCCTGTTATTAACCACTTATAGACTGGAAGATTTTACCGCTAAATATATGTGATTTTTAGCGGTACTGCAACATTGCAGCGGACAGATCGGACACTTTTGACACATTTTTGGGACCATTCACATTTATACAGCGATCAGTGCTATAAAAATGCACTGATTACTGTGTAAATGTCACTGGCAGGGAAAAGGGTAACACTAGGGGGCGATCAAGGGGTTAAATGTGCTCCTTAGTGTGTGTTCTAACTGTGAGGGGAGGGGACTGACTAGAGGAGGAGCCAGATTGTTGTTCCTACTTAATAGGAACAGATGATCTGTCTCTCCTCCCCTGTCACAACAGGGATTTGTGTGTTTACACACACAAATCCCCATTCCTGCTCTTGTGCCCGCGATCTCCGTATGGGTACGTCTGTCTCTTTAAGACCCATAGCAGGCGCGCGCGCCCGCTCCACGGCAGGGGACCTGATGCGCGTTGCCGGCATGATCGCTGCCAGCTGGCCACGTGCTTCGGGTCCCCTGCCGTGCAGCGGGCACGCGCGCCTGCTATGGGTCTTAAAGGGACAGACGTACCCATACAGCGATTCGCGGGAACGCAACACTTTGCCAACGTATATCTGCGTGAGACAGTCAGCAAGTGGTTAATGGGTTATTTCTCCGGGGGGTAATTTACATGGGGAGGGGTGAGTTCATAACATGAGGATCTATGAGTCTCTTTGAAGGAGACACAACTACACAAAAATCACACAAAATTCGGAGACGCCTCAAAGACATTAGAGTTTGTGTTTTTTCCAGTGTCCTGGCATTGGAGGCCATTGTTGTCATCTTTGGTGTGCGCAGCCTATTGGCATTTGGGGTGTGGCCCCCAGAGCACAAACACACATACGTGTATATCAGCAGAGCGATGGACGGTGTCAGTAGAGCAGAGATTGGTGTCACTAGGGCAGTGGACAATGTCAGTCGTTTTTTATTATTTTTTTTAAATTTTCTTTCATTCTTTTTTTACAATATTATTTTGAAGTATTTTTTTGTACAATTTTTTTTAGGATCCCAATTGGCTTTGGTAGAACATAAAGAGTCTAAAGAGAGAGAAAGGGGACTGAAGACAGAGCTTCCCCGGTCCCTTTCTCTGCAGTCTCAGCTACACTGGACAGTGAATGAATGGTAAGTGCTCTGTGCTGAGAGGCTTCCTGTTCATTCACAAACTGAAGCCTAGTAAACATAGTTTACTAGGCTTCAGTTAAAGGGTTTGTAAAGGCAGAAGGTGCATTCTATGCATTAGGCTAAAAAAAAAACTTCTGTGTGCAGAAGGCCCCCCCCCCCCCCAATACTTATCTGAGCCCCAGAGAAAGGGATATCACCGCTCCAGGCAGGTCAGATTGAAGTGAACCTCTCCTCTAGTTTGGAAGCCACAGGTGCTGGCAATGCATATAGCGATGACATTTGAGACACAATTCTGGACAGCCGCACTCCAAAAATAGCCTATATTTGTCAAAAGGAATCAAAATATAAATACCACAGCAAAATGGACAGAAGGACTGACGCGTTTCACACTGTCAAACAGTGCTTAATCATGATTAAGCACTGTTTGATAGTGTGAAACGCATCAGCTCTTCTGTCCGTTCTGCTGTGGCATGTATTTTTTGATTCCTTTTGACGAATAAAGGCTATTTTTGGAGTGCGGCTGTCCAGAATTTTCCTCAAATGTCATTACTTACCTGAGCCCCATCTCTCTCCAGCGATGTTGCACAAGAGGCTCAGCTGTCCAGGGCTCTCCCTTCTCATTGGCTGAGACACACAGCGTTGGCCATTGGCTCCCGCTGCTGTCAATCAAAGTCGGTGACCCATTGAGGAGATAGGGGGGCGGGGCCGGGCCGCGGCTCTGTGTCTGAATGGACACACAGAGCTGCGGGTTCGGCTTGGGTGCCAAGATAGCAAGCTGCTTGCTGCGGGGGCACTGGGCTGGAGGGAGGGGCCAAGAGCACTGGCAAGGGACCTGAGAAAAGGAGGATCAGGGCTGCCCTGTGCAAAAACCAACTACACAGAGCAGGTAAGTATGACATATTTGTTATTTTTACACACACAAGAAAAACAAGACTTTAGTATCACTTTAAGAATGAACACAGTACAGATCACTTAATGTGTTCATTCATCCTGAAACATCCCCCGCAGCAGCCAGCGGGAGAGGAGAGAAGGGAAGCTGGCAGCACTGCAGGGGAGAGACAGGGGACGCTAGGAAGCAATGGGAATGGGCACTGCACTGGGTAATTAGGGTGTGCCCAGGCACACCCAGCACGCCCTGTGCACACGACTATGGTTGGCTTGTGTTCTAATAACTTTGTAATATTTTCTCTCACTTTTCCTGGCTTTAAAGAAACAAATATAAGACCATGCAACTTTATCCTTATGGCTTTGAACATTTTCACCCTGGGCTACACAATTTCCGTGTCTGTGTATTTTGGCCATCATTCAATGTAACTCCTCCCATCTCAAGTGTTTTTTTTTTTTTTTTTATTACCAATGATTTTTATTTTTGTTTTCATATGATTTTTAGTTTTTTTTCTTTTTTTTTTTGATTGCTAAAAAAAGAAAAAGACAAACATTCAAATTACGATTCGTAACTTTTTTTTTTTTTTATAAGTCGAATAGATTGAATGAACAAAATTTGTACATTCTTACTTTTTTTTTTTTTTCGATTCGTAATTTTCCGTTATAGAACAAAAAAATTCGTACATTCGTAAATCTACGTGTCTCTTAAAATGTAATAATAATACTAACATACGAAAACAATGTTACAAATAAAAATTTACGAATAACGAATAGAACGAATAACGTGCAAGTCGTTTCGTTTTTTTTTCGTACATTTTCTTTTTTTTCTGTTAGCCCGCCTTTCGTATATTCGTGCCCACAGCCAAAATGGAACCTGCCTGCTTCCGAGATCTAAATTCGTACATTCGCAACTTTTTTTTTTTGTTGAATTGTAATTTTCCATGTCCCTTACAATGGTGCTGCTAAACGTGCTTCGAATGGATTGAACAAAAAAAATTGTACATTCGTAACTTTTTTTTTCGATTCGTAATTTTTTTTCGATTTGTAACTTTTTTTTTTTTTTTTTTTTTGATTTGTAATGTTCTTTTTTTGATTCGTACCTTTTTTTTCGATTCGTAAACGATTTGTAATTTGCCGTGTCTCTATTGAACAAAAAAAATTCGTACATTTGTAACTTTTTTTTTCGATTCGTAACTTTTTTTTTTTTCGATTCGTAACTTTTTTTTTCGATTCGTAAATTATTAAAATGTAATAATAGCATACACATTACATAAAATTAGGAATTATGCTCCGATTACGAATCTACGAATGTTCCGAATAAATACGAATGCGTCCGAAAATTTTTTTAAAAAAATCGTTACGAATACGAACACCGACGACTTACGAATGTACGAATCGTTACGAATCCGAACACCGACGACTTACGAATGTACGAATCGTTACGAATCCGAACACCGACGACTTACGAATGTACGAATCGTTACGAATCCGAACACCGACGACTTACGAATGTACGAATAGTTACGAATCAACGGAAACGAAAAAAACGAAACAAAAAAAAAAATTTTTTTTTCGGAAAAACGAAAAAAAAGAAACGAAAATAAACTAATTTTTTTGTTGTGCACATGTCTAGAGCAGTCTTTAAAAAAAAATGTTTGGGGGACTGGAACTCCCCTTTAACATGCAGTAATTGTCGAAATTGTAAATTTGTCAAAATAATAAATTGTATATAAATCCTAAAGTTTGTGTCTACAATCAGTACACAAACTCTGTGTATTCCCTATATTGCTACATCATAAAATACTATAATCATGTATTGTAGTACTTTTTTTATTTGTATTGTATTTTAAATCTTTTAGGATTTATTAAATGAAAAGAATAATAGGGGGTGTAAACCTTCGTGCTTTTTCACCTTAATGCATCCTATGGTGAAAAAAACACCTGGCATTGACTGCCCCCCTGCCCCCCCCCCCATTTTACTTACCTGAGCACTGGAACTTGACCCGCACGGAGACGCACTGTCCCTCTGCCGGGGTTCTTGGCTCTTGATTGGATAGATTGATAGCAGCACAGCCATTGGCTCCCGCTGCTGTCAATCAAATCCAATGACGCGGGCGCCAGGAGGCGGGGCCGAGTCATGCTTTCGGCGGCTATGGACGCCGAATGCTGGACTCGGTAGCACGCCCGCAAGGTAACCCCCTGGGAGAGCGCTAGGAGGTTATCTGATGTGGGGAGGAGCCGCGAGAGCCGCCGGGGGACCCCAGAAGATGAGGTTCGGGGGCCACTCTGTGCAAAACCAGCTGCACAGTGGAGGTAAGTATGATATGTTTGTTATTTTAAAAAAAATAAAACCCTTACAATCACTTTAAACCAGGGATCCTCAAACTACGGCTCCCCAGCTGTTGTGGAAATACACATCCCATGAGGCATTGTAAAACCCTGACATTCACAGACATGACTAGGCATGATGGGAATTGTAGTTCTTGAACAACTGGAGGGCCGTAGTTTGAAGACCCCTGCTTTAGCCAGTAGCTGACCGCCGGCTGCCTATTGGCGGGCAGGCGGCGCAGCTCTCAGGGCGGGAGGGCGGCATATGACGTCCTCCCCTTCCCGGCCCTGCAGGGAGCCCGCGCGTGCCGCCAGCAGCGCACGCGAGCGCGCCGTGTGACTGGGCACCCGATGCGCGTGCCCAGCGGCCGCGATGTCCTCCGGGCACCCACGATTGCCCGGTAGAACAGCGGGACCGTGACTCTGTGTGTGTAAACACACAGATCAACGGTCCTGTCAGAGGAGAGGAGACACTGATCGGTCTCCTCCCCTTGTGTGATCCCTCCCCCCTACAGTTAGAAACACTCCCAGGGAACATGTTAACCCATTCAGCGCCCCCTAGTGGTTAACCCCTTCCCTGCCAGTCACATTTATAGAGTAATCAATGCATTTTTATAGCACCGATCGCTGTATAAATGTGAATGGTCCCAAAAATGTGTCAAAAGTGTCCGATGTGTCCACCGCAATATCGCAGTCACGATAAAAATCGCTGATCGCCGACATTACTAGTTAAAAAAATAATAATAAAAATGCTATAAATCTATCCCCTGTTTTGTAAACGATATAACTTTTGCGCAAACCAATCAATATTCGCTTATTGCGATTTTTTTTACCAAAAATATGTAGAAGAATACGTATCGGACTAAACTGAGGAAAAAAAAATATTTTTTTATATATTTTTTTGGGGATATTTATTATAGCAAAAATTAAAAAATATAGTTTTTTTTTAAACTTGTCACTCTCCTTTTGTTTATAGCGCAAAAAATAAAAACCGCAGAGGTGATCAAATACCACCAAAAGAAAGCTCTATCTGTGAGGACAAAATGATAACAATTTCATTTGGGTACAGCGTTGTATGACTGCGTAATTGTCATTCTTTAGCCTCATACACACGATCGGACCGCGGACCAACTTTCCCGTGGATTTTTGTCCAAAGAGCGTTGGCCCCAAGTTGGTATTGCATACACACGGCAGGACTTTTTCAGCCAACTTTCACCAAATCACGTTTTTCTGCTCTTTACCGCCACCTTTGGTCAACTTCTGTATTGTTGTCTGATCTTTTGCATTGGTTCTGGATTGGTTTGTACAAAAGTCCGTTGGTTTTGTGTACACACAGTCGGACTTTGGTCCATCGGACTTTTGTTGGCAGAAAGTTGGTCCGTTCGCACAGCCAACAAAAGTCTGATGAAACCTGGAAAAAGTTTGTCCGATGGAGCGTACACACGGGCGGATGTTGGTCCAAAACAGCTAATTTGCATGTTGGTTGTCAAAAAGTCTGATCGTGTGTACGGGCGTAAAGTGTGACAGCGCTGAAAGCTGAAATTTGGCTTGGGCAGGAAGGGGGTGAAAGTGCCCGGTATTGAGGTGGGTAAACACAAAGCAAATAGATAAAATTCATCGATAGGCATGCATGTCTTACCTTCTGAATTCCATGGCCACAGCTCAGCGCTCTCTGTATATCGTATTTGAATTCAGTCATTGGATCTCTCCAGCTCAGTGTTCAGTGATTTGCATTTATTCAAAATCAGTTTACTAAAAGTAAAGACTTTTTACAACAGTGATGAAAATGTTAATGGTGGCCAGTAAGCTTTGACATCTGTTGGGGATGGGTGTGTTCTTCGGGAGTCATTTACATTGGCAATGATGAGTAAATAACATGAAGATCTACAAGTCAGGTGGAACATTTCTCTGAAGGAGACACATTCGTTCACAGAAAAATCCCGAGGCACCTCAAGGAGGACGCTCGATCTTGTGTTTCATCAGAAGACAATGAACATCCCGGGTTCTGCGGTTTGCCTCGGTGTCCTGGCATTGGAGGCCACCGTTGGCTTGTGTTCTAATGCCTTTATAATATTTTCTCTCACCTTTTCTGGCTTTAAAAGGACAAATATCGCACCGTGCAACTATCTCCTCATTGCCTTGAATGTTTCCACCATGTGCTACACAATTTCAATGTTTTTAAACGTCCTGGTGTACTTATACGGGCCATCATTTAATTTCACTTACGCCTCAAGTGTCCTAAACTATCTGACTATTATCAGCATCACCTCCAGCTCCTGGCTCACGGCTGATCTGTGCCTCTTCTATTTCATAAAAATCCTTCAGTTCCAGTCCAGATTCCTCTCGTGGATGAAGATGAAGATTGACAGAATGATACCTTTGTTGATATTAATTGTTGAAATCCTTTCTCTGTTGGAGAGCTTCACAGCATCATATATTTTCAATCAGGAGCTGCCCAGAAACTCAACCATCGCTGCCACCGAGGTGACCTCAGAACATCACAGACTGAGGCTGAAATTCATGAGCGTTGTCCTTACGGTGACTTGCCCACCATTACTGATTGCCATAATAGCAACAGCTACCAGTGCCATATCTCTGAAGCTCCACAGTCATCGTATGGAAGCAAACATGGGTCACACCAATGGGAAAGACTACCAAAGGGCAGTTCAGACCATGGCTTGTCTCGTAGTTTTCTACGCCTTGATTGGCCTTGTCATGATTATATATGGGCAAGAACTAATTGAAGATCAAACCTGGGGGTACTGGATATGTTTCATGATACTTACGTCTTTTTCAATGGTTCAATCCGGTCTCCTTATTAATGGTAATCCCAAACTCAAAGAAGCTTTTTATAAAATGTTCCACCACTGAAACAAACAAGAAACGTTCTCCTGTCTGTACACTGTTGTTGTGTAACACAATCCAATAGGTGTCTTCTCCCCCCACCCACCATACTGAATGCTTTGATTGAAAACTTGAACAGATCCGGAACTTCTGCCCAAAACGTGAAGGACACTCTAATGTCATCATGGACAATGCAGGACCATTCATAACCGCTGGTCTCCCGTTGTGATGACTTTAGCAACAGGGGAGATATTGCAGGTAATATAGAAAGTGGTGTCTTATGTTTTTGGAATTGCTAGCAGTTGTAGTTCTTCTGACATTGGTTATAATCTTAAGATTTCATTGTGTAACTAATATAAAGACAACATCTTCTAACCTGTAAACTCCATATTAAGCATGTGCATGTATCTGACAGACGAGGCCTCTCCATATTAACACTTGTGTATGTGGAATATCGTTTATAATCATTTTATGTACCGTATATACTCGAGTATAAGCCAAGTTTTTTCAGCACATTTTTTTTGTGCTGAAAGTGCCCCCCTCGGCTTATACTCCAGTCAAACACTTTTCTGCAGCAGAGAATGACATTTTCCGACCCAACTTTGGGGCCCCCTATCGTGTGGCCACTTGGTGCTAGGAACCCCAACATAGTGGAACTAGCTCTACAACATATACAAAGATGGGGTTCCTAGCACCAAGTGACCCCGAGATATGGGGCCCCAAATTTGGGTCGGAAAATGTTATTCTCTGCTGCAGAAAAGTGCTTGACATTTTCTGACCCGAACTTGGGGTCCCGTATCTTGGGGCCACTTAATGCTAGGAACCCAAAATATGGTATGTAGAACTAGTGGAACTAGCTCTACAACATATCTAAAGATGGGGTTCCTAGCACCAAGTGACCCCGAGATATGGGCCCCAAATTTGGGTTGGAAAATGTAATTCTCTGCTGAAGAAAAGTGCTTGACATTTTCTGACCCGAATTTGGGGCCCCCTATCTCTGGGCCACTTGGTGCTATGAACCACAAATACGGTATGCAAATTTAGTGGAACAAGCTATACAACATATCCAAAGATGGGGTTCCTATCACCAAGTGACCCCGAGATACGGGGCCCCAAATTCGGGTCGGAAAATGTCATTCTCTGCTGCAGAAAAGTGCTTTACATTTTCTGACCCGATTTTGGGGCCCCCTATCTCGGGGCCACTTGGTGCTAGGAACCCTAAATTTGGTGTGCAAACCCAGTGGAACAAACACTACAACATATCCAAGTTCCTAGCACCCCGAGATATGGGGCCCCAAATTCGGTCAACTGTGCAGCAATGTAATTTCGGGACCCTTTGGGTTTTGGCTGCAGCCAGGGGGCATTTAGGAACCCTTAACTACGAAGTTTGAAGTTCAGGGGCACTTAATGCTAGGAACCCCAACCTAGTGGAACTAGCTCTACAACATATCCAAAGATGGGGTTACTAGCACCAAGTGACCCCGAGTTATGGGTCGGAAAATTCGGGTCGGAAAATGTCATTCTCTGCTGCAGAAAAGTGCTTGACATTTTCTGACCTAAATTTGGGGCCCCCTATCTCGGGCCACTTGGTGCTAGGAACCCCAAATACGATATGCAAACCTAGTGGAACTAGCTATACAACATATCCAAAGATGGGGTTCCTAGCACCAAGTGACCCTTGAGATACGGGGCCCCAAATTCGGGTCGGAAAATGTCATTCTCTGCTGCAGAAAAGTGCTTGACATTTTCCGACCCAACTTTGGGGCCCCCTATCTCGTGGCCACTTGGTGCTAGGAACCCCAAATATAGTATGCAAACCTAGTGGAACTAGCTCTACAACATATACAAAGATGGGGTTCCTAGACCCAAGTGACCCCGAGATATGGGGCCCCAAATTCGGGTCGGAAAATGTCATTCTCTGCTGCAGAAAAGTGCCTGACATCAGACCCGATTTTGGGGCCCCTATCTTGGTGCTAGGAACCCCACATTTGATGTGCAAACCCAGCGAAACCAGCACTACAACATATCCAAATGGAGTTCCTAGCACTAAGTGACCCTGAGATATGGGGCCCCAAAGTCACTCTACTGTGTCCATCTGCAGCAATGTCATTTCGGGACCATTTGGGTCCAGAGACCCCAAATTGGCTGCAGATAGGGGGCATCTAGGAACCCTTAACTACCAAGTTTCAAGTTCGGGGGACCTATGGCTGCAAATGGACACAGTGAGGCTGCAAATGGGCATTGTTGACCTCTTTTCCACTTACAGTAGCTGCACATTTCTCACCCTAGGCTTATACTCGAGTCAATACGTTTTCCCAGTTTTTTGTGGTAAAATTAGGTGCCTCGGCTTATATTCTGGGCGGCTTATACTCGAGTATATACGGTAAGTGTCTATGTTGATCTTAGAACCCCTCTGTTAGGCCAAGGAGGGGTCCTTGGCCTAAGAGATATCATTTCAATACCAAGAGACCAACTCATTTCTAATATAGATTGTTGTTTGCTCACCATGTAAAGAACTGTGTATCATGTAAATTATGTTCTTGTAGAAATGTACGGCCTCAAAGCCATTGTCTGGAGAGCGATTATCCTTCAAAGCTTCTCTCGGGATGCTGTGTTGTTCAACATGCTAAAGAATAAAACAAGTCAGCCGACATCGTCTTGGGCTGAGCCTATTAAAAAAGAGCCTCCGTGTCCTATGTGATTGACAATCACAGTACACCTGATCATTTTTTCACAATAGATTATTGTTTTGTGTTACTTTTATATGAATTTGCACACATGAACACACAGATTATTACGCCATAAAATACACTATATTGCCAAAAGTAATGGGACACCTGCCTTTACACACACATGAACTTTATTGCCCCATACACACGGTTGGATATTCTGATGGAAAAAATCAGATCGGATTATTGACTTTTTCCGATCGTGTGTAGAGAATTCCGACGCACAAAGTGCCACGCATGCTCAGAAGAAATTTGGAGACGGAAGCTATTGGCTACTGGCCTCTACGTAGTCTCATTGTACGTTTTATACGTCAACTCGTTCGGAACGATTTTCCGACAACTTTGTCCGACCGTGTGTGTGCAACACAAGTTTCGGACAAAATCCATCGGAAAAAATCTGACGTATTTTGTGGTCGGAATGTCCGACTGTGTGTACGGGGCATAAGGGCATCACACTCTTTTGCCGCTTACAGGCGATCGGATTTTCCGACAACAAAAAACGTGGATTTTTTTTCCGATGGATGTTGGCTCAAACTTGCTTTGCATACACACGGTCGCACAAATGTTGTCGGAAATTCCAAATTCCAAGAACGCGGTGACGTACAACACGTACGACGAGGCCGAGAAAACTTAAAGCGGAAGTAAACCCTCCTATCATTTTCAGCCAAGGAAGCTGCCATCTTTGCCTCTGTTTAATCTTCAACTGCCACAGTGCTGCGCATGTGATCCGTTATGAACCAGCCATTGGATGGTTTGACTGTTTGGTTCACAGCCAATGTGCAGTTAGCATTCACGGCATGCCTTTTTTTTTTTTCTTTTGCATGATTCCGAGCATGCGTGGCACTTTTGTGCATCGGAATTGTCTACACATGCTCGGAATTTACGTCAAAAAATGTTGTTGTCGTAAAATTTGGGATCCAGCTCTCAAACATTTGTTGTCGGAGGTTCCGACAGCAAATGTCCGATGGAGCCTACACACGGTCGGAATTTCCGACATCAAGCTCACGTCGAGCATTTGTTGTCAGAAATTCTGATCGTGTGTACGTGGCATTAGTCCGTAGGGTTCAATATGGAGTTGGCCCTTTGCAGCAATAACAGCTTCAACTCCTCTGGGAAGGCCGTCCACAAGGTTTAGGAGGGTGTCTATGAGAAATGTTTGACCATTCTTCCAGAAGAGCATTTGTGAGGTCAGGCATGAGAAGGCCTGGCTCGCAGTCTCCGCTCTAATTCATCCCAAAGGTGTTCTATCGGGTTGAGGTCAGGACTCTGTGTCAAGTTTCTCCACCCCAAAACTCGCTCACCCATGTCTTTTTGGACCTTCATGCCTGGGTGCCCTGGCCTGGCATGTATAGTGGCACATCTGTACTATGTACGCCACCTACTACAGGAGCACTGACATTTACAAAGTAAAAAGTTTGTTTAAATTGCCGGCAAAATGTAATTTCCCAGCCACTTTGTTCTGTTTGTAACCAATGTGGGCGGGGATTGATATTAATTGTTGAAATCCTTTCTCTGTTGGAGAGTTTCACAGCGTCATATATTTCCAATCAGGACCTACCCAGAAACTCAACCATCGCTGCCACGAGGTGACCTCAGAACATCACAGACTGAGGCTGAAATTCATGAGCGTTGTCCTGACGGTGACTTCCCCACCATTCCTGATTGCTATAATGGCTAGACATGTGCCGAACAAAAACATTTGTTTATTTTCGTTTCGTTTTTTTAGTTTCCGAAAAAAATTTGCTTATTTTCGTTTTGTTTTTTTAGTTTCCGTTGATTCGTAACGATTCGTACATTCGTAAGTCGTCGGTGTTCGTATTCGTAACGATTCGTACCTTCGTAAGAGTTATTTTTTCGTTGATTCGTTTTTTCGTTAGTTTATTTTTCGTTTATTCGAAATTCGGACGCATTCGTATTTATTCGTAACATTCGTAACATTCGTAGATTCGTAATCGGATCATAATTCATAATGTTATGTAATGTGTATGCTATTATTACATTTTAAGAGACGGAAAATTACGAATCGAAATTTTTTTTACGAATGTACGAATTTTTTCGTTCAATCCATTCGAAGCACGTTAAGCAGCGCCATTGTAAGAGACACGGAAAATTACGAATCGAAAAAAAAAAAAAAGTTACGAATGTACGAACTTTTTCGTTCAATCTATTCGAAGCACGTTAAGCAGCGCCATTGTAGCGCCATTGTAAGAGACACAGAAAATTTACGAATCGAAAAAAAAAAAAAAAAAAGTTACGAATGTACGAATTTTTTCGTTATATCTATTCGAATTGGTAATTTTCCATGCCCCTTGCAATGGTGCTGCTTAACGCAGCACCATTGTAAGGGGCATGGAAAATTACCAATTCAACAAAAAAAAAAAGTTCCGAATGTATGAATTTTTTGTTCATTTTCATTTTCGTTGTTCCTGTTTTCGTTTTTCGGATTTCCTTCATTCGTACATTCGTTGTTCCTAATTATTTTTTTTCGGATTTTCGTTGTTTTTCGGATTCGTTCGATTCGAACAATTCGTTAATCGGATTCGTTCGATTCGAACGATTCGTTAAAATTTTTAGCGAATCATTCGTTCATTCGTACGAAAACGAACGAAAATAACGAAAAAAAATGAAAAACTAAAAAAAAAAAACGAATTGCACATGTCTAATAATGGCAACAGCTGCCAGTGCCATACCAGACCCTTCTCCTAGATGAAGGTCTCATGTAGATGTTAATGGGGGACACTCAAGCCTCCCCCCCCAAAAAAAATGGCATAAAGGTTCCCTCTAATGCCTATCAGGTCTTTTAGTTTTAGATTTAAGTGAGAACCCTTCCACAAACATCAAGAAAAAAATGCATTTACAAATATATACCAGGCCCTAATTTGAGCATACCAGGTCACTTGTCCTCAACAACCCTGAGGATCTGTGGATGAGGGTTTATCGTAAACTCCAATAAATATCCAGGTACCACCCTTCTATTTAAACGAGTAAAATTCAACTCTACAAAAGAATGGAAATAGTAAAAATACACACACAGTTTTTTCCTTTAATAATAATAAAAAAAATGCCAACAATGTACATCCACCATCAAAGGATTTTTGTTCATTTTTACTGTTTACATTTTTTTTTCATAAAACCCCTTACTTCACATAGGGGCAGTTTACAGGGGGGGGGGGGGGGCTCTTTAATGTTAAGTCTCTCACCCACTCACCCCCAACAACCACACGGCCAGGGTTGTAGGCAAGAGGCCCTTGTCCTCATCAACATGGAGACCAAGTGCTTTTCCGGGAGGGGGGGGTCCTTCTGGCAAAGTACCACCCATTGTTGTGTTGTGTTATTATTTTTTACAATTATATATATATATATATATTTTTTTTGGGGGGGGCTTTGGTGAAATAACAAGGGTCTACCATATCCCTGATGTCTCACTTTTAAAACCGAGAAAAGGGACTGAGGACAGAGATTCCCCAGTCCCTTTCTCTGCCGCCTCAGCTGCATTGCACAGTCAATGAATCATCTCCTTGCAAGGCCGGCTTCATGTTCGGATAAGGGTCTGGTATAGATTTTTGGGGGACTCAAGTCTGTTGACAAATTAGGATGTGCAGCAAAAATGTCAGTTAGATGGATGAGCCAAACCATTTACCAATGACAGGGGTGCTTACAATGGTCAGAATTTATTTATTTATGTGAAACCTTTATCCCAAAAGGGAAAAAAAAAATGCTTCTGTAACTGCTTAAAAGGTGGTACCTGGATTTAGGCTTTAATTTGGCAATCACTTATGTTAAAAGGTGAAGTATGGCCAAAGTTCTTTACCCATACTTCTCCCGTGGGCATTGGTGTGCGCAGCCTATTGCATTGGGTTGTGCTCCCCAGAGCACATGCATTTATATCAGCAGAGCAATAGACGGTGTCAGTAGAGCAGAGTCAGTAGGGCAGTGTCAGTAGTTTTTTTATTTATTTTTATTTTTTTTATTATTTTTTACAATAATATTTTTTTTCCACTCTATATATATATATATATATATATATATATATATATATATATTATAAAAATATAAAATATATATATATATATATATATATATATATATATATATATATATATATATATATTATAAAAATATAATAAAAAATATATATATATTTTTTAAAAAATAATATATAAATATTTTATATTATTTATTTTTATATATATATATATTATACAATATATATATATATATATATATATATATATATATATATATATATATATATTTATATATATATATATATATATATATATATATATTACAATATAACTTTTTATTATTTTTACAATTATATATATATATATATATATTTTTTTTTACAGTATAACGTTTTATTATTTTTTTTTCTTTTTTTTTTTAGAAACCCCATTGGGGGGCTTTGGTGAAATAACAAGGGTGTGCCATATCCCCGATGTCTCACTTTTAAAACCGAGAAAAGGGACTGAGGACAGAGATTCCCAGTCCCTTTCTCTGCAGTTGCATTGCACAGTCAATGAATGAGAAGTGCTCTGCGCTGAGCGGCTTCCTGTTCATTCACAAACTGAAGAATAGTAAACAGTTTACTATGCTTTCGTTAAGAATGAACAGAGGTGTGATCAGTACAAATCACTCACTGTGTTCATTCAGAAATATAAGGGGCCAATAAATTAAATGTTTACTGATCACTTCCCCTGCCCTCCATTCTGAAACATCCCCCGCAGCAGCTGGGTAAGGAGGAGGGGAGGGAAGTTGGCAGCACTGCAGGGGGAAGACAGAAAGCAGGGGGAATCTGCACCACAGGGGGTGCTTAGGGTGTGCCCAGGCACACCAAGCACACCCTGTGCGCATGCCTATGTCTGTGGGTCACAAGAGTGTAGTTTGTTTTTCACTCCAGTGACCCAGATTCAGCTAACAGCTGAGTGGCCTGACGTTACTGATCCTGACAATAATGTCAGGATCCACCCAGATGCTTGAATGGCAGCTGGCTCAGACTTTAAGTGAGGTACTGAGAGCTTGAGCAAGCCATTCCCACCCCCATCCCCTCCACAGTCTGGTGTTACAATGAGCGCTGGAGGGGATTTCTAAGCCCTGGATCAGTGAGGCGTCTATAGCAAGGCCTGGATTGGGAGATTGCCACGCTCCAGGTCAGCGGGACTGTGGTGGGGTGAGGAGGGGGTCCTGTGTAAGTTCACCTTACAGATTTTTCTGTAAAGGTGAACTTACCCTTTAATAGCATTTTAGTGCACAGCAAATTTTTAATATATATATTTAAAACCCCTCGGTTTGCACCATAACTCTCGAGCATGTCACCCACGCCCCATGTTTAGGGCATTTGGCCTGGTGTGGTTCAGGAGGGAGGGACATTCGATCATCTCTCCCTTTCCTGACCTACGTGCTGCATGCTTGGATAAGGGTTGATTATGGATTCTAGGGGGGGGCACAAGCCATTTTTTTTTTTTTTTGGCATGGGGTTCCCCTTATTTTGGCATGGGGTTCCCCAGTCCATACTGAAGGGACTGGTATGGACTGGGTGGGACGCCATTTTGTTTTTCACAATTTTTTAACCTGAAAATGTTTTGTTTTTTTGTTCAGCTGTCAGTGGGGAAGTCCATTGACAGCTGATGACTCATTGGTTGTTAAGGATGCTGCTGCAGGGTTCCTGGTTCTGCTCCTTAACAACCAGCTTTTACTACCCGAAGGGCCTGGTGTGGACTGGGGGGTGGGGGGGACTGGGACCCCTCCCAGTTTTTTCTTTATTTTTTTTTTTAAATAGCCGGGTGCCGGCAATTGAAATCGGGAAGCAATTTAAATGTGATTTGACTATATATTTTTTTATAAATGTCAGTTTTGCTGCAGCAGGTTCTATACATGGTATAAATGTGCCACTTTACAGGCAGACTAAGGGGACCCCCCAGGCACTATATTTAAAGGAATTTTTCATTTTTAATCGTTGCACTTTAGGAAGTAAACCCCGGCCGATTTTTCTTATGTTTCAAATTTTAACATACAATAGCTCATTACAAGGTATAATAGATAGAAACTGGCCTAAAACGAGGTCTGCAAATATCTTTTTTAGTTTTTTTTTTTAGATTATCTTCATTTCCGGGCATTGTATGTGCTGTTTGCTGAATCCTTTCTGGACATAACTTCCGCCCTTACTCTGTATCCCTTAGGAAATCTCGCGCATGCGCCGCAGCGCCTTATCAGGAAGGAGATAAACGCTGCAGCATTGCGAGACTTCTCCTCTGTACCGTTCAGAGGGGAAGCTCGTCCACAGACATTTCCCGACATGCAGCTAATACAGAAACGGCACAATTTAGGTGCCGTCAATGAATGATCCTACTGCACAATCGCGTATTACGCCATCTAAGAAAAAAGACAGCCGTAAGTACACTTTCACAGGAAGCGATCAGCCTATGAACAGATAAACTTGTCAAGGAGGCTTTACAACCACTTTAACCACTTAAGGACTGCCTCCTGCACATTTACGTCAGCAGAATGGCACGGCTGGGCTTAAGGACCGCCTCCTGCTCGCGACCCGGTCCTGAGCTCCACGGCCGCAGGACCAGCGGACCCGATCGCCGCTGGTGTCCCGCGATCGGGTCACAGAGCTGAAGAACGGGGAGAGGTCTGTATAGACAAACCTCTCCCCGTGCTTCCTACACTGCCTGTCACTGATCGGCTGTTCCTTGTCATCTGGAAAGCCGATCAGTGACGTCATACAGCTGCGCTAAAAATTAGATATGAAAAGGAGCTGCGCTAAAAACTGATCGGCTGTTCCCTGTCATCTGGAAAGCCGATCAGTGCAAACAGTAAACACATATATGCAAGTGAACAGCAATGCAAGCACCCTCCAGAGCATCCAGCATTATACCGATGCCATGGCAGACAATGTAAGGTACAATAAATGAGTCCCGTATTTGTAACAGTCTCTGTGACAGCTTCGTATAAACGTGACTTGTATGACACCACAGAAAAAGTGTAGAGAACTCCACCATAGGGCACACTTGTCTCCTTACCGGAACTGGATGGTCCCTTTTTAGGGGGACCGTTCACACAGGTGGCTTTTCAACCCTAGCCAAGGGTAAACTGTAGGGGACACCCGAAATCCTGCCGACCAGTGAAAAACACTCAAAACCTCATAGGTACTGAGGGAAAAGTTTGTATTGTGATTATTACTACCAGTATCAGAAAAATGGACTACGCCATCTCTAACTTGGAAGGAACACTCCTAAAGAGTGCAAATTGAGTGGTAAGTGTGACCTTGCCAAAAAAAAGTTTTTTTTATTTTTTATATAACATTTTCAATGACGTGGACTAGTGGACTTTAAGGGTCTTCAAACTAAAGTGTATTGTATTATCCCTCTTTATGAAGAAGGAAAAGTACCTAACTTTGGAGGCCAATTGTTGGATAGAGTTCAATTAAAAATTAAAAATTCAGGCACCCCAATAAAAATTCAATATAAAGGGGTAAATGAGAAAAAAATGAATTTTCTCTACTCTGAATATAACAATCACACTGGAAAAATTAAAATATAAAAAATATATAATAATTGACATAATTTGCCACTATTGGGTCGTATATATGGGACTGATTACTAAACCGACTAACATTTGGTGTAGGAAACGGCCAGAGTGAGCTGTTCTGCTGTCAGAGATCCACATTGATTAACAAAATTATATAGATGAAATCACAACCATATGGAATTCTACATATATCTAAAACACATTCCAATATGATATTGGGAGAGACATGCATATCAGTAGTATCAGAACTTATATATCTACAGTAACCCATATGGAAAAGCTAATGTACATAAATACTGTATACATATAGTGTTAGTGATATGTGAGCATCTCGGAAGACAGGCCATTAGGAATTATCTATGAAGCAGTTAACATCGACATCGATGTTAAGTCCGAAGGGTATGTAACTTTTGATTTTATGGACCCATAACATTTCTAATTTTGAAATGCTGTTAACCATATTACTCCCTCGCCAGTGCGCTTTGAATTTGTCAATGCCCAGAAAAATGGTATTACTAGGGTCTCTGTTATGAACCCGAAGGTATGGGACACTTACATGTGCTATTGAGTCGGACCTGTAATGGTCTTTTGGTCCGGCCCACATACTGGAGCCCACATGGGCATTGGAGCATATAAACCACTCCTACTGTAGAACATGTGATAAACGGCTCTATGTCGTAATGTTGGGAAGTACAGGTGGAAACAAAGGATGTGGTTCTTTTAGTTCTTATTCAGCATGATTGCTAGCCTGTATAAATGACAATGGTCCCAATATTCTGTCAAAAATGCCAGTGTCAAAAAATGTCCGATGTGATCCGCCATAAGGAATTCTGATGTGTAATAAAAAGTCGAATCGATGATTGAGTTAAAAAGGTGTCGTGGTCAGAAATATTAATAAAAATGCTATAAAAAGAACTATCCCCTATTTTGTAAAGGCACTGATTGCTGTATAAATATAACTTTTGCGTAAACCAATCAATAATCACTAATTGTGATTTGTTTTTACCAAAAATATGTAGAAGAATACGTATCGGCCGAAACTGAGGAAAAATAATGTTTTTTTATATATTTTTTGGGGATATTTATTATAGCAAAAATAATAATTGTCGCTCTATTTTTGTTTATAGCACAAAAAATAAAACCGCAGGGGCGATCAAATACCACCAAAAGAAAGCTCTATTTGTGGGAAAAAAAGGACGCCAATTTTGTTTGGGAGCCACATCGCACGACCGCGCAATTGTCAGTTAAAGCAACGCAGTGCCGAATCGCAAAAAAGGGCCTGGTCCTTTGGCTGCAAATTGGTCCGGGGCTTAAGTGGTTAACCATCTCAATACAGGGCATTTTCACCCCCTTCCTGACCAAGCCATTTTTCAGCTTTCAGCGCTGTCGCACTTTAAATGACAAATGCGCGGTCGTGCGACGTGGTTCCCAAACAAAATTGGCGTCCTTTTTTTCCCACAAATAGACCTTTCTTTTGGTGGTATTTGATCACATCTGCAGTTTTTAATTTTTGCGTTATAAACAAAAGAAGAGCAACAAGTTTGAAAAAAAAAACAATATTTTTGTAAAAAAAATTGCAATAAGCGTATATTGATTGGTTTGCTCAAAAGTTATAGTGCCTACAAAATAGGGGCTAGATTTATTGCATTTTTATTATTATTATTTTTTTTTTACTAGTAATGGCGGCGATCTGCGATTTTTATCATGACTGCGATATTGCGGTGGACGTATCGGACACTTTTGACACATTTTTGGGACCATTCACATTTATACAGCGATCCGTGCAATGAAAAAGCATTGATTACTGTATAAATGTGACTGGCAGGGAAGGGGTTAACCACTAGGGGGCGCTGAAGGGGTTAACGTGTTCCCTGGGAGTGATTCTAACTGTAGGGGGAGGGGATTGACAAGGGGAGGAGACCGATCAGTGTTTCTCTTTACTGGGAAAACACCATCGGTCTCCTCTCCTCTGACAGGACCGTGGATCTGTGTGTTTACATACACAGATCCACGGTCCTGCTGTGTTACCGGAAAATCGCGGGTGCCCAGCGGACATCGCAGCCGGCGGGCACGCGCACCAAGTCCCCAGTAACATGGCGGGCGCTCGCGCCCCCCTGGTGGGCCGAAACGGCAAGGGCGTCATATGACGTCCTCCCACCATGAGAGCTGCACCGCCTGGCCGTCAATTGACACCCGGCAGTCAGCAAGCAGTTAAGCATCATCAAACTCACTGCTCCTGAAAAAAACAATTGCTTTTAAAAAAAAATGTTTGCATTGATACATGTCCCCCAGGGCAGTGCCCAGACGCCCATATGCCTTTTTGGCCAATTACTTGCATATAAGCCTTCAAAATGGGCACTTTTGATTTGTCCTGTTCGGCTCCCATAGACCTCTAAGGAGCTCGCCATTCAGGTTAGAACATTTCCCCTGTTCGGGAGTTCTGCTGTGAACCAAACAGGGTGGTTGTTCGGCCAATCGCTATTGCTGAGTCTATGATCTACTCACATCCTTTTCCATCCTTGATTTCCCCAAAGGTTCTTCCCCTAGCACTTAACTTTCATGCATATGTTTTGCTCCCGAGTGCATTATTTTACATATTTCAATACTTCTACTGTCAATAAATGAACTACCCAGTATTTTTATTTATATTTTTTCACAACAAGACTGTAGGAAGCACGTCTCATCAGAACTGAAAGACCCAGAGACCTCTTCATTACCTGGCATTAATGCCGCGTACACACGGTCGGAATTTCCGATGGAAACAGTCCGATGGGAGCTGTTCAACGGATTTTCCAACCGTGTGTATGCCCACGGTCTTTTTCTGTCATTATTGGATTGAGAACCTGTTCTCAATTTTACAGACGGAAAACATTTCTATCGGATTTTCCGATCGTGTGTATGCAATTCCGACACGCAAAATTCCGACGCATGCTCGGAAACAATTTGACGCATGCTCGGAAGCATTAAACTTCCCTTTTTTGCCACGTACACACGGTTGGAATTCTCGTCGGAAAAAGCTCTGATGGTTTTCCCGTCGGAATTCTGACGGAATTTCGCTTAACCACTTGCTGACCGCCCACTGTCAAATGACGGTGGGACGGTGCAGCTACTGTGGCGGGCCGCCGTCATATGACGTCGTCTGCAATTTGGCCACTGGGGGGCGTGCGCGCGCCGCGGGAGGCGCGCCCGCCGCGTAGCTGGGGCCCCGGTGCGCGTGCCCGGCGGTCGCGATGACCGCCAGGCACCCGCGATTGCCCGGTAATCGAGCAGGACGTGGATCGGTGTGTGTAAACACACAGATCCACGTCCTGTCAGAGGAGAGGAGACCGATGGTGTGTCCCTTGTACATAGGGACACCAATCGTTCTCCTCCCCCAGTCAGTCCCCTCCCCCCCAGTAAGAATCACCAAGATAGGGTACACATTAACCCCTGCAGCGCCCCCTAGCGTTAACCCCTTCCCTGCCAGTCACATTTATACAGTAATCAATGCATTTTTATAGCACGGATCGCTGTATAAATGTGAATGGTCCCAAAAATGAGTCAAAAGTGTCCGAAGTGTCCGCCGCAATGTCGCAGTCATGATAAAAATCGCAAATCGCCGCCATTACTAGTAAAAAAAAATAATAATAAAAATGCTATAAATCTATCCCCTATTTTGTAGACGCTATAACTTTTGCGCAAACCAATCAATATACGCTTATTGCGATTTTTTTTTTTTTACCAAAAATATGTAGAAGAATACGTATCGGCCTAAACTGAGGAAAAAATTTGTTTAAAAAAAAAAAAAAAAAAATGGATATTTATTATAATAAATAGTAAAAAATATTATGTTTTTTCAAACTTGTCCCTCTTCTTTTGTTTATAGCGCAAGAAATAAAAACCGCAGAGGTGATCAAATACCACCAAAATAAAGCTCTATCTGTGGGGAAAAAATGATAAAAATTTTATTTGGGTACAGCGTTACATGACCGCGCAATTGTCATTCAAAATGCGACAGCGCTGAAAGCTGAAAAATGGCTTGGTCAGTAAGGAGGTGTTCGTGGCTGGTAGGCAAGTAGTTAAACTGTCTTGCCTACACACGGTCACACCAAATTCCGGCGGTCTGTAACATAAAACACGTTCGACAGCACTATAGAAGAGAAGTTTAATGCTTCCGAGCATGCGTCAAATTGTTTCCAAGCATGCGTCAGAATTTTATGTGTCGGAATTGCATACACACGATCGGAAAATCTGATAGAAAGGTTTTCCGTCGGAAAAATTGAGAACAGGTTCTCAATCCAAAGTCCGTCGGAAATTCCGACAGAAAAAGACCGATGGGAGTACACACGGTCGGAAAATCCGATGAAAAGCTCCCATCGGACTGTTTCCATCGGAAATCCGACCGTGTGTACGCCGCATTATAGTGCTGTCGAATGTGTTTTATGCCGCTGTGTTACAGACCATCGGAATTTGGTGTTACCGTGTGTAGGCAAGACAGTTTGAGTGAAATTCCGTCGGAATTCCGACGGGAGAACCATCAGAGCTTTTTCCGATGAGAATTCCGACCGTGTGTACTCTGCATTAGAGTCCACAAATATGCACAGGAAAAAAAAAAAGAAGAAATGTATTACAAGCCTTAGGTGTTTGCGTGTCGTTCCTTGTTTTTTTTTTTTACTTGGCCACTTCTAGAATTTCATTGAGCTCCCATCTCTCTGCATAATATATTTGAATGTAGACTATCGATCTCTCGGGCTCCTCATTTATGCTTTGCATGCATTCAAACTCATTCTAATAAAAGGTGGTTATGATGGATGATAATGGAGTCATGGACACGCAGAACGCTTGGATACGTGTTGTTAATTGGTTAATTCTTTGGGAGTAATTTACATGGTCAGGAGAAGATTGATAACTCAAGGATCCGTGTGTTTTAGGTAGATGAACAGTCTCAGTGAGAGAGAGACAACACTAAACACATTGAGTTATCTTCTCCTTCACTCACAAAGCCTTGAGGTGGCTTGGTGGCCCTACAGCTCCGACTCCACCAGATGAAAATGTACAGCCTGGTTACTGAGGTTTCTATAGGCGTCATTGCATTGGAGCTCATCGTTGGATTGTGTTCAAATGCCTTTATCATCATTACTCTGACCCTTTCTAGGTTCCAAGAGAAAAATATTGCACCATACAACAACCTCCTTATTGCGTTAAATGTTTCCAACATGCGCTTATCTATCTTCATGTTTGTGAACTTTCTGATGTACTGTCTTTGGCCATCGTTCAGTTTAACTCCCATCTCAAGTGTTTTAAGCTATTTTACCTTTAGCAGCATTACCTCCGGCACCTGGCTCACTGCCACGCTATGTTTCTTCTATTTCATCAAAATTGTTCAGTTCCAGTCCAGGTTCCATGTGTGGCTAAAGACGATGATGGACAGAAGAATGCCTATGCTGATAATAATCGTGGAATGTTTTTCTCTGTTTGAGAGTTTCGCTGCCTTCTATATTTTCCATCAGGATTTTTCCACAAACTCAACCATCACCACCACCACCGAGGTGGCCTCAGAACAATACAAACTGAGGCTGAAATTCATGGATGCTGTCCTGACGGTGACTTTCCCAGTATTCCTGATTTGTATATTAACAACCGCTGCCAGTGCCGTGTCCCTGAAGCTGCACAACGATCGTATGAAGAGAAACATGGGCCAAACCAAAGTGAGGGATTACCAAAGTGCGGTTCAGGCCATGGCAGGCCTTGTTGTTTTTTATGCCTTGATCTACTTTGTTATGATCTTATATGGTCAAAAAATATTCGAAGATCTAAGTTTGGGCTACTGGATCTGTGTGATCGTAATTTCAGCTTTTTCTGTGGTTCACTCCGGGCTCCATATCATTGGTAACCCCAAACTCAAGGAAACTTTGAGAAAAATCTTCACCTTTTCATAGACCGTTGCATTGACTAAATATTCCTTCTGTGTGTGGGGTGAACAAAGGGATTTGTAACTATTTTCAGATCAATTCAATGGTTGGCTTCTTCCCACCTGATTTGTGAACTCTTAGGGTAGATAATGCACACGTTAAAAGAAGTTCTATGGGGAAAATTGCTATAAGATTAGAACACGCTGGTATAGGACCCCAGCACTCTTACATACGTTTTCCCCGTCTACCTCTGATGTATGTTGGAGATGCAAAAAGGCAGTGGGCACCATGCTTCACATCTGGTGGGAGTGTGACTCCCTCCAACCATTTTGGAAAGAGGTGCATGAGCTAATTACCCACATTACCACCTACACCTTGGACTACTCCCCTGTACAATATCTCTTACACCATACGCACCTGTCCAGAGCTGAATACTTTACTTTAAGTCCCTGGCCATGCATTTGGTGAATGCGGCGAGACTGTGCATTCCAGTACATTGGCGATCTACACACATTCCGACGATAGGCGAGTGGTTCTTGAGGATCTCAAAAATAGAGGAAATGGAGGAATTAGTACATATCTCCCAAGAGCGGATTCAGAAGTTCAACACTACTTGGGCATGTTGGATCTACTTCAGAACGACTCAATGCTTTCAAACTTGTAAGACTTGAATGACTATCTCTACCAGATTGGCACTGATTTAGGTGATGAAACCGCACTGAGGTAACTGTATCCACCCACATAACGCCCCTGCCATAGATCCCCATGTGCTGCATCAACCCCACCCCCACCCTACACCCCCACCTTCTCCCTTTTCCTTACCCTCCCCCCCTCTTTCCCTGATCTGGCTCCATTCCTCCTACACCCCACAACCTCCCTAACCTCCCCCCTTTCCCTTCTTCATCTACTTTTACACTCTACCTGAACTTCTACTTGTTTCTTTAACCTACCTCTCTCTACTCTACCCTTTTCTGGGCTGACTGCATCAATAGACAATCTTAGATGGCCGTAAAGGCTACGCTACCCATTTTTGCCAGTCCTGGATTCTATGTTAAGATTCCTTGTGATCGTATAACCCTCACGTTTGTACATGTCTCATTGCAATGTCTTGGAATCTCCTAAGCATTCTGTTCTGTATTTTTGTGTTGCTGTTTAAGCTGTTTGTTGTAAATTTCAATAAAAACTTTATGGAAAAAAAAAAAATAAGTTCTATGATCCACATCACAGGATTCTATAGAAGATTCATGTCCCTTCAGAATGTTTCCTTTCTTCTTATCTCTTTCTATCTTTTTTCTCTTTTTTTAGGAATTCTTTCCCTTATGGGGCTTCTTACTTTCTCCTTTTGCCTGTTCAGATATGTAGAGATTTTTCTTCTTAGTAAAGTATGTTGTCAGGGCATACAAGAGAAGCAGGTAACGGAAGATAGAATGGGGACTATCTTAAATAACTAGATTATGTTTTTTTCTGTAGATGTATTTAAGATAGGATTAATGCTGTTAATTGGATTTTCCAACCGTGTGTATGCCCATCGGTCTTTTTCTGTCGGAATTTCCGACGGACTTTGAATTGAGAACCTGTTCTCAATTTTTCAGACAGAAAACCTTTATATCGGATTTTCCGATCGTGTGTATGCAATTCCGACACGCAAAATTCCGACGCATGCTCGGAAACAATTCGACGCATGCTCGAAAGCATTAAACTTCCCTTTTATAGTGCTGTCGAATGTGTTTTATGCTGCTGTGTTATTGACCATCGGAATTTGGTGTGATCGTGTGTAGGCAACACAGCTTGAGCGGAATTCCATCGGAAAAACCGTCAGAGTTTTTTCCGACGAGAATTCCGATCGTGTGTACGCGGCATAATGGATTAGGTGGAGCTCATGTGATTGATGGATTAATGAAATTGTTTATTTTTCTGTATGTATGACAACCAAAATAAAAAAAATAAAAAAAAATGTTTCTCTATCCACTTGTCCTCCAGAATGTTTTGCCCCCATGACTAGGCCATTTTTTGCTACTTGAAATCGGCACTGTGCTACTTTACCTGGCAATTGGGGGCTGCCATTGGTGGGGGGGGGGGGTACCACCAGTACTTCGGTAGGGGGCCCGGGCATCTCCCCCTCCAGCATCTGAAAGCCGGTTTCTCCCCCTCTCCCTCCTGCTGGCTTGCTACTTTAAGTGTTATGCAACACTGTACCCAAATAAAATCGATATCAATTTTTCACCCATTTTTGGTGGTATTTGATGACCACTGGGTTGTTCACTTTTTTGCTATATACCGTATTTTTCGCTCCATAAGACGCACTTTTTTCCCCCCAAAAAGGGGGGGAAATAGCTGTGCGTCTTATGGAGTGAATACTGACCAGCAGAGCCGCTAATAGGGGGTTTGTTTCGGTGACAGAACGATGCCCTATGCATCCCTCTGCCCCAGCTAAATCCTGTTTCTCCCCTGCCTTCAGCTGCTAGAGGGAAAGAAACAAAAGGCATTGTCCTTTAATTAACATCGGCATTCACGTGTAAATCGTGCGAGCATTGTTATGCAAATGAGGTTGGCTGCCGCAATTCATATGCAAATCACGCCCCATCCTCTGCATGCCGCCCACCTCAGGTGAGCATAGGGGGCATGTAGAGGTAATAAAAAAGGGGGGGGGGGCTTGAGGTGCACAGGTGAGCAAAGGAGGTGTGCAGTCAGAGGTGAGCAGAGGTGGTGTACAGAGATTGAATGGGTTGGAGTGCAGAGGTGAGCAGAGTAGGGGTTTGGGGGACAGAGGTTAGCAGAGTAGGGGTTTGGGGGACAGAGGTTAGCAGAGTAGGGGTTTGGGGGACAGAGGTTAGCAGAGTAGGGGTTTGGGGGACAGAGGTTAGCAGATGATGAGTTAGAGGGGCAGAGTTGTACTGAGAGGGAGATAAGAATGCAGAGATTAGCAAAGAAATGAGGGAGTTTACTGTAAATACACCTATTATATGGCTAGTCACTGTAAATGTCTCAATTACATTGGTGGTTGATGTAAACACTCTGGTTGTGTTGGGGGTCAGTGTAAATGTCCCAGTTACATTGGGGATCAGAGTAGAGGGCCCCCCTTACATTGGTTGTCAGTGTAGAAATATTATTTAGTCCAACATTTGGTTCAGATTATTTTTTTTCATATGTTCCTCCTCTAAAACCTAGGTGCGTCTTATGGAGCGAAAAATACGGTAAATGAAAAAATACCTATAACTTATGCCGCGTACACACGAGCGGAATGTCCGTCAGAAAAAGTCCGATGGGAGCTTCTCATCGTATATTCTGACCGTGTGTAGGCCCCATCAGATTTTTTCCGTCGTAAATTCAGACGGACTTAGATAGGGAACATGTTCAAAATTTTATCCGACGGAACTAATTACTATCGGGAAAACCGCTCGTCTGTATGCTGTTCCGACGTACCAAAAACGACGCATGCTCTGAAGCAAGTACGAGACGGAAGCTATTGGCTACTGGCTATTGAACTTTCTAGTCCCGTCGTACATGTTGTACGTCACCTCGTTTTGGACGGTCAGACTTTGGTGTGACCGTGTGTAGGCAAGACAGCTTGAGTGGAACTCTGTCGGAATTTTTTTTAGAGTTCCGACAGCAAAACCGGTCGTGTGTACAGGGCATAAGAAAACAAAAACACTACTTTCCATTTTCTGTTATAAATTATATCCAAAAAAAAATCTAATTTCTTCATTAATTTAGGCCAAAATTGATTCTGCTACATGTCTTTGGTAAAAAAAATCCCAATAAGTGTATATTAATTGATGTATGGAAGTTATAGGAAACTATGGGATATATATATACAATTGATCAGTCCTCATGTACTGATAGAGTGGCAGAACTGGCCATAGAAATACCCCCCCCCAAATAACCCCTTTTTGGAAAGTAGACAGTCTAATGCGGCGTACACATGGTTGGAATTTCCAATGGAAACAGTCCGATGGGAGCTTTTCATTGGATTTTACAACCGTGTGTACGCCCATCTGTCTTTTTCTATCGGCATTTCCGACGGACTTTGTATTGAGAACCTGTTTTTAATTTTTCCGATGGAAAACCTTTCTATCGGATTTTCCGATCATGTGTATGCAATTCCGACACGCAAAATTCCGACGCATGCTCGGAAGCATTAAGCTTCCCTTTTATAGTGCCGTCGAACGTGTTGTATGCCGCGGTTTTATTGACCGTCGGAATTTGGTGTGACCGTGTGTAGGCAAGACAGTTTGAGCGAAATTCCTTCGGAATTCCGACGGGAAAACCATCAGAGCTTTTTCCGACGAGAATTACCGACCGTGTGTACGCAGCATAAGGCAATTAGTAAGAGGCACGATGAGTTTTTTTGAACTTTCAATTTTTTTGTCACAATTTATTGGAAAATTAAGAAATACATTTTTTTTTTCATATGTTTTTTTACATACTGTCACCAGGGCAGTTTAGCTTTATCATATGACTGGTGTGGCGTTTTTTTAATGAATTTTCGACAAATTAATTAATTCGTAAATATCTGAATTAACGAAAACCTGTTTAACAAATTTTTCCTAAATATTCGTGAATTCGAATATATGAAAATTTTTAAATTTTTTCGAAAATTCGTAAATACCGAAAACCTGAACATTTTAAAATCTAAAAAAAATAACTCTCATGAGTCAAACCAAAAAAGGAACTTTGAAAATATTTTCTCTGCAGGGTGGAATGGTCATATGTCTTACCTATGAAGTTTGCATAATACATTTGTATGTAGTCATGGAACATTCACATTTTGAATGCGTCTCAATTATTTGTAAACTCCTACAACGGTGTTTGCATTAAAGGGAGGAGCTTACAAGGCCTGAAAGTGATTGAGGACTGAGAATAATTATCTCCTATATAAGTGGAAACCTTCATACAGGACAGACATTGATCTCTCCTGTCTCCTGTAGAGAAAATCCAGAAAATCCAGCACCAGCTCCTTTGAAGTTGCGATTCGTTTGTTTCCGAAAATGATCGACCCAAATACACAGACCTGTATTATTGTCATAGCATTTGAGGCAATCGCTGGCTTATGTTCTAATTCTTTTATCATATTCTCCCTCATTCTTACCAGCATCAAGGACAGACATTTGTCACCCTGTGATTGTATCCTGATATCTCTCAGTGTATCCAACGTGTTCTGCACCGTTATCACGTCTACAAACGTCCTGATTAACTACGTTTTCCCATCATTGCTCAGGACCTCGAGTGCTTTTTATATCCTCTATTACATGACCTTGTGTGGAATGACCTCCAGCTCATGGCTTACCGCCAGCCTCTGCTTCTTCTACTTTATAAAGATCCAGCAATTTCAGCCCGGAATTCTCGCCTGGGTGAAGATGAAGATTGATAAAGTAGTTCCTTGGTTGATACTAACGGTAGAGTTCATCTCCGTGTCTGGTGGCTTCCTATCACTACTCATTTCCAGTCAAGAATTACCTACAAACTCCACCAACTACATCTTTGAGGTGAACTTCGAGCAGAAGAAGATACTGTTTAGTACATCCCTCGTAATGAACTCTTTGGCTATCTTGGTTGGGATAATGTCAACATCTTCCAGCGTGTGGTTCCTAAAGGTGCAGAGAAGTGTCGGGACATTTGGCTCCACCAAGGTTAGAGATTATCAGAGTGCCGTGCAGACCATGGTCCGTCTGGTCATCTTCTATGCAGTAATTTACCTGGTTTTGATCATTCATGGGCTGGACATATTCCCTCATATGAGTTGGGAGTACTGGGTGTGCATCATAGTCCTCTTCTCTTTTGCTTTAGTCCAGTCCGTTCTTTTGATGATCGGCAATCCCAAACTCCGAGAAGCCTGGAGACAGTTATTCACTCTTCGATGCATTCTGCCTCAGTATTGGCCTCCAGGGGGCATCTTGCCTCGTTGGCATGTGACACTGCAGGCACCCTGTGGAGTCTGTGACCTCATCATCCCCTCCTCTTCACACTACGAGCAAACTTCAGTAGCTGAGTGGTGGACAGTTACTGCCAGATGCTGTCCTTCAGCATCCCCTCTCTATGCGCGACATATGCCTTCCTTAGATGGGTTTTCATCATCAGAGGCCTTCGAATGGTGGGCATCCTCGAGCATGTACCCAACACTGTGCTCAAACAGTTCGGTGGACTCCTTCAGAGAGGACATTATGGGGGTGGGTCTAGGGAAGCGGGTGTGGCTGATGATGCATTGAGTACGCGTTGGGCAGCTGCTTGCCAGTACCTCAGTGAGAGAGGATGAGTGAGGGATGAGGAGGGCTTGGTCATCCATTCTACCATGCTTCGGCATGATGCTCAACATGTCCAGCTGCCGGAAAACAAGACAAGCGTGTCCACTGGCACTTGCTGATGACGATGCCACGGACCCCACGTCCACGGGCCAGCACTTTGTCTCTAGAAACAGAGCCTGCCTGCCTGTGTCTTGCCTCGAACGGTCTGCCTCTCCTTGGCGGTCTTTCCAGCATTGTAGTTGTTAGTAGTATAATAGTATAAATAAAATAGAGCTCTATGTGTGCTCACAACACACTGTAGGTCTATGGGTGGCTGATAACACACTATAGGTACTATGTGTGCTGCTGACAGAAAATATAGCACAAACACACTATAAGTCCTATGGGTGCTGCTGACACTAACACACTATGGGGTACTATGTGGTGCTGTGACAAGAAGGAAAATATAGGGCATATGTGTGCTGCCACAAAACACCCTAGAAGTCTTTGGATTCGTGCTTTGTTTGCTGCAGTGTGCTGACACAATAGGTTGTATATGTGTTTAACACACTAGAAGTCCTATGGGTGCTGCTGACACAATAGGTTAGTATATGTGGGCAGCTGTCGAAAAATTATAGGAGGCTCTCTAGTGTGCTGCCCACTAACAACACTAGAAGTCCTATGGGTCTGCGGACACAATAGGTAGTATATGTGTGCTGCTGATGAAGAAAATATAGAGCTCTGTGTGCTGCCACTAAACCCATAGAAGTACTATTGCTGATGAAAAACAATAGGTAGTTATGTCGTGCGTGCTGAGAAAGAAATTATAGGAGCATACCTCACTTGAAGATGTCCTATGGGTGCTGCTACACATTGTGCTGGCTGTCAAGAAAATATAGGAGCTCTGTGGGCTGCCACTAACACACTAGAAGTCCTATGGGTGCTGCTGAAAAATAGGTTAGTATATGTGTGCTGATGAGAAGAAAATAAAGGAGCTCTGTGTGTGCCTCTAACACACAGAAGCAATGGGTGCTGCTGAGACAATAGGTTAGTTTATGTGTGCTGCTGAGAAGAAATTATAGGAGCTCTGTGTGCTTCTAGAATTCCTATGGGTGCTGCTGACAAGAAAAATATCGGAGCTCTGTGTGCTGCACTAACACATAGAAGTCCTATGGGTTGCTGCTGACACAATAGGTAGATGCTGAGAAGACAAATATAGGAGCTCTGTGTGGGCTGAGAAGAAAATATAGGAGCTCTGTGTGCTGCACTAACACAATAGAAGTCCTATGGGTGTGCTGGACACAATAGGTAGTATATGTGTGCTGCTGAGAAGAAAAATATAGAGCTCTGTGTGCTGCCACTAACACACTAGGAAGTTCATAATGGGTGCTGCTGACAAGAAAATATAGGAGCTCTGTGTGCTGCACTACACACTAGAAGTCCTATGGGTGCTTGCTGACAAATAGGTAGTATATGTGTGCTGCTGACAATAAAATATACGGAGCTCTGTGTGCTGCCACTACACACTAGAAGTCCTATGGGTGTTGCTGACTCAAAGGTAGTATTGTGTGCTGCTGATAAGAAAATATAGGAGCTCTGTGTGATGCCACTAACACACTCCTATGGGTGCTGCTGACACAATAGGTAGTATATGTGTGCTGCTGAGAAGAAAATATAGGAGCTCAGTGTGCTGCCACTAACACACTAGAATTCCTATGGGTGCTGCTGACAAATAGTTAGTATATGTGTGCTGCTGAGAAGAAATATAGGAGCTCTGTGTGCTGCCACTAACACACTAGAAGTCCTATGGTTGCTGCTGACCAAAGGTGTCTATGTGTGCTGCTGAGAAAAGAAAATATTCTGTGTGCTGCACTAACACACTAGAAGTCCTATGGGTGCTGCTGACACAATAGGTAGTATATGTGTGCTGCTGAGAAGAAATTTAGGAGCTCTGTGTGCTGCCACTAACACATAGAAGTCCTATGGGTTGCTGCTGACAAGAAAATATAGGAGCTCTGTGTGCTTCCACTAACACACTAGAAGTCCTATGGGTGCTGCTGACACAATAGGTAGTATATTTGTGCTGCTGTCAATAAAATATAGGAGCTCTGTGTGCTGCCACTAACACTCTAGAAGTCCTATTGGTGCGGCTGACACAATAGGTAGTATATGTGTGCTGCTGACAAGAAAATATAGGAGCTCTGTGTGCTGCCACTAACCCACTAGAAGTCCTATGGGTGCTGCTGACACAATAGGTAGTATATGTGTGCTGCTGAGAAGAAAATATAGGAGCTCTGTGTGCTGCCACAAACACACTAGAAGTCCTATGACACAATAGGTAGTATATGTGTGCTGCTGACAACGAAAATTATAGGAGATTGTGTGCTGCCACTAACACACTAGAAGTCCTATGGGTGCTGCTGACACAATAGGTATTGTATGTGTGCTGATGGAAGAAATTTTTGGAGCTCTGTGTCTACTAACAACTAGAAGTCCTCATGGGTGCTGCTGGGACACAATAGGTAGTATATGTGTGCTGCTGAGAAGAAATATAGGAGCTCTGTGTGCTGCCACTAACACACTTAGAAGTCCTATGGGTGCTGCTGACACAATAGGTAAAATATGTGTGCTGCTGTAAAGAAATATAGGAGCTCTGTGTGGCCACTAACAACTAGAAGTCCTATGGGTGCGCTGACACAATAGGTAGTATCTGTGTGCTGCATGGACAAGAAAAAATAGGAGCGCTGTGTGTTGCATAACACACTGAAGTCCTATGGGTGCTGCTGACACAATAGGTAGTATATGTGTGCTGCCTGAGAAGAAATATAGGAGCTTGTGTGCTGCCACTAACACTACTAGAGTCCCTACTAGGGTGCTGAGGATAGGAGCTCGGTGTGCTGCCACTTAACACACTAGTAAGTCTCCTATGGGTGCTGTGCTATGCGCTGACAAGAAAAATATAGGAGTCTGTGTGCTGCCACTAACCACACTAGAAGTCCTATGGGGCTGCTGACACAATAGGTATTATAGAGCTCGTTGTGCTGCCACTAACACACTAGAATTATGGGTGCTGCGTAGGTAGTAGTTGTGTGCTGCTGAGAAGCAAAAAGAAAATATAGGGCTCTGTCGTGCTGCCACACACACTAGAAGTCCTATGGGTGCTGCTGACACAATAGGTAGTATATGTGTGTGCTGTCAAGAAATACTCGGTGCTCTGATGTGTGCCACTAAAACCACTAGAGTCCATGCTTCTGACACAATAGGTAGTTATGTGTGCTGCTGAGAAGAAAAATATAGGAGCTCTGTTTGCTGCACTTTGGTCCTATGGGTGCTGCTGACACATAGGTTGTATATGTGTGCTGCTGACAGAAAATATAGGAGCTCTGTGTGCTGCCACTAACACACTAGAAGGTCCTATGGGGTGCTGCTGACACAATAGGTAGTATATGTGTGCTGATGTCAAGAAAATATAGGAGTCTTTGTGCTGCCACTAACACACTAGAAGTCCTATGGTGCTGCTGCAAGAGAAAATAATAGAGCTCTGTGTGCTCCACTAACACACTAGAAGTCCTAAGGGTGCTGCTGACCAATAGGTAGTATATGTGTGCTGCTGAGAAGAAAATATAGGAGCTCTGAGTGCTGCCACTAACACACTAGAAGTCCTATGGGTGCTGCCAAATAGGTAGTATATGTGTGCTTGCTGAGAGATTATTATAGGAGCTTGTGTGATGCCACTAAACACTCAGTCCTATGGGTGCTGCTGTCCAATAGGTAGTATATGTGCTGTGCTGAGAAGGAATAATATAGGAGCTCTGGGTGTGTGCACTAACACACTAGAAGGTCCTATGGGTGCTGCCTGACACAATAGTAGTATATGTGTGCTGCTGAGAAGAAATATGGAGCTCGGTGTGTGCACTAACACACTCTATGGGTGATGCTGACACAATAGGTAGTATATGTTGTGCTGCTGTCAAGAAAATATAGGAGAAGTCCTATGGGTTGCTGCTGACACAATAGGTAGTATATGTGTGTGTGAGAATTAAAATATAGGGAAGCTCTGTGTGCTGCCATAAACACACTAGAGTAGTCCTATGGGTGCTCCTGACAAATAGGTAGATATGTGTGCTGCTGACAAGAAAATATAGGAGCCTTGGTTGATACAATAGGTAGTAACTGCTGTTAGGGTTCATGGGTGCTTGCTGAACAATAGTTGTATTTGTGTGCTGCTGAAGAGAAAATATGCTCTGGTGCTGCCACCTAACGCACTAGAAGTCTATGGGTGCTTCCTATGTTGTGCTCTGAGAAGAATAAGAAGAAAATATAGGAGCTCTGTGTGCTGCCACTAAACACTACATTTCCAGTCAAGAATTATGGGTGCTGCTGACCCTATACAAACTCCACACAGAAGTCCTATGGGTGCTGTTGCTGACACATCTTTAGGAGTAGAAACTCGAGCAGAAAAATATTATTGGAGAAGATAATGTTTCGCTTGTACATAAACACCCTCTTGCTGACACAAATCCAGCGTGTGGTTCCTAAAGGTGCCACTAACACACTGATGAGACACAATAGGTAATGTGTGCTGGCTGCCTATGTGTGGACATTTGCTGCTGGACCACCTGGAGAGAAAATTAGGCCACTAACACACTTAGAGGAGTATATCAGCTCAGTGTGCGCCTAGATGTCAGACCATGTGGTCTGAGAAGAAAAATCTAGGATCTCTGTGGTCATCTTCTATGGGTGCTGCTCCTTTAGGTAGTAATTTACCAGAAGTTGGTGGCAAAATTTGCTACTGCAAATCATCAGTAAGCACGGCTGGACATATTGACTGATCCTCATATGATGGTTTGGGAATGGCGGCCTTTTAAATGGTGGGGGTGTATAAAGCCCCGGAGCTTTAATTGGCTACAGGGCGTCTGCCTGTACCAATTATTGCTCTCCTAGTTTCCGACGCTGTGATTGGCCAAGCATGCGGTGTCACAGTGATGCTTGGCCATCATCAGCCAGCAATGCACTGCGCCGGCCTGCGGGGCCGCTCGCATCAACACAAATGTGATGCGAAGGCCCCAAATAGTTCTAGGGCTCGCAGAGCTGGGAGAAAAGCCCGGTGCTCGATTCGAACGTGTTCGAATCGAGACAACCGGGCATATCCCTCTGTTGGGAGTACTGGGTGTGCATGATTGTCCTCTTCTCTTTTGCTTTAGTCCAGTCCGTTCTTTGATGATCGGCAGTCCCAAACTCCGAGAAGCCTGGAGACAGTTACTTACTCTTCAATGCATTCTGCCTCAGTAGGGCCAGCTGGCTGAACCCTCCACTATATTGTCCACATTGTTTATCTGGTTATTGTACGGGAATGGTATCTTCCTAATTTCCATGTATAGTCATATCAATATAATTACAAGGGCTAGTCACAAATACTGATTCGTATTTGTGACTAGTCCTTGTAACTATATTTATCTGACTACGAATGGAGATTAGGAAATTAGCTCAAAGAAAGGTTATAAATGTGGAAAGTCAAAACCTAGAGTGAACCCATACGTTTGGGGGGCAATCTAATAGTGATTCCCCTCTCTGTTACTGATACTTACCTTACTGGTGCTGCCCTACCACATTATTTACCCACCAAAGCCTTATGCCGCATACACACGATCAGATTTTCCCATGGGAAATGTTGGACGTGAGCTTGTTGGCGGCAATTCCGACCGTGTGTACGCTCCATCGGACATTTGTTGTCAGACTTTCCGCCAACAAATGTTGACTAGCAGGTTCTCAAAATTTTCCACCAACAAATGTTTGTTGTCGGACTTTCTGATCGTGTGTACACAAGTGCATCGGACAAAAGTCCACGCATGCTTGGAATCAAGAGATCATACACATGGACTTTAATGATATCCCAGTCTTAGTCCGTTGATCACTTTTATTCCTATTACAAGGAATGTAAACATCCCTTGTAATAGGAATCAATCATGACAGGTCCTCTTTATGGAGAGATGCGGGGTCAATAAGACCCCACATCTCTCCTCCAGGCTGGAAAGCATGAGATCGGTAAAAAATATTCACCGATCTCATGCCGACAGCCGCGATCGCGGCTTTGTTTAGATCCGGGAACCCGGGCGTGGTGTCATAACGTCTCACCCGGGCCTCCGACAGTCAGTCATAGAGAAATCTCTATTGTCATCATCCAGGGCCACCCGATTCTTTCTCCGGGCCCCCGATGGCACTGGAGAGCCCAGAGAAGCACCGGATGGCGGGGGGAGGGGGCGGACATCACCTTCCGGTGCCTATAAGAATGATCAAGCAGTGGAACTGCCACTATGATCATTCTTATGGTGCACAGAATCGCCAGATGGAAAGAATGATATCTGAATGATGCCTGTAGCTACACCCATCATTCAGATATCCCCCCCACAAAGTCAAGGACGCCATTTTACTATGGCCCGGTAGGGAAGAGGCAATCTCCTTCCCTGTGTGAAGGAGAAGAGAATGGAGAAGAAAGCCAGCCCTGCACATGACTCTTCTCCGCTCTTCTCCTCTTCACACAGGGACGTGGGCAGCCAATGGCTCTTGTCATTTTAAAAAAAAAAAAAATATATAAATATTTTTTAAAGGAGCAGTGATTTATTGATGCTTAAAGTGAAACAATAAAAATTGAACTACTTGCGGACCGCCCGCCGTCGTTGTACTTCAGTACTTTGACGAAGAATACCGGGGTCATGGCAGCAGATAGCTGGTATATTCTTAAACGGAGGATGGCCCTCTTTCTGATAAAAGCGGTCTCCGCGGCGGATTCACCACAAGATCATTCTTAACAGGGGCCCTCTGGTCGTCTCCACCACTTACCAAAGCCATTGGTAGTTAGGTCCTCTCCCCTCTGAGACATGGAGCCGAGTGAGGGAATGATGCCCCCCCCCCTGCCCCCCCTCGGCTCCATAACATTGGATGACGGAAGCCACGTCAAAACGTCACTTCCGCCCAATGGTCTTAAAGGGGATTTTTTTTTTTTTAAAACTCATTTATTTATTTATTTCATTTTTATTGCATTTTAGTGTAAATATGAGACGTGAGGACTTTTTGACCTCCCAGATCTCATATTTAAGAGCCTCCGTCATTGTTTTTTTGATGTTTACATTGTAATAGGAATACAAGCGACCCAACATTTTCTTTTTAAAAAGGACAGTGTAAAAATAAAAAAAATAAAATAAATAAGATTTTTTTTTTTTTTTTTTTTAAAGCGCCCCGTCCTGCTGAGCTCGCGCGCAAAAGCGAACGCATACGTAAGTCACGCCCGCATATGAAAACTGTGTTACAACCACACTTCTGAGGTATCGCCGCGATCGTTAGAGCGAGAGCAATAATTCTCGCAAAAGACCTTCTCTGCAACTCCAAACTGGTGACCTTTAGAAATTTCTAAACGTCGCCTATGGAGAATTTAAGGTTCAAAGTTTGATGGCATTCCACGATCGGGCATGTTGGGTATCAATTTACTCGGCATAACATTATCTTTCACAATATAAAAAAAAATGAAAGCTAACTTTACTGTTGTCTTATTTTTTAATTTAAAAAAGTGTACCTTTCCCCAAAAAATTGCGCTTGTAAGACCGCTGCGCAAATACGGTGTGACATAAAGATATTGCAACGGCTGCCATTTTATTCTCTAGTCTGAAAAAATGCATATTATGTATTGTGCTACATATTTTTTGGTAAAAAAAAAATCCCAATTATATTGATTTGTTCATGTGAATGTTATAGCGTCTACAAACAATGTTTTATATATATATATATATATATATATATATATATATATATATATACAGAGCATCCGGAAAGTATTCACAGCTCTTCACTTTTTCCACATTTTGTTATGTTACAGCCTTATTCAAAAATGGATTCAATTATTTATTTTCCTCAAAATTCTACAAACAATCCCCCATAATGACAAAGAAGTTTGTTTGAAATCTTAATAGCTGATCCTTCGAATTTAGAATTTTTTCAAGAGTAATAAAAAACATTCCCAAAATTAATAAGAAATATATAATACTGTAATATAATATAGAGGGGGAAGAGGGGTATGGACATAAATGTGAGCTGTGCCTTACAAATCCTCTGTGTTGTCCCGTGATTAAGGGGCATCCCAAAAAGCAGAGAGAATACAATGAACATTAATTAAATATCTTTTTTTTCCGAATTTTGGAGAGATGGAAAATCATTTGGGACCCCTGGATTTAATATCTTCATCAATTAACTTTTGGTTTTAGTTTTCCCACTTCTTGGACCCTCTCCTACACTCCCCCCATTTTTTACCCTTAATATTTACCTTCCTTCTTGTCTATGTATTAAAAGTTTTCAAAAAACACTTCAGTCCATAAAAGTTTCCTAAAACAACTAAACATATATATATATATATATATAATATATATATATATATATATATATATATATATATATATATATATATATATATATATATACCTTTAACCTTTACCTTTAACCATATTTAACCATATATTACTTTTTTTTTTTAATAATTCTTGTTGTTAATCTGTATTGTTGCTACATAAGCACTGTAACATTGTAAAAGTAAACATTGTAAACATTTCTTTATTTGAAAATTTCAATAAAAATATTATTGAAAAACATAACAAAGTGTTTCCTTCTTGTCTATTTATTAAAAGTTTTCAAAATACACTTCAGTCCATAAAAGTTTCCTACAACAACTAAACAGATATATATATATATATATATATATATATATATATATATATATATATATATATATATATATATATATATATATATATATATATATATATATATATATATATATATATATATATATATATATATATATATATATATATATATTTTTTTTTTTTTTTATCAGCTTCCAAAAAAATCTAAGGATTCAGACATTATCTACAAATACCAAGGAAACTAATTTAAAAAAAGCACACAAAGTCAACAAATGTGCCTCTTGTATGTTAAGCTACACTCAATGCATTGATTTTTTGTTTACTTTTACTTATATGTCTCTTTTTTATTTGTTTATTTCTCTATATTTTTTCTATTTTTTTGTTCCTCTTTTTTTGTTGTTTTTTTTTATTTATTTTTTTGTCAAATTGTCTTTGGGGCCCAATAGAAATGCAACATGCAAATCAGCATCTATTAAAATACACAACCATACAGTAGCCTGAAACACAATATATGATACATAATATTGTTGTCATGGAAATTATTACCAAGGAAACTAATTAAAATAAATATAACAAAGCACATCAAGTGAACAAATTCACCTGAACTACTGCAATCAATGTATTACCATAACTTTTTTTTTTACTTATATTCTATATTTTATCTTTTTTATATATTTTTAGTTGTTTTCGTCTTATTTTTTTTTTTCAAATTTTTCGTTTTTTTGTCACAAATTTTCTAAGGTCCAATATTAATGAAAGCTCTCAAAATTTACATGCAATACAAATCAACACACATACTGTACATAAAATATTATAATTAATAGTAACAAAACCATGCCGGCACAAAATAGGAAAGACTGTAACGGATTTGATACTTCGGTACTTCTGTACTGTTCTCAGAAGAGGGGATAGTTTCTGCATTGACAGCCCAAAAGCCCGAAACACTCACAATGAACATCCCAAGTGCTGTCAGGAATAGAAATTTGAAACAACTCTCCTTAGCCAGAAGTTGCAGTAGGTTAGAAAGTAAACTGATGTGTTCATAAAAGCAAATACTTTCTTATTATATAAGACTGCATGAGAAAAGACATAGATCATAAGACCCTGGAGGAGAATATTCACAATCCCCTTCCCCAGAAAGATCACATCGGTGGGACTCAACTTCCCTTTCTTTCTGATTATGTCCAGGTTACCCATCACAATACAAGTGTTAAAAGGGATCGCCAAGCCGAGTCCCAAGACTAAAGAGATTCAATTAAATAAGGAGGCGGTCTGCTTTTCAAAGCGGACCCCCTTAACCCCCACCTTAATAATCAAAGACAAAGCAGGGAGATATCTAATGGCCGTAGGCCGCCTACATGATAGACCGGTCTCATTTATCTCGTATTACGCCCCAAACACAGGACAAGTAGAATTCTTTAGGCAGATGTTTAACATACTGATGCCTAAGGTCCAAGGACAATTAATATTGGGAGGAGACAGCAATATTTCCTTGGACAGAACCATGGATAAATCAGATACTAGCAGAACGATCATACGACGCCCTCCTAACGACAGTAGTAAGATTGCCCGTCTCATTCATCATCATGACCTTATTGATACCTGGAGGGAACATAACCCCACTGTTAGAGACTTTACTTTCTACTCACAGGCACATCATACTTACTCCAGAATTGATCACATACTAGTACATACCTCTCTACTTCCATTTATCACATCAGTTAAAATACTTAATACACCTGATGGTCTGATCACTCCCCGATAAAACTTATGACTAAAGGATTGTGGACTAAGGCTACCCCCTCGCCTTGGCGACTTAATGCTAGTTTACTTACCAACCCCATTATGTATACTGAAATAGAAAAGGAAATACAGAAATACTTCAGAAACAATAAATCCCAAGACACCCCCCAGTTATTAACTGGGCGGCCCATAAGGCAACAATAGGGGGAAAACTTATACAAATCACAGCCAGAATAAAAAAAAAATAGGGACCTTACAATTAAAAAATTAGAAGGGAACCTGGAAGTTCTCTTGGCGGAACAACACAGGAACCCCCGGATAGATATTAGCAAAAAGATAGAAGAAGCCAGACTATCATTGAACCTCAGTCTAACAACACAGGCAGAAAAGCGTATTAGCTGGTCAAAGCACAAATATTATACCATGGGAGATAAGCCTACCACTTTATTTGCCAGGAAGTTGGTACCCAGACCGTACACTGCAACCTTACCCAAGTTGAAGACGTAGTCGGGACATCTCACACAAAACCCAGAACTAATAATAAAAGAATTTCACAAATTTTACACCAAACTGTATAGATCACAAAAGCCACCCGAGCAAACCATAGTCGATACATTTTTTCAAGATATACAGCTGCCCCAATTGACCCGAGACCATGCTGCTCTAATGAACGAAGCAATCACAGAATTAGAAATACAGATGGCTATAAAGGCAACCTATTCCTCTAAAGCACCCGGTCCAGATGGTTTTCCAGGGTTGTACTATAAAAAATATCAACACTTACTTACTCCCCATCTTTGTGCATATTTTAATGATCTGAGATGAGGTACGAAGTTGCCAGATCATGAAAATACAGCTTACATAAACGTTATACCGAAGCCAGGCAAGGACCATACAGACTGTTCGAACTACCGCCCAATCTCACTGATTAACACAATATATACACCCTGACCAGACAGGATTTGTACCACAAATACAGGCTTCTGATCAAACCCGTAGACTCATTAACTTGATATCAGCAATCCAGTCCAACTGGGACGGGGGGGGGGGGGGGGGTACTAGACAGGGAATGTTGCTATTGCTAGATATACAGAAGGTGTTCGATTCCCTATCCTTGGACTATCTGTTTCAAATGCTGAGACGTTTTGGATTTGGCGAGTCCTTCCTGGGTCTGTTGCAGACCCTATATGATACCCCATCGGCTTCCCTGATGGTCAGGGGTTACTCTTCCCAACCCCTGGCCATCAGGAGGGGAACTAGACAGGGATGCCCATTATCACCACTACTGTTTGCTTTGGCAATTGAACCATTAGAAAATCACAATCGCCAGGAACTGGAGATCCGCCGCCTTACCAATTGGCCAGCTTAAGAGTAAAATCTCATGGCTGATTCTAAATGAGAGATTGACTGCCCTAGTCCAGGACAAAATGGAGCGCTTCCACAAAACCTAGGATCCGTGGCTGGACTATCTGGCCGGGGACCTCAGACCCTTAGCTACATAAACATGAGAATGAGCTAGCGATTATAAGGAATAGGACCAGAGCTCGTCAATACCTCTCCCCCCTTCTTTTCTTTTCCTTTTTCTTTTCTGTCTTCAACACTTTCTCTTTTTAAACTTTACCTCACCCTCCTAATTTGCTCTCCTTTTTCAATCTTTCACTGGGAAAATTAGATGACACAGACTAACTAGTACTCATAGGCAAAACCATGGAGCATGGTGACACTGATCAGCAGAGATTGATATAGCCCGGCCCCTGGGGCCCCCGCTGCCTGGAGACGAGACCTATGACCCCCCCCGATGGGTGTGACGGGGGGCGGGCTCGCCCCAGGGGTGGGGGTGCAGTGACGGAGAGAAATAGAGGAGAAAGGACGGTAGCCACCGTGCTCAAGAAACTAATTTATGAAAATGTACTAACCATTACTGTCCAACAGGTGAAAGCTCCTTTGTTCTTTACTTCTTATTTCTTTCTAAGGCCCCTTTCACACTGGGGCGGTGAGCCGCGGTGACGGTAAAGCAGCGCTATATTTAGCGCTGCTTTACCGTCGTTTTCACCGCGGTTTTCGGCCGCTCGCGGTGCGGTTTTACCCCCCGCGAGCGGCCGAAAAAGGGTTAAACACCCCCCGCAGAGCGCCGCCGTAGCGGCGCTTTGCGGCGGTATTGCCGCGGTCTCCCATTCTTTTCAATGGGAAGGAGCGGTATAGGAGCGGTGAACACACCGCTCCTATCCCGCTCCAAAGATGCTGCTAGCAGGACTTTTTTTGTCATCCTGCTAGCGCACCGCTCCAGTGTGAAAGCCCGCCGGCTTTCACACTGGAGTTAAAGGGGCCGGATTTTTTTCATGCGGTGAACAGGCGCTATTTTTAGCGCTGCACCGCATGAAAAACGCCCCGGTGTGAAAGGGGCCTAAGATTGTGGCCTCGATGTGGTAAACAATGGTTTACATTTGCACTATGTTTATATTACCAAACAAATATGTATACTGTACAAACTGTATTTTTCATAAATCAAACTTTATTTTGTACAAATGATACTGTATAAAAAAACTTTAATAAAAACATTGAAACATAAATTAAATAAGGAGCGCAGAGACTTCATGTTGAGGTTTGGTGTGATCTCCGGACAGAAATGACGGGACACGTCCAGTGATAGCAGACAGAATGATATATTTAGAGTTGGAATTATGGAAATAGTCTTCAGAGATCCATCTCATGATTGACTTTGCATAAATGTGGTGAGTTTTATTTCAATGCCGACATCTAAAACACGGAGCAACCCGTGTAATACAAAATTGTATTCATTTCCATTATACTGACGTATTCAACCACTTCAGGACTGGTGGTTGTTTGTTTCTTATTGATTATTACGTAAACTCAGCAGTAAACCTATGGATTCAATATTTTGCCAAACAAATACATTTGAAAGCAAAAAGAACACGAAAAAATGTGGTAGCGTTGATTCAGTTCTGTGCCTTTTCCCTCTGATCACTACACTGAAGCCGTGCTTCTGGAATAGTGTGGGGAAATGATTTATTAATTACCATTTTTTCATTATAAGGGGTACCCTTATCCTTTTTTGCAGCAAGCTCTGTCGCTCCTATCGCTCGCCGCCCCCCAATGCATTTTCGTCCGAATTTCGGGTATTTTCGTTATCATTTTCCAAAAATCCAAAAACTGAAATATCCGACATAAAAAAAAATGCTTTATTTTTGTTTTTGTTGCAAAAGTTCGATATAGATAGGAGATTCCACATGACGCTGACAAAAGCGATCTGTGCCCATGGAACCTGTGGTCAAATGTTCCTAACCTTAGCTCTATTAGTCCAAGATTATTCTACATAGAGAGAAAAGATTTGACATATAGAGAAAACATTCTCTATATAAGATTTAACATTATAGAGACAATAGCAAAAAAGGTTGAATGTGCCTAACCTAATTCCATAAGTCCAAGATTATTCGACATAGAAAGAAAAGTTTTGACATGAAGATTCAACATTTATGGTCAAATGCTCCGCCCATAGGCTATAGAAGAATTCTAATGTTGGTTGACTAGTAATAATAATTAATGAATATAATTATTAGTAGTGTCATACAACATTAGAATTCTACTATGGCTTGTAGGCGGAACATTCGACCGGAAATGTACGATTGCGGCGTCGTACAGTTTAGCTGCTCCGTCAAATCTTCTTAGAACATTCGACAGACACCATAAGCCTTCAATGACAGATTTGACCTTAATTATTTCAGATTTTTGGACGAATGCATTTTTTTCCGATGCTAAATAATTAAAAACGAATTTCGTGAATAACGAAATAAATTTATTTTTCGGACGAAAACAAAATTCTGAAGCGAAATATTTCAGTGTTCACATGTCTAGTTAAGACTGCCTTTGACCAGGAAAGGAGCATGACGACTAACTTGCAAAACTTCCCCAGGTCTGAGGAAGCCAAAAAACTCACATACATATCTGCCTTGAGAACTAACCTGGAACCTATACCAAAAGGGGGTGAAGACAAGATGTCTGAAATGTCCCGGACCATCTGGCCGGTAAATGGCAGTCTTGATGCCTGAGCCTGCCCCTGTGACCTTTGAATACCCCTCTCCCTCTCTCCCCCTCTCCCCCTCTCTCCCCCTCCCCCTCTCTCTCTCCCCCTCTCCCCCCTCTCCCCTCTCTCCCCTCCCCCCTCTCCAGGCCTCTCTCCCCCCTCTCTCTCCCCCCTCTCCCCCTCTCTTCTCTTCCTCCTCTCCCTCTCCTCCCCCCTCTCCTCTCTCTCCCTCTCCCCCTCTCTCTCTCTCCCCCTCTCTCCCTTTCTCCCCCTCTCTCTCCCTCTCTCATCGTCCCTACTCTCCCCCCCCTCTCTCCCACCCTCTCTCCCCTCTCTCTCTCTCCCCCCTCTCTCTCCCCCTCCTCAGCCTCCCCCTTCCTCTCTCTTCTCCCCCCTCTCTCTTTTCCCCCTCTCTCTCTCCCCCCTCTCTCCCCCCCTCTCTCCCTCCCCCTCTCTCTCTACCCCCATCTCTCCTCTCCTTCATCCCCCTCCTCTTCCCTCACCCCCCTCTCTCCCCCTCTCTCTCCCCCATCTCCCCCCTCTCTCTCTCCTCCCCTCTCCCACCTCTCTCTCTCCCCTCTCTCTCTCCCACTCTCTCTCTCCCGTCCCCCCCTCTCTTCTCCCCCTCTCCCCCTCTCTCTCCCGCTCCCCCTCTCTCTCCCCCTCTCTCTCACTACCTCTCCCCCTCCCCCCCTCTCCTACCCCCCCCCTCTCCCCCCTCTCCCCCCCCCCTCTCCCCCTCTCAGTCTCCCTCTCTCTCCCTCTCTCTCTACCCTCTCTCCCCCTCTCTCTCTCCTCTCTCTCCCTCTCTCCCCTCCCCTCTCCCTCTCTCTCCCTCTCTCTCCTCCTCCCTCTCTCCCTCTCTCCCCCCCTCTCCCTCTCTCTCCCTCTCACCCACTCTCTCCCTCTCTCTCCCTCTCCCCCACTCTCTCCCTCTCTCTCCCTCTCTCCCCCTCTCCCCCTTTTCTCTCTCCCCCCTCTCTCCCTCTCTCCCCCTCTCTCTCTCCCCCTCTCCCCCCCTTTCTCTCTCCCCCCTCTCTCCTCTCTCTCTCTCTTTCTCCCCCCTCCCCTCTCTCCCCCCCTCTCTCTCCCCCCCTCTCTCTCCCCCTCTCTCTCTCCCCCTCTCTCCCTCTCCACCTCTCCCCCTCTCTCTCCCCCCTCTCTCCCTCTCTCCCCCTCTCTCTCTCCCCCCTCTCCCCCCCTCTCTCTCCCCCTCCCCTTTCTCTTCCCCCCCTCCCCCCCTCTATCTCTCTCCAAAAATAGTGCATTTTTTGTAGAGCGTTGAAGCAAACTTAATAAAATATCAATTGCATCACTGTGCCCCCAAACGCATGCCACTGTGCCCCCTAACGCATGCCACTGTGCCCCCAAACGCATGCCACTGTGCCCTCAAACGCATGCCACTGTGCCCTCAAACGCATGCCACTGTGCCCTCAAAGGCAGCCACTGTGCCCTCAAACGCAGGCCACTGTGCCCATCAAACGCAGCCACTATGCCCTTAAACGCATGCCACTGTGCCCCATAAACTGTGCCCATCAAACGCTGCCCCTGTGACCTTTGAATACCCCTCAACATGGCCTTGAGAGGGTGAGCAGAAAAAATGGACGGACTAACAGGGTTTTGTAGGGCCCTAAAATGCTGAATGCCTGATAGGTATAATTTAATGGTATTAGCGGATAACGCCAATTCGCTTTCTCAATATGATGAAAATGGCAATCACATATTTAAAGTCCCATGGACAACTGCAAGAATGTTGAGTCAAGAATTTGTGAAATGCCTGACAACCTTGTTAGTCCATGATCAGCAGGGAATATGGAGGAACCGGCTTGCCCACCCTCTCAGCTTCCGGGTGATGCAAGAAAAATTGATCAAATTTTAAATGAGATAACGCGTCGGCAGCACTATTGTAATTCCCACTAATGAATTCACCCTGAATATTGAATTTGTATGTCAACCCCAGCTAAGTCAACCTGCGCATGAAGGACATGATGATCAGAGACCCCAACCTGCCCTTATTGATAATCTTGGTGGTGGCCAGTTTGTCAGTGAAGGAAAATGACCGAAAAGTGACAGCTGCTACCAAAATTGAGTAGACTTCAAGCAATGCCAAAGTCTGCGCAGACTTGGGCATGCGGAAAACCTCCAAGGGCCAATGGCTGGCCAGCCATTCTGCACCAAAAATAGCCGCAAACACCACTGACGCAGCTGCATCTGAAAATACCCTGGGTGATTCACTCGTTGTCTGAGGAAAGAGCTAAGAAATGCCATTCCAGTCATGCAGGAACTGGAGGAACTGGTCCCACATGACCAGATTGGCTCATGCATCAGTTTGTAGGCTGACGACCGCGTCATCATCCTGATACAGGGGTAAAAGGGGCAACAATCTAGACACAAATGACCTACCCTGTGGAATAATCCTCATCACATGATTCAACATGCCCTAAATCCCTCTTTGAGCAGACTGGGGACCGGACGAACAAATGTCTCGTCTGACGTATCCTAACTAACTTCTCCCTGGGCAGACTTGCAATCATACAATTTGAATCGAGCGGGATATTGACCGGAACTTCCACCTTGAGAGCAGCCAGTGGATCATTTAACTCTGAAAAAAGTTCAATAAGACACTGCAAATCCTTAGGTGGTCGACCAGGGTCCTCCAAGAGCAGGAAATCATCAAGGTAATGCACAATCCCCTGACAAACTTTGCAGTTGCCCAAAACCCAATGGAGTGCCTGGGAAAAAAATATTAAATAAACAAGGACTGCTTTTTGACCCGAAGGTTAATTTAGTGGCAAATTAGTAACGATCGCGCCATCTAATGCCGTGCCATTGCTAAAGAGCAGGACTAATAGGAAGCAGTTTAAACGCATCGGCAATATCTGCTTTAGACAACAAGCCCCCCTGCCCAACTGCAGAATATGCTGTATGGTTGAATCCACTGATAAATACTTAAAGAAAATTCCTCGAAGAGAATCAGTGAATTGAGTCTAGAAATGTGCAAATCAATCCAAACACACACAACAATCCAAGTGTAGCGCTGTCCCCACTATTCCTATTCCAACAGAAAACAGTCTGAATGTATATACTCCGCTCTAGGTGTTGCAGCTCTCCCACAAGTCCACTGGGTGGTGGACATGAATCTGAAAATATATAAAGCAAGAGCGAGCACACGCCAGCCCTAGTGTGTTATTGTATATTAATAGATGAAGTTCAGTAAATAAAAAACGAGGGTTGCATTCACAAACATCTGGTGTAAAACGGCATGAACAGCTCCATAAGAGCCCCCTCTCCTGGTCTGTGAAGATCAGTTGGCTCACATCGACTTGCGGCGTGGTGAAGGGTATCTGTAAGCACTTGCCGCCTACATCCTTGTATCACGCGGCGCTCAGAGCACCACCACGGACCAGCCGGCACTGCGTGACGTAACTCGTAGCCGGGGAAGGGGATGCACAGTGATACAGCTAACTCCTCTAGTATGCTTCATGCGGTTGCTAAGACAACCTGTTTCGGAGGCTTGGCCTCCTTCTTCAGGTAACCTTGAGGGGAGGAGGGCTATATAACCCCATACTCCTCCCACAAATTCTGGCTGGCCTGCGGCCAGCCTTCCAGCATAAACTCTGCATCCAGTGTAGCCTATATCTACAGTGCATTCAGTGGTGTACTGTTTCTAATACACTTCAGGCGGTGTACACAGTATAAAATACAGTGCGACCATAGTACAGTTTCTAATACAGTGCGGTGGAGAAGTTGGCCGGCTGGCCGATGCCTTTAAACAATTTTTTAGTCCTCAGCGCCAAGGTCTGATCGGTTCAAGCAACCATCGACAGCGTCTGCATTATATGGTGCAGGAATATCTAGGGGCAAGAGCAGACTTGGAGACCTTTCCAACAGGTCATCCACTGGGTTAATGGGTCTTGAGGATGGACCACTGTCCAGAACTTCCTCAATATGCAATTGAGCTACTGGCCTGTCCTGCATCCAGCGTTCTTTCTGAATGCACATTAAGTGCTGCAGGAGGGTTTGTAACGGATCAAAGAGTGTTCCTGTCCACAGACTCCGTTGATAGGCTCACATTCATAAAAATGAATCAGTCCTGGATCAGCAGCTATCAAGCACCTGATGCTGGTGTAACTGATTGAACTTTCTAGGGATCTGGGATCTGGGATCCCTTGAAGACTGCCTATGCTGACTATCGTATTCCTCAATCTTGATAATGCTAGCTTCCAACAATGTTTTTGGTTTAGGGCACCACCACCACCAAGGCCCAATTTTCTGCCCCTGTTTAACAGGGGAATGTAATTACAATTTTTGATATAATATTTTGCAGCAAGGCCAATTCCTGCCCCCAACAAGAGTAATTGTGAGGGGTACCACCAACACCACCAAGGCCCAGTTTTTCTGCACAGTATATAGGGCAGGCCATATAGTATGATCCCCATGTCATTTAAAAAATAAGAATTGTGGCGGTGTTCGCCTTAATATCCATACCAGGCCTGAAGGATTGGGGGGGGGGGCATCCATGCAATTTTTTGGGAGGTATTTTTGGTATTGTTATCTATATTGCCAGGATTTGACAATACATTACAGCCGCAAGTAGTTTTAAATTACATTTTTTCCTTTAGAAATCTCATTTTGCTGTGGTACTGTTATAAACATGGCAAAGATGTGCCACTTTACAGGCATACTATAGACACACACCCCCCCAGGCACAATATATAAAGGAATATTTCATTTTTATTGTTTCACTTTAAGCATTATTAAAATCACTGCTCCTGAACAAACGTCATTCAAAGTGTGAGAGCACCGAATGCTGAAAATTGGTCTGGTTAGGAAGGGGGTTTAACTGCCCAGTAGTCAAGTGGTTAAATCAAAGGATGAGCCTAATATGATGTAAATTGTTAGAAACCTACAAGTTTTTTTTTTTTTTCATGCAGTTATTCTTGTTTAACTCTTTATTACCTCTTAGTTTGTCATGTAAAAAGGGGGTTTTGGGACTTTAAATGAGGCGCGGTTAGGCGCCTCCATCCCTGTATCAGGTACATTCAAAAGGAAATTGGGACTTTAGATGAAGCAGTTGAAATGCGGAGGTGAAAGTAAATTTTTTTAACAAGTATAATAGAAGAATGATTTCATATATATACATACACATATAATTAGCACAAGGTAAGGCATGCAGGATTAAAAAGTATATATATAAATGAACACATAATCATAATGAATACATAATGATCAGTAGTAGTGTCTGGGGAAGGGGGTTATGTAATGATCAACATATTACTGAAGAAACCGGCCCCATAGATGATGCTGGATGTCCTCCAGCCAAGAAATGATTTGCTGACATTTTTGAATGCACATGGTGAGAAGCTCACAGTGTGCGGTGAAATCGGAGTAAGAAATCCCAGTCTAGGAAAGGAGCCGGATGGTACAACTGTACAAGACTGACGTTGGAGTTCTCCCTCTCCTGAAATCTCTTGTTTTTTATGATCAGCACATCTTTTTTTTATTCTCATTCTCTCTTTATGTATATATCATTTCTCCTTTTCCTGCAAACTAAAGCTGGTGTCTAAATTTAGTACAATCAGCACCATGTAACACAAACCTGTCAGGATTTGCCTGCAGAACACCACCTATCCCGATGTTTACTTACCATTTGTTTGGAGACGCGACAAGAAGAAAATAAGCAAATCATTTATTTTTGCACTAAGTACCGGGGCTCTCAGGGCTGTGATCTGTACGGCAATGAACTGGCTCATCATTTAGAGTTCATTTTATTTTTGTTTTTTTGTTTATTGAGTATTTTTCAATGAGATACAAAACATTAGGAATCAAATAATTGAATATAATGATATACAATGTTCAGTTAAGTAGACTGGCTGTGCCTGAACATAAACAGTGGTACATCAAGATTTCTCGAGAACCAAACAGGAACAATAACAACAATAGAAGCCGAGAAGTTTCTACCCAAAACTAAAAAATAGAAAGCATAAAGGGGGTAAAAAATAAATAAAAAAATTGTTGTACTATAAACTATTATGCCCCGTACACACGGTCGGACATTCCGACGGAAAATGTCCTATCGGACCATGTTGTCGGAAAATCCGACCGTGTGTGGGCTCCATCAGACTTTTTCCGTCGGAATTTCCGACTGAAAAAAATTGAGATCCTGCTCTCAAATTTTCCAAAAAACAAAGTCCGATCTGACTTTTTCCGATCGTGTGTAGAGAATTCCGACGGACAGAGTGGCACACATGCTCAGATCAAATTACGAGACCAAAGCTATTGGCTACTAACCTCTACGTAGTTCCGTCGTACGCAACGAACGTCACCACGTTCAGAATGATCGGATTTTCCGACAACTTTATCCGACCGTGTGTATGCAACACCAGTGTCGGACAAAATCCGTCGGAAAAAATCAGACGGATTTTGTGGTCAGAATTTCTGACCGTGTGTACGGGGCATAAGTCCTAGTGAGTAATTTCCTATAGGGTTAGTTTAATCTTACTTCTTGAAATAAAGTCGGGGATGGACAACCGCTTCCGTCCCGCCACCCCTCTGGGAGCAAACTGTGGCGAGACGGGTGCTGGTAGCCATCTCAGGGTCTTTCTCCGAGGTTTCCGGAGTGAACTTGTCATTGTTGTATAATGCCCCATACACACGGTCAGACTTTCCGACCACAAAATCCGTGGGATTTTTTCAGAAGGATTTTGTCCGAAAATTGTGTTGCCCACACACGGTCGGACAAAGTTGTTGGAAAATCTGATCATTCCGAATGAGGTGACGTACAACGCGGACGATGGGACTACGTAGAGGCCAGTAGCCAATAGCTTTAGTCTCCGAATGTCTCCTGAGCATGCGTGGCACTTTGTGCGTCGGAATTCTCTACACACGATCGGAAAAAGTCCGATCAGATTTTGTTGTCTGAAAATTTTAGATCATGCTCTCAAATTTTTTCCGTCGGGAATTCCAACAGAAAAAGCCCACTAGAGCCCACACACGATCGGATTTTCCGACAACATAATCCGATCGGACTTTTTCCATCGGAATATCCGACCGTGTGTACGGATCATAAGACTTTTAGGTTTATGGTAGTAGGAGTAAATTAAAAGGGAAGCTAATTTTTCCTGTGAATTTATTTGTCTAGTGACATGGTCCATGAGGAGGACCCATGAGTCATAGTCAGAGTTGGCTGGAGGTAGTCAGACTACTTATAAAGCCTCATACACACGATCGGACCGTGGACCAACTTTCCCGTGGATTTTTGTCCAAAGGGCGTTGGCCCTCAAGTTGGTATTGCATACACACGGTCGGACTTTTGAGTCAACCAACACGAACGTAGTGACGTTTCAACGTACTGAGGACACTTCAAAAGAGGACGTTCGAATACTCCAGCGCCACCTTTGGTCAACTTCGATATTGATGTCTGATCTTTTGCATTGGTTCTGAGCATGCGTGTTTGTACTGTGGACAAAAGTCCGTTGGTTTTGTGTACACACGGTCGGACTTTGGTCCATCAGACTTTTGTTGGCAGAAAGTTGGTCCGTTCACAGCTAATTTGCATGTTGGTTGTCAAAAAGTCTGATCGTGTGTACGGGCCTTTAGTGTGTCAGGGCTGTCTGTGTTAAGGCCCATACACACGATCGGACTTTTTGACAACCAACATGCAAATTAGCTGTTTTGGACCAACATCCGACCGTGTGTACGCTCCATCGGACCAACTTTTTCCAGGTTTCATCGGACTTTTGTTGGCTGTGCGAACGGACCAACTTTCTGCCAACAAAAGTCCGATGGACCAAAGACTTTTGTACAAACCAATGCAGAACCAATGCAAAAGATCAGACAACAATACAGAAGTTGACCAAAGGTGGCGGTAAAGAGCAGAAAAACCAAATGATTTGGTCAAAGTTGGCTGAAAAAGTCCTGCCGTGTGTATGCAATACCAACTTGGGGCCAACGCCCTTTGGACAAAAATCCACAGGAAAGTTGGTCCACGGTCCGAACGTGTGTATGAGGCTTTAGAGACATGTCAGGAGGTGTTCTTTGGGTGCGGGTGTTTGAGTTCATTTTATTTTTATAGTCACACCGCTGACCACAGTGATGAAGATGTGATGAGAGATGTGCCCTTAATGTAAACCTCGGCTTTGACCTTGCAGGAAAAAAGTAGCATGAGATGACATGTTGGATATGACAAATACAAGGTTGCCTGTGGTTGACCCTTTAATAAATATATGTCTTGTTAAGGAGGAGAGTAGCCCATTCTAAATATATCTACTATTGGTCCATGAACACTTGTTTATTGTATATAAAGTATCTCACAAAAGTAAGTACGCCCCTCACATTTTTGTAAATCTTTTCTTCTATCTTTTCATGTGACAACACTGAAGAAATGACACTTGTCTACAATGTAAAGTAGTGAGTGTACAGCTTGTATAACAGTGTCAATTTGCTGTCCCCTCAAAATAACTCAACACACAGCCATTAATGTCTAAGGCCTGGGTCACACTGGTAGGACAAACGCTCCGACATTGGGAGCTCATGTTGCATGACGTGTGAAAATCAATGTTTCCCTATAAAAGCCGTCTTAACTGGTCCGACTCAAGTCCGTCCGACTTTGAAAATGCTCCCTGCACTAATTTGGTCCGACTTTGATCCTACTTCAGCCCATTAAAGATCACTGAAGTCGGATCAAAGTCGGATTGCGGTCTTAACTGATTCCGACTTTGGCATGCGACTTGTGCTCTGATGATCTTGAAGGGTGAACTCTACACCAAATGTAAAAAAAAATAAAAAAGAAATGGCATGGGTTCCCCCTCCAAGAGCATACCAGGTCCTTCGGGCTGGTATGGATTTTAAGGGGAACTCCCATGCTGAAAAGAGTGGGAGAGAACTTCGAGGCAACATCAGAAGAAGAACAGAGGTAGAATAGCGGAGAAGATCCGGCAAAAGAGCGAGAAGACAGCAGACAAGACCAGGCAGAGGCAGAAGACTGGAGAGGGCTAGAAGACATCAGTGGAGAAGACCCAGACAGGGGAGAAGAACTGGCAGAGGAAGAAGATGTCAGTGGAGGAGGCAGAAGAGCCGGAGAGGGTAGAAGAAATTGTAAGCGACACCAGAGCTGCCCTGAATGAATGAGTGACTTATATAGTGCTACCTATGCAAACTGAATTGCCTCAGGGTGCTTTTTGCTGCCGATGCGCTTACAAACACATACACATATTATGGCCAATTTTTAGACAGGGTTTAATTAACCTACCAGCATGTTTTTGAAACAGGCACAGGGAGAACATGCAAACTCCAGGCAGATGGTGTAGTGGTTGGGATTTGAACCAGCGACCCTATTGCTGCTAGGTGAATGTGCTAACCACTACACCACTGTGCTACCATGCCCTAATAAATTACTTTAAAAACCAGTGTGTACTGTGGGTTTTTTTTACACTTTTTTTTTAGGTGAATGGGTAGGGGTACAATGTTAAAGGGGATTTCCAGATTTTGATAAGCTTTCTGCTCACAGACACTGACAACCAATGGCCAGGGTTGTCGGGAAGAGGCCCTTGTCCTCATCAACATAGGGACAAGGCGCTTTGAGGTGGGGGGGCGCAAATGTCCAAACTGGGCCCAAAGTGTCAATATTTTGTGTGGCCACCATTATTTTCCAACACTACCTTAACCCTTTTGGGCATGGAGTTCACCATAGCTTCACAGGTTGCCACTGAAGTCATCTTCCACTTCTCTATGATCTCATCACAGATGATGTTAGAGACCTTGCGCTCCTCCACCTTCCGTTTGGAGGATGTCCCACAGATGCTCAATAGGGTTTAGGTCTGGAGACATGCTTGGTCCATGCCAGTCCATCACCTTTACCCTCATCTCTAGAGATGTGACCAAGGCGAAGGAAGAGATCATCTGGGCTGGACGGCTTAAGTAGGCAGGACTGACGAGCAGGATATCATCAGCAGGTGAGTCACTGTGGAGAGATAGGAGCGGGCAATTAGCCGACAGCTGAGTGGCCAGTTTTGAGAAGGAAGGGCTGAGCCCAGCCCTGACACAGTTTAATGCACAGGTGGTAAGTATGTGGACCTTTTGGGGCAGATATGTGGCTGCAGGCACTGCCTTTTTCTGCAGCCATTGTGCTGTCACCATAGTTGTCCTTCTCAGCTAGATGTGGTGTGGCACGAGGAGGCTCAGCTGGAGGGTGCTGTGCCTCAGCTGTGCCTGTTTCTGATGCCATTGTGCGGCCACCATAGTTGTCCTTCTCAGCTAGATGTGGTGTGGCACGAGGAGGCTCAGCTGGAGGGTGCTGGGCCTCAGCTGTGGGTGTGCCTCTCAGTCTCACATTGCGCATGCACGGACACTGTGGGCAGGCCGGATGACATCACATGCAATGCCCTGGTTGGGGCTTATTTATTGGTAGACAGTTTAGTGAGATATGCAGGAGACACTAGAGGTGGACAGGCGCAGCATGCCCGGATGGACACGAGGCATTTGGCAATGCCTCGGCTATACTGGAAGACATTACTTTTATGGGACGTTATTGCCTGTGTTCTGAATGGTTTGGCAAATTACTGATGTACAATCATATATTATTTACAGATGGTGGTTGTGGCAAACTGGCACTTAAAGTCTTACTACAATATTTATATTGCTGACTATCCAGCTGTATCCTTTGCCCTTCTATTAGGTTCCTTGGAACACTGCATTACATTCCCAGTCAAATTGGGGGTTAGATATATCAAACAAATACAAGGAGATTTCCAAGCGCCAACTTACCAACCAGCCAGTGACCAATTTAATTCACCTTTCTAACAATATGCGTTAAGAACAGGGGTTTAGTCTGCACACATTTGTAAAGACTTGTGTAAGCTACAGAGCCCTGTCAAGGCACCCTATTTTCTGTATTACCTAACATTTATAGGTGGGGGCAATGGCCACTTATTTGTATTTTGATTTTATTGTTCAGGTCTACGCGCATAAGGCTGCTCGGTTCTGTCCCCGGTCTGCTCTGCCGACCAGGTACTCCAATCATTTCCCAACTCCCTCACGCTGAGTATCTGAGACAAACTCCTGCCCCACACTCCTCCACACTCCCGATTCCTGAGTCCCACCTGAGCACCGCCGGATTCCCCGCCGGGATTTGCCGAGTGTTACCGAGTACCTGTGGAATCTCTCGCCTGCCTCTGTGTCCCGGTCGGAGTTTCTTGCCAAAAGCTGCCAAGCCCCTTACCTGCTGACAACCATCACGTGCCTCGGTTGAGGTCAGACAGCAAGGTGCCCAGATTCAGTTCCTCCTCCTCACCCAATCATCGTACTGACTGCCGGGACTGGGGTTTCAAAGGTAAGGCGGGGGGAACTCAGTCGGCTGGGGAGTCAACCGCTTCATGAGATGGAGAGTTTTCACCCAGAGCTTCCTAGCACAAGCTTTCCAGGAGCGCCATTCCGAGGCTCCTCCCCCCTGGACTCAGGAACTAATTACCCGAGGCTGCAGTAGCCCCCGACTGAGTGTCACAGTACAGAGTATCTATAGATGTCGGTTGTTAGCCAATTCTTTGTTGGGAAGCCTAGCAAACCCTAGTAACAATGCATATCCATTTTGATATGATTCCATTTTAAATGTTGTCTTTTATATATTTTCTGAATAGAGATGTATACTTTTTCTTAATCCAAGTGTTAATCCAAGGTGCCCGAAAAGTCCATTTTGTTTTGCAAATTTCTTTATGGAAAGTAGCAGGATAACCTTTGTAATGTAGTGCAGTGTATAACCAGGGTTAGCTTTTAGTATTGTGTGAATGACGATTCAAGCAAAAAATACTTTTAGGGCTTGCTTCAAAACAAGGCTTCGGACAGGCTTTGTCAAAGCTCCTGTCACTAAATAAAATGGTTAGCTTACAGTCCTGTTTACATCTTTCTTCAGCTTTGCCTTAAAAATTATCCCCCATGTCGCTTTATCTTCAAAGCATCTTCAAAGCCTCCATAGAAGTCTATGGCAAAGCTTTCTTGAAGCCCCACCAAAGCCTCACCGAAGCCCCATGAACCCCAATTTTTTTCCTTTTTTTATTTCTCTTTCCTATATATATATATATATATATATATATATTTGTCCATAACACACACACCTACAGGCCAGTACATTCACACATTGATCTCAATAGGAGGTTTTACATCACCACACATGCACCCAATTTGGTATAGTTAATACCAAATTGATGTATCACTCACCATTGATATCCACATCATTCATTATCTTAAATTCACCACCCCCCTCCACACACGTTCCCCCCCTTTCCCCTTTCCACCTTCCCTTTTCCTTCCCTTTCCTTATCCCTCCCTCCCCTTCCCCCAATCCTCCCCTTCTCTCCAACACAATTTTTCCTTTTTAATTCTATTTTAATTTCCAATCCTTTTAGAACTGGGTGCATGCTCAATGTGCATATTCCATCCATCGGGTCATGCGTTTGAGTGGTCTGGCTTGTCTCCTGGCTGCCGCCATCACCAGGAACCCTTTCTGGCAATCTGGGGGGGGGGGGGTTCTCTGCCTCCACCCCTGGTGAGACTACATAGCCCAGGCCGCCGTTTATGATCCCATATAGGAGCTGTGATTAGCGTACGGGCTGGTCTGTAAGTATCTTTAAACTGACTTTTTCATCCTGCCCCCCCTCCCCCCTATTTAGAGGGTTCATACACTAACAGATACCTCATTATTTCAAAAATTCCTTTAGTTTGCATCTAACTCCTGACGATTGGTTGAAAGCCAAGAAACGCATCGAGTTAACAACTTATGGATGCCCAAAAATAATAATTTTATATTCTTTTATGTTTTTATGCATCTACCTCTGTATCAATTGCATTTATCATGTTTATCATCTGATTCATTTGCACTGATTGTACCATCATGTCCAGTGATTAATTATATTAAATATGTTTATATTAATATTATGTAAATCTTTTGTGATTACACTATTCAGTCTATATTATTAATTAATTATTTTATATTATTAATTATTGCCATATTTTTAATACTTTGGACCATTGATTTGGTACCATGACATCATGTTAAATGAAACCAATTTATAATCTAAATTTTTTTTTCCGGTAAACAAATAGACATATAGTCTTTGACATGCCTCATCTAAAGTCACATCCAAATTCCTATCTTTGATTCCATATTTATATATATGTATATATATATATATATATATATATATATATATATATATATATATATATATATATATATATATATATATATATATATATATATATATATATATATATATATAATATATATATATATATATATATATATATATATTATATATATATTTTTTTTTTATTTAACTAATTCCTGCTTCATTGTAAAAGTAAACCAAATAAACTTTTCTTTTTATTGAAAATTCCATCAAACATATTAAAACAAAATGACATCATAGTGATACCTCCATGACTCTTTATTACAAGGTTTCAAAATACAATTCAGCATTCATAGTTTTTTTTTTTTTTTTTTTCTTATGTTATTAGTGGTTTAACAACAAAAAAACTGTACATCAATCTTTTTACAAAGTTTTAGAAATATTAGCATTAAAAGAGAGAAGTGCCATGGATGATGTTATGTGGCAGAAACATCAAAACTGTCCACATGGAATACCAAATGATGGCAACCCCCCTGGGTGCACCATTTTCTTCCCCCTCAATTTGATGATACCCTCCTGTTGCCTTGAATTAGGCTGGAGCTATTTCGTTTTAACCTGATGTAGCCCTTTTACAGGTATGACCATGGGTAGACACTCCAGGCCCTCCACCCTTCTTTTAACCCCCCTTTTATTTTTTTACCAACACTTTTTTTCCCCCTCTCTGCAAGGAAAGCGAAAGATACATTGTATCTTTCCTCTCCATTCACAGACAGAGAAAAACTCAGGGGCGGGCTTCATAGTGACTGATCACTGTGGTAGCCAATGAGAGGCTACCACAGTTATCAGGTGACCTGGAATCGGGAGATTTGGGTCCCAATCCTTGGTACGGGACACGGGGGTCCTGGAGACACCCCAGTCTCTATGCTGGGAGCGCAATGTGTGGAGAAAAGCATATATGCGGCCCCACAGAAAAAAAAGCCAACTTCTGTTAGGCTGCATATACAGTATGTGTTACTGAAGCTTTTTTCTTAACCACTTCCGGACCATTGCACGCCGATATACGCCCTAACTGTGAAGAGGAATATCGTTGTTATGGCAGAAGCTAGCTGCCAAAACCCCGGTATCCTCTTCTTAGGCCGGCGGTCCCGTTTCTGATAATAGTGGTCTCTGCGGCGGATTCACTTTTTTTTAATTATTGCATTTAAGTGTAAATATGAGATGTGAGATCTCATATTTAGGAGGTCCCGTCATTATTTTTTTCTAGAAGGGATGTTTACATTCCTTGTTATAGGAATAAAAGTGACATTTTTTTTTTAAAGAACAGTGTAAAAATAAAAAATAAAATGTAAAATAAATAAGAAAAAAAAAAATTTAAATTGTGCCCCGTCCCGCCGAGCTTGCGTGCAGAAGCGAACGCATACGTGAGTAGCGCCCGCATATGAAAACAGTGTTCAAACCACACATGTGAGGTATCACCGCGATCGGTAGAGTGAGAGCAATAATTACAGCCCTAGACCTCCTCTGTAACTAAAAAACATGCAACCTGTAGAATTTTTTAAACGTCGCCTATGGATATTTTTAAGGGTAAAAGTTTGTCGCCATTCCACGAGCGGGCACAATTTTGAAGCGTGACATGTTTGGTATCAATTTACTCGGCATAACATTATCTTTCACAATATATAAAAAAAATGGGCTAACTTTACTGTTGTCTTATTTTTGAATTTAAAAAAGTGTATTTGTTCCAAAAAAAAGTGCGCTTTTAAGACCGCTACGCAAATACGGTGTGGTAGAAAGTATTGCAAAGACCGCCATTTTATTCTCTAGGGTGTTAGAACCCCCAAACATTATTCATTTTTTTTCTAAGTAATTTTATAGCAAAAAAAAAACAGTTTTCAACTTAAGTAAAGAGTCTCAGAAAGAGGCCTGGTCCTTAAGTGGTTAAATAAAAGCACAAGTCGACAACTTTACCACTGGTATGTTGGGCTACTACGATAAATGTATTACCTTAACTTCTTTTAACTTATATTCATCCTTTTTTGTTTTATGCTCATATATATATTTTTTTCCCAATGGTTTTCTATTGTGTTTATAAAGCTATCCAATGATGAATGTAATAGACATGTGCACAACAAAAAAATTTGTTTATTTTCGTTTCTTTTTTTTCGTTTCTGTTGATTCGTAACGATTCGTAAATTCGTAAGTCATCGGTGTTCGTATTCGTAACGATTCGTATTTTCGTTAGAGTTATTTTTTCGTTGATTCGTTTTTTCGTTAGTTTAATTTTCGTTTATTCATTTATTCGAAATTCGGCCGCATTCGTATTTATTCGTAACATTCGTAACATTCGTAGATTCGTAATCGGAGCATAATTCATAATTTTATGTAATGTGTATGCTATTATTACATTTTAAGAGACACAGAAAATTACGAATAGAAAAAAAAAGTTACGATTGTACGAATTTTTTCGTTCATTTTCATTTTCGTTGTTCCTGTTTTCGTTTTTCGGATTTTCTTCATTCGTACATTCGGTGTTTCTAATTTGTTTTTTTTCGGATTTTCGTTGTTTTTCGGATTCGTTAGATTCGAACGATTCGTTATTCGTTAAATTTTTTTTCGAATCGTTCGTTCATTCGTACGAAAACGAACGAACGAAAATAACGAAAAAAAACGAAACAAATTGCACATGTCTAAAATGTAAGAGATACACATTTTGAGATACAGCCAAAGAGTGAAGACACTTCAACTCGTTCCTCTGGGGATCTCATGACCTCAGCTCCGTCAGTTCAGTCGTATTTAATATGAATTCATAGTAGAGCGTGTTGCTTTTATGTGCCTTTTGTACATCCTGATATGTGATGCCTTTGACCATTTATTTCCTATGAGCCCTTAGCTCCCTTCTACTAACCAAACTATCTCATTTGTTTTTGCCAACACACCCCATGTGAATTTGTGAATTCATATATATATATATATATATATATATATATATATATATATATATATATATATATATATATATATATATAATCTATCCTGATGTGCTGAATGATCAGGTAAGTTGTTTACTGCAACAAATTGTATTTGGGGCTCCAAAAATTTGAAGTCTTTTAAAATTCACATGCAACACAAATCAACACAAATAATGATTTCATTTATTAAGGGAAAAAAGCTGTCCAAATCTGTCTGGCCCTATGTGAAAAAGTAACCCCCCCCCCGGCTGATAAATCATGAATGAACTGTGATTAACCACTTAAGGACCGCCTCCTGCACATATACGTCGTTAGGATGGCAGGGCTGGGCAAAACCACGTACCTGTACGTGGTCCTTTAAGAGCCCAGCCGTGAGTCGCGCGCGCAGCCCGCGGGGCGCTCGCAACCCGGTCCTGAGCTCCGTGACCACGGCCGCGGGACCAGTGGACCCAATCGCCGCTGGTGTCCCGCGATCGGGTCACAGAGCTGAAGAACGGGGAGAGGTCTGTGTAAACAAACCTCTCCCCGCGCTTCCTACACTGCCTGTCACTGATCTGCTGTTCTTTGTCATTGGGAAAGCCGATCAATGACGTCAGACGTAAAGCAACGCCCCCTACTGTAAAAAAACACACACGTCACACTAACCCCTCCCCGCCCCCTAGTGGTTAACTCCTTCACTGCCATTGTCATTTACATAGTAATCAGTGAATTTAAATAGCACTGATTTCTGTATACATGACAATGGTCCCAAAAATGGGTCAAAAATGTCCGATGTGTCCACCCATTATGTCGCAGTCACAATAAAAATCGCTGATCGCCGCCATTACTAGTAAAAAAAAAATTATTAATAAAAATGCTATAAAACTATCCCCTCTTTTGTAAACGCTATAACTTTTGCGCAAACCAATCAATAATCACTAATTGCAACTTTTTTTTTAACCAAAAACATGTAGAAGAATACGTATCGGCCAAAACTGAGAAAAAAAAAATGTTTTTTTTATATATTTTTTGGGGATATTTATTATAGCAAAAAGTAAAAAAATATTGCATTTTTTTTCAAAATTGTCGCTCTATTTTTTTTTATAGCGCAAAAAATAAAAACCGCAGGTGCGATCAAATACCACAAAAAGAAAGCTCTATTTGTGGTAAAAAAAGGACGCAAATTTTGTTTGGGAGCCACGTCGCACAACCGCGCAATTGTCAGTTAAAACGACGCAGTGCCCAATCGCAAAAAGGGGCCTGCCCCTTTGGCTGCAAATTGGTCCGGGGCTTAAGTGGTTAACCAAATTTTTTGGAAAGCTGAGTTAAATTTAATTTGCAACACCCAGGCCCGATTACGGCCAAACCCGTTGAATCAAGAAATCACTTAAGTAGAAGCTGTCTGATTGCCCCCTAAACCCCTTGCTGCATAACCCAAGTGCGCTTGAGCTTGAGGTCAGGAACTGATGGCCGGACATTCTCCTTTAGGATTTTTTGGTAGAGCACAGGAATTTGTTGGATCAATGATGGCATGTTGTCCAGTTTCTGAAGCTCCAAAGCAGCCCAAGACCATCACACTACCACCACCATGTCTGACTGTTGGTATGATGTTCTTTTTATGAAACGTCATGTGAGTTTCACACCAGATGTAACGGGACGCACACCTTCCAAAAAGTTCAACTTTTGTTTCATCAGTCTACAGAATATTTTCCCAAAAGTCTTGGGGATAATCCAGATATTTGAAAATATGAGACGAGCCTTTGTGTTCTTTTTGGTCAGCAGTGACTTTGGCCTTGGAACTCTCCCATGGATGCCATTTTTTGCCCAGTCTCTTTCTTATTGTTGAATCATGAACACTGACCTTACCTGAGGCAAGTGAGGCCTGCAGTTCTTTAGATGTTGTTGTGGGTTTTTTCATGACCTCCTGGATGAGTCCTCGTTGTGCTCTTGGAGTCATTTTTGTAGACCGGCCACTCCTGGGAAGGTTCGCCACTGTTCCGAGTTATCTCCATTCGTGGATAATGGCTCTCCCCGTGGTTCAGTGGAGTTCCAAAGCCTTAGAAATTATGTTGTAGCCCTTTCCAGACTGATACATGGCAATAACTTCTCATTTGTTCTTGAATTTCTTTACATTTGAGGCATGATGTGTTGCGTTTTTAGATCTTTTAGCGTGTTTCGCTTTATCAGACAGCTTATATTTAAGTGATTTATTGATTCAATATGTCTGGCAGTAATCAGGCCTGTCCTGGGTGTGGCAAGTGAAATTTAACAGATTTTTTCACTTCATAAAAGAAATCACCATTTAAAAACTGCATTTTGCATTTACTCGGGTAATCTTTGTGTAGTATTAAAATGTGTTTGGTGATCTGAATCATTTAAATGAGGTCCAAACTCTGTAGCTGCTGACTTTAATGAGGACACTTACCTGTCCAGGGAGCCCATGATTTCTGCCCCCCCCCCCCAAGGCCGATCCGTCCATCCTAACTAGCTAACTAAGGGAAATGGGCAGTGGAGCCTTGCGGCTTCACTGCCCGTTTACTACTGCGCATACCACGTGGCGCTTTGTGAATGGCCCCGTTGTTTCCTGTGACACACACGTCCCAGAACACAACAGGGCAGCTCGCCAAAGAGGAGGAACTAAAGAAACCGTGCCTTGGAATAGGAAGAGGCAGATTAGGAAGACTGCCAAGCAACAGGGATTTCTGGTAAGTAAAACAATTTTATTTTTTCACATTTTAATTTTTTTAAGAATATTAATTGATTTTTTTTTTATTTTAGGGTGGCCCTCCACTTTAATGCCCCATACACATGGTCGGATTTTCCGACGGAAAATGTCCTATCGGACAATGTTGTCGGAAATTCCGACCGTGTGTAGGCTCCATCTGACTTTTTCCGTCGGATTTTCCGACGGACAAAGTTTTATCTCCTGCTCTCAAATTTTCCGACAACAAAGTCCTATCGGACTTTTTCCGATCGTGTGTAGCGAATTCCGACGGACAAAGTGCCACGCATGCTCAGATCACAATACAAGACCAAAGCTATTGGCTACTAGCCTCTACGTAGTCCCGTCATAGGTAACAAATGTCACCACGTTCAGAATGATCGGATTTTCCGACAACTTTGTCCGACCGTGTGTATGCAACACCAGTGTTGGAAAAAATCCGATGGATTTTGTGGTCGGATTTTCCGACCGTGTGTACGGGGCATAAGTGTGACAAATATGCAAAAAAGATAAAAAATCAGGAACGGGACAAATACTTTTTCACAGCACTGTAGGTGTGTAGTCAGTCTAAAACACCATATAAAATGCAGAATATTGTTGTCATTGAAATAATTTTTCTATATATTTTTTTATTTTATATTTTATTAGATAATTCTCAATATAATGATATTTTTTTTTTTTATCTATCTGCTTTCTGTCTTATCAGTTTCCATTGAGGATTTTTCCAAACAAAAACTTCCTGAGCTTGGCACTGGCCTGGATAATGATGACGGACTCAGCTAGTGGGAAGGCTATGAATATCACCCAGGCAGCAATGGTCACCGGGTTTTTAGTGTTGATTCCCATCATAAAGAACAAATTCACATCGATAAAGAAGAATATGAAAAGTATAAGGAAGAGGATCATCGTCTTTATAGCACTGATGTGAGCCCGGAACTTCGATCCACCAAAACCAGAGTTATTCTGCTTCACCTTCCACATGTGCTTTAGAAGAGAGGACACGGTCACCACTATGGAGACCAAGGTCAACAGAAATGGTAAGCAGCAACCCAAAATGTTGGCTGTCTGGAGGAAAGCGTAACTGAAGGAAAATGTTGCGCTGATCGTTGCAGAATCACAGGAACCATTTCCAAGAGATTGTTTTATCACTTTTATCTCAGCAGTCCAGATAGTTGGAAGGGATATGAGGAAGGATCCAACCATTGATAGCAATAGGAGATGAGGAAGATAGCTCAAGAAAGTCTTCTTGAACCGAGCAAAAACTGGGTGAGGGAGGTTGGTGATGCTGGTACAATAGAACACACAGAGCCAGGCAGAAAGCCAATAGCTACAATATATCAAAGATGTTGTAAGAAATATTGCTGGTAAGTAGACTTCCCTAAGAAGGAAGGCAGGGAGAAAAAACACAAAGACGATTCCCTGCCCAGTCAGTGAGCTTTGTAGAATAATATTTACCAGTCCTATGATGAGATGGATGAGATCAGAAGGGTTCCATTTCTGTCCTTGCCTCCAGCTCTTACTGTCTGCCAGGACAATCCCGATGTTTAATATAAAAGCCATCAAAACTTGTGGAAGAGTGAGGACTACGATAACAATCCACATAGGAGACAACATTTCCCTGGATCCAGCCTGTCTCTTCCAACGAGGAGAAGTGGCTGGAGGAGGACGGCGTGTGCCAGATTGAGGGTTTGCATTTGAGAAGATGCAAATAACTTACACATCTCAGTTACCAAGATTTACATTCAGATGCAAAAAAATGGAGTGTAAGATTGACGTCTAGAATGTGACAGATGTAAAAGAGATGTATGTAGTTACGGTACATAGTTACATAGTTACATAGTAGGCGAGGTTGAAAAATGACACAAGTCCATCAAGTCCAACCCATGTGTGTGATTATATGTCAGTATTACATTGTATATCCCTGTATGTTGCCGTCGTTCAGGTGCTTATCTAATAGTTCCTGAGACCACCGCCTGTGGAAGGGAATTCCACATCCTTGCCGCTCTTACACACGGTCGGAAATTCCGACCACAAAATCCATCTGAATTTTTCCGACGGATTTTGTCCGACACTGGTTTTGCATACACACGGTCGGACAAAGTTGTCGGAAAATCCGATCATTCTGAACGTGGTGACGTTCGTTGCGTACGACGGAACTACATAGAGGCTAGTAGCCAATAGCTTTGGTCTCGTAATTTGATCTGAGCATGCGTGGCACTTTGTCCGTCGGAATTCTCTACACGCGATCGGAAAATGTCCGATCGGATTTTGTTGTCGGAAAATTTGAGAGCAGGATCTTAAATTTTTTCCGTCGGAAAGTCCGATGGGAAAAGTCAGATGGAGCCCACACACGGCCGGATTCTCCGACAACATGGTCCGATCGGACGTTTTCCTTTGGAATTTCCGACCGTGTGTACGGGGCATTACAGTAAAGAACCCTCTACGTAGTTTAAAGTGGTTGTATACCCATTACAATTTGCACCTACAGGTAAGCCTAGATTAAGGCTTACCTGTAGGTACAAGAAATATCTCCTAAACCCACACAAAAGTTTTACAACGTTGTCTACAGCGCATGCGCGCCGTAGACAACGGTGCATTCACAGGGTTAATCCCCATCCACAAATCCAGCTTTGTCAGATTTGAAGTCTCCCGTGCGTGGGGCGACGTCTTCGCTGCTCTGGCCAATCACAACGCCGCAGCGGTGCTGTGATTGGCCGGAGCGGCGATACCCGGAAGTAAGCTTCCGGGTATCTGTGGAGAGATGGCTGCGGCTAGAGGGGGAGACGAGGACAGCTTCGGGGGCCCCAATCTATGGTAAGTGATGCATAATGAGCTAGTATGCTAGTCATACTAGCTCATTAAGGCTTTGTCTTGCAGGTTGTTTAAAAAAATAAATAAAACGGGTTTACAACCACTTTAAGGTTAAACCTCTTTTCCTCTAATTTTGGTGAGTGGCCACGAGTCTTGTTAAATTCCCTTTCATGGAAAAGTTTTATCCCTATTGTGTTGTCACCAGTACAGTATTTATAAATTTAAATCATATCCCCTCTCAAGCGACTCAAAGAGGAACATTATTTTCCAGATTTTGGATGGATGAAATCAACCTGGAAATCTGGGATTGGGATCCAGCCTTGAAAATAAAACATTATTAGTAAGGTTTATTTATTGGGTTTAATGTCAATGAGATTATACACTGGGTTGCACGTTATATACTCCTCACCACAGCACTCTGTATACTGGGTTGCACGTTATATACTCCTCACCTCAGCACTCTGTATATTGGGCTGCATCTTGTATACTCCTCACCTCAGCACTCTGTATATTGGGCTGTATCTTATATACTCCTCACCACAGCACTCTGTATACTGGGTTGCACGTTATATACTCCTCACCTCAGTACTCTGTATACTGGGCTGCATCTTATATACTCCTCACCTCAGCACTCTGTATACTGGGCTGTATCTTATATACTCCTCACCTCAGCACTCTGTATATTGGGCTGTATCTTATATACTCCTCACCTCAGCACTCTGTAAGTTGGGCTGCATCTTTTATACTCCTTACCACAGCACTCTATACACTTGGTTGCACATTATATACTCCTCACCACTGCACTCTGTATGCTGATCTGCATGTTATATACTCCTAACTACAGCACTCCCCTATACTGGGCTGCATGTTATATACTCCTCACCACCACACTCTGTATACTTGGCTGCATGTTATATACTCCTGACTGTTGTCATCAGTACACTGGACTGCTGCCAGGAAGGCTCTGTCTGTAGACTCCCTGTTCTACGAATATCTGTAAGAAGTGGCGCATCAGCGCATGCTAACGTACGGACGCATTTGCGCATGCGCTGGAATACAAACGCATATGCGCGGCACATCTTGTGATGGATAAGGCCACCAAATGGGCTATTTAAGCTGGATCAGTGTTATATTCTTAATATTCAAAATTTAATTTGGTTTAAAAAATATCTCTATGCAGAGTTTCCCTTTAATTAGTGTGGATGAGTTTTTTTGTTTTTAATACATTTCAGATGTGATATTCAGCTGGGTTTAAGTTCTAAAAGCTGTTTTAGATGTTTGTTGGACATTATAAATATGCAACTGATATTCTGTTTGGGAAAGAAGGCTAGTTACCTTCCCCCATTTCTGTACATATGATTTCACTCTTGCTGTGTTTAAAGTGAAAACAGATGTTGACCAGATGTGGTATGTCTGGAGCATATTGGATGTGAGGAGCAACCCCCTCTTTCTCTCTCTCCTGACACCCTCTTTTGGATGGGTTGAGTTAAAGAGAAAGAAAGGTGTGCCTATCATTTGGTGGCAATTTTGGAATGTCTAGTTCATAAAAAGTCATTTCATCTTGGAGGGAGCTCTCTTGAACTTCCTGCTCTCATCCTAAGGACATCTCTTCAGCACACACAGCTCTCATCACATTTCCAGCCACACAGACATTCCTTTGACACACAAAGGGTTAAACAGCCATTTTATTTTCAGCAAATCACATGTCCTGTTCTGCTAAGAAATCTATGAAGCTTTTGAAAAGAACAATACACTAAGAACTCTTTTTATCTTATGCTAAGTAACATCCTTTTATATCTTTTACTATTTTTGTATCTTGTACTATATTTTGTCTATTTTGGTGTGTATAATAAAACACACATTTTTAATTTAACGCTGACTCAGAAATAATTTTAAGAAATTCGTCTCACAATCATCAGTAGTATGCTGCAGCTGAGGGAACATGACTTCCAGTTTCTTGTGCTGCTTGGGCACCCCCTCTCTCTAGGCTCACGTTACTCCTTCCTTAACCTGGGAACCAACATTGAAGCCTTCAAATCGTTGTTCATCCTCCAGCAGCATGTACCCAACACTGTGGTCTAATAGTTCGGGGGACTCCTCCGTGCATGATGGTGGGGCTATGGAAGGAGTGACTGTGGACAAGGAACCGGTGGAATAGGCGCTGCAGTGGAAGGCAAACTACACTGAGCCTGGGTGACAGAGGATGAGAAGGATGAGGACGGCTTTGTTATCCACTCCACCAACTCTTATGCTTGTTCTGACTCAATAACACGGCCAGCAGCAGAAAAAAAGTACAAGCGTGCCCCTCGGCCACCTGCAGAGGATGCACCATGTCCACGACCAGCACTGTTTACAGTAGACACAGAGGCTGATTGCCCTCTTTTAGTGGCCTGTGAGCGTCTGCCTCTCCTTGGTGGCCTTCCGGACATGATGTATATTTTATTTTACAACACCACACTACACTGTATTGTGTACTCTGTACACCGCCTGCACAGTATTAGATACTGTGTACACCACCAGAAGTGTAGTAGAAACTGTACTATGGCTGCAATGTATTGTGTACTGTGTACACCACCAGACGTGTAGTAGCAACTGTACTATGGCTGCACTGGATTGTGTACTGTTTACACCACCAGAAGTGTAGTAGCAACTGTACTACGGCTGCACTGTATTGTTTACACCACTAGAAAAGTAGTAAAAACAGTACACCACAGAATGCACTGTAGATATAGGCTACACTGGATGCAGAGTATATATATATATATATATATATATATATATATATATATATATATATATATGAGACTGTGTATATACATATATATATTAATACACTGCCTGCACTGACTGAATACCGAGCAAACCCTGAATTTATAGGCTATGCTAAATGCAGAGTATATGTATATATATATATATATATATATATATATATATATATATATATATTCTAGACTGCCTGTATATATATATAAAACAAGAGCAGACTTGGAGACCTTTCCAACAGAGCATCCACTGGGTTACTGGGTCTTGAGGATGGACCACTGGCCAGAACTTGCTCAATATGCAATTGAGCTTCTGGCCTGTCCTGCATCTAGCGTGCTTTCTGAAAGCACATTCAGTGCTGCGGGAGGGTTTTTAACGGATCAAAGAGTGCGTCTATCCACAGACTCTGTTGATAGGCTCACATTCATAAAAATAAATCCATCTTGGATCAGAAGCTATCAAGCACCTGATGCTGATGTAACTGATTGAATTTGCTATGGATGTGGAATCCCTTGAAGACTGCCTATGCTGACTATCCTATTCCTCCTTAATCTTGATGATGCTAGCTTCCAACAATATTTTTGGTTTAGGGCACCACCACCCAAGGCTCAATTTTTCTGCTCCTGTTTAACATGGGCCATGTAAATACAATATTTGATCTATTATTTCACAGCAGGGACCGTTCCTGCACCCAAAAAGAGTATCTGTGAGGGGCTACAGTGTGAGGGCACCAGCACACTGGGGGAACATGACTGCCAGTTTCTTGTCCTTCAGTGGCACCCCCTCTCTCTAGGCTCACGTTACTCCCTTCCTCAACCTGGGAACCAACATCAGAGCCATCAAATCGCTGCGCATCCTCCAGCAGCATATAACCGACACTGTGGTCGAATAATTCTGGGGACTCCTCCATGAATGATGGTGGGGCTATGGAAGGAGTGGCTGTGGACAAGGAGCCGGTGGAATAGGCAACTTTGGCAGCTGCGTTGGAAAACAAACTACTCTGAGCCTGGGTGACAGAGGATGAGGAGGATAAGGACGGCTTTGTTATCTACCCCACCAATTTTTCCGCATGTTTTGGCTCAATAACACGGCCAGCAGCAGAAAAAAGGACATGTATGCCCCACGGCCACCTTCAGAGGATGCACCATGACCACCACGACACAGAGGCTGCTTGCCCTCTTTTAGTGGCCTGTGAGTGTCTGCCTCTCCTTGGTGGCCTTCCAGACATGATTTATTTCTTGTTTTGCAACACCACACTACACTGTATTAGATACTGTGTACACCAACTGAAGTGAATTAGAAACTGTAAACAATGTATTAGATACTGTGTACACCACCTGCACTATATTAGCAACTGTACTACAGCTTGGGTACACTAATTGATGTTGATAGTGCACAGGAACACTATGGTGCACTGGGGATACAAACAGATGCTGATGGTACACTGGGAACACTGACAGATGTTGATGTGCACTGGGGACACCAACAGATGTTAATGGGGAACTGGGGACACCAACAGATGTTAATGGGGAACTGGGGACACCAACAGATGTTGATTTAGCACTGGGGACAGTGAAACATTTTGATGGTGCACTGGGGACACTTTGACAGATCTTGATTGTACACTGGTCTAATTGCACTGGACTGCACCTCTCATATTGTTTTGTCTGAGGAACCCCCTTTAAATCCATACCAGTTCCAAAGGGTTTCGTATGGATTTAGAGGGGGGCAGCACACTTTTTTTCTTCGCTGGGTTTACCTTAAAACCCATACTCAAATCTTCCTGCTTTTGTTTTATTCATTCTGTGGATCTGTGCTTCTTCTACCTTTCCTTCTGTCTCTTCATTAGGTGAACTGCAATGGATTTGGTTGAAGCAGGGTTCAAATCTACAGCTATGAGGATACAGAAGACGAGTACCAAGTACAGATAATTTTCAGGAGGAAAAACGTATTTAGTAGCATACTGGTTGGGCACAATTAAAATTTACAGATATATACAAAACCTCAAAATGTGAGATCAGGTCCATTTAAAACTGTATTTGGTAAAAACTTCAAAATAAAACAAATACATTTATTATACATTTACTATACATTTACATATTACTTTTTTTTTTCCTTAGAAAATAAAATTAAATAAATAAATAAATAGAAAGCCTTGTTTGCCCCCTGCTAAGGCAACCAATCAAAATAAGTACTGCTAAATGTGGAAAATGTTAGTAAGTAAAAAACAACAATCATTCCATGAGTATTGCTTACATAGCTTACTCTGCGCTTTAGATGTCGGCATTGAAATTGAATCCATCACATTTATGCAAAGTCAATCATGAGACGGATCTCTGAAGGCTTTTTCCATAATTGAAACTCTAAATATATCATTCTGTCTGCTATCACTGGACGTGTCCCGTCATCTCTGTCCGGAGCTCACACCAAACCTCAACATGTTGTCTTCAATCTCTTTCTATGTTTTAATGTCCTCGGTCTTGGGACTCGGCTTGGCAATCCCTTCTAACACTTGTATTGTGATTGTTAACTTGGACAGCATCAGAAAGAAAGTGAAGTTGAGTCCCACCGATGTGATCTTTCTGGCTAAGGGAATTGTGAATATTCCCCTCCAGTGTGTGCTGAGTCTTCAGGGATTGCTCTTTGCCTTGTCTCCTGCAGACTTTATTATTTATGAAGTACAGTCATTCTTGAACGTTTCATGTTACTTCCTAATGTATTACAACTTCTGGTTGACCTTCTGGCTCTCGGCTCGTTACTGTACCACCATCACCAATCTCAGCTATGGGTTCTTCATCTGGATAAAGAGAATTATTTCACATTTCCTGAGTCAACTTCTATTCCTGACAGCACTTGGGATGTTCATTGTGAGTGTCTTGACTATCTGGGCGTTTTTTGTGGAAACTCATATCCAGTCTTCTGAGAACAACACAGAATCCGTTATCACCAGTGACTCCTACTATGTCAGATTTTCCTATTTTCTGCCAGCGACCATCCTATGTGTTATTTTGCCATTCTGCCTTAGTCTTCCATGCCTGGTCCTCACTTTCTCTTTTCTGCTCAGACACGTCTGGCGGGTGAAGAATAACGACTCTGGATCATCACGTCCAAATCTTCAGGCTCACGTCACTGCACTGAGGACCATCTTCTTCTTACTTCTGATGTTCTCCTCCTTCATCATGTCTCAGGTGATAATATGTATCAGAAATAACATAGGATTCACAGATATATTACTGATGGTCAGTTGGAACTTACGATTAATAGCTCCATCGGTGGAGGCTGCCGTCATCTTCCAGGCCAGCAACAAGCTGAGAAGGATCATTCTGAGAAGATTCTGGACTAGAAGCCGGAGGAACACAGAGACTTAAAATGTAGACGAACCTTACCTTGCATGTACTATTATACACCATAACCCTTCTGATTTGTGTAGATATCAGTGTGATAGTAAGCAGGTTAGCGTAAATACTTTTGGTAATGGATGTTAAAGCTATCAATAAAGATGTTAATGCTATGAAGGGGGACTGTAGTCCTGGTAATGTTTTCTTATATGAAGAAGATTAGCTTAACCACACGCAAAATCACGTACCTGCACGTCATTTTGTTGAAGTGGTTGTACCGGGGTGATCTCTGCAGCCAGAGGCATCAACCCGCTACCATTTTTTTAGAGCAGACGGTTGGCTTTCAAGTAACAACAACCAATGCGGCTAATGAGCCGCTCGCTGTTATCACAAGCAGTGGGAGGGGGCGTCCCACTTCTCCCACCGCCTTCCGCCGCTCTGCCCGGGGCGACCATCTGGCATGTCCACCGGCTGGCCGGAGTCCCAAACAAAGCCAGAGTTGGCTTGGATCGGGTCTCTGATGTAGTAACCCGGAAGCAACATCACTTCCGGTTTACTCGACAGCCAACTGCGCCGATTTGAAAAAAAATCTAAGATATTCAAAAACGCAGTGGAGGGGGTTGGGGTCTTTTAAAAAGTACCTTTTAAAGAGTACCTGTCACTGCCTATTACTGTCACAAGGAATGTTTACATTCCTCGTGAGAGCAATAAAAGTGATCATATTTTTTTTTTTTTAAAGGAACAAGGTAAAAATAATAATAAAAAAATAATTAATTAATTAAAGCGCCCCTGTCCCCGCGTGCCAAAGAAAACGCATAGGTAAGTTGCGCTCACAAATGTAATCAGTGTTCAAATCACACATGTGAGGTATCGCCGCGATCGTTAGAGTGAGAGCAATAATTCTAGAAAAAGGCCTCCTCTGTAACTCAAAATTGGTAACTGTTAAAAAATTTAAATGTCGTCTATGGAGATTTTTAAGTACCGTAATTTAAAGCGTAACATGTATCTATTTACTCAGCGTAACATCATCTTTCACAATATGCAAAAAAAAAAATGGGCTAACTTTACTGTTTCGTTTTTTTATAAATTCAGTGAAGTGTATTTTTTCCAAAAAAGACCGCTGCGCAAATACCGAGCGGACACACGAGCGGATTTTCTGTCAGAAAAATCTTGGATGTTTTTTCCGACGGAATTCCGCTCAAGCTTGGCTTGGATACACACAGTCACACAAAAGTTCCCTGCACTTTCGACCGTCAAGAACACGGTGATGTACAACACTACCACAAGCCGAGAAAATTAAAGCGGAAGTAAACCCATCGATTTAACAATTTAAAAAAAAAGGCATGCCGGGAATGCTAACTGCACATTGGCTGTGCTGTCAACCAAACAGTCAAACCATCCAATGACTGGTGTCATAACGGATCACATGTGCAGCACCGTGGCAGTTGAAGATTAAACAGAGGAAAAGATGGCAGCTTCCTTGGCTGAAAACAATAGGGGGGTTTACTTCCACTTTAAGTCCAATTCTTCCGAGCATGCGTTGAATTTTTCTGAGCATGCATAGGAATTTTTCCCGTCGGAAATGCTACAGACGATCGGAATTTCCACTCAAAACTTTTTCCGACCGAAAAATTGAGAACATGCTTTCAATCTTTTGCTGGCTGGAATTCAGACAGCAAAAATACCAATGGAGCCTACACACTGTCGCATTTTCCGACCAGAAGCTCTCATCTGTCTTTTACTGGCCGAATTTCCGATTACCCTAAGTACACACGAGCGGAATTCTCGTCAGAAAAGCCTTGGATGGTTTTTCTGACGGAATTCTGATGGAATTACGCTCAAGCATGTGTTGCCTACACACGGTCACACCAAATTCCGACTGTCAAGAACGCAGTGACGTAACAACACTACAACGATCCGCGAAAATTAAGTTCAATGCTTCCGAGCATGTGTCGAATTGTTTCCGAGCATGCGTCGGAAATTCTGCGCATCGGAATTGCCACAGGCGATCGGAATTTCCGATAGAAACTTTTTCCGTCTGCAAAAATTGAGAACATGCTCTCAATCTTTTGCTGGCAGAAATTCCGCCAGCAAAAGTCCGATGGAGCGTACACACGGTCGCATTTTCCGACCAAAAGCTCACATTGGTCTTTTGCTGTCGGAATTTCCGATCGTGTGTGTACGCGGCATAACGGTTTATAGAAGTTCATTATCTTCTAGGTGTATTAGGGTTATACATACAATTTTAAGGGGGTAAAAAGAAAAAAAAATTGGATGTTAATGACTTGCAAACGTTGTTACCTACAAAGTATAGAAATGTACTAAAACAAAAAGTTATGAGAGACCTTTTAGTTACAACTGAGATAACTGGGAATTAATGGAGAAAAAGTGGTTAACCCTGACAATGGACCAATTCTACCACACTCAGTTAATATGTACAACTCAGCATGCTAAGCATGCTTCATATTTACCTATGTTTTACGTTTTATTAGTATAGTTATCATATTAAGACCTCAGAATCAAACAATAAGCAACATAATATGATCTCTGTTGACCATACATTTTTTTATGCACTTAGTGCCATCGTTATTATCTTTTCTGGTCTCTTCTTTAACGAACATAACATATATTTCCCCATACACTAGGGGTCCAACGAACCGGTGAAATAACATTCCAAAAGGGAGACAATCTCACAAATAGAGTTTTCTTTTGGTGGTATTTGATCACTTCAGTGGTTTTTATTTTTTGTGATATAAACAAAAAAACAAAGACAATTTTGAAAAAAATATAATAATTATTAGTTACATAGTCGGTAAGGCTGAAAAAAGACAATAGTCCATCCAGTTCAACCTGTGTAGTTGCATTTATAAGTGTATATACTGATTTCCCATATCCCTCTATGTTGTGTCAATACATTGCACGTATACCCCCTTTCTGCCCAGAACAATTTTCAGCTTTCAGCACTCTCACACTTTGAATGACAATTACTCAGTCATGCAACACTGTACCCAAATGAAATTGTGTGTCCTTTTTTCACACAAATAGAGCTTCCTGTTGGTGGTATTTAATCACTAGTGGATTTTTTTTTTCTGCTATAAATAAAAAAAGACCGAAAAATTTTGTGAAAAAAATGCCTTTTTGTTTCTGTCATAAAATTTTGCTAATTAGTAATTTTTCTACATAAATTTTGGACAAAATTTATACTGCTACACTTTTTTGATAAAAATAACCCAAATTAGTGTATATTATTTGGTCTTTGTGAAAGTTATGGAGTCTACAAGCTATTGTGCCAATCACTGAAAATGTATCACATCTGATGTACTGAAGGCCTATCTCATTTCAATAACAAGTCAAGAAAGTACAAATTACCCCTTTTTAGAAAGTAGACATTCCAGCGACTGACAATGTACTTAATGAAGTGAACAGCACTCTGGAAGCATTCACATCCATCTCTTACTATAAGATCAATCCTGATAAATGTTATGTTCTGCCTATGAACATCCCACCGGATCAGGTTGTTAAACTAAGACAACACTCTAATTATAACTGGGATAATCCTTCTATTACCTATCTAGGCATTCAACTTGCCTATCCTCCAACTAAATTGTACGATACCAACTACCCCTCCTTGCTAACCCAAATAAATCAAGATACACAATCAATAAAAAAAACACAGCTATCCTGGATAGGAAGAATAGCAGCCTTTAAAATGAAGATCCTGCCGAAGATACTATATTATTTTAGGTCCCTCCCAATCCCGTTACCGGCAAAAATTTTCACCCAAATTAACTCAAAGATTAGCAACTTGATCTGGATGGGAAAAAAACCTAGGATTGCACTATCTATTATGTCTACCCCCAAAACTAAAGGAGGACTGAATCTCCCAGATATTCGTTTATATTATTATGCCACGCTCCTTGACCAAATGAAATTCTGGTTCAAACACTCTAATAATAAACTGTGGCTGAGTATTGAAAGGAAAATAACCAAAGGAAAGGATCTTTTCTCCCTATCAATGGCCAGCCACACCTTAGGGAAAATAAATGCACCAAACTTCTTGACAATTAAATCCACATTGACAGCCTGGAAATTCGCTTTAACAAAATTGCAATCTTCGAACGCCCCTGCCCTTGTACCTATACCACTCAGAGTAATTGATTATTGTAAAATACGTATAAATACATCATCCTGGTCTGAACAGGGATTTAACTTCTTTATACATTTGCCAGATAACCACAAACAGAGAATAAAAAATAAACTTTCCGCCAAATCCTTTACCAAAAATTTTCACCCAGAAAAAAGTGTAGAAATCCCTAGCGCATTATGGGAATTTTTCCTCTCCCACGAGACTACTGGGAAGAAAGGTATATCCTATATATACAATTTACTTTCATCCTTCCCAACCCATACTAAGACTAACAATATGCTGAAATGGGAAAAAGATCTTTCTCAGACCTTCACATGGGAACAGTGGCAAAAAGCCATACAGGTTAATAGCATATCAACAGCATGCATTGAACACTGGGAAAATGCCCAAAAGATCCTCAACCGTTGGTACTTAACTCCATATAGACTCAGCAAAATATTCCCCACTGCATCCTCTAGGTGTTGGAGATGTGATACCCACATAGGTAATCTGATACACACATTATGGAGTTGTAAAACTCTTTCTAGCTTTTGGAAATCGGTCTCCACCTTCATAGCTTCTTTCACTGGTAATTTGAAGAAACTCTCACCCGAAATGGCTTTGTTAAGTATAAACCTTGACATCTATCCTCCACAGTATAGAATTATAATTTCTAATATCCTTATAGCAGCAAGACTCACCATTACCAAATTATGGAAATCTACCTTAGCACCTAACCTATCTGAGGTAATACTGAGACTAAACAATCAGGCGCACTATGAGTTAATGTTAGCACATAAAAAAGGTTCTACAAGTCACTTCCTCAAAAATTGGAACGAATGGATAGGACACCCTAGAGCTTCCAACTATCTGAAGGACCCTAAGAACCACTAACTATGCCCCTGAGAGATAATTCTACTTCTCTTCCTCTTCTTTCCTTATGCATTATTATAGAAGGTCTGATATATATGTCTACTTTCATACATCAATCCCCTCTTCCTCCCCCCTTCCTTGTCATATTCCTTATGATCCTCCGTTTATGTAAAGTTTTCTTTGAAACATTATCCCATGTTTACAGCATGATCCCGTTAGGGGTAAACAGGGAATTATCAATCTTCCTATCTTGTTATTTTTTCTCGTTTTCTAGGAGCCTATCCACTTGTATAGATATTTAAGCTACCATTATTTTGTGATAATAACATTATATGGAAATTTATTAGTTCTGAAACTGATCCAGTTATCCTAGAGATGCAGTATCTAGAATATGTAACTGTATAATTTTTCCTTTGTTATTTATGTTTTGAAAAACTAATGCCTCGTACACACGTAGGGACTTTTGCCGGCGGACCTAGTCCAGCGGACAATCCCGCGGGACTTTCCGGCTAGGTCCGCTGGACTTTCCGAGGGTGTGGACTTGCCCACACACGCACGGACTTCTCCAGCGGATAATCCGCCGGCCAAAAGTCCGCGGGACTTTTGAAAATGAACGGACTTGCCCACACACGGAGCAGTCCGTTCATTTCGAACGTAACTTCAGGTTACGTAGCTAGCGTAGGCAGTAAATGCCGCCGCGCTAGCTCCGCAAGCTGGAATGGATTTAAAGGGAATCCCCACGCCGAAAAAACGGCGTGGGGGTTCCCCCCAAATCCATGTCAGACCCTCATCCGAGCACGCAGCCTGGCAGGCCAGGAAAGGGGTGGGGACGAACGAGCGCCCCCCCCTCCTGAGCCGTACCAGGCCGCGTGCGCTCAACATGGGGGGTGCCCTGGGGAAAGGGGGGCTGTGCGGCCCCCCCACCCCAAAGCACCTTGTCCCCATGTTGATGAGGACAAGGGCCTCTTCCCGACAACCCTGGCCGTTGGTTGTCGGGGTCTGCGGGCGGGGGCTTATCGGAATCTGGGAGCCCCCTTTAATAAGGGGCCCCCAGATACCGGCCCCCCACCCTATGTGAATGAGTATGGGGTACGATGTACCCCTACCCATTCACCTAAGGTGTAAAATGTAAAGTACAAAAACACACACACTTTTGAAAAAATATTTTATTGCACTGCTCCGGGGGTCTTCTTCCGTCTTGGGGGTCTTCTCGCCGGACTCCTCCGCTCTCTTCTGCTCTTTTACCTAGCTCTTTCACGAGGGGAGGAGTCCGGCTACCTTCTTCGTCGTCGCCGCCGTCGTCTGGGGGTCTCGATCCGCCTTCGGGGGTCTTCCGGGGGTCTCTTCTGTTCTTGCGGCGGTCGTCGTCTTCCGCGCCGCCGGCGCCTTCTCCTTCTTCTTGTCCTTCTTGTTCTTCTTCTTCTTCCGATGTTGACCCGTCGCTGTCTCTGCCCGGAATGCCTGTGCCGATCTGCGCTCGGACTTATATAGGGACATGGGGGACAGGGTCACATGCACATGTCACATGATGACCCCGCCCCCTTGTGTTGTCACAGTCCCGGAGGATGCTGGGACTGTGACATCGCAAGGGGGCGGGGTCACCATGTGACATGAACATGTGACCCTGTCCCCCATGTCCCTATATAAGTCCGAGCGCAGATCGGCACAGGCATTCCGGGCAGAGACAGCGACGGGTCAACATCGGAAGAAGAAGAAGAACAAGAAGGACAAGAAGAAGGAGAAGGCGCCGGCGGCGCGGGAAGACGACGACCGCCGCAAGAACAGAAGAGACCCCCGGAAGACCCCCGAAGGCGGATCGAGACCCCCAGACGACGGCGGCGACGACGAAGAAGGTAGCCGGACTCCTCCCCTCGTGAAAGAGCTAGGTAAAAGAGCAGAAGAGAGCGGAGGAGTCCGGCGAGAAGACCCCCAAGACGGAAGAAGACCCCCAAAGGCGGATCGAGACCCCCAGACGGCGGCGACGACGAAGAAGGTAGCCGGACTTCCCCCGCTCGGTAAAAGAGCTTGGTAAATGGCGGGGGAGTCCGGCGAGAAGACCCCCAAGACGGAAGACCCCCGGAGCAGTGCAATAAACTATTTTTTCAAAAGTGTGGGTGTTTTTTTTTACTTTACATTTTACACCTTAGGTGAATGGGTAGGGGTACATCGTACCCCATACTCATTCACATAGGGTGGGGGGCCGGTATCTGGGGGCCCCCTTATTAAAGGGGGCTCCCAGATTCCGATAAGCCCCCGCCCGCAGACCCGACAACCAACGGCCAGGGTTGTCGGGAAGAGGCCCTTGTCCTCATCAACATGGGGACAAGGTGCTTTGGGGTGGGGGGGCCGCACGGCCCCCCTTTCCCCAGGGCACCCCCCATGTTGAGGGCACGCGGCCTGGTACGGCTCAGGGGGGGGGGGGGGCGCTCGTTCGTCCCCACCCCTTTCCTGGCCTGCCAGGCTGCGTGCTCGGATGAGGGTCTGACATGGATTTGGGGGGAACCCCCACGCCATTTTTTCGGCGTGGGGAGTCCCTTTAAATCCATGCCAGGTCACGGAGCTAGCGCGGCGGCATTTACTGCCTACGCTAGCTACGTAACCTGAAGTCACGTGCTAAATGAACGGACTTGCCGATGAGCGGCAAGTCCGTTCATTTCAAAAGTCCCGCGGACTTGCCCACTAACGGCGGGATTATCCGCTGGACTGCCAAGTCCAGCGGATAATTTGAAAACAAAACTTCAAACTTTAGTCCGCCGTACTTTGGCGCCAAAAAGTCCGCTGGCGCCCACACACGAGGGGATTATCCGCTGGACTTCAGTCCAGAGGATAATCCCGCGGGATTGTCCCTTCGTGTGTACGCGGCATAAGAAAGTAGACATTCCAAGGTAAGTAGCATTTTTTTTCTTTTTTTGTATGTTATTAAAAACTTAAATGTAATGATAATTAAATAAATTATGGTTGAATAAACCACTATGATGTGAAAACGAGAAGGGACAAAATTTGAACTGCAAAGTTGAAATAAGTCTCTCAGGAAAATTTTCGCTGAGATGGAAAAGGGAGAAGAGGAAAAAGAGAAAAAAAAAAACTAAGAAAAAAAGAAAAGAGAAAAAAAAAAGTAAGTAGCACGGTGAGTTTTTATAGGTTGTAATTTTTTCCCACAATTCTTTGCAAAATTAAGATTTTTTTTTTTTTTTTTTTACAAAAGTGTCATATTAACAGGTTCTCTCACAGAGCATATGCATACAACAATTTACACCCCAAAATACAGTCTGCTACTCTTCACGAGTATGGCGATACCACATGTGTGAGACTTTTACACAGCCTGGCCACATACAGAGGCCCAACATTGACGTAGCACCTTCAGGCATTCTACGAGCATAAATTACACATCTCATTTCTCAACCACCTATTACACTTTTGAATGCCAGGCTCTGGTGCTCCAGGCACCAGGACAATGAAATTGCCCACAAAATTACCCCATTTTGGAAAGCAAACACCCCAACGTATAATCTATGAGGCATATTGAGTCTTTCGAATGGGTCATTTTTTTCCAAAAGTTTTTGGAAAATGTGGGGGAAAAAAATGAAAACGCATTATTTTTTCACAAAGTTGTCATTTTATAAGATATTTCTAACACAGCATTTATAAAGCAAAAGTAACACCCAAAAATACATTCTGCTACTCCTCCTGAGTTTAGCGATACCACATGTGTGAGACTGGCCACATACAGAGGCCCAACATTAAAGTAGTACCTCCAGGCGTTCTAGGAGTAAAAATTACACATCTCATTTCATTCCTACCTATAACTCTTTTGAAGGTCCTTGAGCAGCAGGACAGTGGAATTACCCACAAAATGACCCCATTTTGGAAAGCAAACACCCAAACATATATTCTGTGAGGCATGGGCTGCAAATAGGATCTCGGGTAGTCTGATGGGCTGCAGATAGATACTCGGGTACTCTGATGGGCTGGTGACAGGTACTCGGGTACTCTAATGGGCTGGTAAAAGGTACTCAGATGGGATGTGACAGGTACTCAGGTACTCGGGTACTGAGATGAACTGTGACAGGTACTCAGGTACTCAGATGGACTGTGACAGGTACTCAGGTACTGAGATGAACTGTGACAGGTACTCAGGTACTCAGATGGACTGTGACAGGTACTCAGGTACTCAAATGGGCTGTAACAGATACTCAGATCGACTGGGACAGGTACTCAGGTACTCAGGTGAACTGTAACAGGTACCCAGGTACTCAGCTACTCAGATGGACTGTTACAGGTACTCGGCTATTCATATGGACTGTTACAGGTACTCAGGTACCCAGGCGGACTGTGACAGGTACTCAGGTACTCAGATGGACTGTGACAGGTACTCAGGTACTCGGCTACTCAGATGGACTGTTACAGGTACTCGGGTACTCAGATGAACCGTGACAGGTACTCAGGTACTCAGATGAACTGTGACAGGTACTCAGGTACTCAGATTCAATTACCCACAAAATGACCCCATTTTGGAAAGCAAACACCCAAACATATATTCTATGAGGCATGGGCTGCAAATAGGTACTCGGGTACTCTGATGGGCTGCAGATAGATACTCGGGTACTCTGATGGGCTGGTGACAGGTACTCGGGTAATTTAATGGGCTGGTGACAGGTACTCAGATGGGATGTGACAGGTACTCAGGTACTCGGGTAGTGAGATGAACTGTGACAGATACTCAGATATTCAGATGAACTGTGACAGGTACTCAGGTACTCAAATGGGCTGTAACAGATACTCAGATCGACTGTGACAGGTACTCAGGTACTCAGATGAACTGTTAAAGGTACTCAGATACTCAGATGAACTGTGACAGATACTCAGATGGGCTGTGACAGGTTCTCAGGTACTCGGGTACTCAGATGAACTGTGACAGGTACTCAGGTACTCGGGTACTCAGATGAACTGTGACAGGTACTCAGGTACTCAGATGAACTGTGACAGGTACTCAGGTACTCAGATTCAATTACCCACAAAATGACCCCATTTTGGAAAGCAAACACCCAAACATATATTCTATGAGGCATGGGCTGCAAATAGGTACTCGGGTAGTCTGATGGGCTGCAGATAGATACTCGGGTACTCTGATGGGCTGGTGACAGGTACTCGGGTACTCTAATGGGCTGGTAAAAGGTACTCAGATGGGATGTGACAGGTACTCAGGTACTCGGGTACTGAGATGAACTGTGACAGGTACTCAGGTACTCAGATGGACTGTGACAGGTACTCAGGTACTGAGATGAACTGTGACAGGTACTCAGGTACTCAGATGGACTGTGACAGGTACTCAGGTACTCAAATGGGCTGTAACAGATACTCAGATCGACTGGGACAGGTACTCAGGTACTCAGGTGAACTGTAACAGGTACCCAGGTACTCAGCTACTCAGATGGACTGTTACAGGTACTCGGCTATTCATATGGACTGTTACAGGTACTCAGGTACCCAGGCGGACTGTGACAGGTACTCAGGTACTCAGATGGACTGTGACAGGTACTCAGGTACTCGGCTACTCAGATGGACTGTTACAGGTACTCGGGTACTCAGATGAACCGTGACAGGTACTCAGGTACTCAGATGAACTGTGACAGGTACTCAGGTACTCAGATTCAATTACCCACAAAATGACCCCATTTTGGAAAGCAAACACCCAAACATATATTCTATGAGGCATGGGCTGCAAATAGGTACTCGGGTACTCTGATGGGCTGCAGATAGATACTCGGGTACTCTGATGGGCTGGTGACAGGTACTCGGGTACTTTAATGGGCTGGTGACAGGTACTCAGATGGGATGTGACAGGTACTCAGGTACTCGGGTAGTGAGATGAACTGTGACAGATACTCAGATATTCAGATGAACTGTGACAGGTACTCAGGTACTCAAATGGGCTGTAACAGATACTCAGATCGACTGTGACAGGTACTCAGGTACTCAGATGAACTGTTAAAGGTACTCAGATACTCAGATGAACTGTGACAGATACTCAGATGGGCTGTGACAGGTTCTCAGGTACTCGGGTACTCAGATGAACTGTGACAGGTACTCAGGTACTCGGGTACTCAGATGAACTGTGACAGGTACTCAGGTACTCAGATGAACTGTGACAGGTACTCAGGTACTCAGATTCAATTACCCACAAAATGACCCCATTTTGAAAGCAAACACCCAAACATATATTCTATGAGGCATGGGCTGCAAATAGGTACTCGGGTACTCTGATGGGCTGCAGATAGATACTCGGGTACTCTGATGGGCTGGTGACAGGTACTCGGGTACTCTAATGGGCTGGTGACAGGTACTCAGATGGGATGTGACAGGTACTCGGGTACTTTAATGGGCTGGTGACAGGTACTCAGATGGGATGTGACAGGTACTCAGGTACTCGGGTACTGAGATGAACTGTGACAGATACTCAGATATTCAGATGAACTGTGACAGGTACTCAGGTACTCAGATGGACTGTGACAGGTACTCAGGTACTGAAATGGGCTGTAACAGATACTCAGATCGACTGTGACAGGTACTCAGGTACTCAGATGAACTGTTAAAGGTACTCAGATACTCAGATGAACTGTGACAGATACTCAGATGGGCTGTGACAGGTTCTCAGGTACTCGGGTACTCAGATGAACTGTGACAGGTACTCAGGTACTCGGGTACTCAGATGAACTGTGACAGGTACTCAGGTACTCAGATGAACTGTGACAGGTACTCAGGAACTCAGATTCAATTACCCACAAAATGACCCCATTTTGGAAAGCAAACACCCAAACATATATTCTATGAGGCATGGGCTGCAAATAGGTACTCGGGTACTCTGATGGGCTGCAGATAGATACTCGGGTACTCTGATGGGCTGGTGACAGGTACTCGGGTACTCTAATGGGCTGGTGACAGGTACTCAGATGGGATGTGACAGGTACTCAGGTACTCGGGTACTGAGATGAACTGTGATAGATACTCAGATATTCAGATGAACTGTGACAGGTACTCAGGTACTCAGATGGACTGTGACAGGTACTCAGGTACTCAAATGGGCTGTAACAGATACTCAGATCGACTGTGACAGGTACTCAGGTACTCAGATGGGCTGTAACAGATACTCAGATGGACTGTGACAGGTACTCAGGTACTCAGATGGGCTGTGACAGGTACTCAGGTGCTCAGATGGACTATGAAAGGTACTCAGATACTCAGATGAACTGTGACAGATACTCAGATGGGCTGTGACAGGTTCTCAGTTACTCGGGTACTCAGATGAACTGTGACAGGTACTCAGGTACTCAGATGAACTGTAACAGGTACTCAGCTACTCAGATGGACTGTTACAGGTACTCGGCTATTCATATGGACTGTTACAGGTACTTGGGTACTCAGATGAACTGTGACAGGTACTCAGGTACTCAGGCGGACTGTGACAGGTACTCAGGTACTCAGATGGACTGTGACAGGTGCTCAGGTACTCAGATGGACTGTGACAGGTACTCAGGTACTCGGCTACTCAGATGGACTGTTACAGGTACTCGGGTACTCAGATGAACTGTGACAGGTACTCAGGTACTCAGATGAACTGTGACAGGTACTCAGGTACTCAGATGGGCTGGGACAGGTGCTCAGGTACTCGTGTACTGTGACAGATACTCAGATGGGCTGTGACAGGTGCTCAGGTACTCGGCTACTCAGATGGCCTGTTACAGGTACTCGGCTACTCAGATGGCCTGTTACAGGTACTCAGGTACTCGGCTACTCAGAAGAAAAGAGGTTTAACCTTAAACTACGTAGAGGGTTATTTACTGTAAGAGTGGCAAGGATGTGGAATTCCCTTCCACAGGCGGTGGACTCAGCGGTTGGCATCAATAGTTTCAAGAAACTATTAGATAAGCACCTGAACGACCGCAACATACAGGGATATACAATGTAATACTGACATATAATCACACACATAGGTTGGACTTGATGGACTTGTGTCTTTTTTCAACCTCACCTACTATGTAACTATGTAACTATATAATACAGCCTGATCAGTTCCCATAAGCTCAGCCTTACCTGTGCCCATAACTCAGCCTTGCCAGTCACCAGTGCCCATCAGCTCAGCCTCAGCAGTGCCCATCAATGCAGCCTAATCAGTGCCCATCAATACAGCCTGATCAGTGTCAATCAATGAAGCCTGATCAGTGCCCATCAATGCAGCCTGATCTGTGCAGCATTTTCTGTGCCCATCAATACAGCCTGATCGGTGCAGCTTTACCTGTGCCCATCAATTCAGCCTGATCAGTGCCCATCAGCTCAGCCTTACCTGTGGCCATCAGCGCAGCATTGCCAGTCACCAGTGCCCATCAGCACAACCTCATCAGTCGATATTGCCCATCAGTACTGCCATGGGGAGAGCAGAGCCACTGCCCACCAGTTTACACATAGTGGGAATCTTCCGCTGCAGTGTCCACTAAGTCCCGCCTCCTGGACAGGTGGTTCCTATGATAGACGTCTCACGTCCCAGTATTGGACCAGTGTGACATCCATCATAGAAGCCAGAGGCGGGACTTCTATGTCACTGGGACATGCCGGGTAGTCTGCCCCGTCAGCCCCCGTCTCCCAATGCCGCTGGTGATGCCGACTCTGGGTGGCATACCCCCAGCCCTTGGTGCGCATACCCCCAGGGGTTTGCGTACCATGGGTTGAGAAACACTGATCTAAAGCACGGTGCAACCTGTGTAAACATTTCTTTAAAAAATTGGTTTACCCAGGGGGAGCAGCTCTCCAGCCTCTTCTAAAAGTGATCCAGTGGTGAATTTGCCCTTCAGACCCCTTTTATATTTTATCTTGTAGAGGAGGGATCTTTAAACTGCGGCCCTCCAGCTGTCGCATAACTACACATCCCATGAGTTATAGAACTCTGACATTCCCAGACATGACTAGGTATGATGGGAATTGTAGTTCCCAAACAACTGGAGGGCCATAGTTTGATGACCCCTGTTGTGGAGAGTCGCAGGCTGAAAAAAAGCATATTATGGCATATTGCTGCAGCCATAACCCCAGTATTCCACTTGCCGACCAGCACATCATTTGTCTATGGACCGGTCGGGAAGTGGTTAAATGATTAAATTAAGTACTTACTGAATTAAAATTAGACATGTGCAAAAGGAAAAAATTTGTTTAGTTTTGTTTCGTTTTAATCCATTAATTAATTAATTTTGTTTAGTTAAATTTGTTAAATTTGTTAAATTTGTTTTCGGATTTCGTTTCGTTTTCGACCAAATTTGAAAATCGTTTGCATTCGAAAATATTTCAACTGAATTCGAAAATATTTCAACTGAATTCGAAAATATTTCTACCAGATTCGAAATTATTTCAACCGCATTTGAAACTATTTCAACCGCATTTGAAACTATTTCAACCGCATTTGAAACTATTTCAACCGCATTTGAAAATATTTTGCGACCCGACTTTGGGTCCACGTATCTTGGGGTCAGTTAGCGATAGAAACCCCAAAATTGTAGATATATGTGGCCCCAAAGTCGGGTCAAAAATGTCATTCTCTGCTGCAGAAAAGTGCTTGACATTTTGCGACCCGAATTGGGACCACATATCTCGGGGCCACTTGTAGCTAGAAACCCCAAACTTGGTATACAAACACAGTACAACTAGCACTACAACATCTTCAAATTTGGTTTCTATCACCAAGTAACCCCAAGATACGTGGACCCAAAGTCGGCTTGCAAAATATTTTCGAATCCTGTTGAAATAGTTTCAAATGCGGTTGAAATTATTTCGAATCATGATACTATTTCAACCGTATTCGAAAATATTTTGCAACCTGACTTTGGGTCCACGTATCTTGGGGGTACTTGGTGATAGAAACACCAAATTTGATGTTGTAGTGCTAGTTCTACTGTGTTTGCATACCAAATTTGGGGTTTCTAGCTATAAGTGGCCCAGAGATACGTGGCCCCAAAGTCGGGTCGCAAAATTTCATTCTCTGCTGCAAAAAAGTACTTGACATATCGCCCATATCTGGGGGTCACTTGGTGCTAGGAACCCCATAACTTGTGGCAGGTGACGTGGCAAGTGGACAATCCCCAACTTGGTCACGTGGCAGGTCACGTAGCACTCGTGGCAGGTCACGTGGAACTCGTGGCAGGTCATGTGGCACTTGTGGCCGGTCACGTGGCACTTGTGGCAGGTGTCGTGGCACTTGTGGCAGGTGTTGTGGCAAATGGACAATGACATACAGCATATGTACTTGCCTTGCGATCGACATCCGTCACAGCCATTTCACGTCTTTTTTTATGTGACAGATGTATATAGGGAACTAACTAACCATCTTCCAAAATTTATAATTTAAATAGAAAAGATTAGAACAGAATAGAAAAAAAATATAATTTAATAGAATAAAATAGAAAGAATATACTACCATCTTCTGAAATTCGAATTTCGAATAGAATAAATTTGAATTTCGAATAGTATGAATTCAAATTTTTTAATGAATTAATTTTAACTTTGGATAGAAAAGATTATAATAAAATAGAAAATAGACTAGAAAAACAATAGAACAGAATAGAATATATTATATTTTATTCTATTCTGTTCTATTGTTTTTCTAGTCTATTCTTTTATATTCTATTTAAATCTTTTCTATTAAAATCAAAATCATTATATACAAAATTCGAATTTCGGAAGATGGAATATATATTTTTTTTCCGACATTCAAATTTCGTATAGAATGATTTCGAATTTGAATAGAAAAGATTAGAATAGAAATAGAGCATAGACTAGAAAAACAATAGATCAAAATAGAATATAGATACTATCTATTTAATTTTAATTTTTTTTGCAGATTACTATTTGTTTGCATAAGATTCCAAGAGTACTGTGTTTGCATATCAAATGTGGAGTTTCTAGCTACAAGTAGCCCTGAGATATGTGGCCCCAAATTTGGGTCGCAAAATGTCATTCTCTGCTGCAGAAAAGTGCTTGACATTTTGCGACCCGAATTGGGGCCACATATCTCGGGGCCACTAGTAGCTAGAAACCCCAAATTTGGTATGCAAACACAGTAAAAATAGCACTACAACATCTTCAAATTTGGGGTTTCTATCACCAAGTAACCCCGAGATACGTGGACCCAAATTCGGCTCGCAAAATATTTTCAAATCCCGTTGAAATAGTTTCAAATGCGGTTGAAATAATTTCGTATCATGATACTATTTCAACCGGATTCGAAAATATTTTGCAACCTGACTTTGGGTCCATGTATCTCGGGGGTATTTGGTGATAGAAACCCCAAATTTGATGTTGTAGTGCTAGTTCTACTGTGTTTGCATAGAGATACGTGGCCCCAAAGTCGGGTCGCAAAATTTCATTCTCTGCTGCAAAAAGGTACTTGACATATCGCCCATATCTGGGGGTCACTTGGTGCTAGGAACCCTATAACTTGTGGCAGGTGACGTGGCAAGTGGACAATCCACAACTTGGTCACGTGGCAGGTCACGTGGCAGGTCATGTGGAACTCGTGGCAGGTCATGTGGCACTTGTGGCCGGTCACGTGGCACTCGTGGCAGGTGTCGTGGCACTTGTGGCAGGTGTTGTGGTAAATGGACAATGACATACAGCATATGTACTTGCCTTGCGATCGACATCCGTGACAGCCATTTCACGTCTTTTTTTTTATGTGACAGATGCATATAAGTAAGTAACTAACCATCTTCCAAAATTTATAATTCAAATAGAAAATATTAGAACAGAATAGAAAAAAATATAATTTAATACCAAATTTGGTATGCAAACACAGTACAACTAGCACTACAACATCTCCAAATTTGGGGTTTATATCACCAAGTAACCACGAGATACGTGGACCCATATTTTCGAATCCGGTTAAAATAGTTTCAAATGTGATTGAAATAATTTTGAATCATGATACTATTTCAACCGGATTCGAAAATATTTTGTGACCCGACTTTGGGTCTACGTATCTCAGGGTTACTTGGTGATAGAAACCCCAAATTTTGAGATGTTGTAGAGCTAGTTCTACTGTGTTTGCATACTAAATTGGGGTTATATATATATATATATATATATAAAATTTATACATATAATCATCTTCTGAAATTCAAAATTCATATAGAATGAATTCAAATTTGAATAGAAAAGATTAACAGTAGAACAGAATAGAATAAAATATCATATATCTGTTCTATTGTTTTTCTAGTCTATTTTCTAATTCTATTCTAATCTATACACATATATTTCTAGTTATTTTTTCTGATCTGTTCTACTATATTTCTATGATATCCTTTTCTATTATTTTCAATTCTATTATAATCTTCTCTATTCAAATTCAATTTCATTCTATATGAAATTCGAATTTCGGAAAATGGTTTTATAATATTTATATATATAACCATCTTCTGAAATTCGAAATTCATGTAGAATGAATTCAAATTTGAATAGAAAAGATTAGAATAGAGTAGAAAAGAATAAAAAAAATATAGACGGTCATATTCTATTGTATTTTATTACATTCTATTCAATTCTATTCTATTCTCTACTATTCTTTTATTTCTATTCTATTGGTTTTTATTTTTATATTCTATTTATTGTATTTTTTTAGAAATCAATTTATATTTTTTTCTAATTCGATTTGAATTTATTATCTAATTCGATTGAAATTTATTTTCGAATTCGATTCGAAAATATTTCAAATTCGATTCGAAAATATTTCGAAATCGATTTGAAAATATTTTGAAATCGATTTGAAAATATTTCGAATTTGATTTGAATTTAATCCGCGATTTTTCGATTTGAAAAAATTTGGATACGGTTAAATTCGTTAGTATTGTAATTCGGTCATTCGGATGCATCCGAATGTCCTAATAATGAAAAATTTGTCCGAATTTCGGAACGAAACTAAATGCACATGTCTAATTAAAATGAGGGGGTCTGTTCATCAAAGTGTCCCCCCAAGATTCACACCATTTTCTAAAGGAATCTTATGTAACAATGTTTCAGTGAAAGTTCTTCTCATCTTCAGTGAAAACATTAATCAGCTCAGCTTCCTTACCTGTCATTGCTATGAAGCAGAGCAATTTTTCACCCAAATAATTGTCACTACTTATGACAACAAAGTTTATATATATATATATATATATATATATATATATATATATATATATATATATTTACTGTGCCTATACTGCATTACTGCATGCAGGTTAACTTGGATTGTCATTAAGTGCACCAACGCTTTTAAAGGGCCCCAACGATGGCTGGCAGAAGAACATCACAATAGTCTGCCCTTTTCGTAATAACTATTCTGCAAGCCCTCTTTGCTCCCCTGCCCACTCCACTACCATCTTCCTTTTCTTTTGGACAGTGCATCCCTAGTCAGTCTAGGACTAGCATAGCAAGGTAAAGACATGAGGGAAATGCACACTCAAGGAACATGCATGGCAGTCACACAGCACATGCAACTTGAAGGGCAAAGTAAAGTCTGGAACCCCTGATAGGAATGGCCAGCAAAGAATAAGGGGGAGGGTGGGCATAGCTAAGAATGCATTGAGGTGCCTGTCTAAGGGGTGGGGATTTAAGTAGATGTAGGCAGGGCATCATCCTAGATCCAGGGTAGTAAGGAGACACCTGCTGGTATAAAGTAGAATCACACATTGGCTGGTTCTATAGCACTATTCCAGCTGGAGACTCATGCCAGGAACGGGGATGCCTTCCATCGGACATGTTAAGGAGTTGACTGCCAGAACAGAATGTGTCCATACTGATTTTATATATTGTAAATACTGTAAATTTTTTATGGAAAATGTCCCCATTTTGATAATATATTTTTTATTATTTATTTAAAGTTTTCATAGAAACAATAGGAAAATATCAACCAGCAGTAATTCCTCCCTGATCTGGAATGCTTCCCCAGACGTATTGTCTGTCTCCTGCTTCCTCTTTACTCTCTTTCCAATTTCTGATTTTCAGATTATTGTTTTAGAAAATGAGGGATTGTGGACTGTGGTGTAAAAAAATGTAAAATAAAAGATACATTATTTATATTTATAAATGTAAAAGAATGCAGATTATTCAAATCCTATTGAAATTATAACACATGTTTACATGTAAATATTTCATGGGTATGAGCCTGGGTCACTCATGTTAATTCATGTTATGTAATAAAACTTAAAAGAAAAAATATATTTTACTATAAATAAAAAATTTTTTTTTTTTTTATAATTTTTTAATTATTATTATATAGGTAATAGAGTCCAAAGCTTTATGTATCTATTTTACAAAGTCCAGTGCTTTATTTTATATTAATTCATTTATTTATTTGTGTTTCATCACCTTTATTTCCTATCTTGAAACATGATAGGAACTAAGAGGAAATCTCTAAAAACTATGAGGAAAAGTAAAAAAAACAAACAAAACAAATCAATTTTTTAAAGAATGCAGTTTATTCAAATCCTATTGAAATTATAACACATATTTGCATGTAAATATTTCATGGGTATGAGCCTGGGTCACTCATGTTAATTAATTTCATGCAATGCAACTTAAAAGAAAAAACACATATTTTACTATAAATAAAAACTTTATTTTTTTTTATTATTATTATTTTCTTATTATTTGAATAGAGTAGGGAATAGAGTCCAAAGCTTTATGTATCTATTTTTACAAAGCCCAGTGCTTTATTTTATATTAATTTATTAATTTATTTGTGTTTCATCTGGGGGATTTCCTTTTATTTCCTTTCTTGAAACACGACAGGAACTAAGTGGAAAGCTCTAAAAACGATGAGGAAAAGTAAAGAAAAAAGAAAAATCCCCTCTAATGCCGCGTACACAGGATCGAAAATTCCGCCAGAAAAAGACCGATGTGAGCTTTTGGTCGGAAAATGCGACCGCGTGTACGCTCCATCTGACTTTTGCTGGCGGAATTTTGGCCAGCAAAAGATTGAGAGCAGGTTCTCTATTTTTCCGACGGAAAAAGTTTCTATCGGAAATTCCGATCGTCTGTGGCAATCTCCGACGCGCAAAATTCAGACGCATGTTTGGAAACAATTTGACGCATGCTCGGAAGCGTTGAACTTTATTTTCGCAGCTCGTTGTAGTGTAGTGTTGTAGTGCGAGTTCTTGACGTTCGGAATTTGGTGTGACCGTGTGTAGGCAACACAAGCTTGAGCGGAACCATCCAAGGCTTTTCCGACGAGAATTCCGCTCGTGTGTACGCGGCATTATTGTCTGTCTCCTGCTTCCTTTCTACTCTCTTTTCAATTTCTGATTTTTAGATTATTGCTTTTAGAAAACGAGGGACTGTGGTGTAAAAAAAAAAAAAAAATAAATAAAAAATCACATTATTTATATTTATAAATTTAAAGGCAATTTTTAAAGAATGCAGATTATTCAAATCCTATTGAAATTATAAAGCATGCAAATATTTCATGGGTATGAGTCTGGGTCACTCATGTTAATTCATTTTATGCAATACAACATATATAAAAATATTTTACTTTAAATTAAAACTTTTTTTTTTTATTATTATTTTAGTAGGGAATAGAGTCCAAAGTTTTTTGTATCTATTTTCACAAAGTCCTTTATTTTATATTAATTAATTAATTTATTTGTGTTTAGTTGTTAGTGTTTAGAAATCTCTAAAACTAAAATCCCCCTCTAATGCCGCGTACACACGATCGAAAATTCCACCAGCAAAAGACAGATGTGAGCTTTTGGTCGTAAAAATGCAACCGTGTGTAGACTCCATCGGACTTTTGCTGGCGGAATTTCGGCCAGAAAAAGTAGGGAATAGAGTCCAAAGCTTTTTGTATCTATTTTTACAAAGTCCAGTGCTTTATTTTATATTCATTAATTTTAGGGCTGTGGAAATTAAAGATGAATTCCTCGATTAGTTTTTTTGATCGCTCAAAATTGTTTTGATCGGTACTCACCTCTCTGCCGGCTTCCGGGTATTCAGGGAGTTCTGTCGGAGATCCGGTGACGTCACAGACATCAACGTCACTGGACTCCTCCCCCCCTTCCCCAAGTGCCTCCGTCTGCTAACGAAGTGAAGGGGGGAGGAGTCAGGTGACGTTGAAGTTCTTATCGTAACGGAACGTGTACGGGGGGAGGAGCTACGCATAACGTCACCCGCTGCTGCCCTACGGAACTAACGCGATTGTCAGCTTTACATGCTGTGTTTTTATCATCTTTATGTGAGTAGTTTGTATTTGAGCACAAAAATTAAATCTTATACTTAAGCGGTGAGCACTTAGATCTTTTCTTTCTACCCATGACCTGTGTCCTTGCTGAGATCTAAGGAGACGTGAGAGAAGTTTATGGTCCGTGGTTAACCCTTTTGATACCCGCTTGCATGACCACCTGTTGGCACAGGGGTCCATGCCATAAGGTGAGAGTGATTAGTTAGACCGGAGGGGGAGGGATTGTCACGCTACTGTGGAAAAAAAATTACTTACGTCAGTGCTAGAGTTTGAATTTAAAACGTATTTGTGTGAACTGTGAAGTTAAGTCATGGATTGTGGAAACTAACTAGTGTCGGGTGATTGTATATAGTGTATACCACATTTACCACTGACTAATGCAGAGTTGCAATGCAAGGAGATCAGCTAAAAGTAGTTGGATCTGTATGTGCGTTATAATTAATCGAAATTAGCCGATTAATCGATTAAAAAAAAATTGATTAATCGAACACGAAAATTTTAATCAGTAATGCCGCGTACACACGGTCGGAATTTCCGATGGAAACAGTCCGATGGGAGCTTTTCATCGGATTTTCCGACCGTGTGTATGCCCATCGGTCTTTTTTTGTCGGAATTTCCGACGGACTTTGGATTGAGAACCAGTTCTTAATTTTTCAGACGGAAAACCTTTCTATCGGATTTTCCGATCGTGTGTATGCAATTCTGACACACGCAAAATTCCGACGCATGCTCGGAAACAATTTGACGCATGCTAAGAAGCATTAAACTTCCCTTTTATAGTGCAGTCAAATTTGGTGTGACCGTGTGTAGGCAAGACAGTTTGAGCGAAATTCCGTCGGAATTCCGATGGTAAAACCATCAGAGCTTTTTCCGACGAGAATTCCGACCGTGTGTACACGGCATAACAGCCCTAATAAATTCATTTATTTGTGTTTCATCTGGGGGATTCCCCTTTATTTCCTATCTTGACACATGACAGGAACTAAGAGGAAATCTCTAAAAACGATGAGGAAAAGTAAAGAAAAATCCCCTCTTATACAGTTCTTCGCTGGGGCAGGTGTCGTCATTGGAAGGTTTTCTCCAGCCAGAGGCGGCTCTCTAATTAGGCAAATTAGGTGATGGCCCTCATGGGTCTCCCACGGCCAGCTAGTTTACCTAATTAGAGAGCTGTCTCTTCCAGCAGCACAGTCCTGTGTCCTCTCACTTCTCCAGGGAGAGACAGGCTGCGAGTGAAAGTTACCTTGTGATCGGAGCTCACTTACAGCTCTGGATAACAGACAGGGAGAGCCGCTCAGCAGAGCCTGTTCTGACAGATCTCCCCCTGCTGCCTGCACAGCCAGACAGGAGAGGAGAGAGCTGCTTCTGCTCCTCCTCCTCCAGCCCTCTCCTCCTGTGTCTGCTGAAGCCCACAAAACAAGAAAAGGAAAAGGTTAGTCTGATCCATCCATCCATCCAGCCCCTCCTGCCTCCCAGTGAGTACACTGATGTAGGGTATGCCCTTCCTTCCCTTCTTCCTCCATCCCCCCTTGCTTTCCATCTTTTCTTTCTTTCTCTTTCTTTCTTTCTTTCTGTCTTTCTTTCTTTCTTTCTTTCTGTCCTTCCTCCTTTCCTTCCTTTCCTTCCACCTTTCCTTCCTTTATCTTTCTTTATTTTCTTTCTTTCTTCTCTCTTTCTTTCTCTTTCTTTCTCTCTCTCTTTTCATCTATTCTTTCTTTCTTTCTTTCTTTTTTTCTTTCTTCCCTTCTCTCTTTCTCTCTTTCTTTCTTTCCTTCCACCTTTGCTTCCTTTCTCTTTCTTCTTCTTTCTTTCCTTTCTTTCTGTATTTCTTTCCTAGCATCTTTCCTTTCTTTCTTTTTTTCCTTCCACCTTTCCTTTCTCTTTCTTTCTTTCTTTCCTTCCACCTTTCCTTCCTTTCTTTCCTTCCACCTTTCCTTCCTTTCTTTCCTTCCACCTTTCCTTCCTTTCTTTCCTTCCACCTTCCCTTCCTTTCTTTCTTTCTTTCTTTCTTTCTTTCTTTCTTTTTCCCTTCTTTCTTTCTTTCTTTCACTTTCTTTCTTTCCTTCTTTCTTTCTTTCTTTCTTTCTTTCTTTCTTTCTTTCTTTCTCTCCATCTTTTCTTTTTTTTTTCTTTCTTTCTTTCTTTCTTTCTCCATTATGGGAGTGATTGGGGCCTCATGTCCTCATGTCTAAGTTTTTTGCCTAAGGCCTCGCAAAGTCTCTGGGGACAGCTGCAATTTATTCAGCAATAAAAAAAATGCAATTTATTATTATTATATCACTTCCTGTCTCAGCAAAAATGGTCACCAGAACAAATAAAAAAAAGGTGGATCTCCCCAGCAAGGAACAGAAATGAAATCCTGTAACATTTTCTTTATTTGAAAATCTCAGTAAACATATTAAATAAAAAAATAAAAAACAGACCATAGTGTTACTTATTTGTCTCTTTATTAAAAGGTTTAACAATACACCGCAGTCCATTTTGTAGCATCATATTTCTTGTTACATCCTGAACAATTCAGCATATAAACAGCATACAGCATATACAGTATATACTATACAGTATCTCACAAAAGTGAGTACACCCCTCAGATTTTTTAAAATATTTTACTATATCACACCTGCTCCCCATTCACACCTGAGACCTTGTAACACTAACGAGTCACATGACACCGGGGGAGGGAAAATGGCTAATTGGGTCCAATTTGGACATTTACACTCAGGGGTGTACTGACTTTTGTTGCCAGCGGTTTAGACCAGGGGTCTCAAACTGGTGGCCCTCCAGCTGTTGCAGAACTACAAGTCCCATGAGGCATAGCAAGACTGCCTCAAGACAAGCCACAAGCATGACACCCAAAGGCATGATGGGACTTGTAGTTTTGCAACAGCTGGAGGGCCGCCAGTTTGAGACCCCTGGTTTAGACATTAATGGCTGTGTGTTGAGTTATTTTGAGGGGACAGCATTTACACTGTTATACAAGCTGTACACTCACTACTTTACATTGTAGACAAGTGTCATTTCTTCAGTGTTGTCAAGAAAAAAAAAGATACAAAAAAGATAAAAATAATATTTACAAAAATGAGGGGTGTACTCACTTTTGTGAGATAATGTAGGTTTAAACATTTTTCTTACATAATTTGTGGTTCAACAAAACAAAACTAATAAACTGTTTTTTTTTTTTTTTTTTTTTTTACAAAGTATTAGAAATTCTAGTATTAAACCTGGGATGCCCCGTGGATGATGTGATGCAGGAGGAACATCAAAAACTTTCATGTGATCAAATTGTTTTTTTTTTTTAAATAACTTTTAGAATGTAGATATTCAGATGTTGGCTACAAAATCTCAAACATCAAGAAAACAAAGTAAAGTAAAGTAAAAAAAAAAAAAAAGCAGCATTAAAAAAAAAAAAAAAAAAAAAAAAAAAGGAATGTTAACTGTGCAGCCCTGACCATTTCATAGCTGACAAGCTGATCAATACATTTGTGTTCTCCTAACTTGATTACTGCAATCCTCTACTTGCTGGTGTGACTAAATCCACTATTATTCCACTTCAATGTGTACAACATTCCGCAGCCAGAATCAGTGTCGGCTGGCGGTCAATTTTTTTGGGGGGGGGGATTTTTTTGAAAAAACATTGCAGCCACTGTGCCATCAAACACTGCCTCTGTGCCCATCAATGCTGCCACTGTGCCATCAAATGCTGCCACTGTGCCATCAAACACTGCCACTTTGCCATAAATTGCTGCCACTGTGCCATCAAATGCTGCCACTGTGCCCTCAAATGCTGCCACTGTGCCCATCAAATGCTGCCACTGTGCCATCAAACATTGCCACTTTGCCATCAAATGCTGCCACTCTGCCATCAAATTCTGCCAGTGTGCCATCAATTGCAGCCACTGTGCCCATCAAATTCTGCCACTGTGTCCATCAAACACTGCCACTGTGATCTCAAATTCTGCCACTGTGCCATCAATTGCAGCCACTGTGCCCATCAAAGGCTGCCACTGTGCCATCAAAAGCTTCCACTGTGCCCATCAAACACTGCCACTGTGCCCTCAAATGCTGCCACTGACCTGAATCACCTGGAGCTGCGGTCCCCTGACCTAAATCACCTGGAGCTGCGGTCCCCTGACCTGAATCCCCTGGAGCTGCGGTCCCCTGTCCTGAATCACCTGGAGCTGCGGTCCCATGACCTGCATCACCTGGAGCTGCGGTCCCCTGACCTGCATCACCTGGAGCTGCGATCCCTTAACCTGCATCACCTGGAGCTGCGTCCCCTGACCTTCATCACCTGGAGCTGCGTCTCCTGACCTGCATCACCTGGAGCTGCGATCCCTTGCACCTGGAGCTGTGGTCCCCTGAACTGAATCACCTGGAGCTGCGGTCCCCTAACCTGCATCACCTGGAGTTGCGGTCCCCTGACCTGCATCACCTGGAGCTGCGGTCCCCTGACCTGAATCACCTGGAGCTGCGATCCCTTGACCTGCATCACCTGGAGCTGCGATCCCTTGACCTGCATCACCTGGAGCTGTGGTCCCCTGACGTGCATCACCTGGAGCTGCAGTCCCCTAACCTGCATCACCTGGAGCTGCAGTCCCCTAACCTGCATCACCTGGAGCTGCGATCCCTTGACCTGCATCACCTGGAGCTGCGGTCCCCTGACCTGAATCACCTGGAGCTGCGATCCCCTGACCTGAATCACCTGGAGCTGCGGTCTGGATCTTTCCCTGATCTGAATCACATGGAGCTGCTTTATTGTTTTTTTAAACCAGTTTCCACGGCACAATAATTCATTTCAATCCTGTGTTTCCCCTTGACAGCTGCTAAAGCCCTGCCACCTATTGACTGCTACTTCATGCTTTTATATAGTGGACTTTTGAAATTGAGATACAATTATTTGCCCTAAGGCACATACTCAAGTGATGTACTTCCTGCACTGTACATTCATTTCCCGTAGACTTGAATAGAACGTACCCATAAAGCAGAAGTAGCATCCTATTCATCTCTATGGGTCTCTATATGTACAGCTGTAGGCCTTTAGAAACACTGTAAGTTTGTCACCACCACAGTGATTTCTTTAAAAAAAATCAGAAACATTTTGGTGTATACTTTGATGTTCAAGATTAGGGATGGGCCTGGTGTTCGATTCGAACCCATGTTCGAATCGAACATCGGGCGTTTGCCCGCTCGGCGAGCCCAGAACTATTTGGGCCGCTCGCATCAAATTCGTGTGATGCGAGCGGCCCGCACTGCACTGCGCCAGTTGCAGTGCATTGCTGGCTGATGATTGGCCAAGCATGCACTGTGACCCGCATGCTTGGCCAATCAAAGAGCCAGCGGCGAGGAGAGCAATAATTGGCCACAGGCAGGATGCCATTGTAACTAATAGGGTTCTAATGCTCACACGGACTTTAGGTCCGTTTGCGGGTTCTGGTGCGAGCTGAACGGGGCGGTGTTCGGCTCATCCCTATTCAAGATGACAGATTCTCTACATTTTAAGTCTCCGTGTTCCTCCAGCTTCTGGTCCAGAATCTTCTCAGAATCATCCCTCTCAGCTTGTTGCTGGCCTGGAAGATGACGGCAGCCTCAAGTGATGTAGAAAATAATCGCAAAGTCCAACTGATCGTGGGTATTAACTTTGAAAACTTTGTGGATTTTCGAATAATCATAAGCACCTGAGACACGCAGAAGAATGTGAAGATGAGAAGTAAGAAGAAGATTGTCCTCAGTGCAGTGACATGAGCCTGAAGATTTGGACGTGTTGATCCAGAGTCGTTATTCTTCACCCTCCAGACGTGTCTGAGCAGAAAGGAGGAGGTGAGGACCAGGCACAGAAGACTAAGGCAGAATGGCAGAATGCAGCCTAGGGTGTTTGCAGACACAAAATAGGAAATAATTTGAATAATTTTGATACTGATATCGGGAACTCCTGTGCTGTTCCCAGAAGACTGGATAGGACTTTCTTCATACACAGCCCAGATGCTCGGGACACTCACAATGAACATCCCAAGTGCTGTCAGGAATAAAAGTTGACTCAGGAAATTGGACACAATTCTCTTTAACCAGATGAAGAACCCATAGCTGAGATTGGTGATGGTGGTACAGTAATGAGCCGAGAGCCAGAAGGTCAACCAGAAGTTGCAGTAGGTTAGAAAGTAAGTTGATGTGTTCACAATTGCATAGACTTCTCTAATATAAAAGACTGCAGGGGACAAGACAAAGAGCATTACTTGTAGAGTCAAAAAACCCTGGAGGAGAATATTCACAATCCCCTTCCCCAGAAAGATCACATCGGTGGGACTCAACTTCCCTTTCTTTCTAATGATGTCCAGGTTACCCATCACAATACAAGTGTTAGAAGGGATTGCCAAGCCGAGTCCCAAGACTGAAGAGACTAAAATAGATAAGGAGTACGGAGACATCATGTTGAGGTTTGGTGTGATCTCCGGACAGAGATGACGGAACACGTCCAGTGATAGCAGACAGAATGATATAATTAAAGTTGGAATTATGGAAAAAAACCTTCAGAGATCCGTCTCATGATTGACTTTGCATAAATGTGATGGATTTCATTTCAATGCCGAGATCTAAAGCACGGAGCAACCCGTGTAATACAATCTCTGACTCATTTCCATTATACTGAAATAGCTAACCACTTCAGGACTGGCAGCTTTATGTCTCTTATTGAACATTTTGCACATTCAGTGTGTTATGATTGTGGTATGGGATCTTAATGAAGATCTCAGCTTTTTATTTTCAGTGCCTCCAACCTTACGGTAATTTTATAAATTTTTCTCTAACTGTCAGTGCATAACACAATCCTTTCCTGAGTTAGTTAATTTATGGGGTTTTCTTACCAAAGTATATAATATCTCCTCACACAATCAATAAATAAAGTAAATTTGATTTTATTAATTAGCGAGTATATTCATACAATTTGATACAGAACTAAATTTTCTGGTGATTGAGATTCCCTACATACATTATAAAAACATCTTCAAAATGTTATTTGTTTTTACCCAGGGAAACTGATATAATTACTCATGGGGTCAAGATTGGTCTGTGGGAAAAATAATATGTGGTAATTTACCCTTTATATTCAAGAACGCAATATCCCTTGTCGCTCAGGGGAGTAACCCTCCAAACTTCTCCGGCCGGAAGAAATTCAAAGTATATCTCCCAGAGTCAGCAGAACGATATTGCCAATTTGAATTAATTATTAAACCAACAGAGTTACACCAATTGCATGGAGCAATGAAACTTTCCCTGGGGACACAGAAATCTAAATTGACTTAAACATTTGATAGAATTCCCTACAACCTGGTTATAATAATACACCCCCGACAGTCAATAAACATCAACACCTAACCTCTAAAATATGATTCCTATGATTTCAATAGTGGGAAAAAAAATAGCATTTGTGTGGTCTGGATCTTACCAATCAGCTTAAAGGGAAGATGTCCACCAAGATCTATGCACCTCGAATGATTTCAGTCATAAAGCCCAACAAGATGGAGAATGGTCAAATATCAGCAGACTTCTTGATGTCGGGGGTGTGTCTGGTGTGGGGTCTGTGATCCTCTCCTTAGGGCTTTCCAAACCTTTATATCATTCTTGGACAATAGATCTATAAATTTATCATGAGCTCAGCCCAGAAGGTTCGGCTTACTCTCCATTGGTTGGGGACCTGTTTACGAACGCCAAGCACGAAAGGTAATATTACCTTCAGCCACTGGGGGGGGGGCGTCTGAGGATAACAATTGTATATTTAACTTACTTTGTAAAAAAAAAAAAAAAAGGATGTATTTTTATTTAATGAGTGTTTATTTTATATTTTGGGGATGTGAATATGGGTCTATATGGCTCATGGATTTCTAGTAATTGGTGCGTAATATAATCAATGATTTTATATGTGATCACTTAGAATCACACAAGAAAATTGATGTTTATATGAACAATGACGTGTTTCCGATTTCAACCTAATTGTCTTGAGATCACCTCTGTCATATGTATGTTTTCATATATATGCGGTCCCAGCTTGTCTTTATATTTACAATGGTTACTTAACTACTTGCCTACCAGCCACGAACACCTCCTTACTGACCAAGCCATTTTTCAGCTTTCAGCGCTGTCGCATTTTGAATGACAATTGCGCGGTCATGCAACGCTGTACCCAAATAAAATTTTTATCATTTTTTCCCCACAGATAGAGCTTTATTTTGGTGGTATTTGATCACCTCTGCGGTTTTTATTTCTTGCGCTATAAACAAAAGAAGAGGGACAAGTTTGAAAAAACATAATATTTTTTACTATTTATTATAATAAATATCCAATTTTTTTTTTTTTTTTAAACAAATTTTTCCTCAGTTTAGGCCGATACGTATTCTTCTACATATTTTTGGTAAAAAAAAATCGCAATAAGCGTATATTGATTGGTTTGCGCAAAAGTTATAGCGTCTACAAAATAGGGGATAGATTTATAGCATTTTTATTATTATTTTTTTTTTTACTAGTAATGGCGGCGATTTGCGATTTTTATCGTGACTTTGCGGCGGACACTTCGGACACTTTTGACTCATTTTTGGGACCATTCACATTTATACAGCGATCCGTGCTATAAAAATGCATTGATTACTGTATAAATGTGACTGGCAGGGAAGGGGTTAACGCTAGGGGGCGCTGCAGGGGTTAATGTGTTCCCTATCTTGGTGATTCTTACTGTGGGGGGAGGGGACTGACTGGGGAGGAGACTGATCGGTGTCCCTATGTACAAGGGACACACCATCGGTCTCCTCTCCTCTGACAGGACGTGGATCTGTGTTTACACACACAGATCCACGTCCTGCTCGATTACCGGGCAATCGCGGGTGCCTGGCGGTCATCGCGACCGCCGGGCACGCGCACCGAGGCCCCAGCTACGCGGCGGGCGCGCGCGCGCGCCTCCCGCGGCGCACGCGTGCCCCCCAGTGGCCAAATTGTAGACGACGTCATATGACGGCGTCCCGCCACAGTAGCTGAACCGTCCCGCCGTCATTTGACAGTGGGCGGTCAGCTAGTGGTTAAACACAATTTTCCATTTGTACTATAGTAAAAATACCATAACCCTACTTCTAATATATGGGTATTCATGATCATATATCTTAAAAAAAAAAAAAAAAAAAATTGTACAGAGGGTCCTTTTTCCTTTCCAATGCTTTCTCATAGTGTCTCAAATGAACTTTCACTTTCGGGGAAAACAATTCCATGTTTACTTTCATTGTTTGTCCAGTCGGAAGACTCTTCCCTTTCGTTTCCCAGCCATTGTTCTATAGACGTCTGAGTCCATATTGAAGTTGACTTTTGGGATATCTGGTCTTTCTGATACAATGGGTTTATTTACTCAGATTTCCCTTGAATTAAAAGTTTTTGTGGCTTCACTCTGAGACAACCTGAGACATTGTTTGCGGCAGCCCAGCTTTTCAAGGGGTTATATAAATTAGTCACTTAATTCTAAAGGGAGGGGGAAGTATTCTCTTTTAGTATTGCTGACTTCACCAAACTTTAACCACTTTCAGACCGGACCAATTTGCAGCCAAAGGACCAGGCCCCTTTTTGCGATTCGGCACTGCGTCGCTTTAACTGACAATTGCGTGCGACGTGGCTCCCAAACAAAATTTACGTCCTTTTTTTCCCACAAATAGAGCTTTCTTTTGGTGGTATTTGATCGCCCCTGCGGTTTTTATTTTTTGCGCTATAAACAAAAATAGAGCGACAATTTTGAAAAAAATGCATTATTTTTTACATTTTGCTATAATAAATATCCCCAAAAAATATATTAAAAAAATTTTTTTCCCCAGTTTAGGCCGATACGTATTCTTCTACATATTTTTGGTAAAAAAAATCGCAATAAGCGATTATTGATCAGTTTTTTTTCGCAGAAGTTATAGCGTTTACAAGATAGGGGATAGTTTTATAGCATTTTTATTAATAATTTTTTTTTATTAGTAATGGCGGAGATCTGTGATTTTTTTTTGTGACTGCGACATTATGGCGGACACATCGGACATTTTTGACACATTTTTGGGACCATTTAAGCAATTAATGCTATTTAAATGCATTGATTCCTGTAAAAATGACACTGGCAGTTTAGGGGTTAACCACAAGAGGGCAGTGTAGGGGTTAAGTAGGCCTAGGGGTGTGTTTCTTACTGTGGGGGGGGGCGTGGCTGTCAGCTAGTGAATGCTGATCTCTGCTCCAATCACAGGGAGCAGAGATCGGCGTCACTAGTTGCTAGGCAGAATGGGGAGACGCTGTTTATCTCGGCATCTCCCCGTTCAGCCGTCCCGTGAGACGATCGCGGATGTCCCCGCGGCGATCGAGTCCGCGGGGACCGTGATCGGACTCACGGGGGTCCCGACCGGCGCGGGAGCGCGCCGCTCCTGGCACGCTCCCGATGGCACGGACAGGCAGAAAGGAGGGACTTATATATACGCCCTCCTGCCTGTACGTGCCATTCTGTCGACGTACATCTGTGTGCGCCGGTCGGCAAGTGGTTAAAACCAGAATAGAAAAATATGATATTTCGAGGTATCTCTGTTATGACAAGTGGAATGACTATCACGACTATGAGTTTGGCTTTACAATATGAGACAAACAAGGCTTTCTATTGGGGGGGGGGGGTAATAATATAAGACATGTTCAATTCGTTTCATTCCAAATTATTTTTTTAACAAAGTTCGACAAATTTGTTAATTCGGAAATATCCGAATTAACAAAAACCTGTTTAACAAATTTTTCAGAATATTCGGAAATTCAAATATTAAAAAATTAGTAAATTCATACTTTATCATATTCGTAAATTCGTACATTTCGTACATTCATTAATTCGGAAATTCGGAAATCTGAAATAATAATTACTTAATAATAACTTAACTATTAAATTATTGTATTTTCCTTTCAAATTTGTCTGTGAATATAACAAATACAAATTTATCCGAAGTTACGAATTATCTGAAATAACGAATGCCGTATCTAAACGAATGGAACGTAATGAATTAATAATAATAAATAACAATAATAATAATACATACGTTCCCTTCCATTTGTTTAGATGTGGCATTCGTTATTTCGGATAAGTCGTAACTTTGGATAAATTTGTACTTATTACATTCACTAACAGCCACATTTGAAAGGAAATTACAATACCTATACCTAATTTAATAGTTATATACTTTTTCAGATTTTCTAATTTTCTAATTTTCAGATTTTCTAATTTACGAATGTACGAATGTACGAATGTACGAATATGAATTTCCTAATTTACGAATGTATGAATTTCCGAATATGAATTTTCTAATTTACGAATGTATGAATTTATGAATGTACAAATTTACGAATGTACGAATTTACGAATTGCGATCATAACGAATGACCCAAAAAATAAAAAATAAAAACGAATGAAACGAAAACGAAAATTTTTGGGCAGTGCACATGTCTAAATAATAATAATAAAAATGATTTTATATTACACGTTTTGTTTTATAATTGTATTGTATTTTCAAAGTATTTTTTTCAAGTAAATTTTGAAAAAATATAAAATTTTGTTTTCCAGTTGACTATTTAAAACAAAATGAGATCTCAAAAATGTGCGGTGTAATTGCATCAAGCTTTTTGTAACTAGCAAAAAAACAAAAAAAAAAACAAAAAAAAACTTTGCATTTTTGCATAATATGTTTTTTTTTTCCCTATGATTTTAAGCTCCATCTAGTGGCCATCATGCGGTATTTTCCTACTGGAGGTATTTCAGGAAAATCCCACATTATGGCGAATAGATGAAGTAGATGATCGTAGGAAATAAACATATTAGGGATTGTTCCTGATGGATGTGCCAATGAGACAGTCACACAGTAATTTTTCTTAAAAAATAAATTAAAAAAAAGATCTCTTAACCACTTAAGGATCGCTCGATCCTTAAGTGGTTAAGAGATCTTTTTTTTTTATTTATTTTTCAATTAGAAGAGAAATCTCTTTCTGAGATTTCTTGTTTACAAGTTAAAAACAGTTTTTTTTTTTTTTGCTAGAAAATTACTTAGAACCCCCCAAACACTATACATTTTTAACACCTGTAGAGGGTCAGCCTGGGACAGGGTTAAGAAGGGGTTAATCGAAGAAGGCAGGTACTTCCCCTTCAGACCTGCTTATTATCAGGTGTGCTGAAAGTGTCAGTGAGGAGCTGTTTGAATAGGAGATAGAGACACAGCAGGACGCTGTGTGGAAATGTCCATTGCTGGATGGTGTACCTGCTGGGTGAGCTTAACCACATAAAGACTGCAGCTGGTTGGAGCCATGAACTTTTACCTGTAAGCCTGTGTGCTGCTGAACTGTGAGCTGTACCTGTGTGACAAGACAAGTCTGTCTGGTCTTATGTTGCCATTTTGCTGAATAAAGCCACTTTTGTTATTCTGGATTGCCTGAGCCAGCTCTTCACTCCCTGATCCCCTACAATTGGTGGAGAATGCGGGCATTGGGCAGTTTGGGGGTCCAGTCTAAATCCCATGTCCTGGGTTAAAACTGCACAGACGGTGAAAACTTCTGAACAAGCCATGGAGGATGTGGTTAAGCAGCTGGTACTGGCTAATACACAAGCGCAGGCCCGCCATCAGGAGGCCCAGCAGGCCCTGATACAAGCACAGGCTCGGCAGGAGCAGATCCTGGTGCAGACAGTCGCTGTACAACAGGAAACTAATCGCTTACTGAGTGAACAGATAGTGGGATTACAAAAGGCGGTGACCCAGCAGGCTGAAATTATGAAAGGTGACCCCTCTGTAAAGAGTGGCCCTCGGAAGGCAGTGCAGCGGACCCTGTAAAGATGACGGCCTTAGATAATGTGGAAGCATACCTAGCGCTGTTTGAGCGGGTTGTAGCAAAGGGAAGGTCTGCCTGATAAAGACTGGGCAGATGTACTGGCTCCTTTCCTGACCGCAGACCCCCAACAAGCGTACTGTGACTTGGCCCCTGAATCAGCACGGGATTATAAGCTTCTGAAAGCAGAAACCCTAGCAAGGCTGGGAGTGACTGTCGCTTGAAGGGCAAACCGTGTCCATGACTGGCGCTTTGACAAGGCTAAGCCTGCCCGTGCGCAGCTCTACCACCTGATGCACTTGTTCCAAGTTTGGCTGAAAACTGAGGAAAAGACACCCAGTCAGATTGTGGAGAGAGTCGCACTGGACCGTTTTCTGCATGCACTACCCAGGGAGCTCCGCCGATGGGTGGCTCAGTCCGAGCCTCAGTCCCGGGATCAGATGGTTGCAGCTGTTGAGCGCTACAGTGCTGAAAAAAAGTTCCAGGAGAGTCCCTCTGTTACCAGAGAGTTGGTCCGTTCTAAGGAAGTGCGTTCCAGCGTGAAGATGGCACCAGTTGAACGCATGGTGTATGCTTGGGTGCCTGACACTCCCGCTAGGAGCACCCTAACGACAAAACCTCCTGAGAATCGGCAGGGAGAATGGGAACCCCGTGAGGTTCGCTGTTGGCCCTGCCAACAACTGGGTCATATGGCGGCCCAGTGTCCAAGACGGGAGGAGCCAATGGAGTGTGACATGGCTCGACATGGCTCTATGTTTGCTTTTGCCACTGGTCCCATGAACAGTCTAAGCCCACTTGAGACTGTGGTGCGGGTTAATGGGCAGAAGGTTGTAGCACTTCTTGACTCTGGGAGTGGGGTTACCCTGCTCCGATCAGACAGGTTATGGGGTAATCTGATACCCAGGAAAAATATTGGAGGGGTCTCTGTACATGGGGTTGTCAAGGACTATCCAATGGCCCATGTATCCCTGTCCACAACCGCAGGAACTGCTACACTGAGAGTTGGGGTGATCCCGGGTTTCCCCATGATTTGCTAATTGGGCGAGACTGCCCCCTGTTTTGGGACTTGTGTGAACAAAAGTTCAAAGTTTCAGGGGCCTCCCCTAAAAAGAAGAAACCCCAATGTGAAATGTTAAATACTGTGTTGCAGGAGGTAAACAGTAATGAAATATGTCAGATGTGTGAACCTGCAGGAGATGACCTAGATCCTCTGGAGGTGTTTGTAGGGTTGGAGGCAGAGAGTTCTCCCTCTGGGCCTGACTTGTCATATCTTGGGGGTTCCCGAAGTGATTTTTTTGGTGCTCAGAGGAAGGACTCCACTTTGGTCCCCGCCAGGGAACACGTCACATCATTAAGTGGTGAGCCACAGCATCCTGCGGAAGATATGCGATCTCCCCGAGTTGCTGTGCATCACACTCTATGCTACAGAGTAGCCAAAAATTGCAAAGGGCTTAAACATGGGCATAAACCATTAGTGAGGACCCGGAGGGGGGTGGCCTACCGGTCGGCCAGGGTCAGAGAGTCCAAACCTGGGGATCAAGTGCTAGTGGTTGAGCCTATTGTGGAGAGCAGGCCTCTCATGGAGGGACAGGAACCCTCTGAGATAGTAGAAAAGGTTGGCGCTGGTGACTTTTTACAGCCGATGCTACCAGACGACCACATTGAGGACTGCCTGGCTGAATTCGAAAACATGGCATCGTTTAAAAACTGGCCCAGAAGCCGCTAGGCTGAATTGGTGCAACCGCTCCTCACAGAGGAGTACCAGGAAGTGTACCGCCTAATGGAAACTGATAAGAATGACTATGATGGGTTTACAGCAGCAATCCGGTCTAGAAATGATGTGGATTCAGAGGAGGAAGGGGGCATAGACCTGGGTCTATGCCCACTGGATTTGTGGTGTCCAGACCCCTGGCCTGGAACAGAGGGGGGGGGGGGATATGTAGAGGGTCAGCCTGGGGCAGGGTTAAGAAGGGTTTAATCAAAGAAGAAGGCAGGTACTTCCCCTTCAGACCTGCTTATTAGACATGTACACAACAAAAAAATTAGTTTATTTTCGTTTCGTTTTTTTCGTTTCCGAAAAAAAATTCGTTTTTTTTCGTTTTGTTTTTTTCGTTTCCGTTGATTCGTAACGATTCGTACATTTGTAAGTCATCGGTGTTCGTATTCGTAACGATTCGTACATTCGTAAGTTATTTTTCGTTGATTTGTTTTTTCGTTAGTTTAATTTTCGTTTTTTCGAAATTCGGTCGCATTCGTAGTTATTCGTACATTCGTAACATTCGTAACATTCGTAATCGGAGCATAATTCATAATTTTATTTAATGTGTATGCTATTATTACATTTTAATAATTTACGAATCGAAAAAAAAATTACGAATCGAAAAAAAAAAGTTTCGAATCGAAAAAAAAAGTTTCGAATCGAAAAAAATAAGTTACGAATGTACACATTTTTTCGTTCAATCTATTCGAAGCATGTTAAGCAGCGCCATTGTAAGAGACACGGAAAATTACGAATCAAACAAAAAAAAAAGTTACGAATCGAAAAAAAAGTTACGAATCGAAAAAAAAAGTTACAAATGTACGAATTTTTTTTGTTCAATCTATTCGAAGCACGTTAAGCAGCACCATTGTAAGGGACACGGAAAATTACCACTTCAACAAAAAAAAAGTTAAGAATGTACGATTTTTTTCGTTCATTTTCGTTGTTCCTTTTTTCGTTTTTCGGATTTTCTTCATTCATACATTCGTTGTTTCTAATTAGTTTTTTTTTGGAATTTTCATTGTTTTTCAATTCGTTCGATTCAAACGATTCGTTAATCGGATTCGTTCGATTCGTTCATTCGTACGAAAACAAACGGAAAAAAAACGAAAAAAAAAAAAAAAAAAAAAAGAAACGAATTGCACTACTGCTTATTATCAGGTGTGCTGAAAGTATCAGTGTGGAGCTGTTTGAGCAGGAGAGAGAGAGACACAACAGGACGCTGTGTGGAAATGTCCATTGCTGGATGGTGTACCTGCTGGATGAGCTTATAAACCACATAAAGACTGGAGCTCTGATTGGAGCCATGAACTGTTACCTGTAAGCCTGTGTGCTTCTGAACTGTGAGCTGTACCTGTGTGCACATCCGTGTGACAAGACAAGTCTGTCTGGTCTTATGTTGATTTTTTTTTGCCATTTTGCTGAATAAAGACACTTTTGTTATACTGGACTGTCTCTGAGCCAGCTCTTCACTCCCTGATCCCCTACACACCATAGAGAATAAAATGGCGGTCGGTGCAATGCTTTCTGTCACACCGTATTTGCGCAGCGGTCTTACAAGCACATTTTTTGGGAAAAATACACATTTTGAATTAAAAAAATAAGACAACGGTAAAGTTATCCCAATTTTTTTTTTATATTGTGAAAGATAATGTTACGCCGAGTAAATTGATACCCAACATGTCATGCTTTAAAATTGCACCCGCTCGTGGAATGGTGACAAACTTTTACACTTAGGAATCTTCATAGGCGTAGTTTAAAAAATTCTACAGGTTGAATGTTTTGCATTACAGAGAAGGTCTAGGGCTAGAATTATTGCTCCTCCTCTAACGATCATGGCGATACCTCACATGTGTGGCTTGAACACTGTTTTCATATGCGGGCGCTACTCACGAATGCCTTCGCTTATGCACGCGAGCTTGTAGGGACAGGGCGCACTTAAAAATTATTATTATTTTTTTATTATTATTATTTTACCTTTTATTTTTACACTGTTTTAGAAAAAAAATTGTCACTTTTATTCCTATTAGAAGGAATGTAAACATCCCTTGTATTAGAAAAAAGCATGACAGGTCCTCTTAAGTATGAGATCTGGGGGTCAAAAAAACCTCAGAGCTCATATTTGGACTAAAATGCAATTGAAAAAAAAAATTGTCATTTGAAAAAATTATTTTGAAAAAAATGGCCCTTTAAGAGCTTAAGTGATGTTTTCCGCCAAGCAATTGTATGGAGATGGGTGGGGGCTACTGACAGGACGCAACCGCCTCCGACGCTGCCGGCGGCTCCGGTAAGCGGCGGAGGGCAACGGATTGTGGCGGGAGGGGAGGGGGCCCTCTCCCGCCACTAACAAAAGTGATCTTCAGGCGAAACCGCCGCAGAGACCACTTCTATCTTGTAGCAGACCGCCCGCTGAAGATGAAGATACCGGGGTTATGGCAGCTAGCTACTGCCATAACAACGATATCCTCCTTCACACACCCGCCATATAAAGACGACGGGCGGTCCGTAAGTGGTTAAGCTGCCCATTAAAGACCAGTTGGCTGATTGGAAAAAAATAAAACTGAACAGAGTCCTCCATCCATACAAACCAGGTGGATAGAGGAATACTTCCCACACCAACATCGTATTCATCGTATTCTGACAGCGGGACTCTTCTGCTGGAATACAAGGATCAGTGGCCGCAGGTGCTGATCAACAAAAGTTTTCTAACATTTCCCAGTCAACTTTTATTGAATGGGGACGACCATATATGGATTGAAATTCAGCAAGTCCCCGCTGAACTGGCTGGATTTTGATCCATCTATGGCCAGCATAAGTGTTATTGGTGATACACAGTACAAGTTGTATTTGGTGTCGTATATCTTTTATCACGCTAAAACTTTGTTTCTGGCATACAGTATCTCACAAAAGTAAGTACACCCCTCCGTGACATTTCTTCTATCTTTTCATGTGACAACACTGAAGAAATGACACTTGTCTACAATGTAAAGTAGTGAGTGTACAGCTTGTATAACAGTGTAAATTTGCCGTCCCCTCAAAATAACTCAACACACAGCCATTAATGTCTAAACCGCTGGCAACAAAAGTCAATACACCCCTAAGTGAAAATCTCCAAATTGGGCCCAATTAGCCATTTTCCCTCCCCCGGTGTCATGTGACTTGTTAGTGTTACAAGGTCTCAGGTGGGAATGGGGAGCAGGTGTGTTCAATGTGGTGTTATCGCTCTCACTCTCTCATACTGGTCACTGAGAGATCGATATGGCACCTCATGGCAAAGAACTCTCTGAGGATCTGAAAAAAGAATTGTTGCTCTACATAAACATACATAAAGGCTATAAGAAGATTGCCAAGACCCTGAAACAGATCTGCAGCACGGTGGCCAAGACGATACAGCGGTATAACAGGACAGGTTCCCCTCAGAACGTGCCTCGCCATGTTCCACCAAAGAAGTTGAGGTCACGTGCTCAGCGTCATATCCAGAGGTTGTCTTTGGGAAATAGACATATGAGTGCTGCCAGCATTGCTGCAGAGGTTGTAGGGGTGGGGGGGTCAGCCTGTCAGTGCTCAGACCATGAGCCGCAAACTGCATCAAATTGATCTGCATGGCTGTCGTCCCAAAAGGAAGCCTCTTCTAAAGATGATGCACAAGAAAGCCTGCAAACAGTTTGCTGAAGACAAGCAGACTAAGGACATGGATTACTGGAACCATGTCCTGTGGTCTGATGAGACCAAGATAAACGTATTTGGTGTCAGATGGTGTCAGGCGTGTGTGGGGGCAACCAGGTGAGGAGGACAAAGACAAGTGTGTCTTGTCTACAGCCAAGCATGGTGGTGGGAGTGTCATGGTCTGGGGCTGCATGAGTGCTGTCGGCACTGGGGGGCTACAGATCATTGAGGGAACCATGAATTCCAACATGAACTGTGACATACTGAAGCAGAGCATGATCCCCTCCCTTCAGAGACTGGGCCGCAGGGCAGTATTCCAACATGATAACCACCCCAAACACACCTCCAAGACCACCACTGCCTTGCTAAAGAAGCTGAGGGTAAAGGTGATGGACTGGCCAAGCATGTCTCCAGACCTAAACCCTATTGATCATCTGTGGGGCATCCTCAAACGGAAGGTGAAGGAGCGCAAGGTCTCTAACATCCACCAGCTCCGTGATGTCGTCATGGAGGAGGGGAAGGGGACTCCAGTGGCAACCTGTGAAGCTCTGGTGACCTCCATGCCCAAGAGGGTTAAGGCAGTGCTGGAAAATAATGGCGGCCACACAAAATATTGACACTTTGGGCCCAATTTGGAGATTTTCACTTAGGGGTGTACTCACTTTTGTTGCCAGCGGTTTAGACATTAATGGCTGTGTGTTGAGTTATTTTGAGGGGACGGCAAATTTACACTGTTATACAAGCTGTACACTCACTACTTTACATTGTAGACAAGTGTCATTTCTTCAGTGTTGTCACATGAAAAGGTAGAAGAAAAGATTTACAAAAATGTGGCTGAGGGGTGTACTTATTTTTGTGAGATACTGTGTGTATGTATATATATATAAATATATTCATACACCTTCCATGTATGAAACAAGACATCCAACAAAATGAAGCGCACTCTGTAGTTTAATACAAACAAAAAAAAGCAGATGAAAGGGTTTTGGCCTAGAATGGGAACAGATCCCTATGGAAGTCGATCAGCTAGAAAACCCAGACACCCACAGTTAGCTTGGTTGGGATATATTGTCTACATTGGCAAAAGAAGGAAGGAAAAAGGCCTGCAATGTACTGAGAACTACACAGAGCATTCTGCACACTGACTGGGCAAAGCTTTGCCCTATCAGGGTTCAGTAAAATCTGGTTGTTAAAGTGGAGGTTCACACAAAAATTTTACCTCCGCTTTTCGGAACCCTCCCCCCCTCCGGTGTCACATTTGCCACCTTTCAGGGGGGAGGGGGGTGCAGAAACCTGTCTAATAAAACGTATTTATTGTAAAGCCCTCCCATGGGAGTCTACGCCTCTTCCTGTCCCCCCTCAATGTTTTCTGGGATACACACGGGTCCCAGAGACATCGGGACCATTCGGATTACGCTTAACAACCGATGAGTCATCAGCTGTCAATGGGCTTCTCTGCTGACAGCTTAAAAAAATAGTAAATTAGCTGGTAAAAAAAATAGTAAAAAAAAAAAATGGCGCGGGAAAAATCCATACCGGACCCCCTCCACCCCAAAGCACTTTGTTGATGGAGGCAAGGGTATCTTCTCCACAACCCTGGGCTGTGGTTGGGGGGGGGGGGGGTCTGCAGGTGGGAGGACTTATCAGAATCCGGAAGCACCACAAGGGGGGCCCTCAGATCCCACCACCCTCTATGTGAATGAGTATGGGGTACATATTACCCTCTACCCATTCAGCAAAAAAAGTGTCAAGAAGTAATAAAAACAGAGATAGTATTTGACAATTCCTTTGTTACTAAATAAAAAATGATAAAGACAGTGTCCCCCAATATAAATGCATCGTCAATCACAATGCCACTACACCACCAGAACCTGAAAAAGAAAATAAAAAAATAAAAAAAACTGTACACTCATTGACGACTAACCGTTGCACGCCTCCTCTACCGCTTCACAGTTCATATTCATTCACAAGGGGGGGGGGGGATCTGGGGGCCCCTTTCTAAAGCTATATATCCACATAATACCGCAATAAACATGAAAAGATGCATCAGGGGCCACCCCGCTCATAGATAGGCTGTGGTCAAAGACGAAAGAGTGACGGATCCTGCCATTCACCCATGGAAGGTGTTGCTGCCATAGCCCGACATAATTAGTAAAAAGAGAAGTTATGCGAACCAACAGGTGGGAACGTCCCAGAGAACAAAAGCGGCTACCGAGGCCGTTCCCACCTGTTAGTTCGCCCAACTTCTCTTTTTGTGGTCAAAAACGGCCCACTACACCACAGCCGGAGCAAGGTGAGCCGGTGAAGTCAAGGGAGAAGTGAGTAAGGAGTTACTTTGACCCAGAGCAGGGTGATCATATCCCACCCAAGCTATGCATTAGGGGAGCGATCATAAATGGGACATCTTCCACATAGATAGAGGGAGCTAAAGCATAATAAAAGGCAACAAAAACTATAATTTAAGTGCACAAGAAAATCACAGTAAAAGAAGCAGCCGGCAACTCCGTAACATCAAACGTATTTATTGTAAAGCCTTTACAGTGAGTACAGTCAGCAGCACACGATAATCCTTGTTCACAGCACACATATATGTTGAAAAGCATGAACATTTATACCAGGGGCGGACTGACCATTCGGCCACTCGGGCACTGCCCGAGGGCCCCGGGCCACTAGGGGGCCCCATCAGGGTTACCAGGGTCAGTATGTAAAAATCTGTGTTCTTTTTTTTTTTACATCTGTCTCTGAAATGTCCCTTACCGACATCCTTTTGGTCTAAAAAAATCCAGAGATTATAGCTGCCCCACCTCTCCAGTACCTTCTTAGCCAATAGAAACATGTCTGTGTATACTGCGTAATTGTATACCGTGTGTGTGTATATACTGTGTGGCCCCATAATCTCCTATTGCCCGGGGGCCCCATGAGTTGTCAGTCCGCCCCTGATTTATACATAAGAGACTATCACATGACTACTGCTCCTCTTCAACCAACAATGTGTTCAATTGAAATCAGGTGATTGGTTACCATTTGTCAACAGATGTGAAGATGACAATCAAAGAGTCTCGCTATAAAACAACACATGAGATACAAAACACACAAAGACTATCTTGACATGTGAGAAAATACATATATTAAAAGAATATAAAAATGTGATCCCTCGCGCTACTAAGTGAACGATATCTAACCACATGGGGTGAAAATGCTGCTAGATCTAAAGTGAACACAATGCACAAAAGAATAAACAAAGAGGGAAGTGATCTGCGCAGTTTCCTAAAGTGATACATTCTAAAATTCCAGTAAATGCAATAATAATGTCCAATAAAGTTAAAGGCAAACAAAATATCCAAACAGGTGAAAGTAGAGTTGCTCTTCTGAAAAGTGATAACAAGTTCTTCTTAATATATAAATCTTCGCCAAAGCTGAATGCTCACAGGGCGCTTACCTCCATTAGGAGTATAAAAAGCCTTGAAAGCCTCCCGCAGTGGGGGTGGGTACACCGCGGTAGATCTCCAGTTGATGGCTGTACCGGGAGATGTTTTCAGGGTGCTAATAATATCCAACCAGGTTGTAATCTCGCTAAAATTAATGGTCCGCTGCTCCTTCAGACCCTACAGTGACTGAGTGCCACTCCGGTTCCGGCCATTAGAGGAAAGATAAAAAAGAGCCCCCCCCCCCCCCATAGTGTAGTATGTAAAACAAGTCAATGTATTAAAATGGCAAGTAAATCCTTACATAAAAGCAAAAAAATAGCAGGCGGTTGTAATAAAACACGATATTGACGTCACTTCCGGTTTGTTACAACATCTGACCACGCCCTACATGTTACGTCACATGCTTGGAATCAAGCAGAAGAGCAGCACTGGCTATTGAACTTCATTTTTCTCGGCTCATCGTACGTGTTGAAAGTCACCACGTTCTTGCCGTTCGGAATTTCCAACAAGATTTGTGTGACCGTGTGTATGCAAGACAAGTTTGAGCCAACATCCGTCGGGGAAAAAAAAACATGGATTTTGTTGTCGGAAAATCCAATCGTGTGGCATAACTATTACTAAGGAAACTGTTGGGTTTTTGGTCAAACCAATGTGCCAATCAGTCATAAAGTAACATGGTAGGGGGTGACCACTCTAGTCATGAAATATGCAAATATTGGATGTGCAGATAAAGTCGACTTCAACGGTAGCAAGAAGGGAGACGAATACCTCAGAAGAAAACATACCAAAGTACTCCTGTACACACAAAAGGGCAATGGGCCTCGGCTGGTGAGAAATGAAGCCCATAGATCAAAAATAGAGGTAATCCCACAGCATGATGTGCCCCCAGAAAGCTTGGGAGTAGAAAATGGCTTGTGACCTCTGGAGGCCAGGTCAAGTTGGATTTGTCTGAAGTCCGCCTGGAGGTACATTGCCGTGACTTTCAGCTTAATTCCGTGGGAACTTCCAGGCCTATACTTTGAAGGCAGCTGTGGAGCTCTGAGAAGGTAGATGCTTCACAGTGGGCCTCCCTGTAGTTGGAGGACAATTTAAAGGGGAAACCTACAAAGCTGATGTTGTTGGCCTGTGGGATCTGTAAATGGGGATTCAAAACCTTGCGTTTCAAAATCGTTGATTGCACCAGCTCTGCACAGATTTGATAGGGGTGTCCCTGGAAGGATAGATTACAGGCATTTATGGCAGCCTGCATTAAAACTTCAGGCAATCAGGTTGTCTACGAGTTAACGCTCTATGGACTCGGTCCATTTCCAGACAGGGATGTTGGGGAGTCGGGGACCAGTTCTTGCAGGAGGGCTAGGGCGGAGCCTTGCAAATCTTTAATACTTTCCAGGGAGCCCTCTGATTCTTATGTTGCTTCTCCTGGCTCTATTCTCTGCACCTTCCAGCTGGGAGCAAAAGGCAGTAATCTCGCTTTGTAGCTGATCCAGGTCTGCCTTGTGGGCTTCCAAAATGGTAGTAGCGGTATACATCCTCATTTCTGTAAGGGCTGTGTGTTGGCCTTTCTCATAAGATTATGCATTGGCCTTTCTCATAACTTTCACCCTTAGTGATAATGATCTTGAGGAGAGGGGGAATGTCTCGAGAGGGGAACACAGACAGAAATGAAAACTTGACAGGAAATATAACCTTTCTACCCTCCATCTTACACTTTTAGAAGATCATTATCATACTGATTTCTATAACAAGAAGGTTGTAGTGAATATTTATATATTCAAGGTAAGTATCCTCTACATTTTATGTCTCTGTGTTCCTCCAGCCTCTGGTCAAGAATCTTCTCAGAATGATCCTTCTCAGCTTGTTGCTGGCCTGGAAGATGACGGCAGCCTCAAGTGATGTAGAAAATAATCGCAAAGTCCAACTGATCGTGGGTATTAACTTTGAAAACTTTGTGGATTTTCGAATAATCATAAGCACCTGAGACACACAGAAGAATGTGAAGATGAGAAGTAAGAAGGAGATGGTCCTCAGTGCAGTGAGATGAGCCTGAAGATTTGGACGTGTTGATCCAGAGTCGTTATTCTTCACCCTCCAGACGTGTCGGAGCAGAAAGGAGGCAGTGAGGACCAGGCACAGAAGACTGAGGAAGAATGGCAGAATGCAGCCTAGGGTGTTTGCAGACACAAAATAGGAAATAATTTGAGTAATTTTGATACTGATATCAGGAACTCCTGTGCTGTTCCCAGAAGACTGGATAGGACTTTCTTCATACACAGCCCAGATGCTCGGGACACTCACAATGAACATCCCATGAGCTGTCAGGAATAGAAGGTGACTCAGGAAATTGGACACAATTCTCTTTATCCAGATGAAGAACCCATAGCTGAGATTGGTGATGGTGGTACAGTAATGAGCCGAGAGCCAGAAGGTCAACCAGAAGTTGTAATAGACTAGAAAGTAAACTGATGTGTTCATAATTGCATAGACTTCTCTAATATAAAAGACTGCAGGGGACAAGACAATGAGCATTACTTGTAGAGTCAAAAAACCCTGGAGGAGAATATTCACAATTCCCTTAGCCAGAAAGATCACATCGGAGGGACACAACTTCCCTTTCTTTCTGATGATGTCCAGGTTACCCATCACAATACAAGTGTTAGAAGGGATTGCCAAGCCGAGTCCCAAGACTGAAGAGACTAACATGGATAAGGAGTGCGGAGACATCATGTTGAGGTTTGGTGTGATCTCCGGACAGAGATGACGGGACACGTCCAGTGATAGCAGACAGAATGATATATTTAGAGTTGGAATTATGGAAATAGTCTTCAGAGATCCGTCTCATGATTGACTTTGCATAAATGTGGTGGATTTCATTTCAATGCCGACATCTAAAGCACAAAGCAACCCGTGTAATACAATCTCTGACTCATTTCCATTATACTGAAATAATTAACCACTTCAGGACTGGCAGCTTTGTGTCTCTTATTGAACATTTTGCACATTCAGTGGAATGACTATCATGACTATGAGTTTGGCTTTACAATATGAGATAAACAAGGCTTTCTATTGGGGGGGGGGGGGTAATAATAAAAATTATTTCATATTACTCATTTTGTTTTATAATTGTATTGTATTTTCAAAGTAATTTTTTAAGTAAATTTAGAAAAAATATCTAAAATTTCGTTTTCCAGTTGACTATTTAAAACAGTTTATATATTCTGGATATTCTTTTTTTTGAACATTCTGCCGTAAAGATTTTCTCTAATTTTGTTAGATCCTTAGCCTCCCTTAACCACTTGCCGACCGCCCCATGTAGATATACGTCGGCAGAATGGCACGTACAGGCAGAACCACGTACCTGTACGTGCCATTCTTCAGGCGGTTGGGGGGGTCCGATCGGACCCCCCTCCGCCGGCGGGGACGGTCGGCATCGCTTCAGGAGCGATCCGGGACGAGGGGACGGCCAGTGGTTTCTGGCCACCCCCTCGCGATCGCTCCTGGCGAATGAAAAGCTTCCCCTTCCTGTCTATTGTATAGACAGGAAGGCGGAAGTGATGTCACGCTCGGTGCGCCGGTCTATGTGACCGGAGACGCCGAGCGGCGAACATGTAGAGGTTAGTGCACAACAGTACACTGACACCAGTACAGTTAGGCACATATTCCACCCCCCTGTCACCCCCTGATCACCCCCCAGATCACCCCCTCCCCCCCCAGTCACAGTGTCACTAATTGCAGTGATCATTTATTTACTGATCACTGCATTTAGTGTCAGTGTGACTGTAATAACGGTCCGGGCAGTTAGTTTTAGGTCCTAGGTAGCCCCCTACCCCCCCCTAATAAAGGTTTAACCCCCTGATTGCCCCTAGTTAACCCCTTCACCCCCTTTTGCCAGTGTCACTAAGCGATCGTTTTTCTGATCGCTGCATTGTGTCGCTAGGTAACCATTTTTTTTTTTTATTTTAACCGCCATGTTTATATAGGTTCATAAATAGTTTTATAGGTCAGGTACCCCCATATTACAACCTAAATAAAGGTTTTAACCCCCTGATTGCCCCTAGAGTTAACCCTTTCACCAGTAATCACCGTATAACTGTCACTGGTGACGCTGGTTAGCCAGTTAGTTATTTCGTTATTTAGGTTCCCCGTCAGGTTTTTATATAGCGTCAGGTACCCCCATATATTACCTAATAAAGGTTTAACCCCTGATTGCCCCTAGTTAACCCTTTCACCCCCTTTTGCCAGTGTCACTAAGCGATCGTTTTTCTGATCGCTGCATTAGTGTCGCTAGGTAACCAGTTTTTTTTTAGGTTAACCGCCATGTTTATATAGGTTCATAAATAGGTTTATAGGTCAGGTACCCCCATATTACAACCTAAATAAAGGTTTTAACCCCCTGATTGCCCCTAGAGTTAACCCTTTCACCAGTGATCACCGTATAAAATGTCACTGGTGACGCTGGTTAGCCAGTTAGTTATTTCGTTATTTAGGTTCCCGTCAGGTTTTTATATAGCGTCAGGTACCCCCATATATTACCTAATAAAGGTTTAACCCCTGATTGCCCCTAGTTAACCCTTTCACCCCCTTTTTGCCAGTGTCACTAAGCGATCGTTTTTCTGATCGCTGCATTAGTGTCGCTAGGTAACCAGTTTTTTTTTGTATTACTGTTACGGGTGACGCTGGTTAGTTAGCTTGTTTTTTATACTGTCAGGGCACCCGCCATTTAGTACCCAATAACGGTTTAACCCCCTGATCGCCCGGCGGGTGATATCAATTAGGTTTTAGGGTCAAATAAGGTCTGCGTCGCCCCAGGTTAGTGCCAGTACCGCAAACACCCACGCGCAAAGCATACACCTCCCTTAGTGGTATAGTATCTGAACAGATCAATATCTGATCTGATCAGATCTATACTAGCGTCCCAGCAGTTTAGGGTTCCAAAAAAACGCATTGTTAGCGGGATCAGCCCAGATACCTGCTAGCACCTGCGTTTTCCCCCTCCGCCCAGCCCCCCCCCCCCAAGTGCAGTATCGATCGATCACTGTCACTTACAAAACACTAAGCACACATAACTGCAGTGTTCGCAGAGTCAGGCCTGATCCCTGCGATCGCTAACATTTTTTTTGTGGTAGCGTTTTGATTCAGTCGCTAACAGTCAGGAGCTTTTTTACCTGTGAATCTCAAAAAAATAAAAAAAACAAAAATAGTTGTCGTTTTATTGTTCTCTCTCTCTCTCTATTGTTGCTCTTTTTTTACTCCATTCTATTCTGCAATGTTTTATTATGTTTTATCATGTTTTATCACGCTTGCTTTTCAGGTATGTAATTTTGTTTACTGTGTTTTAGTGTTAAGCATTTTTTTGTTTTCAGGTGCGCCATTCAGTTGCAGCGCGGATTTATTTATCTTGACAGCAACAGCGTTTGCTCCCACGATACATAAAGCCGCGACTCCAACGCTGTAGGAGGTGATTTCACCACCACAGTTAAAAAAAAGAGCATATGTGCCGAAGCATGGGGGCAGCATGGGGGGGGGGGCGGAGGAGCGATTGGCTCCTAATGCCACGTACATACGGTCGAAATTCCGACCGTGTGTACACGGCATAACTTTTGCGGGAGGATGCCCCCATGCATCGGCATATATAAATGGTGCATGTATGCCCATCATTAGAAGTGGGTGGATGAAGGGAGGTATTCTAATGGTGGGCATACCCACCAATCAATCTCTTTTTTTCGTTCAGCCAAGAGGCTGCATGAAAAAAAAAAAGATTACAATATATGTCCAGTATGTTGCTGGACTTTGAATGGTTATACCAGAATGATGCCTGCAGGTTTAGGTATCATCTTGGTATCATTCTTTTCAGCCAGTGATCGGCTTTCATGTAAAAGCAATTCTAGCGGGTAATTAGCCTCTAGACTGCTTTTACAAGCAGTAGGAGGGAATGTCCCCCCCTCCCGGATATAAACCGCGCCATTGGGAAATTGGGAAAGCATTTTATCACACCAATCTTGGTGTGGTCAGATGCTTTGAGGGCAGAGGAAAGATCTAGGGTCTAATAGACCCCAATTTTTTCAAAAAAAGAGTACCTGTCACTGCCTATTGCTATCATAGGGGATATTTACATTCCCTGAGATAACAATAAAAAATCATAACAAAGAAAAAAAATGGAAGGAACAGTTTAAAAATAGAATAAAAAAGCTAAATAAATAAAAAAAAAAAAAAAAAAAAAAAAAAAAAAGCACCCCTGCCCCCCCTTCTCTTGCGCAAAGGCGTACACAAGCGTTGGTCTGGCGTCATATGTAAACAGCAATTGCAGCATGCATGTGAGGTATCACCGCGAAGGTCAGATCGAGGGCAGTAATTTTAGCAGTAGACCTCCTCCGTGAATCTAATGTGGTATCATGTAAAGGCTTTTAAAGGCTTTTAAAAATGTATGTAGTTTGTCGCCACTGCGTGTTTGTGCGCAATTTTAAAGCATGTCGTGTTTGGTATCCATGTACTCGGCCTAAGATCATATTTTTTATTTCATCAAAAATTTGAGCAATATAGTGTGTTTTAGTGCATTAAAAATAAAAAAAAGTGTATTTTTTCCACAAAAAATGCGTTTGAAAAATCGCTGCGCAAATACTGTGTGGAAAAAAAAAATGCAACACCCACCATTATAATCTGTAGGGCCTTTGCTTTAACAATATATATAGTGTTTGGGGGTTCAACGTAATTTTCTTGCAAAAAAAAAATATGTTTTCATGTAAACAAAAAGTGTCAGAAAGGGCTTTGTCTTCAAGTGGTTAGAAGAGTGGGTGACGTGTGACATAGGCTTCTAAATGTTGTGCATAAAATGCCAGGACAGTTCAAATCCCCCCCAAATGACACCATTTTGGAAAGTAGACACCCCAAGCTATTTGCTGAGAGCAATGTTGAGCCCATTAAAATATTTTTTTTTTTTGTCCCAAGAGATTGAATAATGAAAAAAAAAAAATATATATTTTTTTTTTACAAAAAGTTGTCACTAAATGATATATTGCTCAAACATGTCATGGGCATATGTGGAAATACACCCCAAAATACATTCTGTTGCTTCTCCTGAGTACGGGGATACCACATGTGTGGGACTTTTTGGGAGCCTAGCTGCGTACGGAACCCCAAAAACCAAGCACCGCCTTCAGGCTTTCTAAGGGAGTAATTTTTTTATTTCACTTCTCACTGCCAATCACAGTTTCGGAGGCCATGGAATGCCCAGATGGCATAAAACCCCCCAAAATGACCCCATTTTGGAAAGTAGACACCCCAAGCTATTTGCTGAGAGGTATTGTGAGTATTTTGCAGATGTCGCTTTTTGTCACAAAGTTTTGAAAATTGAAAAAAAGAAAAAAAAAAATTTTTTTTCTTTACTTTATTCATTTTCAAAAAACAAATGAGAGCTGTAAAATACTCACCATGCCTCTCAACAAATAGCTTGGGGTGTCTACTTTCCAAAATGGGGTCATTTGGGGGGGTTTGTGCTATTTTGGCATTTTATGGCCTTCGAAACTGTGATAGGTAGTGAGGAGTGAAATCAAAAATTTGCACCCTTAGAAATCCTGAAGGCGGTGCTTGGGTTTCGGGGCCCCGTACGCGGCTAGGCTCCCAAAAAGTCCCACACATGTGGTATCCCCATACTCAGGAGAAGCAGCAAAATGTATTTTGGGGTGCAATTCCACATATAACTATGGCATGTGTGAGCAATATATCATTTTAGTGACAACTTTTTGAAGAAAAAAAAATTATTTTTTATTTTTGTCTTTATTCAATCACTTGGGACTAAAAAAAAAAATATTCAATGGGCTCAACATGCCTCTCAGCAAATAGCTTGGGGTGTCTACTTTCCAAAATGGGGTCATTTGGGGGGGTTTTGTACTTCTCTGCCATTTTAGCACCTCAAGAAATGAAATAGGCAGTCATAAATTAAAAGCGGTGTAAATTCCAGAAAATGTACTCTAGTTTGTAGACGCTATAACTTTTGCGCAAACCAATAAATATACGCTTATTGGCATTTTTTTTACTAAAGACATGTGGCTGAATACATTTTGGCCTAAATGTTTGACTAAAATTGAGTTTATTAGATTTTTCTTATAACAAAAAGTAGAAAATCTCTTTTTTTTTCAAAATTTTCGCTTTTTTTCCGTTTATATCGCAAAAAATAAAAATCACAGAGGCAATCAAATACCATCAAAAGAAAGCTCTATTTGTGGGAGAAAAGGACGCAAATTTCGTTTCGTTACAAAACTGCATGACCGCACAATTACCAGTTAAAGTAGTGCAGTGCGAAATTGAAAAAAGACCTCTGGTCCTTAAGCTGACAATTGGTCCGGGGCTGAAGTGGTTAATGGGCTAGGAAGAGAGCCCACAAAGTGGGTCAGCTGGCGATGCCGCCATCCATCTATGGAAAAAGCCTCATTATTCTGTAACTCGTGCAATGTCATAACCTTCCCCTTACTAATAACTTCCCCTAGTCTCGTGCAGTCCTTTCTAATCCAGTCACCTCCTATTTCCCTTAACCCTGGCGGGAAAAAAGGATTTTCTTTAAGTGCTATAAGTGGCGAATTATAATTTTTGTTGAATATTTTATATATTTTGTCCCAAATTTTCAAAGTCGTGATGCTGATTATATGTGTTTTTTCTCCCAGTGTCCGGCTTTTCGGAGGATTCCACACAATCTTCCCCAGCCTAGCTTCACTCAGTGCTTCCTCCAAACTAACCCATCTTTTAGTGTTACCTATTTTACCCCATTCTGCGATTCTTAATAGTGCTATAGCATGGTAGTAACTTTCTATGTCTGGGACCGCCAGACCGCCCTGACTTTTGTCTTGTTTTAGAACTTGGAGGGAGATTCTATGTTTTTTGTAATTCCATATGAAATTCATTATAATAGCTCTTAGTTTACCGAGGTACTGTTTTGGGAGAGGGAGGGGGAGCATCTGGAATTTATATGTGATGACTGGTAAGATCATCATTTTTACCGAATTAATCCTGCCTATCCAGGATAGAATTTTTCCCTTCAGCTCTTGGCATTTTTTTTTTATGTCTTCTAGGAGTGGGATATAATTTATTTTGTATAATTTCCTCGGGTTGTTGGCCAGTTCTATTCCTAAGTATTTTATCTTTTTTTTTTCCAGACGAAACTAACTGTTTTCTGTAGGTTCTGTTTCTCTATTTTATTGAGATTAATATTAAGGATAAATGTTTTTGAGGCATTGATTCTAAAGTTTGTTAGTTCCCCATATTCCTTTAAGGTTTTAAGCAATATGGGGACTGACTTCTGGGGTGAGCTTATATAAAAGAGGACGTCGTCCGCGAAGGCCGCAAGTTTGTGCTCTTCGCTGCCGACTTTACAGCCTTCCACCTCTGGGTTTCCGCGAATTGTGGCTAACAGCGGTTCCAGGGATAGAATAAAAAGGAGAGGGGAGAGTGGACAGCCCTGCCTAGTACCATTAAACAGTTCGAACTCCGCGGAGGTCGTTCCATTGACCTTGATGTTGGTTTTCGGATGATTATATAGGGTTTTGATTTTTTGAATAATTCTGGGTCCGAAACCCATCCTCTGTAGAGTGTTAAACATGAACCCCCAGTCTACTCTGTCGAACGCTTTTTCAGCGTCTATCGAGAGGAGTAGACTGGGGGTTCTCGAATCTCCCATCCTCTGTATGGCTAGCAATGTCCGAATCCCATTGTCCCTCCCCTCTCTGCCCGGGACAAACCCGACCTGGTCCGGATGGATCAGTGTGCCCAAATGCCCCTTTATTCGATCCGCCAGTATCTTAGCGTATAATTTTGTGTCGAAATTTAATAAGGAGATGGGTCTGTAGTTCGAGCACACCGATCCATCCTTCCCATCCTTCCTCAAAAGAGTGATCGTGGCTTTTAGGGCCTCTTCGCTCATATCATAGTCTTTCCCTAGTCCATTCATATATCGCAGCAATCTCGGTATAAGAATCTCTTTGTACGTTTTATAATATGAGGCCGTGAAGCCGTCCGGGCCCGGGCTCTTCCCTGTTGGAGAGTTGTTGATGGCTGCTAAGATCTCCTCCTCAGTTATTGGCCTCTCGAGCTCATCTCTCTCCTCCCCGCCTAGAGCCGTTAACCCTGCCCTCTCTAGGAACTCTGCTGTTTTCTGGTTATTTCCCATGCTGTCATTGTTTCCCTTGGTTTTCACCTCGTAAAGTTCTTTGTAATAGTCTCTGAATGTAGAGGCTATTTCACTAGAGGTAAACTTCATCTCCCCATTTCTTGTTTGAATTTTTTCAATAAAATTTCTGGTTTTCTTTTTTTGTAATTTCCTTGCTAAATATTTCCCTGGCTTGTTGCCCCATATATATTGTTCCCTGGCCAATTTATTGAACTTCTGTCTAACTTCCTGTTCAGCTAAATCTTTCAATTCCTCTCTCTTATCTGTAAGCTCTATGTATATGCTCTGGCTAAGTGCCCCCCCAGATTTGTGCTTTTGCTCCAGGGTTTTAATCTCGGCCGTCAGCGCCTGCGTCTTTCCCACCCTCTCCTTTTTTTTCCATGAGGCTTTAGCTATCAGGAGCCCCCTGATGAACGCTTTATGAGCGTCCCACAGTTGTGCCTCTGAGACCTCTCCGTTGTCGTTGATTTGAAAGAACCATTCTAGCTCCTTTTTGATATAATCCCTAATTTCTTTGTCATGTAACAATTCAGGATTGAGTCTCCATCCGCTAGAGGGTTGTTTGTGTTCGGGGAACCTTAGCCTCATGGATACCGGCGCGTGGTCCGAGAGGGAAGCTATTCCAATTTCGGTTTCTTTGACCCTTTCCAGTATGCCATGGTCTATTAAGATATAGTCCAGGCGAGAATACATCTGGTGGACAGGGGAGAAGAACGAGTAATCCCTCAACTGCGGGTGCTGGGTCCTCCATACATCCAACAGTTGGTCCTCCGATAGTTTTTTTTTTATCCGCTTCAGTTGTATGTTGCCCCTCCCCGTGCCACCAGACGTACTGTCCTTCGCGGGGTCCATCACGAAATTGAGGTCCCCCATCAGTATCAAATATCCTTTCCTGAAGGCCCTTAGCTTACGCAGAATTGCTTCGAGGAATAAGATAGGTTTGGCGTTGGGGGCATAAACATTGGCCAGTGTAAGTTCTACCCCTAGGAGGGAGCCCCTAAGAAACAGGAACCTCCCCTCGGGGTCCGTCATTCTCTCCTCCACCGTAAAGTCAATGTCCCTCGCAATCCCAATAGCCACTCCTCTTGCCCTGCTCGAGATAGTATCTCCATAAAACCAATTTGGGAGAGCTGGAGAAAAAAGTCTAATATTTGAGGAATGTGCCAGGTGAGTCTCTTGCAGGAACACTATACCTGCGCCATATCTCTCTGCTTCCTCCAAAATTTTAGATCGCTTGCCGGGAGAGTTTAAGCCTTTCACATTATATGATAAAAATTTGATTTCTATGTCCTTCATTTATTTTTTGGGATTTTTTTTTTTTTTTTTTTTTTCCCTCTGAAATATAGATGGTGACAACAACCCCACAGCGGACGTGGTTTCCCTCCCTCTTCCCCCCTCCCCTCCCTCCCCTCCCCATCCCCCCTCCCCCCCCCCCTCCCCCCCCCTTTCTCCCATCCCCTCCCCTCCCTTCCTCCCTCCCCCTCCCCCTCCCTCTCCCCCCCCTCCCCCCCTTTCTCGCCCCAACTGGGGTCCCCGGGTCCTTGGGGGCCATCCTTTGTGGCTTCCCTTAGACTCCGGTTTCCTGGTGAGGTGGAGTCTGTTGAGCCCTCCCCTCCCCCTCCGCGGCCCCGGCTCGGGGCGCAGAGGGAGGAGGGGGCAGGGCCGAATTGAGCGGAATTCTTTTGTAGCTACATGTGGGCATTCACCCCCCCCCCCCCCCCCCCGCCTCCCCCCCCAGAGACCCCCAGGCCTTCCATTTCGCTCCAGCCCTGCAAGTTCGGGACTAAAATCCCGAGTTTTGTACAAAATCCCTGCATATCTTCCGGGTACCTCAACCTAGCCGTGCACCCCTCTTTTGACCCTATTAAACATGAGGGGAAACCCCAGTTATATCTTATGTTTTCCCTTTTCAATATTTCCAACAGGGGTTTCTGGTGTCTCCGTCTTTCGAGGGTTCGGGCCGATAGGTCCGCGTATACTTGAATTTCCGCTTCCCCATGCAATATGGGAGACTTATTTTTTATTTTAGCCCATAGATCCTCTTTTTCTTTAAAGTGGCTGAATCTGACGATTATGTCCCGGGGCCGCTCTCCGCCCCCTCTTTCGGGTCTTCCTACTCGGTGTATCCTTTCTATATGGGGAAAATGATCTGAGTCCTTGCCGCTTATGGGGCCCAAGATTTCCCAAAGTTTTCTTTCTAAGTCTTCCCCTCTCTGTTCCGGAACGGCGCGCAGCCTCAAATTTTGCCTCCTATCCCTATTTTCTTGGTCCTCTATCTTGTAGAGGGTATCTCTCTGAGTGAGGTAGGCGCCTTTTAGTTGCGTTTTCAGCTTCGCGATTTCCAGGTCTATAGAGTCCGCTCTCCCCTCCACTACTTCAACCCTGGACAGCAGATGGCCCATATCCTCCCGTAAGGCGTTAATTTCCCCTTTGATTACGTTTTCCAGACGCAGTAGCATCGCCTCCATTTCATGTTTATTGGGGATGTGAGTTCCTGATGGTTGATCCTCCCCCCTACTAGGCTCACTCTCAGTTTCCATTGTGAGGTCCGCTCTGGAGTCATTGATTTCTCTTTCCGCCCCGCCTTTGCTCTCCGGGGAGACTCCGGCCCGGGCTTCTTTTCCCGATGTTTTTGGGCTTGCGCCCTGTCTTAAGTAATGTTTAATTGTGCTTGTCTCCCCTTTGCTGCCTTTGGTAGTTGCTTTCTTAGGCTGTTTGGATGGATCCTTACTCATGTTGGCCTTCTTAGTGGGTCTGATTCTCTTCCCCAGTCTTATTATAGATCTGGACCTCCTGGGCCCCCTTTCCACCTCCTTTCTTTTAATGGGGTCCTTCCCTTATCCGTCTTCTCAGAGTCCTGTCTGGGCTTCTCGGGGGTATTGTTTGTTACCTATGTCCCCATAAGCTTCAAGGCCCGGGGCTTCCTTCTGAGTGTCCCGCTAGTGTTTACAGTCGTGTTTGCAAAAGATTAGGGGGGATCTTTTCCGTCTATAGGGTCTCCGGGTGAAGCACAAGACGCCCACGCGATAGCTGGAGCTGTTATATTTAAGTGGGGGGGTTTATTTACCCTTCCTGGTAGTTGACTTCCTCAAAAAATAGTTTACGCCTTTTCAGTGACCTACCAAATAGCTCTACTGAAAAAATCAATCGGTATTTGCAGTATGTTACAGGGCATCACTGATCTTAATGACCTGGGCAACAAACACACATGTGATTTTATGTTTTAACCAAAATTTCATAATTAAAACAGGCCTAGAGTCTAGATAAGACATACATAATCTGAGGTAACGGTCCTTATCAGACATCTGTCGTCCGGCTAGGCCACCATGGTCAGAGGGTTTTCGTAGATACCCATCAGAGTCCTACTTTCATTCCATAGTGCAGCATTTGGTATAAGATAGTATATCTGCATAAACCCCAATCAAAGTCTCACTTTCATTCCCTAGCGCAGCTTTTAGTATGTAATAATCAATTTTCCTAGGCATCGGTCAGAATCATACCTTCCTTCAATGGTGCAGCTTTAAAAATAAAACAATATAACTTCACAGGCCCCAATCAGCGTCACGCTTACCGTCCCTGAAGCGGCTTTTAATATGTGTGGTGTCTGTGAGGCGGGATCAAAAAAAAAATTTTGGTTTCATACAATTTTCCACCATTGGGGACTATGATGTCCCTGATTTTCCCATAATCGTGGGTTTTTAGGACCATTATGCGCCCATGTGAATATATGATACTTCAGGCAGATACTTTAGAACTCCAGTTGTGTCCAAGCTGCATTTTAGGGAAAGGAAGCCAAAACCGCTTTATTGCATGGATTGTCTGCTCTGGGGCTCAGAGCCCACCCAAGTCTGCCTGATGCGATTTAGATCCGCAGGCCGGTAAAAATTTTTTTGTACTGCTATGGCAAAAATAGGGGAGGGGAGGGAAGGGACAAGGTCGCCCAGAAAGATCAGAGGGACAGGGGGCCAGATCTGACCATTACTCACATGAAGAGAACAATGAAGAAAAAAAAAAGAGGAAATGACATTTGCACATTATCCTAGCACATTTGCACAGTCCTAAGCATATCTTCAGCACGGTACATCAACAGGTGATTTGCTCTTACCTCCGAGTGGGCCAGGTTTCAATAAAGAAATGCTGTGTACTCACGGTCTGAAGCTTCCTGACGCCGCTGGCCGCGTTTATTTTGCGCTGCATTTGCTGAGGCAGGGTGGTGGGGGGGAGAACCGGGGCTATGCATCAGGGTTAGCACTGCCGGGTCTGCCAGTAGTATTGATTTTCTCTGAGCGGTGGGGCGCCCGTGACCTTTGTTGCTTTCCCAGAACTAATGAAATCAGACGGCGCTTCTCCCACTTGCTCTCCGTGCCTTCACTGAGGCTTCATGAGGTCCCGTCACGCTATGAGGGAGGTGATGAATTGGCGGGGGTAAGGTGAGATGGGGGGGCAAATGCTTGCGGTCCCGATCGGATTGCTACCTCACCTGCCAAGTTGTCTTCCGGGAGGATCCATGCATCCTGCTTATCTTAGCCCGGGGGGCCGTGCGGGCGCCCGCGGCTTCTCTCACACGGAGCGGTCCGCTCCCACGTCCCCCCGGCTGTTCGCCAGCTCTCCTCGGTCCTCGGGCTCAGGCTCCTCCCTCCGTGCGGACGCTACGTCAGCACGTCATCCTGTGCCGGCTCCAGTCGTCGGTGTTTGTATTCGTAACAATTCGTACATTCGTAAGAGTTATTTTTCGTTAATTCGTTTTTTCGTTAGTTTAATTTTCGTTCATTTGTTTATTCGAAATTCAGTCGCATTCGTAGTTATTCGTACATTCGTAACATTCGTAATCAGAGCATAATTCATAATTTTATGTAATGTGTATGCTATTATTACATTTTAATAATTTACGAATCGAAAAAAAAAGTTCAGACTCGAAAAAAAAAAGTTACGAATCGAAAAAAAAAGTTACGAATGTACAAATTTTTTTTGTTCAATCTATTCGAAGCACGTTAAGCAGCACCATTGTAAGGGACACGGAAAATTACCAATTCAGCAAAAAAAAAAAGTTACGATTGTACGAATTTTTTCGTTCATTTTTCGGATTTTCTTCATTCGTACATTCGTTGTTTCTAATTTGTTTTTTCGGATTTTCGTTGTTTTTCGGATTCGTTCGATTCGAACGATTCGTTATTCGGATTCGTTCGATTCGTTCATTCGTACGAAAACAAACGAACGAACAAAAAAAAACGAAGCGAATTGCACATGTCTACTGCTTATTATCAGGTGTGCTGAAAGTATCAGTGAGGAGCTGTTTGAGCAGGAGAGAGAGAGACACAGCAGGACGCTGTGTGGAAATGTCCATTGCTGGATGGTGTACCTGCTGGGTGAGCTTATAAACCACATAAAGACTGGAGCTCTGATTGGAGCCATGAACTGTTACCTGTAAGCCTGTGTGCTTCTGAACTGTGAGCTGTATCTGTGTGCACATCCGTGTGACAAGACAAGTCTGTCTGGTCTTATGTTGATTTTTTTTGGCCATTTTGCTGAATAAAGACACTTTTGTTATACTGGACTGTCTCTGAGCCAGCTCTTCACTCCCTGATCCCCTACACACCATAGAGAATAAAATGGCGGTCGGTGCAATGCTTTCTGTCACACCGTATTTGCGCAGCGGTCTTACAAGCAAATTTTTTGGGAAAAATACACATTTTGAATTAAAAAAATAAGACAACGGTAAAGTTATCCCAATTTTTTTTTTATATTGTGAAAGATAATGTTACGCCGAGTAAATTGATACCCAACATGTCATGCTTTAAAATTGCACCCGCTCGTGGAATGGTGACAAACTTTTACACTTAGGAATCATCATAGGCGTAGTTTAAAAAATTCTACAGGTTGAATGTTTTGCATTACAGAGAAGGTCTAGGGCTAGAACTATTGCTCCTCCTCTAACGATCATGGCGATACCTCACATGTGTGGCTTGAACACTGTTTTCATATGCGGGCGCTACTCACAAATGCCTTCGCTTATGCACGCGAGCTTGTAGGGACAGGGCGCACTTAAAAATTATTATTATTTTTTTATTATTATTTTACCTTTTATTTTTACACTGTTTTAGAAAAAAAATTGTCACTTTTATTCCTATTAGAAGGAATGTAAACATCCCTTGTATTAGAAAAAAGCATGACAGGTCCTCTTAAGTATGAGATCTGGGGGTCAAAAAAACCTCAGAGCTCATATTTGGACTAAAATGCAATTGAAAAAAAAAATTGTCATTTGAAAAAATTATTTTGAAAAAAATGGCCCTTTAAGAGCTTAAGTGATGTTTTCCGCCAAGCAATTGTATGGAGATGGGTGGGGGCTACTGACAGGACGCAACCGCCTCCGACGCTGCCGGCGGCTCCGGTAAGCGGCGGAGGGCAACGGATTGTGGCGGGAGGGGCCCTCTCCCGCCACTAACAAAAGTGATCTTCAGGGGAAACCGCCGCAGAGACCACTTCTATCTTGTAGCAGACCGCCCGCTGAAGATGAAGATACCGGGGTTATGGCAGCTAGCTACTGCCATAACAACGATATCCTCCTTCACACACCCGCCATATAAAGACGACGGGCGGTCCGTAAGTGGTTAAGCTGCCCATTAAAGACCAGTTGGCTGATTGAAAAAAAAAAAACTGAACAGAGTCCTCCATCCATACAAACCAGGTGGATAGAGGAATACTTCCCACACCAACATCGTATTCATCGTATTCTGACAGCGGGACTCTTCTGCTGGAATACAAGGATCAGTGGCCGCAGCTGCTGACAAAAGTTTTCTAACATTTCCCAGTCAACTTTTATTGAATGGGGACGGCCATATATGGATTGAAATTCAGCAAGTCCCCGCTGAACTGGCTGGATTTTGATCCATCTATGGCCAGCATAAGTGTTATTGGTGATACACAGTACAAGTTGTATTTGGTGTCGTATATCTTTTATCACGCTAAAACTTTGTTTCTGGCATACAGTATCTCACAAAAGTAAGTACACCCCTCAGTGACATTTCTTCTATCTTTTCATGTGACAACACTGAAGAAATGACACTTGTCTACAATGTAAAGTAGTGAGTGTACAGCTTGTATAACAGTGTAAATTTGCCGTCCCCTCAAAATAACTCAACACACAGCCATTAATGTCTAAACTGCTGGCAACAAAAGTCAATACACCCCTAAGTGAAAATCTCCAAATTGGGCCCAATTAGCCATTTTCCCTCCCCCGGTGTCATGTGACTTGTTAGTGTTACAAGGTCTCAGGTGGGAATGGGGAGCAGGTGTGTTCAATGTGGTGTTATCGCTCTCACTCTCTCATACTGGTCACTGAGAGATCGATATGGCACCTCATGGCAAAGAACTCTCTGAGGATCTGAAAAAAGAATTGTTGCTCTACATAAACATACATAAAGGCTATAAGAAGATTGCCAAGACCCTGAAGCAGATCTGCAGCACGGTGGCCAAGACGATACAGCGGTATAACAGGACAGGTCCCCCTCAGAACGTGCCTCGCCATGTTCCACCAAAGAAGTTGAGGTCACGTGCTCAGCGTCATATCCAGAGGTTGTCTTTGGGAAATAGACGTATGAGTGCTGCCAGCATTGCTGCAGAGGTTGTAGGGGTGGGGGGGGTCAGCCTGTCAGTGCTCAGACCATGCGCCGCACACTGCATCAAATTGATCTGCATGGCTGTCGTCCCAAAAGGAAGCCTCTTCTAAAGATGATGCACAAGAAAGCCTGCAAACAGTTTGCTGAAGACAAGCAGACTAAGGACATGGATTACTGGAACCATGTCCTGTGGTCTGATGAGACCAAGATAAAAGTATGTGGTGTCAGATGGTGTCAGGCGTGTGTGGGGGCAACCAGGTGAGGAGGACAAAGACAAGTGTGTCTTGTCTACAGCCAAGCATGGTGGTGGGAGTGTCATGGTCTGGGGCTGCATGAGTGCTGTCGGCACTGGGGGGCTACAGATCATTGAGGGAACCATGAATTCCAACATGTACTGTGACATACTGAAGCAGAGCATGATCCCCTCCCTTCAGAGACTGGGGCGCAGGGCAGTATTCCAACATGATAACCACCCCAAACACACCTCCAAGACCACCACTGCCTTGCTAAAGAAGCTGAGGGTAAAGGTGATGGACTGGCCAAGCATGTCTCCAGACCTAAACCCTATTGATCATCTGTGGGGCATCCTCAAACGGAAGGTGAAGGAGCGCAAGGTCTCTAACATCCACCAGCTCCGTGATGTTGTCATGGAGGAGGGGAAGAGGACTCCAGTGGCAACCTGTGAAGCTCTGGTGACCTCCATGCCCAAGAGGGTTAAGGCAGTGCTGGAAAATAATGGCGGCCACACAAAATATTGACACTTTGGGCCAAATTTGGAGATTTTCACTTAGGGGTGTACTCACTTTTGTTGCCAGCGGTTTAGACATTAATGGCTGTGTGTTGAGTTACTTTGAGGGGACGGCAAATTTACACTGTTATACAAGCTGTACACTCACTACTTTACATTGTAGACAAGTGTCATTTCTTCAGTGTTGTCACATGAAAAGGTAGAAGAAAAGATTTACAAAAATGTGGCTGAGGGGTGTACTTATTTTTGTGAGATACTGTGTGTATGTATATATATATATATATTCATACACCTTCCATGTATGAAACAAGACATCCAACAAAATGAAGCGGACTCTGTAGTTTAATACAAACAAAAAAAAGCAGATGAAAGGGTTTTGGCCTAGAATGGGAACAGATCCCTATGGAAGTCGATCAGCTAGAAAACCCAGACACCCACAGTTAGCTTGGTTGGGATATATTGTCTACATTGGCAAAAGAAGGAAGGAAAAAGGCCTGCAATGTACTGAGAACTACACAGAGCATTCTGCACACTGACTGGGCAAAGCTTTGCCCTATCAGGGTTCAGTAAAATCTGGTTGTTAAAGTGGAGGTTCACACAAAAATGTTACCTCCGCTTTTCGGAACCCTCCCCCCCTCCGGTGTCACATTTGGCACCTTTCAGGGGGGAGGGGGGTGCAGAAACCTGTCTAAGACAGGTATTTGCACCCACTTCCGGGCCTAGACTCCCATGGGAGTCTACGCCTCTTCCTGTCCCCCCGCAATGTTTTCTGGGATACACACGGGTCCCAGAGACATCGGGACCATTCGGATTACGCTTAACAACCGATGAGTCATCAGCTGTCAATGGGCTTCTCTGCTGACAGCTTAAAAAAATAGTAAATTAGCTGGTAAAAAAAATAGTAAAAAAAAAAAAATGGCGCGGGAAAAATCCATACCGGACCCCCTCCACCCCAAAGCACTTTGTTGATGGAGGCAAGGGTATCTTCTCCACAACCCTGGGCTGTGGTTGGGGGGGGGGGGGGGTCTGCAGGTGGGAGGACTTATCAGAATCCAGAAGCACCACAAGGGGGGCCCTCAGATCCCACCACCCTCTATGTGAATGAGTATGGGGTACATATTACCCTCTACCCATTCAGCAAAAAAAGTGTCAAGAAGTAATAAAAACAGAGATAGTATTTGACAATTCCTTTGTTACTAAATAAAAAATGATAAAGACAGTGTCCCCCAATGTAAATGCATCGTCAATCACAATGCCACTACACCACCAGAACCTGAAAAATAAAATAAAAAAATTAAAAAAACTCTACACTCATTGACGACTAACCGTCGCACGCCTCCTCTACCGCTTCACAGTTCATATTCATTCACATGGGGGGGGGGGGATCTGGGGGCCCCTTCCTAAAGCTATATATCCACATAAAACCGCAATAAACATGAAAAGATGCATCGGGGACCACCCCGCTCATAGATAGGCTGTGGTCAAAGACGAAAGAGTGACGGATCCATTAATGGCACCTCTACCATATAAATTAATTAGTAGAGAACAGGTGCCATTCACCCATGGAAGGTGTTGCTGCCATAGCCCGACATACTTAGTAAAAAGAGAAGTTGGGTGAACCAACAGGTAGAAACGTCCCAGAGAAAAAAAGCGGCTACCAAGGCAGTTCCCACCTGTTGGTTTGCCCAACTTCTCTTTTTGTGGCCCACTACACCACAGCAGGAGCAAGGTGAGCTGGTGAAGTCGAGGGAGAAGTGAGTAAGGAGTTACTTTGACCCAGAGCAGGGTGATCATATCCCACCCAAGCTATGCATTAGGGGAGTGATCATAAAAATGGGACACCTTCCACATAGATAGGGGGAGCTAAAGCATAATAAAAGGCAAAAAAAACTATAATTTAAGTGCACAAGAAAATCACAGTAAAAGAAGCAGCCGGCAACTCCGTAACATCAAGTGTATTTATTGTAAAGCCTTTACAGTGAGTACAGTCAGCAGCACACGATAATCCTTGTTCACAGCACACATATATGTTGAAAAGCATGAACATTTATACCAGGGGCGGACTGACCATTCGGCCACTCGGGCACTGCCCGAGGGCCCCGGGCCACTAGGGGGCCCCATCAGGGATACCAGCCTCAGTAAAACCAGGGTCAGTATGTAAAAATCTGTTTTTTTTTTACATCTGTCTCTGAAATGTCCCTTACCGACATCCTTTTGGTCTAAAAATCCAGAGATTATAGCGGCCCCACCTCTCCAGTACCTTCTCAGCCAATAGAAACATGTCTGTGTATACTGTGTGATTGTATACTGTGTGTGTATACTGTGTGGCCCCTTAATCTCTGATTGCCTGAGGGCCCCATAATCTCCTATTGCCCGGGGGCCCCATGAGTTGTCAGTCCGCCCCTGATTTATACATAAGAGACTATCACATGACTACTGCTCCTCTTCAACCAACAATGTGTTCAATTTAAATCAGGTGATTGGTTACCATTTGTCAATAGATGTGAAGATGACAATCAAAGAGTCCAGCTATAAAACAACACATGAGATACAAAACACACAAAGACTATCTTGACATGTGAGAAAATACATATATTAAAAGAATATAAAAATGTGATCCCTCGCTCTACTAAGTGAACAATATCTAACTAACTACATGGGGTGAAAATGCTGCTAGATCTAAAGTGAACAAAATGCACAAAAGAATAAACAAAGAGGAAAGTGATCTGCGCAATTTCCTATAGTGATACATTCTAAAATTCCAGTAAATGCAATAATAATGTCCAATAAGGTTAAAGGAAAACAAAATATCCAAACAGGTGAAAGTAGAGTTGCTCTTCTGAATAGTGATAACAAGTTCTTCTTAATATATAAATCTTCGCCAAAGCTGAATGCTCACAGGGCGCTTACCTCCATTAGGAGTATAAAAAGCCTTGAAAGTATCCCGCAGTGGGGGTGGGTACACCGCAGTAGATCTCCAGTTGATGGCTGTACCGGGAGATGTTTTCAGGGTGCTAGTAATATCCAATCAGGTTGTAATCTCGCTACAATTAATGGTCCGCTGCTCCTTCAGACCCTACAGTGACTGAGTGCCACTCCGGTTCAGGCCATTAGAGGAAAGATAAAAGAGAGCCCCCCATAGTGTAGTATGTAAAACAAGTCAATTTATTAAAATGGCAAGTAAATCCTTACATAAAAGCAAAAAATATCAGGCGATTGTTATAAAACACGATATTGAGGTCACTTCCAGTTTGTTACAACATCTGACCACGCCCTACATGTTACGTCACATGCTCGGAATCAAGCAGAAGAGCAGCACTGGCTATTGAACTTCATTTTTCTCGGCTCATCGTACGTGTTGTACGTCACCACGTTCTTGCCGTTCGGAATTTCCAACAAGATTTGTGTGACCGTGTGTATGCAAGACAAGTTTGAAAAAAAGTTGGAAAAAAAAACATGGATTTTGTTGTCGGAAAATCCTATCGTGTGGCATAACTATTACTGAGGAAACTGTTGGGTTTTTGGTCAAACCAAGGTGCCAATCAGTCATAAAGTAACATGGTAGGGTGTGACCACTCTAGTCATGAAATATGCAAATATCGGATGTGCAGATAAAGTCCACTTCAACAGTAGCAAGAAGGGAGACGAATACCTCAGAAGAAAACATACCAAAGTACTCCTGTACACACAAAAGGGCAATGGGCCTCGGCTGGTGAGAAATGAAGCCTGTAGGTCAAAAATAGAGGTAATCCCACAGCATGATGTGCCCCCAGTAAGCTTGGGAGTAGAAAAGGGCTTGTGACCTCTGGAGGCCAGGTCAAGTTGGATTTGTCTGGAGTCCGCCTGGAGGTACATTGCCGTGACTTTCAGCTTAATTCCATGGGAACTTCCAGGCCTATACTTTGAAGGCAGCTGTGGAGCTCTGAGAAGGTAGATGCTTCACAGTGGGCATCCCTGTAGTTGGAGGACAATTTGAAGGGGAAACCTACAAAGCTGATGTTGTTGGCCTGTGGGATCTGTAAATGGGGATTCAAAACCTTGCGTTTCAAAATTGTTGATTGCACCAGATCTGCACAGATTTGATAGGGGTGTCCCTGGAAGGATAGATTACAGGCATTTATGGCAGCCTGCATTACAGCTTTAGGCCACCAGGTTGTCTACGAGTTAACGCTGTATGGACTCGGTCCATTTCCAGACAGCGATGTTGGGGAGTTAGGGACCAGTTCTTGCAGGAGGGCCAGGGTGGAGCCTTGCAAATCTATAATACTTTCCAGGGAGCCCTCTGATTCTTATGTTGCTTCTCCTGGCTCTATTCTCTGCACCTTCCAGCTGGGAGCAAAAGGCAGTAATCTCGCTTTGTAGCTGTTCCAGGTCTGCTTTGCGGGCTTCCAAAATGGTAGTAGCGGCATACATCATCATTTCTGTAAGGGCTGTGTGTTGGTCTTTTTCATAAGGTTATGCATTGGCCTTTCTCATAACTTTCAGCCCCAGAAATAATGATCTCCAGGAGAGGGGGAATGTCTCAAGAGGGAAATACAGACAGAAGTTAAAACTTGACAGGAGATATAACCTTTCTACCCTCCATCTTACACTTTTAGAAGATCATTATCATACTGATTTCTATAACAAGAAGGTTGTAGTGAATGTTTACATATTCAAGGTAAGTATCCTCTACATTTTATGTCTCTGTGTTCCTCCAGCCTCTGGTCAAGAATCTTCTCAGAATGATCCTTTTCAGCTTGTTGCTGGCCTGGAAGATGATGGCAGCCTCCACCGATGGAGATAATAATCGTAAGCTCAAATTGACTGTAAGCATTAACTTAATGAACTTGGTGGGATTTCTAAAAAACATAAGTACTCGAGACATGCAGAAGAATGTGAAGATGAGAAGTAAGAAGGAGATGGTCCTCAGTGCAGTGACATGAGCCTGAAGATTTGGACGTGTTGATCCAGAGTCGTTATTCTTCACCCTCCAGACGTGTCTGAGCAGAAAGGAGGAAGTGAGGACCAGGCAAAGAAGACTAAGGCAGAATGGCAGAATGCAGCCTAGGGTGTTTGTAGGCACAAAATAGGGAAGACTGAAAGGGTACCTGGTAACAGAGTCTTCTGTACTGTTCTCAGAAGAATGTATAGGACTTTCTGCATGTACATCCCATATGGCTGGGACACTCACAATGAACATCCCAAGTGCTGTCAGGAATAGAATTTAGTTAACCCTAACCCTAACCCTAAGGCTACCTCATTTCTATCTACTACAACAGTCATGGCTCCTTCAGATGCTGGGGATCACTTAAAGGTAATCTCATGGAATGCCAAGGGGCTACGCTCCCATCATAATGCAAATTCTGAGACATCTTAAAGTGATTGTAAAGCTAAGTTTTTTTTTTTTTTTTTTTTTTTTTAAATAACAAACATGTCATACCTACCTTCACTGTGCAGTTTGTTTTGCACAGAGTGTCCCTGATCCTCGACTTATGGGGTCCCCCGGCGGCGCTGGTAGCTCCTCCCTGCATCGTATAACCCCCCTAGGAGAGGCGCTCTCCCGGGGGTTACCTTGCAGGCGTGCTCCCAAGTCCAGCATTTGTGTCCATAGACGCAGAATGCCGGACTCTGCCCCGCCCCCCCCAGGGCCCGCATCATTGGATTTGATGGACGGCAGCGGGAGCCAATGGCTGCGCTGCTATTAATCTATCCAATCAAGAGGTGAGACAACGGGCAGAGGGGAAGAGCGCGTGGGAATTACGGGGCTCAGGTGAGTAAAATGGGGGGGGGGGGGTGGGGGGGTGGACAGTGACAGAAGTTTTTCACCTTAATGCATCCTAAAAACATGAGGGTTTACAACCCCTTTAAGCATCTGCAGGCATATGTCACTCCCCTGACCTGAATCACCTGGAGCTGCGATCCCTTGACCTGCATCACCTGGAGCTGCGATCCCTTGACCTGCATCACCTGGAGCTGCGATCCCTTTACCTGCATCACCTGGAGCTGCGATCCCTTGACCTGAATCACCTGGAGCTGCGGTCTGGATCTTTCCCTGATCTGAATCACATGGAGCTGCTTTATTGTTTTTTTTTTTTTAACCAGTTTCCACGGCACAATAATTCATTTTAATCCTGTGTTTCCCCTTGACAGCTGCTAAAGCCCTGCCACCTATTGGCTGCTACTTAATGCTTTTATATAGTGGACTTTTGAAATTGAGATACAATTATTTGCCCTAAGGCACATACTCAAGTGATGTACTTCCTGCACTGTACATTCATTTCCCGTAGACTTGAATAGAACGTACCCATAAAGCAGAAGTAGCATCCTATTCATCTCTGTGGGTCTCTATATGTACAGCTGTAGGCCTTTAGAAACACTGTACGTTTGTCACCACCACAGTGATTTCTTTAAAAAAAATCTGAAACATTTTGGTGTATATTTTGATGTTCAAGATGACGGATTCTCTACATTTTAGTCTCTGTGTTCCTCCAGCTTCTGGTCCAGAATCTTCTCAGAATGATCCTTCTCAGCTTGTTGCTGGCCTGGAAGATGATGGCAGCCTCAAGTGATGTAGAAAATAATCGTGAAGTCCAACTGATCGCTTGTATTAAATTTGAAAACTTTGTGGATTTTCCAATAATCATAAGCACCTGAGACACACAGAAGAATGTGAAGATGAGAAGTAAGAAGAAGATGGTCCTCAGTGCAGTGACATGAGCCTGAAGATTTGGACGTGTTGATCCAGAGTCGTTATTCTTCACCCTCCAGACGTGTCTGAGCAGAAAGGAGGAGGTGAGGACCAGGCACAGAAGACTAAGGCAGAATGGCAGAATGCAGCCTAGGGTGTTTGCAGACACAAAATAGGAAATAATTTGAGTAATTGGGATACTGATATCAGGAACTCCTGTGCTGTTCCCAGAAGACTGGATAGGACTTTCTTCATACACAGCCCAGATGCCCGGGACACTCACAATGAACATCCCAAGAGCTGTCAGGAATAGAAGTTGACTCAGGAAATTGGACACAATTCTCTTTAACCAGATGAAGAACCCATAGCTGAGATTGGTGATGGTGGTACAGTAATGAGCCGAGAGCCAGAAGGTCAACCAGAAGTTGCAGTAGGTTAGAAAGTAATTTGATGTGTTCACAATTGCATAGACTTCTCTAATATACAAGACTGCAGGGGACAAGACAAAGAGCATTACTTGTAGAGTCAAAAAACCCTGGAGGAGAATATTCACAATCCCCTTAGCCAGAAAGATCACAGCGGTGGGACTCAACTTCCCTTTCTTTCTGATGATGTCCAGGTGACCCATCACAATACAAGTGTTAGAAGGGATTGCCAAGCCGAGTCCCAAGACTGAAGAGACTAACATAGATAAGGAGTCCGGAGACATCATGTTGAGGTTTGGTGTGATCTCCGGACAGAGATGACGGGACACGTCCAGTGATAGCAGACAGAGTGATATATTTAGAGTTGGAATTATGGAAAAAGCCTTCAGAGATCCGTCTCATGATTGACTTTGCATTAATGTGATGGATTTCATTGCAATGCCGACATCTAAAGCACAGAGCAACCCGTGTAATACAATCTCTGACTCATTTCCATTATACTGAACAAAATGAACCACTTCAGGACTGGCAGCTTTGTGTCTCTTATTGAACATTTTGCACATTCAGTGGAATGACTATCATGACTATGAGTTTGGCTTTACAATATGAGACAAACAAGGCTTTCTATTGGGGGGGGGGGGGGGGTAATAATATAAGACATGTGCAATTCGTTTCATTCCAAATTATTTTAACAAATTTCGACAAATTCGCTAATTCGGAAATATCCGAATTAACGAAAACCCGTTTAATTAATTTTTCCGAATATTCGTAAATTCAAACATTAAAAAATTAGTAAATTTGCACATTATCATATTCGTAAATTCGTACATTTGTACATTCGTAAATTCGTACATTCGTTAATTTGGAAATTCGGAAATTCGGAAATCTGAAATAATAGTTACCTAATAATAACTTAACTATTAAATTATTGTATTTTCCTTTCAAATTTGTCTGTTAGTGAATATAACAAATACAAATTTATCCCAAGTTATGAATTATCCGAAATAACGAATGCCGTATCTAAACGAATGGAACGTAATGAATTAATAATAATAAATAATAATAATAAAAACGTTTTATTATTATTTGTTATAATAATAGACATGTGCAATTCGTTTCATTCCAAATTATTTTAACGAATTTCGACAAATTCGCTAATTCGGAAATATCCGAATTAACGAAAACCCGTTTAATGAATTTTTCCGAATATTCGTAAATTCAAACATTAAAAAATTAGTAAATTCGCACATTATCATATTCGTAAATTCGTACATTTGCACATTCGTAAATTCGTACATTCGTTAATTCGGAAATTCGGAAATTCGGAAATCTGAAATAATAGTTACCTAATAATAACTTAACTATTAAATTATTGTATTTTCCTTTCAAATTTGTCTGTTAGTGAATATAACAAATACAAATTTATCCCAAGTTATGAATTATCCAAAATAACGAATGCCGTATCTAAACGAATGGAACGTAATGAATTAATAATAATAAATAATAATAATAAAAACGTTTTATTATTATTTGTTATAATAATAGACATGTGCAATTCGTTTCATTCCAAATTATTTTAACGAATTTTGACAAATTCGTTAATTCGGAAATGTCTGAATTAACGAAAACCCGTTAAATTAATTTTTCCGAATATTCGTAAATTTAAATATTAAAAAATTTGTATATTCGCACATTATCATATTCGTAAATTCGTACATTTGTACATTCGTAAATTCGGAAATTCGGAAATTCGGAAATCTGAAATAATAGTTACCTAATAATAACTTAACTATTAAATTATTGTATTTTCCGTTCAAATTTGTCTGTTAGTGAATATAACAAATACAAATTTATCCCAAGTTATGAATTATCCGAAATAACGAATGCCGTATCTAAACGAATGGAACGTAATGAATTAATAATAATAAATAATAATAATAAAAATGTTTTATTATTATTTGTTATAATAATAGACATGTGCAATTCATTTCATTCCAAATTATTTTAACGAATTTCGACAAATTCGTTAATTCGGAAATATCTGAATTAACGAAAACCCGTTAAATAAATTTTTCCGAATATTCGTAAATTCAAATATTAAAAAATTTGTAAATTCGCACATTATCATATTCGTAAATTCGTACATTTGTACATTCGTAAATTCGTACATTCGTTAATTCGGAAATTCGGAAATTCAAAAATTCGGAAATCTGAAATAATAGTTACCTAATAATAACTTAACTATTAAATTATTGTATTTTCCGTTCAAATTTGTCTGTTAGTGAATATAACAAATACAAATTTATCCCAAGTTATGAATTATCCGAAATAACGAATGCCGTATCTAAACGAATGGAACGTAATGAATTAATAATAATAAATAATAATAATAAAAACGTTTTATTATTATTTGTTATAATAATAGACATGTGCAATTCGTTTCATTCCAAATTATTTTAACGAATTTCGACAAATTCGTTAATTCGGAAATATCTGAATTAACGAAAACCCGTTAAATAAATTTTTCCGAATATTCATAAATTCAAATATTAAAAAATTTGTAAATTCGCACATTATCATATTCGTAAATTTGTACATTTGCATATTCGTAAATTCGTACATTCATTAATTCGTTAATTCGGAAATTCGGAAATCTGAAATAATAATTACCTAATAATAACTTAACTTAAAATACAATTATTGTATTTTCCTTTCAAATTTGTCTGTTAGTGAATATAACAAATACAAATTTATCCCAAGTTATGAATTATCCAAAATAACGAATGCCGTATCTAAACGAATGGAACGTAATGAATTAATAATAATAAATAACAATAATAATAAAAACGTTTTATTATTATTATTTGTTATTAATTTGTTCCCTTCCATTTGTTTAGATGCGGCATTCATTATTTCGGATAAGTCGTAACTTTGGATAAATTTGTACTTGTTACATTCACTAACAGACAAATTTGTAAGGAAATTACAATACCTATACCCATAGGCTCCACACATCCCGGACAGGAGAGGAGTACCGTGCAAGAGACCCCTGAGCCACATCCCCCTGAGAGGCCCCTGAAGTACCCCCCAGAGAGAGTCCATCATCCTGGCATCTGCATACATGCTGCTTACCTTGCAGTAAAAAGGTAATTAGGGAGGACACCCACGGGTGTCATTAGCACCGAAGACCTCAGCACTATCATCACCCTGGGAAAGCTCATCCACCATCACCCACCCCCATCTGGCACTCGGCACCATAGTGCAGCCCAGATTGGATCACATTTGCCATCACCAGCTCTACGCTTTCTATAGAGCCTAATGCCATATGGACTGTCACTTATATTGTTTTGTAATTGTTGATCTTTTTAATCACATTACAATTTCACTTTTATCTGTCACCACCCCGATCACCCCTGTTTGTCGCTATTTTATAGTACCATTGTTCACACTGGTCGTTATCGCTAGCAGCATTATTCACTACTGCTACTAGCACACTCACCAATATTCTATTGGTTTTCACCACTCCCTTCATCTTCTTTGTTACACACCTTATGGTTAAATTTTTTTGACCTGAACCACTGATCATCACTTTATCAATATTCCAATTTTTGGTTTATTGTTTCACAGTAATCTAGTGATTATACTTGCTTTTAGAGTCACTTTATTCATTCACTCCTGTGTTTTATATAGCAATTTATTTATGCACCGCAGTGTGTTTTTATCACGGTTTTTGCACATTAGCCACTTTATATGTATACACTTGTACGCATATATTTCATGCATTTTTTTACATTGATTGTTGCTCTACAGCTGGTTTCAGCTTATTGTATTTTATGCATTCGATTGTTTTACTGATGGTTTAGCCTGTGTTGCACTTTAGTCACTTTAAATCTGCATATCACTCCCTGTTCGCTGTTTTGACACAACAGCGACTGTATGCGATTTTTATACTGACATCAGTTTAGGAGCGCGACACCATTCATTGATTTTTTCCAATACCTATCCCTAATTTAATAGTTATTTACTTTTGCAGATTTTCTTAACCACTTAAGGACAGAGCCTCTTTCTGATTTCTTGTTTACAAGTTAAAAACAGTTTTTTTTTTTGCTAGAAAATTACTTAGAACCCCCAAACACTATACATTTTTTTTTCTAACACCCTAGATAATAAAATGGCGGTCGTTGCAATACTTTCTGTCACACCGTATTTGCGCAGTGGTCTTACAAGCAAACTTTTTGGGGAAAAATACACATTTTGAATAAAAAAAATTAGACAATGGTAAAGTTACCCCAATTTTTTTTTATATTGTGAAAGATAATATTCTGCCGTGTAAATTGATACCCAACATGTCACGCTTCAAATTTCCGCCTGCTCGTGGAATGGCGACAAAATTTTCCCCTTCGAAAATCTCCATAGGTGATGTTTAAGAAATGCTACAGGTTGCATGTTTTGAGTCACAGAGGAGGTCTAGAGCTAGAATTATTGCTCTCACTCTACCGATCGTGGTGATACCTCACATGTGTGGCCTGAACACTGTTTTCATATGCGGGCGCTACTCACGTATAGGGATGAGCTTCGAGTTCGAGTCGAACTCATGTTAGACTCGAACATTGCCTGTTCACCGAACAGCGAACAATTTGGGGTGTTTGCGGCAAATTCAAAAAGCCGCGGAACACCCTGTAAAAGTCTATGGGAGAAATATAAGTGCTAATTTTAAAGGCCTATATGCAAATTATTGTCAAAAGTGGGTCCTGCCCCAAGGGACATGTATCAATGCAAAACAAAGTTTTAAAAATGTCAGTTTTTTCAGGAGCAGTGATTTTAATAATTCTTAAAGTGAAACAATAAAAGTGTAATAGTCCTTTAAATTTCGTACCTGGGGGGTGTCTATAGTATGTCTGTAAAGGGGCGCATGTTTCCCGTGCTTAGAACTGTCCCTGTACAAAGTGTCATTTCTGCAGGAAAAAAAGTCATTTAAAATCACTCGCGGCTAATGAATTGTCGACTTCCGTAATACAGAGAACAGTCATTGATATAAAAAAAAAAGCGTGGGGGTCCCCCGAAATTCAATTACCAGGCCCTTCAGGTCTGGTTAGGATTTTAAGGGGAAGTCCACGCCAAATTTAAAAAAAAAATGGCATGGAGTCCCCCCCAAAAATCCATACCAGACCCTTATCCGAGCACACAACCTGGCAGGCCACAGGAAAAGAGGGGGGAGAGCGCCCCCCTCCTGAACCAGCGGTGGTAATCCACTCTTGCTATCCAGCGATGGGTGATCTCTTCTCTGGGGTCCAGCGATGGGTGATCTCTCCCGATGACGTCCAGCGCAGTGTATCCTGTCTCCACGGAGACACTGCGGGAATCCCGACAGCCTGATAAGGTCTTAGCTGAGGAGGACGGGGACACCCATCCCCTGACCCCCGCCCCCATCAACATGGGGACATGGGGTGCTTTGAGGGGTCACAGATCCCCAAAGCAAACTCCCAATGTTGAGGGCATGTGGCCTGGTACGGTTCAGGTGGGGGGGCACTCTCTCGTCCCCCCCCTCTTTTCCTGCGGCCTGCCAGGTTGCGTGCTCAGATAAAGGGTCTGGTATGGATTTTTGGGGGTAACTCCACGCCTTTTTTTTTTAAATTTGACCCAGGGTTCCCCTTAATATCCATACCAGACATGGTAATTGAATTTGGGGGGACCACCAAGCATTTTTTTTTTTATCAATGACTTTCAATGACTGATCTCTGTATTACGGGGAGCCGACAATTCATTATAGCCGCAAGTGATTTTAAATCACTGTTGCCAACCGCCCGTAGATTTATGGGCAGTCCGTAAAAACTGGCTCTTTTTTCCCCGCCCGTAAATGCCCGTAGTAGCGGGAGCGTGCCAGTAAAAAAATAGCCATGATCGGTCCGGCTTGGAACTGCGCATGCGCAGTTCCGGAGCTTGCCGAGCCAAGCAGATCCGACCTGTATTCGGCCGGCGGGGGGGGGGGCGGATTTCACAGAGGCTGTGCGGCGCTGGCATGCTTTACTGTCGAGGCAAGTGTCGAGTGAGGTGACCGTGATGACGTATAACACATCCCGCGGCTGCCAAGCACGCCATCCCACATCCCGCCATCATTTGAAATCTAACTAGGAGCACTAAAGCAGGAGAACCCGGAGGCTGAGCAGCATGCGGCGGCGGAACGAGGAGCCCTGCATCCAGGTAATCCAGAGTCCATGGGGGAGACGGGAATAGAGCGACAGCCCAGCCAACGGTACAGCAAGTGATGGTAGCAGAGGGGGATGGAGGTAGGGGGTGATGGTGGCAGAGGGGCCGGTAACATGTAGTTCATAGACTGTGGTGTTTTTATATAAACTGTATTGGAAGGTGGAGTATCACATAGTAACCAAGTAGAATGTGCTATACAAGGATTCTGATTGGTTCTGTGCTTTGCTCCCTCAACTATTCATGCATTATAAAATGTAAAAGGATCATTTAAAGAAAACCTGCCATTGATCTGTCTAAAAGTACTAGTTGGCTGGTGGTTTTAGGGGATACATTACCCACCTGACCTAATGGTGGCCATACACACTTCTATTTTGTTATCCAATCACTATGCAATCTGATCAAAATCGTCAAATCTGGGGGATGGAGGCAGAGGGGTGATGGTGGCAGGGGGTGTTGGCGGCAGAGTTTGGTGGAGGCAGGGGGTGTTGGTGGCAGGGGGTGTTGACGGTAGAGGTTGATGGAGGCAGGGGGTGTTGGTGGCAGGGGTTGTTGGTGGCAGGCGGTATTGGTGTTGATGGTGGCAGGGGGTTGATGGTGGCAGGGGGTGTTGGCGGCAGAGGTTGATGGCTGCAGGGGGTGTTGGCAGCAGAGGTTGATGGAGGCAGGGGGTGTTGGTGGCAGGGGGTGTTGGAGGTAGGGGGTGTTGGCAGCAGAGGGGGATGGAGGCAGGGGGTGTTGGTGGAAGGGGGCGATTGAAGGCAGGGGAAGATTGAAGGTAGGGGGCGATGGAGGCAGAGGGCATTGGTGGCAGGGAGCGATGGTGACAGGTGATGGAGGCAGGAGGGTATTGGACTAAATAATTCACCCTTATTATAACCGAAAATAACAAAAATATGTTTTTTTTTAACCTTAATATCTACCTTAACTCACATTGCTATTTGCCTAGCGTATTTGTTTGTAGCCCAAATACTGAAATTTGCACCTAAAAATAGAATTTTGTAACTTTTCTAAAATGCCAGTAAAAACGTGGCTGTGCCAGTAAATTTTGGGTGTCGTGCCAGTAAATTTCAATCTGGTAGGTTGGCAACTCTGTTTTAAATTACTTTTTTTCCTGCAGAAATAACACTTTGTGCAGGGACAGTTCTAAGCACGGGAAACATGCGCCCCTTTACAGGCATACTATACACACCCCCCAGGTACGAAATTTAAAGGAATATTACACTTTTACTGTTTACTTTAAGCATTATTAAAATCACTGCTCCCGAAAAAACTTGCGTTTTTAAAAGTTTTTTTTGCATTGATACATGTCCCCTGGGGAAGGACCCGGGTCCCCCAACACTTTTTATGACAATAACTTGTATATAAGCCTTTAAAATTAGCACTTTTGATTTTGAACGTTCGAATCCCATAGACTTTAATGGGGTTCTAAAGTTCACGCAAACTTTAGGTCTGTTCGCAGGTTCTGGTGCGAACTGAACAGGGGGGTGTTCGGCTCATCCCTACTCACGTATACGTTCGCTTCTGCACGCGAGCTTGTAGGGACAGGGTGCATTTAAAAAAAAAATTATTTTTATTATTATTTGTTTCACCTTTTAATTTTACACTGTTTTAGAAAAAAAAAAATGTCACTTTTATTCCTATTACAAGGAATGTAAACATGCTTTGTAATAGAAAAAGCATGACGGGGCCTCTTAAATATATGAGATCTGGGGTCAAAAAAAACTCACATCTCATATTTGGACTAAGATGCAATTAAAAAAAAATTAAAAAAAATTGTCATTTAAAAAAATTATTTAAAAAAATTCCCCTATAAGAGCTGTGGGAAGAAGTGATGTTTTTCCGCCAAGCAATTGTATGGAGATGGTGGGGGCCATCTTATCCTCACTTGTCTCCATACCCACCCGATCGCAGGACCCGATCGCTTCCGCCGCTGCCGACGGCTCCGGTAAGCGGCGGAAGGAGCGGGAGAGCGGCGGGAGGGGGGGGGTGGCACCTCTCCCGCCACCGATAACAGTGATCTTGCAGCAAACCCGCCACAGAGACCACCATTATCGTAGACAGAACCGCTCACTGTAAAGAGGGATACCTCGGATGTGGCCGTTACCGAGATATCCCCCTTCAAAAAAATGACGTATATATAAAAATGACGTATATATATATATATATATATAAAATATACGTATATATATATATATATATATATATATATATATATATATATATATATATACACAGTGAGCGGTCGGCAAGTGGTTTTAAAGCGGGAGTCCCGCAAACTTTTGTTTTTTTTAAAGTCAGCAGCTACAAATACTGCAGCTGCTGACTTTTAAATAAGGATATTCACCTGTCCCAGGGTCCAGCGATGTCGGCACCCATGGCCGAACCGTCCCTTGGTCCTCGGATGCTGCCGCCGCCATCTTGAGTAAGGGAATCAGGAAATTAAGCCTTGTGGCTTCACTTCTAGGTTCCCTACTGCGCATGCACGAGTCGCGCAGCGCAATCCGAATGGTCCCTGCTGTCTCTGTGACCCGTGTGTCTCCCAGCAGACAGCGCAGGGGGGACAGGAAGAGGCGTAAACTCCCATGGGAGTTTATGCCCAGAAGTGGGTGCAGATACCTGTCTTAGACAGGTATCTGCACCCCCTCCCCCCTGAAAGGTGCCAAATGTGACACCGGAGAAGGGGAGGGTTTCGAAAAGCGGAAGTTCCACTTTAGGGTGGAATCCCGCTTTAAATATATAAATTGATACACAAATGCTCTTATTACTCTCCAGTGTCCCTCTCTGCAAGCAAAAATACACGGCTCATCTGGTTAACTGATTATTTCAAAAATTTTAATACTCAGACATATTTTTTTTTTATCCTCATCTTTGGTATTCGAGCATATGTGGGGTACCTGCTTCCTACCTTTGGCTTCTATGCCCTTTGTATCTTGACATTATGCTATTCATGATATATTTTGCTTAGTTTATTGCTGTATTCACTAAACTGATTTGCGCTACTTAAATGCATGTATACTATATGCACTTAAAAGGATGTTTCTTATTGTACTTTGTTATTTCAGCATACAAAGAGATATACCATCAAATCTCCTGAAGAAACTCTAACGAGTGAAACATGTCAAGAGTGGAAGCGCTTTATATATATATATATGTGTGTGAATAACCCATATATCCTTCATATTGGATGTATTATTGTCGTCTTTTTTTTCATGTTTTTAACATTTTGTCATAATAAAAATAATTTTCTTACATCTCTAAGGCCCCTTTCACACTGGGGCGGTTTGCAAGCGCTATTGCGCTAAGAATAGCGCCTGCAAACCGACCCGAAACAGCTGTTGCTGTTCCTTCAGTGTGAAAGCCCGAGGGCTTTCACACTGAAGCGGTGCGCTTGCAGGACGCTCAAAAATGTCCTGCAAGCCGCATCTTTGGCTCGCTATAGGAGTGGTATATTTACCGCTCCTATAGCGCCTGGTCCCATTGAAAATAATGGGGGAGCGCGCCGAACCCGCCCGCAAAACGCTGCTACAGCGGCGGTTTGCGGGCGGTATTGACCCTTTTTCGGCGGCTCGCGGGGGGTAAAAACACCCCGCGAGCGGCCGCAATGCGCCGCTAAAACGCCGGTAAAGCGGCGCTAAATATAGCGCCGCTTTACCGCCAGCGCCCCCACCGCTCCAGTGTGAAAGTAGCCTTATAGTAAAAAAAGATACTAAAGCGCTAGTATGTATAAAAAGACCATAAAACCTGATAAAATCAATTAAGATGGCTAAATGAAATGCAGCTCCCAACAAAAAGGGTTCCCACACTTAAAAAGATATAGTAAAATATACAAAGTTTGTATAGATGGTGCGCAAAATCAACCTTATTGATGTAATAGATCGAAATTATAAGTATAACGATGTTAATGCATCCAATGCATATACACTATTGCCAGCAGGTCCAAAGTGGTCAATAATATATGAAGAAAATCTATATAGTCTAAGTGGATAAGTGATCCAAGTGACTGATGAATAAGATCAGTGAATAAATAAATAAAATAAATCAAACGTGCTGCAGATATAAAATACTCCAAAAAATGACACTAGGCAGCTTAATGTCATTCATATGTGTGGTGAAAAGATGTGCTCAAAGGTGAACAAACCAGTATTAAAATATTTGATACAATAATAAATAAATTGATCAATCAATATTGGTTACTTCCTTTAAACAATAAAGGATTGGAAGTGTGTGTGTGCTCTGTGAATGAAGAGCAGTTGGTGATTAGTAACAAAAGGCACTGTTACTTCCTTAAATCAATGAGTGAGTAAAAACAGCTGATGTGTAGTCTGCAGACAATCAGCTAAACATATACTTAGTAACAAAAACAATTGTATGTATCACATTAATGTTACTATGTATCATCTATGCAGTTAATGCAAGCAGTGGGGAATGTTGAATTGCTGCTATACATCTAAATAAAATAAAAAGGAAACAGGTGAAACTTCCCTTTAACTTTTCCTGATTTTTGTTGTGGGTATGTTCTTCTGAAAAAAGGATTATTTTTCAAGTGCTGAAAAAAAGAAAATACAAAAAAAACCATTGCGCAGCCTCCCTGAACTGAATAAAACATGAAGTGCCTGTGTGTGTTGTTGCACTCACGTGTACCCAAGAAATCAGATCGCGGTTAACTGTATTTAACCACTTGCCGACCGGCGCACACAGATGTACGTCGACAGAATGGCACGTACAGGCAGGAGGACGTATATATAAGTCCCTCCTTTCTGCCTGTCCGTGCCATCGGGAGCACGCCGGGACGGCGCGCTCCCGCGTCGGTCGGGACCCCCGTGAGTCCGATCGCGGTCCCCGCGGACTCGATCGCCGCGGGGACATCCGCGATCGTCTCACGGGACGGAAGAACGGGGAGATGCCGAGATAAACAGCATCTCCCCGTTCTGCCTAGCAACTAGTGACGCCGATCTCTGCTCCCTGTGATCGGGAGCAGAGATCAGCATTCACTAGCTGACAGCCACGCCCCCCTACAGTAAAAAACACACCCGTCACACTAACCCCTCCCCGCCCCCTTGTGGTTAACCCCCTAAACTGCCAGTGTCATTTTTACAGGAATCAATGCATTTAAATAGCATTAATTGCTGTAAAAATGACAAATGTCCCAAAAATGGGTCAAAAATGTCCGATGTGTCCGCCATAATGTCGCAGTCACAAAAAAAATCGCTGATCTCAGCCATTACTAGTAAAAAAAAAAAATTATTAATAAAAATGCTATAAAACTATCCCCTATTTTGTAAACGCTATAACTTTTGCGCAAACCGATCAATAATCGCTAATTGCGATTTTTTTTACCAAAAATATGTAGAAGAATACGTATGGGCCGAAACTGAGGAAAAAAAAAAAATGTTTTTTTATATATTTTTGGGGGATATTTATTATATCAAAAAGTAAAAAATATTGCATTTTTTTTTCAAAATTGTCGCTCTATTTTTGTTTATAGCGCAAAAAATAAAAACCGCAGGGGCGATCAAATACCACCAAAAGAAAGCTCTATTTGTGGGAAAAAAAGGACGCCAATTTTGTTTGGGAGCCACGTCGCACGACCGCGCAATTGTCAGTTAAAGCGACGCAGTGCCGAATCGCAAAAAGGGGCCTGGTCCTTTGGCTGCAAATTGGTCCGGGGCTGAAGTGGTTAATGGTCAGGCTTCTTAGCTGGGGCTGTCCGCCCTTCTCCTCCTAGCTGAGATCCGTGTCTTACACAGTGTCACTTTAGGCTCCTCCTCCCGACATGTTGCATCACAGGACACGTGACTTTTTCATTCCCTTGATCTGCACATTTGATATATTTTATTTATTTATTCACTGATCTTATTCATCAGTCACTTGGATCACTTATCCACTTAGACTATATATATTTTCTTCATATATTATTGACCACTTTGGACCTGCTGGCAATAGTGTATATGCACAGGATGCATTGGATGCATTAACATCATTATACTTATAATTTCGATCTATTACATCAATAAGGTTGATTTTGCGCACCATCTATACAAACTTTGTATATTTTACTATTTCTTACATCTCTATTTTTGGTACTTTCATCTAGACATTTTATACCGTTTATTTAAAAGTTATTAAAAAGTCCCGAGGTTTGTTACCTCTTTTCTCCCCCCCTCCTTTAGTATATAGTTTCATTGTTGGGATGTGGTATCCTTAGTTTGACTACTCCATCTTGCATCTTATTATACGCTAAAACTATGTTTCTGGCATACAGTATCTCACAAAAATAAGTACACCCCTCACATTTGTGTAAATCTTTTCTTCTATCTTTTCATGTGACAAGACTGAAGAAATGACACTTGTCTACATGGCGAGGCCTGTTCTGAGGGGAACCCGTCCTGTTATACCGCTGGATGGTCTTGGCCACCGTGCTGCAGATCAGTTTCAGGGTCTTGGCAATCTTCTTATAGCCTCGGCCATCTTTATGTAGAGTGACAATTCTTATCTTCAGATCCTCAGAGAGTTCTTTGCCATGAGGTGCCATGTTGTACTTCCAGTGACCAGTATGAGAGAGTGAGAGCGATAACACCAAATTTAACACACCTGCTCCCCATTCACGCTCAGCGTCATATCCAGAGGTTGTCTTTGGGAAATAGACGTATGAGTGCTGCCAGCATTGCTGCAGAGGTTGTAGGGGTGGGGGGGTCAGCCTGTCAGTGCTCAGACCATGCGCCGCACACTGCATCAAATTGCTCTGCATGGCTGTCGTCCCAAAAGGAAGCCTCTTCTAAAGATGATGCACAAGAAAGCCTGCAAACAGTTTGCTGAAGACAAGCAGACTAAGGACATGGATTACTGGAACCACGTCCTGTGGTCTGATGAGACCAAGATAAACGTATTTGGTGTCAGATGGTGTCAGGCGTGTGTGGGGGCAACCAGGTGAGGAGGACAAAGACAAGTGTGTCTTGTCTACAGCCAAGCATGGTGGTGGGGGTGTCATGGTCTGGGGCTGCATGAGTGCTGTCGGCACTGGGGGGCTACAGATCATTGAGGGAACCATGAATTCCAACATGTACTGTGACATACTGAAGCAGAGCATGATCCCCTCCCTTCAGAGACTGGGCCGCAGGGCAGTATTCCAACATGATAACCACCCCAAACACACCTCCAAGACCACCACTGCCTTGCTAAAGAAGCTGAGGGTAAAGGTGATGGACTGGCCAAGCATGTCTCCAGACCTAAACCCTATTGAGCATCTGTGGGGCATCCTCAAACGGAAGGTGAAGGAGCGCAAGGTCTCTAACATCCACCAGCTCCGTGATGTCGTCATGGAGGAGGGGAAGGGGACTCCAGTGGCAACCTGTGAAGCTCTGGTGACCTCCATGCCCAAGAGGGTTAAGGCAGTGCTGGAAAATAATGGCGGCCACACAAAATATTGACACTTTGGGCCCAATTTGGAGATTTTCACTTAGGGGTGTACTGACTTTTGTTGCCAGCGGTTTAGACATTAATGGCTGTGTGTTGAGTTATTTTGAGGGGACGGCAAATTTACACTGTTATACAAGCTGTACACTCACTACTTTACATTGTAGACAAGTGTTTTGTGAGATACTGTATATATATATATATATATATATATATATATATATATATATACTATACTATATTATATATTATATTTATATATATATATTTATATATATATATATATATATATATATATATATATATATATATATATATATATATATATATACATACATACACCTTCCGTGTATGAAACAAGACATCCAACAAAATGAAACAGACTCTGTAGTTTAATACAAACAAATAAAAGCAGATGAAAGGGTTTTGGCCTCGAATGGGAACAGATCCCTATGGAAGTCGATCAGCTAGAAAACCCAGACACCCACAGTTAGCTGTAAGTAGAGTTTTGTCTGCTTGGTTGGGATATATTGTCTACATTGGCAAACAAAGGAAGGAAAAAGGCCTGCAATGTACTGAGAACTACACAGAGCATTCTGCACCCTGATTGGGCAAAGCTTTGCCCTATCAGGGTGCAGTAAAATCTGGTTGTTAAAGCGGAGGTTCTCACAAAAATTGAACCAACACTTTTCGGAACCCTCCCCCCCTCCGGTGTCACTTTTGGCACCTTTCAGAGGGGAGGGGGGTGCAGATACCTGTATAATACAGGTATTTTTACCCACTTCCAGGAATAGATTTCCACTGGAGTTTACGCCTCTTCCTGTCCCCCCGCGTTGTCTGCTGGGAGACACACGGGTCCCAGAGACAGCAGGGACCATTCGGAGTGCGCTGCGCGACTCATGCATGCGCAGTAGGGAACCTGGAAGTGAAGCCACAAGGCTTAATTTCCTGATTCCATTACTCAAGATGGCGGCGGCAGCATCCGAGGACCAAGGGACGGTTCGGCCTCGGGTGCCGACATCGCTGGACCCTGGGACAGGTGAATATCCTTATTTAAAAGTCAGCAGCTGCAGTATTTATAGCTGCTGACTTTAAAATAACAAAAGTTTGCGGGACTCCCGCTTTAAAACCACTTGCTGACCGCTCACTGTATATATATATATATATATATATATATATATATATATATATATATATATATATATTATATATACGTCATTTTTATATATACGTCATTTTTTTGAAGAGGGATATCTCGGTAACGGCAGCAGCTGGTGCCACATCCGAGGTATCCCTCTTTACAGTGAGCGGTTCTGTCTACGATAATGGTGGTCTCTGTGACGGGTTCACCGCGAGATCACCGTTATCGGTGGCGGGAGAGGTGCCACCCCCCCTCCCGCCGCTCTCCCGCTCCTTCCGCCGCTTACCGGAGCCGTCAGCAGCGGCGGAAGCGATCGGGTCCTGCGATCGGGTGGGTATGGAGACAAGTGAGGATAAGATGGCCCCCACTCGTCTCTATACCATAGGAGGGCGGAAGCGACGTCAAAACGTCACCTCTGCCCATACCTCTTAACCACTTACCCACTGGGCACTTAAACCCCCTTCCTAACCAGACCAATTTTCAGCTTTCGGTGCTCTCACACTTTGAATGACAATTACTCAGTCATGCAACACTGTACCCAAATGAATTGTGTGTCCTTTTTTTCACACAAATAGAGCTTTATTTTGGTGGTATTTAATCACTGCTGGGTTTTTTAATTTTTGCGCTACAAATCAAAAAATACTGAAAATTCGGTAAAAAAATAAATAAAAATTCTTTGTTTCTATTAAAATTATTAGCGAGTATTGGCAGAGTATTGCAGTTTGCACAGTATTGCACAATATTGATAGAGTATTGCACAGTGGTGGCAGAGTATTGCACAGTGGTGGCAGAGTATTGCACAGTGGGGGCAGAGTATTGCACAGTGGTGGCAGAGTATTGCACAGTGGTGGCAGAGTATTGCACAGTGGTGGCAGAGTAGGCAGAGTATTGCACAGTGGTGGCAGAGTATTGCACAGTGGTGGCAGAGTAGGCAGAGTATTGCACAGTGGTGGCAGAGTATTGCACAGTGGTGGCAGGGTATTGCTGTCACTGACCAGCACTGTGGGCACTACACATCCAGCCCACAGCGCTGGTCCCATCTCTCCCCCTTTCCGCTTCTCCCCTCTCACTGTACCTATCGGTACAGAGAGGGGAGGGAGGAACCAGCGTCATGACGTGACGCCGGTTTGTGTACATGTGATCGCTCCGTCAGCTATCAGCGGCCGTTTACTGTGATCCGTGATGCGCCGGGTCCTCGGGACCCGGCGGTCACGGATGTTCCCGAGTGCGCGCCCCAGGTGGCGCGCGGGAGCAAGTTTCTGGGAGGACGTCCACTCAGGATAAGCCGGCTGTGCTGTAGCCGCCTTTCCGCTATGGCCCGGTCGGCATGTGGTTAAAGGCACATTTTTCAAATTTCATTTTTATTTAAATGACATTTTTTTATTTTATTTTATTCCATTTAAGTCCAAATATGAGATATGAGGACTTTTTGACCCCCCAGATCTCATATTTAAGAGGACCTGTCATGCTTTTTTCTATTACAAGGGATGTTTACATTCCTTGTACTAGGAATAAAAGTGATCCAATTTTTTTTTAAAACAGTGCAAAAATTAATAAATTCAAGTAAAATAAAAATAAGAAAAAAAAAAAACACCCCGTCCCGATGAGCTCGCATGCAGAAGCAAACTCATACATGAGCAGCGCCCGCATATGAAAACGGTAGTCAAACCACACATGTGAGGTATCACCACGATCGGTAGAGCGAGAACAATAATAACTCCTCTGCAACTCAAAAGATGCAACCTGTAGAATTTTTTAGATGTCGCTTATGGAGATTTTTGAGGGTAAAAGTTTGACGCCATTCCACGAGCGGGCGCAATTTTGAACCGTGACATGTTGGGTATCAATTTACTCTGCGTTAATCGTTGTAAGATTATCTTTCACAATATAAAAAAAATTGGGCTAATTTTACTGCTTATTCAAATAAGTGATTTTTTTTCCAAAAAAGTGCGCTTGTAAGACCGCTGCGCAAATATGGTGTGAAAAAAAGTATTGCAATGACCGCCATTTTATTCTATAGGGTGTTAGAAAAAAAAAACAATATATATTGTTTGGGGGTTCTAAGTAATTTTCTAGCAAAAAAATCTGAAAAACAGGCTTGGTCCTTAAGTGGTTAAGGAACGGTGTCGGGAAGCCGGCTGTGGCATCCTTAACAACCGATGAGTCATCAGCTGTCAATGGGCTTCTCCGCTGACAGCTTAAAAAAAGCTTAAAAAAAATAGAAAATTAGCCGGTAAAAAAATAGTAAAAAAAAAAATGGCGTGGGAAAAATCCATACCGGACTCCCTCCACCCCAAAGCACTTTGTTGATGGGGGCAAGGGTATCTTCTCCACACCCCTGGGCTGTGGTTGGGGGGGTCTTCAGGTGGGGGGGCTTATCAGAATCTGTAAGCACCACAAGGGGGGCCCTCAGATCCCACCACCCTCTATGTGAATGAGTATGGGGTACATATTACCCTCTACCCATTCAGCAAAAAAAGTGTCAAGAAGTAATAAAAACAGAGATAGTATTTGACAATTCCTTTATTACAAAATAAAAAATGATAAAGACAGTGTCCCCCAATGTAAATGCATCGTCAATCACAATGCCACTACACCCCCAGAACCTGAACAAAAAAAAAACTCTACACTCATTGACTGACCGTCGCACGCCTCCTCTACCGCTTCACAGTTCATATTCATTCATATGGGGGGGATCTGGGGGCCCCTTCCTAAAGCTATATATCCACATAATACCGCAATAAACATGAAAAGATGCATCAGGGACCACCCCGCTCAGAGATAGGCTGTGGTCAAAAAGCAAAAGACAAGAGTGACGGATCCATTAATGGCACCTCTACCATATAATTACCATATAATTAAATTAGTAGAGACCACGTGCCATTCACCCATGGAAGGTGTTGCTGCCATAGCCCGACATACTTAGTAAAAAGAGAAGTTGGGTGAACCAACATGTGGGAACGTCCCAGAGAAAAAAACGGTTACCAAGGCCGTTCCCACCTGTTGGTTCGCCCAACTTCTCTTTTTGTGGTCAAAAACGGCCCACTACACCACAGCAGGAGCAAGGTGAGCCGGTGAAGTCGAGGGAGAAGTGAGTAAGGAGTTACTTTGACCCAGAGCAGGGTGATCATATCCCACCCAAGCTATGCATTAGGGGAGCGATCATAAATGGGAGATCTTCCACATAGATAGGGGGAGCTAAAGCATAATAAAAGGAAAAAAAAACTATAATTTTAAGTGCACAAGAAAATCACAGTAAAAGAAGCAGCCGGCAACTCCGTAACATCAAGTGTATTTATTGTAAAGCCTTTACAGTGAGTACAGTCAGCAGCACACGATAAGCCTTGTTCACAGCACACATATATGTTGAAAAGCATGAACATTTATACCAGGGAGGGACTGACCGTTCGGCCACTCGGGCACTGCCCGAGGGCCCCGGGCCACTAGGGGGCCCCATCAGGGTTACCAGCCTCAGTAAAACCAGGGACAGTATGTAAAAATCTTTTTTTTTTTTTTTACATCTGTCTCTGAAATGTCCCTTGGTCTAAAAATCCAGAGATTATAGCTGCCCCACCTCTCCAGTACCTTCTCAGCCAATAGAAACATGTCTGTGTATACTGTGTGATTGTATACTGTGTGTGTGTATACTGTGTGGCCCCATAATCTCTGATTGCCTGGGGGCCCCATAATCTCCTATTGCCCGGGGGGCCCCATGAGTTGTCAGTCCGCCCCTAATTTATACATAAGAGACTATCACATGACTACTGCTCCTCTTCAACCAACAATGTGTTCAATAGAAAATCAGGTGATTGGTTACCATTTGTCAACAGATGTGAAGATGACAATCAAAGAGTCCAGCTATAAAACAACACATGAGATACAAAACACACAAAGACTATCTTGACATGTGAGAAAATACATATATTAAAAGAATATAAAAATGTGATCCATCGTGCTACTAAGTGAACGATATCTAACTAACCACATGGGGTGAAAATGCTGCTAGATCTAAAGTGAACACAATGCACAAAAGAATAAAAAAAGAGGGAAGTGATCTGCACAGTTTCCTAAAGTGATACATTCTAAAATTCCAGTAAATGCAATAATAATGTCCAATAAAGTTAAATGCAAACAAAATATCAAAACTGGTGAAAGTAGAGTTGCTCTTCTGAAAAGTGATAACAAGTTCTTCTTAATATATAAATCTTCGCCAAAGCTGAATGCTCACAGAGCGCTTACCTCCATTAGGAGTATAAAAAGCCTTGAAAGTATCCCACAGTGGGGGTGGGTACACCGCGGTAGATCTCCAGTTGATGGCTGTACCAGGAGATGTTTTCAGGGTGCTAGTAATATCCAACCATGTTGTAGTCTCGCTAAAATTAATGGTCCGTTGCTCCTTCAGACCCTACAGTGACTGAGTGCCACTCCGGTTCCGGCCATTAGAGGAAAGATAAAAGAGAGCCCCCCATAGTGTAGTATGTAAAACAAGTCAATTTATTAAAAAGGCAAGTAAATCCTTACATAAAATCAAAAAATATCAGGCGATTGTTATAAAACACGATATTGACGCCACTTCCGGTTTGTTACAACATCTGACCACGCCCTACATGTTACGTCACATGCTCGGAATCAAGCAGAAGAGCAGCACTGGCTATTGAACTTCATTTTTCCCGGCTCGTGTTGTACGTCACCACGTTCTTGACGTTCGGAATTTCCAACAAGATTTGTTTGACCGTGTGTATGCAAGACAAGTTTGAGCCAACATCCGCCGGAAAAAAAAACATGGATTTTGTTGTCAGAAAATCCTATCGTGTGGCATAACTATTACTAAGGTAACTGTTGGGTTTTTGGTCAAACCAATGTGCCAATCAGTCATAAAGTAACATGGTAGGGGGTGACCACTCTAGTCATGGAATATGCAAATATCAGATGTGCAGATAAAGTCCACTTCAACAGTAGCAAGGGAGACGAATACCTCAGAAGAAAACATACCAAAGTACTCCTGTACACACAAAAGGGCAATGGGCCTCGGCTGGTGAGAAATGAAGCCCATAGATCAAAAATAGAGGTAATCCCACAGCATGATGTGCCCCCAGTAAGCTTGGGAGTAGAAAAGGGCTTGTGACCTCTGGAGGCCAGGTCAAGTTGGATTTGTCTGGAGTCCGCCTGGAGGTACATTGCCGTGACTTTCAGCTTAATTCCGTGGTAACTTCCAGGCCTGTACTTTGAAGGCAGTTGTTGAGCTCTGAGAAGGTAGATGCTTCACAGTGGGCCTCCCTGTAGTTGGAGGACAATTTAAAGGGGAGACCTACAAAGCTGATGTTGTTGGCCTGAGGGATCTGTAAATGGGGATTCAAAACCTTGCATTTCAAAATCGTTGATTGCACCAGCTCTGCACAGATTTGATAGGGGTGTCCCTGGAAGGATAGATTACAGGCATTTCTGGCAGCCTGCATTACAGCTTCAGGCAATCAGGTTGTCTACGAGTTAACGCTCTATGGACTTGGTCCATTTCCAGACAGGGATGTTGGGGAGTCGGGGACCAGTTCTTGCAGGAGGGCTAGGGCGGAGCCTTGCAAATCTATAATAGTTTCCAGGGAGCCCTCTGATTCTTATGTTGCTTCTCCTGGCTCTATTCTCTGCACCTTCCAGCTGGGAACAAAAGGCAGTAATCTCGCTTTGTAGCTGTTCCAGGTCTGCTTTGTGGGCTTCCAAAATGGTAGTAGCGGCATACAGTGGTGTGAAAAAGTGTTTGCCCCCTTCCTCATTTCCTGTTCCTTTGCATGTTTGTCACACTTAAGTGTTTCGGAGCATCAAACCAATTTAAACAATAGTCAAGGACAACACAAGTAAACACAAAATGCAATTTGTAAATGAAGGTGTTTATTATTAAAGGTGAAAAAAAATCCAAACCATCATGGCCCTGTGTGAAAAAGTGATTGCCCCCCTTGTTAAAACATACTATAACTGTGGTTGTCCACACCTGAGTTCAATTTCTCTAGCCACACCCAGGCCTGATTATTGCCACACCTGTTCACAATCAAGGCATCACTTAAATAGGAGCTGCTTGACACAGTAAGGTCCACCAGAAGATCCTTAAAAGCTACACATCATGCCGAGACCCAAAGAAATTCAGGAACAATTGAGAAAGAAAGTAATTGAGATCTATCAGTCTGGAAAGGGTTATAAAGCCATTTCCAAAGCTTTGGGAATCCAGCAAACCACAGTGAGAGCCATTATCCACAAATGGCGAAGACATGGAACAGTGGTGAACCTTCCCAGGAGTGGCCGGCCGCCCAAAATTACCCCAAGAGCGCAGCGACGACTCATCCAAGAGGTCACAAAAGACCCCACAACAACGTCCAAGGAACTGCAGGCCTCACTTGCCTCAGTTAAGGTCAGCGTTCATGCCTCCACCATCAGGAAAAGACTGGGCAAAAATGGCCTGCATGGCAGAGTTCCAAGGAGAAAACCACTGCTGAGCAAAAAGAACATCAAAGCTCGTCTCAATTTCTCCACAACACATCTTGATGATCCCCAAGACTTTTGGGACAACATTCTGTGGACCGATGAGACAAAAGTGGAACTCTTTGGAAGGTGTGTGTCCAAGTATATCTGGCGTAGAAGGAACACTGCATTTCAGAAAAAGAACATTATACCAACAGTAAAATATGGTGGTGGGTAGTGTGATGGTCTGGGGCTGTTTTGCTGCTTCAGGACCTGGAAGACTTGCTGTGATAAAAGGAACTATGAATTCTGCTGTCTACCAAGAGATCCTGAAGGAGAATGTCCGACCATCTGTTCGTGTACTCAAGCTGAAACAAACTTGGGTTCTGCAGCAGGACAATGATCCTAAACACACCAGCAAGTCCACCACCGAATGGCTGAAGAAAAACAAAATGAAGACTTTGGAGTGGCCTAGCCAAAGTCCTGACCTGAATCCTATTGAGATGTTGTGGTATGACCTTAAAAAGGCCGTTCATGCTCGAAAACCCTCTAATGTAACTGAATTAGGACAATTCTGCAAAGATGAGTGGGCCAAAATTCCTCCAGGACGCTGTAAAAGCCTCATTGCACGTTATCGCAAACGCTTGGTTGCAGTTGTTGCTGCTAAGGGTGGCCCAACCAGTTATTAGGTTTAGGGGGCAATCACTTTTTCACACAGGGCCATGATGGTTTGGATTTTTTTTCACCTTTAATAATAAACACCTTCATTTACAAATTGCATTTTGTGTTTACTTGTGTTGTCCTTGACTATTGTTTAAATTGGTTTGATGTTCCGAAACACTCAAGTGTGACAACCATGCAAAGGAACAGGAAATGAGGAAGGGGGCAAACACTTTTTCACACCACTGTACATCATCATTTCTGTAAGGGCTGTGTGTTGGTCTTTTTCATAAGGTTATGCATTGGCCTTTCTCATAACTTTCAGCCCCAGATATAATGATCTCCAGGAGAGGGGGAATGTCTCGAGAGGGGAACACAGACAGAAATTAAAACTTGACAGGAGATATAACCTTTCTACCCTCCATCTTATACTTTTAGAAGATCACTATCATACTGATTTCTATAACAAGAAGGTTGTAGTGAATATTTAGATATTCAAGGTAAGTATCCTCTACATTTTAAGTCTCTGTGTCCCTCCAGCCTCTGGTCAAGAATCTTCTCAGAATGATCCTTCTCAGCTTGTTGCTGGCCTGGAAGATGACGACAGCCTCCACTGATGGGTATAATAATCGTAAGCTCAAATTGACTGTAAGCATTAACTTAATGAACTCGGTGGTATTTCTAAAAAATATAAGTACTCGAGACATGCAGAAGAATGTGGACATGAGAAGTAAGAAGAAGATTGTCCTCAGTGCAGTGACATGAGCCTGAAGATTTGGACGTGTTGATCCAGAGTCGTTATTCTTCACCCTCCAGATGTGTCTGAGCAGAAAGGAGGAGGTGAGGACCAGGCACAGAAGACTAAGGCAGAATGGCAGAATGCAGCCTAGGGTGTTTGTAGGCACATAATAGGGAAGACTGTAACGGTAACTGGTAACAGAGTCTTCTGTACTGTTCTCAGAAGAATGTATACGACTTTCTGCATGTACATCCCATATGGCTGGGACACTCACAATGATTATACCAAGAGCTGTTAAAAATAGAACTTGACTCAAGAAATTGGACACAATTCTCTTCAACCAGATGAAGAACCCATAGCTGAGATTGGTGATGGTGGTACAGTAATAAGAGGAGAGCCAGAAGGTCAACCAGAAGCTGTGATATGTCAAGAAGTAAGTTAATGTGTTCACAAACACATATACTTGTATAATATATAAGATTTCTGGAGACAAGAAAAAGAGCAATGCCTGTAGACTCATCACACACTGGAGGAGAATATTCACGATTCCCTTAGCCAGAAAGATCACATTGGTGGGACTCAACTTCCCTTTCTTTCTGATGATGTCCAGGTTACCCATCACAATACAAGTGTTAGAAGGGATTGCCAAGCCAAGTCCCAAGACTGAGCAGACTAAAACAGATATTTCCAGGGACATCATGTTGTGGTTTGGTGTGATCTCCGGACAGAGAAGACGGGACGTGTCCAGTGATAGCAGACAGAATGATATATTTAGAGTTGGAATTATGGAAAAAGCCTTCAGAGATCCGTCTCATGATTGACTTTGCATAAATGTGATGGATTTCATTTCAATGGCGACATGTAAAGCACGGAGCAACCTATGAAAGACAACCTCTGACTCATTTCCATTATACTGAAATTATTAACCACTTCAGGTGTGGCAGCTGTTTGTCCCTCATTGATTATGATGTACACTGGTCAGTACTAGGACAATTATGACCATAAATATGATATATCAATGAGGGACAAACAAGGCTTCCTATTGGCAGGATTGTCTTAAAAAATAATTTATATTTTTATATTGCAATCGAGAGGAGCTTGGAGACTTCAGCTCCCACAAGCGCTCTTCTGTAACCTGCTTCCAGGCCAGCCAACTTCCGCGGGTACCCCCTCCACTACCTCCTGCCTGCCCAGGGGAACCCTCATGGATCGCTTTGTGGAGTGATGCTCTTCCCGAGCATCCCCCGTTCCCGCCCCAACACAGGGGACATACCACATGCGGCAGCCAATATGGTGTCCGCTCCCTCTGCTGAATCGTGTGCTGCAGAAGGACACACGTTCACTCATGCACCCACTGCAATGCCACAGATGAACCCAGCCTCCCCAGCCGGTATTGCCCAGGCAGTGGTAACCCTCCTCATGGTCACCAAAGACATGGATCAAATGGTCCTTAAAGGGCTAGAGCAATAATCTGCGTATCATAGGACTCCCAGAAACACAGAAGCGGGCTGTAATGATTGCCCCCTGTATCTATTTCCAAAGCATTGGGCTCACGGGCCTATTGCTGTTGCTCTGATACTGGTTCCCCCCTCTCCTCTCCTTTCCCTTTTCCCTCCCCCCCTCTCCTTCTCCTTTACCCTCCCCTTTTTTCCCCCTCCATTAGCCATTTCCCCTCCCCCATCTTCTATACCCCCCCCTCGGAGCTGTTTCATATCTGTGGTTACAGAGGAAGCACCCTCTGGGGGCTGGGGGTGTCCTCAATGTGTACTCAATGGGAAAAGTGAAGTACTTGAGATGTTTTTGGAGGTTTGTTCTCCCGTTTCCTGTTGTTTCATGTATTTGTTCAATTGCTTTATTCTTTCTCATAGTTTTTTTAGGATTCTACCAAAGCCACAGTGATACCTGATCCAACGGGGCGATGTCTGCCATGGTTCTGCCCCTGTTTGGGCTACCTCATTTCTATCTACTACAACAGTCATGGCTCCTTCAGATGCTGGGGATCACTTAAAGGTAATTTCATGGAATGCCAAGGGGCTACGCTCCCATCATAATGCAAATCCTGAGACATCTTAAAGTGATTGCCACCAGGTAGAGATTATTTGCATGCCCCTAGGATTGTGCACCTGAGAGATTAATGCTGAGATCCTAGACATGTGCGATTACGAGTACAAATCCGTAGTACGAATTTTTTCGAATTTTTTCGAATACGACCCCACGCCTTTTTTTTTTTTTGGGCTGGGGTTCCCCTTAAAATCCATCCCAGACCTGAAGGGTCTGGTATGGATATTTAGGGGGGACCCCACGTCATTTTTTTTTTATTTGAAGTGGGGTTCCCCTTAATATCTATAGCAGACCTGAAGGGCCTGGTCATTGAATTTGGGGGGACCCGCACGCTTTTTTTTTTAATCAATGACTTTCAATGAATGACTGTTCTCTGTGTTACGGAGCCAACAATTCATTAGACCCGAGTGATTTTAAATAGCTTTTTTTCCTGCAAAAATGACACTTTGTCATTCGAATTAATTTGAATCATTCGTTATATCCGCTATAATAATTTCTTTCGTATTAGTTGAAATTCTATATTTGGTAGTTGGATTCGAATAATTCGGAGCCGAAATTCGTAAATGGAATTTCGTATTTCGTACAGAATTCGTATTCGAAAAAATTCGTACGAATGTACAAATTCGTACGAAACTAATCGCACATGTCTAGGATCTCAGCATTAATCTCCCAGGTGCACACTCCTAGGTGCATGCAAATAATCTCTACCTGGTGGCAAGAGGGCACTTTGTTTTTTACATTCTAACAGCTGCATGAGATATTGCTCATTGATGGCATGTAACTTTTGATACCTCCAGTAACAGAATCGATGTCAATATGATGTATTGAATTTTTATGAATGTTATTCTCTATTATAGAAACAATTCGGTCATCTATCTCCTACATTACCCCTGAGGAAAGGATTGAACTCTTCCTGAAACGTGTCGGCATGAAGAGGAGATACTGTTACATGTTGTAAAAAATACTTTAAAAACCTGTGTAGTGTGTTTTTTTGTTGACTCTTCCCCCGGGTGAATGGGTAAGGGTACGATGTATCCCATACTCATTCACATAGGGTGGGGGCCCGAGATCTGGGGGCCCCCTTAAAGGGGGCTCCCAGATTCCGATAAGCCCCCCGCCCAACAACCAGCCCAACAACCAACGGCCAGCATTGTTGGGAAGAGGCCCTTGTCCTCATCAACATGGGGACAAGGTGCTTTGGGGCAGGGCACCCCCCTTCCCCAAAGCACCCACCCCCCATGTTGATGGCATGCGGTCTGGTACGGCTCAGGGGGGGGGGGGGCGCTCGCTCGTCCCCACCCCCTTTCATGACCGGCCGGGCTGCGTGCTCGGATAAGGGTCTGGTATGGATTTTCGGGGGATCCCCACGCTGTTTTTTTCGGAGTAGGGGGGTTCCCCTTAAAATCCCTACCAGACCTAAGGGTCTGGTATGGATTTTGGGGGGACCCCCATGCCATTTGTTCGGCATAGGGGTTCCCCTTTAAAATCCGTACCAGACCTAAGGGCCTGGTATGCTCTTGGAGGGGGAACCCATGCCGTTTTTTTATTTAAAATTTGGCGTGGAGTTCCCCCTCAAGATTTATACCAAACACAGTGCCTGGTATTGGCGGGGATCCAAGTCGGATCCCCGCACCAGTGTGAACCCGCCCTCAATGTCAGCGATGCTTGTCGCTCATTGGGAAAGGAAAAAACACGTTTTCTTTCCCGATGCGGCTCGGCGCTGGCTCCCGCGACGGGGCTCCCAGGGTGTCAATCTTGATGATAAAAACGGCGAGATTGACACAATGTCGTGGTCACCTACTGTATATAGTATATAAGAAAAGAGCACTTCTCCTACGGCCCTGTGTATGGTTGTTTTCTTTGTCCGTTTTTATGAAATAATAATTTTTTCTATGTTTTGAAAATATCGTGTCTTCAAAAGTTCGCCCTTGAAGTCCCTTAGTACTCATTTTCCACATACAATATATTTGGGATCTTGGTAACAATAAATTGAGTTTTTTTCTTCATAATGGTTCTTCTCAGATAATTTATTATTATTTATTTATTGTAAATGTTGTAAAAAAAAAATCATATTTTTTTATTGAGCCTTTATTAGTTGGTTGTTAGCTGCCTTTGAAGTCTCACATTTATTTGGAGGTCATTCATTTTTCTATGCAATACTGGGATGTTGGCAACAATCTAATGGTCTTCTCTGGTGGATCTTCATGTTAGATACGTCAAAGTATATGCTTTGCGAAGCTTCTATTATTCTTTGGAATGAGACCAGAGCCTTATATACCCTATACTACCAAAAGTATTGGGACACATGCCTTTACACACACATGAACTTTAATGGCATCCCAGTCTTAGTTCGGAGGGTTCAATATGGAGTTGGCCCTTTGCAGCTATAACAGCTTCAACTCTTCTGGGAAGGCCGTCCACAAGGTTTAGGAGGGTGTCTATGGGAATGTTTGACCATTCTTCCAGAAGAGCATTTGTGAGGTCAGGCACTGATGTTGCTAGAAAAGGCCTGGGTCACAGTCTCCCCTCTAATTTACCCCAAAGGTGTTCTATTGGGTTGAGGACAGGACTTTGTGCAGGCTGGTCAAGTTCCTCCACCCCAAACTCGCTCATCCACGTCTTTATGGACCTTGCTTTGTGCACTGGTCTCAATCATTTGGTGGAGGGGGGAGTATGGTGTGGTGGGGAGGGGGGATTATGGTGGGGGGGTTATTTTTTAGGGGTTGGGCTTGGCCCCTCAGGGGTTGGGCTTGGTCCCTTTGTTCCAGTGAAGGGAACTCTTAAAGTAATTGTAAAGGCAGAAGGTTTTTTATCTTAATTCATGCCGTGCATTAAGATAAAAAGCCTTCTGTGTGTAGCAGCCTCTCCAGCACCCCCCTAATACTTACCTGAGCCCCACCTCTGTCTAGAGATGTTCACAAATCCCTCGGTCATCTGGCACTCTCGCTCCTGATTGGCTCCCGCTGCTGTCAATCAAAGTCAGTTAGTTATGAGCTAGCACTGTATGCGGTGCACACTAGTACATTCTGACGTAACCCTGCAGGGGGGGGGGGGGGGGCATTTTTTTATTTCAGTGGTGGTTTACTAATGTTTAAGGGTCGGTGGGGAGTTGTTTGGCATCAAAATTTTGATATGATGCCCCATGATCTGAAGTTATGCCCCTGATTAACCATGTTCCGCCAGGCCTATAGCCGAATGATGGCCGGGCGGTAGTTCTGTTATCCTGACTGGGCATCATATGACATCCAGCAGGATAACAAGCCAGTGTGCGCCCGCATGGGAGCGCAGCGCGGTGATCGGTGGTGTGGTGTGTCTGACTGACACACCACAACTCCGATCTAGGTAAAGAGACTCTGATGGAGACTCTTTACCACGTGATCAGTCGTGTCCCATCACAGCTGACCACAGTGTAAACAGGAAAAGCCTTGTACTGGCTTTTCCTCTATCGCGTCTGACAGACGCGAGTAAAGGAGAGCTGATCAGCTGCTCTCCTAACAGGGGGGGTATGCGCTGATTGACTCTCAGTGCAGCCCACATAGGACCACCAGGTGTGCCACCCAGGACCACCAGGGATGCCACCCAGGACCACCAGGGATGCCCAGCAATGATGCTCACCCATGACCACAAGGTATGCCCCCCAGAGATTATCAATCAGTGCCCATAAATGATGACAATCTTTGCCCATAAATGATGCCAGTCAGTGCCCCTCAGTAATGCCTGCCAGTGCCTCCTCATCAGTGATGCCTATCAGTGCCATCTATCAGTGTCCATCAGTACCACCTATCAGTGCCCATCAGAGCCCATCAGTGACACCTATCTGTGCCCATCAGTGCCACCTCTAAGTGCCCATCAGTGCAGCCTTTCAGTGCCCATCAGTGCAGCCTTTCAGTGCCCATCAGTGCCACCTATTAGTGCCCATCAGTACTGCCTATCAGTGCCCATCAGTGCAGCCTGTCAATGCCCATCAGTGCTGCCTATCAGTGCCCATCAGTGCTGCATATTAGTGCCCATTATCAGTGCCCATCAGTGCCACCTCATTGGACCCACCTCATCAGTGCCCATCAGTGATGGAGAAAACTTACTTATTTACAACATTTTATAACAGAAACAAAGAAAAACTTTATTTTTTTTTAATTTTCTGTCTTTTTTTATTTGTTTAGCAAAACATAAAAACCACAGAGGTGATCAAATATCACCAAAAGAAAGCTCTATTTGTGTGAAAATAATTTGTGGGAAAAAATATATAAAAATGTCCACAAAACACATGTCCTAAAACACATGTCCTAAAACTCATGTCCCCAAAATAAATGTCCCCAAAACAAATGTCCTAAAACACATGTCCCCACACAGTAAAAAACACCTGTCCCCCACATATGTCCCAGTAAAATCACATGCCTCAATTATCTGCACACATATGTCCATGATCATCTGCGCACATCTGTCCCTGATCACACAAACCAATTATTATACACTTAACAGGATTTTTTTTTTACCAAAAACATGTAGCAGAATATGTTTTGGCTTAAATTTATGACAACATTCGATTTTATTGGATTTCTATTAAAATAGAAAGAAAATATTGTTTTTTTTCCAAATTTCCGCTCTTTTTTCGCTTATATCGCAAACAAAAAAAGTTGTGAATAAATACCACCAAAAGAAAGCTCTACTTGTGGGAACAAAATGATAAAAATTTCATTTGGGTACAGCACCGCATAACCGCGCAATTGTCATTGAAAATGCGAGAGCGCTGAAAGCTGAAAATAGGCTTGGACAGGAAGGGGGGGAAAGCCCCGGTATTGATGTGGTTAAAGAGGTTATCTTCCTTGTTTAAAGCGGTTGTATAGTCAAAAAAAATTACTTTTACCTACAGGTGAGCCTATAATAAGGCCTATAATGAGGCTTACCTGTAGGTAAATAAAATATCTGACTGCAGCGGCGCATGCGCACAGGGGATTATTGGCTGAAAGGCCGGCAGAATCCGGACCTCGCCGGGAAGAAGTCTCCTGTGTGCATGTGCGTGAGTGAGGACATCGCGGCTCTAGCTACTCACTGCGCCGGAGTCGCGATACCCAGAAGACACGCAGAGGCAACATGCCTCGGCGTGGACTGGGTGAGTTACCGACGCTTCATTCTAAGGTAAGTATTTCACAATGAGCTAGTAGACATGTGCACTTACAAAAAATTGTGTTCATTTTCGTTTTCGTTTCATTAGTTTTTTTTTTGCTTTTTTCGGAAAATCGAAAATTCGGGAATTTGGAAATTTTCACATTTCTATTTTTCGGATTTCCAAAGTTCAAAATTTCAAAATTTCCGAATTTCCAAATTTCCGAATTTTCGCATTTTCGAATTTTCGAATTTGAAAGGGAATTCCAATACCTATAATATAATAGTTAGTTATTTAGAATTAAACAGATTTTCTTTCTTTTTTTCAGATTTTCGATTTTTCTAATTTTTGAATTTCCGAATTCCGAAAAAAATTCGAAATTCGAAATTCGAAAATTCAAAAATTCGAAATTCGTAAATCCGAAAATTCAAAATACGTAAATTCGGCAATTTCGGAAATTTCGGAAATTCGTAATTTCGCAAATTTTGAAATTAGGAAATTCGGAAATTTGGAATTTTCGGAAATTGAAAAATTCGGAATTAACGAATTTGTCAAAATTCGTTAAAAAACGAATTAGGAACTAAACGAATTGCACATGTCTATGAGCTAGTATGTGGTGCATACTAGCTCATTACGCCTTTTCCCTTACAGTTGTATAAAAAAAAAGTGCCAGCGGGTTTACTCCTGCTTTAAGGTGTAAGCAAACGTAGTCTGGTCTTGATCCGGCAGTGGCTCTCTCTGCTCTCTCCCTCCTCACAGGGCAGATTGTGATAGCAGCATGATTGGCCATTGGCTGTCAATCAACTCCTGTGACAGGGGAGAGGGGGAGGGGACGAGCCACGCTGTCTGCATCTATGGATGTAGCGACTTGGCTCTGGATCGAGCCCACAGGTGTGTCACAACAGGAATCTGCTTCCTATGGCTGAACACTGAGAAGAGGGGACCCCAAAGCCGGGAGGATCGGGGCTGCTCTATGCAAAACCTATCAGAGCAGGTAAGTATTACATGTTTATTATTAAAAAAAAAAAGGTTTACAATCACTTTAAAGTATTTGTATATATCTTTAGACATTCAAGGTTCAAGGTAAAGGATATTTACATATTTTAATGCCGCGTACACACGGTCGGACTCTCCAAAAGGAAATGTTCGATTTGAGCTTGTTGTCAAAAAGTCCGACCGTGTGTACGCTCCATCGAACATTTGCTGTCGGAATTTCCGCCAACAAGTGTTTGCTAGCAGGTTCTCAAATTTTCCGCCAACTTCACTTGTTGTTGGAAAATCCGATCTTGTGTGTACACAAGCCCATCGCACAAAAGCTCACGCGCGCTCGGAATCAAGCAGAAGGAGCCGCGCTGGCTATTGAACTTCCGTTTTCTCGGCTCGTTGTACGTCTTGTACGTCACCGCGTTCTCGTGTTTGGAATTGTTGGCCAACATTTGTGTGACCGTGTGTAAGCAAGATAAGTTTGAGCCAACATCCTTCGGAAAAAAAATCCACGGTTTTGTTGTCGGAATGTCCGATTGTGTGTAAGTGGCATAAGTCTTTCTGTCCTCTCAGCTTCTGGTCCAGAATCTTCTCAGAATGATCCTTCTCAATGTTCTCTCAGTTTCTGGTCCAGAACCTTCTCAGAATGATCCTTCTCAACGTTCTCTCAGTTTCTAGTCCAGAACCTTCTCAGAATGATCCTTCTCAACGTTCTCTCAGTTTCTGGTCCAGAACCTTCTCAGAATGATCCTTCTCAACGTTCTCTCAGTTTCTAGTCCAGAACCTTCTCAGAATGATCCTTCTCAACGTTCTCTCCGCTTCTGGTCCAGAACCTTCTCAGAATGATCCTTCTCAACGTTCTCTCAGTTTCTAGTCCAGAACCTTCTCAGAATGATCCTTCTTAACGTTCTCTCAGTTTCTAGTCCAGAACCTTCTCAGAATGATCCTTCTCAATGTTCTCTCAGTTTCTGGTCCAGAACCTTCTCAGAATGATCCTTCTCAACGTTCTCTCAGTTTCTGGTCCAGAACCTTCTCAGAATGATCCTTCTCAACGTTCTCTCAGTTTCTAGTCCAGAACCTTCTCAGAATGATCCTTCTCAACGTTCTCTCAGCTTCTGGTCCAGAATCTTCTCAGAATGATCCTTCTCAGCTTGTTGCTGGTCTGGAAGATGACGGCAGCCTCCACCGATGGAAATAATGATCGAAAAGTCCAGGTGACCCTATCTGTTGGGTCTGTGGACTCTGTGGGTTTTTTAATAAAAATAAGCACCTGCAGCATGATGGAGAAGGTGAAAATGAGAAGTAAGAAGAAGATGGTCCTCAGTGCAGTGACATGAGCCTGAAGATTTGGATGTGTTGATCCAGAGTCGTTATTCTTCACCCTCCAGACGTGTCTAAGAAGAAAGGAGGAGGTGAGGACCAGGCACAGAAGACTAAGGCAGAATGGCAGAATGCAGCCTAGAAAGGCCATTGGCAAAAAATAGGAGAGGCTGATGTGGTAAAAGATATAGGTAGCAGGGGTTTCTGTACTGTTCTCAGCAGACCGAATACGACTTTCTTCTCTGAATGCCTGGACGACCAGGACACTCATAATGAACGTCCCAAGTGCTGTCAGGAATAGAAGTTGACTCAGGAAATTGGACACAATTCTCTTTATCCAGATGAAGAACCCATAGCTGAGATTGGTGATGGTGGTACAGTAATGAGCCGAGAGCCAGAAGGTCAACCAGAAGCTGAAATATTTTAGGAAGTAAAGTGACATCTTATCAACTAAACGCAGGTCTCTGATGTATGAGGAGACTTCAGGAGACAGGACCAGGTACACTCCTTGGAGAACCAACAAGCAAGGGAGAATCAGATTCACAATTCCCTTAGCCAGAAAGATCACATCAGTGGGACTCAACTTCCCTTTCTTTCTGATGATGTCCAGGTGACCCATCACAATACAAGTGTTAGAAGGGATTGCCAAGCCGAGTCCCAAGACTGCCGATATTAAGCAATAAATGGAGTTAGGAGACATCATGCTGAGGTTTGGTGTGATCTCCGGACAGAGATGACGGGACACGTCCAGTGATAGCCGACAGAATGATATATTTAGAGTTGGAATTATGGAAAAAGCCTTCAGATTGACTTTGCATAAATGTGATGGATTTCATTTCAATGCCGACATCTAAAGCACGGAGCGACCCGTGTAAACAGTTTTTGAATAATTTCCATGGTGCCAAAGCATTTAACCATTTCAGAGACGAAGGTACCGTATATACTCGAGTATAAGCCGAGTTTTTCAGCACATTTTTTTTGTGCTGCAAATGCCCCCCTCGGCTTATACTCGAGTCAAGCACTTTTCTGCAGCAGAGAATGACTTTTTCCGAACCAAATTTGGGGCTCCGTATCTCAGGGCCACTTGGTGCTAGGAACCCCAAGATGGACAAAGTCGGTCAACTGTGTCCATCTTCAGCAATGTAATTTGGGGACCCTTTGGGTAATTTTGGCTACAGCTTGGGGGCATCTAGGAACCCTTAACTACCGAGTTTGAAGTTCGGGGGACCTATGGCTGCAAATGGGCACAGTGAGGCATAAAAATGGGCACAGTGAGGCTGCAAATGGGCACAGTGAGGCTGAAAATGGGCATTGTTGACCCTCTTTTCCACTTACAGTAGCTGCGCATTTCTCAACCTAGGCTTATACTCGAGTCAATAAGTTTTCCCATTTTTTTGTGGTAAAATTAGGTGCCTCGGCTTATATTCAGGTCGGCTTATAATCGAGTATATACGGTAGTTAGTCCCTTACTGACCATTTTGTACATTCAGCAGTCTGACTATTGAGTTGTTTTAACAGAGAAAACATTTCTTTATTGAAGATCATAAAGGCAGCAAGAAAACATCACTTTGCACACTGAAGCAGTGACTACAAGGTATACATAGATGGATTGTGTGGGAGATCACCTACATGTACAGTGCCTTGAAAAAGTATTCATACCCCTTGAAATTTCCCAAATTTTCTCATGTTACAACCAAAAACATAAATGTATTTTATTGGGATTTTATGTGATGAACCAAAACAAAGTGTCACATAATTGTGAAGTGGAAGGAAAATAATAAATGATACAAATAAATATGTGAAAAGTGTGGGGGGGGGGCATTTGTATTCAGCCCCCTTTACTCTGATACCCGTAACTGAAATCTAGTGGAACCAATTGCCTTCCAAAGTCACCTAATTAGTAAATAGACTCCACCTGTGTGTCATTTAATCTCAGTATAAATACAGCTGTTTTGTGAAGCCCTCAGAGGTTTGTTAGAGAACCTTAGTGAACAAACAGCATCATGAAGGCCAAGGAACACACCAGACAGGTCAGGGATATAGTTGTGGAGAAGTATAAAGCAGGGTCAGGTTCTAAAAAAATCTCCCAAGCTTTGATCATCTCCTGGGGCTCTGTTCAATCCATCATCGGAAAATGGAAAGAGTATGGAACAACTGCAAACCTACCAAGACACGGCCGTCCACCTAAACTGACCGGGCCGGGCAAGGAGAGCATTCATCAGAGAAGAGCCAAGAGGTCCATGGTAACTCTGGAGGAGCTGCAGAGATCCACAGCTCAGGGGGGAGAATCTGTCCACAGGACAACTATTAGTCGTGTTCTCCACAAATCTGCCCTTTATGGAAGAGTGACAAGAAGAAAGACATTGGAGAAAGAAAGTCATAAGAAGTCCTGTTTGTAGTTTGTGAGAAGCCATGTGGGGGAGGGGAGCAAACATGTGGAAGAAGGTGATCTGCTCACATGACACCAAAATTCGACTTTTTGGCCTAAAAGCAAAACGCTATGTGTGGGGGAAACTAACACTGCCCATCCCCCTGAACACATCATCCCCACCGTGAGACATGGTGGTGGCAGCATCATGTGGTGGGGATGGTTTTCTTCAGCAGGGACAGGGAAGCTGGTCAGAGTTGATGGGAAGATGGATGGAGACAAATACAGGACAATCTTATAAGAAAACCTGTTATGCCCAATACACACGGTCGGATATTCCGTTGGAAAAAGTCTGATCGGATTATGTTATCGGAAAATCCGATCATGTTTGGGCTCTAGCGGACTTTTACGTCACCTCGTTCTGAACGATCGGATTTTCTGACAACTTTGTGTGACCGTGTGTATGCAAGACAAGTTTCAGCCAAAATCCGTCGTAAAAAATCAGACGGATTTTGTGGTCGGACTGTCCGACCGTGTGTACAAGGCATTATGCCCCGTACACACGGTCGGATATTTTGATGGAAAAAGTCTGATCGGATTATGTTGTCGGAAACTCCAATCGTGTGTGGGCTCTAGCAGGCTTTTTCCATCAGAAATTTGAGAGCAGGATCTAAAATCCGATCGCGTGTAGAATTTCAGACGCGCAAAGTGCCACGCATGCTCAGAAGAAATTCGGAGACGAAAGCTATTGGCTACTGGCCTCTACATCCCTTCGTACGTTTTTTATGTCACCTCGTTCCGAACGATCGGATTTTCCGACAACTTTGTCCGACCGTGTGTGTGCAACACAAGTTTCGGCCAAAATCTGTCAGAAAAAAATCAGACGGATTTTTGTGGTCAGAATGTCCGACCGTGTGTACGTGGCATTGGAGTCTGCAAAAGACTTGAGACTGGGCGGGGAGTTCACCCTCCAGCAGGACAACGACCCGAAACATACAGCCAGAGCTACAATGGAATGGTTTAGATCAAAGCATATTCATGTGTTAGAATGGCCCAGTCACAGTCCAGACCTAAATCACATTGAGAATCTGTGGCCAGACTTGAAAATTGCTGTTCACAGACGCTCTCCATCCAATCTGACAGAGCTTGAGATATTTTACAAAGAAGAATGGGCAGAAATGTCCTCTCTAGATGTGCAAAGCTGGTAGAGACACCCCCAAAAAGACTTGTAGAGAAAGGGGGTTCTACAAAGTATTGACTCCGGGGGGGCGGCATACAAATGCCCCCCCACCACACTTTTCACATATTTATTTGTATCATTTATCATTTTCCTCCCACTTCACAATTCTGTGCCACGTTGTATTGGTCTATCACATCTATCCCAATAAAACACATTTACGTTTTTGGCTGTAACATAACAAAATGTGGAAGATTTTAAGGGGTATGAATACTTTTTCAAGACACTGTATGAAGATAAATTAATTCCACAATTGCAGACTGTTGGAACTAGACATGGGAACCGTCAAAAAAATTAGTTTTGTTTCGTTCCGTTTCGTTTCTTAAAAAAAAATCGTAATTCGTGTACGAAAGTCCGTTCCAATTCGTACGAATTTCGTACGAATCGTTAAAAAATGTTTTGAATCGCTTCGAATCGTTACGAATCGTTAATAATCACTCGCGGCTAATGAATTGCCGGTTCCCGTAACACAGAGAACAATTTGAATCCAACTACCAAATATCAAATTTCAACTAATACGAAAGAAATTATTTATAGCGGATATAACGAATGATTCAAATGATTCGAATGAATTCGAGATTCAGTATATGTAATATCGAGAACTGTCCCTGCACAAAGGGTCCCCTTGTTAAAGGGGGCTTCCAGATTCCGATAAGCCCCCCCGTCCGCAGACCCCCACAACCAATGGCCAGGGTTGTGGGGATGAGGCCCTTGACCTCATCAACATGGGGACAAGGTGCTTTGGGGGGGACCCCAAACACAATTCCAATGTTGAGGGCATGTGGCCTGGTACGGTTCAGGAGGGGGGAGCTCTCGTCCCCCCTCTTTTCCTGCGGCCTGCCAGGTTGCGTGCTCGGATAAAGGGTCTGGTATGGATTTTGAGGGGGACCCCATGCCATTTTTTTTTTTTTGGCTGGGGTTCCCCTTAAAATACATCCCAGACCTGAAGGGTCTGGTATGGATATTTAGGGGGGACCCCACGTAATTTTCTTTTTAATTTGACGTGGACCCCCACGCTTTTTTTTTTTTTTTTTTATCAATGACTTTCAATGAATGACTGTTCTCTGTGTTACGGGAGCCGAAAATTCATAAATTCATTAGCCGCGAGTGATTTTAAATAGCTTTTTTTCCTGCAAAAATTACACTTTGTCATTCGAATCATTTGAATTATTTGTTATATCCGCTATAATAATTTCTTTTGTATTAGTTGAAATTCGATATTGGTAGTTTGATTCAAATAATTTGGAGCCGAAATTCGTAAACGGAATTTCGTATTCCGTACAGAATTCGTATTCGAAAAAATTCGTACTACGGATTCGTATGAATTTTGAAAAATTCGTACGAATTTTGAAAAATTCGTACGAATTTTGAAAAATTCGTATGAATTTCAAATTCGTACGAAACTAATCGCACATGTCTAGTTGGAACATTGTATGAGTTTGTCTCATAGACTGTTGCCGGAAAGTCTGAGAGGAGGTGGGATCTCTCACAATTCAAATAACATTCCGGGCACCTAGGTTTGTTCAAGTGATCAGTTAATTAGTTCATGTTATTAAAATCACTGTCAGCTATTAGTTGCTAGATGTGGATTAGCATTATGTGTATGTTGGCTGTTCCTTAGCTATGGTAATTATATTCCTGTTTACAGTTTTTATTGTTGTTGTAATATAAATCAGGAGGGGAATGTCTTCCTGTGGGGTATAAAGTATGTGTCTGGGTTTCAATAAAAAGTCATTATTTTGGTTCTATCCCCACATCTTGTCTGTGTATGATTATTGAAGTAAAAAGGGTTTGCATTAGCTCTCCGCCTGCTCGAAATAGTTCGGAGGGCAGGAGGCACTGTTTGGTGGAAGGAAGCACCTAATCCGGGTGCCAAGCGGTTTCGTCACAATATAATGAGATGTCTTTCTGCATACAGAGCTACATTACACAGGAGAGACTCTCCACCTGGTCAGAGACATATTCGTGAAATTAATAAGCAATTCCCTTCTGATGTTTATAGCAGAGGTCCCTGACCACCCCGGCACCAGGGACCGGCCTCAGCGACCAAAACTCCTCCAGGAGGTTGGGTTGGGGGGTAGCTGGGGTGGTGTGTGTGCTGCCTGTCACCTCGGGGGGGGGGGCTGGGGGTTGAGGGGGTTAAGGTGGTGTGTGTGTGCTGACTGTCACCTAGAGGGGGGTGTTGGTGCAGCCTGTCACCTTCTGGTGGTGTGAAGCTTGTCAGCTCTCTTGTGTGTGAGCCGCCCCTGTCAGCTGGGGGGTTGTTGCTGCAACCTTCTCCTCGTGGGGTGGGAGCGTGCGCAGCCCCTTACCACCGGGCCAGCACGGCTTCTTCTCCCCCTTCCCCCTGTAGGTAAGGGGACCACGGAGAAGGAAGGGAGTAGTGGTGCTGGGAGAAAAGGAGAGGGGACCCTCTGGTGGTGGGAGGGTGGCAGGGCAGGTCATGCTGGCTCGCTTGCCTGCTGCCCACCCACCACCACATGGCCCCGGCCCCCAACAAGCCCCAGACCAGCACTGATCTGTGGCCTGGGGGATGGGGGACCCCTGGTCTGAAGGATAGCTAAACCCAAATACAAAAAAAAATTGCTAATACTGCTTACTATTCTTAGCTGTGGTGACTGCATTGGTTCTCATTTTTCAGCTAAAAAAAATAAAATTTCAGCAAGTACAGAAAATACCTGTTGCTGCCTCCAGAAATGCTGTGTCCCTTATCGATTGCTGCCAACGGAACTCCTCCTCCTTCTGTAAACTACTAAACCCACCACCTCCCATGTAATGAAGATGAACGATGGGAGGGAATGCTCACAGTCCTGCCTCAGTGACAGCCATAGCTGCCTCAATGGATACAGTGAAGGAGTGAGTGTGGCCACCAAAGGGAAAAGAATCAGCGGGATCACCAGTCAAAAACAAAGGGAACAAAAAAATGAATGCAGCCACCAGTGTTAATTTTGCCAGTAAATTTCGATTTAGTTTTAGTCTTAGGCATTTCAGTCCCATTTTAGCCGACTGCAATTGTTTTAGTTTTAGTCGTATTTAGTCGACTAAATCTCCAGAACATTTTAGTTGACTAACACTAATTTTACTCATCTAAAATCGAATGGGTCGCGTTAAATTGTAAAGCATTTCTCTACAATTTCCAAACTCATTATATACGGCTGGAGTGAAAAATCTAATTCTAGGTTATTATTTATGGTATTGAAGTATGAACATGCACTGCAGACCAGTGCTAAATTTCAATTTAGTTTTATTCTTAGTCTTTTGCCTAAGTTAGCGTTTTAGTTTTAGTCCCATTTTAGTCTTTTGACAAAAATGGCATTATTTTCGTTTTAGTCGTGTTTTAGTCATCTCAGTTTTTTTAGTTTTAGTTGTATTTTAGTTGACTAAAATGGTTTTAAAGTGGTTCTAGTTCTGTTGCTAGGGGGTCCCTCGTAGTCTGCCACCTTCAGTGCCCAGGCACTGACATCACTTCCCCTCGGCGCCGCACAGTCATCTGGGACCTGTCACGTGTCCCAGATGACTGAGCGTGAGCTGAGCGGCATATTAAGGCGTGCGGCGCCGCTGATCTTTTGCATTGGTTCTGTGTTTGTACTTTGTACAAAAGTCCTATGGTTTTCTGTACACACGATCGGACTTTGCTCCATCAGACTTTTGTTGGCAGAAAGTCCGTTCGCACAGCCAACAAAAGTCAGATGAAAACTGAAAAAGTTGGTCCGATGGAGCGTACACAAAGTCTGATCGTGTGTACGGGCCTTAAGAATGCCGGCGCCGCGAGCGGAGTGGGGAACGAGGGGGGGCTTTGTTCCCCCGCATCGCTGGACCCTGGGACAGGTAAGTGTCCGATTATTAAAAGTCAGAAGCTGCAGTATTTGTAGCAGCTGACTTTTAAAAAAAAAATTTTTTTTAGGGGGCACCCCACTTTAAGTTAGTCAACTAAAATGTTTTAGTCGGTTTTGGGCGACAAAATTAACACTGGCAGCCACCACATCTAAAGGCTGGCAAGCTTCAATATATTGTATTTTTGTTTTTGGGGTTGGATACATTAATAATTCCACCATTTTATTTTTATATTTTGTCCCAAAGCTCTTTTCTTTGTGTTTAATTGCATTTATTTTTTTATTTTAATTCATTTCAATTCTTTTTTTTATTTTTTTATTTTTTTAATGTTTATTTTTTTTATTTTTTTATTTTAATTTTTTTTAATTGTTTTATTTTTTTTTTTAAATTGTTTTATTTTTTTTTTTTTTTTTTTTTTATGTTTTTTTTTTTTTTTTTTTTTACAGGCTCAGCAGCAGCTGCTTTGTGTGTCCCGGAGAGAACTGCTCAGTGCCAAGTGATTCAAAGCACCCCATTCACCATACAGCTCTTACAGTCCCATAACACCCCATACAGCGTCGGTGGAATGTGCCCGGCGAGGGCAGAGAGACCGATGTGTTTAAAGTTTATGGAAAAAGCCTTCAGAGATCCGTCTCATGATTGAATTTGCATAAATGTGATGGATTTTATTGCAATGCCGACATCTAAAGCACGGAGCAACCCGTGTAATACAATCTCTGACTCATTTCCATTATACTGACAGGTTTAACCAATTCTGGACTGGTGGTTGTTTGCCCCTCGATCATACAGCAACAGTACTATAACAAAGGAGAAAAAAAAAAAATATATATATATATATATATATATTTTTTTTTCATTTTGCAAATTTTTTATGAATTGCATAAAAATAAATTCATTTTTGCCAGAAAATATTTCCCAAAGAAATCCATGTTTTTTTTTTTTTGTTTTTTTTTTTATATAGTAACGTTATACATTATCTAAATATAACAGAAAATTGTTATCAATGCTCACCGTCATCCTCACGTCATCAGCACAATTTACCTAAAAAGAGGAGGGAGGACAAAGGAAATATATTTTTTACTATATAAAATATATTACTATATAAAAATAGATATTAAACTACTGCATACCTATATAAAAATATTTTTTAAGACACACAAGGATTTATTTTGGGGGATATTGTTGGGGGAAAATGAATTAATTTTTATTTCAATTTTTTTATTCATACAAATAAAAAAACAGAAAAAAAAAACACTTTTTTTTCTACTTTGACATAGTCACGCTGCTCCATATGCAATGTGATAAAGCGTTTTTTTTTTATCTTGAGTGATGACAACATTTTTCTTGTGAAAAATCAAAAATTTAGATGAATAGAATGGTAGAATGGACACCACTAGATGGCAGCAGTTTAAAGAAAAAAAATTGACTTACAATTTTATATATATAATTAACTACTGTATACCTTATATATAAAAAAATATAATTAACTACTGTATACCTTATATAAAAAAATAGACATGTGCACAACAAAAAAATTTGTTTATTTTCTTTTTTTTCGTTTCCGAAAAAATTAGTTTATTTTCGTTTCGTTTTTTTCGTTTCCGAAAAAATTAGTTTATTTTCGTTTCGTTTTTTTCATTTCCGTTGATTCATAACGATTCGTACATTCGTAAGTCGTCGGTGCTCGTATTCGTAACGATTCGTACATTCGTAAGAGTTATTTTTTCGTTGATTTGTTTTTTCGTTAGTTTAATTTTTGGACGCATTCGTATTTATTCGTACATTCGTACATTCGTAATCGGAGCATAATTCATAATTTTATGTAACGTGTATGATATTATTACATTTTAATAATTTACGAATCGAAAAAAAAAGTTACGAATGTAAAAATTTTTTTGTTCAATCCATTCGAAGCATGTTAAGCAACGCCATTGTAAGAGACACGTAAAATTACGAATCAAAAAAAAAAAGTTACGAATCGAAAAAAAAAGTTACGAATGTACAAATTTTTTTTGTTCAATCCATTCGAAGCACGTTAAGCAGCACCATTGTAAGGGACGCGGAAAATTACCAATTCAAAAAAAAAAAAGTTACGAATGTACGAATTTTTTGGTTCGTTTTCCGGATTTTCTTCATTAGAACATTCGTTGTTTCTAATTAGTTTTTTTTCGGATTTTCTTTGTTTTTCGGATTCGTTCGATTCTAATGATTCTTTATTCAGATTCGTACGATTCGTTCAGTCGTACGAAAACGAACAAACGAAAATAACGCAAAAAAACGAAAAATGAAAAAAAACGAAAACGAAAAAAAACGAAAAGGGAAAAAAAAGAAACAGACAATCTGTCACTTGTCCCCTAATAAAAAATCAAAATCTTTGAGGAATATTTTCTGGCAAAAATGAATTTCTTTTTATATATATATATATAATATATATATATATATATATATATATATATATATATATATATATATATATATATATATATATATATATAATATATATATATATATATATATATATATATATATATATATATATATATATATATATATATATAAAATGATTATATAAAAAAAAAAAAAATTTAACAAAATGATTAAAAAAAAGAAAATAAAAAGAAAACCTACATTTTATTTTCTCCTTTGTTATAGTACTGTTGCTGTATGATCGAGGGGCAAACAACCGCCAGTCCAGAATTGGTTAAACCCGTCAGTATAATGGAAATGAGTCAGAGATTGTATTACACGGGTTGCTCCGTGCTTTAGATGTCGGCTTCGAAATGAAATCCATCACATTTATGCAAAGTCAATCATGAGACGGATCTCTGAAGGCTTTTTCCATAAACTTTAAACACATCGGTCTGTCTGCCCTCGCCGGGCATATTCCACCGACGCTGTATGGGGTGTTATGGGACTGTAATGCCCAGTACACACGAGCGGATTTTACCGCGTGTATGCAAGACAAGCTTGAGTGGAATTCCGTCAGAAAAACCATCCAAGATTTTTCCGGTGGAATTCCGCTCAAGCTTGTCTTGCATACACACGGTCACACAAAAGTTCTCTGAACTTTCGACCGCCAAGAACGCGGTGACGTACAACACTATGACGAGCCGAGAAAATTAAGTTCAATGCTTCCGAGCATGCGTCCAATTGTTTCCGAGCATGCGTAGGAATGTTGCACGTCGGAATTGGTACAGACAAACGCATTTTCGGATAGGAACTTTTTCCGACCGAAAAAAAGGGAACCTGCTCTCAATCTTTTGCTGGCGGGAATTCCACCAGCAAAAGTCCGATGAAGCCTACACACGGTCGCAATTTCCGACCAAAAGCTCTCATCTGAGTTTTGCTGGAGGGATTTCCGATCGTGTGTACGCGGCATAAGCCCCCGTACACACTGTCAGAAAATTCCGACCACAAAATCCGTCGGATTTTTTCAGACGGATTTCGTCCGACACTGGTGTTGCATACACACGGTCGGACAATGTTGTCGGAAAATCCGATCATTCTGAATGGGGTGACGTTCGTTGCGTACAACGGAACTACGTAGAGGCTAGTAGCCAATAGCTTTGGTCTCGTAATTTGATCTGAGCATGCGTGGCACTTTGTCCGTCGGAATTCTCTACACACGATCGGAAAAAGTCAGGTCGGATTTTGTTGTCGGAAAATTTGAGATCCTGCTCTCAAATTTTTTTCATCGGAAATTTCGACGTAAAAAAGCCCGCTAGAGCCCACACACTATCGGATTTTCCGACAACATAATCCGATCGGACTTTTTCCATTGGAATATCCGACCGTGTGTACGCGGCATTAGAGTTGTATGGTGAATGGGGTGCTTAGAATCACTTGGCACTATGCAGTGCTCTCTGGGACACACAAAGTAGCTGCTGCTGAACCTGTAAAAATAAATATATATTTATTTTTTAAATAATAATAATTATTGAAAAAAAAAAAAAATTACCAAATAAACTCTAAATTAGTTTAGCAATAAATGTCAATAAAAAATAAATATGGTGCTATTATTTAATGTATATCAGCTAAATCATGATACGGATACGTGTGCTGGGTTCTTGGAACAATATAATACCATCAAGATTGAAAAAAGGTTCCTCCCTATGTAAAGGCATCCATCTTTTTTTTAAAATTATTATTATTATTATACAGGATTTCTATGGCGCCGACAGTTTGAGTAGCGCTTTACAACAGTAGGGCAGACAGTACAATTACAATACCATTCAATACAGGAGGAACCAGAGGACCCGGCTCATTAGAGCTTACAATCTAGGGGGGGGGGGGGGGGTCAAGAGATACGAAGGGGAATAAATGTGGAGGGGGAAAGCTGATGAAGAAAATAAAAGGACAGTTGTTAGGTGGAGGCAGGGTGGGCTTCTCCGAAGAGAAAAGTTTTCAGGAATTGCCCAAAAATTTGAATTAGATAGACATGTGCACTGCCAAAAAATGTATTCATTTTCGTTTTCGTTTCATTCGTTTTTTTTTTTTTTTTTTTTGTTTTTCGTTTCATTCGTTTTTAATTTTTTTTTCGTTTTTCAGGTCCTTTGTTATAATCGCAATTTGTAAATTCGTACATTTGTAAATTCGTACATTCGTAATTCATATATTCGTAAATTTGAAAATTCATATTCGTAAATTCGTAGGTTCGTAAATTCGAAAATTCATACGTTCGTAAATTAGAAAATTCATTTTCGTAAATTTGTACGTTCGTAAATTAGAAAATTAATATTCGTAAATCCGTACATTCGTAAATTCGAAAATTCATATTCGTAAATTCGTACGTTCGTAAATTGGAAAATTCATATTCGTAAATTCGTACGTTCGTAAATTAGAAAATTCATATTCGTAAATTCGTACGTTCGTAAATTGGAAAATTCATATTCGTAAATTCGTACGTTCGTAAATTAGAAAATTCATATTCGTAAATTCGTACGTTCGTAAATTCGAAAATTCATATTCGTAAATTCGTACATTCGTAAATTCGAAAATTCATATTCGTAAATTCGTAGGGTTCGTAAATTAGAAAACTCATATTCGTAAATTCGTACATTCGTAAATTAGAAAAATTCATATTCGTAAATTCGTACATTCGTAAATTAGAAAAATTCATATTCGTAAATTCGTAGGGTTCGTAAATTAGAAAACTCATATTCGTAAATTCGTAGGGTTTGTAAATTAGAAAATTCATATTCGTAAATTCGTACATTCGTAAATTCGAAAATTCATATTCGTAAATTCATACATTCGTAAATTAGAAAATTCATATTCGTAAATTCGTACGTTCGTAAATTAGAAAATTCATATTCGTAAATTCGTACGTTCGTAAATTAGAAAATTCATATTCGTAAATTCGTACGTTCGTAAATTAGAAAATTCATATTCGTAAATTAGAAAATTCGTAAATTTGGAAATTAGAAAATCAGAAAATTAGAAAATCTGAAAAAGTAAATAACTATTAAATTATAGGTATTGTAATTTCCTTTCAAATTTGGCTGTTAGTGAACGTAACAAATACAAATTTATCCCAAGTGACGACTTATCCGAAATAACGAATGCCGCATCTAAACAAATGGAAGGGAACAAATTAATAACAAATAATAATAACACAACGTTTTTATTATTATTATTGTTATTTATTGTTATTAATTCATTACGTTCCATTCATTTAGATGCGGCATTCGTTATTTCAGATAATTCATAACTTTGGATAAATTTGTATTTGTTATGTTCACTAACAGACAAATTTGAAAGGAAATTACAATACCTATAATTTAATAGTTAAGTTATTATTAGGTAATTATTATTTCAGATTTCCAAATTTCCAAATTAACGAATTAATAAATGTACAAATTTACGAATGTACAAATTTACGAATGTACAAATTACGAATGTACGAATGTACAAATTACGAATGTACGAATGTACGAATTTATGAATTTACAAATGTACAAATGTATGAATTTATGAATTTACGAATGTACAAATTAACGAATTTATGAATTTTCTAATGTACAAATTAACGAATTTATGAATTTACAAATTAACGAATGTGATAATGTACGAATTTACGAATGTGCGAATTTACATTTTTTTTTTTAAATATTCTAATTTATGAATATTCGTAAAGATTCGTTAAACGGGTTTTCGTTAATTCAGATGTTTCCGAATTAACAAATTTGTCGAAATTCTTTAAAAAACGAATTCGGAACAAAACACGTTGCAGATTGGGGGTGGGGTATTCCAGAGGATGGGAGAGGCTCGGGAGAAGTCCTGGAGGTGAATATGGGAGGAGGTGGATGAGGGAGCTGGAGAGCAGGAGGTCTTGGGAGGAACGAAGAGGACGATTAGGTTGGTAACTTTCAATGAATACAGGTAGAGCATTGTATGTAAGGTCGTAGAAGGTCCACCTGCATAGCGGGAGTGGTGGAAAGCACCGGGTGTTGGAGGAATGAGGAACAAGGGAAGTATTTGTGAGCATTTCTCCTAAAAGAAAAAAAAAAAGGATTTATTTCTCGCTTTGGTTCAGCTTTTCTGCTGACTTCATTTTCATCTCTAAATATAAAGGTTTATTGGTGTTCCTGAGAAGCACCTAATAAAACAGAGGCGTGCAGAGATTTATGGGAAGACTCCATGAGCTCAGGAAGGTTAATGATTATACATCCACTGGCCTCTCCTAGTTTTGGCCCCGGCTATACATGGATCGGAGCTCAGCTGGTTCAATCAGCCTGTTGGAATTTTTTTTTCTCTTGATCAACAACGCTATAGCTATCGTAAAACACAATATCTCAGTGGGATTCCCCATCTAGATGAATGTGTGTGGATGAGACATTGAGCCATTATCATTCATTCAATCTGAAAAACTCGTGTATGGCCAGCCTAAAAGCCGAGTTCCAGTGAAAATTATAATTATTTTGATCCTAGCATTTATTGCTAATGAAATTCAAAAAAAGAGTATACAATGATCATGATCGATTGTTCAACAATATACATTTCTTACTGTAAAATGTTATGCCTCCGTTTGTGGCCGTTTCCATCATGATTGTGGGCATGTGAAGCCCAATTGAGATCACTTCCTGGAATAGCATGGGAGAGGCGCATGCGCCATTCACCGGACAGTAGCGCCAATTGTTTCTAAAGTTGCCATAACAACGGGCGGCGGCGGAGGAAGGTCCCGCCCCGTTGTTCTGGCAACATTACAGTACTGCCCACAGACACATCATTTCCCAGGAGCACAGGCGAGTAAGGAAGTCACGAGGAGCTCTGCGGACCAGGAAGTGGCAGATTATGAGGACTACATAGCAACAGGGTGATTCGGGTTAGTATAAAAAAAAAATTCCTCCAAATGTTTGTTTATAAGTAAAAGGAGTCTTTCAAAGGAGAATATATATTTTTTTTAGGGTGGAACTCCGCTTTAAAGGCTGTAGCCCTTAAATGCGCGCAGGGGGGAGCGGCCAGAGGTCACGTGACCGGCTAGAAACAAACTGAAAAAAAGGCATTTACAGGCACAATGATATACAAATATCAAAAGGAGAAGTTGGGACAGTACATGTGACATAGCACATGCAATTAGGACATACATCAATGGGAATAGTATGTTATTATACACACCCATGGCCCAATACAGTATATCCATTGATCAGAATGTCAACATGACACTATACATTATATAGCATCAGGAGCCAAAATTGCTCAATGTAAAAATCATTAAAAGGGGCAATAACATGACATAAAATAATGTACCGTATATACCCGAGTATAAGCCGAGTTTTTCAGCACATTTTTTTGTGCTGAAAGTGCCCCCCTCGGCTTATACTCGAGTCAAGCACTTTTCTGCAGCAGAAAATAAAATTTTCTGACCCGACTTTGGGGCCCCGTACCTCGGGGCCACTTGGTGCTAGGAACCCCAAATTGCCAACCCAGTGGACCTAGCACTACAACATATCCAAAAATGGAGTTCCTAGCACCAAGTGGCCCGACATACGGGCCCCAAAGTCGGTTCGGAAAATGTCATTCTCTGCTGCAGAAAAGTGCTTGACATTTTCCGACCCGACTTTGGGGCCCCATGTATCGGGGACACTTGGTGCTAGCAACCCCAAATTTGGTATTCAAACCCAGTGGAACTAGCACTACAACATATCCAATGGGTTCCTAGCACCAAGTGTCCCCGAGATGCAGGGCCCCAAAGTTGGCCAACTGTGTCCATCTGCAGCAATATCATTTCGGGACCCTTTGGATTCAGAGACCCCAAATTTTGTCTGCAGCTAGGGGGCATTTAGGAACCCTTAATTACTAAGTTTGAAGTTTGGGGGACCTATGGCATGCAAATGGGCACAGTGAGGCTGCAAATGGGCACAGTGAGGCTGCAAATGGGCATTGTTGACCCTCTTTTCCACTTACAGTAGCTGAGCATTTCTCACCCTAGGCTTATACTCGAGTCAATACGTTTTCCCAGTTGTTCGTGGTAAAATTAGGTGCCTCGGCTTATATTCGGGTTGGCTTATACTCGAGTATATATGGTATGTTGAAGGTATATATATATATATATATATATATATACATATACATATATTGTAAGATTGGGGTGATCAGACTCAAGCGGTAGGTGCATTTCCAGTGAGTACATCAGTCCAAAACTGTATTTTAAGGGCGTGGTGGACCACTTTTATTTAAAAGAAGGAAAGTCCACTTATACATCAGTTGCCCACGCAGGGGATTCTTCCACATAACATGAATTAACTAAAATACCAAGCCACCTGGCTTATGTGTTGGCAGCACGGCTGCCACTCCTACCAGTCCTTTGACTGTGTCATTCAGCTCTCTCAGAACACTTGGCTCACTATCCTTCAGTCGCAGTGCCCTGCTGCGGGGCCCACCTCTGGCCTAAGAATTGGGGTTCTCCAGACACCCCTGATAGGAGCTGACCTGACTCCTGGGACCGAGACCTGCTGTCTCGTGGTTTCTGTCTGGGTCCTCTGACCTCTGTCTCGTGGCTGCTGGCTGGGGCCCCCTGACCTCAGTGTGTGTCAGGTAGGTCAGAGTGGGCCAGTTTGTGTCAGGTAGGTCAGTGTGTGTCAGGTAGGTCAGAGTGGGCCAGTTTGTGTCAGGTAGGTCAGTGTGTGTCAGGTAGGTCAGAGTGGGCCAGTTTGTGTCAGGTAGGTCAGTGTGTGTCAGGTAGGTCAGAGTGGGCCAGTTTGTGTCAGGTAGGTCAGTGTGTGTCAGGTAGGTCAGAGTGGGCCAGTTTGTGTCAGGTAGGTCAGTGTGTGTCAGGTAGGCCAAAGTGGGTCAGTGTGAGTCAGGTAGGTTAGTTTAATGGTCAGGTAGGTCCATGTTATGGTCAGTGTGGGGCAGGTAGGTCAGCGTAACGGTCAGTGTATGTGCCAGGTAGGTCAGTTTAGTGGTCAGCATTGATGGGCACTGGTGAGCCAGGCAGCAACCAGCAAGTGAGCCTACCCCCTTCCACATAACACCCCCCCCCCCAATGCCGGGCTCAGACTTCGGGCTGAAGCCCCTGGTCTTTTTCCCCACCTAGCAACGCCCCTGCCCGAGCCCCATAAGTCCTGTGACAGGAACGAGCACACCAGCTCAGGCCGGTGTCTCGGTTCCTGATTGGATAGTTTTATAGCAGCGCAGCCTTTGGCTTCCGCTTCTGTCAATCAGATCCAATGACGCGGGGGCGCTGGGGGGGCGGAGCCGAGTCCTGCTGTCTGTGTCCACAGACGCAGCAACAGGACATGGGAGCACACCCCCACAGGTGTCCCGAAGGAGAGCGCTTCTCCGACCGAGCGAGCGACTCGAGAAGAGGAGGAGCCAGGAGCACCACGGAGGGACCCCAGATGAGGAGGATCGGGGGCCACTCTGTGCAAAATCAACTGTACAGTGGAGGTAAGTATAACAGGTTTGTTTTAAAAAAAACTAAAAAAGGAACCTTTACAACCCCTTTAAGGTTTGTCTGAAGTATAACAATAAACATTGTACGGCTCCACAAGTCAATGACCGTCACAAATGTATATTGTTGTGATGACCTTTTTTTTTATCCTTTCCTTTCCTATGTACTTCACTCTGAAATATTCAATAAAAACTATGTTGAAATAAAAACATTTGCTCGGGTATTGTTTCCAAGATAGATTTTGTAATTCTTAAAAATATATAATATAAAAAAAATATAATATAAAATCTATAAATATATAACAGTATAAAAACTATCAACGTGCCACCTTTTGTTTTCTACAGGTTACAAATACGAGGATTTATCTTCTCAGGAGTAGTGGTCGGAATACTTTGATTTAGGAATTCCTCTGTTTCTGGATTTTCATTTATGTCTGAAAATATTATAAGGTCTTTTTAAGTGTAATTAAGTCGTTAGTGATTATCTTTAGGGGTTTGGGAAGAAGGTTTTTTTTGTTTGTTTTTAATTTATGGAGAAATATCTTTCCTGTCGCATCATGGCAGCATACACATATGGGTTGTGGCTCCGCCTCCGCAACCTGATAGGACCGCGTAGCTATTAAACCTTGAGAGGACCCCCGCCCCAGTATTCTCCTTTTTTTCCTCACCTGACAAGACCGAAAAGTACAGCACCTCTTACCGCTATCGCCCCAGCCAGGTTCAAGCCTCTCCTGGCTGGAAGTCCTACCTGTACAGCCTCTAAATGAGCTAAATGGAGGAACCCCACTCTGATGGTCTCAGGGGTATGTAAACAACATTTTCTCACTTAAACAAGCCTTAAATAGGCTTAACAAGCAGCGGCCTCCAATCCTATCTTTCATGCACTGGTGTCTTAGGGCTGTAAATCGGCCCATCTATCTGTGTACTATGCAGGGATTGTTTCATATTGAAATGCCATGTGGATTATTGTAGTATTACCTCCTTAATAGGTCTATCTTCCCTGGTGTGTGTGGGGCAGTAGCTTATTAATATTCATACCTGTGAGTCCTTGAGTGGTCGCTGGATTAGCCTTTAGAACAGGCATGCTGGGTTAATTAGTCCTCCTCTTCCCTATTCAGGACGGCCGAGCGGCTCAGAGCAACGGAGCATGCTCAGTGGACTAGATCCTCGCCCTCTAGCTGGTTTCCAGCTTCCAAAATGGCGACGAGCGGCGCGCGGCGCTACTGCGCATGCGCGAGCGTGACGTCATCGCTACGGCGACGGCGGCGCCAAATTTAAAAATCTGACAGTCTCTGTGTTTCTCTGTGGCTGCATATACAGAGAAACGCTGCTAGTTTGGAGAAAAAACTTCACTGCATCTCTTCTACTGCTGAACCACTTACTACCAGCTGCATACTCTGCAGTATTACTCTCAGATTAAGGTTAGTTAACTTATTGCCTGTATTTCCTATCTACAATCCTCTGCCTGCTTCTTTGCACTCCTCATTTCCCTGTATTACAGGACTCACTTTTTTCATGGAGGCCGCTGCCCCAGCAGACCATCGCCAGCCTAAAAGGTAAGAGGGGAAGACGGGTAAGTAAGAAGAGGAAAAAGAGAGCATGGTACTAACGCTGTTTAAATGGAACAGCCCTACCAGGTCGCCCAGATCATCGCACTCAAGACGATCAAAGAGCAGACGCTCAAGTCGCAGACACAGCCGCTCAGATCGTGGAAGAAGCCGGTCAAGGGACAGAGGCAGATCCAGTCGCAGAAGGAGCAGATCAAGATCTTACTCCAGACATGGGCATTCCTATCGCAGGAGAACTCCTACACGCAGACGCTCCCCGCATGCGCAGAGTCTCCGTCCATCAGCAAACTCCTGCTGGATTTGCGGAGCAATAGCGCTCCCAGACAAGCTGGCCTGTCGGACATGCTTCAACGAAGCAACTAAAGACAGAGAGATGGAGTTAAGCCAGCCAGTGAGAGAACCGACCCTACAAATCGCAGGGCCCGAGGTAAGCAGAGCAGTTCAAGACTCTCCCTCTGCCCCTTCCACTTCAAAGACGACAGAACTTCTGTCTGATACTGAAGACATAGAAACATCTACTGGCTTCGACTTCACTTTGGTTGAACCCTTTATAAAATCAATCAAGGAATCGATCGACTGGGTGGAAGAGAAAGAAACTCCTCATAAAGTGAGGAAGTACTTCCCAAATCTCAGGAAAGAGCCAGAGACCTTCCCATTCATTGAGGAGCTGGAAGACTTAATTAAGGAAGAGTGGCAAAAGCCGGAGAAAAAAGCTAGTCTGGCCAATCGACTAGCAAAACTCTATCCTCTAAAAGAGCCTAATGTGAACCCGCTGATATCCCCGCCAGTAGTAGACTCCTCACTGATGAGACTTGCCAGGCATGTGACGCTTCCAATTGAGGATGCAGTTACGTTCAAAGACGTATTGGACAGGAAAATCGATCTCGACCTCAAAAAAACCTATTTGTCAGCGGGAGGCGCATGCAGACCTGCAGTAGCGCTGGCAGCGGTAGGAAAAGCTATTTCCAATTGGTCTTCCAGTGCCGAGAAACTAGTGACGGAGGGAGTGGAGCAGGAGAGAGTAATATCTGCACTCCAGGAGCTATCCCTCGCAGGCGATTTTGTCGCAGAAGCGTCTGTAGACATAATAAAATCTACATCTAGGGCAATGCTGAGCTCAGTAATGGCCAGAAGGGCACTTTGGCTAAAGCCCTGGTCGGCGGATCCATCTTCAAAATCCAATTGGTGCAAGATTCCCTTTGATGGAACAAACCTCTTTGGTGAGAAACTAGACTCGGCTATCTCAAAAGTAACCGGGGGAAAATCTGGCCTTATCCCTTCGGATAGAAGGCCAAAACAACAAAGACCGCCCACCTTCAGAAAGAACCTACCTAATAAATATAGGGAGGCGAAGTCTTACAGACCCGGCAGAGAGTACAGGAGGAACTGGAAGAATCCCCAGTCTTCCTTTCTCAAGTTTCAAAAATCCAAGAACCCTGTCTCAGGGGATCAGAAATCCTTTTGACGCCATGTCCACTCAACCAGCTGTGGTAGGAGCCAGACTCATGAAATACAAGCAGGTATGGGCGGAAACAATAAAGGATACATGGACAGTAGCTACTATCCAATTCGGCCACAAATGGAGTTTTCGAAAACGGCCAAGGAGCAGGTTTTGTATAACAAAACTACCGACATCTCAGGACAAGAGACTACTGTTGACCGAGTATATTCAAGGCTTAGACCAAAAGCAGGCGATAGTAAAAGTTCCACTATCCCAGAGGGGGAAAGGGGTCTACTCACCCTTGTTCCTGGTAAAGAAAAAGACGGGGGATCTTCGTCCAGTTCTGGACTTAAAAAAGCTAAACCGATCGATCCAGGTAGAAACATTCAGGATGGAAAGCCTGCAGTCGATTCTTCAGGCCATAAACATCGGAGACTGGATGCTCTCTATAGATTTACAGGACGCTTACTTACATATTCCCATTCACATTTCATTCCAAAAGTATCTCCGTTTTGCGGTAGGCAGGCAACACTTCCAATTCCAAAGCCTCCCGTTCGGGATTTCCACTGCTCCAAGGACGTTCACAAAGGTCCTACTTCCAGTGATAGCTCTTCTAAGGGAACAAGGTCTAAGAGTCCACCATTACCTGGACGATATCCTCCTACTCGCAAACAATCAAGAGTCCCTCCTTACACATCGATCGATGTTAATTTCCACCCTGCAGAAATTCGGGTGGCTGATCAATTGGAAAAAGAGCTATCTAAATCCCACACAGAGGATGATTTTTCTGGGAGCAGAACTGGATACACTCCTCAACACTATAGAGCTCCCGAGGGAAAAGATTCCTATACTGATCCAAAAGGCAAGAAGGCTGCTTTCGACCAGCTCAATCCCCACCAGGGAGTGTCTCAGCATTCTGGGTTCATTCTCAGCGACCATCCCGATGGTTCGATGGGCTCAGTGGCACACAAGACCTCTTCAAGTGTCATTTCTCAGGCAGTGGAACGGCGTATCAATGTCCCAACCAATTGTGCTCAGAGAGGAAGTGAAACAATCACTCTGGTGGTGGACCAGGCCACACAACCTAAAGAGATGCAAGAACATAGTCCTTCTCTCTCAGGAAGTAATCACCTCGGATGCCAGCGGGGAAGGTTGGGGAGCACACTACCAACACCTCGCAGTCCAAGGCCGCTGGCCGTTCAGTACACACAATATGGTATCCAACATATTGGAAATGAGGGCGGCATTCAAAGCTCTCCTAGCCTTCAGCCACTTCCTGAAGGGCAAAGAAGTCTTACTGAAGATGGACAATCGAGTAGCAGTTGCCTACATCAACAGGCAAGGAGGTACCAGAAGTCGATCAATGCTACAAGAAGTCCGACCAGTCTTCGAATGGGCACAGCAGAACCTTTCGGGTCTCCGGGCAGCATATGTGCCAGGGACCCAGAACCAAGTAGCCGACACCCTGAGCAGGAGTTTCGTGTCCAACAGCGAATGGACACTGAGTCACCAAGCATTCTCCCTGATAACCAAGACCTGGGGAGTACCAGAGATAGACTTGGCAGCAACTCCATCCAACACGAAGTGTCGCAGGTTCTTGTCGAGAGTACCCTTCCCGACAGCAGAAGGTACGGACTGCTTACAGCACAGCTGGAACTTCAACCTGGGCTACGTGTTTCCACCGATACCAATTATTCCGAGGCTACTACTCAGACTCAAGAATTCGGGATCCACAGTGATAGCGGTCCTTCCCTTCTGGCCGAGACGCCCATGGTTCACGACTCTCCTCCAGCTGAATACAGCGGATCCACTACCGCTGCCCATAGCAGCGGATCTACTATCCCAAGGTCAACTCCTCCACCCATGTCCAGGAAGACTACACCTGACAGCATGGAGATTGAGAGGACTAGATTCGTAGCACAGGGCTGCTCACAGAAAGTGGTAGACACTCTCCTCCAAGCCAGGAAAGTCTCCACCAACAACACCTACAGGAGAATCTGGGAAAAATTCCTCGCGGTTGCACAAACACAAGCATGGGATCCAACATCTCCAATAGTGGCACAGATTCTGGAATTCCTGCAGCGAGGTCTGGACAAGGGTCTTGGGTCAAATACCCTAAAGGTACACGTGTCAGCTTTATCTGCCATGACGGGCGTAAGATGGGCAAGGGAACCACTCATTGAGCAATTCCAGAAAGCCTGCCTGAAAATAAGGCCTCCCAAAAAACCTTCCTTCCCGACCTGGGACCTTGCAGTGGTACTGGATGCCCTGTGTCGCGAACCATTCTTTCCAGTTGAAGGAATATCGCTATGGAATTTAACATTAAAAACCACCTTCCTCATAGCAATCACATCAGCCAAAAGAGTTTCGGAAATCCACGCTTTGATGGCCACCGAACCATACTTGACAGTCTACCCAGACAAGATAGTCCTGAAACCATCGGACCGATTCATCCCAAAAGTGGTGTCTTCCTTCCATTTCAATCAGGAAATTTGTCTTCCCGTTCTAACCACGGAACAAGGGAATCCACATCCACTAGACCTAAAAACCAACATCCTGGCATACCTCTCAATGACCAGTGACCTAAGGAAAGCGGAGAACCTCCTAGTCATTCCATATGGCCCTAGGAAAGGTCAAGCAGCAACATCCCGCACTATCGCAGCATGGCTGGTAAAAACCATCAGTAGAACCTACACTTCCAGTAAAACTCAAGTACCTGAGGGCATAAGGGCACACTCCACAAGGGCAATGGCGACCTCCTGGGCGGCTTTCTGCAAAGTCTCCTCGGAAACGATATGCAAAGCAGCCACATGGTCCTCTAAGAGTACCTTTATTACGCACTACAAAGTGGACTCGGCCAGATTGTCCACGGTGGAATTTGGGAGGGCAATTATCTGTTCAAATACCTCAATTCCTTGTAAATAAAAATATTTGTGTTCAGACCCACCCAGTTTGGCGAGTTAATCCCCATATGTGTATGCTGCCATGATGCGACAGGAAAACGGAAAATTGTATACTTACCCTTCCGTAATTTTCCTTTCCTGTTGCATCACATGGCAGCATACAATTACCCACCCGTCTGAGGTGAGGTATATAGATACTGAGAATACTGGGGCGGGGACCCTCTCAAGGTTTAATAGCTACGCGGTCCTATCAGGTTGCGGAGGCGGAGCCACAACCCATATGTGTATGCTGCCATGTGATGCAACAGGAAAGGAAAATTACGGAAGGGTAAGTATACAATTTTCCGTTTTTAGTGTAGGTTTTCCTATAAATTGATTCAAACCTACAAATGTCCCAAACCTACCGTATATACTCGAGTATAAGCCGACCCGAATATAAGCCGAGGCACCTAATTTTACCACAAACAACTGGGAAAACGTATTGACTCGAGTATAAGCCTAGGGCGAGAAATGCGCAGCTACTGTAAGTGGAAAAGAGGGTCAACAATGCCCATTTGTAGCCTCACTGTGCCCATTTGCATGCCTCACTGTGCCCATTTGCAGCCTCACTGTGCCCATTTGCATGCCTCACTGTGCCCATTTGCAGCCTCACTGTGCCCATTTGCAGCCTCACTGTGTCCATTTGCAGCCTCACTGTGCCCATTTGCAGCCTCACTGTGCTCATTTGCAGCCTCACTGTGCCCATTTGCAGCCTCACTGTGCCCATTTGCATGCCTCACTGTGCCCATTTGCAGCCTCACTGTGCTCATTTGCAGCCTCACTGTGCCCATTTGCAGCCTCACTGTGCCCATTTGCAGCCTCACTGTGCCCATTTGCATGCCTCACTGTGCCAATTTGCAGCCATTGGTCCCCCAAACTTCAAACTTGGTAGTTAAGGGTTCCTAGATGCCCCCCTAGCTGCAGCCAAATGGGGTCTCTGGACCCAAAGGGTCCCGAAATGCTATTGCTCCAGATAGACACAGTTGATCGACTTTGGGGCCCCGTATCTCGGGGTCACTTGGGGCTAAGAACCCCATCTTTGGATATGTTATAGTGTTGGTTTCACTGGGTTTTAATACCAACGTTGGGGTTCCTAGCACCAAGTGTCCCCCCGAGATATGAGGCCCCAAATTCAGGTCGGAAAAATGTCAAGCACTTTTCTGCAGCAGAGAATGACATTTTCCAAACCGAATTTGGGGCCCTGAGATATCTCGGGGACACTTGGTGCTAAGAACCCCATTGGATATGTTGTAGTGCTAGGTCCACTGGGTTGGCATACCAGATTTGGGGTTCCTAGCATCAAGTGGCCCTGAGATACGGGGCCCCAAAGTTGGGTCGTAAAATGTAATTTTCTGTTGCAGAAAAGTGCTTGACTCGAGCATAGGCCGAGGGGGGCACTTTCAGCACAAAAAAATGTGCTGAAAAACTCGGCTTATACTCGAGTATATACGGTATATAGTTTAGCAATAGAACAAAAGGGGACAGTCTTTCAAGAAGTTGGGGTTTCCTCGAGATTTAAGTTGATGATTTTTCCTGTTCCTTCCTCTCTTTCCATGTTTTCTAGGGGTTTGTTTGAGATCTGTGGGAATGAGTGTGACTGTGTTAACGGTGTGGCTGGGAATCAATTGGTACGTTTGATGGGGGCATGGTAAATGTTTTGGTACTTCTAAAAAAAGAAATCACAGAACTAGAAGACGTGGATGTTCTGTTGTTAGTATTGGTAGGTTTGAAGCATGTTGAATGATTTATTTCTGTTACCAGGGGTCTTTTCTGGGTGTTTTTGGTTTTATATGTGTAGCGCCCTAACCCCTGGGGGCGGCGATGTATTTTCAGGGCTTACCAATTATCTCCTCCTTGTAGCTCGTCGTTCGTTGTCTAGGGGTTCCCAGGGTCAGTACCCAGTCATTTCAGAAGCTGACACGCAAAAGTCTTTTTGAGGATTTTTATTTGCAAAGGGTAACGTTCAAATATAACACAGTCTCTTAGTTGGGAATAGACGGCACGGGTGATAAAGCTCAGGCACTTCAGAACTGCCGACATCAAATGAATGTCTCTTTAGGAAACCCAGAGAGTAGCCACTCGCAGCTGGGCGCTTCACTGCTGGATAAATCTCTAACTGTAGATTTAGCAGCCAACAAGTGATTCAAAGATTTGTAAACTCTCTGCCACAGACTAGGTTGTAACTGAAGATGAATTAGGAACTTTTCCTATGGTACCTGAATCTTCCAGCCGCTTTGGTGATACCGTAAGAAATGCAAATTCTTTAGTGTCCATACATCTCAGCTCCCAGGCTCTTACCGAGCAGCCAGCTTCTTGGCCCTCCTCTGAAGAGTCCTCCCCTGGTCGCTTGTACGAGTTGCTGGGCCTCTCCAATCCTGAGAGCACACCGGGACACCTCCGAATCCTCCTTCAGTTACTGGGCCTCGAACTAGCCAGTTCCGAGGCTCGGGAAGGGACGGATCCCCACCCCCGACCACGAGGGCCTCTGGGGCTGGTCAGGGTGACCAGGCTTACGGGGGTAGCAGACACTCCTGGGTCCGGGATAGACATGTGCAATTTGTTTCGTTTTTCGTTTTTTTTCGTTATTTTCATTCGTTCGTTTTCGTACGAATGAACGAATCATTCGAATCGTACGAATCCGATTAACGAATCACTTGAATCGAACGAATCCGAAAAAACAACGAAAATCCAAAAAAAATAATTAGAAACAACGAATGTACTAATGAAGAAAATCCGAAAAACGAAAATGAACGAAAAAATGTGTACATTCGTAACTTTTTTCTTTGTTGAATTGGTAATTTTCCGTGTCCCTTACAATGGCGCTGCTAAACGTACTTCGAATGGATTGAACAAAAAAATTTGTACATTCGTAACTTTTTTTTCGATTCATAACTTTTTTTTCAATTCGTATTTTTTTTTTTTTTTTTTTTCGATTTGTAATTTTCCGTGTCTCTATTGAACCAAATAATTCGTACATTCGTAACTTTTTTTTTCGATTCGTAACTTTTTTTTTTCGATTCGTAATTATTTTTTCAATTCGTAAATTATTAAAATGTAATAATAGCACACACATTACATACAATCATGAATTATGCTCCGATTACGAATCTGCGAATGTTACGTATGTACGAATAAATACGATTGCGTCCGAAAATTAAACTAACGAAAAAACGAATCAACGGAAAAATAACTCTTACGAATCGTTACGAATACGAACACCGACGACTTACGAATGTACGAATCGTTCCGAATCTGAACAACGACGACTTACGAATGTACGAATCGTTACGAATCGACGGAAACGAAAAAAACAAAACGAAAAAAAACGAAATTTTTTTGTTGTGCACATGTATAGTCCGGGACCCCTCACGGGGCTGGTCCGGACCGGAACCAGGAATCAAAGAGCAAGCCGAACCCTGAACATGTGACTTCAGCATCTTAAATACCCCTTCCCGGAATACACAGCGGGCCAGACGTGCCCACTGATTGGCTCAGAGAAAGATGGGTACCTAACACGTCCAACCAGGCCTGGTTCTCAGCCTGTCACAGATGCCTCACTGCACCTATGACCAGACGGAACTCCAGTACAGCCCAGCCAAACTAACGCCAAACTAAATGACCTATACAATTAACCCCCAGAACTCAGTTACAGTTCTAGAAAAACGAAATTTACACAATAGCGCACAATTTAGAAAAGTGTTGGCACTACATGGTATTGGAAGTGGGTATGTCTGACTGGGTCAAAGCATCTTGAATGATTTGGTTGTCTGTCACATCTGGAGTTGTTATTGTTACTGTTTGCATTGGTGATGATAATTGAGATGTTGCGTTTTGTAGGGGAGGTGTTGGTTGGATTACATAGTTATGCCAATCCATCCAGTTCATCCTGAAAATGTGTGAGTGCGTCTTTTGTTTTCCAGATCCCTGTACATTGTGTTTGCCAAGAAACACATTTACAAGTTTGTTGAATTTATCTACACTCTCTACTGACACCACCAACTGTGGAAGGAAGTCCCACGTTCTTACCACTCTGACAGTGGAGAACCCCTTACTTAGTTTAACCACTTCAGCCCCGGAAGATTTGGCTGCAGAATGACTGGGCCATTTTTTGCGATTCGGCACTGCGTCGCTTTAACTGACAATTGCGTAGTCGTGCGACTCTGCACCCAAAGGAAATTTACGTACTTTTTTCCCCACAAATAGAGCTTTCTTTTGGTGGTATTTGATCGCCTCTGCGGTTTTTATTTTTTGTGCTATAAACAAAAAAAGACCGAAAATTTTGAAAAAAATAACAATATTTTGTACCTTTTGCTATAATAAATATCCCCATCTATGTATTCTTCTGTACATATTTTTGGTAAAAAAAAAAAATCGCAATAATCGATTATTGATTGGTTTGCGCAAAAGTTATAGCGTCTACAAAATAAGGGATAGATTTATAGCATTTTTACTATTATTATTTTTTTAACAGGTTCTCAATCCAAAGTCCGTCGGAAATTCCCGACAGAAAAAGACCGATGGGCAAACACACGGTCTGAAAATCCGATGAAAAGCTCCCATCGGTCTATTTCCATTAGAAATTCCGACCGTGTGTACGCCGCATTAGAGGGATGTAAGAGTTAAAGGTCTACATGTTGAAACTTTTGGGGGACCCATGCTCCTCGTTATCAGCAGCTTTTTCAGAAGTTTGGTGATTATTCTGTGTGTCGCATAAATTGGACCAAATCCAGTTTGTTTCCTGAAGATTACTTCCTGTTGTCAGGCCTGGGCTCTACCCTTCCATCTCTGAGCTGGCCGCTCAGCTGACGGCTAATTGCCAGCTCCCATCTCTCCGCACAGTTGCTCAGCTGCTGATGATATCCTGCTCGTCAGTCCTGCCTACTTAAGCCGCCCAGTCCAGAGGAGCTCTGCCTTCGCCTTGGTCACATCACAAGAAACTATCTCCTGCGTTCCTGTTTAAAGACTGGCTTTGCTGACATCCCTTCTGGCTGCAGATCCTGCATGCTGTTCCACTACTTTGATCCCTGACTTCTGGCTTGGCTGACGATCCGTTCCGGTTTCTGAACTCTGGCTAGGTTTTGACTATGTTTAGTTACATAGTAGGTGAGGTTGAAAAAAGACCAACCTATGTGTGTGATTATATGTCAGTATTACATTGTATATCCCTGTATGTTGCCCTCGTTCAGGTGATTATCTAATAGTTTCTTGAAACTATCGATGCTCCCCGCTGAGACCACCGCCTGTGGTAGGGAATTCCACATCCTTGCCACTCTTACAGTAAAGAACCCTCCACGTAGTTTAAGGTTAAACCTCTTTTCTTCTAATTTTAATGAGTGGCCACGAGTCTTATTAAAGCGGTTCTGCACACAACCATAGGACTGTGTCTCTATGGGTTCCCTGGCATTCAAGATGACAGAATTGATGGTTCAATTCTGCATCTTTTACACTTACCTTTACTGATGGCTTCATCTGTATTCTTCTCCCTGCGGCGGTGGGAGGGCTCTCAGCGGTGATCGTCGTCACTTCTGTCCAGTTCGCTGTGTCTCCTGGGATCTGGCGCTGTGTCTCCTGGGATCAATCCCAGGAGACTTTGCAGGGGTTCCGACGCAAAATCTTGCGTGATTTGCACGGGGTGACGTCATTACGCTGGCGACGTGGCAACCGAAGCTGTGAACAGCGCTCCGATATGGGTCTACTGCGCTTGCGCGAGATCTGCGAGACATGATGGGAAATCAACGTCATCGATTCCCGGAAGAGAATGCCTCTGGTGTTTCACATGCCCACAGGCAAGATGAAACCCCTGGACGGGGATTTTATAACTAGACATTTGGAGGAGAAAAAAAAAAACGATCACAGCGGCAAAAACGGGAGAGATGAGTAACACTTTTAAAAATTTTTGATATTTGAAAGGTACCAAAAAATAAAAAAAGCTCGGAGGCAGTGTAGAACCGCTTTAAACTCCCGTTTGTTCTTTTATTATTAAACAAGTGTGATTTAACTGTACTTCTGTCTCGGTCTGATTTCATGGTTTCTGACACCTGTTGAGATGGTTCCCACCGTCTGTCCGATCTCCTCGCAGTTTAGAAACGTGGGTGTTAACGTCCAACTCCTTTTATTCAACCTTCTACCTAGTGATCTGAATCCAATTATTGATGCCTTTAGGGACCGGGCTCGGAAGTGACGGGACCTTCCTCTATCCATTATGGGCAAAATGAATTTATTTAAGACGATTCTTCTACCCAATTTTTGATATTTTGCTTCCAATGCCAGACATACAGTTCATTACCAAGAGGGCTTTAAAAAATGTTGAATCCCTAATGCTCTCTTAGCTATAGGGGTCTTTTTGTATGGGGGAGAATGTTGAGAATACATTAACCCCTTCCCTACCGCCCACTGTCATATGACGCCCACAAGGTGGATCTCCCATCCTGGGTGGGCGTCATATGACATCCTCCCATTCCCGGCCACCTGGGGGGCGCGCGCGCCGCCGGCGGCATCGCTCGGGACCCGGTGCGGGTGCCCGCGATTGCCCGTTAAAACAACGGGACCGTGGAGCTGTGTGTGTAAACACACAGCTCCACGTCCTGTCAGCGGAGAGGAGACCGATCATGTGATCCCAGTACGGAGGATCACTGATCGGTCTCCTCCACTTGTGAGTCCCCTCCCCCCACAGTTAGAATCACTCCTATAGGGAACACATTAACCCCTGCAGCGCCCCCTAGTGTTAACCCCTTCCCTGCCAGTCACATTTACACAGTAATCACTGCAATTTTATAGCAACGATCGCTGTGTAAATGTGAATGGTCCCAAAAATGTGTCAAAAGTGTCCGAAGTGTCCGCCGCAATGTCGCAGTCACGAAAAAAAATCGCAGATCGCCGCCATTACTAGTAAAAAAAAAAAAAATGCAATAAATCTATCCCCTATTTTGTAGACGCTATAACTTTTGTGCAAACCGATCTATATACGGTTATTGCAATTTTTTTTTACCAAAAATATGTAGAAGAATACGTATCGGACTAAACTAAGGAAAAAAATATTTTTTTTTTAAAAAAAATGGGATATTTATTATAGCAAAAAGTAAAAAATATTGTGTTTTTTTTTCAAAATTGTCGCTCTTCTTTTGTTTATAGCGCAAAAAATAAAAACCGCAGAGGTGATCAAATACCACCAAAAGAAAGCTCTATTTGTGGGAAAAAAAGGACATCAATTTTGTTTGGGTGTAACATCGCACGACCGCGCAATTGTTAGTTAAAGCGACGCAGTGCCGAATCGCAAAAAGTGCTCTGGTAAGGAAGGGTGAAAAATGGCCCGGTGCTGACGTGGTTAAGGTAAAAAAAAAAAAAAACATCTGCCTTAAAACCACTTTAACATTTAAACTTTAACAACTTTTTATTCTTAAAAATTATTGTATATTTAATATGAAATGTTGGCAGGGAAAATAAGGATAAAGGTGAGTATTTGTGCTTATTCTTGACCTCTTAGATAAGAAGGATTATACCACGTCGTGGCTTGGGTACGTTGATGACTGGAGTTCAGCTCTCATTACAACCTATAAAGCTTTATTGGTTTTCTTGACAAACACATAAAAAAATATGCATTCATGGATTTATGGGAAGACTCTCCTATCCTGTCTGCTGGCGTCTCCTTGAAAGAGTTATGTTATTATTGGTAACTGTCAGTTGGATGTGTTATAACTGTCACTAAACACCCATTTTACTGAGGCTTTCTTATACATTTAAGAACAAGGAAATGTATCATATTTTAAACATTTCACTAATCACTAGGAACAGCAAATCTCTCTCTACTCCCCTGTCAGAACAGGGGGGGGAGGGGGATGTCTGTTTGTTTATATTGACAGATCCTATAATAATCTACCAACTAGGAGAGCCCCGGGCAGCAACTGAATGTAAACAGAGAGGTGATAGGCTGGCTGACGTTATTTCCCAAATATGGGTGTGGCCATCGTTGCTCAATGACATCGGCCAGGATCCCACCCCTTTGTTTTTGCAAACAAGCTGCCTGGCCAGGAGATCTGTCACTTGCTGGAAGTACATTGGGGGGGGGGGATGTGTCAGCTGGTCTGTTCTGGCATTTTTTTTTTTTTTTAGGCGGTACTACAACAAATTTGAGATTTAAGACACATTTCTATTTTCACCGACCATAACCATCCCTAGTCTTAAGTCTTTTTTTATCTTTCAGTAGATTCTTATTACACAGTAGACATGTGCAATTTGTTTCGTTCCGAATTAGTTTTTTAGCAAAAATTTGTTAATTCAGAAATATCCCGTTTAACAAATTTTTCCGAAGATTCGTAAATTAGAATATTTTAAAAATTAGAAAAAATTTGTACGGTAAATTCGTCAATTCATCAATTTGAAAATTCAGAAATTCGAAAATCTGAAATAATAACTAACTAATATTAATTACTAACTATTAAATTATAGGTATTGCAATTGCCTTTCAAGTTTGGCTGTTAGTGAACATAACGAATACGAATTTATCGAAAGTTACGAATCATCCAAAATGACAAATTGCGTATCTAAACGAATGGAACGTAACAAATTAATAATAATAAACACTAATAATAATAAAAGCTTTTTATTATTATCATTTTTATTATTATTTATTAATTTGTTCCGTTCCATTTGTTTAGATGCAGCATTCGTAACTTTGGATAAATTCGTATTTGTTATGTTCACTAACAGCCAAACTTGAAAGGAAATTCCAATACCTATAATTTATTAGTTAGTTAGGAAATCCAAAAATTTGAAAGAATAACAAATTAACTATTAATAACTAACTATTAAATTATAGGTCTCCTCCACCTCCCCAGCTTTGCCTGCCTCATTCACCTCCCCAGCTGTGCCTGCCTCCTCCACCTCCCCAGCTGTGCCTGCCTCCTCCACCTCCCCAGTTGTGCCTGCCTCCTCCACCTCCCATGCTTTGCCCGCCTCCTCCACCTCACCAGCTGTGCCCACCTCCTCCACCTCCCTAGCTATGCCTGCCTCCTCCACCTCCCCAGCTTTGCCTGCCTCCTCCACCTCCCCAGCTGTGCCCACCTCCTCCACCTCCCCAGCTGTGCCCACCTCCTCCACCTCCCCAGCTTTGCCCGCCTCCTCCACCTCACCAGCTGTGCCCACCTCCTCCACCTCCCTAGCTATGCCCGCCTCCTCCACCTCCTCAGCTTTGCCTGCCTCCTCCACCTACCCAGCTGTGCCCACCTCCTCCATCTCCCCAGCTGTGCCCACCTCCTCCACCTCCCAAGCTTTGCTTGCCCGCCTCCACCTCCCCAGCTTTGCCCGCCCCCACCTCCCCAGCTGTGCCCACCTCCTTCACCTCCCCAGCTGTGCCCACCTCCTCCACCTCCCCAGCTTTGCCTGCCTCCTCTACCTCCCAAACCACCATTCTTGGCTTAAGCTGGCATGGCGTCAATCACCTCTCGGCCTGCCCCTGTAGAGCTGACAGAACCTCTGCCCCAGTGTGGCTCCTGTCCCCCAAACACACCAGCGCAAGCACGGCATGGCATCTTTTTGCCTTCGTACTTGCGTAGCCCCTTGGACGCCTACGGAGAACTGCTGGTTCCGAGGACAGAGCACTCGAAGAGGCCATGGAGGAAGAAAAAGAGGAGGGGGTGGAGGAGAGAGGTGTGTAACAACCAGTAGTAGCATTTTGGAGGCGTGGTGGTGGAACAACCACCAACACTACTACACCTTGGCCTGCATCCTTCCTAGCTGCTAAAAGAGTGACCCAATGGGCCGTGAAAGATAGGTAACGTCCCTGTCCATGCCTGCTGGACCATGAGTCAGCGGTAATATTCACCTTACCGCTGACCGCCCTGTCCAGCGAGGCATGGACATTGCCTTTCACATGCCGGTAGAGAGCCGTAATCGCCTTCCGTGAGAAAAAGTGGCGTTTGGGAACCTGCCACTGAGGAACCGCACATTGCACAAACTCACGGAAGGGGGCCGAGTCTACCAACTGAAAAGGCAGCAGTTGAAGTGCTAGCAATTTAGCCAAGCTAGCATTCAACCGCTGGGCATGTGGATGGCTGGGAGTGAACTTCTTTTGACGGTCCAGCAGCTGGGGCAGGGAAATTTGCCTGGTACAATCGGACATCGGTGTAGGGCTAGCAGAGTGCCCGCAAGTACTTGGCTGTGACACACCTAATTCTACACCTTCATTCCTCTCAGTGCAGCTTTCAGCTGATGAGGAGCAAGGAGAGGTCCGCTTTGTTCTTTGGTGTGGGTCTTTAAGGTCGCTTGCCAACGAGCTGCATGGCAGGTCAACATATGTCTGGTTATGCTTGTGGTGCCCAAGCAGCTGATGTTTTGGCCACGCGAGATACGCTTGAGACATATGTTGCAAATAGCAGCGGTGTGATCTGATGCACTCGTCTCAAAAAAGGCCCACACCAAAGAACGTTTGTAATAACGCGCAGAGGCAGTGCCCTGCACAGGCGGAGCTCTGCGGTGTGATTCAGTTGGTGTGCTGCCCTCAACCTGGCCCCCGGAGGGCATCCTGCCTCATTGGAGACGTGCCGCCTCCTCCTCCTCCTCTCTCCGTTCAGGCACCCACGTGGAGTCAGTGACCTCATCATCCCCTCTCTCTTCACCACTGGAGCAAACCTGGCAGTATGCTGCAGCTGGTGGAACATGACTGCCAGATTGCTGTCCTTGAGCATCCCCTCTCTCTGCGCTCACGCTACTGCCTTCCTCTAGCTGGGTATCATCATCGGAGCCTTGTACCCAACACTGTGCTTAAACAGCTCGGGGGACTCCTCGGGAGGACATGGTGGGTCTAGGGAAGGGGTGACTAATGACATTGAGTACGCATTGGCAGCTGCTTTGCCAGTACCCTGAGCCTGGGTGAGAGAGGATGAGGAGGATGAGGAGGGCTTGGTCATCCACTCTACCAAGCCTTCGGCATGACGCGGCTCAACATGTCCAGCTGCCGAAAATAAGGACAAGCGTGTCCCATGGCCACGTGCTGATGACGATGCACGACCACGTCCACATCCTCGACCAGCACTGTTGTCTCTAGAAACAGAGCCTGCTTGCCCTGTTTTCTTGGCTTGTGACTGTCTGCCTCTCCTTGTTGGTCTTCCAGACATTGTAATGGCCTACAGGGAGATGGGAAAAAAAGCTATTGGGTAGTGTATATTGTTCTGGAGTCACACAGCACACACACTAACTCCTGCAGATGGCTGTCTTAGATGACAACAGGGCAGAAGGGCAGATACAGGTTGAGGTGGTTTAGTGTGCTGTGCTAGACTCGCACAGCACACAGCACACACACTAACTCCTGCAGATGGCTGTCTTAGGTGACAACAGGGCAGAAGGGCAGATACAGGTTGAGGTGGTTTAGTGTGCTGTGCTAGACTCGCACAGCACACAGCACACACACTAACTCCTGCAGATGGCTGGATTGGTAGAGAACAGCACTTTCCCTACACGCAAATGCCTGAGAAGAATACACTATCCCTGCCTATTTTTCCTCTATCCCTACACTTTCCCCACACAGAAATGATTCACATATAGTGTACAGTACACTGTCCCTGCCAAGCAAAACTCTTTCCCTCAACGCCGGAACACACTACACGAGGCCGCCGGCGCAGCGGCCTTATATAGTGTGGGGCGTGTACTAAACCCCCTGAGCTATAATTGGCCACAGGCATCCTGCCTGTGGCCAATTATTGCTCTCCTCGCCGCTGGCTCTATGATTGGCCAAGCATGCGGGGTCACAGTGCATGCTTGGCCAATCATCAGCCAGCAATGCACTGCGACTGGCGCAGTGCATTGTGGACCGTTCGCATCACACAAATTTGATGCGAACGGTCCTGAGAGTTCTGCCCTCGACGAGCAGACGAACGGCCGATGTTCGATTCGAACATGGGTTCTAATCGAACACCGGGCCCATCCCTACCCAGAACACATATTTTATAGATTCCATTCTTCTGAGTTCTGAGTTCTGAGGAAGGTGTCGGGGCCCACGGCTTATGCAGATAAAGAGATCTCAGAAAGACGTTTCATTCCAAGGTAGCAATTTCTCCAGAAATGACTTGGCAATCAAGAAAAAAACAAATGGAAGATAAATATTCTTTACAGTTTTACACCAAATATTCAGGAAATGCTTTAATAAAAATAAACACTTTTTTGTGAATTACTATTTTTTTTTTTAGCAAAGATCATAAAGAAGTGGAGTATGGATCATAAAGAGGTGGGGTATGGATCATAAAGAGGTGGGGTATGGATCATAAAGAGGTGGGGTATGGATCATAAAGAGGTGGGGTATGGATCATAAAGAGGTGGGGTATGGATCATAAAGAGGTGGAGTATGGATCATAAAGAGGTGGGGTATGGATCATAAAGAGGTGGGGTATGGATCATAAAGAGGTGGGGTATGGCTGCAGTAGTATAATTAGTTGGTGAAAGTTGGATGACGTGAGGACTGGTCACACTTTTTATAAGAACAGTAAAATCTTTTATGGGAATAACATAAGTGAAAGTGAATGCATTACCGCTGAATATACAGCTCTACCTCACCGTATCCTCTGCATTTATACAGTGCCTTGAAAAAGTATTCATACCCTTTGAAGATTTCCACATTTTGTCATGTTACAACCAAAAATCAGATTGGATGGAGAGCGTCTGTGAACAGCAATTTTCAAGTCTTGCCACAGATTCTCAATGTGATTTAGGTCTGGACTGTGACTGGGCCATTCTAACACAATATGCTTTGATCTAAACCATTCCATTGTAGCTCTGGCTGTATGTTTCGGGTCGTTGTCCTGCTGGAAGGTGAACCTCCCCCCCCAGTCTCAAGTCTTTTGTAGACTCTAACAGGTTTTCTTCTAAGATTGTCCTGTATTTGTCTCCATCCATCTTCCCATCAACTCTGACCAGCTTCCCTGTCCCTGCTGAAGAAAACCATCCCCACCACATGATGCTGCCACCACCATGTCTCACGGTGGGGATGGCGTGTTCAGGGGGATCGGCAATGTTAGTTTCCCCCACACATAGCGTTTTGCTTTTAGGCCAAAAAGTAGAATTTTGGTGTCATGTGAGCAGATCACCTTCTTCCACATGTTTGCTCCCCTCCCCCACATGGCTTCTCACAAACTACAAACAGGACTTCTTATGACTTTCTTCCTCCAATGTCTTTCTTCTTGTCACTCTTCCATAAAGGGCAGATTTGTGGAGAACACGACTAATAGTTGTCCTGTGGACAGACTCTCCCCCCTGAGCTGTGGATCTCTGCAGCTCCTCCAGAGTTCCCATGGACCTCTTGGCTCTTCTCTGATGAATGTTCTCCTTGCCCGGCCGGGTCAGTTTAGGTGGACGGCCGTGTCTTGGTAGGTTTGCAGTTGTGCCATACTCTTTCCATTTTCCGATGATGGACTGAACAGAACTCTGTGAGATGTTTAAAGCTTGGGAGATTATTTTATAACCTAACCCTGCTTTATACTTCTCCACAACTTTATCCCTGACCTGTCTGGTGTGTTCCTTGGCCTTCATGATGCTGTTTGTTCACTAAGGTTCTTTAACAAACCTCTGTGGGCTTCACAGAACAGCTGTATTTATACTGAGATTAAATGACACACAGGTGGACTCTATTTACTAATTAGGTGACTGCTGAAGGCAATTGGTTCCACTAGATTATAGTTAGGGGTATCAGAGTAAAGGGGGCTGAATACAAATGCCCCCCCCACACTTTTCACATATTTATTTGTATCATTTTCCTTCCACTTCACAATTATGTGACACTTTGTGTTGGTCCATCACATAAAATCCCAATAAAATACATGTATGTTTTTGGTTGTAACATGACAAAATGTGGGAAATTGTATGGGGTATGAATACTTTTCAAGGCACTGTAGATAGAGGAGTCAATACTGAAGTCAGAGCCTATTTCTTGTAAAGCGAAACTCATCACAAGCCAACAAAAATTGTATTTATTTTTTTGAAAAATATTTATTGGATTTTTACAGTACAGAATAGAAACAAGTACATAACATAGAGCTCATTAAGCCCAGAATCCCAGTGCTTAACCAAAACCAAAGTCAGTCAGGGGCATGGAGAGGGAGAGGGGGAGGGGAGAGGGGGAGGGGAGGTGTATATACCCATAGGCAATAAAATGGGAAAAACCTGCCAGATCAAGAAAAACACAGTAGCAATAAAGTAAACTATAATACCCTCAGGAGTGGCAGCAAAACTTGATGTAATGAAGTGATGATCTCCGAGAATTGAACAATTGTAATAACAATAGGCAGAGTTGTATTGTCAGGGATAAGGGAGGTAGAGCCAGTCAAGAGCCACAAAAGAGCGTGGAAGTCTGATGCCACGTACACACGACCAGTTTTTCCGTCGGAATAAACTCTGATGGTTTTTCCAACAGAGTTCCAACAGAGTTCTGCTTCTCCCCCCCCGCCCCCACTTCCTTGTTTCTTTCCCCCCCTCCTTTCCTCCCTCTTCCCCTTTGTTACAATCTTTTTTTCCTTCACCGACCTTTTTTCCCCCCTCCCCCCTTCCCTTCCTCCCCCCCCCCTTTTCCTCCCTTCCGCCCCCCTTTTTTTGTCCCTTTTTCTTCATTTCACTCTTTATACTCTCACTCATACATTTTCTACCTTCACTCTCTCACTCCCCACTCTCCTTCCCCCTTCAACCCTCACATACTGGGGCCCCTTTTTCCCTCTTCACCCTCCTCTTCCCCTCACTAGACATGTGCACAACAAAAAAATGTGTTTATTTTCCTTTCGTTTTTTTAGTTTCCGAAAAAAAATAGTTTATTTACGTTTCTTTTTTTTCGTTTCCGTAGATTCGTAACGATTCGTACATTCGTAAGTCGTCGGTGTTCGTATTCGTAACGATTCGTAAGTCGTCGGTGTTCGTATTCGTAAGTCGTCGGTGTTTGTATTCGTAACGATTCGTACATTCGTAAGTCGTCGGTGTTCGTATTCGTAACGATTCGTAATTTCATAAGTCGTTGGTGTTCGTATTCGTAACGATTCGTACATTCGTAAGTCGTCGGTGTTCGTATTCGTAACGATTCGTAATTTCATAAGTCGTTGGTGTTCGTATTCGTAACGATTCGTACATTCGTAAGAGTTATTTTTTTTTCGTTGATTCGTTTTTTCGTTAGTTTAATTTTCGTTAGTTTATTCGAAATTCGGACGCATTCGTATTTATTCGTACATTCGTAACATTCGTAGATTCGTAATCGGAGCATAATTCAGAATTTTATGTAATGTGTATGCTATTATTACATTTTAATAATTTACGAATCGAAAAAAAAAAAGTTACGAATCGAAAAAAAAAAGTTACGAATGTACAAATTTTTCCGTTCAATCCATTCAAAGCACGTTAAGCAGCGCCATTGTTAGAGACACGGAAAACTACGAATCGAAAAAAAAAAGTTACGAATGTACAAATTTTTCCGTTCAATCCATTCGAAGCACGCTAAGCAGCGCCATTGTTAGAGACACGGAAAATTACGAATCGAAAAAAAAAAAAAAAGTTACGAATGTACAAATTTTTTCGTTCATTTTCGTTGTTCCTGTTTTCGTTTTTCGGATTTTCTTCATTCGTACATTCGTTGTTTCTAATTTGTTTGTTTTTCGGGATTTTCATTGTTTTTCGGATTCGTTCGATTCGAATGATTCATTATTCGGATTCGTTTGATTCGAACGATTCGTTCATTCGTACGAAAACGAAAATAACGAAAAAAAAAAGAAAAACGAAAAAAAACGAAACAAATTGCACATGTCTACCCCTCACTGGGTTCCAATCACACGGTTCACCACTCTGTTTTGGCACACCCTCACAGGTCTTCATCTTCCAATTTACTTAGGTGGAGGTCTTTTCCGGATATTTGTATATCCCCATACAATCACTTTTTGAGATGGTATTGTGGGAATTAATCACTTTTCAGTGGTGGAATGGTCCCTGGCACTGGTGACCCACAAGTCGTGGGCACCTTGTGTTTATTTCAGCTCCTTAGTGTGTTTTATTACAGTTAATACAATATAGACATGTGCAATTCGTTTCGTTTTATTTCGTTTTTCTTTTTTTTTTTCGTTATTTTTGTTCGTTCGTTTTCGTACGAATGAACGAACGATTCGAAAAAAATGTTAACAAATAACGAATCGAACGAATCCGAAAAACAATGAAAATCCGAAAAAAAAAAAAACTAGAAACAACGAATGTACGAATGAAGAAAATCCGAAAAACGAAAACAGGAACAACGAAAATGAAAATGAACGAAAAAATTCGTACATTCGTAACTTTTTTTTGTTGTTGAATTGGTCATTTTCCGTGTCCCTTACAATGGTGCTTCCTTGCCAGAGCACTTTTTGCGATTCGGCACTGCGTCGCTTTAACTAACAATTGCGCGGTCGTGCGATGTTACACCCAAACAAAATTGACGTCCTTTTTTTCCCACAAATAGAGCTTTATTTTGGTGGTATTTGATTGCCCCTGCGGTTTTTATTTTTTGCGCTATAAACAAAAGAAGAGCGACAATTTTGAAAAAAAAAAAAACACAATATTTTTTACTTTTTGCTATAATAAATATCCCATTTAAAAAAAAAAAAAAACGATTTTTTTCCTCAGTTTAGGCCGATACGTATTCTTCTACATATTTTTGGTAAAAAAAAATCGCAATAAGCGTATTTTGATCGGTTTGCGCAAAAGTTATAGCGTCTACAAAATAGGGGATAGATTTATTGCATTTTTTTTTTTTTTTTTTACTAGTAATGGCGGCGATCTGCGATTTTTATTTCGTGACTGCGACATTGCGGCGGACACTTCGGACACTTTTGACACATTTTTGGAACCATTCACATTTACACAGCGATCGTTGCTATAAAATTGCATTGATTACTGTGTAAATGTGACTGGCAGGGAAGGGGTTAACACTAGGGGGCGCTGCAGGGGTTAATGTGTTCCCTATAGAAGTGATTCTTACTGTGGGGGGAGGGGACTCAAGGGTAGTAGACCGATCGGTGTTCCTCCGTACTGGGATCACATGATCGGTCTCCTCTCCGCTGACAGGACGTGGAGCTGCGGGCGCCCGCGCGCGCCCCCCAGTCGGCCAGGAATGGGAGGACGTCATATGACGCCCACCCAGGATGGGAGATCCACCTTGTGGGCGTCATATGACTATGGGCGGGTAGGGAAGTGGTTATTGTGCTTCGAATGGATTGAACGAAAAAATTTGTATATTCGTAACTTTTTTTTTTTTTTTTTTTCTCGATTCGTAACTTTTTTGTGTCTCTTACAATGGCGCTGCTTAACGTGCTTCGAATGGATTCAATGAAAAAATTCGTAACTTTTTTTTTCGATTCGTAATTTTCCGTGATTTTCCGTGTCTCTTAAAATGTAATAATAGCATACACATTACATAAAATTATGAATTATGCTCCGATTACGAATCTATGAATGTTACGAATGTACGAATAAATATGAATGCGTTCGAATTTCGAATAGACGAATAAACAAAAATTAAACTAACGAAAAAACAAATCAACGAAAAATAACTCTTACGAAAATACGAATCGTTACGAATACGAACACCGACGACTTACGAATTTACGAATCGTTACGAATCAACGGAAACGAAAAAAACAAAACGAAAATAAACAAATTTTTTTGTTGTGCACAAGTCTAATACAATATTGTTATTATCTTCTTATGCTTAGATTGACCTGTCACCCCCATATGGGCCCTCCCTATTCGCCGCGGGAGGCTCTGCTGGGTGTGTTCACATGCCTATAGGGCAGGGGTCTCCAAACTTTTCAAACAAAGGGCCACTTTATTGTCCTTCAGACTTTAGGAGGGCCGGATTGTGGCCAGGATGGATAGAAAATGTCACGGGCCCGGCATCATTGACAACAAATATGGCCTCAGGGTTGGTGGCCAATAGGAGGAGTATTCCCCATGTTAGTAGGAGGAATAGTATTCCATCATTGGTATCGATGGAAGATCTAATTCCCCATTGTTGGTGTCAGGGAGAGGAATAGTGCCTCATATCAGTGGAAGGTGTTTTGCCCCAAGGGCCGCTTAACAGCTAGAAAAGGGCCACATCTGGCCCTCGGGCCGCAGTTTGGAGACCCCTGCTATAGGGCATCCAAGTGGGGTAAGAGACTGCATATTTTCATATATTTCCCCCCATATATCATGTTTGAACAATCAGCTGCTGAATGTTGATGCAACTGAATAAATTATATATATATGGTTATAAAATTGAAATTCTCTTTGGCAGATTTAAACATTTTTTTTTCCTGACGAAGCTATACTTATAGCGAAACTAGTTGAAATACCCAACGTATGCATTTGTTTTTATGACTGAAAACTTATTTTGTATAAATAAAAAAAAAACTTGTATTTTTAGATATATTGGCTTATAAATTTGTTTTGTCATTTTGTTATATTGTACCGCAATAGTCCGATAGCTCCCTCCTCTAGGCGGTTCTGGTTTGGGGACCAGATCCCCCCTAAAAATATTTACTTCATATAATACGGATGATGGTACTCCTACTTTATCAATATACCTTTTAGATTTACTTAGAAATAGACATGTGCACAACAAAAAAATTTGTTTATTTTCGTTTCGTTGTTTTCGTTTCCGTTGATTCGTAACGATTCGTACATTCGTAAGAGTTATTTTTTCGTTGATTCGTTTTTTCGTTAGTTTAATATTTAGTTTATTCGAAATTCGGACGCATTCGTATTTATTCGTACATTCGTAACATTGGTAGATTCGTAATCGGAGCATAATTCATAATTTTATGTAATGTCTATGCTATTATTACATTTTAATAATTTACGAATCGAAAAAAAAAAAGTTACGAATCGAAAAAAAAGTTACGAATCTACGAATTTTTTCGTTCAAACTATTCGAAGCACGTTAAGCAGCGCCATTGTAAGGGACACAGAAAATTACCAATTCAACAACAAAAAAAAAAGTTACGAATCAAAAAAAAAAGTTACAAATCGAAAAAAAAAGTTACGAATGTACGAATTTTTTCATTCAATCTATTCGAAGCACGTTAAGCAGCGCCATTGTAGGGGACACGGAAAATTACCAATTCAACAAAAAATAAAAAAGTTACGAATCGAAAAAAAAGTTACGAATCAAATTTTTTTTTTTACAAATGTACGAATTTTTTCGGTCAATCTATTCGAAGCACGTTAAGCAGCACCAATGTAAGGGACACGGAAAATTACCAATTCAACAAAAAAAAAAAAGTTACGAATGTACAAATTTTTTCGTTCTTCGGATTTTCTTCATCCGTACATTCGTTGTTTCTAATTTGTTTTTTTCGGATTTTCATTAATCGGATTCATACGATTCGAACGATTCGTTAATCAGATTCGTTCGATTCTAACGATTCGTTCATTCGTACGAAAACGAACGAACGAAAAAAACGAAAAACGAAAAAAAACGAAACGAATTGCACATGTCTACTTAGAAAGTTAGGCCCAAATATTTTCTAAAGTTCTGCTGAAGCTGTCTTGCTTACACGCGATCTCACCAAAGTCCGATGGTCTAGAACGCGGTGACGTACAAAGCGTACGACGGTACTAGAAAAAGAAAGTTCAATAGCCAGTAGCCAATAGCTGCCGTCTCGTACTTGCTTCAGAGCATGTGTCGTTTTTGGTCCGTCGGAACAGCATACAGACAAGCGGTTTTCCGACAGGTGCTGCATGAGTGCTGCCGGCACTGGGGAGCTACAGATCATTGAGGGAACCATGAATGCCAACATGTACTGTGACATACTGAAGCAGAGCATGATCCCCTCCCGCAGGGCAGTATTCCAACATGATAACCACCCCAAGCACACCTCCAAGTAGACATGTGCACAATAGAAAAATTTGTTTAGTTTCGTTTCCGTTGATTCGTTACGATTCGTATTTTCGTAAGAGTCACTTTTTCGTTGATTCGTTTTTCCGTTAGTTTAATTTTCGTTTATTTGAAATTTGGATGCATTCATATTTTCGTAGATTTAGTTACATTCGTACTTTCGTTAGATTGATTTATTCGTACTTTCGTAACATTGTTTTTCGTAGATTCGTAATCGGAGCATAATTCATAATTTTATGTAATGTGTATGCTATTATTACATTTTAAGAGACACGGAAAATTACGAATCGAAAAAAAAAGTTACGAATGTACGAATTTTTTCGTTCAATCCATTCTAAGCACGTTAAGCAGCTCCATTGTAAGACACGGAAAATTACAAATCGCAAAAAAAAAAAAAAAAAAAGTTACGAATGTACAATTTTTTCGTTCAATCCATTGGAAGCACGTTAAGCAGCGCCGTTGTAAGAGACACGGAAAATTACCAATTCAACAAAAAAAAAAGTTACGAATGTACCAATTTTTTCGTTCATTTTGATTTTCGTTGTTCCGGTTTTCGGATTTTCTTCTTTCGTAGTTTTGTTGTTTCTAATTTGGTTATTTCAGATTTTCGTTGTTTTTCATATTCGTTTGATTCGATAATTCGTTTAAATTTTTAGCGAATCATTCGTTCATTCGTACGATAACGAATGAACGAATATAACGAATTTTAACAGAAAACAAATAAAAACTAAACAAATTGCACATGTCTACCTCCAAGACCACCACTGCCTTGCTAAAGAAGCTGAGGGTAAAGGTGATGGACTGGCCAAGCATTTCTCCAGACCTAAACCTTATTGATCATCTGTGGGACATCCTCAAACGGAAGGTGGAGGAGTGCAAGGTCTCCAACATCCACCAGCTCCGTCATCATGGAGGAGGGGAAGGGGACTCCAGTGACACCCTGTGAAGCTCTGGTGACCTCCATGCCCAAGAGGGTTAAGGCAGTGCTGGAAAATAATGGGGGCCACACAAAATATTGACACTTTGGGCCTAATTTGGAGATTTTCACTTAGGGGTGTCCTGACTTTTGTTGTCAGCTGTTTGGACATTAATGGCTGTGTGTTGAGTTAATTTGAGGGGACAGCAAATTCACTACTTTACATTGTAGCAAAGTGTCATTTCTTCAGTGTTGTCACATGAATAGATATAATAAAATATTTACACAAATGCGAGGGGTGTACTCACTTTTGTGAGAACCTGTATTTATGGCAGCCAAGTCTTTATAGAAGTCACAGCCTTTATCCTCATTGTGGCCATTTATAGTAAACAGAGACATGTTATCAAGGAACGAAACCTACAAGATGAATTAACAACTATAAACTCTAAACAAGTCCAATCTTTCAATGGATAACCAAAGGTAACAAACGTTCCCATGTTGGATAGAAGGTGAAACTTTCACACAATGAGATAAAAAATTGGGCAAATCAAATATGACAATAAACAAATCAAATATTTCGTCAGATTAAGGGATGGAAAAAGGAACGTACGTGCGCCTCGTAAAATTGGTGATTAACATCCAATGACCTTTTACACTTTTATTTCCTTGTAAAGTGATATATAAATGCGGGCTAGATAAAGCCAACAAATCTCCGGTATCTCAGGTAAGGGAAGACTCTCCAGGAGCCGTCAATGCCGGGTCTGAAACTCCCGAAAAAGAACCAAAATGTCTAAACCCCTCGTAATCTTGCTGCTTTTATCAGTGGTGACCTTCACAGGTGGCCAAACACCAGGTATGTAACCAATACAATATTGAAAGCAAGTGAAGGGAATGAGGGCTGGGGGCTGGTGTGAGCATATGGCCCCCCCCCAACGGGAATTCAGCCCTGTTGCCCAACCATTGGGGCATTTGCAGAGCCGAGCACGACATTGGTTTGCTATGTTTCCCTGTGAAGGGACTGTTGGTTCTTACGGAAGGGTTAACTTCGTGGGATTCTATGTGTGCATGTGTTGTTTTTTTTATGTTTATTTATTTCTGTTATTACAATTAGGGATGAGCCGAACACCCCCCGGGTTCGGTTCGCACCAGAACCCGCGAACGGACCTAAAGTCCGTGTGAACTTAAGAACCCTATTAATTACAATGGACGCTAACGTTCAAAATCAAAAGTGCTAATTTTAAAGGCTTATATGCATGTTATTGTCATAAAAAGTGTTTGGGGACCCGGGTCCTGCCCCAGGGGACATGTATCAATGCAAAAAAAAACTGCAGTTTTTTCGGGAGCAGTGATTTTAATAATGCTTAAAGTAAAACAATAAAAGTGTAATATTCCTTTAAATTTCGTACCTGGGGGGTGTCTATAGTATGCCTGTGAAGGGGCGCATGTTTCCCGTGCTTAGAACTATCCCTGCACAAAGTGTAATTTTTGTAGGAAAAAAAGCTATTTAAAATCACTTGCGGATAATGAATTGTCGGCTCCCGTAACACAGAGAACAGTCATTCTTTGAAAGTCATTGATAAAAAAAAAGTCATTGATAGAAAAAAAAAAGCGTGGGGGTCCCTTCAGGTCTGCTATGGATATTAAGCGGAACCCCGGCCAAAAAAAAAAAATGGTGTGGGGTCCCCCTCAAAATCCATACCAGACCCTTATCCGAGCACGCAACCTGGCAGGCCGCAGGAAAAGAGGGGGGACGAGAGCGGCCCCCCCTCCCTTCTGAACCGTACCAGGCCACATGCCCTCAACATTGGGAGGGTGCTTTGGGGTCCCCCCCAAAGCACCTTGTCCCCATGTTGATGAGGACAAGGGCCTCGTCCCAACAACCCTGGCCATTGGTTGTGGGGGTCTGCGGGCGGGCAAGGGGGCCCCCAGATCCCGGCCCCCCCCTGTGTGAAATGGTAAGGAAGTACAAAAGTACAACTACCATTTCACCAAAAAAGTGACAAAAATTGTAAAAATGACAGGAGACGGTCTTTGACAATTCCTTTATTAAAATCTTCTTTCATCTTCTTTCTTCTGGTCTTCTTCCTTTCTATATCCTTCGGTTTCTTCATCTTCTCCTTCCGGCATCTTCTTCCATCTTCTTCTTCCTCCGATCCGCTTCTTCTTGCTTTGGTCTTCTCGTCGAATTGTCAAAGACCGTCTCCTGTCATTTTTACAATTTTTGTCACTTTTTTGGTGAAATGGTAGGGGTACTTTTGTACCCCCTTACCATTTCACACAGGGGGGGGGGGGGGCCGGGATCTGGGGGTCTCCTTGTTAAAGGGGGCTTCCAGATTCCTATAAGCCCCCCGCCCGCAGACCCCCACAACCAATGGCCAGGGTTGTGGGGAAGAGGCCCTTGTCCTCATCAACATAGGGACAAGGTGCTTTGGGGGGGACCCCAAAGCACCCTCCCAATGTTGAGGGCATGTGGCCTGGTGTGGTTCAGGAGGGAGGGGGGGGGGGCGCTCTTTTCCTGCGGCCTGCCAGGTTGTGTGCTCGGATAAGGGTCTGGTATGGATTTTGAGGGGGACCCCACGCCATTTTTTTTTTTTTGGCCGGGGTTCCCCTTAAAATCCATCCCAGACCTCAACGGTCTGGTATGGATTTTGAGGGGGACCCCATGCCATTTTTCCCCATGTTCCCCTTAATATCTATAGCAGACCTGAAGGGCCTGGTAATTGAATTTGGGGGGACCCCCACGCTTTTTTTTTGTTTTTTATCATTGACTTTCAATGAATGACTGTTCTCTGTGTTACAGGAACCGGCAATTCATTAGCCGCAGATGGCTGCCTTAGATGACACAACAGGATGAAGAAAGGAAGGAAGGAAGGTGTTTTAATGTGATACTTCAATGCTGTACTAACAGCACGCACACACTAATCCCCAGAATCACAGCAGATAATGTCAGCAGTCAGCAGCACTGCAGAATGGATCACAGCACATAATATCACTGACATGCTGGAACACACTATACGAGGCCGCCGGCGCGGCAGCCTTTTATAGTGTGGGGCGTGTACTAAACCCCCTGAGCTATAATTGGCCACAGGCATCCTATGCTGGCTCTATGATTGGCATTTTGAATGACATTTTCCAAACCGATTTTGGGGCCCCGTATCTCGGGGCCACTTGATGCTAGGAACCCCCAATTTGGATATGTTGTAGTGTTGGTTCCACTGGGTTTGCACACCAAATTGGGGGTTCCTAGTCACAGGGTATGAGGCCCCAAAGTCGGATCAGAAAATGTCACTTTGCTGCAGAAAAGTGCTTGACTCGAGTAGAAGCCGGGGGGGGGGGGGCATTTTCAGCAACTCGGCTTACACTCGAGTATATACGGTACCTATAATGTCAGAGGAATAAATAATCCAGTTAAAGCACATCAGATACATCGGGAATTAAAAGGACATGCCACCAATGTAGTGATGTTACAAGAAACTCATCTGAAATGTTTCTCCAAAATTAGTTTTAGCTCAAAATACTTTCTGATAGGGTATTATGGGTATTCCCCCAATAAGAGATCGAGGGGCGCTGCAATAGGATTTGACAGGGACACACCATTTGTGCTTGAAAGCAATAATCTTGGACCCAGAAGGACGATATGCATTTGTTAAAGGATCCTTATTGATTGCACTTTGGTAAATGTATATTGCCCCACAAGACGCCCTTCCCTTTTTTTTTTGAAGGGGGTCCTTAGTAAATGAAAGGGTTTTTTGAGATGAGAAATTCATATTAGTAGGAGGCTTTCATTTTTGTTTTTGTTCCAGTCTTGCATACCCAACCTATGTCTTTACAGTCTAAAGGAGGGCAGCTCAGTCCGATTAAAGATAAGTTACATCAACGATAATTAGATGTATGGAGAATCTTTTATCCCCAAGGAAAAGATTTTACATACTATTCACATGTACACCCCTCATATTCAAAATTCGATCACATTCTCTTAGATCATAAGCTTTAAGAAGAACTGTTAAAGAGGAAGTTAACCCAGACAAAAAAATAAAATAAAAATAAACCCTGCAATGCAAAGGCATACTAGCTCATTATAAATAACTTACCTGAGAACGAAGCCCCCGAAACGGTCCTCCTTCTTCATCTCCGCCGCTGCCATGTATCCCGGAGTCTCTCGGCTTCTGCGCTGTGATTGGCCGGAGCCGCGATGACGTCACTCCGGCGCATGCGTGCGCGTGCCGTCATTGACGGCATATTAGCATTTACTTGCGGCGCTCCAGACAGTGGTGCCCATTTTTTGTGAAATATCTCCTTAACCGTGTAGGATATATGTATCTTTCTTGGACCTACAGGTAAACCTTAATCTAGGGTTATCTGCAGGTCAAAGTGGTCTGTAAGGGTTTACAACCACTTTAAACGTAGTAAGAAAGTCAATAACTTTGTCAGATCATGTTCCAGTATTGGCTGTCCTTGGTTTGAAGGTAAAACAGATAAACTGGAGGCTAGAAGAGTCTCTTCTACATGATCCTTGGGTGGCCAAAGATCTAGACTTAGCCCCACACACACGGTTGGAAATTCCGACCACAAAATCCTTCGGATTTTTTCAGACGGATTTAGTCCGACACTGGTGTTGCACACACACGGCCGGACAAAGTTGTCGGTAAATCTGATCATTCCGAACATGGTGACGTTCGTTGCGTACGACGGAGCTACGTAGAGGCTAGTAGCCAATAGCTTTGGTCTCGTTAATTTGATCTGAGCATGCGTGGCACTTTGTCCGTCGGAATTCTCTTTTATTGTCGGAAAATTTGATCCTGCTCGAATTTCTGACAGAAAAAGCCCGCTAGAGCCCACACACAGTCAGATTTTCTGACAACATAATCCGATCGGACTTTTTCCATCGGAAAATCCGACCGTGTGTTCAGGGCATTAGACTTGAATCTCTTTTTTTTAAGGAGAATGATACAGAAAATATTTCTCCAGTTGTGCTTTGAGGAGCACATAAGGCTTATATGAGAGGGAAATTAATAGCGGGGTCAGAAGGAATAAATCATGGCGAGCCTAACTGCAACTCCTTCTTCAGGAAATCCAAGGCTTGGAGCAAATACATAAAGAAATAAATAAAGATCAAACGATGGTGAGACTAGCAATAAAAAAACGGGAGGCCTTTGGTGGAACAAGATATTAAACCTACATTTAATGGAGTGGCAAAACGCCACTATGAGATGGTAAATAAAACAGGAATATTACGGCCAAGGAACACAGTGAGTTATGTAGCAAAATTTAAGCATAAGAAAGACGAGTTGAAAATTTCTACGAGTGATATTATAAAAAATCTCTCAAGAATACTATCAACACTTGTATGAAGTGACGAACACGCAAAGTTTTTTAGGAAATTCAATCTAGGAATCTAGGAATAATAAAGTTGGTCAATATTTGAAGGAAGCAAAACTGTTATCAGTAGAAACTATAACTAACTTGGATAAGGAAGTTTCTATCAAAGAAATAGAAGCAGCAATTAAAAGTTCCAAAGTCGGTAAGAGCCCAGGCCCAGATGGGTATACATCCTTATGTTAAAAAATAAAAATAAAAAATGATATGGGAAAAGAATATCTTATTTCCAAGCATATATGAATTCCATTGGGGGAGGTACAAAATGTGTGATAGGGAGGGAGGGAGGGAAGGAGGGTATACGGGATGACTGGTAGTGACTATAAGGGAAGGTATGGGAAAGGAAAAAGGCAAGGAAGGGAATAAGGAGAAGGATGAAAGTTATTCTACTTTTCTTCTTAAAGTGTTTGTAATGTCACTGTGTGATTTTACATGTATCCCATGCAGATATACTGCCACTAGCAATAGTGTGTGCTTTTTAGAAATGAAAAGGCTAAATACCTTTTCTGACACCATAGCTGTGCGGTCACGTGACCCCACTGTGCTGGCAGGCCTCGATCTATGGAGAAAAGTGGGAGGAGGGGCCAAGATTGCCCTGTGACATCAGCCGGCCAGCAGAGGGGAATCTTGGCCCCTTCTGCTTCTCTCCGTAGAACGAGGCTGGCAGGCACACGGGGATCACGTGACCGCACTATGTGACTTTACATGTATCCCATGCAGATATACTGCCATTAGCAATAGTGTACACGCGGTCGGAATTCTCGTTGGAAAAAGCTCTGATGGTTTTCCCGACGGAATTTTGCTCAAACTGTCTTGCCTACACACGGTCACACCAAATTCCGACGGTCAATAACACCACGCCTTAAAAAACGTTCGACTGCACTATAAAAGGGAAGTTTAATGCTTCCGAGCATGCGTTGAATTGTTTCCGAGCATGCGTCGGAATTTTGCGTGTCGGAATTGCATACACACGATCGGAAAATCCAATAGAAAGGTTTTCCGTCGGAAAAATTAAGAACAGGTTCTCAATCCAAAGTCCGTCGGAAATTCCGACAGAAAAAGACCAATGGGCATACACATGGTCGGAAAATCCGATGAAAAGCTCCCATCGGACTGTTTTCATCCGAAATTCAGACCGTTTGTACGCGGCATAAGTGTTTTTTTAGAAATGAAAAGGCTAAATACCTTTTCTGAGACCATAGCTGTGCGTTCACGTGACCCCACTGTGCTGGCTGGCCTCGATCTATGGAGATAATTGGGAGGAGGGGCCAAAATTACCCTGTGACATCAACCAGCCAGCAGAGGGAACGCTTGGCCCCTTCTGCTTCTCTCCGTAGATCGAGGCTGGCCAGCACATGGGGATCACGTGACCACACGGCTGGGGTAACAGAAAAGGTACTTTGCCTTTTCATTTCTAACGAACATTACACTTTGTTAATGACAGCATATCTGCATGGGATACATAGATATGTGCTGCATTATGCAGCTGAATAAAGGCGGGAGGGGGTGGGGAGAAATGTGCTCTCATGCTGACAGGGAGGGAGGGGGAGAGGAGGACAGAGGAGAGCTGCGGATGACGGAGGGACGTAAACTGACCATGGTATTTAGGGCTCAGCAGCCATGATTATTGTGGTCAGCAGGGGGACACGGAACTTGCCGGATCACCAAGGTTTATAACCAGTTAGGAAGAGAAGAATTGCACAGCACAAGCACTGTGCTGTTATTCATGCTTTAAAGGAACAAGATCTTATTAATAATTTTTTTTAGGTTTACAAACACTTTAATATCCATAATATCAGGGGGGGGGGGGGGGGGGGTGATGGAGGTGGGAGAAGGAAAGTGGGTAGGGGTGAGGACACCAGAGCCAAGGTTTAGGTGTAAGGACCTGGTCATCACTGGATCTTTCTTGGTGAAGATCAGTTGGATCATATACTCTCAGATTCAGGGAGACCACACCTATTCTGTTGTCCATTTCCTCCTTTTTAGGGAATAAATACAGTTGCTATGACAATTGAACAGGGTCCTAAGATACACACTTGTCTATATGTTTTATTTTATATATATATCAGGGGAGGGTCAGCAATGTGCTCAGGAGCTTTATTGGTCTACATATCAATCCTCCTTAACCACTTCAGCCCCGGACCAATTGGCAGCCAAAGGACCAGGCCCCTTTTTGCGATTCGGCACTGCGTCGCTTTAACTGACAATTGCGCGGTCGTGCGACGTGACTCCCTAAAAAAATTTACTTTATTTTTTCCCCACAAATAGAGCTTTCTTTTGGTGGTATTTGATCGCCCCTGCGGTTTTTATTTTTTGCGCTATAAACAAAAATAGAGCGACAATTTTGAAAAAAAAAATGCAATATTTTTTACTTTTTGCTATAATAAATATCCCCAAAAACATCTAAAAATTATTTTTTTTCCTCAGTTTAGGCCGATACGTATTCTTCTACATATTTTTGATTTAAAAAAAATCGCAATTAGCTTTTATTGATTGGTTTGTGCAAAAGTTATAGCGTTTACAAAATAGGGGATAGTTTTATAGCATTTTTATTAATATTTATTTTTTTTTACTAGTAATGGCGGCGATTAGCGATTTCTATTGTGACTGCGAAATTAATTTTTTCATTTTCATTAATATTTTTTTTTACTAGTAATGGCAGCGATCAGCGATTTTTATTGTGACTGTGACATTATGGCGGACACGTCAGACATTTTTGACACATTTATGGGACCATTGTCATTTATACAGCAATCAGTGCTATTTAAATGCACTGATTCCTGTGTAAATGACACTGGCAGTGAAGGAGTTAACCACTAGGGGGGGGGGAGGGGTTAAGTATGTCCTGTGTGTGTTTTTTTACTGTAGGGGGGGCGTGGCTTGGCATGTGAAGTCACTGATCGTCTTTCCCTATGACAGGGAACAGACGATCAGTGGCAGCCTCACTAGGAAGCACGGGGAGAGGTTTGTTTACACTTACCTCTCCCCGTCCTTCAGCTTTGTGACTCGATCGCGGGACACCAGCGGCGATCGGGTCCACGGGTCCCGTTGACACGGTCACGGAGCTCAGGACCGCGTTGCGAGCGCGCCGCTGACGGCACGTGCACGACCCATGGCTGGGCTCTTAAAGGACAACATACCTGTGCGTTGATGTGCCCAGCCATGCCATTCTGCCGATGTAAATGTCCAAGAGGCGGTCCTTAATCGGTTAAGGAGGAAAAAGATCCAGCTTCATGTTCTAGCTTCAGACCAATATCATTAATAAATGAAGATTGTTCACCTTCAGATTGTCTGAGATCAAAGGATGTTTTGAATGGGAATGCCTTATGCCCAATAATAGAATTAAGAGCCAGATATGGCTCGTCACCATGGGGTGCTTGGAGATTTAGGCAACTTGAGCATTTTGTGGATTCACTGCCAAGACCTCTCTGCTCAATTTGTGAGTTGAACCCAATGGAAAGACTCGTGGTTGAGGGAGGAACAACTAATCATGGTATCTCTAACATCTACAGGTTGCTGATGTCTCCACTAGATCTGGGGGTTTCATGCTTTTTGAATAGACATGTGCACAACAAAAAAATTAGTTTATTTTCGTTTCGTATTTTTTTTTTTCGTTTCCGAAAAAAAATTCGTTTTTTTTTCGTTTCATTTTTTTCGTTTCCGTTGATTCGTAACGATTCGTAAATTCGTACGTCGTCGGTGTTCGTATTCGTAACGATTCGTAAATTCGTACGTCGTCGGTTTTTGTATTCGTAACAATTCGTATTTTCGTTAGAGTTATTTTTTCGTTGATTCGCTTTTCCGTTAATTTAATTTTGGTTCATTTGTTTATTCGAAATTTGGACGCATTCGTACTTATTCGTACATTCGTAACATTCGTAGATTCGTAATCGGAGCATAATTCATAATTTTATGTAATTTGTATGCTATTATTACATTTTAAGAGAGATGGAAAATTACGAATCGAAAAATAAAGTTACGAATGTATGAATTTTTTCGTTCAATCTATTCAAAGCACGTTAAGCAGCGCCATTGTAAGAGACACGGAAAATTAACTATCGAAAAAAAAAAAAGTTAGGAATGTACAAATTTTTTCGTTCAATCTATTCGAAGCACGTTAAGCAGCGCCATTGTAAGGGACACGGAAAATTACCAATTCAACAACAAAAAAAAAAGTTACGAATGTACGAATTTTTTTGTTCATTTTCATTTTCGTTGTTCCTGTTTTTTTTGTTTTTCGGATTTTCTTCTTTCGTACATTCGTTGTTTCTAATTAGTTTTTTTCGGATTCGTTCGATTCGAACGATTCGTTATTCGTAAAAAAATTTAGCGAATCGTTCGTTCATTCGTACGAAAATGAATGAACGAAAATAACGAAAAAAAAACAAAAAAACGAAACGAATTGCACATGTCTATTTTTGAATGGATTAAACTAGATCAACCTCAAAGTCATAGATTATGTACACTCCACTTCAATAGATATGAGGATAAAATAAATAAATTATAAATTGTTGACTAGGTGGTATTATGTTCCATCACAATGACTTGGGATCAACTCAAGGCTTCCATCGGAATGTTGGAGGGAATGTGGTGTTGAGGGAACGCATGTCCGCAAGTCTGCCCCCCCCCCAGGGTGCCAGGTTGCCCCCAGGGAAAGCAGCTTTCCCAATGAAGAGGAGGGGCCAGTGGGGGACCCCAGAAGAAGAGGATCGGGGGCTGCTCTGTGCAAAACGATTGCACAGAGTAGGTAAGTATGGGCGTGTTTGTTATTTTTATAGAAAAAAAATGAAGGTTTACAACCACTTTAAAGGCTAATTTGAAGGATATGTTAGTAAAGATACAATTATTGTTATGGTAACAAAATCGAGTTTGGAAAAATCCGTTAATGATGGGAAATGGAGGAGAACCACTGTTTCATCAGTTTTTGATGATTTTTTTATTTATTTTGCATATACACAGAAGAATTTAAAGTGGAAGTAAACCCCCCTATCGTTTTCAGCCAAGGAAGCTGCCATCTTTGCCTCTGTTTAATCTTCAACTGCCACAGTGCTGCACATGTGATCCGTTATGACACCAGCCATTGGATGGTTTGACTGTTTGGTTGAGAGCACAGCCAATGTGCAGGTAGCATTCTCAGCATGCCTTTTTTTTTTAAACTGTTAAATCGATGGGTTTTCTTCCGCTTTAAAAGAATTCAACATTTTCAGAGTCATTGGGTTTCCAAACCAATTCACTCATTCTATAGTACCGTATTTCTTATTACGTCTTCCTTATATTATCTAATTTACTGTATAAAGGTACCCCAGAAGTTTTATTTGTCCTCATCAGTATCCTATGTTGTCTTTTTTATGATTGTGCAGGAACATGTAAAGCGGAGGAGGAATGGCAGCAGAGGGACGGAAAATTTGGATGTTTTTGCAAAGATCCGTATAAAGTCACCGGTATGTATGCAAGAATTTGAAGAGACACCCAAATGTTTGCAATATTTTATACTGTAGTTAAAGTCATCTAGCATTGCAAATAATATTACCAAACCATTTAAAGTTCAACCTCAGCCAAAAAAAAATTCCTGACAGACTCCATGGCAGCCTACGTGTGGGTTAACTCCGCCTCCTCTCCAATGCTATAGGACCCAGGAGGAGACGTCTAGCTTGGGGCAGTCGGCTGGCAAGGTCTGGAGCCCTCAGCAGAAATCCCTCCATGGCAGCGGTTTGCGTTTTCTGTGTCGTGGTGTCTACCTTCCACTCAGTTTTTTCTCTTCCCTGGCTCTAGTTCAGCCTCTCATGGCGCCTGGAGCGCTTCTGCATTCCAGGACGCCGTCTCTCTTCCCGGTTGCGGCGGCGGAGAGCTTCTGCGCATGTGTGAAACCACAGGTGAACCCGAGGCTTGAATCGTGCATGCACATCTTGGCGGAGGACCCGGAGGCCGAGCAGGGGCCTGACGGCCAGTCTCTATGGTGCAGGCGCCTGCGGGGTGCGGCTGTGATGTCACCAGAGCAGGGATTTTAAAAAGGCTGTCAGCCCCTGGCTCTGTGGGATTTCCTGCGGGCAGTGTGCAGCAGCTTTCCCAAGCCCTGGATGTCTGGCATCTGGTGAGCACCAGCCCAGGACTGTGCGTCATGGGGGGAATGGCTGCTCTTAAAGTGGAAGTACCATTCTTATTTTCCTTTTTTTTTTGTTATCAGGTACCCTTTTGCCCCTTCTGTTAGGACTGTTTGGTTCCCTGTGGGCTGTAGGATCTTTACCTGGTCTTCCTACAAGGTGCCATGGACAGGTCACCCCCTCCTTGCGGCCACCCCTCGCGCACAGGGTACATGAGGGGGAGGGGCCAGGAAACGCTCATGGATGGGTCCTAACGACATGCCTCTGTTTCCTTTTCACTACTCTTTTCTTTTATTCAGTCCTTCCAGGTCAGATCGTGGCACGGTACAACAGAGACCTTGCCAGGCATCAGCGTTCTTCATCCAGGTCCAGAGGTGACTCCCCATCTAGGACCAATCAACAGAGAAGATGTTCCCATTCCTCCTCCAGAGACCACACCCACCACCATGACAGCCGCTCTGACCACAGAGCCTGCTGGGGATGTGGGACATGAGTCCCATAGGGCAAGTCTTTATGCGAACCATGCTATGCCGTGGTCGGAGAAAAAGAGACTGAAAACCAACAAATTGAGTCTCTAGTGAAGCGTGTGGTGCAGCAGTCCCTGAAGGAGTGGAGTACAACCCGCACACAGAGCCAGTCCAGCACTATATCAGGCTTTTTGTCTGATGAGGCCCAGGAGGATCCAGGTCTGTCCCAGCTGTATGATGGATCTCCCAGGTCTTCCGACAGTGAGGTGGAGGGGGACTAGGTCCTAGGGGGCTTTGACTTTGCCTTAAGGGTGCTGTAGCACTGAACACAGGTGGTGTGGTGGAAGATTACTTCAAGTCACTCCAAGATTTTTGTTCACTTCAAGATTTCTGTCACTTTAAAATACAATCACTTGGATGTTTTAATTAACAGCTCACTGATTTAAGTTTCAGTTTGGACTTGTTCTGTTTATCATGGACACTAGTATTAAGAATTATTATTTTTTATTATTTTTAAAAATCACTGTTCATCAAATCCCCCTAGCCTCCAGGCTTTCTTTACTGCATGGTGTATTCCAGGGACATGGGGTATGTGGTGATCTGTGTGTACTCTATACTTCGTCAGCATGACGGTGGTATTGTTTCTGAAAGAATGGTATGATGTTTGGTTTGAAAGTAGGGACATGGTGCGACAATAGACTTTTCACATATCGGGGTGAGTCTCTGCTGCTTGTTTGGTCATAAAGTAAAACGTCATTTTTTTTTTTTTTTGGCAAGTCAATCACATGTTGATGATTTGGCAGTCATTCCCCCTTGTAGGTCAAATTTAACAATTTAACATTACCCCCTTTTCATAAGGGGCAGTTACAAATGTTTGTGTGTAACATCCTATTAATTCCCATAGAGTGGAACAAATTTTTTTTTTTTTTTTTTTTTTGTGTCATTACGACAACTCGTGGGGTAAGGACTACCTGTGGGGTTTTCCAGTGGGAAGAGAAAGGCATTACCAAGGAGGGAATCTGCTCCACTATGGATGTTGATGAAAGGGGTTATTGCGAGGGTTGTATCATTGTACCCTGGCCAATCCATTTAATTAATTCGACAGTGATTCTGGGTTCTGGCCATTCTCTGGGGGGCCGCCTTGATTACAGGACGGTTATATTTTGGTTGCGTTCGGCAGCGGCCAAGTGGGGGGGGGGGGGTTGGTTTTGGGTGTATTGTTCAGGTTGCAGGGGGCGGCTTTGTTGTCTTGGAGAAGGACATTGCTGTTTTTGATAATTGGGAAATTTACGCTGATATCTGCCTCTGGAAACACTCCACCCCGTCCTTTGAAACCTACCCTGTCCATTTCCCTGGGTGTTTCTTCTGTGCGGACAATATTTTTTCCAATGGGAGGGGTCTCCACAATGAAAACAGCTTTGATTTGGGTATTCTGGTGTTTGCAACGTGGAATTATCAAAGGCTGGGAGCATGGGGGTGGGCGTCCCTGAGGTCTGGGCGAATAGTCCTCCTTTGGTATTAAAAAATCTGGAGGAGGCCCTTTTCTTTACATCATCCACAAACTGTGGGGGGGTCAGGGTCAGGGTTTGCCACTTAGTATCGACCAGTTTAATTACCTGGGTCACCTTTGGATCTCTCATAGTCAATTCCGTAGTCAATTCCAGTGAAGGTTAAAGTTTTTCCTTGGGCTTTTCCTCATTATCAGTTTTAATTATAGCATGGGGTGGCGGAGGTACCTGCACATAATCCTTTGTATCCCCTATGTCATAACAAAGGTGTTGGACAGGGGCAGAGGCAAGTGTTGGTTTTTTAGGAGGCTTGTCTAAGGAAGGATGAGGCTTCTCTAATGATGAGGGAATTGCTTCTTATAATTTTTCAATGCTTTACACCACATTTATAACATTCAGTCATATATTCTTTATCATAAAGAAACGGTGGATAATTATACTGCTTATGTTGGCTACAAATTTTAGTGACTTCTTCCCATTCCTCTGCAGAACATGGTCCCCAGTCACTTAGCCCCGCAATTTGTAGAGCATGTGCTCTGGTCAATATGTTTTTCCAGAAGGGTTCAGTATAATATGTTCCATAGTTTCCAGACACGAAATCTAAAGGAGTGGGCTGATCCGGCTTACCTTCCGAACCTCCCTTTCCCGGCAGATTTCCCATGTTTACAATTCTTATACTTTATCTTATTTTATTCTCTATTTATACACATCAGCTGCAGAACATACAGTTAATGACTTAGGACAAGCCACAAAAGTTCTTTACCCGTTTCACATTCGATAGAACCTTTGACACCTTTAACAGTTAAAGCTTCTTGAAATTAAAAAGTTTTTTTTTATTTCTTGGCAAAATGCCAAAAAACACTCCCTCTGGCCAGAGGTTCCCCTGTTTATAATTAAGCTTTGTACGTTATTACTTTCCTTATTCTTATAACCAAACAATTTTTATTTATATTTCAAATTTCTTGGCAAAGTGCCAACAGATTTAAACAGTACTTTCAATTGCTGTAATACTAATGCCGCAAACAATTTCCCACTATCCGTTACGGCTGGTGAGATATTAGCATTTGAACCCTTGTTGGCAAAACGCCAAAATATCCAAAATTTGCACCTGACTTCCCCTGCGCAAAAGATGTCAGTGGCAAAAGGAATTATTCACATAGCATGTTTTGATCAAAAGTTAGCCTCACCAATCCATGTATTACCCCAGAAAAATGTTACAACGTCCCTGTTGTCATGACGTATCAAAGACCCTCCTGGAACACAAAACTATTATGTATATTAAACCTGGTAATAACCTCCGGGAATACTAGCAACCAAATAAGTATTTGATCCCTCATACACAAATAACAGACCTGTTATACAATTAGGGCAGCGTCCTGCCAAAAACACTTAGGACAAGGTCCTGACATTAAGTGTTTAAATGATTTAGGGGTTTCCAATGACCAGTCCTTCTGGTTAAAAACAAGGTTTTCAACCTGCTATGGTATGGTATTAATACAATATATGGGAGGGATCCTGGGCAATTTTAGCAAGTATCCTTGTCCCCTATATTTTGATCCTGATACCGTCCTTTTATATTAATACCCGGAACCCTGGCGCCTGCCCCAATTTAGGCAGCACAGCAGGCATTCCTATCTATGAGCGAGCTGTATTACAATACTCGGAACCCTGGCGCCTGCCCCAATTTAGGCAGCACAGCAGGCATTCCTATCTATGAGCGAGCTGTATTACAATACTCGGAACCCTGGTGCCTGCCCCAATTTAGGCAGCACAGCAGGCATTCCTATCTATGAGCGAGCTGTATTAAAATTCTAATGTCCCTATCTCTCAGGCAAGCTAATCAAAATAAATTAATCAATTATGCCTTGAGAGGTATAATGCAATGGGTTATAACATTGACAGAGTAAGCTGTTCAAAAATACTTTGAACAAGTAATTTTAAAGAAAGCTTACCTGTAATGTACCCCACTTATTCTGGTACCATCTGTAAGGTCCTCTGAATCAGCCCCTCCGCAACAGCCCCTCTTTATCAGCCCCTCTTTCTCTCAATTGGACTTTGGCGGTCAATGGAAAATAACCCTGTCTGTCCGGACAGATAATCAGACACCATACACCGTATGAGGTTTGCAAAAAGATGCCTTTACTTCCGTTTCACAGAGCATATACAATACAAAAAGGGGGAAGAACGCAATTGAACAACCAATCACAATCAAGCATTTAAGCATTCTGTTATACAATTCAATATTGATCTGCAAGATTCATAATATTTCTTCTTTCGGACTCAACATAATATTTACTCTAAAAATGTCTCACGCAATATATGTGCTTGATAAGATTCTCAGTATGTTTTAATAATATAGCATACTTGTTATGGGAAGCAGACCCATTACTAGAAGCCATGAGAACTAAAACTTGTTATGGAAATGTGTGAGTGTGAGATAAACAGAATTTACAGTGAGTTTCTACAGAGAAACAGAAAAACATCTTTGTTACAATACTATTAAATCTTGAAGGGTAACTCTACACTTCCCACGTTTCCTTACAACTAGTATTAATCATTATTATTTTTAATCACTGTTTTTACAGGATGATTGTTTAGTTTCATTCATATAATTTGAATATCAGCTCTGCTATTTTATTAATTTCAAATCACTCATACCCCTTCCTTTTTTGTAGCCATAACGTCGGCCAGGAGGGTCTCAGAGATTGGGCCTTCGACCATAAAGAACCGTTCTTGATTTTCTTTTTGGACAGGGTGGTGCTCATACCCATGCTTGATTCAAATCCTAAAGTCACGTCAGTATTCCATGAGAATCAAGAGATTGACCTAACCACATTCAGAGCTCCAGAGGGCACAGAGGCTCACCCACTGGATGTAGGGGAAACATTGAAGGAATATCTGCAAGCTACTTGTAACGCCGAGCGCTCCGGGTGTCCCGTCCATCCCGGAGCGCTCACGGCGTCTCTCCCCCTCCAGCGCCCCGGCCAGCTCCCCTGGCCATAGGCGCAGTTCTGTCTCGGGGATGCGATCCAAGTGGCATCCCCGGTCTGCCCGTGGATCGCATCCCGCTCTGCCTACCCGTCGCCGCCGGCTCCGCCGTCTGCCTCCTCCTGCGCGCTCGTCCCCCTCTCCCCAGGCGCGCGCGCGCGGCTCTGCCGCCTCTTAAAGGGCCAGCGCACAATTAAGTGGTGCCTGGCCCAATCATGGTTCACCGTTACCCATATTAACCCACTTCCCCTTCCTGCCCTTGCCGGATCTTGAGTTGCCTTAGTGCCCAGTGAAAGCGTTGTGTGTTTTGCTCCTACTGTGTATCCAGACCTTGTTGTTGCCCCCGACTACGAACCTTTGCCACCTGCCTTGACCCTTTGCTACGTTTGACCTTGCCTCTGCCTAATCCTTGTGTACCGCGCCTGTCTCAGCTGTCAGTGGGGTCGAGTTGCTATTGGAAGACACGACCTGGTTGCTACCGCCGCTACAAGTCCATCCCGCCTTGCGGCGGGCTCTGGTGAAAACCAGTAGCAACATTAGAACCGGTCCTCCAATACAACCCGTGCTATCGCCCCATTGGCATAGGGGATCCACCTCCTGTTCCCCGCCGTACCCGGTACGTGACACTACTTCCTTCTTTAGATGCTCGGATCACCTGTTCATCCTACACTCCAGGAGTAACAAGGGGAAACGGGCTTCGACCAGAACGATTGCGGCCTGGATCATCCAAACCATCCAGCAGGCTTATAAGGCTAAGGGCTTGGCTCCGCTGGAGGCGGTGACGGCACATTCAACCAGGGGCATGGCGACTTCCTTGGCGGCAGCCCGAAACAGGGCTCCAGATGTCGTCTACAGGGCGGCCTCCTGGGCCTCCATTAATACTTTCATTATTAATCACATTTCTGCATAGAACCTGCAATCCTGTTGGTTGACGGGGCAAATTAAAGTTTTGTTTTTTTAATCAGCATACCCACCGTGTGGTTTGGCTAGGTATTTCCCACACGTAGGCAGCCATGGAGTCTGTCAGGAAAACTGAACATTTTCTATTAAGTACTTTTCCTTTCCTGATGGAGTCCATGGCAGACGGAGTTCCCACCCATTGTTCAAGAGTTGGCTAGTTATGGCTGTGAGCTCAAACTTATGGGAATGGGGTCCTATATTGGAGAGGAGGCGTGGTTAACCCACACTTAGGCTGCCATGCAGGAAAGAAAAATTACGGTAAGTATTTGATAGAAAATGTTCCGTTATTTTATCTTTGGACAGACTCAAAAATAGTAAAAATGTTAGTTGGGTTTTGATTGCTGTTTGTGACACCACTGGCAAGCAGAGATGAGAGAGCTTCTGAAAAATGTGATCAGTTGTGGTTTGGCTGAAGTTTTAAAAACTTTGCAACCAAGAAGTCTCATTGAAGTCAACATTAATTCAAGCTGTCAAGTATAGATTGGCATATGAAAAGCCAACCTAGCAGAGGATGGTTTGATCCATTGACCTCTGGGTTATGGGCCCAGTATGATCCCGCTGTGCCACTCTGCTACAGTTGTCTCAGTAATTCAAGCTGGTATTCAAAAGGTTTGCATTACAGAGCAGTACACAATGCAAATTGGTCCAAATGGTTTGGGAAGCTCCTGGAGGCCCCACCTAATGGAATGATGGGGCTCCACCAAAACACAGCCTGATCCACTTTCCTTAAAAGTTATACCAGGGATACTTAGATAAAAGAAGGCTGTCTGGTGGGATTGGGGGTCAAGCTAGGGAACAGTGCAATCTGGTGGGACTGGTAGTCAATCCAAATAAGGGGGGCTCTGGTGGGAGTAAGGAAGGGTGAAACCTTATGGGACTGGCCATCAAGATAGGGGACAGTGCAGGCCAGTGGGACTGGCAGTCAATCTAAAGAACAAATGCAATATTGTGGAACTGGCAGTTAATCTGTGAAAGGGTGGAACCTAGTGAGGATGGCAGTCAAGCTAAGAAAGGGTGGAACCTAGTGAGGATGGCAGTCAAGCTAAGAAAGGGTGGAACCTAGTGAGGATGGCAGTCAAGCTAAGAAAGGGTGGAACCTGGTGGAATTGGCCATCAAACTAAGGGAGGTGGAACCTGGTGGGACTGTCAGTTAATATAGGAAAGGTAGAATCTGGTTGAGCTTGTGGTCAATCTAAGGAACAGTGCAACCTGGTGGGACTGACTGCTAATCTAGTAGGTTCCATCTTCAGTCAAGCAAAGGGTGCCCAAGCAACTGCAGAGGGAAATATAAGGCAGAACCAACTTCAGGAGCAGCCTTTGGTCTCTTTCTCCCAGAAGCCATTTGGAAATCTAAGCTGCCAAAAATAACACTTAAGTTCAAATTTTGCACAACCCATCCAAATTCATGAAATTCAGAGGTGACCTCCCACCCTTATGAATACATTGTACTGCTCTCACTGCGAATCTAGTTTGAGGTTTGAACAGTATAAATGCAGATTTTATGTAATAACCCCATTCAAATGATTAATGAAAAAGTTATAGGAAATATTCCCAATGAATCTTCCCGATGGAGACACAAAAAAAATCTGATGAAGGTCACATCTCTTTCTCACTTTGTCTAAAAATAAGATAAAATCTTTAAATAATTGAATATGGTTTAAATACATGAAATCTGAGTTTATACTGACTTGGTGCACACCAGCCGAAAGTTGGAATCAGAAGATGGGTGGGAGACCGGACTCCAGAGGAATCAGAAGATGGGTGGGAGACCGGACTCCAGAGGAATCAGAAGATGGGTAGGAGGAATCCGGACTCCAGAGAAATCAGAAGATGGGTGGGAGGAATCCGGATTCCAGAGCAATCAGAAGATGGGTGGGAGGAATCCGGATTCCAGAGCAATCAGAAGATGGGTGGGAGGAATCCGGATTCCAGAGGAATCAGAAGATGGGTAGGAAGGAATCCGGATTCCAGAGGAATCAGAAGATGGATGGAAGGAATCCAGACTCCAGAGGAATCACAAGATGGGTAGGAGGGAATCCGGACTCCAGAGGAATCACAAGATGGGTGGGAGGAATCCGGACTCCAGAGAAATCACAAGATGGGTGGGAAGGAATCCGAACTCCAGAGGAATCACAAGATGGGTGGGAAGGAATCCGGATTCCAGAGGAATCAGAAGATGGATGGAAGGAATCTGGACTCCAGAGGAATCACAAGATGGGTGGGAAGGAATCCGGACTCCAGAGGAATCAGAAGATGGGTGGGAAGGAATCCGGACTCCAGAGGAATCAGAAGATGGGTGGGAGGAATCCGGACTCCAGAGAAATCAGAAGATGGGTGGGAAGGAATCCGGACTCCAGAGAAATCAGAAGATGGGTGGGAAGAACCCGGACTGCAGAGGAATCAGAAGTTGGGTGGGAAGAATCCACACTCCAGTAGACTCTCTCTCCGATGTTCACGACAATACCTCATCTGTGTGGCACAATTAATGCTCACCCTGCACTGCACTTTTTATATGGGGTGTGGGGCTGCTTCTGGCTCTACTAAACTTGACAACAGGGACCTTCACACCAAATTCCTCCTTCCCCCTCACCTGGCTCTACTAAACTTGACTACAGGGACCTTCACACCACCTGTCAGACACTCAGTCACACACATTCCCTGGCTGCAAGGCTCAACATTACTAGATTTTGGAAAAAATCGCAACCCCCCCCATCACATCGGACACTCTAGACTATATCCACAAACATTGCTCATACAAACTTATGCTTGCCTCTAGCAGGGGCTCTTACAGAAAATCACTTTCCCTATGGCAACCCTGTCTACGATGGCATCTTCCCACCCGGCATCCATCTCCACCATGATCACCATAGTAGTGAAGAACCTTTTTTGGTGCCCTCTATGTATACTGTTAAATATTCTTCCAATGTACCAGAAGTTGGTCCCACAGGTTGGTCCCTCAGGGACTAACTGGCTGCAGACTCTAATTGCCTTATCTGGTATATGACTTACCATTGGAATGTACTCCGGTTATAGTTACTGCTGTATTTTTCCTCCCTTTTATACCTGTTACTGCTTATAAAATGTCTCTATAATCAGTCTTATATACAATATATTACCAAAAGTATTGGGACACCGGCCTTTACACACACATGAACTTTAATGGCATCCCGGTCTTAGTCCGTAGGGCTCAGTATTGAGTTGGCCCACCCTTTGCAGCTATAACAGCTTCAACTCTTCTGGGAAGGCCGTCCACAAGGTTTAGGAGGGTGTCTATGGGAATGTTTGACCATTCTTCCAGAAGAGCATTTGTGAGGTCAGGCACTTAAGTTGGACAAGAAGGCCTGGCTCGCAGTCTCCACTCTAATTCATCCCAGAGTTGTTCTATCGGGTTGAGGTCAGGACTCAAGGCCAGTCAAGTTCCTCCACCCGAAACTCACTCATCCATGTCTTTATAGACCTTGCTTTGTGCACTGGTCCAAACCATTTGGTGGAGGGGGGATTATGGTGTCGGGGGGGGGGATTATGGTGTCGGGGGGGGGATTATGGTGTGGGGGGGAGGGGGGATTATGGTGTCGGGGGGGGGATTATGGTGTGGGGTTGTTTTTTCAGGGGTTGGGTTTGGCCCCTTAGTTCCAGTGAAGGGAACTCTTAAGGCTTCATCATACCAAGACATTTTGGACAATTTTATGCTCCCAACTTTGTGGGAGGAGTTTGGGGACGGCCCCTTCCTGTTCCAACATGTCTGCCCACCAGTGCACAAAGCAAGGTCCATAAAGACGTGGGTATCCAGCTCATGGCTGTAGCATGTGTAATATTTAGACTATACAAAGGATAATACATTATATTTTTGTTCCATTTAAAGCTTTGTCACAGGTGGTTCCTGACCTGAGCTGCGGACTGAGCGAGATGAGAGCCACCTTCCATAAATGTCAGTTTAATGATCTGAATATTTACTTTGATGAGAGTCACATCAGGGATCATGTCTACTACTTCCAGGATGACCCCGTCAAAAATACCATCATAATCCAGGCCAGCCTAGATCTCATCCAATCTGGAGGCCTGTCCTATGTAAGTATTCTCTAATGCTGCTCTTATTATTATTATTATTATTATTATTATTATTATTATTATTGTATGGTGACCCCTCCCCCGAGGATGGATTCACAGCCACAACACTCAATGTTATTGTCCCCACAATGTGCTATGGAGCCCTTCATTTATGATCTCACCCCAATGTACAACTAAAGGAGCTGACATTGCACCCACATGCTGTGCTCCCATTCTACATCACACTACAGGACACATGCTGTGCTCCCATTCTACATCACACTACAGGACACATGCTGTGCTCCCATTCTACATCACACTACAGGACACATGCTGTGCTCCCATTCTAGATCACACTACAGGAGACATGCTGTGCTCCCATTCTACATCACACTACAGGACACATGCTGTGCTCCCATTCTACATCACACTACAGGACACATGCTGTGCTCCCATTCTACATCACACTACAGGACACATGCTGTGCTCCCATTCTACACCACACTGCAGGAGACATGCTGTGCTCCCATTCTACATCACACTACAGGAGACATGCTGTGCTCCCATTCTACATCACACTACAGGACACATGCTGTGCTCCCATTCTACACCACACTACAGGACCCATGCTGTGCTCCCATTCTACATCACACTACAGGACACATGCTGTGCTCCCATTCTACATCACACTACAGGACACATGCTGTGCTCCCATTCTACACCACACTACAGGACACATGCTGTGCTCCCATTCTACATCACACTACAGGAGACATGCTGTGCTCCCATTCTACATCATACTACAGGACACATGTTGTGCTCCCATTCTACATCACACTACAGGACACATGCTGTGCTCCCATTCTACATCACACTACAGGAGACATGCTGTGCTCCCATTCTACATCATACTACAGGACACATGTTGTGCTCCCATTCTACATCACACTACAGGACACACACTTACAGTAGTTTCTAGGCAGTTTAGTTTAGAGGCATTTTTTGGAAAGCAAAAAAAGAGATAGGGGAGAGAGAGAGATACGTCTCTCTGAAGCTGCATGAAGAAGTGCAGGAACTGGTGGAGGAGTTGTGTTCTCCTCTTTGCTGCTGACTGCTGAGACGAGGGGGAGGGAGAGACACGTCTCTCTGAAGCTGCATGAAGAAGCACAAGATCTATAAGGCAAGCCTGTAATGGCCATCGGGACTACCGGGAGTTTCCCGGTGGGCCGATTGGCTCAGTGGGCCGGTTGTCAGACAGTGTGTTTGACTCACTACACTTCTCTCCCTGGACTCTCTGTGTCTGTAGTGTGTGTTACAATAACACTGGCGGCTCTGCTCCTGCACCCGACACACAAGTACCACCCCCTCGTGACTCTGCCACTCACTCCCCCTAACATTACAGGCAGCCTCCTTGGCCCTGCGCCGTGATGTCACTCACGGCCAGAGGGCGGAGGCGCCCAGAGACATGGGAGGAGCCGGAGCGTAGGAGCTGCTGCCCAAGCTTAGCTGCCTGCGACTGCAACCAAGAGGAGCCAGCGCCGCGGAGGAGGAACCTGAAAAATCCTTGCAGCAAGTCCTGGACTCCAGACAGCAGCACAGACAGGGTCAGGGGACAAAGAAAAGTCGATCAGTGTAATTCAAGTAAGCACTATATAAGCTAATCAGATGCTATACGGGATGCAGGCTGCATGGCAGCATGATTAATAATAAACTGAGAGTCTGACTGTTACTGTCAGTGTCTGTGATGTCTGTTATATGCAGCATGGCGGGGGGAGGGGGAGGGGTAAATGTACTGCCACTGGTCATGGTAACTGATGAATAATTTAATGTCACTGGTCACGGTAACTGATTATTATTAATCAGTGACATTAAATTATTCATCAGTTACAGTGGCCAGTGCCATTAAATTAATAATTGACCAGTGGCATTTAATTATTAATCAGTTACCGTGACCAGTGGCATTACTATTAATTTAATGTCACTGGCCACGGTAACTGAATAATAACTTGCCACTGGTCATGGTAATTGATGAATAATTTACTGCCACTGGTCACCATAACTGATTAATAATTTACTGCCACTGGTCACGATAACTGATGAATAATTTAATGCCACTGGTCACGGTAATTGATGAATAATTGAATGCCACTGGTGATGGTAATTGATAAATAATTTAATGCCACTGGTCATGGTAACTCATGAATGAATTTACTGCCACTGGTGAATTAATTTACTGCCACTGGTCACGGTAACTGATGAAACATTTACTGCCACTGGTCACGGTAATTGATTAGTAATTTACTGCCACTGGTCACGGTAATTGATTAATAATTTACTGCCACTGGTCACGGTAACTGATTATTAATTTACTGCCACTGGTCATGGTAACTGATTAATAATTGAATGCCACTGGTCATGGTAACTCATGAATGAATTTACTGCCACTGGTGAATTAATTTACTGCCACTGGTCACGGTAACTGATTAATAATTTACTGCCACTGGTCACGGTAATTGATTAATAATTTACTGCCACTGGTCACGGTAATTGATTAATAATTTAATGCCACTGGTCACGGTAATTGATTAATAATTTACTGTCACTGGCCACGGTAACTGATTATTATTAATCAGTTACTGTGACCAGTGACATTAAATTATTCATCAGTTACCGTGGCCAGTGCCATTTACTGCCACTGGTCACGGTAACTGATTAATAATTTACTGCCACTGGTCACGGTAACTGATTAATAATTTACTGCCACTGGTCACGGTAACTGATGAATAATTTACTGCCACTGGTCACGGTAATTGATTAATAATTTACTGCCACTGGTCACGGTAACTGATTATTAATTTACTGCCACTGGTCACGGTAACTGATGAATATTTTACTGCCACTGGTATGGTAACTGATTAATAATTGAATGCCACTGGTCATGGTAACTCATGAATGAATTTACTGCCACTGGTGAATTAATTTACTGCCACTGGTCACGGTAACTGATTAATAATTTACTGCCACTGGTCACGGTAATTGATTAATAATTTACTGCCACTGGTCACGGTAATTGATTAATAATTTACTGTCACTGGCCACGGTAACTGATTATTATTAATCAGTTACTGTGACCAGTGACATTAAATTATTCATCAGTTACCGTGGCCAGTGCCATTTACTGCCACTGGTCACGGTAACTGATTAATAATTTACTGCCACTGGTCATGGTAACTGATTAATAATTTACTGCCACTGGTCACGGTAACTGATTAAAAATATGATGCCACTGGTCACGATAATTGATGAATAATTTAATGCCACTGGTCACGGTAATTGATGAATAATTTAATGCCACTGGTCATGGTAACTCATGAATGAATTTACTGCCACTCATGAATTAATTTACTGCCACTGGTCACAGTAACTGATTAATAATTTACTGCCACTGGTCACGGTAACTGATGATTAATTTACTGCCACTGGTCACGGTAACTGATGAATAATTTACTGCCACTGGTCACGGTAACTGATTAAAAATATGATGCCACTGGCCATTTATACTTACAGTGGAATGTTTTTTACTCATTTTTTTGCACAATTACGTATAGTTTATATACTGTTTTTGTGCACGTTTGCAAAATTAAAGTGGGCCGGTCTGGATGAAGTCCAGGGCCAAATTTTTGTCCCAGTCCAGCCATGTCTGTAGGAGGAGTTTTGTTCTCCTCTCTTCTGTTGACTGATGAGACGGGGGAGAGGGAGAGACACGCCTCTCTGAAGCTGCATGAAGAAGCACAAGATCTGTAGGAGGAGTTGTGTTCTCCTCTCTGCTGCTGACTGCTGAGACGAGGGGAGGGAGATATGAGGCTCTCTGCTGCTGCATGAAGAAGCACAAGATCTGTAGGAGGAGTTGTGTTCTCCTCTCTGCTGCTGACTGCTGAGACAAGGGGAGGGAGAGATGAGGCTCTCTGCTGCTGCATGAAGAAGCACAAGATCTGTAGGAGGAGTTGTGTTCTCCTCTCTGCTGCTGACTGCTGAGACGAGGGGAGGGAGAGATTAGGCTCTCTGCTGCTGCATTTAGAAGCACACGATCTGTAGGAGGAGTTCTGTTCGCCTTTCTTCTGCAAATTGCTGAGATGGGGATAGGGAGAGATGAGGCTCTTTGCTGCTGCATGAAGAAGCACAAGATCTGTAGGAGGAGTTCTGTTCTCCTCTCTTCTGCAAACTGCTGAGATGGGGAGAGGGAGAGATGAGGCTCTTTGCTGCTGCATGAAGAAGCACAAGATCTGTAGGAGGAGTTGTGTTCTCCTCTCTGCTGCTGACTGCTGAGACGAGGGGAGGGAGAGATTAGGCTCTCTGCTGCTGCATTTAGAAGCACAAGATCTGTAGGAGGAGTTCTGTTCGCCTTTCTTCTGCAAATTGCTGAGATGGGGATAGGGAGAGATGAGGCTCTTTGCTGCTGCATGAAGAAGCACAAGATCTGTAGGAGGAGTTGTGTTCTCCTCTCTGCTGCTGACTGCTGAGATGGGGGAGAGAGAGCTACGTCTCTGTGAAGCTGCTTGAAGAAGTGCAGAATCTGGTGGAGGAGTTCTGTCCTCCTCTCTGCTGAGACAAGGTGGGGGCCCAGCTGCATAAGGGGTGTGAGGGCCAAATGAAATAGTCTGGTGGGCAGGATTTGGCACGTGGCCCTTGTGTTTGACACATGGGCTCTAGACAGATGTTAACAATAAAATATAATGGTTCTATCCTATGCAGCTTTGGCGTTTGTTTGGCATTTGTGTGTGTGTGATGGGAGAGGTGGAAACAGATCCTGGCATTATCTACTTTTTAATTTGTATTATTATTTTTTCTTTCTATAAAGAAAAAAAATGACACCCATGCCACGTACACGGCTAATTTCATCATTGAAGTGGATCAACCCGGTACAATTATCACCAGGAACAACACTCTGAATATAACCCTGCAGTGTGCCTATGAGATGGATATGATAGCCAGCCTGCAGAAGACTCTGCATCCTTTCATCAGGTAAAAGAAAAAAAACAAAAAAACAATGTAAATTTAAGGTGAAAATGTCTAAAGGCTTACTGCTTAGTAATTTGGCTCCTGGGTGGACTCACATGAGGAGCTTCATCAAATCTGACCGACCCAACCAAGATTATCATAGATGATTATCCAGGGATAGAGGAGACACTGGAACTAATACATCACAGTGGACGAAACTTGTATGGGGTCTATGTCCAAATCATCTTCATAGCCACCCATCCAACAAACCTGCATTTGCTCTGTGCGAATCGGACAAAAACAAATGTTCTTTAACCACTTAAAGGGGTGTTCCGGGAAAAAAAATTAAAAGCCAGCAGCTACACATACTGCAGCTGCTGGCTTTTAATAAATGGACACTTACCTGTCCTGCAGTCCCTCGATGTCGGCACCGCAGCTAATGTCTCCTTCAGCTGTCGGGTGCTGCCGCCACCATTGCGGGTAAGGTAGCCCGGCAGTGTAGCCTTTCGACTTCACGCCGGGAACCCTACTGCGCATGCACGAGGCCCCCGCTCCTCTCTTCTATTAGCTCGGCATCCGAGGGAGCAGGAGGAGGGAGCCCCGTGGTGATGTCGCGGCCGCGGCCGGACTCCCGTAAGTGGGAAAGGATGTCCGTTCCCCCTCGAAAAGTGCCAATTGTTACACCAGAAGGGGGGAGGAGTCCGATGAGCGGAAGTTCCACTTTAGGGTGGAGCTCCGCTTTAAGGACCGGAAGGTTTTGCCCCCTTCCCCCGACCAGGCCATTTTTTGTGATACGGAACTGCGTCGCTTTAACTGACAATTGCGCAGTCATGAGACGTTGTACCCAAACACAACAAATTGGTGTCCTTTTTTTTTCCCACAAATAGAGCTTTCTTTTGGTGGTATTTGATCAGCTCTGCGGTTTTTATTCTTTGCGCTATAAACAAAAAAAAGCTACAATTTTGAAAAAAACACAATATTTTGTACTTTTTGCTATAATAAATATCCCAAATTAAAAAAAATATATATATATATATATATTTTTTTTATTATTCCACAATATTTTATTAGTAGAAAAATGAGTGTAGGTAAAACATTTGTGATCGGTACAGAAGAGAGTTTACACACGATCGGACATTCCGACAACAAAAATCCATGTTTTTTTTTTCCGACGGATGTTGGCTCAAACTTGTCTTGCATACACAGGGTCACACAAAGTTGGTCGGAAATTCCGAACGTCAAAAACGCGGTATGTCGAGCCGAGAAAAATGAAGTTCAATAACCAGTGCTGCTCTTCTGCTTTATTCCGAGCATGCGTGGAACGTTGAGCATCGGAATTGTCTACACACGATCGGAATTTACGAGAGCGGATTTTGTTGTTGGAAAATTTGAGAACCAGCTCTCAAATTTTGTGTGACGGAAATTCCGATGGAAAATGTCCGATGGAGCCTACACACGGTCAGAATTTCCGACAACAAGCTCCGATCACACATTTTCCGTCATAAAATTTGACCGTGTGTACGCGGCATTGAAGTTGACAGAACAAGTATTAAATAAGACATAAGTAGGGATGGGAGAACGGTTCGGCCCGAGCATAAGTTCGGGCCGAACTTTGGTTGTTCGGATGTTCTGCGAACAGCGAACAATATGCAGTGTTCCCGGGAAATTCGAATGCCTCCGGAATACCGTTAAAGTCTATGGGACACGCAACCTGGCAGGCTATTTCCGAGCATGCAACCTGGCAGGCCGCAGGAAAAGAGGGGGCAACAAGAGAGCGCCCCCTCCTGAACCGTAACAGGCCACATGCCCTCAACATGGGGAGGGTACTTTGGGGTAGCCCCCCAAAGCACCTTGTCCCCATGTTGATGGGGATAAGGGCCTCATCCCCAAATCCCTTGTCTTGCTTATCGGAATCTGAAAGCCCCCTTTAACAATGGGGCCCCCAGATACCGGCCTTCCCCCCTGTATGAAATGGTAACGGGGTACAAATGTACTCCCTACCATTTCACAAAAAAATGTCAAAATGTTAAAAACGACAAGAGACAGCCCCCCTCTCTTTTCCTGCGGCCTGCCAGGTTGCGTGCTCGGATAAGGGTCTGGTAGGGATTTTGGGGGGGGCCCCCATGCCATTTAAAAAAAAAAAATTGGTGCATGGTTCCCCCTAATTTTCATATCAGACCCAAAGGGCCTGGTATAGATTTTAGGGGGACCCCTACGCAATTTTTTTTTACATTCTGGTTCGGGGTTCCCCTTAATATTCATAACAGACCCAAAGGGCCTGGTAATGGACTGGGGGGGAACCCATGCCATTTTTTTCAATGAGTTTTATCTGTATTGCCGAGACCTGACAATTCATTACAGCCGCCATCAGTTTTAAATGACAAATTTTCCTTTAGAAATGTAATTTTGCTGTCAGACTGTTCTAAACACGGGTAAAATGTGCCCCTTTACAGGCATATTATAGACACCCCCCAGGTACGGTATTTAAAGGAATATTTATTCCTTTCATTTATGGTTGAACTGGATGGACTTGTGTCTTTTTTCAACCTAACTATGTAACTATTTCATTTTTATTGTTTCACTTTAAACATTAAAAAAAATCACTGCTCCCAAAAAAACTTCAGTTTAAAAAAAAAAATTGCATTGATACATGTCCCTTGGGGCAGTAACCGGGTCCCCAAACACTCTGAGAGTGATCTGAGCCACTCGGATGCTCTCGGAAACACTGTTCCAGAGTGTTTCTGAGGGTCTCTGAGTGTCACTGAGCGCCCTCGGCACCTCTGGCCAAATACGGTACTGCACACCACAGAGGCTTGAATCCTACTCGTTTTACGAACCAATGCTCGAATTGTGAAATTCTCGTTAACCGAGTTACTCGCAATTGGAGGTATTACTGTACTTTTCCATTGAAACACCTTGATTTATCCAGTCTACAGCCTACAATCCATGAATTTGTCCTGGATTCATCCCACAACCCTCCTGCCAGCTGTCACATGGTATGAATAATTCTTGTGACATAGGAGAAAATCTTTCTGACCCACCACCCCCCCCCCCCCCCAACCACATATTCATGCAAAGAGGTCCTGTCACCTGGCTACTGTCTACAGAGGGACAAACACTTGTTTCCCGTAATGGTGGATTATGGGGGGGGGGGAAAGACAAGTGACAGCCATGCTGTCTCAGCAGCTTTATCGGCGTAGTCAGGTGACGGTCATTTTTGTGTGGTACGATCTGTATTTAGGCCTCTGTCATCTATGGTAAAGCCCTTCTAATGCCAATCTTCTATCCTCACCATTCTTTACCAGTTTACCTTTTAGCTGAGATTTAAATGATTAGTATTGTATATATTGTATATTTAATTATTGTTTATCATTATTTTTTTTTTTTCTATTTGAAATGCAGGGCTATCAATATCACAGTTCCAGGGATAGGACAGTTCATGACCTACATGGCTTTGTATAAAGATAGCAGCTACAAAACTCCACACACGGGATCACAAGTCACCCTGACCACAGAGGAATTCTTGTATGTCGGAGTCTTCTTTCTGGGTGGCACATCAAATCTTTTTCTGGTGATGAACAACTGTTATGCCACCCCAACAGACAATGTGACCGATACCCTGAAATACTACATCATCAAAGACAGGTAAACTTGTAATAATAATAATAATTTAGTAATGTGATAAGATTCATCTACTGGCACCCAACATTTCCTTCTCCATGACTGGGAGTGATAGATGAGGGATCTGTGAACCAACCTTGGTTTACTCCCGTAAAACATGACTGCTGAGGCCCAATGGGCCAAGGTACAAATTAATGTAACACAAGGGGATCAAATCCCCCACCACCCTTGCCCTTTTACCCTATTAAATAAAACACTTAGAAACATTACGTTGAAAGGGCAAGGCCACAGCTTTATTAACCGCATACACACAGCCATTAATGTCTAAACCGCTGGCAACAAAAGTGAGTACACCCCTAAGTGAAAATTTCCAAATTGGGCCCAATTAGCCATTTTCCCTCCCCGGTGTCATGTGACTCGTTAGTGTTACAAGGTCTCAGGTGTGATGATCAGAGACTGCAGACATAGTACAGGAGATGATCAGAGACTGCAGACATAATACAGGAGATGATCAGAGACTGCAGACATAGTACAGGAGATGATCAGAGACTGCAGACATAATACAGGAGATGGTCAGAGACTGCAGACATAATACAGGAGATGATCAGAGACTGCAGACATAATACAGGAGATGATCAGAGACTGCAGACATAGTACAGGAGATGATCAGAGACTGCAGACATAATACAGGAGATGATCAGAGACTGCAGACATAATATAGGAGATGATCAGAGACTGCAGACATAGTACAGGAGATGATCAGAGACTGCAGACATGATACAAGAGATGATCAGAGACTGCAGACATATTACAGGAGATGATCAGAGACTGCAGACATAATACAGGAGATGATCAGAGACTGCAGACATAATACAGGAGATGATCAGAGACTGCAGACATAATACAGGAGATGATCAGAGACTGCAGACATAATACAGGAGATGATCAGAGACTGCAGACATAATACAGGAGATGATCAGAGACTGCAGACATAGTACAGGAGATGATCAGAGACTGCAGACATAGTACAGGAGCAAATTAATGTAACACAATGGGATCAAATCCCCCACCACCCTTGCCCTTTTACCCTATTAAATAAAACACAACCATTAGGTTGGAAAGGGCAAGGCCACAGCTTTATACTGCGGCAACATGGCTCGGCTGCGTAAATCACCATCATGGTGCGTCAGTACCATAGACGGCCACTAGGGGGCGCACGCCTACAAAGCCGCTGCGAGTGCCCAGTGGTCGCTCGGGGCACACCGAGAACCAGGATCTGTGTGTGTAATCACACAGTTTCCGTTCCTCTGAGGGGAGAACAAACAGATAGTCTGTTCATACAAAGTATGAACAGACGACCAGTCATGTCCCCTGCACAGTCCCCTCCCCCCTTCAGTTAGACCACATACTAGAAAACATTTAACTCTTTCACTGCCAGTGACATTTTTTACAGTAATCAATGCAATTTTATAGCATTGATCGCTGTAAAAATGCCAATGGTCCCAAAAATGTGCCCCTAGGAACACTTAACCCCTACACTGCCACCTAGTGGTTAACCCCTTCACTGCCAGTGTCATTTATACAGGAATCAATGCATTTAAATAGCACTGATTGCTGTATAAATGACAATGGTCCAAAAAATGTGTCAAAAATGTCCGATGTGTCTGCCATAATGTTGCAGTCACAATAAAAATCGCTGATCGCTGCCATTACTCGTAAAAAAAAAATATATAATAAAAAAGCTATAAAACTATCCCCGATTTTGTAGATGCTATAACTTTTGCGCAAACCAATCAATAATCGCTTATTGCCAACAAATATGTAGAATACGTATCGGCCTAAACTGAGGAAAAAATAGTTTTTTTAAAATATATTTTTGGGGGATATTTATCATAGCAAAAAGTAAATAATAATGCGTTTTTTTCAAAATTGCAGCTCTTTTTTTGTTTATAGCGCAAAAAATAAAAACCGCAGATCAAATACCACCAAAAGAAAGCTCTATTTGTGGGAAAAAAAGGACGTAAATTTTGATTGGGTACAACATCGCACGACCGCGCAATTGTCAGTTAAAGCGACGCAGTGCCGAATCACAAAAAGTGCTCTGGTCTTTGGCCAGCAAAATGGTCCGGGGGCTTAAGTGGTTAAATTCCAACACATAACACATTTAACCAGTACGGTCATACTGTGAGCACTCAACCAAAAGAGGGAAGTGGGGCCTGTGCTTACCATAAGCCCCGTACACACGGTCCAATCCGACACAATCCGACCACAAAATCCATCAGATTTTTTCCGACGGACTTTGTCCGAAACTGGTGTTGCATAAACACGGTCGGACAAAGTTGTCGGAAAATCCTATCATTCTGAACGTGGTGACGTTCGTTGCGTACAACAGAACTACGTAGAGGCTAGTAGCCAATAGCTTTGGTCTCGTAATTTGATCTGACCATGCGTGGCACTTTGTCCGTCGGAAATTCCTTACACACGATCAGAAAAAGTCCAATTGGATTTTGTTGTCGGAAAATTTGAGATCCTGCCCTCAAATTTTTTCCGTCGGAATTTCCGACGGAAAAAGTCCGATAGAGCCCATACATGGTCGGATTTTCCAACAGCATAATCTGATCAGACTTTTCCCGTCGGATTTTCCGACCGTGTGTACGCAGCATAAGTGCTGCCTACTTCCAATTTTTTCATCAAGGGCATAGCCCATTACAGCAACTTTAAATGCTGGGAAGGTCAAGAAACCGCAGCAAGCTGTGACATACCGGAAAAAAAGGGGCAGGAGGGTGGGCAGTAGACATGTGCACAACAAAAAAAATTGTTTATTTTCGTTTCGTTTTTTTCGTTTCCGAAAAAAATTTGTTTTTTTTCATTTCCGTTGATTTGTAACGATTCGTACATTCGTAAGTCGTCGGTGTTCGGATTCATAACGATTCATACATTCATAAGAGTTATTTTTTTGTTGATTCGTTTTTCCGTTAGTTTAATTTTCGTTTATTCGTTTATTTGAAATTCGGACGCATTCGTATTTATTCGTACATTCGTAACATTCGTAGATTCGTAATCGGAGCATAATTCATAATTTTATGTAATGTGTATGCTATTATTACATTTTAATAATTTACGAATCGAAAAAAAAAAGTTACGAATCGAAAAAAAAAGTTACGAATGTACGAATTTTTTCGTTCAATCCATTCGAAGCACGTTAAGCAGCACCATTGTAAGACACGGAAAATTACCAATTCAGCAAAAAAAAAAGTTACGAATGTACGAATTTTTTCGTTCATTTTCGTTGTTCCTTATTTTGTTTTTTGGATTTTCTTCATTAGTACATTCGTTGTTTCTAATTTGGTTTTTCAGATTTTCGTTGTTTTTTGGATTTGTTCGATTCGAACGATTCGTTAATCGGATTCGTACAATTCGAATGATTCGTTATTCAGATTCGTTCAATTCGAACGATTCGTTCATTTGTACGAAAACGAACGAACAAAAAAAAAGAAAAAAAAATGAAAAACGAAAAAAAAAAAACGAAACTAATTGCACATGTCTAGTGGGCAGCTCTTCCATCCAACTCTTCCGAAAGACCCAGAGCTCAGGCCCATCCCAACCCCCATGTTTCCACTAATCATCACCATCCACCCCTTTGTCGGGCATATGGCCATGCTCCCATCAGTCAAGGCACTCTTTCCCTAGGGGGGGCTCAAGAGGCCTTCATGGGCAGCAGACTGGGATCCCCATAACATATGAAAAGGTGGACATTACTGGGGACACGAGTGCAGAGATCTCTCTACCAGTGTCCAGAGACAGGAGAAGCTGCTGGATGGTTCAACCCACCTGTGTCCATCCAAAACTGCAGTACCGGATCTGATTGGCCTTTCAGTTTTAAACACATAAACCTTTATGTACATTGGTAGTGAAGTCTTTTAGTACATACAATGATTATCTGTCCTTTTATCTCCCTTTGTACTTTCTTTAGCTGTCTTAACAAGCAAGATGGAACTATACATGTTGCAGAGAACGGTGTCTCCAGTAAAGGACGGTTTTCCGTGCAAATGTTCAAGTTTGTTGGACCACATGACCAAGTGTATCTACACTGTCAAGTAAAACTGTGCGACAGCCATGCTGGATCCTGTATTCCTGTAAGTAGGCTTCCATCCATCAAAAGAGTGTTAGAGCAGATAAAAAGACTGGTCTAATCTATTGCCCCGAACACACGATCGGACTTTCCCATGTGAAATGTTGGATGTGAGCTTGTTGGCAGAAAGTCCGATCGTGTGTACGCTCCGTCCAACAATTGTTGTCGGACTTTCCGCCAACAAAATGTTGGCTAGCATGTTCTCAAATTTTCCAACAAATGTGTGTTGTCTGGCTTTCCGATCGTGTGTACACAAGTCCGTTGGACAAAAGTCCAAAGTGCAAACACGCATGCCCGATTGCAAGGATGAGCCGGAAGCTGTCGGTCTTGTAAACTTGCGTTCGTAATGGAGAATTGACATTCGTGAACGCGCAAATTATGAAATCTCGAAATGCAGAGCACAATTCTCTTCTCCTTTAATGGATAATAATGGAGTCGCTTTGCTGGTGATACTGATGGAGTTATTGCAAACAATATTTCAAAGGCTTTTTTTTTTCTAGTTATATCAAGAATAATATTATTATGCTTTTTTAATTTTTTTGGGCAAGTTACCACAACACCATTATCCCGGAGTTTTTAAGATCAAAGATACAACTATGTTGGTTTCCCTTGTTAATTTTACATTGTATTTTATAAAATCGAACTGCCGACTCCCAAACTGTCATTTGAAGTAAAACACACAGCCAAGTATTATTCTCCACTATTTTTTTATTGTGCAAAAAAAATGTAGCGCTAGTTCCTGACGAGCACACGCTATGTGTTTTTCAAAGTTAATGTTCCTAAAGCCACAGTTGGGTTTTAGGGTTAATTATGCCAAATTATGGTCTCAGTATCAGTCTAGCTGGAATTGCACTCAATTCTCCTTGGCCACAGGTGTCGCTGTCACCACCGGTAAGTATGAGAACGCAGTTTAGCTGGGTGTATTGGATGCCTCTCTTTCTCTCAGAACCAGCCCAGTGGGAGTGTCATCCTGCTGTGCCTTCTGGGAGAAGGTATTTAAGGTACTGAGATCACGTGTTTCTGGGTTTCGGTCCAGTCCAGAAGATATTTTCTGTCTGTTTGGTCCTGGTCCTCCTGACCAGCCCCCATGGCCCTCCTGGCCTGGGGTGTGGATCCATGCAATTCTGAGTCTCAGGGCTGGATAGCCCAAGGCGAAGCAACTGCAGGGACAGGCCTGAATGGATATCGGAGCCTAATTATCCAAAATTGGTCCGGTGCCGTCTCGTCTAAGGAGAGGCCCAGCAGCTGGAGAAGCATCCAGGGGAGGGCTCCTTGGGAGAAGGCCATGCACAAGGCTGGTTTCTCTGAAGGAGCCTGGAGGCTCAGTTGAAGGACACTACATGGATCTACACTCATACGGTATCGCCGGACCGGCTGCAAGGTACTGGTACCCTATGATAGCTCTCTAAATTTGTCTAAGTCCCTCAGTTCTACATTCAAGTCTGTGGCAGAGAGTTTTGCTCAAGTGTTCTACATCCAAGTCTGTGGCAGAGACTTTGCTTTACCTAACATGCTACTGGCTGCTAGGCCTAGTGAGAGGAGGTCTATCCGGTACATGTAGGAATCCAGCTGGTAAAAGGTAATTCTCTGGATTTCTATAGTGAGAGACTTTCTATCTTTGCAGTTCCAAAGTACCTGAACTTTCACCCTAACCCTCTACCCTACATATAAGAGACTGTTTTATCTTTTTGAATAAATAACCCAAAAAAGGAAGATAAAGTGTCAGTTTCTACATTTCTTTGGGCCATCTACCACAGGAACCCCTAGACGGAGACGAGGTGGGAGAAGGTAACAGTAAGCCCAATAAAACCAGCAGCTCCTTCGGAGGTCAGTGCTACAAAAAGAAAACAAATAAAATTAGACATGCTACCTGCCAATAGAACTTAACCAAAAAGTGCATTCTATGCATCCAAAAATATAGAAAATATAACAAATCAAATCATTATTATTCAACCAAAAAATAATGTCAAAGCAATAACTCCAAGGCCAATAATAAAACGTTATCTCCTCCGATTCCGCAACATGACTGGTTGAAGGACGGCTGTTCAAAAACTAACTGAAAAGCGATAAATGAAAAACGCAAAAAGAAAAGCACGAATGAACACTCACCAAACTTCTACTAACATGAAAATTACCAGAAGGAGCCCAAAGGGTGGCGCTAAAGAGCTGAAAAACCACTTAGTACATCTAGTACATCACTAATGTTGGCCAACATTTGTGTGACCGTGTGTATGCAAGACAAGCTTGAGCCAACGCCCTTCAGACAAAAGTCCACGGATTTGTTGGCCAACAATCCGATTGTGTGTACGGGGCTTATGAGTCTAGAACTAGGACTCCTCCAACAATGAGGTGTACACTCAAAGTGATTACCCCCTCACCAGAGTGAGGGCTTTTATTGTCTAAGTACATTTAATCTGTAAGATCAGCTCAGCTGACTTTATCAGGCAGCCGGGCAAACACGGTTCGTGAACTCTACGATTCTCCACGAACCTACAACTATATAGTCAGCAGAATCACAATGATGGAAAGTCACAAGCTTGTCTGATCTGGGGATCAATGAGCTCCTCAATGCTGATATTTTTGTTTGGACTTCCAAGGAAAATGGTGATCACCAAACCCTGGCTATTCAGTTCACATGTTTGGCTGTTCCCATGCTATACAATAACAAAAGGATTCATTTCATGGCAAGGATTGGAGCATAAACAGGCTCAATGCTTACCCTATGAGCTTCCACAGTGGCAGCATGAAATAAATAGGTGAACATTTACATTGTTTTATAACGTCTGTCCATGAATAGAGGAGAACCAATCTGGAGAATTGTTTTAATCAGAATTCATTGCTGTTTAAATCCTTAATATTTTGTTGTGGATCTGCTGAGAAACACACAGTACAGAGAATTTTATAGGGCAATGGGGGGGGGGGGGGCGATCATGATTGGAGAAATAAAGGTGTGAGGGCGAGGTGTCCATTAGGGATGAGGTCGGGGCTCTGTGCGGTGCAATTGGGTTCCTCCACACCAAACCCATTGTTTATGAATCTGACTCACAATTAGTATTCTAATTCATCCCTAATGTGTCCAGTAGGGATGAGGACAGGGCTCTGTGCGGGACAATTGGGTTCCTCCACACCAAACCCAATGTTTTCAATGTTTTTATGGATCTGACTCACAATCAGTATTTCAATTCATCCCAAAGAGATCAAACAATCCTTTGTGTTTATATCTAGGAGAATTAAACTATATATATATATATATATATATATATATATATATATATATATATATATATATATATATATATATATATATATAATTTGGAGAGTGTCTGTGGTATTTTGTGTCCATTTTTGAGGTCAATTACTGATGGTGGATGAGAAGACCTGGCTCACCATTGGCGAGGTGTCCATTAGGGATGAGGTCAGGGCTCTGTGCAGGACAATTGGGTTCCTCCACACCAAACCCATTGTTTATGGATCTGACTCACAATCAGTATTCCAATTCATCCCAAAGGTGTCCAGTAGGGATGAGGTCAGGTCTCTGTGCAGGACAATTGGGTTCCTCCACACCAAACCCATTGTTTATGGATCTGACTCACAATTACTATTCCAATTCATCCCAAAGGTGTCCAGTAGGGATGAGGTCAGGGCTCTGGACACTCGAGTTCCTCCACACCAAATCGGTCACACCATGTCTATGGAGCTGGCTTTGTAAACAGGGTGGGGGGGGGCACTGTCACGGTGGAACAGAAAAGGGCCTTCATCAAGTTGTAATCACAAGGTTGGAAGAGGACTATTGTCTACAATATCTTTGTATGATGTAGAATCAGACACAATATTGCCTTAACACAGAAGATATTTACACATCACCACTTCCAGCACAAACAAAAAAACAAGGAGTCTCTATTGGGCTCAGTGGTCAGTTCCAGGCAAACCATTCATGATTTGCATGACTCCGCCCACTTATCTATTTACATACAGTATATAGCTATGTAGTGCACAACATTTACCAAGAATTCTCTTTATATAGGAAAGTGATAAGATGTGACCTGAGCTCCATTCAGTCATCTCATCAGATTAGCTCTGTGAGGACTTCGTAGAGAAGATCTTATACCGATGAACCCGTGTGACCTCTACCTCATTTCCTAATGTCCTTGTTTGTTCCTAGGTCTGTGCCAGATCAGCAAGTCGAACTGATGAAACTGGAACCCCCCAGGGTTTTAGTACTCTGACAATAGGACCTATTGTGGGATCAGGTAATATTGTGATTGGATACTTTTCATTATTTTTTCTTCTTGCTGATTTTTTCTGCTTAGTGGGAATAAGTCCCAAATGATTCCATAGCACCAAAACTCCTTCTAGAACAGAGATTATTCTATAATGAAAGAGGGATTTGACAGTGGAGGTTCACATACATTCTGGACATCACTAATTCTCTGTAATATAAAATAGATTAGTGATAAATGCTTAAGGGTCTTCACACTTGGATCCTGTTGGCTAGTGAGGGTGCAGGCGAGGAGAGGTCCATCCAGACCCAAAACATACTACAATAATAGGAAGAGATAACCCGACCGCTGCACACCTCAACCCGGCCCGAGTGGTGAGCGGGTAAAAGCAACCTCAGCTAGACATGTGCATTCATTTTCGTCTGAATTTCAGGTATTTTCGTTTATCGTTTTAACAAACGATAACGAAAGTGCAGAATCCGAAAAACGAAAGATCCGACATAAACAAATGCTTTATTTTCGTTTTCGTTGTGACAACAGTTTGATATAGATAGGAGATTTGACACTGACAATAACAATCTGTGTCCATCGAACATGTGGTCGAATGTGCCTAACCTTAACTCTATTAGTCCAAGATTATTCTACATAGAGAGAAAAGATTCGACATAGAGAGAAAAGATTTGACATAGAGAGAAAAGATTTGACAGAGTGAGAAAAGATTTGACATAGAGAGAAAAGATTCGACAGAGTGAGAAAAGATTCGACAGAGTGAGAAAAGATTCGACAGAGAGAGAAAAGATTTGACGTAGAGAGAAAAGATTTGACGTAGAGAGAAAAGATTTGACATAGAGAGAAAAGATTTGACGTAGAGAGAAAAGATTTGACAGAGAGAGAAAAGATTCGACAGAGAGAAAAGATTCGACAGAGAGAAAAGATTCGACAGAGAGAAAAGATTCGACAGAGAGAAAAAAAAGATTTGACAAAGAGAGAAAAGATTCGACATAGAGAGAAAAGATTCGACATAGAGAGAAAAGATTCGACATAGAGAGAAAAGATTCGACATATAGAGAAAAGATTCGACGTAGAGAGAGAAAAGATTTGACGTAGAGAGAAAAGATTTGACAGAGATAAAAAAAATGATTTGACAAAGAGAGAAAAGATTCGACATAGAGAGAAAAGATTCGACATAGAGAGAAAAGATTCGACATAGAGAGAAAAGATTCGACATATAGAGAAAAGATTCGACGTAGAGAGAGAAAAGATTTGACGTAGAGAGAAAAGATTTGACGTAGAGAGAAAAGATTCGACAGAGAGAGAAAAGATTCGACATAGAGAGTAAAGATTTGATAGAGAGAAAAAAAAAGATTTGACAAAGAGAGAAAAGATTCAACAGAGAGAAAAAAAAAAAGAAGATTTGACGTAGAGAGAAAAGATTTGACGTAGAGAGAAAAGATTTGACAGAGAGAGAAAAGATTCAACATATAGAGAAAAGATTCGACATAGAGAGAAAAGATTTGACAGAGAGAGAAAAGATTTGACAGAGAGAGAAAAGATTCGACAGAGAGAGAAAAGATTTGACAGAGAGAGAAAAGATTTGACATAGAGAGAAAAGATTCGACAGAGAGAGAAAAGATTCGACAGAGAGAGAAAAGATTCGACAGAGAGAGAAAAGATTTGACATAGAGAGAAAAGATTTGACAGAGAGAGAAATGATTTGACATAGAGAGAAAAGATCGCTGCTGGAATTGGGTGGGGGAAGTAAAATAAAAATAATGATGATGATGAAAGTAATTGGCTGATTGTAACCAAAGAGGAGGAGCAGTAAAATAGCCAGAACTAAGTACACCCGTACAGCCAACTTACTTTCACTTAGGATTTCTAGCAGAGAGACACTGAATCATTTCAGAAGACAGACAATCTTAGCTGCTCCGTTTGTCAGAGAACCTGAATTATTTGGCAATTAAGCATAAGCACAGCAGCAGAACAATAGTGAAGCAATCTACAGTTCAACCTAACTTTTCATAATAATCTGCTGCTATTGTGTTAGTGTTGTGACCTTGATAGTGATATTAGTGTTGTAGTGTTGTGATGGCCTCAGAGGCTGCCCGTGTTGTGGGGGGGGGGATTTATTATTATAGATTCTATATTATAGATTGAGATTCTATATAGATTCTATATACCCTCCTATCTTGTTACCTGTCTGATCAGTGATCACTATCACCAGTCCATTTTCTGTTTGGACTTTATACATTCAACATAAATGACAAAGATTCCACAAAGCATCGAAAAACATACAAACGTAGAATCTTTAGCTTATGGTGTCTGTGGAAAGTTCTAAGAAGATTCGACGGAGCAGCTAAACTATACAGAGTCATACAGATTAGCTGCTCTGTCGATTCTTCTTTGAACATTCGACAGACACCATAAGCCTTCAATGACAGATTCAACATTAATTTATTTGGATTTTCGGACGAATGCAATTTTTTAACGAAAAACGGAATAAATAAAAACAAATTTCGGGAGTAACTAAATAAATTCATTTTTCGGACGAAAACGAAATTCAGAAACAAGATATTTCAGTGTGCACATGTCTAGCCTCAGCTTGATTCATCAAGACCACACCTCCAATATGTCTTGCCCGCCCTCAGGGGGCTTAATCATGGAGATGAGGGTCTGCTGGCGGCAGGGGAATAAATACCATCATCACCAGCCTAAATATTGATGCAGGTAAAACACTTTATAGAGACAGCTGTAGGAAAAAGTGCATCCTGAGTGCCGACCGTCCCTTTCCTTTATTAAAATACAGTATATATACTGTAAGCGATCCGGCGCACATCTGCCGCCGCTCTGTAGATATAAAACTGCTATGCGGCGGACAGAAAGTGGTCAGGCTGTGTCTCCATTATTGGTTCTCTTCCTAATTTAAAATATATCATATTCACTCTTTTCCCTTTTTATTGTGGAACATCTGAAAGAGCTCCAACCCAACCGTCATCCCCGTCATCCCCGTCATCCCCGTCATCCCCGCCATTGGTGGTAGTTTGTCACATTTGTCTGAATCATAAACTACAATATATTGTCACTGAAAATGTATTAGACATGTGCAATTCGTTTTGTTTTTTTTCGATTTTCTTTTTTTTTCGTTATATTCGTTCATTCGTTATCCCAAGAATGAACGAACGATTTGCTAAAAATTTTAACGAATAACGAATCGTTTGAATCGAACGAATACGAAAAACAACGAAAATCTGAAATAACCAGATTAGAAACAACGAAACTACGAAAGAGGAAAATCCGAAAAACGGAAACAGGAACAACGAAAATCAAAATGAACAAAAAAATTTGTACGTTCGTAACTTTTTTCTTGTTGTTGAATTGGTAATTTTCCGTGTCCCTTACAATGGCGCTGCTTAACGTGCCTCGAATGGATTGGACGAAAAAATTCGTACATTCATAACTTTTTTAAATTTTTTTTGCGATTCGTAATTTTCCGTGTGTCTTACAATGGCGCTGCTTAACGGGCTTCGAATGGATTGAACGAAAAACTTCGTACATTCGTAACATTTTTTTTTTTTCGATTCGTAATTTTCCGTGCCTCTTACAATGGCGCTGCTTAACGTGCCTCGAATGGATTGAACGAAAAAATTCGTACATTCATAACTTTTTTTTTTTCGATTCGTAATTTTCCGTGTCTCTTACAATGGCGCTGCTTAACACGCTTCGAATGGATTGAACGAAAAAATTTGTACATTCGTAACTTTTTTTTTCGATTTGTAAATTTTCCGTGTCTCTTAAAATGTAATAATAGCATACACATTACATAACATTATGAATTATGCTCCGATTACGAAAGTACGAATAAATCAATCATACGAAAGTATGAATGTAACTAAATCTACCATAATACGAATGCGTCCGAATTTCGAATAAACGAAAATTAAACTAACAGAAAAACGTATCAACGAAAAAATAACTCTTATGAATGTACGAATCGTTATGAATACGAACACCGACGACTTACGAAATTACGAATCGTTACGAATCAACGGAAACAAAAGAAACTAAACGAAAATAAACACATTTTTCTATTGTGCACATGTCTAAAATGTAACGAACAATTGGACTGATGGAGTAAATGTATTCATGCTATTAAAGTTTTGACTATCCTTCTGCATTCCAAAATGTAATACAATCGATATACCATCGCCTTCTGTTTTTCTTCAGGAGCCAGCTCTTCTATCACTAGTAAGTTTATTTTTTAATTTTCTTTAAATTGTTTTTGGTCAGTAATGATGAGAGAAATCAACAAACTCTTTGTTATTTAACCACTTAAGCAATTGGCAGCCAAAGCACCACGCCCCTTTTTGCGATTCGGCACTGCGTCGCTTTAACTGACAATTGCGCGGTCGTGCGATGTGGCTCCCAAACAAAATTGACGTACTTTTTTCCCCACAAATAGAGCTTTTTTTTGGTGGTATTTGATCGCCTCTGCGGTTTTTATTTTTTGCGCTATAAACAAAAATAGAGCGAAAATTTTGAATATTTTTTGCTATAATAAATATCCCCCAAAAATATTTTTTTTTTCCCTCAGTTTCGGCCGATACGTATTCTTCTACATATTTTTGGTAAAAAAAATTGCAATTAGTGATTGTTGATTGGTTTGCGCAAAATTTATAGCGTTTACAAAATTGGGGATAGTTTTATAGCATTTTTATCATTTTTTTTTTTTACTAGTAAATGCGGCGATCAGCGATGTTTATTGTGACTGCGACATTATGGCGGACACATCGGACATTTTTGACACATTTTTGGGACCATTGTCATTTATACAGCAATCAATGCTATTTAAATGCACTGATTCCTGTGTAAATGACGCTGGCAGTGAAGGGGTTAACCACTAGGGGGCGGGGAGGGGTTAATTGTGACATGTGTGTGCTTTTTTTTTTACTGTAGGGGAGCGTGGCTTGACATTCAACATCACTGATCGTCTTTCCCGATGACAGGGAACAGCCAATTAGTGATAGCATCACTAGGAAGCACGGGGAGAGGTTTGTTTACACTTACCTCTCCCCGTTCTTTAGCTCTGTGACCCGATCGCAGGACACCAGCGGCGATCGGGTCCGCTGGTCCCGCGGCCGCGGTCACGGAGCTCAGGACCGGCAGCACGCGCACGACCCATGGCTGGGCTCTTAAAGAGACACGTACAGGTACATGATTGTGCCCAGCTGTGCCATTCTGCCGACGCATATCGGCGTGAGGCGGTCCTTAAGCGGTTAAAGGTGAACTGCACTCTGCTCACATCATTTGTAATAAAAAACATTTTTGCCATTCTGAAGCTTCCCTCCAACCACTTTTGCATATTATTTTATATATATACAGTAAAACCTTGGATTGCAAACATAATTTTTTCCACAAACATGCTTGTAATCCAAAGCACTTGTATATCCAAGCAAATTTCCCCATAAGAAATAATGGAAACTCAAATGATTCGTTCCTCAAACATTTATTTATAGGTCCTTCAGTTTATAGTCCATATAAAAAGATTATAGCCATGTGATGGGTTGTGTAATCATAAAATGTCCATCCATCAATGGAAGCCTCCACAAGGGGATTAGAAGCCAAATCCAGCAGGAGCTCCAGAGTATAAAAGAGAAGAGGGGCGCCTCTAATGCCCCGTACACACGGTCGGAAATTCCGACCACAAAATCCGTCCGTTTTTTTCCGACGGATTTTGTCCGAAACTGGTGTTGCATACACGCGGTCGGACAAAGTTGTCGGAAAATCCGATCGCTACGAACGTGGTGACGTTCGTTGCGTACAACGGAACTACGTAGAGGCTAGTAGCCAATAGCTTTGGTCTCGTAATTTGATCTGAGCATGCGTGGCACTTTGTCCGTCGGAAATTCCTTACACACGATCAGAAAAAGTCCGATCGGATTTTGTTGTCGGAAAATTTGAGATCCTGCTCTTAAATTTTTTCCGACAGAAAAAGTCCGATAGAGCCCACACACAATCGGATTTTCCGACAACATAATCCGATCGGACCTTTCCTGTCGGAATTTCCGACCGTGTGTACGCGGCATAAGTGTAGCAATATGTTGCTAAATATTGTACTTTCATTAAATGTAACCACATTACTACACTTAGAGGCGCCTCTCTTCTCTTTTATACTCAGTTGTGACATGACGCTACTTGTATATCAAGACATCGCTTGTATATCAAGTCAAAATTGATTAAGAAATGTTGCTTGTCTTGCAAAACGCTCTCAAACCAAGGTTTTACTGTACTGAGATTCTGTACTTGTACCAAATGTGCTGCAGAAAGGGGGAGCCGAAAATCTTATCAAAGACATTTTCATCTCCTATGATCTATTGGCTATAATGCAATACTTTTCTGATTCCCCCTATTCTTATGAATGAAGAACATCTGATCCAGAGAGAACATAGCCAGAAAAGCATTATATTTTACATTCACACCGAACAAATGGATATGCAGTCTTGTAGGATGAATAGCTCTGCAATTTTTGTTTTTTATATATAATTACACTCCAATATTCAGTGTAGAAGAACAATGTGAAGAGTGAAAACAAAGAGAAAAGCAGAAGGAAAAAAAATGTAGAAGGATAGAAATAAAGCCAAAAATTCTATTGGGATGGGTTACGTTGGCGGTACAATACCAAGGTTATGGCATCAGATAACTGCCATAACCCCGGTATTTTTTTTTTAAACAGTGGGCGGTCTGCTTTAACCACTTTCAGACCGGACAAATTTGCAGCCAAAGGACCAGGCCCCTTTTGCGATTCGGCACTGCGTCGCTTTAACTGACAATTGTCGTGCGACGTGGCTCCCAAACAAAATTGACGTCCTTTTTTTCCCACAAATAGAGCTTTCTTTTGGTGGTATTTGATCGCCCCTGCGGTTTTTATTTTTTGCGCTATAAACAAAAAAGTGCGACAATTTTGAAAAAAAAACGCATTATTTTTTATTTTTTGCTATAATAAATATCCCCCAAAAATATATAAAAAAAAACTTTTTTTTCCCTCAGTTTAGGCCAATACATATTCTTCTACATATTTTTGGAAAAAAAATCGCAATTAGCGATTATTGATTGGTTTGCGCAGAAGTTATAGCGTTTACAAAATAGAGGATAGTTTTATAGCATTTTTATTAATATTTTTTTTTTTATTAGTAATGGCGGCGATCAGCGATTTTTATCGTGACTGCGACGTTATGGTGGACACATCGGACATTTTTGACACATTTTTGGGACCATTATCATTTATACAGCAATCAGTGCTATTTAAATGCATTGATTCCTGTGTAAATGACACTGGCAGTGAAGGGGTTAACCACAAGGGGGCAGTGTAAGGGTTAAGTATGCCTAGGGGTGTGTTTCTTACTGTGGGGGGGGCGTGGCTGTCAGCTAGTGAATGCTGATCTCTGCTCCAATCACAGGGAGCAGAGATCGGCGTCACTAGTTGCTAGGCAGAACGGGGAGATGCTGTTTATTTCCGCATCTCCCCATTCAGCCTTCCCGTGAGACGATCGCGGGTGTCCCCACTGCGATCGAGTCCGCGGGACCCACGGCAGGCCTCACGGGGGTCCTGACCGGCGCCGATGGCACAGCGGCATCTTAAAGGGGACGTATATATATATGCCCTTATGCCTGTCGGTGCCATTCTGCCGACGTATATCGTCGTGCGCCGGTCGCGAAGCGGTTAAGGTAAAAGTGGTCTCAGCTGCGGATTTGCCGCAAGATCACTATTATTGGTGGCGGGAGAGGTGCCCCCCTCTCCTGCCACGTCCCGGGTGTCTCTGCCGCTTACCAGAGCCGTTAAGAATCAGAAAAGTTGATCCGGTCCTTTGGACTGATCGGCAGGAAGTCGTGTGAGGGCATGATGGCCTCCACTTGACTCTGTGCCCTTGGAGGACCGGAGCAACGTAAAACGTCACTTCCGCCCAACGGCCTTAAAGGGACATTTTCTTTTTATTAAAAAAATAAATAAATACATTTTTAAATAATATATATATTTTTATTGCTTTTAGGTGTAAATATGAGATGTGAGGTCTTCTTGACCCCCCAGATCTCATATTTAAGAGGTCCTGTCATGTTTTTTTTCTATTACAAGGAATGTTTTCATTCCTTGTAATAGGAATAAAAGTGATCTCTCGTTTTCATAGAGATTCATGCAGTATGGTAGACAATGTAGAGTAGACTCTGCCAGAAGTTGCTCCAGGAAAGGAAATACAATTTTATTTATTTTTTCAGGCGCTCACATATTCTGGACTCTTATTAGCTCTGCTCTGATCATCCTAAAACAATCTTTGTAGTCACCACCCAGTCCTGGATGTCACCTGATGAAGGCCTGGATGTCACCTGATGAAGTCCTGGATGTCGCCTGATGAAGTCCTGGATGTACCTGATGAAGTCATGGATGTCACCTGATGAAGTCATGGATGTCACCTGATGAAGTCCTGGATGTCACCGGAGGAGATGGATGGAATCAATTTCAATATTAGTTTTGTTTTTTTTAAGATTTTTTTATTCTGTATTTTATTTCAACAATTTTTTATACATATAGACAAAACAAATTTTATTGCATGCATCTCAAAAAAATTTAATAAAAAATATATATCTTAACACAGATGGATTCTGTTTTCAACGGATATATATAAGACCATTATTTAAACAGAGATATCAGACAAAACGGGGAAAAAAAAAGAAAAAAGGGGGCTTATTTTTAACATTAGACATGTGCACTGATAAAAAATGTGTTCATTTTCGTTTCCGTTTGCTTTTTTTGGAAATTCGGAAAATCGAAAATTCGGAAATTCGGAAATTCGAAAATTCAGAATTCGGAAATTTCAGGAATTTTCACATTTCTATTTTTCGGATTTTCGAATTTTCGGATTTCCGAATTTTCTGACTTTTCGGAATTCGGGAATTCAAAGATTTGAAAATCCCAAAATTTGAAAATCTGAAAAAAAACAAGGAAATTAATCAATTTAATAACTAATAACTAACTAACTAAGTAAAAATGTATCCGAAGTTACAAATTATGTGAAATAACAAATGCCGCATCTAAACAAATGGAGCGCAACAAATTAATAATAAATAATTAATAATAATAAAAATGTTTTTTATTATTATTATTGTTATTTATTATTATTATTAGATCGTTCCATTTGTTTAGATGTGGCATTCGTTATTTCAGATAATTCGTAACTTTGGATAAATTCGTACTCGTTACGTTCACTAACAGACAAATTTGAAAGGGAATTCCAATACCTATAATTTAATAGTTAGTTATTATTTAGAATTAAACAGATTTTCTGATTTTTTTTTTCTGATTTTCAACTTTTCTAATTTTTGAATTTCCGAATTCTGAAAATTCGGAATTCCGAAAATCCGAAATTCGAAAATTCGGAAATCCGAAATTGCGAAATTCATAAATTTGAAATTTCTTAAATTCGTAAATTCGTAAATCCTAAAATTCGAAATTTTGAAATTCGTAATTTCGGAAATTTTAAAATTCGGAATTTCGCAAATTTTGAAATTCGGAAATTTCGGAAATTGAAAAATTCGGAATTAACAAATTTGTCAAAATGTATTAAAAAACGAATTTGGAACTAAACGAATTGCACATGTCTATTTAACATAGAAAGAGGTACGTGTCAGGGCTGCCCACTCTCACCCCTCTTATTTGCCCTCCTCATAGAGCCATTAGCCCAATAAATCAATTCAACCCCCACAATTACAGGTATAGAGCTCATTCATAAATTTGAAATTTCTTAAATTCGTAAATTCGTAAATCCGAAAATTCGAAATTTGGAAATTCGTAATTTCGGAAATTTTGAAATTCGGAATTTCGCAAATTTTGAAATTCGGAAATTTCGGAAATTGAAAAATTCGGAAATTCGGAATTAACAAATTTGTCAAAATTTGTTAAAAAACTAATTTGGAACTAAACAAATTGCACATGTCTATTTAACATAGAAAGAGGTACGTGTCAGGGCTGCCCACTCTCACCCCTCTTATTTGCCCTCCTCATAGAGCCATTAGCCCAATAAATCAATTCAACCCCCACAATTACAGGTATAGAGCTCATTCATAAATTTGAAATTTCTTAAATTCGTAAATTCGTAAATCCGAAAATTCGAAATTTGGAAATTCGTAATTTCGGAAATTTTGAAATTGGGAATTTCGCAAATTTTGAAATTCTGAAATTTCGGAAATTGAAAAATTCGGAAATTCGGAATTAACAAATTTGTCAAAATTTGTTAAAAAACTAATTTGGAACTAAACAAATTGCACATGTCTATTTAACATAGAAAGAGGTACGTGTCAGGGCTGCCCACTCTCACCCCTCTTATTTGCCCTCCTCATAGAGCCATTAGCCCAATAAATCAATTCAACCCCCACAATTACAGGTATAGAGCTAGGTGGCCACCAGCACAAATTATGCTTATTCGCAGATGACATTATGTTATTTTTATCTTCCCCACCAGTTTCTGGTCCTAATCTGCTACCCATTCTCAGTGAGTTTGCTGCCATCTCAGGCCTGGTAGTCAATTCTAATAAATCCCTTGCGTTAAATATATCTCTTTCCCACTTAGAACTGCAGTCCACGCGAGAGGCGCTCCCTTTTACATGGGCCTCTAAAACTATCCCCTACTTGGGAATTCGTCTTCTACACAGTTTTTCTTGACTAACTACCTGGCAATCCTGAGACAGGAATCAAGCTTGATGGCACAATGGTCCTCCCTCCCCCTATCCTGGATAGGTAGAATCAATGTAATCAAAATGGCCATCTTACCCAGCCTACTGTACTTATTCAGGGCCCTAGCGATCCCTGTCCCTGCCTATTATCTATGGATTCTGCAAAAACGGGCAGCAATGTTTGTCTGGGGCTCACTGAAGACCAGAGTACCTTAAAACACAATTTACCTCCCCAAACTTCGAGGAGGCCTCGGCTTTTCCACAAAACTACACAAGGTACTACAAAGCAGCTCACCTGGCCAGCCTACCCAAGTACCATGCCACCCATGAAATTCTTCTATGGGTAGCAATCGAGTCAGTGGAATGCGATCCGCTATCAGTCTCTAATCTGATGTGGCTGCACCCAGTGGACCGATCCAACTTACGTAATCCTGTGGGACAAACTCAAATCAAACTATAATCTCTAATTCCCCCCACAACCCCCTCCTTTCATTCCTCAAGAACCCAGCCTTCTACCCGGCTTGGGAGTCTCCAACAGCATTCCATAGATGGACATCTTCAGGACTATTAAAGCGGTTCTGCACTCTTTTTTTTTTTTTTTTTGGGCTATATGCCAAGGGCATATAGCTCAATTGGGGGACTTACCTGTTCCATCTTCCATCTCGATCGCCGCCGGTTTTCATCTTCATCTTCTTCTTGTCTTCTTCTTGTCTGCTGGGGTCCATCTTGCCTGTGGGCATGTGAAACCCCACAGGCACTTTAGATGGCCCAGCATGCACCGCCGTTACTCACGCGTGCGCAGTAACGGCACATCTGCCGACATCTCGCGAGATTTCGGAAGATGCCCGCACTGACTCCTGGGATCAATGACACCAGATCCCAGGAGACAGTGCGGCGTGACGACGATCGACGCAGAGACCCCGCCCGCCGCCGAAGAGAGAGAAGACCGGAAGTCATCAATTACAAGGTAAGTAAAAAAAAAAAAAAACATTTCATTTAGTACTCTTTGCCTGATTTGGAAGGCAGAGATTTACTAAATGAAATGGGAACATGACCGCTTTAAGGTTACACAACTTTGTCACCTCCTCCTCCTTTCTCCCCTTCCCGACACCTAGCGAATCCTCTAATTTGCCTCCATCAGAATTGTTCCGCTACCTTCAAATCAAACATTTTTACACACTCAATATTATTACTGGTACCGACCTCAACCACCTCTCCAGCTTTGAATCTATATGTAAGCATGATCCATACGCTTTTTTTCTTAGATGTGGAGCTTCTCCCTCCCATTATAGTGTGTGTTAGACATGTGCAATTCGTTTTTTTTTTTTTTTCGTTTTCCGTTAAAATTTCTTATATTCGTTCATTCGTTATCGTACGAATGAACGAACGTTTCGCAAAATTTTTTAATGAATAACGAACGTTCAAATCGAACGAATATGAAAAACAACGAAAATCCGAAATAACCAAATTAGAAACAACAAAAGACGAAAGAAGAAAATCCGAAAAACGAAAACAGGAACAAAGAAAATCAAAATGAACGAAAAAATTCGTACATTCGTAACTTTTTTTTTTTGTTGTATTGCTAATTTTCCGTGTCCCTTACAATGGCGCTGCTTAACGTGCTTCGAATGGATTGAACGAAAAAATTCGTACATTCGTAACTTTTTTTTTTGATTCGTAATTTTCCGTGTCTCTTACAATGGCGCTGCTTAACGTGCTTCGAATGGATTGAACGAAAAAATTAGTACATTCGTAACTTTTTTTTCGATTCGTAATTTTCCGTGTCTCTTACAATGGCGCTGCTTAACGTGCTTCGAATGGATTGAACAAAAAAATTCGTACATTCGTAACTTTTTTTTCGATTCGTAATTTTCCGTGTCTCTTACAATGGCGCTGCTTAACGTGCTTCGAATGGATTGAACGAAAAAAATTCGTACATTCGTAACTTTTTTTTTCGACTCTTACAATGTAATAATAGCATACACATTACATAACATTATGAATTATGATCCGATTACGAATCTACGAAAACAATGTTACGAAAGTACGAATAAATCAATCTAACGAAAGTACGAATGTAACTAAATCTACGAAAATACGAATGCGTCCGAATTTCGAATAAACGAAAATTAAACTAACGGAAAAACGAATCTACGAAAAAATAACTCTTACTAAAATACGAATCGTTACGAATACGAACACCGATGACTTACGAATTTACGAATCGTTACGAATACGAACACCGACGACTTACGAAATTACGAATCGTTACGAATCAACGGAAACGAAAGAAACAAAACTAAAAGAAACTAATTTTTCTATTGTGCACATGTCTAGTGTGTGCTCCCACTTCCCTGACTAAACCTCTTTTATCTGCTCCCAGGTAGCAATAGTAATATACACTTTTACGCTGATAACCTTACTTGTAACGCAACAAGAGTATCCTACCATTTATTGCAAGTACATACTATCCGACAGAGCATTCCATACTGTGCTCCACCCTCTCTTTTTAAGCCTGTTTATTTTTGTTCTTTGTTATACTATGTGAACCCAATAAAACTTCTTTAACAAGGAAAGTCATGCTGTGCCCGACCTGTTATGGACTACAACTGGCTACATAGCTACATAGTAGGTGAGGTTGAAAAAAGACACACGTCCATTGAGTCCAACCTATGTGTCATGAAAGGAGCCTGAACACAGGCATCCAACACAAGTGAACAGATCGATGGGCTGCACTAAAGGAATCAGGCTCCAAAAGGTAGTGATAAAGATATATATATTTATTAATAATAAAGACACACGTGAACACAGCAACCACAAACAAGCAAGAACACAAATAACACAGCAAACCCCCAAGCCCTAATCTAACTAACTAACAATACACTCAAGAAAATGGAACATATATATATATATATATATATACACAAGGCAGGGAGGAGAGACCAAGGGGGAAACAGGAAGCAAGGGAACATCAAGGCAGGAATCAGGGGACGGGTCTCAGGAACCAGGTAAGGGGGACAACATCCAGGACAGGGCAGGAAGCGGATAAAGGGTCAGGTTACAGGTACAGGTTTCGGGTCCAGGATCAGGTTTCAGAACAGGCAAGACAAGGCTACAGAACGGAATACTGAAGCACTGAACCTCAGTGAAGGACAGGCTTATATACCCAGCAGATCCACAACAGGTGTAGCTTGATTCCTAAAATGTCCATCTGCTGGGAGACCCCCGCTGGTGGCCACCAGAACTGCACCCTTTGATGCTGAAGGAAGTAGTGACCCCAGCAGGCGATCCAGGTAATAACACTATTCCTGACAATGTCCATCGGCTGGGAGACCCCTGCTGGTGGCCACCGGAACTGCACCCCTTGATGCCGAAGGAAACAGTGACACCAGCAGGCGATCCAGGTAATAGCACCGTTCCTGACACTATGTGTGTGATTATATGTCAGTATTACATTGTATATCCCTATATGTTGCGGTCGTTCAGGTAATTATCTAGTAGTTTTCTGAAACTATCGATGCCCCCCGCTGAGACCACCGCCTTACCGCTCTAACAGTAAAGAACCCTCTATGTAGTTTGAGGTTAAACCTATTTTCTTCTAATTTTAATGACTGGCCACGAGTCTTGTTAAACTCCTTCTGCTAAAAAAAAGTTTTCTCCCTATTGTGGGGTCCCCAGTACGGTATTTGTATATTGAAATCATATCCCCTCTCAAGCGTCTCTTCTCCAGAGAGAATAAGTTCAGTGCTCACAACCTTTCCTCATAGCTAATATCCTCCAGACCCTTTATTAGCTTTGTTGCCCTTCTTTGTACTCGCTTCATTTCCAGTACATCCTTCCTGAGGACTGGTGCCCAGAACTGGACAGCATACTCCAGGTGTGGCTGGACCAGAGTCTTGTAGAGCGGGAGAATTATCCTTTTATCTCTTTTATATAGTTTTAATCCCCTTTTTAATGCCAATATTCTGTTTGCTTTGTTAGCAGCAGCTTGTCATTGCTGAGCCTATCATCTACTAGGATCCCCCAGGTCCTTTTCCATCCTAGATCCCCCCAGAGGTTCTCCCCCCAGTCTATAGATTGCATTCAGATTTTTGCCACCCAAATGCATTATTTTACATTTTTCTACGTTGAACCTCATTTGGCATGTAGTTGCCACCCCATTATTTGTTCAGATCTTCTTGCAAGGTTTCCACATCCTGCAGAGAAGTTATTGCCCTGCTTAGCTTAGTATCGTCCGCAAATACAGAGATTGAGCTGTTTCCCCCATCCCCATCCTCCAGGTCATTTATGAACAAATTAAATAGGATTGGTCCCAGCACAGAACCCTGGGGGACCCCACTACCCCCCCCGACCATTCTGAGTACTCCCCACCCCCGACCATTCCGAGTACTCCCCATTTATCACCACCCTCTGAACTCACCCTTGTAGCCAGTTTTCAATCCATGTACTCACCCTATGGTCCATGCCAATGCACCTTATTTTGTACAGTAAACGTTTATGGGGAACTGTGTCAAATGCTTTTGCAAAATCCAGATACACCACGTCTACGGGCCTTCCTTTATCCAGATACACCACGTCTACGGGCCTTCCTTCATCTAGATACACCACGTCTACGGGCCTTCCTTTATCTAAATACACCACGTCTACGGGCCTTCCTTTATCCAGATACACCACGTCTACAGGCCTTCCTTTATCTAGATACACCACGTCTACGGGCCTTCCTTTATCTAGATACACCACGTCTACGGGCCTTCCTTTATCTAGATACACCACGTCTATGGGCCTTCCTTTATCTAGATACACCACGTCTATGGGCCTTCCTTTATCTAGATACACCACGTCTATGGGCCTTCCTTTATCTAGATACACCACGTCTATGGGCCTTCCTTTATCCAGATACACCACGTCTACAGGGCCTTCCTTTATCTAGATACACCACGTCTACGGGCCTTCCTTTATCTAGATACACCACGTCTACGGGCCTTCCTTTATCCAGATACACCACGTCTACAGGCCTTCCTTTATCTAGATACACCACGTCTACGGCCTTCCTTTATCTAGATACACCACGTCTACGGGCCTTCCTTTTCCATCCTAGATCCCCCCAGAGGTTCTCCCCTCAGTCTATAGATTGCATTCAGATTTTTGCCACCCAAATGCATTATTTTACATTTTTCTACATTGAACCTCATTTGGCATGTAGTTGCCACCCCATTATTTGTTCAGATCTTCTTGCAAGGTTTCCACATCTTGCAGAGAAGTTATTGCCCTGCTTAGCTTAGTATATTCCGCAAATACAGAGATTGAGCTGTTTCCCCCATCCCCATCCTCCAGGTCGTTTATGAACAAATTAAATAGGATTGGTCCCAGCACAGAACCCTGGGGGGACCCCACTACCCACCCCCGACCATTCTGAGTACTCCCCACCCCCGACCATTCCGAGTACTCCCCATTTATCACCACCCTCTGAACTCACCCTTGTAGCCAGTTTTCAATCCATGTACTCACCCTATGGTCCATGCCAATGCACCTTATTTTGTACAGTAAACGTTTATGGGGAACTGTGTCAAATGCTTTTGCAAAATCCAGATACACCACGGGCCTTCCTTTATCCAGATACACCACATCTATGGGCCTTCCTTTATCTAGATACACCACGTCTACGGGCCTTCCTTTATCCAGATACACCACGTCTACGGGCCTTCCTTTATCCAGATACACCACGTCTACGGGCCTTCCTTTATCTAGATACACCACGTCTACGGGCCTTCCTTTATCTAGATACACCACGTCTACGGGCCTTCCTTTATCTAAATACACCACGTCTACGGGCCTTCCTTTATCTAGATACACCACGTCTACAGGCCTTCCTTTATCTAGATACACCACGTCTACGGGCCTTCCTTTATCTAGATACACCACGTCTACAGGCCTTCCTTTATCTAGATACACCACGTCTACGGCCTTCCTTTATCTAGATACACCACGTCTATGGGCCTTCCTTTATCTAGATACACCACGTCTATGGGCCTTCCTTTATCTAGATACACCACGTCTATGTGCCTTCCTTTATCCAGATACACCACGTCTAAGGGCCTTCCTTTATCCAGATACACCACGTCTACAGGCCTTCCTTTATCTAGATACACCACGTCTACGGGCCTTCCTTTATCCAGATACACCACGTCTACAGGCCTTCCTTTATCTAGATACACCACGTCTACGGCCTTCCTTTATCTAGATACACCACGTCTACGGGCCTTCCTTTATCCATATACACCACGTCTACAGGCCTTCCTTTTTCCAGATACACCACGTCTACGGGCCTTCCTTTATCCAGATACACCACGTCTACGGGCCTTCCTTTATCCAGATACACCAATTGTAGACAATTAATTGTGCATTGTATATAAAATACTATACTACAAACTATATGTAGGTTGAAACATATGGCTGAGCTGCATTTTGCACATCAAAAGGAAAGAGTAAAGACTCTTTACTCTGTTAATTCTAAGTATTCTTAAATATTCATTGGCAGGGATGAGCCGAACACCCCCCCCCCCCCGGTTTGGTTCGCAACCAGAACATGTGAACAGGCAAAAAATGTGTGCAAACCCTATTAAAGTCTATGGGACACGAACATGAAAAATCAAAAGTGCTCATTTTAAAGGCTTATATGCAAGATATTGTCCTAAAAGTGTTTGGGGACCCGGGTCCTGCCCCAGAAGACATGTATCAATGCAAAAAAAAAAGTTTTTAAACAACGTTTTTTTCAGGAGCAGTGATTTTAACCACTAGCTGACCGCCCACTGTCAAATGACGGCGGGACAGTGCAGCTACTGTGGCGGGCCGCCGTCATATGACGCCAGGCACCCGCGATTGCCCGGTAATCGAGCAGGACGTGGATCTGTGTGTGTAAACACACAGATCCACGTCCTGTCAGAGGAGAGGAGACCGATGGTGTGTCCCTTGTACATAGGGACACCGATCGGTCTCCTCACCCAGTCAGTCCCCTCCCCCCACAGTAAGAATCACCAAGATAGGGTACACATTAACCCCTGCAGCGCCCCCTAGCGTTAACCCCTTCCCTGCCAGTCACATTTATACAGTAATCAATGCATTTTTATAGCACGGATCGCTGTATAAATGTGAATGGTCCCAAAAATGAGTCAAAAGTGTCCGAAGTGTCCGCCGCAATGTCGCAGTCATGATAAAAATCGCAAATCGCCGCCATTACTAGTAAAAAAAAAAATAATAATAAAAATGCTATAAATCTATCCCCTATTTTGTAGACGCTAAAACTTTTGCGCAAAGCAATCAATATACGCTTATTGCGATTTTTTTTACCAAAAATATGTAGAAGAATACGTATCAGCCTAAACTGAGGAAAAAATTAGTTTAAAAAAAAAAAAAATTGGATATTTATTATAATAAAAAGTAAAAAATATTATGTTTTTTCAAACTTGTCCCTCTTCTTTTGTTTATAGCGCAAGAAATAAAAAACCGCAGAGGTGATCAAATACCACCAAAATAAAGCTCTATCTGTGGGGAAAAAATGATAAAAATTTTATTTGGGTACAGCGTTGCATGACCGCGCAATTGTTATTCAAAATGCGACAGCGCTGAAAGCTGAAAAATGGCGCCTGGGCAGGAAGGAGGTGTTCGTGGCTGGTAGGCAAGTGGTTAATAATGCTTAAAATGAAACAATAAAAGTGAAATATTCCTTTTAATATCGTGCCGGGGGGGGGGGGGGGGGCTTAGACTGCCTGTAAAGTGGTGCATCTGTACAACGTGTAGAACAGTGCCGCAGCAAAACGAAAGTCGCTCAGTCACTAAGGGGTTAAAAAGCCAACATAGGCTGTACATCTTATACAATTTATATATATATATATATAAATCTGCGCTTAGGATACATGAAAACTTATAATCGTCCCCCCCAAAAAAGTGTATTACCCCAGCTGCTGGAATCCTTCTTTCCCCAAAAAGGTCTCAAATTGATAGTCCGTACTCCCAGCGCTAGAATATCCATATGTGCAAAGTTCCTTAATCAACAATTATCTTCAAGTGATCTTCTCACCAATATCTTAAATGCTCACCAGTTCCAAGTCAACTGTTGCCAGATCAGCAAAGCAAACCTTGTAGCTCAGAAAGACCCTTAAGCGCCCAATATAGCTAACATGTTTCAGGGGCAGCCCCTCTTCCTCAGAGCGTTAGCCATATTGAACGCTGAAGGGTCTTCCTGTGCTACAAGCTAATCGGTGTCTATTGTTTTATAGCCCTCCCATAGCAGACCTGGGAAAAATAGGTCCCCTCTTTACTGCTTGCATCCCAGGAAGAGGAATACTGCACTTCATTCCACGCTCGACCACTCCGGATATGAAGTGCAATCATACGCCAGATACCTGGGTGATGTCATTTCCAATGCACAATGAGCTCCACACTGGATAACAAGAAGTGGAGAGCCTGGCACAGGGCATAAAGGGATGTGTATTACACAGCCGTAAATTCAACGGATACATGGGGTGGGAGGGAAGCGGCCCCTTTACCAGCCCCTCAAAAGCCCACTAGAAGGAAACAAAACAAAAGCAAAAGTAAGATGGACAATACATCCCAGTTCTAAAGAAATGGGTTACATAGGTTGCACATCATATTAAAAAAAAAAAAAAATATATATATATATTTTATAAGATATATAGTCTATATTTAGCTTTTTATATTGTTCATTGAATAAAATCATTTTTTTCAACAAATATCTTCTTCTGTCTATGACAACTTTAGCTAATCTCCTGGTGGTACAACCTAGAGTCTCTTTTCTTTTTTATTTACTACTAGCATTTTTTTTGTAATTAATTAAGGGTACTATGAACCCCTTTATTCCTTCATGTTTGAGGAGGTATCTGGAGCCACTTCTTAATAAAGAGAGCTTTCGGATTTTAAATAGCCTTAACCAGAAGGTGCCCACAACCACTAGGCCAGGATCGCGGAGACATGATCATCAACGTGAGGACAAGGTTTTAATTGCCCCTCCTGGCAAAGTATCCTTCCTTGTTGAGGGCATGTGGCCTTGTATCTTTTTTTTTTGGGGGGGTGCACATTCTTGTCCTTCTTTCTTTCTAGGCCAGCCAAGCAGCAGCTCAGATCAAAGTCTGGTGTGGATCTTTTGTGTAGGGTCAAACACCAAAAAAAAAGATCTCTGCACATGTGGAAGTAAACCACAGCAAAGGGACTGGAATGCAAATAAAAGAGTCATGTAGTACCCATAACATACTCAAGACATGAGCAGGACATTATGTACAAATGGTGACCAGAACTCATAAGGTATGACAATGGGGGCAACTGATCCCAATACTCACAAATCTACAAGCAGTTACTTATTCGAGTTTAGCAATAGCCCAAGGTCATGGGTCAGCAAAAAGTAAATCTTAGTGGCATTATCTTCTACAGAATCATGAAGAAACATGTCCCGTAACGAGCCATGGTACATAGCGAACCATGGTACATAGCGAGCCATGGTACATCACTGCTGCTGACAGTATCTGCAGTGCTGTGCTGTCTTATACATTCTGCTGTGCTGAGTGGTGACATTATCTGCTGCTGAGTCTAACTTTATCTTCTGTGATTCTGGGGATTGGTCTGGTGTGTGCGTGCTGTTAGTACAGCATTGCAGTATCACCTTTATACTATTAGGTGATTATAGGCACTAGCGTGTGTGTCTGCTGTGTTAGTACAGCACACATAAAACCACCTCAGCCTCTCTATCTGCCGTAAGGCCCTGTTGTTGTCATCTAAGGCAGCCAGGCATTTACAGGAGCTAGCGTGTGTGTCTGCTGTGTTAGTACAGCCCACATAAAACCACCTCAGCCTCTCTATCTGCCATAAGGCCCTGTTGTTGTCATCTAAGGCAGCCTCTATCTGCCGTAAGGCCCAGTTGTTGTCATCTAAGGTAGCCTCTATCTGCTGTAAGGCCCAGTTGTTGTCATCTAAGGCAGCCAGTGTTAGGTACCTGGTAGTGCTGAGCCTGACTTGGTGGTTGGAGACCTCTCTTACAACTCTGGTTCAGGGCCTGCTGGATTGGGAACAGCGTAGCCGTGAACACAGCGGGTAGGAGTGTCCGTATGAATGCAGGTGGCTGATGCTGGGTAGATGCAGGTCTTGGTCGGATGGTAGGTCTGCAGATGAAGGTTCGGCAGAAGACCAGGAGGCAGGAGGTAGACCGGCAGCAGGGGCAGCAGCAGACGGCAGAAGTAGCTGACAACAACGGCAGTAGATCAGCAGAGGACGGCAGCAGCGAGGACCTGTGCAGGGACACTGGAAGCAGGGATGGTCAGGCGAGCCGGGTCACAACAGGTAAGGCAGACAGGTAGAGACGGCAGGCAGAGGGATGGTCAGGAGGCAAGCCAGGGGTTCAGCAACAGTAACACAGTCCAAAGCAGGGTCAAACAAGCCGGGGTCAAGGAACGGAGAAGGCAGCAGAGTCAGGCAGGCCGGGTCACAGGTAGGATGCTCAGACAGGTTCAGGTTAGGGACACAGGTGGGAGCTGAGACGGACAGCGCCGCATGCAGGCAGCTGTCCCCTTTAAATAGGGCCACTGGCGCCAAAGCGGCGCCGATCGCGCACGCGCACGGGGGCGCGCGCGCCCGCTATTCGCGCACGGGAGCGCGCGCACAAGTCCGGCGGGCGCGTGCACGCGCCGGCGGCGCGTGCCGACGCGCGCGCCGGCGCTCAGAGGGGCCAGGGCTGCCCAGGTGCCCGCGCACCGTCCGACTAGGGTGCCCAGGGCGGCTAGAGCCCTGACATTGCCCCCTCACAAGGGGCAACCTCCGGGTGCCCATTAGGCGTTGTCTTTCTGGATGGGAAGAAAGGAAGGTGCGAATTAGTCTCTTGGCATGAAGATTGCATTCTGGTTCCCATGAATTACTCTCGGCCCCATACCCCTTCCACTTAATCAGGAACTGCCTCTCCCCCCTACGTCTCCTGCAATCAAGGATGGCCTCCACCTCGTACTCTTCATTACCTTGGACCAGGACAGGTCCGGGTGGGTTTGTACCCCTATCTGGGAAGGGATCGGGCACAGCGGGTTTCAGGAGGGAGACATGGAAAACTGGGTGGACTCTCATAGAGTCGGGCAGGGACAGCTCATAGGAAACCTCATTGATCCTCCTCTTCACAGGGAAAGGTCCTAAGAACTTGGGAGCAAGCTTCTTAGAGGGACAAGCAAGTCTAAGGTTAGTTGTAGCTAGCCATACCTGGTCGCCCACCTGCAAGTTCAACTCTCCCCTTCTCTTCCGATCAAAGAACTTCTTACTGTCCTCCTGTGCCTTGGTGATCGCTTCCTGAAGTATCCTGTTGTTGCGGCTGAGGAACGAAGCTGTATCCTGGACTGCCGGGACTGAAGATTCTGGGAGAAAGTCAGGGAGAAAAGACAAATGAAAACCGTAGTTGGCAAAAAATGGGGATTGTCCTGTGGCAGAATGGCTGGCATTATTATAGGAGAATTCTGCTAGGGGTAATAGGGACACCCAATCGTCCTGCACAAAGGACGTGAAGCACCTTATGTATTGCTCCAAAGTCTGGTTGGTGCGTTCCGTCTGCCCATTAGTTTGGGGGTGATATGCAGAAGAAAGGGCCAGCTCAATCTTAAGGATCTCACAAAGGGCCCTCCAGAAACGGGACGTGAACTGGACCCCCCTATCTGAGACTATATTGGCCGGAACCCCGTGTAGCCTGACTATCTCTTTAATAAAAAGGTGGGCAGTCTCTGTGGCAGATGGTGTTCCCCTTAAAGGCAGAAAGTGGGCCATTTTGGACAGCCGGTCCACTACTACAAAGATGGCAGAGCACCCCTCTGAGCAAGGAAGCTCGACTATAAAGTCCATAGTCAACATTCGCCAAGGTCGATCAGGTGCAGGGAGAGGCTTCAAAAGTCCCCAAGTTCGGTTCCTTGACGTCTTGCTGCGGTTACAAACAGGGCAGGAGTCAACATAAGACTTGCAGAATTCCTTCAGCTTGGGCCACCAAAAGGTGCGTTGCACCAGCTCCACAGTTTTACGGCTCCCGAAGTGTCCTGCCAGTGGGTGGTCGTGTAGTAGGGTCAGGACCTTCACTCTTACAGATTCGGGGACGAAGACTTGACTCCCCCTCCAGAGAAGTCCATCACTGGAAGTTAGGGTGACCCCATGGGGTCCCTGGGAACTGGTGGACGCCTCCCGGATTTGTGATAGCAGATCTGGCTGTAAAAGTAGAAAGTTTCCGGTAGATAGGATGGTGTCTGGGGTGGTGGAGTCCTTGGGACTGTCGAACATCCGAGAGAGGGCGTCAGGTTTAACATTCTTGGAACCGGGACGATACGTGATATGAAAGCAGAACCTTGAGAAAAACAGAGCCCAGCGGGCTTGTCGGGGCTTGAGTCGCTTGGCAGTTCGTAAGTACTCAAGGTTCTTGTGGTCTGTGTAGATAAGTACTGGATGATTAGCTCCCTCCAAGAGGTACCTCCATTCCTCTAGTGCTGACTTGATAGCCAAGAGTTCCCGGTCCCCGACATCATAATTCCTCTCGGCTGGAGAAAGTTTCCGAGAGAAAAACCCCACCGGGTGCATGGCGTCTTTATTGCCCTGTCGTTGTGACACGACTGCCCCAACTGCCACTTCAGATGCATCGACTTCCAAGATGTAAGGGAGGGCAGGGTCGGGGTGACTGAGGATGGGGGCGGAGGTAAACAGTCTTTTAAGCTGGTCGAAGGCCCCTGGAGCCTCCGGGCCCCAGTGGAAGCGTGTGCCCTGCTTGGTCAGCTGGGTGATGGGGGTGATGATAGCAGAGAACCCCTTAATAAACTTCCTGTAGAAGTTTGCAAATCCAACGAACCGTTGGATTCCTTTCCTGTCTACAGGTGCTGGCCAGTCAAGAACGGCGGACACCTTTTGAGGGTCCATTCTAATGCCTGCCGGGGAGATTTCAAGTCCCAAGAACTGGATTTCCTGCTGCTCAAATTCGCACTTCTCGGCCTTTGCATACAGGCCGTGCCGTCGGAGTCGAAGGAGTACCTTGCCCACATGCCCTCGATGTTGTTCTAGGGTTTGAGAGAAAATCAAGATGTCGTCCAAATAGACGATCACAAAAATGTCCAAAAAGTCTCTGAGTACATCATTGATGAAATGCTGGAAAGTGGCCGGGGCATTACAGAGCCCGAAGGGCATGACCAGGTACTCGTAGTGGCCGAAGCGAGTCCGGAAGGCTGTCTTCCACTCATCCTCGGCCCGAATGCGGACCAGATTGTATGCACCCCTTAGGTCCAATTTGGTGAAAATTGTTGCCGATCTTAGCTTTTGAAAGAGCTCGGGGATTAAGGGCAGAGGGTACCGATTCTTGACCGTAACCTTATTGAGCTCCCGGTAGTCCACACAGGGCCTCAAGGACTGATCTTTTTTGGTGACGAAGAAGATGCCCGCGCCAGCAGGAGAGGTGGAATGGCGGATGAACCCCTTCTTTAAGTTTTTGGAAATGTAGGTCTTCAGGGCCTCCTGTTCCTTCTCGGAGAGAGGGAAAATGCGACCGAAGGGAATTTCAGCCCCAGGGAGGAGCTCGATGGGGCAGTCATAGGGACGGTGGGGCGGAAGGGAGTCTGCCCCCCGCTTGCTGAAAACGTCCAGGAAATCATGATAAGGTTGGGGTACAGACTGGCACAGGTCTTGATCCGCGTCTAGGCAAAGCAAAGTAGAGGGTGTCCCGGGGGTTGCAGGTAGGCAGTGTTCCTGGCAGTAATGAGATTGAAATTCTACCTCCCCGGTGGACCAATGGATCAGCGGGTTGTGGGCCTGGAGCCATGGCATACCCAGGATGACTGGGAACAGGGGAGAGGAGATCACGTCCATGGTTAGAAGCTCCTGATGTTGAGGGAAAATTGTAGCGGGTAAAGGCAGAGTCTCTTGAGTCACCTGGCCAGACCTTGGGTCTTCTTCTGGAGAGGCAGAGCGTGAGTGTTGGCGAAGGTGGCATCCACGAAACAGCTGCACGCCCCGGAGTCAATGATGGCGCTGGTGAGTATTGTCCTTCCCTGGCACTGCAATGACAGAGGAAGGGTAAGGTGAATAGTACTGGCTGGGCAGGGTGCAGAGAGAGGAGAAACGGATGACAAGCACTTACGCGTCTTGACAGGGCAACCATTCACGAAATGTCCGCAGCCCCCACAGTACAGACACAGATTCAACTGGCGACGTCGGGCCCGTTCCTTGGGCGTCAAGGGGGCACGTAGAAGACCGATCTGCATCGGTTCGGAGCCGTCTGGAGCAGGTCCCACGGGAGGTGTAGAAGGAGCAGGTAGGTAACGGGTAGCAGGAACAGGAGCCCTAGCGACCATCCAAGCTGGGCGACTGGGTAAAGCAGAGCGTTCAGCACGGCGCTCTCGCAGGCGACGGTCCAATTGAATTGTCAGAGTGACAAGGTCCTCAAGATCCTCAGGAACTCCTACACGGGCCAGTTCGTCTTTCAACCCCTCCGAGAGGCCCATGCGGAACTGGTGTCTGAGGGCCGCATTATTCCATTGAGTATCCGCGCTCCAACGCCTGAAGTCCGTGACATAGTCCTCGGCCGTCCTGCGGCCCTGCTGGAGCGTGGATAGGGCGGATTCAGCTGTAGCCGTGCGTTGAGGGTCGTCGTACAGCTGTGCCATTGCCTGGAAGAAGGCGGCTAAGGACTGGGTCATGACACTGTTGGCTCCCAGAAGACGGTGGGCCCAGGACTGGGGTTCTCCTTGTAGAAGGGACACCACGAATCCCACTTTGGTGACCTCCAGGGAGAAGGTCCGGGGTTGCAGGGCAAAGTAAAGCTGGCAGGCATCTCGGAAGGCCTGAAACTTAGACCGGTCGCCTGAGAACCTTTCTGGGACAGGTACTCTAGGTTCGGGAGGAAGCATCACCACTGTTGGTTGGGAAGCAGGTTGCACTGGTGGTGGAGGAGGTGCAGCAGCCATGGGGCTGGCAAGTTGTTGAACTTGGCCTTCCAGCTTGGTATATCCCTCCTGCAGGGATTTCACTGCCTGTGTAAGGGCTGCCAGGTGAGAGCAAAATTCCCGCATGGTAGAGGCTCCTTCCGCAGGCTCAGTCATAATGGGCTGTCCGTACTGTTAGGTACCTGGTAGTGCTGAGCCTGACTTGGTGGTTGGAGACCTCTCTTACAACTCTGGTTCAGGGCCTGCTGGATTGGGAACAGCGTAGCCGTGAACACAGCGGGTAGGAGTGTCCGTATGAATGCAGGTGGCTGATGCTGGGTAGATGCAGGTCTTGGTCGGATGGTAGGTCTGCAGATGAAGGTTCGGCAGAAGACCAGGAGGCAGGAGGTAGACCGGCAGCAGGGGCAGCAGCAGACGGCAGAAGTAGCTGACAACAACGGCAGTAGATCAGCAGAGGACGGCAGCAGCGAGGACCTGTGCAGGGACACTGGAAGCCGGGATGGTCAGGCGAGCCGGGTCACAACAGGTAAGGCAGACAGGTAGAGACGGCAGGCAGAGGGATGGTCAGGAGGCAAGCCAGGGGTTCAGCAACAGTAACACAGTCCAAAGCAGGGTCAAACAAGCCGGGGTCAAGGAACGGAGAAGGCAGCAGAGTCAGGCAGGCCGGGTCACAGGTAGGATGCTCAGACAGGTTCAGGTTAGGGACACAGGTGGGAGCTGAGACGGACAGCGCCGCATGCAGGCAGCTGTCCCCTTTAAATAGGGCCACTGGAGCCAAAGCGGCGCCGATCGCGCACGTGCACGCGCACGGGGGCGCGCGCGCCGGCTATTCGCGCACGGGAGCGCACGCACAAGTCCGGCGGGCGCGTGCACGCGCCCGCGGCGCGCGCCGACGCACGCGCCGGCGCTCAGAGGGGCCAGGGCTGCCCAGGTGCCCGCGCATCCTCCGACTAGGGTGCCCAGGGCGGCTAGAGCCCTGACAGCCAGGCATTTACAGGAGCTAGCGTGTGTGTCTGCTGTGTTAGTACAGCACACATAAAACCACCTCAGCCTCTCTATCTGTCATAAGGCCCTGTTGTTGTCATCTAAGGCAGCCTCTATCTGCCGTAAGGCCCAGTTGTTGTCATCTAAGGCAGCCAGGCATTTACAGGAGCTAGCGTGTGTGTGTCAGCAGGGCCCATTCATGTGCCCACCAAGAGTAAATGTAAGGGCTTACAGTGTTGTGGCAACACCATCCACCACCACCACCACCAAAGGCCCAATTTTTCTGCCCTGTTCAACAGGTGCATGCAATTACAAATCTTGATCTAATAATTCACAGCAGGGCCAATTCCTGTGCCCACCAAGAGTAACTGTGAGAGCTTACAGTGTTGTGGCAACACCAACATCTAATGGGGCAAATTTCTGCAGAGTATATACGGCAGGCCCCTACTTTCAAACATCCAACTTACAAACGACTCCTACTTGCAAACGAAAGGAGAAAACAGGAAGTGAGAGGAAATCTACCCCTAGGAAGGGAAATTCTATCCTGTTAGACTTAGACCACTTTCACACTGAGGTGCTTTTCAGGCGCTTTCACGCTAAAAACAGCGCCTAAAAAGCTAACGAAAACGTATTTCCATTAAAATCAATGAACACTTTCACACTGGGGCAGTGTGCTGGCAGGGCTGTGAAAAACTCCCCTCCCCATTGAAATTAATGGAAAGCTCTTCAAAGCGCCTGAAAAGCTCTTCAAAAGCGCTCAGTGTTTTTACTGGCAGTTTAGAAGCGCTTCAGTGTGAAAGTGGCCATAATTTGGGAAAAAGGTATCTCCTCTCTACTGATGCTTTATCACCAATCCTTGTTTCAATTAAAACCCCACTTTTCCAAAAACATTTGTCATTGGGACGGAAAGTGAGGTGAAATGTTCTGAACAGGTGCACAGACAGCAAAACAAATGTTACAGGGGTGATAACCCTTCCCTATGTTCTCCAAAAAGCTTAAAAATAGATTTTTTTTGGGATGGAGCTACACTTCATAATGTACCTGTTCAGATTCTACGTAAGAACAAACCTACAGTCCGTGTCTTGTTTGCACCACCTATATACTGCTGTTCAGAGTATATAGGGTTGTAGGTATAGGGTTTTATTTTGGGTGCGGGGTTCCCCTTAATATCCATACAAGACCCAAAGGGGCTGGGGGGGGGGGTGGTGATGGGGTAACCATGCCATTTTTCGCAAGGATTTTCAGCCATATTGCCAGGACAAGACATGACATTAAAGCCGCAAGTGGTTTTAAATGGCTACTTTTTTTCTTTTACAAATGACATTTTGTGCAAGGACAGTTCTAAACACGGGAAACACATGCCACTTCACAGGCATACTTTAGACACCCCCCCAGGTACCATATTTAAAGGAATATTTCACTTTTTTTTTTTCACTTTATGCATCATTAAAATGACTGCTCCCTCTATTTCTTCTTTTTTTTTTTTTTTTTTGGAATAAGGACCACTTAGAGAATTTCTAAAATAGATATACGGACCTATTGCCACACAATACCACAGTAGGAGCGGGATAGTATCCCCATCTATACCTTCTCCATAAAGGGCATAGGGTGTGGTGTGTGTATATATGTAGGTACGACACGCTGGGGAACTACGGGAGTGGTGAGGAGGGGTGGACTGGGGGAAATTGGGGGTGGTTAACTACCCAGGGGGGGTGGGAAGGAAAAAGGAATACTACATAAAATATTGCTTGAATAAAGTTAGACGGAGTAAAGAATTAAATCAGGAAGATGGGGGACTACTACTATTAGTTTTTTCTACGAAAAATATACTGAGACTGATCCATGTGCTTTGTTGATTGTGTTTTTTTTTTCTCTTCTTTGCTGTGTGTCTATTTATTTGTTATGTAAATATTTATGTATAAGTCCTATGTATGTGTACGTATATATAGATATATATGGGACTTTGTAAAAACGTGGAATGTTATTTTTTTTTTTTTTTTTTTTTTTTTTTTTTTTTTTTTTTTTTTTTCTTGCTTGTTTTTTTGTATATGTGAAAAAATTTTTTCAATAAAAAATATTAGAAAAAAAAAAAAAAAATGACTGCTCCCGAAAAAACTGCAGTTTTTAAAACTTCTTTTTGCATTGATATATGTCCCCTGGGGCAGGACCCGGGTCCCCAAACCTGTTTTATGACATTAACATGCATATTGGCCGTTATAATTAGCACTTTTGATTTCGAACCTTCGCGTCCATTGTAAAGAATAGGGTTCGAATATTTGCGCAAACGTTCGGTCCGTTCGCAGGTTCTGGTGCGAACCGAACCCGGGGGTGTTCGGCTCATCCCTAATGAAGACAATCAAAGATGTATAAAGCTTGCAAAGACTGTAACGATCAATGCTATAATCTAGCACATTGATGTCATATCTCAGAGACTTCATGGAACAAAATGTGATTATGCTTGAATACTGTGAAACTGATAAGATAATAGTGAATGTTATGACAAATCCACTTCCAAAGCCAAAGTTTGAAGAACTCTGAAAGAAGATGGGACATGACCTAGGACAATCTTTAGACATTACTGAGTGGAGTAAAATCTGGTCAGCTGTGACTAACTGTTCTAAGAATGTCCTAGCTCAAGAAAACGCTCATAAAATACTCTTTCATTATTATGTAACTCTTGTAAGACCAGATCATATTTTTCCTTCAACCTCTCCCCTGTGCTTTGGAGGATGCAATGCCAGAAGCACAATATTTCATATTTGGTGAGGTGCTTGATTATTCGAAAATTGTGGACATGGGTAAACGATACGATTCATATAATAATTTACAAAACTTGGCTTCCATGCCGAGGGAAAGCGGCATTTTTTCAAATGCAGAGGTCGGGCGTGACTTCATAACATCACGCCCTGGCCTCCGAATGATCATAGAGACTCCGGCAACTATCTGGCCCACCAGAAAGCTCTACGATCAGCATCCGGCGCCAGCAGTTCCCTTCTCTGGCTCACCTATGGAAGGGGTGAATCGGGAGAAGCACCGGAGAGTGGCGGGAGGGGGGTGTCCCCTCCCACCGCCTGTAAGAATGATAAAGAAGCTGAAAAGCCACTATGATCATTCTTATGGTGAAGGGAATCGCCTGCTGTAAAAGAAGATATCTGAATGCTGCCTGAAGCTGCACCCATAATTCAGATATCAGCTCTCAATGTCCACTACGTCATGTGACGTTGGGCGGGGGGCAAACAGTTAATGCAATGGGCATATTAACCATTGCATTAACTGCCATTGCATTAACCATTGGCCTATTGACCATTGCATCCTCCATTGAAATTACTATTTACTGGACCAGTTAACCCCATTTTCTCAACTGAATCGGAAATGTGATCTAAATTGAAAAGCATAAATTCGTAGCTCCCGAATGTCCCAGATTTCAAGGGACTGTCCCTGATTTGGAGGGAATGTCCCTGATTTGAAGCAATGTCCCTCTGTCCCTCATTCCCCCTTATCTGTCCCTCTTTTTGGTCTGAATTATATAGTTGTATATAAAATGCTCTTTTTATCTATCAAAAGGTGTTTTCCAGTGTTAAACCTTTCATCTGATTTCTAAATTGCTGCATTTGTAAATTCCAAAAGACAATATAAAGGAATAGTAGTGGTAAGAAAAGCAAATAAGGAAGTAAGAAAACAATTCTCCTTTAAGGGGGTGTGGCAAGGGGTGTGTCCTATGCCTGCATACTTTTGCTGATTTTCCCATCTCAAAAAGTTGAAAGGTATGTAAATTGGGGGAATTTCACCACTTTGGCACAATGATGTATGCCCTGTACACATGATAGTATTTTCCGACAACAAAATCCATGTTTTTTTACCGACTGATGTTGGTTCAAACTTGTCTTGCATACACACGGTCACACAAAGTTGGTCGAACTTCCCAAATGTCAAGAATGCAGTATGTACAACACGTAGGACGAGCCGAGAAAAATTAAGTTCAATAGCCAGTGCTGCTCTTCTGCTTGATTCCGAGCAATTTTGTGGAACTTTGTGCGTCGGAATTGTGTACACACGATCGGAATTTACGATCTTTGTCGAATTTTGTCGTCGGAAAGTTGGAGAACCAGATCTCAAATTTTGTGCGATGGAAATTCCGATGGAAAATGTCCGATGGAGCCTACACACGGTCAGAATTTCCTACAACAAGCTCACATCGACCATTTTCCGTCGGAAAATCCTATCGTGTGTAGGCGGCATAAAGAATCAATGAGAAAAACAAAATGAAAGTGTCTTTGGTTATTTTTTAAGAGGATTATTATGCCGCGTACACGCAGTTGGAATTTCCACTTTGGATAGAAAACCTTTCTATCAGATTTTCCGATCGTGTGTATGCAATTCCGACACCCAAAATTCCGACGCATGCTCGGAAACAATTTGACGCATGCTCAGAGGCATTAAACTTCCCTTTTATAATGCCGTCAAACGTGTTTTATGCCGCAATGTTATTGACCGTCGGAATTTGGTGTGACCGTGTGTAGGCAAGACAGTTTGAGTGAAATTCCGTTGGAGTTCAGACGGGAAAACCATCAGAGCTTTTTCAGACAAGAATTGACTGGTGCAATTTCACCGACAACCTAAACAATTTCGCTGCACTTATCCCTGGTCAAAAGTGGAGCCCACATGTCCACATGAGCCCAGCCTGGGCCTCGCATCCAAGGGGCAGAGTTAAAGGTGAATTAGCTGGAGATATCACCTAACGCAGGACTGCATCTGAAAAGTTTTCGGTTCTCGAGCTTTAAATATTGTATCGGTTACATACCTGGTAATTGGCCAGCTGTAAAGGTCACCACCGATGTGCTGGACAAAATCAGCAAGATTAAGAGGGGCCTAGACATGGTGGTTGTTTTTCAGCAGCTTCAGACCCAGCAGTGACGGCTCCTGGAGAGTCTTCCCTTACCTGAGACACCAGAGATACAATGTCTTCATCTCACCCACTTTTACAGATCATTTTTAGAAGGAAGTGAAAATGCAGAAGGTCATTTTATTTTGGTCACCAAGTTTACAGAAGCACATACTTTCCTTTTTCCATTGCAGAATCTTATGAAACTTGAATATGTTTATTATTGTGTGTGTTTACTACCTTTGGTTATCCATTGAACGTTTAGAGTTGTTTGGAGTTTATAGATGTTGAGTTATCTTTTAGGTGTCATTCCATGATATTATGTCTCCATTTACTGAGCTTGGCTACAGTGAGAAGAAAGGCTGCAATGTTTATAAAGACTCTGCTGCACATAAATAGCATTTTATTTGCCTGTTTACTTTTTATAAAGAGCCATTGAAAAGGGGCGGTTCAGCATTCCCTGGTTACCCCAAAAAAATGAAGCCTAGATGAAAGACTAAACTATTTACCAGACGAGCTGTACCTCTGTGTGCATCTCGAAATGAAGTATACCGGGGCTCCTCCTGGTTTTAACCACTTAAGGACCGAGCCTGTTTCTGAGATTTGTTGTTTACAAGTTAAATTTTTTTTTTTTTTTACTAGAAAATTACTTGGAACCCCCAAACATTATAAAAAAAATTCTAACACCCTAGAGAATAAAATGGCAGTCTTGCAATACTTTCTGTCACACTGTATTTGCGCAGCGGTCTTACAAGCGCACTTTTTTTTTGGAAAAAATATACTTTTTTTAATTAAAAATAAAACAACAGTAAAGTTAGCCCAATTTTTTTTAATATTGTGAAAGATAAAAGTTATGCCGAGTAAATTGATACCCAACATGTCACGTATCAAAATTGCGCCCGCTCGTGGAATGGCGACAAACTTTTACCCTTAAAAAATATCCATCAACGACGTTTAAAAAATTCTACAGGTTGCATGTTTTGAATTACAGAGGAGGTCTGGTGCTAGAATTATTGCTCTCGTTCTAACGATCGTGGCAATCTCTCACATGTGTGGTTTGAACACCGTTTCCATATGCGGGCGCTACTCATGTATCCGTTCGCTTCTACACGCGAGCTCGTCGGGATGGGGCGCGTTTAAAACGTTTTGACATCGCTTCCCCCCTGCATTGTTATGGAGATCTTCCCCTCACTCGTCTCCATACCTAACAGGATACAGGACGCGATCGCCTCCGCCGCTGCCGACGGCTCCGGTAAGTGGTGGATAGGGATGAGCGGAACACCTCCGGGTTCGGTTCGCACCAGAATCCGCGAACGGACCTAAAGTCCGTGCGAGCATAAGAACCCTATTAATTACAATGGATGCGAACGTTCAAAATCAAAAGTGATAATTTTAAAGGCTAATATGCATGTTATTGTCATAAAAAGTGTTTGGGGACCTGGGACCTGCCCCAGGGGACATGTATCAATGCAAATTTTTTTTTTTTTTAAATTCAGTTTTTTCAGGAGCAGTGATTTTAATAATGCTTAAAGTGAAACAATAAAAGTGTAATATTCCTTTAAATTTCGTACCTGGGGGTGTCTATAGTATGCCTATGAAGGGGCGCATGTTTCCTGTGCTTAGAACTGTCCCTGCACAAAGTGTAATTTTTGCAGGAAAAAAAGCTATTTAAAATCACTCGCAGCTCCCGTAACACAGAGAACGGTCATTCATTGAAAGTCATTGATAAAAAAAAAGTCATTGATAAAAAATAAAAAAAATTTTAAAAAAAGCGTGGGGGTCCCCCCAAATTCAATAACCAGGCCCTTCAGGTCTGCTATGGATATTAAGGGGAACCCCAGCCAAAAAAAAAAATAAAATAAAATGGCGTGGGGTCCCCCTCAAAATCGATACCAGACCCTTGAGGTCTGGGATGGATTTTAAGGGGAACCCCAGCCAAAAAAAAAAATGGTGTGGGGTCCCCCTCAAAATCCATACCAGACCCTTATCCGAGCACGCAACCTGGCAGGCCGCAGGAAAAAAGGGGGGACGAGAGCGCCCCCCCCTCCCTCCTGAACCGTACCAGGCCACATGCCCTCAACATTGGGAGGGTGCTTTGGGGGTCTGAGACCCCCAAAGCACCTTGTCCCCATGTTGATGAGGACAAGGGCCTCGTCCCCACAACCCTGGCCATTGGTTGTGGGGGTCTGCGGGCGGGGGGCTTATCGGAATCTGGAAGCCCCCTTTAACAAGGGGACCCCCAGATCCCCGCCCCCCGTGTGAAATGGTAAGGGGTACAAAAGTACCCCTACCATTTCACCAAAAAAAGTGTCAAAAATGTAAAAATGACAGGAGACGGTCTTTGACAATTCCTTTATTAAAATCTTCTTTCTTCTGGTCTTCCTTCTTCCTTTCTTCATCCTTCGGTTTCTTCATCTTCTTCTTCCATCATCTTCTTCCATCTTCTTCTTCCATCATCTTCTTCCTCCGATCCGCTTCTTCTTGCTCTGGTTTTCTCGTCCGGCATCTTCTTCCACGGCGTCCGGGTCTCATCTTGGGCCGCTCCGCGCAATAAGAGGCTCCCGCTGTGTGAGGCTTCGCTGCGTCTGACAGGTCTTTTATAACGGAGGGCGGGGCCACCTGGTGACCCCGCCCCCCCTCTGACCTCATGGGAAAAGCCATAGGGAATTCCCCATGACGTCCCTGTGCGTCAGAGGGGGCGGGGTTACCAGCTGGCCCGCCCTCCATTATAAATGGACCAGTCAGACGCAGCGAAGCCTCACACAGCGGGAGCCTCCCATTGCGCGGAGCGGCCCAGAAGAGACGCCGACGCCATGGAAGAAGATGCCGGACGAGAAGACCAGAGCAAGAAGAAGTGTATCGGAGGAAGAAGATGATGGAAGAAGAAGATGGAAGAAGATGCCGGAAGGAGAAGATAAAGAAACCGAAGGATGAAGAGAGGAAGAAGGAAGACCAGAAGAAAGAAGATTTTAATAAAGGAATTGTCAAAGACCGTCTCCTGTCATTTTTACAATTTTTGTCACTTTTTTGGTGAAATGGTAGGGGTACTTTTGTACCCCCTTACCATTTCACACAGGGGGGGGCGGGATCTGGGGGTCCCCTTGTTAAAGGGGGCTTCCATATTCCGATAAGCCCCCCCCCGCCCGCAGACCCCCACAACCAATGGCCAGGGTTGTGGGACGAGGCCCTTGTCCTCATCAACATGGGGACAAGGTGATTTGGGGGGTCTCAGACCCCCAAAGCACCCTCCCAATGTTGAGGGCATGTGGCCTGGTACGGTTCAGGAGGGAGGGGGGGCCACTCTCATCCCCCCTCTTTTCCTGCGGCCTGCCAGGTTGCGTGCTCGGATAAGGGTCTGGTATGGATTTTGAGGGGGACCCCACGCCATTTTTTTTTTGGGCCGGGGTTCCCCTTAAAATCCATCCCAGACCTCAAGGTCTGGTATGGATTTTGAGGGGGACCCCACACCATTTTTTTTTGGCTGGGGTCCCCCTTAATATCCATAGCAGACCTGAAGGGCCTGGTTGTTGAATTTGGGGGGACCCCTAAGCTTTTTTTTTTTTAACAATGACTTTCTTTTTATCAATGGCTTTCAATGAATGACTGTTCTCTGTATTACGGGAGCCGTCAATTCATTAGCCGCAAGTGATTTTAAATAGCTTTTTTTCCTGCAAAAATGACACTTTGTGCAGGGACAGTTCTAAGCACAGGAAACATGCCCCCTTCACAGGCATACTATAGACACCCCCCAGATGTGATACTGCAATGCTGTACTAACAGCATGCACACACAAATCCCCAGAATCACAGCACATAATGTCAGCAGTCAGCAGCACATAACACTGACACGCTGGAACACAACACAATATACGAGGCCACCGGCGCGGCAGCCTTTTATACTGTGGGGCGTGTACTAAACCCCCTGAGCTAAAAGTGGCCACAGGCATCCTGCCTGTGGCCAATTATTGTTCTCCTCGCTGCTGGCTCTTTGATTGGCCAAGCATGTGGGTCACAGTGCATGCTTGGCCAATCATCAGCCAGCAATGCACTGCGACTGGCGCAGTGCATTGTGGGCCGCTCGCATCACACAAATTTGATGCGAGCGGCCCAAATAGTTCTGGGCTCGCCGAGCAAGCGAACGTCCGATGTTCGATTCGAACATGGGTTCGAATCGAACACCGGGCTCATCCCTAGTGGTGGATGGCACCGGAACACGGTGGTAGGGGGTGCCCCTCTCCGGCCGCCAATAAAAGTGATCTCACGGTGAATCCGCTGCAGATACCACTTTTATCTTGTAGCGGACCGCCCGCTGAAGAAGAGGATACCGGGGTTATGGCAGCTAGCTGCTGCTTCAAACAGGGGGTCTTCAAAGGGTCCCTCTTAGATGAATACAGCGATGAATCCTTGAAATGGGTAAAGCCTCCTCTCCAGTTAGCTCGATCGAGATAATGTAGATGGAAGAAAGATCCCAGATACCATAATACCATATCATAAACTTAAATTTATTTAAAACACATAGAGTTGTTACACTCAATCCTGACGCGCATCATCACGTCACGTGACTCCTGGTGACATGACAATATACTGGGGCTCCTCCTGTTTTTAACCACTTAAGGACTGAGCATCTTTTTGAGATTTGTTTACAAGTTAAAAGCATTTTTTTTTTTTTTGCTAGAAAATTACTTAGAACCCCCGAGCGCACTTTTTTGGGAAAAAAATACGTATTCATTGCCCGACTTAGTTGGGTTAGATGGAACACTTTGGTGGGGGTGGGTCAACCACGCCTCTTGACCTTTGACCACTGCGTGGAATGCTTGCAGACCTTTGACCTTTGGAGGAGGTCCCTATTCCAATCCCTGAGTCCTAACCTTGTTCTTCAAGGGGAAACCCTATCCCTTACCTTAACCTGGCACTTATCAAAAGTGAGTGTAACAACTCTATGTGTGCTGAGGCTTCACTGGTGGGCACTGATTAGGAGGCACTGATGTGCGTTGATGATGCTGCACTAATGTGCACTGGTATGTGGCACTGATGTGCGCTGATGAGGCTGCACTGATTGGCACTGATAGGTGCAACTGATGGGCACTGATGAGGAGGCACTGGTGGGCACTAATAAGGAGGCACTGATGTGTGCTGATGAGGCTGCCCTGATGTGCATTGGTAGGTGGCACTGATGAGCACTAATAGGCTGCACTGGTGGGCACCGATAGGTGGCACTGATGGGCACTGATGAGGCAGCACTGGTGGGCACTGATCAGGAAGCACAGATGTGCACTGATGAGGCTGCACTGATGTGCACTCTAGGCAGCACTGATGGGGACAGATGGGTGGCACTGATGGGCACTGATAGGCACTGGTAGGCAGCACTGATGGGCACTGACAGGTGGCACTGATAGGCACTGGTAGGCAGTACTGAGAGGTGAGAGTGATAATAAGAACTGATTGGCAGCAATGATGGGCACTGATGTGCGCTGATGCTGCTGCACTGATGGACACTGATGGGCACTGATAAATGACACTGATAGGTACTGATAGGCGGCACTGATGCACACTGATAGGCACTGGTAGGCAGCACTGATGGGCACTGATGATAAGAACTGATTGGCAGCAAAGTTGGGCACTGCACTCTTCCTCTGCCTTTCCATAGGTGTATGTAGCCTATATGATAATGGGTCTGGATGTCTCTTTGCGGGGTATAAACCAGGCACCGCTCAGCATGCAACAGCCATGGTGATATAAGGGGGAAATAAGGGGCTTCTAGTGTAGTATTTCGGTAAATATTTTATTTGAATACACAAAGAAGAATATTACTCACATTTAAAACAAGTGTACAGTGTGTTGTATGGGACGAGCAGCAAGCTTGCGTCCAGGACGTCACTTCCGGTGTCCGTGTATCCAACGCGTGTCGTCACCATCATGTGACTTCATCGGAGACAACCATAGATGTTTTTCTTTAGTCTACAGTTTGTAGCAGTTTTTTTTTGCATGTGTTCTTTCGCCATTCATGGGTCCTTGTTGCTTCTCTTTACTCGTTCTCTCAAAGTTGGCTCCAGATTCTCCCTGCTCATATTCCTGTTCCCATCTTTGGATGGTCCATTTGGATAAGCACATTTCATTTTTTGCTGGCACTACAAAGCCCACCTTAGCCACCGTGAGTTCCACCATAAGATTGGTTTCACATAATGTCCTGTAAAATGCATCAACACGTTCTCTTTCGATCACTCTCTAGGCTCTGATATTATTGCAATTTGGGAAACTCAACCTTCCTTAATTTATTACACTTCCCTATGTGATACTACGCCAATGCCAAAGAAAAGAAAAGAGGGATGTGTGGTCCCTAAAAGTGATTAGGGAGGGGTACTCCTTACTGGTGAAAGGCAATCTGGGGGAACGTTCGGTGACCTTTTTCATTTTTTACGCACCGAACGCTAAACAACTTCTGTTATGAACTCTCCTCTCTCTTCTGCTCTCTCTATTCGGTGTGAGTGAAAGTCAATGCTGGACTGGTGTACCCAAAGTTTGGTTGTAGGTGGATATCTTTGTGATTTGGTAGGATTCCCTTCTGTCACCCAATGGTAAATAGTGGCATTAGTCTGTTGAGGTCTTTAGGCAGCTACCTTTCTGATATTTCAGCAGAGTCGTTGCAGCAGGAGTCACTTGTGTGTGTATGAAAGAGTACCCTGGAACAAAGGATTGTATCACTTGATGGCTTATTACAGTAGTTTATTGAAGATATAAAAGTAACAAGTGGAATTGCCTCCCCCTTCTTCAGGGCTATTATGTAAGAAAACAGATATGCAATAAAAATCTAGAGCAATTGCAAAGAATAATCTGTAAAGTTTTAGTGCCAAAGCACTGTAATACCACACAAATATAGATGCAGAATGCAGGATTGAGCATATCAAAAAATTGTCAGAGCTCTTGGCTCTGACAGCACTGTGGTGAGGTGTCCCATTCGCCCATTGAGGCCTTAAGGTGTGACACCATCAGCAGTGGGGCTAGATCTTGCCATAGTAGCCTTTCCGGGCCATTGTTCTGTATGGGGCTCTTCTGGGGAGGGTAGGCCCAGCTCCCTTGGGTGGCATCCCTCACCCCGCTCATCTGCCCTGGTGTGTGTGTGTGTGGGGAAGGGGGAGATTTTTTTATCAGGGTTGGGTTTAGGGAGGGTGGACTAGGGGATGTTTTATGCTGGGTGGGAAGGTACAGCGCAGCGATTGGCATTTAGGGGGGCCAGATTGGTGTCACACGCTGATTTTATTCATTTTTGTAATTCAATAAATTTGTTGGGTAACTCTGAATGGGTGTAGTATATCCTTTATTTTTTGTGTTTATGGTTTTTGTCTCATTTTTAATTTTCTGAAAAAATCTGCTCTCCCTCAAAAATTGCATCCTAATAAAATGGGCTGTACAGAAAATCGGTCCAATATTTCTGACTTCAGTCTCAGATGCTGCAATTTGTAATTTTATTGCAGCCTAGTAAACACGCTTTCATATTCAGCATGTCAGTGCAATCTTTATGGCTCTTTATTCTGACATAACTGTTATTCTTTCACAGCAAACACTGCATTACTTCCTCTAATATAGTGGCCCAGTAAAACTACGTATATTGTGTGCAGTGATTCTATACAATATCCAGTCTGCTGTCAATGTATAGCACACTCTATTGCCGCGTACACATGGTCGGAATTTCCGACAACAAATGTTCAATGGGAACTTGAAATTCTGACCGTGTGTAGTAGGCTCCATCGGACCTTTTCCATCGGAATTTCCGACAAACAAAATTTGAGATCTGAATTTTCCAACAACAAAATCCGTTGTCGGAAATCGTGTGTACACAATTCCGACGCACAAAATTCCACGCATTCTCGGACTCAAGCAGAAGAGCCGCACTGGCTATTGAACTTCAATTTCCTTGGCTTGTTGTATGTCAACGCTTTCTTGACGTTAGGAATTTCCAACAACATTTGTGTGACCGTGTGTATGCAAGACAAGTTGGAGTCAACATCCGTCAGAAAAAAAACATGGATTTTGTTGTCGGAATGTCCGATCGTATGTATGTGGCATAGTTGTTATTTCATAAAAAATGACTGATCTCTCCCTCTTACATTGCTGCCCTGTGCCCAATCAAGCTGCTTACATACTCTCCAGCCACTGTGCTATATGTCTGGCTATTGTTTCATCAACATGGCACTGTAATATTTATTTTGGCATAACGACTGCCTTATCTTTGGAAATTGAGTTGGTAGTTTGGAGGTGTTTTGAGGCACTCTGGGTTGACATTTTGTTACACTTTGTACACAATAAAGGTTGGTACTAAAAAATGAATCACACACTATGAAACTTGTTTTGCAATTTGCTTTGCTGGATTTAGCTTTATTTATTTTTTGTAAGTGTATACATTAGACATGTGCACAACAAAAAAATTCGTTTATTTTCGTTTCGTTTTTTTCGTTTCCGAAAAAAAAATTGTTTTTTTCGTTTTGTTTTTTTCGTTTCCGTTTATTCGTAACGATTCTTACATTCGTAAGTCGTTGTTGTTCGTATTCGTAATGATTCGTACATTCGTAAGAGTTATTTTTCGTTGATTCGTTTTTTCGTTAGTTTAATTTTCGTTCATTCGTTTATTTAAAATTCGGACGCATTCGTAGTTATTCGTACATTCGTAACATTCGTAACATTCGTAACATTCGTAGATTCGTAATCGGAGCATAATTCATAATTTTATGTAATGTGTATGCTATTATTACATTTTAATAATTTACGAATCGAAAAAAAAAAAGTTACGAATCGAAAAAAAAAAAGTTACGAATCGAAAAAAAAGTTACGAATGTACAATTTTTTTTGTTCAATCCATTCATTACGAATCGAAAAAAAAAAAGTTACGAATCGAAAAAAAAAGTTACGAATCGAAAAGAAAAAAGTTACGAACCGAAAAAAAAAAGTTACGAATGTACGGATTTTCTTGTTCAATCCATTTGAAGCACGTTAAGCAGTACCATTGTAAGGGACACGGAAAATTACCAATTCAACAAAAAAAAAAGTTACGAATGTACAAATTTTTTCGTTCATTTTCGTTGTTCCTTTTTTCATTTTTCGGACTTTCGTTGTTTGGTTTTTTGGATTTTCGTTGCTTTTCGGATTTGTTCTATTCGAACGATTCGTTAATTCGGATTCGTACGATTCAAATGATTCATTAATCGGATTCGTACGATTCGAACGATTCGTTCATTCGTACGAAAACGGACGAACGAAAAAAAAAAAAAAAAAAAAAAAACGAAACAAATTGCACATGTCTAGTATACATTCAATATATTTTAGATCTATTGTGTCTGCTTCTTCCCCCACAGAATTCTTGCCTATTACTGCTACAAATAAAAAAATCTGTTGCTGTACCAAAAATACCTAATAAAGACTTTTTAGTGCAAATCAAATATATTGGATTTCTGCTGTATGAATGGCAATGAATAAAGTAAAAGTAAACAAAAGTATAACTCATGCAATGTATGAAGAACAAAAATACGACATTACTGGTGCCCTCCCAGACATTTTTTTTTTCATTTTATATTAAAAACACTGTACAGCTTTAGGACAGCAACCAAAGTATGTTACTTAACCACTTAGTTACCGGTCTGTATCACTCATTCACTACAAGATCATTCTTTTGTTTTCAGTGCTGTGATAAGTAGATGCCTCAATGTGATCCACAGGTGACCATTTTTTTGACTGAGGTGACCTATTTTTTTGTCACTTTTTTTGTAAATTAATAAACATTTTGGTATTGATGGGGTTAAAACATGGAATTTGGTAATGGCGCACTGGGTACATCTCATATTATACATAGAGGTGGCAAAGAGGTTAATGTACAGGTAACATACAATGATAGTCTCATGAAGATTGGAAAAAAAAGTTTTCTCTCTCACCTTTAACCACTTGCCGTCCGCGCTATAGCCGAATGAAGGCCACAGCGCGGACCTGAATTTCCGGGAGGCCATATGACGGCCTCCCCTTTGCACGCTCCCTGCGTGCACGTGCGCTGTGATCACTGAGTCACTGAGACTCGGGTGATCACAGATCCGATTCCAGCTGTCAGCCTATGACAGCTGATCACATGATGTAAACAAAAGCTCGGTAATCGTTTTTTTCCCTCCTCACGCTGACAGTGTGAGGAGAAAAAAAAAGCTGATCACCGGCTTATGTGCAAGGGACATCGGTCCCGAAGAGGCAGACGTAATTCTGCCTCATCTGTGCCCACCAGTACCCCCTGCCAGTGCCACCTGCCATTGCCACCTGCCAGTGCCTACAGTGCCCACCAGTGCCATCTATCAATGCCCATGAGTACCACCTATCAATGCCCACAAGTGCCACCTATCAATGCCCACCGGCGGTGCCAATCAGTGCCACCTAGCAGTGCTGCCTATCAGTGTAACCAACCAGTGCCGTTCAGTGCCCATTTATTCCACCCATCAGTGCCCATCACTGCCACCCATCAGTGCCCATCACTGCCACCTAGCAGTGCTGCCTATCAGTGTAACCAACCAGTGCCGATCAGTGCCCATTATTGCCACCCATCAGTGCCCATCACTGCCACCCATCAGTGCCCATCACTGCCACCTATTGGTGCCCATCAGTGCGCCTCATCAGCGTACATCAATGAAGGAGAAAAATTACCTGTTTGCAAAATTTTATAACAAAATATTAAAAAAATATTAAAAAAATGTAAAAGAAGTTTGGTCTTTTTACATTTAAAAAATAAAAAAATAAAAACTGCAGAGGTGATCAAATACCATCAAAAGAAAGCTCTATTTTTGGGAAAAAAATATTATAAAAATTGAATTTGGGTACAGTGTTGTATGGCCGTGTAATTGTCATTCAAAAAGCATCAGCGCTGAAAGCTGAAAATTGGTCTGGACAGGAGGGGGGTTTAAGTGCCCAGTAAGCAAGTGGTTAAAATAACCTTTAACCGCTTCCCGACCGCCTCATGTAGATATACGTCTACAGAATGGCACGGGCAGGCAAAACCACGTACCCGTACGTCCCCTTTAATTTGCCTGCCCGTGGGTCGTGCGCGCGCCACCAGCGGCGCGCTCGCGGCCCGGTCGGGAGCTCCGTGACCCCGGCCGCGGGACCAGTGGACCCGATCGCCGCTGGTGTCCTGCGATCGGGTCACGGAGCTGAAGAACGGGGAGAGGTCTGTGTAAACAAACCTCTCCCCGCGCTTCCTACACTGACTGTCATTGATTGGCTGTTCCCGGTCATCGGGAAAGCCGATCAATGACGTCAGACGTCAGCCCCGCCCCCTAATGTAAAAAAAAACACACACGTCAGAGCCCATAACACCTCCCCTCCCCCTAGTGGTTAACTCTTTCACTACAACTGTCATTTATACAGAAATCAATGCATTTAAATAGCATTGATTTCTGTATAAATGACAATGGTCCCAAAAATGTGTCAAAAATGTCCGATGTGTCCGCCATAATGTCGCAGTCACAATAAAAATCGCTGATCGCCGCCATTACTAGTAAAAAAAAAAAATTAATAAAAATGCTATAAAACTATCCCCTATTTTGTAAACGCTATAACTTTTGCGCAAACCAATCAATAATCGCTAATTGCAATTTTTTTTTACCAAAAATATGTAGAAGAATAAGTATCGGCCTAAACTGAGGAAAAAAAAAGTTTTTTTTTATATATTTTTTGGGGATATTTATTATAGCAAAAAGCAAAACATATTGCATTTTTTTCAAAATTGTCGCTCTATTTTTGTTTATAGCGCAAAAAATAAAAACCGCAGGGGCGATCAAATACCACCAAAAGAAAGCTCTATTTGTGGGAAAAAAAGGACGCCAATTTTGTTTTGGAGCCATGTCGCACGACCGCGCAATTGTCAGTTAAAGCGACGCAGTGCTGAATCGCAAAAAAGGGGCCTGGTCCTTTGGCTGCCAATTGGTCCGGGGCTGAAGTGGTTAATGTCCTCTTATTAACAGGAACGTAACTATAAGATTCTGATGAGATGGTATCACTCCCCAGTCCTATTAAATAAAATTAATTCAGGTATGTCTGATTTATGCTGGAGATGCTGCAAATCCAGAGGCACGTTATTACACTTATGGTGGTCTTACCCAAACATAAAATCATTTTGTCTGCCTATATTTTAATTAAGTCATGTGATTACCAGCAAGAGCTGGCAGCAGACTGCGGAAGTGGTGCTCCTTTCCCTGATTCTGGGATCAATTAAATCAATTAAAAAGGGGATATTCAGATTCATTATGATGGCAGGAAGAGCTTTAATCCCAAGACACTGTAAATCCCCAATAACACCAACAATACGGGAATGGGTAGTAGAGATGAACCACATAATGAGGATGGAAGAGCTAGTATCTATAGCAAACAATAATGATCGAAAGTTTAGGGAAGTCTGGGGCCCGTGGGTAGAGTTTTTGGACTCTCCTCAGCTGTTATCTTTTCCGTGGTTGTTGGGACTCTCACCGCTGGATGCTATAATTATTATTTTGGTCTGTCTTTTTTCTTTTTCATCTTGTCTTGCCTGTTTTTATTACCATATTTATCAGAGTATAACACACACTTTTTCCCCCTGAAAACCAAGGGGAAATCGCGTGTGCCTGTTATACGCCGAATCCTGCTGTCTCTGAGGGAAGAGGAGGAGCGGGCGCCGCTGGATTACACAGAGCCGCAGTCATGCACAGCCATGCCTCCTGGCCCCGCATTGGGCCACTGTTTTGTCTATAACTTGAGCAGGGCCAGGAGGCGGGACTGTGAGTGACTGAGCGCCGAGTACACAGGAGATCGCGGCTCTGTGTGATCCAACACTGGCGAGGCTGCAATGATCGGCAAAGGCAAGGCTGCATATGGGCACTGAGCAGGGTGCATTGATGTGCAATTTAGAGGCTGCAGATGGGCACTGAGCAGTGTGCTTTGATGGGCACTGAGCGGGGTGCATTGATGGGCAATGATGAAGCTGCAGATGGGCACTGAGCAGGATGCATTGATGGGCACTGAGCAGGGTGTATTGATGGGCACTGAGCAGGGTGCATTGATGGGCAATGATGAGGCTGCAGATGGGCGTGGAACAGGGTGCATTGATGGGCACTGAGAGGGGTGCATTTATGGGCAATGATGAGGCTGCAGATGGGCACTGAGCAGGGTACATTGATGTGCAATTTAATGGCTGCTGATGGGCACTGAGCAGGGTACATTAATGTTCAATTTAATGGCTGCTGATGGGCACTGAGCAGGGTGCATTGATGTGCAATTTAGAGGCTGCAGATGGGCACTGAGCAGGGTGCATTGTTGGGCAGTTTAGTGGCTGCAGATGGGCACTAAGCGGGGTGTATTAATGGGCACTGAGAAGGGTGCATTGATGGGCACTGAGCAGGCTGCATTGATGTGCAATTTAATGGCTGAAGATGGGCACTGAGCAGGGTGCATTGATGTGCAATTTAGAGGCTGCAGATGGGCACTGAGAAGGCTGCATTGATGGGCAATTTAGAGGCTACAGATGGGCACTGAGCAGGGTGCATTTTTTGGCAGTTTAGTGGTTGCAGATGGGCACTGAGCAGGGTGTATTGATTGGCACTGAGAAGGGTGCATTGATGGGCAATGATGAGACTGCAGATGGGCACTGAGCAGGGTGCATTAATGGGCAACGATGAGGCTGCAGATGGGCACTGAGCAGGGTGCATTGATGTGCAATTAAGTGGCTGCAGGTGGGCACTGAGCAGGGTGCATTGATGTACAATTTAGAGGCTGCAGATGGGCACTGAGCAGGGTGCATTGATGGGCACTGAGCGGGGTGCATTGATGGGCAATGATGAGGCTGCAGATGGGCACTGAGCAGGGTGCATTGATGGGCACTGAGCAGGATGCATTGATGGGCACTGAGCAGGGTGTATTGATGGGCACTGAGCAGGGTGCATTGATGGGCAATGATGAGGATGCAGATGGGCATGGAGCAGGGTGTATTGATGGGCACTCAGAGGGGTGCATTGATGGGCAATGATGAGGCTGCAGATGGGCACTGAGCAGGGTACATTGATGTGCAATTTAATGGCTGCTGATGGGCACTGAGCAGGGTACATTAATGTGCAATTTAATGGCTGCTGATGGGCACCGAGCAGGGTGCATGGTTGTGCAATTTAGAGGCTGCAGATGGGCACTGAGCAGGGTGCATTGTTGGGCAGTTTAGTGGCTGCAGATGGGCACTAAGCGGGGTGTATTAATGGGCACTGAGAAGGGTGCATTGATGGGCACTGAGCAGGCTGCATTGATGGGAAATTTAGAGGCTACTGATTGGCACTGAGCAGGGTGCATTGATGTGCAATTTAATGGCTGAAGATGGGCACTGAGCAGGGTGCATTGATGTGCAATTTAGAGGCTGCAGATGGGCACTGAGAAGGCTGCATTGATGGGCAATTTAGAGGCTACAGATGGGCACTGAACAGGGTGCATTTTTGGGCAGTTTAGTGGCTGCAGATGGGCACTGAGCAGGGTGTATTGATGGGCACTGAGAAGGGTGCATTGATGGGCAATGATGAGACTGCAGATGGGCACTGAGCAGGGTGCATTAATGGGCAATGATGAGGCTGCAGATGGGCACTGAGCAGGGTGCATTGATGGGCAATGATGAGGCTGCAGATGGGCACTGAGCAGGGTGCATTGATGTGCAATTAAGTGGCTGCAGGTGGGCACTGAGCAGGGTGCATTGATGTACAATTTAGAGGCTGCAGATGGGCACTGAGCAGGGTGCATTGATGGGCACTGAGCGGGGTGCATTGATGGGCAATGATGAGGCTGCAGATGGGCACTGAGCAGGGTGCATTGATGGGCACTGAGCAGGATGCATTGATGGGCACTGAGCAGGGTGTATTGATGGGCACTGAGCAGGGTGCATTGATGGGCAATGATGAGGATGCAGATGGGCATGGAGCAGGGTGTATTGATGGGCACTCAGAGGGGTGCATTGATGGGCAATGATGAGGCTGCAGATGGGCACTGAGCAGGGTACATCGATGTGCAATTTAATGGCTGCTGATGGGCACCGAGCAGGGTACATTGATGTGCAATTTAATGGCTGCTGATGGGCACTGAGCAGGGTGCATTGATGTGCAATTTAGAGGCTGCAGATGGGCACTGAGCAGGGTGCATTGTTGGGCAGTTTAGTGGCTGCAGATGGGCACTAAGCAGGGTGTATTAATAGGCACTGAGAAGGGTGCATTGATGGGCACTGAGCAGGCTGCATTGATGGGCAATTTAGAGGCTACTGATTGGCACTGAGCAGGGTGCATTGATGTGCAATTTAGAGGCTGTAGATGGGCACTGAGCAGGCTGCATTGATGGGCAATTTAGAGGCTACATATGGGCACTGAGCAGGGTGTATTGATGGGCACTGAGAAGGGTGCATTGATGGGCAATGATGAGACTGCAGATGGGCACTGAGCAGGGTAAATTGATGTGCAATTTAATGGCTGCTGATGGGCACTGAGCAGGTTACATTGATGGACAATGGTGAGGCTGCAGATGGGCACTGATCAGGCTGCATTGATTGGCTGTGGCCCTTATTTTGCTTCAAAGTTCTTTATTTAAAATGTATTTTTTTTCCCCCCTGAAACTTCCCTCTTAAAATGAAGGTGCGTGTTACACGCCGATAAATATGGTATATAAAAATTGCCATTGATAGTGAATTTTCTAGCATGTTCTCACATGTGCTATTGTTTTTGTTTCTCAGTTGGTTGCAGAACAATAGAGAATGATGAAATATATTAAATTGGTTTTCCTATGTTTATTTAGGTCACGTTTAAAGAGCCATAGTTATTATTATTATTTTTTTTTTTTTTTCTGCTTTTGTTTTTACTGTATAAACACCATCTCTTTCAATAAACTTTCAATAAACAAAAAAAAACATTTTTTAACTTGTAAACAACACATTGAAAAAAGAGGCTCGGTCCCATTATTTACCAGTATGAATGAGTAGGCAATTAGAAAAATTACACAGCAGAAAAGAGGAATCGGCGCCACAGATCTATCTGGACAATTGTGGATCCCAATTGAGAATGCTGCCTCTAAATCCTAGTAAATTACTACCGTGTTTCCCCGAAAGTAAGACAGTGTCTTACTTTCTTTTTATCCCTAAAAGCCCCACTATGTCTTACTTTCGGGGTATGTCTTATATTGGGAAAAAATTGTCGGCTCGGGGGCACATCTGGGCATATTATGGGGCACATCAGGGAAAATTATAGGGCACATAGCACATTATGGGGCACATAGCACATCAGGGCACATTATGGGGCACATAGCACATCTGGGCACATTATGGGGCACATAGCACATCTGGGCACATTATGGGGCACATAGCACATCTGGGCACATTATGGGGCACATAGCACATCTGGGCACATTATGGGGCATGGGGCACATTAGGGCATCAGGGCATGGGGCACATTACAGGGCACATCTGGGGATCTTACTTGCGAGCATGCAGAGTAGCGCAGGAAGCGTCTGTCTGTCATACGTTTTCTCTCATGTCACGCTGCTCGCTCCCTGGCGGCCCCTCCTCTCTTCTCGTCTATCCCAGATGATGTCTCAAGCCAATGGGGATTGACGAGAAGAGAGGAGGGGCCGCCGGGGAGCGAGCAGCGCTGAGTGACATGAGAGAAAACGTATGACAGATAGACGCTTCCTGCGCTACTCTGCATGCATCTCATTCGGCTCTGGCGGCGGCTCTGGTCCTGCAAAGGGAACGGCATTCCCCCTGGACTCGAGCCCTGAAAACGGCGCTGTCTCTTCAGTCGGAGGGGGAGGGCACTGGCCTGGCACCCCCCCCCCCCCCCCCGGGGGGGGGGGGGGCCCCCCCAGCCCCACTCTTTGTTCCCTTCCATCACTGGAGGCAAATCCCCCGTGTTTCCCCGAAAGTAAGACATATGTCTTACTTTCGGGGTACGGCTTATATTAGCTGACCCCTCTGAAACTCCCGATACGTCTTACAATCGGGGGTGTCTTACTATCGGGGAAACACGGTAGTAGATAATGCAATAAATACGTTTTCAGCGCAAAGCTCTGGAATATCCAGAATTGTGTTAGCAAATATGTATGCATTTTAAAAAAGATGTTCAAAAATCTCAGCCCTTCACTGAAACCATCTCCCCCTCCTCTTATATGTGGAAAAACTTCAATAATATTAAGAATATGTGAAACTGAGTGAAACTAAAAATTCTCTATATAATAATCTAAATAAAGTGCTTATTCACTGAATAAATGTTCGTGATAACGCAACATTCAATGTGCTGAAAACATCAAGCAGAAGAGCTGCACTGGCTATTAAACTTTTTTCCTGGCTTGTCGTACGTCTTGTACGTCACCGCGTTCTTGACGTTCTGAATTTCCGACAACGTTCGTGTGACCGTGTGTATTCAAGACAAGTTTGAGCCAACGTCCGTCGGGAAAAAATCTCAGGATTTCGTTGTCGGAATGTCCGATCGTCTGTACGCGGCATTAGTGAATCAAATTGCTGGTTGCTCATATGCAGCATTTTTTTTTTTAACTTTACTTATGTGGTTTGTTTTTGTTTTTTTTGGAGTGCTGCTTAACCACTTTCAGACCGGACCAATTTGCAGCCAAAGGACCAGGCCCCTTTTTGCGATTCGGCACTGCGTCGCTTTAACTGACAATTGCGCGGTCGTGCGACGTGGCTCCCAAACAAAATTGACGTCCTTTTTTTCCCACAAATAGAGCTTTCTTTTGGTGGTATTTGATCGCCCCTGCGGTTTTTATTTTTTGCGCTATAAACAAAAATAGAGCGACAATTTTGAAAAAAATGCATTATTTTTTATTTTTTGCTATAATAAATATCCCCCAAAAATATATAAAAAAACATTTTTTTTCCTCAGTTTAGGCCGATACGTATTCTTCTACATATTTTTGGTAAAAAAAATCGCAATAAGCGATTATTGATCGGTTTGCGCAGAAGTTATAGCGTTTACAAGATAGGGGATAGTTTTATAGCATTTTTATTAATAATTTTTTTTTTATTATTAATGGCGGAGATCTGCGATTTTTTTTTGTGACTGCGACATTATGGCGGACACATCGGACATTTTTGACACATTTTTGGGACCATTGTCATTTTTACAGCAATTAATGCATTTAAATGCATTGATTTCTGTATAAATGACACTGGCAGTTTAGGAGTTAACCACAAGGTGGCAGTGTAGGGGTTAAGTAGGCCTAGGGGTGTTTTTTTTTACTGTGGGGGGCGTGGCTGTCAGCTAGTGAATGCTGATCTCTGCTCCAATCACAGGGAGCAGAGATCGGCGTCACTAGTTGCTAGGCAGAACGGGGAGATGCTGTTTATCTCGGCATCTCCCCGTTCAGCCGCTCCGTGAGACGATCGCGGGAGTCCCCGCGGCGATCGAGTCCGCGGGGACCGCGGCCGGACTCACGGGGGTCCCGACCGGCCTGGGAGCGCGCCGCTCCCGGCGCGCTCCCGATGGCACGGACAGGCTAAAGGAGGGACGTATATATACGCCCTCCTGCCTGTACGTGCCATTCTGTCGACGTATATCGTCGTGCGCCGGTCGGCAAGTGGTTAAGCTGGAAAAAAACTATTTATTTGGAACTTTTTTTTTGCTTTCTCCTTAATATAATAAAAAATAAGTGTATAAAACTCAGAAAAAAAAAAGGACTGAATTTATATACACCTAATCTTTAAACTGTGCAAGACCATCTATGTGTCATACAGTAATTATGTGTAAAAAAAAAAGAAAAAAATTATACATGGTTAATTATTGAAATATTTTCTTAAAACAAAAAAAAAATAAAAATTCTTAATTTGGATATCCAAAGTGCATCCGTGCAAAAAAAGTCCAAAAAAATTCCTGAAACCCAAATTCCAGTTCTCAATCAAAAGAAACAGCATGATCCAAGACCTCTAATTCCCCGTACACACGGTCGGATTTTCCGATGGAAAATGTGTGATAGGACCTTGTTGTCGGAAATTCCGACCGTGTGTAAGCTCCATCACACATTTTCCATAGGAATTTCCGTCACACAAAATTTGGTGATCTTGTTCTCAAATTTTCCAACAACAAAATACGTTTTCGGAAATTCCGATCGTGTGTATACAATTCCGACGCACAAAATTCCATGCATGCTAGGAATCAAGCAGAAGAGCCGCACTGGCTATTGAACTTCATTTTTCTGGGCCCGTCGTACGTCTTGTACGTCACCGCGTTCTTGACTTTCGGAATTTCCACCCAACTTTGTGTGACCGTGTGTATGCAAGACAAGTTTAAGACAACAACCATCGTAAAAAAATCCCATGGATTTTGTTGTTGGAAAATCCTATCCTGTGTACAGGGCATTATGCCGCGTACACACGGTCGAAATTTCCGACAACAAATGTTCAATGTGAGCTTGTTGTCAGAAATTCCGACCGTGTGTAAGCTCTATCGGACATTTTCCATCAAAATTTCCGACAACAAAAATTTGATTGCTGGTTCTCAAATTTTCCAACAACAAAATACGTTCTCATAAATTCCGAGAGTGTGTAGACAATTCCGACGCACAAAGTTCCACGCATGCTCGGAATCAAGCAGAAAGAGCTGCACTGGCTATTGAACTTAATTTTTCTCGGCTCGTCATATGTGTTGTGCGTCACCCCGTTCTTGATATTCGGAATTTCCGACAACGTTTGTGTGACCGTGTGTATGCAAGACAAGTTTGAGCCAACATCAGTCAGAAAAAAATCCATGGATTTTGTTGTCGGAATGTCCGATCATCTGTACACGGCATTAGATTCAGATGGCTAATGTGCTCCTTTCATCAGAAAAGTTCTAAAGTGACTCACCAACAGTTGTGGCTGGTAAAATCATAAACCAGCAATTTATAATTGTAGCAGCCACAACTGTTGGTGAGTCACTTTAGAACTTTTCTGATTGTCTATGGACTTAGATTTTTATAAAGTCCATCTTTTTTAGAATGAATACATATTTGATACATAATTAATACATAATTAATACATATTTAATACATATAATACATATATAATTGTTAACACAATTATGGATATTCCAGAGCTTTGCGCTGCAAACTTATTTATTGAATCAGAAAAATGCACACAAAACAAGAAACGGAAATATTTTCTTATTTTATTAATATTATATTTTTAATGTTATATTATTCATACTCAAAGTAGATGAAGAATATTCAGGGTAAATATGACAGTAACTAGTGGGGAGAAAAACTCTGCAATCCTGTAGGTTGGGCAGCTGGATTGGGGGGGGGGGGGGATTGTGGACTCTGATTACCGTGTTTTCCTGAAAATAAGTCCGGGTCTTATATTAATTTTGGCAACAAAAGATACAGTGGGGCTTATTTTCGGGGTAGGTCTTACCATGTAATGTGCTGTCTTCTCTTCTCTCTCCCTCTCCCTGCCTGCCAGGAATCCCCAGTGTGAACTGAGTTAAACTTCTGGTAAAATCCTATAATCCACTCTATTACAGTATTATATAATGTACAATGTGTGTGTTTCTGTAATATAATTGTGCCAAATATGAATGAATGAATGAATGAATAACTTGTATAGCGATACATATGAGAACTAAATCGCCTCATGGCGCTTTTGCTGCCAGTGTTTATCTGGGTTTTCAGAAGAGATGGGTCTTGAGGTTCTTCCTGAAGGCCAGATAGTTTTCCTCTGAGCGGATGTCCACAGGTAGAGCGTTCCATAGCCGTGGTCCTTGGACTGCAAACCTTCGTTCGCCTTTTGATTTATAACGGGTCTTGGGGATGTGGAGGAGGTTCTGGTTAGTTGACCAGAGAGGGCGACCTGGGATGTAGTGCTTTATTTTGTCGCAGAGGTATTGAGGGGCTTTTCCTTGTGTACATTTGTGAGTGAGGCAGAGAGTCTTGAATGTAACTCGATCCTTCACGGCTAGCCAGTGGAGGGTCCTCAGGGACGGGGTGATTGATTCCCAGGGTTTTTTCCCAGTTACCAGTCTGGCTGCTGTGTTGTGGACGGTTTGTAGACGTGAAATTTGGTATTTTGGAAGTGATAGGTAGAGGGAATTTGCGTAGTCAAGTCGGGAAATTGATGATTGTTCCAACTACTGCTGCTGTATCTCCTCCTGGGGTGAAGGTGATGAGTCTACGCAATAGGCGAAGAATCTAGTGGGATCCGCTGACTACTGATCCTATTTGTGCATCAAAGATGACTCTGAGACTTTTGGCTTTAGTGCTGGGGGTGATGGGGGTGATGAGTTGTCCGAGGATGGTGAGTGGTGTGGACATCGTGCCCGGGTATTTGTTTCGGTTTGCGTGAAGAAGGAGGAGTTCAGTTTTGGATCCATTGAGTTTAAAGCGGAAGTAAACCCATCGATTTAACGGCTTAAAAAAAAGTTACATTCCCGGCATGCCGTAGAATGCTAGCTGTCACATTGGTTGTGCTCTCAACCAATCTGTCGAACCATCCAATGGCTGGAGTCATAACTGATCACATGTGCAGCATCATGGCAGTTGAAGATTAGACAGAGACCAAGATGGCAGCTTCCTTGGCTGAAAATGATAGGAGGGTTTACTTCCACTTTAAGGGATCTCTCCGTCATCCAATTGTCAATCAATGAGAGACAGTTTTCCAGTGCCTGGTATTGGTCTTTTTTGTTGGTGATGCGTAGGTAGAGTTGGATGTCATCTGCGCAGGAGTGATAAAGTAGATCCTGGTTGCTGATTATACCTTTGTTATAGCGCCGCTCTGCGCTTCTGTGACCCGCTGGATCTCTTCTCCGCAATTATATTACAGAGACACACATTGTACATTGTATACTACTGTAATAGAGTGGATTATAGGATTTTACAAGCATTTTAAACTTGGTCCTATTTTTGGGGTAGGGCTTATATTCCAGCCCTCCTGGAAAATAACGCTAGGTCTTATTTTCAGGGTAGGTCTTATTTTCTGGGAAACACGGTATCATATAGCACTCTAAAACTGGAAGTAACAAGTTCTGAATAGGTGGAGTAACATTTAAATTTTCCTTCTCTTTGCTACCAACAAACCAATACCAGGGAGATGTGTACGTCTCATCTTTGATGATTGAAAACAGAATCTAAGGAATCAATTTGCACACCCAACAGGCTAAGGCATGTTTTTTCTCATAAATTTGTAAACAATAATTGGCAAACAAAATCAAAGTAAATCATTGAAATGTTTCTTTAAAAAAAATAAAATAAGACTTTGCATTCTTAAGGCCGGGTTCACCTATGTGCGGCCGCGGTTTCCAGCATGGGGGGGGGGGGGTCCGGTGCGCTTCTGTTCACCGCTTCAGGTTTTGCCTGAATTTTCACCTGAACCAGACCCAAAAAAACACACAGGACCCTTTTGGACTTCTCACTGCTGGCCGCCCCGGAAAGGCGGTCACACTCACATGTCATGCGAATTGGACGCAGTGAAAAAAATGCATCCAATTCACACATATGTGAACCCGGCCTAAATAAGCAAAAATAACATGGAAATGGGTTCCATCGGTCTCATCCGGTGACATCTAGTCCTGGGCGGTGACTACAAAGATTGTTTCAGGATGGTCAGAGCCGGGATAAGGAGAGTCCAGAATATGTGAGCGCCTGAAAAAGAAATACATTCATGTTATTTTCCTTTTCTGAGACAACCTGCAGCAGAGTCCAGTCTACATTGGCCGCCATGCCGGACGAATCTCCATTAAAATGAATGTAAATAAATACATAAAGTGTCCCCCCCTTTCCCCCTGTTTTCTTTCTTTTCTCTCTTAGCTCGGTGTGTGTGCTCGAGCATTGGACCCACACTATTATCTTATTTAGATTTCTGTATATTATTTTTTCATATTATTATTCTAGCTCGTCCCACACCCATTGCCTCCCGTGTTCGCCGTGGGGTGGGGACACCCGCCAAGGGTGTCTATAATGCCGTTTGATACCCTCTTGGGTTCCCACTGGTGAGTTACGCTGTGTTTTCTGAAACTCCATATAACAAGAGTAACAGGTTAGCTTAGCTATAACGATGATTTATTACCTGTTTATTGTTTTTGTAACTATGAGACTGTATCTCCCTTGTTATATCTCGCCTTGACTATTGAACTCCCTTCTCATTGGCCTGCCTCTCCATAGGCTATCCCCTTTTCAGTCTATCATGAATGCTGCTGCCATACTTATACACCTTACCAACCGTTCAGTGTCTGCCAACCCCAACCCTCTCCTCCAATCCCTACACTGGCTCCCAGTCAGTGTCCACCAACCCTCTCCTCCAATCCCTTTACTGGCTCCCAGTCAGTGTCCACCAACCCTCTCCTCCAATCCCTATACTGGCTCCCAGTCAGTGTCTGCCAACCCTCTCCTCCAATCCCTATACTGGCTCCCAGTCAGTGTCCACCAACCCTCTCCTCCAATCCCTATACTGGCTCCCAGTCAGTGTCCACCAACCCTCTCCTCCAATCCCTATACTGGCTCCCAGTCAGTGTCTGCCAACCCTCTCCTCCAATCCCTATACTGGCTCCCAGTCAGTGTCCACCAACCCTCTCCTCCAATCCCTATACTGGCTCCCAGTCAGTGTCCACCAACCCTCTCCTCCAATCCCTATACTGGCTCCCAGTCAGTGTCCACCAACCCTCTCCTCCAATCCCTATACTGGCTCCCAGTCAGTGTCTGCCAACCCTCTCCTCCAATCCCTATACTGGCTCCCAGTCAGTGTCCACCAACCCTCTCCTCCAATCCCTATACTGGCTCCCTGTCAGTGTCCACCAACCCTCTCCTCCAATCCCTATACTGGCTCCCAGTCAGTGTCCACCAACCCTCTCCTCCAATCCCTATACTGGCTCCCAGTCAGTGTCTGCCAACCCTCTCCTCCAATCCCTATACTGGCTCCCAGTCAGTGTCTGCCAACCCTCTCCTCCAATCCCTACACTGGCTCCCAATCTCCCAGCGAATTAAATTCAAAATACTAACCACAACATACAAAGCCATTCACAACTCTGCCCCGAGCTACATCACCAATCTTGTCTCCAAACATATCCCAAACCGTTCTCTCTGCTCTTCTCAAGATCTCCTACTCTCAAGCTCTCTCGTCTCCTCCTCCCATGCTCGTCTCCAGGATTTCACCAGAGCCTCTCCCATCCTCTGGAATTCGCTACCTCAAGCGGTCCGGCTATCCCCTACTTTTGCTACCTTCAGGCGATCCCTGAAAACGAATTTCTTTGAAAAAGCCGATCACGTCTCCACCTAATCTTTTACCACTTTCATCAGCTCATTACCCACAGCTACAACCTTTTGTACCACCTCCCCGACCCTATTAGATTGTAAGCTCTTCTGAGCAGGGCCCTCTTAATCCTCTTGTATTTTATTGTATTATAACTGTATTGTCTCCCTTTTTATATTGTAAAGCGCTGCGTAAACTGTTGGCTCTATTTAAATCCTCTATTATAATAATAATCTACTTTTAGATGCCATGGTTGACACCTCCTGAAGAAGCGACATACGTTGCAAAAGTTGTTGAGAACATCGTCTGTACTTGCATTGTTTTGGCCCCATACACAAGATGGGTTTTTAATTACATAAGTGTTAACCCAATGTTACTACATACAACACTTCCAAGATTGCTTTGTTGTGATTGTATTTTATGTATTTTTCTCTTTTTTTTATTTAAATAAATGTATCAATTTTTTTATCTTAACTTATCTCAATTACTGGGTACCGAGATGGTCCACCAACCACTACGGTCGTTATAGGGCGTTTTTTTTTGGAGTGGCTGATGTTAACCCATCCCTTTTCTCTACATAAAGTGGCTCCTCAATTGGTACAGGGAGACAGATAGAGGTTTTAGAGTTGTGTCCTTGGTTATATGAATAATATAATATATAATTATAAATAATAATAACAATAATATAATATTATTAATTATAAATAATATAATATAATACACCAAATAATAATAATAATAATAATAATAATAATAATAATGTAAGAAGGCTTAGGACGCGTTTCGCATTTGGTGATCTTGCTCTCCTTATGTTGCAAAATTTTGTAAATAGGTATATAATCTCATCTACAAAAACATAAATAAAAATATAAATAAATAATGCTTTCTTCTAAATAAACCCAACCCTTTGCGTTCCTTTTAAAGCTGGCTACAAAAATATCAGCCAGCATTCCACGTCTGTGTTTACATTCAGAAGGAATAGCCTGGCATCTCCCAGCAGGCAGATGTTACCCAGGAGGCGCACAGGAAATTAAATCAACCTGATGAAAAAAGGCGGGAAAATGCCCAGGAGGCACACAGGAAGTGACCTCAAACATCCCTATATAAGCCCAGTCCAGACACTCCCAAATTGCTGGATTATCTTCAGCCCCCCCTTGCTCCTGTGCTAGTGTGTGATCTGTCTGAACTTGTTGTGACCTGGAAACCTGTTTGACCACTCTTGATTGCTGCTTGCCATTGACCTTGGATTTGTACCTTAACCATTCTACTTCTTTGCCCCTTTTGTACTCAGCTGCCAGATTGGAACCCCGGCTTGGACCTCGACCATTCTTCTGCTTAACCCTTTTATGCTTCGTTGCCCAACTGGACTTGACCTCGGCTCGGATCCTGGACTAAGGCTTGCATGGTGCTCCGCACCCTTGGCACCCCAGCCACTCGGTGTCCCCACCAAGTCTGGGTCTCCATCTCCAGAGACTTTAAGGACCCGAGGTGCAAGGGAGGCCCCCCACTACTTCAGTCTCACATCAGGTACGTGGCCCTCGTGACCACGGCATATTCATGTGCTCTGTGCTGCAGCCATGACTCCCGGAGAGACGTCATGGTGGCTCGGCCATTCAAGCAGCAGCATCCTGCAAACCTGGAAGGAGGACTGGGCGAAGGTGAAAGTGGTGACAGTGTGCCGATAAGGGGCTACGTCCCAAAGGTTTCATAATGTGCTAGACTGAGATGTGTATTACATTGCAGGAGGAATGTTTTCTAAAGTTTATTACAGCTTTACCATCAATAGTAATACAGCTGATAAATATATAACTTCCCTCTGCAGCTGGAGGATTGACCGGTTGATGAAAAACCCATTTAGTTTGCCTATTCACCCAAAAATCGAATTCTACATCAGTCCAAACCTCATTCCTATCCAACATCTCACTAGGGTCTTATCCCCACAATAAGTCAGGGAAACCTTTGTCACCCCTTATCTCCGGCTTTTCCCCATTCATCACGTGTACACCACAGTCTCCATCTGAACTCCAATGTGTGGGGGGGTGACAACTCATGAGCACAATTAGGAGACCGTTGTCACACCACAACAGGAAGTGTCTGAAGAAGGACCTTCCTGGCAGGATCACTGAGGATGATAAGCCTATAACTTAAATAACAAAGTGTTTTTCAGTTTCTCTCATCACTATTCATGATAAAAATGTAAAGAAAATACAAAAACTTACTAGTGATGGTGGAAGAACTTGGTTCTGTATAGAATAAAAACAGATGACATGTCAGTGGAATACAGATTGTATCATTTACTGATTACATTGGGTAGTCAAAACATTCACAGTGCACTATTGGTTAATCCAATCATTCATGACATGATCAACGAGCTCTATGATAATATACCATATGAGAGGTATAAGGTATCCTTTATGATTCAGACAAGTGTGGAAATTGAAATGTCTCCAAGTTTCCAGACAAGCCCACCATTGTCAGTGACCACTGGGTGTCTGCATTTTTAGACTTTCCCCAATAAATTAGTGAATTGTTATATATAATGAATTATAGTTACATAGTAGGTGAGGTTGAAAAAAGACCATCAAGTCCAACCTATGTGTGTGATTATATGTCACTATTACATTGTATATCTCTGTATGTTGGGGTCGTTCAGGTGCTTATCTAATAGTTTTTTGAAACAATCGTTTTCGATTGTTTTCTCCCTATTGTGGGGTCACCAGTCCGGTATTTATACATTGAAATCATATCCCCTCTCAAGCGTCTCTTCTCCAGAGAGAAAGGGTTCAGTGCTCACAACCTTTCCTCATAACTAATATCCTCCAGACCCTTTATTAGCTTTGTTGCCCTTCATTGTACTCGCTCAATTTCCAGTACATCCTTCCTGAGGACTGGTGCCCAGAACTGGACGGCATACTCCAGGTGCGGCCGGACCAGAGTCTTGTAGAGCGGGAGAATTATCGTTTTATCTCTGGAGTTGATCCCCTTTTTAATATTCTGTTTGCTTTGCTTTCAGCAGCTTGGCATTGCATGGCATTGCTGAGCCTATCATCTACTAGGACCCCCAGGTCCTTTTCCATCCTAGATCCCCCCAGAGGTTCTCCCCCCAGTTTATAGATTGCATTCAGATTTTTGCCACCCAAATGCATTATTTTACATTTTTCTACATTGAACCTCATTTGCTATGTAGTTGCCACACCATTAATTTGTTCAGATCTTCTTGGAAGGTTTCCACATCCTGTGGAGAAGTTATTGCCCTGCTTAGCTTAGTATCTTCTGCGAATACAGAGATTGAACTGTTTCCCCCATCCCCATCCTCCAGGTCCTCTATGAACAAATTAACCACTTCACCCCCGGAAATGGGGCTTCTCAATCACCAGGCCATTTTTTGCGATTCAGCACTGCCGACCGTCTCATGTAAATTTACGTTGTCACTTTGAAGAGGGATATCTTGGTAACGGCAGCTGCCACAACTGAGGTATTCATCTCTTCAGGAGCCCGTCGTGTTTACGATAATGGTGGTCTCTGCAGTTGATGCACCGCAAGATCACCGTTATCGGCGGCGGGAGAGGTGCCCCCTCCTGCCGATCTCCCGCGCCCTCCGCCGCTTACCGGAGCCGTCGGCAGCGGTGGAGGCGATCGGGTCCTTGACGTGGGCATGGAGACGAGTGAGGGTAAGATGGCCCCCACCCATCTCCATACCATAGCAGAGCGGAAGCAACGTCAAAACGTCAGCTCCGCCCATACGTCTTAAAGGGCCATTTTTTTCAAATGACAATTTTTTTATTTATTTTAATTTTTTTGCATTTAAGTCCAAATATGAGATCTGAGGACTTTTTGACCCCCCAGATCTCATATTTAAAAGGACCTGTCATGCTTTTTTTCTATTACAAGGAATGTTTACATTCCTTCTAATAGGAATAAAAGTGACACAATTAAAAGAAAAAAAAAACTGTGTAAAAATTTATAAAATCAAGTAAAAAAAATACAATTTTTTAAAGCGCCACGTCCCGACGAGCTCGCGTGTAGAAGAGAATGCATACCGGAGTAGCGCCCGCATAAGAAAACAGTGTTCAAACCACACATGTGAGGTATTGCCGCGATTGGTAGAGCGAGAGCAATAATTCTAGCCCCAGACCTCCTCTGTAACACAAAACATGCAACCTGTAGAATTTTTTAAACGTCGTCTATGGAGATCTTTTAAGGGTAAAAGTTTGACTCCATTCCGCAATTTTGAAGCGTGACATGTTGGGTATCAATTTACTCAGCGTAATATTATCTTTCACAATATAAAAAAAAAATTTGCTAACTTTACTGTTGTCTTATTTTTTTATTCAAAAAAGTGATTTGTTTCCAAAAAAAGTGCGCTTGTAAGACCGCTGCACAAATACGTTTTGACAAAAAGTATTGTAAGGACCACCATTTTATTCTCTAGGGTGTTAGAAAAAAAAATATATAATGTTTGGGGGTTCTAAGTAATTTTCTTGCAAAAAAACTTGTTTTTAACTTGTAAACACCGAGTCTGAAAAAGAGGCCTGGTCTTTAAGTGGTTAACTGACAATTGTGCAATGCTGCTCCCAAACAAAATTGACATATTTTTTTCCCACAAATAGAGCTTTCTTTTGGTGGTATTTGATCATCTCTGCGGTTTTTATTTTTTGTGCTATAAACCAAAAAAAAGAGCGACAATTTTGAAAAAACACAATATTTTGTACTTTTTGCTATAATAAATATCCCCATTTTCAAAAAAAAAAAAGCAAACCTTGTCCTCAGTTTAAGCCGATACGTATTCTTCAACATATTTTTGGTAATAAAAATTGCAGCAAGCATATATTGATTGGTTTGCGCAAAAGTTATAGCATCTACAACATAGGGGATAGTTTTATGGCATTTTTATTATTATTTTTTCTTTATAAGTAATGGTGGCTCTCTGCGATTTTTATGGTGACTGCAACATTATGGCGGACACGTCAGACACATTTTTTGGGACCATTGGTATTTATACAGCGATCATTGCTATACAAATGCATTGATTACTGTAAAAATGACACCGGCAGGGAAGGGGTTAACACTATGGGGGCGATCAAGGGGTTAAATGTGTTCCCTAGGTGTGTTCTAACTGTAGGGGGGATGTGAGTGACTGGAGGAAATGAAAGATTGTTGTTCCTAGCTAGTAGGAACTCGCGACCTGCCTCTCATCTCCTCACAGAACTGACACGTCCCTGTTCTGGCTCTCGTGCCCGTGATCGCGCGTGACAGGTGGTCATTGCGACTTCTGGCCACGTGCATTGTCACCCCCACAGTGCAGCGGGCATGCGCGCACACCTTCTATCCTTCTATCCCACACCTTCCCACACCTTCTATCCCACACCTTCCCACACCTTCTATCCCACACCTTCTAGCCCACTTAAAGGGACCGGCCTACAGCTACGACGGTTCGCCGGATCATGGCGGCCTGCCGCAGTATAATGACGGCGGTTGGTCGGCAAGAGGTTAAACAGGATTGGTCCTAGCACAGAACCCTGGGGGACCCAACTTCTGACCTCTGACCATTCCGAGTATTCCCCATTTATCACCACCCTCTGAACTCGCCCCCTGTAGTCAGTTTTCAAGTTTTCATGATCGAGATCCATTAATGGATCCAGCTTCTACTGCTTAACTACCACAAAGGAAGCTGTTTCATTTTACCCAGATCACTCCTTGGACCCCAAACATCTCCCATACCTTGCAGAATATCAGGGTCTTATTATAAAAAGAAGGCGTGTGCTCAGGGCTGGACTGGGTCAAAAATATGGCCCTGGACTTCATCCAGGCCAGCCCACTTTCATTTTTGCAAACACGTACAAAAACAAGTGAACAAGTGAAGTGCGAGGGCTAACGTCATGCAGGAACTTTGCTACAGCCTCATTGGCTGGAATTTCAAAAGCTGGCATTGCTGCACAGCCATTGGCTGCCTTTCAGCAATGTAGCGGCTCTGAGGCTAAGCCGGGTTGCGCACTAAGAAGTGAGGTGATGGGCAGTGCGGATGACAGGTCTCTCCCATACCGACCGGCCAGACAAGCCTGGAATCTTGGATGGTTTACTCATCACCATATATAATGTACAACAAGAGCAACCAATCAATGATATGATCATCACATTATATTGTACAAGTATAAAATAATCCACAGGACTTCCACCAGTGTGATCTGATAGAAGAATAAAATACTTACTAGGAGAGGGGGGATCAGGTTTAGGCTCAGGTTCAGGCTCAGGTTCAGGCTCAGGTTCAGGCTCAGGTTCAGGCTCAGGTTCAGGCTCAGATACTGTAAAATAGAATAAATGATATGAAATACATACATATTATTAGACACATTGACATTCTTCATTGGTACTTGTATGTCCGGTTTGGATGTCTGAAATTTGGGGGCTGGGCATTTGGAATCAAAGCAAATATGATAATCATTGTAGGCCCTCATGGTCCCCCAACTTTAACCCATCCCTAACAATTGTTATTCACCTGTCCCTTGGCTGGCCATAACACTTATCCTGCGTACACACGACCGGACTTTCCGGCAGACTAGGTCCGACGGTCTTCCGGACAGACTTTTGACGGAGTTCCGATGGACTTTCGCACGAACGGACTTGCCCACACACGAACGGACTAAGTCCATTCAAAAGCCCGTTAGTTTAGAACGTGATGACGTAAGACGGGACTAAAATAGGAAGATCAATAGCCAGTAGCCAATAGCTTCCCTTGCGTCTTATTTGGTCCGTCGGACCAGCACACAGAGGAACGGTTTTCCCGATAGGAATTGAGTCAGTCGGACAGATTTGAAACATGTTCTATTTCTAGGTCCATTGGATAATTTTATATAAAAACAAATGGATTATCCCACACACGATCGGAATGTCCGACGGACTGATCCCATCGGACCTAGTCTGCCGGAAAGTCCGGTCGTGTGTACGCGGCATTAGGCCTCATGCACAATGGACGTTTTTGGACGTTTTTACAGGAACTGTTTTTGGCTTCAGACATTTTTTCTACAGTCCATAATCTCCCCATCATGTTATCCTATGTGTCCATGCACACATAAGCTGATATCAGAAGTTTTTGGCTGGGGCGTTTTTTATGGCTTTAAAAAAAAAAAAACTCTAGTGGTGCTCTGAGAGGAGTTTTTCAGCTGTTTTCAGCTGTAAAAACACTCTAAAGCCTCATACACACGATCGGACTGTGGACCAACTTTCGTGTGGATTTTTGTCCAAAGGGCGTTGGCCCCAAGTTGTTATTGCATACACACGGCAGGACTTTTTCAGCCAACTTTCACCAAATCACTTGGTTTTTCTGCTCTTTACCGCCACCTTTGGTCAACTTCTGTATTGTTGTCTGATCTTTTGCATTGGTTCTGCATTGGTTTGTACAAAAGTCCGTTGGTTTTGTGTACACACGGTCGGACTTTGGTCCATCAGACTTTTGTTGGCAGAAAGTTGGTCCGTTCGCACAGCCAACAAAAGTCTGAGGAAACCTGGAAAAAGTTGGTCCGATGGAGCGTGCACGCGGTCGGATGTTGGTCCAAAACAGCTAATTTGCATGTTGGTTGTCAAAAAGTCAGATCGTGTGTACGGGCCTTTACGCTGACAAACGCAGATAAACGCTCAAAAACGTTTTCTGATGTTTTTGATCCATTGATCAAAAAAACGCTAATAATAATATGATAATAAAGGCTAAAAAACGCTATTTCAAAAACGTTGAAAAACTTTGAAAAACTCACTGCAAAGCTACTGGCATTTTTATAACTTTATTTTAACGTCCAGTGTGCATGAGGCCTTAAAGTGACATTTTCTTTTTAAATGTGTAAAATAGGATTAGGTCAGGGATAAAGTTTCAGTGTTAGGAGTTACACTTTAAGAATAGGTTAAAGCAACTTTAAAGCCATTTTAAAGTGAGATGGTTATATTATTACTTAAAGAGGAAGTAAACCCTCAGAAAAAAAAAAGAAAACCCTGCAAGACAAAGGCATAATTAGCTAGTGTGCATAGCCTACTAGATAATTATGTATCACTTACCTGAGATCGAAGCCCCGGCATCGGTCCTCTTCTCCCCCTCCGACCGCCGTCATGTTCTCCCGGAGTGACTTCCGGGTGTTGCGGCTCCGGCGCTGTGATTTGCCAGAGCCGCGATGCCGTCACTCCGCGCATGCGCACGAGAGCGGCATAGTACAACTGAACCATCGGCATATAGCGCCATTGCTTCAGTTGTCTCAAGTGCGCATGTGACACATGACGTCAGCGCATGCAAATACAGGTATATCTTCTAAACCGTGCAGGTTTAGGAGATGTCCTTGTTAGCTACAGGTAAGCCTTAATATAGGCTTACCTGTAACATAAAGTTGTAGCGAGGGTTTACAACCACTTTAAATGCCCTTACTATTCTTCTGAAAAAAAAAATTCTTGCTCTGCTTACTGTGCCTGAGCCACGCTGGCCAACTTCAGGTATGTCAGGGCCGTTTTTCGCCCTCTGGGACCCATGGAGTCCCACCAGAGTCTCCTGTTTTATGCGAACACGTGTATAACTACAACCGTACCTTTCCCAGTGCTGAGCACAGAGGCAGAGTGAGAGGGGCACAGAACTAAAGTCTTTGTCTCCCAGTTCAGCTTGGCTTTGGCTCTGTGTCCTTCTCAAGAATGGCTGTATATAAGGCTGTAGCTCTAATGCGGCGTACACACGGTCGGAATTTCCGATGGAAACAGTCCGATGGGAGCTTTTCATAGGATTTTCCGACCGTCTGTATGCCCATCTGTCTTTTTCTGTCGGAATTTCCAACGGACTTTGGATTGAGAACCTGTTCTCAATTTTTCCAAAGGAAAACCTTTCCATCGGATTTTCCGATTGTGTGTATGCAATTCCGACACGCAAAATTCTGACGCATGCTCGGAAACAATTCGACGCATGCTCGGAAGCATTAAACTTCCCTTTTATAGTGCTGTCGAACGTGTTTTATGCCGCTGTGTTATTGACCGTCGGAATTTGGTGTGACCGTGTGTAGGCAACACAGCTTGAGCGAAATTCCGTCGGAAAAACCGTCAGAGTTTTTTCCGACAAGAATTCCGATCGTGTGTACGCGGCATAAGCCTCTAAATGGGAGCCCACATAAGCAGGAGACTCTGGTGAGTACCCATGGGTCCCGATGGGCACCTACATACCCAAAGTCAGCCAGCACAGCCAAGGGACAATTAGAGGAGCAAGAAGAGACAGTAACAATATTTTAACAGCAAAAACATGTACATCACACTATAAGCATCTCATTTAAAAAAAAAATGACTTTAATGTGACTTTATCTTACCCCCAATGTTAATGTTCAAACCGTATTATTGAAAACCTCATCCCTAACCTAACCCTGAAAATGAACCTCAACTGTCCACTTATCCTGATGTCTAACTCCAACATTTAACCCTTCACCTAACTTTCACTTTCGCCCCTTTCCTGCCCAGACCAATTTTCAGTTTTCAGTGCTCCACTTCACCTACACTTCACCTCCTATTCCCCAACCCAAAGTCCAATGGTAACTCTACCATTAACTTTTTTTTACCACCAAAGACTAAACATTCACAAGAAATTATTGGGCTGATATATTTCTGATTCATTTTTTTTTTTTGTAGATTAATGTACATCTGTCTGGTGTACTCCCTATCATGGTTCTCATCTCCTCCCCCTTCCTGCTCACTGATTGGTCCGTGTCCTAATCTACTCTACATTGTAGAGAATCGATGATGTCCAGGAGACGTACGACAACCTCATCCGTCCAAGTCTTCTTTCATCCTGGAAAAATCTCTATTCTAAAAGGAGTTTTTGTACTATGAGATCATTAGAGACCTATTCCCCCAAAAAACTGGTAAAATCAACAAACATAAAGATAATGTAAATATCCAAAACACAAGTTTACCTCCCGGTCGCGTAATTGGTCCAATTGTCATAACAGAAGGAGCATCATAACTCTTGGCGTTTCCAGTTCCATCGCTTCGACGCCTTCTTGCGCCACAGTTCTACAAACAAAGAAGACCATTAAGAAAAGACAGTTGGGTGATACGGAATAATCAGTATAAGATGTTCTCTATGAAATCCTCACAGTATTCACAGAGCTAAGCTGATGAGATGATTGACTCAATCACTTTCATATGTAAATAAAATCATTGGTAAACACTATGCACTATATAGCTACATAAGTGGGTAAGTTGGCAAAGTTATGGAAATCATGATTGGTTTGTGTGGCACCCCCCACTTACCCATGAGCAGAGACTTGGGTTTTTTGGGTTTTGTGCTGGAAGTGAGGATGTGTAAATATCTTCTGTTTCGAGAATACAATTCTGTATCTCATACTCCATCATACAAAGACATTGTCGGCAATGGTGCTCCCCTAACCTTGTGGTAACAGTTTGGTGAAGACCCTTTTCTGCTGCACCATGACTTGTCCATAAAGACATGGTGTGATCAGTCTGGTGTGAAGAAACTCCAGTGTCTTGCACAGAGCCCTGATCTCATCCCTACTGAACACCTTTGGAATAATTTGGAACACTGATAGTAAGCCAGGTCTTCTCATTCATCATCAGTACCTGACCTCACAAATGGGGACACATTCCCACAGATACCCTCCGAAATATTGTGGAAAGTCTTCCCAAAGGAGTAGAGCCAGCTACATAAAGACATAGTTTGACTAGTCTGCTGTGAAGGAACTCCAATGTCTTGCACAGAGCCCTGACCTCATCCTCATCCTCTGTTATTGAACTGAGTAGCTTTGGTCTGTGATCACCATTTAAGGGTTTGCAAACTGTTTTTTTTCTGATTCATTCATCACAAATAATCACTTAATTTATAGAACTGTCTGATAAAGTCATCTGAGCTGCTTGAACATCTTACAGGTTGAATGTACTTGGACAATAAAATTCACCACTCTGGGGAAGGACCATCATTTTGAAAGAATGTCTCATTGCTGGTGGTGTCCTGGTTATGGACTTTGGGACTAGACCAGCCTTTTTTAAGCTCTAACCCTCTTTTTATAGCAGGAAACCGGCTTACAGGTATACAGGGTCCAGTTCTGTTGTCACACAGGCTCACTTTACAGTGTAGATAAACTTCGGAATAATTTCCAACAAACTTGAACATCTGCACAGAAAACTTTCCTTCTCTGGATTTACCGTTCTCTTCAACTTTTACAGTTCCATCTTCCTTGTTGGGACACCTAAGGAAAGTAAAAGTTAGATAAAAGGATATGTTACAGATAATCATTGTATATACATTTTAATAAAATACTTTATTCAGAGAACTAACAATGTACATAAAGGGAAAGGCCAATCAGATCTGGTATTTTAGTTTTGGATGGTCACAGGTGAGTTGAACCATCCAGAAGCTTCTCCTGTCTCTGGACACTGGTAGAGAGATCTCTGCACCCAGGTTTCCAGTATTCTCCTACTTTTTCATCTGTTATGGGGATCCCAGTTTGCTGCCCGTGTTTTACTGGTGTAAACCAAGGTTGGTTCACAGATCCCTCATCTATCACTCCTGGTCATGGAGAAGGAAATGTCGGGTGTTGTGATGTAAATAAATATTAAAATATATGAGAAATAAATATTAAAATATAACTAAACATTATAGCTGCAATTATATATGTGAACTGATACACAAAAATAAAATGTTTTAAATGAATAATTGCGCTTATATTAACCTACTAATATTGTACAGTGTACCACCAAAGTAAGTGAATAATTATGAACATACCGGTATAGTGAACCATACAAAATGTAAGAAATATATAAAATATATGAAATCCCTTCTGTGTAATGGTAACAATAGAGCAAACTTTTGCCACAAGTAAAAGAATGTCACATTCCACTGTGTACAAACCAAAGTCTCTGCCAATAAATTCACATAAGTGGGACTAGATAATCAAGCCTTAATGAGTCTTCTGAGTAACAGATGGTTCATTCAGAGACTTTGCTGCTGATTCCCATGGATGACCTTACAACTTTCAGCAGGCTTCCATAACATGTAAAACATGGAACAAACAAGACCATTGCGCAGATAGTATAACAAAGTGATCCCTTCTTAGTTAGGGTGAACCTCACTCATGCTTCCCTGCAGGATAGATCGCACACTATAAGTATCGATTGGGTCCGTCACATGAACACCCTTGAAAAAGTCATGTGTCTAGTGATGAAACTAGTCGGGAGGAGAAGCCTGTGACGTTACCAGCAGTGTTTTGTGTGCCCTGTCAGCGTATGAGGAGATCCCATCGTTATGCTGTATTTAACTGATCATTTCATATGCGATCTATCCTGCGGGGGAAGTGTGAGTGAGTTTGTGTGGTTTGGTTTGTGATATGTACTGAGTGTGTGTACTCAAGCGCTAAATAAATATTTAAAAACAGAGGTGCAACAATTATTTAAGATAACCAAATGATATAGCTGCAGCCCATATAATAGTGTTCTCACACGAAAATAGTATTGTTAAAATATACACAAATTGTGCAATGGGTGCGCTTAGATCAACCTTAAAAATCACAGTAGATAATTAAAATGATTCCTTTTTGTGCAAAACGTGCTAGATATGTGATGTATAAATCCGTGCTCAATAAAATAGATAAATCCGTCAGGGATGTGAAATATGCATAAAACCACTTTAGATCGGTGATTTGATATTAATATGTGCAAATAAATAAATGGTAAAATGAAGTGGTGTCAGTGAATATTAAAAACAGTTGTTTAATGTGTAGTGCTTAGTGAATTAAAAAGCCACAACTGTATCAAATGCCGTTAATTGGAAGCCACTAATGAGTTCATTCATTTGTTTTCTGCCTGTTTGGTATTACTGCGGCCACATTTTGGCTTTTTCTCATTAGTTAAATCTGCTCATTGCTTAGATGTTGCTTTAATTGTTCAAACACTCCAACCATGAACATTTAAAACCGTTAATTACTTAACCCTTTTTAGTGAAGTAAAAAAGGAGGCACCGTCAATGTGATAAAAACAGGTGCCGTTGCTGATGTGTGTATAACTAAAATAAGTGTTACTTTCACTTATCTTTGTGCTGGTGCTTCTGAATGATTTCTTTCTCTGGATCCTTCTTTTTCTTTCCCGTGCTTACATGAGGATACAAAATAAATATACAGGACACATTGCGCAGTATTGCTACAAACAAGTTGTGTATAAGAATGTAGCAAATGCCGTTCTACTCACACATCACCCGGTATTGAGAGCGCGGTAGCCGGAACAATGTGTCAGGCACTGTATAGGGCTTTCTGCCCTGCTCGTCCTCATAGTCTCGGTGACGTCACTTGGCTCCTCGTCCCGACGCGTTGCGTCACTGGCACGTGACTTTATCCCAACCCCAATCCCTTGATAAAGTCACGTGCCAGTGACGCAACGCGTCGGGACGAGGAGCCAAGTGACGTCACCGAGACTACGAGGACGAGCAGGGCAGAAAGCCCTATACAGTGCCTGACACATTGTTCCGGCTACCGCGCTCTCAATACCGGGTGATGTGTGAGTAGAACAGCACTTGCTACATTCTTATACACAACTTGTTTGTAGCAATACTGCGCAATGTGTCCTGTATATTTATTTTGTACCCTCATGTAAGCACGGGAAAGAAAAAGAAGGATCCAGAGAAAGAAATCATTCAGAAGCACCAGCACAAAGATAAGTGAAAGTAACACTTATTTTAATTATACACACATCAGCAACGGCACCTGTTTTTATCACATTGACGGTGCCTCCTTTTTTACTTCACTAAAAAGGGTTAAGTAATTAACGGTTTTAAATGTTCATGGTTGGAGTGTTTGAACAATTAAAGCAACATCTAAGCAATGAGCAGATTTAACTAATGAGAAAAAGCCAAAATGTGGCCGCAGTAATACCAAACAGGCAGAAAACAAATGAATGAACTCATTAGTGGCTTCCAATTAACGGCATTTGATACAGTTGTGGCTTTTTAATTCACTAAGCACTACACATTAAACAACTGTTTTTAATATTCACTGACACCACTTCATTTTACCATTTATTGGTTTGTGATATGCTTTTACTTGTGGCAAAAGTTTGCTTTATTGTTGCCATTACACATAAAGAATTTCATATATTTTATATATTTCTTATATTTTGTTCACTATATGTTCATAAGTATTCACTTTATTTGGTGGTACACTGTGCAATATTAGTAGGTTAATATTAGCGCAATTATTCATTTAAAACAAGTAGATGGATGTTATTACATCTAAATGTACCTGTCTTCGATGATTTCTAATCTTATAGGGTCATTCACATTGATTGATGGAGTTGCGTAGCAGTTATTCATCACCAGAAGGAGAGTCAATTGGTCTCCACCATAAACGAAGACTCCAACATACAAGAAATCATCTGTGTTCACTTCAACTTTTGATCCCGTGTATGGAGCTGTGTAGTCGCTTTTTTGGAATAGAGTCATGTAAGCCGTGAACGTTCCGTTCCCTTCTACCGGGATATCTGTAGCGCTGCATTTCAAATAGAAAAAATAATACTAAACAACAAATGAAAAAACAATACTAACAATTTAAAATGAGGACTAATTTTTTTTTGCCCAATTTGCACAGAACAAAAGTACATGAAGATTTTCTGGATGAGCGGCTAAAAAAAATGATTTGTAATTAGACCCCATACATGTATTTTCTGGTGTGATGTATTAGGTCTCCTCCTGTCCTGGTAAATCATCTATGAAACTTCTGGTTAGATAAATCAGATTTAATGAAGCGGCATACAGCCAGGAGCCAAGTTACTAAGCAGTCAGCCTTTAGACATTTTCCATTATCCTTATGCCGCGTACACACGATCGGACATTCGGACAACAAAATCCATGGTATTTTTTTCCGACAGATGTTGGCTCAAACTTGTCTTGCATACACACGGTCACACAAATCTTGTTGGAAATTCCGAATGTCCAGAACACGGTGACGTACAACGGGTACGACGAGTCAAGAAAAATGAAGTTCAATAGCCAGTGCGGCTCTTCTGCTTGATTCCGAGCATGCGTGGAACTTTGTGCGTCAGAACTGTCTACACACAATCGGAATTTACGACAATTTTGTTGTCGGAAAATTTGAGAACCAGATCTCAAATTTTGTGTGATGGAAATTCTGATGGAAAATGTCCGATGGAGCCTACACACGGTCGGAATTTCCGACAACAAGCTCCCATCGAACATTTCCCGTCGGAAAGTCTGACCATGTATACGCGGCATTAGAATGTCATTTTTATTTTTTTTTTGTTTTACCTGATGATAGGTATCAGAGTCTTCTGCAGACTGGTTATCATATCCAAGTCATATGAACACTTCAGGGTTACATTCAGTTTATTCTTTCTTGTGGTTATTTTTCCGGGTTCATCCACAACAATCACAACATGAGATGTATATGTGACTTTGCCGCCACTTGTTTTCTTTATAGAAACAAAAAAACAAAAAAAAAATCATTAATAAAATAGATAGTGCCGGTGCATTGCCATAGAATGAGATTTGCCATAGAATGAGATGCTCCGCCTCCATCACATCCTATTGGCTCACAATCAGTCTCACTTTGGCTATCACAGGGAGAGGATCTCCTCCCTGTGATAGCTGGAGCTGCACGGAGCATCCCACGGCAAATCTCATTCTATGGCAATGCACCGGCTCTCCAATCCTGACAATGAGCGGCGGGCACAGCGCACACCGTGTTACTCCGCCCTTCACCTGAGAGGGAGCGAGCTGTGTGTGTGACTGCACCGTGTATACTCGGCACTGCGCTACAACTTCCTATGTTCTACTCTTCCCCTACATGTATGTGTCACTCAGTAACGTCTCATGTAGTGCACATACAATAGTATAGTGCCTGCAATTGTATATTATTCCTCTGCAGCCCCCACCCCCCTTCCTTCCTTCTCCGCCCTATAATATATTCATCCCACACCCGGACCGGTGCATTGCCATAGAATGAGATTTGCCGTCGGATGCTCCGTGCAGCTCCAGCTATCACAGGGAGGAGATCCTCTCCCTGTGATAGCCAAAGTGAGACTGATTGTGAGCCAATAGGATGTGATGGAGGCGGAGCATCTCATTCTATGGCAAATCTCATTCTATGGCAATGCACCGGCATCTATTTCCTCCTCCCCATCACACACACCAACTGCCAAACAAATGCCAAACAAATGCCATGGAACTTCAACTAGCTGCATAAAGCATTTTGAACAGTGGCACTATTTTGTGCCCAAAATATATTCCATGAGGCATGTGTCCTGGGTGGGCTTCTTGCACATTGCTGAGTGTGTAACAGTAAAACCTCATTATCTGTTTTCAGCCTGTTTTACCTCTACAGTCATTACAAGGTGGTTTTCTCTCATTACTGGATCCCCAATCTATTTGTCATGGTCCAAAAAGACAGATATAGGTACATATATACATTGGCGTAGCGTAGGGGGGGGCAGCCTGTGCGATCACCCCAGGCACAACATTTAGGGGGGCGCAGAGAGGGCCGGCGCCACCATAAGGCAGCCCAGGCAGCAGGCAAAACTAAAACCTCCATGCTGATCCCGGTAAGAGAGAGGGCACAGCGTGAAGGTTTTAGTTTACCTGCTGTTTAGCTACTGTCACCGAGAAAGCAGGGAGAAGGGGTCCAAGCATGTAGAGAAGGGTGAAGCGGTGGGCAGATCCTGACCCTGAGTGTGTGCAGACAGTGAGTGTAAAACTGTAGGGGGAGCAGGCAGGGGGTGCCGGGGGTGTCGGCAGTAGGGTTGCCACCTTTTCTTCAAGCCAAACCCGAAACAATTTCGTGGTGCGCTGCAATTATTTTGTAGTACACGCTATAGGATTGTAAAATACCTTGGGTTACCCAAAGAGAGTAGTAATCAGGTGTGCTACGGTGAACAGTGGCTGTAGCCAAATTGCATTAATTGTAGAAAAATTGCAATTGCATGGGGTGGGGGGGACTTAAAGAGGCATGGTTAAATAAAACAAAAGCATTAGTGTACCTGTAAAATATGATTCGATTAATAAAAGAAATGTCAGTTAAAATACTGCTGACACTGTCAGCCAGTAGAGCAGAGGACGTTGTCAGTAGAGCAGAGGACGGTGTCAGTAGGGCAGTGGACAGTGTCAGTAGAGCAGAGGGCGGTGTCAGTAGGGCAGTGGACGGTGTCAGTAGAGCAGAGGACGGTGTCAGTAGAGCAGAGGACGGTGTCAGTAGAGCAAAGGACGGTGTCAGTAGAGCAGTGGACAGTGTCAGTAGAGCAGAGGACGATGTCAGTAGAGCAGAGGACGATGTCAGTAGAGCAGAGGACGATGTCAGTAGAGCAGAGGGCGATGTCAGTAGAGCAGAGGACGGTGTCAGTAGAGCAGAGGACGGTGTCAGTAGAGCAGAGGACGGTGTCAGTAGAGCAGAGGGCGGTGTCAGTAGAGCAGAGGACGGTGTCAGTAGAGCAGAGGACGGTGTCAGTAGAGCTGTGGACGGTGTCAGTAGAGCAGAGGACGGTGTCAGTAGGGCAGTGGGCGGTGCCAGTAGAGCAGAGGATGGTGTCAGTAGAGCAGAGGACGGTGTCAGTAGAGCAGAGGACGGTGTCAGTAGAGCAGAGGACGGTGTCAGTAGAGCAGAGGACGGTGTCAGTAGAGCTGTGGACGGTGTCAGTAGAGCAGAGGACGGTGTCAGTAGGGCAGTGGGCGGTGCCAGTAGAGCAGAGGATGGTGTCAGTAGAGCAGAGGACGGTGTCAGTAGAGCAGTGGACAGTGTCAGTAGAGCTGTGGACGGTGTCAGTAGAGCAGAGGACGGTGTCAGTAGGGCAGTGGGCGGTGCCAGTAGAGCAGAGGACGATGTCAGTAGAGCAGTGGACAGTGTCAGTAGAGCAGGGGATGGTGTCAGTAGAGCAGAGGACGGTGTCAGTAGAGCAGAGGACGGTGTCAGTAGAGCAGTGGACAGTGTCAGTAGAGCAGAGGACGATGTCAGTAGAGCAGTGGACAGTGTCAGTAGAGCAGGGGATGGTGTCAGTAGAGCAGAGGACGGTGTCAGTAGAGCAGAGGACGGTGTCAGTAGAGCAGTGGACAGTGTCAGTAGAGCAGAGGACGATGTCAGTAGAGCAGTGGACAGTGTCAGTAGAGCAGGGGATGGTGTCAGTAGAGCAGAGGACGGTGTCAGTAGAGCAGAGGACGGTGTCAGTAGAGCAGTGGACAGTGTCAGTAGAGCAGAGGACGATGTCAGTAGAGCAGAGGACGATGTCAGTAGAGCAGAGGACGATGTCAGTAGAGCAGAGGACAATGTCAGTAGAGCAGAGGACAATGTCAGTAGAGCAGAGGATGGTGTCAGTAGAGCAGAGGACGGTGTCAGTAGAGCAGAGGACGGTGTCAGTAGAGCAGTGGACAGTGTCAGTAGAGCAGAGGACGATGTCAGTAGAGCAGAGGACAATGTCAGTAGAGCAGAGGATGGTGTCAGTAGGGCAGAAGATGGTGTGGGTGGGCAGGGACACAGCAGGGAAGCGGGGGTGATGCTTGAGGAAGATACCATCGTGAAGATTGGAGGAGCTCAAGGGATTCAGTGGCATTGAATCAGGGGGTCTAGTGAAAGACTGGGAGCTCAGTGTGCTGAAAAACTACAAGAAGTGATTGTTGTGGAAGTTAAAGGAACTGTTATGCTTTGTGTTAGGAACTGTTAAAGACTGTTGCCATAGGAGACAGCATTCCTGCACATGCAGATGTGGCGTCTTGTTAAATGCCTTTCCTTGCATGGCTGTCCTCCTATTGAAGTCTTGAAGTCTGCCAATTGAATGTGCAACTACCTTAGGGTGTCCTGGCCCTAACCCTTTTTCCCCCAAAAAAGTTTGTTAAAAATAAAAATCTCTTTTGCATTTAAGAAGTGTCTGGCGCCCAATAACTTTATTCACCTTGGACCCACTATGCCTCACGTACCACCATATACAAAAGGATGTCAGCTATCTCTGGCCATGGAGGTTCTCATTAGACTGAAGGAGGCCTGGGACCTTGCTACATATGTTTACATGTTGAAGTATAATATTAAATGAGCGGCTCCATAGCACAGAACACATAGTGTGGGCATTACTATTAATTGGGACACTGCACCTCATAGGTGTGAATCCAGCCTTGGGGGAGGGGGTCACAATACAGAAACAATACTAATAATAGTAGGATTGGAGAACACTTACTTGGGACTTGAATGCACAACTTCCGGCGTGTATAGGGGCTGAGATTGTGAACGTGTTTTTGGCGGAGTCATTCTTGAAGTTGTAGCAGACATTTTCCTCCACATTATCCTCATCAAAATAAATGTTCAGATCACTGAACTGGCATTTGTGGAAGGTGGCTTTCATGTCGAAAGCTTCACAGACCAGGTCAGGAACCACCTGTGACAAATCTTTAAATAGAACATAAATATATTTTATTATCTTTCAGGGGCCCCGTTGTATATTCCACAAATAACAGCCAAATGTGAAGAATTCCCAGAATAATAGAATTAAATGGAGAAGGGAGTTTTGAGTAATTCAGGAGGAGCTAAAAAGACTGAAAACGGCTTTTGGAAGGACCTCGTATTATTACACAGTAAAGCTTACAGGAGATGAGATTTTAATGGTTAGATTTCCATTTACTTTAAGAAAAGGAGGCAGTTCAGCTATACATATATATATATAGCTTTTCTTTTCTTTTTACTTTTTTTTTTAGATTTTAACACTATTGTATTTAAGTGCATGTTTGGGCATCTAGAGCAGGGATCTCCAAACAGTGGTCCGCAGGTTGAACCCGGGCTGCTACAGGAAGGCATCCGGTCCAAATATGGGTCAGGTCCCCCCTACTGTACTGTATTTGTGTGGACCACTGATAAGGAATCTGATGAGTGGGGGCTCTGGTGGGGACCCTAATGTAAGAAGGGCTCTAATAGGCACCGTGATGTAAGGGGGGGGCGCCTAAGATGACTTTTGATGTAAGGGGGCTCTGATTGGTACCCTAATGTAAGGGAGGACTCTAAAAGTGGACTCTGATGTAAGTGGGGCTCTCATGGGGACCGTGATTAAATAGGGGTTCTCGTGTGGACTCTATTGTATTGAATAACATTATGCTGATTCCAAAAAAGATCCAATCAAAATGTATGCATTCATCAATTATTTATAATATCGACCCCCTCATCCTCATAGGCACTCCCATCTCCTATTCAGTATATGATTAGTTGCATTGTTGTAAAAGGTACCTCTATATATCCAGCCAAATGTCCAGATGGACCTCCAGTGACACCCCCAAACCACCAGGGCTTCTCAGGATATAAGGAATCTGCTTACCATACGCAGATCCTTGACCGGCGTGTTCCCCATTAACTCAGTGGTTCCCACGAGTGGCTGGATAGCTGGCGACTCCGATCCGGAAGTGCGGGTGTATTTGCGCTCCACCCGCAACTTCCGGTCGAGCCACGTCTCGTTCCCAGGCTGGCCAAACAATACCCCACATCCCGGAAGCGCGGGTGTGTTTGCGCTCCACCCGCGACTTCCGGTCGGCCCAAGCCTCGCTCTCGCGGCGGCCAGGAACCCAATAGAGCGATGTATGCCTCTACTGCGCCCGCGCACATCAACTACACGGGCTCTTACTGCGCTTGCGCGCACATACATTGCGGCTTGATGCGGGGGCATCAGTGTACACACTTTCCACCCCATGCTTCCGCCGGCATCCCCAGGCCACTACAGGGGGAGCTCCTGTACCCCGGCCCAGCTGATCGCTACAGGGGAGTCAGCCAAACAGGGGGGGAGAAACGATGTGGTGTAATATTTTGTGCAGGATGTTTTTCTTTCTCTCTTTTTTTGGACCAGAGGAATGGGATGGATACGAATGTGTAATGTTTTAAATATATAATGTTGGATTTAGTTTGGATTTTTTGTTGTATGGATTGAATGGATTGTATTATGTTGCGGTTATTAGCTGCGGACTAGATGCACCATATGGACACCCAAGGCGTTCCTCTATTTTATGAGCGCCGATGTGGCCGGCTTTTCTGGAATTCCCTGTTTCAATTTAGTTTTTTCTGTCAACAGGCTTTTCAGCATTTGTTTTCCTATTCTTTGCTTGGATTGACCTTTATGTCTCCTTCCGACCACCATAGTACCTCACAGGAAGCCTGTGGATTACTCTATGCGATCCCTCACTTCCTTTTTGGTTACCTGTGGTCGCCGTGATGTCATTTCCGGCGCGTCAATGATATGTCCTCAGACCGTTTTTGGCGCCAATTTTTTTGGCGCCAAACAGTATGGAGGGGGATATATAACGAAGGTAGTTTCCATTCAGTGTTAGGCTCGATCCACAGAAGGAAGGAAGGTTTTTTTTGATGCCTCAGTACATAACAGGTATTTTAAACTCAGACTTGATGCTTACTATCTCTTTGATGGAATCCTTTATATTAAAACCTAGCCTTTATTTTCTTCTTAAAGGCTAGCTTGGGAGCATTTTTGGAAGTGTTTCTGAAAGGGCAGATTTCTGGTTATTTCAATATTTTCAATCATCTTGAAAACGTATTAAGGTAGGCTTCTTAATAGTTGCGATTTCCTGCGTTTTGATCTTACTAAATACTCATTGACTTTATATACATATACCTTTGACCCAGATGGATTATTAGATCTCCCCAAATATCCCTCTCTATGATGCCTTCAAATGGTCCTGCCTTGCTTCTCCACAGTTTTGAATGATCTTTGACTTTCTTAAGGTTGGTACCAGATCAGAGCATGCATTCTGTTTGTTAGCACACAATCTTATACAAGATTATGTACCTAAATTGTTTTCACTTTTTGTTTATATGTATGCTTTTTTTTTGTATCATTGTTTGTTTTGACATATATCTTTTTTTATTGTAGTGATCAGTCTACCCCTACAGTGTTCGTTGCAAAATAATCTCCTGAGGAAGCCTTAGCAGGCGAAACAATAGAGATAACAATTTACACTTATAGTGGTATCTGTTACTGATCAATTATTAATTAATTATGGATTTTTTTAATTGAATAAAATTTATATTTTTCTATATATATTTCTCTTTTTGTATATGTATGCACCTAAAAAGTCCCAAAAACCTTCTTCTCTTTATTTTTTCTGTATTATTTGGATGTCGTATGTTGTGTATTGAGATGTTTTTAATAGTATATTTTTTTTGTACTGAAAAATAGAATCAGTAAATAAAATATGGACACTCAACCTTGAGAAATTTTCTTGATAAAACCCCACCTAAGAACTTCCCCCTCCTACCCATCTGCTGAATCAAGCTGGCGGCTGATGTGTACCAACTCAGTATAAACACAGATTTCATGTGTTGGCATCACATTCAATTATCTAATGATTTTTTATTTTTTTTAGATGGACTGGAGAAGGGATGGGATTTTCAACAGTTTGTGTCTCCATTGGGAAGATTTATTGGAAATATTTCCTTAATCTTTTTCTCAGCTTAAATCATTTTTCAATTCACATGGGGTTATAACATCAAATCTGCATTTATACTGTTCAAACCTCAAACCAGACTTCCAGCGAGAACAGCGCAGTGTATTCATGAGTGGGATATATCACAGATGTAAATTGATTTTCAAAAATTGTTTTATTAAGTAACAAAACAATTGTGTTTATTTAAAACCGTTAGCCCAGGCATGTAAGAGCCATATCATGCCATAAACCTATATAAATTCCCTAAATGTACATTTATTATTCCTATTATCTATACCTATAACACTTAACAGACAAACTTTGACAAACACATATCACACACATATAACAATTGCGGTTGAGGCGCCTCTGTTACCACTACATGCGATTTTTCCGAAATTAAGTAGTATTAAGTGTATACGGAAATGGTTACAATTAAGGCCCATACACACGATCGGACTTTTTGACAACCAACATGCAAATTAGCTGTTTTGGACCAACATCCGACCGTGTGTACGCTCCATCGGACCAACTTTTTCCAGGTTTCATCGGACTTTTGTTGGCTGTGCGAACGGACCAACTTTCTGCCAACAAAAGTCCGATGGACCAAAGTCCGACCGTGTGTACACAAAACCAACGGACTTTTGTACAAACCAATGCAGAACCAATGCAAAAGATCAGAAAACAATACAGAAGTTGGCCAAAGGTGGCGGTAAAGAGCAGAAAAACCAAGCGATTTGGTCAAAGTTGGTTGAAAAAAGTCCTGCCGTGTGTATGCAATACCAAGTTGGGGCCAACGCCCTTTGGACAAAAATCCACAGGAAAGTTGGTCCACGGTCCGATCGTGTGTATGAGGCTTTAGTCTACAAAATTGCATGTATATGGTCCCTAGGGTAATCAAACTATGATGTATTGTGGAGATTAATTCACGTCAGGCTAGATTGTATTCTCTTAATGATTAGCTGAATGGCAGTCCGATAGAATAATGAAAAAACACAGAAATGGGTGTCTAATAGTTAATGCAATTCCATTTCTCAGCTGTTAAGAGTTGCTGTTTTCATCAGGGAATAATGATCCGTTTTTTTTTTCTTTTTCTTTATAGAGCATTGTCATTATTAGTAATCAGCAAAAAATATCAAAAGATAATGATAGTAAAAGGAAGATGCAGCAATACCCTGATAATATAAGACATCCATATACATACTTTATTTGGGTTTAATTTGAACTACCTTTCATGAATTTGGATGTGTTCTGCTAAATCTGATTTTCAGTGTTGTTTTTTGGCAGTTGGAATTTCCAAATGGCTTCTGGGAGAAAGAGACCAAAGACTGCTCCTGAGTCTGTTTTTGCCTTTTATCTCCTTCTGCTTTTCCTGGACATCCTTAACTTGACTACCAGTCCCACCAAGTTCCACCTTTCCTTAGATTAATTACCAGTCCCACCAAGTTCCACCTTTCCTTATATTAATTGCCAGTCCCACCAGGTTACAGTACAGTGTTTCTTTACTTGACTATCAGTCTCACCATGTCCCAATCTCCCTTATCTTGACTGCCAGTCCCACCAGGTTGCACCCTTCCATGAATTAAACTGATTGTAAAGTCATGCTTTTTTTTTTTAAATAACAAACATGTTATACTGCCTTCTCTTCTTGGGTCCCTCTTTGCTGCTCCTGGCCCCTAACTACTATCAAGTGTCCGGCCCCGCCCGCTCTCTCCTGATTAGCTAACTGACTTTGATTGACAGCCACAGAAGAGAAGAGAAAGTCCCAGAGGGTCGAGGGAGTCCTGGACATCGCTGGACAGAGATGAGTTCAGGTAAGTATTAGGGGGTGCCGGGGAGGCTGCTACACACAGAAGGCTTTTTATCTTAACCACTTGGTGAAGGCAACGGCAGAACATGGGGATGCCTTTATAAACAAGGCCTTTATAAACTGCCTAGTGACACGTCAGGGATATACTGCTCCCTGTGATGGGGAACAGTGATTGCAGATGGGTCACTGGTAGCTCCTCCCCCTTAATTAAAAAATAATAATAAAAATGCCATAAAATGATCCCCTATTTTGTAGACACTATAACTTTTGTGCAAACCAATCAATATATGCTTATTGCAATTTTTTTTTACATATACATATTGGCCTAAACTGAGGAAAAAAATTTGTTTGTTTTTTTTAAAAATTGGAAAAAAGTAAACAATTAGATTTTTTTTTCAAAATTGTCGCTCTTTTTTTGTTTAAAGCGCAACAAATAAAAATTGCAGAGATGACCAAATACCACCAAAAGAAAGCTCTATTTGTGGGGAAAAAAGGACGTCAATTTTGTTTGGGTACAGCGTCTCACGATCGCTCAATTGTCAGTTGAAGCGACGCAGCGCCAAATCGCAAAAAGTGGCCCGGTCACTTGGCAGCCAAATGGTCCGGGGCTGAAGTGGTTAATGCATAAAATGCACCTTCTGCCTTTACAACTCCTTTAAGTGCCAGTTCAGCCCAGTTCCACCCTTCCTTAGATTGACTGCTGGTCCCGCCAGGTCCAACTCTACCTTATCTTGACTGCCAGTCCCACCATGTTACACTGTTCCTTAGCTACTCCTGGTATCATTTTAAAGTATGTGACTCAGGCTGTATTTGCGCCTCCTCACCCCATCAAGTGGGACTGACAGGAGCTTCCCAAACCATTCTGCGCAACTTCACAACATGTGCTGCTCCATAATACAACTTTTTTGAGTTCCATTTTGAAAATTGTGCATTTAAAAGGTTTGAAAATATTCTAAATCTCAACTAATTGAATGTTTCAGAAGTTCTCTCATCTCTACTCACCAGTGGAGTCACAAACAGAAATAAAGCATTTTTACTATTCTTGTGTCTATCTGAAGCTAGAAGAAAACATTTTGTCTGGGGTTAAACTTTGTAAATGGTTTGTTAATAATATTTGAAATATTAGATGACTTCAACTATGAAATACTGTGAAAAGTGACCCCCCTTAAATCCCTATATACATACTGTTGGCGCTATAACGATCTATGCAGAAACATCCAGTTTTATTGTTCTTCACTTTCCATTCCTCTTCTGCGTTACAACTCGGTACTGAAACATCTAAAGAGAGCAAAGGACAAATTAAACTTCTGGAGTACTTTTATATGTCAGAAAATATATATAAAAAAAAGATTTAATGAGAAATATAGAATGTATCGTAGAATGAGTGGTTTGGTTTGGAAACCCGATGGATCTGCAAATTGGGATTTTTTTAAATGATTCTGTATATATGCAAACACATTCATCTAGTCTGCATAGAAATTAACAAATGCAATTTCCCGTTACCTTCAACAAAATCAAGAACTGGTGAAACAGCGGTTCTCCTCCATTGGTCATCAATAACAAATCAATTTCAAAACTTATGCCGCGTACACACGGTCGGAATTCTCGTCGGAAAAACTTATGCCGCCTACACGCGGTCAAATTCCGACGGTCAATAACACCAAGCCTTAAAAAACATTCGACTGCACTATAAAAGGGAAGTTAATTGCCTCTGAGCATGCGTCGAATTGTTTCCGAGCATGCGTCAGAACTTTGAGTGTCGGAATTGCATACACACGATCGGAAACGTTTTCAGTCGGAAAAATTAAGAACAGGTTCTCAATCCAAAGTCCGTTGGAAATTCCGAAAAGACCGATGGGCATACACACGGTCGGAAAATCCGATGAAAAGCTCCCATCGGAAATTCCGACCGTGTGTACGCGGCATTAGGGTTAGGAGTTACTGCCCCTACCACCCACATTACTGATGGTTGCCCTTTTCAGGAGTAGGGATGAGGTTTGGGTTCTCAGCTAATATGGATTCACAGCACCCCCAAACCTCACTGGGTATTAAGAATTTTGGCTGAAACATTTGTAAGCTCACCAGCAAAAAAAATAAGGATTTAGAAGAGTTTTAGGTTGACATGCTTTAAATATTGTATAGGTTACATACCTTGTTGGCCTGCTGTGAAGGTCACCAATGATGTGCTGGACAAAATCAGCAAGATTACGAGGGTCTTAGACATGGTGGTTCTTTTTCGACAGGTTTAGACCCAGCAGTGATGGCCCCTGGAGAGTCTCCCATTAACTGAGACTCCTAGCTTAAGCCGGCCATGTTTTATGCTGTTCCTAAAAGGAAGTAGAAATTCAGAAGGTCATATGATGTTGTTGATCGCCAAGTTTACAGAAACACGTACGTTCTTTTTTACATTTCATGATCTCACGGAATTGGAGTATTTTTTTTATTATCATATATGATCTCCCCTATTTTTATCTCATTTCTCAATATGTGAAAGTGTCATCTTCCATCCAATGTGTATGTTTATTACCTTTGGTTATCCATTGAAAGTTGAGAGTTGTTTAGAATTTATAGATGAATTTAATTACATTGTAGTGGTATTTCCCTGGTAGAATGTCTCTGTTTACTGTCATTGGTCGCAATAAGAAGAAAGACTGTGATTTCTATAATGACTCTTCTGCAAAAAATAGCACTTTATTGGCCCATTTACTTTTTTAAAGAAGGAGAAGCTACGGTTGTTCAGCATTCTCTGATTGCACAATACAATTAAGCCTTCACTAAACTGGTAGGTAAGCTGCCTCGCTGTGTGCATCTCAAAAATATTTTTAATTTTTTTACATAAACATATGTCAAGGTAAAATAATAATAGAAAAAAACTAAATTCAGTACATCTCCACAATACAGTTTCCCATGATTTATTTCTTTGACCACCTCAATACTGGCCACCTTCACCCCCTTCCCGCCCAGGCCAATTTTCAAATTTAAGCACTGTCACATTTGGAATGAAAATTACAAAGTCATGCAACACTTTACCCATATATAATCTTTAACTTTATTTTGAGACAGATAGAGCTTTCTTTTGGTGGTACCATATATACTCGAGTATAAGCCAACCCAAATATAAGCCGAGGCACCTAATTTTACCACAAACAACTGGGAAAACTTATTGACTCGAGTATAAGCCTAGGGTGAGAAATGCACAGCTACTGTAAATGGAAAAGAGGGTCAACAATGCCCATTTGTAGCCTCACTGTGCCCATTTGCATGCCTCACTGTGCCCATTGGCAGTCATAGGTCCCCCAAACTTCAAACTTGGTGGTTAAGGGTTCCTAGAGGCCCCCTAGCTGCAGCCAAAATATGGGGTCTCTGGACCCAAAGGGTCCCGAAATGACATTGCTGCAGATGGACACAGTTGACCGACTTTGGGGCCCTGTATCTTCGCTAGGTGCTAGGAACCCCATCTTTGGATATGTTGTAGTGTTAGTTCCCCTGGGTTTAAATACCAAATTAAATACCAAATTTGGAGTTCCTAGCACCAAGTTTCCCCGAGATACGGGGCCCCAAAGTCGGGTCGGAAAATGTCAAGCACTTTTCTGCAGCAGAGAATGACATTTTCTGAACTGACTTTGGGGCCCGTATCTCGGGCCAATTAGTGATAGGAACCCCATATTTGGATACTTTGTAGTGCTAGGTCCACTGGGTTGGCATACCAAATTTGGGGTTCCTAGCCGAGATACGGGGCCCCAAAGTCGGGTCGGAAAATTTTATTTTCTGCTGCAGAAAAGTGCTTGACTCAAGTATAAGCCAGGGGGGGCATTTTCAGCACACAAAAAATGTGCTGAAAACTCGGCTTATACTTGAGTATATACGGTATTTAATCACCACTGGATTTTTATTTTTTTTTGCTAAATAAGTAAAAAAAGACAGGAAAAAAAATAAAAAAATAAAGGTATTTTCCTTTGTTTCTGTTATAAAACTTTGCAAATAAATAATCTTTCTTCATAAATTTAGGGCAAGCTGTATTCTGCTCCAATTCTTTGGTGAGAATTACCCAAATCGATGTATATTATTTATTCTGTAGGACAGTTATAGAGTCCACAGACTGGGATATATATCTGAAAATGAATCAGTCCTGATATACTGATATACTGATCTCATTTCTTGAGGCCCAAAAATGCCAGGACAGTACAAATATCCCCCAAATTATCGTTTTTTGAAAAGCAGACAGTCCAAGGTATTTAGTAAGAGGCATGATGATCTTTTTGTCACAGTTTGTTTTAAAAAGAAGAAATTAACCAACACTTTTTTTTTTCTTAACATAGTGTCACCATATGACTAGTGTGATCAGGGATACTGACTGGAGACAGTATGTATAAAAAAATATATATTTTTTTATTAACCACTTAAGGACCGGAAGGATTTGCCCCCTTCCTGACCAGGCCATTTTTTGAGATTCGGCACTGCGTCACTTTAACTGACAATTGTGCGGTCGTGCGACGTGGCTCCCAAATAAAATTGATGTCCTTTTTTTCCCACAAATAGAGATTTCTTTTGGTGGTATTCGATCACCTCTGCGGTTTTTATTTTTTGCACTCTAATTTTGAGAAAAAAACAATATTTTCACTTTAACCACTTGACCACTGGGGCACTTAAACCCCCTTAATAACCAGAACAATATTCAGCTTTCAGTGCTCTCACATTTTGAATGACAATTACTCAGTCATACAACACTGTACCCATATTCAATTTTTTGTCCTTTTTTCACACACATAAAGCTTTCTTTTGGTGGTATTTAATCACTGTTGTTTTTTTTATTTTTTATAAAAAGACTGAAAATTTGGGAAAAAAAAAATATTTTTCTTTGTTTGTGTTATAAAATGTAGCAAATTTGTAACTTTTCTTGATAAATTTTGGCCAAAATTTATACTGCTACATATCTTTAGTAAAAATAAGTACAAATTGGGGTATATTATTTGGTCTTTGTGAAAGTTATAGAGTCCACAAGCTATGGTACCAATATCTGAAAATTGATCACACCTGATGTACTGACGGCCTATCTCATTTCTTGAGACCCTAACATGCCAGGACAGTACAAATACCCCCCCTAATGACCCCTTTTTGGAAAGAAGACATCCCAAAGTATTTAGAAAGAGGCATGGTGAGTTTTTTGAAGTTGTAACTTTTTCCCACAATTCTTTGCAAAATCAAGATTTTCTTTTTCTTTTTTTCACAAAATTGTCATATTAGCAGGTTGTTTCTCACACACACAGCATATGCATAGCACAAATTACAACCCAAAACACATTCTTTCATTGCCCCAGCACTTCCTGTCCTCACAACCAGGGGTGTTGGGACCAGAACGTGCAAGAGGCCACCCTCAGCATTTCAGACTCCGCTGTAAGGTAGGTGACACGGGCCTTGTCCTGAAGGCTAGAGCATGGTGACGTCACAGGTAATATCTCCACCCGACGCGTTTCCCTGTAAGAAGCATCTATTGGGACCGGAGACCACTTTCCCTTCTTGATATCTCCCCATGCTGGTGAGCACTCAGCAGGGTTACCGTGGAAGTTAGGAGTAATTTGTGATACATTGGAAGGATTTCCATACCCAGGTGAACCAACATTACCAGGTCTCCTGACAGAGCTGAAAGAGTGGAGCATTGCAGCTGATCTTAAATTGAATCAAGCGCTTTTGATCCCTTTGACCTAAGATCCATCTTCTCTGGTAAGAGGCTTTTGTTTGTTATATACCTTTTAATAACGTGGATTCTCAATATTCCATATTAAGGCACCTATGGACACTTGTTTTTTTGAAGTCATAATTAATCACTATAGTTGAAATTTTTTGAAAATGTATGTGAATCTTTTTTTCCTTTTTGTGGTATACTTTGTGATTGCGCACTCACTTGTGTATATATTGGTTGGATTTGTATTTGGATTCTCGAGTAGCAGCACACACACATTCACAATTTTTCACATCATTTTTGGGTATGCGCAGAATTACATTTTATAAATAGGTGATAACACCTGACGGTCCACTGATTTGATAGATAAACATAAAGCCCCTGCTTTGTTAGTAAATTTGGATGCTCAGAAAGCCTTTAATGGGCTGGGATGGACATATATGTTTTCCACCTTAGGACATTTTGACCTGAGAAGCTCTTTTTTTAAAAGCTATCTAGGCCCTGTTCTCTTCCCCTTCTTCACAGGTTATACTCACTCATGCTATCTCATCTACATTTCCTATGTACACCGGTATAAGTCGGGGGTGTCCGTTATCTCCCCTATTGTTTATATGCAGTTTGGAACCCTTAGCAGAAGCTACTCGAGTTAATGAGAACATTTGAAGGGGTCCCTCTTAGACAAGGAATACAATCATTCTGTATTTGCTGATAATAGACTGTTAACCCTCACTAACCCTCATATTACCCTTCCAACACTACAATACCTTCTTGAAAAGTTTAGCTGCCTATCAGTACAAAGATAAGGAAGTTTAACCTATCCAAATATCTCCTCAGCTCTTGGTTCATCAGGCCAACTATTTGTATCGTTGGTGTCAGCGCTCTATGAAGTATCTTGGCACTAATATTACCCCTACATACTCACTCTTATATTTTTCAAATTTCCCCCCAACTATTCAAGAAATGCATACGTTTCTGAAACAATGGGATTGCTGTGAGCTACCTTTATTAGGTCGTATTACGACACTTAAGATGTCCATATTACCTGGATTGCTGTACCCTTCCAGTTCCAGTCCCCATGTCTCAAATACATGACCTACAAAGGGTTCTTACTAAATTCATATGGCATTATAAAGCTCATAGAATATCTGGCACTGTCCTCTCTTCTTTAAAATCAAGAGGTGGATTTGGGGGCTCCACCGACCTGATTAAATATTACTACACTGCACACCTCTGCCATATCACATCCTGGTCAACACAACTTGGCCCCACCTATGTTGTGTCCCCTGCCCTGCTTAAACAAATAGAGTGAATGCTCCATAAGGCACTGAAGCAGACGTTGGATCACATCACTGACACCCTCACTCGTGAGATTAGGGAACCGCATAACAGAGCTCGAGACCAGAGTTGATGATTCAAGCTCAAGACTTCCTATCTGAATTTCAGAACCTGAAGGAGGAGAATGTTACAATCCAGGCTTGAAGACTATGAGAACAGAGCCTGGCGCTCTAATATGTGTATCAGAGGGATAACTTAGTAGCTACAGGATTTTTAAGCCACTATGTTGGCCCTGTTTTAAAAACTGAAACCGGCTATCCCAGTCAAACACCTGGATTTGGACAGTGTCTATAGTTATAGAGCCCTTAAGTCTCAGAAAAAAGGACAGCCCACCATAGTCAAATTCCATTACTACAGCTCCAAGGAACAGCTACTGCCAACAGCTTGAAGGAATGATACGCTGACCTTTCAAAGCCATAATTACCAACTCTTTTCATACTTGTCTCAACTAACGATTACTAAAAGGAGAGCTATGAAACCTCAGCTTCAAGTCCTCCAGCTTCTCCAATCCTCTTATCAACAGGGCTTTCCTTTTTCTGTGCATTTTGCTTACAAGGGCTCCAAATATGTCTGCCGCTCCACTGAGGAATTACAAGATCTACAATTGGGGGACCACACCCATTGCTCAGAGGGGAATGTGACGCAGATCAGCTTCCAGTTCTCCCTGCAAGCCCGCAGCCTTCACAGGAGGGGGCGGAGGACAGGGTCCCTATAAGTGGGGGGGGTGTTCTGTCTTTCCCGCCATGGAACCAGAAGATTAGATGGACTGAGGACTGGCTTTGCACTCTGGAAAGGCTTTATTCTCCTACCCACGGGTAAAGACACCTTCTGCCTGCCTAACCAATGTTATGTTAACAGTCACCTTTCTCCCACAAGTATAAACTGTTTGACTTTCTTACGCTGTTCTCAACTTCCCAACTTGCGGTAAGAGACCTTGCAAAGCCTCTATCACCTGCTCATTGTTAGAACTACACTTTTACGCTCCCAACCTATATTTTGAGTCTGTCAAAGGCTGCAAATCCTCCCCTTGTGATCCTTTTACTCCCCTCAATTTCCCTTATTCTCTCATAACTCCCCCGTTCCTCTGCCCCCCAACCTAACACCCTTTATACACAATTTGGATATTGATAACTGTTTATTCAACCACTTTTTGAACTTATTGTTATGGACCTCACAGTTCTCCCAGGTAGAATAGATGTTCCCTATGTTTCTAGGTCTCAGGAGCTGCTCTACTCACGTACACTGCTCTCTCAGGAGATCTAGCTTAGTTTGTTTTATTATTTCCAGAACTTATGTCCCCCTGCAGTTTATTATAGCTGGAAAAATCCATCAACATGGCGTGTTATGCTCATAAGAATCTTCCTTATTTTAGGTTCATCAGGAGTAAAACAAAATCCTATAAACAAAGATGTTGCCGCATTTCATATGACTAAAGCCCACCTGAGACCCGTCAATATATTTTGTCCATAGATTTTTTTAATCCTGATGGGCCTACAATAAAGAGTATAGAAAGGTTTTTGCCAGTTGACTGGGCAAAACTGATTACGGTCCACATCCCTGATACATGGAGTGAAAGACGGGTTCCTCAAAGGCGGGATTTTAATGGATGGTCGCATTATTTGTGGTCTCTACAGGAAACCCCTGTCTGGTAAAACTCTCCTCCGATCAGATTCTGGCCATCCAGGTCATGTGACCGTTGGACAATTGCTCAGGTTACGGAGGATTTGTAGTGAAGAGGGGGATTTCTGTAGAGAAACCAATGAAATGTGCAAAAGGTTTAGGCTACAAAGTAGAAGGGTTCTTAAAAGAGCTGTTAATATGGCTAGATCAACCGGCAGAGATCAGTTATTGCAAAATAAAAGGAATAGAAAGGCGTCTAAAGCATTGCCAGTACTGTCCGCCCCTTATAGTCTGGAATACAAAAAGATAAAAAGTATAATTGAGAGAAGTATTCCAATACTATAGGAGGATGAAACCTTTGCTAGGATATTATCCAGGTACTAGGATAGTTTCTTGCCGGGCTTCCGACAGTTGACTTGGGCCATTCCAGCATTCTGCTTTTAGCTGCTTCTCCCAACCATGTGTTTGGTATTCCACTGTTGTATTGTCATTATGTCATTATTTTTCTGTAGCAATAAATTTGTAATTTTACGAGTTAATTACTGTTTATGGTCCGTTAAAATCCCACCCTTGAGGAACCCGTCTTTCACGCTATGATAAAGAATATTTTTCTGAGAGTATAACTATGGAAAGATGTTTGCCCAACTACCTGGATCAACTGGTTAAGGTTCACATCTCTAGTACATGGAGTTTAAACGGACCATAAGCAGTATTATGCCGCAGACACACGATCGGAATTCTCGTCGGAAAAAGCTCTGATGGTTTTCCAGACGAAATTCCGACGGAATTTCGCTCAAACTGTCTTGCCTACACGCAGTCACACCAAATTCCGACCGTCAAGAACGCAGTGATATACAGCACTACAACGATCCGAGTTCAATGCTTTCGAGAATGTGTCGAGTTGATTCCGAGCATGCGTAGGAATTTTGCGCGTCAGAATTGCTACAGACGATCGGAATTTCCAATATAAGCCTTTTCCATCTGAAAAATTGAGAACATGCTCTCAATTCTTTGCGGTCGGAAATTCGGCCAGCAAAATTCCGATGGAGCCTACACACGGTCGCGTTTTCCGATGAAAAGCTCTCTTTTTCTGGCCGGAATTCCGATCGTGTGTACGCGGCATTAGAGTATAAAAAATACTAATTTATTGAAACATGAAATACAATAGAAAATATAAAGATAAAATCAAACACATGATGGTGGGAACAGACATGGAAACAGCTAATGGCAAAGGCCCAATACAACTGTCAACAGACAAAAGACGTCCAAGGACTTGTGTTGGGCCTTTTCCATTAGCTGTTTCCATGTCTGTTCCCACCAAGTGATTTATTTTATCTTTATGCTTTCTATTGTATTTCATGATTCAATAAATTTGTGTTTTTTATACTCTATTACTGCTTATGGTCCATCCCTCTCTTTGAGGAACCTTTTCTACTTCTGAGTATAACACACCGTGTTGCTGGTCTTTTTCGTTTGATGTTTTTCCGTGGTCTGATCACAGCCGTGCCTCGCTTACCTGCAATGTATATGGAAGGTTTGTAGCATCATATTGTTGTTTTATACTACTTTTACTCCCATAAACAACCTTATTGCTCAGATATAAAGTGTGACCCATACCACCATCATCCAACTTAATCAGTCACTAACATTATACGAGTGCAGTCATACCCTACTTCTTTATGGTCTTTACTAAAAATGTAACGTGATTTACAAAAAAAATGTTATACAATTTCCTGACTAGATGATATAGACTTGAAAGGAATGTTTATGTTCTGTTTGACAACTCATCTCTGGAGCGTGATAATTTCCCCAAGTTAAATATATGGGTACAAAGATCTTCATTCAAGTTTACCGACTACAATATGAGCCCCGAATACTTCCTCCTGATACAATATGTTCAGATCTCTGTATTACTACCTCGGAGAAAGTACAATTCCTTTTCAGATGTCGTTATTCACATAATCTATAACGAGGAAACATTTTGTTCTGTGGTCCATGACATCACAACTCGTGACTAGGATTTATAGAGCATCTGATCTGTGATATAGTTCATATACAGTGCATTGAAAAATATTCATACCCCTTGACATTTCCCACATTTTGTCATGTTACAACCAAAAACTAAAATTTATTTTATTGGGATTTTATGTGCTAGACCAACACAAAGTGGCACATAATTGTGAAGTGGAAGGAAAATGATAAATGATACAAATACAGTATCTCACAAAAGTAAGTACACCCCAAGTCACATATTTGTAAATCTTTTCTTCTATCTTTTCATGTGACAACACTGAAATAATTAGACTTTGCTACAATGTAAAGTAGTGAGTGTACAGCTTGTATAACAGTGTACATTTTCTATCCTCTCAAAATAACTCAACACACAGCCATTAATGTCTAAACCGTTGGCAACAAAAGTCAGTACACCCCTAAGTAAAAATGTCAACAGTGTCAATATTTTGTGTGGTCACCATTATTTTCCAGCACTGCGTTAACCCTCTTGGGCATGGAGGTCACCAGAGCTTCACAGGTTGCCACTGGAGTCCTCTTCCCCTCCTCCATGACAACATCACGGAGCTGGTGGATGTTGGAGACCTTGCGCTCCTCCACCTTCCGTTTCAGGATGTCCCACAGATGATCAATAGGGTTCAGGTCTGGAGACATGCTTGGCCAGTCCATCACCTTTACCCTCAACTTCTTTAGCAAGGCAGTGGTCGTCTTGGAGGTGTGTTTGGGGTCGTTATCATGTTGGAATACTGCCCTGCAGCCCAGTCTCTGAAGGGAGGGGATCATGCTCTGCTTCAGTATGTCACAGTACATGTTGGCATTCATGGTTCCCTCAATGAACTGTAGCCCCCCAGTGCTGGAAGCACTCATGAAGCCCCAGACCATGACACTCCCACCACCATGCTTGACTGTAGACAAGACACACTTTGTACTCCTCACCTGGTTGCTGCGACACACGCTTGTCACCATCTGACACCAAATAAGTTTATCTTGGTCTCATCAGATGAGATATTTTGAGGGGACAGCAAATGTACACTGTTATACAAGCTGTACACTCACTACTTTACATTGTAGACAAGTGTCATTTCTTCAGTGTTGTCACATGAAAGAAATTGATTGAAGAAAAGATTTACACAAATGTGAGGGGTGTACTCTGAGATACTGTATATAATGACTGATGTACTTATATATGCTGAGGATATCATGAAGTAGAGCTTTTTTTCTAGCGTTAAAGCATTTTACTTTCACTTACTTTTCACTTACTTTCACTTATCGAATGCAAAGGCCAGCGTGTGTTATGCTTAGATGAATCTTCTTTATTGAAGGTTCATCAGGAGTAAAAAAAATCCTATGCACAAGAAATGTTGCGACCTTTTTAATAAGACTAAAGCCCACCTGGGCTAAAACCCGTCAATATATTTTGTGCATAGGATTTTTTTTTACTCCTGATGGACCTATGATAAAGAATATAACACACTGTGTTGCTGACCATATAAAGTATGACCCATACCCTCATCGTCCAACTTAATCAGCCACTAACATTATATGTGCATACAATTTTTTTTACTCCTGTTTATGTTCTGTTTGTTTGACAACTCATCTCTGGAGAGTGATAATTGCCCCAAGTTAACTAAATGGGTATAAAGATCTTCATCTAGACACAATATGTTCAGATCTCTTAAACCTAAAAGAATCTGTGTTGCTTACTAAGATAAAGTAATATTCCTTTTCAGATATTGTTATTCACATCATCTACAACGAGGAAACATTTTGTTCTGTGGTCCATGACAACACAACTCGTGACCAGGATTTATAGAACATCTGATCTGTGATATCAATTAAATATATATTCCTGCACTACTATGGAAATAGTCATTTAACTGCCGCAAGCCCCCAAAAAGGGTCAATCCATACCCGCACACACCAAATTTAGAAAATAGATGGTGCTGCGCTGTTAACAGATTAACCGCTTGCCAACCGCCGGACGAACATTTACATTGGAAGAATGGCACGGACAGGCAAATGGGCGTACATAATGTGGCTTAAGTGGTTAAGGATAAAGCTGAAATACAGTGGTGTGAAAAAGTGTTTGCCCCCTTCCTCATTTCCTGTTCCTTTGCATGTTTGTCACACTTAAGTGTTTCGGAACATCAAACCAATTTAAACAATAGTCAAGGACAACACAAGTAAACACAAAATGCAATTTGTAAATGAAGGTGTTTATTATTAAAGGTGAAAAAAAATCCAAACCATCATGGCCCTGTGTGAAAAAGTGATTCCCCCCCTTGTTAAAACATACTATAACTGTGGTTGTCCACACCTGAGTTCAATTTCTCTAGCCACACCCAGGCCTGATTATTGCCACACCTGTTCACAATCAAGGCATCACTTAAATAGGAGCTGCTTGACACAGTAAGGTCCACCAGAAAGTAAGTAATTGAGATCTATCAGTCTGGAAAGGGTTATAAAGCCATTTCCAAAGCTTTGGGAATCCAGCGAACCACAGTGAGAGCCATTATCCACAAATGGCGAAGACATGGAACAGTGGTGAACCTTCCCAACCTTTGGGGCCCAAAATTACCCCAAGAGCGCAGCGACGACTCATCCAAGAGGTCACAAAAGACCCCACAACAATTTCCAAGGAACTGCAGGCCTCACTTGCCTCAGTTAAGGTCAGCGTTCATGCCTCCACCATCAGGAAAAGACTGGGCAAAAATGGCCTGCATGGCAGAGTTCCATGGAGAAAACCACTGCTGAGCAAAAAGAACATCAAAGCTCGTCTCAATTTCTCCACAACACATCTTGATGATCCCCAAGACTTTTGGGACAACATTCTGTGGACCGATGAGACAAAAGTGGAACTCTTTGGAAGGTGTGTGTCCAAGTATATCTGGCGTAGAAGGAACACTGCATTTCAGAAAAAGAACATTATACCAACAGTAAAATATGGTGGTGGTAGTGTGATGGTCTGGGGCTGTTTTGCTGCTTCAGGACCTGGAAGACTTGCCGTGATAAAAGGAACTATGAATTCTGCTGTCTACCAAGAGATCCTGAAGGAGAATGTCCGACCATCTGTTCGTGTACTCAAGCTGAAACAAACTTGGGTTCTGCAGCAGGACAATGATCCTAAACACACCAGCAAGTCCACCACCGAATGGCTGAAGAAAAACAAAATGAAGACTTTGGAGTGGCCTAGCCAAAGTCCTGACCTGAATCCTATTGAGATGTTGTGGTATGACCTTAAAAAGGCCATTCATGCTCGAAAACCCTCTAATGTAACTGAATTAGGACAATTCTGCAAAGATGAGTGGGCCAAAATTCCTCCAGGACGCTGTAAAAGCCTCATTGCACGTTATCGCAAACGCTTGGTTGCAGTTGTTGCTGCTAAGGGTGGCCCAACCAGTTATTAGGTTTAGGGGGCAATCAATTTTTCACACAGGGCCATGATGGTTTGGATTTTTTTTCACCTTTAATAATAAACACCTTCATTTACAAATTGCATTTTGTGTTTACTTGTGTTGTCCTTGACTATTGTTTAAATTGGTTTGATGTTCCGAAACACTTACGTGTGACAAACATGCAAAGGAACAGGAAATGAGGAAGGGGGCAAACACTTTTTCACACCACTGTACAATTAAAACTACCTGAACAATATATGCTCAAGAATATCCAAATAGTGAAGCATACAATAAAATGCTAGAGGTGGTAGTACACACGTGAAAGAAGAAGAATTTCCCAAATAAATAAATAACCACAGTCTTGTAAATAGAAACAAAATAGGGTGATGTGTTCACTCTCCAGCTGAGTTCACTGTGACATATAAAGTGACTTGTCCTTAAAGTGCAGAAAGTTGTGCAAATAAATACAATATGCAAAAAAAAAAAGTGCAAAAGCGATTTCTCCTCTTCTGTGCAACTCACTTCAGTGAAGACGGCCTCTTACCTTATGGTTATGAGGCCGTATGAAAAGCTAATGAATATTCGCTTTCCTAACACAAAAACCGCCTCTCCGCCAATCAGGTGCTCGGATCTGTTACCCGTCACCTGATTGGCTGAAATGACAGGCGCTGTGATTGGACACCAGGCATCCAATCATAGCAGAGGACGTGAGAAGACTTTGAGGAGGTAAGTGCATACGGCGGGTCGGCGGGGGGGCACAGAATGCTATGGTGTGAATGGAGCCTCACAAATGCCAGCCAGAAAGGGATGGCAGGGAGCATGTGCCCTCCTTTCCTGTACAAGTCCTAAAAATTGGGAAGGGACCTTACGGGGGGGGGGGGGGCAGTAAGGGTTCATTTACACTTGCTTCGACTTCATCACACATTAAAGTGCCTACTGCTTCGACATGCTTTTTTGATGTGTTTTTGATGCTTCAATGATGCTTCAGTGGTGCTTTGATGATGCTTTGGCGGTGCTTCGGTGGTGCTTCGGTGATGCTTCAGTGATGCTTCGGTGATGCTTTTTTGAAGCTTTAATAAAGCTTGGCAGATGACCTGTGTGTGTGTGGGGGGGGATCTCCTACCTGCAGTTTCTCCAAATCAAAGAGAAGCTAAAACCGAATTAAAGCCTTTGAGAAGCTGCAGGTGCTTCAAGCAAGCTTTGCCATAGACTTCTATGGAGGCTTTGAAAACGCTTTGAAGCACCACTAAAGCAACATGGGGGAACTCTTTTGAAGCAAAGCAAACGCAAGGTGTAAACAGGACTGCAAGCCAACCATTTTATTTAGTGACTGGAGCTTTGGCTTGCGTTCAGAGAGGTTTAAAAAAGTAGAAGAGCAAAAAAATATACATAAGTAGAATATTTAAATAACACCAAACTAACCTTCGCATAATAGACAGGAGTACAACCCAGCAGCATGCCCAACCACAGCCCAAAACAGAAAGAAGGACAGCAGTGGTGGCCATGACACAGGAGAAACCCTTAAAATGTGCCTGAACAGGAAGGGGAGGTGCCAGTGAAAGCCAAGCAACAATAGGTTGGCGGCCCACCGGTACAACTATCATCAGTACACAATAATTTGTTTATACTGTTGAAATACCGGTGGGAGGACTCACTGGACACCTTTACTGCCATGGTGCTATATGCTGGGTGTCTAGTGCTCCCCTGTGACTTTAAGGAGGGGTGGGCACCTTCCAGACTCACCTTCCCTCTACCTACACATTATAATGCATGTGCTTCTACTATGAAGGCTCTTAAAAATGTATAGAGTTGGGGGGCATGGTGACCACTCGGCAAGATGGCTGCATAATCCTGGAGCTCTGCTTTGTTCCTGGGCAAATCCACAATAACGCCACTCCCTAGCCCTTACACAGCTCTCTTCTCAACCCTCCTGGACAGCTGAGCTCATGCTCACAGCATGCGGCGGCACCGGCAGGAAAAGATGCAGGTCAAGAAACTGTCCTCCTTTTTCCTCCACACGTGCCGGTCCTCTCCAAAATGGTGGCAAAGACATAATCTCCACTGCCAACTGCAGACCTCTAGTGGCAGACTTGACGGCTCAGAAGCAGCATGAAGATCAGATAATGGGTCATGCAGAAGACCCCCGCAATCAGGACACACTACTCCATCTACACAAAGCTCCCAGCAAAGTCAAGACCCAGAAGGGATTTGGCTGGTGACTCTGATGAGGACCCCCGGATGGAGGTGAGCAATACTCAGTTAAAAGCATGCTCTAAAGCTATTCAGCCAGACCCTGTTGCAGTTTTCTCCACATCAGGGTGGCCCGTTTCTGACACCACTTTAAAGCAGATCTTACTATCTCTCTGTGCCTTTATACAATCTGACATCCTCTCCTCACTGACTCATTGTCAACATGAGATTCAGGAGCTAGGAGGCAGAGTGGGACATGTGGAAGACAAAATGGGCGAGATTACTACTTCATTCAATGACTTAGTAGAATCACACATGTCTCATCAAGAAGACCTGCCCTTTCTGAAGGCAAAGTGGCTGATCTCGAGGACAGGTCATGTCACAACAACCTAAAAATCAGAGGCATCCCAGAGACAGTACAAGCCCCTCAACTCCCTCATGTTGTTCAGTGACCTATTTAAAGCAGTCATTTCTAATCTCACATCCGTGGACCTCACAATTGATAGGATCCATCACATCCCAACACTATCCTTCCTTTCACCATCACGTGGAACCTCTGGGGAGGCTCCATCCTCTCCTACATGTAAAAATCATATTTTTTTTTTGCTAGAAAATTACTCAGAACCCCAAACATTAGATGTTTTTTTTTAGTAGACACCTTAGGGAATAAAATGTCGGTCATTGCAACTTTTTATCTTACACAGTATTTGCACAATAATTTTTAAAACACCTTTTTTTGGAAAAAAACTGTTTGAAGAATGAAAAAATAACCAAACAGTAAATTTAGCCCAATATTTTGTATAATGTGAAAGATAATGTTACGCTGAGTAAATAGATAGCCAACATGTCATGCTTTAAAATTACGCCCGCTCGTGGAATGGCGCCAAACTTCGGTACTTAAAAATCTCCATAGGCAACGCTTTTTTTACAGGTTACTAGTTTAGAGTTACAGAGGAGGTCTCACTCTAACGCATGCGGCGATACCTCACATGTGTAGTTTTACGGCGTTTACATATGTGGGCGGGACTTCCGTATGTTCACTTCTGAGCACGAGCTACCAGGACCAGGGGCGTTTAAAAAAAAATATGTATTTATTTTTTATTTTACTTTATTTTTTTATTTTTACACTTTTTTTTTACATAAAATTTTTTTTGATCACTTTTAAACTTGTAAACATCCCTTGTAATCCCTTGTAATAGGAATATATTGTGTCAGGTCCTCTTTATGGAGAGATGCTGGGTTAATAAGACCCCACATCTCTCCTCCAGGCTGTAAAGCATGAGATCGTAAAAAAAAATCACTGATCTCATGCTGACAGTCACGATTGCGGTTTTGCGTAACGTCGCGCCCGGCCCTCCGAGGGTCATAGAGATGACGGGTGACCATCTGGTTACCGGAAATCTCTATGGTCATCATCCGTCGGCATCCAATTATTTCTCCGAGAGAGCCTGAAGAAGCACTGGATGGCGGCGGGAGGGGGGATGTCCCCTCCCGTAGCCTATAAGAACAATCAATCGGTGGAACTGCCGCTATGATCATTCTTATCGTGCACAGAATTGCAGCCTGCAAATAATGATATCTGAATGATGCCTGAAAGTCAAGGATGTCATATGACAGCTTGCGGTATTGAAGTGGTTTGGATCCATTTTTTCCAAGTAACAGAGAAGATATCAGAGGCTTTCTGTCTCACAGACAGACTACCTACTCAGGCCGCTAATCTGCAAGTCCTACCGGACTTATCCCAATACACTCTACAGCTCAACGTTACCTAAACTCTATAACCAAATCCCTGCAAAACCATAAATGTATCTATAAATGGAAATATCCAGCCAAGCTGAGCATGATTTACCAAGGTAAATCACCCATAATTACCTCACTGGAGGAAGGCCTCAACCTTCTCAAGACCTGGGGAGTTATACCTGAAATCATCATCCTCTTCATGCAGCACCTAGGGACAAATCCTTGACAACAGTGTCTGATCCCAGAGCGAAGTTCCAGATGTTAGAAGGCGTAGCTTCCACCATACTCTGTACCCCACTAAGATATGCCGTTGATATTGCTTGTTTGGTTCTTTATGAACCTGTTTTTTTATGCTCTTTTGTACCTTCTGTCTTTGGCAGGTTTGTTCGCTAAAACTGCATTGGTGGCTTATGCCCTCAGTATTAAAGTTCTTACTTATTTTCCTGCTTGCCTACTTCTGCGCACTCCTAAGAGAGTTGAACCCACTGGAGAGGCGCTTGGTTTTTTTTTTTCCATTTTTATGTTTGATTTTGTCTAGGAGGGGGCAAGACACCAAAAGGTCCTTTTAAGACTCTGCAGCTGCAGGGTAGACATGTGCACAACAAAAAAATGTGTTTATTTTCGTTTAGTTTTTTTCGTTTCCATTGATTCGTAACGATTCGTAAATTCGTAAGTCGTCGGTGTTCGTATTCGTAACGATTCGTATTTTCGTAAGAGTTATTTTTTCGTTGATTCGTTTTTCCGTTAGTTTAATTTTCGTTTATTCGAAATTCGGACGCATTCGTATTCATTCGTACATTCGTAACATTCGTAACATTCGTAACATTCGTAGATTCGTAATCGGAGCATAATTCATAATTTTATGTAATGTGTATGCTATCATTACATTTTAAGAGACACGGAAAATTACGAATCGAAAAAAAAAGTTACGAATGTACGAATTTTTTCGTTCAATCCATTCGAAGCACGTTAAGCAACACCATTGTAAGAGACACGGAACATTACGATTCGAAAAAAAAAAAGTTACAAATGTATGAATTTTTTCGTTCAATCCATTCGAAGCACGTTAAGCAACGCCATTGTAAGAGACACGGAAAATTACGAATCGGAAAAAAAAAAAAAAAGTTACAAATGTACAAATTTTTTCGTTCAATCTATTCAAAGCACGTTAAGCAGCACCATTGTAAGTGACACGGAAAATTACCAATTCAACAAAAAAAAAGTTACGAATGTACGAATTTTTTCGTTCATTTTCATTTTCGTTGTTCCTGTTTTCGTTTTTCGGATTTTCTTCATTCGTACATTCGTTGTTTCTAATTCGTTTTTTCGTTATTTTCGGATTCGTTAGATTCGAACGATTCGTTATTCGTTAAAATTTTTAGCGAATCGTTCGTTCATTCGTACGATAACGAATGAACGAAAATAACGAAAAAAACGAAAACCAAAAAAAAACGAAACTAATTGCACATGTCTACTGCAGGGTTCCAAATGTTCTTAAATTTTTTGTCAGACACCAAACAGAGGGTTTTCATCTATAATAATGGTGAAGATATTTGCCAGCACACTATGGAAAGACATAGATAGCGTCCAAACGGGTGATGTATTGCATGATCACAACACAAGGATAGTGCAACGTTTCGGAGCCACGCAGGACCCCATCGTCAGGCTTGTGAGGTCACATGTCTGATGAAGGGGTCCTGCGTGGCTCTGAAACGTTGCACTATCCTTGTTTTGTGATCATGCAATAAATCACCCGTTTGGACGCTATCTATGTCGTTCCATAGTGTGCTGGCAAATATCTTCACTGTGACTTGAACTAGTATCCAGCTGGTTGTTGCTACAGGACCCAAACTCGAGAGCTCATCCAGGAATGTGTGTGAGGGGAATATGAAGTACTTCATCTATAATAAGACCCAAAATATTAGTCTTAAGGTAAAAATGATTACTTCTGATAGTACAAATATATTGCGAATGCAAATTGTATGTCCTGGTTGTATAGAACCGCCTAGAGACCAACAAAACATGGACCCTGCTTTCAGCAGTCATGTGGTCTTTAGACTTGCTGTGATCAGGATGATTCACTAGTATCTGAAATACTAACGCAGGTATCAGAATTTGCTGGTCTCTATGACTAACGGCTACTTCAAGAGGCACAATAATACCTCCAGAGGTGATTGGCCAAAAGTTAGAATGTGTGCCACATCCTAGCTCAATAATGAAGTAGTGTGAAACATGAACATTGTTAGGCACACAGTTAACCCCTTGATCGCCCCATAGCTGATAACCCCCTCCCAGCTGTGTCATTAGAACAGTGACAGTGTATAGTATTATCACTGATCACTGTATTAGTGTGACTGATGATGTCAGTGTCAGTTAGTCAGTTTTTCTACCTCCCACCCAGTGTCAATTAGTGTCAGATTGACAGTCCCGCTTAAGTCGCTGATCACCGCCATTACAAGTATAAAAAATAATAATAATTCCAGTATATAAACCATAGTTTGTAGATAATTTAAAAGAGAACGGAGAAGGTTTTTTTTTATGGTGCCACAGGTATAGATATTATATAGATAGGTATAGAAAATTATTATTTTATTAATATTAAAATATAAATATAAAAGGGAGTAAACAATGCTCAGCCTTTATTATGCCCCCCTTTCTTTATTGCTTTATTTTTGGTGTATATATTAAATTTTTGACATTCACCTGTATATTATGATTCTGTATTTGACTGTTATATATTTTGTATATCGTATATATGTCCTTTTTGTATCTCTTTGCAGCCAATATATGTCTTTCGTCTCCTGAAGAAGCACTATTGTGAAACATGTAGAGTCCAACAGGCATTTATACAGCTACATATAGCTTCATATGCACATGATTTTTCCTATCATGTTGTATTCATTTTTATATGTATGTCTTTATTCTTGAGAGTCAACGTTGTTTACTCCCTTTTATATTTTGATATTAATAAAATAATATTTTTTTATGGAAAATATATTCTTCCTGTGGCACCATAAAAAAAAAACATTTTCTTTCAAATTCTCTAATTTTGGATGTGGGTGCCTTGATCTTTTGAGTTAGTGTAGCTATTTCAATTTCATACTTTTTAGATGCTATACCTTTCAGACAAACCAATCAATATACACTTTTTTTTTTTTTTTTTACCAAAGACATGTACCAGAATACATTTTGGCCTAAATGTATGAAGAAATTAGATTTTTTTTTTATATTTTTATTGGATATGTTTTATAGCAGAAAGTAAAGAAATTTTTTTTTTTTATTTTTTATTTTTTTTTAATGTCAAAATCTTCATTTTTTTTTTTCATTTATATAATAAAAAAAAAAAAACACTGGTTATCAAATATCACCAAAAGTAAGCTTTATTTGTGTATAAAAAATTGCCACAATTTGTATTTGGGTACAGCGTTACATGACCGGGCAATTACCAGTTAAAGTAGTGCAGTGCTATATTTAATACTTCCTTGAAAGACCTAACCCTCGACCTGACTGGTACCGACAGACCACTCGCTATGCCTGAAAACAGAACCCCCAAAATCACCAAATTTTTTTACACGTATGCTTTATTAATTGCCAAACACGACCCCAAATCTAACTTGGCCAGCCACAAATGGGAACAAGAACGCTCCATTGATCTATCAGATCAAGAATGGGAGAATGTCTATACATGTATCCACAAGGGGTCAGTAAACGTATACGCACAAGAGAATGAGTTCAAAATATTTTCAAGATGGTACAGGACCCCACTTAGGTTACATAAAATCTTTCCTTCGCTTTCTTCACAATGTTGGAGATGTGAGGGGGAGCTGGGATCGCTTCTGCACATCTGGTGGACATGTCCTAAACTACAACCTTTCCGGAAAGAGGTTCACCGACTCACAAACGAAATTATCACTTATGCCCCGTACACACGGTCGGATATTCCAATGGAAAAAGTCAGATCGGATTATGTTGTTGGAAAATCCGATTGTGTGTGGGCTCTAGCGGGCTTTTTCCGTCAGAATTTCCGACGGAAGAAATTTGAGAGCAGCATCTCAAATTTTCCGCCAACAAAATCCGATCCGACTTTTTGCGATCGTGTGTAGAGAATTCCGACGGACAAAGTGCCACGCATGCTCAGATCACATTACAAGACCAAAGCTATTGGCTACTAGCCTCAACCTAGTTCCGTCGTACTCAACGATCGTCACCACGTTCGGAACGATCGGATTTTCCGGCAACTTTGTCCGACCGTGTGTATGCGACACCAGTTTCGGACACAATCCGTTGGAAAAAATCCAACGGATTTTGTGGTCGGAATTTCCGACCGTGTGTACGGGGGCTTATACTTTTGAATTTTTCCCAGCAGTTTTTTTTGCACCATTCTTCGATTCCAAAAAATGCCTGCCTTCGCTCACTTGCCATGCATAAGGTAAATGCAGCAAAGATGTGCATCCGAGCTAAATGGCGTTCCCCAGAACCACCGTCTGCAGCTGATTGGCTTAAACGTATACAGAAAATGGCAGAAATGGAGGAACTTATACACCAAGAGAGAGACACCCCCCTCCAAATTTGGGAAAAGGTGGTCTTGCTGGTTACACTTCATTACGACAGACGAATACACGCAATTTATGACTTGAAACTAACCTCAAAAGTTGCGGTGAGAGAGGGAGGAAGGTAGAATTCTGGACCCCCCCTTCCCTATCTTCAACCCAACCATAAGGGACACTTAAATAGCCCTCATCCACCCATCCTAATATATCCCCACCCAACCCCTTTTGATCCCCATTCATACATTACTTCCCCCATATTTCTGATTTGCACATCACAACCTAGCTACATATTAGTTTATAACAACGATTATACATGGTACAACCTTACAGTCTGTGAAAGAACAGACAGAATAGAGACTTAGCAGTTCTTGTGCTCTGTCGCTTCCAAGGATGAGATACACATCGTTTTCACTGGACGCTGAACACAAGAGTCACCACCTAAGTGACCATTTGCTTATTGTCATGTTATTTATGTTTTGTCACATGTAATCTATTTCAACCGGACACACTTCTCTGTACAAATGTTTACTAATGTGGTGTCAGGGCTGGGCTCAGCCCTTCCTTCTCTGAGCTGTCCGCTCAGCTGTCGTCTAATTGCCAACTCCTATCTATCCACAGTTACTCAGTTGTTGATGATATCCTGCTCGTCAGTACTGCCTACTTAAGCCGTCCAGTCCAGAGGAACTCTGCCTTCGCCTTGGTCAACATCACAGAAACTATCTCCTGCATTCATGTTTGAAGACTGGCTTTGCTGGCATCCCTTCTGGCTCCAGATCCTGCTTGCTGTTCCACTACATGGATCCCTGACTTCTGGCTTGGCTGACTATCCGTTCCGGGTTACTGAACTTTGACTATGTTTTGACTACGTTTACTCTTTTTACTTTTATTATTGAAGAAGTGTGATTTAACTGTACTTCTGTCTCAGCCTGATTTCCTGGCTTCTGACATGCGGCTGTGTCCACATTTATGCTTTCAAATATTATGTCTTTTAACATCCAAAATAAAAACTTCTTTAAAAAAAGTAGTGCAGTGCGGAAAAACTAAAAAATTAAAAATGCTCTGGTCCTAAAGGGGGTAAAACCTTCCAGACAAGTGGTTATATTACTAGTGCTGGTCTGCAAGTGAAAAAGATGAAATCAATCATGTTTTTTTTTTTTTTTTTTCAAATACTTTTTATTGAACTTTACAAGTTACAAGTCATGTGGTTACATTAAAACAATGCAATCGATTGTAAGAGTTGTAAACAAGCACATATGTATGCAAATGGTCCGAGTCAAAATTATGTTAAGTCTAAAGTAAAGGAATGGAAAACGTGGCTAAACTTACAACCTGTAATGTTAGTTTTGAGATATAATTTCAGAACAGAATACAGTCGAGGGAGTTTCTTGGTATAGGATAATCATTGATAAGATAGGAGACGAGGAAGGAAGGGGGGGGATGGGGAAAAGAATAGGGAGCAAAGTGGGAGAGATAGAAGAGAGCAGCAGGTTCATCCGAAGAATACACATTTAGACCATCAAAGTTTACATTTTTTCATTGTACCAAGTGGACCAGGGGGTCCAGAGTTGTATAGTTTTGGAATGTTTGTGAGTCTTATTCGTGAGTATACTCTCATAGGTAAAGTGAGTGTGGACCAGGCTAACAATATCTGCTCTAAGTGGGATATAGTTCGTTTTCCAGTGTCTTGTAAGCATAAGTTTTGTGGCTAGTAGGACATGGGTGACTACATGTCTGTGAGCTGGAAGTAAGTCTTCAATAGTGAGGTTAAGCATAGCTAGTTGTGGAGATAGGATGACAGGGAAGTGTAGGATTTCCTGAAGTAAGTCTTGAATGTCATGCCAGGGCTGTTGTATCAGGGGGTAAGACCATAGAATATGTAGCAGAGTACCTGATTGACCGCAGTTTCTCCAGCAGTCAGGAGAAGTGGGTGTGTGGAAATCGATCATGTTTGATGGCAGAGGTTTTGAATGAAAAAGATCCACCTGGGGGGGGGGGGGTTGACTCTATAACAAGATAGATTTTATTGAGCAACAAATGATGCCTTTTGTGGCTTCTTCAGAATTTAGTGGGGACATAAACACTATAAATAGGAGGAATAAAACAATAAAACATGTATGAATCAAAATAATGCAGAAAGTGTAAAACATAAAACATTGACGGATATCTAACTGCAGGTTACAGTCACATATAGCAGATGATGAGTCTCAATATAAAAAAAGTACTACTTCTTGTAAAATCTACCCTTGTGCTTATAAGGAAATGAAGAGTAAATATACATTATATCCAGGAGTGCCGGTAGCATCTCTTTTATCTGTTATGAGAACCAAAAATGTTCCAGGGAGAGGCTGGTGGAAAATGAGACAGGGAGATGATTAGATTGCTGAGTAGATATAAATATGTATAGTCTTCTTATAGGTACAATATGTGTGCAAACTGTAGATGGAATAATGCCATATTATCATCAGGCTGATTTTTCAGAGCACTCGGCAGTGATGAAAGTGGGGCTGCTGTGTGGAGGCCAGCTGCTTTAAGCTCAGGGTATGTTATAGCATGTTAGCTATTTCTGGGTATAGTGCCCTTCATGCTGCAGAAGGCACATGAGTAGTGAGGTCACACCTCTATGCCGAGTAGTGGTATGTTTGGAGTTGGACGCTGTTGTGGACATTCAAAATTAAAGTGGGCCGGTCATGATGAAGTCCTGGGACAAATTTGTGTTCCAGTCCAGCCCTGGGAGGCAGTATCACATACCTGGTGAAGACTTGAACATTGTGGAGGCCTCTCTTGCACCTCCAGCCCAACACTCTTGAAAGTTGAGACAGAAAATGTAAGGGCAAGGAGTGGCACAAGTGCTGCAGTAGCTGGCTGGTGATGTCTCCTCTGTAGGTGGGTAGAGCTGGTAGTTGCAGTCCTCGGAACAGGATGCAGGAGCAGCTTGGCACTAGAGCGAGAGATGGAAGCAAAACCAGTAGATGAACAGCAGTTAGCAACAACTGGGCAGTGGGGAAACCGAAACAGCTGGAAAAGCAAGTCCAGAAGGCAGGCCAAGGTCAGCAACAGCCGGGCAAAGTGGTACAGAGTTAGTGGTACAGAGTCAGCAGGAGGTCAGGTGCAATAAACAAGCTGAGGTTGCAGTAGTTAGGTAACAGAGCTAGAGCAAGAGCAGAAGTGAAGTCCAAAGGCAAGCCAAGTCATACACGGGTAAGCAGGTACAGCAGATCAGGTTTCCAGGAACACAAGAACAAGCTGAAAACCATTCGGCAACTGCTCATGGTGATAGATCAGAATAAATAGACCACTGAGTGCTAATTGGTATGTGCATGCGCTTGCACACAAATATGTGCATGATGAACTGACAGTATATCTAACATTGGCCCTTGGCTCGTAAAAATTAGCACATGTGCAATGTGCATGAGCATGAGCACAAGCACAAATCCACACTGGCTTTCTGATGTTAGGAATCTGGTTTACCTTACAATCAGCTTCAACTAGGAACCTAAAAGGGAGCAGAAATGTGACAAATAAACTAATAGGAATCATTTAAATGCAGAAATGTGTGTAGAAACCAAAGCTAGAGACAACACACATTTTTATTGGTAAAAGAGGGATTATAGGAGTGTGAATATTTAAATAAAACGTATGGTTGTGGGTGAAAAAAGTATAGGATACAAGTTCTTGTAAGTTGAGTATTTAAAACGTACATGGTTTCACTAATAAATGACCAACATTAGGCCAGAGAGGCAAACAACTTGATTCTAAAACCATATGGTTGTGCGTTTGCATGAAAATGGTCCAAGTAGAGGACAGTTGGTAACAGAGGGAAAAATAAAGGTTGAATAACTGATTTATGAATATTGGTAAGGTGCAATTGAGAGATATAAAAGACATTTGGGTGAAGAACCATAATATATGTTAGTCAACCGATTGTATGGTTTCACTGTGACCATCTGGATATAGTATTTTGAGCACAAAGCTCCAATAGTACTCTTGAGCTGTTAGTCTCCTAAATCAGTGGTTCCCAAATTCTGTACCCCATCAAGCCATGTGCTGGGAATTTCCCACAGATAAAATAGCTGTCACAAATACCACTTCATTGTAAGTGAGCAAAGTTGAAGGAAATTGTGACATTTAACCTGTTGGGGGTATCTGGGGACTGAGGTTAAAATACACTGTCCTAAATATATAAATGTCTGTGGAGCTCGAAAATTTCTTGATATGTGTATTTTAACATTATCAGCCACACCAGAGCATATGTTCCATACCTGGTCAGAGGCCAAAGTTCTTGTGGCGGAGTGCAGGGCACCCCTGAAGGTAGTGACAGGGAGAGCTATGCCAAAAGAGGCAGGAGTTGCCAGCTGCAACCGGCCGAAGTGATAAGATGTCTGCAGGATGGTGACTGGACGAGCAGGATGCACTGCTGGGCAGGAGCCCCTCAGATGCACCATGCATATGAGACTTGGAGAAAGGGAGAGCTGGAAGCAGGGTCAGGAGCCTGGCCAGTAGTCATACACGAATCAGCCAGCGGTAAGGCAGCAAAGAGGGTCAGAAGTAAGCCGGGGGTCATACACTGGTAATCAGGCAGCAGCAGAGTCCAAAGAGCAAGCCAAAGGTCATACATGAATAAGCAGGCAGAAGCAGAGTCAATAGAGCAAGCCGAGGGGAAAAGCCAGGAATGGAGACAAGACAGGTCAAAGGCAAGCCGGGTGGGTAACAGGAAATCCAATAATATCAGGAACAGGAATTTAGGAACACAGGGGGAGCTGAAGATCATCCAGCAACGTGTGGCTCAGCCTGACTGGGCGCCAGGATCTGTCACGCCATGCGTGAGCCATGGTGCATGTGTGATTGCACATCAATGTTTGCCACTGTTTGCGCTAGCTACTGGTCTCCGAGTCTGACTCCTAACTGCGACAGGTTGAAGTTAGATGGTAAGCCTGATCAGACATTCTCATGAGAACAGAATACCTACCTTGGCAGTGATTCCAAACCAAAACATCTCCACAAATTTATAAATCAACATTACGTCATCACATACAGGCAATAAGCCGTATCAAGATAAACTGAAACTTTATTGCCCTGTGTCCATGGAATCAAAACCAAACAACATGAAAACTACTCTTTTTGATAAGTGCTCTATATTTTAGAAACAAGATCTGAGAATTATTGCATCTTATTAAGGATTGTTTTCTGGTCACTTTTATTGGTTATACCTTGTCTTTTTTCACACCATTTTACAATACAAACAATGAAAAAATAAAGAGGAGTATTTCATCCTAACTCTTTGTTCCCCCAGATTAGATCAGAATCTAAACCCAGCAATACAGGACTAAGAAAATCTTTCTATAGTTTACAAGAGTTCTTAAAGAGGAAGTAAAGCCTCCTCCAAAAATAAAAAATAAAAAAAACAGAATCTGCAAGGCAAAGGCATAATGAGCTAGTATGCATAGCATACTAGCTCATTATGAATAACTTACCTGAGAACGAAGCCCCCGAAGCGGTCCTCATCCACGACCTTCTCCGCCGCCATCAAGCCCGGAGTGACTTCCGGGTCTCGCCGCTCCAGCGCTGTCATTCGATGGATCGGCGTTGACATCACTTCCGCGCATGTGCACGAAAGCGGCATATCGCCGTGATCTCGGCATTCGCAGTGCGCCGTAGACAGCGATGCCTCTTTTTTTCTAAATATCTCCTAAACCATGTAGGTTTAGGAGATATTTATTGGACCTACAGGTAAGCCTTAATCTAGGCTTACCTGTAGGCCAAAGTGGTTTGTAAGTGTTTACAACCACTTTAAGAAAGACATTCAGACGGCAATCTAATAGTGGTCCCCTGGAAGAAAATATTTTACCTATGGGCCTCAGAATTTATAAATGATCAGCCTTCCCAGAAGATGAAAATTACAGTAAAGAATGACATCAGTAGGGCGTGGTCTGCCGGCGCTCGTGATGGGCGAATAGTCACAGTGTTCTACACACCAGGGAGAGATCCAGAGCGATGAAGGCCCATATCCACGGCCAATCTACAGCCATTCAGCTGCCTCACACCCTGGGCACCCTCCTGGACCATGTCCCACAAGAAGAAGGATGACCCCAAGACGAAAAAGCTGACCGCTTTCTTCCTAAAACCGGCACTGAAGGTCAGTAATATCCAAGATGGCGCCGGCGTGGCGTGGCTGCTCCTACACAGATCTTCCAGATGACACATAGGAAGATCTGGAACCACAATTCATGCCTCTGTCTCCCAGAAACTCATCAGGGGAAAGCCCAGCTTCTGGTAGCCCAGCTAAGGCATTTAACCCTCTCCAATCTAACCAGGCCTTAAAATCATCTATGGCATATTTCCCCACATCAGGCCAACCTGTACTCGAGACAACACTAAAAGACATGCTTCTGTCACTACAGTCATCTTGATGACTGACCTCTCATCTCTCATAGTAAAGTTTTCCTCTGATATGCATAGCATTGGGGATAGAGTATTTACATTGAGGATAAAATGGCGGAATGCACTACAACTGTAAACGACTTGGTTGATGCATATGATGAGGTCCAGGAGGAACAGTCTTGAACCTGAGCCAAACTGGCGGACCTGGAGGACAGGTCTCGCCATAACAATGTAAAGCTGTATGGCATTCCCAAATCTGTGCTTCCTTCTGACCCCCACAAATATGCAAGTGACCTCATGCATGCTATTCTTCCCAATGCCACACCACTTGAACCAAATGGTTTGAATGGGTGGCCCAATTCTTTTGGACAATATAGTGTGAATGAGCAAGTTTGGAGTGGAGGAACTTGACTGGCCTGCACAGAATCCTGATCTCAACCCGATAGAACACCTTTGGGATGAATCAGAGCGGAGACTGCTAGCCAGGCCTTCCCGTCCAACATCAGTGCCTGACGTCACAAATGTGCTTCTGGGAGAATGGTCAAATATTCCCATAGACACACTCCTAAACCTTGTGCACAGCCTTCCCAGAAGAGTTGAAGCTGTTATAGCTGCAAAGGGTGGGACAACTCAATATTGAACCCTACGGACTAAGACTAGAATGCCAATAAAGTTCATGTGTGTATAAAGGCAGGTGTCCCAATACTTTTGACGATGTAGTATATATGAGCCTGGCATTTAAAGTCCTGGTTTATTCTAAATACGTGGTCAGCAATCTACTCATCTTCTTGTCTCGGTTCTCACCATGGGACATTTTTGTGCCCTCAATAGCAAATAAAATAGGCACAACCAGCACATCTATGAATTTTATGTGCACCTTTGACATCCTTATAAGCACAAGAGTGGATTTTACAAGAAATTCTTTTTTTATACTGGCACTTACTATCTACAATATGTGACCCCCAAAAAACCTTAGGTCAGATATTGGTCATGGTTTACATGTTACCATTCTACCTTGTTTCAATTTCATATTTTTTTGCCATTTTATTCTTCCTCATTATACTAGGGTTTGGGTCCCACCACAATTGTGAAGAAGTGAGGCCGAGTCATGGAACACATTACTCGGTGTTCCATAAAATCTACTTTAATTATGTACCATATATACTCGAGTATAGGCCGTCCCGAGTATAAGCCGAGGCCCCTAATTTTTCCACAAAAAACTGGAAAAAACGTATTGACCCGTGTATAAGCCGAGGGTAAAAATGCAGCAGCTACTGTAAGTGGAAAAGAGGGTCAGCAATGTCCATCTGCAGCTGCATGCCCCCCTGTACAGACCCCCCCTGTGTCCCCATTGCAGCCTACCTGTGCCGATCTGCGGGTCCTGTGTCATCCGTCCTGTGTCATCCGTCCTGTGCCATCCGTCCTGTGCCATCTGTCATCCGACATCTGTAATCGGTCTTCCGCCGAGTCTCGCTCTGTCCCCCCACACCCGCCATTCTAAGATTACAAAAGCCGCGCCTCCTCCTCCTCCTCGTCCGTGATAGGAGGAACGCTGTTTTCCCAGCAGTCAGTGTGCAGTGTTCCACCTATCACGGACGTCCTCTCATCCTCATCCATGAGATGAGAATGACAGGACGTCCGTGATAGGCTGAACACTGCACACTGACTTACTGCTGGGAAAATTTGTGTCCGCCTATCACGGACGGGCGGGAGGAGGAGGCGCGGCTTTTGAAAACTGCCGTCTGTCTGCATGACGCGCTGTTCATGTAGGCAGACGGTGGTGACTCGAATATAAGCCGAGGGGGGACTTTCAGCCCTAAAAAAAGGGCTGAAAATCTCGGCTTATATTCGAGTATATACGGTAGTTGATGTCCCCCATCCTTGATCCTGTTCCCTCAAATTGGGTGCTTCTGCCACCAAGTGAGATTTTGGTGGCATTTTGCCTTACTATTACATCCCCATATCAAAGTTCTGTAAAGCTGAACTGGGTTTGGTCCATCCCAGAGCATTACGTATGACCTTCCCCTAAGCCAGTGGTCTCCAAACTGCGACCCAAGGACCAGATGTGGCCCTTTGCTAGCCTTTATCTGACCCTTGGGGCACTATCCCTCCCACTGATATGAGGAACTATTTCTCCCACTGACACCAACAATGGGCACTATTCCTTCCACTGACACTAACAACGGGGCACTATTCCTCCCACTGACACTAACGGGGCACTATCCCTCCCACTGATATGAGGCACTATTCCTCCCACTGACACCATCAATGGGGCACTATTCCTCCCACTGATACCAGTGATGCCTCCTACTAATAGGGAAACTACTCCTATTGACCACCAACCCGGAGGCCATATTTATTCTTACACATGCTGAGCCTGTGACATTTTCTGCCCCTGCTGGCCACAATCCGGACCTCCTAAAGCCTGGAGGACAATAAACTGGCCCTTTGTTTAAAAAAAGTTTGGAGACCCCTGACCTAAGCCATGGATGGAGACAAATACATCTTGCATGTGTGGTGGTGGCAAACTACCCTAAGTTGTGCATCTGTGAGTCTGTGTGAGCGGTGGGAACGGTGGAAGTGCTGCAGGATTGAAGCTCGCTGAATATCTTGGTGAACCTTAGAAGTGTGTGGGCATTAGCTAGCTGCTCCACAACCCTTATGCTGCATACACATGGTCGGACTTTCCGACGGGAAATGTTGGATGTGAGCTTGTTGTCAGAAAGTCGGACCGTGTGTACGCCCCATCGAACATTTGCTGTCCTAATTTCCACCCACAAATGTTTGAGAGCAGGTTCTCAAATTTTCCGCCAAACTTCACTTTGTTGTCGGAAAGTCCGATCGTGTGTACACAAGTCCGTCGCACAAAAGTCCACACATGCTCGGAATCGAGCAGAAGGAGCCGCACTGGCTATTGAATTTCATTTTTCTCGGCCCGTTGTACGTCTTGTACATCACCGCGTTCCCACGTTCGTAATTGTTGGTTAACATTTGTGTGACCTTGGTTTTGTTTAGTCCGATCATGTGTACGCGGCATAAGCCCCCCCGTACACACGGTCGGAAATTCTGTCCACAAAATCCGTCAGATTTTTTCCGACGGATTTTGCCCTAAACTGGTGTTGCATACACGCGGTCGGACAAAGTTGTCGGAAAATCCAATCATTCCGAACGTGGTGACTAGGGATGAGCCGAACACCCCCCCGTTCGGCTAGCACCAGAACCCACGAACGGACCTAAAGTCCGTGCGAGCTTTAGAACCCTATTAGTTATAATGGATGCGAACGTTCGAAATCAAAAGTGCTAATTTTAAAGGCTAATATGCATGTTAATGTCATAAAAAGTGTTTGGGGACCTGGGTCCTGCCCCAGGGGACATGTATCAATGCAAATTTTTTTTTTAAAAACGGCCGTTTTTTCAGGAGCAGTGATTTTAATAATGCTTAAATTGAAACAATAAAAGTGTAATATTCCTTTAAATTTCATACCTGGGGTGTGTCTATAGTATGCATGTAAAGGGGCACATGTTTCCCGTGTTTAGAACTGTCTCTGCAAAAAGTGTCATTTTTGCAAGTAAAAAAGCTATTTAAAATCACTCGCGGCTAATGTGTATTGACGGCTCCCGTAATACAGAGAACAGTCATTCATTGAAACTGAAAGTCATTCATAAAAAAAAAGTCATTGATAAAAAATAAAAAAAATGAAAAAAAAAAAAAAAAGCGTGGGGGTTCCCCCAAATTCAATAACCAGGCCCTTCAGGTCTGGGATGGATGTTAAGGGGAACCCCAGCCAAAAAAAAAATAAAAAAATGGCGTAGGGTCCCCCTCAAAATCCATACCAGACCCTTGAGGTCTGGGATGGATTTTAAGGGGAACCCTAGCCAAAAAAAATGGCGTGGGGTCCCCCTCAAAATCCATACCAGACCCTTGAGGTCTGGGATGGATTTTAAGGGGATCCCTAGCCAAAAAAAATGGCGTGGGGTCCCCCTCAAAATCCATACCAGACCCTTATCCGAGCACGCAACCTGGCAGGCCGCAGGAAAAGAGGGGGGGACGAGAGCGGCCCCCCCTCCTGCCTGAACCGTACCAGGCTACATGCCCTCAACATTGGGAGGATGCTTTGGGGGTCTAAGACCCCCAAAGCACCTTGTCCCCATGTTGATGAGGACAAGGGCCTCATCCCCACAACCGTGCCCGGTGGTTGTGGGGGTCTGCGGGCGGGGGGCTTATCGGAATCTGGAAGCCCCCTTTAACAAGGGGACCCCCAGATCCCGCCCCCCCCTGTGTGAAATGGTAAGGGGTACCCCTACCATTTCACCAAAAAAGTGTCAAAAATGGTAAAAATGACAGGAGACGGTCTTTGACAATTCCTTTATTAAAATCTTCTTTCTTCTTTCTTCATCCTTCGGTTTCTTCATCTTCTCCTTCCGTCATCTTCTTCCATCTTCTTCCATCTTCTTCTTCCTCCGATCTGCTTCTTCTTGCGCTGGTCTTCTCGTCCTTCTCGTCCGGCATCTTCTTCCGTCGGCGTCGGTGTCGGTGTCGCTGTCTCTTCTTGGGCCGCTCCGCGCAATGGGAGGCTCCCACTGTGTGAGGCTCCGCTCCATCTGACAGGTCTTTTAAAACGGAGGGCACCTGGTGACCCCGCCCCCCTCTGACGTCATGGGGAAAGCCATAGGGAATTCCCCATGACGTCCCCGTGCGTCAGAGGGGGCGGGGTCACCAGGTGCCCTCCATTATAAAAGACCTGTCAGACGGAGCGGAGCCTCACACAGCGGGAGCCTCCCATTGCGCGGAGCGGCCCAAGAAGAGACACCGACGCCGACGGAAGAAGATGCCGAACGAGAAGGACGAGTAGACCAGCGCAAGAAGAAGCGGATCGGAGGAAGAAGAAGATGGAAGAAGATGGAAGAAGATGACGGAAGGAGAAGATGAAGAAACAGAAGGATGAAGAAAGAAGATTTTAATAAAGGAATTGTCAAAGACCGTCTCCTGTCATTTTTTACCATTTTTGACACTTTTTTGGTGAAATGGTAGGGGTACTTTTGTACCCCCTTACCATTACACACAGGGGGGGGGGCGGGATCTGGGGGTCCCCTTGTTAAAGGGGGCTTCCAGATTCCGATAAGCCCCCCGCCCGCAGACCACCACATCCACCGGGCACGGTTGTGGGGATGAGGCCCTTGTCCTCATCAACATGGGGACAAGGTGCTTTGGGGGGGACCCCAAAGCATCCTCCCAATGTTGAGGGCATGTGGCCTGGTACGGTTCAGGCGGGAGGGGGGGCCGCTCTCGCCCCCCCCCTCTTTTCCTGCGGCCTGCCAGGTTGCGTGCTCGGATAAGGGTCTGGTATGGATTTTGAGGGGGACCCCACGCCATTTTTTTTGGCTAGGGTTCCCCTTAAAATCCATCCCAGACCTCAAGGGTCTGGTATGGATTTTGGGGGGGACCCTACGCAATTTTTTTTTTTTTGTTTTGGCTGGGGTTCCCCTTAATATCCATCCCAGACCTGAAGGGCCTGGTTATTGAATTTGGGGGGACCCCCACGCTTTTTTTTTTTTTCTTATCAATAAATGACAATTCTCTGTGTTACGGGAGCCATCAATTCATTAGCCGCGAGTGCTTTTAAATAGCTTTCTTCCTGCAAAAATGACACTTTTTGCAGGGAAAGTTCTAAGCACAGGAAACCTGCCCCCCTTCACAGGCCACCTATAGACACCCCCCAGATGTGATACTGCATTGCTGTTCTAACAGCACGCACACACAAATCCCCAGAAATAGAGCACATATTGTCAGCAGCACACTGACACGCTGACACAGTGACTGAAACATAATATGCGAGGCCGCCGGCGCGGAACTACGTAGCTACGTAGTAGCCAATAGCTTTGGTCTCGTAATTTGATCTGAGCATGCGTAGCACTTTGTCCGTTGGAATTCTCGACACACGATCGGAAAAAGTCAGATCGGATTTTGTTGTCGGAAAATTTGAGATCCTGCTCTCAATTTTTTTCCGTCGGAAATTCCGCCGGAAAAAGCCCGCTAGAGCCCACACAAGATCAGATTTTCCGACAACATAATCCGATCGGACTTTCTCCATCGGAATATGTGCCTAGTTCATTGACACTCTAACAGTTACCAATAACATGGATGGGATAGGCTAGTAAACTCATCATCATTAACTATGCCAGGCTCATCAAGTGTTCCCATAAATGTGTGCCCGCATCTTTTTATATGTGCTTGTCAGGAACACAAATAAACCTTTATATTCACAGCAATAAAGCTAAACCACTGCAAGCTCTAAACTCTGGTTTTGTCCAGAGGATACAAAATACTTTCCTTGTTCCTCATTCCTCCTAAATCTGGTACAATCCACCACTCCCGGAGGAATCGGGGACCACTATGCCCATATTCTTTGATTGGGATTGGATTCTTTATTTAGGGAGTGATTTCACTACAATGATTAGTTGATACTAGACATGTGCACTGCCGAAAAATGTGATCGCAATTCGTAAGTTTGAAAATTTAAGGTTTTGTAAATTCGTAAATTTGTACATTTGTAAATTTTTAAATTAGAAAAATTGTGAATTTGAAAATTCGTAAATTGGTAAATTTGTAAATTTAAAAATTGACAAAATGACAACTTTTCGAATTTACAAATTTACGAATTTACAATTTTTCTAATTTAAAAATTGACAAATTTTAGAATTTTACAAATTTACCATATTACGAATTTACAATTTTTCTAGTTAAAAAATGTACACATTTTTGAATTTTACAAATTTACCAATTTACGAGTTTTCAAATTTACAAATCTATTAATCTACAAAACCACAAATTTTCGAATTTACGAATTGTGATCATAATGAATGATCCAAAAAACTAAAAAAGGAACAAAAAACGAACAAAACTAAAATGAACACATTTTTCAGCAGTGCACGTGTCTAGTATAAACTAATCATGGAGCCTGTGCTGGGTTCTGGGAGTAATATGAAACCCTAAAGATTAAAAAAATTAATATATATGAATAACATTTTATTGTAGTAAAATCACTCCCTAAATAAAGAATCCAATCTTTCATAATTCGAAAAAATGAAAACCAGAAAATTTCAAATAATAACTAACTAATAATAACTAACTATTAAATTACAGGTATTGGAATTTCCTTTCAAATTTGACTATTAGTGAACGTAACAAATACGAATTTATCCGAAGTTACGAAGTATCTGAAATAACGGATGCCGCATCTAAACAAATAGAATGGAACAAATTATTAATAAATAATAATAATAATAATAATAATAATAATAAAAAGTTTTTATTATTATTCGTAAATTCTAAAATTTGTAGATTTGTAGATTCCTAAAATAGTAAATTAAAAAATTCGTAAATTTGTAAATTTGAAAAATTGTAAATTAGCAAAAATCAGAAAATAAGAACGAAAATCCGAAAATTCTAAATAATAATTAACTAATAATAACTAACTATTAATGTATAGGTATTGGAATTTCCTTTAAAACTTGGCTGTTAGTGAATGTAACGAACACAAATTTATCCGAAGTTACGAATTATCCAAAATAATGAATGCCGCTTCAAAACAAATGGAACAGAACAAATTAATAATAAATAATAATAATAAAAGTTGTTATTATTATTGTTGTTTATTATTATTAATTCATTATGTTCCATTTGTTTAGATGTGGCATTCATTATTTCAGATAATTTGTAACTTTGGATAAATTTGTATTCATTACGTTCACTAACAGCCAAGTTTGAAAGGAATAACTAATACCTATAATTTAATAGTTTGTTATAATTTTAGATTTTCTAATTTTCAGATTTTTGAATTTCTGAATTTCTGAATTTCCATATTTTCAAATTTACGAATTTACAAATTTTCGAATGATCAAATTTACGAATATTCAGAAAAATTTTGTTAAATGGGTTTTCGTTAATTTGGATATTTCCAAATTAATGAAGTTAAAAAACGAATTCGGAAAAAAACAAATTGCACATGTCTAGCTGATACACACTAAATCAATGGTACCTTTTTATTATTATTACTATTATTATTATTATTACACAGGATTTATATAGCACCAACAGTTTGCACAGCACTTTACATGAGGGCAGAAAGTACAATTACAATACAATTCAATACAGGAAGAATCAGAGGGCCCTGATTGTTAAAACTTACGATCTAAAGAATTATCTAATTAATGAATCAATTATTTTATTGGTATCTATTGATAAATGAATTTATAGTTAATCGGTATATATTTTCATGATGAAAAATACAGATTGATCCTAAGTCACATTTGTGATGATTTGAAGGAGTTAAGGCAGAAGGTGCATTCTATGCATTAGGATAAAAATCCTTCTGTGTGCAACTCCCCCCTCAGCCCCCCCTCAATACTTACCTGAGCCCCCTCTAGATCCAGTGATGTTGCTGGAGAGTCTCAGCTGCCTGGGACTCTCCCTCCTGATTGGCTGATACACAGTGGCGTCTGGTGTTCAAATTGTTTTTGGGGGGGGGGCGCAAAATGATAAATTCTGAAAAAAAAACATCAATTGCAGCCACTGTTCCCCATAAAATGCAGCCACTGTGTCCATAATATGCAGCCTCTGTGCCCATCATATTTAGCCTTTGTGCCCATAATATGCAGCCTGTGCCAATCATATGCAGCCTCTGTGCCCATCATATGCAGCCTCTGTGCCCATCATATGCAGCCTTTGTGCCCATCATATGCAGCCTGTGCCCATAATATGCAGCCTCTGTGCCCATCATAGCATTCACTGCAGCTATTACATTTTGTACCACCACCCCGTCCCTTTAGAATGTAAGCTCTACGAGCCGGGCCCTCCTGTACCTTCTGTATTGAACTGTACTGTAATTGTGTTGTCCCCCCTCTACATTGTAAAGCGCTGCATAAACTGTTGGCGCTATATAAATTGTGTATAATAATAATCATATGCAGCCTCTGTGCCCATCATATGCAGCCTCTGTGCCCATCATATGCAGCCTCTGTGCACATAATATGCAGCCTCTGTGCCCATCATATTCAGCCTCTGTGCCCATCATATTCAGCCTCTGTGCCCATCATATGCAGCCTCTGTGCCCATAATATGCAGCCTTTGTGCCCATAATATGCAGCCTCTGTGCCCATCATATGAAGCCTTTGTGTCCATAATATGCAGCTTCTGTGCCCATAATATGCAGCCTTTGTGCCCATAATAGGCAGCCTCTGTGCCCATCATATTCAGCATCTGTGCCCATAATATGCAGTTTCTGTGCCCATAATATGCAGCCTATGCCCATCATATGCAGCCGCTGTGAATCAGGTGCTTCAAAAAAACACCCCCGCTGCTGTAATTCATGCTATGCATGAATGTATCCATTTTACATATAAGGAGAGTGGCGTGACAGAAGGGGCAGCGCCCGTGCACCCTTGATAGGAGGTCCGCCACTGCTGAGACAGCAGCATGGCGCCATTGGCTCCCACTGCTGTCAATCAAAGTCAATGAGCCAATGAGGAGAAAGAGGGGGCAGGGCCGAACAGCGGCTCTGTGTATGAATGGATACACAGAGCAGCGGCTTGGGTGCCCCCATAGCAAGCTGCTTTCTGTGGGGGCACTCGGCAGGAGGGAGGGGCCAGGAGAGCGGGTGTGGGACACGAGAAGAGGAGGATCGGGGACGCTTTGTGCAAAACCATTACACAGAGTCGGTAAGTATAAGATGTTTGTTATTTTTAAATAACTGCTGTACCTATAAAGGACTGTATTGTATGAGTCGTTTGTAATGCATTTGTGCTGCTATTATGAAACTTTTTTCTTTTAAAGTGTATTAATGAAATTCATATATTTTAATAATATTTTCTTGATTTAATACGCAACTAAAAAAAAGCCCCAAATCTCCAAATATACAACTTAACCACTTAAGGACCGGAAGGATTTCCCCCCTTAATGACCGGGCCATTTTTTGCAATACGGCACTGCGTTGCTTTAACTGACAATTGCGCGGTCGTGCTGCGCTGTACACAATTAAAATTGATGTACTTTTATGTTCACAAATAGAACTTTCTGTTGGTGGTATTTGATCACCTCTGCGGTTTTTTTTTTTGTGCTATAAACCAAAAAAGAGCGAAAATTTTGGAAAGAAAATACATTAATTTTTTACTTTATGCTTTAAATATCCCCCCAAAAAAATATATTAAAAAAAAAATGTATTCATCAGTTTAGGCCGATGTATATTCTACATATTTTTGGTAAGAAAAAAAATTTCAATATGCGTATATTGATTTGTTTGCACAAAACTTATCACGTCCACAAACTATGAAATAGATTTGGGGACTTGTATTTTCTTTATTGTTTTACTAGTAATGGTGGAAATCTGTAACATTATTACATTGACCAGTGCTATAAAAATGCACTGATCAATGTATAATTGACACTGGCAGGGAAGGGGTTAACACTAAGGAGAGATCAAGGGGTTAAGTGTGTTCCCTGGGTGTGTTCTAACTGTAGGGGGATGGACTGCCTGGGACATGACAGAGATCACTGTTCCCGATCGCTGGGAACAGAAGATCTCTAACATCTCATCTGGAAAAACGGGGAATCGCCTTGTTGATCCCAGTTATTACTATTGCATATTAGTGCCTCCTCATCAGTGCCCTTCAGTGCCACCTCATGAGTCCCATCTAATCAGTGCCGCCTCTTCAGTGCCTCCTCATCAGTGCCACGTAATCAGTGTCCTTCAGTGCCTCCTCATCAGTGCCACCTAATCAGTGCACTTCAGTGCCTCCTCATTAGTGCCACCTAATCAGTGTCCTTCAGTGCCGCCTCATAAGTGCCACCTAATCAGTGTCCTTCAGTGCCGCCTCATCAGTGCCACCTAATCAGTGTCCTTCAGTGCCGCCTCATCAGTGCCACCTAATCAGTGTCCTTCAGTGCTGCCTTGTCAGTGCCACCTAATCAGTGCCCTTCAGTGCCACCTAATCAGTGCCCTTCAGTGCCTCCTCATCAGTGCCACCTAATCAGTGCCCTTCAGTGCCTCCTCATCAGTGCCACCTAATCAGTGTCCTTTAGTGCCTCCTCATCAGTGCTGCCTAATCAGTACTCTTCAGTGCCTCCTCATTAGTGCCAACTAATCAGTGTCCTTTAGTGCCTCCTCATCAGTGCTGCCTAATCAGTGCCCTTCAGTGCCTCCTCATCAGTGCCACCTAATCAGTGTCCTTTAGTGCTGCCTTGTCAGTGCCACCTAATCAGTGTCCTTCACTGCCTCCTCATCAGTGCTGCCTAATCAGTACTCTTCAGTGCCTCCTCATTAGTGCCAACTAATCAGTGTCCTTTAGTGCTGCCTCATCAGTGCCACCTAATCAGTGTCCTTCAGTGCTGCCTTGTCAGTGCCACCTAATCAGTGCCCTTCAGTGCCTCCTCATCAGTGCCACCTAATCAGTGCCCTTCAGTGCCTCCTCATCAGTGCCATCTAATCAGTGCCTTTCAGTGCTTCCTCATCAGTGCCACCTAATCAGTGCCCTTCAGTGCCTCCACATCAGTGCCACCTAATCAGTGCCCTTCAGTGCCTCCTCATCAGTGCCACCTAATCAGTGCCCTTCAGTGCCGCCTCGTCAGTGCCACCTAATCAGTGCCCTTCAGTGCCTCCTCATCAGTGCCACCTAATCAGTGCCCTTCAGTGCCTCCTCATAAGTGCCGCCTCATCAGTGCCCTTTAGTGAAGGAGAAAATTACTTTTTTACAAAATTTTACTGACACTAACAAAGACATTTTTTTTCAAAATGTTTGGTCTTTTTTTAGTTCTATTTGTGTGGAAAGTGCCCGGCATTGAAGCCATTAAAGTTCATGTGCTTGTAAAGGCAGGTGTTCCAATACTTTTGGTATATAGTGTATGTGGTTTTGTAAAGAGGAATCTGAAAGTCACTTGTTTTTTTTTAATAAACTGCTGCCACCTAGTGGTGGTGCTCATTCTATTCATCTAAATGTAAGTTGACGCAAAGGAAATAAACACTTATTGAATCATATTAAGAGGTTTAATTATCAATGTGTTCCCCCAAGATTCACACCATTTTCTTATGTAAACTTCTTCTGAAAATATATATATATATATATATATTTCTTTAGCAACATTTCTGTCAATGTTTAAAGTGGTTGTAAAGGCAGAAGGTGAATTCTATACATTAAGATAAAAAAAAAAAAACTTCTGTGTGCCCCTCCCCCCTCTGTCCCCTAATACTTACTTGAGCCTGTGTTTATCCAGCGATTTTGCACGAGTGTCTAAGCTGCCCGGGACTCCCCTCCTCATTGGCTGAGACAGCAGCGAGACACGATTCAGTCAAAATCTGTCAGCCAATCAGGAGAGAGAGGGGACAGGGCCATATGGACCGCTCCATGTCTGAGTGGACACACAGAGCTGTGACTCGGCTCCTGTGCCCCCATAGAAAGCTTCTTGCTGTGGGGGGCACTCAACAGGAGGGGGGGCAGGAGCACCGAAGAGGGACCCAAGAAAGGGAGGATCGGGGCAGATCTGTGCAAATCCAACTGCAACAGAGATGGGAAGTTTAACATGTTTGTAATTTATTGTATTGTTTAAAGAAAACGAGACTTTGCAATCACTTTAAGATAGCAAAGTTCTATATGTACAGTATATTTTAGGACAAAGAAGCCTTTATTTGGAGGATATTGTCTTGCAAAAATGATTTTTTTTGTTCATATAATCCATACAGTCATAATGGTGCTGCTGTACAGAGCATCCAGAAAGTATTCACAGCGCTTCACTTTTTCCACATTTTGTTATGTTACAGCCTTATTCCAAAATGGATTCAACTCATTATTTTCCTCAAAATCCCATGTACATAAGTATCACAGGCTCCTCCCATGTACATAAGTATCAGATACTCCTCCCATGTACATAAGTATCACAGGCTCCTCCCATGTACATAAGTATCACAGGCTCCTCCCATGTACATAAGTATCACAGGCTCCTCCCATGTACATAAGTATCAGATACTCCTCCCATGTACATAAGTTTTACAGGCTCCTCCCATGTACATAAGTATCACAGGCTCCTCCCATGTACATAAGTATCACAGGCTCCTCCCATGTACATAAGTATCACATACTCTTCCCATGTACATAAGTATCACAGGCTCCTCCCATGTACATGAGTATCACAGGCTCCTCCCATGTACATACGTATCACAGACTCCTCCCATGTACATACGTTTCACAGGCTCCTCCCATGTACATAAGTATCACAGACTCCTCCCATGAACATAAGTATCACAGGCTCCTCCCATGTACACAAGTATCACAGACTCCTCCCATGTACATAAGTATCACAGACTCCTCCCATGTACACAAGTATTACAGGCTCCTCCCATGTACACAAGTACCACATACTCCTCCCATGTACATAAGTATCACAGACTCCTCCCATGTACACAAGTATCACAGGCTCCTCCCATGTACATAAGTATCACAGGCTCCTCCCATGTACATAAGTATCACAGGCTCCTCCCATGTACATAAGTATCACAGGCTCCTCCCATGTACATAAGTATCACAGACTCCTCCCATGTACATAAGTATCACAGGCTCCTCCCATGTACATAAGTATCACAGGCTCCTCCCATGTACATAAGTATCACAGGCTCCTCCCATGTACATAAGTATCACATACTCTTCCCATGTACATAAGTATCACAGGCTCCTCCCATGTACATGAGTATCACAGGCTCCTCCCATGTACATACGTATCACAGACTCCTCCCATGTACATACGTTTCACAGGCTCCTCCCATGTACATAAGTATCCCAGACTCCTCCCATGAACATAAGTATCACAGGCTCCTCCCATGTACACAAGTATCACAGACTCCTCCCATGTACATAAGTATCACAGACTCCTCCCATGTACACAAGTATTACAGGCTCCTCCCATGTACACAAGTACCACATACTCCTCCCATGTACATAAGTATCACAGACTCCTCCCATGTACACAAGTATCACAGGCTCCTCCCATGTACATAAGTATCACAGGCTCCTCCCATGTACATAAGTATCACAGGCTCCTCCCATGTACATAAGTATCACAGGCTCCTCCCATGTACATAAGTATCACAGACTCCTCCCATGTACATAAGTATCACAGGCTCCTCCTATGTACATAAGTATCACATACTCCTCCCATGTACATAAGTATCACAGGCTCCTCCCATGTACATAAGTATCACATACTCCTCCCATGTACATAAGTATCACAGGCTCCTCCCATGTACATGAGTATCACAGGCTCCTCCCATGTACATACGTATCACAGACTCCTCCCATGTACATAAGTTTCACAGGCTCCTCCCATGTACATAGGTATCACAGACTCCTCCCATGAACATAAGTATCACAGGCTCCTCCCATGTACACAAGCATCACAGACTCCTCCCATGTACATAAGTATCATAGACTCCTCCCATGTACACAAGTATTACAGGCTCCTCCCATGTACACAAGTACCACATACTCCTCCCATGTACATAAGTATCACAGACTCCTCCCATGTACACAAGTATCACAGACTCCTCCCATGTACACAAGTATCACAGACTCCTCCCATGTACATAAGTATCACAGGCTCCTCCCATGTACATAAGTATCACAGGCTCCTCCCATGTACATAAGTATCACAGGCTCCTCCCATGTACATAAGTATGACAGACTCCTCCCATGAACATAAGTATCACAGGCTCCTCCCATGTACATGAGTATCACAGGCTCCTCCCATGTACATAAGTATCACAGACTTATCCCATGTACATACGTATCACAGGCTCCTCCCATGTACATAAGTATCACTGGCTCATCCCATGTACATAAGTATCACAGGCTCCTCCCATGTACATAAGTATCACAGACCCCTCCCATGTACAATAAGTATCATGGCGGTTCCTCAATATTTTGGGGAAGCTCCTTTCGTACGAATTTTCGTATACAATTCGGAAGAAAATTCGTACAAATTTTCGATTCGTTCGAAATGAACCGCACATGTCTATTTGGGGGGGACTCTTCACAAAAACTGCTGTCCCCTACATCCTACCATTTGCAGGACAGGCTGATCTCTGGTGTCTCAGGAAAGAGAAGACTCTCCAGGAGCCCTCACCACTAATGCCCCATACACACGGTCGGATTTTCCGACGGAAAATGTCCTATCGGACAATGTTGTCGAAAATTCCGACCGTGTGTAGGCTCCATCGGACTTTTTCCGTCGGATTTTCCGACGGACAAAGTTTTATCTCCTGCTCTCAAATTTTCCGACAACAAAGTCCCATCGGACTTTTTCCGATCGTGTGTAGCGAATTCCGACGGACAAAGTGCCACGCATGCTCAGATCACATTACAAGACCAAAGCTATTGGCTACTAGCCTCTATGTAGTCCCGTCGTAGGCAACAAACGTCACCACGTTCAGAATGATCGGATTTTCCGACAACTTTGTCCGACCGTGTGTATGCAACACCAGTGTCGGACAAAATCCATCAGAAAAAATCTGATGGATTTTGTGGTCGGATTTTCCGACCGTGTGTATGGGGCATGAGTCTGAACCTGCTGAAAAACAACCACAATGTCTATTTCCACCCTCGTAATCTTGCTAATTTTGTGGAGCACATCAGTGGTGACCTTCACAGCTGGCCAAGCACCAAATATACCAAATATTCATCTAGGATTCATTTTATGGGGTAGTTGGAAAATGCTGAACAACCCTTCTGGCTCCCACTTTAAAAAAATAAAGTATATAGGCAAATAAAATGGTAAATTTTACAGCAGAGTCTTTATAGAAGTCACAGACTTTCTTCTCACTGTAGCCATGTACATTATACAGAGTCTGGTATTTAGAAATTACACCTACAACATAGATCAACATCTACAACCTCTTAAAAACTCTAAACTTTCAATGGATAACCAAAGGTAATAAACATACAAACACAAAAAGAAACATATATTCAAATTCTGAGAGATTATAGAACAGAAAAAGGAAGGTCCGTGCTTCTGTAAACTCGGTAATCAACATCAAATGGCCTTCTGAATTTTTACTTCCTTCTAAAAGTGATATATAAGGGTGCGTGAGATGAAACCATTGTATCTCAGTTAGGGGAAGACTCTCCAGGAGCCATCACTGCTGAGTCTGAACATGCTGAAAAACAACCACCATGTCCAAGACCCTCGTAATCTTGCTGATTTTGTCCAGCACATCAGTGGTGACCTTCACAGCTGGCCAAGCACCAGGTATGTGACCTATACAATATTTAAGTCAACCTATAACACTTCCAATGCAGTGCCGCATTTTGTGACGTCTCCAACTACTTCGCCTTTACATCTGTCCCTTGGATCCTAGTCCCAGGCTGTGCATGAGGGCCCCACTTTTGACTAGGTGCAAGTGCGGTGATTTTGGTTAAATTGATTAGGCTGTTGGCAAAGTTTTACCAAATTTGTATTTCATTTTGGTCAATAACAGGTCTAGAAGAGGTGAAAGAAGCTTTTTCCAAACACTAAAAAACATCTAAAAGTATTATTCCCCCTAAAAACACCTTCATTTTGCCTTTCCTACTGACTTTAATTCAATGCACCAAGATGGTGAAATCTCAAATGAATACTCATCAACCTTGGGACTAAGTCAGGCCCCGAGTCATTGCAGATCTTCAGTGGGCTTTGTAGACTCTGGCAAGGGACAGCTTAATGGTAAAGGTTTGGATCTCTGATTTACAGTATACAGTATATACATCAATATATGGAAATGTCACACGACATACAGGTACATTGTTTAGTACAGCCGGGCCGCCTTGACGCAGTAAATGGGTGGAAGGCGGTCTGGAAGTGGTTAATGAGGTTTAGCAGGAAATGCTACTGTGAACATCCCATAATGCATTTCAAAAACCTTAATTTGCCAAAGTTTTGCACTTTACTCTGATCAACTGTCTACTTCCCAAAAAGTGGTCATTCAGGGGGTATTTGTAGTGTCCTGGCATTTTAAGGGCATCAAGAAATTAGATAGTCATTCGATAGTCCTCAGTACATCAGTATTGATCAATATTCAAAAGTATTTTCAAATATATTGTATATACAGTATCATAGTTTGTGGACTATAACTTTCACACAGACTAAATAATATACACTGATTGGGATTTTTTTTTTAACCAAAGACATGTAGCAGAATACATTTTGCCCTAAATTTATGAAGACATTTTATTTTATTGGATATGTTTTATAACCGAAAGTAAAAAATATATCTTTTTTGTTTATAGCACAAAAAATTTAAAAAAACTGTGATAATCAAATACCACCAAACAAAAGCTCTATTTGTGTGAAAAAAAAAAAAACGTGTTACATGACCGCGTAATTGTTAGTTAAAGTAATGCAGTGATAAATAGCAAAAAATGCCCTGGTCATGAAGGGGGTAAAACCTTCCCAAGGTCAAGTGTTTAATAGGATCAAACCAGAGAAGCCTGGAGTAATGTCAAACACAAATAAACATAGGGCTTACATGACTGGGGAAACAGGGGACAGGAACAATTTTGTTAAGATGCCTCTGCGTGGAGGAACAGGAGGAGCCAGCGGGAAGTGAAGGAAAGGAGGTCCCACCCCACCGTCAGTGTGATCCGGAGGAGACAGATTCCCACCCACCCTCCCTGGTATAGTAGGTATTTGGGTTGTCTCTCTTAACCTGTTTTCTTTCACAGACGCCTGGATTCTAGGATGTAGTGGCAGTTGGCGGGTGTTGGTCTTTGCGGGTGAAGGAAGAAACCCCCAGATAAGGATGAATACGGGACCCATCGGTGGTATGGGCCCGTTGGCAGTGATGTAAGTAACTCAGTTAAAATTAACGGAGTTACTTAACGCAGTTACTTTAGAGGGTAACGAGTAATCTAACTTCCCCTCATGGTAACGCCGTTCCCATTACTTGGGTGGCGTTACCGCATATACATCTACCGCCCGGGACCAGGTAGACGGGACTAGCGAAGGAAGTGAATGTCGCCACCTCCATCGGCGAGATTGACACCTCGCGAGCCCCATCGCCTGGTATGGATTTCAAGGGGAACCCCTACGCCAAAAAAACGGTGTGGGGGTCCCCCCAAAGTCCATAGCACTTTAAAAACCTGTGTTGTGTTTTTTTTATTAACACTTTTTCCCTCCGGTGAATGGGTAGGGGTACCATTTACCCCATACTCATTCACATCGGATGGGGGGCCGGAATCTAATTTAAAGGGAGCTCCCGGATTCTGATAAGCCCCCCACCCACAGACCCCGACAACCAACAGACATGTTGAGGGCACGCGGCTTGGTACGGTTCAGGAGGGGGGGGGCGCTCGCTCGTCCCCACCCCCTTTCCTGACCAGTCAGGCTGCGTGCTCGGATAAGGGTCTGGTATGGACTTTGGGGGGACCCCCATGCCATTTTTTACGGCGTAGGGGTTCCCCTTTAAATCCATACCAGGCAGCGGGGCTCGCGAGGTGTCAATCATACCCATGATGGTACTTCAAATTAAATTTTGAGTACTTTCGAGTGTAAGCTACATTATCAGACCTTGACTGAACACTTAGAATTGGAAAGCCAAATATTCCATTTATCTCGGAATGATGCACCTGTGAGGTTGGTAGTAGCTAGCAATTTTTCCATTTCACATTGGTGGTTTAATGTGCGAATAGTATCTAAAGGGGAAGGTGGGTTAGTATTATTCCACAGTCTCGTTATCGTGAGTTTAGCAGTAAGAAGTAGCTGTGTCGTAATTGCTCTGATGTTGGGCGGTATTTCTTGGATAGTCAGATGCCAGATTGCTAGTTCAGGATTAGGAGCTATGAGCCTACCCCCTATGTCTGATAGAATGGAAAAGATCTTATTCCAGAAACATCTCAATGATAAGCAGGACCACAGTACATGGAACAATGTACCAGCCTCACCGCATTTCCTCCAACAGAGGGCGGTATGTGAGGGATAAAACTTTGAGAGTTTGAATGGCGTGAGGTACCATGAGTGAACAACCTTCTGATACATTTCCCAATGATTGGTGCATCTAGTCGACGCATAAGTGATAGCAAAGTTTTTCTCCCAATAGGTTTCTGTGTAAGTTTTGCCCAAAATTTTCTCCCATTTAGTAATAGTAGTGAGTTTTGAAACGGGGTTCCTGAATATTGAACATCTTATAAAAGAGGGAGATCCCTTTTATAGGTGTTTTCGGTTCTTGGAAGAAAGCAAATATTGATGCTGGTATATCTAGATACAGGGGTATGGGATGCCTATAAATAAAGGATCTAATTTGTAAATAAGTATATGTGCTAAGGGAGGGAGGTTAAATTGAGAGGTGAGGTCCGCAAAGGCGTGTAATGAGGTTCCTCGGTATAGGTCTTTTAATAGGGTAATTCCTCTAGATCTCCATGGGTGCAGGTCGATACATGGAATAAAGTAATACCGATAGTGGGACAGGAGCCTTACATAGTAATCCTTTGTTCAGTGATGCAAGAGGGAGTTCTAGCCACATCTGAATAGATGCCTGTACTGTAGGGACCAGTGATCTAGGTGGTGGGGCTCCAATTTTGAAAGCAATTAGAGCCGTTTTGGAATCACTTTGAAGGACCATTGTGGACTCAATATGCGCCCATATTTTATGTTTGGGGGTAACCACCAGTGTTTAACCACATGCCGACTGGCTATAGTCGAAAGACGTCTACAGCGCGGTCGGGTTTTCCTGAGTGGACGTCCTACGGACGACCTCATAGAAACTTGCTCCCGCGCGCCCCCTGGGGCGCGCACTCGGGAACATCCGTGACCGCCGGGTCCCGAGGACCCGGCGCATCACGGATCACGGTAAGCAGCCGCTGATATCGGCCGTTTACCACATGATCGCTCCGTCAAATGACAGAGCGATCACATGTACACAAACCGATCGGTACAGAGAAGGGAGAAGCGGAGAGGGGGAGAGACGGGACCAGCGCTGTGGGCTGGATGTGTAGTGCCCACAGCGCTGGTCAATACACTGCCACCACTGTGCAATACTCTGCCACCACTGTGCAATGCTCTGCCACCACTGTGCAATGCTCTGCCACCACTGTGCAATGCTCTGCAACCAACCACTGTGCAATGCTCTGCCACCACTGTGCGATGCTCTGCCACCACTGTGCAATGCTCTGCCACCACAGTGAAATACTCTGCAACCACTGTGCAATGCTCTGCCACCACTGTGCAATGCTCTGCCACCACTGTGCAATGCTCTGCAACCACTGTGCAACGCTCTGCAACCACTGTGCAATACTCTACCAATACTGTGCAACACTGTAATACTCTGCCAATACTTGCCAATACTCGCCAATACTCTGCCAATACTCGCCAATACTCTGCCAATACTCGCCAATACTCGCCAATACTCTGCCAATACTCGCCAATACTCGCCAATACTCTGCAATAATTTTGAATAGAAACAAAGAATTTTTTTTTTTTTTTTTTTACTGAATTTTCAGTATTTTCTGATTTATAGCGCAAAAAATAAAAAACCCAGCGGTGATTAAATACCACCAAAAGAAAGCTCTGTTTGTGTGAAAAAAAGGACACAAAATTAATTTGGGTTCAGTGTTGCATGACGGAGTAATTGTCATTCAAAGTGTGAGAGCACCGAAAGCTTAAAATTGGTCTGGTTAGGAAGGGGGTTTAACTGGCCAGTGGTCAAGTGGTTAAGTTGGTCAACAACGCAGGCTTTGTGGTATGCCATGATATTAGGAAAGCCCATTCCTCTCTCTTTCCTGTGCCTCATCATTATGTTGCGAGAGCATCTCAGAGGTTTGTGATTCCACACATATTGTGTGAGGAGTTTTTGTGTAGTTTTAATGAAATTGCGGGGCAAAGGAATAGGTAGGGTACAAAATAGATACAGGCTTTTAGGTAGAAGCAGCATCTTCAAAGTCGCTATTCTCCCTGCAGTTGAGAGTTCATGACATTTTAGTTGAGTTAATTGGTGGGGCAGGGAGTCCAAGAAGGACTTATAGTTATGTTTGTATAGCTGCGAGGTATGTGGGGTCAGTTGTATACCTAGGTATGTTAGTGAACGCGGGGACCAAGGAAAGGGAAACGTTTTAGCTAAGGTCGACAGTAAGGGGGGTGGGATATTGATGCATATCATTTATAATATGATACTACGCTGAACTCATCTAGGAGATTTTGTGTTAATATTTTGTACTTTTTGCTATAATAAATATCTATAATATATAATTAGATTTTTTAAAAAAGCAAATTTTTTCCTCAGTTTAGGCCGATACGTATGAAAATCGCAATAAGCGTATATTGATTGGCTTGCGCAAAAGTTATATCGTCTACAAATAGGGGATAGATTTATGGCATTTTTTTTATTATTATTTTTTTACTAGTATTGACGACAATTTACAATTTTTATCAGGACTGTGACATTATGGCGGACACATCAGACACTTTTGACACATTTTCAGGGCGATTGACAATTGTACAGCGATCAGTGCTAAAAAAAATTGCACTGATTACTGTGTAAATGTCACTGGCCGGGAAGGGGTTAACACTAGGGGGCGATCAAGGGGTTAACTGTGTCCCCTGTGTGTTTGTTCTAACTGTGGGGGGAGGGGACTGACTATAGGAGATGACAGATCATGGTTCCTAGCTAGTAGGAACTCACAATCTGCCTCTCCTCTCCTCACAGAACAGGGATTTGTGTGTTTACACAAGTCCCTGTTCTGCCTCTCATGCCCGTGATTGTGCGTGGCTTGTGGTCATCGCGACTGCTGGCCACGAGCATTGGCACCCCCGCAGTGCGGTGGCACACACGCACCTGTTGTCCCACTTAAAGGAGCTGATGTACAGTTACGACGGCTCGCATAGATCATGCCGACCTGCCTCCATATAATGATAGTGCCTGGTCGGCAAGCAGTTAAAATAACAAACATGTTATACTTACCTGCTCTGTGCAGTGGTTTTGCACAGGGCAGCCCAGATACTCCTGTAATGCTATGGTTGTGTAAGGCCTTGGTGATAGTGAGCAGGTTGTTACATCTTTGCATGGTGTACTGGGAGAAATCTGGGAAGAGTCAGAGGTTCCTAATCTTCTCCGGGAGCAAGTCCACCCATCAGAAGCAATTTTTCTTTTACTTGAAAGAAATGCACACTGAGGGACCTCCGCCGGTAATTGCAGTTGCTTCGGTGGATCTGGTCAGTTGTAAGATCTGTAGAAGATATGTTAGGGACAGCGGTGAGAAAAACATCTTGCATAAAGTGCGTTAGTTGAGATTGGGTAACAGATTTGGGAATACTGCATATGTTGAAGTTATTTCACTGTGATCTATCCTCTAAATCAGCAAGCTTAGATTTGATTCAGTGCAATTCCTCAGAGTGTGCTTCATGAGCATCAACCATTGTATTAGATGAGGAAGCAAATTTAAACATCTGCTCTTCTACCTGATCAACTCTCTCACAATTCCTCTACTTCAGCTCTACAGTGGTGCAGTCCAGCTAGCAGCTCAATGTGCAGTAAAGCTCTAAGGGAAAGAAACATGTCTAGTAGACATGTGCACAATAGAAAAATTTGTTTAGTTTCGTTTTGTTTCTGTTCGTTTTCGTTGATTCATAACGATTCGTAAATTCGTAAGTCGTCGTGTTCGTATTCGTAACGATTCGTATTTTCGTAAGAGATATTTTTTCGTTGATTCGTTTCTCCGTTAGTTTAATTCTCGTTTATTCAAAATTCGGACGCATTCGTATTTTCGTAGATTTAGTTACATTCGTACTTTCGTTAGATTGATTTATTCGTACTTTCGTAACATTGTTTTCGTAGATTCGTAATCGGAGCATAATTCATAATTTTATGTAATGTGTATGCTATTATTACATTGTAAGAGACACGGAAAATTACGAATCGAAAAAAAAAGTTACGAATGTACGAATTTTTTCGTTCAATCCATTCGAAGCACATTAAGCAGCGCCATTATAAGGGACACGGAAAATCACCAATTCAACAAAAAAAAAAAAGAATGTACAAATTTTTTTCGTTCATTTTGATTTTCGTTGTTCCTATTTTCGTTTTTCGGATTTTCTTCTTTCGTAGTTTCGTTGTTTCTAATTTGGTTATTTCGGATTTTCGTTGTTTTTCATATTTGTTCGATTCGATAATTCGTTATTCGTTAAAACTTTTAGCGAATCATTCGTTCATTCGTACGATAACGAATGAACGAATATAACAAATTTTAACTGAAAAAAAAAAAACTAAACTAATTGCACATGTCTAATGTCTAGTGGTGTCATAGATGGGCAATCCACTGGTGGGAAAGGAGGCTATGGGGTTAGCATGACCAGTGTCCATATTGTGCTGTGAGTGCATCTCACTCACCTCACACATATTAGCAGTGTCTATCTGGTCTAGGGAGAAGCAGTGGCCCAGGTAGAAGCCAGGAGCAATTGCCACTCTGGCCTCTAGCGCTCCAAGTAGCTGCGTGGATGCGGCCACAATTTTTTCACCTCAAATGAGATGGGGGGATTTGTATTCCTTCTGCTTTAAAGCTGATCCCATGTGACAACCAAGATATCCAAGGGAGGATAACATCCACCACATGTTTCAAACTACTATGTGGGTGGCCACTTACCTCTAATGCCGCGTACACACGACCGGACTTTCCGGCAGACTAGGTCCGACGGGACCAGTCCGTCGGATATTCCGATCATGTGTGGGATAATCCGATAATTTTTATATAAAAAAAATCAGACAGAGCTAGAAATAGGACATGTTTCAAATCTGTCCGACGGACTCAATTCCTATCGGGAAAACCGTTTGTCTGTATGCTGGTCCGATGGACCAAATACGACGCAAGGACAGTTATTGGCTACTGGCTATTGAACTTCCTTTTTTAGTCCCGTCTTACATCATCACATTCAAAACGAACGGACTTTCGAATGGACTTAGGCGGTTTGTGTGTCGGCAAGTCCGTTCGTTCGGAACTCTCTCGAAAGTCCGTCGGGAAGACCGTCGGACCTAGTCTGCCGGAAAGTCCGGTCGTGTGTACGCGGCATAAGTTTGAGCTACGGTATATCCTCATATAGAATACTTTATTAATCCCAGAGGGAAATTGGGAAATGTTTGTGACACATCCACACTCAACAAAGACAACACAAAGATCATAACAATGAAAAGAACAAGATACAAAAACACAACAAAATTACCAATAACAGCCATCAGCACCAAATAAAACAAATTAAAACTACACTACAAATAAAACCCTCCATACAATTAACATACAACATAAACTAAATAACACAGATTAAAATAACAGAAAGTCAAACTATCAAATGCAAAAAATACACCACTTTCTCTAGTATTACCCCAAAAAAACAACATACAAACATACCATAAAAACAACAAGTCCTGATCATAAACCAGATTTAAATGTTCACCTCCAGCCCTCCCAGAGAAGAATTCTATAACTTAATTGCCACAGGCAAAAATGATTTCCTGTGTGGCTCTGTGATGCATCGTAGTTGTAACAATCTGTGACTGATGGTAGTCTACAAACTGACCCGCGTATTGTGAAGTGAGCACTTTCTAGATCAAACAAGCTTGTTAACACACTTCTCCTTAGGTGCTAGGGTCTCTCATATCGCAGCCATTTCTCCAGATATCTCCCATGGCGTAATCATATATAGCTATAAAGACTCTTTTTATACTGTTATACTGTTCGTTTTTAGACTTTATTAAAAATTGATAAACAATTTTACACTCACATTTAGTGGGATAAAACAAGCGCAGCAAAGTGCAGTGTATTCCACTATGGCACTTCCAGCCCAGCCGTGTCACAGAAGTGACATCGCCCAGCTCCTCCTGACGCGTTGCATCACAGCACATGTGACTTCATCAGGGGTGGATTCATCACACAAACTTTAAAAAGTCAACAATGTGTAGTAAGCCGTGACAGCTCAGAATGATTTGTGTACAGCTTTGGTTTGGCATTGATGAATCCAGAAGAAAGCCAGTAGAGACAGGAGAAGATTTTAGGATGGATGTTTTTAGTTCCACTCCATTTATTGATTATTATTTTTTTCTTCACTTTTTTTCTACAGCTGCAGTAGACTGTTCACAATGTCATCCATATGCTCTGTGTGACGGATTCCATTGTTCCTGCAAGGACGGCTTCTTTGGAAATGGATTCAACTGTTCCGACATTGATGAGTGCACCGACTCCCGAACACACAACTGCTCTGTTGGCACTTGTCAGAACACCATTGGCTCTTATATCTGCCTCTGTCCAAGGGGTTACATCCACTCAGAAGGTTCCTGTGTTCCCTTCAATGAGTGTGAAAATCCTAGTCTGCACCGATGTCATCCAATAGCAAAGTGCATTTACAATTTATTTGGGTATGGCTGTGTGTGTCCTGATGGATACTATGGGGATGGGTTGAATTGTGAAATTGATGAATGCCAGAGAGGTTTCTGTGGCTTTGGACTGGAATGTAAGAAGTCCCTTGGCTCCTATTCCTGCTCTGATCCTTGTGGAAGCTACATTGTGCTCAATGAGCCCTGGAGAAGCACAAACTACACACTATCCTCAATCCTAAACTATGATGTTTTCAAGTATGGGTGGTATCAGTTTGTTGGTAGTGGAGGTGTTCGTGTACCAGAATACTGTGTACCTGCCTATAGATGTAATACAGACTCCCCAGTGTGGATGAATGGAACACATCCGGTGATCAGAGATGGCATTGTAGATCACACTTCTTGTGCCCATAGGTCTGAAGACTGCTGCTACTTTACATCAACTATCCAGGTTAAGGCGTGTCCACAGGGATACTATGTGTACAAATTAATCAGCACTCCAGGCTCCTTGTGGTACTCCTCATCTTATTGTACAGGTAAGTGATGAATTTCCTTTTCCTAGTCATTATAACTATTATAACAGTTCCAACTGTATACGTTTTTTTTTTTTTTAAGATTAATGTTTGGATTAGAACTCATATATATAACTTACGTTTTTATGCTCGATTGCTGAAGATATCTTTTATTATTGTCTTCCTGACATTTTCAATTTTGCTTGTGAGCATGTGAAGCCCACAAGCACTATCTTCTGGGATACGGTGCTGCTGAGCGACCAGCATGCACCGCCCGTTCTCGCGCATGCGCAGTGTGTTTGGCTCGCAGCACCATCAACTTCTGACATTGTCATCACAACGGGCAGGGTCGTCGGAAGTGCACGCCCCCTGTTGTGATGGCAACTGTCATCATCGCATCACTTCCGATTTCGGAATATCGCGATCACGAGCGGCTGCCATCCACACTGACTCCTGGGAATTATGACACAAAGCTCCCAGGAGACAGTGCGTCGCCGGATATGATGAACATATAAGCAGGTGGCAGAAGCCGGAAACTATATGGAAAACAGCAGTATCAATATTTATTTACAATGCTTTATCTATATGGTATAATAATCATTTAGAGAACACGTTCTAAAAGTGGGTGGAACTCCGCATTAAGGTTTAAAAGAAAAGTATATGAATAGTAAAAAAAAAATAAAAAAAAATAAAACAATTATACTAACCTCACCAATCCCAGCTGCAGCTGTCTCTTACCAGCTCCACCCCGAGAACTGAGCAATCAAGCACCGCCGATCGCTCAGTTCTCCCTTCTGCTCTGAGCAGAGAGCTGTTACAAGACCACACACATCGATGGGGAACTTGCATGGCAAAACAAAGGCTCATTTCAATAACATTTTATTGAGGATGTTATCACTATTTTGTGACAAAATCAAGTTTGAAAAAGTCTCCCCATAATCCGTGTTAATAAGACCAATGGAGGAGAACGGCTGTTTCATCATTTTTTGATTTGATAGAAGGTAAAAAGCATACTTGATGGACTTCCTTGTATATAATGTTAAAAAATTCCCAATTTGCAGATTCATTGGGTTTTCAAACCAATTCACTCATTCTACAATACATTCCATGTTTTTTTTTTTGCTTTTTTTTTATCTTTCAAACGATTTTTTTTTTTTATTTGGTATATATGAAGGTTACAGAATAGAATACAAAAAATAAATTTTGCTCTCTCTATAGAAGACAGGATTGGTATCCATACAATATCTGAATCAGAATTATAATTATAACAAATAATCAATAGAAGTCTGCAAGTGTCGTCATTCTTTTCGGTTGAGGTAGCTTGTGACCATTACTACCCTATTTACCCCTATGGGGGTCTAACTGTAAAGAGGACATATAGAAGTGGAGAACACAGTGGTGTAGTGGTTAGCACTCTCACCTAGCAGTAAAAGGGGTCGCTGGTTCGAATCCCAACCACGACACTTCCTGCCTGGAGTTTGCATGTTCTCCCTGTGCCTGCGTGGGTTTCCTCCGGGTACTCCGGTTTCCTCCCACAATCCAAAGACATGCAGGTAGGTTAATTGGCTTCTGTCCAAAAAAATTGGCCCTAGTATATGAATGGGGACCTTGGATTGTGGGCTCCTTGAGGGTAGGGACTGATGTGAGTATGCAATGTACAGGGATGGGGACAATTGTAGACACTCGCTCAGGTTGAACTGGATGGACTGATGTCTTTATTCAACCTTACTAACTATGAAACTATGAAACTATGAAACACCTTTCATATCATTAATAAGTAGGAAGGGAATAACCTGTATAAATGAATTGGTTTACTTTAACATTCTTAATAGAGAGGAAAGAGTTCATCAATACCTAAGAGTGCTGATAATGTTCTTTCAGTCGTTTTAGAGGCTTTAGGGTGGGCAATCCAGTTGAGCCAGTGTCTCTTGAAGCGATTTATGTTATATTTTTTTCGGGCAAACATTAATTTGTAATGTGCTTGTACGGTGTCTTGAAAAAGTATTCATACCCCTTGAAATTTCCCACATTTTGTCATGTTACAACCAAAAACATAAATGTATTTTTATTGGGATTTTGTGTGATAGACCGACACAAAGTGACATATAGAGATAATTAAAAGGAGCTGCGCTAACAGTGGTTTAAAAAAATAGTTTTGTGTTAAAACCATAGGTTTGAACCATAAAAAATTAAAATAAATTGCATAAATCTTAGAATAACATTAAACACCACAAAGGCTTATAATGTGAATTAGTCCATATATCACAATCCAATGTGTAGAATCTTGGTATAACCAGTGATGACACCAAAAAAACTCGTGCACCTCCACCACATAAGATGCGTGCTTACCAGAGGCAAGCTAACATGGGCTTGGGGCTGTTAACTCCACCAAGGCCTTGATCCAGGGGAAATGGAAAGGCGACTCCCAAATACTTGATATGATGGTGCAGGAACACACAGCAAACAGCCAGGGAAACTCCATTATTCGATTATTCAATGGTCACGATGAAGACCAGGAGATAACCCAGAAAAGAGGAGCCATAGTGTAAATCGTATAAAGAACATTTATTAAAACGTAAAAATTGCACTTATACACAGTAAGAAATAATATAGCAAAGCCAAAGATTGTAGAAGCAGGCCGGCAAGCGAACACCCGTCCGCTAAGGTACACAGCGTGATGACGTCAGTGCGCCAATCCTCCCGACACGCGTTTTGTCACACTCTGACATCGTCCAGGGGCACGGGCGACACACTGACTCATTGCATTATATATTATATAAAGGAAAACCACGCCTCGATCTGAGACTTGAGTGGCGGAACCTAAACCGCCATATTGGAAACTGGAAAGGATGTCCACCACTGCTAATATGGAGATTGTCTCTATTAAAAATAGAGTATAGAAAATAAAAATAAAATTAATAATTTAGATAGTGATTAAAAGTGTGTGAGCAGACTTAGTCAAGTCTGTTGATTGTACGTAATACATACAAGGGAAAAAAGGCCTATTGTATTATGACAGTCATCAGGTGCCACCCCTAGGTAGCATTAACTGATCTGCCTCCCCAACCAAACTCGTCATATTGTTGTATCCAAGAGTCCGCACCCACAAAGGGAGGAAAGGCACAAAACATTATCCTCCCACCGTGGACACGAACTCCCAGACACAGTTTAAAGGGGGGTACGGGGACAGGGAGAAAACCCACATCAGCGCCCCCAGTGGTAAGAATTGAATATACCAACTAATAAATCAATAAAAATATATATAAATTAAAAATCAACATAATAAAACTAACCCACTCGAACCATAGTGGAAGTATTTGCCTGTAACCGTCCCAAAGGTGATGCCACTGAAGTCTCACATCGAGTTCACATGATCACAGCATAATCAGGGATACATCATTGTATACAAACCCATGTCTATGAGTTTTCAATAAATAGGTTCACATCAACGTCAATGTTTAATCCAAATGGAACATAACTTTTAATCCTATGTATCCAAGACATCTCAAGCCTGGATATACCTCTAACCATAGAGCTTCCTCTCCAATGGGGGCAATATTTGTCTATACCCAAAAATATCATTTTTGAAGGGTCTCTATTGTGGGCCACTAAGTAATGTTTGAAAACTGAATGTTTAGGGAAACCATTTATTATGTTTGTAATAGGTTAAATACCTCACTGAGAGGGTCGTTTTGTCCTGCATACATATTGAAGCCCACAAGGACATTGAAGAAGGTAAATGACCCCCTCGGTGGAGCATGTAATGAAGGGTCTAATTTCATATTCCATGGAGGTGCTAGATAAGGTGAACTTTTGGGTTCTCCTCTGTGTGCATCCATTTAAGCAGCACACACGGCACCTCCTACACTGATAAAATCCCACGAGGTTCTGAAAAAAAAAAACTTTAATGGACAGGGATTAAGAATGTTAGGTGACACCCTGTCTTTTAGAGAAGGAGCTCCCTTGCAGATAACCTGAGGTTTTCCAGGTAGCACTGTACCTAGAACCTGATCACTACCCAAAATATGCCAATGTTTTTTGAATAACCTTTTTATACTCATGTGTTGCACAGAGTTTGTAGTGATGAAGGGAACAATGGGTGCTCTGTCCTCACGTGGGGACTTTTCCTTCAGTAGGTCAGCTCTTCCCAAAAGTATGATTTCATCAAGAGTAATTTTTAGAGACTCACTCGAAGAGCCTTTCTCCACAAATCTCTTTGCTAGAGTCTGTGCCTGTACTAAAAACTCTTCATTGTTTGTACAATTGCGTTTTAACCGCATAAACTGACTTTTTGGGACTGATCAAAGCCACGACTCATGATGACAACTATCGACAGGAATATATGAGAGCCTGTCGGTAGTTTTGAAAAAAGTCGAAGTAGTAAAGTGGTCTTCCTCTACTCTGATCTTGAGGTCTAGAAAGTTTTTTGGCTAGCCTCAAAATCTAATTGGATACCCCTGGTGTTGTTATTCAGATGTTCCATGAATAGATCAAGATCGAGTCGGCTACCATCCCAAAGGAGGAGGATGTCGTCTATATAGCTTTCCAACAGTATCCAACACGTTTAGATGAGGAAATGAAGGGTATTAAAGACAAACTCAGCCCACTTCGAGATTGTACTGAATATAAGGACAAATACTTTTAAAATCTTTAGAAAAAGAGGATAGAGAACAAAGGATTAAGAAAAATAAGAAATATAATAGAGATTTCATTGATAATCAAGGGGGGGTTGTCTTTGCGTGGCAACGAAAGCTTTTGGCGGAACAGTCAAATGTGGCCAACATGTAAATGAAGGTGGTATCACAAAAAGATCCAAATAGGGACAGTATACCTGTGGGTGAACTCATGGGGGCCATCAGGACCCGGCTGTGAGAAGGAGGGATCCTATCAATCTCCCCATAGGTTGTTGGGAGGTAGAGGTCTATCAACTAATTATTCCCTGGCACCCCCCAACACCCTTTAGAAACCGGGTCAGAGTTCTGGTGGAGGCCTTGGCCGTGGTGCCCCCTATCCCAATCCAGGACACAACCAAGGGCACACCCCCTATCCATGTGTTCAGGGACAATATGGCAATGGAGTTGGAGGGGGTCCCCAGTTTTTTCGTGGTCCAGGCCATGGCAACAATCTAAATTTTTGAGATGGTCCCTACCATGGACCTAGGCCATATTATTGTGACCTTTCAGGTCCTGGGCCCAACCAATTTGACCCATCAGGTCCAACTGATAGAGGATATGATTATGATTATAACGTTAGTACGTATAATATTTTTTTCCCCTTACATGATAGAGAAGGCCCTACAGCTGATTATGATCAGAGGAATAATTTATCCCAACCATTGAGAGGTAATGGTCCCCCCAATATACCTCATAATCCATTAAATAAGAATATTGTGGGGCTTGGGGGTCATGTGCAGAGCAATCAAGACTTTCAACAGTTGGGTTTTCACAGACCCAGTCAGGGCACCAAACGATCGGGAGATCAAAGAGAGGAACTAGAGGTGGAGGCAGCTACGACCAAAAAAGAAAGGATGTAGTTGAGGCCGGTATTTTTAATCTGAGTACGGCCGTATTGACCGACTTAGAGAAACTTGTTTCAAAGGACTCAAATATTCACCTTCACGTAGGCTCAACAAGTTTCAGACCTACATGGACGTGCATAAGTTTATACGTAGGTTAAATATCAAACTCTACATGATTTCCAACCCTATCAAAGAGAATAGGTTGGCTTTTACCGATTATTGTCATTCAGGCCTCTTAAATGCCTCCTTATTCAACCCCCCGGATGCTCTTGTCCCCTCACTTAAAGTTTTTAGGGATCTACTACTTAAGGATCTGGATAAGATATCTATTAAGAAAGTTAGGCCCAATAATGATATGGTGGCTGGTCTAGACTCCTTGTGTGATAACAAGGAGCTAGTTATTAGACCAGCTGACAAAGGGGGAATTGTGATACTCAATAGGAAAGACTATATGGTTGAGATGTATAGGATTTTGGGAGATTGGGACACTTATACCCTATTAATATCAGACCCCAAAAACAGTTATCAAAAAGAATTAGACAGCATTGTAGAGAGATATTTTATGTTGGGTATTTTAAATAAAAAAGAAAAACTACATCTAGCCTAAAGCACCATGTACACCAACCATTTACTATTTACCCAAAATACACAAACACCCTACCTGCCCCCCCCCCCCGGGGCACCCTATAGTAAGTGACATTGATTCTATAACATCCCGGGTGGGCAGATATATTGATATTTATTTACAGCCATTGGTACTAAAGATGCCCTCCCACATTAAAGATTCCCGTCATGTGATCAATCTTTTGTCAAGATACACTCCTAGGGAAGGGATGTGGTTGGTGACAGCCGACGTCACTTCTCTGTACACTGTTATACCACATGATTTGGGACTTTTTGCTGTCAAATATTTTTGGAGGCTTTTCTTTTTTGAGGCGTGACTGGTTTATACGATGAACAAATCTCTTTCATTTTTGAATTGCTAGGGTTCACACAACTGTTTCTGGTTCGAAAGCCAATTCTTTCATCAGGATAGAGGGGTCGCAAATAGGGGCTAAATATGCCCAGAGTTTAGCTAATATTTTTATAGAACTATGGGAGGAGGATGTCGTCTATGCCCAACAGAGATCGCAGTTAGTACTGTGGGCAAGATATATAGACGACATCCTCCTCCATTGGGATGGTAGCCGACTCAATCTTGATCTATTCATGGAACACCTGAATAACAACACTAGGGTTATCCAATTCAATTTTGAGGCTAGCCAGTCTGAGAGAAACTTTCTAGACCTCAAGATCAGAGTAGAGGAAGACCACTTTACTACGTCAACTTTTTTCAAAACTATCGACAGGAACTCATATATTCCTGTCGATAGTTGACATCATGAGTCATGGCTTTGATCAGTCCCAAAAAGCCAGTTTATGCGGTTAAAATGCAATTGTATGAACAACAAAGAGATTTGTGGAGAAAGGCTATTCGAGTGAGTCTCTAAAAATGGCCCCCTGGGCCTCTGGAACTCCCGCAGGTATCTTGGATCCTCTGGTTGCCAGCGCTTCAGCCCATTGCTCCTGGGGCCTCTCTCCCAGGAATTGCATCTGTAACTTCCGTTGGTGACTGGCCTGTTGCTCTGGGGTTGGAAAGCACTTGCCTGGTTGCATACCAGAAACCTGGAGGGCTCTAATCCAGAGTCCTACCTGAATCTGCTGCCTGACCTGCAGGTATTCATCCGTAGACACATTATAAAGAGGAGATACTAATGCGCAAACCACAAGGGGAAATTACTGTATAAGCCTATCAGAGTAGCTGCCAACATAAAGGTGTTCTCACACTAGACATAAATTATAGTAATAGCAGGTAATGTGGCGCTTACTCATAACCAGTGAATAATAAACCACAAAATAACTTGCTTCTCAAAGTGCATGCGCTAAGTGCAAAAAAATATAAATATATAGATAACGTGCAAAATAACAATCAAAAGTGCTAATGCTAATTTAATCATATGTAAATTGATTAACATATAACTCATAATGATGCAGAAAATCCTGATAAATATTTTATCCGTGACAAATTTTTATGTGAATAATGCAACAAAGAAACAACCTAAACAGTTTATGTAATAAAGAATAACATAGAAATTGCTGCCAAAAACTTGAAAAGTTCAATGTGCAAAATAAACGTGCAAGATCGAGGTGTAAATGGTAATCAAAAAGTGCAGATAGTCATCAAACAATGTCTTTAGACAGTAAAGTAAACAAGTCCCATAAGCGTGCAAAGAAAATCCACACGAATAATAAATCCACACTGTGTAATTCGAGTCATCAATGGTAATGTGCAAGTGCCAGTATCCAGATAAGTTTCCACCATTCGATGTGCGCCATACTATTTCCCCCAGCCTCTTACCTCATGTAGCAAGACAATAAGCCTCTCTAGACTCACACACTGGTCGATCGATTCCCAAACCACTCCTCAGCGTAGTTCGCACTCACAGGGCAATAGGCTCATTTACATGCAGGAAAAGAGATGGGTTCCATAGTGTAGTATTTCTCAAAAATACATTATATTAAACGTAGTAACTTACATTCCAAGTTAAAAACAAACAGCGCTGTGTATTCGAGGACTTCTGGTCTCGGCTGCGACCGGAAGTGACATCACCCGGCTCTCTCACTGATGCATTGCGTCACTGTTCACGTGACTCTTTCAAAGGGTATCGAGTCGGGTGCACGGAGGTGACTTATAAAGCGGAACGGATGTCATGGTAACCATCATCGCATCAGCGAAAAGCTATAATCTCAAAAATTCCTGCAATACCACCCACATACTAGTCATAGTATATCAAAATAAAGAAAACTTAGTATAACAATTTAAAATAAATAAAAAGATTCCAACCGCAGTTCCTAATTGATTTTCATGTAAACAGCACCATCTGGTGGACAAATATATAGCGGCTCTTTAATGCTGGAAGAAAAGCAAGGGAAGTTTGGGACTTTAAATGAAGCAAATGAATAGTGGAGGTAAGTTTGAGTATAAAGTATTAATTTAATAACATTGATATAAAAATGTTTGGACATTATTCATTTCATATATATACACATGGAGTATGCACCAAGGCTGGGCACGATAAGTGTAGGCATACATAATAGTACATAATCGGAATATTAGACGTTTTTAAATAATAAATATAACATGCAATTGCCAATAGCGGCATATCCCAAAGCTGGCACGTGCATCCACACGATAATGTGCATCCACCAATTGTTGCATGAACGACATCATGGAGTAAAATGATCTTAGGTAGATGAATGACAGTCAATATCAGATGTAGATGTGGCATCAAGTAAAGCTCTACGCGTTTCCTGAGTTAACCCACTGGTTCAGGAGCAGATGCGACAAACATTCCTATGGAATATATTCAAAAGTGTAAAGGGTCATGCTCTAGGAAAAAACTCTCAAAAAAAGCTTTCATATATGTATAAATGGTTAACCAACAGCACTCACCAACCCAGACAGCAGATGCAGCGTGGAATAGCTGGCGCGAGGCCGGCCGAGAATACGAAATCGCCGTTGGAGCTGAGGTGGCATAGTGAAGGGATGCAGCAACAAGGAGTGCAAGGGTGGGCAAGATATAGATAGAGTCTCCATATGAAAAAAAGTTGTGTATGCTGGAAATAAAATGTAGTAAAAAAAATTTATTTGAATACAACGATCCATTAATATAAATGGTGATAGTATTAATTGTGAGTGAACCCAATTTGATTCCACGAGGAGTGATAACAAGAATGAAGGTGGTGCCAGAGAATGTTGGAATACCTGTGTGAAAAATAGTAGATAGCTAAATTCTTACAATAGTGTGCACCTGAAAACCAATAGACCAAGTGAAATAAACAATTAAATAGTGGACACAAAGACAAAGGCACCATAGAGGGAGAGAAGAATAATAAAAGGGAGAAACAAAGGGGGAGGAAGGGAAAGGGTATAGACAAAAGATAAGAACTTACATTGCTGCTGCGTCAAAGCACCACCAACAAACAATGGCTGGTGTGCAGACACTCCGGAAGGAAGCTGGTCAATGAACAGCTCACTTCAAAGGGGAGTGTATATTAGTGCCGCCAACACCACGCAAATGAACCAATAGGGAGAGAAGAACGCACCTGAGCCGAGTCAGCACTCAGCAACAGATGCGGGAACTCCCCCAGGCAGAGACACAGGATGTTATGGCTGAACGTCGGCGCGGTGTGGTCATGACTGACGTCACCCGCCCAACGTAACAGCCGTCACACATGCAGTGTGACACACGTGGCGCCGATGCGCACTGGGGCACCCGCCCGAGCCTCCCAAACATCATATGCAGGGGGAGGAGGGGGAGGGGCCCACTGAGCGCATCGCAGCTCCCGCGATGAGGACAAATCCCAGGCATAACCAGATGCCAGCCAACCCACGCGAAACAGATACACTCCCCTTTGAAGTGAGCTGTTCATTGACCAGCTTCCTTCCGGAGTGTCTGCACACCAGCCATTGTTTGTTGGTGGTGCTTTGACGCAGCAGCAATGTAAGTTCTTATCTTTTGTCTATACCCTTTCCCTTCCTCCCCCTTTGTTTCTCCCTTTTATTATTCTTCTCTCCCTCTATGGTGCCTTTGTCTTTGTGTCCACTATTTAAATGTTTATTTCACTTGGTCTATTGGTTTTCAGGTGCACACTATTGTAAGAATTTAGCTATCTACTATTTTTCACACAGGTATTCCAACATTCTCTGGCACCACCTTCATTCTTGTTATCACTCCTCGTGGAATCAAATTGGGTTCACTCACAATTAATACTATCACCATTTATATTAATGGATCATTGTATTCATATACATTTTTTTTACTACATTTTATTTCCAGATACTCCTGCTTTGTGCAGCATACACAACTTTTTTTCATATGGAGACTCTATCTGTATCTTGCCCACCCTTGCACTCCTTGTTGCTGCGTCCCTTCACTATGCCGCCTCAGCTCCCACGGCAATTTCGTATTCTTGGCCGGCCTCGCGCCAGCTATTCCACGCTGCATCTGCTGTCTGGGTTGGTGAGTGCTGTTGGTTAACCATTTATACATATATGAAAGCTTTTTTGAGTGTTTTTTGCTAGAGCATGATCCTTTACACTTTTGAATATATTCCATAGGAATGTTTGTTGCATCTGCTCCTGACGAGTGGGTAAACCCACGAAACGCGTAGAGCTTTACTTGATGCCACAGCTACATATGATATTGACTGTCATTCATCTACCTACGATCATTTTACTCCATGATGTCGTTCATGCAACATTTGGTGGATGCACATTACCGTGTGGATGCACGTGCCAGCTTTGGGATATGCCGCTATTGGCAATTGCATGTTATATTTATTATCTAAAAACGTCTAATATTCCGATTATGTACTATTATGTATGTCTACACTTATCGTGCCCAGCCTTGGTGCATACTCCATGTGTATATATATGAAATGAATAATGTCCAAACATTTTTATATCAATGTTATTAAATTAATACTTTATACTCAAACTTACCTCCACTGCTCATTTGCTTCATTTAAAGTCCCAAACTTCCCTTGCTTTTCATTCATTATCGGGATGGAGGAACCTTAGGGTACCTCATTTAAAGTCCCAACTCCCCTTCATTTATACTTTAATGCTGGAACAGCAAGGAGGACATCTAATGGGTAAAAATAGCTGCCAAGGCACACACGTGACATCTAGTGGATAACTTGAAAACTGCAGTCCTAGTGATTATATATAAAATGCTCCATCTAGTGGGCAATTATTATAGTTCCTTAAGGCTAAAAACAAAATAAAACTAGTAAATAGCAAGGAGCAGTTGCCATAAAACCGAAACAACGTCATCTAAGGACTAATTAAAAATGGTCAATTTGTTAAAAAGATGAACTTAATATTAAAAATGAGGAGAGAGAATCAGAGATCAATAATAAATTAAAACAATTCAGATCAATATGTAATTAATATACTACAATTAATATTAAAAGTAGGGAGAGTGAAACAGAGATCAATAGTTGGAAATAAAGCAATTCAAATCGAATTCCACATTGTGTCCCAATAGTACTAAGGTAAGGAGCTCGTGTATCCAGCGGGATTCTAATTGGCTAAGTTCTATAACTTTATTATCACCAATCCAATGGGGTTTATATTTTTCTATCCCCCCATACCAGTAACAAGGAGGGGGTCTCTATTGTGAAACTGGTCGTAATGTCTAGAAAGACTACATTTTGGGAATCCGTTCTTTATATTTTGTGTGTGTTCCCTCAATCTTTTCCATGGCTCTCTTTTTGTTCTTCCAACATACTGGATCTGGCAGGGACATTCTAGGAGGTAGACCACCCCTTCTGTTCTACACGAGATAAAGACTTTAATCTGATATTCTCTGCCAGTAACGGTTGATTTAAAACGTATTTTTTTCTTTTTGCTTTCTTTCGTGTGCCTACAGGTGTAGCATGTTTTACAGAGATAAAATCCCTTACCTTCAAAGAAGGAAAACTTTCTCTGGGCAGGGGGATCCAATAAATTATTCACAATGAGATCCCTCAGGGTTGGTGCCCACAGATACGTGAATTTTGGCATTTTCGGGTAGTATTGCCCCAATGTGTCGGTCAGCTTTTACGATATTCCAGTATTTTTTACATATCTTCTCTATTTGTTTGTGCTGGATGTTAAAGTCCATAACAAATGGGACACCATTCGTGTATTATTTATTTCTGTTTAATCTTGGATTTGTTTTTCCCTATAAAGGGCAAACACATCCTTTATTTTCTATTTAATAAAGTTGTGTTGATACCCTTTTTGGATGAATCTCTTACCAATGAATTTGGCTTGTTTAATAAACACTTCCTCCTTAGTGCAATTCCTCCTTTGCCTAATCAATTGGCCTTTAGGTATGTTCTCCAACCGTGGGGCATAATGACAGCTATCCAATGGGAGGTAACTATTCCTATCAACCGGCTTAAAATATGTTTGTGTTACTAATCTTCCCTCCTCTTTTGAGATTTCCAGATCTAGAAAAAAAATGTTTTTCATCACTTATTTCCCATGTCAATTTGATATTTTTATTGTTTATGTTCAGATCAAACCCAAAATCCATCTCTGTCACCGGCCAAGATTACAATAATATCATCGATGAATCTCTTGAATAGGAGTTGCTGCGGTTTCCTGTTATATAAAACATCCTCCTCCCATTCATCCATGTAGAGATTGGCTACACTGGGTGCATATTTAGCGCCCATTGCTATTCCACAGATCTGTTTATAGTAATTTTTCTCATACCAAAAGTAGTTATGGTCTAAGCTGTATTTTAGACAATTCACAAGGAATTTACTCTGTGCGCAATTCAATCCGCTAAGTTCTTTCAGGGCCCATTTCGTCACTTGTATTGCTTCTTCATGATTGATGATTGTATACAGCAACGCCACATCTGTTGGTGCAAGATACATCGGTCTGTCATCAAGTTTAATAGTATCCAAAAATTGTATCAAATGTTTCGTATCTCTTAGGTACGACTTACTTTTCCTCATTATTGGCTGCAAGAACCAATCTATATAGTCTCCTATTCTAGCTCCAACCAAATTCATTCCATTAACTATCGGTCTCCCCGGTGGTTTTTCCTTGTTTTTATGGATCTTAGGGAGAGTATATATTATAGGAATCTGGCATCCAAGAGGCTGAATGTATTTCCCTTCCTTCTTGTTTAATAGGACTTTTGCCATATCTTTTTCTATCAGATTAGCTAGGTCATCTTTATATCCTACTATTGGATTACTGGATAGTTTTTGGTAAGTATCTTCATCACTTAATTGTTGATCCAACTCTTCTTGATATGCTTTCTTCAATTGTATCACTATGGCTCCTCCTTTGTCAGCCTGCCTTACTACGACATCTTTCCTCTCTTCAAGTCTTTTAATGCTATTATTTATGTCACCAGGATCATGTATCTTCTTCACCTTTTACATCTTGAAGGTCTTTTAGGAACATCCTTCGAAACACTTCAATGTGTCCTTCAGTTCCAATTGGGGGATTGAACAAAGATTTGTTTCTCAAATTGCTAAACTTGATCTCACTCTCCACAGTATTGTTTCTTATTATATTCTCTCCTGGTTTGTTTAGCATGTATTTCTTGATGTGTATACTCCTGGCAAATTTGTTAATATCTACATAGGCATTAAATTTATTCAGATTCCTCTTTGGAGCAAACCCAAGGCCCTTGTCTAATACTTTAATTTCATCTTTCGTGAGTTCCACTACACTGATGTTTAATATTCCTTCTCCTATCACTCTCTTTTTCCTCTATTTCTTTGCTCCTGCTCTGCATCCCCGGTTTGCGTTTCTTCCAGATGGGTTTTCTGATGCTCTTCTCGGTGATCTCCTTGGTCTCTCTTCCCTGTCTCTGTCTTTCTGATGATCTTGGTTTCTCTCTTCTTCCCTCCTCACTTTTCTCCCTGATTTGTGATCTGGGCTCCGCCTAACTGATCTCCAGGGTCCACTCTCCAATTGATGACGCCTGGGAGAGTCTCGGCATCTCATTTATAAAAAAAGCACCGGAGTTCTGTCTCGCATTTTCTCTTTCATGATGATATCTAGGAGTTCTTCCTCTTTCGTATTGATCTCTAGGGGTTCTTCCTCCCTCATCATTTCTTCTCAAGTGTTTGTAGCGATTGTATGTTGGGATATTGTATTGATTTTCATATGCTACTTGTTCCCGTCTTACATCATAATGATAGTACCTATTGTCTCTGTTTCCATTTTCATACCTATGGTTTTCATCTTGAGTCATATAATTTCTCCATGGTGGTGTAGGTGACCTTCTTCTGTAAAATGGCTGTTGGAAGGGTCTAGGTGGATTCTAGGAATTATTATTGTGCCAATTATTTTTTCAAAAATGTTTCTTCCAGTTGTTATTCCCATTCCATTTTTGTTTCTGATTTGGACTATTATAATTAGTATAGTTCCCATCTATGCCATTATTAGATTGGTTATTCACTCTCTCTGTGACATCTTTTATTTGTACTTCTTTCTCTGGGGAGCTATTGTTTGATACTATCGTAGACTCCTCTAATTTATTTTGCCATTTAAAGACCAGGTCATCTTCATAATCCTTCATGTCTCTTTGATACTCTCTTTTCTTCCTAGCTGCTGTTTCTTTATCTTTCTGTTCCATATCTCTCTGTAATTGTCTTGACAGGGCAGTGAATTCTGGGAGTTCTTTTGATGTTTCTACATTCGCTTTTATATCGGAAATAGTCTGATCTAATGCTCTAATATTTCATTGTTTCCTTTTTATCAAAAGCTCAAGTAATTCAAGGCCCTTATCATGAAAGAATTGGAACCACTCTTCAGTGGATTCGTTATCCAACAGTCCATCATTGATGGGGACCTCCCATCTCAATCTTCTTGGTATCTGTCTATCGTTAATATATTTCTCATGGGTAGCTATTTCCCACTAAGAATTTATTAGTATTAGACATTCCGCTCGTGTGTACACGGCATTAGAGTTTATTCCGACGGCAAAACCGGTCGTGTACAGGGCATCAGACCTTTCCACTGCCTTTGACACAGTCAACCACCTGCTCCTCCTCAATAAAACCTATTCCCTTGGCCTCCACAGCTCTTTCCAGGTTCTCTTCCTACCTATATCAGCACACTTTTAGTGTCATGTACAACCCCAACTCCTCCACTCCTCTTCCACATTCTGTTGGGGTAACCCAAGGCTTCGACCTTGGGCCCTTCCTAATCTCTCTCTACACCTCTTTCCTGGTCCAGTTGATAACCTTCCATGGCTTGAAAAATTACTTCTATGCTGATGACACCACCAGATCTATCCCTCTACTCATCAACTCACCCCCTTAAATTCTCTAGATGGGTGTTAACCACTTTAGCCCCAGAAGGATTTACCCCCTTCCTGACAGGCCATTTTTTGTGAAATGGCACTGCATCACTTTAACTGACAATTGCACAGTCTTGCGACGCTGTACACAATCCTTTTTTTCCCCACAAATAGAGTTTTCTTTTGGTGGTATTTGATCACCTCTGCGGTTTTTATTTTTTGCGCTAGAAACAAAAAAAGAGCAATCATTTTGAAAAAAATTATATATTTTTTTTTACTTTCTGCTATGATACATATCCAAAAATAAATATCAAAAAACAAATGTATTCATCAGTTTAGGCTGATATGTATTCTTCTACATATTTTAGGTAAAAAATCGCAATAAGCGTATATTGATTGGTTTGTGCAAGAGTTCTACAAAATAAAAATACACAAAAAACACAAGAGAGAGCGCACGCCAGCCCTAGTGTATTATAGTTTAATTAGAAGTTCAAATGTATAACATACGATGGTTGCAATCACTGCCATTCAATGATATAGCGCATGTATGGCTCCACAGTGACCTCCTCTCCTGCTCCGTTTGAATTAGCTGGCTCCTAAGGGGATAGATTTAGGGACTTTTTATTTTTTTTATTGTTTTTACTAGTAATGGCGGTGATCTGCGATTTTTAGCGGGACTGCGACATTGCAGCGGACAGATCTGACCCTAAGTGAAACTTTTTGGTAACCAGTGACAGCGATACAGTGATCGGTGCTATAAAAATTCACTGATTACTGTATAAATTACACTGGCAGGGAAGGGGTTAACACTAGGGGGCGATCAAGTGGTTAAATGTGTTCCCTGGGAGGTGTTTCTAGCTGTATGGGGGATGGGCTGCCTGGGAGAAGAGAGAGATTGCTGTTCCTGATCACTAGGAACAGCATATCTCTCTCTCCTCCCCTGTCAGAATGGGAATTTGTTTGTTTACATTGACAGGTCCCTGTTCTGGCTCTATTTCCCGTGATTGTAGGTGGCCAGCACAAACCGACGTACTGGTATGTTGATTTGCGCAGCCATGCCAACTTACCGCAGTATAACTGCGGCGGCTGGTCGGCAACTGGTTAAAAAAGAATTCCCATAGCTCTATCCCATAGTTGAAGTTCCATTGCATTTGTGTAGCCTTTGTATGGCAGTTCATGTGTGTGATGGAAGAGGAGGGAATAGATGCATCTAATAACATTTTGTAATTATGATTTTTTCTCATTTGTTTCTATTAAGGAAACAAACAACACCCATGTTAACTATAAGACGGTTATCACTATCAATCTGGACACCTTTGGAACCACCCAAAGCACCAAAACCCTGAGTGCAACCCTGCAGTGTTCTTACAAGTTGGATATGGTAGTTCCCGATCCTTTCTTCAGGTAAAAAATAAAAATAAAAAAAATGTGAGCCAAATGCCACGTACACACGAATTTCCGACAACAAATGTTCGATGTGAGCTTGTTGTCGGAAATTCCGACCGTGTGTATGCTCCATCGGACATTTGATGTCGGAATTTCCGACAATGAAAATTTGAGAGCTGGATCTCAAATTTTCCGACAACAAAATCCGTTGTCATAAATTCCAAGCGTGTGTAGACAATTCCGACGCACAAAATTCCACGCATGCTCGGAATCAAGCAGAAGAGCCACACTGGCTATTGAACTTCATTCTTCTCGTCACCATTTTCACCGCGTTCTTGACGTTCCACATTTCCGACAACATTTGTGCAACCATGTGTATGCAAGACAAGTTTGAGCCAACATCCGTCGGAAATAAATCCACAGTTTGTTTGTCGGAAAGTCCGATCGTGTGTACGTGACATTAGGTTAATGGAAAATGTTTAATGGTGGCCTGCTTAGTATTTTGGCTTCTGGCTGGATTCACATTAGGAAACCGCTCCATCAAATCTGACCAACCCAACCAAGATTTTCATTGATGATTATCCAAGGCAAGAGGAGACACTAGAACGAATGCACCACAGCATAAAATACACGTATGGGATTTATTTCCAAATATTGTATATTTTACAGCCATTCATCCATAAAGTCTTCATGTATATTTATTGTGTGCAAATTGGGCAAAGACAACTGTTCCTTAGGCTATTTTATCTTCTGAATGAATGGTCTTTTATTATGGACAGTAGTACAATACAGCGTTATGGCCACTAGATGAAGTTGAGGGACACATCCTTCTACAATGTAACAATTCAAGAGCATGCTAGAGGAAATTAGCAAACAAGTGTAACCAATAGTTAGCATTTTCTAGAGTTTGCGGTAGAAAGGAAGGAAACAACCCTGAGTGCGCACACCATCAGGAACCAAAAGTCACCATTGTAATAGCAGCCTCAGCGTGGCTCTAATCAGCCCACACCCTCGCCGTGGAGCTTAGTCATGGAGTGTGGCCAGAATGAAGGTGGGTTGAGGCTGCTTCCACTATATACTGTTGTTGAAATTTTTATTAATGTATGTTGTCAGATGTCCCCCAATGTCAGTTTTGCTGTAATATGCTCATGTGAGGGTTTTCGCACATACAGACGTTGGTGGAAAAGACCATTGGCTGCGGAAACCTTCCCGTGGACATGGAAGATCTGTTTGCTCTTTTAAGGATGTTTGCTTATGCCTCACCAAGGGACTGGCCACTCCATGGCGACCGCATCTAAACTCCTAAGTAAGCAGATCTGCGTACATGGGAACCATAGCATAACCATACAAAATTATTGCCCACTGAGCCATGATAGAGTACGGCTCGCGTCATTGGTAGCAGTGGGAATGTGCACACGATCGTATTCAGAGCCATGTGCTTACCGCATGGCTCTGCACACCACCATCTACACGCGTCACTACTGTATTTCTATTTAAATATATACATGTGTGTGTGTGATTGGTTCTTTTGAATGAATACAAGTGTCTGATTGGCTGATTCTGAAGCCACCACCTTCTTTTGTTATCCATGTTTTAAGTATAAATAAAGGGAGCCTGGCTATTATCTGGAGGATTCTGCTAAGCTCAAGGTGATACCTGCATCTGTGTCTGTATTACTTGGAGACATACAAAGCGCACTCTCCCGGCATTATATGAGAGAGCTATATTTGTGCTTTCAAGAGCAAAGAAATTGTATGCTTATAGGGAGAAGCTTAAAATTTCCCCGACATTTAAATTTCCACAACAATACTTCCTTCCTTTAAACTACATGCAGGCTTTCCCTAGCCGGCATATTCAGTGTGAGTCACAAGATGCACAGGAACCTCAAGCAGCACCACTAGTGTTTTCAGCCTGCGCCTCCCATCTGCCTCCTATCTGTCCTTGTCTTCTGGGCCCCCAGTCAGCCGCCTGTTCTCCAGGCCTCACTGTTGAAGAGAAGGTTTGAGGAGTCCAGGCTTCGGAAGGCGTCGGGGATGCTGCGCCCGCTGCTCGCCTCTTTGGCTGTAAAGGAGGCGATGAAGCTCTTTCACTCCCTCCTGTGCTCTCAGGCCTGTAACCTTCCCCACGGAGGCTGCGGGGGCCACCCGCTTACTCATGCAGATAGATTCCTGCACCACACCGCTGCTTGCTGCCCCCTCTCACATGGACTCTCTCACGTGCCCACAGAGATGGCTCTGCATGCCATAGGTTCACCATCACTGGGCTATGTGAATTTTTTTATATAAATAAACCAAAATAGGTGTCAACAGAAAATACACTAGGGGAGGTAACCTATATACAGTATAATACATTTATTATATGCTAAAACTACTGGCCAATCTTTATCTGCCGAAGTGGGATTATTACCTTTCCATTAAAAAATCATGTATTACTTCTAAAACTACCTAAACAAAGACATTTTTTTTTCAAACTGAAATGAATCAGATTGGGGTGCTGCTGTTGCTTTATATAGGATATTTGTAGAAAGAATAAAAATAATTTGACAGCCAAATATGTGCTTCTGAAATATTATCTGTTCCTGAGACTGTCCAGGAAAATCATACAGTTCTGTAAGAGACGGAACCAATTCCTATCGGGAAAAACGCTTGTCTTTATGATGTTCCGACGGATCAAAAACGACGCATTCTCTGAAGCAAGTACGAGACTGAAGCTATTGGCTACTGTCTATTGAACGTTCTCTTTCTAGTCCCGTCATACGTGTTGTACGTCACCGCATTTTTGACCGTCGGACTTTGGTGTGATCGTGTTTAGGCAAGACAGTTTCAGCGGAATTCCGTCGGAAAAACCTTCTGAGTTTATTCCGACGGGAAAATCGGTCGTGTGTACATGGCATTACAGTAGATATATAGGCCCAACGGCCTAAGGATATACAAAAATTCTGCAGTAATCACCAAGATGAAACAAGAGAAGAAAAGTACATAACAGTGACTAGAGGAATATGTTAGATAATTTTACCATTAGTAATTAAGGCGTGAATTTTGTTTGTCTGAAATTGGGAGGTAGTGGATCTCTGAGGGGACAAAATTCACATTAGATTTTACTTTGCTGTGGTTTCAGCTGGTTTCTTGAAATAGACTGTATTGACTACTAACAGGGTTTTTTTCAGCTGGAACTTGGTGGAACTCAGTTCCACCACCTCTGAATCGGGCCCTTTGCTCCCTGCTCAGCACTATCACTGGTAAACACAGAAGTCCGGCTTCTTTTTCACCAGTGAAAGCTTGTCTCCCAGCAGCTCAGACAGATTTAATCTCCTGAGTGGCTCCCACTGAGTGCAGGATGGGGACAAGGGAGATGCAGGTGCCGGGGTGCATTGTGTATGCCGACACCCCCACTGGATGATCTCCCTGTAAGTTAGAGAGAAGGAGGCACCTACAGTGTGCAGGGAGATATTGGAGCCGGCTGGATGCTTCAATTTTATAACGTAACTAAGGTAAGACCTGTGGAAGATGGTAAAGCTCTTAAGGAGGGTATTTAATGCCCCTTTAATACCCTCCCACTGTTAGAGAAATTTGACCACACCCACTATTTGATGGAGTTTGGAAAGTGTGTGGGGGAGGGGGGTTTAGGGGGTTGTGGTTGAGTTCCTGCACCTATTTTCTGAGAAAAAAAGCCCTGACTATTAGTGTTTCTGTAGGGTGATGTGGTGGATATGTTTTTGGTCTGGTATGTGTCAAATAGTGAGAGTTATACCGCGTACACACGACCGGACTTTCCGGCAAACTAGATCCGACGGGATTAGTCCGTCGGACAATTCAATCGTGTGTGGGCTAATCCGCTTGTTTTTCGGGAAAAAATTCTGGCGGACCTAGAAATAGAACATGTTTCAAATCTATTCGACGGACTCAAATCCAAGGGCAGCTATTGGCTACTGGCTATTTTTTTTGTCCCGTTTACGTCACCACGTTCGAGTGAACGGACTTTCGACCGGACTTAGTCCGTTCGTTTGTGGCCAAGTCCGTTCATTTGAAAAGTCTGTCGGAACTCCCATTGTACCTAGTTTGCTGGAAAGTCCGGTCGTGTGTACGCGGCATTACTTGTGTTTAGGGATGCGCTCAAGGCTGACAGTCCTGCTGGCAGCCTTGGTTAGGTCCGTTGGTTGTATGTAAGCAAGTGTGGGGTTTGGGGGGAGGAGATGGTTATAAGTAAGAAAGATGTAAGGGGATAAGAAGGGATGTGGTTTGGGGGAAAGGGGTATAAAAATGGGAGGAGGGTACGGCTGTGAGATGGGAGGGTGGAATAGGCCAAGACGGGGGGGCATGGGCCTCCTACCTGACCCTGAACTTCAGCTCATCCACCCTCTTTCCTCCCGTGGGCCTGATGTGGGCCTGATGTTGAGCAAGGTATTATGGGGTCAATGAAAGGATGAGGCAGAGGGTCACTTTAGGTATTGCCTGGGTTCATGATTTGGGTGTATTCTGAAAGTGGTCTTTAAGTGGGACCAACAGGTCCAGAGGGTGTTTGGAGATTTTTTCATGTGCTATGAGCTCCTCCATTTCGGCAATTTTATTGAGCCTCAGGAACCATTCTTCAGTTGAGGGGGCATTGGATTTGCCCCATAGGACCGGGATGCATAGCTTAGGTCAAGGCAGTTTTTATAATTTTGATACATGTCCCACAGCAGTGCCCACCTTCCCATGTCCATTTTACAGTAGTTTGCCTATTAGCCCTAAAAATTATCAGAATTTAGCAGGATGTGTCCCCTGTAGACTTCTAAGTTTGGGTTAGACAGATTTTGAACAAGATTTTGTGAACCCTTGGTTAATTGAATTTGGGAAGATTTGCTCATCTCTCTGTGGGAAGGCTTTTGTGGCCCACTTTTACAAATGGGAAAAGCAAAGATTCCCACGCCGGGGCTTTCTAACAATGAAAGAGTCAAGAGAAAATGCTAAGCCACCAGGCTTCTCTTGTCTTCAGCAGCACCTGTGTTCTCTTTACTTTGATCTCTTAGACCTGTTTCACTCAACTCCTATTAGCTCACTCAGCCGAAACAGATGTAGCACCACTTCTACATTGGTCCATTCCCTGGCCTCTCAATATGTGTTCTCTAGGCACCCTGGGTCCCCGCCCCATCTTGATTTGGTCTCTTGATAGCTCTATGAGAGCAGGTGTGAGAGCTTGAGACACTGCCGGGTATATACAGTGGCGGCTTGTGTTTTTTTTTTGTTTGGGGGGTGGAAAACAACCCCCCAGCACCTCAAAGCCCCTCCCCCTGCTCACTGTCTGCGTCGGTCCACTTACCCCATCTAGGCATTGGGCAGCGACGCACATCAAGGAGCGGCAGGGATGGGGGCATCGGAAAGCGGCTCCTGTGTCCTCCTCCTTGCTTCTACTGTGCATCTCCTCCCTTCCTCCTCGGCGTCCAGTAGGAACAACTGTCCTTTCAGTCAATCGGGTGATGGGTATCAGACCCCCTTCCTGATTGGCCGGTAGGAGGATCAGTGTTGCAACAGCGAATATTCTTTCACTGTTGTAACACCTAGGTGGCCTCTTGGTGCAATGCTCTGTGCCACAAGCCCACCCCATTTTGAAGCCTATTAGAGCTTGTGGCTCTAATCAGGTCCTTCAAAAAAAAAAAAACACCCCTGCCGCTGTAATTCAGGTGCCCAGGCATCCTGAAAGGGGCCAGACACATAAATAGGGGGTGGCAGCAGCGATGGCTAGAGCAGGGGGTGGTGGCCGTGGATAGAGAGGGCGGTGCTCGGGCACCCCTAATGGACGGGCCACCACTGGTTATATACCTCCATATGGTGGGTCTGAGCTCATCCCTACAGCGGTCTTCTCATCCCTTGTGATGGCTGGCTGCTTGATCGGTGATTCACATCCACCCATGTGTGCAGCTTGTAAGATACCTTTATGTAAGAGTATCTGAATAAAGTGTTACTTGTTTTTACTATCACACTGACCCAGGCATCCTCTTTCTGCTGTTTTTGTTTGACCCTGGGTTCTCACACTTCTCCTGAGACTTATGGACTCCATCCAGTCCACTGGACTCACTAGTCTTCAAGCTCCAGATCCTGATTCTATCAAACCTTGACAAGCCAGTCTTCTCCAGTCAGAAGTAATCCTCTGGAGCTTTCCACTCAGTCTTAATGAAAATTATGTATGTCTCTCACGGTGGAAGGGCCAATACTGTCTCGTGTGGTATGATCTGTATGTAGGCCTTGATCATCTATCCTACAGTTATACGGCTTGACTAGGGTATCAACCATGGCTTGTTACCTGCTATGCCAATGAACCACCCCCCCCAGCCTTACCTCTAATGGCCATGCCACACATAACTGGGGTAAATTGGCTGTAGCAGCCGTTTTATTAACCAATATATATATATATATATATATATATATATATATATATATAATATATATATATAAATATCCAATTATTAACATATAAATAACCTTTTTAAACATAACATCAGCTTTATTGACAATAATGGAGCCCAAGGTCCCAATGGCGTAAGCCAGAACCGTACCTGGTTGTCCCTTCTAAGGCCTCCAGTCGCGAACCACCAACTCAGAGACAACTAGCAGGTGCCCGTATCAACTGGGAGCCGTACCTCAGATGGGTCCCTACACCATACTCATAAGTGCCCACATGACCTAAAAGGACCTTGCACCCTGCCAAGTGCACCACTTTTTCTCATGGACGCTCCAGTCCCCAACTGACCACAACATGTAGGGCGGGAGGGTGGGTTAGCTGCTCCGCTCGCCCCATCCAACTGAGGCCGCCTCCCTCCTCATTCCATGTCACTTCCCCTTCCAAGGCTCCGCCTCATCTCTGCCCCCCCACCACCCTCCTATTTCTCCTCCTTGTTCTTACGCCCATTTAACCCCTGTCATGCCCGGCCCTCCGCTATGTCTTTTGGGCTAGCTCCCGGCCTCTCTTTATTGCCTGTAACTATGACTAAGCCCTTCTAATTTCAATGTTTCTATCCTTGCCAATCTTTACTAATTTTATCTTTTAACTGTCATTTAAATTATTAGTATTGTATATTAAATGTATTTTGTTATCATTATTTTTCTCTTTTGAAATGCAGATTTATATCGATCACAGTTTCAGGGAAGGGACAGTTCAAGGTCTACATGGCTTTGTATAAAGATAGCAACTACAAAACTCCGTACTCGGGATCAGAAGTCTCCCTGTCCACAAAGGAATTCTTGTATGTCGGAGTCTTCTTTCTGGGTGGCACATCAAATCTTGTTCTGGTGATGAAGAACTGCTACGCCACCCCATCCACTGACGCAAATGACTCTACGAAATATTACTTCATCCAAAACAGGTACATTTCGAAGCAAGTAGATCCTTCTAATGTTCTCTACTAGGGATGAGCCGAACACCCCCCCGTTCGGCTCGCACCAGAACCCGCGAACGGACCTAAAGTCCGTGCGAGCTTTAGAACCCTATTAGTTATAATGGATGCGAACGTTCGAAATTAAAAGTGCTCATTTTAAAGGCTAATATGCATGTTAATGTCATAAAAAGTGTTTGGGGACCTGGGTCCTGGGGACATGTATCAATGCAAATTTTTTTTAAAAACGGCCGTTTTTTCAGGAGCAGTGATTTTAATAATGCTTAAATTGAAACAATAAAAGTGTAATATTCCTTTAAATTTCGTACCTGGGGGGTGTCTATAGTATGCCTGTAAAGGGGCGCATGTTTCCCGTGTTTAGAACTGTCTCTGCGCAAAGTGTCATTTTTGAAAGTAAAAAAGCTATTTAAAATCACTTGCGGCTAATGTTAATTCACGGCTCCCGTAACACAGAGAACAGTGATTCATTGAAACTCATTCATAAAAAAAAGTCATTGATAAAAAATAAAAAAAATGAAAAAAAAAAAGCGTAGGGGTCCCCCCAAATTCAATAACCAGGCCCTTCAGGTCTGGGATGGATATTAAGGGGGATCCCAGCCAAAAAAAAAAAAAAAAAAATGGCGTAGGGTCCCCCTCAAAATCCATACCAGACCCTTGAGGTCTGGTATGGATTTTAAGGGGAACCCTAGCCAAAAAAAATGGCGTGGGGTCCCCCTCAAAATCCATACCAGACCCTTATCCGAGCACGCAACCTGGCAGGCCGCAGGAAAAGAGGGGGGGACAAGAGCGGCCCCCCCTCTCGCCTGAACCGTACCAGGCCACATGCCCTCAACATTGGGAGGATGCTTTGGGGGTCTAAGACCCCTAAAGCACCTTGTCCCCATGTTGATGAGGACAAGGGCCTCTTCCCCACAACCCTGGCCGGTGGTTGTGGGGGTCTGCGGGCGGGGGGCTTATCGGAATCTGGAAGCCCCCTTTAACAAGGGGACCCCCAGATCCCGGCCCCCCCCCTGTGTGAAATGGTAAGGGGGTACAAAAGTACCCCTACCATTTCACCAAAAAAGTGGCAAAAATGGTAAAAATGACAGGAGACAGTCTTTGACAATTCCTTTATTAAAATCTTCTTTCTTCATCCTTCGGATTCTTCATCTTCTCCTTCCTTCATCTTCTTCCATCTTCTTCTTCCATTTTCTTCTTCCTCCGATCCGCTTCTTCTTGCGCTGGTCTTCTCGTCCTTCTCGTCCAGCATCTTCTTCCGTCGGCGTCGGTGTCGGTGTCTTCTTGGGCCGCTCCGCGCAATGGGAGGCTCCCGCTGTGTGAGGCTCCGCTCCATCTGACAGGTCTTTTAAAACGGAGGGCACCTGGTGACCCCGCCCCCCTCTGACGTCATGGGGAAAGCCATCATGGAATTCCCATGACGTCCCTGTGCGTCAGAGGGGGCGGGGTCACCAGGTGCCCTCCATTATAAAAGACCTGTCAGACGGAGCAGAGCCTCACACAGCGGGAGCCTCCCATTGCGCGGAGCGGCCCAAGAAGAGACACCGACACCGACACCGACGCCGACGCCGACGGAAGAAGATGCCGGACGAGAAGGACGAGAAGACCAGCACAAGAAGAAGCGGATCGGAGGAAGAAGAAAATGGAAGAAGAAGATGGAAGAAGATGAAGGAAGGAGAAGATGAAGAAACCGAAGGATGAAGAAAGAAGAAAGAAGATTTTAATAAAGGAATTGTCAAAGACTGTCTCCTGTCATTTTTACCATTTTTGCCACTTTTTTGGTGAAATGGTAGGGGTACTTTTGTACCCCCTTACCATTTCACACAGGGGGGGGGGCGGGATCTGGGGGTCCCCTTGTTAAAGGGGGCTTCCAGATTCCGATAAGCCCCCCGCCCACAGACCCCCACAACCACCGGCCAGGGTTGTGGGGAAGAGGCCCTTGTCCTCATCAACATGGGGACAAGGTGCTTTAGGGGTCTTAGACCCCCAAAGCATCCTCCCAATGTTGAGGGCATGTGGCCTGGTACGGTTCAGGCGAGAGGGGGGGCCGCTCTCGTCCCCCCCTCTTTTCCTGCGGCCTGCCAGGTTGCGTGCTCGGATAAGGGTCTGGTATGGATTTTGAGGGGGACCCCACGCCATTTTTTTTGGCTAGGGTTCCCCTTAAAATCCATACCAGACCTCAAGGGTCTGGTATGGATTTTGAGGGGGACCCTACGCATTTTTTTTTTTTTTTTTGGCATTATCCATCCCAGACCTGAAGGGCCTGGTTATTGAATTTGGGGGGACGCTTTTTTTTTTGTTTTTTATTAATGAATGACAGTTCTGTGTTACAGGAGCCATCAATTCATTAGCCGCGAGTGATTTAAATAGCTTTCTTCCTGCAAAAATGACTTTTTTGCAGGGAAAGTTCTAAGCACAGGAGAAGCTGCTGGATGATTCAACCCACCTGTGTCCATCCAAAGCTAAAGTACCAGATCTGATTGGCCTTTCCCTTTACATTTATAAACCATGATGTACATTGTTAGTTCTCTGAATAAATGAAGAACAAAAACAGGAAGTGCCAACCTGAGTGTAGTATTAAGATGTACAATTTATTCAAAGGATTAATAAAGTTTTGAACCCTTTGACTAAATTGTACATTAGACATGTGCACTGCCGAAAAATTTGTTTTCGTTTTTTTAGTTTTTCGGGTCATTCGTTATGATCGCAATTCATAAATTTGAAGAAAATCGTAAATTTGGAAATTCGAAAAAATCATAAATGGAAAAAAAATAAATCGAGAAATTGTAACTTCTAAAAAAATCAAAAATGTGAAAAAAATCGTACATTTGGAAATTCAAAAAAAATTGGAAATTCTATAAAAAAAATCGGAAAATCCTCATAAAATCGGTAATTTGGGAATTCGAAAACCCTAAAATTCAAAAATCTAAAATAATAACTAACTTATAATAACTTAACTATTACTAACTATTAAATTATAAATTTGTCAATGAAGATGCCCTTCATAGATATGAGACACTAAGTAAGAAGCAAGAAGAAACCGCTAGGAGTTCTGAATCACAGGCACATACCATCAGTTTATAAAAAAGCATTGGATTAGACATGTGCACTGCCAGAATTTTTCCATTTTTCGGGTCATTCGTTATGATCACAATTCGTAAATTTGAAAATTCACGAATTTGTAAATTTGAAAATCCAAAAGAAAATCTAAAAATTTGAAAGAATAACTAACTATTAAATTACAGGTATTGGAATTTCCCTTCAATTTTGGATGTTAATGAACGAATACAAATTTATCCAAAGTTGCGGATTATCCAAAATTACGAATGCTGCATCTTAACAAATGGAACAGAACAAATTAATAGTAATAAAACGTTTTCATTATTATTATTTTATTTTAATTTATTATTATTAATTTATTACGTTCCATTCGTTTACATGTGGCATTCATAATTTTGGATAATTTGTAACTTCGGATAAACTTGTATTTGTTACATTCACTAACAGCCAAATCTGAAAGGAAAGTCCAATACCTAGTCTTTAATAGTTCATTTTCGTGGTTTCGAATTTCCCAATTTTTTTTTTTCATTTCAAATTTCCGAATTTCCGATTTTTCTTTTTCGAATTTCCGATTTTTTTCCAATTCCCGAATTTCCGATTTTTTTCCAATTTTGAAATTTTCAAATATTCGAATTTACGAATATTCTAAAGTTTGCTAAACAGGTTTTTATTTCCGAATTAATGAATTTGTCAAAATTTGTTGAAAAAGACGAATTTGAAACAAAACAAACTGCACATGTCTATTGTACATCTCAATTAGACATGTGCACAATAGAAAAATTTGTTTAGTTTCGTTTCGTTTCTGTTAGTATCCGTTGATTCGTAACGACTCGTAATTTCGTAAGTCGTCTGTGTTCGTATTCGGACTCGTTCGTATTTTCGAAAGAGTTATTTTTTCGTTGATTCGTTTTTCCGTTAGCCTAATTTTAGCTTATTCGAAATTCGGACGCATTCGTATTTTCGTAGATTTAGTTACATTCGTACTTTCGTAAGATTGATTTATTCGTACTTTCGTAACATTGTTTTCGAAGATTCATAATCGGAGCATAATTCATAATTGTATGTAATATGTATGCTATTATTACATTGTAAGAGACATGGAAAATTCCGAATCGAAAAAAAAAAAAAAAGTTACGAATGTACGAATTTTTTCGTTCAATCCATTCGAAGCACGTTAAGCAGCGCCATTGTAAGAGACACGGAAAATTACGAATCGAAAAAAAAAAAAAAAAAGTTACGAATGTACGAATTTTTTCGTTCAATCCATTCGAAGCACGTTAAGCAGCGCCATTGTAAGAGACACGGAAAATTACGAATCGGAAAAAAAAAAGTTACGAATGTACAAATTTTTTCGTTCAATCCATTCGAAGCACGTTAAGCAGTGCCATTGTAAGAGACACGGAAAATTACGAATCAAAAAAAAAAAAATTACGAATGTACGGATTTTTTCGTTCATTTTGATTTTCGTTGTTCCTGTTTTCGTTTTTCTGATTTTCTTCTTTCGTAGTTTCCTTGTTTCTAATTTGGTTATTTCGTATTTTCGTTGTTTTTCATATTCGTTCGATTATTCGTTAGAATTTTTAGCGAATTATTCGTTCATTCGTACGATGACGAATGAACGAAAATAAGGAATTTGAACGGAAAACTAATTAAAACGAAACAAATTGCACATGTCTAATCTCCATACTACACTCAGGTCGGCGCTTCCTGTTTTGTTATTTTATTTGATTCGCAGAGTCTGACTTTTCTCCGAGGACGGCTGCCGCCATTATTTTACATCTTTTCCCATTGGACTTATGGACTTGTATTCCCCCCTCCCCTCTCATTCCAGTTTAGTCACCTATTGTTTTTTATTGATCCCATTGTTTTATGCGCCCATTTTTGCTATCTACAGGGTGTTTATTGTGTATGTTTTTTTTCCTCTGTTTATTATACATGTTGCACCAGTTCTACTCCTGTTCTACTCCCAGTTCTATGAATAAAGTCTTTTAGTACAATGTGTATAAAATTTGTATCCCTAAAATGTCCTTTTATCTCACTAGCTGTAAAAGCAAGGCAGATGGAACCATAACTGTTGAAGAGAACGGTGTCTCCGGTAAAGGACGGTTTTCTGTGCAGATGTTCAAGTTTGTTGGAAACTCCAACCGCGTGTATCTACACTGCGCTGTCAGTCTGTGTGACTCCAGTACTGGATCCTGTACACCTGTAAGTATCATTCCAGATATATAAAGAAAGTTAGAGCAGATAAGAAAGCTGGTCTAGTCCCGGAGTCCATAACCAGGATACCTGAGACAACGAGGCATACACTCAAAATGGTGGCCTCCTCCCCAGAGTGATGGCTTTTATTGTCTAGTATGAATCAGAAAAAATGACCAGTTTGCTAATCATTGAATCTACTGAATGTAGTCACCTAATGTAAGGAGTCGGTCAAACCTGGTTCATGGACTCTACGATTCTCCACATACTGAACAATTCTGCAACTATACGAGGTGGTGGGTTTTGAGAACACGCCAACAGATGGCAGAACAAGGCTGCACACACAGCAGTGGCGGCTGGTGAGTTCTTCTTTTGGGGGGGCGGCAAACAAAAAACTCCTCCCCCCACACTGACAGCACCCCCGGGTGTGGTGGGGCTGTGGTGTCTTCCCCTGGAGTGCGGACAGCAGCGGCTCCAATGTCTGCTCCTCAATCTTCCTCCGCCATATGTCTCCTCTTCCGTTAAAGCGCTAGGCATCCAATAGGATCCCCTGGCACTTTAGCCAATTGGGGAAACAGGTTTCGCAACCTGCCTCCGCATCGGCGGGGAGGAACTTTAGTGTGAAAATAGCGAAAATTTATTCGCTAACGTCACACAACTGGGTGGAATCTGAGCGCAATGCTCTGCGCTCCGAGGCCACCCTTTTTTTGAAGCCTATTAGAGCTTACTGGAGAACGGTGTCTCCGGTAAAGGACGGTTTTCTGTGCAGATGTTCAAATTTGTTGGAAACTCCAACCACGTATTTCTACACTGTGCTGTCAGCCTGTGTGACTCCGATACTGGACCCTGTGCACTTACCTCCACTCTGTGCAGTTTGTTTTGCACAGAGTGGCCCCAAACATCTTTTTCTGGGGTCCCCCGGTGGCTCTCGTGGCTCCTCCCCACATCAGATAACCCCCTAGGAGAAGCACTCCTCCAGGGTGGATACCTTGTGGGCGCGCTCCCGAGTCCAGCATTTGCGTCCATAGCCCCCGACTGTATGACTCTGCCCCGCCCCCCAGCGCCCACATCATTGGATTTGATTGACAGCAGCGGAGCCAATGGCTGCGCTGCTATCAATCTATCCAATCAAGAGACGAGAACCCCGCCAGGTAAAGTTCCAGGGTAAGTAGGGGCTGGTAACTGCATCCTATGCATCAAGGTGAATAATAACGAGGGTTTACAACCCCTTTAAAGCGGAGTTCCACCCAAACATGGAACTTCCGCTTCAAGTGAAGGTGACCCCCTGACATGCCACATTTGGCATGTCATTTTTATGGGGGGAGGGGGAGCAGTTACCCTATTTTTAGAGGCACCAAGCTCCCACATCCTCTCCTGGTGCCGCGGCGCCGGAAGGAAGATCACCTCTTCCCCCTCCCTCCCTGCAATCTTCTGGGACACGTCACAGGTCCCAGAAGTTTGCCCGACCATTCACAGCACTCAGTGCAGCTCCCGCATGTGCAGTGCATGCCTGGCTATGAAGCCACAGCTGGGCACCCACATTTAGAATGCCACGGAAAGGGGGAGAGGAGTGGGGCTTTGTGCGCCCCCATCGCTGGACCGTGGAACAGGTAAGCTTCTGATTATTAAACGTCAAGATACACTTTTTGTAGCTGCTGACTTTTAAATAGGTGGAACTCCGCTTTAAGTAGTTAAAACAGAAGGTATTTACATATCCTCACTTCCGGCACAAACCGAAGCAAGGAGCTCAGGCTCTGATTATGGGAAAGTGGGTGCTGCAATGGAAAACTGTGACAAGGGCCACTTATCTGATGTGAGACCGAAGTAGTGGGGAGGTCTCTCTTGCACCTCGGGTCCTTAAAGCCTCTGGAGATGGAGACAGAGACTTGGTGGGGACACCAAGTGGCAGGGGTGCCAGGGGTGTGGAGCACTGTGCAAGCCTTAGTCCGAGATCCTAGCCGAGGTCAAGTCCAGTTTGGCAATGAAGCATAAAAGGGTTAATCAGAAGAAGAATGGTTGAGATCCAAGCCGGGGTCGGTTCCAATCTGGCAGCTGAGTACAAAAGGGGCAAAGGAGTAGAATGGTTAAGGTACAAATCCGAGGTCAATGACAAGCAACAATCAAGAGTAGTCAAATAGGTTTCCAGGTCACAACAGGTTCAGACAGATCACACACTAGCACAGGAACAAGGGGGAGTCACTTTATGTGCGCCTCCTGGGTATTTTCCTGTCTTTTTCCATCGGGTAGAGGTCACTTCCTGTGTGCCTCCTGGGTATTTTCCCACCTTTTTTCATCAGTTTGAGGTCACTTCCTGTGCACCTCCTGGGTATTTTCTGCCTTTTCCTATCAGGTTGAGGTCACTTCCTTTGTGCCTCCTGGGTATTTTCCCGCCTTTTTCCATCAGATTGAGGTCACTTCCTGTGCGCCTCCTGGGTATTTTCCCACCCTTTTCCATCAGATTGAGGTCACCTACTGTGCACGTCCTGGGCCTCTTCATGCCCTTTTTCATCAAGTCTTCTGCGCAAGTGCGGGTTGGCGCCCCGGGGGTTTGTTGGCGCATGCTCAGTTGGCACGGACTTCCTCTTGCGGCAACGCGCCATTGGTGCATGCGTAGTAAGCTCTGGACTCTTACAAAAGCTTTGGGCTCCATTCCCTTAACACATTTTCTTTAAATACAGTATGGGAGTGATAATATGTGACCTCCAATCAGTCAGCTCATCAGCTTACCTTGTGAATACTGTGATGATTTCATCTTATACCGGTGAACCCATGTCACCAGTGTCACCAAATGTCCCTATTTTCCTAATGATCTTGTTTGTTTCTAGGTCTGTTACAGAACAGGCAGTCAAAGCGATGGAACTAGAGCCCAGAGTTATGATGGTGCTCTGTCAATTGGACCTATTGTGGGATCAGGTAAACTTGTGATTGGATACTTTTTTTTTATGCTTAATGATTTTTATCTGCATATTTGTAAGCCCCATATGATCCTATAGCACCAAAACTCCTTCTAGAACAGAGATTATTCCGGGAGCACGGAGGACTTGGGCAGAGGAGGTTGTCGTATGTCAAGGACATCGCCCATCCTCTACAATGTGAAATCTATGAGGACCAATCAGTAAGGAGGAAAGGGGGGGAGGAAATGGGAACCCTTATAGGGTGTATACCAGACTGATGTACAAAGAATCTACTGAAACATAACTGAATCACAAATATGAGAAGGAAACAGCCGGGAACTATCTGGCCATAATCAGAAGATTTAGCCTAATGCCCCGTACACACGATCGGACATTCCGACAACAAAATCCTGGATTTTTCCGTCAGATGTTGGCTCAAACTTGTCTTGCACACACACGGTTACACAAAGTTGTTCAGAAATTCCGAGCATCCAGAACGCAGTGACGTACAAGATGTACGATGAGCCGAGAAAAATGAAGTTCAATAGCCAGTTCAATCTTCTGCTTGATTCCGAGCATGCGTGGAACTTTGTGCATCGAAATTGTCTACACGCGATCGGAATTTCCCGACAATTTTGTTGTCGGAAAATTAGAGAACCAGCTCTCAAATTTTTGTTGTCGGAAATTCCAACATAAAATGTCCATTGGAGCCTACACAAGGTCGGAATTTCCGACAACAAGCTCCCATCAAACATTTGTTGGAACTTCCGACCGTGTGTACGGGGCATAATAGTTAAGGACCGGAAGGATTTACCCCCTTAATGACCAGGCCATTTTTTTTTTTTGTTTTTTTGTTGTCCCCAAACAAAATTGATGTCCTTTTTTTCCCCACAAATGGAGATTTCGTTTGGTGGTATTTGATGACGTCTACGTTTTTTTTTTTTTTTTTTTTAGTTTTTGCGCAATTAACAAAAAAAGAGCGACCATTTTGAAAAAAAAACTATATTTTTTACTTTTAATAAATACCTATGGTGAACATCCCCAAAAAAAAAATATTAAAAGAAAAAAAAAAATGTATTTATCAGTTTATGCCAATAAGTATTCTTCTACATATTTTTAGTTAAAAAAAAAAAAAAATAAAAAATCGCAATAAGCATATATTGATTGGTTTACGCAAAAGGTATAATGTCTACAAAATAGGGGGAAGATTTATGGACAGGGTAGGAACCGGCGAATGATAATTGTTAGGGATGGATTAAAATTGGGGAACCAAGAGGGCCTTCAGTAATTATAGTACTTACTATAATAAGCCAATGTCTACAAGACTCTGGAGCTGAACACACAGGCCAACTCCTCCCTGCCCCTAGTCAATGAAGATGCCCTTCATAGATATGAGCCAATAAGTAAGAAGCAAGAAGAAACCACAGGCACATATCATCAGTTTATAATAAAGCATTGGATTAGACATGTGCACTGCGGGAATTTTTCAGTTTTTCGAGTCATTCGTTATGATCACAATTCAAAAATTCGTAAATTCATAAATTTTTTATTTGAAATCCTAAAATTTGACAGAATAACTAACTATTAAATTATAGGTATTGGAATTTCCTTTCAAATGTGGCTGTTAGTGAATGTAGAGCAATGCCCTGTACACACGGTCGGAAATTCCGACCACAAAAATCCGTCTGATTTTTTCCGACGGATTTGGTCAGACACTGGTGTTGCATACACACAGTCGGACAAAGTTGTCGGAAAATCCGATCATTCTGAACGTGGTGACGTTCGTTGCGTACGACGGGACTACGTAGAGGCTAGTAGCCAATAGCTTTGGTCTTGTAATGTGATCTTAGCATGCGTGGCACTTTGTCCGTCGGAATTCGCTACACACGATTGGAAAAAGTCCGATAGGACTTTGTTGTCGGAAAATTTGAGAGCAGGATCTCAAACTTTTTCCGTCAGAAATTCCGACGGAAAAAGTCCAATGGAGCCCACACACGGTCGGAATTTCCGACGACATGGTCCGACCGTGTGTACGGGGCATAAGAATACAAATTTATCCGAATTTACGAATGATCAGCATATAAATGAATGGAACGGGACAAATTAACAATAAATAATAATAAATGTTTTTATTATTATTATTGTTATTTTTTATTATCCATTTGTTTTATCAGAAATAAGGAATGCCGCATCTAAACGAATGGAACGGAACAAATTAATAATAAATACTAATAATAATAATTACATGTTTTATTATTGTTTATTTGTATCCATTCATTTAGATTCAGCATTCATTATTTCGGATAATTCATAACTTTAGATAAATTTGTATTTGTTACGTTCACTAACAGATAAATTTGACAGGAAATTACAATACCTCTTTAATTTAATAGTTAGTAATAGTTAATTTATTATTAGTTAGCTATTATTTCAGATTTTCCCATTTTCGTGTTTTTGGATATTCCAATTTACGGTTTTCCTTTTTTACGGATTTTTGAATTTACGAATATTCAGGAAAAATTTGGTAAATAGGATTTTGTTAATTCAGATATTTTGGAAATAAGGAATTTGTTGAAGTTTGTTAACCACTTAAGCCCTGGACCATTTGGCTTGCCAAAGACCAGAGCACTTTTTGCGATCTGGTCTGCGTCGCTTTAACTGACAATTAAGCGGTCGTGCAACGTGGCTCCCAAACAAAATTGATGTCCTTTTTTTCCCACAAATAGAGCTTTCTTTTGGTGGTATTTGATCACCTCTGTGGTTTTTATTTTTTGCGCTGGTAATACCCTTTTTTTTCAATGAGTTTTAGCTATATTGCCGAGACCCAACAATTCATTACAGCCGCAATCAGTTTTAAATGACTTTTTTTTCCTTTAGAAATGTAATTTTGCTCTCGGTCTCGGACTCTTCTAAACACAGGAAACATGCACCCCTTTACAGATATACTATAGACACCCCCCCCAGGCACAATATTTAAAGGAATATTTCATTTTTATTGAGAAAGAAAAAAGTGCAGCGCTTATACTATAAATAATAATATTAAAGTGATTACACTAATTAAAGTGCAAAACCAGAAATAAGTGTCAATATATACACAAAATATAATGACATATATGTACACCACAGGATCAGTGAAAGTATTTGATGAGAAAAATTAGAAAAAATGAATGAACTAACAAATGAATCAACATAAATAAAGTTCATGTGTTTAAAAAAATATATAATAAAAATAATTAAATGTCCATATATATTTCAAAAATTAGAAAAAAATGTATATGTGTATATATGAAAAAAAAAAAAAAAAACTTGATTGCTTAGTTCGTTATATTTGACCACGTGGAACCCGTCAACCTCTAATCACCACTTAAAGATGGAGGCTTACCAGATCCCCGGTGACCCCCCTGTTAGGGGAGGTCGAACAGCGCGAATTAGATCACAGATCCCACCATAGACGTCCAGGTGCCAGAGATTATCCCGATCTCCCAGGTGTCTCCTTATCATCAGACTCAGATGGTCCATCACGGCAAACTTCCAAAGGTGTATCACCAAAAAACCATGTAAGATATAAGAAGTGCTCCGAATGGTGTGATATGGTTTCAACAAAGGATTTATTAAAGCTTGATGCTCAAGCACTTTAAAAAAGACTCCAACGAGTCAAAAAAAAGAACAGGTAACGTTTTAAAACACAAAACTGCTAGCAGATAAAAAAAAAAACTCTTCAGTGTGAGTTTAAATTGCGATCGCACATGCGCAAGAGGTGTGGGCGTGGCTACCCGACGATCGTTTCGTCAAAGGTCTGACGTCATCATGGGTACGCCCACACCCTTGCGCCGAGTAGTTTTATAGTCTTTTGGCAAGGAAAGGAGCCCTGCCATAGGCTAGCCACCTTTGGAAGTTTGCCGTGATTGACCATCTGAGTCTGATGATAAGGAGACACCTGGGAGATCGGGACAATCTCTGGCACCTGAACGTCTATGGTGGGATCTGTGATCCAATTCGCGCTGTTCGACCTCCCCTAACAGGGTGGTCACCGGGGATCTGGTAAGCCTCCATATTTAAGTGGTGATTAGAGGTGACGGGTTCCACATGGTCAAATATAACAAACTAAGCAATCAAGTCACACTATAATTTTTTTTTATATATACACATATCATTTTTTTTTCTGATTTTTGAAATATATATATGGACATTTAATTATTTTTATTATAAATTTTATTTTATTTTTGTATTATTTATTTTATTTATGTTGATTCATTTGTTAGTTCATTAATTTTTTCTATTTTTTCTCATCAAATACTTTCACTGATCCTGTGTTGTACATATATGTCATTATATTTTGTGTATAGATTGACACTTATTTCTGGTTTGCACTTTTATTAGTGTAATCACTTCAACATTATTATTTATAGTATAAGCGCTGCACTTTTTTCTTTCTTTGTAGTTTTGTGCCCAGTATCTGGGTTATGGTGTTCAGCTGCTTGTTTTTATACTAAGTTTTACTAAGCGTGGATTTTTCTTCTACCCATTTATTTCATTTTTATTGTTTCACTTAAAATCACTGCTCCTGAAAAAACGTCCGTTTTTTAAAACTTTTTTTTTTTGCATTGATACATGTCCCCTGGGGCAGGACCCAGGTCCCCAAACACTTTTTATGACAATAACCTGTATATAAGCCTTTAAAATGAGCACTTTAGATTTTTCATGTCCCGTAGACTTTAACACGGTGTTCGCGTGTTTGTCCGAATTTTTTGCCTATTCTGCTGCGAACCGAACCGGGGGGGGGGGGGGGGGGGGGTGTTCGGCTCATCCTTACTACTTAAGTTTTGATTATGTGATGTAATCAGTTAATACTACAATCCTTACATCACTGATATGTCATCTGTTTTTATTCTCTACAGAAGCCAGCTCTTCCACCATCACTAGTAAGTTTTTTGTATTTTCTTTATATTCTTATTGTAAGCAGTGATGAGAGAAACTGACAAACACTTTGTTATTTACACGAATTGCACTGAATCCCTGGTGATCCTCCCATGAAGGTCCTTGTCCAGGCACTTCCTGTTATGGGGTGACACATGTTTACTAATTGTACTCCGGAGTTGTCTCCATGTCATACAAAATTCTGATGGAGAGTATAGTATACATGTGATGGGGACTTTCAGAACCGGACGGCTGGGGAAGTCCCTACGAAGCCTCAGGAACACAGAGACAAATCTCACAGGGGATAGAGTCAAAGCACGTTCAGCTTATTCAGGGGATTTCCACAGGTTATGTACAGTTTGAACAATAGGGGGATTGGTTTCGATATGACTCGCAGTCTCATGATACTTTTGGTAAACACATATTAGTGTCATGTCTGCCAGGAAATTCCAACCGCCTAGGTAGTCTTGTTATACCAGTATCAGGTGGAGAAATGGTTGAGATCCTGCAGCCAGACTAAAGGGGCCGCAATAGTCGGTGCAAACAGCCTAACAGGGAACCACCAATAAATCACTCATGGTTAGTAGAGGCCGAAGACAGGTGGGTGAAGAACAATCCAAGACAGCAGACCAAGGCAGAAGTACACAGGGGTCAACCAGAAGGCAGTGTCGGAAACTGGCAGGGTCGGTAACAAGATCATCGTAAATCCAAGGGGTAATTCAAGAATCGGAGTCAGGAACAAGCAAAGGAGCAACCAGAAGATCAGTGTAAATTCAAGGGGTAAGCCAAGAATCAGAGTTGGGAACAAGCAAAGTCAGCAACCAGAAGATCAGCGTAAATCCAAGGGGTAAGCCAAGAATCAGAGTCGGGAACAAGCAAAGTCAGCAACCAGAAGATCAGCATAAATCGAAGGGGTTAGCCAAGAATCAGAGTCGGGAACAAGCAAAGTCAGCAACCAGAAGATCAGTGTAAATTCAAGGGGTAAGCCGAGAATCAGAGTCAGGAACAAGCAAAGTCAGCAACCAGAAGATCAGTGTAAATTCAAGGGGTAAGCCGAGAATCAGAGTCAGGAACAAGCAAAGTCAGCAACCAGAAGATCAGTGTAAATTCAAGGGGTAAGCCAAGAATCAGAGTCGGGAACAAGCAAAGTCAGCAACAAGAAGATCAGCGTAAATACAAGGGGTAAGCCGAGAATCAGAGTCAGGCACAAGCAAAGTCAGCAACCAGAAGATCAGCGTAAATCCAAGGGGTAAGCCAATAATCAGAGTCGGGAACAAGCAAAGTCAGCAACCAGAAGATCAGCGTAAATCCAAGGGGTAAGCCAAGAATCAGAGTCGGGAACAAGCAAAGTCAGCAACCAGAAAATCAGCGTAAATCCAAGGGGTAAGCCAAGAATCAGAGTCGGGAACAAGCAAAGTCAGCAACCAGAAGATCAGTGTAAATTCAAGGGGTAAGTCGAGAATCAGAGTCAGGAACAAGCAAAGTCAGCAACCAGAAGATCAGTGTAAATTCAAGGGGTAAGCCGAGAATCAGAGTCAGGAACAAGCAAAGTCAGCAACCAGAAGATCAGTGTAAATTCAAGGGGTAAGCCGAGAATCAGAGTCGGGAACAAGCAAAGTCAGCAACCAGAAGATCAGCGTAAATACAAGGGGTAAGCCGAGAATCAGAGTCAGGAACAAGCAAAGTCAGCAACCAGAAGATCAGTGTAAATTCAAGGGGTAAGCCGAGAATCAGAGTCGGGAACAAGCAAAGTCAGCAACCAGAAGATCAGTGTAAATACAAGGGGTAAGCCAAGAATCAGAGTCAGGAACAAGCAAAGTCAGCAACCAGAAACAAATAGAATCCGACAAACTAGCACAAACAGGAACTAGGGAAAGGACAGGAAGGGGGAGTGAGGATTTATAGGGTCACTGATCAGGTGGCTACCAACAGCTGGTCCCAGGGTGGAGCCAACATCCAAACTCATGGAGTACAACCAAACAGAGATTCAATCAAAAAGCAAGTTCCCTGCTGGTTCAGGCAATAGAAACCCATCTGCGAACCCTAGGTCCCAGGATCAAATCCCAGACATAGCATGACAATTAGGATTCCGTGTAGCTGATGACTCATCCGAATGAGGGGAACACCAATCTCAGGCTTTTTCTAAGAATGTGTTTTGGATCGATTGGGTGACTACCAACAGCTGGACCCAGGGTGGAGCCAACATCCAAACTCATGGAGTAGAACCAAACAGATTCAACCAAAAAGCAAGTTTCCTGGTGGTTCAGGCAATAGGAACCTGTCTGCGAACCCCAGGTCACAGGATCAAATTGCAGACATGGCGTGATAATTAGGATGTTCTTGCAAGAAACTATTTCTGCAGAGTCAGGCATAACTAAACTAGGGATGAGTTCCGGCGTGTTCGCATACCCCACGTGCAGAGCCCGCCAGGTAGTCGGCACAGCGCAGCGCTGCGCTAATCACAGGCAGTGAGACATTGCCCTGATGCACGGCTGCAGAGATCGGGCAATGTCTCACTGCTTGTGATTAGCGCAGCGCTGCACCGACTTCCTGGAGGGCTCTGCATGTGGAGCATGCGAACACGCCGGAGCTCATCCTTAATCAAAACATGTCTGAACAAACAAGATGTTGTGACTATGAATCACACATAATTCCATGAAAAATGTACAGCATAGAAACACCATTAACCCTTCAATAAATGGTGAAAATCCAGAGATAAGTGTTCAATATATAATTTAATATTTTAATTTATAATTTAATATTAGTATTTAATATATGTCCCAATACAATTTTATTATTATTTATAATAATATTATTCATTATAAGCAAGGACACATATCTGACTTTATACTGTCTTCATGTGCCCATTAAAAGGAGGCCCTTTATGTGTTTCAATATTTACACTCAATTTCATGGAGATTCATCCGGCATGGCGGCCAATGTAGACTGGACTCTAGTTGTCTCAGAAAAGTAAAATAACATGAATGTATTTCTTTTCCAGGCGCTCACATATTCTGGACTCTCCTTATCCCGGCGCTGACCGTCCTGATGCAATCTTTGTAGTCACCGCCCAGGACTAGATGTCACCGGATGAGAACGATGGAACCCATTTCAATGTTATTGTTGTTTATTTAGAAAGGCAGAACTTTTTCTTTTTCTTTTTTTTTTTTAGAAACCTTTCAACAAGTTTGTATAATTTGATTTATTTAGATTTTTTTTCTATGCTATTGTTTGCACATTTTTTATTAAATAAAATGTATTACTCTTTTAGATCTGCAAATTGATTCATTAGATGTTTTTATTCATCATAGGTGAAATATACTAATTTCCCTTTTATGTATTGATTCATTGATTTTTTTTTCTTTTGGTAGAAAAACTGAAAATTTATATCAAAATACTTACCGTAATTTTCCTTTCTGATGGACTCCATGGCAGCCTACGCGTGGGTTAATCTCGCCCCCTCGTACCTCATAGGACCCTTCTCCCATTAATCTTTGCTCTGGGCCAGAGGCCTTGTCCCATAATTTAGCCTACTCCAGCCAATGGGAGGGAACTCCTGTTGCCATGGAGTCCATCAGGAAAGGAAAATGATGGTAAGTATTTGATATAAATTTTCCATTTTCCTGACACACTCCATGGCAGCCTACGTGTGGGAAAGAACTCGCCATACACACCCGGGTGGGCAGAGTGCTGGACAAAAGAAAAAAAAGGATTATTTGGCACTATCAACAGACAAGATACGTAAACCAAAGTTAACAGAAGATAACAAGGCTGGTAGTGTGCCATGAACGTGTTAATTGAAGACCACGAGGCCACCTTGCAAATAACTTCTGGAGCCACGTGACGTGATGCCGCCCATGACAAAGACACACTTCTAGTTCAGTGAGCAGTCTCCGCTTCTGGAGGCGCCAATGAATGGCCTGAACAATCCATGCTGCGATAGATCTGGAAGAGGCACGCATTCCCTTATTCTTCCCATGGAAATAAACAAACAGATGGTCGGTCTGACTGAAAGAAGCTGTAGCTTCAAGATACTGACTCAGAGCTTTTCCAACATCTAGGCGATGAACACTGGAATCCTCGGTAGATCTGAATGTTGGAAGAGCAATCTCCTGATTGTCATGAAACACAGATGCCACTTTAGGGTTTGAAAATATATACACAAACCAAATATAGCGCTGTCCCCACTTTTCACATTCCAACAGTGTTCAATATCAGATGTATAAAATCAAATCAGGGTGTTGCAGCTCTCCCTCAAGTCCACTGGGTGGCAGACATGAATCTAGATATACATACAGAACACAAGAGAGAGCGCACGCCGACCCTAGTGTGTTATTGTTTAGTTGAAAGTTCAAATAGGAGGATCCAGTGAGCCAGCTAATCCACACAGAGTAGGAGAGGAGGTCACTGTGGAGCTGTACATGCGCTATACCATTGGATGGCAGTGAGTGCAACTTTCGTATGTTACATATTTGAACTTCCACTTTAGGGTTTGAACCCAACATAGGAAATATAATATAATATAGGAAAAAGAAAGAAAAGAAAGAAAAAGAAATCCCAGAGAGCTGATTTCAGAGACCCTTTTGGCCGATATAGCCACCAAGAAGGCCACTTTTATAGAGAGTCATTTGAGAGAGGACTGATCTTCATGTTCCAACTCTATACCTGAGAAAAAATTCAGGACAAGGGGAAGATCCCAATTAGAGAATCTTGGCTTTTTCTGAGGTCTGAGCCTTATTGCTCCTAAGGGTAAGAGTAAGAGGGTGTCTAGCCAAGGAAACCCCCATAAAGGTAGAGATTGCAGAGACTTGGACTCGCAGTGAGCTGACTGACAATGAGAGATCCAAGACAGAAAATCTGCCTGAACGTTCTGGACTCCAGGGAGATAGACAGCTGTCAGGTTGGCCTGGTTTTTCTGGGTCCAGATCATGATGAGCTCTACTTCCTTCGACAGGGAGAGACTGCGAGTACCCCCCTGTCTCTTGATGTATGCAACTTCCGCTGTGTTGTCCAGTCTTAGGAGGACTGAGGCTCCTGCTGTTAAGTGGTGAAAGGCCTGCAGAGCACAGAACGCTGGCCGGAGTTCCAGAACATTGGAGACTATCCTGTGAGAGGGAATATTCCATGTGCCTTGGGCTACTTCTGTCAGGCATAGAGCGCCCCAGGCCCTGTTGCTGGCATCTATAGTGATGGTGACCCAAGACACAGGTGCAATGAAGTGACAATTGAGGAGGTTCCTCTGTGGAGGCCACCAAGGAAGGCTCTCCCACATGGATGAGGTTATTCGGATAGAGTGATCCCAAAGCCCTGCGTTCCACTGCTGGAGGAAGCCCTTCTGGAAGGGCTGCATTTTCCACTGAGCCCACTTTACCATGGGTGTTGTTGCCACCATGGTGCCGACGATCTTTGAGAGGACGACATTGCAAGCCGAACTCTGTCCCTGGTCACTGGGATTTTTCCAGGGGTAACAAGATGGTGCTCTTGATAGTGTTGAAGCGTGCCCAGAGGAATACCAGGGACTGCGTAGGATCCAGATGGCTCTTTTCCAGATTCAGAAGCCAACCGAACTTGAGTAGAGTGGAGATGACCTGGTATCTGTGGATTATCAACTGCTCCCTGTCCCGAGATAACAGCAGGTCGTCTAGATAGTGATACAGATGGATACCTCTGGTCCTGATCAGAGCCAGGACAGCCAACAATAGTTTTGAAAACACACAAGGTGATGTTGTAAGCCTGAAGGGGAGACAGGTGAACTGCATATGGATTTGATCGACAGTAAAGCAAAGGTATTTCTGGAATTCTGACGCTATCGGAATATGGAATAGGCATCTTTCAGGTCTATAGACACAAGCCAATTGCCTGGTTGTATTACTTGACTAATCGTGAGTAGTGTCTCCATCTTGAACTTCTTCTTGATAAAAGAATCCAAGTGGGTTAGGTCTATAACTGACCTCCAGGAGCTGTTTTTTTCTTCAACACCATGAAGAGGGGCGAGTAGACCCCTTGAAACCTTTACTCGACTGGAACCGGAATTGCAGCGCCTTGAGCCACAAGAGAGTCTGCATAGGACAGGAGAATGATCTTTTTCTCTTCCGAGAGAGGCAAGGATGCCGACTCGCTCTGTCTGGGAAGACGCAATATCATAAAGACTTAGGGGATTCTTGTCCACCGGAAGACGCCCCTTTTGAAAACTTCTGGCCTGAAGGCTGGTTTTTTCTTCCAGGTCTTCCTGAACTCACGGCCAGGCCTATATCGGTGAGCATCCCTTGATCTATCTGAACCTTGCCTGGGCTGTGTTCTCTTCTGGTCACAAGGCACGCTTAGCCGTGACAGATAACAGCAAGATCCAAGCCACCAGGCGAATTATGTCTAGGGAAGCCTCACCCAGAAAAGCCACGCCCACCTTAGCTCACGAATAGCTGAGCTCCTGGCCACTTCTTCCGAGACTCTCCTCAGAGAAGCATCTACAGCGTCCACCCAGACTTCCAACGCTTTGGAGAGAGCTGCGAGAGCTAGAGCTGGTTTGCAGGTCATACCCGCTGTAATGTAGATCCGCTTGAGGACGATATCAATTTTCCTCTCCAGGCCATCCCTAAAGGAAACAGTATTCTCCAATGGGAGTGTGACGTGCCTCACCAACCTCATTAGGGCTGCGTCAATGAGAGGAGCCGACTCCAGGTGTTTTACATCCTTGCTTTTAAATGGGTACATTTTTGATACCTTCGTTAACAGGCAATTCTTCCTTTCAACACCACCCCATTCATCGGTAATTATTGCGCCGAGTACACCCAAAAGCATTAGCATTTTTTACTTTTTTGCTATAATAAATATCCCCAAAAAATATATTAAAATGTTATTTTTTTCCTCAGTTTAGGCCGATACGTATTCTTCTACATATTTTTGGTAAAAAAAATCGCAATAAGCGTATATTGATTGGTTTGCGCAAAAGTTATAGCGTCTACAAAATAGGGGATAGATTTATAGCATTTTTATTATGATTTTTTTTTTTTTTTACTTGTAATGGCGGTGATCTGCGATTTTTATCAGGACTGCAACATTATGGCAGACACATTGGACATTTTTGGAACCATTGGCATTAATACAGCAATCAGTGCAATTAAAAATGCATTGATTACTGTAAAAATGTCACTGGCAGTGAAGAGGTTAACACTAGGGGTTAGCTGCGTTCCCAATGGCTCCTGCTGCTATCAATCTGTCCAATGAGAAGAGCGACAGCAGCTAGAGCCATTGTGCTTGTGCTTGTGGATCAGATCCAGTCAGTTTACAGTCCCTCAGATATTAGGGGGGCCAGATGTTGGTCAGTAGTAAGGTTATTGACCCATTGTTGGTGTCAGTGGGAGGAATAGAACCCTGTCATTGGTTTCAGTCGGAAGATTATTGCCCCATTGTTGGTGTCAGTGGGAGGAATAGAACCCTGTCATTGGTGTCAGTAGGAAGAGTAATGCCTAATTGTTGGTATCAGTGGGTTGAATAGTGTATTGTACCAGTGAGAGACGTAATACTGCCCAAAGGGCCAGGTAAAAGCAAGCAAAGGGCCACATTCAGCCCTGGGCCACAGTTTGGAGACCCCTGCCTTAAAGTGGTTGTAAACCCTTTTGTGTAGCCTAGAATAAGTCTTATCTATAGGTAGTGGAAATATCTCCTAAACGTGTGCTGTTTAGGAGATATTTCACTTGTAGTGTGCCGATGTTGTCATCGGTGCATGCACTGTGAAGAAACGGACCACAGCTCTGTTTCTTACCCCAGCGTGTGCCGGGGGTGACGTCACGCGGCTCCAACCAGTCACAGAGCCCGTGGCCCCGGAAGGAAGAGGGGCGAAGATGGACTGCATAGGGGACATCACGGGCTTCGTTTGCAGGTAAGTGCCATATAATGGGCTAGTATGCGATGCAATAATATGCTTTTAATTTGCAGGCCTTGCGGGGAGCAAAAGAGGAGTTAAAACCCATGATGGGTTTTACTTCCTCCCTTTGCCCCTGCAATATAAAAGCATAATGTGCTAGTATACATCACAAACTAGCATATTATGTGACACTTATCTGCAAACGAAGCCTGCGCCGCCCCCACTTGAGGCTGCATCCATCTTCGCCTGTCTTCCTTGGGGGGGCCACGGACTCTGGCTCGGTGACTGGCCAGAGCCGTGCGATGTCACTCCTGCACGTGTGCGTGGGACCCACCAGTCACGGCACTCGCTCGGGAAGAAACGGCACAGGGGGGCGTTTCTTCAAAGACCATGTGCCAATGACATCATCGGCGCAAAACACAGTAAATATCTCCTAAACGGCGCATGTTTAGGAGATATTTACAGTACCTATAGGTAAGCCTTATTCTAGGATTACCTATAAGTACAACTCCCACAACCTCTTACAGCCTCTTTAATGCAAGGAATGCATTAAGGCGAAAAACCTTGAGGCTTTACAACTCCTTTAAGTTTTTATTGTGAAAAAATTCCACTTTTTATGTCAGAATCAAGAGCCAGAAATTGTGCACTGACAGGCTGCACATGTAAGCATTTTTCTAGGCCGCCATGGAGGAGGGAGAGACCTAGAAGGTTTTATCAGGTAATTTACCAACTTCGGACCACCAAGGTATTCTAACTGGGGAGAATAGAGTGCCATACAATTAATAATAATAATAATAATAATATAAACATGCTGTAAATATATAATCAAAGCAGGATTAAGGTGTGTATGAACTATGGACCAGAGCAGATGTCCTGTAGATCCTAATCACCTGAGTCACGAGTGGTGAGGAAGGTCTCATGACCCACAGAACACAACGTTTCCTTCTTATTTGGATAAAGACATCTCAAAAGGGGCGTGTACTTTACCTGCGATTTTTTTTAGGATTAATAGATCACAAAATATCGTGTCCAGAGGCAATATCCAGAGCTCCCATCGTAGTCAGTAAACCTGAATGAAGATTTGTATAACCAACATTATTGGGACAATAAACAACTCCGGAGACAACCGGTCACTCGAGCAAAATTACAAAACATCAACATTCCTTTCAGTATTTTACACTTGGGGTTTTATATCAAATGTTCAGAAAATGGAATAATAAACATTTTTTTGGGGGGAAATAATTGTGTATTTTTAGTAAAGACCATAAAGAAGTAGGGTAAGACTACACTATAATGTTGGCGACTGATTAATCTAGATGATGGGAGTATCCTTCACACTCTGTACTCTTATCTATGAGCAGTAAAGTGTTTTTATGGGAATACCTTGGCATAAGTGAAAGAAAAAGATTCAATGCTACATACAATTGTGCACAAAGGTTTTGCTTCCCCCGGCAGAAACGGTAAACTTTTGGCACTGATATTGAAAATCTGACTGATCATGCCAAAACCGGTCTTTTATTTTCGGATTTTAGTGATGATATGAAGCCATTTATTATCACATAATTGTTTGTCTCCTTTTGAATCCTAATGGTAACAGAAATCCCCCAACAGTCCCCCCCGGAATGTTTGGCCTTGGTACAGACAACCACATGCATTAAAATACCTATAAAAGGTTGATTTCCCACATCTGTGGCTTTTTAAATTGCAAATAGTGTCCGTATATGTGACAGATCCAACCTGGACTGGGACTTTTGGAGAGGACTAGGGGAAAGCTTCCTACCCACTGATTATGGCCCATGGAGAGAGCAGATCGTTCTCTAATGATGGACATCCGCATAATGGATGCATAGAGCGAGGCTTGGATTACTTCTCTGAATAAGGACAATAAAGATTCCCTTCTGGAGTGGATGGAAAGGTTCAATATTAATCGTGTACAGGGTAAGGGTCAGAGGGAATATGGTGGCCTTCCTGCAGACTGGGTTAACCCCCCTGGCGGTATTCCCGAGTCTGGCTCGGGGCAGGAACTTCAGTACCAAAAGCGGTAACCTCGAGCCAGACTCGGGCTTGCGTTGCAGTATACAGGGGGGGAAGTTACTTACCTTGTCCCCTGGATCCTGCGATGTCTCCCCGCTGTGTGTGTGAGCCGTCTGCTATCTCGATTCACACAGTGCCCGAGTGCCGCTGATCTCCGTTCCCTGCGACGTTACGACGCACAGGAGCGGAGATTGGCCTAAATTCAAAAAAGTTTAAAAACACACAACACATACAGTACTGTATACAAAAAATACACCCCCCCCTTTGTCCCTAGAGGTCTGCCCAGTGCCCTGCATGTCATTTTATATAATAAAAAGATTTTTTTTCTACCTGGAAACTGGAGATTGTCCATAGCAACCAAAAAGTGTCCCTTTATGTCAAAAGTGGTTTTAGACCAGCTAGAAAACAGCGATAATAAATTAAAATCACAATTCATCATCAAACAATAAATTTAATGACAGCGACTATTCTGCAACTGAGCAAATTTCAGTGTTTTTTGATTTGATTACATTATTGAATCATTTTTATATATATTTTTATTATATTATAATTTATGATTTTGTGTTTCAAACTTTATCATACCCGGGATGTCTACTAGACTCTGGTTTGGACAGATTTAAGTGAGTTATTCATAAGAATTGCATGCCTACAATATAAAAACGCCAAATTTCCATGCAAAATAATTGTACCGCTTTCAGCACAAAATTCCAGACAGAATCACCGCCAGGGAGGTTAAAGAGGTTCCTTCACTTGGGTCAGTAATATTTATCAACAATGTCCCTCAGGAAAGCTATGAAGATAAATTATATCCACTGTATCAGACTGCTGGGACAAAGCTTCCCTTCTGGAGTGAATGGAAAGATGTAATATTAATCTAGAACAGGGTTTCCTTCCTGCAGACTGAGTTGTAGTGGCTCCATCGTTTGGGACATACATATTTATCTACAATATCCCTCAAGAAATCTATGAAGATAAATAAATTCCACTGTATCGGACTCCTGGGACATTGTAGAGTATGAGCTTTGCCTCATAGACTATTGGCCTTGGTACAGACACACAAGGGGACACACACAGGTTACAATGGCCAATTAAAGGTTCATTTCCCACATCTGTAGCTTTTTAAATTGCAATTAGTGTCCGTGTATGTGACAGATCCAACCAGGACTGTGGCTTTTGGAGAGGACTAGGGGAAAGCCACCTACCCACTGATTATGGCCCATGGAGAGGGCAGATCATTCTCTAATGATGGACAACCACATAATGGATGCATAGAGCAAGGCTTGGATTACTTCTCTGAATAAGGACAATAAAGCTTCCCTTCTGGAGTGGATGGAAAGATGTCATCTTAATCTAGAACAGGGTAATGGTCACAGGGAACAGGGTGGCCTTCCTGCAGACTGAGTTGTAGTGGCTCCATCGTTTGGGACATACATATTTATCTACAATATCTCTCAAGAAATCTATGAAGGGAAATTAATTCCACTTCATCAGACTCCTGGGACATTGTAGAGTATGAGCTTTGCCTTTTAGGCTATTGGCCTTGTTACGAACACACAAGGGGACACACACAGGTTAACATGGCCAATTAAAGGTTAATTTCCCACATCTGTGGCTTTTTAAATTGCAATTAGTGTCCGTGTATGTGACAGATCCAACCAGGACTGGGGCTTTTGGAGAGGACTAGGGGTAAGCCTCCTACCCACTGATTATGGCCCATGGAGAGAGCAGATCATTCTCTAATGATGGACAACCACATAATAAACACTGAGAGTGATGCTTGGGTTACTTCTCTGAATAAGGACAATAAAGCTTCCCTTCTGGATTGGATGGAAAGGTTCAATATTAATCTTGTGCAGGGCAAGGGCCAGAGGGAATATGGTGGCCTTCCTGCAGACTGGGTTAAAGAGGTTCCTTCACTTGGGACAGTAATATTTATCAACAATGTCCCTCAGGAAATCTATGAAGATAAATGCTATCCACTGTATCGGACTGCTGGGACATTGTATGAGCTTTGTAGACCATTGCCATGCAGTCTGCAATTCCTGATTAATCAAAGCATTGCCTAGATGTGAATTCCATGGTTACTTAGGTCACCTATTGTTTCTGCCTGTCTTATCATCTGTGTGTTTATACTTGTAATTATGTATATTGTACAGTACTTTGTATTAAGGGTTGTAGGTGTCGGATGGTCTGGTCACCTAGGCTGGATGAAGTGCCTAGTTAATTATATCATTGTCAGCTATTCATTGCTAGAGGTGGAGTAGCATAGTTTATGTTGGCTGTTCTTTTTGTTATATTCCTGTATACAGTTTCCTTTGCATATGATAATGTGATCAAGCTTTTATCAGATTTTGTGTGATATATACATTTTCTGTGAGTTTTCAATAAACAGTTTTATGTTTTTCACCACCCTACGCCGGGTCCCAACTAGTGACTGGGTGGGCTGCGGGATCTCGTATCCTTCTGTTACCGGGCAAGGGAAGCTTATACAATTGACATAGTCCTCTTGAGTACCGGGTCCATGACAGCGTATAAATAATCATTAAGTTTGCTCGCTCTCACGTGGATGCACTGAGCTGGCTAGATACTGAGCCATGGGGAGCAGAAAAGAACTGTCAAAAGACCTGCATAACAAGGTCATGTAACTTTATAAAGATGGAAAAGGATATAAAAAGATCTCCAAAGCCTTGAATATACCAGTCATTACTTTTCCATCACTTATTAAGTGGAAAATTCAGGGATCTCTTGATTCCAAGCCAAGGTCAGGTAGACCAAGAAAGATTGCAGCAACAACTGCCAAAAGAATTGTTCAGGGTACAAAGAAAAACCCCCACACGTAACCTCAAAGAAAAACTGTCTGCTCTGAAAAAAGGTGGTGTGGTTGTTTCAAGGAGCAAAATACAACAATACTTGAACAAAAAATAAAAAAATTGATCAATCCTGATATAATGAGGACCTCAAAAAAACAGAGTCTTGTGAGCTACCATGTGAAAATTCAAATGATAATTAGAGATGATTAACCGCTTGCGGACCAGCTGCCGTCATTTTACTGCGGCAGGTCGGCGCGATCCTGCGAGCCGTCGTAGCTATACGTCGGCTCGTGGGATCGGGATATCAGGCGTTCACAGGCCGCTGCACTGCGGGGGTGCCGATGCTCGTGCTGACAAAGCAGAACAAATCCCTGTTCTGCTCTGTGAGGAGAGACAGATCGTGTGTTCCTAATAGCTAGGAACCACGATCTGTAATTTCCCCTAGTCAGTCTCCTCCCTCCACAGTTAGAACACACACAGGGAACACAGTTAACCCCTTGATCGCCCCCTAGTGTTAACCCCTTCCCCAAAATGTGACATTTTTGCATTTTTATAGGACTGATCACTGTATAAATGGCATGTCAAAAGTGTCTGATGTGTCCGCCATAATGTCGCAGTCCCGCTAAAAATTGCAGAACGCCGCCATTACTAGTTAAAAAAAATAATAATAATAAAAATGCCATAAATCTATCCCCTGTTTTGTAGAAGCTATAACTTTTGTGCAAACCAATCAATAAATGCTTATTGCAATTTTTTTTACCAAAAATATGTAGAAGAACACATATCGGCCTAAACAGAGGGAAAATTAGCTTTTTTAAAAAAAAAAATTGGGATATTTATTATAGCAAAAAGTACAAAATATTGTGTTTTTTTCAAAATTGTCGCTCTTTTTTTGTTTATAGCACAAAAAATAAAAACCGCAGAGGTGATCAAATACCACCAAAAGGAAGCTCTATTTGTGGGGAAAAAAGGACGTAAATTTTGTTTGGGTGCAGCATCACACGACCGCGCAATTATCAGTTAAAGTGACGCAGTGCTGAATCGCAAAAAAATGGCCTGGTCATTCAACAGCCAAATCTTCCGGGGGGCTGAAGTGGTTAAAGGACAGCTGCTAGCATTGATCACGTCCCATATGCTCGTGCGAAAATACAAAATTATACCAATATAATGCTGCGCTATCCAAATGTAACCATATGGTAATCGTCCTAAATCCTAATATTACTGACTGCCATTAAAGTGGTTGTATACCCAAACTTTACACTTTTACCTACAGGTAAGCCTATAATAAGCGCCTACCTGTAGGTACAATTAATATCTCCTGAACCTGTACGGTTTAGGAGATATTCCCTATGCATGCAGCCGCGGCACATGCGCTCTTAATGCCTCAGCTGAAGGTCCGGCAGCGTTGTCGGACCTTGCCGAGAAGAAAACTCCTGCGCGCCTGCACGGGAGTGACGTCATCACGGCTCCGGCCACTCTTGTGCTCCCTTTGGTGTATGCGCTCACCTTAGAGCGTGTGACCTCCCACCTAAGCTCGGTCAAATCACACTTTTAAACCACCATGGTCAGCATTCAGAGCGGAGTGTTCTCAGAGCGGGAGAGGACACATCAGCACAGCGTCTTTATATTTGTTTGGCTTGTTAGAGGGTGGTGCGCTCATAGCACCTATTAAATGCGAGTACCCTAATATAGGGGATATTGTAATTTTAACCGCTTCCCGACCGCCTAACGCAGATATACTGCGGCAAAATGGCACGGGCAGGCAAAATCACGTACCTGTACGTGATCCTTTAAATGCCTGCCCGTGGGTCGCGCGTGCGCCGCCAGCGGCGCACTCACGACCCGGTCGGGAGCTCCGTGACCCCGGCCGCGGTACCAGCGGACCCGATCGCCGCTGGTGTCCCGCGATCGGGTCACGGAGATCGGGTCACGGAGCTGAAGAACGGGGAGAGGTATGTGTACACAAACCTCTCCCCGCGCTTCCTACTCTGTCTGTCATTAATTGGCTGTTCCCAGTCATCGGGAAAGCCGATCAGTGACATCAGACGTCAGCCCCGCCCCCTAATGTAAAAAAAAAAAACACACACGTCACAGCCCATAACCCCTCCCCTCCCCCTAGTGGTTAACTCTTTCACTACAACTGTCATTTATACAGGAATCAATGCATTTAAATAGCATTGATTGCTGTATAAATGACAATGGTTCCAAAAATGTGTCAAAAATGTCCGATGTGTCCGCCATAATGTCGCAGTCACAATAAAAATCGCTGATCGCCGCCATTACTAGTAAAAAAAAAAATTAATAAAAATGCTATAAAACTATCCCCTATTTTGTAAACGCTATAACTTTTGCGCAAACCAATCAATAATCGCTAATTGCGATTTTATTTTATTTTGTTTTTATTTTATTCTACAAATATGTAGAAGAATACGTATCGGCCTAAACTGAGGAAAAAAAAGTTTTTTTTATATATTTTTTGGGGATATTTATTATAGCAAAAAGCAAAAAATATTGCCTTGTTTTCGAAATTGTCGCTCTATTTTTGTTTATAGCGCAAAAAATAAAAACCGCAGGGGCGATCAAATACCACCAAAAGAAAGCTCTATTTGTGGGAAAAAAAGGACGTCAATTTTGTTTTGGAGCCACGTCACACGACCGCGCAATTGTCAGTTAAAACTACGCAGTGCCAAATCGCAAAAAGGGGCCTGGTCCTTTGGCTGCAAATTGGTCCGGGGCTGAAGTGGTTAAATAAAACTTTTAAAACGGTAATACACTATCCAGTTTCCTCTGTTTTCCATATGAATATTGCTGCATGCAACCGCCCAAGGATCTGAATGCTAATCAATTGGTGCTACCATCTAAATTGGTAGGAGGTCTTTGGAAGGAGAGCGGCTTGATCTCTTCTGAGATGATGGGGTTCACCTAAGTAATGAAGGGAATTGCATTTTTGCGTCCAGTTTGAGACAGATGGTGGGGTTTTGTCTGTTTATGGGGGGTGTAAAGTCTTATGCCCTGTACGCACGATCGGACATTCTGACAACAAAATCCATCCATCAGGGTTTACTTCCTCTTTAAGCTGCGTAGGTGTTTTTTCACTGTCGGGGTGGTAAGGGTGTGGAACTCTCTTCCACAATCGGTGATCCCGGCAAGAAGTATGAATAGTTTAAAAAAGACTCTTGGACGTGCATCAAATGCCACGTACACGCGACTGGACTTTTCGGCCGGACTATCCGTCGGACTTAGTCCGGCGGACAATCCGCCGGACTTTCCAGCGGAGGTCCGCCGGACTTCCCGAACGTGCAGACATGCCCACACACGCCCGGACTTTTCCGGGGGACAATCCGCCAGAGTTTTGGCAGATGTCCACCGGACTTTTACAGTGAGTAAAGTCCGTTCATTTAGAACGTGACTCCAGGTAGACGGGACTAGCGAAGGAAGTCAATGCCGCCACCTCGATCGGCGAGATTGACACCTCGCTAGCCCCGTCACCTGGTAAAAAAAAAACGGTATGGGGGTCCCCCCACATCCATATCAGACCCTTATCCGAGCACGCAGCCCGGCCGGTCAGGAGAGGGGTGGGGACGAGCGAGCACCCCCCCTCCTGAGCCATACCAGGCCGCGTGCCCTCAACATGGGGGGGTGCCTTGGGGAAAGGGGGGCCCTGTGGCCCCCCCACCCCAAAGCACCTTGTCCCCATGTTGATGAGGACAAGGGCCTCTTCCCGACAACCCTGGCCGTTGGTTGTCGGGGTCTGCGGGCAGGGGGCTTATCAGAATCTGGGAGCCCCCTTAAATAAGGGGGCCCCCAGATCCCGGCCCCCCACTGTATGTGAATGAGTATGGGGTACGATGTACCCCTACCTATTCACCTGGTGAAAAAAGTGTAGATAAAAAACACAACACAAGTTTTTAAAATACTTTATTACACAGCTCCGGGGGTCTTCTTCTGTCTTGGGGGGCCTTCTCGCCGGACTCCTTCGCTATCTTCTGCTAGCTCTTTTACTAGCGGAGGAGCCCGGTTTTCTCCTTCGTCGCCGCCGCCGTCTGGGGGTCTTGTTCCGACTTCGGGGGTCTTGTCCCGCTCTTCTGTTCTTCTTGCCGGGCCTCCGCTTTCTTCTTACAGCTCTTTTAGTAGCGGTGGCCCGGGCTTCTGTCGCCGTCGATTTCGCCTTCTGCTTCTTGTTCTTCTGCTTCTTGTTCTTCTTTCTTCAACCGATGTTGACACAACGCTGTCTCCGCTTCTAATGGCCCAGACGCGTTGCGCGGCCAGTTATATAGGGACAAGAGGCGGGGCCACCAGCTCATGTCACATGGTGACCCCACCCCCTTATGATGTCACAGTCACAGCATCCTTTCAGGACCCGCGGACTAGCACACAGATGGCCAGATTGTCCGCCGGACACTTTTGAGTGAAAACTTCTTACTAAGTCCGCCAGACTTTTGTGAAGAAAAAGCCGGAGCCAACACACTGTTGGATTGTCCGGTGGACTCCCGTCGGATAGTCCGATGGTGTGTACGGGGCATTTGTGAAAACAATATACAGGGATGTGGGATTTTCTACTCACACACCTACATGGGTTGAACTGTATGTACTGTTGTCTTTTTTCAACCTTACCAACTATGCAACTATTTAGCAAAAGTCCCTAAAAATTCTGTGCTGTCGGTTCACAATAGGACTCGGGATCTGAGTGCCTTTGTGGCAGATCAGTAAATATTCTCTGTACTTGCAGGGTCTTGAAAGGTATAAAACACGGGAAATGTGTATGTATTTGAGAGATGTACTGCGTGTTATTATTTTTGCATTGATATAAGTTTTAAGTCTAAAGTGAACACGTTATGAAATGCAATGTCTGGGCATTATTTTATTGAGCGATCGGGGAATGTTGGACCACCCTTCTCACCACCGCTTATAGGCAAATAAAATGCTGTTTTGTGCAGCAGAATCGTTATAGAAGTCACAGTCTTTCTTCTAATTGCGGCCATCTACAGTAAATGGAGACATTGTATCATGGAATGACACCTATAAGATAATTTAACTTCTATAAACTCTAAACAACTCTAAGCTTTCAATGGAAATCCAAAGGCAATAAACACACACGTTGGATGGAAGGCGACACTTTCACACCGTGAGATAGAAATTGGGAACCTCATATACGGCAATAAACATCTTCACTTTTCCAAATAATAAAGGATTAAAAATTGAACGTACGTGAGACTGTAAAGTTGGTCATCAACCTGAAATGACCTTCTGAATTTTTCCTTCCTTCTGTACCAGTATATATAACGGTCAGTAAAATGAAGCCAATGTAACACTGGAACGTCAAGTAGGAGACGGCTCTGCAGAAGCCAGGGCCACCATGTCTAAGTCTTTCATAATCTTCCTGATCTTCTCCAGCACATCAGTGGTGACCTACACAGCGGGCCAAGAACCAAATTATCCAAATGGTATGTAACCTACACAATACTTAAAGCAAGTGGAAATACCACTTCTCTAATGCAGGGCTGTATTTTGTGATGTCTCCAACTATCTCGTCTTCGAATTTGTCCCTTGACTCCTAAGCCCAGGCTTTACATGGGGGCTCGACTTTTGACTAAAGATTAGACACGTGCAATTAGTTTCGTTTTTTTTTGTTTTTAGTTTTTTTTCGTTATATTCGTTCATTCGTTATCGTACGAATAAACAAACGATTCGCTAAAAAATTTTAACGAATCGTTCGAATGGAACGAATCCGAAAACAACGAAAATCTGAAAAAAACTAATTAGAAACAACGAATCTACGAAAGAAGAAAATCCGAAAAACGAAAACAGGAACAACGAAAATCAAAATGAACGAAAAAATTTGTACATTCGTAATTTTTTTTTTTTGTTGAATTGGTAATTTTCTGTGTCCCTTACAATGGCGCTGCTTAACGTGCTTCGAATGGATTGAACGAAAAAATTCATACATTCGTAACTTTTTTTTTCGATTTTCCGTGTCTCTTAAAATGTAATAATAGCATACACATTACATAAAATTATGAATTATGCTCCGATTACGAATCTACGAATGTTACGAAAGTACGAATAAATACGAATGCGTCCGAATTTCGAATAAACGAAAATTAAACTAACGGAAAAACGAATCAATGAAAAAATAACTCGAAAATACGAATCGTTACGAATACGAACACCGACGAAGTACGAATTTACGAATCATTACGAATCAAAGGAAACGAAAGAAACGAAAATAAACAAATTTTTTTGTTGTGCACATGTCTATTGCCAACTATGTCGTCTTCGAATTTGTCCCTTGACTCCTAAGCCCAGGCTTTACATGGGGGCTCGACTTTTGACTAAAGATTAAATTGATTGAGCTGTTGACACAATTTCACCAATATGGTATCTCTTTTTGGTCAAAAACAGTTCCAGGAGAGGTGAAAGGAACTTCCTTAACCCTCACAAACCACTTAAGCCCCACCTCCTGTAGATATACGTCGGCAGCAGCTGCTGCCACAACCGAGATATCCATCTTTACAGGAGGCGGTTCTATTTACGATAATTGTGGTCTCTGTGGCAGGTCCGCCGCGAGATAACCATTATCGGCAGCGGGAGAGGTGCCCCCCCGCCGCTTACCGGAGCCGTTGGTAGCGGCGGAGGCGATCGGGAGACGAGTGAGGCTAAGATGGCCCCCACCCGTCTCTATATCATAGAAGGGCGGAAGCGACATCAAAACGTCACTTCCGCCCATACCTCTTAAACGAACATTTTTTTTCAATGTCATTTTTTCAAATTACATTTTTTTTTTTTATTGCATTTAAGTCCAAATATGAGATGTGAGGACTTTTTGACCCCCAGATCTCATATTTAAGAAGACCTGTCATGCTTTTTTCTATTACAAGGGATGTTTACATTCCTTGTAATAGGAATAAAAGTGATCCATTTTTTTTTTAAACGGTGTAAAAAAATTAAATCAAGTAAAATGAATAATAAAAAAAATAATTTTTTTTTAAAACACCCCAAAACACCGACGAGCTTGCGTGCAGAAGCGAGCGCATACGTGAGTAGCGCCCGCATATGAAAACGGTAGTCACACATGTGAGGTATCGCCGCGATTGGTAGAGAGAGAGCAATAATTCTAGCCCTAGACCTCCTCTGTAACTCAAAACATGCAACCTGTAAAAAAAATTTAATGTTGCTTATGGAGATTTTTGAGGGTAAGCCTGGGTTCACACCAGTGCGGTGCAAATTTAATGTCCGGCGTAACTGCGCACTAAAACGTCAGTTGTTCAGCGGTTTGTCAGCGTTTTAGCTGCGGATCAGTGAGCAGGGAGAAGGGGGGGAGGTGTAGTGAGGAGAAGTAAAGAATTCGTGTTCAGAACGGAATGCATCTGCGAATCAGATGTGTGCCCATAGAAGATAATGGGCCTGAATTCGCACCTGAGCCGCACCGCACTGCCCAAAAAACGCACACATTTTTTTCTGCAATGCGCAGTGCGCATGCACCGCAGATATATGAACAAGCCTCATTAAAATCAATGTATTTTGAAATGTCCTGCGAATTCGCTGTGTGGTAAGCCGCATCTAATTCGCATTGGTGTGAACAGGGGCTTAAAGTTTGACGCCATTCCAGGAGCGGGCGCAATTTTGAAGCATGACATGTTGGGTATCAAGTTACTCGGCGTAATATTATCTTTCACAATATAAAAAAAAAAGTGATTATTTTTCAAAAAAAGGTGCGCTTGTAAGACCTCTGCGCAAATACGGTGTGAAAAAAGTATTGCAATGACCGCCATTTTATTCTCCAGGGTGTTAGAAAAAAAAAAAAAAACAATATTTAAGGTTTGGGGGTTCTAAGTAATTTTGTAGCAAAAAAAAAAAAACAGTTTTAAACATGTAAACACCGAGTCTGAAAAACAGGCTTGGTCCTTAAGTGGTTAAGACCAAGAATCCCACAAAAAAAATACCAAAAAACACCCTAATCTTGATTTTCTTCTTAAATGTAACTCGTTGCTCAGGCTGTGGCTCCGCATGAAGCATATACTGCATGACAAGCTTCTATAGCAGGGACACCTATATTGGATCTCACTAGACATGTGCACAATAGAAAAATTAGTTTTTCGTTTCGTTTCGTTTCTGTTCGTTTCCGTTGATTCGTAACGATTCGTAATTTCGTAAGTTTTCGGTGTTCGTATTCGGACTCGTTCGTATTTTCATAAGTCGTTTGTGTTCGTATTCGGACTCGTATTTTCGTAGAGTTATTTTTTCGTTGATTCGTTTTTCCGTTAGTCTAATTTTCGTTTATTCGAAATTCGTATATTTTGTATTCGGACACATTCGTATTTTCGTAGATTTAGTTACATTCGTACTTTCGTAAGATTGATTTATTCGTACTTTCGTAACATTGTTTTCGTAGATTCGTAATCGTAGCATAATTCATAATTTCATAATTTCATAATTCATATGCTATTATTACATTGTAAGAGACACGGAAAATTATGAATCAACAAAAAAAAAGTTACGAATGTACGATTTTTTTTGTTCAATCCATTCGAAGCACGTTAAGCAGCGCCATTGTAAGAGACACGGAAAATTACGAATCGACAAACAAAAAAAAAAGTTACGAATGTACAAATTGTTTTCTTTCAATCCATTCGAAGCGCGTTATGCAGCGCCATTAAGAGACACGGAAAATTACGAATCGACAAACAAAAAAAAAGTTACGAATGTACGAATTTTTTCGTTCAATCCATTCGAAGCAAGTTAAGCAGCGCCATTGTAAGAGACATGGAAAATTACGAATCAACAAAAAAAAAAAGTTACGAATGTACAAATTTTTTTGTTCAATCCATTCGAAGCACGTTAAGCAGCGCCATTAAGAGACACGGAAAATTACGAATCGACAAACAAAAAAAAAAAAGTTACGAATGTACGAATTTTTTTGTTCAATCCATTCGAAGCACGTTAAGCAGCGCCATTGAGAGACACAGAAAATTACAAATTGACAAACAAAAAAAAAAGTTACGAATGTACGAATTTTTTCGTTTAATCCATTCGAAGCACGTTAAGCAGCGCCATTGTAAGAGACACGGAAAATTGCGAATCAACAAACAAAAAAAAAGTTACGAATGTACGAATTTTTTCGTTCATTTTGATTTTCGTTGTTTCTGTTTTAGTTTTTCGGATTTTCACTCTTTCGAAGTTTCATTGTTTCTAATTTAATTATTTCGTATTTTTGTTGTTTTTCATATTTGTTCGTTTCGATAATTCGTTAGAATATTTAGCGAATCATTCGTTCATTCGTACGATAACGAATGAACGGATATAACCAATTTGAACAGAATTTTTTTGTCTAGATCTCACAGCTTTCTTTACTGAGGGTGAAGAGGCATCAGCTTCTTGAGTTCTGACACCAATCTCAATTTCAAAGATGTTTCCAGCCAAAAAAAACAATTGATAGGTTTTGGATTTGCCATCTGTGCCCCTATTCAGAAGATTCCACCTCACTTTCTGTCCCTGTGACATTTGGATTTTGGACATTTTGGGTTGCCGTAGAAACAAGGATTGGTGATAAAGCTCCAGTGGAGACAACTTTTCCCATGATAAATCTTACAGGAGTGAATTTCCTTTCCTAGGGGGAGATTTCCTCTCACTTCTTGTTGTCTCCAATGGTGACCCGTCCATAGTGGGCACAGGGGTGCCCCCCCCCCCCCCCAATCCATGCAACCGGACCCTAGTCTACATGCAGGGTGCCGGACGCATGGATTTCAATGTTTTTTTTTTTAAGCACATGATTAGAGCCTGATGACTCCCGGCCAATCGGGTCTCAGGACCCACTTCCTGTTCGGCCGGGAGGAGAAGCTCCAGCTCTTCTTGGATCCTCCTGGAGAGAGGAGCATCAGCCCTACCCTGGATCTGTGTCATCTATCTCCTCACGGTGAGGCCGCCAAAACCCCTGCCATCCCATCCGTCTCCCACGGAGGGGGGGGGGGGGTGTGTTGGCGGTGCGAGTTAGGGGGGCAGGTTTGTTCAAAGTCGCCCCCCCCAAATATTGAGCACCGGCCACCACTGGTTGTCTTCCTCCATTTTAAGTATAAGTCGTATGTAATTCAGATGTATGTAACTTTGGGATTGAAGTATAATCCTTCAATTTCCTACATCAAAATAAATAAATAAATCATAATGTATGTGATGGCAAAAAGTCTAATGCCGCGTACACATGAAGAGATTATCCCGCGGGATTGTCCGCTGGACCAAGTCCCCCGGATAATCCCCTCGTGTGTGGGCCTCCGACTGACTTTTTTTCCAAAAATCCGGCGGACTAAAGTTTTAAGTTTTGTTTTAAAACTATCCGCTGGACTTGGCAGTCCGGCGGACAATACGGCCGTCTGTAGTATGGTCCGGCGGACCAAAAAGGACGCATGCTCAGTAGCAAGTATTTTTCTAGTATTTTTCTTTTTCTAGTCCCGTCGTACGTGCTGTACGTCATCGCGTGAACCGCCGGACTTTTAGCGTGATCGTGTGTGGTCAAGTCCGTACGCTTTTTAGTCCGCCGAAGCCAGCTGGAAAGTCCAGAGGATTGTCCGCTGGACTAGGTCCGCCGGGAAAAGTCCCTTCGTGTGTACGCGGCATAAGCCTAAATTTCCTCCACCATGTGATAATGCGGGATAATAATCTTCAACACCAACTGCCCTTCACCGCACTCAGGAAACGCACTTACCAAAGGTGCGTGCCCAGCAAAGAAAATTAGGAAGACACATCTCAGATGGTTCCAGGATCACAACAAAATAGATCTCTATGTCAGAAATGTAAGCGCTGATGTCCTCATACCAATTCATGAAGTGTTATGCTAAAATGGAGTCGAGGGATGCGTTTTAGAAAACTAAAGGTCACCCAGACCAAGGCCTTACCTGGCCCTGACCTTATTCTTTCTAGAAGTTCTTATATGTTACCCCAGGGATAATGGTTCATTAGGAAAGGGTTTGCTCTGGATGTTATGATTATATTCCTTTACTATGTAACCAAGGTGTTTGTTGATGCCGCCCTCCTATAAAAACACCGCTCTGCGCTAAAAGGATGATAAAATATTTGCGGTGTATGATATTAAAAATTACTAAAATCTCTGTATACAAAAATAAATATAGATAAATATAGGGGTGCTATAAATAAATATAAATAAATGTACATGAAATGTGAATAATTAAAGGAAATGTGGATGTGTTAAACCCTCCACAATGTGCTAATGGTTGACCCTATACACACATTGATAAGCTGCTGCTTAAATAAATGGAACAGTGGAATATTACAATAAGAGAAAATATACAGATGTGCGTTTTTTCAAAAATTGTAGCAGCGCTAAAATTTGGACATCCAAGTCCAATGTGTGAAACACTCAAGAAATTAATCAATAAATAAATGAGTATAGTTCTGTGCTAAATATATATATAAATTCATCCGAAATATATATCAAAAACAGTGGTGAAAAAAATAAATAAATAAAAAATCTCAGTCCGTGATCAAATAAATTAAATAAGTAAATAAATAAAATCCATGTGAGTTTGTGCAGATGAGTAAGCAGTTCTTCAGCTGTGACAGATATATACGATGTGTCAGACAGTTCTATATAATGAATCTGCAGCCAATCTGAGCCATCCACCAAAAAAGACTTCACCACGTGCGATGGACGTCCCCTTTTGGGGGTACACTCACCAGATGCAACAAATATATAGGCCTGTAGTCATCAACAGTATAATCGCCTCTCCTCCAACATCACCTCTCCTCCAACACCACCACACCAAATTCTCCAAAACAGCGCGGGTATTAGGTTATATGTGGAAAAAAATATTTGGCCAAATAGTGTAATACTGCATAAAAAGTTTATTAATAAATAATTCCCCCTTCCAAACAAGATCCCCTAGTAATGCAAGCATACCAAAGAATCAATAATAATGGGCAAATGTAGATATTTGTACTGTGCCTGAGCCATCCACTCTAGCCGGAAATGGTGGAGAGAGTTCCGCTGTGTACCGCAGCGCCCTTCTTCCTGTCCGGGCTGTTGAAGCGCAGGCTTGGACCGCACAATGCGTCACTTCCGGTTGACCTACGCCCTGACGTGTTTCGTCACTTCTGACTTCGTCTCGAGGGCGCCCTGGAATTTTTGAAAAAACGCACATCTGTATATTTTCTCTTATTGTAATATTCCAATATTCCTTTACTGTAATCTGTTATCACTAATGCCCCGTACACACGAGTGGAATTTCTGTCTGAAAAATCTTGGATGGCTCCTCCAGTTGCTGGGCCTCTCCTTAGATGAGACGGCACCGGACCACTCTTTAATCAGTAGGCCCCGATATCCATTCAGGCCTGTCCCTGCAGTTGCTTTGCCTCGGGCTGTCCAGCCCCGAGACTTGGAATTGCATGGATCCGCACCCCAGGCCAGGAGGGCCATGAGGGCTGGTCAGGGGGACCAGGACCAAACAGACAGAATATCTCTTCTGGGCCGGAACCGAACAACCAAAACACGTGATCTCAGTACCTTAAAGCCCCCCTCCCAGAATGCACAGCAAGATAAACACTCCCACTGGGCTGGTTCCCGAGAGAAAGAATGGTATCCAATACACCCAGCTAAACTGCGTTCTCATACTTGCCGGTGGTGACAGCGACACCTGCGGCCAAGTAGAACTCAGTGCAATCCAGCTAGACTGATACTGAAACCATAATTTAGCAAAATTAGCCCTAAAACCCAACTGTGGTTTCAGGAATATTAACTTTCAAAAACACATAGCGTACGCTCGTCAGGAGCCAGCGCTACATACTCCCCCCTCCCATTTAGACGATGTCCTCATCGTCTGGGAAGAAAGGAAAAAAACTTTTAGTCCTAGAAAAAACAATTAAGTACCTTAACTTTTAAGGTTGGAATGGGAAAGAGACACAAACACATTGAACATTGTAATACCTTTAATGGTTGACATAAGCAGGTTACATATCACACAACCCAATTCCTGACTATCTACACCACCCACTCTCCGGTAGCTTGATAGACGCTCTTGGTGATTCCTGAAAAGAAATCAAAGAAACAACAAAACACACTCTATTACTATATTACTGGAAGGTAGAGTCTCATTCTCATCAGACAATGAAAATCTCTCTCCCCGATGCTGAAAATTTAAATGCTAGCGTGCAAGAGACCAAACATTTTTTTTTGCATACCAGCACCACCTAGTGGTAAGTGTAATGGAATGCAAGTCCTTCTTTAAACAAGTGCTGTGGCCCGTGGTATGACCTTGACACGGAGCTTCTCAGGAACTAGCTCTATCTAGCTAACCCACAGTCTCTTGTACTTCAGGAAGAAAAACTCTTTTGAGCCAAGGAAAAAAACAGTTTTTGATAATCATTCTACCAATAAAATCTTGGATCCGGCAAAGTTAGTGTTTTCCCTTGGGTGTCTACTGTAGTAATAAAGTAGACAACATTGTCTCTTCCCGGACGGCAAATAACAATTTTGTCTGAGTAAATCTGTCTCCCAAAGCTCCAATGCTGGAGACAGCCGGTGAAACGCTCGTACATATCAGGAGAACATACTTTCTTCCTGAAGGGTTTAGACACCTTCAAATAGTCCCATACATCATCTGCATACCAGTCCTCTCGATTTTCCTCAATTACCCCCATAATCTCTATAGGAACATAGGGGAACTCCAGTCCATATTCTGTTGCCGCCCGCTTATTCAGCAGCTGCTGGGACCGTGCGAGCCTGGGCAGAGCTCGAGCACTTCCATCCCTGGGAGGCACACAGGAATTTGGTGATTTGCGCACCATTTTAAAATCAGACAGTCTCTTAGATCCAGATACGCTGACATTTTTAGGCACAGTCTCACTATGTACAGTTGTTGGGGTTCCCGCCCGAGGCGATGCACTCCCCGAATTAAGGGCTAGCCAGCCCGATATGTCACTGCAAGTTGCGGCCACATGCAAGTTGCGCCCACATCATCAGAGTTTGCCCATAACATTTCCTGTGACAAAGTCTCAAATAAGTCATCATCCCCTGAAACATCGGAGAGAGAATCTATCTCTGAGTCCCGCATCTCTTCTACCGGTAAATAATTATGTACAGTCCCTCTCAATACAATTTCCCCAGAATGCTCACTGGTATCTTTGATGGACTTCTTGGGAACGATCTCTTTCCTTTGATCCTATCTGGGTAAACTTTGGGATGATCCTCTACTGCGGCCGCAGGAGGCCTTGACATAGCCCATTCTTTTTGAAGCAGGCGCGGTAGTGGTGGTGATGGTGGACTAAGTTTTGTCCATGACATCCGGAGTAGCTCCTCTGGTAACAGTGGCAACAGTATCTCCCTCCAGGACACTGGCAGCAGTAGACAATGTAGAGGTTGTAGGCCTCACCACAGGAGCGTAGACTGTAGACACCTCAATGGCAACGCCCGTGGCCCAGTCCATGCGGTACGCTCGTGGCGGCACAATGGGTTGTTCCACCTTGAACACATACTCTCCACACTGCAGGCAGCGAACAAAAGGCTGGGGACTTGCGACCAGCCCCTCGCACTTTCCGCAGAGCATTCCAAGGGCTTTGACGTCACCCGACGTGTACAGGATAAAACGCCCCTGCGGTAACAGGCAAATCTGTCAATACAGCCCCAGGCAGTCTCACACTCGTGGGATTTCCCACCGAAGGCATTCCAAGTCCTAGGATGGACGATGTCTCTGGCACTCAGAACATTTTCTATTTCCGCAACAGAACACAACCTGCTTCCTCTTTCTCCTACGACACACTCATGTGGTGCATCGTGCAGGGAAAAGAAACTGGCAAGACTCCTCCCACTGGTTCCTCCGGTCACGCAACTCGCAGGCTTTTTCCAACTCCGCCCACAGTTTATGCGCCAACAGTGGATGTCAATCATTCTTTGCAGAAGTGGCGCAGTCCAAAAAGATAACCCTCTACCATGTAAATTCCACATGGACAGTTCCTCTTTTTTTCCTTCCTTGTGAGGGGTAACAGTAAATCCCAGACTACGAGGCCCCACGTGTAGCACTGACCCCCGAAGGAGCTTCTGGTTTAATTGGGCTTACCGTTACCTTCTTTACCTTGTCTCCGTCTAGGGGTTCCCGTGGTAGATAGCCCAAAGAAATGCAGAAACTGACACTTTATCTTCCTTTTGGGTTATTTATTTAAAAGATAAAACAGTCTTTTAATGTAGGGTAGAGGGTTAGGAGGAAAGTTCAGGTACTTTTGGAACTGCAAGGATAGGAAGTTTCTTATAGAAGTAATCCAGAGAATAACTGTTTCACAGCTGGATTATCATAACCCCCGGATAGACCTCCTCTAACCCCCCGGATAGACCTCCTCACACCAGGCCTAGCAGCCGACAGGGTGCTAAGTAAAGAAAAGTCTCTGCCACAGACTTGAGCGTAACTGAGGGACATGAACAAATTTAGAGAGCTATCATACGGTACCAGTATCTCTCAGCCGGTCCGGCGATACCGTATGTGTGTAGATCCATAAAGCGTCCTTCAACTTTCCCGTGAATGGCATGGGGAAGGATTAGCAGCCTCGTCAGGTGTATTTGGTTCTCAGTTAGAGTTCCCCTCACTTCCTGTCTGGTAAAATGTTGTCAGCAGAACTGGAAGTGAAAGGAACTCTTTAGACTAATTTTCTTGAAAATAAAGATTGTTTAACTCTTTCACGGCCACTGAAATACATTGGTGGCAGTGGCGGAATTTACATCTATAGTAGTACGTTTCTTTGGTTGGTATTCTCATAGGGATGGTTCACCTCCCCTGCCTGACCCCACCCTGCCATGTATCCTGGGCTCTGCTGCCCCTTCTGGATGACTGGTGTCAGTGAGGGAAGTAGAGGGTAATTAGTTAAAACATCCACCCGATGATTGGCCCTGCAGTAAACAAAGCCGAAAGCTCTGAGTGATTCATCATTCCCGGGCCAAGAAGAAGATCATCAAGCATGGTCTGAGTTTGATTAGCTTTAGTGGAAGGCAAAGGAGACATTGGGGAGCCCTAATATCTCATTAAAAAGAACCTGTCACTTTATTTTATGCCATCCCCAGATAGCGAGGATAACTTGCCACAATTGTGTGGCGGTGGTGAATTGTATAGCCCGTACACACGAGCAAATTTTCCGATGGAATTCCACTCAAGCTTGTCTTGCATGCACACAGTCACACAAAAGTTCTCTGAACTTTCAACCGCCAAGAACACGGTGACGTACAACACTACGACGAGCCGAGAAAATGAAGTTCAATGCTTCCGAGCATGCGTTGAATTGTTTTTGAGTATGTGGGATTTTTTTGCGCGTCCGAATTGCATACAGACGAACGGCATTTTCGCATAGGAACTTTTTCCGCCCCGAAAAATAGAGAATAATCTTTTGTTGGCTGTAATTCCGCCAGCAAAAGTCCGATGGAGCCTACACATGGTGACATTTTCCGACCAAAAGCTCTCATCGGACTTTTGCTGGCAGAATTTCTGATCGTGTGTACGGGGCATAAGACTTTGGATCGAAATAAAGTGCTATACATTATAAGGGAATGTATTTCTGTCTGTTGGAAGGATTTCCTTTCAATTTTTTCCTCAATCAATTATTTCATTAAGAAAGATGGCGAAAGGAAATCTCCCCGGTGGAGGAGCCAAAATCTGATTGGGAGACAACCTCCCATTATTTCATGCAAATTAAAACAAAGTTCTAGCTGGATTTTCATAGCTGTTTTGTTTTGTATCTCTACAGGTCGGAGCAAACTTACTGTACGTAGTGGATGCGTCACAGAAGGTAAATTCATCATGAGAGAGAAAGAAATAGAGAGGGAGAGGAGAAAGAGAAAGAAGAATAGAGACAGAGATGAATGAAAGAGAAACAGAGAGAGAGAAAGGGGGGGGAGGGGAGAAGAGAGAGAGAGAGAGGGGAGGAAGAGAGATAGAGAGAGAGGGGGAGGGAGAGGAGAGAGAGAAGGAGAGGGGAGAGGGAGAGAGAGAGAAGGGGTAGGGAGAGGGATAGAAAGAGAGGGGGAGGGAGAGAGAAGGATAGGGGGAGAGGGAGAGAGAGAGAAGGGGGAGGGAGAGAGATAGAGATAGGGGAGAGGGAAGGAGAGAGAGAGGAGAAGGGGGAGAGAGAGGGGGAGAGAGGGAGGGAGAGAGAGAGAGAGAGAGAGAGAGAGAGAGAGAGAGAGAGATAGGGAGGGAGAGGGAGTGAGAGGAAGGGAGAGGGATAAAGAGAGAGGGGGAGGGAGAGGGAAAGAGAAGGAGAGGGAGAGGAGGAGAGGGAGAGGAGGAGAGGGAGAGAGAAGGGGGAGGGAGAGGGATAGAGAGAGAGAGGGAGAGGAGAGGGAGAGAGATAGAGGGGGAGAGAGATAGAGGGAAGTAGAGAGGGGGAGGGGTAGAGGATAAGAGAGAGAGGGGGGCGAGAGCGGGAGGGGAGAGAGATAGGGTGGAGAGAGAGAGGGAGTGGAAAGGTGGTAGAGAGGAGGAGAGAGAGAGAAAGAGAGAGAGAGAGGAGAGATAGGAGGGGGGAGAGGAGAGGGAGAGAGATAGAGGGGGAGAGAGATAGAGGGAAGTAGAGAGGGGGAGGGGTAGAGGATAAGAGAGAGAGGGGGGAGAGAGCGGGAGAGGAGAGAGATAGGGTGGAGAGAGAGAGGGAGTGGAAAGGTGGTAGAGAGGAGGAGAGAGAGAGAGAGAGGAGAGATAGGAGGGGGGAGAGGAGGGGGAGAGAAAGAGGGAAACAAGAGGGGGAGGAAGGAGGAGAAAGTCAAAGAGAGATTGATGGAGAAAGAGATAATAAGAGAGAAAGCAAAGGAGACAGAGAGGTAAGAGGAGAGTGAGAAAGTGGGGGAGACAGAGAGTAAAGTAAAGAAAGAGAGGGGATAGAGAAGAGGGGAGTGAGAGAGGAGAGAGAGAGGGAAGAAGGGGTAGAGAGACAGATGTACAGAGAGAAATAAAAGGAGGGGAAGTGGGAAATATAGACAGAGTGGAGAGAAAAAGAGGAGAGAGAAGGAGAGGAGGCGAAGGAAGATGAGGGGAGAGAGAGCAAGAGAGAGATGAAAGGGGGTAGAGAGTGAATGTGAGAGAGAAAAAGAGAGAGGGAGGGAGGGAGAGGGAGAGAGAGAGAGAGATAGAGAGAGAAGCATAGAGAGAGGGGGAGAAGCATAGAAAGAGAGAGGGAGAGAGATGGGGAAAGAGAGAGAGGGGGAAAAGCATAGAGAGGGGGAGAGATGGGAAAAGAAAGAGAGAAAAGGAGGGAAAGAGAGGAGAGAAAGAGAGAGAGAAGCATAGAGAGGGGTAGAAGCATAGAGAGGGGAGATACAGGGAAAGAGAGAGAGAAAAGGTGGGAAAGAGAGGAGAAAGAAAGAGAGCGAACGAGAGGCATAGAGAGGGGGAGAGACGGGAAAAGAGAGAAATGGGGGAAAGAGAGAGAGAGAGAGAAAAGGAGGGAAAGAGAGGAGAGAAAGAGAGAGGAGAGAGAAATGGGGGAGGGGGAGATGTTGTTGGAGAGGTAGTGGCACACACCAGGTGGGTGGAATGGAACCTGAGTTGATGCTGGTGTCCTCAAGAGTCACATAAAGTCAGAGGGACTCATTACACCGCCACCAATAAAACACAAAAATCACTTTTTGGATAGTCTGGCACTTGAACCTTTTGTTTCCCCAGAGTCTCCATCCCTGACCTATGCGGTGGACACCACAGGAAGCATGTATGATGACTTCACGGAACTTAAGATAGTGAACTCCTGGCTTCTGGAACGCGTGGCTCTCAAATTTCCATGCGGTTTCCGGCAGTACACGATGGTGGAGTTTAACGATCCTGGTATGTCTCTGTTCTTTACATCACAACTAAATCAGCAACACAAAAGATTGTTCAATGTACTATTTTGTTAAATTGTTAAATTTTGTTAAATTGTTTAACTAATGTTTAAACTTACTATAGGAAATGGACTAACCCCAGGGGTCCCCTTCACAAATAACAATTTCTCTCTTCTCCCCACCCCCACACTCATGAAGCTCTTCATTGATAATTATTAGCACACATAGCCTCTTACCATTGTTCCATTCCAAGTCTTTATCTCTCAGAAACTTCACAGCTTAAATATGCTTAAAAATATAGCCATCCAACTAGATTGCCCCCCATGCCCAATATTCACCTCTCCACTCACTCCAACTGCACATAAATGGCAAATCGCCTGGTACCACCATCGCTTCTTCTGAGGTCAAATTAACCCTTTAAAGAAACAGTATACTTTGTACACAGTGCCCCAACCACTCCTCTCGCCCTTCTAAACACCATTGTCATATTAATCCCATAGTCCTTTCTGCCCCAAGCTTTAGCTTTGCATACAACCCTTGAGTGATGCCCTGTACACACAACCGTTTTTTTTAGTCGGAATAAACTCTGAATGTTTTTCCGACGGAGTTCCGACGTAATTCCGCTGAAACTGTCTTGCGTACACACGATCACACCAAAGTCCAACCGCCAAGAACGCGGTGACGTACAACAAGTACGATGGGACTAGAAAAAGAAAGTTCAATAGCCAGTAGCCAATAGCTAGTCTCGTACTTGCTTCAGAGCATGCATAGTTTTTGGTCCTTTGGAACAGCATACAGACGAGCGGTGTTCCCAATAGGAATTGGTTCTCTTGGAAATATTTAGAACATGTTCTCTTTCTAGGTCCGTCAGAATTTTCGAAAAAATTATTTCGTACATTCGTAAATTCGTACATTCATAAATTCGTACATTCGCACATTTGTTAATTCGTACATTCGCACATTTGTAAATTTGTACATTCGTACATTCCTAAATTCAGAAATTTGGAAATTCGAAAATCCGAAAACTCAAAAATTAGAAAATCTGAAATAGTAAACTATTAAATTATATGTATTGTAATTTCCTTTCAAATTTGTCTGTTAGTGAACACAAATTTATCTGAAGTTAGGAATTATCCAAAATAACGAATGCCGCATCTAAACAAAATGGAACGGCACAAATTAATAATAAATAATAATAATAAAACGTTTTTATTATTATTATTGTTATTTATTATTATTAATTCATTACGTTCCATTTGTTTGGATACGGCATTCGTTATTTCGGATAATTTTCAAACTTAAGATAAATTAGTATTTGTTACGTTCACTAACAGCCAAATTTAAAAATGAAATTATAATACCTATAATTTAATAGTTAGTAATAGTTAAGTAATAGTTAAGTTATTATTAGTTAATTATAAATTCGAATTTCCGAATTTATGAATGTATGAATTAGCGAATGTAAGAATTTCCGAATGTGTGAATATCCGAATTTACGAATTAACAAATGTGCAAATTTACAAATTTACAAATTTTCGAATATTCGAATTTACAAATATTCGGAAAGATTTGTTAAACAGATTTTCGTTAATTTGGATATTTCCGAATTAACGAATTTGTTAATGTTAATGTCTACTCGCCATCAAGTTTATTGTTTAGGACGAATGGGGTAAGTACACCTTGAAGGATGAGGCGTTCCTGGATGAAGGTGAAGGTTGAACTCAATAAATAGGTAGTGGAGAAAATTCATATTACAATCTGAATCTGCAACGCTCACAGCAGCTGCTTCTAGCAGCTTATTTAACAGAAGTATTTTGGGCTCGATATATCTCAGTACAGAAATTAACTGATTGCTATTTCATTTTTCAGATGTGGGACCTGTCAGGGTCACTGACAACATGGACAGATTTGGCTCTTTCTTTAAAAATCTGGAAGCCATTGGTGGCGGAGACTGTCCGGAAATGTCAATAACTGCAGTCAAGCTGGCTCTCCAGTCCTCCCCCCACCAGGCATTCATCATCGTACTAACAGATGCTTCATCTAAAGATTACATCAATACAACTTTGGTGAACGAAGTCTTTACACTGCTGGATACCACAAAGTCCCAGGTATGGAACTAATTCATTCATGTTGACAAAACCACAAAAGTTATAGTCAGCAACTTATTTAGGTTGTTAATAGGCCTGATATATACAAAACACATCGAGCGCCAGAGTTAAAGAAAAGCTCAAATAAGACATTCTGTTTATTGATAAAAAAAAAAATTCTGTTAATGAGCCAACATATTTCAAGGGTTATACAGAACCCCCTCAGTATATTAAGCATTGAGGAGATGGGAAAGTGTCAAGACACCAATAGTAGGATTGATCAAGCTACCAGGATTATAGATGACAGAGGACTGAAGACAGCAGCCACCAGCACAAGGGACACTTCTCATGGAATGTAGGTACTCCCCCCTACATCGGTGTATTTATACGTTAAGGAGATTGGAAATTGTCAAGAAGCCTGATAGAAGCCTGATAAGCTTTAACCACTTCCTGCTGGCAGGGCATACATGGATGTCCTCCGGTTTCAGTGGTTATAGCGGGATGGTGGGTGCACCTACAAACATCATCCCGGTATTTATCTTCTCAGCCGGTCATTGTCTTTCAGGCAGAAGTGATCTGAGTGGCTAATTAACCACTCGATTGCTTCTGCGGGTGGTGGAAGGGGGTCCCACTGACCCTCCCGCCACCACCCCTCTCTGGCTCACCGATCCTATCGCAGAGGCTGGAAGCGATGTGGCCGGTGGCGATGGTGGCCCTGACTAGAGAGAGAGGAAATTACGTTGTTCCCCCCTCTCTCTGTAACCCTGGAAACCGGGAACAAGGAGTAGTTTGTCACTTCAGGTTCCGCCCCTTTGTTTACCTGGCCAGCGGCGGCCAGGAAAGTAGTCGATCAGAACAATCTGTGTCTGATCAGCTACATGGGAGTCCAGAGGATAGTAGAGTCGATCCAGCAGCTAGTTTGATAACTAAAGTGCTTCACCACAAGTGATCATTCTTTAGGGAACATTTCATTAATCTATCATGAGATCCCAGCAATTACTCTACCATGAGATTCCAGCTATTACTCTACCATGAGATTCCAATCATTACTCTACCATGAGATTCCAACTATTACTCTTCCATGAGATTCCAGCATTTACTCTACCATGAGATTCCAATCATTACTCTACCATGAGATTCCAGCTATTACTCTACTTTGAGATTCCAATCACTACTCTACCATGAGATTCCAATTATTACTCTCTCATGAGACTCCAATCATTAGAGAACACAAGGATGAGGGCTGATCTCCAGGACTGGGAGGGAATATTGGCATCAATGGGCACAGAACAGACATGGGAATTCTTCAAAATGACTGTTTGTGAACTTACAGCAAAGTATATTCCCATGGGCAATAAGTTTAAAAGGCTAAAAATAAAACCTATGTGGCTCACGGCCAAAGTTAAAAAAGCTTTAAATAATAAGAAAAGTCAAATATAAAAATGAAGGAACACTATCATCGTTTAAATGTTACAAATAATATAACAGAATATGTAAAAGGGAAATCAAGGATGCAAAATTTCAAAAGGAACGACAGATTGCAAAAGATAGTAGGACAAACCCCCAAAAATTCTTCAAATATATTAAAAGTAAAAAGGTCAGGTCTGAGCATGTAAGCCATTTACAAAATAATCTAGAGTGGGTGACTGGGGACAAAGAGAAGGCAAAATTATGAAATACTTTCTTCAGCTCTGTGTTTACAAAGTAACAGGGGTTGGTAGTGACACAGTCCCAAATGATCCACAATGGCTCAAAAGTTATCTGGTTCAGAAATATTTAGACAGAATAAAGGTGGATAAAGCGCCTTGACCAGAAGGCATCCACCCACGGATCCTAAAAGAATTTCACAGTCATTGTATCTAATTTTGAGGGACTCATTAATGATGGGAGAAGTACCAGTGGATTGGTATAGGACCAATGTGGTGCCCATATATAAAAAGGGAACAAAGTCTTTACCAAGTAACTATAGACCTGTTAGTTTAACTTCTATAGTCGGGAAGATACTGGAGCGTTTAATAAGGGGACCACATAGACGAGTTCTTGCAGGAAAAAAATATTTTAAGCAACAGACAGCATGGATTCATGAAAGACAGTTGTCAAATAAATCAGATTTCCTATTATGAAGGGGTAAGTAAAACCTTGGATAGAGGAGTAGCTGTGGACATGATATACTTGGACAGAGGGGTGGCTGTGGACGTGGTATACTTGGACAGAGGCGTGGCTGTGGACGTGGTATACTTGGACAGAGGGGTGGCTGTGGACGTGGTATACTTGGACAGAGGCGTGGCTGTGGACGTGGTATACTTGGACAGAGGCGTGGCTGTGGACGTGGTATACTTGGACAGAGGGGTGGCTGTGGACGTGGTATACTTGGACAGAGGGGTTGCGGTGGATGTGGTATACTTGGACAGAGGGGTTGCGGTGGACGTTGTATACTTGGGTTTTGCAAAAGTGTTCGATACAGTTCCGCACACACGGCTCATGTGTAAGGTAAAATCTACAGGCTTGGAAAAATCATAGTGTTCGAGTAGTGGTTAATGATTCTTACTCTGAATAGTCTAAGGGTATCAGTGGTGTACCCCAAGGTTCAGTGTTAGTGGTATACTCCAAGGTTTAGTGGTGTACCCCAAGGTTTAGTGGTGTACCCCAAGGTTAAGTGTTGTGTACCCCAAAGTTCAGTGTTAGTGGTGTACCCCAAGGTCCAGTGTTATTAGTGGGGTACCCCAAGGTTCAGTGTTATTAGTGATGTACCCCAAGGTTCAGTGTTATTAGTGGTGTACCCCAAGGTTCAGTGTTATTAGTGATGTACCCCAAGGTTCAGTGTTATTAGTGGGGTACCCCAAGGTTCAGTGTTATTAGTGGGGTACCCCGAGGTTCAGTGTTATTAGCGGTGTACCCCAATGTTCAGTGTTATTAGCGGGGTACCCCAAGGTTCAGTGCTATTAGTGATGTACCCCAAGGTTCAGTGTTATTAGTGGTGTACCCCAAGGTTCAGTGTTATTAGTGGTGTACCCCAAGGTTCAGTGTTATTAGTGGGGTACCCCGAGGTTCAGTGTTATTAGTGGTGTACCCCAAGGTTCAGTGTTATTAGTGGTGTACCCCAATGTTCAGTGTTATTAGTGGGGTACCCCAAGGTTCAGTGTTATTAGTGGGGTACCCCAATGTTCAGTGTTATTAGTGGGGTACCCCAAGGTTCAGTGTTATTAGTGGTGTACCCCAAGGTTCAGTGTTATTAGTGGTGTACCCCAAGGTTCAGTGTTATTAGTGGTGCACCCCAATATTCAGTGTTATTAGTGGGGTACCCCAAGGTTCAGTGTCATTAGTGGTGTACCCCAAGGTTCAGTGTTATTAGTGGGGTACCCCGAGGTTCAGTGTTATTAGTGGTGTACCCCAAGGTTCAGTGTTATTAGTGGGGTACCCCGAGGTTCAGTGTTATTAGTGGCGTACCCCAAGGTTCAGTGTTATTCGTGGTGTACCCCAAGGTTCAGTGTTTTTAGTGGTGTACCCCAAGGTTCCGTGTTATTAGTGGTGCACCCCAAGGTTCAGTGTTATTAGTGGTGCACCCCAAGGTTCAGTGTTATTAGTGGTGTACCCCAAGGTTCAGTGTTATTAGTGGGGTACCCCGAGGTTCAGTGTTATTAGTGGCGTACCCCAAGGTTCAGTGTTATTCGTGGTGTACCCCAAGGTTCAGTGTTTTTAGTGGTGTACCCCAAGGTTCCGTGTTATTAGTGGTGCACCCCAAGGTTCAGTGTTATTAGTGGTGTACCCCAAGGTTCAGTGTTATTAGTGGGGTACCCCAAGGTTCAGTGTTATTAGTGGTGCACCCCAAGGTTCAGTGTTATTAGTGGGGTACCCCAAGGTTCAGTGTTATTAGTGGGGTACCCCAAGGTTCAGTGTTATTAGTGGGGTACCCCAAGGTTCCAGACCAGATAATAGATCTGCACGTTGAACCCTGATGGACCACATCTTTTACACCACTATTATACCCTTATTCCCCGTACACAACATCGGATTTTCGGCCAGAAAAAGTCTGATGAGAGCTTTTGGGCAGAAAATGCGACCGTGTGTACGCTCCATTGGACTTTTGCTGGCGGAATTCCCGCCAGCAAAAGATTCAGAGCAGGTTCTCAATTTTTCAGTCGGAAAAAGTTCCAATGGGAAATTTCGATCGTCTGTACCAATTCCGACGTGCAAAATTCCTACGCATGCTCGGAAACAATTGGACACATGCTCTGCAGCATTGAACTTCATTTTCTGGGCTCGTCGTAGTGTTATACGTCACCGCGTTCTTGGCGGTCTAAAGCTCAGAGAACTTTTGTGTGACCGTGTGTATGCAAGCCAAGCTTGAGCGGAATTCTGTCGGAAAAAGCATCCAAGATTTTTCCGACGGAAAATCTGATCGTGTGTACGCGGCATTAGGGGGATAATGAAAACGTTTTTTCCCTGCAAATGTAAACATGTTTGATACGTTTTTTTAATTTCTTCCGGATAACTGCAGATTTAGAGTTCTAGGGCTGCAGGTCTCATTTTTTTTCATCCTTACTATTTACATAACTAGACATGTGCAGAACGTAAAAAAAAATGTTTGTTTCGATTCATCATTTACATAAATTAGTTTAATACGTTAAATTTTTTTCAGAATTAGTTTTGTTTATTCGTATTCAAATAGATTCAAATTTTCAGATTTCAAATCGATTTGAATAGTTTTCAAATTCGAATGGTTTTCGATTTGTTTTCCAATTTCCAAAGGGAATAAAATAGAATAGAAAGTAAAGGAATAGAATAGAAAAAAATAGAATAGAATAGAAAATAATATAACACAAAATAAAAGAATATAATAGAGTAAAATAGAACAAAATAGAATAGAAATTTAAAATAATAGAATAGAATAGAAATGAAATGAATAAAATAGACTAAAATAGAAAGAATATAACCATCTTCTGAAATTTGAATAGAAAATAATATAATTCAAAAACAATAGAATAAAATAGAATAGAAAGAATATAACCAAGTATAATCAATTCAAATTTGAACAGAATATAATAAAATAGAATAGAATAGAAAGAATATAACCATATTCCCTTTTCTAATCTACTCTTTTCAAATTTGAATTGGTTATATTTGAATTTTGGTAAATGGTTATCGTCTTTCTATTCTATTCTATTCTGTTGTTTTTTTAATTCTTTTATTTTTCTATTTGTTTATTCTATTACATTCTGTTATTTTACATTCTATTCTATTCTTTTCTATTCAAATTCAAATTTATTCTATTCGAAATTCACAATTTTGGAAGATGGTTATATTCTTTCTATTCAATTCTATTATATTGTGTTTTTTTCTATACCATTATGTTAGTCTCTATTCTATTCTTATCAATTATTTTCTATTCTATTCAAATTTGAATTGATTATATTTAAATTTTGGAAAATGGTTATATTCTTTCTATTCAATTCTATTATATTGTGGGGTTTTTTCTATACCATTCTGTTATTCTCTATTCTATTCTTATCAATTATTTTCTATTCTATTCAAATTTAAATTGATTATATTTAAATTTTGGAAAATGGTTATATTCTTTCTATTCAATTCTATTATATTGTTGTTTTTTTCTATACCATTCTGTTACTCTTTATTCTATTCGAATCTATTCTTTTCTATTTTATTCAAATTTGAATTGATTATATTTGAATTTTGGAAAATGGTTATATTCTTTCTAATCTATTCTATTCTATTATTTTTTTTATTCTATTCTATTCATTTATATTATATTATTTTTCTGTTCTTTTCTGTTCTATTTTATTTTGTTCTGTTTTAATCTATTATAGTTCATTATTTTATTCGCTGTTATATTCTTTTCTATTCTATTCTATTTTTTTTTCTGTTCTTTTCCTTTATTTTCTATTCTATTTTATTCTCTTTGGAAATTGCAAAACAAATTGAATACTATTTGAATTTAAAAACTTTTCAAATTTGAATTTGAAAACACTTTGAATTTGAAAACTATTCAAGAAACAGATTAAAAAGCGATTCAAATCAAATTGAATTTGAATCTTGTCCGAATTATATATATTTTTTTGTTATTTCGGATTCTGTTAAATTCGGTATTATTTGTCTGAATTTAAACATGAGCTGTACATGTCTATACCAGTGATGTAAGTAACTGAGTTAAAATAAACGGAGTTACATAACGCAGTTACTTTAGAGGGTAACGAGTATCTAACTGATTACTTTTCCCCTCATGGTAACTCAGTTCCCATTACTTTGGCTTAGTTACCCCAATTACATCTACCGCCACTAGATGGCAGTAGTGTAATTCCGGTGTCCTGCCGAAAAAGTTCCCCTGCCGGATAAGTACCCCCTGTACTGTGCAGGCGCAGGGCTTGCACAGTACCAAGGACTACGGAGCTTCCGAAAATTTCCAAACCTAAACAGCTCTGAGTGAACTCTACACCGCGCAGGTGCAGTTAACATGTAATTGTACGAGGCGATGCCGCACGCTCCCGATGCTCGTGCTACTCTGCAAGGGGCGTCTATCGTGTAACTATGGGGCGGGTCTAGTATGAGCTCTGCCCATTAATTTAACATTCGCCCTCTTCTGTAGCCATCCGCCCCTTACACGATATAATAATAATAGACCCGCCCCTTACACGATATAATAATAATAGACCCGCCCCTTGCTTACACGCGATAACAGATCTGCCCCTTGGTTAGAGTAATAATAGAGCAGCCCCTTGGTTACACGATATATAATAATAATAATAAATGCGCCCCTTGGTTACAGTAATACTAGACCCGCCCCTTAGTTACACGTATAGAATATAAAAAAAAAGTCAGTTACTTTGCTGCGTAACTAATTACTTTTCCAATGTAGTAACTGAGTTACTAACGCAATTACTTTTTGGGAGAAGTAATTTGTAACTTAACTAATTACTTTTTTAAAGTAAGATGACCAACACTGGTCTATACGTAACTATATATATAGATGTTCTCTCCCGGTGACGGCATTGTCATTGGGACAAACAATGAGGGAAGATCTCTGAAAGAACGGACACAGACAGAAACAAAATCCTGGTGGGTGTTCCAACTGCCCCCAACTCCAGAACCAACATTTTTAGGTGACTGAATACATCTAATCCAAGCCAGTGCGAGAACATCCCTTTTAGATGTTGTCCATTGATTTGTATCTACATTGTGTCTTCTTCTTGCTGTAGGTCCTTTTCCTCACCACCGGAATGTGTGGAAGTGAGAACTCTCCCGATTACACCATATATAGGAGTATCTCCTCGCGAAGCTTCGGACATGTGTTCAGACTTACCATTCCTGATCTGAATAAAGTAAGTCATTTGTATCCGATCATTTCATTCTTATTACACAACAAATCTATGAAAACCTTCTGGCTTTTTTGCTCATATCAGTTAAGGTTCCCTGCCCAACCATGAAGAGCAAAGATATCCTAATGTACCGTGGAATTTCCTCCTCCCAGTGGTGTATTTTGGTTTTCTGCTGCCCTAGGCAAGACATCTGCATTTGTCACACCCCATCCCATGTGACATACTGAAGAAGAGCATGATCCCCTCCCTTCAGAGACTGGGCCGCAGGGCAGTATTCCAACATGATAACCACCCCAAACACACCTCCAAGACCACCACTGCCTTGCTAAAGAAGCTGAGGGTAAAGGTGATGGACTGGCCAAGCATGTCTCCAGACCTAAACCCTATTGATCATCTGTGGGGCATCCTCAAACGGAAGGTGGAGGAGCGCAAGGTCTCTAACATCCACTAGACATGTGCACAATAGAAAAATTTGTTTATTTTCATTTAGTTTCTGTTCGTTTCCATTGATTCGTAACGATTCGTAATTTCGTAAGTCGTCGGTGTTCGTATTCGTAACGATTCGTAAATTCGTAAGTCGTCGGTGTTCGTATTCGTAACGATTCCTATTTTCGTAATTCGTTGATTCGTTTTTCCATTAGTTTAATTTTCGTTTATTCAAAATTCGGACGCATTCATATTTTCGTAGATTTAGTTACATTCGTACTTTCGTAAGATTGATTCATTCGTACTTTCGTAACATTGTTTTCGTAGATTCGTAATTGGAGCATAGATTTGTAATTTTATGTAATGTGTATGCTATTATTACATTGTAAGAGACACGGAAAATTATGAATCGAAAAAAAAAGTTACGAATGTACAAATTTTTTCGTTCAATCCATTCGAAGCACATTAAGCAGCGCCATTGTAAGGGACACAGAAAATTACTAATTCAACAAAAAAAAGTTACGAATGTACGAATTTTTTCGTTCATTTTGATTTCCGTTGTTCCTGTTTTCGTTTTTCCGATTTTCTTCTTTCGTAGTTTCGTTGTTTCTAATTTGGTTATTTCGGATTTTCGTTGTTTTTCGTATTCGTTCGATTCGATAATTCGTTAAAAAGTTTTAGCGAATCATTCGTTCATTCATACGATAACGAATATAACGATTTTGAACGGAAAACGAAAAAAAAGAAACAAATTGCACATGTGTAACATACACCAGCTCTGTGATGTCATCATGGAGGAGGGAAAGAGGACTTCAGTGGCAACCTGTGAAGCTCTGGTGACCTCCATGCCCAAGAGGGTTAAGGCAGTGCTGGAAAATAATGGCGGCCACACAAAATAATGACACTTTGGGCCCAATTTGGACATTTTAACTTAGGGGTGTCCTGACTTTTGTTGCCAGCGGTTTAGACATTAATGGCTGTGTGTTGAGTTATTTTGAGGGGACGGCAAATTTACACTGTTATACAAGCTGTACACTCACTACTTTACATTGTAGACAAGTGTCATTTCTTCAGTGTTGTCACATGAAAAGATAGAAGAAACGATTTACACAAATGTCACTGAGGGGTGTACTTACTTTTGTGAGATATTGAATAGACGATTAGGAAGGCACGGGAAATAGTGGTGCCATCTTAAAGGACGATTAGAGAAGGGAAAGCTACCCCAAACCTAAAGTGAGGGGAAAAGCTCACTAAGGTGGTTAATGACCGTGATAGGTCTGAGTTTCTGGTAAGAGGCCTTACGTGTTTTAACTGGAAGGGAGGCACTGGGTGTTAATTCACTGACATTGAAATAAGAGCCTCCTGCCACTGTTTGGATCACTACCTAATGGACTTTTTTTTGGACTCTATTTCTATGTGAATAACACTTATTCCTATCTTGTGCACTACATTCTTGCATTCACACTGCATGATTATATTTGTTTTGTGGCATTTGATTAAAGTTATAATTATTGGGTTATACAACATTTATACACGTTTGAGTTGTGTATTATACACTTATGGCAGCGCGACGCTGCTACATTTTTGTATAGACAATTGTGCCCTGCAGCCTTGAGATAACAGTTTGTTGAAGACCCTTTTCTATTCCAGCATGACTGTGCCCCAAAGTACAAAGCCAGCTCCATAAAGAGATGGCGTGACCAGTTTGATGTGGCCTCAACCCTACTGAATGCCTTTGAGATGAATTGGAATGCCAATGCGTGAGCCAGGTCTTCTCCACCATCAGTACCTGACCTCACAAATAAACACAAATCCCCACAGATACCCTCCAATGATGGAGTTCAGGTGTCTCCAATGAAGAGCCCAATTGTCTATGATAATACTCTATCATAGACAATTGGGCTCTTCCAATCTTATAGTAACTGTTTGGTGAAGACCAGCTCCATAAAGACACGGCTTGACCAGTTTGCAGTAGACGAACTTGAGTTTCCCTCACAGAGCCCTGAACTCCACCCTACTGAACACATTTGGGATGATTTGGAATGCCGATGGTGAGCCAGGTCTGCTAATCCAATATCAGTAACTGAGCTCTCAAATGGACACTAGTAATACTCCATCATAGACAATTGGGCTCTCCCAACCTTATGGTAACAGTTTGGTGAAGACCAGCTCCATAAAGACATGGCTTGACCAGTTTGCAGTAGAGGAACTTGAGTTTCCCTCACAGAGCCCTGAACTCCACCCTACTGAAGACATTTGGGATGATTTGGAATGCCGATGGTGAGCCAGGTCTGCTAATCCAACATCAGTAGTTGAGCTCACCAATGAGCATAAATTCCCACAGATACCCTCCAATGATGGAGTTCAGGTGTCTCCAATGAAGGGTCCTAGTAGTACTCCATCATAGACAATTGGGCTCTTCCAACCTTATAGTAACAGTTTGGTGAAGACAAGCTCCATAAAGACATGGCTTGACCAGTTTGGAGTCGAGGGACTTGAGTTTCCCTCACAGAGCCCTGAACTCCACCCTACTGAACACATTTGGGGTGATTTGGAATGCCAATGGTGAGCCAGGTCTGCTAATCCAATATCAGTAACTGAGCTCTCAAATAGACACTAGTAATAATCCATCATAGACAATTGGGCTCTCCCAACCTTATGGTAACAGTTTGGTGAAGACCAGCTCCATAAAGACATGGCTTGACCAGTTTGCAGTAGAGGAACTTGAGTTTCCCTCACAGAGCCCTGAACTCCACCCTACTGAACACATTTGGGATGATTTGGAATGCCGATGGTAAGCCAGGTCTGCTAATCCAACATCAGTAGTTGAGCTCACCAATGAGCACAAGTTCCCACAGATACCCTCCAATGATGGAGTTCAGGTGTTTCCAATGAAGGCTCCTAGTAGTACTCCATCATAGACAATTGGGCTCTTCCAACCTTATAGTAACAGTTTGGTGAAGACCAGCTCCATAAAGACATGGCTTGACCAGTTTGGAGTCGAGGGACTTGAGTTTCCCTCACAGAGCCCTGAACTCCACCCTACTGAACACATTTGGGGTGATTTGGAATGCCGATGGTGAGCCAGGTCTGCTAATCCAACATCGGTAGCTGAGCTCTCAAATGGACACAAATTCCCACAGACACCCTTCAGAGTGTTCTGGAAAGACTTCTCAGAAGAGTGGAGAATGTTATTGCAGCAATGAGGGTCAAGTCAGGTCCACTAACATTCGGCCATATGCTCTAAAGACAATACGGGTAGATTTATAGGATAGAAAGTATGTAATATGATTGGACCTAAAGACAAACTATTATATTGCCCAGAAAATTTAGTCTGAGGTCTTTAGATTGACAACCCTCTGAGGAAGATAGAGAGACACCACTACCTCTGAATATGGGGGGGGGGGGGGTTGCAACTATATATATATATATATATAATTCTTTTTTTGTGTTCTAGGCATTTCCTTACTTGGATTATACCCTTTCAATGGCACTTAACAGTTCAATGCGCCTCTACTCTGGAGACTTTACAGACCTTGTTCACAACAAAACTTTCTCAGTCAGTGACATGTTCTGGACACTAATGATCACCACAGATGGTTGGATTAACTCTTTAGAAATTGTGGGACCTGGCGGTAAGTCGACAATTTTATTTTATTGTCCAGATAACACTTTTATGGGGGGGGGGGGGCAGGCATATACACCAGCTTGATTCCTGTGGGCTAAAGGATGCAGGACATTGTGTTTTTAGGGCACCCATGGACTTCGGTTGGAAAAATTAGTGATGGGATTTTCACACTTTGACCTTCATGTATTGGTCTTCCCACCTGGACTTTTGCTATTCATTGAACTGTCAAACAAGGCTACTAAACTCCGGGTGTCCATGCTCACAATCCCAAAAATGTGGTGCTTCCTGAATCGGGACATCCTGTATCTCTGACACCATTGGTGTGAAAAACTCAGGGATCTATTAATAATTGTTTTCACTCAAAATCTAAGCAGGTTTTAGTCTATTTTCTCATTACCCACAACCAGGGTTCCTCCAGAGGTTGCTAGGAATTCCTTAACCACTTCCCGCCCGGTCAATAGCATATTGACGTCCAGAAAGTGGTTCTGTTATCCTGACTGGGCGTCATATGATGTCCTTCAGGATAACATGCCGCCGCGCACCCGTGGGGGCGCGCATTGCGGCGAACGGTGCAGAGGTTTGTCACTCTGATACACCGCTACACTGATCTCGGTAAAGAGCCTCCGGCAGAGGCTTTTTACCACGTGATCAGCCGTGTCCAATCACGGCTGATCAGAATGTCAACAGGAAAAGCCGGTGATCTGCTTTTCCTCACTCGCGTCTGAGAGGCGCGAGCAGAGGAGAGCCGATCAGCGGCTCTCCTGACAGGGGGGTCTGCGCTGATTGTTTATCAGCGCAGCCCCCTCAGATGCCCACACTGGACCACCAGGGACTCCACTAGGACCTCCAGGGAAGTGGGCAACATGTGGATGGCCAGGTTTGTACCCCCTGGCCATCCACATGTGCAAATGATGCCCAATCTTTGCCAGTCAGTGCCCAAAAATGGGAACTGACTAGCACCTTTATGTACAAATGAAAAAAAAGTGATGCCCAGCAATGCCACCCATCAGTGTCCAGCAGTGCCACCTATCAGTTCCCAGGCGGGCCCATCAGTACCCACCTATCAGTGCCCATCAGTGCCCATCCATGCCACCTATCCATGCCACCCATAAGTACCCATCAGTGCCACCCATGAGTGCCCATCAGTGCCGCCTATGAGTGCCCATCAGTGCTGCATACCAGTGCCACCTATCAGTGCCCATCAGTGCCACTTATCAGTGCCCATCAGTGCCCATCATCAGCGAATGTCAGTGCCACCTCATCAGTACCACCTCATTGGTGCCACCTCATCAGTGCCCATCAGTGCTGCCTTATCAGTCCGTGCGGGTGTGGGCAAGTCCGCACGTTCGGAAAGTCCGGCGGAACTCCGCTGGAAAGTCTGGCGGATTCTCCGGCGGATTAAATCTCAGTGACTCTGTGATCACAATGTGCTCCACGCGCGCCCCGTAGGGGACCGGCCCCGTACTCGGATCGGTGATCACCCAAGTCTCAGTGACTCGGTGATCACAGCACGCTCCGCGCATGCCCTGTAGGGGACCGGTCCCGTACTCGGATCGGTGATCACCCAAGTCGCAGTGACTCGTGATCACAGCACGCTCCGCGCATGCCCTGTAGGGGACCGGTCCCGTACTCGGATCGGTGATCACCCAAGTCTCAGTGACTCGGTGATCACAGCACGCTCCGCGCATGCCCTGTAGGGGACCGGTCCCGTACTCGGATCGGTGATCACCCAAGTCGCAGTGACTCGTGATCACAGCACGCTCCGCGCATGCCCTGTAGGGGACCGGTCCCGTACTCGGATCGGTGATCACCCAAGTCTCAGTGACTCAGTGATCACAGCACGCTCCGCGTGTGCCCTGTAGGGGGGGGGGGCGCAGGGAGTGTGTACAGGGGAGGCCGTCATATAATGGTATCATAATATCAATGGTTTGTATGTGTCAGAGGATGGGAACTCTGTAGTGCCAACATTTTGTAAAACAGTGAAAATGTATCCATAGACTGATAAGGCCACTCCCCCGCCTGTTGTATACTGGGCACCCTTAACAACCAATCCTTAACCGTTGGGACCACAGAGAACTTCCAAAGTAAAGTATTTTAAGAAAGTCCTGAACTGGGTCCTGACATTTATAGGTAAATTTGATCCGGGGAAAATCTGATTGCCTCTCTGGGGATCAGGAAGGAATTTTTCTTCCCCCGCTGGAGCAAATTAGATCATCCTTTTTTTGGGGGGTCTTTCTCTGGATCAGCTGTGGGTATAGTATAGTGTATATGTGTATATGGAGGTTCTTGATTTATGTGTTTTTTTTGTTTTGTTTTTTTCGGGGGGGGGGGGGGTTAAACCGAATGAACTTGGGTCCAGATTATCTATGTAACTAGGTTTATAATAAGGATTCCTTTGTTGTTTTTTGTGTAGGTTCTGTTCTGGCCCTGGAGGAACTGGTGTCGGAGCATTGGGGCTCTATGCATCTCTTCAGAAATCCCGCCAAAGGAGATTATCGTATTAAAGTAAACGCAGGAGGCGTTCACGCCATTCGCATACAAGGATTCCTAGGTAACAGCGCTGGGTTTACCTTTTGCTAAAGAAAAATCACAGTAGTTGATTCATGTTTTCATTTTTTTTTTTTTTTAATTTTCATAGTTTCTCAGTTGTATTTATTTTATTGTTTATATTACAAATAAACACTTAAAACGGCCAGAGTATGCGAGGCTTGCCGATAAGAAAGCCCAGAACTGCCTTCACAAGAAATGGCAGAATTTTGTATAACTGATGCCGCGTACACACGAGTGGACTTTTCGACAGCAAAGGTCCGACGGATTCGACAATTCGATCGTGTGTGGGCTCCAATCGGACTTTTGCTTCCGAAAAATCTGACGGACTTTAGAAATAGAACATGTTTCATATTTTTCCGCCAGAACTCCGGGTCCCTGCTTCCGGGAAGTGGTTCTGTTATCCTGACTGGGCGTCATATGACGTCCTTCAGGATAACATGCCGCCGCGCGCCCGTGGGGGCGCGCACTGTGGCGATCGGTGGAGCAGTGTGTCAGACTGACACAGTTCCTATCGAGAAATCCGCTCGTCTGTGTGCTGGTCCGATGGACAAACAACGACGCTGGACAGCTATTGGCTACGAACTTCCTTATTCTAATCCGGTCGTACGTCATCACGTTCCAATCCGTCGGACTTTAGTGTGATTGTGTGTGGCCAAGTCCGTTCATTCGGAAAGTCCGTCGGATCTCCGCCGAAAGTCTGTCGGGAAGACCTGTCGTGTGTACGCGGTATGACTGATCCAAATGATTAGAAAGGAATAAGGAGTGTCCCTCCTGTGATTCATCAAGCTGGGTGTGAGTGATACCATCTCCTGCCTTCCTGATTATTAGGTCTAGGCACAAAAAAGACGCATTGAAAAAATAAATAAATATATATATATATACATACACACACACTATATTTGCAAAAGTATTGGGACACCTGCCTTTACACGCACATGAACTTTACTGTCATCCCAGTCTTAAGCCCCGTACACACGGTTGGAAAATCCGACCACAAAATCCATCGGATTTTTTCCGACGGATTTTGTCCGACACTGGTGTTGCATACACACGGTCGGACAAAGTTGTCGGAAAATGTGATCATTCTGAATGTGGTGACGTTTGTTGCGTACGACGGGACTACGTAGAGGCTAGTAGCCAATAGCTTTGGTCTTGTAATGTGATCTGAGCATGCGTGGCACTTTGTCCGTCGGAATTCGCTACACACGATCGGAAAAAGTCCGATAGGACTTTGTTGTCGGAAGATTTGAGAGCAGGAGATAAAACTTTGTCCGTCGGAAAATCCAACGGAAAAAGTCAGATGGAGCCCACACACGGTCGGAATTTCCGACAGCATTGTCTGATAGGACCTTTTCCGTCGGAAAATCCGACGGTGTGTACGGGGCATTAGTCTGTAGGGTTCAATATTGAGTTGGCCCACAATTTGCAGCTATAACAGCTTCAACTCTTCTGGGAAGGCCGTCCACAAGGTTTAGGAGGGTGTCTATGGGAATGTTTGGCCATTCTTCCAGAAGAGCATTTGTGAGGTCAGGCACTGATGTTGGATGAAAAGCCCTGGCTCACAGTCTCCGCTCTAATTCATCCCCAAGGTGTTCTCTTGGGTTGAGGTGCAGTTCAGTTAAGTTCCTCCGACCCAAACGCTCTCATCCATGTCTTTATGGACCTTGCTTTGTGTACTGGTCCAAATCATTTTGTGGAGGGGGAATTAGGGTGGGGTGAAGGGGGGATTAGGATGTGGGGGTGGTTTTTCAGGGGTCGGGCTTGGCCCCTTAGTTACAGTGAAGGGAACTCTTAAGACATCAGTATACCAAGACATTTTGGACAATTTCATGCTCCCAACTTTGTGGGAGGAGTTTGGGGATGGCCCCTTCCTGTTCCAACATGGCTGCCCACCAGTGCACAAAGCAAGGTCCATAAAGACATGGATGAGCGAGTTTGGAGTGGAGGAACTTGACTGGCCTACACAGAGTCCTGACCTCAACCCAACAGAACACCTTCTCATCAGTGCCTGACCTCACAAATGCTCTTCAGGAAGAATGGTCAAACATTCCCATAGACACCCTCCTAAACCTTGTGGACGGCCTTCCCAGAAGAGGTGAAGCTGTTATAGCTGCAAAGGGCCAACTCAATATTGAATCCTACGGACTAAGACTGGGGTGTCATTAAAGTTCATGTGTGTGTAAAGGCCGGCTGTAAGCGTGGTTCCAGCTTCTGATCGGAGCCAAACTACAACAGGGGGGCTATTATCTAAGTGGGCCATGTATGCCAGAAGTTTCCCAACCCGCTCACCATGTTCAAAGGTTTTTTGCTTGCGGAAGAATATACCTCTTTTAGCTTTCTTTAAGTGTAGATGGTCTGTGAGTCTGGATTGTAGGCGTAGTTGGGCAGACGTCCTAATACTTTTGGTAATATAGAGTGTGTGCGATAGATAGATAGATAGATAGATAGATAGATAGATAGATAGATAGATAGATAGATAGATAGATAGATAGATAGATAGATAGATAGATAGATAGATAGATAGATAGATAGATAGATAGATAGATAGATAGAGATAGATAGATAAATAGATTGTGAATTTAAGTTATGAGCTTTCTGTTTTTAAGTTATCAGCGCTGTACACCCACTGGGGAGGGCTGCAAACTTGTTGTTAAATTGTAAATGTAATGAGCACCCCGGAGTCCAAGGCAGGCCGGAACAATGGAAGGAACTATGGTTTGTGTCTTGGTTCATGGCAGATTTTTTTGTATTAAAATGACTGTAAAGTTTCCCTTACATACTATATTTATACTTACCTGCTCTGTGTAATGGTTTTGCACAGAGCAGCCCCGATCCTCCTCTTCTCAGGTCCCTCTTCAGTTCCCTTGGCTCCTCCCCCTGTTGAGTGCCCCCCTCAGCAAACAGCTTGCTATGGGGGCACCTGAGCCGAGGTGCAGCTCCGTGTTTCCATTCAAACATGGAACCGTGGTTTGGCCCCACCCCCTCCCTCTGCTCATTGGCCAACTGACTTTAAAGGACAGCAGCCGGTGCCAATGGCGCTGCTGCTGTGTCTCAGCCAGTAAGGAGGGAGAGTCCCAGACGGCCGAGGCACTCATGGATAATCTCTGGATAGAGATGGGGCTCAGGTAAGTATTAGGGGGTGCTGGGGGTGAAGTGCTGGTGAATTTTTTGCCGTGACTTGAAGCAATACCTGTGTATTCTTGAGGTCTGTGGTCCTCAAGTTGCATCAAAGTGGGACTAAAGTACCGTATTTAGCGGCGTATAAAACAAAGTGGGACTAAAGTACCGTATTTAGCGGCGTATAAAACGCACTTTTTTCCCCTTAAAATCAGGGGAAAATCGTGGGTGCGTGTTATACGCTGATCCCCCGCTGATTGTGAGGAAAGGAGCGAGCGGAGCCGAGATACACAAAGCCGAAGTACACTCAGCTTTACTCGGCTCCTCTCGCAGTCACGCCCACCTCCACTGATTGCGAGAGGAGCGAGCGCCGCTGACATACACAAAGCCGAGTGTACTTCGGCTAGACTCGGCTCTGCTCACAGTCACGCCCACCTCCACTGATTGCGAGAGGAGCAAGCAGCGCCGAAATACAGAAAGCCAAGTGTACTTTGGTTAGGCTCGGCTCCTCTCTCAGTCCCGCCCCTGACCGCGAGTAGAGACGAGTCTAGCCAAAGTACGCTCGAGATTTGTGTATGTCAGCGGCGCTCGCTGCTCTCGCAATCAGTGGAGATGGGCGTGACTGTGAGCAGAGCCGAGTCTAGCCGAAGTACACTCGGCTTTGTGTATGTCAGTGGCGCTCGCTCCTCTCGCAATCAGTGGAGGTGGGCGTGACTGCGAGAGGAGCCGAGTAAAGCCGAGTGTACTTTGGCTTTGTGTATCTCGGCTCCGCTCGCACCTCTCCGCTCAGTCAGCGGAGATCGGTGCCAATTTAAAATCAGGGCAATGTTGCAAAGGCACTGGGCAAGGCTGCAATGATGGACAAGGCTGAAGATGAACACTGATAAGGCTGCATTGATGGGCATTTAAATGTAAGTTTTTTTCCTTAAAATTCCCTCGTAAACTTGGGGTGCCTGTTATACGCCGAAAAATACGGTAGTGCAGGGACTACTTTGAAGTCGCTGCAACTTCAAGTCGCACAGATATGAACGGTACTCATTGGAAATCATGGGGTACGGCTTGTCATGTGACTTTTCAGTCCCAAATCGCATGAAAGGTCACACTAGTGGAAACCGAGCCTTAAAGTCCCACGCCTATACCAACAATATAGTCTCGAAGTTTGGGGATGCGGCATAGAAATTGAGTTATCTTTTGATCGGATCAGTCCTTCAGTAATGTAATATAACTTACTACATTACTGCATTTTCGTCTCTTTTATGGGAATTTTTATTGGATTTTGTAATAAAATGTTGACTATTTCTGCATATACATATATTTTTTTTTCGGTGTGGTACCATTAAAGTCTTAGTTAGTCGTGTTCTTTCGGGGTTCTTCTTTTATGCAAATGTAATAGTAAAATATATGGTGCCAGTAAGTCCATGAAGCACAGGAGGAGGTCTTGTTGCCCCCCCCCCCCAACCTTAACTATTAGTTTTAATAGTTATTAAGCTGATGAAGAGGGAAAAATATTTATTACAATTTTTCTCCGAATTTTTCAGAAATAATTAGATCTAGTAATGTTGTGTTATTTATTTTTCTTCTGGTTAATTACATATTTTTTTTTTTTATTTTTTTTTTCAGTCACAGATGTAACAAGTAAGTATTTTTTTGTCATCGGACTACACTGGTAAAAGGTAAACTTTAATGATTTTTTTTTCTTCTCTTTTTAATGTATTGCACTCACTCCTGGCACATGCCACCGACATGACCAATATCACCTTGTAATCCAAATGTTCCCAGTCTAGAGCAGTCTTGGGGAAGACGTATCTCTGATTGTATCCAGTCATATCCTCCAAGAGGGACACTCAGGTCTTTATAGGTCTTTCATTAGACATGTGCAATTCGTTTCGTTCCAAATTCATTTTTTTTTTCCCACAAAAATTTTATTGAAAATTTCTGAAAATAAGCACATGAAAAACAGTTACAAATCAAATTCAAAAGTACAACCATGACCTCTTTGTACAGTAGATAGATGAGGGTGAATTAATGCGGTAGATGACATGGTAAACCAAATTAATTTTCTAACAAATTTCGTCAAATTCATAACGAAAACCTGTTTAATGAATTTTTCCGAATATCCGTAATCTCGTAAACTCGAAAATTTGGAAATTTGTAAGTTCTTAATCACATAAGGACCAAGCCTCTTTTTGAGATTTGTTGTTTCTAAGTTGAAAACATTTTAGAGAATAAAATGGCAGTCGTTGCAATACTTTCTGTCACACCGTATTCACGCAGCGTCTTGCATGCGCACTTTTTTGGGGAAAAAATACACTTTTTTGAATAAAAAAAAAAGGCGACAATAAAGTTTTTATATTGTGAAAAACAATGATACGCCGAGTAAATTGATACCAAACATGTCACGCTTCAAAATTGCGCCCGCTCGTGGAATGGCGACAAACTTTTACCGTTAAAAATCTCCATAGGCGACGTTTTAAAAAATTCTACAGGTTGCATGTTTTGAGTTACAGGGGATGTCTAGGGCTAGAATTATTGCTCTCGCTCTACCGATCACGGCGATACCTCACATGTGTGGTTTTAACACCGTTTTCACACTCACGTATACGATCGCTACTGCACGCGAGCTTGGCAAGACGGGGCACATTTAAAAAAACATTTTTATCTTATTTATTTTACCTTTTATTTTTTTATTTTTACACTGTTCTTTAAAAAAACAAAACGTGTCACTTTTATTCCTATTACAAGGAATGTAAACATCCCTTGTAATATAAAAAAAGCATGACAGGTTAAATATGAGATCTGGGGGTCAAAAAGATCTCACATCTCATATTTACACTAAAATGCAATAAAACATAAAAAAAAAAAAATGTTGTCATTAAAAAAAAAAAAAAAAAAGAGACATTTACCCTTAAAGAGCTATGGGCGGAAGTGACATTTTGACGTCGCTTCCACCCTGCAATGATAAGGAAACGGGTGGGGGCCATCTCCCCCTCACTGGCCTCCATTACCAGCAAGGAAGAGGATCCGATCTCCTGCCACCGATAAAAGTGATCTTGTGGCGAATCTGCCGCAGAGACCACTATTATCGGAAACCGGACCGCCGGCTGAAGAAGAGGATACCAGGGGTTATGGTAGCTAGCTGCTGCCATAACAACGATATTCCTCTTCAAATTTAGGACGTATATCGGCATGCGGCGGTCTGGAAGTGGTTAAATTCGAAATTTGCATGTTCGTTAATTTGAAAATTTGTAAATTTATAAATTTGTAATTCCAAAAGACCCGGAAATTTTTAAATCTGAAATATTAACTATTAAATTATAGGTATTGGAATTCCCTTTCAAATTTGTCTGTTTATCCGAAAGTTACAAATTATCCAAAATAACGAAATCTTAACGAAAGGATTGTAACAAATTAATAATAAAAATTAACAATAATAATAAATACTTTTTTTATTATTATTATTTATTATTAATTTGTTCCATTCCGTTTGTTCTGATACGGCATTCGTTATTTTTGATAATTAGAATCTTCAGATAAGTTCGTATTCATTACGTTCACTAACAGCCAAACTTGAAAGGAAACTCCAATACCTATAATTTAATAGTTAGTTATTATTAGTTAGTTATTATTTAGAATTTTCAGAGTTTCGTTCTTTCGAATGTTTGGATTTTCTTTCTTATTTTTGGATTTTCGAATTTACGAATTTGCGAATTTACAAATTTATGAATTTACAAATTTATGAATTTACAAATTTATGAATTTTTGAATTTAAGAATTGTGATAACAAATGACCCGAAAAACGAAAAGAAAATAGACAAATGAAACAAATACAAACACATTTTTAGGCGATGCACATGTCTGTCTTTCACTTCTTAAGCTGACCCTACACATGAGACATCCATCCATTTTCCGTGTCATGCATATGGTGGCAGCACGTGTCGGATGACCGGTTACTGTAGAGGAGGATGAGCAATTGGACACTTTTAAACATTTGGCCAATAGTTCCACCATGAGATAAGTAGCAGCAGGAACACCTGGTCTTCTTCCTTCCTCAATATGTCAGTTTTAAGGGCCTCAAGAATTGAGATTGACCGTCAGTACATCAGGATTGGTCAATTTTGAAATATATATCCCATAGTTTGTAGACTTTTTTTTTTACCAAAGAAATGTAGCAGAACACATTTTGTGAATTTTTAAGATTTAACCTTTAGCTTTTTTTTTTTTTTTGACGTTTTATAAATATTTTTTTTAAATGTTCAGTCTTTTTTTATTTATATTGCAAAAAAAAAAAAAAACCCAATGCTGATCAATCAAACACCCCCAAAAGAAAGCTCTCTGTGTCTGAAAAAAAATCATATAAATTTCACATGGGTACAAAGTTGAATGACCGTGCAATTACCAGTTAAAGTAGCGCAGTGCTAAATAGCAAAACATGGTCTGGTCATAAGGGGGTCAATGGGGTTAATGAATTCAGGGCCAGGGAGAAATATAAACAGAATAATGTGCAGTCAGCACTGATGTTGGCCCAGGTGATGGTGGCCCAGGTGATGGTGGCCCAGATGATGGTGACCCAGGTCATGGTGGACAGATGAGGGTGGCCCAGGTGTTGTTGGTCCAGATGATGGTGGCCCAGGTGATGGTGGCCCAGGTGATGGTGGACAGATGAGGGTGGCCCAGGTGATGGTGGCCCAGGCGATGGTGGCCCAGGTGATGGTGGACAGATGAGGGTGGCGCAGGTGATGGTGGCCCAGGTGATGGTGGCCCAGGTGATGGTGGCCCAGATGATGGTTGCCCAGGTGATGGTGGCCCAGGCGATGGTGGCCCAGGTGATGGTGGGCCAGATGATGGTGGCCCAGGTGATGACGGCCCAGATGATGGTGATCCAGGTGATGGTGGCCCAGATGATGGTGGCCCAGGTGATGGTGGCCCAGGTAAGGAATGACTGAAGGGTGTGGTCATTGTGTATTTGCACCACCACTGTTGCCCATGACATGTTCAGGGCCGGGGGGGGGGGGTGAAATGTACATATCAACAAAGTTTGGTCAGCAGTGGTGACAGAATGAGAGCCACTATGTACAGTTTTGTTTTGGCATTTGTAAAGCCAGAAGAAAGCTGGTTGAGAGGGGAGCATGTTTTAGAATCCATGGTATTGGTAAATTTATTGATTATGTTTTTCTTTACTTTCTTTCCCAATTGCAAAAGATTGCTCAGATTGTCACCCTAATGCTAAGTGTGAGAAATATGCTCAGTACGAGAAATGTGTCTGCAAGGACGGCTACATTGGAGATGGCCAAGACTGTACTGACATTGATGAGTGCGCCTACCCTTGGACACACAACTGTCCTGAAGGCATTTGTGAGAACACCGATGGCTCTTATATCTGCCGCTGTCCAAATGGTGGCATCGCTTTGAATGGTACCTGCAAAAACATCAGTTGTAACAATCCTATCCCGAACCAATGTCATCCTTCTGCAACATGCATTGACAACCTTCAGGGATACACCTGTGTGTGTCCTGATGGTTACTACGGGGACGGGTTCCATTGTGAAATTGATGAGTGCCAGAGAGGCGACTGTGAATTTGGATTTGAGTGTACCAAGTCCCTTGGCTCCTTTTCCTGCTCTGATCCTTGTGTAGACCACACGGTGCTCGACGAGCCCTGGAGAAGCACAGACATCAAGTTCTCCTCAATCAAGAACTGTGATATTTCCAAGAACGGGTGGTATCAGTTTGTCGGCAATGGAGGTGTTCGTGTACCGGAAACCTGTGTGCCCGTTGGTAGCTGTAGTACAGACTCTCCAGTGTGGTTAAATGGAACGCATCCGGTCATTAAAGACGGCATCGTGAACCGCACTGCTTGTGCCAGTTGGGCTGGAAACTGCTGCCGTTGGACATCAACAATTCAGGTGAAGGCTTGTCCATTGGGATTCCACGTGTACAAATTAATCAAAACTCCAGGCTCGGAGTGCACATTGTCCTATTGCACCGGTAAGTGATTTATTTTATTTTCCTAGCTTAAAAAAAAAGTGTCACTAGACTTATCGAGGTTTAAAGTTCTCCAGGTTGTGGAAAATCTAAAAATAGCAAATCAGGATCAACTGGGCTTGAAGAAATTTGATCGTTCACTTCAGCCTACCTAACCATAAAGTTAAAGTGGTTCTAAAAGCTTCTCAACCTTCTGTGTGCAGCAGCCCCCCCCCCTAATACTTACCTGAGCCCCATCTCGATCCAGCAATGATCCAGCCTATATGGGGGACTGTATTTTTTTTTTCGTGCATGGGGAGGGGGCGGCTTTCTGTGTCTCTGTCCAATCCACAGCTCACGTTCACCTCCCCCTATCAACATCACACCTCTGCACCTCCCCTCCCCATATCACCGCTTCATCCATGTCCGCAGCTCACCTCTGCTTTCCCATCCACATCTCATGTCTTAGCCCTTCCACTTACTTCTGCGCCCCCTTTCCATAGCTCACTAGACATGAGCATTCGTTTTCATCCGAATGCATTTTCGTCCGAATTTCGGGTATTTTCGTTATCGTTTTAACAAATGATAACGAACGTGCAGAATCCAAAAACCGAAAGATCCGACATAAACAAATGCTTTATTTTCATTTTCGTTGTGACAACTGTTCGATATATATAGGAGATTCGACATGACGCTGACAATAGTGATCTGTGTCCATCGCGCCTGTGGTCGAATGTGCCTAACCTTAGCTCTATTAGTCCAAGATTATTCTACATAGAGAGAAAAGATTCGACATAGAGAGAAAAGATTTGACATAGAGAGAAAAGATTCAACATAGAGAGAAAAGATTTGACATAGAGAGAAAAGATTCGACATAGAGAGAAATGATTCGACATAGAGAGAAAAGATTCAACATGGAGAGAAAAGATTTGACATAGAGAGAAATGATTCTACATAGAGAGAAATGATTCTACATAGAGAGAAATGATTCTACATAGAGAGAAAAGATTTGACATAGAGAGAAAAGATTCGACATGGAGAGAAAAGATTTGACTTAGAGAGAAAAGATTCGACATGGAGAGAAAAGATTCGACATAGAGAGAAAAGATTCGACATAGAGAGAAAAGATTCAACATAGAGAGAAAAGATTCGACATAGAGAGAAAAGATTCGACATAGAGAGAAAAGATTCGACATAGAGAGAAAAGATTCGACATAGAGAGAAAAGATTCAACATAGAGAGAAAAGATTCGACATAGAGAGAAAAGATTCGACATAGAGAGAAATGATTCGACATAGAGAGAAAAGATTCGACATAGAGAGAAAAGATTTGAAATAGAGAGAAAAGATTTGAAATAGAGAGAAAAGATTCGACATAGAGAGAAATGATTTGACATAGAGAGAAAAGATTCAACATAAATAGAAAAGATTCGACATAGAGAGAAAAGATTCTACATAGAGAGAAAAGATTCGACATAGAGAGAAAAGATTCGACATAGAGAGAAAAGATTCGACATAGATAGAAAAGATTCGACATAGAGAGAAAAGATTCGACATAGATAGAAAAGATTCAACATAGAGAGAAAAGATTCGACATAGAGAGAAAAGATTCGACATAGAGAGAAAACATTGTACATAGAGAGAAAAGATTGTACATAGAGAGAAAAGATTTGACATGGAGAGAAAAGATTTGACGTAGAGAGAAAAGATTTGACGTAGAGAGAAAAGATTTGACATGGAGAGAAAAGATTCGACATAGAGAGAAAAGATTTGACATTATAGAGACAATAGCAAAAAAAGTTGAATGTGCCTAACCTAACTCTATTCGTCCAAGATTATTCAACATAGAGAGAAAAGATTCGACATAAAGATTCGACGAAGCAGTCGCCGTGAGCAGACATTTATGGTCAAATGCTCCGCCCATAGGCTATAGAAGAATTCTAATGTTGGTTGACTAGTAATAATAATGAATAAATATAATTATTACTAGTGTCATACAACATTAGAATTCTACTATAGCTTGTAGGCGGAACATTCGACTGGAAATGTACGATTGCAGCCTCGTACAGTTTAGACACCATAAGCCTTCAATGACAGATTCGACCTTAATTATTTCGGATTTTCGAAGGAATGCATTTTTTAAGGAAACAAATTAAATAAAAATGAATTTCGGGAGTAGCTAAATACATTTATTTTTCGGACGAAAACGAAATTCCGAAACGAAATATTTCAGTGTGCACATGTCTAAGGCCCCTTTCACACGAGTCGGATCCGCTTGCACGGAGTCTGCCTCTGTCTGCCGGCACAGTGGGAGATCTCTGCTGCGCCGGTGGATGACAGGTCCCTCTCTGCTCACTGAGCGGGGAGGGGCTTGACGAGCGCCGCTGGTCTCTATGGAGAGATCGGCTGAAAACGGACAGCTTGTCCGTTATCATCAGATCTCACCCGATCCGATCCGTCAGCGACGGATCTGGACGTAGGGCCATCCGTCTGCTTTTGGTGGATCGGATCGGATGTCAGCGGACATGTCTCCGCTGACATCCGTCGCACCATAGACTAGCATGGAGAGCCCGTTTAGGTCCGCCGTCAAAACTAACAGGTGGATCTGAACGGTCCGTCAGTGTGAAAGGGGCCTACAGCTTACCTCTGTGCCTCCTGTTCACAACAAAACTCCCCCCCCAATCGCCAATATAGCTCTTACCTTTGCCCTTCATTCTATCCACAAATCTCACCTCAGCAGCCACCCCCACCCATCGATAGCTCTCAGCTCACACCCCTCCCACATCCACAACTCTCACTTTTGCCCCTAGTACCCCCACCCATCGATAGCTCTCAGCTCGCACCCCTCCCACATCCCCAACTCTCACTTTTGCCCCTAGCACCCCCACCCATCGATAGCTCTCAGCTCACACCCCTCCCACATCCACAACTCTCACTTTTGCCCCTAGCACCCCCACCCATCAATAGCTCTCAGCTCACACCCCTCCCACATCCACAACTCTCACTTTTGCCCCTAGCACCCCCACCCATCAATAGCTCTCAGCTCACACCCCTCCCACATCCACAACTCTCACTTTTGCCCCTAGCACCCCCACCCATCAATAGCTCTCAGCTCGCACCCCTCCCACATCCACAACTCTCACTTTTGCCCCTAGCACCCCCACCCATCGATAGCTCTCAGCTCACACCCCTCCCACATCCACAACTCTCACTTTTGCCCCTAGCACCCCCACCCATCGATAGCTCTTAGCTCACACCCCTCCCACATCCACAACTCTCACTTTTGCACCTAGCACCCCCACCCATCGATAGCTCTCAGCTCGCAACCCTCCCACATCCACAACTCTCACTTTTGCACCTAGCACCCCCACCCATCGATAGCTCTCAGCTCGCACCCCTCCCACATCTACAACTCTCACTGTTGCCCCTAGCATCCCCACTCATCGATAGCTCTCAGCTTGCACCCCTCCCACATCCAAAACTCTCACTTGTGTACCTAGCACCCCCACCCATCGATAGCTCTCAGCTCGCACCCCTCCCACATCCACAACTCTTACTTTTGCCCCTAGCACCCCCACCCATCGATAGCTCTCAGCTCGCACCCCTCCCACAACTCTCACTTTTGCCCCTAGCACCCCAACCCATCGATAGCTCTCAGCTTGCACCCCTCCCACATCCAAAACTCTCACTTTTGCACCTAGCACCCCCACCCATCGATAGCTCTCACTTTTGCCCCTAGCACCCGACCCATCGATAGCTCTCCGCTCACACCCCTCCCACATCCAAAACTCTCACTTTTGCACCTAGCACCCCCACCCATTGATAGCTCTCAGCTCGCACCCCTCCCACATCCACAACTCTCACTGTTGCCCCTAGCACCCCCACCCATCGATAGCTCTCAGCTCGCACCCCTCCCACATCCACAACTCTCACTTTTGCCCCTGGCACCTCCACTCATTGATAGCTCTCCGCTCACACCCCTCCCACATCCACAACTCTCACTGTTGCCCCTAGCACCCCCACCCATCGATAGCTCTCAGCTCGCACCCCTCCCACATCCACAACTCTCACTTTTGCCCCTAGCACCCCCACCCATCGATAGCTCTCAGCTCGCACCCCTACCACATCCACAACTCTCACTTTTGCCCCTAGCACCCCCGCTCAACGATAGCTCTCAGCTCGCACCCCCCCCTCTTCCTCCACAGTCACCTCTACACAAGACCCACCCACAGCTGTCACCTCTGCACCTAGAACCATCCTCAATACACTGTTGTCACCGACCATCTTCAGATCTCACTTCTGAGCTCAGCAGCCCCCACTTCCCTCCTATTCACATTTCTTCCTTCTGCTCCCAGTATCTCCTATCCAGCTCTCACTTTGGGTGCTGCATACTCCAAAACTATTCTTCCTTCTAAGGCTGACCACCCATCCTCCTTATAGAAGCTGCCAACAGGTGTCAGCTCCTGGGGGACCAGTCTAGCACATGTCCTAGGGGCTGGCGCTTGCAACTCCCCTGCCCCCATGTCTCAGGGGAGCTCTGCAGTGAGTTTATCAGAAGGATGGAGAGGAGTAGGGGCATTTAGACCTGCACAACACCTGAAATAGCTTGGGGGTGGGTGCCACAGAAATCTGGTGAGGTGCAGCCCATCCCAGCACCCCCCTAGATCCAGCCTCGGGTGAATGTGTTTGCACATGCACAGAAGAATTTAAAAACATTCACAATTTGCGGATTCATTAGGTTTCCAAACCAATTCACTCATCTACAATGTTTCTCAGGAGGTCTTCTTTATTATATCTGATTTACCAATGTACCCCAGAAGTTTGATCGGTCCTCCTTATTATCCTCTGCTCTCTTTAGATGCTTATACAAAGACATGTAAAGTGGATGAGGAATGGCAGAAAAGGGACAAAGGATATGGATGTTTTTGCAAAACTCCCCATAACATTACTGGTATGTATGCAAGGATTCCAGGGGTTAGCGCAGTTTTTTACGCTATTTTAATAGTTGAAGTCCTCTAGCATCGCAAATAATATTTAGAAGCCACTTAACGTTTAACCCCCGACCAAAACATTTTATTTTATCTTTGGATAGACTCAAGAATAGTGAAAAATGTCAGTTGGGTTCTTATTGCTGTTCGTGACACCACTGGGAAGTAGAGATGAGAGAACTTCTGAAAAGTTTTGATCAGTTGTGGATTGGCTTAAGATTTTAAAAAAAACTGCAACCTAAAAGTCTAATTGAAGCCAACAGTAATTGAAACCTGTGTTTGAAAAGGTTGTATTACAGAGCAGTACATGATGCAAATAAGGCAAAATGGTTTTGGAAGCTCCTAGCAGTCCCACCTGGGAGAATGAAGACAAAATACAGCTGGAGCCACTTGTTGTAATGTGTTAGCCAATTTAAAGTAATATATTGACCAGAAATTCAGTTGAGTTGTCAAACCCAACTGAATTTAAATATATCAGAGGGACAGCTGAATACCCTTTGATGTGTAAATCTTATGCAAGTCTACCTAGGTGTAAGGTATGGCCTTTTAACCTAGTTGAACATTTCAAAGGAAGTATTTATTGATGGTAATTAGACTCGAGGGGGTATTCATGGTAAACATTTGGTTGACTTAGCAGAACTCCCCCCCCCCCCCCCCCGTGTCAGACCAGTATTTGAGAAGACATTCAGGCTGGCATTCAGTCTAAAACTGTCTCAGGGAGGGTTTGTGATTATGAAGGCTCAGGTCTAGGAGAAATATTCGCTGTCATGATTATACCCTGTTGGATTTTGTCATCTGCAAGACTGTTCTGTTTTAGAAGTCAATAAAGTGTGTCTCTCTGGAGAATTGGGTTTGCTGCGGGACAGTACTTATTCTACAAAATATATATTATATCACTACACCACTTTCTTTAAAAAATTTACCAGGGATGCTTAGATAAAATAGGAGTGCCTGGTGGTTGTGCTAAGGATCAATGCAACCCAGGGGTAATTGCAGTCTATCTAATGCCGCGTACACGCGATCGGAATTCTCATCGGAAAAAGCTCTGATGGTTTTCCGGTCGGAATTCCGACTGAATTTCGCTCAAACTGTCTTGCCTACACACGGTCACACCAAATTCCGACGGTCAATAACACGGCAACATTCAACACGTTCGACGAAACTATAAAAGGGAAGTTTAATGCTTCCGAGCATGCGTCAAATTGTTTCCGAGCATGCGTCAAAATTTTTGCGTGTCGGAATTGCATACACACGATCGAAAAATCCGATAGAAAGGTTTTCCGTCGGAAAAATTAAGAACAGGTTCTCAATTCAAAGTCCATCAGAAATGCCAACAGAAAAAGACCGATGGGCATACACACGGTCGGAAAATCCAATGAAAAGCTCCCATCGGACTGTTTCCATCGGAAATTCCGACTGTGTGTACGCGCCATAAGGAGCAGTCCAATCTGGTGGGAATAGCAGTCAAGCTAAGGAAGGGTGGAACTTGGTGGAACTAGAAGTTAAAGTAAGGAACAGTGGAACATGGTGGGATTAAGGAAGTAATCTAAGGAAAGGTAGAACCTGGTGGGACTGGCAGTTAATCTACGGAAGGGTGGATCTTGGTGGGACTGGCAGTTAATCTAATGCCCAGTACACACGGTCGGAAAATCCGACCACAAAATCCATCGGATTTCTTCCGACGGATTTTGTCCGACACTGGTGTTGCATACACACGGTCGGACAAAGTTGTCGGAAAATCCGATCATTCTGAACGTGGTGACGTTTGTTGCCTACGGCGGGACTACGTAGAGGCTAGTAGCCAATAGCTTTGGTCTTGTAATGTGATCTGAGCATGCGTGGCACTTTGTCCGTCGGAATTCGCTACACACGATCGGAAAAAGTCCGATAGGACTTTGTTGTCGGAAAATTTGAGAGCAGGAGATAAAACTTTGTCCGTCGGAAAATCCGACTGAAAAAGTCCGATGGAGCCTACACACGGTCAGAATTTCCAACAACATTGTCCGATAGGACATTTTCCGTCGGAAAATCCGGCCGTGTGTACGGGGCATAAGAAAAGGTGGAACTTGGTGGGACTGGCAGTTATTCTAAGGAAGGGTGGAACCTGGTGGGACTGGCAGTTAATCTACGGAAGGGTGGATCTTGGTGGGACTGGCAGTTATTCTAAGGAAAGGTGGATCTTGGTGGGACTGTCAGTTACTCCAGTGTTTCTCAACTCCAGTCCTCAAGGCGCCCCAACAGGTCATGTTTTCTGTATTTCCCTCGGATGAAACAGCTGTGGTAATTACTAAGGCAGTGAAACTGATCAAATCACCTGTGCAAAATAATGGGAAGCCTGAAAACATGACCTGTTGGGGCGCCTTGAGGACTGGAGTTGAGAAACACTGAGTTACTCTATGGAAAGGTAGAACCTGGTGGGACTGGCAGTTAATCTACGGAAGGGTGGATCCTGTTGGGACTGGCAGTTAATCTACGGAATCGTGGATCTTGGTGGGACTGGCAGTTATTCTAAGGAAGGGTGGAACCTGGTGGGTCTGGCAGTTATTCAGAGTCCACGGAGATGTCCTTTAATGAAATATATCATAAGAACAACCCACATATGAACGGTGTATATGGGCTACGTAATGTGGTTAGATATCATTCAGAGTCCATGAAGATGTTCTTTAATGAAATATGTTATAAGACCAACCCACATATGAACGGTGTAGATGGGCTACGTAATGTGGTTAGATATCACCATAGAGTCCATGAAGATGTCCTTTAATGAAATATGTCATAAGACCAACCCACATGTGAGCAATGTAGAGCCAGAGTGGATTATGGCACATATATCGAACATCACTGGAAGACTCCCAGTGGGAGGTCCCCATATCATCATATATAGCCTTGATGTAGCTTGTGATATGGACCTCCCCTGTTGGCAATTAGATCCTCATAAGAACGTTTTTCTGACTGTATAGCGTCAAGCTCATAATTGCCCAGTAGAGGAGCCACCAGTTTTGATCAGAGAAAATTCCAAGCCATATACAGCCATATACACTCAAATGGATGGAGTAATACTGAGCTATCCATGTGGGTCTTGAAAGATCCAGACTGTTCTATAGAAAGTGGTGGTCTATGGGTCCGTGTCCAGAGGAACCATGGTTGTTTCTCAAATAGATGGAGGAGCTAAGGAGGGTGGGAGGGGTCATTCCAAAAGCTGACAACAAGGAAGAAAAGGCTGGAAGTCTGACCAGTTTTGCCAGTCACGCCGGCTGGTTCAGAGGCACATTATCCTGGCAATCCTTCGTGTTGGCTGTCATTTTTGGAATATGTAACAGGAACTCTGAAAGATAATAACTCATATCCATGTTCCATTGAAAGATTTGGCACAGGTGGTTCCTGAGCTGATCTGTGGATTGGACGACATGAGAGCCGTCTTCCATAAATGCCAGTTCAATGATGCCAACATTTACTTCAATGGCAGTCATGTGCAGAATAACAGCCGCTTAATCTTCCTGGATGACCCCGTCACAAATACCTTCTCAATCATCGACAGTCTGGAAATCTACAAATACGGACTCTTGGCCTATGTAAGTGATCTCCAATACTTCTATTGTTATTCTTGTTTCTGTATGGTGACCCCTCCCCCAAGACTGGATTAGCACCTATGAGCTGCAGCCTCCACACTAAAATGTAAAGCATGTTACTATGTGCCGTGTGCGAGGGTCCCCTTCATTCGGGATTGCTCCCATTTTACATCACACTACAGGACACATGCTGTGCTCCCATTCTACACCACACTACAGGAGACATGCTGTGCTCCCATTCTACATCACACTACAGGACACATGCTGTGCTCCCATTCTACATCACACTACAGGACACATGCTGTGCTCCCATTCTACATCACACTACAGGACACATGCTGTGCTCCCATTCTACATCACACTACAGGACACATGCTGTGCTCCCATTCTACATCACACTACAGGACACATGCTGTGCTCCCATTCTACATCACACTACAGGACACATGCTGTGCTCCCATTCTACATCACACTACAGGACACATGCTGTGCTCCCATTCTACATCACACTACAGGAGACATGCTGTGCTCCCATTCTACATCACACTACAGGACACATGCTGAGCTCCCATTCTACATCACACTACAGGACACATGCTGTGCTCCCATTCTACATCACACTACAGGACACATGCTGTGCTCCCATTTTTCACCACACTACAGGACACATGCTGTGCTCCCATTTTTCATACCACTACAGGACACATGCTGTACTCCCATTCTTCACCACACTACAGGACACATGCTGTGCTCCCATTCTACATCACACTACAGGAGACATGCTGTGCTCCCATTCTACATCACACTACAGGACACATGCTGTGCTCCCATTCTACATCACACTACAGGACACATGCTGTGCTCCCATTCTACATCACACTACAGGACACATGCTGTGCTCCAATTCTACATAACACTGCAGCATGCATAGGAATTTTGCGCGTCGGAATTGGTACAGACGATCGAAATATCCGATTTAAACTTGCCAGCAGAAGTCTGATGGAGCATACACGTGGTCGCATTTTCCAACCAAAAGCTCTCATCATACTTTTGCTGGCGGAAATTCCGATCGCGTGTACGCGGCATTAGAAAGCAGGAGGTCCTGGGAGGAGATAATAAGGGAGCTAGAAAGTAGGAGGTCCTGGGAGGAGATAATAAGGGAGCTAGAAAACAGGAGGTCCTGGGAGGACATAATAAGGGAGCTAGAAAGCAGGAGGTCCTGGGAGGAGATAATAATGGAGCTAGAAAGCAGGAGGCCCTGGGAGGAGATAATAAGGCCTCTAGAAAGCAGGAGGTCCTGGGAGGAGATAATAAGGGAGCTAGAAAGCAGGAGGTCCTGGGAGGTGATAATAAGGGAGCTAGAAAGCAGGAGGTCCTGGGAGGAGATAATAATGGAGCTAAAAAGCAGGAGGTCCTGGGAGGAGACAATAAGGGAGATAGAAAGCAGGCGGTCCTGGGAGGAGATAAGGGAGCTAGAAAGCAGGAGGTCCTGGGAGGACGTAATAAGGGATCTAGAAAGCAGGAGGTCCTGGGAGGAGATAATAAGGGATCTAGAAAGCAGGAGGTCCTGGGAGGAGATAATAAGGGAGTTAGAAAGCAGGAGGTCCTGGAAGGTGATAATAAGGAAGCTAGAAAGCAGGAGGTCCTGGGTGGAGATATTAAGGGAGATAGAAAGCAGGAGGTCCTGAGAGGAGATAATAAGGCTGCTAGAAAGCAGGTGGTCCTGGGAGGAGATAATAAGGCCGCTATAAAGCAGGAGGTCCTGGGAGGAGATAATAAGGGAGTTAGAAAGCAGGAGGTCCTGGGAGGAGCTAAAAAGGGAGCTAGAAGGCAGGAGTTCCTGAGAGGAGATAATAAGGCCGCTATAAAGCAGGAGGTCCTGGGAGGAGATAATAAGGGAGTTAGAAAGCAGAAGGTCATGGGAGGAGATAATAAGGGAGTTAGAAAGCAGGAGGTCCTGGAAGGAGATAATAAGGGAGTTAGAAAGCAGGAGGTCCTGGGAGGAGATAATAAGGGAGTTAGAAAGCAGGAGGTCCTGGAAGGAGATAATAAGGGAGTTAGAAAGCAGGAGGTCCTGGGAGGAGATAATAAGGGAGCTAGAAAGCAGGAGGTCCTAGGAGGAGATAATAAGGGAGCTAGAAAGCAGGAGGTCCTAGGAGGAGATAATAAGGGAGTTAGAAAGCAGGAGGTCCTGGGAGGAGATAATAAGGGAGTTAGAAAGCAGGAGGTCCTGGGAGGAGATAATAAGGGAGCTAGAAAGCAGGAGGTCCTGGGAGGAGATAATAAGGGAGCTAGAAAGCAGGAGGTCCTGGGAGGAGATAATAAGGGAGTTAGAAAGCAGGAGGTCCTGGGTGGAGATAATAAGGGAGCTAGAAAGCAGGAGGTCCTGGGAGGAGATAATAAGGGAGCTAGAAAGCAGGAGGTCCTGGGAGGAGATAATAATGGAGCTAGAAAGCATGAGGTCCTGGGAGGTGATAATAAGGGAGCTAGAAAGCAGGAGGTCCTGGGAGGAGATAATAAGGGAGCTAGAAAGCAGGAGGTCCTGGGAGGAGATAATAAGGGAGATAGAAAGCAGGAGGTCCTGGGAGGAGACAATAAGGGAGATAGAAAGCAGGAGGTACTGGGAGGAGATAAGGGAGCTAGAAAGCAGGGGGTCCTGGGAGGAGATAATAAGGGATCTAGAAAGCAGGAGGTCCTGGGAGGAGATAATAAGGGAGCTAGAAAGCAGGAGGTCCTGGGAGGAGATAATAAGGGAGTTAGAAAGCAGGAGGTCCTGGAAGGAGATAATAAGGGAGCTAGAAAGCAGGAGGTCCTGGGGGGAGATATTAAGGGAGATAGAAAGCAGCAGGTCCTGAGAGGAGATAATAAGGGTGCTAGAAAGCACGAGGTCCTGGGAGGAGATAATAAGGCCGCTAGAAAGCAGGAGGTCCTGGGAGGAGATAATAAGGCCTCTAGAAAGCAGGAGGTCCTGGGAGGAGCTAATAAGGGAGTTAGAAAGCAGGAGGTTCTGGGAGGAGCTAATAAGGAAGCTAGAAAGCAGGAGGTCCTGGGAGGAGATAATACGGGAGATAGAAATCATGGGGTCCTGGGAGGAGATAATAAGGGAGCTAGAAAGCAGGTGGTCCTGGGAGGAGATAATAAGGGATTAGAAAGCAGGAGGTCCTGGGAGGAGATAATAAGGGAGTTAGAAAGCAGGAGGTCCTGGGAGGAGATAATAAGGAAGCTAGAAAGCAGGAGGTCCTGTGAGGAGATAATAAGGGAATTAAAAAGCAGGAGGTCCTGGGAGGAGATAATAAGGGAGCTAGAAAGCAGAAGGTCCTCGGAGGAGATAATAAGGCAGCTAGAAAGCAGGAGGTCCTGGGAGGATATAATAAGGGAGCTAGAAAGCAGGAGGTCCTGGGAGGAGATAATAAGGGAATTAGAAAGCAGAAGGTCCTGGAAGGAGATAATAAGAGAGCTAGAAAGCAGGAGGTCATGGGAGGAGATAATAAGGGAGCTAGAAAGCAGGAGGTCCTGGGATGAGATAATAAGGGAATTAGAAAGCAGGAGGTCCTGGGAGGAGATAATAAGGGAATTAGAAAGCAGGAGGTCCTGGGAGGAGATAATAAGGGAGTTAGAAAGCAGGAGGTCCTGTGAGGAGATAATAAGGGAATTAGAAAGCAGGAGGTCATGGGAGGAGATAATAAGGGAGTTAGAAAGCAGGAGGTCCTGGGAGGAGATAATAAGGGAGTTAGAAAGCAGGAGGTCCTGGGAGGAGATAATAAGGGTGTTAGAAAGCAGAAGGTCCTGGGAGGAGATAATAAGGGAGCTAGAAAGCAGGAGGTCCTGGGAGGAGATAATAAGGGAGCTAGAAAGCAGGAGGTCCTGGGAGGAGATAATAAGGGATCTATAAAGCAGGAGGTCCTGGGAGGAGATAATAAGGAAGCTAGAAAGCAGGGGGTCCTGGGAGGAGATAATAAGGGATTAGAAAGCAGGAGGTCCTGGAAGGAGATAATAAGGGAGATAGAAAGCAGGAGGTCCTGGAAGGAGATAATAAGGGAGATAGAAAGCAGGAGGTCCTGGAAGGAGATAATAAGGGAGATAGAAAGCAGGAGGTCCTGGAAGGAGATAATAAGGGAGATAGAAAGCAGGAGGTCCTGGGAGGAGATAATAAGGGAGCTAGAAAGCAGGAGCAGTGTTGCCAACCGTCAGTATTTTTACTGACAGCCAGTAAAAAAACAGGCAATTTTCTCCTGTCAGTAAATGCCAGTAAAAGCAAAAAGTTGCCAGTAAAAAATATGGTTGTGATGTTCGGCTCGGTCCAGAGCTGGCAGCGACCATCCGAGTCCCTACTACAGTGTTTTCGGCAGCTCTGGTGGAGGTGGTGTCCGAGCGTGTCGTGTGATGTCATGGTACAAGGGAGCCAAGCAGAGCGGCCAGAGCCTCGTGTGCGGGTCTGCAGGAAAGGTCGGGAGTGGGACAATCAGTGCTGTTTAGACTGGAGTGGGCTGAAGGGACCAACTTCATGTGTTTGTGCCTTCCTATTCTAATTTCTCCTGTCCCTGAGCTACTTACTTACTATATCGAAAATAAAATAAGAAATATGTTTTTTGCCCTAATATCTACCTAAAATCACATTGGTAATTGTATATTGTACATGTTTGTAGCCTAAATACAAAGATTTGCACTTAAAACTGTAATTTTGTAACTATGTCAGTAAAAACGTGGCTGTGCCAGGAAATTTTGGGTCTCATGTCAGTAAATTTCAATCTGGTAGGTTGGCAACACTGAGCAGGAGGTCCTGGAAGGAGATAATAAGGGAGATAGAAAGCAGGAGGTCCTGGGAGGAGATAATAAGGGATTAGAAAGCAGGAGGTCCTGGGAGGAGATAATAAGGGATTAGAAAGCAGGAGGTCCTGGGAGGAGATAATAAGGGAGCTAGAGAGCAGGAGGTCCTGGGAGGAGATAATAAGGGAGCTAAAGTAAAAAAACAATATTTTTTCTGCTATAAAAAAAACATCCAATAAAAAAATATAAAAAAATCAAATGTCTTCATCTATTTAGGCCAATTTGAATTCTGCTAAATATTTTTGGTAAACACGTCCCAATAAGCGTATATTGATTGGTTTGCACAAAAGTTATCACGCCTACAAACTATGGGATAGATTTATGGAATTTATGGACTTTTTATTCTTTAAAATTTATTTTTTTACTAGAAATGGTGGCCATCAGCGATTTTTAGCAGGTTTTCGGTTAATTCTGATATTTCCGAATGAACGAATTGGTTGAAATGCCGAATTGCAAAAAAAAAATGACCTGTTCAGGAAGGGGGCAAAGTGGACACTCCCGTCGCCCCCCATCCCATCTGACTACAGTTGACGTTATATAGAATTTGTGTTGGAGGAGTAAATATATAAAACAATAAATAATAAAAAATATATATCTTTTTTTGTTTTTTAATTATTTTTTTGTTTCTATAAAGGAAATAAATAAAACCCATATCACATATAAGACTTTTATCACCATTGAAGTGGAGCAACCCGGCGCAATAATCATAAGGAAAAATCCAATTCGTATAACCCTTCTGTGTGTCTATCCGCTGGATATGATGACCAGTCTGAACATAACTCTGAATCCGATCCTCAGGTAATAAAAACGTGCAAATCTGAGTCCGGGTTGAATGGGGAATGTATAAAGGACGACTTCTTAGTAACTTGGCTTCATCTTTAACCACCTGATTACTGGGCACTTAAACCCCCCTCCTGACCAGACCAATTTACAGCTTTCGGCGCTGACGCACTTTGAATGACAATTGCGCGGTCATACAACACTGTACCCAAATGAAATTTTTATCATTATTTCCCCACAAATAGAGATTTCTTTTGGTGGTATTTAATCACAGCCGGGGTTTTTATTTTTTGCTAAACAAACAAAAAAAGATGGAAAAAAAAAAAATCATGTTTAATAGTTTGTTATAAAATTTTGCAAACAGGTAATTTTTCTGCTTCATTGATATGCGCTGATGAGGCGGCACTGGTGGGGACAGATAAGTGGGTACTGATGGGCACAGCAAAGATAGCACTGATGGGCACTGATGGGCACGGATGGGTTTCACGGATGGGTGGCATGGATGGGTGGCACTGATGGGCACTGATAGATGACACTGATGGGCACTGATAGGTGGCACTGATAGATGACACTGATAGGTGGCACTGATGAGCACTGGTAGGGGACACTGATGAGCACTTGTAGGTAAAACTGATGTGCAGCATTGGCACTGTGGGCACTGACAGATGGCACTGTGGGCACTGATAGATGGCACTGATAAGTGGCACTGATAGATGGCACTGATGGACACTGATGGGCACTGATAGGTGGCACTGATAGGGGACACTGATGAGCACTGGTAGGTGACACTGATGAGCACTGGTAGGTGACACTGATGTGCAGCATTGGCACTGTGGGCACTGACAGATGGACTGTGGGCACTGACAGATGGCACTGTGGGCACTGACAGGTGGAGCTAGTGGGCACTGGTAGGCGGCACTTTTATTAGGCAAAGGTGGGTACTATGGACCCAGGGCATATTGCAGTGAGAGGGACTGATGTCCCTCTCACTGCCGCCGGTGATCGGTTTTTTTTTTTCTCCTTGCACTGTCAGCGCGAGGAGGATAAAAAGCCGATTACCGGCTCTGTTATTATCACATGATCAGCTGTCATTGTCTGACAGCTGATCACGTGGTAAGGGGTCGGGATCGACCCCTTACTCGGATCTGTGATCTAGCGAGTCTCACAGACTCGCTGATCACCGAGCGCGCCACACGCGCCCTTCAGGGGGCGCGCAGGCAGCTCGTGGCGGGGACGACGTCAATAGACGTCGTCCCGGCATCTTAGATCCGCGCTGTAGCCGTCATTCGGCTATAGCGCGGATCTCAGGTGGTTAAGGCGACACACACAGGCAGGGGCGGACTGACAAGTCATGGGGCCCCTGGGCAATAGGAGATTATGGGGCCCCCGGGCAATAGGAGAAGATTATGGGGCCCCCGGGCAATAGGAGATTATGGGGACCCCGGGCAATAGGAGAAGATTATGGGACCCCAGGCAATAGATTATGAGAAACACACAGTATACACACACACACATACAGTATACACACACAGACACACAATATACACACACTGAAAAGGTACTGGAGAGGCGGGGCAGCTATAATCTTGGGATTTTTAAAAAAACACAGATTTGTACATACTGTCCCTGGTTTTATTGATGCTGGCAACCCTGATGGGGCCCCTTAGTGGCATGGGGCCCTCGGGCAGTGCCCGAGAGCCCGAATGGTCAATCCGCCCCTGCACACAGGCCAGATATCGGCCAGTATTGAACATTTGTACAGCAGTCTGTCCAACAGAAGCTGGTCCAATGACTGGATTTTACGGGCACATTTTTGAACGGGCACATTGGAAAACCAACATCTGATCAGCCCTCGCGGTCAATGGCTGTGAGCGCTGATCAAGTGTGTTCTTTGCAGGGAGGGGGCGGTCCCCCTATCAGAACACAATAGCAATGGAGATCACCTCACTAACATTGCTTAGTTAGTACAGAAACCTCCCAGTTTTTTTTCTGTTCGGCCTCCAGGATAAACAAAAAAAAAAAAACGCCCCCCATGTGTACCTAGCATTACTCTCATTAGGAGCCCACTTCATCAAATCTGACCAATCCAATCAAGATTTTCTTTTCTTTTTTTTTTTTGCTTTTCATTAGGAAGCTTGCTGATATACACTATATTACCAAAAGTATTGGGACACCTGCCTTTTCACACACACATGAACTTTAATGACATCCCAGTCTTAGTCCGGAGGGTTCAATATTGAGTTGGCCCTTTGCAGATATAACAGCTTCAACTCTTCTGGGAAGGCCATCCACAAGGTTTAGGAGGGTGTCTATGGGAATGTTTGACCATTCTTCCAGAAGAGCATTTGTGAGGTTGAACGAGAAGGCCTTGCCCGCAGTCTCCACTCTAATTCATCCCAAAGGTGTTATTCGGGTTGAAGTCAGGACTCTGTGCAAGCTAGTCAAGTTCCTCCACCCCAAACTCACTCATCCATGTCTTTATGGACCTTGCTTTGTGCACTGGTGGGCAGTCATGTTGGAACAGGAAGGGGCCGTCCCCAAACTGTTCCCACAAAGTTGTGTTGTGCCACAACAATGCCAATCAGTGCCCATCAGCTAACACCTGTCAGTACCTCATCATCACTGCTGCCCATCAGTGCCATCTATTAGTGCCCATCAGTTCTGCCTGTCAGTGCCCATCAGTGCTGCATATCAGTGCCTCCTCATCAGTGACAACTTATCAGTGCCCCATAGTGCCACCTTATCAGTGCCCATCAGTGCTGCATTTCGGTGCCACCTTATCAGTGCCCATCAGTGCCACCTCATCAGTGCCTGTCAGTGAAGGAGAAATCAAAATGTTATAACAGAAATTAAGAAAAAATATTATTTCGGTATTTTTTAGTTTGTTTAGCAAAAAGTAAAAACACCAGAGGTGATCAAATACCACCAAAAGAAAGCTCTATTTGTGGGAAGAAAATAATAAAAATGTAGTTTGGGCACAGTGTTGCATGACCGCGCAATTGTCATTCAAAGTGTGACAGCGCTGAAAGCTGAAAATTGGCCTGAGCAGGAGGGGGCGAAAGTGCCCGGTATTGAAGTGGTTAAAAGCCTTTACAGGTCACCACTTTAGATGTACAGAGGGGGTCTGGTGCCATTGGCTGCCACTGCTGCCAATCAAATCCAGCCGCGGGCGGGGGCGAGTCCTGCTCTCTGTGTCAATGGACTCAGCAGCAGGACTCGGGAGCGTGCACCACGTGTGCCCCCCAGGGAAAGCGGGTCTCCGTGGGGGCACTTGAGGAGGAGGAGGAACCAGGAGCTCCACCGGGGGGACCCCAGAAAAGGAGGATCAGGGTACAATCACTTTAACCTTTAGCAATAAAACCTGGACGTTGATTGGTTTCTCTGCACAATTATGACTAATTTTGCCCAGTCTGTCCAGGACCAGGTATATGAAGAAATATTGAAATGTAATAAACATAACAGCTTATGTGAACAGCAGTGGTAGCCTCTCATAAGGGGCACAGGGGTGCCGCCTTCCTAAATCCATGCGCCCGGCCCCTAATCTCCATGCAGAGTGCTGGACACATGGATTCTATTGTTTGTTTGTTTTTTAAGCACATGATTAGAGCACTGCGCCCCAAGCCCACCCACTTGTGTGACATTAGCAAATTAATAGTCGCTAATGTCTTCCTGCTTCTCCCCCAGGCCAGTCAGGAGGTCCTGAGATCCAACTGGCTGAGAGTCCTAAGACCCGATTGGCTGAGAGTCCTAAGACCCGATTGGCCGGGAGTCCTAAGACCCGATTGGCCGGGAGTCCTAAGACCCGATTGGCTGGGAGTCCTAAGACCCGATTGGCTGGCAGTCCTAAGACCCGATTGGCCGGGAGTCCTAAGACCCGATTGGCCGGGAGTCCTAAGACCCGATTGGCCGGGAGTCCTAAGACCCGATTGGCTGGCAGTCCTAAGACCCGATTGGCCAGGAGTTCTAAGACCCGATTGGCCGTGAGGAGAATCGACTGCCGGGACTCGGGAGGAGATGCAGGAGGGAAAGCCGCCAAAGCTGCGACCTGGATGGGGTAAGTGCAGTGCTGGCGGGCGGCCTGGTGGATGACGAGTGATTGAGTGACGGGGGGGGGGTTTGGGGGCCCGATTGGCCGGGAGTCCTAAGACCCGATTGGCCGGGAGTCCTAAGACCCGATTGGCTGGGAGTCCTAAGACCCGATTGGCTGGCAGTCCTGGATGGGGTAAGTGCAGTGCTGGCGGGCGGCCTGGTGGATGACGAGTGATTGAGCGACGGGGGAGGGGTTTGGGGACCCGATTGGCCGGGAGTCCTAAGACCCGATTGGCCGGGAGTCCTAAGACCCGATTGGCTGGGAGTCCTAAGACCCGATTGGCTGGCAGTCCTAAGACCTGATTGGCAGGAAGTCCTAAGACCCGATTGGCCGGGAGTCCTAAGACCCGATTGGCCGGGAGTCCTAAGACCCGATTGGCCGGGAGTCCTAAGACCCGATTGGCCGGGAGTCCTAAGACCCGATTGGCCGGGAGTCCTAAGACCCGATTGGCCGGGAGTCCTAAGACCCGATTGGCCGGGAGTCCTAAGACCCGATTGGCCGGGAGTCCTAAGACCCGATTGTCCGGGAGTCCTAAGACCCGATTGGCTGGCAGTCCTAAGACCCGATTGGCCAGGAGTTCTAAGACCCGATTGGCCGTGAGGAGAATCGACTGCCGGGACTCGGGAGGAGATGCAGGAGGGAAAGCCGCCAAAGCTGCGACCTGGATGGGGTAAGTGCAGTGCTGGCGGGCAGCCTGGTGGATGACGAGTGATTGAGCGACGAGGGGGGGGGTTTGGGGGCCCACTCCCTCCCCAAAAAAATTGAGCACCAGCCGCCACTGGTGAACAGTCATTAGTAATGATAAGCTAAGTAGGTACCGCAGGGTTGTATAACCCCAGTATGTACACACCGGTTATCCTGCTTTAGGTTCCCAAGATGAGAAACAACTATTTGAAGGAGATTTTGGTGAAGGAGATTATTCCTTTAGGAGGAATGAGACCCCATTGATGAGCCAGACAAAGGCCTTCAGCTATTAATGTAACGATGTGTGAGGGGCCAAGTTTCATAATAAGCAATTTGGTGGGGCATCCCCACTTGTATGCCACCTTATTATTGCAGAGGATTATGGTGCTAGAGACAAGTTCCTTTCGGGCCAGGGTAGTATGTTGTGAAAGATCAGCAGAAAGAGGCAAGTGTCAGCCATGCTGGCTCAGGATAGTCATGTGACCATAATTTTTCTGTGGTATGATCTGTATTTAGGCCACTATCTTCTACCCTACAGTTGTGTAGAGTTCCTATGTACTGCTTTATTGTCTGTAACTAGGATTAAAGCCCTTCTAATTTCACTCCTCCTATCCTTTCCATTCTTTCTTTTTAGCTGTCATTTAAATTATTAGTATTGTATATTTAATTGTTGTTTATCTTTTTTTTTTTTTCTATTTGAAATGCAGCTCTATAAATATCACAGTTTCGGGGAAAGGACAGTTCGAGGTCATCATGGCTCTCTATCAAGATAGTGGCTACACGACTCCATACACAGGATCATCCCTCACCCTGTCCACAGATAATTTCCTGTATGTTGGAGTGTTTTTTAGAGGAGGCACCTCGAATCTTGTTCTGGTGATGAAGAACTGCTACGCTACCCCAACAAATAATACGAATGACCCCCTGAAATACTACATCATTCAAAACAGGTAAATTTAGATGTGATAAGCTCCATCTACTGACACCCAACATTTCCTTCTTCATGACCAGGTGTGATAGATGAGGGATCTGTGAACCAACCTCGGTTTACTCCCATAAAGTAAAAGTCTGCTCCCATGGGCAGCAGACTTGGGTCCCCATAACTGATTAATAAGGAGGAAAAAAAACACTCAGCAAGTCCCCATGGGGCTTGCTGAGTGTTGGCTTCATAGGTCTCTCCCTGGTTACCTGCAGCTGGTTGCCAATGGTTCCCACTTAGGTGCTGAGGATTCCCTCATTAGATGCTGAGGATTCCCACTTAGGTGCTGAGGATTCCCACTTAGGTGCTGGGGATTCCCAATTTGGTGCTAGGGATTCCCACTTAGGTGCTGAGGATTCCCACTTAGGTGCTGGGGATTCCCAATTAGGTGCTGAGGATTCCCAATTAGGTGCTGGGGATTCCCACTTAGGTGCTGAGGATTCCCACTTAGGTGCTGAGGATTCCCACTTAGGTGCTGAGGATTCCCACTTAGGTGCTGAGGATTCCCAATTAGGTGCTGGGGATTCCCACTTAGGTGCTGAGGATTCCCACTTAGGTGCTGAGGATTCCCACTTAGGTGCTGAGGATTCCCACTTAGGTGCTGGGGATTCCCAATTAGGTGCTGGGGATTCCCACTTAGGTGCTGAGGATTCCCTCCTTAGATGCTGAGGATTCCCACTTAGGTGCTGAGGATTCCTACTTAGGTGCTGAGGATTCCTACTTAGGTGCTGAGGATTCCCACTTAGGTGCTGAGGGTTGCTACTTAGGTGCTGAGGGTTGCTACTTAGGTGCTGAGGGTTCCCACTTAGGTGCTGAGGGTTCCCACTTAGGTGGTGAGGATTCCCACTTAGGTGGTGAGGATTCCCTCCTTAGATGCTGAGGATTCCTACTTAGGTGCTGAGGGTTCCCACTTAGGTGCTGAGGGTTCCCACTTAGGTGCTGAGGGTTCCCACTTAGGTGCTGAGGGTTCCCACTTAGGTGCTGAGGATTCCCACCTAGGGGCTGAGGGTTCCCACTTAGGTGCTGAGGATTCCCTCCTTAGATGCTCAGGATTCCTACTTAGGTGCTGAGTATTCCCACTTAGGTGGTGAGGATTCCCTCCTTAGATGCTGAGGATTCCCCCCTTATATGCTGAGGATTCCCACTTAGATGCTGAGGGTTCCCACTTAGGTGCTGAGGATTCCCACTTAGGTGCTGAGGGTTCCTACTTAGGTGCTGAGGGTTGCTACTCAGGTGCTGAGGATTCCCACCTAGGTGCTGAGGGTTCCCACTTAGGTACTGAGTATTCCCACTTAGGTGCTGAGGATTCCCATTTAGGTGCTGAGGATTTCCTGCTTGGTTGCTGAGGGTATCCACTGTTGCTAGAGGGATTCCCATTTGGTTGCTAAGGATTTCCCCTCTATGTTGCCAGGGGTTCCCGCTGTTGTTAGGGATCCTACTTGTTCCAGCTCTTACTCCCGTTTTCTCATTACTCAAAGACCAGGCCAAGGTATTTGGATTTTTTGTATTTATTTGGAACTTGGATGGGAGAAGGGATGAGTGGGATACTCCAACAAGAACTATTCACAAAAGAAGGGGGCAGCTCTCACATGGCCTCACCGGATTGGTAGTAGAAGCCGTCACACTGCTTTCACCATACAGCCACCTGTATGAAAGGGTTAAGTCTTCTTTCTCTCACTAGCAGCAGACTTGGTGCACTAATTTATCTTCAGGACACTCTCTAGTAGCCCTCATTCGACATTCCCCAAAGACAAAGATCTGTACTCACGGTAGGCAGAATAAGATCTTTCCTGGTGTCTCCCTTCCAGTCAGCTCTGCAGGGCCTCTGGGTTCAGCTTATCTCTCTCTCTAGGCCCGTGGGTCGACCACCCAGGGCAGCGCGGCCAACGTGGAGGAGAGCGCAGCCACCCCTCTCCCTCCTAGGCTCTGTTCCCCTGGCTCAACTCACTCTGAGCACACATACTCTGGCCTTATATATAGTGTCCCACAATGCAATGCATCACTTTGTCAATTTCCAGGGCTGAAACAAAGCCTGTGCACCCACTTGCCAGGTCCACTCCCACTGTCCAATACGCCTCCCTATTGGCCCGGTGGGGGGGACAGTCAGAACAAGCTGAGCGGCACCTGAGAACAATGAGCAGACCTAACCAATAGCGAACATATTACAGCGCACACATTCAAGAATGACGTTTCCTGCAGGGCTAGTTACAAACACCTGAACATATTTGTAGTGATCTAATATATAGTTCCTAGATGGTATGTAGTTATTAAAAAGTACTTCTCCGCAGCAAAACCCGATTCTCCCAGAGAGAGATTTTATTGGCTTCCAAAACAGAACAGTCTTACAAATGACAAAAATCAGTCTTGTAGTAGATGAAAATCCAACAGGGCATAATCACGACAGTGCTAGTAAATATTTAGAGCCCCATGGAACCATGTGACTCTTGGGTGCCTTCATAAGAACACACACTTCTAAACAGATTGAACGTCTGTTATATCCCCCACACACACTGAATGTCTGAGCAATTTGCCGTTTCCATTAAATGCTTTGATCTGCTCCTGTCTTTCAGAGTGACAGCAGATAACCCCAAGCTGTGAACAGCTGTAGTCATAAAGCTACCCCAATCTACATTCTTGCATATTCCCCTTTGATATGTGTGAATACTGATTACATTAAGATAATCATTATCTGTTCCCCTTTGATATGTGGAGTAAGTCTGGTCTGGCCATTTCTCCTTTGATCAACAAACCCTCTTTTAATATGTGCAATTAGATTAACAGCTACCAAAGTGGCCTGCCTAGAATAAACTTGTCTTAGAATGCCTAAATAAAAATGCTTATATGAACTACATAAAAAACACTACATATATCCAATATATATATATATATATATATATATATATATATACATTAATATTAGATATAACGTACTACAATATTCAAAAAATACGGGGGTTTGGTCACACTATATGGTTACATAGTGCTAAGCCCACTTACTGCGACAAAGTACCCCAAATTAGTGGGTCCTACCCTAGTACTAGAATGAAAGATCCTGCGTCTCAACCATGAGAGCCAAACTCCTCTATGTGGGAGAACTGAAGGGATTCCTCCTATGCACTGGTGGCCACTAAATAAGGTAATGAAGAGGGGGAGGGGTGCTCTAGCCCAAAAACAAAAACCTGGTCAGGGTTTATTACAACATACAAAAACATATTTGAGAAGCACACCCTAATGCGTTTAGGATCAAGATGGTGCTGCCAACCAATAGATCCCACTCCCTGGTAGGTTGAGGGCACTCTACGTTTTACCTCACCATCTTCCTGGTAAGCGGAAAGACCAAAAAACTACACTCTCTTCTAGCACCAACCTAGGAGGGTGCTACACCTGGGTGCAGAGATCTCTCTACACATGTCCAGAGACAGGAGAAGCTGCTGTTCAACCCACCTGTGCCCATCTGTCAGGTGAGTACTTACCGAGGCCGAGATGCCGAGAGCGGTTCACCCTTGCGACTGAGCGCAGTCCGCCCCCTGGAGGTGAGACAGGGAGTGGATGGCACAAAGAGGCACAGGCTACCCAACTGGAGGGAGGAGCCTTGCGTGAAGGCCAGGTGACAGGTCAGGATGTCACTGGGAAAGTCCAGGTTACAGGCAGAGGTACAAAGGCTGGAGACAAGAGGCAAATCCGGGTCACAGGCAGAGGTTCAAGGGGCTGGAGACAAGAGGCAAATCCGGGTCACAGGCAGAGGTTAAAGGGGCTGGAGACAAGAGGCAAATCCGGGTCACAGGCAGAGGTTCAAGGGGCTGGAGACAAGAGGCAAATCTGGGTCACAGGCAGAGGTTCAAGGGGCTGGAGACAAGAGGCAAATCCGGGTCACAGGCAGAGGTTCAAGGGCAGGAGACAAACAAGCAGGAAAGTCCGGTGCACAGTCCAAAGGTCAAAGGGCAGGAGAAGGCAACAAGGTCACAAGGCAATCCGGGTCACAACAGGTATTCCAATCACAAGGAGCAGGGTCAAAGCTTAGGCAGGAAGCTGAAGACAAGCTAGCTCTGAACTGTACACAGGCTCTCCTAGGCAGTCCTTAAGGGTCCCGCTGCGCTGCCGCGCACCGGTGAGCTCAGACGTGCGCTAGTGCGCATGTGCCGGAGTACCGTTCCGCCGCGCACAGCGCTGAGCTGCGAATTTTCCTGACACCATCCAAAATGAAAGTACCAGATCTGTTTGGCCTTTCCCTTTAATTATATAAACCATTATGTACATTTTAAATAAAGCACAATGTGTATAAAGTGATTATCTGTAAAATGGCCTTTTATTTCACTTTTACTTTTTTTTTTTTTTTTTTTTTTTAGCTGTCGTAACTTGCAAGATGGAACTATAACTGTTGACGAGAACGGTGTCTCCAGACAAGGACGGTTTTCTGTGCAAATGTTCAAGTTTGTTGGAAACTACAAAGAAGTGTATCTACACTGTGCCGTCACCCTGTGTGACTCCAGTACTGGATCCTGTGCACCTGTACGTCATTTCCAGCTATAAAAAAGAGCAGATAAGAAAGCTGACAATCGATGTAACGTCCTGCGAGCCACCACTTGCTATAAGCCCAAAATAGGGTCTCCCAAATGCCACTATATTTTTGAATCAGCAGCTAGCGTCGCACACGTCTCATAAATCATGCAAAGACCATCCAATATTCTAAAGTACGCTGCTCTTTCAAACTTAACATCCAAATAGTGAAAAGAAAAATGTGCTACATAACAACAGCAATAAAGTGATAACGTGCTAAAATACATACAATATTCCAAATAAAGTGCTTTCATGCAGGATATGATAAAACGTCCATATGGTGAGAAAAAAGCAATCAAAAAAATCCTTAAACCAATATAATGGTGAACCAAACTATAAGGATTATATAAGGATTTTTATAGTTTGGTTCACCATTATATTGGTTTAACCACTTTCAGCCCCGGACCAATTGGCAACCAAAGGACCAGGCCCCTTTTTGCGCTTCGGCACTGCGACGATTTAACTGACAATTGCGCGGTCGTGCGACGTGGCTCCCAAACAAAATTGGCGTTCTTTTTTTCCCACAAATAGAGCTTTCTTTTGGTGGTATTTGATCGCCTCTGCGCGGTTTTTATTTTTTGCGCTATAAACAAAAATAGAGCGACAATTTTGAAAAAAATGCAACATTTTTTGCTTTTTGCTATAAGAAATATCCCCAAAAAATATATAAAAAAACATTTTTTTTCCTCAGTTTAGGCCGATACGTATTCTTCTACATATTTTTGGTAAAAAAAATCGCAATTAGCGATTATTGATTGGTTTGCGCAAAAGTTATAGCGTTTACAAAATAGGGGATAGTTTTATAGCATTTTTATTAATATTTTTTTTTTACTAGTAATGGCGGCGATCAGCGATTTTTATTGTGACTGCGACATTATGGCGGACACATCGGACATTTTTGACACATTTTTGGGACCATTGTCATTTATACAGCAATCAATGCTATTTAAATGCACTGATTCCTGTATAAATGACAGTTGTAGTGAAAGAGTTAACCACTAGGGGGAGGGGAGGGGTTATGGGCTGTTTTTTTTACATTAGGGGGCGGGGCTGACATCTGACGTCATTGATCGGCTTTCCCGATGACCGGGAACAGCCAATCAATGACAGGCAGAGTAGGAAGCGCGGGGAGAGGTTTGTTTCACAGACCTCTCCCCGTTCTTCAGCTCCGTGACCCGATCGCGGGACACCAGCGGCGATCGGGGCTGCTGGTCCCACGGCCGGGGTCACGGAGCTCCCGACTGGGTCGCGAGCGCGCCGCTGGCGGCGCGTGCGCAACCCACGGGCAGGCATTGAAAGGGGACGTACAGGTACGTGCTTTTGCCTGCCCGTGCCATTCTGCTGATGTATATATGCAGTGGGCGGTCGGGAAGCGGTTAAGGATTTTATTGATTGTTTTTTTCTCACCATATGGACGTTTTATCATATCGTGCATGAAAGCACTTTATTTGGAATATTGTATGTATTTTAGCACGTTATCACTTTATTGCTGTTGTTATATAGCATATTTTTCGTTTCACTATTTGGATTTTAAGTTTGAAAGCGCAGCGTACTTCAGAATATTAGATAAGAAAGCTGGTCTAGTCCCGGAGTCCATAACCAGGAAACCTGAAACAATGAGGCGTACACTCATGGAGGATGGCCTCCACCCCAGAGTGACGGCTTTTATCGTCTAATTACATTCAGTCTGTAATATTTTCAAGCAGCTCAGATTTTTTTTTTTTTATCAGGCAGTTCTATATAGACATGTGCACTGCCAAAAAATTTTTCATTTTCATTTCATTCGTTTTTTTTTTTTTTTTTTTCGGGTCATTCGTTATGATCGCAATTCATAAATTTGTACATTCGTAAATTCGTACATTCATAAATTCGTAAATTCGTACATTCATAAATTCGTACATTCGTACATTCATAAATTCGTACATTCATAAATTCGTAAATTCGTACAGTCATAAATTCGTACATTCGTAAATTCATACATTCGTACATTCATAAATTCGTACATTCATAAATTCGTAAATTCGTACAGTCATAAATTCGTACATTCGTAAATTCATACATTCGTAAATTCGTACATTCGTAAATTCGTACATTCGTACATTCATAAATTCGTACATTCATAAATTCGTACATTCATAAATTCGTACATTCGTAAATTCATACATTCGTACATTCATAAATTCGTAAATTCACACATTCATAAATTCATACATTCATAAATTCATACATTCGTAAATGCATACATTCGTAAATGCATACATTCATAAATTCGTACATTCGTACATTCATAAATTCATACATTCGTAAATTCATACATTCGTAAATTAGAAAATGTATATTTTAAATTCATATTCGTATATTCGTAAATTAGAAAATTTATATTCTAAATTCGTAAATTAGAAAATTGATATTCGTAATTCATAAATTCGTAAATTAGAAAATTCATATTTGTAAATTCGTAAATTAGAAAATTCATATTCGTAATTTATACATTCGTAAATTAGAAAATTCATATTCGTAAATTCGTAAATTAGAAAATTGATATTCGTAATTCATAAATTCGTAAATTAGAAAATTCATATTCGTAAATTCGTAAATTAGAAAATTGATATTCGTAATTCATACATTCGTAAATTAGAAAATTCGGAATTTAGAAAATCCGAAAATTAGAAAAAGTAAATAACTATTAAATTATAGGTATTGTAATTTCCTTTCAAATTTGTCTGTTAGTGAATGTAACAAATACAAATGTATCCAAAGTTACGACTTATCCGAAATAACGAATGCCACATCTAAACAAATGGAAGGGAACAAATTAATAACAAATAATAATAATACAACGTTTTTATTATTATTATTGTTATTTTTATTATTATTAATTCATTACGTTCCATTTGTTTAGATACGGCATTCGTTATTTCAAATAATTCATAACTTGGGATAAATTTGTATTTGTTATGTTCACTAACAGACAAATTTGAAAGGAAATTATAATACCTATAATTTAATAGTTAAGTTATTATTAGGTAATTATTATTTCAGATTTCCGAATTTCCGAATTAACGAATTAATGAATGTACAAATTTACGAATGTGCAAATTTACAAATGTACGAATTTAGGAATGTACAAATTTACGAATGTTCAAATGTACGAATTTACGAATGTACAAATTTACGAATGTACAAATGTACGAATGTACAAATTTACGAATGTACAAATGTACGAATTTACGAATGTACAAATTTACGAATGTGCAAATGTACGAATGTGGAAATGTACAAATTTACAATTGTACGAATTTACGAATGTGATAATGTACGAATTTACGAATGTACGAATTTACAATTGAACGAATTTACGAATGTGCAAATGTACGAATTTACGAATGTGATAATGTACGAATTTACGAATGTGATAATGTACGAATTTACGAATGTACGAATTTACAAACTTTTTTAATATTCAAATTTACGAATATTCGGAAAAATTTGTTAAACGGGTTTTAATTAATTCGGATATTTCCAAATTAGCAAATTTGTCGAAATTCGTTAAAAAACAGATTTGGAACAAAACAAATTGCACATGTCTAGTTCTATACATGAAGTGCTTATTGATTATTGATGATGAATGAATTAGTAAAAATTACCAGTTTGCCAATCACTGAATCTCCCGAATATTATCATACAATGGAATTAAACATTCCTGAAACTATATAGTCAGCAGAATCAAAACATCAGAAATGTAGCAGCTTCTCTGATCTGGGATTCAAGAAAAATATTAGGAAAGAAACCTAAAAGCTAATCCTGAGGGTCCTCACCACATCCCGAAGAAATATTTGGAAAAAAGAAGAAAGCCCCAAGGGATAGTATGGACAAGGTACCAACTAGACATGTGCACAACAAAAAAATTTGTTTATTTTCGTTTTCGTTTTTTTAGTTTCCGTTGATTCGTAACGATTCGTACATTCGTAAGTCGTCGGTGTTCGGATTCGTAACGATTCGTACATTCGTAAGTCGTCGGTGTTCGTATTCGTAACGATTCGTACATTCCTAAGTCTCGGTGTTCGTATTCGTAACGATTCGTACATTCGTAAGAGTTATTTTTTCGTTGATTTGTTTTTTCGTTAGTTTAATTTTCGGACGCATTCGTATTTATTCGTACATTCGTAACATTCGTAGATACGTAATCGGAGCATAATTCATAATTTTATGTAATGTGTATGCTATTATTACATTTTAATAATCTACGAATCGAAAAAAAAAGTTACGAATCGAAAAAAAAAAGTTACGAATTGAAAAAAAAAAGTTACGAATCGAAAAAAAAGTTACGAATGTACACATTTTTTTGTTCAATAGAGATACAGAAATTACAAATCGAAAAAAAAAAAAAATAAAGTTACGAATCGAAAAAAAAAGTTACAAATGTACAAATTTTTTTGTTCAATCCATTCGAAGCACGTTTAGCAGCACCATTGTGAGGGACACGGAAAATTACCAATTCAACAAAAAAAAAAAGTTACGGATGTACGAATTTTTTCGTTCGTTTTCGTTTTTCGGATTTTCTTCATTAGTACATTCGTTGTTTCTAATTAGTTTTTTTCGGATTTTTGTTGTTTTTCGGATTTGTTCGATTCGAATGATTCATTAATCAGATTTGTACGATTCGAACGATTCGTTATTCGGATTCCTACGATTCAAACGATTCGTTCATTCGTACGAAAACGAACGAATGAAAATAACGAAAAAAAACTAAAAACGGAAAAAAAAACGAAACGAATTGCACATGTCTAGTACCAACACAGGATGGACGGAAAGTAGTACAAGAAGTATAAAAATATAAATTGTATTAAATGTATAGTAGTAGTATAGTAGTATGAACATCTAAAAGCATTAATAGGAACAAGGGTGCAGCCTGAGGTGGTTACTGCCATAGCATGAATCTGAGAGGAACATTTCTTGGAAAAAGATCTGCGCCCTCCATGCTTTTTTGGTAGTTGCTGTGACCCCTGACTTGCCGCTCCATCATTTGGGCAAAGTCCAATAAATATAGATTCGGTAGATACCTAATCTAGTATATTCAAGAGGGTAACAAGACCCTATTGATTGTGGAGGAAATCTTTCTATTCATCTGTATCATATGGTGGTTACCAAACTCAGTGGACCTCTGGATGTGGCATTCCATCCATGTGGGCCCTACGGTCTACAAATGTATTGTGTGTCGCAGTATTTAGCAGCTGTATTTCTATATTTGCACCCTTGTTCCTATTAATGCTTTTAGATGTTCATACTACTATTAATTTAATCCAAATTATATTTTTATACTTCTTGTACTACTTTTCGTCCATCCTGTGTTGGTACCCTGCCCATACTATCCCTCGGGGCTTTCTTCTTTTTTTTTCCGATCTGGGATTCAAGGAGCTCATCGTTGTTGGCATTTTCATTGAGTTTCCCCAGGAAAATGGTGATCTCAAACCCTGGGTAAATGGTCACTTTGTGGAAAGCCAATTGTCATTCAAAGGGCGACAGCGCTGAAAGCTGAAAATTGTCCTGGGCAGGAAGGGGGGGGGGGGGGAAGTTCCCGGTATTGAAGTGGTTAAGTAATCTTCCCTCAAGCATGGCTCCACCCCAGTCTCTAACAGAAAACACTATATTAACCTGTGCAAGCCAAGCCTTGCTGATCAATATTGTGTGTTAGGCTCTCTTTGTGCTTCCTGCCGTGTGCTCTACATCTTATTCTGTGTACCAACCTTGGCTTGTTCTTGACTATCCCTGTCTGCCTCACCCTGACCTTTGGGGTGTTCATCTGTCTATCCTTGTCTGCTCGTTCCCCTGACCCTTTGGCTTATCTCTTGACTATCCCTGTCTGCCTCACCCTGACCTTTGGGGTGTTCTACTGTCTATCCTTGTCTGCTCGTTCCCCTGACCCTTTGGCTTATCTCTTGACTATCCCTGTCTGCCTCACCCTGACCTTTGGGGTGTTCTACTGTCTATCCTTGTCTGCTCGTTGCTCCGACCTTTTGGCTTATCTCTTGACTATCCCTGTCTGACTCACCCTGACCTTTGGCGTGTTCTACTGTCTATCCTTGTCTGCTCGTTGCCCCGACCTTTTGGCTTATCTCTTGACTATGCCTGTCTGCTTACCCTGACCTTTGGGGTGTTCTACTGTCTATCCTTGTCTGCTCGTTGCTCCGACCTTTTGGCTTATCCCTTGACTATGCCTGTCTGCTTCACCCTGACCTTTGGCGTGTTCTACTGTCTATCCTTGTCTGCTCGTTGCCCCGACCTTTTGGCTTATCTCTTGACTATGCCTGTCTGCTTCACCCTGACCTTTGGCGTGTTCTACTGTCTATCCTTGTCTGCTCGTTGCTCCGACCTTTTGGCTTATCTCTTGACTATGCCTGTCTGCTTCACCCTGACCTTTGGCATGTTCTACTGTCTATCCTTGTTGCCCCGACCTTTTGGCTTATCTCTTGACTATCCCTGTCTGCTTCACCCTGACCTTTGGCGTGTTCTACTGTCTATCCTTGTCTGCTCGTTGCTCCGACCTTTTGACTTATCTCTTGACTATCCCTGTCTGCTTCACCCTGACCTTTGGCGTGTTCTACTGTCTATCCTTGTCTGCTCGTTGCTCCAACCTTTTGGCTTATCTCTTGACTATCCCTGTCTGCCTCACCCTGACCTTTGGCGTGTTCTACTGTCTATCTTTGTCTGCTCGTTCCCCCGACCCTTTGGCTTATCTCTTGACTATCCCTGTCTGCCTCACCCTGACCTTTGGGGTGTTCTACTGTCTATCCTTGTCTGCTCGTTGCCCCGACCTTTTGGCTTATCTCTTGACTATCCCTTGGTTGCCCTTGACTGCTGCTTCCTCTCTTTCCTTCAGTAGCCTTCAGTGAGCGTAAGCTGGGAAACCCTGGGGGGCCGCGACCTGGAGCCAGTTGCAGTGAAGGCCATCCTCACCATTAGAGTGTCTGGTGAACACCTGGTGGCTCTTAGACTCCGCACCCTGGGGAATCTCATGCTCTAGCTCCCAGTGTGCTCCAGTGGACCTGCTTTCTTTAACCACCCAGAGCTCCATCTGCAGAAGTCAGCCGTAGGGTCCACTACCTTTAGCGGTACGCTCCCAACCCCAATGATGTGCATCTGTCACCTGGCCTCAGGTGACCTGACACAGATACAGAATTGCCTTCTTGAAACAGAAGGTATTTATGCATCTTCACTTCCAGCACAAATCCCCCAAAAACAAGGAGCTTGGTCTCTGCTTATGGATAATCATTCACGATTTGCATGACTCTACCCACTTACCCACATCTATGGCTATAAAGTGCACAACAATTATTTTCTACATATATGAAAGTGATCAGGTGTGACCTGAGCTCCATTCAGTGATCTCATCAGCTTAGCTCTGTGAAGAATAAGATGAATTCATAGAGAATGTCTTATAATGATGAACCCGTGTCACCCGTTCCTCATTTTTGATTGGGCTTGTTTGTTTTAGGTCTGTGCCAGAGCAGGGAGTCGAAGTGCTGTAACGAAAGCTGCCACAAGTTTTGATGGTACTCTATCAATTGGACCGATTAGGAAATCAGGAGGTAAACTTGTGATTGGATTCTTATATTATTCTTATCTGTGATGGTTTTTATCTGCTTGAACAAGTGATCTGGGTAAAATGGGACCACTCCTTTTGCCAATTAAGCTGTAGCAGCTGGACCCATTATTGGTTCTCTTACCTAAACTTTTATTGGGGGAAGTCTAAACCTGTGGATACCTAGTGGTCAGGGACACTGGAAGAAACAGCCCCGGACTCTGAACCACAGGAACATTACCATTTTATAATAAAACCCAGATACTTGTTAAGGTATGAGAGACAATCTTAGGTCCAAGGAGCGATCTGGGTAAAATTGAATATTTTCTGTAAGGGCTAGTTTACACTTGCTTCAAAGCACGGCTTCGGACAGGCTTTGTTAAAGCTCTCTGAAGGCCAGTCAAAGATCCTGTCACTAAATAAAATGGTTAGCTTACAGTTCTGTTTACACCTTGCTTTTGCCTGATGCTTGGATGAGGCTTCGGTGGAGCTTCGATGAGGCTTCAGTGGAGCTTTGATGAGGCTTTGGTGGAGCTTTGATGGGGCTTTGGTGGGGCTTTGATGGGGCTTCAATGAGCCTTTGATGGGGCTTTGGTTGGGCTTCGATGGGGCTTCAATGAGCCTTTGATGGGGCTTTGATGGGGCTTTGGTGGGGCTTCGATGAGGCTTCAATGAGATTTTGATGAACCTTTGATGGGGCTTTGGTGGAGCTTGGGTAAAGGCACCATTGGGCTTCAATGAGGCTTTGGTGGAGCTTCGATGGGGCTTCAATGAGCCTTTGATGGGGCTTTGGTGGGGCTTCGATGGGGCTTCAATGAGCATTTGATGGGGCTTTGGTTGTGCTTCGATGGGGCGTTAATGAGCCTTTGATGGGGCTTTGGTGGGGCTTCGATGGGGCTTCAATGAGCCTTTGATGGGGCTTTGGTTGGGCTTCGATGGGGCTTCAATGAGCCTTTGATGGGGCTTTGGTGGGGCTTTGGTGGGGCTTCAATGAGCCTTTGATGAACCTTTGATGGGGCTTTGGTGGGGCTTTGATGGGGCTTCAATGAGCCTTTGATGGGGCTTTGGTGGGGCTTCCATGGGGCTTCAATGAGCCTTTGATGAACCTTTGATGGGGATTTGGTGGAGCTTCGATGAGGCTTTGGTGAGGGTCCATTTGGCTTCAATGAGGCTTTGGTGGAGCTTCGATTGGGCTTCAATGAGCCTTTGATGGGGCTTTGGTGGGGCTTCGATGACGCTTCGTGGGGCTTCAATGATCCTTTGGTGGGGCTTCAATGAGGCTTTGGTGAGGCTTCGTGGGGCTTCGTTGAGGCATCAGTGGGGCTTCAAGCGAGCTTTGCCATAGACTTCTATGGAGGCTTTGAAAATGGGTTGTGGCACCACTAAAGCTACATGGGATATCATTTTTCAAGCGAAGCCGAAGCAAGGCAAAGCAAAAGCATGGTGTAAACAGGACTGTAAGCTAACCATTTTATTTAGTGACAGAGGCTTTGACTGGTGTTCAGAGAGCTTTAACAAAGCCTGTCCGAAGCCTTTTATTGGGGAAAGTCTAAAAGTGCCGCTACCCAGTGGTCGGTGACAATGGGGGTGGACTTGTCTGGAAATGAGTTGACTTGTAATTTTCCCCACTTGTCTGAATCATACAGAACATCTTCTACCTCTCATACGGTATAGTGTCATAGAGCTTCATTGATCATTTATTGAATGATTGGACTAATTGATGGTGTGCTGGAGATACTGGATTATGTTAATAAAGTTTTGACTATTTAATGCAATGAGTAAAATATACATTCTGTATACCACTGACATGTCAACTGTTTTTATTCTCTACAGAATCCAGTTCTTCCTCCGTCACTAGTAAGTTTCTGTATTTTCTTTAAATTGTTATTATAAGTAGGGATGAGAGAAACTGACAAACACTTTCTTATTTAGGCTAAATGCATTGAATTCCTGGAGATCCTGCCATGAACATTCTTGTTCAGACACGTCCCGTTATGGGGTGTGTGACAAAACGTCCCACACTCCGCTTGAGTGCTTTTGTCATATACCACTTCCTCCCAGTCTGAATATAGATATCAGATATTCCAACATCTCCCAAGCACAAAACAAGACGAGACTTGTTTAGCTGCTGACATGGACTGTTTTATTAGAACCAAAATGACAAGTATTTATAATACAGTAGAAGAGGAGGTCCCCCCTCCTGCTCATATTACTCTAACAATACACCTGTAGCGAGAAACAGAATTAAAATGAGCTAATTATCTAAATCAACACTGTACTCCTTCATTCAATTGCATTGTTAATTAGCACACACAACAATAGGTGAAATACTCTTAGAAGCTGTGTCAAGCCAGACTGGAATAATTTACATTATAGAAGACAACGAACAGGTGGCTGGAGTTGATTATATTAGCATCGAATGCCGCGTACACAGGATCGGAATTCCGCTCAAGCTGTGTTGCCTGCACACGATCACACCAAATTCCGATGGTCAATAACACAGCGGCATAAAACACATTCGCAAGCACTATAAAAGGGGAGTTTAATGCTTCCGAGCATGCGTCTAATTGTTTCCGAGCATGCGTCAGAATTTTGCGTGTCGGAATTGCATACACACGATCGGAAAATCCGATAGAAAGGTTTTCCGTTGGAAAAATTGAGAACAGGTTCTCAATTCAAAGTCCGTTGGAAATTCCGACAGAAAAAGACTGTTGACCATACACACGGTCGGAAAATCCGATGAGAAGCTCCCATCGGACTGTTTCCATCGGAAATTCCGACCGTGTGTATGCCGCATAACAGTATGTGTCCCAACAGTATGATTCAGTCACTATTGCTAATATGGCATATACATATCCAGAGTCTGTGTGTCTTGGGGGGGACATGGACCTGAATCCAAAGTAACACCGCCTCAGGGGTCCCCAGGCATACAGGTCACAAAGAGAACCGTTCCCCCAAATGCCAGGGACCATAATCACATGGTAAGAGGCTGGCATTCAGTCCCCTCCAAAATCCTCTGTCCCGGGTGAGTCTGTCATAGGGTGGCAACCGTCTCCTCATTGTACGCCTCACTTGTCACCCTGACATATGAAATGCTGTAGGAGTCTATATGGGGCACGTGTGATAAACATGTGAAAAGCCAGTGATAGATGATGATACCAGCTTTTATAACGTATCATGGTGATAAGTCCTTAGTGTGGTGCTTAATAGGAATGAGGTTTGGACCAATGTAGAATTTGGCTTATAGGCAAACAAAATAAGGCATTGGTCAGACCACCAGGCCCAACCTCCGAATAAAGCGGGAAGCCAGAAATTCAGCATCTGTATCACTAACACTGCTGAATGTGACAGCTTTCTGGTCGCCGAGAAGCCAGCAGTCACCAGAGTCCTAGCAACCAGTGACACATCCCCATTAATCTGCCTGCTTGGAGACTCCTGGCCGGCCGCTAAATGTAAACAACGGAATGGGGATGCCAGGATGACATCATTGAGGAAACATGGGTGTGGCCTATATTTGGTAGGGTAGGCAGCTACTAAAAAAACAGGGAATATCTCTCCCCCCCTCTTCACTATGAATGCTCAGCGATAAGTACACAGAAAGTAATAAGACTGGACCTGTGAAAGATTCAAAGATGCCTCATCACAATGATAAATTTAGAAAAAAGCCCCCTAGATTTATTGTCAAGCCTGACTTGTTGATAAAGTCCTTTTTCTGGTGGAACACTGAGCCAGGAAGTTAGCTCTTTACACATTATTAGTCATAACTGTAGGATTACTTGTGCTATAAAGCATCCTATAGGGCAAGGGCGTATGCACAGGGGTCATAGGGGTTGCCATTACGACCTTGACCCATGCCCCCCCCCCCCCTGTATGCCTGGATAGGAGGGCAGCATGTAGAGGAATAAATCCCTCCATGTAGCTGCTACATGCCGCTTCTCCTCCTCTTCCTCCCACAGAAATTCAGCGGCTGCAGGAGGGAAATGGAGGGCATCAGCTTTGCCACATGGCACTCCCACCACCTCCCTATCCCATTCTGTGACCCTGGGCCCCTGTGTGATTCCTTGCCCCCCCCAAAGCGCTGCCAGGTTTCCTCCCTACCCACCTCCCTCTGGCTGCTGTGGGGGATCTGTCAAGATGGAGAGCAGAGGAGGGGTCGGTAAATGTGTCATTTACCGGCCCTTCCTTGTCTTAATGATCAGTACCGATCACTGACCCTGCTTTTGTTTGTCAGTCATAGCTGGGGCGTGAATAAATGGGAAGCCTCTGTACAGAGACATTCCTGTTCATTCATTCTGTGCAGCTGGAGCTCAGAAGCCGCGAAAGTGAGCCATCAGGGGTCTGTTTAGACCTCTAATATTTCACCAAATGCCCCCCAACGGTGGTCCTAAAAAATATGTAAAAAATAATAAGGAAGAAAATTATAAAAATGAAAATAAAAATAAAATGGTAAAAAATAATACTAAATGAAAACAACAAAAATAAAAAACTACTGACGCCAATGGCGGAACTACCAGGGTCACAAAGGTCGTGCTTGCAACTGGGCTCTGGCGTTCAGCCAACGTGGGGGGACTCCAAGATGGCAGGAAGGTGTCCCTCTGTCGGACTTAACACAATGGGTGTAAAGGGCCCGGGATCAGTGGGAAGGGCCCCGGTTGGGTTTCTTGCACCAGGGTCCTGAAGGTTCTAGTTACGCCTATAGGGCACATTACAGCACAGCTCCCCGTTTCTTCCCCCCTTGACCCCATGGGGGAGTGCATTAGGGCAGATCTACCTTTTCTACCATTGTCACTATCAGAGAGCTCAGGGCTGATAGGAAGTGGCTGCAAAAAAAGACTACCAGGGGATGAACAGTACTGAGATGTAACAAAGGATGAAAATTGGTGAAAACAGTATTTTCTTCTTAAAGTAAAAAACAAATGGCAGTTGAGTATGACGCACAGGGCTTTACCAGATTAAAAGTCGTTCAGTTCAGTTAGGGTGTACCTCCACTTTAGGGTGGTTCAATCCCTTCCCGCCCACCCAGGCATCCCCTTTAAAAGTTCTTAAAGCGGGGCTCCACCCCCCCTGACGTTTTTTTTTGGTCATTAATGGTCATTAATAAAGAAATTACATTTTAAATGAGTAACTCGTGTGTCCCGTTTCTAGCACTTGTGCCTTTCGTTTTTTCGCTTCTAAATACACTTTATAAACGTTCTATCTTCGTTCTCCATCTTGCCTGTGGGCATGTGAAACCAACAGGCATTCTCTTCCGGGATTCTATTGACGCCCATTCATTCTAATCTTGCGCATGCGCAGTACGAACAGCATAGGAGCGCCGTCAGCAGCTCCTGTTGCCATCTCAACGGGCGGCGGAGGCGAAAGTCCCGCCCCGTTGTGATAGCAGAGATGGCGGTTTTTGAAACTCCCACCGAACGTGACTGTTGTGATGACGTCATGTTTGGTTTCCAAGTGTCGCAATATCTCGGGCCAGGCCGCCACACTGACTCCTGGGAACTATGACGCAAGCTCCCAGGAGACAGTGCGGGATAGGGGATATTATGAAATAGCCGTAATATCCCCGCCCATATCCAAGAGCAGGAGAAACCGGAGGGGAAAGATGGCAGGAAGAAATCAACAAAAGGTACAGAAAAAAAAAACATACCGTTTCGGTAAATTCGTAAGTCGTCGGTGTTCGTATTCGTAATGATTCGTATTTTCGTAAGAGTTATTTTTTCGTTGATTCGTTTTTCCGTTAGTTTAATTTCCGTTTATTCAAAATTCAGACGCATTCGTATTTTCGTAGATTTAGTTACATTCGTACTTTTGTTAGATTGATTTATTCGTACTTTCGTAACATTGTTTTTGTAGATTCGTAATCGGAGCATAATTCATAATTTTATGTAATGTGTATGCTATTATTACATTGTAAGAGACATGGAAAATTACAAATCGAAAAAAAAGTTACGAATGTACGAATTTTTTCGTTCAATCCATTCGAAGCACGTTAAGCAGCGCCATTGTAAGAGACACAGAAAATTACGAATCGAAAAAAAAAAAAAAAAAAGTTACGAATGTACGAATTTTTTCGTTCAATCCATTCGAAGCACGTTAAGCAGCGCCATTGTAAGGGACACGGAAAATTACCAATTCAACAAAAAAAAAGTTACGAATGTATGAATTTTTTCGTTCATTTTGATTTTCGTTGTTCCTGTTTTCGTTTTTCGGAATTTCTTCTTTTGTACATTCGTTGTTTCTAATTTGGTTATTTCGGATTTTCGTTGTTTTTCATATTCGTTCGATTCGAACATTCATTATTCGTTAAAATTTTTAGCGAATCATTCGTTCATTCGTACGATAACGAATGAACGAATATAAAGAATTTTTACGGAAAACGAAAAAAAAAATAAACGAATTGCACATGTCTAGAAAGGATTAGTGTCCACTGTGAGTGAGCCACTACTAGTAAAACCAATAAAAAAAAGTCCATATATCTACCTCCTATTCTGTAGATGTTATATCTTTTGCGCAAACCAATCAATATACACTTATTGCAATGTATTTTTTGTTACCTAAAATATGTAAAAGAATACATATTGGCCTAAACTGATGAAGATTTTTTAATATATATATATATATATATATTTTTTTTTTTTGTATGTGTATTATAGAAGAAAGTAAATAATTATTATAATTTTTTTTAAATTTTGCTCTTTTTTTGTTTATATCACAAAAAATTAAAAACACAGAGGTGATCAAATACCAATAAAAGAAAGATCTATTTATGGGGAAAAAAGGACGTCAATTTTATTTGGGTCGCACTTCGTAAGAACGCGCAATTGTCAGTTGAATCGACTCAGAGCCCTATCGCAAAAAATGGCCTGGTCAGCAGGGGGGGGGGTAAATCCTTTCTGGGGCTGATGTGGTTAAAGGAGCCACTTTATGTGTTTAAATTATTTAACAATCAATATAATATTTACAATCGATTTCATGGAGATTCATCCGGCATGGCGGCCAATGTAGACTGGAATCTGCCGCAGGTTGTGTCAGAGAATTAAAATAATATTAATTATGTATTTTTTTTCCCCAGGCGCTCACATATTCTGGTCTCTCCTCATCCCGGCGCTGATCGTCCTCATACAATCGTTGTAGTCACCGCCCAGGACTGGATGTCACCGGATGAGACCGACGGAACCCATTTCAATGTTTTTTTTTTTTTTTTTCTTAACAATACAAAATCCTGATCTTTTTTTTGGAGACATGTCAATGTGTTTGTAAAATATAATTTACTTTAATTTTGATCCAATAAATTCCAGAACCAAAAATATTCCAATCGTTGAAAAAACGCACTTCCAACGCACCATCTAATGATAGGCAGCAAAAACGCAATTAAGAATATTAAAATAAAGATAATTTATTCATCAAAATTAATTTTCTTAAATTGTTTCTCAATATTTTTTTGCACATCTGTGGGTAATAAAATGTCATAGTTTGTTGGGTCTGCAAAACGATTCCTTGGGTATGATTTGTAATCCCGGTCATTGCTTTGTTGTCGTCTATACTGAAACCTAAATGATCCAAGGTCTGGTGTCACCCCAACATCACCTCCAAACCTAATTCAATACATATATATATATATGGGGTTCACCCTGGGACTTTGAGTGAGGTGAATATGGTTAGTCAAAAAACATGTCATGGAAGTAAAATAATGTACCCTGTTCCCCCAAAAATAAGACCTACCCTCAAAATAAGACCTACTGTGATCTTCCAGGAGGTCTTCAATATAAGACCTACCCTGAAAATAAGACCTACCCTGAAAATTAGACCTACTGTGATCTTCCAGGAGGTCTGCAATATAAGACCTACCCTGAAAATAAGACCTACCCTGAAAATTAGACCTACTGTGATCTTCCAGGAGGTCTGCAATATAAGACCTACCCTGAAAATAAGACCTACCCTGAAAATAAGACCTACTGTGATCTTTCAGGAGGTCTGCAATATAATGAAAAATATGTGCAGCGCTCAAACATGTAACCATAAAAATGTGAACATGACATCTAATAATTAGTGATTAATCCAATACAAATAATATAAATACCGTATATACTCGAGTATAAGCCGAGTTTTTCAGCACATTATTTTGCGCTGAAAGTGCCTCCCTCAGCTTATACTTGAGTCAAGCATTTTTCTGCAGCAGAGAATGACATTTTCCGAACCGACTTTGATATTGATATGATATGAATGATATTTCGGGGCTACCTGGTGCTAGGGATCCTAAATTTGTTGTGCAAACCCAGTGAAACTAGCACTATAACATATCCAATGTGGTTCCAAGCACCAAGTGGCCCCGAGATACGGGGCCCCAAAGTCGGTTCGGAAAATGTCATTCCCTGCTTCAGAAATGAGCTTGACATTTTCTGAACCGATTTTGGGGCCCCACATCTCTGGGCCACTTGGAGCTAAGAACCCCATCTGAGGATATGTTATAGTGCTAGTTCCACTGGGTTTACACAGTAAATTTGGGGTTCCTAGCACCAAGTGTCCCCGAGATACGGGGCCCCAAATTTGGTCAACTGTGTCCCTCTGCAGCAATCTCATTTCGGGACCCTTTGGGTCCAGAGACCCCAAATTTTGGCTGCAGCTAGGGGGGCATCTAGGAACCATTAACTACAGAGCTTGAACTTCAGGGGACCTATGGCTGCAAATAGGCACAGTGAGGCTGCAAATAGGCATTGTTGACCCTCTTTTCCACTTACAGTAGCTGCGCATTTCTCACCCTAGGCTTATACTTGAGTCAATACATTTTCCCAGTTTTTTGTGGTAAAATTAGGTGCCTCGGCTTATATTCGGGTCGGCTTATACTCAAGTATATACGGTAGTCAAAAAACATGTCATGGAAGTAAAATAATGTACCGTGTTTCCCCAAAAATAAGACCTACCCTGAAAATAAGACCTACTGTGATTTTCCAGGAGGTCCGCAATATAATGTGTGGAAAAATATGTGCAGCGCTCAAACATGTAACCGTAAAAATGGGAACATGACATCTAATAATTAGTGAATAATCCACTACAAATAATATAAGTAATCATACAACAGTGTGGAACAAAGGAATGTGAAATGTGGATAAAGGATCAAAACTCAAATTGTGAATTGTGAGACGTAGTCCACGTGTTGAATACAAAAATGAAGGAGAAAGTTCTTATGGCCCCGCTTCGAAATGGATTTGACTAGACATGTGCACAACAAAAAAATGTGTTTATTTTCGTTTCGTTTTTTTCGTTTCCGAAAAAAAAAATAGTTTTTTTTCGTTTCGTTTTTTTCGTTTCCGTTGATTCGTAACGATTCGTACATTCATAAGTCGTCGGTGTTCGTATTCGTAACGATTTGTACATTTGTAAGAGTTATTTTTTGTTGATTCATTTTTTCGTTAGTTTAATTTTCGTTCATTCGTTTATTCAAAATTTTCGGACGCATTCGTAGTTATTCGTAACATTCGTAACATTCGTAACATTCGTAGATTCGTAATCGGAGCATAATTCATAATTTTATGTAATGTGTATGCTATTATTACATTTTAATCATTTACAAATCGAAAAAAAAAGTTACGATTTCGAAAAAAAAAAGTTACGAATCGAAAAAAAAGTTACGAATGTACGAATTTTTTTGTTCAATCCATTCATTACGAATCGGAAAAAAAAAAAAGTTACGAATCGAAAAAAAAAGTTACGAATCGAAAAAAAAAGTTACGAATCGAAAAAAAAAAAAGTTACGAATTGAAAAAAAAAGTTACGAATGTACGAATTTTTTTGTTCAATCTATTCGAAGCACGTTAAGCAGCGCCATTGTAAGAGACACGGAAAATTACCAATTCAACAAAAAAAAAGTTACGAATGTACGAATTTTTTTTCGTTGTTCCCTTTTTTCGTTTTTCGGATTTTCGTTGTTTGGTTTTTCGGATTTTCGTTGCTTTTCGGATTAGTTCGATTCTAACGATTCGTTATTCGGATTCGTTCGAAAAAAAAGTTACGAATGTACGAATTTTTTTGTTCATTCCATTCATTACGAATCGAAAAAAAAAAAAAAAAAGTTACGAATTGAAAAAAAAGTTGCGACTCGAAAAAAAAAGTTACAAATCGAAAAAAAAAGTTACGAATGTACAAATTTTTGGTTCAATCTATTCGAAGCACGTTAAGCAGCACCATTGTAAGAGACACGGAAAAGTACCACTTCAACAAAAAAAAGTTACGAATGTACGAATTTTTTCGTTCATTTTCGTTGTTCCTTTTTTCGTTTTTAGGATTTTCGTTGTTTGGTTTTTCGGATTTTCGTTGCTTTTCGGATTCGTTCGATTCGTATGATTCGTTTTTCCGGATTCGTTCGATTCGAACGATTCGTTCATTCGTACGAAAACGAACAAACGAAAAAAAAAAAAACGAAACAAATTGCACATGTCTAGATTTGATTGAAGTGTAGTCTGGGTGGACCGATTGCTGTGCCAATAAACGTTCTCCAGGGATAAAGTAAGCACGATAAGGTACACTTACCGACTTTGGTGGACACACATACCGTGCGGCAGAGAGTCTAACAAGCTTTATACTCCTAATGATGTCACATTGGGTGCGATGGTAGGCGATTCCGAAGTACGGGACCAGACGAGACCAACGACCAGCAGCGGGTACCCATCGGCACATCCACGTATAGATGATGGGAAGATGGTCAGGAATGGAAGGGTATAAAATATTAGACATGTGCACAACCAAAAAATTTGTTTATTTTCTTTTCGTTTTTTTCGTTTCCGTTGATTCGTAACGATTCGTACATTCGTAAGAGTTATTTTTCGTGGATTCGTTTTTTCGTTAGTTTAATTTTCGTTTATTCGAAATTTCGGACGCATTCGTAGTTATTCGTACATTCGTAACATTCGTAGATTCGTAATCAGAGCATAATTCATAATTTTATGTAATGTGTATGCTATTATTACATTTTAATAATTTACGAATCGAAAATAAAAAGTTACGAATCGAAAAAAAAAGTTACGAATCGAAAAAAAAAAAGTTACGAATTGGAAAAAAAGTTACGAATGTACGAATTTTTTTGTCCAACCATTCACTACGAATCGAAAAAAAAAAAAAGTTACGAATCGAAAAAAAAAAAAGTTACGAATCGAAGAAAAAAGTTACGAATGTACAAATTTTTTTGTTCAATCTATTCGAAGCACGTTAAGCAGCACCATTATAAGTGACACGGAAAATTACCAATTCAACAAAAAAAGGTTACGAATGTACAAATTTTTTCGTTCATTTTCGTTGTTCCTTTTTTCGTTTTTCGGATTTTCGTTGTTTGGTTTTTCGGATTTTTGTTGCTTTTCGGACTCCTTCAATTTGGACGATTCGTTAATCGGATTTGTACGATTCGAACGATTCGTTATTCGGATTCGTTCGATTCGAACGATTCGTTCATTCGTACGAAAACGAACGAACGAAAAAACCCCAAAAAAAACGAAACGAATTGCACATGTCTAGATTTGATTGAAGTGTAGTCTGGGTTGATCGATTGCTGTGCCAATAAACATTCTCCAGGGATAAAGTGAACACGATAAGGTACACTTACCGACTTTGGTGGACACACATACCGTACGGCAGAGAGTCTAACGAGCTTTATACTCCTAATGATGTCACATTGGGTGCGATGGTAGGCGATTCCGAAGTACGGGACCAGACGAGACCAACGACCAGCAGCGGGTACCCATCGGCACATCCACGTATAGATGATGGGAAGATGGTCAGGAATGGAAGAGTATAAAATATGGAGGGAAAGAGAAACAGGTGCTCCACATGTGAAAATCAACCAAATGCAAATTACGGTTTATTGGGCATAAAAAATCTTACAACAGCAAGATAATAATAAAAAAAAGTGATCACAAATATAATAAAAATGAATAAAAAGCAATGTGGGTGGCATAAATGTGCAAACCCGATGCTTTTCGACACATAGGGTCTTCAACAGGGGCAATATAAGCCCTACCCTGAAAATAAGCCCTAGTTTAACCGTTTGCCGACCACCTAACGCACATATACTGTGGCAGAATGGCACACACAGGCAAACTAGCGTACCTGTACGTTGCCCTTTAAGAGGCAGCCTGCGGGCGTGCCCGCGGCAAGCTCCGTGAGTCTGATGGTGGGACCCGCGGACTCGATGTCCGCAGGGATACCCGCGATCGTCTCACAGAGAGGGAGAACGGGGAGATGCTGATGTAAACAAGCATCTCCCCGTTCTGCCTAGTGACACTGTCACTGATCTCTGCTCCCTGTGATCATGAGAGGTGACCAGTGACGTGTCACACGTAGCCACGCCCCCCCCCCCACAGTTAGAATTACTCCCTAGGACACACTTAACCCCTTAACTGCCCCCTAGTGGTTAACCCCTTCACTGGCCGTGTCATTTACACAGGAATCAGTGCATTTGTATAGCACTGATCGCTGCATAAATGACAATGGTCCCAAAAATGTGTCAAAAATTTCCGATGTGTCCGCCATAATGTCGCAGTCATGATAAAAATCGCTGACCTTTTGTGGTATACAAAAAAATTGTGGACTTGCACATTTTTCAAATGTGGCATAAAAAATCGAATAGAGGCAAAGATGACTTTCATGGTACGGTATGAACAATACAACGTTTTTACAAAATATATACATATTTATTGAATTAATTCATGTTCAAAAATTCACCGATGTATGGGAGGAAGAGGTATATCCGTCCCATTAGGGGAAGACAAACAGTACTAGTAAAAGGTCAATTCCTCTAAGATAGACTGGAACTAGGCTGGGTATCAACCCAGTCATAAGGAACCCTAATTCACATAATTCCAATCTACATGTTTCGTGGGGTGCCTGCTTCTTCAGGAGTTTGGGTCAAGTGGAATATTTGATCTACAAAAAAAATAAAAATTATGCACAGCAATTTTATATATATATATATATATATATATATATATATATATATATATATATATATTTAAAATAAAAAAAAATAATTATATATATATATATATATATATTTTTTTTTTAATATACATATATATGTGTATATATATATATATATATATATATATATATATATATATATATATATATATATATATATATATATATATATATATATATATATATATATATATATATATATATATATATATATATATATATATATATATATATATATATATATATATATATATATATATATATATATATATATATATATATATATATATATATATATATATATATATATATATATATATATATATATATATATATATATGTATATTAAAAAAAATATATATATATATATATATATATATATATATATATATATATATATATATATATATATATATATATATATATATATATATATATATATATATATATATTATATATATATATATATAAGTCACGTGACAAGTGACGAACACGCGTCGGGACACGTGACCTTACCGGAAGTGACGCCGACGAGCTCGAGGCTCGTTTATACCCTGTCTGCTATTTACTTGCTTAATGTGAGTACCCAATTCTTCTACTGTATACCTGTTTTTATTGTTAATAAATATGCTTTAAAACCTTACATACTACACTATGAGGATATTTATCTTATGTGCACATTGAGGTGAAAACGCCCCCCAAACAACCCCCCCCTACCTGCCCCTGCCTGGATTAAGGAGGAAAATTGAAAGGGATTTACCATTGAGAGAACCAGAAAGACATCCCAGAGAGGACGGTCTCCCTTGGACCATAAAGACCCAGATTATATTGCTGTAACCTTACAGCTGTAAGGTAAGGGGCCACCCGCACTTCCTTTAGGATTCTACGAGAGAAACATACAGAACACTGCACAGGATCCATATACTTTTCACGATCACTATTGGAAACCCCAGCACTGATAGCCTGCCACCTGTCGGATAGAAGATTTTATTATCACCCTGCATATATGCCACATATGGACTTTTTATTTGGACTTTTATATTCTGCGATTTATTAATCGCTACTCACTTGTTCTTTCACTCCAGTTTTCCTTTTTTTCTGATTTAGTTCACACGTTATTCGCTACCATTCGCTTCTTTTGATACGAGACTCTTCTAGTCTCCCTTGCTTCTTTGCACCATATATTATCTCATCTTTTATATCACTTTTATGATATATTGCTTTTAGCCGTTTGGATCACCACCTTTTTCACAGCTCCTTGGATGCACTATTTATGCGTTTTAAGATTTTTTATCACGCTCTTTATATATCTTATCACTATTTTATTGGATTAATTATCATTTAGCCACACCATGCGATTTTATGTGATGCAGCTTTTATGCGGATTGCTTTTATCATACTAATCTATTACACCAGTGTATGCACGTGTTTTTATTGTATGCCATATTATTTACCTAGAGCTTGTCTCTGGCTGTTTATGTTTATGACCTGATATCTTCTGTCTTTTAATATTTAGTTTATTTTGCGCGCCACTACTTCCTCTCCTCCATTTCACTTGGGTTCAGACATTTCCTTAGTGTGCGCAGCATTTTGTTAGTTAGCTTCGGTGTGCTGGCGCAGGATTACTTTATTCCACTCATATATATATATATATATATATATATATATATATATATATATATATATATATGTATATTAAAAAAAAATATATATATATATATATATATATATATATATATATATATATATATATATATATATATATATTTATATATATATATATATATATATATATATATATATATATATATATATATATATATATATATATATATATATATATATATATATATATATATATATATATATATATATATATATATATATATATATACACACACATATATATGTATATATTTATATATATATATATATATATATATATATATATATATATATATATATATATATATATATATATATATATATATATATATATATATATATATATATATATATATATATATATATATGCTGCTATATTAGAGGAAATATTGCCATTACTTGTTTTTTTTATATTAAAAGTTAAGAGGCAGAAATATTGCCCTGACATGCTGTGCCTGTGAAGCTTTTTTTTTTAGTAGAGGCAGCAATGGAAGAGAGAATGAGAGAGGGGCGGGCTTTAAAAATTGAAATTTCAATTTTGAAATTAAAAATTACAGTGTATATTTTCTGAGACTGAAGACAGGAAAATCGGACAAGCTTTCTGGACAATATGTACTCCTTTTTGCTAGGATGTGATTTAAGAGGGAGAGATCAAGCAGATTAAATCTGGAACTTAAAAAAAATGTTAGTGCCTTTTTCTATGACTAAAGACAAAAACAATTGACAAAAAAAAAACAAAAAACAAATTGCAAGATAGCTTTTAGGTCAATCCAGAAGAAGGCTGAAAAAAATGGATATACTTGCCACACATCCTTTTATGTTAGGACATTATTTCAAAACCAACAATCAATGATACAATGTGTTTTCCAGGTCTTGGTCTAATATCATCAAATTAGTACTCGTGCAAAAATAATAAAATCATCTTTTTTTTTTTTTATAATAAACACCTGTCAGAGGGAGCCGTCAGTATAACAACAATGAGAACAATTGAAAAAATAAAAACCTGACTAGGGCTCAACCCCTCTTGAAATAATAATAGTTACCTCAAGACCTGCATTTGTAATTTTATTATCAAAAAAACCACAAACAATACAAAAAAAAGACAAACAAAATAGATGGGCAATTGGAAACTAAACTAAAAACCCCAAGGAAGCTTCACAAGGAAGCACCCCTGAAAAACAGGGTATATCCCCAGTTGTGAACAATATATATATATATATATATATATATACAGTATCTCACAAAAGTAAGTACACCCCTCAGTGACATTCATGTGACAACACTGAAGAAATGACACTTGTCTACAATGTAAAGTAGTGAGTGTACAGCTTGTATAACAGTGTAAATTTCCTGTCCCCTCAAAATAACTCAACACACAGCCATTAATGTCTAAACCGCTGGCAACAAAAGTCAGTACACCCCTAAGTGAAAATCTTCAAATTGGAAGAAGGGAAGAAAGTTGTTTAAAAAAAGGGTCGGGTAGTTCTCCCCATATAATATGTTGTAGCTATTTGTTACAAGTCCAAACTCCAGGAACATTAAAAAAATTATTTCGGATGACTGTGTCTGCAGTGCAAGTAATAACGTCTCATTTAATCCAGTGGTGAGATTTTCCACTTCAACTTTCCTGATCCTCCGCTCCTCCAGCAGATGGCGCTCCCTCATCCTCTGGTCGAAAATGAACACCTCTAGAGATGGCTTGTCTATCAAGCAAAAACAAAAATGAAACTGCACCAATTTGGAAGATTTCTTTAAGGAAGCATCAGTTTTAAGAACAAGGGATAGCCAAGGGATATGATAGTAAGACCTTATATTCCCTAATAGTAGAAGTTGGAAACAGAGATGATTATGGTTTGGCCTTTATTACTACATTCTCTAGCCAACACTGGACTATTAAGAGGATTATCAAAAGGCATTGGCCGATTATTAAGAATGATCTGGTTTTAGGCTCCTTATTGTCTGATCGACCCCGTATCATCTTCAGGGGCGCTTCTAATGTAAGGAACACAATAGCACCCCTGAAGATGACACGGGGTCGATCAGACAATAAGGAGCCTAAAACCCGATCACTCTAAAGCCCCATACACACGGTCGGACTTTTTCATGGATTCTGTCCGATCGGACAATGTTGTTGAAAAATCAGACCGTGTGTATGCACCATCGGACAGTGTTCGTCGGTTTGTCCGACGGACATAGTCTTATCTCCTGCTGGAAAGATTTGCCGTCAACCCGGTCCGATCACACCAAACCCGATCGTGTGTACGGTTGTCCGACCGGACAAAGTGCTACGCATGCTCAGATCACATTACAAGACCAAAGCTATTGGCTACTAGCCTCTACGTTGTCCCGTCGTAGGCAACAAACGTCAGCACGTTCAGAATGATCGGATTTTCCGACAACTTTGTCCGACCGTGTGTACGCAAAACCAACATCGGACAAAGTACGACGGACATGATCCGACGGACCTGGTCCGCGGATTGTCCGACCGTGTGTATGGGGCTTTAAAGGGGTGTTCCGGGACAAAAAAAAAAATTAAAAGCCAGCAGCTACACATACTGCAGCTGCTGGCTTTTAATAAATGGACACTTACCTGTCCTGCAGTCCCTCGATGTCGGCACCGCTGCTGATGTCTTCATCAGCTGTCGGGTGCTGCCGCCGCCATTGCGGGTAAGGTAACCCGGCAGTGTAGCCTTTCGGCTTCACGCCGGGAACCCTACTGCGCATGCGTGAGGCCCCCGCTCCTCTCTCCTATTAGCCCGGCGGCCGAGGGAGGAGGAGGAGGGAGCCCCGTGGTGACATCACAGCCGCATCGCGGCCACGGCGGACTTCCGGGAGTGGGAAAGGATACCTGTCCCCCCCTCCCCCCGAAAGGTTCCAATTGTGACACCAGAAGGGGGGGAATCCAATGAGTGGAAGTTCCACTTTAGGGTGGAGCTCCGCTTTAATAATCGGCCAATGCCTTTTGATATATATAATATATATATTTTATCTTCTGTAATAAAGTATGCCGTTTTTAATTATAGGGTGGTCGCTGGCATTTCGGTAAGCCTTTTACCTCACTGTGGTGATGGGTATCATGTGGTGAAGCATTCTATATCTCATGTGGGATCTTTTTTTTTAACTCCAGCCATTTAATGAACTTTTCACTGAATGATTTATTTTTTGGAACTTTATATGTTATTGTACTTTATAATACAATGTATGTTTTTTTTTCTGTATTGTGCTGGTCACATGCATAATCAGCATCACACAGTAATAATTTTTTGCACATTTGCACTTTATAGATATTTAATGCCATATTCATATATGCAATATCTTTGATTTGCCTTTATATTTTTACATTTGATTTAGTACCCGATATCTGGGTTATGGTGCTCAGCTGCTGTTTCGATTCTTTTTACTGAGCACGGATATTAATTTACACTCATTCACAAGTAAAATGTTGACTGCAGAAGAAGCAAGGTGAGGTGTGAGTGTTTGTGATCAGTCCAGTAGTCTGTGAAGGTATAACGGCAGAACGGGCTGACAGCAGACCGGCTGGCGCAGTGCTTGGCTGACAACAGGCTGTATATGTGCAGCAGACAGGAGGAGCCAGATGAAGGCACGCTGGACTGAAGGAGCTATAGCAAGCTGGATAAGCAGGGTACAGGGTCAGGCAAGCCGGGTCGGTAACAAACAGATGGATCACGCATGGATGGCACACAGAAGAATAGTCGGGTCACAGGCCAGTGTCACCAATGGTAAAGCTGATCAGGAAGGAGCAGGATCCACAAGCAGAATCCCGGGACAAGCTGAGATCAGGGCAGGTAGCAGACAAGTGTAGTCAGGAGTAAATCAGAGGTCAGGTACAGGAATTAGAAACATGATGAAGAACTCTATAGACCAAAAATCATCTAGCCAGTGCAGTAGCCCCCATTTTAATAGGCCATTTGGCACCAGTACTGGTGACAGGCATGCGCCTGGGCAAATGCGCACACGTACTGTATGTGCCTGCAAACTCCATCTGCACTATAGGCGAGCCTTCCCTGACATTTTAACTCTCAAGCATAAGGTGAACTCCGCTCATGTCCAAAGTTTCAACAACAACATACTGAGATAGGAACTGGGGACTTGTAGCAATTTTTGGCTGTATGCAGAGCACACAGCCACATCTACTGTTCTCCTATAAGCACCAGGGCCATTTTTTCCACTGGGCATGTTGGGCAGTTGCCCAGGGGCCCCACTTGTCTGGAGGGCCCCATCCAGGGCTGATCCTCAGTGCTGCAATCTGCTGCTTAAATTGACTGACTGCACTGGTTGCTCACTTCTCCAGCCGGCATCTAGCTAGCAACCAGTGGCGTCAATCAGAGCCCGCCCCAACATTCATAGCACACCGCGGCTGCCCCAGTGGCTAGTGAACAGGCTCCGCCCACCTCTGCCATGTTCTTCAGACAGCATGGAGAGGGAGCGGAGCGGAAAGATGGCCCTTGATAGTTGGCGCTGCCTTGCTGCTGTGAGTGACACACTGTACTGCACCAGGCCGGTGGCCTCAAGTAAGTCTAACAATGTCTACTTAAGTAAGTTCAAGTTGTGCATCAAACACAGCCACTGTCTGTGTCCCTCAAAAGCGGCCACTGTGCCCATCAAACAGCAACTTTGCCCATCAAAGCTGCCACTGTGCCCAGCAAAGCTGCCACTGTGCCCATCAAACACAGCCTCTGTGCCCATGAAAAGCTGCCACTGTGCCTATCAAAAGCTGCCACTGTGCCCATTAAACGCAGCCACTATGCCCATCAAACGCTGCCAATGTGCCCAAACACTGCCGCTGTGCCCATCAAACGCTGCCACTGTGCCCATCAAACTCGTGCTATATTGTCCAAACGTTGTGTTAATGTTTAAACACTGATTTTGTTGGAAGTACCAACAAATATAGCTTTATTGATCATTTTTATTCTTGTACGTGATCGTGTAGACAGGGCCCCAGTGCACTGTATTGCCCGGGGGCCTATAACGCTCTTAAGATGGCCCTGATAAGCACCCATTTCCGTCTTAATGTTATAATGACTTACCCTTAGATTGTATGTCTTCCATTACCTCCCAACCCCCTCATCCAAGCATTCATACATCACCAGCATTCCTACATCCTCATCTCAGCCTGGCTGATTCCAAGCCAGGCCCCTCTGGTCCCCCATTAAAGAGACATCACTATTATTCTTACGTCCTCATCTCAGCATCGGCCAGAATCCTTGCCCCACACTAGCCAGAATGGCCTTTTATTTACATATCAACTGGAAGCCACACCCTGGAGGGTCTGCCTCAAACAGCTAAACCCCTCCTACAAAGCTTGTGAGCTCACATGAGCAACGCAGGATGTGAATGACCATATAAGGACATGACACAGAATAAATGAATTAACAACACAGGATGTTACAATACAGGGAAAGGTGGTGTCTTCACAGACAGACAATCAGACATTTGTATTCCTTCAAAAGAAGCAATCACAGACATGTATACATTCAAATAGACTAAACAGTGATGTGTGCAAACGATCAGGTGCAGAGCCATGCTTTCTGTGAGACAAAAGTTACACTAGAAAGCTGGCTCTGCACAAAACCGCGTCCAAACCGTCTAACTTCTTTCAATGACGCGAACCATACAAAACCATGGCTCAGTGGGCCATAATATTCATATAATTATGCTACAGTTCCCATGTACACAGACATGTTCGCTCGGAGTCATTAATGCAGTCGCCAAGAAGTGGCCGGTCTCTTGGTGAGGCATAAACGAACGTCCCCAGAGAGCAACCATATCTGCAGTGTCCACAGGAAGGTTTTCGCGGCCAAATGGTCTTCCGCCAACGTCTGTATGTGCGAATACGCTCACACGAGCGCATTACAGCAAAACCGACACTGGGGGACATCTGACAACATACATTTATAGGAATTTCCACAACATTTGTAAAGTCAGATGAAGTAAAAACATCAAAAACTGTCAATAGCTCTGATGGGGCGGCTCCCACACTGGAAGGCTTCTCTTGATGGGCACCCAACAGTTGCTCCATCCATAAAAAAATGGAAAGGATTGCCAGACCAAAACCGGATGGCACAGTCCAAGATCATTTTGGTTGTTTAAAAAAAAAGTCATAAAAAAACAGCCAATGCATTTTGGGGGCGACGCCCCCCCCCTTCCCCATCGGCGCTCAACTGAGGATAAACCTTGGATGCACTCAGAGAAAACAATGTCTAGATAGATCTGTATTAGAACCTGTATTGGAAGCTCCACATGGGTGAACAGCTTGACGGAAGGTGAAGTGGAATAGTTTGTGATCTCTGTACTTGGTGGAAAATATCCACAAGTATATGACGATAATAAACACAGCAAGTGTTGTGCCAGCCTTTTAGATTTGTTATCCTAAATAAGTTATAAATCCAAAGCTAAACTGCATCACTTCTCAAATGTAATATAAATTTGCAAATGCAGCACAAAGAGTGACCATAGCAATTATAATTATAAATCATTAACATCCAAATAACGTTCAAATGAAGTGAAAACATTGGTGAAAGGTTGTCCACGATTGTCGTGTACCTGGCTGGAGGCTGAAGTGGTGAGAGGAGCGTCCTTTGCGGCTCTGGTCCAAACACACCTGAATGTGGGAACAGACATGTGCAGTAGACATGTGCACAACAAAAAAATTTGTTTATTTTCGTTTTGTTTTTTTCGTTTCCGTTGATTCGTAACGATTCGTAAATTCGTAAGTCGTCGGTGTTCGTATTCGTAACGATTCGTATTTTCGTGAGAGTTATTTTTTCGTTGATTCGTTTTTCCGTTAGTTTAAATTTTGTTTATTCGTTTATTCGAAATTCGGACGCATTCGTATTTATTCGTACATTCGTAACATTTGTAACATTCGTAGATTCGTAATCGGAGCATAATTCATAATTTCATGTAATGTGTATGCTATTATTACATTTTAAGGAACACGGAAAATTACGAATCGAAAAAAAAAAGTTACGAATGTACGAATTTTTTCATTCAATCCATTCGAAGCACGTTAAGCAGCGCCATTGTAAGAGACACGGAAAATTACGAATCGAAAAAAAAAAGTTACGAATGTACGAATTTTTTCATTCAATCCATTCGAAGCACCTTAAGCAGCGCCATTGTAAGAGACACGGAAAATTACGAATCGAAAAAAAAAAAAAAAAAGTTACGAATGTACAAATTTTTTCGTTCAATCTATTCGAAGCACGTTAAGCAGCGCCATTGTAAGGGACACGGAAAATTACCAATTCAACAAAAAAAAAAAAGTTACGAATGTACGAATTTTTTCGTTCATTTTCATTTTCGTTGTTCCTGTTTTCGTTTTTCGGATTTTCTTCATTCGTACATTCGTTGTTTCTAATTAGTTTTTTTCGGATTTTCGTTATTTTCGGATTCGTTCGATTCGAACATTCGTTAAAATTTTTAGCGAATCGTTCGTTCATTCGTACGATAACGAATGAACGAAAATAAGGAAAAAAAACAAAACGAATTGCACATGCCTAATGTGCAGCTCAGCATAGCCAGGACCTAGATGACAGGTGATGATCGGTATGGTGGTTAATGCAAATACGGGAACGCTCCATGATCAGCAGTGGTAGACAGTCAATGTACTGTGCGGGAATGCCAGACAAGGCCTGAAAGGCAGAACTGGGAACCAGGTTCTGAAGAGGCAGGCAGAAAGATGTAGTCTGGAAGATGGGCATACACAGTCAGATGATGGGAGAAGAGGATGAAGTCAAGTGCCAGGCCAGGGTCTTACACAGTTGAGCAGAGGTAGAAGAAGCAGTGTCTGGAGACAAGCGGAGACAAGCCATGTCAAGTACAGGAGATCAAGCAGGAACAAAGTCAACAAGCAAGCTAAGATCATGATCAGGAGAGAGTCAGAGGGAAATGCAGGAACAGAGTCGGGAACAGGGACTCAGGCAACAGGGTAACCAGGAAGCACAGGAACATGGATCACATGGATCACAGAGAGCTGAAAAACATCCAGAAACCAGAACATATGGCACCATTCCGGGGACTGGACGTGCGCAGACATGTGGCAATGAGCAGGCACATGCCAAAAACACGCCAACGTGTGAGTCCCTCTATGTACTAGCACATGCACACAAGCATTAGCCACATGAGTACTGACAAAGATTGTGACATATGACACAGCAGATGACACACCTCCAAAGCAGAAAGCCTCTTACCAAATGAGTCAAGGTAAAAGCAAACATAAAACATGGAGACCTTCTGTGGTGCTCAGCGTGTGTGGTGACATCAGATCATATTGGTTGAACTGGGTGGGCTGGATGGATGGTCTTTTTTCAGCCAGAATAACTATGTAACCATGTAACCATGTAAGCTCCGCCCCAATACGTTTTATCACAGATACATCATCGGGGGCTGGGAACACCCTTTTGTCACAATTGTGTCCCGTTGTGATGTGGAAGCATTTCTGACCTCGTGTAATTAAAAGGTCACATTGTCTGCTAAGAAACTTGACAGAAGTTGCTGAGCAGCAATGCATCACCTTTCTGGACTTCCATGTCCAAAGTTTGGCATTCTAGGAGAGGTATCGGTCTTCTCAGTCTCCAGTTCCCACTTGGGAAGTATAGTGGGGATTTGAGACATAGAGGTGACCTTGGGGGTCAAAGAAATTGTTTCTTGTCCTGGGAGAGGGAAGATGAAGAATTATCTTGAAGAAGCAAGTTCTCAAAATAAGAAAACATTGTTGCTAGATGTCACCTCCCTATGGACCGGGTGTGGCATGTATCCTGCCTGCCATGAGAATATTTCCCTCCAATATCCAATATGGTTATCTTTATGTAAGTCAAGGGTGTTATAGCAAGATCGACCTGGCCTTCTGCTGTGTAGACATGTGCACAACAAAAAAATTTGTTTATTTCCGTTTCGTTTTTTTCGTTTCCGAAAAAAAATCGTTTTTTTCGTTCCTTTTTTTTTCGTTTCTGTTGATTCGTAACGATTCGTCCATTCGTAAGTCGTCAGTGTTCGTATTCGTAACGATTCGTACATTCGTAAGAGTTATTTTTTCGTTGATTCGTTTTTTCGTTAGTTTAATTTTCGGACGCATTTGTATTTATTCGTACATTCGTAACATTCGTAGATTCGTAATCAGAGCATAATTCAATTATTAATTAATTTTATGTAATGTGTATGCTATTATTACATTTTAATCATTTACGAATCGAAAAAAAAGTTACGAATCGAAAAAAAAAAGTTACGAATCGAAAAAAAAAAAAAAATTACGAATGTACGAATTTTTTTGTTCAATAGAGACACGGAAAATTACAAATCGAAAAAAAAAAAAGTTACGAATCGAAAAAAAAAGTTACGAATCGAAAAAAAAAAAAGTTATGAATTGAAAAAAAAAAAGTTACGAATGTACGAATTTTTTTGTTCAATAGAGACACGGAAAATTACAAATCGAAAAAAATAAAAAAAAGTTACGAATCGAAAAAAAAGTTAAGAATTGAAAAAAAAAAAAGTTACGAATTGAAAAAAAAGTTACGAATGTACGAATTTTTTTGTTCAAATCCATTCAAAGCACGTTTAGCAGCACCATTGTAAGGGACACAGAAAATTACCAATTCAACAAAAAAAAGTTACGAATGTACGAATTTTTTTGTTCAATAGAGACACGGAAAATTACAAATCGAAAAATATAAAAAAAAAGTTACGAATCGAAAAAAAGTTAAGAATTGAAAAAAAAAAAGTTACGAATTGAAAAAAAAGTTACGAATGTACGAATTTTTTTGTTCAAATCCATTCGAAGCACGTTTAGCAGCACCATTGTAAGGGACACAGAAAATTACCAATTCAACAAAAAAAAAAGTTACGAATGTACGAATTTTTTTGTTCGTTTTCGTTTTTCGGATTTTCTTCATTAGTACATTCGTTGTTTCTAATTAGTTTTTTTTGGATTTTCGTTTTCGTTCGATTCGAATGATTCATTAATCGGATTCGTACGATTCGAATGATTCGTTCATTCGTACGAAAACGAACGAACGAAAATAACGAAAAAAAACGAAAATCGAAAAAAAGCGAAACGAATTGCACATGTCTACTGCTGTGGGGGACCAAGAATCTGTTTGCTATGGCTGGAGAGCAGGAGAGACACTGACCCCTGTTGGAATTTTCAGCATCGAGGGGCATCAAACTCTGACACCCTTCACCTACATAAAGATAACCACCTACCTTCCCTGCCCTACCAGTCCCAAGTGTCTTATGCCCCGTACACACGATCGGACTTTTCGACAACAAAAACATGTATTTTTGTTTGAAGGTTGTTGGCTTCAACTTGTCTTGCATACACAGCGTCACACAAATGTTGGCCAACAATTACGAATGTAGTGACGTACAAGACGTACGCGATATCTCAATTACGAACGCTAGTTCTACAAGACCGATCGCTTCCGGCTCGTACTTGATTCCGAGCAAGCGTGGACTTTTGTCCGACGGACTTGTGTACACACGATCAGAAAGTCCAACAAGAAACATTTATTGGCGGAAAACTTGAGAACCTGCTAGCCAACATTTGTTGGCGGGAAGTCCGACAACAAATGTCCTATGGAGCGTACACACAGTCGGACTTACCGCCAACAAGCTCATGTCCAACATTTCCCGTCGGAAAATCTGATTGTGTGTACGAGGCAGTAGAGTGCACTTTATAGAAGGGCCCTTAGGCCCCTTTCACACTGGGGCGGTTTGCAGGCGCTATTGCGCTAAAAATAGCGCCTGCAAACTGACCCGAAACAGCTGTTGCTGTGTCTTCAGTGTGAAAGCCCGAGGGCTTTCACACTGAAGCGGTGCGCTTGCAGGACGCTGGAAAATGTCCTGCAAGCCGCATCTTTGGCTCGCTATAGGAGCGGTATATTTACCGCTCCTATAGCGCCCGGTCCCATTGAAAACAATGGGGCAGCGCGCCGAACCCGCCCGCAAAACGCTGCTGCAGCGGCGGTTTGCGGGCGGTATTGACCCTTTTTTAGCCGCTCGCGGGGGTAAAACCACCCCGTTAGCGGCCGAAATGCGCCGCTAAAACGCCGGTAAAGCGGCGCTAAATATAGCGCCGCTTTACCGCCAGCGCCCCCACCGCTCCAGTGTGAAAGTAGCCTTACATAGCAGTGTGGCTTAAACATGTCAGATAGAGACCGGCAGGGCCGGTGAGGATCATGAGGACCCACCCATATCCTGGGAGTGATGGAGAGCAGAGAAAGGAGTCACCTACTGATTTCTAAACTGAGGTCCTGTTTGTGTTTATAAAAGACTCAAGACATCATCTGAACTTCTATGGATATAAATTGATGACTGTATCCCTAAACTAAAAACAATAAAATAAAAAGTAATTTTTAGACATGTGCACAATAGAAAAATGTGTTTATTTTAGTTTTGTTTCTTTCGTTTCCGTTGATTCATAAATTCGTAAGTCGTCGGTGTTCGTATTCGTAACGATTCGTATTTTCGTAAGAGTTATTTTTTCGTTGATTCGTTTTTCCGTTAGTTTAATTTTTGTTTATTTGAAATTCGTACGCATTCGTATTTTTGTAGATTTAGTTACATACGTACTTTCGTTAGATTGATTTATTTGTACTTTCGTAACATTGTTTTCGTAGATTCGTAATCGGAGCATAATTCATAATTTTATGTAATGTGTATGCTATTATTACATTTAAGAGACACGGAAAATTACGAATCGAAAAAAAAAGTTACGAATGTACAAATTTTTTTGTTCAATCCATTCGAAGCACGTTAAGCAGCGCCATTGTAAGAGACACGGAAAATTACGAATAAAAAAAAAAAAGTTACGAATATACAAATTTTTTTGTTCAATCCATTCGAAGCACCATTGTAAGAGACGCGGAAAATTACGAATCTAAAAAAAAAAAAAAAAAATTACGAATGTACGAATTTTTCGTTCAATCAAATCCATTCGAAGCACGTTAAGCAGCGCCATTGTAAGGGACACGGAAAATTACCAATTCAAAAAAAAAAAAAAGTTACGAATGTACGAATTTTTTCGTTCATTTTGATTTTCGTTGTTCCTGTTTTCGTTTTTCGGATTTTCTTCTTTCGTAGTTTCGTTGTTTCTAATTTGGTTAATTCGGATTTTCGTTGTTTTTCGGATTCGTTCGATTCGAACATTCGTTATTCGGTAAAATTTTTAGCGAATCGTTCATTCATTTGTACGATAACGAATAAACGAATATAACGAATTTTAACGAAAAACGAAAAAAAACGAAACAAATTGCACATGTCTAGTAATTTTTCACCTTAAAGTGGACCTTCACCCCCCAATAAAACTCTCCTCCTCTCCATCCTGTGCCCCCCCCCCCCCTCTCCAGCACAGATATCTGGTTTTTTTTTAGTTTGTTTACATACTCTTTTTTCCTGCTAAAAGTCTTGGCCCATCCCCCTTCTTCCAGCATTTGCCTAGGTGTCCCGGTGCCTTCTGGGATGCACGACATGGAATGAGCTGATGGAAGTGGTAAAAGATTAGTTGGAGACGTGATAAACTTTCCTGAAGAGATGAGTTTTCAGGGATCGCCTGAAGGTACCAAGAGTAGGGGATAGCCGGACAGGTTTAGGTAGCGAGTTCCAGAGGATGGGAGAGGCTCTGGAGAAACCATGGAGACGAGCATGGGAGGAGGAAACAAGAGAGCTTGACAGGAGGAGATCTTGAGAAGAGCGGAGAGGACGGTTTGGGATATGTTTGGAGACAAGATTGGTGATGTAGCTCGGGGCAGAGTTGTGGATGGCTTTGTAAGTTGTGGTTAGTATTTTGAATTTAATTCGCTGGGTGATTGGGAGCCAGTGTAGGGATTGGAGGAGAGGGTTGGCAGACACTGAATGGAGACCAGTGTAGGGATTGGAGGAGAGGGTTGGCAGACACTGAATGGGAGCCAGTATAGGGATTGGAGGAGAGGGTTGGCAGACACTGAATGGGAGCCAGTGTAGGGATTGGAGGAGAGGGTTGGCAGACACTGAATGGGAGCCAGTGTAGGGATTGGAGGAGAGGGTTGGCAGACACTGAATGGAGACCAGTGTAGGGATTGGAGGAGAGGGTTGGCAGACACTGAATGGGAGCCAGTATAGGGATTGGAGGAGAGGGTTGGCAGACACTGAATGGGAGCCAGTGTAGGGATTGGAGGAGAGGGTTGGCCGACACTGAATGGGAGCCAGTGTAGGGATTGGAGGAGAGGGTTGGCAGACACTGAATGGGAGCCAGTGTAGGGATTGGAGGAGAGGGTTGGCAGACACTGAATGGGAGCCAGTGTAGGGATTGGAGGAGAGGGTTGGCAGACACTGAATGGAGACCAGTGTAGGGATTGGAGGAGAGGGTTGGCAGACACTGAATGGGAGCCAGTGTAGGGATTGGAGGAGAGGGTTGGCAGACACTGAATGGAGACCAGTGTAGGGATTGGAGGAGAGGGTTGGCAGACACTGAATGGGAGCCAGTGTAGGGATTGGAGGAGAGGGTTGGCAGACACTGAATGGGAGCCAGTGTAGGGATTGGAGGAGAGGGTTGGCAGACACTGAATGGGAGCCAGTGTAGAGATTGGAGGAGAGGGTTGGCAGACACTGAACGGTTGGTAAGGTGTATAATTCTGGCAGCAGCATTCATGATAGACTGAAGAGGGGAGGAGCCTATGGAGAGGCAGGCCAATGAGAAGGGAGTTGCAATAGTCAAGGCGAGGGATAGTCAAGGCGGTATGTACCATTGAATACTTTGTCTTGAGATGCACACAGAGGTTCAGCTAAACAGGTTTTTCATCTCAGCTTCATGTCGTTGTGTAATCATCATGGAATGCTGAACAAACCTTCTCGCCGCCTCGTAAAAAAAATCTGAAAATGTTTTTTACAGCACTGATCTTTATAGAAGTCACAGCCGGTCTTCTCATTGTGGCCATTTACAGTAAACATATCATGGAATGACCCCTAGAACATAATTTAGCATCTATAAACTCCTAAACAGCTGTAAACTTTCAATGGATGACCAAAGGTTATAAACACGGAGATTGGATGGAAGGCGACACTTTCATGCATTGAGAGGATCATATTGGGCAATAAACACATTCAGGATAAAGGATCGGTAGTGGAACGTAGGTGTGTCTGTAAACTTGGTGATCAACATGGAAATGACCTTCTGATTGTCCACTTCCTTCTAAAATGATATATTTTACGATAAGCCGGGTGAGGTGAAGCCATCATATCTCTGGTGTCTCAGGTAAGAGAAGACTGCTGGGTCTGATCCTGTGGAAGAAGAACCACCATGTCTAGGCCCCTCGTAATCTTGCTGATTTTGTCCAGCACATCGGTGGTGACCTTCACAGCTGGCCAAGCAGCAGGTATGTAACCGAGACAATATTTAAAGTAGGTGAACCCATAACTTTTCTAATGCAGTGCCGCATTTTGTGACGTCTCCAACTGTCTCACCTTTATATCTGTCCCTTGGATCCTAGGCCCCGGCTTTACACGGGAGCTCAACTTTTGGCTAGGTGCAAGTGCAGTCATTGTTATTAAATTGATTAGACTGTTGGCAAAATTTTACCAAATTTGTAATTTTTCTTTTGGTCAAGAACAGTAGAGGTGAAAGGAGTTACCCTTTAACCACTTCACCTTAAAGCGGAGGTTCACACAAAAATGGAACCTCCGCTTTTCAGAACCCTACCTCACTCCGGTGTCACATTTGGCACCTTTCAGGGGGAGGGGGGTGCAGATACCTGTATAATACAGGTATTTGCACCCACTTTCTGGCATGGGAGTCTACACCTCTTCCCGTCCCCCCTCGCTGTCTGCTGGGAAACACACAGGTCTCAGAGAAAGCAGGGACCATCCGGATTGGGCAGCGTGACTTGTGCATGCGCAGTAGGGAACCAGGAAGTGAAGCTGCAAGGATTCACTTCCTGATTCCCTTACCGAAGATGGCGCGGCAGCACCCGAGAGCCGAGCGACAGATCGGCTTCGGATGCCAACATCGCGGGCGCCCTGGACAGGTGAGTGACCTTATTTTAAGAGTCAGCAGCTGCAGTATTTGTAGCTGCTGACTTTAAAAAAATAAATAAAATTGCGGGACTCCCGCTTTAATGACCAGGCCACTTTTTGCGATTCGGCACTGCGTCAATTTAACTGACAATTGTGCGAAATTGTACCCAAACAAAATTTACCTCCTTTTTTTTTCCCACAAATAGAGATTTCTTTTGGTGGTATTTGATCACCTTTTTTTTTTTGCACTATAAACAAAAAAGAGCGAAAATTTTGAAAAAAAAAAAAGCAATATTTTTTTACATTTTGCTATAATAAATATCCCCAAAAAATATATAAAAAAACTAATTTCTTCCTGAGTTTAGGCCGATATGTATTATTCTACATATTTTTGGTAAAAAAAAAATCGCAGTGATTGGTTTGCGCAAACGTATAGCGTCTACAAAATAAGTGCTATATTTATGGCATTTTCATTATTATTATTTTTTTTTACTACTAATGGTGGCGATCTGTGATTTTTAGGGGGACTGCGACATTGCGGCGGACAAATTGGACACTTTTGACACATTTTTGGGACCATTGACATTTATACAGCGATCGTGTAAATGCATTGATTACTGTATAAATGTCACTGGCAGGGAAGGGGTTGACACTAGGGGGTGATCAAGGGGTTAACTGTGTTCCCTCGTCTGTGTTTCTAACTGTGGGGGGAGGGAACTGACTGGAGGAGGAGCAAGATCGCTGTTCCTAACAAGTAGGAACAGACGGACTGTCTCTCCTCTCCTGACAGAATGGGGATGTGTGCGATTACTCACACACATGTCCTCTCTGGCACTCGTGCCTGCGATCGCACGTGGCCGGCGGACATCGTGCCGGGCGTCCATGCGCATCAGGTCCTCTGCCGTGCAGCGGGCACACGTGCGCCTGCTATAGCTGTTTAAAGGGCCAACGTAATAATTGTTAGGGATAGGGTAAAGTTGGGGGACCACGAGGACCTACAGTGAATATCACATTTGCTCCAACCCAAAATACCCAGCCCTTACAATGCCACAACCGAGAGTAGATGACACTTTCTTGCAGCACTGGGGTACTGGAGGTAAGGACAGGTTAACAGTGGGAGGCCAGGAGGTCCTATGTAAATACCCAGCCTCAAATTTCAGATATCCAAAACAGACAATGAACAGACACCCGAAGGGCCTGGTATGGATTTTCGGGGGCCCCCACACCATTTAAAAAAAAAAAATGCCGTGGAGTTCCCCTTAATACCTGGGGGGGGGGGGGCGGGACCCATGCTGTTTTTTTTAAATGGGTTTTCATCTATATTGCCAGGATCCGGAAATACATTACAGCTGTGAGCAATTTTGAATGACATTTTTTCCTTTAGAAATGTCATTTGCTGCGGTACTGTAAAACACATCACACAAATGCACCACTTTACAGGCAGACTAAGGGGACCCCCCAGGCACGATATTTAAAGGAATATTTCACTTTTATTGTTTCACTTTAAGCATTATTAAAATCACTGCTTCTGAAAAAATGGCGGTTTTTAAAAAAGAATTGATACATGTCCCCTGGGTCAGGACAGGTCCCGGGTCCCCAAACCCTTTTTATGACAATACCATACATATAAGCCTTTAAAATGAGCACTTTTGATTTTTCATGTCCGTGTCCCATAGACTTTGATGGTGTTCGCACAAATTTTTTGCCTTTTCGCATGTTCTGGTGCGAACCGAACCAGGGGGGGGGGGGGGTGTTTGGCTCATCCCTAATCATTGATTGGTTGCTCTTGTTTAACATTATATATGGTGATGAAGATACCTGTAGGTGTTCCTGTTGTCAGAATACAAAAGATCAGCAGGAAGGATTCCCTCATCCGATGTGTGGATGGGGTAATCAGGTCCTTTTTTTGGTTAAACAAAAAAATAGAATAATGTATGGGCTGCTTTAGCCAAAGTGTGTTCTGTATGAAGACTCACACGCCTTGTAGAGACCTCATGAAACCCATGTTGCTATAATAGGCCAGGTGAATGATAATTGTTAGGGATGGGTTAAAGTTGGAGGACAATGAGGGTCTACAGTGAATATCACATTTATATAAATCCCAAATACACAGCCCCCAAATTTCAGACGTCTAAGCTGGACAAACACGTAATAATGAAGCATGTCAACATGTCTGATAATTTGTATTAATTTCATATAATTTATTCTATTTTCCAGATCCATTGACAGTCTCCACTCCTAGTAAGTGTTTTATTCTTCTATCAGATAATGGTGATTGAATCATTGAATGATTCACAACCTAGGAATGCGCTCCCACTGGGGGGGGGGGGGCGGCTGGCCAGAACCTAGGCAGCAGCTGAGCTCCAACCCAAAATACCCAGCCCTTACAATGCCACAACCGAGAGTAGATGACACTTTCTTGCAGCACTGGGGTACTGGAGGTAAGGACAGGTTAACAGTGGGAGGCCAGGAGGTCCTACATAAATACCCAGCCCCAAATTACAGATATCCAAACCAGACAATGAACAGACACCCGAGGGGGCCCGGTATGGATTTTGGGGAACCCCTATGCCATTTAAAAAAAAAATGGCGTGGAGTTCCCCTTAATACCTGGGGGGGGGACCCATAATACCTGGGGGGGGGACCCATGCTGTTTTTTTAATGGGTTTTCATCTATATTGCCAGGATCCGGAAATACATTACAGCTGTGAGCAATTTTGAATTACATTTTTTCCTTTAGAAATGTCATTTGCTGCGGTACTGTAAAACACATCACACAAATGCACCACTTTACAGGCAGACTAAGGGGACCCCCCAGGCACAATATTTAAAGGAATATTTTACTTTTATTGTTTCACTTTAAGCATTATTAAAATCACTGCTTCTGAAAAAATGGTGGTTTAAAAAAAAAAAAGTGCATTGATACATGTCCCCTGGGGCAGGACAGGTCCCGGGTCCCCAAACCCTTTTTATGACAATACCATGCATAAAAGCCTTTACAATGAGCACTTTTGATTTTTCATGTCCGTGTCCCATAGACGTTAATGGTGTTCGCACAAATTTTTTGCCTGTTCGCATGTTCTGGTGCGAAACGAACCAGGGGGGGGGGGGGGGGGGGTTGGCTCATCCCTAATCATTCATTGGTTGCTCTTGTTTAACATTATATATGGTGATGAAGATACCTGTAGGTGTTCCTGTTGTCAGAATACAAAAGATCAGCAGGAAGGATTCCCTTATCCAATGTGTGGATGGGGTAATCAGGTCCTTTTTTTGGATAAACAAAATAAAAAAGAATAATGTATGGGCTGCTTTAGCCAAAGTGTGTTCTGTATGAAGACTCACATGCCTTGTAGAGACCTCATGAAACCCATGTTGCTATAATAGGCCAGGTGAATGATAATTGTTAGGGATGGGTTAAAGTTGGAGGACAATGAGGGTCTACAGTGATTATCACATTTACATAAATCCCAAATACACAGCCCCCAAATTTCAGACGTCTAAGCTGGACGTAATAATGAAGCATGTCAACATGTCTGATAATTTGTATTAATTTCATATAATTTATTCTATTTTCCAGATCCATTGACAGTCTCCACTCCTAGTAAGTGTTTTATTCTTCTATCAGATAATGGTGATTGAATCATTGAATGAGTCACAACCTAGGAATGCGCTCCCACTGGGGGGGGGGGGGGGCTTAGGGACAGCTGGCCAGAACCTGGGTAGCAGCTGAGCTGAGGGTGGCAAAAGCTACAGAGTGGGCACAGATCTTGTTTTGGCCACTCACTTAGCGGAGGTGAGAGCCCTAAAAAGGACCAACTCCCAGGGTCTAAAATACCTCCTGGTCTTCACCGGAGCTCCTAGTGGTGGAGATGTTGCACTGCAAGTGGTACTCAGGTTGCAGTTTTCAGGATCGCACAAATGAGAGTAGCAGACCACAAATGAGAGTAGATGACACTTTCATGCAAGATTTGCGTACTGCAGGTAAGGATAGGTTTATAGTGAGAGACCAGGAGGGCCTACAGTGAATATGATATTTTCTTTGATCCCAAATACCCAGCCCCAAATTTCAGACATCCAAGACAGCCATACAAGTAACAACAAGAATGATAATATGAAGGCATAAAAATAGGCAAATAAAGAGTCCTGTGTGATTTAGCTTAAGTCCAGCTTTAGATACGCTTTGTTAAAGCTCTCTGAACGCCAGTCAAAGCTCCTGTCACTAAATAAAATGTTTAGCTTACAGTCCTGTTCACACCTTGATTTGCTTTGGCTTAACTTCAAAAATGATACCCCATGTCGCTTTAGTTGTGCGTTAAAGTGTCTTCAAAGCCTCTATAGAAGTATATGGCAAAGCTTGCTTTAAGCCCCACTGAAGCCCCACCAAAGGCTCATCGAAGCCCCACCAAAGGCTCATTGAAGCCCCACCAAAGCCCCACCAAAGGCTCATCGAAGCCCCACCAAAGGCTCATCGAAGCCCCACCAAAGGCTCATCGAAGCGCCACCAAAGGCTCATCGAAGCCCCACCAAAGGCTCATCGAAGCCCCATCGAAGCCCCACCAAAGCCTCATCAAAGCACCAAGCAAAAGCAAGGTGTACACAGGACTTGTAAGCTAACCATTTTATTTAGCGACAGGAGCTTTGACTGGCATTCAGAGAGCTTTAACAAAGCCTGTCTGAAGCCTTGTTTTGAAGCAAGTGTAAACTGCCTCTTATTGTCCCTCTCCTTTTGCAAGCTCTGGAGAATGAAGGAACCCATGATCCTCAAATTACTGGAGGGGGAAATATTATCATTATAATCATATGGGATTTATTTAGTGTCAACAGTTTACGCATCACTTTACAATGTAGGGGGCAGTATAATTACAATACAGTTCAAATCAGAAGGAATAGAAGGGCCCTGGTCATGGAGCTTACAATCTAGGGAGGGGGAGGTGGTTCAAATGGTAATTGCTGCGGGGGGGGCGTGGGTGATCTGATGGAGGTGGCTTAGGTACGGTTCTTAGGTGGAGGTGGGATAGGCTTCCCTAATTTACATTTTCAAGGATCGCCTAAAGGCAGACAGTTTAGGGGCTGATCAGACATACTGGGGCAGCGAGTTCCAGAGGATGGGAGAGGTTCTGCAGAAGTCCTGGAGGTGAGCATGGGATTAGGTAACAAGGGAGCTAGAGAGCAGGAGGTCTTGGGAGAATCGGAGAGGATGATTTGGACTTTATCTGCAGATGAGGTTGGTGATGTAGCTGGGGGCATTAGTGTGGATGGCCTTGTATGTTGTGATTAGTATTTTGCATTTTATATGGTGGGGTAAGAGAATAACCAAAGTCCTCAAGGGCATTGAGGTTGACACTATCCTCAGCTACCTACCCCCAGACACATACTACTCCCATGGTTTGGGAGGCATGAAACCCATCTTCAGCCCCCAATGTTCTCACAGGATTCATACTCCTTCTCCTCCTGTGTCCTCACAAGGTTAGCATCTTGAAACTAGACAGGTGCACAACAAAAAAATTTGTTTATTTTCGTTTTGTTTTTTTAGTTTCCGTTGATTTGTAACGATTCGTAAATTCGTACGTCGTCGGTGTTCGTATTCGTAACGATTTGTAAATTCGTAAGTCGTCGGTGTTCGTATTCGTAACGATTCGTAAATTCGTAAGTCGTCGGTGTTCGTATTCGTAACGATTCGTATTTTCGTTAGAGTTATTTTTTCGTTGATTCGTTTTTCCGTTAGCTTAATTTTCGTTTATTCGAAATTCGGACGCATTCGTATTTATTCGTCATTCGTAACATTCGTAGATTCGTAATCGGAGCATAATTCATAATTTTATGTAATGTGTATGCTATTATTACATTTTAAGAGACACGGAAAAATTACGAATCGAAAAAAAAGTTACGAATGTACGAATTTTTTGGTTCAATCCATTCGAAGTGCGTTAAGCAGCGCCATTGTAAGAGACATGGAAAATTACGAATCGAAAAAAAAAAAAAAAGTTATGAATGTACGAATTTTTTCATTCAATCCATGCGAGGCACGTTGAGGCAGCGCTATTGTAAGGGACACGGAAAATTACCAATTCAACAAAAAAAAAAAAAGTTACGAATGTAGAATTTTTTCGTTCATTTTGATTTTCGTTGTTCCTGTTTTCGTTTTTCGGATTTTCTTCTTTCGTAGATTCGTTGTTTCTAGTTTTTTTCGGATTTTCGTTGTTTTCGGATTCGTTCGATTCGAACGATTTGTTAAAATTTTTACTGAATCGTTCGTTCATTCGTACGATAACGAATGAACGAAAATAACGAAAAAAAAAGGAAAACTAAACGAATTGCACATGTCTACTTGAAACGGTGGGCCCTGGGTTACAAGGTAATCCCCTTGTGCCCTATACATAATGCCATGCAGTATGTGCTCCAGCAGTAACAGTGTCGCTGATGCATGCATCCTCACGACACACCTCTTTTGTCACTTCCTTCAATAGTGAAAATACAAGTCATGCATCAGCAGCCATTGGGATGGTGAATATAAGCCTAGCTCTACTGTACCTGTCATCATGCCATACAAAATGAAAGGCTAATTTCAATGAAATTATATTGAAGATATCATCAGTTTTTTTTTGTGATAAAATCTAGTTTGGAAGAAATCTCCTGCTAACCCATGATAATGATGACCAATGGAGGAGAACGGTTGTTTTATCAGTTTTTGGTTTGGTAGAAGGTAACGGGGAATCGCATTTGTACAATTCTCTGCAGACTAGATGAATGTGTTTGCATTTACACAGAAGAATTAGAAAAATATCCAATTTGCAGATCCATTGAGATCCCAAACCAATTCACTCATCCTATGATACATTCCATATTTCTCAGTACTTCTAATATTATCTGATCAGTATCCTCTGCTCCCTTTAGGTGCTTCAACACATATATGTAAAGCGGACGAGGAATGGCAGCAGAGGGACGATCAATTCGGATGTTTTTGCAAAGATCCATATAAAGTCACCGGTATGTATGCAAGAATTTGAAGAGTCACTTCAGCTCTTCACTAGACATGTGCACATTAGAAAAATTTGCTTATTTTCATTTCTTTCGTTTCCGTTGATTCGTAATGATTCGTAAGTCGTCGGTGTTCGTATTCGTAACGATTCGTATTTTCGTAAGAGTTATTTTTTCGTTGATTCGTTTTTCCGTTTAATTTTCGTTTATTCGAAATTCGTATTTTCGTAGATTTAGCTACATTCGTACTTTCGTAACATTGTTTTCGTAGATTCGTAATCGGAGCATAATTCATAATTTTATGTAATGTGTATGCTATTATTACATTTTAAGAGACACGAAAATTACAAATCGAAAAAAAAAAAGTTACGAATGTACAAATTTTTTCGTTCAATCCATTCGAAGCACGTTAAGCAGCGCCATTGTAAGAGACACGGAAAATTACGAATCGAAAAAAAAATAGTTACGAATGTACGAATTTTTTCGTTCAATCCATTTGAAGCACGTTTAGCAGCGCCATTGTAAGGGACACGGAAAATTACCAATTCAGCACAAAAAAAAAAAGTTACGAATGTACAAATTTTTTTGTTCATTTTGATTTTCGTTGTTCCTGTTTTAGTTTTTCGGATTTTCTTCTTTCGTAGTTTCGTTGCTTCTAATTTGGTTAATTCGGATTTTCGTTGTTTTCCGGATTTGTTCGATTCAAACATTCGTTATTCGTTAAAAATTTTGGCGAATCGTTCGTTCATTCGTATGATAAGGAATAAACGAATATAACGAATTTTAACGAAAAACGAAAAAAAAATAAACAAATTGCACATGTCTACTCTTCACAATATTTTATAGTTGAAGTCCTCTAGCTTTAAGAAACCATTTAAAGTTTAACCCCAGCTTTGGATAGACTCAAGAATATTAAACATGTCAGTTGGGTTTTTATTGCTGTTTGTGACACCACTGTGGAGTAGAGATGAGAGAACTTCTAATATGTTCGATGAGTTGTAGTTTGACCAAAATGTTAAAAAATTTCTAAACCAGTCTTAATAAAGGTTGCATTACAGGTCAGTAAATTATGCACAATTGGGCAGAATGGTTGGGGAAAACTCCTAACGGTCTCGCATGTTGGGATGATGTGGGATGATAAGAGCAATCACATGGCCTGAGCTGCTTCCTTTTCAGAGTTTAGACAAAACTTAGACAAAAATGTGCCTGGTGAGGCTGGTAGTTAAGCTAGGAAGACAGTCCAACCTAGTGGGACTGGTGGTCAAGATAAGGAAGAGTTGAACCTGGTGGAACTGGTAACCAGTTTTACAAAGGGTGCAACCTGGTGGGACTAGCACTCAAGCTAAGGAGGGGAGGGACATGTTGGGATTGTAGCCAATCTGAGGAAGGTTGGAACCTAGCGAGACTGATAGTTAGTCCCATAAGGTTCCACCCTTCTATAGATTAACTATCAGTCTCACTAGGTTCCCACTTTCCTTATGTAGAACTAACCTCCGAAGGAGCTGCTGGTTTAGTTTGGGCTTACCGTTACCTTCTTGACCTCGTAGATATCTAGGGGTTTCCCGAGGTAGATGGCCCAAAAAACTGTAGAAACTGACACTGGATCCGCTTTGCAAAAAAGGTAGACAAACACAGTCTCTCAAAAAAGGATAGAGGGTTTAGGTAGGAAGCTCAGGTACTCTTGGAACTGCTTAGAACTGAAAGTCTCTCATTATAGAATCCAAAGAATAGCCATTCACAACTGGATTTTCACAGCTATCGGATAAACCTCCCCTCACTAGGCTTAGCAGTCGATAGATTATTCAAATAGAGCAAAGTCTCTGCCACGGACTTGGTTGTAAAACTTGTGAATGAAAGTCTCTGCCACAGACTTGGTTGTAACTGAAGGATATAGACGAACTTGAAGAACCCTCATACGGTGAATGAATGAATGAATGATTTGTATAGCGCTGCAAATGCGAACTGAATTGCCTCAAGGCGCTTGGTCTGTCCTGTGTTGTCCTGCTATATTAGAAGAGGTGGGTCTTGAGTTTTTTCCTGAAGGCCTGATGGTTTTCTTCCATGCGGATGTTGGTGGGTAGAGCGTTCCATAGCCGAGGTCCTTGGACTGCGAATCTTCGTTTTCCCTTAGATTTGTAGCGGGCTTTGGGGATGACGGTTTTGCTTTGTTGATCGAAGGCTGCGATTAGGTATGTATTTTTTTATTTTATCACAAAGGTATTGAGGAGCATTTCCTTGTGTACATTTGTGGGTGAGGCAGAGGGTCTTGAATGTGATCATATCTTTTACTGTTAGCCAATGGAGGGTCCTTAGGGCTGGGGAGATGGATTCCCAGGGGTTCTTTCCGGTGACTAGTCTTGCTGCTGTGTTTTGGATGACTTGTAGGTGTGCAATCTGGTAATCAGGTAGTCATGTAGAGGGGATTTTCCGTAGTCGAGTCGCAAATTGATGATTGTTCCAACTACTACTGCTTTCTCCTTTTCTGGAATGAAGGGGATGAGTCTGCGTAGCAGGCGGAGGAGATGATGGGATCCGCTGATTACTGATCCTATTTGTGAATCCATAGTCATCTCTGAATCAAAGATGACTCAGAGGTTTTTGGCTTCGGTGCTTGGAAGGATGATCTGTCCAAGGATGGTCAGTGGTGTCCATGGGGTCTTAGTTTTTTTACTTTGGTTTGCGTTGAGGAGCAGAAGTTCTGTTTTCGATCCATTGAGTGTGAGGGAGCTAGTGGTCATCCAGTCATCTATCAACGGTACCAGTATCTTGCAGCCGGTCCGGCGATACCGTACGAGCGTGGATTCACTTGGTGTCTTTCAACTTAGCTTCCCGGCTCTTGCTGAGGAACCAGCCTTATGCATTGCCCGCTCCTGAAGAGTCCTCCCCTGGTTGCTTTCTCAGTTGCTGGGCCTCTCCACTGATGAGACGGCACCGGACCACCTTGGAATCCTTAACGGGTTTTCGTTAATTCGGATAATTCCGAATTAACAAATTTGTCGAAACTTCGTTAAAACAAGAATTCGGAACCAAACGAATTGCACATGTCTACAGAGAAGGGGTTTGGAGTTTTAGAGTTTTCATCCCAAAAGTTATTTCAAACTTTTCAGCTCCTCCTTCATTACCCATTAGCCCTTTTCTCCATTTATTTCTATTATCCTGGAAATTCTTTATGTTGGCTGTCATATTTTTTTTTTGGAATATACACCGGGGCCCCTGAAAGATAATAAAGTAAATCCATGTTCCATTTAAAGCTTTGTCACAGGTGGTTCCTGAGCTGACCTGCGAATCCTTCGAGATGAGAGCCGCCTTCCATAAATGTCAGTTTAATGATCTGAACATTTACTTCAATCAGAGTCATGTGAGGGATAACGCCTGCTTCAACTTCCAGGATGACCCCGTCACAAATACCTTCTCAGTCCTGGTCCCTCTAAAAGTCGGACGTTGCAAAGCCCTGACTTATGTAAGTCTTCTCCAATGCTGCTATTATTGTTACCCAAAATATTTCTCTATCTGTTAATTCACATCGGTGAATCTTGTTAATCATAGGGGTCAGTTCACTAACGTTCACCGCATGTGATAACGCCGTCACGTGACTCATTTGTATAAATTATCGCATGCAGTATATTAAGTCCGTTCCTTGTGATGTCACTGACCCAGCATGCACCGGTCCATAACGTCACAAGGGGGCATGACCATCAGGTGACGTCGCCAGATGGCCCCTCCCCTTCCCTATATAAGAACTGTCACATCGTTGAGCAGGCAGACCGTGGGGAGCGTTCGCCAGGAGCCAACTTTTTTTTTTTTTTTTTTTTTTTTGGGTCAGCAATGTGGCAGGTTTGATGGATCTACATGGGGGGGACATTTAGGAAAAGGATAGTGATATGGATAGGTGACAATTTCAAGAAGGCACCAACATGGCTGTAGAGGCGGATGAGGCTGGCAAAGCAGACGAGGAGGTTTTGCTGTCACACGCTCAGAGATACGCAAGGAGCCGACCCCGTCCACGTGTCTCAGAGAAGATATTTTGCACGCTAAACTGGCTAAAAAAATTTGGTAAAAAAAATTAAAAATACTAATAATAATAATCATAATAATATCATTATTATTTATATAGACAGTATTATATATATATATATATTAGACAGGTGTTAAAATAAAATCCCATGTCTCTATGCCTTAGTTGAAGCTCCATGGTCTTTGTTTGGCCTTTGTATGGCGGATGGTGGGTGTGATGGGAGAGGAGGACATAGGTGTCGGCACTATCAACATTACATTTTTTTTTTTTTAATTATTGTTTTTTTCTTTTTTATTTCTGTAAAGGAAACAAACATAACTCACATCACGTATAAGATTAATATCATCATTGATGTGAACACCATTGGAAACACCCCAGGAAAAAACACCCCGATCGTACCCCTGCAGTGTTCCCACACGTTGGATATAATATCCAGTCTGAATACGGTTCCATATCCTATCATCAGGTAAAATAAAAAAATTTAAAAAAAATGTGTGTCTAAAGCCGTGTACACACGATCGGACATTCCGCCAACAAAATCCATTTTTTTTTTCGAGGGATGTTGGCTCAAACACATATACACACGATCACACAAATCTTGTCGGAAATTCCAATCGTCAAGAACACTGTGACGTACACCACGTACGACGAGCCGAGAAAAACGAAGTTCAATAGCCAGTGCGGCTTCTCTGCTTGATTCCGAGCATGCGTGGAACTTTGGCGGAATTGTGTACACACGATTGGATTTTGTTTTGTCGGAAAATTTGAGATCCAGAATTTTGTGTGTCGGAAATTCAGATGGAAAATGTCCGATGGAGCATACACACGGTCGGAATTTCCAACAACAAGCTCCCATCGAACATTTTCTGTCGGAAAGTCCGATCGTGTGTATGCGGCATAAAGCCTCATACATACGATCAGATTTTCTGACGGAAATTGTGTGAAGACAGACTGTAAAATCCTACCATTTGTACGCTCCATCAGACAATTGTTGGCCAACTTTCCGTGGACAAATGTTGGATGGCAGGTTTATAAATTTTCGGTGGACATCGGTCTATTGTTGGATTTTCCGAGCGTGTGTACACAAGTCCCTTACAAAAAAGTCCAAAGTACAAATATGATTGCTCGGAATCAATGCTCACCAAACACGACATTAGCAGAAGGTGACCAAAGGGTGGCGCTAAGGAGATGAAAAAAACACGTAGTACGTCACTACATTCGTGTTTGTTGGCCGACAATTGTGTGCCGTTTGTATGCAAGATAAGTTCCTGTCCAACGCCCTTCGTAAAAAAGTAAAAATATGATTGTGTGTACGAGGCTTTAAGCCTCGTACACATGATCAGATTTTTGGCAGGGAATTGTGTGATGAGACTGTTTGCCTAAAATCTGACCATTAGTACGCTCCTTCAGACAATTGTTGTCCAACTTTCCGCCAACAAATGTTGGATGGCAGGCTAGTAAACTTTCGGAGGACGACAGTCTGTTGTCAGATTTTCCGATCGTGTGTACACAAGTCCGTCACACAAAGTACAAACATGCACGCTCGGAATCAATGTTCACCAAACACGACATTAGCAGAAGTTGCCCAAAGGATGGCGCTCAAGAGCTGAAATTCCACGTAGTACGTCATACTACGTTCGTGTTTGTTGGCAGACAATTGTGTGCCGTTAGTATGAAAGACAAGTTCTTTGGACAAAAGTCTCTTTGTCTTCCAAAAATCCAATCGTGTGTGCGAGGCTTTAGAGTAATGGAAAATGTCTCTGGGGTGACTGCTTAGTAATTTGGCTTCTGGGTGGATTCACATGAGGAGCTTCATCAAATCTGACCGACCCAACCAAGATTATCATAGATGATTATCCAGGGATAGAGGAGACACTGGAACTAACACATCACAGCGGACGAAACTTGTATGGGGTCTATTTACAAGTCATCTTAATTTTTCTGTGGTATTATCTTTATTTAGGCCTCTGTTTATTTATTTGCCCTACAGTAGTGCAGAATACCGGTGTATTGCTTTATTGTCTATGATGAAGCCCTTCTAATCTCCATCCTTCTATCCTCACCATTCTTTACCAGTTTACCTTTTAGCTGTCATTTACATGATTAGTATTATATAATTGTTGTGTATCATTATTTTGAAATGTAGGACTGTAACTATCACAGTTTCGTGGATAGGAACGTTCAAAGTCCACATGGCTCTGTATGATGGCAACTACACAACTCCGTACACGGGATCAGAAGCTGTCCTGTCCACAGAGGAATTATTGTATGTCGGGGTCTTCTTTCTTGGAGACACGTCTAATTATGTTCTGCTGATGAAGAACTGCTACGCCACCCCAACACATAATGCGAACGACCCTCAGAAATACCAGTTCTTCCAAAGCAGGTAAGCTTAGAAGATCCGTCTACCAGGGACAGTGGTGGCTGGTCCTCAACATTTTTTGGGGGGCGCAAACAAACGGAAGAAAAAAAAACATCAATTGTAGCCACTGTGCCATCAAACGCAGCTACTGTGCCCAAGCGCAGCCACTGTGCCATCAACTGCAGCCACTGTGCCAAAAACAGCCACTGTGCCATCAAACGCAGCCATTGTGCCCATCAAGCGCAGTCACTGTGCCCATCAATTACCACCACTGTGCCCATCAAGCGCAGCCACTGTGCCCAAAAAATGCAGCCACTGTGCCCATCAAGTGCAGCCATTGGGCCCATCAAGCGCAGCCACTGTGCCCATCAATTGCCACCACTGTGCCATCAAACGCAGCCACTGTGCCAAAAAACGCAGCCACTGTGCCCATCAAGCGCAGCCACTGTGCCCATCAAATGCAGCCACTGTGCCATCAATTGCCACCACTGTGCCATCAAATGCAGCCAATGTGCCCATCAAATGCAGTCACTGTGCCCATCAATTGCCACCACTGTGCCATCAAACGCAGCCACTGTGCCCAACAAGTGCAGCCACTGTGCTCATCAAGCGCAGCCAATGTGCCCATCAGTTGCCACCACTGTGCCAATCAAATGCAGCCACTGTGCCCATCAAATGCAGCCACTGTGCCAATCAAATGCAGCCACTGTGCCCATCAAGCGCAGCCACTGTGCCCATCAAAGGCAGCCACTGTGCCCATCGAACGCAGCTACTGTACCCATCAATTGCTGCCAGTGTTCCCATCAATTGCTGCTACTGTACCACATCAAATGCTGCCAGTGTGCATCGCCTGGCACTTACCTGTCTCGCAGCGGGTCAGCTGCGGTGTTCTGCACGCTCCTCGATGTCTACTTACATCCTCTCTATTAGGCGTCCAATCACAGCGCCTGACGTTTCAGCCACTAGGGTGACAGGTATCAGACCCAAGCACCTGATTGGCTGAGAGGCGGTGCAGTGTTAGCTAAGAGAATTCCTTCGCTTTGCTAACACACATCTGAGTGAACAGTGAATGCACAACATTGTGCCCGCTGTTTACCTTTTTGGGCACCTATTAGAGCTTACGGCTCTAATCAGGCGCTTCCAAAAAACACCCCCCGCCACTGTAATTCAGGTGCCTGGCACCCCGAAAGGAGGCCGGACACCTGAAAAGGGGGTGTCAGCGGCAACCATAGGTAGATTCATGCAATGCATTAATCTATCTATGGTGATAGAGCAGTGCCAGGAAAGAGGGTGTGGCCCTCCTGCGCCCTTTATGGACACACCGCCACTGACCAGGGTGGTGCGGTGAGGTGAGTGGCTGGTGAGGTGAGAAGTGTCAGAATTGGCCTGGGTGGCACGGGGTTAATTACCATAAGTAATATACAAATAATTATTATATATTGTTAATAAGATAATTTTACTATATTTTCAAAATCTGTACTCAAGCAGGTGGATTAACGGACAAATTACTGACGTTTGAAGTTGTAATTTCACAGTAAATGGATACCGTATTTATCAGCGTATAACACGCACCGGCGTATAACACGCACCCCAAGTTTAGGAGGGCATTTTAAGGAAAAAACGTTTTATGAGGGAAGTTTAGGGAAAAAAAACTTACATTTAAGCGTCATTGCAGCTTGCCCAGTGTCATTGCAGCCTTGCCCAGTGTCATTCCAGCTTGCCCAGTGTCATTGCAGCCTTGCCCAGTGTCATTGTAGCTTGCCCAGTGTCATTGCAGCCTTGCCCAGTGTCATTGTAGCTTGCCCAGTGTCATTGCTGCTTGCCCAGTGTCATTGCAGCTTGCCCAGTGTCATTGTAGCTTGCCCAGTGTCATTGCAGCTTGCCCAGTGTCATTGCAGCCTTGCCCAGTGTCATTGCAGCTTGCCCAGTGTTATTGCAGCCTTGCCCAGTGTCATTGTAGCTTGCCCAGTGTCATTGCTGCTTGCCCAGTGTCATTGCAGCCTTGCCCAGTGTCATTGCAGCTTGCCCAGTGTCATTGCAGCCTTGCCCAGTGTCATTGTAGCTTGCCCAGTGTCATTGCTGCTTGCCCAGTGTCATTGCAGCTTGCCCAGTGTCATTGTAGCTTGCCCAGTGTCATTGTAGCTTGCCAAGTGTCATTGTAGCTTGCCCAGTGTCATTGTAGCTTGCCAAGTGTCATTGTAGCTTGCCCAGCGTCATTGTAGCTTGCCCAGTGTCATTGCAGCCTTGCAATGTAGCTTGCCCAGCGTCATTGTAGCTTGCCCAGTGTCATTGCAGCCTTGTCCAGTGTCATTGTAGCTTGCCCAGCGTCATTGTAGCTTGCCCAGTGTCATTGCAGCCTTGCCCAGTGTCATTGTAGCTTGCCCAGTGTCATTGTAGCTTGCCCAGCGTCATTGCAGCTTGCCCAGTGTCATTGCAGCCTTGCCCAGTGTCATTGTAGCTTGCCCAGTGTCATTGTAGCTTGCCCAGCGTCATTGTAGCTTGCCCAGTGTCATTGCAGCCTTGCCCAGTGTCATTGTAGCTTGCCCAGTGTCATTGTAGCTTGCCCAGCGTCATTGTAGCTTGCTCAGTGTCATTGCAGCCTTGCCCAGTGTCATTGTAGCTTGCCCAGTGTCATTGTAGCTTGCCCAGCATCATTGTAGCTTGCCCAGTGTCATTGCAGCCTTGCCCAGTGTCATTGTAGCTTGCCCAGTGTCATTGTAGCTTGCCCAGCGTCATTGTAGCTTGCCCAGTGTCATTGCAGCCTTGCCCAGCGTCATTGTAGCTTGCCCAGTGTCATTGTAGCTTTCCCAGTGTCATTGTAGCTTGCCCAGTGTCATTGTAGCTTGCCCAGCGTCATTGTAGCTTGCCCAGTGTCATTGCAGCCTTGCCCAGTGTCATTGTAGCTTGCCCAGTGTCATTGTAGCTTGCCCAGCATCATTGCAGCTTGCCCAGCATCATTGCAGCCTTGCCCAGTGTCCTTGTAGCTTGCCCAGTGTCATTGTAGCTTGCCTAGTGTCATTGTAGCTTGCCAGTGTCATTTGCAGTCTTGTCCGGGTTTAAATTTCCCACCGCCGAGGCGCTCTGTTGTGTGCGCCGCCGAAAAAGACCGAAGCGCCCCCGGAAAAAACCGAGCCGACTGTTTGGCTCCGCTCGTAGTCCCGCCTCCCTGCTGTTACCGGAGTGAGCGCAGGGAGGCGGGACTACGAGCAGAGCCGAACAGTCGGCTCGGTCTTTTCCGGCGCCGCTTCGTTTTTTTTCGGCCGTGATTCGGTCTTTTTCGGGAGCTCTCGTTATTTTTCGGCGGCGCTTGCCATTTTTGTCACTTTTTTGGGGGGGGGTATCGGCGTATAACACGCACCCACAACTTTCCCCTGATTTTAGGGGGAAAAAGTGCGTGTTATACGCCGATAAATACGGTAAATAATAAATGATTATCTTATAACATAATAATATAAAAATATATGATTTATCTTGTACCTTTTCATCAGAAGATTCTCATTCTCCCCTTTAACTGTGTGAGAAAAAACATGGGATTGTGGGTAAATCTTATACACATAAACATGCTTTTTCCTTCTACTTAAGAGGGCGGGGCTGGAAGGGAGTATTTGTCTTTTAGATACACCCCCTTCTATGACACTGCAGTGAGAGGCGTGCCTCCACTGCAGCATTTTTATTGGACAGCTGTGACCAATGGTACTTTACCATTGGTCCAAGGCTCCAAGCTGTCCATTGAGCTCAGTGCCTCTGACAAGAAGTGAGGAGAGGCTCTGTGATCTCATCCTCTCAGTCTGCTGCAAACAGAGTGTTCCAGCTTGTATTTATACTGCCCGCTCTGTATGCAGCTTCTGACAGGCTGCGCAAGGAGCCTGGACACAGGTGAGTTGAACCACCCAGCAGCTTCTCCTGTCTCTGGACACCGGTAGAGAGATCTCTGCACCCAGGTTTCCAATATTTTCCTCCTTTTTCATCTGTTATGGGGATCCCTGTTTGCTGCCCGTGTTTTATGGGAGTAAAGCAAAGTTGGTTCACAGATCCCTCATCTATGACTACTGGTCATTGAGAAGGAAATGTCAGGTATCAGGCAGAGCCATAGGTTGTAGAGCCATAGGAACCATAGGTCATAGTCGTAGGAGTCATAGGTCGTAGGAGCCATAGGTCGTAGAAGCCCCATTGGTGGGGTAGGACTTCAGCTACCCAAATTTGGGGTCTCAGTGATGCCAGGTTGCCGAGATACGACCCTCAAAGCTTGATCGTTCTTTTTTTTTTTCTGTTCATGGCATGACCCCGAATTTGGGTAGCTGAAGTCCTACCCCACCGCTATGGTTCTTACGATCTATGGCTCTGCCTCATCTGCCTCACCTGACTGCATGTCCCTGCCATCTACCGACACCTGACATTTCCTTCTCAATGACCAGTAGTGATAAATGAGGGATCTGTGAACCAACCTTGGTTTACTACCTTAAAACATCGGCAGCAAACTGGGATCCCCATAACTGATGAAAAAGGAGGAAAATATTGGAAACATGAGTGCAGAGATCTCTCTACCGGTGTCCAGAGACAGGAGAAGCTGCTCGATGGTTCAACTCAGTGCCGATCCTGACCTCCCTGGGGCCCTAAGCAAAATTCTGCTAAGGGGCCCTCTACCTGACCCGTAATGCCGTGAGCATAGGTCACCAGAGAGCCTCCCTCCTTACATTAGGGTCCCCAGAGAGCCTCCCCTTACGTCAGGGTCCCCAGAAAGCCCCTCCTTACATCAGGATCCCCAGAGAGCCCCTCCTTACATCAGGGTCCCCAGAGAGCTCCTCCGTACATCAGGGTCCCCAGAGAGCCTCTCCTTACATCAGGGTCCCCAGAGAGCTCCTCCGTACATCAGGGTCCCCAGAGAGCCTCTCCTTACATCAGGGTCCCCAGAGAGCTCCTCCGTACATCAGGGTCCCCAGAGAGCCTCTCCTTACATCAGGGTCCCCAGAGAGCTCCTCTGTACATCAGGGTCCCCAGAGAGCTCCTCCGTACATCAGGGTCCCCAGAGAGCTCTCCTTACATCAGGGTCCCCAGAGAGCTCCTCCGTACATCAGGGTCCCCAGAGAGCCTCTCCTTACATCAGGGTCCCCAAAGAGCCCCTCCTTACATCAGTGTCCCCAGAGAGCCTCCCCTTACATCAGGATCCCCAGAGAGCCTTCCTTAAATCCTCACCGCGCCCATCATTGCAGCCTCACTGTGTGAATAATTGCCACCTCACCATGCCAATCATTGCAGCCATACTGTGCCCATCTTCATTGCAGCCTAATGGTGCCCATCATTTCAGTCTTACTGTGGCAATCAATGTAGCCTTACCAGTCAGTGCCAGTGGATTATGAACAGCAGGCATCTCCTGCTGTGTCACCGAGCTCAATGTGAAATGTTATAGACCAGCTCGTGTGATAGACAGAACACTGTATCTATCACACGAGCTGGTCTAGGAGGAGGGCGGGATCTTTATCATAGCGCTGGCCGAAGGTTTCAGTCAGCTCTGAGACACAGCAGTCTTCCAACTCCCGCAGTGTAACAAGAGGAGGAGATTGGAGCTCCGGAAGCAGAGCCGATCCGCCCTTGGGGGGGCCCCCTCACAGCGACGGGGCCCTATGCATCTTGCATAGTGAGTGTATAGGGCGGATCGGCTCTGGTTCAACCAACCTGTGTTCATCCAAAACGAAAGCACCAGATCTGTTTGGCCTTTCCCTTCACATATGAACCATTATTTACATTGTTCGTTTCCCGAATAAAGTATTTTAGTACAATGTGTATGAAATGATTATCAGTAAAATATAATTTTTCTCTCACTTTTATTTTCTTTAGTTGTTCTAAGTTGAAATATTCAATCTTAAGTATTGACGAGGGCAGTTCTTCCAATAAAGGACGGTTTCATGTGTCGCTGTTCAAGTATGTTGGAAACAACAACATCGCGTATGTACATTGTGCTGTGAGCCTGTGTGACATCAGTATTGGATCCATTAGCCAAGTAAGTAGGTTTTGCGCTGTAGAAAGAGGGTTAGAGCATCAATTACACCCGCAACAATGAGACATGCACTCAAAATGATGGCCTCTCCTCCAGAGTGGTGGCTTTTATTGTCCGAGGCTGGGTTCACACGATCGACGCACGCGGCTCCCAGCAAGGGTCCCGTGCGTCCCTGTTCACCATTTCAGGTCCGATTTCAGCTCAAACTTTTGGCTGAAAATTTGCACCGGACCGCAGCAGACATGTGTCTGTTGCGCCTGCAGGTATACCATCCTCTACTCTTCGGGGAAGGCTTTTTACAAGATTTGTCTGTGGACATTTTTTTCCCATTATGAGGTCAGGTACTGATATTGGATGATATAACAAGTATAGTCGCAACTGATATTGGATAAGAAGACCTTGCTCACAACCAGTGTCCCAATTCATCCCAAGGGTGTTCAGTAGGGTTGAGGTCAGGGCTATGTACAGGAAACTTGAGTTCCTTTACACCAAACTGGTCAAACCATGTCTTTATGGAGCTGGCTTTGTACACAGGGGACAGTCATGCTGGAACAGAAAGGGGTCTTCATCAAGCTGTTATCATAAGGTTGCAAGAACAATTTTCCACAATATCTTTCTATGATGGAGTATTAACAGGACCCTTCACTGGAGACTCCTAAACCCCATCATCGGAGGGTGTCTATGGGGATTTGCTCCCATTTGTGAGGTCAGGAACTGATGTTGGAGGAGAAAACCTGGCTCACCATCAGCATTCCAATTGATCCCAAAGGTGTCCAGTGGGGTTGAAGTCAGGGCTCTGTGCAGGACACTTGAGTTCCTTTACACCAAACTGGTCAAACCATGCCTTTATGGAGCTGGCTTTGTACACAGAGGACAGTCATGCTGGAACAGAAATGGGTCTTCATTAGACATGGGCAATTTGTTTTGTTTTTTCATTATTTTCGTTCGTTCGTTTTCGTACGAATGAACAAATCGTTCGAATTGAACGAATCCAAAAAACAACGAAAATTCGAAAAAAAAAAATAGAAACAACCAATGTACGAATGAAGAAAATCCGAAAAACGAAAACAGGAACAACGAAAATGAATGAAAAAATTTGTACATTTGTAACTTTTTTATTTATTTTTTTTCGATTCATAATTTTCCGTGTCCCTTACAATGGCGCTGCTTAACGTGCTTCGAATAGATGAATGAAAAAATTCATACATTCGTAACTTTTTTTTTTTTTTTTCGATTCGGGATTTTCCGTGTCTCTTACAATGGCGCTGCTTAACGTGCTTCGAATAGATTGAACGAAAAAATTCGTACATTCGTAACTTTTTTTTATTTTTTTTTCGATTCGTAATTTTCCGTGTCCCTTACAATGATGCTGCTTAACGTGCTTCGAATAGATTGAACGAAAAAATCCGTACATTCGTAACTTTTTTTTTCGATTCGTAACTTTTTTTTCGATTCGTAAATTATTAAAATGTAATAATAGCATACACATTACATAAAATTATGAATTATGCTCCGATTACGAATCTACGAATGTACGAATAAATACGAATGCATCCGAAAATTAAACTAACGAAAAAACGAATCAACGAAAAATATCTCTTACGAATTTACGAATCGTTACGAATCAACGGAAACGAAAAAAAAACAAAATGAAAATAAACACATTTTTTTTGTTGTGCACATGTCTAGTCTTCATCAAGCTGTTATCATAAGGAAGGAAGAACAATTTTATACAATATCTTTGTATGATGGAGTATTAACAGGACCCTTCACTGGAGACACCTAAACCCCATCATCGGAGGGTGTCTATGGGAATTTGCTCCCATTTGTGAGGTCAGGAACTGATGTTGGAGGAGAAAACCTGGCTCACCACCAGCATCCCAATTGATCCCAAAGGTGTTCAGTGGGGTTGAGGTCAGGGCTCTGTAGAGGACACTTGAGTTCCTCCACACCAAACTGTACCATTGATTTTCTTCATATATGGAAGTGATAAGGTGTGGCCTGAGCTCCATTTAGTCAGCTCATCAGATTAGCTTTGTGAATAATGTGATGACTTCATAGAGAACATCTTGTACCGATGAACCTGTGACGTTCATTCCTGTTTTCTTAATGGCCTTGTCTCCTTCTAGTGCTCCTGTGATGGACCTGGAATCTGGCAGAGTTTTAATGCTATTCTGACAATTGGACCAATTCGGAGATCAGGTAAACTTGTGATTGGATACTTTATCTTTATGCTTGATGATTTTCATCCGCTTAATGTATATAAGCCCCCATAATATCAAAACTGCTTCTAGAAAAGAGATTATTCCAAGAGGACAGAGGACTTGGAGCTGGTTATACATCTCCTGGATATCACTGATTCTTTATAATGATAAAATAGATTAGGACCTAGACCAATCAGTGGGTATGAAATGGAAACCCTAATAGGGAGTACTCCCGACAGATTTATTTATTATCCCAGGTGTTATTAAAGCACTGAGATTATGCAGAACAAGGTAAAACAAGAAGTGGAATGTTATAAAAACAACTGTGGTAAACCCTGGCTCTATCCCATGCTCATTTACTAAGGCGGCCATAACTGCTTGTGACTGATGACACGGTCCATGTGTCAAGCTGGAGGGAAAAGAGTGTCTGCTGACATAAATGATCACCTTTTCCAAAGTCCCGTTTCATAAGAAGTTGCCCCCTGTGGACCACTTGTTCTTCTCACTCAGGAAATCGCTCTCAGACAGTGAAACTAGGAGCTTTCACCTCTGAAACCCAGGCAATCTCTTGTGGAGTCCCTCAAGGATCACCCTTGTCCCCAGTGCTCTTCAACATATACATCCGCCCACTCCTCAAAATCATCAGAAGATCAGACCTCTGGTTCCACTCATACGCTGACGACATGCAATTATATTTTCGTATCACCGGACAAAAAGACCATCATCAGCAACTAGAAAAATGCCTCACCCTGATAGAAGACTGGATGTCCACTAGCTCCCTCAAACTTAACAAATCGAAAACATGACTTCTTGTTCTACATGCAAATCAAAACTCCCGAACCAAGATCCCCTGGACACCACCCACCATCTTTGGACAGACCATCCCCCCAAGGACCAAGGCCAAGAGCCTCGGAGTCATTTTTGACTCAGAAATGTCAATGGATGCCCAAATAGGATCAGTAGTCAGTGGTTCTCACCATCTGCTCCACCTGCTACGCAGACTCATCCCCTTCATTCCAAAGGAGGACAAAGCAGTGGTAGTTGGAACAGTCATTAATTCTCGACTTGACTACGCAAACTCCCTTTACATAGGTTTACCCCAATATCAACTTGCGCGCTTACAACTTATCCAAAACGCGGCGGCAAGACTGATAACAGGGAAAAAACCCTGGGAATCCATCTCCCCTTCCCTGAGGAGCCTACATTGGCTAACCGTAAAGAATCGGGTCACATTCAAGACCCTCTGCCTCACCCACAAATGCACCCACGGAGACGCTCCGCAATACCTTCGCGAGAAAATAAAACACTACACACCCAATCGCAGTCTTCGATCGTCTAACCAAAACCTCCTCCTCATTCCCAAATCCTGCTACAAATCAAAAGGGGAACGAAGATTCGCTGTCCAAGGACCACGGCTATGGAATGCTCTACCAACCGACATCCGCATGAAAGAAAACCATCAGGCCTTCAGGAAAAAAAATCAAGACCCGCCTCTTCTAAGAAGCTCGACAACAAAACAACAATACAGCGCCTTGAGGTGATTCAATTTGCATTGTAGCGCTATATAAATTATTCATTCATTCATTCTGGGGTCCTTAAAGTTGAATTATTATTCCCAGCTATACTGGGACAGAACTAGGGATGGAATCTGTGAGTTGCACAGACCCAGCAAGTGTCCGGGGCTGTAATGCAGCATCCTTAGAGTTGCCTGGTCTGTTCCCATGTGTGAGTTTTAATGTTAGTATGGCTACCGCAGCAAGAACCGGGAAGGCTGAAAATAGCCGATCAAATTAACTTGGCATGCTTTATTGGTTTACTGCTTCTTGAGCTGGGGAAAAAGATCCAATGACTCTGAATACAGAGTATCCTTCTGGGTGTTAGACTGCATACTCAGTATGGCCCCTTGCACACCTAAGCGTTTTTCAGGCGCTACAGCGCTAAAAATAGCGCCTCTAATGCGCCTGAAAAAAGCGGGTCCTTTAACCCCAGTGTGAAAGCCGGAGGGCTTTCACACTGGAGCGGTGCGCTAGCAGGACAGTAAAAAAAATGTCCTGCTAGCATCATCATTGGAGCAGTAAAGGAGCCGTGTATTCACCGCTCCTATACCGCTCCTACCCATTGAAATCAATGGGACACCGCAGGGATACCGCGGTAATACCGCCGGCAAAGCGCTGCTGCAGCGGCACTTTGCAGGGGGGTTTTAACCGTTTTTTGGCCACTAGCAGGGGTTAAAACCACCCTGCTAGTGGCCGAATACTGCGGCTAAAATGACGGTAAAGCAGCGCTAAATATAGCACTGCTTTATCGCCGCCGCCCCCACCGCCCCAGTGTGAAACCGGCCTATGGGTATTGCCATCCTCAGTATAAAACTGAGAATAACTCTACAAAAAAAATGAAGTATCTGGGTCTTCAGGGAGTGTGTCCTGCACGGGGCTCACAGCAGCTGATTCCTACCTCATCAATGTAACACATGTGGTTTTCCTTTGTCTTCAGCCTCCTCCAATAGAGGCAATAAGGTGGCTGGATTCAAATGTACACATTTTTCATTGTTAGATTTGTACATAAACAAAACAAATTCATATTTTGAACCTTTCAATCGAGAAACATTTAGCTGTATATTTGCTGCGCAGAATGTGGGACCATTAAAAATTAAATATTCGACCAAAATAATGTCTGTAACTTTGTCTAATAGCACCTTTGCATAAAGCTCCAGCTCTGGTATATCGGGGTGAACCCTTCATTGCTGGGTCCAGCTTCCATAAATATATCACAATGGCTTGTCTTCTATCACGCTGTTTGTGTAAGAACTTCAGTTTCATGTTTCAAAAAGACAACTTTTTCCCGGCAATATTATAATTTCTCATCGCTTGCTCTGTTGTTAGTTTTAGCGAGATAACACAAGTCCTTCGTTTCCATCTGACATTATTTTCCTGATATATGAATAAATTGATGAATAAATGCTAACAATACCCTGCGGTCATGCAGAGATGTCCAATAAATCCAAAGTATTCTTCTGCTTATACCACGGCACTTACAAGGAAAAGGGGCACCTCATTCCACAATCCACACATTCTGCTTTGGATTTCAAAAATAAAAAATAAATAAAAACAAAAGGACCAACAAGCTGTATAGAGAAAGCTCTTAGCCCAATCAAAAACTATAAAACAATTGGCTGCAGGTGGGATCTATCCCAGCAGGGTGTGTGGACTTGATGTGATGGGTCTGTTATATTTAATTTTTATTTATTATTACTCTCACATCATGGACCGCACATCAAGTTATTATCAGACCTTTAGATTTCATTTTTGTAGAAACACTTCTTAGGTATCCCATCCATCTTGGCTTTGTTAAATATTATGGCAGCTGTATTCCAATTAAAGATAACAACCTCATCTTAATCTTTTTATTTTTTTCACTCAATAAGGCTGCTTTCACACTGGGGCGGTTTGCAGGCGCTATTGCGCTAAAAATAGCGCCTACAAACCGACCCGAAACAGCTGCTGCTGTGTCTCCAGTGTGAAAGCCCTGAGGGCTTTCACACTGGAGCGGTGCGCTAGCAGGACGGTAAAAAAAGTCCTGCTAGCTGCATCTTTGGAGCGGTGAAGGAGCGGTGTGTTCACCGCTCCTATACCGCTCCTACCCATTGAAATCAATGGGAGACCGCGGGGATACCGCCCACAAAGCGCCGCTGCAGCGGCGCTTTGCAGAGGTTTTTAACCCTTTTTCGGCCGCTAGCGGGGGTTAAAACCACCCCGCTAGCAGCCGCATACCGCGGGTAAAACGATGTAAAGCAGCGCTAAATATAGCGATGCTTTACCGTCGCCGCCCCGCACCGCCCCAGTGTGAAAGCAGCCTTAATGTAGAATTACAAAATTGTTATCTTAATCTAAACTAATCCCATTTTTATAAATTTACCCAATGACCTGGATTTCATTTCCAACCAAAGGTTGTCTAAACCAGTTACAATATATCTATATTATTAACCACTTGACCACCGGGCACTTAAACCCCCCCTCATGACCAGACCAATTTTCAGCTTTCGGTGCCCTCACACTTTGAATGACAATTACTCAGTCATGCAACACTGAACCCAAATTATTATTTTTTTGTCCTTTTTTTTCATACAAATAGAGCTTTCTTTTGGTTTATAATATCCAAATAATATCCACTAATTTGGGTTATTTTTACCAAAGATATGTAGCCGTATAAATTGTTTCGGTTCATATATAGCGCTCCTCTTGCGCTGGGCATTTTTGAGGGTCTCTCACCCTTCATTCCCTTACTTAATGTAATGCCCATAATGACTGGCCAGTCTTCTCTATGTGTGCCTATACCCTCTTGCCTCTAAACTACTTTATATAGCAGATGTACTACATATACCTGTGAACAGCACTATTCTTCCCTTTCTGATCTACAACACTCCGATGGACAGTAGACAGTGACAACATAACATATAACCATCAATCAATACAGTTTGATTAAGGGGAGTAAGATAGGTACCCTTTGTCCCAAAAAATGCCTTACCGATCAAGGAAGTCTGATAACTCAAATGTAAGCAAAAGGCTTACCTCAGCCGGCTGATTATCAGAAATTCCCGGATCGTCTCAAGCTCCTCGTTTCAGATTCTCAGGGTCAGCAGTAAATCCCCTCCTAGGCAAAGCTCGCCATCTGATATGGAAATTTATAGATAGGCAACTCCTATCCTCATATTGATTAGTGGTTCCAAATTAATAATAACTACTGCAGTAGGGAACAGACACAAAAGATACACTCAGCATCTTTCCAAATAACCGTTCTGATTGATTATGACGCAATTGAAGGTTTTTATACAGATGATTACGTAGGTATCACATTAATACTACAATTGTACGTTTATGGTAACAAGGGGCGTAACATAGGCAGGCTAATTCTAATCAGGACTGGAAAGAATGTAAACATGTACTGAAAACATTATTAGTGCCGTGTGCACAGTGAGGGCCGTGTGCAATACATAGAAAATAGAATACAATTATATACAGAATATATATATATTATATATATATATATATATAATATACAAGTGCAGCGCTTCAAGAGAAAGTTCATACAGGCACAAGTGAAGGTCAGAATAAAGGAGTCCAAGGGTGCAATTTCCAAAATCAAAGTGCCATGACAGATGCTCCACCGACAGTATTCCACACACTGACCCTTTTCTCATCAGGGATGGACCACTACTCCTCTCCCTCTATCCCCATAGCTCGGGCATCTCCGAGTCAAAGACCAATCATACTGCACGTGCCAACACCACAGGGCCATATTGCATGGCTCCAGATTAACTTTCTTCGCAAACATTCTGCAAGTCTGCTGCAAGTTCTGGTTCAGTTATGTTGTGCAATAGTCATCCCACCACAGGGGGTCACTGTGGCTGAATTTTCAAGCTGCAGACTTTCACAGCTCTTGCTGTAGACCCACCACTGCAACTTTGATCTTGCTAGAGAATTGCCACACAAAAATGTCTACTAGAACTTGTGCTTCAAGTGCTCTGCAAGTGTACAACTTACCAGTGAAATGTGCAGCACGTTACCAGACTTACAATTCCAACATTTGAGGCAGTTATCCTTGCTATCTCTGGTGTCAATGTGTCTGATAATATGTATTCATTTTATGTTATGTATTCTATTTTCCAGATCCAATTACCACCCCCACTCCTAGTAAGTATTGTATTCTTCTATCAGATCACAATGGTGGAAGTCCTGTGGATTATTTTATACTTGTACAATATAATGCGATGATCATATCATTGATTGGTTGCTCTTGTTGTACATTATATATGGTGATGAGTAAACCATCCAAGGTTTTTTCTATGTTTCCTATTTTTGTCCCTCAATACACATCTAGAGAAGTTTCCTAAAGGCAATATTCTAGAGGAAAGTGTGTTCTATACCTGTATGAAGACTCACATACCTCGCAGAGACCTCATGAAACCATCAAACCCCAGTTACTATAACAGGGCAGTGTCTACAAGACCCTGGAGCTGAACAGTTGGGCAATCCTTTCCCTGCTCCTGATGGTTGGTAGATGAAGTTGGCCTTCACAGATATGAGCCAATAAGATGTAAGAGTCAGGAAGAAACAGCTCTTAGCCCTGAACCACAGGCACATGTCATCATTTTATACTAAAGCATTGTGTTTATGGACCACCCTAGTGCTCTGCAAGATATGAGAAATGCTTTGGGGTTGTCAGGGAAATACCGTACTTCGTCGCCGGGTTCCAAGAATGCGCACGCGCGGTAGAGCGGCTCAGCAAACAGTACAGGTACGCCGGGTAGCGGGTGCGCATGCGCGGGTCCACGGCGCTCGAGTATCTGATGCAGCTCAGCCAGTGCGGCTCACCGCTGTGCGCGGCGCTGACAGAGGACGAGTGCGCATGCGCACTCGTCTGGGTATCCCACCTGACCACTTAACTGGCCTATAAAAGGCCTTCCCTTTCCCTTCACTAATCGCTGGTTTGTTGTCTCTACTTCCTGAGTCTTGGCTCCAGTCCCTGTATCCAGTATCCTGTATCCAGTACCTTGTATCCAGTAACTTGTATCCTGTATCTGCCTGTCTACCTGTGCCTGACCTGGAACCCGCTTGACCACCGCTGCTGTTACCTGTGTTTGACCCCTGGCTTGTCTCCTGGATACCTCTTCTGCCTGATTATCTGTGCTTGACCCTCGGCCTGCTTGCTGGACATTCTCTGAGTTACTTACCTGTGTTTGACCCCTGGCCTGTCTCCTGGATACCTCTTCTGCCTGATTACCTGTGCTTGACCCTCGGCCTGCTTGCTGGACATTCTCTGAGTTACTTACCTGTGTTTGACCCCTGGCCTGTCTCCTGGATACCTCTTCTGCCTGATTACCTTTGCTCGACCCTCGGCCTGCTTGCTGGACATTCTCTGAGTTACTTACCTGTGTTTGACCCCTGGCCTGCTTCCTGGATACCTCTTCTGCCTGATTACCTGTGCTTGACCCTCGGCTTGCCTACTGGACATTCTCTGAGTTACCTACCTGTGTTTGATCCTCGGCCCGGTGTTCTGGACTTCCAGTTCTCACATGCACCTAAGGGTTCTGCCAGGTGTCTATTTCCAGTGCAGCATCAGCCTCTCCTGGTCAACATCGCTACTGCACACCACCTGCAACACACCTGCTGGCAACCCGTGCATCTTTGTGCCCGGTGACCTCTGTACCCACTCCAGAGGCATCGTGCACCTAGTTGCAAGGGGAGCAGCTCTCAGCATTTCGGCCCGGGTGAGTACCTCGGACAGGGGTCCAACAAGTGATCTGGTCATAAATCACGCCTTATGCCGTGTACACCGGACTTTTGGACTTACTGAATTTCGTCTGACTTTTCAACAGACTTTCGATGGACTTTCGATGGGCTTTCGTCGAATCGGACTTGTCTGCGCACAATCACACCAAAGTCCGATGGATTCGAACGTGATGACGTACGACCGGACTAGAATAAGGAAGTTCATAGCCAGTAGCCGATAGCTGCCCTAGCGTCGGTTTTCATCCATCGGGCTAGCATACAGACGAACGGATTTTTAGAACGGCCTCTAGTCCGTCGGAAAGATTTGAAACATGTTCTAAATCTAAAGTCCATCTGATTTTTCGACAACAAAGGTCCGATGAAGACCACACACGATCTGTCAAAGTCCAGCCGTGTGTACACGGCATTACACCTGTCATACAGTATAATGTCATAGAGATCATTGATCATTTCATGAACCATTGGACTCATCATTGATGTCCTGCAATATATGGTAATAAATTGTACTGTAAACTATACATTCTATTTTCCATTGACATGTAATCTGTTTTTATTCTCTACAGAATCTGGTTCTTCCATCATCACTAGTAAGTTTTTGTATTTTTTTTAATTGTTATTATAAATAGGAATTAGAGAAACTGACAAACACTTTGTTATTTAACTACAGGGGGTCCCCGAGTTACGAACTCGTTAGGGACTGCCTGCCTGTACTTAAGTCGGAAATGTTCGTAAGTCGGCCGCGCATGCGCAGACCGACAAATACGACCATTTCCGGACATTTCCGATGTTCCGTCCAATGCCGTTCTGCGCATGCGCGGTAAATTACGGACATTTCCGAAGTTTTCTGAGGCTCCGAATGGCCGCGCATGCGCAGAACGGCCAAAACACGGCGGAACACGGCGGAAAATGGCGGAGGGTCCCCACAGCGCCTCGTTCGTAAGTAGGGGATGTTCGTAGGTCGGGCGTTCGTAAGTCGGGGACCCCCTGTACCTCAATACTTTCACCCCCTTATTGCCCAGACCAATTTTCAGCTTTCAGCGCTATCGCCCTTTGAATGACAATTACTCAGTCATGCAACACTGTACCCATATGACATTTTTATCATATTTTTCACAAAAATAGAGATTTCTTTTGGTGGTATTTACTCACCACTGTTTTTTTTTTTATTATTTGTTGTGCTATAAATGAAAAAATACCAAAAGTTTTGTGAAAAACGTATTTTTTATTAGTTTATGTTATACAGTTTTGCAAATAAGTAACGTGTCTCCATAAATTTTGATCAACATTTATACTGCTATATTTCTTTGAGTACCTGAGTAAGTGAGTTTTCATTTTTAATTTAAATTTTTTATTTAACACTGTTTCTTTTTTTCTTTTACACTGGCAAAATGTTTTTGTGCACTGGTATACTGTGACAGAGGTTGATGGGATACTGTGACAGATGTGCACTGTGGACAGGACAGATGGTGCTTGGCGGGACAGATGTTGATGTGCACTATGGGCAGGGACAGATGCTGCTTGGTGGGACTAATGTTGATGTGCGCTGTTGACAGGACAGATGGTGCTTTGTGTTACAGATGTTGATGTGCACTGTGACAGATGTTGATGTGCACTGTATACTGTGACAGATGTTGATGTGCACTGTACACTGTGACAGATGTTGATGTGCACTGTATACTGTGACAGATGTTGATGTGCACTGTGGACAGAGACGGACGATGCTTGGTGTTACAGATGTTGATGTGCACTTTACACTGTGACATATGTTGAAGGGTTACTGTGACAGATGTTGATGTGCACTGTGGACAGGACAGATGGTGCTTGATGTTGCAGATGTTGATGTGCACTGTGGACAGGGACGGGCGGTGCTTTGTGTTATAGATGTTGATGTGCACTGTATACTGTGACAGATGTTGATGGGACACTGTGACAGATGTTGATGTGCACTGTGGACAGAGACGGACGATGCTTGGTGTTACAGATGTTGATGTGCACTTTACACTGTGACACATGTTGAAGGGTTACTGTGACAGATGTTGATGTGCACTATGGACAGGGACAGATGCTTCTTGGTGTACTGTGGGGGATGGCTGCTTTCTGTGTGATGTCTGTGTAGCTGAACAGTAAAATCATCAGCTACACAAAGATAAGCTGTAAGCACATCTGCAGCCCCCCCCCCCACTAATCTCTCACTGAGCTCAGTGTGAGAACTGCTACAGAGACACATGTCTCTGTTTACATTTCAGGATGGCTGTGATTGGACACAGCCATCATGTGATCAGGAAGGCCAATCAGAGAGCCCATATGCCAATCTGTGGTGTGATGTGTCTGATGGACACAGCCATCCTAGAATTGCGCTACTGTATGGCCTCAGGGCCTCACGCAGGCACCCGTTCTGAGGGACATATGGGTACGTCCACTCCAAACGGGTAAGCTCCCATGCAGCCATTTATGTACATGTGGCTGGGTGGGACGTGGTTAAGCTAAATGCTTTGAATCCCCGGTGATCCTACTATGAAGGTCCATGTTCAGACACATCCTGTTATGGGGTCACAGTTGTGCTGCTGAGTTGTCACCATCAAAATAAAAATTCTGTTATCTGAATTCATGAAATTTAAGTGCCGAAAACCTGGAGGTATTAACAGTTTTCATGACTCAGCGTTAGCGATGGGTCCCTAGTGAGGTGTTTGATAAGAATGAGATTTGGGCTGATGTAGAATTTGGCTTTTTGGTAAAAAGGTAATCTATGTCAGCCCATTGACCCAAACCTCCCGAATCCCGATGAATCGTAAAGTTCCTCAGATAGCATCTGTAACATTGACATTGTTGCTAAATTAGACAGCTTTCTGCTCAGGAATTCAAGCACACTGTTCCCAAGGCACACGTCCCTTCAATATTTGGCTGTGAATGTAAATGGTTGGGCAGTGACCACCAGCTGGAAACCAAACATACCCAAAGCGAACGTATATCACCAGCACAATACGGATCTCCAGAGTTGGTCCAAAGCTTTATTTAACGATCACATTATAACAGAAGCAACATTTAAGAACCTCGCAGGACCCCTTTATTAGACATATAATGTTTGATGTTGATGTTGGTCACATGCCCAATGAATCGTCCTCCGAGGCTCTGAAACATTGCTTCTGTTATTATGATGTGATCGCTGAATAAGGCTTTGGACCTGCTCTGGAGATTTGTGGTGTGCTAGTGACATACTTTAGCATTCTTCTCAGGGCTCCTGGTTGCCAGGAAGTCAGCGGTCATGACGCCCTGGTAACCAGTGACATGATCTTAATTATCTGCTGTGTGAGAGATTGCCAGCCAGCAGCTGTATGTAAACAAAGGATGCTGGCTGACAACTTTGATAAAATATGAATTTGGCCATCTTTGGTCAATGACATCAGCCAGCATCCCGCCCCTTTGTTTCCAGACAAGTCACCAGCCAGGGGATCTGTCACTTGCAGCTGGAAGTATATTGGGGCCAGATGCTTTAGCTGGTCTGTTTAGGTGGTCATTAGGGATGGGCCCGGTGTTCGATTTGAACCCATGTTCGAATCGAACATTGGCCGTTCGACCGCTCATAGAGCCCAGAACTATGTGGGCCGTTCGCATCAAATTCGTGTGATGAGAACAGTCCACAATGCGCAGTGCATTGCTGGCTGATGATTGGCCAAGCATGCACTGTGACTCCGCATGCTTGGCCAATCATAGAGCCAGCGGCGAGGAGAGCAATAATTGGCCACAGGCAGGATGCCTGTGGCCAATTATAGCTCAGGGGGTTTAGTACACGCCCCAGACTATATAAGGCCACCGCACCGGCGGCCTCATGTAGTGTGTTCCGGCGTTAGTCAGTGACATTATCTGCTGTGCCTGTGATTCATTCTGCTTCTGACATTATCTGCTGTGATTCTGGGGATTAGTGTAGTGTGTGCATGCTGTTAGTATAGCATTGCAGTATCACCTTAAAACCACCTTTACCCTTCTGGCCTGTTGTGTCATCTAAGGCAGCCATCTGCGGCTAATGAATTGCTGGCTCCCGTAACACAGAGAACAGTCATTCATTGAAAGTCATTGATAAAAAAAAAGTCATTGATAAAAAAAAAAAAAAAGTGCGGGGGTCCCCCCAAATTCAATTACCAGGCCCTTGAGGTCTGCTATGGATATTAAGGGGAACCCCGCTTCAATTTTTAAAAAAAAATTACGTAGGGGTCCCCCTAAGGGGAACCCCGGCCAAAAAAAAAATGGCGTGGGGTCCCCCTCAAAATCCATACTAGACCCTTATCTGAGCACGCAACCTGGCAGGCCGCAGGAAAAGAGGGGGGACGAGAGCGCCCCCTCCCTCCTGAACCGTACCAGGCCACATGCCCTCAACATTGGGAGGGTGCTTTGGGGGTCTGTGACCCCTCAAAGCACCTTGTCCCCATGTTGATGAGGACAAGGGCCTCTTCCCCACAACCCTGGCCATTGGTTGTGGGGGTCTGCGGGCGGGGGGGCTTATCGGAATCTGGAAGCCCCCTTTAACAAGGGGACCCCCAGATCCCGCCCGCCCCCCCCCCATGTGTGAAATGGTAAGGGGGTACAAAACAAATACCCCTACCATTTCACCAAAAAAGTGTCAAAAATAGTAAAAATGACAGGAGACGGTCTTTGACAATTCCTTTATTAAAATCTTCTTTCTTCTGTTCTTCCTTCTTCCTTTCTTCATCCTTCTGTTTCTTCATCTTCTCCTTCCGGCATTTTCTTCCATCTTCTTCTTCCATAGTCCCCATGACGTCCCCATGCGTCAGAGGGGGGCGGGGTCACCAGGTGTCCCCGCCCTCCGTTATAAAAGACCTGTCAGACGCAACGAAGCCTCGCACAGCGGGAGCCTCCCATTGTGCGGAGCGGCCCAAGAAGAGACACCAACGCCGTGGAAGAAGATGCCGGACGAGAAGACCAGAGCAAGAAGAAGCGGATCGGAGGAAGAAGAAGATGGAAGAAGATGCCGGAAGGAGCAGATGAAGAAACCGAAGGACGAAGAAAGGAAGAAGGAAGACCAGAAGAAAGAAGATGAAAGAAGATTTTAATAAAGGAATTGTCAAAAAACGTCTCCTGTCATTTTTAACATTTTTGTCACTTTTTTGGTGAAATGGTAGGGGTACTTTTGTACCCCCTTACCATTTCACATGGGGGGGGGGGCGGGATCTGGGTGTCCCCTTGTTAAAGGGGGCTTTCAGATTACGATAAGTCCCCCGCCCGCAGACCCCCACAACCAATGGCCAGGGTTGTGGGGAAGAGGCCCTTGTCCTCATCAACATGGGGACAAGGTGCTTTGAGGGGTCACAGACCCCCAAAGCACCCTCCCAATGTTGAGGGCATGTGGCCTGGTACGGTTCAGGAGGGAGGAGGGGCGCTCTCGTCCCTCCTCTTTTCCTGCGGCCTGCCAGGTTGCGTGCTCGGATAAGGGTCTGGTATGGATATTTAGGGGGACCCCTACGTCATTTTTTAAAAAATTTGAAGCAGGGTTTCCCTTTAATATCTATAGCAGACCTGAAGGGCCTGGTAATTGAATTTGGGGGGGACCCCCACGTTTTTTTTTTTTATCAATGACTTTTATTTTATCAATGACTTTCAATGAATGACTGTTCTCTGTGTTACGGGAGCTGGCAATTCATTAGCCGCGAGTGATTTTAAATAGCTTTTTTTTCCTGCAAAAATGACACTTTGTGCAGGGACAGTTCTAAGCACGGGAAACATGCTCCCCTTCACAGGCATACTATAGACACCCCCCAGGTACAAAATTTAAAGAAATATTACACTTTTATTGTTTCACATTAAGCATTATTAAAATCACTGCTCCTGAAAAAAACGGCTGTTTAAAAAAAAAAAAATTGCATTGATACATGTCCCCTGGGGCAGGACCCGGGTCCCCAAACACTTTTTATGACAATAACATGCATATTAGTCTTTAAACTTAGCACTTTTGATTTTGAATGTTCGCGTCCATTGTAATTAATAGGGTTCGAATGTTCAAAAATTCATAAAAGTACCATATTTTAGGAAAACACCACATTATGGCCACTAGGTGAAGCTGCCACAGACGATCGGAATTTCCGATTGAAACTTTTTCCATGCTCTCATGCCGCGTACACACGATCGGAAATTCCGCCAGCAAAAGACAGATGTGAGCATTTGGTCGGAAAATGCGACCGTGTGTAGGCTCCATCAGACCTTTGCTGGCGGAATTTCGGCCAGCAAAAGATTGAGGGCATGTTCTCAATTTTTCCGAAATTCCGATCGTCTGTAGCAATTCCGACGCGCAAAATTCCGACGCATTCTCGGAAACAATTTAAACACATGCTTGGAAGCATTGAACTTCATTTTCATGGCTCGTCGTAGTGTTGCACATCACCGCATTCTTGACGGTCAGAATTTGGAGTGACTGTGTGTAGGCAACATAAGCTTGAGCGGAATTCCGTCGGAATTCCGTCAGAAAAATCATCCAAGGCTTTTCCGACTAGAATTCCGATCGTGTGTTCGCGGCATTAATCTTTTGCTGGCTGAAATTCTGCCAGCAAAAGTCCAATGGAGCCTGCACACGGTCGCATTTTCCGACCAAAATCTCACATCGGTCTTTTGCTGGTGGAATTTCCGATCCTGTGTACGCGGCATCAAGAGTGAGACCATGTCTATATTGAGTTAGAGTATGTTTGCTTATTATTTATTTTACTATCTAATGCCGCGTACACACGATCGGAATTCTCGTCGGAAAAAACAGTTTTTCCGACGGAATTCCGCTCAAACTGTCTTGCCTAAACACGATCACACCAAATCCTGACGGTCAATAACACAGCGGCATAAAACACGTTCGACAGCACTATAAAAGGGAAGTTTAATGTTTCCGAGCATGCGTTGAATTGTTTCCGAGCATGCGTTGGAATTTTGCGTGTCGGAATTGCATACACACGATCGGAAAATCCGATAGAAAGGTTTTTCTTCGGAAAAATTGAGAACAGGTTCTCAATTCAAAGTCCGTCGGAAATTCCGAAAGAAAAAGACCGTTGGGCATACACACAGTCGGCAAATCCGATGAAAAGCTCCCATCGGACTGTTTCCATCGGAAATTCCGACCGTGTGTACGCCGCATTAGAACTCGTAGAGGAGATTATTTACTGTAGCTATTTCCAAAATTTTGCAACCCGAAGACAAGGCCACCATATGCTAAACACGTCCTACGGCTTTTTAATTACTATCTTTATTTATTTTAATCTTAATAATTTATGCAAGGACATATATCTGATGCCTTATTATGTCTTCATGTGCCAATTAAAGGAACCACTTTGTGTGTTTTACGTATTCGCACTCGGTTTCATGGAGATTCATCAAGCATGGCGGCCAATGTAGACTAGGCTCTGCCGCAGGTTGTATCAGAAAATGAAAATAATATTAATTATGTATTTTTTTTCCCAGGCACTCACATATTCTGGACTCTCCTTATCCCGCCTCTGATCATCCTGATACAATCTTTGTAGTCACCACCCAGTACTGGATATCACCGGATGAGACCGATGGAACCCATTTCAATGTTATTTTTGTTATTTAAGAAAATGAAAAACCTGGTTTTTTTTTTTAACATGTCAATGTGTTTGTATAATATGATTTATTTTGATTCTTAGTTATTGTAAGGGTTAAATCTGCTTTAGACAATCAGTGGAACTCTTTCGGAGCTCCGGAAGCATTCAATGCACAAGACAAGATAGTCATTTGAATGAATTCTTAGTTTTAATGGTAAGGATTGTATCTTTATACAAATTGTGGACAAAGAATATTGCACAAGTTAAAGAGAAAGGAGGGAGGGAGGACAGAGTTTATCATATGAGGCATAATTCCTATACAAACATATAGCCTCTCAGACATAGTCTAAACTAGTATTTTAGCTGACGGTTGATATTATCTAAAAACATAATTTAGTGCTGACGTTCTGACTTTGTCTGAAGACATCATTTCAAAACCAGTTCTTACCAGACCTTACCTATCATGTGGCCATAGTGACAAAAAAGACCCTAAAATAAAGATATTCCTCTGTATTTTAACGTTTTAGTCATGTTAACTCTTTCTCCTCCTTCAATTATTTTTTGCAAATTTATGAGAAAAAAAATGTCATAGTCTTTTAGGTCTGTCAATCCCAAACCCACCGTTAATCCAGCACACTTCATACCAGCCAACATCAAAAAATACATTTTAGAGGGCAAGAACGTGAACTTGGCCTCACTTCTTGTTGAGACACAGGACTTTGTCGATAACAAGTCTTATGATTGCGGGGATTTCTCAGTCGTGGTTAAGTCTAGACTCAATTGGAAGTTGTCCATTACAGAATTTGTTCTGGCCTTTGGCAACTTCTGAGATTTGCTTAGTTCAGTTGGTCCCATCAGGAGGGAGGAGCTGGATTTGTATTTTCTGGGCGGACCGATTTCCCATTTACACAAGCCCGTAATCTGCTTTTTTTTACTCCTCGCACTAACAGCTGATCACATGGCAGGGATCGGCCCCTTGCTTTGATCTGTGATCAGCCAAGTCTCATGGACTCGCTCATCACAGAGTGCGCCACCCGCGCCCCCTGAGGCAGCACATGCACGGGAGGACATACATGGATGCCCTCCCAGCAATTTAGGCCCGCGCTGTAGCCGTCTTGCGTTTATAGCTCGGGCCTTTTTGTGTGTCCTCCAATGGCATGCTAATTTAATAGTCATACTGCTGAATGTACAGAAAGGTCAGCAAGGACAAACCTTTAGTCTTGAAAAAGTTAAATAGTTTGGTATAATGGAAATGAGTCGGAGATTGTATTACACGGGTTGCTCCGTGCTTTAGATGTCGGCTTTGAAATGAAAATCCATCACATTTATGCAAAGTCAATCATGAGACGGATCTCTGAAGGCTTTTTCCATAATTCCAACTCTAAATATATCATTTTGTCTGCTATCACTGGACGTGTCCCGTCATCTCTGTCCGGAGATCACACCAAACGTAATAATGCTCTTCTATGTTTTAACTCCTGTGGTCTTTGGACTCGGCTTGGCAATCCCTTTTAACACTTGTATTGTGATGGGTAACCTGGACAGCATCAGAAAGAAGGAGAAGTTGAGTCCCTCCGATGTGATCTTTCTGGCTAAGGGAATTGTGAATATTCTCCTCCAGTGTTTGTTTGCTCTCAAGGGAATGTTCTTTCTCTTGCCTTCTGCAGTCTTCTCATACATAAACGTCTACTTATTTGTTACCAAATTAACTTACTTCCTAACCTATTACAGCTTCTGGTTGACTGCCTGGCTCTCCATTTATTACTGTACCAGCATCACCAATCTCAGCTATGGGTTCTTCATCTGGTTAAAGAGAATTGTGTCCAATTTCCTGAGTCAAATTCTATTCCTGACAGCACTGGGGATGTTTATTGTGAGTGTTCTGACTATCGGGGCTTTCAATGGAGGAAGCCCTATCCAGTCACCTGAGAACAGTACAGAAATCTCTATTTCTATTACCATGGCCATTTCCCATGTTAACTATTACTATATTGTGCCTGCAAACTTCCTAGGCATCATTCTGCCACTCTGCCTTGGTCTTCTGTGCCTGGTCCTCACTTCCTCCTTTCTGCTCCGACACGTCTGGAGGGTGAAGAATAACGACTCTGGGTCAACACGTCCAAATCTTCAGGCTCATGTCACTGCACTGAGGACAATCTTCTTCTTACTTCTCATGCTCGTTTTCTTCTCCGTGATTGAGTTGCTTTCATTTCTCAGAAAATCCTCAGAGTTAACATACCCAATAAGCATGGTCAGCTGGGCTTTCCGATTGGTGTCTCCATCGGTGGAGGCTGCCATCATCTTCCAGGCCAGCAACAAGCTGAAAAGGATCATTCAGAGAAGATTCTGGACCAGAAGCTCTTTAACACCATAAAACTGTATAAAAATGTTACACTGGGGCAGCAAAAATAATAATAATAATAATAATAATAGCTGAAATAATAATAATAATTAGGGTTGCAGCTGAAATATATATATATATGTATTTTTTATTTTTTTTTATTAAATCCCAAGTAGCACCCACCATCCCTGATACCTAGTCTCTTTTCTTTTCGTTAACCACTTAAGGACTGCCGTCTTTATACGTTGGTACTTTGAAGCTGAATACCGTTGTTATGGCAGCAGCTAGCTGCCATGACCCCAGTATTTTTAAAAATGGCTGGGGGTCCTCTTTCAGATAAAAGTGGTCTCAGCGGCGGATTTGCTGCAAGATCTCTTTTATCGGGGGCGGGAGAGGAGGCCCCCCACGATACGGTCGTCTCCGCCGATTAGTCGTTAGCACCGGAGACCATTGCGTCTGCTCCCCTCACAGCCTGGATGCCGAGTGAGGGAACGATGGCCCCCCACTCGGCTCCATAGCATTGGAGGGCGGAAGCAATGTCAAACATCACTTCTGCCTAATGGTCTTAAAGAGGAATTTTTTTTTTTAGTAAAAAAAAAAAATTAATTAATATTTTTTTTATTGCATTTTAGTGTAAATATGAGATGTGAGGTCTTTTTGACCCCCAAGATCTCACATTTAAGAGTAGTTTTTGTTCTATTACAAGGGATGTTTACATTCCTTGTAATAGGAATAAAAGTGACCCAAAATTTATTTTTTAAAAGGTCAGTGTAAAAATAAAAATTTAAATAAATAAGAAAAAAAAATGTAAAGCTCCTTATCCCGCTCGCGTGCAGAAGCGAACGACACACGTAAGTCGTGCCCGCATATGAAAACGGTGTTCAAACCACACATGTGAGGCATCTCCACGATCGCTAGAGAAAGAGCAATAATAGTCCTAATCCTCCTCTAACTCAAAACTGGTAACCTGTAGACATTTTTAGACGTCGCCAATGGAGATTTTTAAGTGCCAACGTTTGTCGCCATTTCCACGAGCGGGCGTAATTTTTAAGCATGACATGTTTGGTATCAATTTACTCAGCGTGACATAATCTTTCTTAGTATAGAAAAGACTTGGGCTAATTTTGCTGTTGTCTTATTTTTTTTTTTCAAAAAAGTACGCTTGTAAGAACGCTGCACAAATACGGAGTGACATAAAATATTACAACAACATCCATTTTATTCTCTAGGGTGTAAAAAAAAAAAAAAATAAATAATATATATATATATATATATATATATATATATATATATATATATATATATATATATATATAATGTTTGGGGGTTCTAAGTAATTTTTCTAGCAAAAAAAAAACTCGTAAACAACAAATCTCAAAAAGAGGCTCGATCCTTAAGTGGTTGAACATTTAGTGTATTTGTATATTTTGTTGCATTTTTAGTGATTTGCTGCATAATGTATTCAAAAAACACAACATTAAAAAAAGCTTCACATAGAAAGCCTTGTTTATCCTCCATTGACATGCTAAATCAGTCAAGTCGCGCTGTCCAATGGTATAATGGAAATGAGTCAGAGATTGTATTACACGGTTTTGCTCCGTGCTTTAGATGTCGGCATTGCAATGAAATCCATCACATTTATGCAAAGCCAATCATGAGACGGATCTCTGAAGGCTTTTTCCATAATTCCAACTCTAAATATATCATTCTGTCTGCTATCACTGGACGTGTCCCGTCATCTCTGTCCGAAGATCACACCAAATGTAATAATGCTCTTCTATGTTTTAACTCCTGTGGTCTTTGGGACTCGATTTGGCAATCCCTTCTAACACTTGTATTGTGATGGGTAACCTGGACATAATCAGAAAGAAAGGGAATAAACAGGGGGAAAGTGAGGCCACAAGCCTCTGGGACTTTTTAAACGGTATCATAAGTCTAAATGTTAGTAAAGAGGAATGGCGATGTAAATAAAATATAAATTTTTATTTCCACATTGTGGACAAGTGAAGACAAAAGGACACAAATAATATATCCATACACTACAGACATATGAGTTGTTCAGACAGGATATGTGTAGAGCGCTGCCATACTCGACATGTTTCACTCTTTGGAGTTTCTTCAGGAGATTCAAAGGTATAGCTCAAGAATATGCTGAAATAACAAAGTAGCATGAAAATGCATCCATTTTAACCACTTCAGCCCCGGACCAATTGGCAGCCAAAGGACCAGGCCCCTTTTTGCGATTCAGCACTGCGTCGCTTTAACTGACAATTGCGCGGTCGTGCGACGTGGCTCCAAAACAAAATTGGCGTCCTTTTTTTCCCACAAATAGAGATTTCTTTTGGTGGTATTTGATCGCCCCTGCGGTTTTTATTTTTTGCGCTATAAACAAAAATAGAGCGACAATTTTGAAAAAAATTCTATATTTTTTGCATTTTGCTATAATAAATATCCCCAAAAAATATATAAAAAAACATTTTTTTTTCCTCAGTTTAGGCCGATGCGTATTCTTCTACATATTTTTGGTAAAAAAAAATTGCAATTAGCGATTATTGATTGGTTTGCGCAAAAGTTATAGCGCCTACAAAATAGGGGATAGTTTTATAGCATTTTTATTAATATTTTTTTTCTTTACTAGTAATGGCGGCGATCAGCGATTTTGACAGTTGTAGTGAAAGAGTTAACCACTAGGGGGAGGGGAGGGGTTATGGGCTCTGACGTGTGTGTGTTTTTTTATATTAGGGGGCGGGGCTGACGTCTGACGTCATTGATCGGCTTTCCCGATGACCGGGAACAGCCAATCAATGACAGGCAGAGTACGAAGCGCGGGGAGAGGTTTGTTTACACAAACCTCTCCCCGTTCTTCAGCTCCGTAACCCGATCGCGGGACACCAGCGGCGATCGGGTCCGCTGGTCCCGCGGCCGGGGGCACGGAGCTCCCGACCCGGTCACGAGCGCACCGCTGGCGGCGCGCGCGTGACCCACGGGCAGGCATTTAAAGGGCCACGTACAGGTACGTAATTTTGCCTGCCCGTGCCATTCTGCTGACGTATATATGCAGTGGGCGGTCGGGAAGCGGTTAAAAGTACAATATAGATGTACATAATTGAATGATCAATCAAATTGGCTCAGTATAAACATCAATAAACCAAGCAAGTAAATTTTACAAGCAATTTAAACATTGATAAAGACATAGGGCATAGAAAGCAGACAAAGGGATAAACTAGACAGGCTGGTCTTACCACATATATGCTTGAGTAGTGTGGAAAAAGGGTGGACATGGAGATGTCAGTTTTGATATAAAAACTGATTTAGGCATGAGGCAGTTCAATCCTAGGAGGCCAAAGCATATAAGGTCGCTTGCAGAGAGGAACACTAGGGAATATAAAGAGGTGGTTTGAAAATGTAGTACATAATAGGGCCAATGAATAAATGCTCAACGAGCTAGACATAACCATCAAAAATTGCATAGGATTAGGTGAATTACCTTGTTGGGTTAATTGGCATGAAAAAATGGAAAGACGAGAGAAGTGTGCAATACACTACTGGTTACTGAACAGCTAGGTTCTGAGGTGTGTGCGTAGTACACAGTTGTAATTACAGCTGCATAATGTCCAAAAATTGAGATACGGTTTATCTAGAGAAAAAATATATATAAAGGGATATATTGAGTTGTAAAGTCACAACGGGAGTGACTGAAACAAATAAATAAAGTACTGAGGGTGAATAGCTAGTGAAAAAACTGAAAAGATCTTACCCCTTTGAGTGTTGAAATAGCGGGCTCAGTACAGGAGGGTTGGACGGTATAACCGCCTCGTTCCTCCTTCCTTAGGCTCCTGACAGGGAGTGATGGCAGAGGGAGACTGCCTTTTAATAGTGGCTCTCCGACCCGGCGGCATCTGACATCACCGCCGGGTCGCAGGCGCATAAACGGCGCCGTTCAATGGAGGACACCCTGTGAGACAGATAGTGCGCATGCATGGGCGACAGGCCTAAGCGTTCTCCCAAACAAATTCGCACTCAAATTAGCACTAGAGCCTCAGTTGCCAAGGCTTCTGGTAACCCCAAAACACCTGTTTCACTAGATAGCACTACTCATGGCCCCACTCATCTTTTGGCTCCGGCCTTTCCCCCCTCCCCTGGGGGATTGGCCGAAGCCAATATTGAGTCGGGTTTTCGCACAGCACCGATATTCACTCAACCAGTATAAGATTTGAGAAAACAAACGGAATCAGTGATCTCACAGATCAAACAGTCGAAAATCACTTTGAAATAATTAATTTATCTTCTATCACACTCACTGAAGCTCAAATCTCAGTGCTAAAATTGGGGTTAACTTTCTGCCCAACTAAATCCATAGATGATCTTTTTTCTCGAAAATTAATGTTTCGTATCATGTTTGATAAACCGCGCCCCTCGACTCATGCTGACAATCCGACCAACTGTCCCCCTATAAACCAAATGACCATCAATGATATAAAAGCCATGGAGGAATTTATGGAACTGTGGGATGAGGGACACATTGATGAGGTGGACCTGGCGGAGGCTGATGCTCTTCTCCAGGTGGCTCCTCGTCCCTCTGTCCCTCCTCCCGCAGTTTATCTTTCAAAGGAATATAAACCTAAATCAACCACCTTTCCATTCGTACAAGGAAACCCAAATGTTTGGGCATTTACTCAACAAGTAACCAATGAAATTCGCAAAACCAAGTGGCATGAACCACCTAAATTCAATCTTACTTTGCAACAAAAGGAAGCTTTGCGTTCCTTACAACATGAAACAAATATAACAATCAAGCCTTCAGACAAAGGGGGAAACTTGGTCGTTATGGACAACTGTCAGTATGAGTCGATGGTCACCCAATTGCTACAAAACCGAGAATGGTACCGTAAAATACTGGAAAGCCATGTCAATTACACCATCAACAAATTTAGACAGCTACTGAGTTCAGCTTTCTATCAGGACCTTATTACCAAAAAAAACGTATGACTTTCTAAATACTCTATCTCCAAAAACCCCTACCCTATATGCTTTACCAAAAATTCACAAGAATGCCACTAACCCCCCAGGTTGCCCCATAGTCTCTGGTAATGGATGCTTAACCGAAAATGCAAGTGCGCTGGTGGACGACTTTCTTCGTCCACATGTTGAGGGACTTGTTTCTTACTTACAGGACACTCGGGACTTGCTGAGAGCTTTGGATGGAATCTCAATACCCACTGATGCTTGGCTTGTTGCTCTCGATGTTGAAGCCCTCTACAACTCCATTCCCCATGACCAGGGTCTCAGAGTTGTGGAGGGCTTCATTTCCGAGAGCATCGAGTCACCTAGGAAATCCTATGAATTCATTTTAAAGTTGCTTGAATTTATCCTTTATAACAATATATCTTTCTCTTTGGACGCTTCCACTACCTCCAGATACAGGGTGTGGCTATGGGGACCAAATGTGCCCCCTCATACGCTAACCTGTATCTGGGGGGGTGGGAGCGACACCTATTCCATAGAGAGGATATACAAACCTTTTTAGATCAGATCCCTATTTTGAGAAGATACATCGACTATGTATTCTTCATCTGGACTGGCACTGAAACAGACTTGTTAATCTTCTTTGAAAAACTTAAGATCAACACATTTAACCTCAAATTTACAATGGACAGGAGTCAGTCACATCTGACCTTTCTTGATATTCAAATCTCTGCGGATGAGGATGGAAACATTGGAACCACCCTTTACCGCAAGTCGTCAGCAGCAAACACTTTGCTGCATGCAACCAGTTCCCACCCCAGCCCTCTGGTGGCCAGTGTACCATATGGGCAGTACCTTCGCATAAAACGCAATTGCAGTCATGACTCACAGTTTGAAGTGGAGGCCAAAAAACTACAGTCGCGTTTGCGACATCGTGGGTATAGTCAAAAGTGTCTAAAAAGGTCATACCTTAAAGCCAAAAGGCAAAATCGTTCCAGCCTGATCCATGGAAATAAACCCCTTACCACTGATCCAGGAATCAGAATAATTACTCGGTTCTCAGGCCATCATGTTCAGGTGCGTAAGATATTTGGCAAATATTGGTACCTTCTCAAGGCTGACCCGTTGGTTTCCAAACATCTAGGAGACCACCCTGAAATCACCTTCAGGTGATCCCAATCTTTGAGAGACACTTTGGTACGTAGTCACTATGCTCCTGCCACATCAGGGCATCTGAATACAAATTTTGGCATAAAACCTTGCCATAAATGCAATTTTTGGCGCTAGTTATTTGCATCGAAACAAATTGCATTACCAAATGGACGTATTTATAAACCCAAATTTTCGGTCAATTGCCAATCGGTTGGCGTGGTATACATCATGGTGTGCGATTGCGCAGCCTTTTATATAGGAAAAACAAAACGTCCGGGGGAAAAAAATGGAAACCCCCATCAGCCGTCATATGGGGCTGTTTCAAATCATGATGACCACAAAATGCATTTTTACGCACTTGAACATGTACCCACAGGAGAAAGGTTGGGCAATTATGACGCACTCTACTTCAGCGAGAGGCTCGTTGGATCTTTGACCTCAAAGCCACGACCCCTCCAGGATTAAACGATGCTCTTAGCTTTAAATCATTTTTATAGATCAGCTCAAAAGGACCCTTTTTTGGATCCTCTTTCCTTTTCCCTGTCTCTTTTCTGTTCCTGTTTGATGTTCAATCGTTTGAATGCAAAATTTGTTTGTTACTTTACATGATGATAATCACATTATTGATTACCTATGTCTAAAAGCAAACGAGGTGCTAAAGGTCAGGCTGGTTTGCCAACACAATTGTCTTGAAATATATCTACAATCTTAATTGTAATTATTTGAAATGTATTCACAGATAAACATTTTTTTTCACCCAATTTGAGGCATCTACTGCTTAAGGCCTAGCTATAGTATTAGTCGCTTGTACGGGCGCCCAGGGGTTGATCATGAGGTGCAAGGGTTACAAACCCACTACCCTTGACCTCTGACCTTCCCCTTACCGTTGGCCCATTCTGGTTAGGAGATCCTCAGCCCCTTTTTAGGTTCCCCCATGGACACTACCAAGCAGCGGAAATTGATATCCGCTTGCTCCCCGTTGTGGGTATATGTCCATTCCCTTCCCTGCAAGTATGGTAAGGGCAAGGGACTTTCCAAAATGGCCGCAATCGCGCCGTTAGTGTGGCTGCGCCGCAGACCTCATGCGCCGGCGACGTGGCCTGTCGCCCGCACACTATCTGCCTCACAGGGTGTCCTCCATTGAACGGCGCCGTTTATGCGCCCGCGACTCGGCTGTGATGTCAGACGCCGCCGGGTCAGAGAGCCACTATTAAAGGCAGTCTCCTACTGGCATCACTTCCTGTCAGGAGTAGGGATGGGCCCGGTGTTCGATTCAAACCCATGTTCGAATCGAACATCGGGCGTTCGCCCGCTCGGCGAGCCCAGAACTATTTGGGCCGCTCGTATCAAATTCGTGTGATACGAGCGGCCCGCAATGCATTGCACTAGTCGCAGTGCAATGCTGGCTGATGATTGGCCAAGCATGCACTGTGACCCCGCATGCTTAGCCAATCACAGCGCCGGCAGCGAGGAGAGCCATAATTGGCTACAGGCAGGATGCCTGTAGCCAATTAAAGCTCAGGGGCTTTAGTACACGCCCCACGGTATAAGAGGCCGCGGCGGCCTCGCATATTGTGTTTCAGTGTCAGCGTGCTGCTGATTGCTGACAATATGTGCTGTATTTCTGGGGATTTGTGTGTGCGTGCTGTTAGTACAGCATTGCAGTATAACATCTGGGGGGTGTCTATAGGTTGCTTGTGAAGGGGGCATGTTTCCTGGAAAAAAGCTATTTAAAAGCGGCTAATGAATTGATGGCTCCTGTAACACAGAGAACTGTCATTCATTGATAAAAAAATAAAAATAAAAGCGTGGGGGTCCCCCCAAATTCAATAACCAGGCCCTTCAGGTCTGGGATGGATATTAAGGGGGACCCCAGCCAAAAAGAAACAAGGCGTAGGGTCCCCCTCAAAATCCATACCAGACCCTTGAGGTTTGTGATGGACTTTAAGGGGAACCCCAGCCAAAAAAAATGGCGTGGGGTCCCCCTCAAAATCCATACCAGACCCTTATCCGAGCACGCAACCTGGCAGGCAGCAGGAAAAGAGGGGGGACGAGAGCGCCCCCCTTCCCTCCTGAACCGTACCAGGCCACATGCCCTCAACATTGGGAGGATGCTTTGGGGGTCTGAGACCCCCAAAGCACCTTGTCCCCATGTTGATGAGGACAAGGGCCTCGTCCCCACAACCCTGGCCGGTGGTTGTGGGGGTCTGTGGGCGGGGGGGCTTATCGGAATCTGGAAGCCCCCTTTAACAAGGGGACCCCCAGATCCCGCCCCCCCCTGTGTGAAATGGTAAGGGGGTACTTTTACCCCTACCATTTCACCAAAAAAGTGTCAAAATGGTAAAAATGACAGGAGACGGTCTTTGACAATTTCTTTATTAAAATCTTCTTTCTTCTTTCTTCTGGTCTTCCTTTCTTCATCCTTCGGTTTCTTCATCTTCTCCTTCCGGCATCTTCTTCCATCATCTGCCTCCGATCCGCTTCTTCTTGCGCTGGTCTTCTCGTTCTTCTCGTCTGGCATCTTCTTCCATGGCGTCGGAGTCGGTGTCTCTTCTTGGGCCGCTCCTCGCAATGGGAGGCTCCCGCTGTTTGAGGCTTCGCTGCGTCTGACAGGTCTTTTATAACGGAGGGCACCTGGTGACCCCGCCCCCTCTGACGCACGGGGACGTCATGGGGAATTCCCTATGGCTTTCCCCATGACATCAGAGGGGGGCGGGGTCACCAGGTGCCCTCCGTTATAAAAGACCTGTCAGACGGAGCGAAGCCTCACACAGCAGGAGCCTCCCATTGCGAGGAGCGGCCCGACAGAAGAACAGACGCCATGGAAGAAGATGCCGGACGAGAAGACCGGAGCAAGAAGAAGCGGATCAGAGGAAGAAGAAGAAGAAGATGGAAGAAGATGCCGGAAGGAGAAGAATATGAAGAAACCGAAGGATGAAGAAAGGAAGACCAGAAGAAAAGAAGAAAGAAGATTTTAATAAAGGAATTGTCAAAGACCGTCTCCTGTCATTTTTAAAATTTGACACTTTTTTGGTGAAATGGTAGGGGTACTTTTGTACCCCCTTACCATTTCACACGGGGGGGCGGGATCTGGGGGTCCCCTTGTTAAAGAGGCCTTCCAGATTCCGATAAGCCCCCCGCCCGCAGACCCCCACAACCACCGGCCATTGTTGTGGGGACGAGACCCTTGTCCTCATCAACATGGGGACAAGGTGCTTTGGGGGTCTCAGACCCCCAAAGCATCCTCCCAATGTTGAGGGCATGTGGCCTGGTACGGTTCAGGAGGGAGGGGGGGCCGCTCTCGTCCCCCCCTCTTTTCCTGTGGCCTGCCAGGTTGCGTGCTCGGATAAGGGTCTGGTATGGATTTTGAGGGGGACCCCACGCCATTTTTTTTGGCTGGGGATTCCCTTAAAATCCATCCCAGACCTCAAGGGTCTGGTATGGATTTTGAGGGGGACCCTACGCCTTTTTTTTTTTTTTGGCTGAGGTCCCCCTTAATATCCATCCCAGACCTGAAGGGCCTGGTTATTGAATTTGGGGGGACCCCCACGCTTTTTTTTTTTTTATCAATGATTTTTTTTTATCAATGACTTTCAATGAATGACTGTTCTCTGTGTTACAGGAGCCGGCAATTCATTATAGCCACGAGTGATTTTAAATACCTTTTTTTTCTTCAAAAATGACACTTTTTGCAGGGACAGTTCTAAGCACAGGAAACATGCGCCCCTTCACAGGCATACTATAGACACCCCCCAGGTACGAATTTAAAGGAATATTACACTTTTATTGTTTCAATTTAAGCATTATTAAAATCACTGCTCCTGAAAAAACGGCTGTTTAAAAAAAAAAATTTGCATTGATACATGTCCCCTGGGGCAGGACCCAGGTCCCCAAACACTTTTTATGACATTAACATGCATATTAGCCTTTAAAATTAGAACGTTCGCATCCATTATAACTAATAGGGTTCTAAAGCTCGCACGGACTTTAGGTCAGTTCACTGATTCTGGTGCGAGCCGAATGGGGGGGTGTTCGGCTCATCCCTACATATAAGCCTTTAAAATGAGCACTTTTGATTTTTCATGTTCGTGTCCCATAGACTTTAACGGTGTTCACGTGTTCGAACAAACTTTTTTGCATGTTCGCATGTTCTGGTGTGAACCGAACCGGGGGGGGGGGGGGTTGGGGTTGGCTCATTCCTAGTTGACATAGGAAGTGTTTGGGAACGATATGGTGGTCACAGCCCTTTTCAATAAATTGTCTGTACTCACCAAAGTGTGCCCTAAGTGCTTTAATGGTCCTTCCTACATAAAGGAGCCCACAGGGACACATAAGACAGTATATAACATATTCAGTGGAACAATTATAAAAATTATTGAACGAATATGTCTCCCCCTTGGCTGTAAAAGTTTTTTGCCCATGTTGAACGAATTGGCAGGTCAGGCAATGTGTTTTTTTGCACTGATACATGCCAACTATTGGGATAAGTACTAAGGGAGTGGTTGTTGATTTTATGCACTTATATTTGTTGGGGGCAATCTTACTTTTGATGCTGCAGGCTTTGCTGTAGGCTACTTTGTGAAGAGTAGTTGTTTTTGAGGTGAGGATCCTCAAGAAGTATGGGCCAGTGAGTGGCTAGAATTTTTTCCATCTTCTTAAATCTCGCATGGAACTGAGTGATGAAGTGTTGGGTGCTCTGGTACCAGGGGTTTCCTGAGTATGGGAGATAGGGTACCCTTTTTCAATAAATTTTTGAGTGAAAAGTGCACCATGGCTTTCATAATCAACGTCCCTGGTGCAGTTTCCCCTAAGGCTGCGGCAAAATTGGCTGCGTGGGATATTGTTAACCCACCTTGGATATCCCACGCAGCCAATTTTGCTGCCTGTCTATTGCAATCATGAAGGCCGACTACCTAGATATGTCTATTCCTGTTACTTTACTCCCTCCAAATGACAGGTCCAGCCATTGACAACTTTTATAAACAAGGTGTTGGGGTCCTCTGCGTTTTAAATGATCCCCTTTTTTGTTTTAAATAGTCAGACAGTTTTACTGACCCCCGTATTTAAGAAGAGTATGTCCACCATAAAAGCTTCCTTTGTCCGATATCAGCACGATCCAAGGTCCATTAGCCCACCCAGTCTCTTTGTTGAGATATTAGTGTAGGGTGGAAAAACATAAGACTGTTTATTCAAACACAGGCACAAAGATATACAGTACCAGCTGCCGATATTGTGTTTCCAGCTCGATGGGATTGTGCTGTAAATCTCCGCCGCTTCTCGCGCTGACTGCCCCCACGAGATCCCGCCCATCCATAGAAATTCATTGGGGGAGGCGAGCAACAGAGCTCAGCGCTGGCTCCCGCGACGGGGCTCGTAGGTGTCAATCTCGCCGCTAACAGCAGCGAGATTGACACAATATCGGCGGCACCGACTGTACATTTAGAGGACAAACCCCCCTTCTTTGCATAATGACACAGGGCGGAGTATACTTTACATCTCGTAACACGAGAGACACAAGTATATTCAAGTTTTCAACAGTAGACCATCCTATCAGCAGGGAGGGGCTGCTTGAGAAATCCCCCCTCCCCTCTCACAACTAATCCACATACACATATACATCCCATAATACTTTGCTCCCAAGGTAGACAGAAACAATAGAACAATGGGATACAGGCACCAAACACATACCAACCCCCACCTCAAACCATCTTGCAATGGTCTGAGACACTCCTACAACAGTCAAGAAGTCCGAAAGGCGAAAATATCCATCCTCATATATTTCTTGAGGGATATTGTTCAAAAATATTAATGTCCCAAGTGAAAGAGTCCCTTCATTCTTTCAGCACAAACCACACATATAGAACCCAGGATATCATGGGTAACACAAAATGCTGAGTCCGGTGTGGTTGTACGGTGAGTCTGGTTAGTGCAGACCCAACAGGGGTTCTTGGTCACCCTGTGCCCCTAATAGACACAGGGTAGCATAGGAGGGGACGGGGGAGCTGGACAAGGAGATTTCAGAGCTCTCTAAGGTAAGCTGGGTTCCACAAGTACCCCACCAAAAGTGAAACTGGATTTTCCTTAAATTTGGTCAAAAAAAGATAAAAAAATCATAAAATCTAATTTTATAAAACATATTTTTTAGACAATCCTACCAATAGAACGCCTTGTTTATCCCTCATTGAAATACCACATTTATAGTCATAGTTGTCATTGTACTAAGTGTACATAATGATAAATAAGGAACAAACAGGCCCCAGTCCTGAAGTGGTTAGCTATTTCAGTATAATGGAAATGAGTCAGAGATTGTATTACACAGGTTGCTCCGTGCTTTAGATGTCGGCATTGAAATGAAATCCATCACATTTATGCAAAGTCAATCGTGAGACGGATCTCTGAAGGCTTTTTCCATAATTCCAACTCTAATTATATCATTCTGTCTGCTATCACTGGACGTGTCCTGTCATCTCTGTCCGGAGATCACACCAAACCTCAACATGTTGTCTCCATACTCATGGTTAACTTTAGTCTTTTCAGTCTTGGGACTCGGCTTGGCAATCCCTCCTTACACTTGTATTGTGATAGTTAACCTGGACATCATCAGAAAGCAAGAAAAGTTGAGTCCCTCCGATGTGATCTTTTTGGCTAAGGGAATTGTGAATATTCTCCTCCAGTGTGTGATGAGTCTACAGGGAATAATCTATGTCTTTTCTCCAGAAATCTATTACATTACACAAGTGTATGCATTTGGGAACACATCAGGTTACTTCCTGACATATTATAGCTTCTGGTTGACCTTCTGGCTCTCGGCTCATTACTGTACCACCATCACCAATCTCAGCTATGGGTTCTTCATCTGGTTAAAGAGAATTGTGTTACATTTCTTGAGTCACCTTCTATTCCTGACAGCACTTGGGATGTTTATTGTGAGTGTCCCGGGCTTCTGGGCTGTTTATGGAGAAAGTATCCTGTTATCAGAGAACAGTACAGAAGACTCTGTTACCAGAATCCATACCAGTCTTCCCTATTTTCTCCCTGCAATCACCCTAGGCTGTTTTCTGCCATTCTTCCTTAGTCTTCTGTGCCTGGTCCTCACTCTCTCCTTTCTGCTCAGACACGTCTGGAGGGTGAAGAATAACGACTCTGGATCAACACGTCCAAATCTTCAGGCTCATGTCACTGCACTGAGGACAATCTTCTTCTTACTTCTCATCTTCACATTCTTCTGCATAAATAGAGTGCTTTTGTTTATTCAAAGTTTCCCAAAGTTCACAGAGGTAATACATGTAGTCAATTGGACAGTACAATTATTATCTCCATCGGTGGAGGCTGCCGTCATCTTCCAGGCCAGCAACAAGCTGAGAAGGATCATTCTGAGAAGATTCTGGACCAGAAGCTGGAGGAACACAGAGACTTAAAATGTAGAAGTTCTTTGAACATCTGATTATTTAGTATAACCTTTTTTTTAAAAAAATAGAAATCAGTGTGATAGAGATCATCTTAAAATGTCAGATGTGTATAAAGGTTATATCCACAGTCAGGAAAAAGGGGGGGATCTGAGGCAAACAGAGATAGACTGATAAAGCTGCTACTATGGGGTAACAAAATTAGATTGTATCCTTTGAATCCAATGAATCAAAAGAGAATAAGGTTACAAAAAGTTTTTATTAAATATTATGTGTATCTCTATGTATGGTGTTCTGTTTTTGTCTTGTTTTGTCTGGTGTGGTTCGTCCCTGTTAGGTACATGGTACCCATTGACATGGATACCTATTTTTTAAAGAGAGATACACATAATATTTAATAAAAACTTTTTGTAAACTTATTCTCTTTTGACTCATTGGATTCAAAGGATACGATCTAATTTTGTTACCCCATAGTAGCCGCTTTATGAGTCAATCTCTGTTGGCCTCAGATCCCCCCTTTTTCCTGAAACTTGTTTTTGGCTACGGTAACATTAACTGTTAAAAGTTCATGATCGTCTGCGGATCTATTAATTAATACGATCAGACACATTGATTGCACCTTTGCCACCCCACCCCCCTTCCCCTCTTCCCTTTCCCTTATTTTTCCAATTGTTTCTATATCCACAGTCAGGTTTTCATTTCTGTCTGTGTTCTCCACTGGGGGCATTTCCCACCCTGTCTGTTCCGGAGATTATAGTCACTGCGGGTTGAAAGTGATAATAAAATCCTAAATCTGAAGCTTTCACTAGAATCGGAATAGAGGGGAAATCTTAAAAAAATTGGAGATGGCTGTCCTGATGACAACTCTCTGATGCCGCGTACACACGAGGGGATTTTCCTTCAGAAAAATCTTGTTTTTTTTCCGACGGAATTCCGCTCAAGCTTGGCTTGCATACACACGGTCACACAAAGGTTTGCTGAACTTTCGACCGTCAAGAACGCGGTGACGTACAACACTACGATGAGCCGAGAAAATGAAGTCCAATGCTTCTGAGCATGCGTCAAATTGTTTCTGAGCATGCGTATGAATGTTTTTGCGTCGGAATTGCTACAGATGATCGGAATTTCCCATCGGAACTTTTTCTGACCGAAAAATCAAGAACCTGCTCTCAATATTTTGCTGGCTGGAATTTGGCCAGCAAAAGTTCAATGGAGCATACACATGTTTCCAACCAAAAGCTCTCATCGGTCTTTTGCTGGCCAAATTTCCAATCGTGTGTACGCGGCATGAGAAGGACTCCCAGTCATTTTGCAAAGGTTTCCTCGAATGTTATGTTCTTACATGATAGAAAGTGATGAGAAAATGTTTTAGTGGGAAACAATTTCTTTCCCCCAGTAAAAAAAAAAAATGTTTGGCTATAATTAACCACTTGCCACCAAATCACGTACCTGGTACATCATTTAACTTCAAGTGGTTGTACCGGGATGATATGCAGCGGGAGGGGACCCCCTCCCGGGGCTCTCTCAGGCACTCCCATCCCCCCAGGAGACCTGAGCTACTAGCCAGAACAACAGCCAACTAGTCGGAGACCCATACAAAGCCAGGATCAGTTTTTTTTTTTTTTAATTCTTTATTATTTTCATCAGTACAAAACAAAACATTTTTTTTTTTAGAAAAATACCATGTTATTTATACAGACATCGTATCTTGTTAAGTTTTCCCTTTAACCACTTCAACACCGGGCCATTTTACACCCTTCCTTACCAGAGAACTTTTTGCAATTCGGCACTGCGTCGCTTTAACTAACAATTGCGCGGTCGTGCAACGTTACACCCAAACAAAATTGACGTCCTTTTTTTTCCCACAAATAGAGCTTTCTTTTGGTGGTATTTGATCACCTCTGCGGTTTTTATTTTTGCGCTAGAAACAAAAGAAGAGCGAACATTTTGAAAAAAAACACAATATTTTTTACTTTTTGCTATAATAAATATCCCAAACTATTTTTTTCCTCAGTTTAGGCCGGTACGTATTCTTCTACATAATTTTGGTAAAAAAATCGCAATAAGCGTATATAGATCGGTTTGCGCAAAAGTTATAGCGTCTACAAAATAGGGGATAGATTTATTGCATTTTTTTTTTTTACTAGTAATGGCGGTGATCTGCGATTTTTTTTCGTGACTGCGACATTGCGGCGGACACTTCGGACACTTTTGACACATTTTTGGGACCATTCACATTTACACAGCGATCGTTGCTATAAAATTGCAGTGATTACTGTGTAAATGTGACTGGCAGGGGAGGGGTTAACACTAGGGGGCGCTGCAGGGGTTAATGTGTTCCCGACGACTTGCAAAATTACGAATCGTTACGAATCAATGGAAATGAACAGAAACGAAACGAAAATAAACAAATTTTTCTATTGTGCACATGTCTACTATTAATATATCCTTTGGGATTAAACTAGAATTAGAGGCAAAAGCTTGTTTATTAGGATGTAGGGAAGGAAGCTATGGGCAAACAAACATTATGATAGCAGTACGAAGGTGCCTGTTCCAGGCTAGAAAACTGATTGCACAAAATTGGCAAGCATCGAAGGCCCCGATAACACAATAAATGCGACAATATGGAAAGAAAGGGTAGTATTTATCAGAAGAGGAAACTTTAACAAATTTAAAATACTATGGGAACATTGGTTGAGAAAAATGGGTTGCCCACCATAAAGGAGGTATAGTGTAGTGGAGCTAGCAAAATCGGGCCACATAAAATAGATTGAGGTAAAGAAAAAGGAGTAAATAAACAAATAAGAAATAATAACCTTCTCTAGTGAGTACATAAGTAGGGTGTAAACAAAAGAAATTAGTGGCTGACTAAAAAAATAGTGGGGGAGGGTCGGGGAAGGGGTAAAACGGATAGTTTGGAACATTAACCACTTCCCTACCGCCCACTGTCATATGACGCCCACAAGGTGGATCTCCCATCCTGGGTGGGCGTCATATGACGTCCTACCATTCCTGGCCACCTAGGGGGCATGCCTGCGGCGTCGCTCGGGACCCGGTGCGCGTGCCCGGCGGCTGCAATGTCCGCCGGGCACCCGCGATTGCCCGTTAAAACAGCTGGACCGTGCGGGACCGTGGAGCTGTGTGTGTAAACCCACAGCTCCACGTCCTGACAGTGGAGAGGAGACCGATCATGTGATCCCAGTACGGAGGAACACTGATCGGTCTCCTCCCCTTGTGAGTCCCCTCCCCCCACAGTTAGAATCACTACCTTAGGGAACACATTAACCCCTGCAGTGCCCCCTAGTGTTAACCCCTTCCCTGCCAGTCACATTTACACAGTAATCACTGCAATTTTATAGCAACGATCGCTGTGTAATTGTGAATGGTCCCAAAAATGTGTCAAAAGTGTCCGAAGTGTCCGCCGCAATGTCGCAGTCACGAAAAAAAATTGCAGATCGCCGCCATTACTAGTAAAAAAAAAAAAAAAAAAGGAATAAATCTATCCCCTATTTTGTAGACGCTATAACTTTTGCGCAAACCGATCTATATACGCTTATTGCATTTTTTTTTTTTACCAAAAATATGTAGAAGAATACATATCGGCCTAAACTGAGGAAAAAAATTATTATTTTTTTTTTAAAATGGGATATTTGTTTATAGCGCAAAAAATAAAAACCGCAGAGGTGATCAAATACCACCAAAAGAAAGCTCTATTTGTGGGAAAAAAAGGACATCAACTTTGTTTGGGTGTAACGTCGCACGACCGCGCAATTGTTAGTTAAAGCGACGCAGTGCCGAATTGCAAAAAGTGCTCTGGTAAGGAAGGGGGTAAAATCGCCCAGTGCTGAAGTGGTTAAAGGCTCCACCCTTAAATATTCTTTGGAGATGTGGGATTTTTTCCCATACCACTGGTTGTGTTTTAAATTGAGCTTGAAGGGCTTCTCCCATTCTCTAATCTTCCCCATGGCTTGGATTTCCTGCAGATATTTATTATCCCATAGGAGGGGAGTATTCCGTCAGCCCCTCGTATCCCAGCGCTATTTTGCCAGCTTTCCACACCCTCGTAATCATTCTCAGTGTTGGGCACCTGACCGAGAAAGAGTTTGCCTCAAGGGTTTCTATTATGGTATTGTGTGGGGCGCCTAATAGCATCATTTTACTACTGGCATTCTCTCCATCTCTTATACTACACTCACTTAAATGCTGTAGTTGCGCAGCTAGAAAATAACTACGAGGGTGCGGAGCAGCCATCCCTCCCTCATTGATTGGCATTTGTAGTGTTAAAAGCCCAATCCTTGCTCCACCTTTCTTCCAAATCAACTCCCTAAAGAGGGTTTCTAACTTTCTGAACCATTCCTTTCCTATCCATACTGGACTATTATGGAGTACATATAGTAATTGTGGCATCCAGATCATCTTGATAAGATTGATTCGTCCTGCCACTGACAGTGGCAGCCGTCCCCAGATGTCTTTTCTTTAAAATTTTTCCAAAAGGGGGCCTAAATTGTTGCTAATGTACTGTTCTGGGTGCCGTGTTACCACTATCCCCAGGTAATCCATCTTTTCCACTACTTTTAACTGAGAAATACCTCCTAGGTCTATATTGTCCAGTGGATCTACGGGTAAGAGTGCTGACTTTTCCCAATTTATCACTAAGCCCGAAAATTGTCCGTATCGTTCTACTAACTGTACTGCCCTTTTCAGGGACATATTAGTGTCACCCAAAAAAAGCAGTATGTCATCTGCATACAATGCAGTTTTTTCCTCCCCTACTTTCCTCTGAAATCCCTGAATGTCTTGTGTGGCTCTAATTGCGATCGCCAATGTGAAGAGGAGGGGGGACAGGTCTCGTCCCCCTCTCCAATCAGAACATCTTGGAATATTCATTATTGATTTTTATTTTGGACTGTGGGGAATTATAAAGTACTTTTGCTAGTCTGATAAAAGAGGGTCCAAACCCCAATTTTTCTAAAACCAGCCAAAGGTAATCCCATTCTAGGCTATCAAATGCCTTCGTAGCATCCAGGGACAGAATAGCTCTGCTCCCTGGATTCTCCGTTGGCATCTGCAGATTTAAATATGCAAATAAATACTAGAGTATAAATAGTGCGCAATATCAACCTCAGTCTATTTAGATCAGCAGGTGAGGTTAAAAGACAAATGTCGTGGTAAATAAAATATATAAGTGCTTGTGTGACAATCCCAAGTGCACAAAAATATATGAACTTCAAGTCATAATGAGGTTGTAACCAATTTAATAAATAAATACACAATGTGTTAAAGGTAGATACAATGTGTTTTAAATGAATAAAGTGCTTCAAAATGTGAGTAAAAACAAGTATGTGTTATAATGTATCAAAGAAAGGAAATATCCAGTTTATGCCAATGATGCATATGGGGATATGTAAATTCCAAAAGCCAATACAGGCTTGACCTGATGGATTAGCCAATTAACTGATGAATTAATAGGTAAACGGCCGCCAATTAAATATTATATTAATTCCATAGGTGATAACAGTCCATTAAATGAGTTAGATAATTCATTAAATAACTCTTCACATCCACTAGAGATATCCGGGACACAATTAGAAATGCAAGAACTGAAAAAAAAAAAGGAGAGAGAAAGAGAAACTTCCCTTTATGCTGGAAATGTGGGGCTTTTTTCCTTTTGGTTCCTCCTGATGTCTTGCTCAGATAGGGGGCACAGTGAGGAGGAAAGGGCTGACAGCCCCCTATCTGAGCCTGACCATTAGCGGGATTTGAACACGCAAACACCTACTGGGTACATGTGAGTTGTATAGCTGTAGGCAACCCCCTAAAGATCTTCTTTGTTTGATGGTTGAATAGAGCGCTGTGCAATGGTTTTTTGCTTGTGTCTTTTTCTCTTTTATATCATACCGGAGCAAGACATCAGGAGGAACCAAAAGGAAAAAAGCGCCACATTCCCAGCATAAAGGGAAGTTTCTCTTTCTCTCTCTTTTTTTTTCAGTTCTTGCATTTCTAATTGTGTCCCGGATATCATTAGTGGATGTGAAGAGTTATTTCATTAATTATCTAACTCATTTAACCACTTCAGCCCCGGACCAATTTGCAGCTAAAGGACCAGGCCCCTTTTTGCAATTCGGCACTGCGTCGCTTTAACTAACAATTGCGCGGTCATGCGACGTGGCTCCAAAACAAAATTGGCGTCCTTTTTTTTCCCACAAATAGAGCTTTCTTTTGGTGGTATTTGATCGCCCCTGCGGTTTTTATTTTTTGCGCTATAAACAAAAATAGAGCGACAATTTTGAAAAAAATGCAATATTTTTTACTTTTTGCTATAATAAATATCCCCAAAAAATATATAAAAAAACATTTTTTTTCCTCAGTTTAGGCCGATACGTATTCTTCTACATATTTTTGGTAAAAAAAATCGCAATTAGCGATTATTGATTAGTTTGCGCAAAAGTTATAGCGTTTACAAAATAGGGGATAGTTTTATAGCATTTTTATTAATATTTTTTTTTTTATTAGTAATGGCGGTGATCAGCGATTTTTATTGTGACTGCGACATTTTGGCGGACACATCGGACATTTTTGACACATTTTTGGGACATTTGTCATTTATACAGCAATCAGTGCTATTTAAATAGCACTGATTCCTATGTAAATGACAGTTGTAGTTAGGGGGTTAACCACTAGGGGGCGGGGAGGAGTCAGTGTGACGTGTTGTGTTTTTTTTACAGTAGGGGGCGTGGCTGTACGTGTGACGTCATTGATCGGCGTTCCCGATGACAGGGAACCGCCGATCACTGACAGTCAGTGTAGGAAGCGCGGGGAGAGGTTTGTTTACATAGACCTCTCCCCGTTCTTCCGCTCCGTAACCCGATCGCGGGATACCAGCGGCGATCGGGTCCGCTGGTCCCGCGGCCAGGGTCACGGAGCTCCCGACCGGGTCGCGAGCGCGCCGCTAGCGGCGCGTGCGCGACCCACGGGCAGGCACATGCACGATCACGTACAGGTACGTGATTCTGCCTGCCCGAGCCATTCTGCTGACGTATATATGCAGTGGCCGGTCGGGAAGCGGTTAATGGACTGTTATCACCTATGGAATTAATATAATATTTAATTGGCAGCCGTTTACCTATTAATTCATCAGTTAATTGGCTAATCCATCAGGTCAAGCCTGTATTGGCTTTTGGAATTTACATATCCCCATATGCATCATTGGCATAAACTGGATATTTCCTTTCTTTGATACATTATAACACATACTTGTTTTTACTCACATTTCGAAGCACTTTATTCATTTAAAACACATCGTATCTACCTTTAACACATTGTGTATTTATTTATTTATTAAATTGGTTACAACCGCATTGTAACTTGAAGTTCATATATTTTTGTGCACTTGGGATTGTCACGCAAGCACTTGTATATTTTATTTACCACGACATTTGTCTTTTAACCTCACCTGCTGATCTAAATAGACTAAGGTTGATATTGCGCACTATTTATACTCTAGTATTTATTTGCATATTCTTTTAAGTGTAGGACACACTTCAATGGTGCAGCATATCATTTGGTCATCTTATCTATTTTATTTGGTTTTCTAAATTTTTATTATTTTTAATTCTCCTATCAGCGCCTTAGGTCCACCTTGCAGATTTAAATAGACCCTTCTAATATTAGTGCTCGTTGCTCTATTAGGGATAAACCCAGACTGATCCGGGTGTATAAGTTTCTGAATGTATTTAGTCATCCTAGCTGCCATCACCCTGGCCATGATCTTAATATCTGAGCATAGTAGTGATATCGGTCTGTAGGATCAGCTTTGATCGGGCCTCCACTATGGTAACCCAGGCACGATGACAGTGCCATTTTTTGAAAGTCGATAGTATTCAAAAATGCCGATCTTGGTGTTTTGAATGCTTTCAAGGACAAATTAGGAATTTGGGGTCTTATAGATATCCATTGTCCGATCCATGTGCCGAAGGCCCCCTCCAACAGGGTCATTCCATAATTACTTCTATTAGCAGCCCACTAAAGGTTCACTAAACTATTTGGATGTTGACATTGTAATAAATTCCAAGTCAACCAGAAGACAAAACTGTAACAGCTAATCACACAATGTAATGCTGCATTAACCCCTTCAATACTGGGAACTTTCACCCCCTTCCTGCCCAGGCCAATTTTGAGCCTTCAATTGCACGGTCATTCAACACCGTACCCATAATGACAAATTGTACCGCTGTGCGAGAGGCGCGTTACGGGAGGACGTCATATGAAGGGAAGGGGTTAATATAGATCACAGGATTTTCCAACTGTAATTTCAAACCCTTTTTTTATTACTGAATTTAAAAAGGAAAACTTAAGAATTTTCTTCTAAACTTCTAATAAAAAGGTATCATTTATGCTTGCTTCAGCTTCAAAACACATTACAGCGCCTACCGCGTCAGCCTGCTTTTTAATGTATTTTTGATGCTTCAATAAATAATTTTTTAGCACTTATACATGTGTGTGCTGATGCATGACATTCCACATACGTACCTCTTTGGGGTAAGCATGAGGAATGGCATGCATCAGCACACATGAGGAATGGCATACATCAGCACACATGAGGAATGGCATGCATCAGCAAACATGAGGAATGACATGCATCAGCACACACGTGCATAAGTGCCAAAAACATTCTTTTGGAACAATGTTAAATGTAAAACTTGTATAGATGTTATATGATACTCATGTATGCTTTTTTTTACATATCTTTACCCATTAGAAAGCGGAAACGCTACACCGGATAGCACCACCTGAAGAAGCCGAATTATAGGGCAAAACATGTTGGGATCTCCATCTATACCGCTATATGTAGACTAAGTGACAAAAAAATAGTGTAGCGCTGAATGGTGGAGTATAAGTGTGTGAATACAATTACACATATAAAATAAGTGACAATGCACAATAAATAAATAGAAAATGAAGTAAAAAATGTGAACTTTGAAGTATAGAGTCCAAGATCAGGCTCAAATAAGATGTATTTTAGTCCAAAATATCTAAAGAAGTCCAAATGGGATGGTCCGTATAAATATGGGAAATGAGTGGAACACTTTTCTTATGGAGTGGCCCAAGGAATGCGGCTGTGAAGCGGTAGGTATGGTACGAATAAACAGGTGCCTGTGGGTACATCAACGTTCACTGGTAAAATAGAAGTTGGGTACTCTTACCGGATAGGTTGGACACACATGTCATACGACAGTGGGTCAATAGGGCTTGATAACCTGATGAGGCCAGGTCAGGCCTATAGGAGGGAGGTCGGATGGGTCCTGTTGGGTCCTATTCTATCTGACTCCGAATCCCAAGGGGCGAATTCCAAATGGTGAATCCTGGTGTCACCGCTTGTAGACTCCGAATAGGTGGGTGCTCCGACCCGGGGTGTATCCAAGGAAGCAGCAAAAGTGGGGGGCTCGTGATGTGAGTATGGAATAAAAAGATAAAAAAGAGGCTCCGGATGGTGCAGATCAAAACAAACCAGTTGGTTTATTGGGGTGGTCAGACATAATGATAAATATATGACACAAGAATTAAAAAAGTGCTCACAAAAATAAAATGGATGGCAGTATAAAAGCAATGTGGGGTACAGAGTATGCTGGCCCGACTAGTTTCGACCTCAGGGTCTTTGACAGGGGCATGCTCCTGTTGAAGACCCTGAGGTCGAAACTAGTCGGGCCAGCATACTCTGTACCCCACATTGCTTTTATACTACCATCCATTTAATTTTTGTGATCACTTTTTTAATTCTTGTGTCATATATTTATCATTATGTCTGACCACCCCAATAAACCAACTGGTTTGTTTTGATCTGCACCATCCGGAGCCTCTTTTTTATCTTTTTATTCCATACTCACATCACGAGCCCCCCACTTTCGCTGCTTCCTTGGATACACCCCGGGTCGGAGCACCCACCTATTCGGAGTCTACAAGCGGTGACACCAGGATTCACCATTTGGAATTCGCCCCTTGGGATTCGGAGTCAGATAGAATAGGACCCAACAGGACCCATCCGACCACTCTCCTATAGGCCTGACCTGGCCTCATCAGGTTATCAAGCCCTATTGACCCACTGTCGTATGACATGTGTGTCCAACCTATCCGGTAAGAGTACCCAACTTCTATTTTACCAGTGAACGTTGATGTACCCACAGGCACCTGTTTATTCGTACCATACCTACCGCTTCACAGCCGCATTCCTTGGGCCACTCCATAAGAAAAGTGTTCCACTTATTTCCCATATTTATACGGACCGTCCCATTTGGACTTCTTTAGATATTTTAGACTAAAATACATCTTATTTGAGTCTGATCTTGGACTCTATACTTCAAAGTTCACATTTTTTTACATTTTATATTTGTTTATTGTGCATTGTCACTTATTTTATATGTGTAATTGTATTCACACACTTATACTCCACCATTCAGCGCTACACTATTTTTTCGTCACATTTTGCTCACTTTGTTTGTATGAGTGTCGGCTGCTTTAGGCTACTTTCACACTGGAGCGGTGGGGGCGCTGTCGGTAAAGCGGCGCTATATTTAGCGCCGCTTTACCGGCGTTTTAGCGGCGCATTGCGGCCGCTCGTGGGGTGTTTTTACCCCCGCGAGCGGCCGAAAAAGGGCCAATACCGCCCGCAAACCGCCGCTGTAGCGGCGTTTTGCGGGCGGGTTCGGCGCGCTCCCCCATTGTTTTCAATGGGACCGGGCGCTATAGGAGTGGTAAATATACCGCTCCTATAGCGAGCCAAAGATGCGGCTTGCAGGACATTTTTGAGCGTCCTGCAAGCGCACCGCTTCAGTGTGAAAGCCCTCGGGCTTTCACACTGAAGGAACAGCAACAGCTGTTTCGGGTCAGTTTGCAGGCGCTATTCTTAGCGCAATAGCGCTTGCAAACCGCCCCAGTGTGAAAGGGGCCTTATTTCCACTATATCATTATGATACTCCTCTTTTAGCGCAGTGTTTTCCCCCCTTTTTTACAATATGTAGACTAAGGACCATCATTTTATGGGTTACAAGCATGTTTTTTTTTTTTTTAATGATGACATTTTTAAGTGATGTTAATAAATATTGATATTTTAACTCTAATTTTTAGTTTGAACTCTATAATTGCAATGAGATAGTCTCACTTAATCTCTCTATTCCCACCATTCTCTACGTTTTCACCCCAGAGGAATTCTTGAAATAATATATAGGTCTCAGGGAACCCCCTGGTGATTAGTCTATCAGGGGGGGTTATTGGAAAAGCACCAATTACACAAGTGGAGGTCAGTGGGAGAAATGCTCCACTTGCAGTGGTGATAAGAATGTCATCTTCACTGGCTCTGCCAAGTGGTGTTGGACCTGGAACTATGAAGGTTCCATCAGATGGGAGGTCATTTAGCCACAGCTAAAGGAACCCCTAGCCAACCGAGGAGGAACCCCTAGCCAACCGAGGAGGAACCCCTAGCCAACCGAGGAGGAACCCTGGTTGAGAATGCCAGCTCTATTCCCTGATATTAATACGAAAAAAAAATGACTCAATGGACCATGTGTTTTTTTTTTTTTTTCTTCCGTCAATCTTCTAGTGTTCTTCCAATCCTGGTCAGCTGCTAATTAACACCTACCACCCGATTGTTCATTTCTTCCAATTTTTGCTTGATTTTTTCAACTAAATTAGGCAAACATTTAATTTATTTATTCAGCGTAGTTATAAGTGGGACATGACACACAATGACACGTGGTCTGTATATTGTTGTTTTAAAATTGTCTTTGGTCAAAACTGAAAAAAATAGAGATGTAAATTGTGGTCTTCTAAAGACCTTGAAAATAAAATAATTCATGTTAGAAAATCACACCTATAAAAAGTCAGACTCGATCTGGAAAATGCCCAATAATGGACAGACAGACATCAATCCTGAAAGTCATTGAATACGTTGGTGTAATAACCAAGATTGTAAAATGGTTTATACGCTTTGACAAGTTATTTAGATGTCGGCATTAGCTTCATCAGTACATCTATCAGTGCCGCCTCATCTGAGCCCAACAGTGCAGCCTTATCAGTGCCAATCAGTGCAGTCCCATCAGTGCTGCCTTTATCAGTGTCCATCAGTGCCGCCTACCAATGCCCATCAGTGCAGCCTATCAGTGCTCATCAGTGCCGCCTATCAATGCTCACCAGTGCAGCCTACCAGTGCCGCCTATCAGTGCCCATCAGTGCGCCTATCAGTGCGCATCAGTGCAGCCTACCAGTGACGCTTATCAGTGCCCATCAGTGCAGCCTACCAGTGTCCATCAGTGCAGCCTATCAGTGCCCATCAGTGCCGCCTATCAGTGCAGCCTACCAGTGCCCATCAGTGCAGCTCACCAGTGCCGCCTATCAGTGCCCATTAGTGCCACCTATATGTGCTCACCAATGCAGCCTACCAGTGCCCATCAGTGCCGCTCACCAGTGCCGCCCATCAGTGCCCATTAGTGTAGCATATCAGTGCAGCCTACCAGTACCCATCAGTGCAACCTACCAGTGCCCATCAGTGCAACCTACCAGTGCCCATCAGTGCAGCTCTCCAGTGCCTCCTACCAGTGCCCATCAGTGTTGCCTATCAGTGCTCACCAGTGCAGCCTACCAGTGCCCATCAGTGCCACCTATCAGTGCATATCAGTGCAGCCTACCAATGCCGCCTAGGAGTACCGCCTCATCAGTGGCAATCAGTGCAGCCTCGTCAGTTTCAAAATATCACAGCTTACTAGTGTATATTAATTGGGTTTTGATTATAGCATGGAGCACTTTTCAGTGCATGAATTTTCACTTAATGTGGATTGTTTAATGGGTTTGCATTGATTTCAGCATGGAGCACTTTGCATATGCTGGAATCTATGCAAAATAGACAATCCACATTCAATGAAAGCTCATATACGGCAAAGTTTGCAGTACACGAACTTTCACTGAATGTGGACTGTTTAATGAGTTTGTGCATGCATGGAGCACTTTATTGCAATATGCTCTGGAAATTAGCATTTAATCCATGCTGAGCTCTACCACTTTATATGGATGATGACTTACCTGCTGTCTGTCCTGGCCACCACTTGCGGGGGTTCCCGGGTTCCCGCCATCCTCCTCTCTCTTTTCCTCCTACAGACAGTCACAGAGAGACCCCGCCCTCAGTCCAATAAGAAGATGCATAGGGATGTCGCGCGAAGGAGGGTAGTCGGAGCATTAGGCTCCGCCTCTGTCACTGGAATGACATGCACATGGACTGGCCAGTCACAGTGTTTAATGGGGGCGTCATTTGCTCCCTCCCCCTGGCCAAGTACACCCCGTACTTAGTTTAGCAAGTGCCACGCTACAGGCTGATGCGACCAGGGCTATATTTGTGCAGGAGCCGGAAGGTGGCCTCGGGGGCAAGATACAGCACTGCCGCCAGGGGCTATGTTAATGCGGGGGGGAAGCAGAGAAGTCGCCGCCCCTGCACCACTGCCGCCCAAAGGCCTGGCCTCTGTGGCCTTGTAGGGAATCCGGCCCTGTCCACAATCTGTCACCAGCCAAGCCCCGAGTCAGCCTGCCTGCCTCCAACCGTCCTGCTGTCTCATCTGCCTGCTGTCAGCTGCTCTGTCTCCTGGCAACCTTCCAGCTAAATATCAGCTACTATCAGCGCAGACTATTAGACTACCAGTGGCCCTCGAGTCATAGCTGTATGTGAGGCCTTTATTTATTGGTAAGTAGTTGAAAGTCTATCTAATACACAAAACATCTATCTATAGTCTACACACCAAGGAAGAAAATATTAGGCTAAAATAAGAGAATTTTTTTTTTTTAATACAAATACTGCAGCTGCTGACTTTTAATAAATAGACACTTACCTGTTCCAGCGATGTCGGCAGAATATGACTAGCGATTGCTTGTCTCTCGGCTGCCCCCACTGCCATCCTCTGTCAGGGAATCAGGAAGGGAAGATTGCGGCTTCACTGCCCGGTTCCCTACTGCACATGCGCGAGTCGCGCTGCGCGTCTTTATTGGTCCCCGTTGTGTCCTGGGAACTGTGTTTCCCAAGACACAACGGGGCATCTTCGGATATGGGCGGGCCAGCTCCGGCTAGCTAGTCCCGAAAGTGGGTGCAGATACCTGTATTATACAGGTATCTGCACCCCCTCCCCCCTGAAAGGTGCCAATTGTGACACCGGAGGGGGGGAGGAATCTGATAAGCGGAAGTTCCACTTTAGGGTGGAGCTCCGCTTTAAAACATTAATCTGAAAACATATTTAGTTACAAGTAAAATGCAGACCTTTCCCATAATTACCCGTTTCTCACCAAGGTTCCATTCTGATGGTTGCTCTCCCATAAAGATCAAGTTTCTGCCTATCTAGTCTGTGTATATCAATACAGGCCGATGCCTCATTGGTTGGCATAGCGTGACTTCTGATTGGTTAGCTTTCCTATACTTTGCATAAGTCAGCCCCATTTAATGCAAATCCTAGTGACTATTCTGAGCAGGAGAATGTTCCCTCACCGCACACATGATCAGGCAGAACCCCAACACAGCCCAGCCAAACTGATGGCAAAGCTTCCCTATGCAATTAGCTCTAAGAACCCCTTTACTGTTCTGAGAGACAAAAATAACAAAATTTACACAAAGCAGACACCTCAAATAGGTGTCACCACTACACAATATTTTACAGCTATTAATGGAGATTTCACATAAACTCATAAGGCAAAAGATGGCCCCTTGTCGCCAGTTGAGAATATGAGACTCAGTGTCAGGAAAGCCCCTCCAGCGGGCGTCCCAACATCCCCAGGAGGAGAAGGATTCCCCGGCTCAGAACGGGCCTGCTGCGCCCACACATGCGCAATGGCGCGACTGCCAGTGCGCACGGACGCGCAGGAGCGCGCAGGAGCACGCACAGGAACACGCATGTACACGCGCGGCGCCGGGCACGCGCGGGAGCGCGCGCGCGGCGCCGGGCACACGCGGGAGCGCGCGCGCGGCTGCCCTGACGCTGTTTGGCGCCAAGAGCGCTATTTAAGCCGAACCCAGACCCTGTTGCCTTGCTGCCCGATCAACAGCGTTTCCTGTATGTGCTCTGTTTACCTGCAAAACCTGATTCACCTGATCTCTGCTGAAACCTGGCTTGTCTCTGACTCTTCTGACTTCTGCCTGCCCCGATCCCGGTTCTGGACTTTGACTACCCCTTTGGATGCTCCCTTGTACCTGATCTGCCCGTCTGTGTTTGACCCTGCCTGTTTGAGACTTGCCTGCACATTACCTGCTTGCTTCCTGCTGCTGGACTACAGGACACCTCCTTGTGTCTGCTGCACATTACCTGCTTGCTTCCTGCTGCTGGACTACAGGACACCTCCTTGTGTCTGCTGCACATTACCTGCTTGCTTCCTGCTGCTGGACTACAGGACACCTCCTTGTGTCTGCTGCACATTACCTGCTTGCTTCCTGCCGCTGGACTACAGGATACCTCCTGGTTCCCGTCTGCACAGATCTCCAGCCCTCTACCCAGCTTACCAGCCAGGCACTTGTGCTCCCCTGTGCTCCCGAGCTCCTGTCTTCCCTATCAGGGGTTCCCGAACCAGGGGTTTACGAGTGGCCGCTCCCTGCAATACGGGCTCTGCCTTAAGGTACGTGACACTCGGCTACACCTGAAATAATGGTTTATGTGTAATCTCCTTTAATATTTGGAACTTTTGCCTTCTGAAACAAAAAACTCTTTGAGGGAAAAAAAAAAAAAAAAGTTTAAACTCTCCATGTCTACAGTCCACATTTCTGGACCCCAGTGTCGGTAGTCATTACTTGTTCTGGATGTCATAAGTCCATAATAAAAACCATAAGAGACAAAAGGCCAAAACAAAACAAGAAGGAAGAAAAAAACATGAGGATCCTTGTTCTCAACAGTCCAATAATAACAGTACGAAAGTCCTTAAGGCGAATCTGGTCCTATTGCCCTTGCTTCTGGGACCGCCTTCCCTGGTGATTCCAACTGGATACAGCATACAGTAACGGCCTAGGAACGGGTTTTCCTGGCTTTCTGAGATTATACTTTATTAATGTGGACAAAAGTAGAGAAAGAAACACGAGTTCATTTAAGACATATGTATTCAAATGAATGCTTGTCTGGTAAGTCTGAGCAGTAAGGACCTTTGATTGGAATTGCCATAGATATAGTATGACATAATAATGAGACCCCTTTCCCAGTGACATGTGAAACAATTTAAATGGTTACGCCCTTCAGCCAGGTGTCTAATTTCCATCCCTCATCTTTCTTCCTCCATTGTCATATGCCTGCTAGTAACTCTGCCCCGCCTTCTGCGGAATACCCCGGTGTGTGTGGGTGGGTATGACCCTTCAAATGTCCAGGGGGATCTTATTGCAATCGCAACTCACCACTAACTCCTTTTACTGAAACTGTGTTCAGTTATACCAACCCTGGGCAGGGCCGGACTTACCATTGGGCTTGACTGGGCTCAAACCCATGGACCCCACCCAATAGGGGGCCCGTTGAGAGGCTTGGCTCCGCTCACAGTCACACTTAGTCCTGCCCTATGATGGACATAACACAGGGATTGGGCGTGACTGTGAGCCGAGCCGAGTACACTCGGCTACTTTCGGCTCAACTCTGGACTGCAAGAGGACCCGAGAGCCGCCGAGATACAGAGGACTCAGTATCTCGGCGGTGACATTTTTAAACTTCAAGACTGCAATGACAGTGGGGCAAGGCTGCAAATGACAAGGCTGCAAATGACAAGGCTACACTGACAAGGCTGCAAATGGCACTGGGGCAAGGCTGCAATGACACTGGACAAGGCTGCAGATGGATGGGCAAGGCTGCAGATGGACACTGATAAGGCTGCATTGACGGGCATTTAAATGCCCTGCTGATGGGCCAAAACCTTGGCTGGTGCCAAACATTTGTGCATATAGCTCCGTCCTTGGCTACCATGTGTAGCTACTGTACCAGTCCTGCCTTTAGCAGGCTACGGAAGAGGTAATCTCTTTAGGAGTTCTCGTGCAGATTAGGCAGTGTTGACTAAGCAGCCAAAAATAACTTGATTTCAGAATACGGATAAGTGTGATGTCACCAGTCACTTGTGGCTTCAGGAACAATCAAACTAAATTACTCTTAAAGTGGAGTTCCAGGCTTTTTATGTTTATTAAAAGTCAGCAGCTACAAATAGTTTAGAGGGAGGGGCTGCCTAAGACGAAAGGAGGAGTCACCTTGGCTGTCCCTGGACGGAAGGAGGAAGTGGGACAGGAAGTCCCACTCCTAACTCCTAACGAAGCCCCACACTCCCCCCCCCCAAAAAAATGACATGCCTAATGTGATATGTAAGGGGGTGAGGAGTACTTAGAGTGGAAGTTTTTTACTTTTGGGTAGAACTCCACTTTAAGTACAGTTGTACTATACTCCCTGCTGTTTGCCAATCACTATGAGTCTCACAAGTCCCAGTATATCTATATAATATTCACGCAATTCTCTTTGAACTTAGTTATGGCACAAAAAAGAAAACTGACCAACAAAAAAAAAAATGACCAATGACCACATGAGGCGACTTAGTTCACAGTTGCAGCGCTATACAATTCATTCATTCATTCATATGATTACTGCCCAATATTATAACTGTAAAATATGGAGTGTATTCCTCTTAGGGGACTTTAACCACTTCAGCCCCGGACCAATTGGCAGCCAAAGGACCAGGCCCCTTTTTGCAATTCGGCACTGCGTCGCTTTAACTAACAATTGCGCGGTCGTGCGACGTGGCTCCCAAACAAAATTGGCGTCCTTTTTTTCCCACAAATAGAGCTTTCTTTTGGTGGTATTTGATCGCCCCTGCGGTTTTTATTTTTTGCGCTATAAGCAAAAATAGAGCGACAATTTTGAAAAAAATGCAATATTTTTTACTTTTTGCTATAATAAATATCCCCCAAAAATATATAAAAAAACATTTTTTTTCCTCAGTTTCAGCCGATACGTATTCTTCTACATATTTTTGGTAAAAAAAATCGCAATTATTGATTGGTTTGCGCAAAAGTTATAGCGTTTACAAAATAGGGGATAGTTTTATAGCATTTTTATTAATATTTTTTTTTTTTACTAGCAATGGCGGCGATCAGCGATTTTTATTGTGACTGCGACATTATGGCGGACACATCGGACATTTTTGACACATTTTTGTGACATTTGTCATTTATACAGAAATCAGTGCTATTTAAATAGCACTGATTCCTATGTAAATGACAGTTGTAGTGAAGGGGTTAACCACTAGGGGGCGGGGAGGAGTCAGTGTGACGTGTGTGTGTTTTTTTACAGTAGGGGGGCGTGGCTGTACGTCTGACGTCATTGATCGGCGTTCCCGATGACAGGGAACCGCCGATCACTGACAGTCAGTGTAGGAAGCGCGGGGAGAGGTTTGTTTACATAGACCTCTCCCCGTTCTTCAGCTCCGTAACCCGATCGCGGGATACCAGCGGCGATCGGGTCCGCTGGTCCCGCGGCCGGGGTCACGGAGCTCCCGACCGGGTCGCGAGCGCGCCGCTGGCGGCGCGCGCGCGACCCACAGGCAGGCACATGCACTGTCACGTACAGGTACGTGATTTTGCCTGCCCGTGCCATTTTGCCAACGTATATCGTCGTTAGGCGGTCGGGAAGCGGTTAAAGGGAAAGGACGCTTGTTGTTGTGTAAAGACTTAATTTTATTTAACAAAAAAAGAGAGGTGTGATTTGATGTGGCCAAAATAGATCCACATAGGTAAGTACAAACAAAGTATACATATAAAAAGTATTTTTAAACAGGATGCAATAACAAAAGCATAAAGAGCTATGACACAGATATGACACAAATACAGTTGTGTGCGTTTATCCAACGTGTTTCGAGTTTATCTCTTCTTCAGGGATATTTTGAGATCAGCACACATATGTATTAAAAATCTAAAAAAAAAAAAAATACAATGAGCAAACAGAAACAGATATACATATACTGACGTTCGTCATCAATGAAAAAGTGTTACTACTGATTTCTGTAATTAAGTATTGTGCATACTGACCCTATCCTGTGTCAGGATATCTTGTGAGAGCATCCATGGTATAAAAAGGGGGAAGGGGGGTAAAGTAGAACCCTTGGTGTAGTAAGCAATGGTGTTACTGCTGCCTGTGAGTCCCGCCGGTATCCCGAGTTTTGGGGGCCAGTGTCCGCCAGTCCCCCCCACACACAGGAGAGTTGGATGGAGCACACACACATATACAGAGGATTCCTACCGGAAATCGGTCGGCAACAAAGGGCGTCAGGAAAATCCCCCCTCAGGTGCCCAGGAGACCCCGAAACAGGGAATGCGAGGCGACTGTGGGAAATATATGAGGATATAAGAATACAAAGTAATGGACATTGGTATATATAGAAAAAAGATGCACCGAAAATTTCCTGGCATCGATAAAAATACAGGCAGTAAAGTGCTGGCTGAAACGCAACAAAAGAGGCAGAGCAACCCCAACCCCTAAAGGTCAATTAGAGATATGCAGGGGTTGATATTAGCCAGAGAACTGCACTGTAGTAATATATGTAGCAATGTAAAAAACGTATTAAACAATAATGTTGGTGGGTGACACAGTACCTTGAGGCCCAGCGAAGAGTGGGAGCAATGCGTGCTGGTGTGCTGAGAGGACTGGGTTGGCACTCGGTGGATATCAGGTAGTGATACCATACGCCTGCGGGTAATGTATAAGCATATACAATAAAGTATGTTGGGGAGCATGCATTGGGGATGACAGAGATAGTGAAATGAAAGCATGGCAGACAGTACCTGAAAGGCCTGGATGTAATGATAATGATGCTGTTCACCAAATATTTGGCTGCCTATATAAATGAAGCATAAGTGAGTGGTGGTTGAACAGGCCAAGCTTGGTGTGGAAATATAAGTCAGAAAATGCACGTCAAAAAATTGAGCAGGGTGCTTACCAGGATGTGAGAAGTGCCAGGTCTAGGTGCAGCAGCATAACTGGTGTGTTGATGTTGGCCAGTATATGTGTGCTGGGCTGTTGTGTGGGGCCAATTAAGAGAAGGGGAGAGGGTGACGCCCCCCGAGGCGGTGGCGCGGGTGGCCGCCCCGGCGGCGATGGAGCCTGCAATTGGTGGAGAATCTGGGGGAGGCGGCCGGGGGTGAGCTGCAATTATTGGGTCCCCCCGGCCACAACCATTGGCGTCAGTGGTTCCCACGACGCCGCCGCATAATGCTATGCAGCGGCATGCATGGGGATAATGACCAGAGAGCGCGGGCACGCCGGGCGTGATGACGTCATGGCGCGCGGGAGGCGGGGACCGACATCCGCGTCATTGGCCCGCAGCGCAGGATAGGAGAGGGGCAGGGGACATGGATTCGTCCCCGCCCTCTCCATGGCAATGGGCCGCTGGTGCTGATAAACAGCAGGCAGCGGCCCAACCTGCGCTGAGTGCCGATCGATGGAGCGGGGGGACCAGTGCGTGGCATGGGGGAAGAAGGACAGGGGGACAAACGCCCACAGCCCGGGAGAGGCCCAGCAGGGAGGCACGGCAGCAGTTTTAGCAAAAATAAAATATAAAAAACAAAGCCATGGAGGGGACATGTATTATACCTAAAGAGAACCTGCATAGTTGGCATAAGGCAAAAACCAGTAGGTATGGCATTTACAGAGAACCTTTGACATGGGTAAAGAGCAGGGAAGGTAAAGGACATGGAAATATGACGATTGAAATAAAAAATATATATATGTATAATAAAGAGGTGCAGATTATAATAAAAAATGGAAAAAGAAGAATTGAAAAGGAAAAACTTAATCGCTGTAATAAATACATTTAGTCAGAGCCTAATATGGAAGTGGTGGGGAAAAAAAGTGTTTTTTTTGTTTTGTACCTGGAAAATATATTAGGAAAAATCATGGGGGTACGTTGGGGTATTGATCTGGCAGTTCCCATTCAGAGCCGCCTGAGGAGAAACCCTCCAGGAAGGGTTTAAAAGATGTGGTGCCATTGAGTCCAGGTGGTCGGGTGGCCCCTAACCTGAAAATCCATCTCTGTTCCATTTGCATAAGGAGCTTATTTGTGTCCCCTCCACGTAGACCCTGGTGGACACGGTCAAGAATAAGAAAAGAGAATTTTGGGCATTTGCCTTCGTGTATTGAGGTGACATGTCTGCCTAGGGGTAAGTTGGGGTTGCACGTTCTCATAGAGAGAATGTGCTTGTATGGTCTACGCCAAAACTCCTGTATTGTTTTCCCAACGTAGAAGCTGTTACATTCACAAATGAGAAGGTATACAACTCCGCACGTGAGGCAGTTGGCGTAATGTTTGGGTTTAAAGGGTACACCATTAGGTAATGTGATATTTTTAGAAGTAGAGTATTTTCAAGAATTTACAGTAGTTGCAGCCCCCGCATGCAAAGGTGCCCTTGTTTTTGCAAGGGTCACGTTTGCCTCTGCCTCTGTATTCACTGCAGACTAGATGGTCACGGAGTGATTGTGCCCTCCTATAGGTAATCATGGGGGCTGGTGGTACATAGTGACCGATCTGGGGGTCCATGGTCAGCATGTGCCAGTATCTTGAGATGGTGCGTCGGATTGCTCCGTGTTGTTGTGAAAAAGTATAATAAGTAATATCTGGACGTGTTCACCCCAATACCTTTTGGTAAGATTTTTGGAGGCATTTGTGTGAGTAGCCCCGTTCAAGGAGGCAGGTTTTGAGTAGATCGGCCTCTTTTTTTAAAAATGTGATCTTCTGTGCAATATTATAACTGTAGAGAGGACTGTATGTCACATATACACAGAAAATAGTCACATGACTGTTGCTAAACCCTGGTGTTACTGTTGTCATAGTTGGTAACAGCTACAATGACATCAATTTATATAAAACAATTCTCCACTGTCGTAAGAGAAAAAAAAAAAAAAAAAACAGTTGGAACTTGGGCCAACCCCAAAATGCTATAGGGAAGCTTTAACAATTCTATATCAACATTTTTAATGTTTCCCATACTCCCCCCCCTTTTTTTTTATTTCACCATAGCGCAACCAAACTCAAGAATCACCCAAAAAAATAAAGGTGATATAGGAAAGAATGAAAAATAATTATCATTAAAAGAAAAACAAAACAAAAGAAAAAAAAATAGATAACGTAAAAAAAAAAATAATAATAATAAAAAATAAAATTAAACAAATAAAAAAAAAGATACAGATTCAATGCTGCCTCAACCTAAGATTTGTGATACCCCTTTCTCTTTAAATTATTAAAGAACATTGAATCTGTATTGATATATGTGAAGATAATATCTTGTGGCCTGCATAGATACAAGCTAAATGATATATATTCCTAATTACAATATTTTACAGCTATTAATGGAGATTTCACATAAACTCATAAAGTAACAAGGGACTGCTGTCGGTGATGCTACGCTAAGCTATCTTCTCTGACCACTCATATAGAGGCAGTCATAGCTGTACATTGGTTTTGATACAATTAATTGATTTGTGTGATACACAAGATACAATGTCCAGTAAACAATCAGTACAAACATTGAAAAAGTCTCACACACGTGGTATGCGTTTCGGGGTGTAAATCTAAGTATGTGCATGCTTTGTGTGAGAAATATCTTAGATTAACAAGTGTGTGTAAAAAAATAAATACAGTTTCTTTCCACACTTTCCAAAAACTTGTGACAAAAAATGAAGCGTTCAAAAGACTTACCATAGCTCTTAAAAATAACTTGGGGTGTTTAATTTTCAAAATGTGGTCATTTGTGGGGTGTTTCCACTGTCCTGGTGCTCCCAGGGCCTCCAAAATGTGATAGGTCGTCAGGAAATTAAATGCATAAAGGAAGGCCCTTAGAAAACCCGAAGGTGTTCCTTGGATTTTGGGCCTCTCTATGTGGTTAGATTGTGAAAAAAAGTCTCACACATGAGGTATCATCATACTTGGGAGGAGCAGCAGAATGTATTTTGAGGTATAATAAGTTTGCCCATGCTGTGTGTTAGAAATATCTTATTAACCACTTCAGCCCCAGACCAATTGGCAGCCAAAGGACCAGGCCCCTTTTTGCGATTCGGCACTGCGTCGTTTAACTGACAATTGCGCGGTCGTGCGACGTGGCTCCAAAACAAAATTGGCGTCCTTTTTTCCCCACAAATAGAGCTTTCTTTTGGTGGTATTTGATCGCCCCTGCGGTTTTTATTTTTTGCGCTATAAACAAAAATAGAGCGACAATTTTGAAAACAATGCAATATTTTTTGCTTTTTGCTATAATAAATATCCCCAAAAATATATAACATTTTTTTTTTTTTCCTCAGTTTAGGCCGATGCGTATTCTTCTACATATTTTTGTTAAAAAAATCGCAATTAGCGATTATTGATTGGTTTGCGCAAAAGTTATAGCGTTTACAAAATAATATATAATATAGCATTTTTATTAATATTTTTTTTTTTTACTAGTAATGTCGGCGATCAGCGATTTTTATTGTGACTGTGACATTATGGCGGACACATCGGACATTTTTGACACATTTTTGGGACCATTGTCATTTATACAGCAATCAATGCTATTTAAATGCATTGATTCCTGTATAAATGACAGTTGTAGTGAAGTTTTTTTTACATTAGGGGGCGGGGCTGACGTCTGACGTCATTGATCAGCTTTCCCGATGACAGGGAACAGCCGATCACTGACAGTCAGTGTAGGAAGCGCGGGGAGAGGTTTGTTTACACATTACCTCTCCCCGTTCTTCAGCTCCGTGACCCGATCGCGGGACACCAGCGGCGATCGTGTCCGCTGGTCCCGCGGCCGGGGTCACGGAGCTCCCGACCGGGTCGCGAGTGCGCCGCTGGCGGCGCGCGCGCGACCCACAGGCAGGCACATGCACGACCACGTACAGGTACGTGATTTTGCCTGCCCGTGCCATTTTGCCGACGTATATCGGCGTTAGGCGGTCGGGAAGCTGTTAATTAATAACTTTGTATACAAAAATACACTTTAACCACTTGCCGGCCAGCCGCAGTATATACGGTATATACTGCGGAAGGTAGACTCTATTGCGCAAAAGGACATAACTGTACGTCGTTTCACGCAATAGATACTGTGGGCACGCGCCATCGGAGGTACGTGCGCACACAGCGGACTCAATGTCCTATGTAAAGAAGGCGGATCCCCATTCTGACAGGAGACAACATGGATATCTGCTGTTCCTAGTGATCAGGAACAGCGATTTCTGTGTTGTTCCAGGCAGCCCATCACCCACACAGTCAGAACACACCCAGGGAACACAGTTAACCCCTTCATCACCCCCCTGCCACTGTCATTTATACATTGATCAGTGCATTTTTTTTTAGCACTGATCACTGTAATAATGTCACTGGTCCCCGAAAAGTGTCACTTGGGGGTCAGATTTGTTCGTCACAATGTCGCAGCCCTGCTAAAAAAAAGTAGATCAACGCCATTACCAATAAAAACAAAAAAAAAGTCCATAAATCTAATCCCATATTTTTCAGACACTATAACTTTTGCGCAAACCAATCAATGGTTGTTTATTGCGATTTTCTTTTTTTACCAAAAAATATGTAGAAAAATACATATCGGCCTAAACTGAGGAAAACAATTATTTTTTTTTCGTTTTTTTGGGGGGAAATTGTATTATAGCAGAAAGTAAAAACAAAAAGTTTTTTTTTTTTTCTAAATTGTAAGTGCGCACAAAATAAAAACTGCAGAGGTGATCAAATACCAACCAAAATAAAGTTCTATTTGTGGGAAAAAAAGAACATCAATTTTGTTTGGGTACAGCACCGCGCGACCGCGTAATTGTCAGTTAAAGCGGCACAGAAAAAATTGCCTGGTCATTATGGGGGTAAAACTTCTGGGGCTGACGTGGTTAATTTTCTTTCCACATTTCTCAAAAACTTGTGGCAATAAACACTCTCTATGCTTTGCAGCCTTGGGTGTTTTTTTTTTTTTTTGGTCATTTTGTAGGTTTTTCCTGTCCTGGCATTTCAGGGACTTGCCAAATATAATAGGTTGATGTAGAAAGCTCTCGCGCTACTATGAGTAAATAGTGAGGTCAAAGTGATCGCTGATAAGGTGCATGCAGCAAAGTGACTAGTGATCACAAAAGCACTTATACAGAAATGGTGAAAGAAAAAACTTTGCGCATGCTAAATGGATAAAAGAAGGTGAGTGATGGCAAGGTCCTGGCCAGCTGTCACGCCAAGATGGGTGAGTAGGACCAATAGATCACACTATGTTGAACAGGGAGATAAAGTGCAATAAAGTGCAAAAAGTTGCATAAAAAGTGAACAAGTGCCAAGAACAGAATAATTAGCCAGTATCTTCAGTAAGTAATACGTAACTGAATAATAGTGATAAGTAGGTGCATGCACGTCAAGAAAGTGCTAGGAATATAAAATCAATCCTGTGAAACCGTCACTAAAGTGCAATAAAGTGCAAAAACTTGCATTATAAAGTGAACAAGTGATAGGAAAATAACTACTAGGTCAGTATTTACAATAAATAATACGTAACTAAATGGCAATAATGATTAAATAAATATATACATGCACGTCAATTAGCACTTTATTGACGTGCATGTATATATTTATTTAATCATTATTGCCATTTAGTTACGTATTATTTATTGTAAATACTGACCTAGTAGTTATTTTCCTATCACTTGTTCACTTTATAATGCAAGTTTTTGCACTTTATTGCACTTTAGTGACGGTTTCACAGGATTGATTTTATATTCCTAGCACTTTCTTGACGTGCATGCACCTACTTATCACTATTATTCAGTTACGTATTACTTACTGAAGATACTGGCTAATTATTCTGTTCTTGGCACTTGTTCACTTTTTATGCAACTTTTTGCACTTTATTGCACTTTATCTCCCTGTTCAACATAGTGTGATCTATTGGTCCTACTCACCCATCTTGGCGTGACAGCTGGCCAGGACCTTGCCATCACTCACCTTCTTTTATCCATTTAGCATGCGCAAAGTTTTTTCTTTCACCAAATATAATAGGTTGTCAGGAAATTAGATACAAATTTTATGCCCATAAAATTCCCAAAGGTGCTCCTTGGATTTTGGGGCCTTCTATGCATCCAGGCTGTGAAAAAGTCTCACACATGTGTTATCCCCATACTCAGGAAGAGTAGAAGAATGTGTTTTGGGGTGTAATTGTAACTATGCCTATGCATAGAAATAATTTGTTAAAATTACAATTTTGTTAAAATAAAAATTTAATTTATTTCTTAATTTTCCCAAAAAAATGACAACAATTAAAACTTTAAAAAACTCACCGTGCATCTTACTAAACACCTTGGACTGTCTACTTTCCAAAATGGGTCATTTGGGGGGGGGGGGGGGTATTTGTACTGTCCTGGAATATTAGGGTCTCAAGAAATGAGATAGTCAGAACATCTGCATCTGGGCCTGGACCTGAACCTGTAACCTCTACTGTTGGGGGGGGGGGGATTTCAGACAAATTTCAGACTGGTAGTAATACTTCTTTCTGAACCACCTGAGGTGCTGGGCAGTGATCTGCCTAATTGCTTAGACATCCTTGCCTTATGTCTTATTTCTCGTGAACCTCTAACTCCTTCCATGAACTTCCTGATTTTAGCCACGCCTTTGCACTTCCTGTTTGCCAGACTATTGTGCTCTTTCCAGCCTATATCTTGCTCTTATCACTCCTGTTGATTAGGGATGAGCCGAACACCCCCCCGTTCGGCTCGCACCAGAACCCGCCAACGGACCTAAAGTCCGTGCGAGCTTTAGAACCCTATTAGTTATAATGGATGCGAACGTTCGAAATTAAAAGTGCTCATTTTAAAGGCTAATATGCATGTTAATGTCATAAAAAAGTGTTTGGGGACCCGGGTCCTGCCCCAGGGGACATGTATCAATGCAAATTTTTTTTTAAAAAACTGACGTTTTTTCAGGAGCAGTGATTTTAATAATGCTTAAATTGAAACAATAAAAGTGTAATATTCCTTTAAATTTCGTACCTGGGGGGTGTCTATAGTATGCCTGTAAAGGGGCGCATGTTTCCCGTGTTTAGAACTGTCTCTGCGCAAAGTGTCATTTTAGAAAGTAAAAAAGCTATTTAAAATCACTCGCGGCTAATGTTAATTCACGGCTCCCGTAACACAGAGAACAGTGATTCATTGAAACTCATTCATAAAAAAAAGTAATTGATAAAAAATAAAAAAAATGAAAAAAAAAAAAGCGTAGGGGTCCCCCCAAATTCAATAACCAGGCCCTTCAGGTCTGGGATGGATATTAAGGGGAACCCCAGCCAAAAAAAAAAAAAATGGCGTAGGGTCCCCCTCAAAATCCATACCAGACCCTTGAGGTCTGGTATGGATTTTAAGGGGAACCCTAGCCAAAAAAAATGGCGTGGGGTCCCCCTCAAAATCCATACCAGACCCTTATCCAAGCACGCAACCTGGCAGGCCGCAGGAAAAGAGGGGGGGACGAGAGCGCCCCCCCTCTCGCCTGAACCGTACCAGGCCACATGCCCTCAACATTGGGAGGATGCTTTGGGGGTCTAAGACCCCTAAAGCACCTTGTCCCCATGTTGATGAGGACAAGGGCCTCTTCCCCACAACCGTACCCGGTGGTTGTGGGGGTCTGTGGGCGGGGGGCTTATCGGAATCTGGAAGCCCCCTTTAACAAGGGGACCCCCAGATCCCGCCCCCCCCTGTGTGAAATGGTAAGGGGGTACAAAAGTACCCCTACCATTTCACCAAAAAAGTGGCAAAAATTGTAAAAATGACAGGAGACAGTCTTTGACAATTCCTTTATTAAAATCTTCTTTCTTCTTTCTTCATCCTTCGGTTTCTTCATCTTCTCCTTCCTTCATCTTCTTCCATCTTCTTCTTCCATTTTCTTCTTCCTCCGATCGGCTTCTTCTTGCGCTGGTCTTCTCGTCCTTCTCGTCCGGCATCTTCTTCCGTCGGCGTCGGCGTCGGTGTCTTCTTGGGCCGCTCCGCGCAATGGGAGGCTCCCGCTGTGTGAGGCTCCGCTCCATCTGACAGGTCTTTTAAAACGGAGGGCACCTGGTGACCCGGCCCCCCCTCTGACGTCATGGGGAAAGCCATCATGGAATTCCCCATGACGTCCCTGTGCGTCAGAGGGGGTGGGGTCACCAGGTACCCTCCATTATAAAAGACCTGTCAGACGGAGCGGAGCCTCACACAGCGGGAGCCTCCCATTGCGCGGAACGGCCCAAGAAGAGACAGAGACACCGACGCCGACGCCGACGGAAGAAGATGCCGGACGAGAAGGACGAGAAGACCAGCGCAAGAAGAAGCGGATCGGAGGAAGAAGAAAATGGAAGAAGAAGATGGAAGAAGATGAAGGAAGGAGAAGATGAAGAAACCGAAGGATGAAGAAAGAAGAAAGAAGATTTTAATAAAGGAATTGTCAAAGACTGTCTCCTGTCATTTTTACAATTTTTGCCACTTTTTTGGTGAAATGGTAGGGGTACTTTTGTACCCCCTTACCATTTCACACAGGGGGGGGGGCCGGGATCTGGGGGTCCCCTTGTTAAAGGGGGCTTCCAGATTCCGATAAGCCCCCCGCCCGCAGACCCCCACAACCACCGGGCACGGTTGTGGGGAAGAGGCCCTTGTCCTCATCAACATGGGGACAAGGTGCTTTAGGGGTCTTAGACCCCCAAAGCATCCTCCCAATGTTGAGGGCATGTGGCCTGGTACGGTTCAGGCGAGGGGGGGGGGCGCTCTCGTCCCCCCCTCTTTTCCTGCGGCCTGCCAGGTTGCGTGCTCGGATAAGGGTCTGGTATGGATTTTGAGGGGGACCCCACGCCATTTTTTTTTTTTTTTTTTGGCTGGGGTTCCCCTTAATATTCATCCCAGACCTGAAGGGCCTGGTTATTAAATTTGGGGGGACCCCTACGCTTTTTTTTTGTTTTTTATTAATGAATGACAGTTCTCTGTGTTACAGGAGCCATCAATTCATTAGCCGCGAGTGATTTAAATAGCTTTCTTCCTGCAAAAATGACACTTTTTTGCAGGGAAAGTTCTAAGCACAGGAAACCTGCGCCCCCTTCACAGGCCACCTATAGACACCCCCCAGATGTGATACTGCAATGCTGTTTTAACAGCACGCACACACATATCCCCAGAAATAAAGCACATATTGTCAGCAGCACACTAACACGCTGACACTGACTGAAACAGAATATGCGAGGCCGCCGGCGCGGCGGCCTCTTATACCGTGGGGCGTGTACTAAAGCCCCTGAGCTATAATTGGCTACAGGCATCCTGCCTGTAGCCAATTATGGCTCTCCTCGCTGCCGGCGCTGTGATTGGCCAAGCATGCGGGGTCACAGTGCATGCTTGGCCAATCATCAGCCAGCATTGCACTGCGCGGGCCGCAATGCATTGCGGGGCCGCTCGCATCACACGAATTTGATGCGAGCGGCCCCAATAGTTCTGGGCTCGCCGAGCGAGCGAACACCCGGTGCTCGATTCGAACATGGGTTCGAATCGAACACCGGGCTCATCCTTACTGTTGATATCCTTATCTCTGCTACCAGTCATTACTGAACGTTGGCTTGTTCCTCAACAATGTTTCTGCTTGATTCCAACCTGCAACCACTTGTTAATGACCTTTGGCTTATTTAGTGACTACGCTTCTGCTTGATCCACACCTGCTATATCTGCTACTGGACCCCCGGCTTGCTCACCTCCTGGTGGGGTGATCTTGAGGACCATGACCTGGTTCTAACACACAGCAAAACCCATCCCCACCATCAGGAGCTCTTGTGAATACCCGTTAATGCTCAGACCCTGCACCTAAGGCGAGCCTGTGTCACCCGCCAGGGGGACCTCCTTGTGTACTTATCCTGCTGGTCAGTGGGAGCCTCTCTACTGTTATAGCTACTGATCTCCAAGCTTGACCCCTGACCATGACAATCAGGATTGATCAACTTTTTTTTCATTGTTTTTTATTAAAGGTTTAACAATAACAATAACAAAAAAAGAGTACAACCAGGTAAGATTGTCATATATCATAGCACATATATAAAAGCACTGCAATTGGGAAATACCAAACTTAATTCACATTTATACTTAGGTGATTGTCGTATCTTGTACCGACGGTCAGTTATGGGGTGGTGAACAGTAGACATGTGCACAATAGAAAAATTTGTTTAGTTTAGTTTTGTTTCTGTTCGTTTCCGTTGATTCGTAACTTCGTAAGTCGTCGGTGTTCGTATTCGTAAAGATTCGTAAATTCGTATGTCGTCGCTGTTCATATTCGGACTCGTTCATATTTTCGTACAGTTATTTTTTCGTTGATTCGTTTTTCCGTTAGTCTAATTTTCGTTTATTCTAAATTCGTATTTTCGTATTTTCGTTATATTTTGTATTCGGACGCATTCGTATTTTCGTAGATTTAGTTACATTCGTACTTTCGTAAGATTGATTTATTCGTACTTTCGTAACATTGTTTTCGTAGATTCGTAATCGGAGCATAATTCATAATGTTATGTAATGTGTATGCTATTATTACATTGTAAGAGACACGGAAAATTACGAATCGAAAAAAAAAGTTACGAATGTACTAATTTTTTCATTCAATCCATTCGAAGCACGTTAAGCAGCGCCACTGTAAGAGACACGGAAAATTACGAATCGTCAAAAAAAATAAAGTTACGAATGTACGAATTTTTTCGTTCAATCCATTCGAAGCACGTTAAGCAGCGCCATTGTAAGAGACACGGAAAATTACGAATCGACAAAAAAAAAAAGTTACGAATGTACGAATTTTTTCGTTCAATCCATTCAAAGCACGTTAAGCAGCGCCATTGTAAGAGACACAGAAAATTACGAATCAACAAAAAAAAAATTACGAATGTACGAATTTTTTCGTTCATTTTGATTTTCGTTGTTCCTGTTTTCGTTTTTCGGATTTTCATTTTTTCGTAGTTTCGTTGTTTCTAATTTAATTATTTCGTATTTTCGTTGTTTTTCATATTCGTTCGATTCGATAATTCGCTATTCGTTAAAATTTTTACTAAATCATTTGTTCATTCGTACGATAACGAATGAACGAATATAAAGACTTTGAACGGAAAACGAATCTTAACTAAACGAATTGCACATGTCTAGTGAACAGAGCTCCACCCCCCCCTCCAGGCACCCCAAATTGGGATCAAACTGTGCCTAGGGAGAGGGGATCCCCCCCTGCCCCTGAGTTATTCATTTATGTATGGCAACAGATATGTTACACATCATTTGTTGGTATTATTTCTTATGTACATGGGTATAGTTACGTATTGTTTAAATAAAATAAAAATTGAGGAGAAAAGAAAAAAAAGAAAAAGACGAGATTAAGTGAGAGAAATGGAATCAAAATAACTGAGTAAACATATATTGTTTAAAGAACTCAACATACCACCATTTAGAAGCTATACTTGTATCAGTATATCAAAGAGGAGTCTCTGGAAATCTTGAGGACCATAGTGTCCAGTCAGATTGGAATTTTACGGTAGAATTAGAAGAGTAGGCAAAAAAAATTTCCTGCAGGTATTGGGTTTTTACTCTATTATTAACATCATTTATATTAGGTATGGTATCTGTTTTCCGATTGATCAAATTTCAAATATATATATATATAAGATAGTTTGTAGACTATCATAAGTTATGTATAACTTTCACACAGACTATATAATATACACTGATTTGGGTTAAGTTTACCAAAGAAATAGAGCAGAATATATTTTGGCATAAATGTATTATTTATTTTTAACGTTTTATAACAGAAACTTAAGAGAACTTTTTTTCAAAGTTTTAAGATATTTCAGACAAATTTCAGACATATAGCAAAAAAAAAAAAAAAAACAGGTGGTGACTAAATACCACCAATAGAAAGCCCTCTGTCTCTAAAAGATGATATAAAGTAATCTGGGTTCAGTGTTGCATGACTGAGTTATTGTCATTCAAAGTGTGACAGTGCGAAAAATGGCCTGGGCAAGAATTAAATGAGACAGTCCAGTCTTCAAGTGGTTAAAGTTTAACCAGTTCCCGACCGGCGCACGCCGAAGTACGTCGGCAGAATGGCACGGACAGGCAGGAGGGCGTATATATAAGTCCCTCCTTAATGCCGTCCATGCCATCGGGAGCGCGCCGGTCGGGACCCCCGCGACGCTGGTCGTGGGTCCCGCGGACTCGATCGCCGCGGGGACACCCGCGATCGTCTCACGGGAAGGCAGAACGGGGAGATGCGGAAATAGACAGCATCTCCTCGTTCTGCCTAGCAACTAGTGACGCCGATCTCTGCTCCCTGTGATTAGAGCAGAGATCAGCATTCACTAGCTGACAGCCACGCCCCCCCACAGTAAGAAACACACCCCTAGGCATACTTAACCCCTACACTGCCACCCCCTGGTTCACCCCTTCACTGCCAGTGTCATTTATACAGGAATCAGTGCATTTAAATAGCATTGATTGCTGTATAAATGACAATGGTCCCAAAAATGTGTCAAAAATGTCCGATGTGTCCCCCATAATGTCGCAGTCACAATAAAAATCGCTGATCGCCGCCATTACTAATAAAAAAAAAAATATTAATAAAAATGCTATAAAAACTATCCCCTATCTTGTAAACGTTATAACTTCTGCGCAAACCAATCAATAATCGCTTATTGCGATTTTTTTTTACCAAAAAATATGTAGAAGAATACGTATCGGCCTAAACTGAGGAAAAAATCTGTTTTTTTATATATTTTTTGGGGATATTTATTATAGCAAAAAATAAAAAAATAATGCGTTTTTTTTCAAAATTGTCGCACTTTTTTGTTTATAGCGCAAAAAATAAAAACCGCAGGGGCGATCAAATACCACCAAAAGAAAGCTCTATTTGTGGGAAAAAAAGGACGTCAATTTTGTTTGGGAGCCACGTCGCACAACCGCGCAATTGTCAGTTAAAGCGGCGCAGTGCCGAATCGCAAAAAGGGGCCTGGTCCTTTGGCTGCAAATTGGTCCGGGGCTGAAAGTGGTTAATTATAGACAAACATTTTTTTTTTCTTTTTGATGGCAAGGAAATGTTTGTGATCTCTGTCAGATTTATTTTTCCACCTGTGTCCCAATTAAGAATTTTCTTATCACCTTGTATCGTGTACACATAGCATGAAATTTGAAGAAATCTTTGCAAAATGGGGGGGGGGGGGATTGTTTCCTAGAGAGTTGTCACCAGAATAATGTCCCCATTGGAGGATTTTCCCCTCTATTCCCATTTTGGAGAGGACTTCAAATTTAGGATTTTCTCAATGCTTTCAGCCCCCTGTGACAATGATCACCCGGGGGGGGGGGGGGAACATGGAGGGAAATGTCCCCAGTTGAGAACACAGACAGAAATTACTGTAAAAGGTGAGAGGGAAATAATAATTTTACACTTCATCTTACACTATAAGATCATCCCTATCACACTGGTTAATTTTCTCCTAAAAAAAAAGTTATGGTGAAAATTTAGATGTTCAAAGAACCTCAACTTTTTAAGTCTCTGTGTTCCTCCAGCTACTGATCCAGAATCTTCTCAAAATGATCCTTCTCAGCTTGTTGCTGGCCTGGAAGAGGACGGCCCCCTCAACCGATGGAGATAATAATCGTAAACTCCAATTGACAAAAGGCATTAACTCTGTGAAGTTTGGGGAACCTCGAATAAACATAAGCACTCGAGTTATGCAGGAGAATGTGAAGATGAGAAGTAAGAAGAAGATTGTCCTCAGTGCAGTGACATGAGCCTGAAGATTTGGATGTGTCGATCCAGAGTCGTTATTCTTCACCCTCCAGACGTGTCTGAGCAGAAAGGAGGAGGTGAGGACCAGGCACAGAAGACTAAGGAAGAATGGAAGAATGGCACCTAGGATGGTCACAGGTACAAAATAGGAAAGGCTGGGACGGTACCTGGTAAGAGAGGCTTCTGTGCTGTTCTCAAAAAATGTAATGCTTTCTCCATACACAGCCCAGAAGCCCGGGGAAGTCACAATGAACATCCCAAGAGCTGTTAGGAATAAAAGCTGATTCAGGAAATTGGACACAATTCTCTTTATCCAGATGAAGAACCCATAGCTGAGATTGGTGATGGTGGTACAGTAATGAGCCGAGAGCCAGAAGGTCAACCAGAAGCTGTAAGATGTCAGGAAGTAACCTGACGTGTTCATAAATGCATATACTTGTTTAATGTATAAGATTTCCATAGAAATCGCAAAGAGCATTCCATGAAGGCTCATCACACACTGGAGGAGAATATTCACAATTCCCTTAGCCAGGAAAATCACATCGGTGGGACTCAACTTCCCTTTCTTTCTGATGATGTCCAGGTTAACCATCACAATACAAGTGTTAGAAGGGATTGCCAAGCCGAGTCCCAAGACTGAAGAGACTAAAGTTAACAATGAGTGCGAAGACATCATGGTGAGGTTTGGTGTGATCTCTGGACAGAGATGACGGGACACGTCCAGTGATAGCAGACAGAATGATATATTTAGAGTTGGAATTATGGAAAAAACCTTCAGAGATCCGTCTCATGAGTGACTTTGCATAAATGTGATGGATTTCATTTCATTTAAATTCCAACATCTAAAGCACAGAACAAACTGTGTAACACAATAATCATTGCTCTCATACTAACATGAGTAACCTCTTCAGGACTGGCAGCTGTTTGTCCTTTATTGATCATTATGTACACTTACTACTATGACACTTCTGACTATAAATGTGGTTTATTAGTGAGGGACAAACAAGGCTTTCTAATGACAGGATTGTATAATATATATATATATATATATATATATATATATATATATATATATATATATATATATATATATATATATATACATATTTTATTTAATTTTTTTACGTTTTATTTTATCATTTTATTATCTATTTTTCAAGCAAATTTAAGAAAAATCCAGTTCTCCAGTTGACTGTTTAAAATCAAAAAAAGGGGACCAATTAAAACATAGGAGACCCCAACCCCTTGTTTATAAAGGTCGTCATTGGCTGGACCTGTCATTTAGAGGGAGTGAAATGACAGGAATAGGTAGGTGGTCGGGCTTTATGAGTGATATATATATATATATTTACATTGCTAGATGACATAATTGACAATAGATTTGCATTCTATTAAATGATAAAAACTGTGTTTGTCTTTATTTTTATTTTTTTCTATGTACCCCTTACTCATTCAGATGGTGGGCAGCAACTGGGTGACCCCTTATTGTTAAAGAGGAATTCCAAATTCCCATAAGCCTTCTTCAGCAGACCCCCCCCCCCCCCCACAACAACCAGACAAGAGCTGTGAAGAATAGGTCTTTGTCCTCATCAACATGAGAACAAAGTGTTTTGCCAGGGGGGTCCCCAATGACCAGGAACCTCCCCCATGTTGTGGAGATGTGTCCTGGTATGGTTCAGAAGGGGGAGCCCACACTCATCCCCTTCTTTCCAGGCCCGCAAGACAGCATGCTCAGATAAAGGTCTGGTATTGAATTTGGGGGGCCCTCATGTCTTTATTTGTTTTTTTGTATTTTTTTGTGCAGAACCCCCCCCCCTCTCCCGCCCCTTAACCAGTTAATGGCCGGCGTGCTATATCACTTTCCTGCCCAGGCCATTTTTCGGTTTTCAGTACTGTCATACTTTGAATAACAATTACTCATGCAACACTGTACCCAAATGATTTTATACAATTTTTGAGGCAGATAAAGCTTTCTTTTTTTATTATATAAACAAAAAAAGACAGATTTTTTTTAAACAGTTTTTCTTAGTTTCTGTTATACAAATTTGCAAATAAGTAATTTTTCTTCATATATTTAGGTCAACATTTATCCTGCAGCTGCACCCATCATTCACATGTCATCACTAGGGTTGAGCTTGATGTTCGACTCGAACATCGGGTGTTCGCCCGTTCGCCGAAGAACGAACATGATGGGGCGTTTGCGGGAAACTCGAGCGCCCGCGGAACGCCCCATAATGCATTGCTTGCTTTGGCCAATCCCAGTGCCCTCAGCTAAGAGACCCATAATTGGCCAATTATGGCTCAGGGGGACTAAGTCTACGCCCCACACTATAAAATGCTGCCTATACGTCGGCCCTGTGTAGTGTTGTTGGCGTGGATGGAGACATAGCTTGATTTAGATTAAGCAGGTGAGTTATACAGTTAGTGGCAGTGTATTTGATATACATATACAGTCATTCTAGTATATATATATATACACTCTGCATCCAGTCAGTGTAGCAACCTATATCTACAGTGCATTCCGTGGTATTCTATTTCTAATCTACTTCAGGCAGTGTATTTGATGTATACATATATATGTATATATATACAGACGGTCTAGTATATATATATATATATATATATATATATATATATATATATATATATATATATATATATATATATATATATATATATATATATATATATATATATATATATATATATATATATATATATATATATATATATATATATATATATATATATATATATATATATATATATATATATACACTCTGCAGCTTCCAGTGTAGCCTATATCTACAGTGTATTCCGTGGTGTACTGTTTCCTCTACTGTTCTGGTGGTGTACACAGTACACATAACAGTGCAACTGTAGTGAAGTTGCTACTACTTTTCTGGTGGTGTGCAAAGTACACAATACAGTGCAACCGTAGTGCAGTGGCTAATATACTTATGGTGGTGTACACAGCACAAAATACAGTGCAACCATAGTGCAGTTGCTACTACTTTTCTGGTGATGTACACAGTACACAATACAGTGTAACCAGTGCAGTTGCTACTACTTTTCTGGTGGTGTACACTGGAGCATAAAGCCAATTTTGCTCCAGTGACGAGGAGGGAGGGGATGATGAGGTCACTGACTCTACTTGGGTGCCTGATAGAAGAGAGGAGGAGGAGGAGGCACAACTCCAACAAAGCAGGATGCCTCTAGGGGGCAGCTTAAGGGCAGCCACCCTACTGTATCACACCGCAGAGCTCAGCAGGTGCAGGGTGCTGCTGACTCCGCGCTGATTTTGAAAAGTTCCTTGGTGTGGGCCTTTTTTGACACGTGTGCAGCAGATCACACCATTGCTGTTTGCAACCTATGTCTGAAGCGGATAAAGCGTAGCCAGAATAGCAGCCGCTTGGGCACCACATGCTTGACCAGACATATGATGACCTCCCATGCAGTCCGTTGGCAACAGCACTTGAAAACCCCACATCAAAGAACAAGGCGGACATCTCCTTGCTCCTTATCTGGGATCACCAACCCCACTATACCTCCAGTCCTCTCAAAAACCTGCACTGAGAGGAATGAAGGTATAGCAATAGGCGTCCCAAGTACTTGCAGCCAATCTTCTATCAGTACACTTCCATCTTATTTTAGCAGGCAAATTTCCCTACCCCAGTTGCTAAACCGTAAAAATAAATTTAGTCCCAGCCATCCACATGCTCAGCGTCTGAATGCTAGTTTGGCCAAATTGCTAGCACTTCAACTGCTGCCTTCTCAGCTGGTAGACTCTGCCCCCTTTCGTGAATTTGTGGAATGTGCTGTACCTCAGTGGCAGGTTTCAAAACGCCATTTCTTTTCACGGTAGGCCATTCCGGCTCTCTACCAGCATGTGGAAGGCAATGTTTTGGCCTCGTTGGACAGGGTGGTCAGCAGCAAGGTAGATATTACAGCTGACTCATGGTCTAGCAGGTAGGGGCAGGGACGCTACCTTTCCTTTGCGGAGCACTGGGTAACTCTGCTGGCAGCTTGGAAGGATGCAGGACAGGGTTTAGTATTGTTGGAGCTTGTTCTGCCACCACGCCTCCAAAATGCTAGTGGTGATTCTGCCACAGCTCTCTCCTCCACCCCCTCCTCTTCTTCTTCCTCTATGGCCTCTTCTACAGATTTATCCTCTGAACCAGCGGTGCTCCGTAAGCGTTCAAGGGGCTATGCAAGCACTCAGGCAAAAAGATGCCATGCGGTGCTTGAGTTGGTCTGCTTAGGGAACAGGAGCCACACTGGGGCAGAGATTCTCTCAGCTCTGCAGGGGCAGGCTCAGAGGTGGTTGACCTCATGCCAGCTTCAGCCAGGAATAGTTGTATGTGGCAATGGCACAAACCTCCTCTCCGCCCTCTAACAGGGACACTTGACCCATGTCCCATGTTTGGCACACATCCTGAATTTGGTGGTGCAGCGGTTCTTGAGCAGGTACCCAGGCTTACAGGATCTCCTGAGGCAGGCCAGAAAAGTCTGTGGGCATTTCTGCCTGTCATAGAATGCCAGTGCTCGGCTGGCTGACATTCCAAGGGAATGAATGCAACCTGCCCACAAACTGCGTTATTTGTGACATACCCACCAGGTGGAACTCAACGTTGGCAATGTTGCAGAGGGTGCATTGACAGCAGAGGGCCATCCATGAGTGTGTGAGTATGGCACCAGGAGAGGGTCAGGGGAGCTTGGCTTTTTTTTCACCACGTCAGTGGCTACTGATCAAGAATGCATGCACTGTCCTGTCACCATTTGAGGAGGCCACGAGGATGATGAGCTGCGTCAATGCATGCATCAGTGATACTGTCCCTATTGTCTTCATGTTGGAGCACACGCTTCGAGGAATAATGGACAGGGCACTTGAGACAAAACAGTGGGAGGAAGAGGAGGACTTCCTTACCTCTTAAGGCCCCCTTTATCCAGAAAGCATTGCTGTGTGCCCGCCAAACACACAGAAAGAAGAAGAGGAGGAGGATTGTGTCAGCATGGATGTAGAGCATAACACTCAGCAGCAGTCTTCAAGGGATGGTTTTAAGTTCCCAGAAACCCAAGGAGTTGTACGTGGTTGGGAGGAGGTAGTTCTTGACAACGTCATCCTCAGTGACCCAGAGGACTCACAATGAATGCATCTGCAAGCTTATACTGCATGGCCTCCCTGATCCTGCAAAGCCTGTGAAAGGACCCTAGGATTCATGGTAATAAGGAGAGGGATCATTAATGGCTGGCAACCCTTCTTGATCCACGTTACAAGGGTAAGGTTGCAGAACTCAACCTTCCTTCAGAGGAAGCAGAGGATGAAACATCCTCAGAAAGCCATGAAAAAAGGTGGGTGCAATGCGTTTCCAGACCCTGGGAGGTTACAATTTCCTGGTGCTGGACAACGTGTTGCTGAGGCTTCGTTCAGTCAGAGGAAGAGTGGTGGAGAAGTGGCCCGGCTGACCGATGCAATTTTCAGTCCTTTGTGCCAAGGTCTGATCGGTTCAAGCAACCATCGCCAGCATCTGCATTATATGGTGCATGAATATCTTGGGGCAAGAGCAGACTTGGGGACCTTTCCAACAGACCCTCCACTGGGTTACTGGGTCTTGAGGATGGACCAATGGCCAGAACTTGCTTAATATGCAATTGAGCTACTGGCCTGTCCTGCATCCAGCGTTTTTTCTGAACGCACATTCAGTGCTGCTTGAGGTTTTGTAACGGATCATAGAGTGCACCTGTCCACAGACTCCGTTGATAGGCTCACATTCATAACAATGAATCTTGGATCAGCAGCAGCTATCAAGCACCTGATGCTGATGTAACTGATCAATTTTTCTATGGATGTGGGATCCCTTGAAGCCTATGCTGAGTGACTATCCTATACCTCCTCAATCTTGATGATGCTAGCTTCCAACAATATTTTTGGTTTAGGGCAACACCACCACTGCCTTAGGCCCAATTTTTCTGCCCTTGTTTAACAGGGGCATATAATTACAATTTTTGAATTTTTTTTTCAAATATTTCACAGCAGGGCCCATTCCTGCTCCCACCAAGAGTAACTGTGAGGGCTTACAGTGTTGTGGCACCACCACCACCACCAAAGGCCCAACTTTTCTGCCCCTGTTTAACCTGTTGCCGCCTGCCCACCGTCATATTACGGCTGAGCGGTGTGGCTCTTGTTCGTCATATTATGGCGGCCCATTCACACAGGGCATGCTCGCGATCGTGGGCATGCAGCCCTGCACTGTCGGTGGCAGCGCGTGCCCAAGACACAGCATGTCACCGACAGGGGTGGACAGCCATTGATGAGATCACATCACGGCGGATCACAAATGTGTATTCCTCGCTTTAGACCGCACATTCACGCAATCGGCAGCGTACAGCGTGGTCATGTCGGTGGCGGCATGTTCCCAGGAACACTGTTCGTCACGACAAGGGTAAACAGCCATTGATCACCTGTCACCCATCAGTGCCCACAAAGTGCACCTGTCATCGTCAGAGACTGCTGTCAGCGGTGCACATGTCACCCATCAGTGACCATTACCAGTGACCGTCATCAGTGACCACCATCAGTGACCGTCATCAGTGACCCATCCGTGACCCTCATCTGTCACCTATCAGTCCCATAAAATGCACCAGTCACCATCAGAGACTGCCATCAGTGACTGTCACCTGTCACCCACCAGTGACCGTCACCTGTCACCCACCAGTAACCGTCACATGTCACCTGTTACCCACCAGTGACCGTCACCTGTCACCTGTCACCCATCAGTGACCGTCATCACCCATCACCTGTCACCCATCAGTGACCGTCATTTGTCATCCATCACCTGTCGCCCATCAATGACTGTAATTTATCACCCGTTGCACAGCCCATCAGAAAAAATGTCCAAAATATTCTATACAAGTGAGGAGGCATTCCAGATCCTCTCCATGACTGATGAGAGCAGCGGGGAGTTCTCATCAGATTCAAATGCCAATTCCGATTGTGAATCAAATTCAGCATTTGAACCAATCAATAGTTGTGGATCGGCAAATGAATCAGAGGAATAGGGATGGTCCCGATGTTTGAGTCGAACGTAAGTTCGACTTGAACATCGGGTGTTCGCCTGTTCAGCGAATTGCGAACAATTTGGGGTGTTCGTGTCAAATTTGAAAGCTGCGGAACACCCTTTAAAAGTCTATGGGTGAAATCAAAAGTGCTAATTTTAAAGGCTTATATGCAAGTTATTGTCATAAAAAGTGTTTGGAGACCCGGGTCCTGCCCCAGGGGACATGTATCAATGCAAAAAAAAGTTTTAAAAACGTCAGTTTTTTCGGGAGCAGTGATTTTAATAATGCTTAAAGTGAAACAATAAAAGTGTAATATTCCTTTAAATTTTGTACCTGGGGGGTGTCTATAGTATGCCTGTAAAGGGGTGCATGTTTCCCGTGTTTAGAACAGTCTGACAGCAAAATGACATTTCTAAAGGAAAAAAAGTAATTTAAAACTACTCGCGGCTACAATGAATTGTCGGGTCCCACAATACACATAACAGTTCATTGATAAAAACGCAAGCCACATGTCAGAGGGAGCGGGGTCACTCAGTTATGTAACCGGGTGGCCCCACCCCCTCTGACGCACAGGGACATCCCTATGCCTTTGCGGTAGCGTCAGAGGGGGGTGGGGCCACCCACCAATGTCATCCTGAGAGACCCCCTCATTACGGCGGGTGCCTCCCATGGAGGCAGATCGTATGCAGCTTGCGGCATTTTTTTCGGAGCAAGAAGAAGATGAATGGACTTCGAGGGACAGTTTTATTTTTTTATTTTTGTAATAAAGGACTTGTCCCAAGGCGTGTAGTGTCTTTTTTTACCATTTTCACACATTTTTTTGTTAAAGGGGGCTTCCAGATTCCGATAAGCCCCCCGCCCGATGACCCCCACAACCACCAGGTAAGGGTTGTGGGGATGAGGCCCTTCTCCCCATCAACATGGGGACAAGGTTCTTTGGGGGGCCACTACCCAAAAGCACCCTCCCAATGTTGAGGGCATGTGGCCTGGTATGGTTCAGGAGGGGGGGGCGCTCTCTCGTTCCCCCTCATTTCCTGCGGCCTGCCTGAGTGCTCGGATAAGGGTATGGATTTTTGGGGGGACCCCACGCCATTTTTTTATTTTGGTGCAGGGTTCCCCTTAATAGCCATACCAAACCTGAAGGGTTATGGGCCTCACCATAAACATGGGGCTTACAAAAAAAAATGAAGGACATGCCTATTGGTCCACCAACCCCATCCACCACATGCCCATTAATTCTTCCGTAATGTAATGTCCAGGTCCCAATACGAGATGATAATGCACTTTCTTCTTTTCAGTGACAACACCCAGTGCCCTCCCCACAATCATCCAAATTACGATAAATTATATAAAATTTGCCCACTCATTAATTTCTTTTCCCAATGATTTGCAGAACGCTATGTCCCCGATAAGCATATATGTGTAGGTGAGTCCCTGGTACCGTTTTCAGGCCGGCTAGGCATAAAACAATACATTCCTAGCAAAAGGGCCAAATACGGAGTGAAATTTTATAAGCTCTGCGAGAGTGTCACGGGTTATGTGTATGCGTTCCACATATACAAAGGAAGAGATTCCCAGCTCCAGCCCCTTGAGTGCCCGACCTACATGGGCACAACTGGTAAAATTGTATGGGACCTGGCATACCTACTGCTGAAGAAAGGTTACCACATATACCTGAATAACTTCTACACCAGCCTGCCCCTTTTCAAACACCTATACCTCACAGAAACCCTGGCCTGTGGAACCTCCAGAAAGAATAGGAAGGGCTTCCCACAAGCCATAGTGAATAATAAATTGCGAAGGGGAGAAAGAGAAACTTTGAGATGCAACAAGGTGCTGGCCTTGAGGTGGAAGGATACCAGGAATGTGTACATGATGTCCACCATCCATGATGACACTACAGTTGAAGTTCAGAGAAGACGAGGTCCCATTGTAAAGCCAACATGTGTACAAGATTAGAATCTGTACATGGGGGGGGGTGGATTTCAACGACCAAATGCTTCAGCCCTACTTATGAATAAGGAGGTCCCATTTCTGGTACAAGAAAGTAGCACTCTATTTAATTAATTTGGCCTTTTATAATGCCTACATAATTCACACCAAATCCACAGAAAGCCCTGCCCACTTCCCAAAATTCATAGAAGAAGTTGTCACGTCCCTCATCTACCATCAAAGACCCCCCAGAAAACCTTTGCTCTGATGCTGTTAACCGACTTCATGAACGCCACTTCCCGGACCACATTCCAGCATCTGAAGCAGGCCGAAGACAACAAAAAAGATGTTGAGTATGCAGCAAAAATGGATTTAAAAGAGATACCAGCTACCATTTTCCCCAGTGTCCCTCCGAACCCGGCCTTTGCATTGGTAAATGCTTCAGACTATATCACACATCCCTAAAATATTAGCCCACATTCTTAACCATTTCCCCATTTTCATCATCTGTGCTGATCATTTCCCATGCTTCCTCAAATAACCATGTGGGGCCAAGCCCAACCCCTGAAAAACAACCCCACACCATAATCCCTCCTCCACCAAACTTTACACTTGGCACAATGCAGTCAGGTAAGTCCCGTTCTCCTGGCAACCACCAAACCCAGACACCTTTATCAGATTACCAGACAGAGAAGCAGGATTCCTTACTCCAGAGAACACGTCTCCACTGCTCTAGAGTCCAGTGGCGGTGTGCTCTACACCACGGCATCCGCCGCTTTGCATTGGACTTGGTGATGTAAGGCTTGGATGCAGCTGCTCGGCCATGGAAACCCATTCCATGAAGCTCTCTATGCACTTTTGTTGTGCTAATCTAAAGACCGCATGAAGTTTGGAGGTCTGTAGCTATCAACTCTGCAGACAGTTGACAACTTCTATGCATGGTGAGCTTCACCATTCGCTGATCCCGCTCTGTTATTTTACGTGGCCTACCACTTTGTGGCTGAGTTGCTGTTGTTCCCAGTTGCTTCCACTTTGTTATAATACCACTAACAGGTGACCGGGGAATATTTAGTAGCAAGGACATTTCACGGATGGACTTATGGCACAGCTGTCAACCTATCACGGTACCACACTTGAATTCACTGAGCTCCTGAGAGTGACCCATTCCTTCATAAATGTTTGTAGAAGCCGTCTGCATGCCGAGGTGTGAGATTTTATACACCTGTGGTCATGGAGGTGATGGGAACACCTGAATCCAATGATATGGAGGGGGTGTCCCAATACTTTTGGCAATATAGTGTATATTGTATACAATGGTTTGTTCTGCTCAGTGAACTCTTTTTGTTGCTTCTTTTTATTTAATGTTACTTAGTTTCCTTGGTATTTAATGATCTTGTAGCCAACATCTGGAAGAAAAATTATTTGGTCACATGAATGAATGAATGAATGAATGATTTGTATAGCGCTGCAACTGCGAACTGAATCGCCTCGAGGCGCTTGCCTGCTCATGTTGGGATGCCATGTATTAGAAGAGGTGGGTCTTGAGTTTTTTCCTGAAGGCCTGATGGTTTTCTTCCATGCGGATGTTGTTTGGTAGAGCATTCCATAGCCGGGGTCCCTGTACTGCGAATCTTCGTTCTCCCTTCGATTTGTAGCGGGCATGAAAGTTTTTGATGTTTCTGTCCCACGTCATCACAGCACATCTCTCTTTCATTACCAAATTTCAAATATTTTGTATAAAGATGTTGAGTTTTCTGCTGTTGAACCTCAAATAATGTAAAGAAAAAAATCTAAACCGCTTCCCGCCCGCCCAACATCATATGACGTCGTTGTGTTTGAGCGGTGATATCTGAATGGGTGTGGTTACAGGCATCATCCAGATATCACCTTTTAGAGCTTGTGATTCCCTTCACCATAAGAACAACCATAGCTTGATTGTTCTTACAGGCGGCATGAGGGAGGGGCCATTGTTGAGCCGGAGAAGGAACCAGATGCTGACCATAGAGATTTCCGGTTGGACAGAATGTCCCGAAGTCTCTATGATCGTTCAGAGGCCGGGTGCAATGTTATGACGTCATGCCCCGGCCTCTGCATTTAAAATAACACACTTTGAAAAAATCGTTAATTCAGAAATTTCCGAATTTCCAAATTTGCAAAATTACGAATTTCCATAATTTCCGAAATTACGAATTTCCGATTTTCGAATTTTCGGATTTTCAAATTTCAAAATTTCCAATTTTCAGATTTCCGAATTTCAGATTTTTGGATTTTCGGAATTCCGATTTTTCGGATTTTCTGAATTCCGAATTTTTTTGAATTTTTGGATTTTCGGAATTCCGAATTTTTGAATTTTCGGATTTTCGGAATTCCGAATTTTCGGAATTCGAAAATCTGAAAAAAAGAAAGAAAATCTGTTTAATTCTAAATAATAACTAACTATTAAATTATAGGTATTGGAATTTCCTTTCAAATTTGTCTGTGAACGTAACGAATACTAATTTATCCGAAGTTATGAATTATCTGAAATAACTAATGCCGTATCCAAACAAATGGAACGGAACAAATTAATAATAAATAATTACTTCGGATAAATTCGTACTCGTTAATTTAATAGTTAGTTATTAATTAAACTGATTTTCTTTCTTTTTTTCAGATTTTCAAATTTTTGGACTTTCAAATCTTTGAATTCCCGAATTCCGAAAATCTGAAAATTCGGAAATTTCGGAATTTCGGAAATCCAGAAATCCAGAAATCCAAAAATTGGAAATTTGGAAATTAGAAAATTCGGAAATTCTGAAATTTGGAAATCCGGAAATCCGAAAATTCAAAATTCGGAAAAACGTAAATCCGAAAAATCTAAATGTGAAAACTTCCGAAATTTCTGAATTTCCGAATTTTGATTTTCCGAAATTCCGAAAAAAGCAAAAAAACGGATGAAACGAAAATGAACAATTTTTTTGTCAGTGAACATGTCTACTTTTTTTATTTATTATTTCAGGCTTCCCAGACTAGAGGTGAGATCTGAGAACTTATAGACCCCCCCCCCAGATCTCACTGTAAAGAGGACCTGTCATGCACTATTCCTAATACTAGCGATGTTTACATTCCTTGCAATACAATTAAAAGTGATCAAAAAAATAAAATTTAAAAAGAAAGTGTCAAACTAGAAAAATAAAAGTAAAATTAACAATAACATTTTTTTTAAAGTGCCCCTGTCCTCTTGTGCCCGCTTGCAGAAGCAAACACATACGTAAGTTGCGCCCCACATATGTAAACAGCATTCAAACCACACATGTGAGGTATCGCTGTGAACATTAGAGCGTGAGCAATAATTCTAGCAACCTGTAAAAAAATGTAAACGTTGCCTATGGGTATTTTTAAGTACCCGGACATGTTGGGTATCAATGTACATAGTATTTTATAGTAGGTGAGGTTGGAAAAAGAAACAAGTCCATCAAGTCCAGGTTATATGTCATTATTACATTGTATATCCCTGTATGTTGCAGTCGTTCAGGTGCTTATCTAATAATTTCTTGAAATTATCAATGTCCCCCGCTGAGACCACCACCTGTGGAAGGGAATTCCACATCCTTGCTGCGAATACAGTAAGAGATATAATTTTGCCCATGTACAAATCATTAGTAAGACCTCAACTGTAATGTGCAGTTCAGTTTTGGGCTCCAGTTCTCAAAAAGGATATTGGGGGAACTGGAGAAAGTGCAGAGAAGGCCTAACATTGGGAATAATGAAATATGTGAATGCCCCATATGCTGGTGTAGCACCCTTCTAGTTTAGGTGCTGCTAGGATGTAAATAGTTAGACTAGTGTCATTTTGCACTTCTGCCTAAAGGTGGGGCTAGAGGCAAATCTATCTTCAGCGGATCTGCTTAACAGAATGCTGCAATGCATTAGTTAGAAAAAGGAGATTTTTAAGACCGATAGAACCGGGCTCAAAAGAAAATCCCATATAGGCTGTATCTATTCATTGATTCAGTCTATTTGGTTATATTTTCTCCACATATGCTTACAAGCTTACTATTTACCAGCTGGTTCAAGTAATTAGCAATGTCCTTCCAAATCCACCATTTAGACTGATCAGCAGTAACATCAATCAAACTTGTATGATCTTCAATTTTAGAGCTTCCACTCCAGGCCCGCAATAATTCGGAGGGTCTTCAGCAAATAAACATATATAACAGTTAGTACTTTACCACTCCGTTCGGTAAGTTAGATGCTCCCATGGTCCGCCACGGAGCTTCTGACTAAATGGAGAAAATATAACCGAATAGACTGAATCAATTAATAGATACAGCCTATACGGGATTTTCTTGTACTGTCATCTAGCTAAATAGAAATAGCATTCCCTTGTATTACCGTATTTATTGGCGTATAACACGCACCGGCGTATAACACGCACACGCAGTTTTAGGAGGGAAGTTTAGGGGAAAAAAAAAAACTTACATGTTAGCGTCATTTTCAGCCTGCCCAGCGTCATTTGCAGCTTGCCCAGCGTCATTTGCAGCCTTGCCCAGTGTCATTTGCAGCCTTGCCCAGCGTCATTTGCAGCTTTGCCCAGCGTCATTTGCAGCTTGCCCAGCGTCATTTGCAGCCTTACCCAGCGTCATTGCAGCCTTGCCCAGCGTCATTGCAGCCTTGCCCAGTGCCATTGTAGCTTGCCAGCGTCATTTTCAGTCTTTTCCGGGTTCAAATTTCCCGCCGCCGAGACGCTCTGTCGTGTGCGCCGCCGAAAAAGACCGAAGCGCGTCCGAAAAAGACTGAAGCGCCCCCGGAAAAAGCCGAGCCGACTGCTCGGCTAAGCTTGCGGTCCCGCCTTCCTGCTGTTTCCGGAGCGAGCGCAGGGAGGTGGGACTACGAGCAGAGCCGAACAGTCTGCTCGGTCTTTTCCTGCCCCACTTCGGGTTTTTTCGGCCTCGATTCGGTCTTTTTCGGCAGCGCTCGCTATGTTTCGGCGGCGCTTGCCATTTTTGTCATCTTTTTTGGGGGGTATCAGCGTATAACACGCACCCACGACTTTCCCCCGATTTTAAGGGGGAAAAGGTGCGTGTTATACGCCGATAAATACGGTACTAACGAGTGCGTATTTAACATTATGCAAACTGACAGCTTTTGCCGTCTAAAGTGAGCTGATGAACATATTTGAAGAGGACTTATTTCCTATTTATTCAACCTTGCGCAAATTGCTTGCTGATTTTGTTGCTTCAACTAATGAATAATTTTGGACTAAAAACGATCATAGTCTAACCATGCATTAGTAAATACCTTACAAGCTGACCACCTCTGCCGCTTCCTAAATTTAATAATTGGGCTTTGGATATATTCAACATCTATCTACCTCATTATTGCTCATGATTCCCCTACTACTTGATTTAGTCTATTGAATAACCACTTAGTGATTGTTTATGAGACAATTCTTCTCCAAAATAAATGATATAATCATGTTTGGAAAAATATAGTGGTTTCATTTGACAAGAGCAATAGTCCGGACTTTCGTGGTGTGTTTAGTGTTGTTTTATGTTTGTCTTGTCATGTTCAGTTTGTCTATAATGAAATTATAAGAAGTCTGATTGATGAGATCTTTTTTAAGGAACTGCACCTTTGTATATAAATAAACTTTGATACTTCATAAAATTTTAATAGTTTAAATAAATACAATCATACGATCTATTTTTCACCGCTAGTAGTAGCCTCTTTTGAGCCCGGTTCTATCGGTCTTAAAAATCTCCTTTTTCTATATGTATTTTGGTTACGGTGGTGACATCCTATATGGTTTAACTACTTCCCACCCGGCCACTGTATATATACGGCCGGGTGGGAGCCGCCTACTATTGATCGGACGTTCCCGAACGTCCATCAGAAGTAGGGGGATCGCGCGCGTGCCCGCGCAGGGGCGCAATCCCGATGCGCTCGTGTCACCCGGACGCGGCGCATCTCTGGATCGGCAGGAGGGCTCTGTGATTGGCCCTCCTGATCACATGATGGCCGTGTCCAATCACAGCCGTCATGTGATGTAAGCAAACAGCCGGTTGCTAGGCAATCGGCTTCTCCTCTCCTCACACGAAAGTCGTCGCTGAGGAGAGGAGAGCGGATCGCTGCAGCCGGCTGCTGATCAGTGAGTATTAGCTGTTTTTTTTACTTACTGATCACCAGTAAACACCAGTAAACACACATGTCCCCCACACATGTCCCCAAAACATACATGTCCCCAAAACACACATGTCCCCAAATAAAAACACATGTCCCCAAATAATAAAAACACATGTCCCCAAATAAAAACACATGTTCCCAAATAATAAAAACACATGTCCCCAAATAATAAAAACACATGTCCCCAAATAATAAAAACACATGTCCCCAAATAATAAAAACACATGTCCCCCACATATGTCCCAGTAAAATAACATGTGCCAATGATTATCTGCACACATATGCCCGTGATCACCTGCACACATCTGTACATGATCATTTGTGTACATATGTCCGTGATCACGCGAACCAATTATTATACACTTAACGGAATTTTTTTACTAAAAACATGTAGCAGAATACATTTTGGCTTAAATTTATGACAACATTTGATTTTATTGGATTTCGTTTAAAAAAGAAAAGGAGAAAATATTGTATTTTTTTCAAAATTTCCGCTATTTTTTCGCTTATATCGCAAAAAATAAAAAACGGAGTCGTGAATAAATACCACCAAACTAAAGCTCTATTTGTGCGAACAAAATGATAAAAAATGTATTTGGGTACAGCATTGCATGACCGCGCAATTGTCATTGAAAGTGCGAGAGCGCTGAAAGCTGAAAATCGGTCTGGGAAGGAAGGGGGCGAAAGTGCCCGGTATTGTAGTGGTTAAGATCGGTTGTTGGCCTTTTAATTGGAGTGACTGATTATTGGTGGTCAAATTTCTTTCCCCTTCCCCCCTTTATCCCTACAGTTACTATAAATGCATTAGTTAGGGCTGCTCCTGTGTTCTGGTGCTGTTAAAGTTCACTTGACCTTCTCCTTTTGGTAATATAGTGTATTTGTGCCTTGCATATAACCAGCAGCCAGGACTGATGAAGCAAATGTGGTATATGATCTGTGGACATAGATTGGGTCATTAGCAGTGTTGGTCATCTTACTTTAAAAAAGTAATTAGTTAAGTTACAAATTACTTCTCCCAAAAAGTAATTGTGTTAGTAACTCAGTTACTACATTGGAAAAGTAATTAGTTACGCAGCAAAGTAACTGACTTTTTTTTTTAAATATTCTATACGTGTAACTAAGGGGCGGGTCTAGTATTACTGTAACCAAGGGGGGCATTTAATATTATTGTTATATATCGTGTAACCAAGGGGCTGCTCTATTGTTACTCTAACCAAGGGGCAGATCTGTTATAGTGTGTAAGCAAGGGGCGGGTCTATTATTATTATATTGTGTAAGGGGCGGATGGCTACAGAAGAGGGCGAATGTTAAATTAATGGGCAGAGCTCGATATATAACAATAATAATAAATGTGCCCCTTGGTTACAGTAATACTAGACCCGCCCCTTACTTACACGATAGACGCCCCTTGCAGAGTAGCACGAGCATCAGGAGCGTGCGGCATCGCCTCGTACAATTACATGTTAACTGCGCCCGCGCAGTGTAGAGTTCACTCAGAGCTGTTTAGGTTCGGCAATTTTCGGAAGCTCCGTAGTCCTTCGTACTGCGCAAGCCCTGTGCCTGCGCAGTACAGGGGGTCCTTATCTGGCGTGGGACATTTTTCAGCAGGACACCGGAATTACACTACTGCCATCTAGTGGCGGTAGATGTAATTGGGGTAACTAAGCCAAAGTAATGGGAACTGAGTTACCATGAGGGGAAAAGTAATCAGTTAGATTACTCGTTACCCTCTAAAGTAACTGCGTTAGGTAACTCAGTTTATTTTAACTCAGTTACTTACATCACTGGTCATTAGAGGCTGTTCTTCATCAGTCGGGGTACCTCCAGGGATCTCTAGACTTAGCACTAAGGAGGAGGAACATTGAGAGCACCACAACAGTTTGAACAGTTCAATAAAATTGTTTTTTCAACATAGAAAACCCAATGTGTTTCTGGGGCTCAACAATCCCCCCTTTGTTGGGGGTTGTGTTATGGTAGTAAGTGTATCAGCGTTCGGGACTAGGGTTGTAAGATGGAGAACAAACTTCCCAGTCAATGACCGGGTACCCAACTAAGAGTCTCCTTCTTACAACCCTAGTCCAGAATGCCGATACACTTACTACTAATATGTTCCCAAAACACGTTGGCATTTCCGGGTCACATAAACATATTTACTAGACTATTCAAAGTGTTGTGGCCCTCTCGTTCCTCTAACACCTTACTGATTCATTTATAAGAATAGCAAAAAAATGAACAGAATGAAAAAGATGTCAATCACTGATCCTTCAGAAGTCATGGTCCAGAGTTTTAATGTGTTTGGGTCAATCCCCTTAATATAGTTAGAAAATGTTTGGAGGCCTCTGAAAAAAAATAAAAAAATTGGACAAAAAAGTGTGTATGTGTGATGTATGGTAGATGATTGAACTATGACAATCAGGGGAACATTGAACAATGAAGGCATTAGATAAAGACACGATCTCAAGATACTGAAACATTGTAGATGTTGAACAGCAGAAATATCAGTAAGACCGTGGGGTTGATTTACTAAAACTGGAGAGTGCAAAATCCGGTGCAGCTGTGCATGTTATCCAATCAGCTTCGAACTTCAACTTGTCCAATAAGGCTTGGGAGATGACCTTCTGTTGCATCAGCTCTTGTAGAAGAGACTTAATGGCCAGAGCCTTCTCCTGATCCCTTGGCAGGTTTGTGATGTAAAACCGATTTGGGGGGCTTTGTGAGAATTCTAGATGATAACCCCGGACAACCAAAAAAAAAAACTGGTTTCTGTGCCCAGCTACACAAGATTTTGAACTCTCCAGTTTTAGTAAATCAACCCCATTGCCTGGTAGATTTCCAAAGAAATGGAAAAGAACCAACAAGGCAGGACCAGTCACAAACACACACTCACACAAATATGTTAAACATGTTGGGGGATATAACCCTTCTGACACTCTATATGACACTATAAGACGATCGCTACCACACACATTTCTATTCAAAGAGGTTATTGGTAATATTTAGACATTAACGTTGAGGGCCCTCTACATTTTAAGTCTCTGTGTTCCTCCTGCTTTTTCTCCAGAATCTTCTCAGAATGATCCTTCTCAGCTTGTTGCTGGCCTGGAAGATGACGGCAGCCTCCACCGATGGAGATAATAATTCTAAATTCCAAAAAACTGTTGATAGTGAGGAACTTTGAAGAAAAGAAATCACTGGATACATGCAGAATAATGTGTAAATGAGAAGTAAGAAGAAGATTGTCCTCAGTGCAGTGACATGAGCCTGAAGATTTGGACGTGTTGATCCAGAGTCGTTATTCTTCACCCTCCAGACGTGTCTGAGCAGAAAGGAGGAAGTGAGGACCAGACACAGAAGGCTAAGGCAGAATGGAAGAATGGCACCCAGGGTGTCTGCAGACACACGATAGGAAAAAAATGTATCTAACCCGATAAGAGAGACGTTTGTACTGTTCACAGAAGACTGGAAAGGACTTTCTTCAAAAATAATCCAGAAGCCCAGGGAACTCACAATGAACATCCCAAGAGCTGTCAGGAATAGAAGTTGACTCAGGAAATTGGACACAATTCTCTTTAACCAGATGAAGAACCCATAGCTGAGATTGGTGATGGTGGTACAGTAATGAGCCGAGAGCCAGAAGGTCAACCAGAAGTTGTAGTAGTTTAGGAAGTAAATTGATGTGCTCATAAATATAAATACTTGTCTAATATACAAGGTTTCCTGAGAAAAGACAAGGAACATTCCCTGTAGACTCATCACACACTGGAGGGGAATATTCACAATTCCCTTAGCCAGAAAGATCACATCGGTGGGACTCAACTTCCCTTTCTTTCTGATGATGTCCAGGTGACCCATCACAATACAAGTGTAAGAAGGGATTGCCAAGCCGAGTCCCAAGACTGAAGAGATTACAATAGATAAGGAGTACGGAGACATCATGTTGAGGTTTGGTGTGATCTCCGGACAGAGATGACGGGACACGTCCAGTGATAGCAGACAGAATGATATAATTAGAGTTGGAATTATGGAAATAGTCTTCAGAGATCCGTCTCATGATTGACTTTGCATAAATGTGGTGAATTTTATTTTAATGCCGACATCTAAAACACGGAGCAACCTGTGCAAACGATTTCTTAAAATTTTCCATTATACCATCGTACTTCACCAGGACTGGAGGCTTTGTCTCTTCTTAACCATTACGTACCCTCAGCACTATGACTATTATAACTATAATATATCAATGAGGGACACATCCATTCTATTTGTGGGATTATATAATATCTAAATATCTAAATCATCATTTCTATTTTAATAATTGTATTTATAAGTTATTTTAAAACAAATGGAAAGTGTTACTAAACCCACAACAGTAAAATCAGTCTGTTGCACAGTAAAGCATTCTTGTTATACTCACTGTGGAACCTAAGGAGTTATCCACCGCATTGTGTAAAAAGACTGTTTGAGCCCATCTTCTCTGATCCTCCCCTTCTTCCGCTGTCCCCAATCCATCTCCTGATAGTGCAGTGCCTTGGAGGCACTCTGCACATGCTCAGTTTGATGTGTATTGCTAGAGAGCTGTTTTTTTTTTCTTTGGGGAGGATGCATGTGATCAGCACAAGGCCAATTAGCACTGTCCAGACAGAGGGTCAGGGGTCACACAGCCTCATAGGACAGTCAGAGGAGAATGAAAACTCCTCCTAAAATCTTTAACCAGTGCTCAGCAGGACACTGATAGAAATCACAAGACTGCTATATACTTCTGATGAGAAAAGGTATTTAGCAGTTTATATTTAATAAAATAATTGGATTTCCATGTTCTGTGTACTGTGGGAGACCAGATATAGTGACTGCAGAGTCCTGGGGAGACCAGATATAGTGACTGCAGGGTCCTGGGGAGACCAGATATAGTAAATGCAGAGTCCTGGGGAGACCAGATATAGTAAAAGCAGAGTCCTGGGGAGACCAGATATAGTGACTGCAGAGTTAAGGGGAGACCAGATATAGTGACTGCAGGGTCCTGGGGAGAGCAGGGATAGTGACTGCAGAGTCCTGGGGAGACCAGATATAGTGACTGCAAGGTCCTGGGAGATCAGGTATAGTGACTGCAGGGTCCTGGGGAGAGCAGAGATAGTGATTGCAGGGTCCTGGGGAGACCAGATATAGTGACTGCAGGGCCCTGGAGAGACCAGATATAGTGACTGCAGAGTCCTGGGGAGATCAGATATAGTGAATGCAGAGTCCTGGGGAGACCAGATATAGTGACGGCAGGGTCCTGGGGAGACCAGATATAGTGACTGTAGAGTCCTGGGGAGACCAGATATAGTGACTGTAGAGTCCTGGGTTTAGTAACACTTCAAGAAAAAATGAAAATCCAGTTCTCCAGCTGACTTTTGTTAAAGAAAAAGGAGCAAAACATTTGCTCTCGAATGCCTCCAAGTTTTATATAGATAATTTATATAGATAAATATATATTTTATAGGAAATAAATATATAAGGCAAATTATAGGAGTTATTCCTGATGGCTGTGCAAATGTTTAGGAGACATTTTTATAAATAGATAAAACAGGAAAAATGATTGTGCTATATAACCTATAACCTAAAAGAGCAGCAACTATGCTGCTGTAAGATATATAACGTCTCAATATGTAATAGCAAATAAAGTTGCACTAATCCACAAAGGAAAAAATTGTGAACAATGAAATAAAGTGAAAATATGACCAACCAATTAGTTAAAAAAAAACTATTTGTAAAAATAGAAGTCCCAGTAAGGAATATTATATGATTAAAGTTCAGTGTTATTCCTAGACGACGTCATCTGTGACTAAACGCTTTGTGTGGAGCGACGTGCTGATGTCACCATGCTTCGTAGGTCCCAGAAGGATGAGCGTTTTTACTAGGTCCTGCCGACTTGAGCTTTTCCCATGCATGTTAATGCAAACTTGATGTAAGCAAGCATGTTACCTTTTATACTTAATAAATATTTATTGTTTTACACTATGGTGAGACTTCATAATTTTTGGGAAACTTCCATGAGTATTAAGAGGACATCTATAAAGGCTTCCTGTTAAAGATTGAGCCATATCAGTTGTGGTACTTGTGACCCCAGAAGTTGATATATCATGGGTAGGGATGGGCTTTATGTTCGGGTCGAACATGAGTTCGGCTCAAACATTGGCTGTTCGTCGAACAGCTAACAATTTGGGGTGTTCGCGGCAAATTCGAAATCCGCGGAACACCTTTTAAAAGTCTATGGGAGAAATGCTAAGTGCTAATTTTAAAGGCTTATATACAAGTTATTGTCATAAAAAGTGTTTGGGGACCCAGGTCCTGCCCCAGGGGACATGTATCAATGCAAAAAAAGATTTTTAAAAATGGAAGTTTTTTCGGGAGCAGTGATTTTAATAATGCTTAAAGTGAAACAATAAAAGTGAAATGTTCCTTTAAATTTTGTACCTGGGGCGTGTCTATAGTATGCATGTAAAGGGGAGCATGTTTCCCGTGTTTAGAACAGTCCAAGAGAAAAATTTTATTTCTAAAGGAAAAAAAGTCATTTAAAAGTACTCGCGGCTATAATGAATTGTCAGTCCCAGCAATACACATAACAGCACCAAACCAAAATATAAAAATAACATGTGTGGGGGTCCCCCCCAAATTCCATACCAGGTCCTTATGGTCTGGTATGGATATTAAGGGGAACCCTGTGCCAAAATTCAAAAAACCTCCGCAGGAAAAGAGAGGGGACGAGAGAACCTGAACCGTACCCCCTCCTGAACCGTAGCAGGCCACATGCCCTCAACATGGGGAGGGTGCTTTGGGGTAGCCCACCAAAGGACCTTGTCCCCATCTTGATGGGGACAAGGGCCTCATCCCCACAACCCTTGTCCGGTGGTTGTGGGGGTCTGTGGGCGGGGGGGATTATCGGAATCTGGAAGCCGCCTTTCACAAGGGGACCCCCAGATCCCGCCCCCCATTTGAAATGGTAACGGGTACATTGTACCTGTACCATTTCACAAAAAAAGGTGTCAAAATGTAAAAAAAAAAACAAGACACACCTTGGGACAAGGTTGGAACAACAGTTACTGTTATCTATACCAACTTCAAAGAACCTCATAGCACCCATAAACTGTTGGGACAATAAGCCTCTGTAATGAACAGACCAGCCTTAAAAAACAGAGTGGTGTGTCTATGGTGGGGTGAAGATGCGTGTATACTGGTGAAGATGCATGTATACTGGTGAAGATGCGTGTATACTGGTGAAGATGCATGTATACTGGGCTCTGCACCAGCATCGCCATTACTGACACACTACTAACCAACTAATCAGCTTTTTCCTCATGCCCCAATGGGGCAAGCAATAAACTGGAAAGAACAACGGGCATGGACATTCTGATCTCCACCATTGTTTCCCATCCTGAGACTTAAACTCATCTTCATAGCCCAGACAGCATGGCCCCAGAACATTTGGAACCCTTAGATTTAATATCTTCATCAATTCATTTTTTTATTTTGTTTGTTTGCTTTTCCACTTTTTGACCCCTTTCTCCTCTTTTTCCCTAAATTATTTCCTAAACCACATATTACTTTTATACAAATTCTTGCTGGCAAACTGCATTGTAACACCTCTTTTATAGATGTGTTGTTTACAAGTTAAAAAATGTTTTTATTTTGGTAGAAAATTACTTAGATCCCCCAAACATTATACATTTTTTTTATTACATCTTAGAGAATAAAATGCGGTCGTTGCGCCAATACTTTCTATCACACCGTATTTGCGCAGCGGTCTTACGAACGCACTTTTTTTTAAACAATACACTTTTTTGAATGAAAAAATAAGACAACAGTAGAGTTAGCCCAATTTTTTTTAGATTGTGAAAAATAATGTTGCGCCGAGTCAAGTGATACCCAACATGCCACGCTTCAAAATTGCACCCACTCGTGGAATGGTAACAAACTTTTACCCTTAAAAATATCCATAGGCGACATTTAAAAGTTTATACCGGTTGCATGTTTTGTGTTACAGAGAAGGTCTAGGGCTAGAATTATTGCTCTTGCTCTACCGATCGCGGCGATACCTCACATGTGTGGTTTGAGCACCGTTTTCATATGCAGGCGCTATTCACTTATGCGTTCGTTTCCGCACGCGAGCTCGGCGGGACGGGGATCGTTTACATTTTTTACATTTTATTTATTATTTATTTTACCTTTTTATTTTTACACTGTTTAAAAAAATATGTGCCACTTTTATTCCTATTATAAGGAATATTACAACATCCCTTGTAATAGAAAAAAAGCATGACAGGACCTCTTAAATATGAGATGTGGGGTCAAAAGACCTCACATCTCAAATTTACACTACAATGCAATAAAAAAATAAATAAAATAAATTGTCATTTAAAAAATAAATAAATAAATAAAATGTCCCTTTAAGAGCTATGGGCGGAAGTGACGGCGTGGAGACGGGTGGGGGCCATCTTCCCCTCACTCGTCTCCATGTCAGCCCAGGGGACGAGATCGCCTCCGCCGCTGCTGACGGCTCCGGTAAACGGCGGAGGGCACAGGATCGCACAGTATTTCCACAGCAATTCTTCAAACATGTTTTTTTGGAAAAAATAATAATTTCATTAAAAAAAAAACAGTAAAGTTAGCCCAATTTTTTTGCATAATGTGAAAGATGATGTTACGCCGAGTAGCACCAATATTTAAAAAAGGGCCAAAATACATCCCTGGGAATTACAGACCAATTAGCCTAACATCAATAGTATGTAAACTCTTGGAGGGGATGATAAGGGACTATATACAAGGTTTTAGTATTTAGTATTCATCTTCTTCTATGGACGGACCGAAAAATAAAATAAAAAAGTTCCGCCTCCATATGATGCTTCAGCGCCGATGACAGTTCTTTTATAAGTGAAGGCGGGGCCACACGGTGACATACCCGGATGGCCCCGCCCCCCTCTGACGCCACAGGGAAGCCATTGAGAAGTCCCTGTGCCTCAGAGGGGGGTGGGGTCACCTGGGTACGTCACTGTGTGGCCCCGCCCTCAGTTATAAAAGAACTGTCTTAGGCACTGAAGCGTCCCATGGAGGCGGATCTTTTTTATTTTATTTTTCGGTCCGTCGGCGGAGCCATAGAAGAAGATGAATGGACTTTGTGGGACATTTTTATTATTTTATTTTATAATAAAGGAGTCCCAAGCCGTGTCTTGTAAATTTTACCATTTTGACACTTTTATTGTGAAATGGTAGGGGTACATTTGTACCCCGTTACCATTTCACACAGGGGGAGGCTGGGAGTTGGGGGACCCTCTGTTAAAGGGGGCTTCCAGATTGCAATAAGCCCCCTGCCCGCAGACCCCCACAACCACCGGGCAAGGGTTGTGGGGATGAGGCCTTTCTCCCCAACAACACGGGGACAAGGTGCTTTGGGGGGGCTACCCCAAAGCACCCTCCCCATGTTGAGGGCATGTGGCCTTGTACGGTTCAGAATGGGGTGCGCTCTCTCGTCCCCCCTCTTTTCCTGTGGCCTGCCAGGTTGCATGCTTGGATAGCTGTCTGGTATGGATCTTTGGGGGGAACCATGGCATTTTTTTATTTTGGCGAGGGGTTCCCCTTTAAATTCATACCAGACCTGAAGGGTCTGGTATGGATTTTAAGGGGAACCCCACGCCAAAATAAAAAAATGGCATGAGGTCCCCTCTGAAGGGTCATGTATGGATTTTGCGGTGGACCCCTATGCCATTTTTTAAAAAAAATTGGTGCAGGGTTCCCCTTAATATTCATACCAGACCCAAAGGGCCTGGTAATGGACTGGGGGGATCCCATGCCGTTTTTTTTAATGACTTTTATCTGTATTGCCGGGACCGACAATTCATTATAGCCGCGTGTAGTTTTAAATGACTTTTTTTCCTTTAGAAATTTAATTTTGTGCAGGGACTGTTCTAAACACAGGAAAATTAGGCATATTATAGACACCCCCCAGGTACAAAATGTAAAGGAATATTTCACTTTAATCATTATTAAAATCACTGCTCCTGAAAAAACGTCAGTTTTTAAAACTTTTTTTTGCATTGATACATGTCCCCTGGGACAGGACCCGGGTCCCCAAACACTTTTATGGACAATAACTTACATATTAACCCTTAAAATTAGCACTTTTGATTTTTCACGTTCGTGTCCCATAGACTTAACAGCGTTCGCTTGTTCGAACAAACTTTTTGCCTGTTCGTATGTTCTGCTGCGAACCAAACCGGGGGGTGTTCGGCTCATCCCTATTAGACAGAGCATTGAGGTTGGCTTCTAAGTTGAAGACATCCTGCAAGAACGTTATTCCACTCCATAGCTTGGTCTCACCAGCAAAGACTGAAATTCCAGATCCAATATCATTTATACAATTATTAAAAAGTAAGGGTTCCAATAGTAAATCTTGGGGTACCCCACTAATAACACTGAACCTTGGGGTACATCACTGATAACACTTAACCTTGGGGTACCCGAATAATAGCACTGACTCTTGGGGTACATCACTGATAACACTGAACTTTGGGGTACCCGACTAATAGGACTGACCCTAGGGGTAGACCACTGATAACACTGAACCTGGGGTACACCACTGATAACCTTAGACCATTCAGAGTAAGAATCATTAACCACTAGTCTCTGAATTCTGTCTTTTAGTCAGTTTTCAATCCATTTACAAACTGATTTTTCCAAGCCTGTAGAATTTGCATTACCCATGAGCCGTGTGTGGGGAACAGTGTCAAACGCTTTTGCAAAATCCAGGTATACCATGTCCACAGCCACCACTCTGTCCAAGTATACCACATCCACATCCACCCCTTTGTCCAAGTATACCACGTCCACAACCACCCCTCTGTCCAAGTATACCACGTCCACAGCCACCGCTCTGTCCAAGGTTGGGAGTATAAAATTGTCCAAAATGTCTTGGTATGCTGATACCTAAAAAGTGTTCCCTTCACTGGAAATAAGGAAAATAAGGGAGCCCAACCCCTGAAAAACATCCCCACATCTTAATCCCCCCTCCATAAACTTTATACTTGGCACAATGCAATCAGGCAAGTACCATTCCCCTGGCAACCACCAAACCCAGACACGTCCATTGGATTGCCAAAACACGCCTCCACTTCTCTAATGTCCAGTGCCTGATCTCCCATAGACACACTCCTAAACCTTGTGGACAGCCTTCCCAGAAAAGTTGAAGCTGATATAGCTGCAAAGGGTGGGCCAACTCAATAATGAACCCTACGGACTAAGGCTGGGAGGTCATCAAAGTTCATGTGTGTAAAGGCAGGTGTACCAATACTTTTGGTAATATAGTGTAAATACAGTATATACATTATATATATATATATATATATATATATATATATATATATATATATATAGTCAGCTCCATCTATTTCCCATAATGCTGTATATTAATGAAATACATCAATGAGGAAAATGCCTCATTATGACTACTAGAAGGAGCCAATAACCAAAGGAAATGAACATAAAAGACAAAATACAGGATTATTTGTGACACTTGTGTGAAGCCTGGGGACATTTTCGCAGCAAATCTTTTGCTCCTTTTTCTTTTTAAATAATATTCTGGGGAACTGGATTTAACATTTTACATTTGTTTTAAAAAGACTTATAAAAAAATAAACTTTAAAATAAAATATTAAAAAGGATTGTTTTTATTAGATAATTCCACAAAGAGAAAACGTTGTCTGCCCCTCATTGATATTTCAAATGTATAGTCATAATAATCATAGTACTGAGTGTGTATAATAATCATAGTACTGAGTGTATATAATAGTCATAGTACTGAGTGTATATAATAGTCATAGTACTGAGTGTATATAATAGTCATAGTACTGAGTGTATATAATAGTCATAGTGCTGAGTGTATATAATAGTCATAGTGCTGAGTGTATATAATAATCATAGTACTGAGTGTATATAATAATCATAGTACTGAGTGTATATAATAGTCGTAGTACGGAGTGTATATAATAGTCATAGTACTGAGAGTATTTAATAGTCAAATTTAGGGATGAGCTTCGAGTTCGAGTCAAACTCATGCTCGACTCGAACATTGCCTGTTCGCATGTGCAGCTAACAGCGAACAATTTGGGGTGTTCGCGGGGAAATTCGAAAAGCTGCGAGCACCCTGTAAAAGTCTATGGGAGAAATCTAAAGTGCTCATTTTAAAAGCCTATATGCAGATTATTGTCATAAAAAGTGTTTGGGGACCCGGGTCCTGCCCCAGGGGACATGTATCAATGCAAAAAAAAGTTTTAAAAACTGCAGTTTTTTCAGGAGCAGTGATTTTAATAATGCTTAAAGTGAAACAATAAAAGTGTAATATTCCTTTAAATTTCATACTCGGGGGGTGTGTATAGTATGCCTGTGAAGGGGCGCATGTTTCCTGTGCTTAGAACTGTCCCTGCACAAAGTGTAATTTTTGCAGGAAAAAAAGCTATTTAAAATCACTTGGGGCTAATGAATTGCCGTCTCCCGTAATACAGAGAACAGTCATTCATTGAAAGTCATTGATAAAAAATAAAAAAAAAGCGTGGGGGTTCCCCCCCAAATTCAATTACCAGGCCCTTCAGGTCTGCTATGGATATTACCCTGCGTCAAATTTAAAAAAAAAATGTTGTGGGGTCCCCCTAAATATCCATACCAGACCCTTCAGGTCTGGGATGGATTTTAAGGGAAACCCCACACCAAAAAAAAATGACGTGGGGTCCCCCTCAAAATACATACCAGACCCTTATCCGAGCACGCAACCTGGCAGGCCTCAGGAAAAGAGGGGGGGACGAGAGTGGCCCCCCTCCCTCCTGAACCGTACCAGGCCACATGCTCTCAACATTGGGAGGATGCTTTGGGGGTCTGTGACCCCTCAAAGCACCATGTCCCCATGTTGATGAGGACAAGGGCCTCGTCCCCACAACCCTGGCCATTGGTTGTGGGGGGTCTGTGGGCGGGGGGCTTATCGGAATCTGGAAGCCCCCTTTAACAAGGGGACCCCCAGATCCCGGCCTCCCCCCTGTGTGAAATGGTAAGGGGGTACAAAAGTACCTCTACCATTTCACCAAAAAAATTACAAAAATTTTAAAAATGACAGGAGGCGATCTTTGACAATTCCTTTATTAAAATCTTCTTTCATCTTCTTTCTTCTGGTCTTCTTCCTTTCTTCATCCTTCGGTTTCTTCATCTTCTTCTTCCATCTTCTTCTTCCATCTTCTTCTTCCATCTTCTTCTTCCATCTTCTTCTTCCTCCGATCCGCTTCTTGCTCTGGTCTTCTCGTCCGGCATTTACTTCCATGGCATCGGCTTTTTTCTTCTGTGTCGGGCCGCTCCACGCAATGGGAGGCTCCCGCTGTGTGAGGCTTCGCTCCGTCTGACAGCTCTTTTATAACGGAGGGTGGGGCCACCTGGTGACCCCACCCCCCTCTGACAAACTGGGACGTCATGGGGAATTTACTATGGCTTTCCCCATGACATCAGAGGGGGGCAGGGTCACCAGGTGGCCCCTTCCTCCGTTATAAAAGAACTGTCAGACGGAGCGAAGCCTCACGCAGTGGGAGCCTCCCATTGTGCGGAGCGGCCCGACACAGAAGAAAAGACGCCAACGCCGTGGAAGAAGATGCCGGACGAGAAGACCAGAGCAAGAAGCGGATCAGAGGAAGAAGAAGATGGAAGAAGATGGAAGAAGAAGATGGAAGAAGAAGATGAAGAAACCGAAGGATGAAGAAAGGAGGGAGGGGGGGCCGCTCTCGCCCCCCCTCTTTTCCTGCGGCCTGCTAGGTTGCGTGCTCGGATAAGGGTCTGGTATGGATTTTGAGGGGGACCCCACGCCATTTTTTTAATTTTTTTTGGTGTGGGGTTCCCCTTAAAATCCATCCCAGACCTGGGATGGATATTTAGGAGGGACCCCACATTATTTTTTTTTTAAATTTGATGCAGGGTTCCCCTTAATATCCATAGCAGACCTGAAGGGCCTGGTAATTGAATTTTGGGGAACCCCCACGCTTTATTTTTTAATTTTTATTTTTTTATCAATGACTTTCAATGAATGACTGTTCTCTGTATTACGGGAGCCGGCAATTCATTATAGCCACGAGTGATTTTAAATAGCATTTTTTCCTGCAAAAATTACACTTTGTGCAGGGACAGTTCTAAGCATGGGAAACATGCGCCCCTTTACAGGCATACTATACACACCCCCAGGTATGAAATTTAAAGGAATATTACACTTTTATTGTTTCACTTTAAGCATTATTAAAATCACTGCTCCTGAAAAAACGGACGTTTTTAAAACTTTTTTTTGCAATGATACATGTCCCCTGCGGCAGGACCCGGGTCCCCAAACACTTTTTTATGAAAATAACTTGCATATAAGCCTTTAAAATTAGCACTTTTGATTTTGAACGTTCGAGTCCCATAGACTTTAATGGGGTTCTAAAGTTCACATGAATTTTAGGTCTGTTCGCAGGTTCTGGTGCGAACCGAACCCGGGGGTGTTCGGCTCATCCCTAGTCATATTACTGAGTGTATATAATAATCATAGTACCGAGTGTATATAATAGTCATAGTGCTGAGTGTATATAATAGTCATAGTGCTGAGTGTATATAATAATCATAGTGCTGAGTGTATATAATAGTCGTAGTACTGAGTGTATATAATAATCATAATACGGAGTGTATATAATAGTCATAGTACTGAGAGTATATAATAGTCAAATTTAGGGATGAGCTTCGATGAGCTTCGATGAGCTTCGAGTTCGAGTCAAACTCATGCTCGACTCGAACATTGCCTGTTCGCATGTGCAGCTAACAGCGAACAATTTGGGGTGTTCGCGGGGAAATTCGAAAAGCTGCGAGCACCCTGTAAAAGTCTATGGGAGAAATCTAAAGTGCTAATTTTAAAAGCCTATATGCAGATTATTGTCATAAAAAGTGTTTGGGGACCCGGGTCCTGCCCCAGGGGACATGTATCAATGCAAAAAAAAGTTTTAAAAACGGCCGTTTTTTCAGGAGCAGTGATTTTAATAATGCTTAAAGTGAAACAATAAAAGTGTAATATTCCTTTAAATTTCATACCTGGGGGGTATGTATAGTATGCCTGTGAAGGGGCGCATGTTTCCTGTGCTTAGAACAGTCCCTGCACAAAGTGTAATTTTTACAGGAAAAAAAGCTATTTAAAATCACTTGGGGCTAATGAATTGCCGTCTCCCGTAAACAGTCATTCATTGAAAGTCATTGATAAAAAATAAAAAATAAAAAAAAAGCGTGGGGGTTCCCCCAAATTCAATTACCAGGCCCTTCAGGTCTGCTATGGATATTACCCTGCGTCAAATTAAAAAAAAAATGACGTGGGGTCCCCCTAAATATCCATACCAGACCCTTCAGTTCTGGGATGGATTTTAAGGGAAACCCCACACCAAAAAAAAATGGCGTGGGGTCCCCCTCAAAATACATACCAGACCCTTATCCGAGCACGCAACCTGGCAGGCCTCAGGAAAAGAGGGGGGACGAGAGTGTATATAACAATCATAGTACCAAGTGTATATAATAGTCAAGAGGGGGCAACAGCATCCAGTCCTGAATTGGTTAATTATTTTAGTATAATGGAAATGAGTCAGAGATTGTATTACACGGGTTGCTCCGTGCTTTAGATGTCGGCATTGAAATTAAATTCACCACATTTATGCAAAGTCAATCATGAGACGGATCTCTGAAGACTATTTCCATATTTCCAACTCTAAATATATCATTCTGTCTGCTATCACTGGACGTGTCCCGTCAACAAAATGCCATTTGGCCGGGACTTTGACACTGATTTTTTAAATGCTTAAACAGCTTGAGGTTTTTATGTAAAGAGACATGAAAGAAAACATCATTGACGTTTTACAGGTGCAGATTTAGGAATTCAATTATTGGGTTTACTTTTATAATGTTGTAATGCTGTAATCCACGCTTGTATTCTACATGTTTGGCCACAAGGCTTCTTCAGGAAAAGCGTGGAATCTTATTTACTAAATAGAGAACATACATATCAGGTAAATATTGTTACATTGTTCAAAACACAACCCAAAAAAATCAAAAAAATAATACATGAAAGAAAAATATAATTAGATGTATACATATGGGTGCTCCCTAGTTGAATGCTTAGGGCTAGCTGTTCTCATGGCGATCATCAACTGGTTGGATGCTTAAGACCAGCGGTTCTGATGGCGATCATCAACTGGTTGGATGCTTAGGGCCAGCGGTTCTCATGGCAATCATCAACTGGTTGGATGCTTAGGGCTAGCGGTTCACACGCCTTCCTCTTGTTCAGGGGCAAAACCTGGTCCTGGATCCTCAGCACTATGAGGTAGGAATCTGGTATTTGGGAGCATTCCCAGGTGGGTGGGCGCACCCATTAGTACACAATAAGTTATATTTTTCTTTCATGTATTATTTATTTTTTTGGGTGTGTTTTGAACAATGTAACAATATTTCCCTTATATGAATGTTCTATTTAGTAGATAAGATTCCACGCTTTCCTGAAGAAGCCTCACGGTGAAACATGTAGACTACAAGCGTGGATTACAGCATTGCAACATCAAAACGTGTCCTTTTCTACCTAAACGGATGCGGATGTATTGTATATAATGCTATTTTAAACTATATTACAATAAATATACTGGGGCCATGCTGTCTGGGCTATGTTTAAGTCTCAGGATGGGAAACAATGGTGGAGATCAGAATGTCCATGCCCCTTGTTCTTTCCAGTTTCTTGCTTGCCCCATTGTGGCATGAGGACAAAGCAGGTTAGTTGGTTAGTAGTGAGTCAGTAATGGCGATGCTGGTGCAGAGCCCAGTATACATGCATCTTCACCAGTATACACGCGTCTACACCAGTATACACGCATCTTCACCAGTATACACGCATCTTCACCAGTATACACGCATCTTCACCAGTATACAAGCATCTTCACCAGTATACAAGCATCTTCACCAGTATACACTCATCTTCACCAGTATACACGCATCTTCACCAGTATACACGCATATTCACCAGTATACACGCATCTTCACCAGTATACAAGCATCTTCACCAGTATACAAGCATCTTCACCAGTATACAAGCATCTTCACCAGTATACAAGCATCTTCACCAGTATACATGCATCTTCACCAGTATACACACATCTTCACCAGTATACACGCATCTTCACCAGTATACACGCATCTTCACCAGTATACAAGCATCTTCACACCACCATAGACACACCACTCTATTTTTTTTAGGGCTGGTCTGTTCATTACAGAGGCTGGATAAGGGGGCTTATTGTCCCAACAGTTGCTGGGTGCTATGTGGTTCTTTGAAGTGGGTTCAGATAACAGTTACACCTACATATATCTGTACAGAGAAAAAAAAAATTAAAAAATAAGATTGCTCCACCATGCTTTATGCCGTAAATATAGTTTTATCGTCGTGTTAAGATGGACAAGACATGGAATACAATCTGTACTGTGTATCAAAAATAACACTATTGCCCCGTACACACGGTCGAAAATTCCGACCACAAAATCCGTCTGATTTTTTCCGACGGATTTTGTCCGACACTGGTGTTGCATACACACGGACAAAGTTGTAGGAAAATACGATCATTCTGAATGTGGTGACGTTCATTGCGTACGACAGAACTACGTAGAGGCTAGTAGCCAATAGCTTTGGTCTTGTAATGTGATCTGAGCATGCGTGGCACTTTGTCCGTCGGAATTCGCTACACACGATCGGAAAAAGTCCGATAGGACTTTGTTGTCGGAAAATTTGAGAGCAGGATCTCAAACTTTTTCCGTCAGAAATTCCGACGGAAAAAGTCCGATGGAGCCCACACACAGTCGGAATTTCTGACAACATTTCTGACAACATGGTCAGAAGTGACACCTCCCCCACAAGAAATGCCTGCTTACCAGCTGATGTGGACCTCCTATCACAGGAGGTCTATCTCGCTTGTGGCTAATACCCAGCCAGGTCCTTTGCTTACATAGGGAGATGTGTATAAGGCCGCCCCACCGTATATCAACCTCTGGGGTCACAAGTACCACAACTGATATGACTCAATCTTTAACAGGAAGTCTTAATAGATGTCCTCTGAATACTCATGGAAGTTTCCCAAAAAAAGATAAAGGCTCGCCATAGTGTAAAACCATAAACATTTATTAAGTATAAAAAGTAATGCACTTACATCAAGTTTGCATAGACACTCATGGGAAAAGCTCAAGTCGCTTGGCCCTAGTAAAAACGCTGATCCTTCCGGCATCTTTGAAGCGTGGTGATATCAGCATGTCACTCCACACAACGCGTTTAGTCCCAGATGACGTCGTCCAGGAATAACACTCAACTTTGATCATATAATATTCTTTACTGGGACTTCTATTTTTACGAATTGTTTTTTTTCATTAATTGGTTGATCATATTTTCACTTTATTTCATTGTTCACAATTTTTTTCCTTTGTGGATTAGCGCAACTTTATTTGCTATTACATACAGCATAGTTGCTGCTCTTTTAGGTTATAGGTTATATAGCGCAGTTATTTTTCCTGTTTTATGTATTTATAAAAATGTCTCTGTGCACGTCTTATACATTTGCACAGCCATCATAAATAACTCCTATAATTTGCCTTATATATTTATTTCCTATAAAATATATATTTATCTATATAAATTATCTATACAAAACTTGGAGGCATTCGAGCAGCAAATGTTTTGCTCCTTTTTCTTTAACAAAAGTCAGCTGGAGTGTTACTAAACCCAGGACTCTGCACTCACTATATCTGATCTCCCCAGGATTCTGCAGTCACTATATCTGCTCTCCCCAGGATTCTGCAGTCACTGTATCTGCTCTCCCCAGGACTCTGCAGTCACTATATCTGCTCTCCCCAGGACTCTGCAGTCACTATATCTGATCTCCCCAGGACTCTGCAGTCACTATATCTGATCTCCTCAGGACTCTGCAGTCATTATATCTGATCTCCCAAGGATTCCGCATTCACTATATCTGCTCTCCCCAGAAGCCTGCAGTCACTATATCTGCTCTCCCCAGAAGCCTGCAGTCACTATATCTGATCTCCCCAGGACTCTGCAGTCACTATATCTGGTCTCCCCAGGACTCTGCAGTTACTATATCTGGTCTCCCCAGGACTCTGCAGTTACTATATCTGCTCTCCCCAGGACTCTGCAGTCACTATATCTGCTCTCCCCAGGAGCCTGCAGTCACTATATCTGCTCTCCCCAGGACTCTGCAGTCACTATATCTGGTCTCCCCAGGACTCTGCAGTTACTATATCTGGTCTCCCCAGGACTCTGCAGTTACTATATCTGCTCTCCCCAGGACTCTGCAGTCACTATATCTGGTCTCCCCAGGACTCTGCAGTCACTATATCTGCTCTCCCCAGGAGCCTGTAGTCACTATATCTGGTCTCCCCAGAACTCTGTAGTCACTATATCTGCTCTCCCCAGGACTCTGCAGTCACTATATCTGATCTCCCCAGGACTCTGCAGTCACTATATCTGGTCTCCCCAGGACTCTGCAGTCACTATATCTGGTCTCCCCAGGACTCTGCAGTCACTATATCTGATCTCCCCAGGACTCTGCAGTCACTATATCTGATCTCCCCAGGACTCTGCAGTCACTATATCTAATCTCCCCAGGACTCTGCAGTCACTATCTCTGGTCTCCCACAGAACATGGAAATCCAATTATTTTATTAAATATAAACTGCTAAATACCTTTTCTCATCAGAAGTATATAGCAGTCTTGTGATTTCTATCAGTGTCCTGCTGAGCACTGGTTAAAGCTTGTAGAAGGAGTTTTCATTCACTTCAGACTGTTCTATGAGGCTGCAGGACCCCTGACCTTCTGTCTGGACAGTGCTAATTGGCCCTGTGCTGATCACATGCATCCTCCCCAAAGAAAAAAAAACAGCTCTCCAGCAATACACATCAAACTGAGCATGTGCAGAGTGCCTCCAAGGTTTTGCACTATCAGGAGATGGATTGGGGACAGTGAAAGAAGGGGAGGACCAGAGAAGGTGGGCTCAAACAGTCTTTTTACACAATGAGGAGGATCCACAGTGAGTATAACAAGCATGCTTTACTGTGCAACAGACTGATTTTACTGTTGTGGGTTTAGTAACACTTTAAATTTGTTTTAAAATAACTTATAAATACAATTATTAAAATAAAAATGATGATTTAGATATTTAGATATTAGATAATCCCACCAATAGAATGGATCTGTCCCTCATTGATATATTATAATAGTCATAGTTCTGAGGGTACGTAATGGTTAAAAAGAGTCAAACAGCCTCCAGTCCTGAAGTGGTGAAGTACGATGGTATAATGGAAAATTTTAAGAAATTGTATTACACGGGTTGCTCCGTGTTTTAGATGTCGGCATTAAAATAAAACTCACCACATTTATGCAAAGTTAATCATGAGACGGATCTCTGAAAACATTTCCGTAATTCCAACCTCAAATGTATCATTCTGTCTGCTATCACTGGACGTGTCCCGTCATCTCTGTCTGGAGATCACACCAAACCTCAACATGATGTCTCGGCAATTCTTATCCAATTTAGTCTTTTCAGTCTTGGGACTCGGCTTGGCAATCCCTTCTTACACTTGTATTGTGATGGGTAACCTGGACATTATCAGAAAGAAAGGGAAGTTGAGTCCCACCGATGTGATCTTTCTGGCTAAGGGTATTGTAAATATTCTCCTCCAGTGTGTGATGAGTATAGAGGGAATGATCTATGTCTTTTCTATGGAAATCTTACTCATTAGACCAGTATTTGTGTTTATGGACACATCAATTTACTTCCTAACATATTACAATTTCTGGTTGACCTTCTGGCTCTCCACTCATTACTGTACCACCATCACCAATCTCAGCTATGGGTTCTTCATCTGGTTAAAGAGAATTGTGTCCAATTTCCTGAGTCACCTTCTATTCCTGACAGCACTTGGGATGTTCATTGTGAGTTCCCTGGGCTTCTGGATTGTGTTTGAAGAAAGTCCTCTTCAGTCTTCTGAGAACAGTACAGAAGCCTCTGTTATTGGGTTCCATGAATTGTTTTCCTATTTTGTGCTGGCAAACACCCTAGGTGTCATTCTACCATTCTGCCTTAGTCTTCTGTGCCTGGTCCTCACTTCCTCCTTTCTGCTCAGACACGTCTGGAGGGTGAAGAATAACGACTCTGGATCAACACGTCCAAATCTTCAGGCTCATGTCACTGCACTGAGGACAATCTTCTTCTTACTTCTCATTTTCACATTCTTCTGCATGTCTCAAGTGGACATTTTTTTTCAAAATTCCCCAACATTCCTAACAGTCTGTTGGAATTTACAACTATTATCCCCATCAGTGGAGGCTGCCGTCATCTTCCAGGCCAGCAACAAGCTGAGAAGGATCATTCTGAGAAGATTCTGGAGAAAAAGCAGGAGGAACACGGAGACTTAGAATGTAGAGGGCCATTAACTGTAATGTCTAAATATTCACAAAAACCTCTTTGAATAGAAATGTGTGGGGTAGCGATGGTCTTATAGTGTCAGATGGAGTGTAGAAGGGTTACATCCCCCAACATGTTTAAAAACTTTGTGTGAGTGTGTGTTTGTGACTGGTCCTGCCTTGTTGGTTCTGTTCCATCTCTTTTGAAATCTACAATGGGGTTGATTTACTAAAACTGGAGAGTACAAAATCTTGTGCAGCTCGGCACAGAAACCAGTTTTTTTTTGTTTGTCCGGGGTTATCATCTAGAATTCTCACAAAGCCCCCCAAATCGGTTTTACATCACAAACCTGCCAAGGGATCAGGAGAAGGCTCTAGCCATGAAGTCTCTTCTACAAGAGCTGATGCAACAGAAGGTCATCTCCCAAGCCTTATTGAACAAGTTGAAGTTAGAAGCTGATTGGATAACACGCACAGCTGCACCGGATTTTGCACTCTCCAGTTTTAGTAAATCAACACCACGGTCTTACTGATATTTCTGCTGTTCAGCATCTACAATGTTTCAGTATCTTGAGATCGTGTCTTTATCTAATGCCTTCATTGTTCAATGTTGCCCTGAAATGTCCTTCTAGTTATATGTCATAGTTCAATCATCTACCATACATCACACATACACACTTTTTTTCCATTTGTCCACAAAATACAGGATTATCTGTGACACTTGTGTGAAGCCTGGGGACATTTTCACAGCAAATCTTTTGCTCCTTTTTCTTTTTAAATAGTAGTCTGGAGAACTGGATTTAAAATTTTACATTTGTTTTAAAAAGACTTAAAAAAACGTAGAAAATAAAGTTTAAAATAAAATATTAAAAAAAGATTGTTTTATTAGATAATTCCGCCAAGAGAAAACGTTGTCTGCCCCTCATTGATATTTAAAATGAATACAAAGTACTGAGTGTATCTAATAGTCATAGTACTGAGTGTATATAATAGTCATAGTGCTGAGTGTATATAATAATCATTGTGCTGAGTGTATATAATAGTCATAGTACTGAGTGTATATAATAATCATAGTACTGATTGTATATAATAGTCATAGTGCTGAGTGTATGTAATTGTCATAGTGCAGAGTGTATATAATAGTCATAGTGCTGAGTGTATATAATAGTCATAGTGCTGAGTGTATATAATAATCATAGTACTGAGTGTATATAATAATCATAGTACTGAGTGTATATAATAATCATAGTACTGATTGTATATAATAGTCATAGTGCTGAGTGTATGTAATTGTCATAGTGCAGAGTGTATATAATAATCATAGTGCTGAGTGTATATAATAGTCATAGTACTGAGTGTATATAATAGTCATAGTACTGAGTGTATATATAATAATCATAGTACTGATTGTATATAATAGTCATAGTGCTGAGTGTATATAATAATCATAGTACTGAGTGTATATAATAGTCATAGTGCGGAGTGTATATAATAGTCATAGTGCTGAGTGTATATAATAGTCAAGAGGGGACAACAGCCTCCAGCCCTGAAGTGGTTAATTATTTCAGTATAATGGAAATGAGTCGGAGATTGTATTACACGGGTTGCTCTGTGCTTTAGATGTCGGCATTGAAATGAAATTCACCACATTTATGCAAAGTCAATCATGAGACGGATCTCTGAAGGCTTTTTCCATAATTCCAACTCTAAATATATCATTCTGTCTGCTATCACTGGACGTGTCCCGTCAACAAAATGCCATTCGGCCGGGACCACTGATTTTTTCTTTTCAAAAATTTTTATTGAGTACAAGAATACAGTACAAACAGAAATAACAAATAAACTAGTACTGTTACAAACTTCTTACGTGTAGATTTCCATGACATACAGAGCATGAGATTATGCAGTATAATTATGTGGTTAGTTCACTGAATCTAACAAAAGGGAACATTAAGTTGTCGCGTGCGTGTAGCGGATTCGCAGATGGCCTATAATATCGACCGGGGTAAATCCCCAACATAAACGTGCATAGATTGGGCCACCAGTGCTCCGTAAGGGAGAGTGACTGTAACAGATGAGGTACTTGGGGCACGGAGTGCCCCTAACTAGGTTTAGGTTCAGGGAAGGGGAACACAGAGGGGGAGGGAGGGGGGAAAGAGTGGAAAGTAGCGGGGGCAGCAGGGAGGGGTGTAGTAGGGGGGGAGAGGGAAAGAGAGCAATGAGAGGGGTGGGGGGAGGGGTGGATATAGGAGTGAGTAGAGGTTTAGGTTTGGTCGAGTGGCTCCCAAGAGCCGGGGAATATGTATCAATGGTTGGCGGGAGTCAGGTGCGGATTGGGGGCCTAGGGTTCAAGCAGAAGCTTGTCAAAGTCTTGGGGAAGAAAATGCTCCATCCAGGGGTGCCAAATCTTAAGGTGTTGGGGGGCTCTATCTAAAATTTTGGCTTCTATCTTGCTGTGTATCATCGCTCGGGTGACTCTATTCTTAACTTCAGTGATGTTAAGGTTTGGGGTTTTCCAATTCCTAGCGATTGTTTGTTTAGCTGCCGTTGTGAGTTGTAATAGAAGGCGCAATTGTGCTTTCGTATAGTCCTGCGTGGTGTGATTTAAGATTGCTAGAGCGGGGTCTGGGGGGATGGTATGTCCGAGTAGGGTTGAACCCATTTGAAATATAGTTGTCCAGAAGCGTTGTACTATTGGGCATGTCCACCAGATATGTAAATGGGTGCCTTGTTCGGTGCAACCCCTAAAACAGTTCGGGGAGTATGAAGGGGTATACTTAGCAATCCTGGCGGGCACTAGATACCAGCGCATTAGAACTTTGTAGTTGGCTTCTGAAGCAATGACGTTTTGTGAGGCTAGTTTAGTGTTCGTCCAAATGGTTGACCAGTCATCTAGATCTAGATCAATGTTCAGGTCCTTGGACCAGGCTAGAGCATAGGGGGGCATTGTCTTGTTGGGAGAGGTGAGGTGCGAATATAGTCTCGAGATTATGCCAGGGGCGTGTGGGTCCGAGTCGCATACGTCTTCGAAGGTGGACAGGCCAGTCTTGGATATATTCGGACCAAGGGTGGTACGGATGAAGTGGGAGATTTGCAGGTATCGGAAACATTCTTTAGGAGGCAAATGTAAGCGGGACTGCAAGGTCGGGAAAGGTATGACCGAGCCATGGGAAATTAAGTCTTGGAAGCGATGCAACCCTGCCTGTAGCCAGGTCTGGAAAGACAGTGGTTCGGTGTAGGCGGGGTGGAAAAGCGGGTGGCCTATAAAGGAGAGGAGTGGTCGATGGGGAGAGAATAGTTTAAAAGTCTTAGATAGTCTGTCCCACAGTTTCAGTGAGTGGAGGGTGACTGGGTTAGTTATCGGTCTCCGGTGAGCTGAGGGCAGCCAGAGCAGGTTGGATATGGGGATAGGGTGGGTGTCTATTGCTTCTAATGCAACCCAGAGTGGGATTTCTGAAACGGCATGGTAAAGGGTCAGCTGAGCTAGCTGGGCTGCGTGAAAGTAGTGCAAGAAATTTGGCACCCCTAGGCCTCCCTGTAATTTACTGCGGAGTAGGACTGGCCTAGAAATCCTGGGTTTTTTGGATCCCCATATATATTTATACACCCGGTTTTGGATTATCCTGTGGAAATAGGCCGGTATCGATATAGGCAAGACTCTATATAGGTAGAGAAGCTTGGGTAGGAGTGACATTTTTACTGCTGCTATTCTACCTAACCAGGAGACACAGAGTGGCAACCAGGTATTGAGCATTGAGGTCAAATTCCTCAACATGGGGGTGTAGTTTGCTTGGAATAGGTGTTGAGGGTTGCTCGTGAGTTTGATTCCCAAGTAAGGGATTGAGTTAGAGGACCAAATAAATGGGTAGTTAGCCTGTAGGCGTTGGAGTTCTGGTTGGGGCAATGAGACATTCAAGGCTCTGGATTTCGCTTGGTTGACTTCGAGTCCTGAGACCTTGGCAAACCTTTCCAGAAGCTGCAGAAGGTTAGGGAGGGTGGTGTGAGGGGAGGTGACGAATAAGAGGGCGTCGTCCGCAAAGAGAGATAGCTTGTGAGTTGTGTTGGCTATTTCTATGCCCTGAATGTTCTGGTTTGATCTAATGAGGGAGGCTAGGGGTTCAATTATAAGGGCAAATATCAATGGGGATAGAGGGCATCCCTGTCTGGTACCCCTTTGAATTGGGAAACACTCAGAGTTAAATCCTGAATATTTCACATATGCTTGGGGTTGTGTGTATAGGGCAGTTATCCATTGGAGGAAGTTGGGACCGAAGCCCCATTTCTGCAGAATGTATTGCATATAGGGCCAGGATACCGTGTCGAAGGCTTTCCTGATATCCAAGGACAGGAGGTGCATGGGAATTTTGCGTGACTTGGCTATGTGTTGGAGAAGAACCGTGCGGCGGATATTGTCACTGGCTTGCCTGCGGGGGATAAAGCCAACCTGGTCCTTGGATATCAGGTCCCCTATGATTGGATTAAGTCTCAGGGCAAGGATCTTGGCCAGGATCTTTATGTCCACATTCAGCAGGGATATGGGTCTGTAGTTGGACCAGAGGGTGTGGTCTGTGTTGGGTTTAGGGATCATGGCAATTATAGCAGTCAGGGTATCGCGGCCGAAGGATTGTTGTTTCAATATAGCGTTGAAAGAGTGGGCAAGGAGTGGGGCCAAGGTATGGGCGAATTTCTTATAGTAGGCGGCTGGGAGGCCGTCAGGGCCAGGGCGTTTGTTAGATTTAAGTGTTTTGATTGCCGCAAGGACCTCGTCAGTCGAGACTGGTTCATCTATAGTCTCTTTATTGGCTTCCGACAATTTAGGAATTGCTAGGTTGTGAAACAGAGTTTCAGAGAGATTAGAAGGTAGTGGGCCATTCGATTCGTATAATTTAGCAAGACGTTTGCGGAATTCCGCGAGTACCTTAATAGGGTTACTGGTGATGTTGTCGGGAGTCAATTTAAGCCTGATGGGGTTGTGAACGTGGTCTGGCCGACGAAGGCGAAGGGCAAGAAATGTGTCTTGTTTGTTGGCCTTGGTGTAGATTTTGTGATCAGATCTACGCATATATTTATCTGCAGATTCGGCTAATAGGAGATCAAGTTCTAGCTTGCATTTGTCGAGGGCGTTTTTGTTAGCCTCTGTAGGGGAGGTTTGGAACTGCAGGTGGGAGGTTTGGAAATCAGATTCAAGGCACTGCAGTTTAAGTTTTTTGAGTTTTTTGATTTGCGTGGCTACTGAGATGCATTTACCTCGGATAACTGGTTTATGTGCTTCCCATAATAGAGTGGGGGAGATTTCCGGGGTATTATTATGGTGGAGATAGTCCGAAAGGGCAGATTGTATATCAATGCAATATGATTGATTGGTGAGGAGAGATTCATTCATGGTCCAGGAACTATTCCCAGGTCTGGAGAGGAGGGAGGAAACAGTGGTGATGACTGCGCAATGGTCTGACCATGTGATGGGGTGTATGGAGGAGTGAAGCAGGATAGGGGATGAAGCTACCGGGACAAATATGTGGTCAATTCTGGAGAATGATTTGTGCGGGTGGGAATAGAAAGTGTAGTTTTTCTTAATTGGATTGCATTCCCTCCATGTGTCCAGAAGAGAATTTTGTTGTAATAGTTTGCGAAATTGCAGGGAAGGGGAGAAGTGTTCTGGGGTGTAGGGGGATTTGTCAAGGTGGGTGTGGAGTACCATGTTCGAGTCTCCACAAATGAGAAGGGTACCCTTGCAATGTGTTCTGATAACCTGAAATAGGTGTGAGAAGAAGGGGATTGGGTTGGAGTTCGGGGCATAATAAGAGACAAAAGTGGTTTCTATGTCTTGTAGGAGTCCAACTAGTATGATATACCTGCCATTTGGGTCTTTTATTTCCCTCGTGGGGGTGAATGGGAGGGTATGATGAAAGGCTAATAAAACCCCCCTGTGTTTTGTGTCAGCCGAGGCTGTGTAAACCCTAGGGTAGCGGGAACTGAAAAATTTAGGAGTGTGATGAATTGAGAAATGAGTTTCCTGCAGCGCTACCACATCAGCTTTAAGGGAGGTAAAAGTTTGAAAGGCTTTGACCCTCTTGTTGGGGGAGTTGAGGCCCTTAACGTTAAGGGAGAGTATGTTTAAAGGGGCCATGGTAATGGACTTGGGGGGATTATATATAGGGAGATATAGTCAGAGGGAGCCACTCGACCAGGAGAGAGGAAGTAGAGTAGGAGGAGGAGAAAAAGGTTGAGAGGAGAGTTTGGAGTTGGGAGAGGAGCAGGGGTAGGATGGGGTGTAGAGCAAGGCATTGAACTGTAGGAACACGATATAAAGCGCCGGGTTGCCCGACAACTAAGGGGTGTTCGGGTCCTGCAGCCAAATCAAGGGGGCTGTAGGGCGCGAGTACCAAGAGGTGCGGGGGCAGTGACTGCTCCCCGCTGCAGGTGGACGTAAACAAGATAACAAACCAACATGTAATAACAAATGGTTAGGCAAACTGTAAGGGTTAAGCTGACTGTAAGTTGAGGTACAGATCTTGTGGAGGGGGAGGGGTTGGATATGGATTATAAGGGTGCGTACGAGAATAGGGTCTCCCATTAATGATTGCTTAGCAGGGGGGTGAGAGAGGGGAGAGGGGGGAGGGGGGAGGGGGGGGAAGGAGGGGAAAGGGGGGGGGGGAGGGGATAGGGAGAGGGGAAGGATAGAGGAGAGGGGGGGGTGAGGGAGGGGGGAGGGGGGGGGGTGAGGGAGGGGGGAGGAGGGGGTGAGGGGGGGGGGAGGGGGGGTGACTGGAACGGGAAGGTGGTGGGGGGGGGGGGTAGGTTGAAATCGAGGAGACATGTTATTACTTGGAATGGTACAACAAAGTAAGTGAGAATACAGTGTAGCAATTTAGTGCAACCGCAATGTTTGAGGATCCTGTGCTCCCCACCGGGGGACTATCCCCGCGGAGAGCGCAGGGTGTCAAAGGTGTTCAAACTGGTGTACATTGTGGAGTTATACAACCTGTAGAGGAGGGATAAAAAAGGGGGGTCAGCAAGGTAAAGTTCAAAGGGAATATGATGATTAACATAGTGTTGGGTTGGTGGTTTCAGTGGTGACTGAGCCTTAGGGGGCCTCTGGAGAGGCAGGCTTGTGTCCAGGACTTGTTCGCTGAGTGTGCAAAGTACATACCCAGCCGCAGACTACTAGGAACCGATGAGGTGTTTGGAGTGTGGGGTACAGGAACCTGCTTGCAGAGTTGTAGTGGCGACTGTCATTTCAGGCTGATGTAGGGTTCCAGGGAGCAAGGTGATAAATGTTCATCGGGAACCTAGAAGAGACACAAGCGAGAGGGAAAAAAGACGGCAGAGAGAAGAATATAGTTGAAAGTTCAACGTGGGGTACGGGACTTCTGGTTGGAGAAGAGGACTTCTTCCGGATAGCGAGCAGGGGTCCCTTTTCGAGTAGAGGGTGGTCCCGGTGGATGGCGAAGTGGTGTCGCTGAGTAAGACTGTGCTGGCAAGCGGGCTGGGGTGCGTGGTAGCACAACTTCTGAGTGCTGAGGTGAGGGAGCGAGGTGTAGATTCTCCAGCAGTCTTTGCAGGGAGTCTGGTGTGTTGCAGGTATGCTGTTGTCCTTGGTAGGAGAACTGCAATGCAAAGGGAAACTTCCAGGTGTATTTAAGCTGGTGTTGCATTAAAATCTGGAGCTGTGGCTTCATAGCGTGGCGTTTGGCGATGGTTAGGGGGGCCAGGTCAGAAAAGAGCTGGTACTTGTGGCTTTGGAATAGAAGTTCCTCTTTTTTGCGTGCGGCTGTGAGGAGTTGCTCCTTGGTGCGGAAGTAGTGTAACTTCACAATAATGTCCCGTGGGGGTCCGTCGGTTTGGCGGCGGGTGAGGGCCCTATGGACCCGGTCAAACTCTAGCCTTTCAATGGGGATTGAAGGGGCCAATTCCTGGAATAAGGCTGTGGTGAAGGACTGTGTGTCCTCAACTGTCTCGGGTATGCCACGCAGGCGGAGATTGGACCTGCGGGAGCGGTTTTCCGCGTCCTCTAAGCGGGAGAGCAGCGTTACGTTCTCATCTCTGAGTGCAGCTTGTTCCTGGGCATGTTCTTGGAGGGTGAGTTCGATGTCGTCTACCCTTGTTTCTAAGTCTGCAGTACGCTGTCCTATCTCGCGTATCTCGCGAGAGAGTCTGTTGGTTATTTGTTCAGATGTGCTTTTTAAGGCCTTCTGCAGCATGCTCTCCATATGTTTTAAAAAAGCACTCTGGGACATACCTGAGGATGGTATGGAGGGGGATCCTCCGATATTGGAGTCGGTCTCGTCCCCATCATCGCTGTCCTGGGGGTCCGGGGCGAGTGCAGCAGTAGCATATTGCTTGGCTAGGGCCTTCGCCGCCATCTTGGAGGAAGCGCGGGCCAGAGCTTCCTTGATGGGTTTCGGTTTGTTCTTCCCTCTGTGGCCCGTAAGAACCATATCAGAATGTGCCTGGGTGGTTCGGAGGGATGTCCTGGAAGATAGGTGGGTTTTTGTCGGCTCAGTCTGCCGTATGGGGTCCCGGTATGCAGCGGGGAGTGCGGAGCTCTAGTGGAGGAGGACTGCCAGGTCGAGCTTCGCGCATGCGCCCCGGGACCACTGATTTTTTAAATGCTTAAACAGCTTGAGGTTTTTATGTAAAGAGACATGAAAGAAAACATTTATTGGGTTTACTTTTATAATGTTGTAATGCTGTAATCCACACTTGTATTCTACATGTTTCGCCATGAGGCTTGTGACACAACTGACAATTATTATATCATCACTGAGGTTTAATAATTTATTAACCTCCTTTGGACTGAACTGAAGGACTCGTTTCACAACATTATTATTTATGTACATTTTATATACATGGAAAGACAATTATTTCCTGTTTGGTATATATAAATTTCATCACGCGAATATAGGTTTGTTTTTCTCACATATACTTTTCATTAAGGTAAATCATTTTTCATCACATAAGGATTTTTTGAGGTACACCTAATGTTTATCTACTTTATTATACTTTTTAACAAAGTCAACTAATTTTTTTTTTATAGGACTTTGATAAACTCTGAGGTTCACTTAATGTTTTTTTAGCTAGGCTCAGATATTATATTTGGGTTTGAGCGCTGCTTCTCTTTTATATATTCTTCAGGAAAAGCATGGAATCTTATTTACTAAATAGAACATACATATCAGGTAAATATTGTTACATTTAAAACACGGAAAAAAAAAAAAATACATGAAAGAAAAATATAATTTGAGGTGTACATATGGGTGCGCCCACCCACCTGGGAATGCTCCCAAATACAATGTTCTTACCTCATGGTGCTGAGGATCCAGGACCAGGTTGTGGCCTGAACAAGAGGGTCGCGTTCATCAACTGGTTGGATGCTTAGGGCCAGCGGTTCTCACGCCTTCCTCTTGTTCAGGCCATAACCTGGTCCCGGATCCTCAGCACCATTAGGTAGGAACCTTGTGTTTGGGACCATTCCCAGGTGGGCGGGCGCACCCATTAGTACACATCAAATTATATTTTTCTTCCATGTATTTTTTTTTTTGTGTTGTGTTTTGAACAATGTAACAATATTTACCTGATATGAATGTTCTATTTAGTAGATAAGATTCCACCCTTTTCCTGAAGAAGCCTCACGTTGAATCATGTAGAATACAAGTGTGGATTACAGCATTACAACATCAAAATGTGTCCTTTTCTACCTAAACGGATGCGGATGTATTGCATATAATGCTATTTTAAACTTTATATATTTCAATAAATATACTGGGGCCATGCTGTCTGGGCTGTAAAGATGAGTTTAAGTCTCAGGATGGGAAATAATGGTGGAGATCAGAATGTCCATGCCCCTTGTTCCTTCCAGTTTTTTGCTTGCCCCATTGGGTCATGAAGAAAAAGCTGGTTAGTTGGTTAGTAGTGTGTCAGTAATGGCGATGCTGGTGCAGAGCTTAGTATACACTCATATTCACCAGTATACACTCATCTTCACCAGTATACACTTCTCTTCACAAGTATACACGCCTCTTTACCAGTATACACGCATCTTCTCACCACCATAGACACACCACTCTGTTTTTTTAAGGCTGGTCTGTTCATTACAGAGGCTGGATAAAGGGGCTTATTGTCCCAACAGTCGCTGGGTGCTATGTGGTTCTTTGAAGTGGGTTCAGATAACAGTAACTGTTGTCCCAACAGTTGATGAGGACAAGGGCCTCATCCCCACAACCCTTGCCCGGTGGTTGTGGGGGTCTGTGGACAGGGGGCTTATCGGAATCTTGAAGCCCCCTTTAACAAGGGCACCCCCAGATCCCGCTCCCCCCATTTGAAATGGTAACGGGTACATTGTACCTGTACCATTTCACAAAAAAGTGTCAAAATGTTTAAAAAAAACAAGACACACCTTGGGACAAGTCCTTTATGAAAAAATAAAAAAATAAAAATGCCCCACAAAGTCCATTCATCTTCATCTATGGTTCCGCTGACAGACCAAAAAATGAAATAAAAAATATCCGCCTCCATGGGAGGCACCCGCCGCATGATGCTTTATGTAAACGGGTGGCCCCGTCCTCCTCTGACACCCTGGGGAAGTCATTGGGAAGTGCGTCAGAGGGGGGCAGGGTCACCCGGGTACGTCACTGTGTGGCCCTGCCCTCACTTATAAAAGAACTGTCATTGGCGCTTTAAATTCATACCAGACCTGAAGGGCCTGGTATGGAATTTGGGGGGACCCCCACGCATTTTATTTTTATATTTTGTTTTTTATCAATGAATTTTTATGTATATTGCCGGGACCGACAATTCATAATAGCCGCGAGTAGTTTTAAATGACTTGTTTTCCTTTAGAAATGTAATTTTGCTGTCAGACTGTTCTAAACACTGGAAATATGCGCCCCTTTACAGGCATACTATAGACACCCCCCAGGTACGAAATTTAAAGGAATATTACACTTTTATTTACTTTAAGCATTATTAAAATCACTGCTCCTGAAAAAACGGCCAACCTTAAAACTTTTTTTTGCACTGATACATGTCCCCTGGGGCAGGGCCCGGGTCTCCAAACACTTTTTATGATAATAACTTGCATATGAGCCTTTAAAATTAGCACTTTTGATTTCTCCAATAGACTTTTTGTTTACAAACGTTTTTTATTATGGGTAAGGTCATAGTACAAGATTTTAACAGTGGTAGAAGATGTACAAGTGAAAGATTAATTTATATAATACATTATAACTGAGTAAAGACATATCATATGACAAGATACACACATAAGATTATAAGTCTATATAACATTTGCGGGGAAGGATCTGTAGATGTAAAATAACAGTAGTGAACATTACACCAGTAGTGAGGTTTCCCATAGAGTCAATTTTTTTTTATATATATGCATGGTGTCATATAACATGTAGACATGTGCACTGCCAAAAAATTTGTTCATTTTAGTTTTCGCTTCATTTTTAATTTTTTTATTTTCCGTTTTTTGGGTCATTCGTTATGTTCGCAATTAGTAAATTCGTTCATTCGTAAATTCGTACATTCGTAAATTCGTACATTCGTAAATTCGTACATTCATAAATTCATTCATTCGTACATTCGTATATAAGAAAATTTGTATATTCGTAAATTCGTACATTTGAAAATTAGAAAATTTGGAAATTCGTAAATCCGAAAACCCAAAAATTTGAAAATCTGAAATAGTAACTAACTATTAAATTATAGGTATTGTAATTTCCTTTCAAATTTGGCTGTTAGTGAACACAAATTTATCTGAAGTTACGAATTATCCGAAATAACGAATGCCGCATCTAAACAAAATGGAACTGAACAAATTAATAATAAATAATCATAATAATTATTTTTTTATTATTATTATTGTTATTTATTATTATTAATTCATTACGTTCCATTTGTTTGGATACGGCATTCGTTATTTCAGATAATTCATAACTTAAGATAAATTTGTATTTGTTACGTTCACTAACAGCCAAATTTAAAAAGGAAATTTCAATACCTATAATTTAATAGTTAGTAATAGTTAAGTTATTTTTAGTTAATTATAAATTCAGATTTCCGAACCGATCATACCTTGGGGCTGCGGACTAAAAAAATTGGAGCCGTAGTCGCACAGGTACTCATTGATGGCCCTCTGCTGCGTGTGCAGTCGCTCCAGCATGGCCAAAGTTGAGTTCCACCTGGTGGGCATGTCACATATAAGGCGGTCCCTGGGCAGGTTCAACTCCTTTTGCAGCTCAGCCAGCCGAGCACTGGCATTATATGATCGGCGGAAATGCACACAGACTTTCCTGGCCTGCCTCAGGACATCCTGTAAGCCTGGGTGACTGCCCAAGAACCGCTGCACCACCAGCTTAAGGACGTGAGCTATACAGGGCACATGGGTCAGCTGTCCCTGTCGCAGGGCGGAGAGGAGGTTGGTGCCATTGTCACAAACCACCATTTCTGGCTTAAGCTGGCAGGCCGTCTACTTGCGTAGCCCCTTGGACGCCTACGGAGCACCGCTGGTTCTGAGGACAGAGCACTCGAAGAGGCCATGGAGGAAGAAGAAGAGGAGGGGGTGGAGGAGAGAGGTGTGTCACAACCAGTAGTAGCATTTTGGAGGCGTGGTGGCGGAACAACCTCCAACACTACTGCACCTTGTCCTGCATCCTTCCCAGCTGCCAAAAGAGTGACCCAATGGGCCGTGAAAGACAGGTAACATCCCTGTCCATGCCTGCTGGACCATGAGTCAGCAGTAATATGCACCTTACCGCTGACCGCCCTGTCCAGCGAGGCATGGACATTGCCTTCCACATGCCGGTAGAGAGCTGGAATCGCCTTCCGTGAGAAAAAGTGGCGTTTGGGAACCTGCCACTGAGGAACCGCACATTGAACAAACTCACGGAAGGGGACCGAGTCTACCAACTGAAAAGGCAGCAGTTGAAGTGCTAGCAATTTAGCCAAGCTAGCATTCAACCGCTGAGCATTTGGATGGCTGGGAGTAAACTTCTTTTGACGGTCCAGCAGCTGGGGCAGGGAAATTTGCCTGGTACAATCGGACATCGGTGTACTGCTAGCAGAGTGCCCGCAAGTACTTGGCTGTGACCCACCTAATTCTACACCTTCATTCCTCTAAGTGCAGATTTCAGAGAGGACTGAAGGTATAGTAGGGTTGGAGATCCCAGCTGATGAGGAGCAAGGAGAGGTCCACTTTGTTCTTTGGTGTGGGTCTTTAATGTGCGCTTGCCAACGAGCTGCATGGCAGGTCAACATATGTCTGGTCATGCTTGTGGTGCCCAAGCGGCTGATGTTTTGGCCACGCGAGATACGCTTGAGACATATGTTGCAAATAGCAGTGGTGCGATCTGATGCACTAGTCTCAAAAAAGGCCCACACCAAAGAACTTTTGTAATAACGTGCAGAGGCAGCGCCCTGCACAGGCGGAGCTCTGCGGTGTGATTAAGTTGGTGTGCTGGCCTCAAGCTGGCCCCCGGAGGGCATCCTGCCTCGTTGGAGATGTGCTGCCTCCTCCTCTCTCTCCGTTCAGGCACCCACGTGGAGTCCGTGATCTCATCATCCCGTCCCTCTTCACCACTGGAGCAAACCTGGCAGTATGCTGCAGCTGGTGGAACATGACTGCCAGATTGCTGTCCTTGAGCATCCCCTCTCTCTGCGCTCATGCTACTGCCTTCCTCTAGCTGGGTATCATCATTCGAGCCTTCAAAATGCTGGGCATCCTCCTGGAGCATTTACCCAACACTGTGCTCAAACAGTTCGGGGGACTCCTCAGGAGGACGTGGTGGGTCTAGGGAAGGGGTGCCTGATGATGACATTGAGTATGCGTTGGCAGCTGCTTTGCCAGTACCCTGAGCGTGGGTGAGAGAGGATGAGGAGGATGAGGAGGGCTTGGTCATCCACTCTACCAAGCCTTCGGCATGATGCGGCTCAACATGTCCAGCTACCGAAAATAAGGACAAGCGTGTCCCATGCCCATGTGCTGATGACGATGCACCACGTCCACGACCAGCACTGTTGTCTCTAGACACAGAGCCTGCTTGCCCTGTTTTCTTGGCTCGGGACTGTCTGCCTCTCCTTGTTGGTCTTCCAGACATTGTAATGGGTAGTGTATATTGTGCTGGAGTCACACAGCACACACACTAACTCCTGCAGATGGCTGCCTTAGATGACAACAGGCCAGAAGGGCAGATACAGGGTGAGGTGGTTTAGTGTGCTGTGCTAGACTCACACAACACACACACACTAACTCCTGCAGATGGCTACCTTAGATGACAACAGGCCAGAAGGGCAGATACAGGGTAAGGTGGTTTAGTGTGCTGTGTTATAGTCACAGAGCACACACACACTAACTCCTGCAGATGGCTGGCTGGCTGGCTGGCTGTCTTAGATGACAACAGGCCAGAAGGGCAGATACAGGGTAAGGTGGTTTAGTGTGCTACTGCTGTGCTATACTCACATAGCACGCACACACAGTAACTCCTGCAGATGGCTGGATTGGTAGAGATTGAGAACAGCACTGAGAAGAATAAACTATCCCTGCCTATTTTTTCCTCTTTCCCTACACTATTCCCCAAACAGAAATGAATCACAAGCAGATATAGTGTGTACACCGTACAGTACAGTCTGTCACTGACACTGTTCCTAATGCCGGAGCACACTACACAAGGACTCCGGCGCAGCAGCCTTATATAGTGTTGGGCATGTACTAAACCCCCTGAGCTATAATTGGCCACAGGCATCCTGCCTGTGGCCAATTATTTCTCTCCTCGCTGCTGGCTCTATGATTGGTCAAGCATGCGGGGTCACAGTGCATGCTTGGCCAATCATCAGCCAGCAATGCACTGCGACTGTCGCAGTGCATTGTGGGCCATTCGCATCACACGAATTTGATGAGAATGGTCCACATAGTTCTGGACTCGACGAGCGGACGAACGGCCGATGTTCGATTCGAACATGGGTTCGAATCGAACACCGGACTCATCCCTAGTCACTATATCTGGTCTCCCCAGGACTCTTCAGTCACTATATTTGCTCTCCCCAGGACTCTGCAGTCACTATATTTGCTCTCCCCAGGACCCTGCAGTCACTATATCTGCTCTCCCACAGTACACAGAACATGGAAATCCAATTATTTTAGTAAATATAAACTGCTAAATACCTTTTCTCATTAGAAGTATATAGCAGTCTTGTGATTTCTATCAGTGTCCTGCTGAGCACTGGTTAAAGCTTGTAGAGGGAATTTTCATTCTCCTCTGACTGTCCTATGAGGCTGAATGACCCCTGACCCTCTGTCTGGACAGTGCTAATTGGCCCTGTGCTGATCACATGCACCCTCCCCAAAGAAAAAAATAGCTCTGTAGCAATACACATCAAACTTGCACTGCCTCCAAGGCTCTGCGCCATCAGGAGATGTATTGGGGACAGTGGCAGAAGGGGAGGATCAGAGAACATGGGCTCAAACAGTCTTTTTACACAATGCGGTGGATAACTCCTTAGGTTCCACAGTGAGTATAACAAGCATGCTTTACTGTGCAACAGACTGATTTTACTGTTGTGGGTTTAGTAACACTTTAAATTTGTTTTAAAATAACTTATAAATACAATTATTACAATAAAAATGATGATTTAGATATTTAAATATTAGATAATCCCACCAATAGAATGGATCTGTCCCTCATTGATATATTATAGTTATAATAGTCATAGTGCTGAGGGTACGTAATGGTTATGAAGAGACAAACAGCCTCCAGTCCTGAAGTGGTGAAGTACGATGGTATAATGGAAAATTTTAAGAAATTGTATTACACGGGTTGCTCCGTGTTTTAGATGTCGGCATTAAAATACAACTCACCACATTTATGCAAAGTCAATCATGAGACGGATCTCTGAAGACTATTTCCATAATTCCAACCTCAAATGTATCATTCTGTCTGCTATCACTGGACGTGTCCCGACATCTCTGTCCGGAGATCACACCAAACCTCAACATGATGTCTTGGCAATTCTTATCCAATTTAGTCTTTTCAGTCTTGGGACTCGGCTTGGCAATCCCTTCTAACACTTGTATTGTGATGGGTAACCTGGACATCATCAGAAAGAAAGGGAAGTTGAGTCCCTCCGATGTGATCTTTCTGGCTAAGGGGATTGTGAATATTCTCCTCCAGTGTGTGATGAGTATAGAGGGAATGCTTCATGCCTTTTCTCAGGAAATCTTACTCACTAGACCAGTATTTATATTTATGAGCACATCAATTTACTTCCTAACATATTACAATTTCTGGTTGACCTTCTGGCTCTCCGCTCATTACTGTACCACCATCACCAATCTCAGCTATGGGTTCTTCATCTGGTTAAAGAGAATTGTGTCAAATTTCCTGAGTCAACTTCTATTCCTGACAGCACTTGGGATGTTCATTGTGAGTTCCCTGGGCTTCTGGATTGTGTTTGAAGAAAGTCCTTTCCAGTCTTCTGAGAACAGTACAGAAGCCTCTGTTATTGGATTCCGTGAATTTTTTTCCTATTTTGTGCCGGCAAACACCCTAGGCTGCATTCTACCATTCTGCCTTAGTCTTCTGTGCCTGGTCCTCACTTCCTCCTTTCTGCTCAGACACGTCTGGAGGGTGAAGAATAACGACTCTGGATCAACACGTCCAAATCTTCAGGCTCATGTCACTGCACTGAGGACAATCTTCTTCTTACTTCTCATTTTCACATTCTTCTGCATGTCTCAAGTGGACATCTTTTTTCAAAATTCCCCAACATTCCAAACAGTCTGTTGGAATTTACAACTATTATCCCCATCAGTGGAGGCTGCCATCATCTTCCAGGCCAGCAACAAGCTGAGAAGGATCATTCTGAGAAGATTCTGGAGAAAAAGTAGGAGGAACACAAAGACTTAAAATGTAGAGGGCCATTAACTTTAATGTCTAAATATTCACAAGAACCTCTTTGAATAGAAATGTGTGGGGTAGCGATCGTCTTATAGTGTCAGATGGAGTGTAGAAGGGTTATATCCCCCAACATGTTTAAAAACTTTGTGTGAGTGTGTGTTTGTGACTGGTCCTGCCTTGTTGGTTCTGTTCCATCTCTTTGGAAATCTACAATGGGGTTGATTTACTAAAACTGGAGAGTACAAAATCTTGTGCAGCTCGGCACAGAAACCAGTTTTTTTTTGTTTGTCCGGGGTTATCTTCTAGAATTCTCACAAAGCCCCCCAAATCGGTTTTACATCACAAACCTGCCAAGGGATCAGGAGAAGGCTCTGGCCATGAAGTCTCTTCTACAAGAGCTGATGCAACAGAAGGTCATCTCCCAAGCCTTATTGAACAAGTTGAAGTTAGAAGCTGATTGGATAACACGCACAGCTGCACCAGATTTTGCACTCTCCAATTTTAGTAAATCAACCCCACGGTCTTACTGATATTTCTGCTGTTCAGCATCTACAATGTTTCAGTATCTGGAGATCGTGTCTTTATCTAATGCCTTCATTGTTCAATGTTCCCCTGAAATGTCCTTCTAGTTATATGTCATAGTTCAATCATCTACCATACATCACACATACACACTTTTTTGTCCATTTTTTGAAATGCTTAAACAGCTTGAGGTTTTTTATGTAAAAAGACATTAAAGAAAACATTATTGGGTTTACTTTTATAATGTTGTAATGCTGTAATCCTTGCTTGTATTCTACATGTTTCGCCATGAAGCTTCTTCAGGAAAAGCATGGCTACTAATAAATAGAACATACACATCAGGTAAATATTGTTATATTGTTCAAAACACAATAAATCAAAAAAATAATACATGAAAGTAAAATATAATTTGATTTGTACATGTGGGTGCTCCCACCCACCTAGGAATGCTTCCAAATACAGGGTTACTACCTCATGGTGCTGAGGATCCGGGACCAGGTTATGGCCTGAACAAGAGGAAGGCATGTGAACTGCTGGCCCTAAGCATGGTTGAATGCTTAGGGCCAGAGGTTCTCATGGGCGATCATCAACTGGTTGGATGCTTAGTGACAGTGGTTCTCATGAGCGATCATCAACTGGTTGGATGCTTAGGACCAGCGGTTCTCATGGGTGATTACCAACTGGTTGGATGCTTAGGGCCAGTGGTTCTCATGAGCGATCATCAACTGGTTGGATGCTTAGGCCCAGCAGTTCTCATGGGCGATCATCAACTGGTTGGATGCTTAGGCCCAGCAGTTCTCATGGGCGATCATCAACTGGTTGGATGCTTATGGCCAGCGGTTCTCATGGGCGATCATCAACTGGTTGAATGCTTAGGGCTAGCGGTTCTCATGGGCGATCATCAACTGGTTGGATGCTTAGGACTAGGGATGAGCCGAACACCCCCCCGTTCGGCTCGCACCAGAACCCGCGAACGGACCTAAAGTCCGTGCGAGCTTTAGAACCCTATTAGTTATAATGGATGCGAACGTTCGAAATTAAAAGTGCTAATTTTAAAGGCTAATATGCATGTTAATGTCATAAAAAGTGTTTGGGGACCTGGGTCCTGCCCCAGGGGACATGTATCAATGCAAATTTTTTTTTTTTTTTAAACGGCCGTTTTTTCAGGAGCAGTGATTTTAATAATGCTTAAATTGAAACAATAAAAGTGTAATATTCCTTTAAATTTCGTACCTGGGGGGTGTCTATAGTATGCCTGTAAAGGGGCGCATGTTTCCCGTGTTTAGAACTGTCTCTGCGCAAAGTGTCATTTTTGAAAGTAAAAAAGCTATTTAAAATCACTCGCGGCTAATGTTAATTCACGGCTCCCGTAACACAGAGAACAGTGATTCATTGAAACTCATTCATAAAAAAAAGTCATTGATAAAAAATAAAAAAAATGAAAAAAAAAAAAGCGTAGGGGTCCCCCCAAATTCAATAACCAGGCCCTTCAGGTCTGGGATGGATATTAAGGGAAACCCCAGCCAAAAAAAAAATGGCGTAGGGTCCCCCTCAAAATCCATACCAGACCCTTGAGGTCTGGTATGGATTTTAAGGGGAACCCTAGCCAAAAAAAATGGCGTGGGGTCCCCCTCAAAATCCATACCAGACCCTTATCCGAGCACGCAACCTAGCAGGCCGCAGGAAAAGAGGGGGGGACGAGAGCGGCCTCCCCTCTCGCCTGAACCGTACCAGGCCACATGCCCTCAACATTGGGAGGATGCTTTGGGGGTCTAAGACCCCTAAAGCACCTTGTCCCCATGTTGATGAGGACAAGGGCCTCTTCCCCACAACCGTGCCCGGTGGTTGTGGGGGTCTGCGGGCGGGGGGCTTATCGGAATCTGGAAGCCCCTTTAACAAGGGGACCCCCAGATCCCGGCCCCCCCCTGTGTGAAATGGTAAGGGGGTACAAAAGTACCCCTACCATTTCACCAAAAAAGTGGCAAAAATTGTAAAAATGACAGGAGACAGTCTTTGACAATTCCTTTATTAAAATCTTCTTTCTTCTTTCTTCATCCTTCGGTTTCTTCATCTTCTCCTTCCTTCATCTTCTTCCATCTTCTTCTTCCATTTTCTTCTTCCTCCGATCCGCTTCTTCTTGCGCTGGTCTTCTCGTCCTTCTCGTCCGGCATCTTCTTCCGTTACACGAATTTGATGCGAGCGGCCCCAATAGTTCTGGGCTCGCCGAGCGAGCGAACACCCGGTGCTCGATTCGAACATGGGTTCGAATCGAACACCGGGCTCATCCTTACTTAGGACCAGCGGTTATCATGGTTGATTACCAACTGGTTGAATGCTTAGGGCCAGTGGTTCTCATGGGCGATCATGAACTGGTTGGATGCTTAGGACCAGTGGTTTTTAATGGGCGATCATCAACTGGTTGGATGCTTAGGGCTAGCGGTTCTCATGGGTGATCATCAACTGGTTGGATGCTTAGGGGCAGTGGTTCTCATGGGTGATCATCAACTGGTTGGATGCTTAGGGCCAGCGGTTCTCATGGGTGATCATCAACTGGTTGGATGCTTAGGGCCAGCGGATCTCATGCCTTTGTGTGTTTTGAACAATGTAACACTATTTACCTGATATGAATGTTCTATTTAGTGGATAAGATTCCACACTTTTCCTGAAGAAGCCTTACGGTGAAACATGTAGAATACCAGTGTGGATTACAGCATTAAAACATCAAAACGTGTTCTTTTCTACCTAAATGGATGCGGATGTATTGTATATAATGCTATTTTAAACTTTATATATTACAATAAATATACTTTTTTTTAAATATAGTGTGTTTACCATATATCTTCCAATATAAGTGCAACTTCAAAGTCCCGTATCTCCCACATTTTGCCTTCTTATGTATATTTTAGGGGATGGGGGTGCCCTATATCTTTTATAATAGATTCTGTAGTTGATCACATATACCTTTTGAATTTAATTTTGTAATGTGTCAATGCTTATGTGGCAATAATACATAACAACAGCTAGAATCAGTATATGGTTCATAAAAAAGGTAAAGAGTTAAATAAGTGGGAAAACCAAAAAAAAAAAAATAATAATAATAATTGATGAAGATATTGATCCAGGAGTTACATATTTTTACAAACTCTGGAAACCTGCAAGGCCAGGGATGAGCGAACTGCCCTGAGTTTGGCTTGAGCTTTCAGGCAAAACCAAACCTTACCGAAGTCAATGGGAGCCAAATCTGTCAAATTTAAAAATCCCTCACTGTCATTTCTGGGCTAATAGGCACAGGGTGTAAAAACAAAAATAGCAAGGGGACTTGCACTGCCCTGGGGAACATATACAAATGAAAATAAAAAAAATAAAAAATGAATTCCATTTGGCCAGGAGCTATGATTTTGTTAAATGCTTAAAGTGAAATATTAAGGGTGTACTGGGAATCAATAGGAAACTAAAAGGTTTTAAGGGAAATAGAGTAAGGACTATGAATGTGTTAAGTATGTTTCCAATATAGGACGTTTAACTGTTGCCCTTCTTCCCTTAAAGTGGTGTTGCCACCAAAAAAAACAATTGTCTTAAAAATCATTAAAAATAAATAAAAAAAAATAATTGGAAAAAAACTCACCTCGAAATGCCTGTTGCTAGTGGGTCCCTCGTAGTCTGCAACCTTTAGTGCCCGGGCACTGACGTCACTTCCCCTAGGCACCGCACAGTCATCTGGGACCTGTCACGTGTCCCAGATGAGTGAGCGTCGAATCACGGCGCATGGCGCCGCTCGCGCATGCGCAGTCGGTGCCCGGCTGTGAAGCCACAGCCAGTTGCCCACATTAAGAATGCCGGCACCGCGAGCGGAGTGGGGACCCTGGGACAGGTAAGTGTCCGATTATTAAAAGTCAGCAGCTGTAGTATTTGTAGCTGCTGACTTTTATTTTTATTTTTTTGTGGGCCCTCCTCTTTAAGGGTTTTTTTTGGGGGGGGGGGGTCTTTTGTTTTTTTATGTTTTGTTTTGTTTTTGATGTGTGTAATGTTGATGACTACACCATCTATGTATGAATTTGTGTATGTCTCTATAATAATTTTCAATAAATTTAGATTGAAATAAAGTATTATAAGTGTCCAATTCCATTCTTGGGGGGGGGGGGGGGTTATAAATTTCCAGCAAATGGCATTGCATTGTCAGGTTAAAAAAAAAAGCACACAGACCCCTTAAAGGGTCATCTGTGTATTTTGGGGGACCTTTAGCAGAGTTTGTGTGCTTTTATTTTTTGGGCCGGAAATTTTAACGGACTTGTTTTTCTTTGTAAGTGAACATCCTACAGCAAGTAGTCCAGAGTATGGAGGTGAAGAGTCCTCCAAGATTTATGCCAGACCTTTTGAGTATGGTATGAAACTAGGGTTAAGTATTTTCACAAGTATCAATGATACCTGGGCCGATACCTAAAACCCGATATGTTCAGACTCGGTTCTTTGAGCTGTCAGTGGGTCTCCCCTGTTGACAGCTGAAATGTTAAAGTCCAGTAATTGGAGCTGTCAAAAAAAAAAAGCACCTGGCAATGTTTATTAACAACTTTGCTCAGCTGCTGAAATACTAAAATAAAAAAAAACATTGTTTCTTTTTGTATCTTTCTGTTTCTTCATCTGCAGATCAAAGGGATGAGCAAATGTTCCTCCGTTTAACCACTTTATTAACCCTTAATTTACTCTAATCAGCCTTAATTAACTCCCTATTCTCATCCATTTAATTATTATTTTCCTGCTTTTTTTTTTTTATAAACGATAAACAATTAAAACTTTTTTTTTGTTTGCTTTAGTGAATATTGAATATTTAGTGAATATTTTTACACATATATATATAATAACATATATTTACACATTTACATTGAAAAAGTGCAAACTAAAAACTAAAAAATAAATGATTTATTTCATTTATAAATAACTTTTCAATGCTTTGTACCATTGTTGACAGCTGAAGTGAAAACAAAACAGTTGCAATAGGTATCGGTAATTGCGGTAGGTATCAGTTGCGGTAGGTATCGGTAATTGCGGTAGGTATCAGTTGCGGTAGGTATCGGTAATTGCGGTAGGTATCATTTGCGGTAGGTATCGGTAATTGCGGTAGGTATCATTTGCGGTAGGTATAGGTAATTGCGGTAGGTATCAGTTGCGGTAGGTATCGGTAATTGCGGTAGGTTTCAGTTGCGGTAGGTATTGGTAATTGCGGAAGGTATCAGCTGCGGTAGGTATCGGTTATTGCGGTAGGTATCAGTTGCGGTAGGTATCGGTGATTGCGGTAGGTATCAGTTCTGGTAGGTATCGGTAATTGTGGTAGGTATCAGTTCTGGTAGGTATCAGTAATTGCAGTAGGTATCAGTTGCGGTAGGTATCGGTAATTGCGGTAGGTATCAGTTGCGGTAGGTCTCAGTAATTGCGGTAGGTATCAGTTGCGATAGGTATCGGTAATTGCGGTAGGTATCAGTTGCGGTAGGTATCGGTAATTGCATTAGGTATCAGTTGCGGTAGGTATCGGTAGATGCGGTAGGTATCAGTTGCGGTAGGTATCGGTAATTGCGGTAGGTATCAGTTGCGGTAGGTATCGGTAATTGCGGTAGGTATCAGTTGCGGTAGGTATCGGTAATTGCATTAGGTATCAGTTGCGGTAGGTATCGGTAATTGCATTAGGTATCAGTTGCGGTAGGTATCGGTAAATGCGGTAGGTATCAGTTGCGGTAGGTATCGGTAAATGCGGTAGGTATCAGTTGCGGTAGGTATCGGTAATTGAGGTAGGTATCAGTTCTGGTAGGTATCAGTAATCGCAGTAGGTATAAGTTGCGGTAGGTATCGGTAATTGCGGTAGGTATCAGTTGTGATAGGTATCGGTAATTGTGGGAGGTATCAGTTGCGGTAGGTATCGGTAATTGCGGTAGGTATCAGTTGCAGTAGGTCTCAGTAATTGCGGTAGGTATCAGTTGTGATAGGTATCGGTAATTGTGGGAGGTATCAGTTGCGGTAGGTATCGGTAATTGCGGTAGGTATCAGTTGCGGTAGGTATCGGTAATTGTGGTAGGTATCAGTTGCGGTAGGTATCGGTAATTGTGGTAGGTATCAGTTCTGGTAGGTATCAGTAATTGCGGTAGGTATCAGTTGCGGTAGGTATCGGTAATTGTGGTAGGTATCAGTTGCGGTAGGTATCGGTAATTGTGGTAGGTATCAGTTCTGGTAGGTATCAGTAATTGCGGTAGGTATCAGTTGCAGTAGGTCTCAGTAATTGTGGTAGGTATCAGTTGTGATAGGTATCGGTAATTGTGGGAGGTATCAGTTGGGGTAGGTATCGGTAATTGTGGGAGGTATCAGTTGCGATAGATATCGGTAATTGCGGTAGGTATCGGTAATTGCGGTAGGTATCAGTAATTGCGGTAGGTATCAGTAATTGCGGTAGGTATCAGTTGCGGTAGGTATCGGTAATTGCGGTAAGTATCAGTTGCGATAGATATCGGTAATTGCGGTAGGTATCCGTTGCGGTAGGTATCAGTTGCGGTAGGTATCAGTAATTGCGGTAGGTATCAGTAATTGCGGTAGGTATCGGTAATTGCGGTAAGTATCAGTTGCGATAGATATCGGTAATTGCGGTAGGTATCCGTTGCGGTAGGTATCGGTAATTGGTATCGGGGAGTACTAAAAAAAATGTATCAGTACTCATTATAAAAAAATGGTATTGGTGCGTCCCTAGTATGAACTTTAAGAGGGTATCTCAAGCAAAAAAAACAAAGTGTGAGGTCACTCGGGAAATCCATACCAGATGCTTAAATCCTCATCCCCATAACCCTTGTCAGATAGTTGTGGGGATGTCTGTAGGTGTAGGGACAACCCCCCCTTCTACTTCCTCTCCCCACCAGTTTTTACCATCCCCCATATTCATTATTGGAAACCCTCAACCCATTTATTTACTTTCCCCTGTTTTTGGATATAACTGCCAATCCTACCGATATCATCCAAAATCCCATCAATAAATAGGAGCTTCCTTCCTTGTCAGGGGGACGGGGAGTCAACCCCTACGACTCCCTAGGCTTCGCTCCCATCAAGCCGGTCATTGACCTTTTACAGGTGCAGATTTAGCTATTCAATTATGGTTTTTATTTTCCTTGTTTTTTTTTTTTGGTTTGTTTAGAATATATTTCAAATTTAGGAACTAGTTACATTATAGACTATATGGGCACATTGTTATAGGTGCTTGTTCTGTTCCTCTCTCTCTCCCCCCCCCCCCCCCCCCCCCCCCCCCCCCCCATAGTGCATATAAGAAGCATGTTGAAATACACAATGAACATATATATTGTTATTGGTATATGTTTTCTATATGCATTTTTTGTGTTAATAATATGCTTATATATCATTACAGTATATAGATAACCTGTGATAGAATCCGAGGCCCTGATGAAGGGGGTTATCCCACGAAACGCGTAGGTCATATGCCCAGGATTTTACAGTTGGGATAACAACACCCTGGACAACCTTACTGTCAATGTTTTTTAGAACTTTTTTACACTCAGTTATGTGTATGTATAGAATAAAGATATGTTTATTTTTTTACATAAATGTCTATGATTTGACTTTTCATTAGACCTTACAAGGTACATGTAAAGTCCCACCTCATTTTGTTCCAATATGGTACCTTGTCAGATGGTTGTGGGGATGTCTGCAGGTGTAGGGATCGGAATCTGGAATCCCCCATCATTAATAAGTGGGCCCCAAGATTCCAGCCCCCTAGATACATGATTATAAATGTGGTGCACCCCATTCATTCCCCCCCAAGAAATGTAATCTAGTAATAAAGACACCAAAACATTTGACAAGTCAGTTATTAAAAAAAATGAAAAGCCGCTCATTGTAAATCCATTTCTAATTTCTGATGCCTGCCACCAAACAAAATCTGACAACCCACCGCACACGGCTGATCCCCAACGATAACACTTTCCGAATGGCAGCTTCCAGAGCTGTCATCAGCTATATAAGGGAAGGGGCGGGAATAGTGGTGACATCATTGCCCAAAAATGGCCATGTGACCATATGCTAAGGATGCAGCTAGTGCAAGCAGCCACTGCTTCCTTCCCAACCATTGACAGCCAGGATAGGGGTGTGTAGAGATTGGCCGAACACCCCCCCCCCTTGTTCGGTTCCCAGCAGAACTCCCAAACAGGAGAAACGTTCTAACCTGAATGGCAAACTCCATTGAAGTCTATGGGAGCTGAACAGGAAAAATCAAAAGTGCCCATTTTGCAAGTAATTGGCCATCAAAAGGGGTATGGGGGTCTGGGTACTGCCCTGGGGGACATGTGCCACCAGTTTGAGATGTCCCAAGGGTGGCGGTGCCACCAGTTGGCGTTGCCAGGTGGCCCCGCCCCTTACCTATATAATAACTATAATAACTGTAAAACAAAGGAGGAGGTATTTGCCAGTTGACCGTCAATGAAGGCGGAGCCCCCTTCCCAAAGCACCCTCCCATGTTGACGGTGCATGGCCTGGTATGGTTTAGTAGGGGGGCGCTCGCTCATCCCCCCTTTCCTGACCTGCCAGGCTGCATGCTTTGGATAAGGGTCTGGTGTCAATTTTTTTTTTGGGGGGGGGGGCACACCATTTTTTTTTGGTGTGGGGTACCTCTTAAAATCCATAAACTGGGGGGAGACCCCATGGCATTTTTTTGCAATTTTTTTATTTTATTTTTATTTGATGACTCATCGGTTGTTAACCACTTCCCTACGGCTCATAGTGATATGATGGCGGCAGGAACCCTTTGTTCCTCCAGGCCGCCGTCATATGACGTATTTTACTTTCTGAACCTCTAGGGGGCACACGCCCACCGCGTCACTAGGCACCTGATGTGTGTGTTGGCAGCCGTACCCACGATTCCCCATGAACACAGCAGGACCGTGGATTTGTGTATGTAAACACACAGCTCCACGTCCTGTCAGAGGAGAGGAGACCGATGGTGTGTTCCCAGTACAGAGGAACACCGATCGGTCTCCTCCCTTTGTGAGTCCCCTCCCCCTACAGTTAGAATCACTCCCTAGGATACACATTTAACCCCTTGATCGCCCCCTAGTGTTAACCCCTTCCCTGCCAGTCACATTTGTACAATAATCAGTGCATTTTTATAGCTCTAATCGCTGTATGAATGTGAATGGTCCCAAAATTGTGTCAAAAGTGTCCGATGTGTCCGCCGCAATATCGCAGTCACGATAAGAATCACACATCACCGCCATCATTGCTAGTAAGAAAAAAAATAACAATAAAAATGCCATAAATTTATCCCCTATTTTGTAGACGCTATAACATTTGCACAAACCAATCAATATGCGCTTATTGCAATTTTTTTCTACAAAATATGTAGAAAAATTAGAATCGGCCTAAACTGAGGAAAAAATAAATTTAATGGGATATTTATTAGAACAAAAAGTAAAAAATATTATGTTTTTTTTCTAAATTTTTCGCTTTTTTTTTGTTTATAGCGCAAAAAATAAAAACCACATAGGTGATCAAATAGCACCAAAAGAAAGCTCTATTTGTGGGGGAAAAAAATATCAAAATTTCATATGGGTACAGTGTTGCATGACTGCGCAATTGTCATTCAAAGTGTAACAGCGCTGAAAGATGAAAATTGGTCTGGGCGGGAAGGGGGTGTAAATGCCCGGTATTGAAGTGGTTAAGGACGCCGCGGTCAACTTCCCAGCCTCACTCCTTAACAACCAGCTTATACTGCGCCCTGATTGGGCAAAGCTTTGCCCAATCAGGGAGCAGAATGCACAGTGCATTGCAGGGCGTTCTGCAGGGAAAACACCCACCAAACACCCTACAAATGCAGGTGTTCCCTTAACAGGGCGAACAGCCAATGTTCAGGCCCAAATTCTTTTCTGCTACACCCGGCTCCAAGTGTTATAGAGCCCCGTTACCACCCTGATCCTACGGAATTTTAAACCTCCCCATCCCAGTGGGGACTAATCTGTATTCACACTCTACAGGACTGCCGTACGGACCGCTCAATTACAATCTATCCAAGAGATACATTCTACATCTAAATTAAAGATAGACGGCCTATATCCTTCCTTTACTGTCCATTTTTATTTTTTATATGTATATTTATTTTTCTGTACCAATGACAATTCTACCCTTTTTATACCTTACACCTTTTCTTCTTATTTTTCCTTATATACCGCATATTTTTTTATAAAACATTTATATTCTATAGATATTATCTTTTTATAAAACCTTATTAAAATTAATAAACTTAAAATGATACCCCTATGGACCAGGACTGATTTTATTCTATTATAGCTCTTAAAATATTACTATATAGAAAAACGTTATTATCTTTTAAATTAATTATTTAATCCCTTATCCATATTTACAATTACCTCCTTTCTTATTTTTTTTTAAAACTGTACTTTCTTTATGTTTCAATTAAATATGTTCATTACATATCAATCCAATTCCCCTAATGCCGCGTACACACGATCGGAATTCTCGTCAAAGAAAAAGCTCTGATGGTTTTCCTGACAGAAATCCGACGGAACTCCGCTCAAACTGTCTTCCCTACACACGGTCACACCAAATTCCGACCATCAAGAACGCGGTGACGTACAACACTACGACAAGCCGAGAAAAAAATGAAGTTCTATGCTTCCGAGCATGCGTCGAATTGTTTCCGAGCATGCGTAGGAATTTTGCGCGTCAGAATTGCTACAGACGATAGAAACCTTTTCCATCGGAAAATTTTGGCCAGCAAAAGTCTGATGGAGCCTACAGACGGTTGCATTTTCCGATGAAATGCTCTCATCGGTCTTTTTCTGGCTGAAATTCCGATCGTGTGTATGCGGCATTACACTTTACATATTTAATAAATGAAATGGAACCAAAAAAATATATATATGAAATTATTATATCTTATAATTTATTATCTTTCTCTATACTTGGTATCCGGATTTGGAAGCTGAGGACTTCTTGTTATGTACATAAAATGATTATGCAAGGTTTTACACATACATAAGTTTTAATATAAAGAGGCCTCATCTTTTAAATACAAGTAAAAGGTTAAAATGATGTTTAGAAGTTACAAGATGGATCTTTGGATTAGTTAAACAATGAAATCTTAAGGTTTTAACCAATGCCAGAAGAGATACAAATTCTAGATAATCTTAAAATATACAATTGCACTTTATATATTACCTGCAATGCTTTCCTTCTTGACTGTCTCTCCAGCTTGTCATCATGTACAATAGGGGACCAACATTGTAATGCCGCGTACACACAGTCAGATTTTCCGACAACAAATGTTCGATGGGAGCTTGTTGTTGGAAATTCCGACCGTGTGTAGGCTCCATCGGACATTTTCCGTTGGAATTTCCGACAAACAAAATTTGAGAGCTGGTTCTCAAATTTTCCGACAACAAAATCCATTGTTGGAAATTCCGATCCTGTGTGCACAATTCTGACGCACAAAAATTCCACGCATGCTCTAAATCAGTGGTTCTCAACCTCAGTCCTAATTACCCCCAACAGGCCATGTTTGCAGGTTTTCATTTATCTTGCACAGGTGCTTTAAATCAGAGTCAATGGCTTGGTATTTTGGACAGCTATTTTATCTAAGGGAAATTCCCAAAACATGGCCCGTTGGGGGTAATTAGGACTGAGGTTGAGAACCACTGCTCTAAATCAAGCAGAAGAGCCGCACTGGCTATTGAACTTAATTTTTCTCGGCTTGCTGTACGTGTTGTACATCACCGCGTTCTTGACGTTCAGAATTTCTGACAACATTTGTGTGACCGTGTGTATGCAAGACAAGTTTGAGCCAACATCCATCAGAAAAAAAAACATGGATTTTGTTAGAATTGTGGTCAAAAAGTAGAATAGTCATGCATTGTTCATGATAAAGTTAGAGTGCCCACCACATTTTGGTTCAGAAATTCCAGTCAAACCATATGGTGGGTGGAGGAGAAGCCACCCTATGGATTGAGTTATACAACAGCGTACAAGTACATGTAGGAGAACATTTTTTTTTTGTTTCATTGGTGCAACATTTTATAAAAAGTTGAACATTTTTCTCCAAGCTTCTTTGAGTTTGGGATTGCCATTAATAAGGAGCCCAGATTGAACCATTGAAAAAGAAAAAAGTATCACCAAACATACCCAGTACCCCCCGGTTTTATCTGCAATAATGTCCCGCCCAAGTAAAATCATAACAAGGCCAATCAAGGCATAGAAAACTACGAGACAAGTCATGGTCTGAACTGCACCTTGGTAGTCTTTCCCGTTGGTGTGACCCATGTTTGCTTTCATACGATGACTGTGGAGCTTCAGGGACACGGCACTGGCAGCCGTTGTCGCTATAGCAATCAGCAATGGTGGGGAAGCCACCGCCAGGACAACACTCATGAATTTCAATCTCAGTTCTTGATAATCTGAGGTCACCTCAGTTGCAGTGATGGTTGAGTTCTTGGGTAAGTCCTCACGGAAAATATATCCTGCTGTGAAGCTCTCCAACAGACAAACAATTTCCACAATTAATATGAACCACGGTATCATTCTGTCAATCTTTATCTTCATCCATGAGAGGATTCTGGACTGGAACTGAAGGATTTTTACAAAATAGAAGAAGCACAGAATGGCAGTGAGCCAGGAGCTGGAGGTGATGCTGCTAAAAGTCAAATAGCTAAAAAGACTTGAGATGTGAATTGCATTGAATGATGCCCAAAACGTGCTTATCATTTGGTTTACAGATATTACAATTGTGTAGCACATGGTGGAAACATTTAAGGCAATAAGGAGATAGTTGCACGGTGCGATATTTGTCTCTTTAAAGCCAGAAAATGTGAGAGAAAATATGACAAAGGCATTACAACACAAGCCAACGATGGCCTCCGATGCCAGGAGGACACTGAAGCAAACCACAGGATCCGGGATGTTCATTCTCTTCTGATGAAACACAAAATCTCGTGTCCTTGAGATGTCTCGGGATTTTGTGTGAACAAGTGCGTCTCCTTCAGAGAAATGTTCCACCGGACTCATAGATCTTCTTATCTGCTCTTCATTGTCCATGTAAATCCCTCCCGAAGAATCCACCCATCACGAAACAGCTGTCAAAGCTTACTGGCCACCGTTTTCAATAATGTCACCAGTGTTTAAAAAAAAAAAAATTGCTTTCAAAAGACTAAGTTTGAAAAAATGCAAATCATTGAACGCTGAGCTGGAGAGATCGAATGGCTGGATTCAAATAAGATATGGAGAGAGCCCTGAGCTAAGCGGCTGTAATTCTATATGCGGTAATAAAATGCAGAAGGTAAGAAAAAACACACCTGTCTATGGTCTAACCACATTTGTTTTTATTCAATTATTTATTTTATAAACCTTAAAAGATGAACAAAAAAAAAAAATACAAGCACAAAAAAGAACCATATTAATATTAATATATTATTTTATAGTCTAACAATTGCTGGGAATGCGTTGAGTTCCTGAATGCTGAAAAACATTTATGATTGTAGAATCCGATACAATATTAATAACTAATATTATATCATCTATGTATAATTGTCTAGTCCCTATAATTCTGTTAGTCTGTTGAAACTATGAGCGCAAGCTACTGTTAATATCACAATAATACAAGTTAACCACTTCAATACCCGCCCATTGTCATATGACGCCCACAAGGTGGATCTACCATCCTGGGTGGGCGTCATATGACGGTGCGGGTGCCCGGCGGCCTCGATGTCCGCCGGGCACCCGCGATTGCCCGTTAAAACAACGGGACCGTGCGGGACCGTGGAGCTGTGTGTGTAAACACACAGCTCCACGTCCTGTCAGCGAGCAGGAGACCGATCATGTGATCCCAGCACGGAGGAACACATGATCGGTCTCCTCCCCTTGAGTCCCCTCCCCCCACAGTAAGAATCACACATTTAGGGAAAACATTAACCCCTGCAGCGCCCCCTAGTGTTAACCCCTTCCCTGCCAGTCACATTTACACAGTAATCAATGCAATTTTATAGCAACGATCGCTGTGTAAAAAGTGTCCGAAGTGTCCGCCGCAATGTCGCAGTCACGAAAAAAAATCGCAGATCGCCGCCATTACTAGTAAAAAAAAAAAAAATGCAATAATTCTATTCCCTATTTTGTAGACGCTAAAACTTTTGCGCAAACCGATCAATATACGCTTATTGCGATTTTTTTAATCAAAAATATGTAGAAGAATGCGTATCGGCCTAAACTGAGGAAAAAAATAGTTTTTTAAAAAAAAAATTGGATATTTATTATAGCAAAAAGTAAAAAATATTGTGTTTTTTTTCAAAATTGTCGCTCTTCTTTTGTTTATAGCGCAAAAAATAAAAACCGCAGGGGCGATCAAATACCACCAAAAGAAAGCTCTATTTGTGAGAAAAAAAGGACGTCAATTTTGTTTGGGTGTAACGTCGCACGACCGCGCAATTGTCAGTTAAAGCGACCCAGTGCCGAATCGCAAAAAGTGCTCTGGTAAGGAAGGGTGTAAAATGGCCCGGTGCTGAAGCGGTTAAATATGCAACCAAACACACGGTTTAAGATCAATCAAATCTCATTTATTTCCCAAGGAAATAAGAAAGCTTATATAAGCTTATTATTAGAAGTTACAAGATTACATAGCATACAATCACAATACAACAATACAATCGTATACTTAGCACATCCTAGTAGCTGAGATGGAATGGGAGAAATGTCCACATGGTTAGGCCTCAAGATGGCCGAATCACAGGTTATCAGAGACACATCCTCATGACATGCGTTCCTCAACAAGCCTAAAGACACAGAGAGAGTCTTTCCTGTGTGTGCGAACCTTTAATTCAGACATACACGCCCACTCATAGCCACCCCCATTTGCCCTCCATCCAATAGGCATTGCGAAGAGGTAATCCAGGAAGCATGCTGTTAGATCCACTAGGGGCAGCGTCTCTATTAGCCTTGAGCCGTCTTATTCTCTTGGACCCTGTAATCACATCAGAGCAGGTGGGCCTGAGCCAAGCCATTGTTCCTCTGATTACAAAGCTTGATATGCTTCATTCCAATTGAGGCAACCTGGCTTATAGCAAACAGGAAGTGAATCGCAGAAATATTACATAAGTTCATATTGAATCCAACAATGATAAATAGAGATAATTTAGTATTTTGACTACTTTAACAATTGTCAATCAGGTGTAGTCATGGATTTCAGAATCATTGCTGAATTCATAAATTCTAGAATGTAAAAGTTATCAATTTCACCAAATGTTGGCCAGCATTTTCATTGGTGGTACACACAAAAATTTTGGTAAATTTAGGTACGAAAAACCTTGTAAATTTGTAGCAAAGTTCACTGATTGTAGTAAGCGCCTATAACCAGGGCTTTTTTTCTCAGAAAATAGGTGCAGGAACTCAAAAGCAACCCCCCCCCAAATCCCCCTTCCCCCCACATGCACCCTCCATCAAATAGTGGGTGTGGTCAAATTTCACAATGGGAGGGTCTTAACCACTTCAGCCCCGGACGATTTTACCCCCTTCCTTACCAGAGCACTTTTTGCGATTCGGCACTGCGTCGCTTTAACTGACAACTGTGCGGTCATGCGACGTGGCACCCAAACAAAATTGACGTCCTTTTTTTCCCACAAATAGAGCTTTCTTTTGGTGGTATTTGATCAACTCTCCGTTTTTTATTTTTTGCGCTATAAACAAAAGAAGAGCAACAATTTTGAAAAAAAAAAACACAATATTTTTTACTTTTTGCTATAATAAATATCCAAAAAAAAAAAAAAAAAAAAAAATGTTTTACTCAGTTTAGGCCGATACGTATTCTTCTACATATTTTTGGTAAAAAAAAATCGCAATAAGCGTATATAGATTGGTTTGCGCAAAAGTTATAGCGTCTACAACATAGGGGATAGATTTATTGCTTTTTTTTCCTAGTAATGGCGGTGATCTGCGATATTTTTTTTGTGACTGCGACATTGCGGCGGACACTTCGGACACCTTTGACACATTTTTAGGACCATTCACATTTACACAGCGATCGTTGCTATAAAATTGCACTGATTACTGTATAAATGTGACTGGCAGGGAAGGGGTTAACACTAGGGGGCGCTTCAGGGGTTAATATGTTCCCTATGTGAGTGATTCTAACTGTGGGGGGAGGGGACTCAGAAGGGGAGGAGACCGATCAGTGTTCCTCTGTACTGGGAACACACCATCGGTCTCCTCTCCACTGACAGGACGTGGAGCTGTGTGTTTACACACACAGCTCCGCGGTCCTGCTATTTTCCCAGGCTATCGGCGGTGCCCGGCGGACATCGTGGCCACCGGGCACGCGCACCGGGTCCCGAGCGACGCCGGCGTTGCACGCGCGCCACCCAGGCAGCCGGGAATGGGAGGACGTCATATGACGCGCACCCAGGATGGGAGATCCACCTTGTGGGCGTCATATGACTATGGGTGGGTAGTGAAGTGGTTAAAGGAGTATTAAATACCAGAAATGCATTATGTACAGAGTGCAGAGTTTAGGGTTGCACTACGTGCAGAGTTTCCGACGTGCACTATGTACATAATGTAGAGTTGAGGGGTGCGCTACACGGAGTGCCGCCTTCTTCCACAGCTGCTTACCGCTGCATGCCTGTCCACGTCTCACTTTCACCCCTCCTCAGCTCTGCCCCTTCTTAAAAGAGCCACCATTTTCCACATGTCAAACTTTTGCTGCTGTGTTAAGTTGAAGCACCCAGCCGGCTCTAGTACCTTCCCTCACACTGTAGTCCCCCCATCTTTCTCACTTGCAGAGATCATCCAGTGGGGGGTGTCGGCATCCGCACTGCACCCTGAACACCTGCATCTCCCTTGTCCCCATCCTACTCTCAGTGGGAGCCATTCAGGACAACAGATCTGTGGGAGCTGTTGGGAAACAAGCTGTCACTTGTAAACACAGAAGCTGGACTTCTGTGTTTACAGCTGATGGTGGTGAGCAGAGAGAAGGGGGCCTGAGCCGGAGGTGGTGGAACTCAGTTCCACCAAGTTCCAGCTGATGTTAACTCCTTCACAGCCAGTGTCATTAGTACAGTGACAGTGCATATTTTTAGCCCTTATCACTGTATTAGTGTCACTGGTCCCCAAAAAAGTGTCAACAGTATCAGTTAATGTCCGATTTGTCCCTCACAATATTACAGTCCCGCTATAAGTTGCTGATTGCCTCCATTAATAATATAAAATAAATAAATAAAAACTTCATAAATATATCCCATAGTTTGTAGATGATATAACTTTTGTACAAATTAATCAATATACACTTGTTGGGATTTTTTTTTTTTTTTTAAATATGTAACAGAATACATATGCACCTAAATTTATGAAGAAATTATTTATTTTTTCCTTTTTTTTTTGTATATGTTTTATAGCAGAAAGTAAAAAATATATATATATATTTTTTTCAAAATCCTTGTTTTATTTTTTGTTTGTTTATAGCGCATAAAATAAATACTGCAGAGGTGATCACATACCACCAAAAGAAAGCTCTATGGGGAAAAAGGAGATATTTTTTTTTTTTTGTGTACAATGTCGCATGACTGCGCAATTGTCAGTCAAAGTAACGCAGTGCCGTATCGCAAAAAACGACCTGGTCAGGAAGGGCGGGTAAATCTTCCAGAGCTGAAGTGGTTAATGCTAGAGACACGTTATTTCTGGCACTGGATTTCTGGATTATTCCGGTAGCTATTTTGTACTTGTTGCATATAGTCGCAGTGACTTCCCCGCTGTTCCGCTATCGTTTAAATCTTTAATAAAGAAATATTGAAAGTAAAAATTGGGAAAAGCAATGACAATAAGCCGGGGACTTCTTGATTTGTATAGTCACATAAAACGGTTATGAAAGGTCTCACACATACACAAGTCCTAAACTAGAGGGACCGCATCTTTCAGATACATGTAAAAGGTTTATATGGAGTTTACAAGTAACAAGATGATGTCTTTAGATTAGTTACACAATAAAATCTCAAGGTTATAAGCACAAAATCTATAAATGTAAGCAATTCCTAAAATATACAACAGCACTATAAATATGACGTCTCCCCTCTTGCCTATCTCCCTCTTGCTGACTTCATCACATACAATGAAGGACCAGCGGTAATGAACGCTCCAACATTGTTCATGGTGAGGTTTAGATTACCCATCACATTTCAGGCAGGAGAGAAGAGGGTATAAATAAGAAGATATTGCCCGCACACCTTGCCCAGCCGAGCTGTTAGCAGGTAAAAGCAGCCTCAGCTTGATTCATCCAGGCAATGCCCCAATAAGGTTTTCCCCCGGGGGCTAGGGTAAAACATTTTGGGGGCATGGCCTGGTGGGACGAAACATGTTTGGAGCTTGGTCTGGATGAATCGAGCTGAAGCTGCTTTTACCTGCTTAAGCGGAACTCCACCCAAAAGGTTTGTTTGCTACTTCCCCCCCACCCTCTGCTGCCATTTTTGACACCTTTTGGGGGGGGGAGCCAGTACCTGTTTTTGACAGGTACTCATCCCCACTACCGGGAGATCTCACCGCGGCGAGGTCCCTCGGAAGTTCGGGCCCTCTCCTCCTTCCCCCTCCACCAGGCCATTCACAACACACAAGGCACAGTAGGGAACTGGCTGTGAAGCCACAAGGTTTCCACAAGGTTTCCCTTAGTCTGGGGTGCCGATATCAGGGGATCCCTAGATAGGTAAGTGTCCTAATATTAAAAGTCAGCAGCTGGGATGTCATTAAAGTTCATATGTGTGTAAAGGCAGGCGTCCCAATACTTTTGCCAATATAGTGTATTTTCTATAGCCTCTGACCTCTTATGCCCACTACACACAAGAGGACTTTGACAGCAAAGGTCAGACGGAATGAATCCGTCGGACAATTCGATCGTGTGTGGGCTTCATCGGACTTTTGCTGTTGAAAAATCCGACAGACTTTAGAAATAGAACATGTCTTAAATTTTCCCGCCGGAACTCCGCTGGACCCAGTTCCTAATGAAAAATCCGCTCGTCTGTGTACTAGTCCGACGTCTGTGTGCTAGTCCGACGGACAAACAGCGACGCTAGGGCAGCTATTGGCTACTGGCTACGAACTTCCTTATTCTAGTCCGGTCGTACGTCATCACGTTCAAATCCGTCAGAATTTAGTGTGATTGTGTGTGGCCAAGTCCGTTCATTCGAAAAGTTTGTCGGAACTCCGTCGGAAAGACCGTCGGACATAGTCCGTCGATAAGTCCGCTCGTGTGTACGCGGCATTAGGCTCTACAATAGCTCCTGATCCTCTAGATGGGCATTGTTAAATTTCCACCACTCACTAGAGTTGTAATCACTCATCTGTTTTTTTCGTGGCCAAACTTTGTGTTACCAAACTTTGCAATACAGCAAAAAAAAAAAATTTTCAGAGATACTTTGGCCACACTAATCCACCAATGTAAAAATGGAAAAAATACTGGCGATTAAAAATCTAACCAACTCTAAATTTCATAACCTATGGTCTATATGGTTGAATAACTCCAACTATACAATTACAGGAAGATGTATAGTCAAAGCTTTTTTGGGCTTTACTTCTCCTATGGATCACAGAAGTGCAATTAATTCTACACTCCTGTGACCCATTTTCAGCTGACAGCGGGCTGAAGCCTGCTGCCGGCTGACATCACAGAGCTGGTCCAGGCTATGGAAAGATCCCGACCATATGTCGTATTCATGATAAGGTTAGAGTGCCCACCACATTTTGGTTCAGAAATTAACAATGTGTTCAAAATTCCGATCAAACCATATGGTGGGTGGAGGAGAAGCCACCCTTTGGATTGAGTTACACAACAGCGTACATGTACATGTAGGAGAACATTTTTTTTTTGTTTCATTGGTGCAACATTTTATAAAAAGTTGAACATTTTTCTCCAAGCTTCTTTGAGCTGACATACGCTGGCAAAAAAAAAAGTTGTGGCCTTGGCAAAGGTCACAAGTTCCATCTTACCATTGGTGGCTCTCGTCATGCTGCCTGGAGAAGACCCAACCCTCTTCAGCTGCACCGTTACCGCTAACTGGGATCATACTTGTAAATTTGACATTAAAATATAGTTGATTTTGGACAACAACAACAAAAAGAAAGAATCTGAAAAAAACGAGAATACTTTCTCTGAAGCAACAAGCCTTATCTCCTACACTTCCTCACAAAACCACTGGGGAACTACAGTGGGTGCCGCCGATATTGTGTCAATCTCGCCGCTGTTAGCCCCGTCGCGGGAGCCGCCCCCAATACATTCCTATGGATGTGCGGCATCTCGTGGGGGCGGCGAGCGCGAGAAGCACAGCTCGCTGCTGATGTCCAGCGCAATCCCATCGCGCTGGAAACATAATATCGGCAGCACCTACTGTACTAAAAAAAAAATAGTTAATCGCTGGTATCTTACTCACTACAGACTTTTCAAATTTCCCCCTAACCATACTGCGACTTGCTAGAGGCAATGTGGGGAAATTGGATCCCTTCATCATGTATTATGGCATTGTCAATCCATTCGATCCTTTTGGAACAAAATACACTATATTGTCAAAAGGGATGCCTGTCTTTACACGCATGTGAACTTTAATGGCATCCCAGTCTTAGTCTGCACAGTTCAATATTAAGTTGGTCCACCCTTTATAACAGCCTAAGCTCTTCTGGGAAGGCCGTCCACAAGGTTTAGGAGGCTGTCTATGGGAATGTTTGACCATTCTTTCCAGAAGAGCATTTGTGAGGTCGGGCATTGATGTGAACGAGAATTCTCCATTCTTATTCATCCCAAAGGTGTTCTATTGGGTTGAGGTCAGGCCGGTCAAGTTTCTCCACCCCAAACTTGCTTACCCACACTATATTGCCAGAAGTATTGGGCCACCCCTCCAAATATTTTGGTGGAGGGGGGATTATGGTGTGGGGTTGTTTTTCAGGGGTTGGGCTTGGCCCCTTAGTTCCAGCGAAGGGAACTCTTAAGGTGTCAGCATACCAAGTTTATTTTGGACAATATTATGCTCCCAAAATTGTGGGAACAGTTTGGGGACGGCCCCTTCCTTTTCCAACATGACTGTGCACCAGTGGAAAAAGCAAGGTCCACAAAGATGTGGATGAGAGAGTTTGGGGTGGAGGAACTTGATTGGCCTGCACATAGTTCTGACCTCAACCCGATAGAACACTTTTGGGATGAATTTGAGTGGAGACTGCGAGCCAGGCCTTCTCATCCAACATCATCGGTGCCTGACCTCACAAATGCTCTTCTGGAAGAATGGTCAAACATTCCCATAGACACCCTCCTAAACCTTGTGGACGGCCTTCCCAGAAGAGTTGAAGCTGTTATATCTGCAAAGGGTGGGCCAACTCAATATTGAACCCTACGGACTAAGACTGGGATGTCATTAAAGTTCATGTGCGTGTAAAGGCAGGCGTCCCAATACTTGTGGTAATGTGGTGTATTTTCTATAGCCTCTGACCTCTTATGCTGCGTACACACGATCGGAATTCTCGTCGAAAAAAACTCTGACGGTTTTTCAGACGGAATTCCGCTCAAGCTGTGTTGCCTACACGCGATCACACCAAATTCCGACGGTCAATAACACAGCGGCATAAAACACGTTCGACAGCACTATAAAAGGGAAGTTTAATGCTTCCGAGCATGCGACAAATTATTTCCGAGCATGCGTCGGAATTTTGCGTTTCGGAATTGCATACACACGATCGGAAAATCCGATAGAAAGGTTTTCCGTCGGAAAAATTGAGAACAGGTTCTCAATTCAAAGTCCGTCGGAAATTCCGACAGAAAAAGACAGTTGGGCATACACACGGTCGGAAAATCCAATGAAAAGCTCAGATCGGACTGTTTCCTTTGGAAATTCCGACCGCGTGTACGCCGCATAAGGCTCTACAATAGCTCCTGATCCTCTACATTGCTAAATTTCTACCACACACTAGAGTTGTAATCACTTATCTTTTTTTTTCTGTTTTTCGTGGCCAAACTCTGTTACCAACTTTGCAATACAGCAAAAAAAAAAAAAAAACATTATTTCTTCTTTTTCAGAGATACTTTGGCCACACTAAACCACCAATGTAAAAAAGAAAACATACTGGCGATTAAAAATCTAACCACCTCTAAATTTCATAACCTATGGTCTATATGGTGGAAAAACTCCAACTGTACAATTAAAGGAAGATGTATAGCCAAAGCTTTTTTTGGGCTATACTTCTCCTATGGATCACAGAAGTGCAATTAATTCTACACTCCTGTGAGCCATTTTCAGCCGACAGCGGGCTGGAGCCTGCTTTGCGCTGACGTCAGAGAGCCGTTCCAGGCTATGGAAATACCCCCACCAAATGGGTGAGATCCAACCGGAAGCCTGGATCAGCACTGGGCTCAGCCTCTCTGAAATCTGCTGAGAGCCTGAGACAGTCCCTCCCACCCCCTCCACAGCCCAGGGCTTTGGTGGGCGCTGCAGGGGCAGAGTAGAGAGTTGATGACTGACAGTCCCGACTCCCTGTTCAGAGCGGAGTGGGAGAACTGAGCGACCAGTGGTGTTTGATTGCTCAGTTCTCACTGCAGAGCCAGCAGGGGACAGATGCAACATCAGATTGATGCTGTATCCACCTAGGTAAGTATATACAGTATATATATATTTTTTTCAGAAACCCATGCTTTTTTTTAAGGAAGTGATGTACCTTTGTATGTATCACAACATTTGTCCACTGACAGGCTGTGTTATTCCTTGTCCCCCCTCCTTCCCTTCCTGCACACCTCGCCCAGCTGAGTGGTCAGCAGGTAAAATCAGCCTCTGCTCAATACATGCAGGTCATGCCCCCCAACATGTTTTGCCCCAGGGGTGGGGGTGAAACATTTTGGGGCACGGCCTGGTTGGATGAAACATGTTTTGGGTGTGGCCTGGATGAATCGAGCTGAGGCTGCTGTTACCTGATAACCACTTGGGTATGGTGGCGGGGGCTGCCTCCTCCTATTTCTACAGCATGCTTTGGGTCTGAACAGACCTTTCCCCAGCTTGCACCTTCACTAGTCAGCGGCACCCAATCCACCAGACCTGAGCAGGGGCCCTTAAATATTTATCATGGGTCACAGAAGAGAAGAGTGTGTTCAAGTTTTCAATCAAAGCATATGGTTGGCGGGGGAGAAGCATACAATGTGGGAGAATATTTTTATTTGTTTCATTTGTGAAATTTTTTTAAAAAGTTGAAAATTTTTCTCCAAGGCTCTCTGAGTTTGGGATTACCATTAATAAGGAGACCGGATTGGACCATTGGAAAGGAAAAAATGATCATCACACATATCCAGTACCCCCAGGTTTGATCTGCAAATAGTTCTTGCCCTAATAAAATAATGACAAGGCCAATCAAGGCGTAGAGAACAACGAGACAAGCCATGGTCTGAACTGCACTTTGGTAGTCTTTGCCATTGGTTTGACCCATGTTTGCTTTCATACGATGACTGTGGAGCTTCAGAGACACGGCACTGGCAGCCGTTGTCAATATAGCAATCAGGAATGGTGGGAAAGTCATCGCCAGAATAGGATTCATGAATTTCAGTCTAATTTTTTCTGGGGTCGTGTCAGTTGCAGCGGTGGTTGAGTTTTTGGGAAAGTCCTGACTGAAAATATATGCCGCCATGAAACTCTCCAACAGAGAAACAATTTCCACAAATAATATCAACAAAGGTATCATTCTGTCAATCTTCATCTTCATCCACGAGAGGAACCTGGACTGGAACTGAAGGATTTTTATAAAATAGAAATAGCACAGAGCAGCAGTGAGCCAGGAGCTGGAGATAACGCTGATAATAGTCAGATAGGTTAGGACACTCCAGGCGCAAGTTGATGGGCAAAACACATATATCAGAGAGTTTACAGACAGTGAAATTGTGTAGCACAGGGTGAAAACATTCAAAGCAATAAGGAGATAGTTGCACGGTGCGATATTTGTCCCTTTAAAGCTAGAAAAGATGAGAAAAAATATTATGAAGGCATTAGAACACAACCCAAAGACGACCTCCAATGCCAGGACACTGAGGACAACCACATAATCCAGGGTATTCATTGTCTTCGGACAAAAACACGAGCTCTAGTGCCCTCCAAGTGTCTGAGGATTCTGTGTGAACGAGTGTTATTAGTTGTGTCTCCCTTCAGAGAAATGTTCCACCCGTCTCGTAGATCCTCATCTTATCTACCCTTCATTGTCCATGTAAATCACTCCCGAAGAATCCACCCATCACGTACAGATGTCAAAGCTCACTGGCAACCATTATCAATAATGTCATCACTGTTTTAAAAATAATTGCTTTCAATACACTCAGTTTGAATGAATGCAAATCATTGAACACTGAGCTGGAGAGATCCAATGACTGAATTCAAATATGAAATACAGAGAGCGCTGAGCCGAGCGGCTGTAATTCTATATGTGCTGATGAAGTGCAGAAGCTAAGACAAACACACCTGTCCATGGATTAACTACATTTATTTATTTCCTTTTATTTTATCTTTATTATCTTTTTTTTTTAAAGATGAAAAAACACAAGGATAAACAAAAAAGGTTACATTTTATTAGTTTAGTGCTGTATGCTGTAACAATATAAAAAAGCATATACTGTATTTATTGGCGTATAACACTCACTTTTTCACCATGAAAATCGGGTGCAAATAGCATGTGCGTGTTATACGCCAATACTTCAATTTTAGATGCCTTGTAGGGGACAGGGAGGGGGGCTGCATTGATGGCAAATAGAGGCTGCATTGATGTGAACTGATGAGGCTGCATTGATGGCACTTGTGAGGCTGCAGATGGGCATTGATCAGGCTGCATTGATGGCAATGGTGAGGCTGCAGATGGGCACTGACCCTTATATTGCTTCAAAGTTCCTTATTTCAAATAAAAAAAAAAAATCCTGAAACCTCCCTCTTCAAATGAATGTGCGTGTTATACGCCTGTGCGTGTTATACGCCGATAAATACGGTACATTTATTTCCTTTTATTTTATCTTTATTATATTTATTTTAAAAGATGAAAAAACACAAGGATAAACAAAAAAGGTTACATTTTATTAGTTTAGTGTTGTATGCTGTAACAATATAAAAAAAAGCATATATTGTATTTATTGGCGTATAACACTCCCTTTTTCACCATGAAAATCGGGTGCAAATAGCATGTGCGTGTTATACGCCAATACTTCAATTTTAGATGCCTTGTAGGGGACAGGGAGGGGGGCTGCATTGATGGCAATGGTGAGGCTGCATTGATGTGGACTGATGAGGCTGCATTGATGGCACTTGTGAGGCTGCAGATGGGCATTGATCAGGCTGCATTGATGGCAATGGTGAGGCTGCAGATGGGCACTGACCCTTATATTGCTTCAAAGTTCCTTATTTCAAATAAAAAAAAAAAATCCTGAAACCTCCCTCTTCAAATGAATGTGCGTGTTATACGCCTGTGCGTGTTATACGCCGATAAATACGGTACATTTATTTCCTTTTATTTTATCTTTATTATATTTATTTTAAAAGATGAAAAAACACAAGGATAAACAAAAAAGGTTACATTTTATTAGTTTAGTGTTGTATGCTGTAACAATATAAAAAAAAGCATATATTGTATTTATTGGCGTATAACACTCCCTTTTTCACCATGAAAATCGGGTGCAAATAGCATGTGCGTGTTATACGCCAATACTTCAATTTTAGATGCCTTGTAGGGGACAGGGAGGGGGGCTGCATTGATGGCAATGGTGAGGCTGCATTGATGTGGACTGATGAGGCTGCATTGATGGCACTTGTGAGGCTGCAGATGGGCATTGATCAGGCTGCATTGATGGCAATGGTGAGGCTGCAGATGGGCACTGACCCTTATATTGCTTCAAATTTCCTTATTTCAAATTAAAAAAAAATTCCTGAAACCTCCCTCTTCAAATGAATGTGCGTGTTATACGCCGATAAATACAATAATTCCCCTTGACTATAAAGAAAATGTCAGGAGCCTGTAAATGATCCTGTTTGACTTCTGCTGGTCTCCTTCCAGCATCCAGGATTTGGCTATGATGCATTCCTGTCTGTCCACCTGCAAGGTGATTGATGTGGCCAGTCTCTGGGTGGAGCCCAAGCCCGATGTAAGCCAGCCAAGCCTGCAGTCTCATGCTTGTGATAGCCCTGGTTACATGTTGCTGCCTGTTTGTCTGTCCTTCTCTGCTATGTGAAATCCCATGTTGATGACCTTGGATCAGATATTGGACTATTCTATGAACTCCCATGGGACTTTGTTGCAGCAATAGAAATCACACAATTACAAACTGGTGTATAAAAAGTAGTAAAACTTTTATTGAGCAACAGGTTTAAAATTGGCTGGTCTAGACACTTCACGTCCTGCTCTTATACCATCCCTACAATATACATACACTGCAGGGATACATGAAATTATTCAAATAAATTGCATATCCACCAAGTCAAACCAACGCCTTTCAACTCATATAAAGTCTTCATCGGGGTAAATGTAAGGTACCTGTGATAGGTAGTGTCTGAAGAGGAGCTTGTGTGCTGAGGATTCAGGCAAAAACTTAGTCAGGCAGATCAGGTTGGCAACAGATCAGGCAAAGCGGTACACGATCAAAATCCAGAGAGTGGTCAGGCAGGCAAAGGTCGTACATGAGCTGGTGGTGAAGTACAAAATCAGCAGGCTAGAGAGTAGTCAGGAATTCAGTCAGAAGTTCATATACGGTATTCAGAGTCACAAATGTTAGCGAAATCCGGCTGTCCGCAGAGCAAACAGCCAATTTTTCCTGTTTCTAATATAAATACCCATTTCTGTCTTAATGATATAATGTCTTACCTTAGATCTTCCATTACCTCCCAAACCCCTTCATCCATGCATTCATTCTTATCTCAGCCCCCTCATTCAAACCTCACCAGCCAAGCATTGCATTAAAGGAGCCATTACCAGTATATATCTTACATGTTCATCTCAGCCTCGGGCAGCATCTCTGACTCTGTCCCAGCTCAGTGAACGCCTTTATTTGGAAACCATTCAAAAGCCACACCCTCAAAGGTTTGCCTCCAACAGCTAAACCCCTCCCACAAAGGATGTGGCCTCATCTCATTCACACAGGATGTGAATGACCATATAAGGACATACAATACAATGGTGTTACAATGCAGGGACAATTGTTTTCCTTCAAAAGAACCAATCACAGAATACATTCAAACAGACTTAGCAGTGATCTCCCGGTGAGGCACAAATTAACTTCCTTAAACCAGCAAACACGTCTGTAGTGTCCACAGGAAGATTTACGCAGCCAATGGTCTTCCACCAACGTCTTTATGATTGAATACGCTCAGATGAGCGCATTACAGGAAAACTGACACTGGGGGCATCTGACAACATACATTAATACAATTTTCCATGACACAAAGCAGTCACAACACCCAGGGAGCTAGTCCACACAAACGGGCACTGAGAGATAGGAAGTGCTGGTATTTATGGGCTGCTTTGATTGTAGATTGTCCACAGCTGGCAGCAGGTGGGGCTAGTGAGTCCAAGATAATGCATCAAACTGAGAGAACATAGCCATAACTCCAGAGCTCTTCTGTGGCACAACAAGTTAGACTGCAGCTGTGGGACCAGGGACATCCTGGTTCGAATACACCCAGGTACATAACAGTAAAGGAAGTGGAAGCGATCAAAGAAATGAATGTGACTCATATCCCAGACCACATGGGTTTCAGCCCAACCCAGACATCAAGCCCCACTGGAGGTCAATGGATATCAAGGAGAAGGCCACAGAGGCAGCTTGCTTGCATTCACTAATGGTAAGAAGGAGTAAGAAAGCACAAAATATATGTGTAATGCTGGATGGTAGACAACCACAGCAAAAGGAGAGCAATCTCCCATAAAGCTGCCCAACATGGGTTGATAGTATGGACTCCACTGGCTCAGTAAAGTCCATACTGTCAACCCATGCTGCTTGGCTGGGTTGGGCTAAGACCAGTGTGGTCTGCACCACTGAGCTATTACCTGTCAGTCTGGACATCCAGTCACATTCATATCTTTGACTGCTTCCACTTCCTTACCCCTGATGAAGACTTTCTATAAGTTGAAACACGTTGGGTTGACTTGGTGGATATGCAATTTATTTTAATAATTTCACGTATCCCTGCAGTGTATGTATATTGTAGGAGTGGTATAAGATCAGGACGTGAAGTGTCTAGACTAGACAATTTTAAACTTGTTTTTCAATAACCGTGTGATTTCTATTGCTGCAAAATTGCTGGAAGATATCTTTTGTCTAGTATATTAGGGATGGGGCAGCCATCTTCCCATGATATAATTGCTATTCTCTGCTTTCATTCTTTGAACTCTGCCTGTCTTTGGATGATGGAATGAGCACGACTGTTGTGAACCTTGTCTGCCTTGTACATGGACTGTCATTGAACCACTCTGCCTGTCCGCCAACCCCAAGTAGTTTTGTGCTTTGCTCAGTTTGTATCTGCCCCAGCATGGGGGCCAGGCACTATAGAATTGTGTATAAATCCTGGGGGCAACTGAGTACCGGCAGGCCGGCTTGACTTATGGGAAAGGGGGCTGCTATAGATGAAGGGCACAGAAGCTAGCTATAGTGTCTGACCATCTGCGTTAGGGGTAAGCATGACAGGAATTATTATAATTAATGGAGATAATTTACTATTTTGAGAAATCACAAATTTTGTCAATCATGTGTTGTCATGGTTTTTAAAATCATTTTTAAATGTTTCCACAATACCAAAACATGGTTGGTGGTTGCCACTAGACATGTGCATTTGTTTTCGTCTGAATGCATTTTTGTCCAAATTTCTGGTATTTACGTTATTGTTTTAACAAACGATAACGAACGTGCAGAATCCGAAAACCGAAAGATCCGACATAAACAAATGCTTTAATTTCGTTTTCGTTGCAACAGTTCGATATAGATAGGAGATTCGACATGACGCTTACAATAGAGATCTGTGTCCATCATACCTGTGGTCGAATGTGCCTAACCTTAACTCTATTAGTCCAAGATTATTCTACATAGAGGGAAAAGATTTGACATGAAGATTTGACGAAGCAGTCGGCACGAGTGGACATTTATGGTCAAATGCTCCGCCCATAGGCTATAGAAAAATTCTAATGTTGGTTGACTAGTAATAATAATTAATAAATATAATTATTACTAGTGTCAAACAACATTAGAATTCTACTATAGCTTGTAGGCAGAACATTCGACCGGAAATGTACAATTGCGGCATCGTACAGTTTAGCTGCTCCGTCAAATCTTCTTAGAACATTCGACAGACACCATGAGCCTTCAATTAAAGATTTTACCTTAATTATTTGGACGAATGAATTTTTTTAACGAAACAAAATGAATAAAAATTTTGTGAGTAACTACCGTATATACTCGAGTATTAGCCGACCCGAATATAAGCCGAGGCACCTAATTTTACCACAAAAAACTGGGAAAACGTATTGACTTGAGTATACGCCTAGGGGGAGAAATGCACAGCTACTGTAAGTGAAAAAGAGGGTCAATAATGCCCATTTGCAGCCTCGCTGTGCCCATTTGCAGCCTTAGGTCCCCCAGACTTCAAACTCTGTAGTTAAGGGTTCCTAGATGCCCCCCTAGCTGCCGCCAAATGTGGTCCCGAAATGACATTGCTGCAGATGGACACAATTGACCGACTTTGGGGCCCCGTATCTCGGGCCACTTAGTGCTAGGAACCCAAAATTTGGTGTGCAAACCCAGTGGAACCAGCACTACAACATATCCAAGCTGGGATTCCTAGCACCAAGTGGTCCCGAGATACGGGGCCCCAAAGACGGTTGAGAAAATGTCAAGCACTTTTCTGCAGCAGAGAATGACATTTTCCAAACCGACTTTGGGGCCAATTGGTGCTAGGAACCCCAGCTTTGGAGGTTCCACTGGGTTTGCACACCAAATTTTGGGTTCCTAGCACCAAGTGGCCCCGAGATACGGGCTCCCAAAGTTGGTTTCATTTTAATTTTCTGCTGCAGAAAAGTGCTTGACTCAAGTATGAGACGAGGGGGGCATTTTCAGCACAAAAAATGTGCTGAAAAACTCGGCTTATACTCGAGTATATACGGTACATAAATACATTTTTCGGACGAAAACGAAATTCCAAAACAAAATATTTCAGTGTGCACATGTCTAGTTGCCACATCCCTGGCTATCAGAAAAAATGGAATTCCCCCTCAGGTGGGATTTTAAATGGCAACAACACCACCAAAATTATATAAAACAAATATTTATTAGAACATACAGTATTTAAAATGATGATCACTCACATAATGATAGTGATAATCTGTAAAACCACATAGAACACGATTAAATTGCATAGTCATTGCAATCATTTCAAAGTGCATAAATTTACATATGTTGTCCAAATTCTCTCCAGTAATCCAAAAAGAATCTTCGATACCCGATGTGTTTCAGGTCCAAGCCCTTCGTCAGGGTTATACAGGAGAATATACGTTCAACAACTTGTAAACATAAGGTGAATGATACAATGCCCAGATATACAATTGTTCAGACAGTTCACTGCCGCAGGAGAGAGAGAGAGCCATCCTGCATCTGTCAGAGTCCCTGGTGATGTGGATTGGTGAGGAGGCGAAGATGTGATGAGCGAAGATTCTGATAAGCCCCCCGCCCGCAGACCCCCACAACCAATGGCCAGGGTTGTGGGGATGAGGCCCTTGTCCTCATCAACATGGGGACAAGGTGCTTTGGGGGGATGTTTAATCTCCTTTAACCGCTTAAGGACCGCCTCGCGCCGATATACGTCGGCAGAATGGCACGGCTGGCGGCGCACACGCAACCCGGTCCTGAGCTCCGTGACCGCTGCTGGTGTCCCACGATCGGGTCACAGAGCTGAAAAACGGGGAGAGGTCTGTGTAAACAAACCTCTCCCTGTGCTTCCTAGCGCATCTGACACTGATTGGCTGTTCCCTGTCATCGGGACAGACGATCAGTGACGTCAGACGCCAAGCCACGCCCCCCTACAGTAAAAGAAAAAACACACACACACTTAACCCCTCCCCGCCCCCTAGTAGTTAACTCCTTCACTGCCAGTGTTATTTACATAGGAATCAGTGCATTTAAATGGCACTGATTCCTGTATAAAGGACAATGGTCCCAAAAATGTGTTAAAAATGTCCAAAGTGTCCGCCATAATGTCGCAGTCACAATAAAAATCACTGATCGCCGCCATTACTAGTAAAACAAAAATATATATATAAAAAAAATGAAATAAAACTATACCCAATTTTGTAAACGCTATAACTTTTGCGCAAACCAATCAATAATCCCTAATTGCGATTTTTTTTACCAAAAATATGTAGAAGAATACGTATCGGCCTAAACTGAGGAAAAAAAAAATTTTATATATTTTTTGGGGATATTTATTATATCAAAAAGTTAAAAATATTGCATTTTTTTCAAAATTGTCGCTCTATTTTTGTTTATAGAGCAAAAAATAAAAACCGCAGGGGCGATCAAATACCACCAAAAGAAAGTTCTATTTGTGGGAACAAAAGGACGCCAATTTTTTTTGGGAGCCACGTTGCACGACCGCGCAATTGTCAGTTAAAGCGCTGCAGTGCCGAATCGCAAAAAGGGGCCTGGTCCTTTGGCTGCAAATTGGTCCGGGGCTTAAGTGGTTAAGGGAACAGGATATAATTTTTTTTTTTTTTTGAGGTTAACAAACACTTTAATAAAGGTTACGTTTTATACCAGTGACGTTTGGGGTGTAGGAAAACGCACCCTCATTAGTGTTGGAAATTTTTAATTGCCACAAAGGTAAGTATTATTATAGTTATTCTGTATACTGTTATGCCCCGTAAACACGAACGGACGTTCCGGCAGACTAGGTCCGACAGACTTCCCGACGGACTTACGGCGGAGTTCCGACGGACTTTCCAAATTAACGGACTTGCCCACACATGGACTAAAGTCCATTAATTTTGAACGTGACTCCAGGTACGATGGGACTAGAGAAGGAAGTCAATCTCGCCGCTTTCATCGGCGAGATTGACACCTTGCGAGCCCAGTCGCCTGGTATGGATTTTAAGGGGAACCCCCCACGTCTTTTTTGGGTCATTTGTTATGAGCGCAATTCGTAAATTTGTAAATTTGTAAAATCGAAAAATTCATAAATTCGAAAATTCGTAAAATCTAAAATTTTAAAATAAGAAAGGTAATCCCAGAATTAGAAATAATAACTAAACTAATAATGACTAACTATTAAATTATAGTTATCCTATCAAATTTATCTATTATAAGTTACAAATTATCCGAAAAAACTAATGCCGCATCTAAAGAAATGGAAGGGAACAAATTAATAATAAATAAGAGTAAAACGTTTTTTATTATTATTATTGTTATTTATTATTATAAATTTGTTATGTTCCATTCGTTTCCATTCGTTTAGGTATGGCATTTGAACGTAACAAATACAAATTTATCCAAAGTTAAGAATTATTTGAAATAACGAATGCTGTATCTAAACGAATGGAACATAACAAGTTAATAATAATAAATAACAATAATAACAATAAAAAAAAAGTTTTACTATTAATATTATTATTATTTATTATTAATTTGTTCCGTTCCATTCATTTAGATGCAGCATTCCTTATCTCTGATAATTCGTAACTTTGGTTAAATTTGTATTTGTTACGTTCACTAACAGCCACATTTGAAAGGAAATTCCAATATCTATAATTTAATAGTTAGTAATAGTTAATGTATTATTAGTTAGTTATTATTTCAGATTTTCGAATTTACAAATTTATGAATACTCAGAAAAAATCATTAAACAGGTTTTCGTTTATTCGGATATTTCCGAATTAAGGGAATTTGTTGAAATTCGTTGAAAAACGAACATGTGACAGAGAGAAAGAGGGAGCGGAACCCAGGGGCCCTGTGGTGACCGAGCGAGTGGAAAGGATTCGGAAAGAGGAACAGGAGAGGACACTGGGAAGTAGACATGTGCACTAACAAAAAATGTGTTTGTTTGTTTTTCATTTCTCGGGTCATTGCTTATGATCGCAATTTGTAAATTTAAAACAAATTGTAAAACCGCCAATTCCAAAAAAACTAATACCATATCTAAACAAATGGAAGGGAGCAAATTATTAATAAATAATAATAATAGTAAAATGTTTTTATTATTATTATTTATTGTTGTTCATTTTTTATGTTCCATTCATTTATATACGGCATTTGAATGTAACGAATACGAATTTATCCGAAGTTAAGAATTATCCAAAATAATGAATGGCATATCTAAACGAATGGAACATAACAAATTAATAATAATAAATAACAATAATAATACATTTTTTTACTATTTTTATTATTATGTATTATTAATTTGTTCCTTTCCTTTCGTTTAGATACAGCATTTGTTATTTCGGATAATTCGTAGATTCGGATAAATTCGTATTTGTTACGTTCAAATGCTGTATCTAAACGAATGGAACATAACAAATTAATAATAATAAATAACAATAATATTAATAATAGAACCTTTTTACTATTATTATTATTATTACAAATGATACAAATTTATCCAAAGTTACGAATTATCCGAAATAACGAATGCCGTATCTAAACAAATGGAAGGGAACAAATTAATAATAAATAATCATAATAGTAAAACATTTTTATTATTGTTATTTATTATTATTAATTTGTTATGTTCCATTCGTTTAAATGCGGCATTTAAATGTAGCGAATACGAATTTATCCGAAGTTAAGAATTATCCAAAATAACAAATGCTGTATCTAAATGAATGGAACATAACAAATTAATAATAATTAATAACAATAAAAATGTTTACTATTATTATTATTTATTATTAATTTGTTCCATTCCATTTGTTTAGATACGGCATTCGTTAGTTCTGATAATTCATAACTTCGGATAAATTCATATTTGTTACAGTCAAATGCCATATCTAAACGAATGGAACATAAGAAATGAATAATAATAATAAATAATAATAATAATAATAATAATAATAATAAAAACGTTTTACTATTATTATTATTTATCATTAATTTGTTACCTTCCATTTGTTTAGATACGGCATTCCTTTTTCGGATAATTCGTAACTTCTGATAAATTAGTATTCGTTACGTTCACTAACAGACAAATTTGAACGGAAATTTGAACGCATCCGGCACCTAAGCTGAGACCCATACGAAGCCAGATTCAGCTCCAATCGGGTCTCCGATGTAAAATCCCGGAAGCGACGTCACTTCCGGTTTACTCGGATGCCAATGGCGCAGATTAAAAAAAAAATTACAGTATTCAGAATCACCAATTTTGGTGAGCTTAATACTTTTAAGTGCAAAGGAGGGATTTGGGGTCTTTTAGACACCCGACCCTCCATAAATAGTACCTGTCACCACCTATTACAGTCACAAGGGATGTTTGCATTCCTTGTGACAGCAATAAAAGTGATCAGACTTTTTTTTCTTTAAAGGGACAATGTAAAAAATAAAATAAAATAAGTAAAAATAAATAAAATGTAAAGCGCCCCGTCTCTGCGTGCTTGTGCAGCAAAGTAAAAGCATGTGTAAGTCGCACTCGCACTAGCCGTGATCATTAGAGCGAGAGCAATAATTATAGCAAAAGACTTCCTATGTAACTCTAACCTGGTAACCGTTAAATTTTTTTAAAGCATCGCCTATGGAGATTTTTAGGTACCATTTTTTTGTCGTCATTCCACGCGTGTGCGCAATTTCAAAGCATGACATGTTAGGTATCTATTTACTCTGTCTAACATCATCTTTCACATTATACAAAAAAAATTGGGATAACTTTACTGTTTAGTAATTTTTTTTAATTCATGAAAGTATCTTTTTTCCTAAAAAACTGTGTGACATACAGTATTGCAATGATCGCCATTTTATTCTCTAGGGTCTCTGCTAAAAAAAATATATATAATGTTTGGGGGTTCTAAGTAATTTTCTGGCAAAAAATATGGATTTTAACTTGTAAGCAACAAATGACAGAAATAGGCTTAGGCCTGAAAGGGTTAAATGTAAATCATAGGACAAGGAGGCATGAGGGTAGTACAAGAGCATTAAATTTCAAAAGAGCCACATTTTCTAAACTGCATTCCATACTACAAGATATTAAGGCCAAGGGGTTATTGTCGGCATCCCAGCACTACAAGGAATGCAATTAGAAATGTATGTGATGTATGTTCCTCAGAGCAGTGCCCACCACCCCTGCTATTTTTGACCCCTCTTATCTACTAGCCAAGAAAAATGGGCATTTTTAATTTGACAGATTTGGATCTCATTGATTTCATTGGGGTTTCGGGTTTGGCATACAAACTTCTTTGAAATTCGCCGAACCAAGGGCAGTTCAGCACAATCTCTAGGGCCACACTGCTTCCACCTGAGCACTAACTTTCTACAGAAAGAGGAAATTGCTGAATGTCTGAGAATCATCAGCACCACATCCCTTGTTTAAAAATTACGTAGCAAAGAACCAATATATGGGATTTTTTCAGGCGCCAAAACGCAACACATAATAATAAAAAAAAAATATCAAAATGTTATTAGAAACATCTAAAAATAAACATATTGTTGTCAGAAATAACTATACAATACATGGAACAGATGCGACTGATTGGATCTCTACATGTTTCGCCAAACAATGGCTTCCTCAGAAGAATTTTAATCAGGCACTGCATGTAGGATCACTTGGTGAGTATTTTGCATTAAAATCCAATAGATATTTGGCACCAAAACCACAGGGATGGACAGATGTGGATAAATTGGCCCATTTGTAGAGATAGTGGGCAGCAATAAATCCTAATTGGATGGTAACAAATCCAAAAATGTCCCATTTGTTTTCCTTTCCCACAATGAAGAAAGGGGGAGAGGTGGTTTTCAACAAAAATCCAAGTCCGAAAAAACCTGCCATGGACCTTGTAGGATACCATGGAAAGAATTCCTCTACCACTTTTATGCTGAGCCACGGCTAGGGATGAGCCGAACACCCCCCCATTCGGCTCGCACCAGAACCCGCAAACAGACCTAAAGTCCGTGCGAGCTTTAGAACCCTATAAGTTATAATGGATGCGAACGTTCGAAATCAAAAGTGCTAATTTTAAAGGCTAATATGCATGTTAATGTCATAAAAAGTGTTTGGGGACCCGGGTCCTGCCCCAGGGGACGTGTATCAATGCATTTTTTTTTTTAAAAAACGGCCGTTTTTTCAGGAGCAGTGATTTTAATAATGCTTAAATTGAAACAAAAAAAGTGTAATATTCCTTTAAATTTCGTACCTGGGGGGTGTGTATGGTATGCCTGTAAAGGGGCGCATGTTACCCGTGCTTAGAACTGTCTCTGAAAAAAGTGTCATTTTTGCAAGTAAAAAAGCTATTTAAAATCACTCGCGGCTAATGTTAATTGACTGCTCCCGTAATACAGAGAACAGTCATTCATTGAAAGTCATTCATAAAAAAAAAGTCATTGATAAAAAATAAAAAAAAATGAAAAAAAAAAAAGCGTTGGGGTCCCCCCAAATTCAATAACCAGGCCCTTGAGGTCTGGGATGGATTTTAAGGGGAACCCTAGCCCAAAAAAATGGCGTGGGGTCCCCCTCAAAATCGATACCAGACCCTTATCCGACCTGGCAGGCCGCAGGAAAAGAGGGGGGGACGAGAGCGGCCCCCCCTCCCGCCTGAACCGTACCAGGCCACATGCCCTCAACATTGGGAGGATGCTTTGCGGTCCCCCCAAAGCACCTTGTCCCCATGTTGATGAGGACAAGGGCCTCTTCCCCACAACCCTGGCCATTGGTTGTGGGGGTCTGCGGGAGGGGGGCTTATCGGGATCTGGAAGCCCCCTTTAACAAGGGGACCCCCAGATCCCGCCCCCCCCCTGTGTGAAATGGTACCATTTCACCAAAAAAGTGTCAAAAATGGTAAAAATGACAGGAGACGGTCTTTGACAATTCCTTTATTAAAATCTTCTTTCTTCTTTCTACATCCTTAGGTTTCTTCATCTTCTCCTTCCGTCATCTTCTTCCATCTTCTTCTTCCATTTTCTTCTTCCTCCGATCCGCTTCTTCTTGCTCTGGTCTTCTCGTCCTTCTCGTCTGGCATCTTCTTCCATGGCGTCGGCATCTGTTCTTCTGTCGGGCCGCTCCTCGCAATGGGAGGCTCCCGCTGTGTGAGGCTTCACTCCGTCTGACAGGTCTTTTATAACGGAGGGCACCTGGTGACCCCGCCCCCCTCTGACGTCATGGGGAAAGCCATAGGGAATTCCCCATGACGTCCCCGTGCGTCAGAGGGGGCGGGGTCACCAGGTGCCCTCCATTATAAAAGACCTGTCAGACGCAGCGAAGCCTCACACAGCGGGAGCCTCCCATTGCGAGGAGCGGCCCAAGAAGAGACACCGACGCCATGGAAGAAGATGCCGGACGAGAAGGACGAGAAGACCAGCGCAAGAAGAAGCGGATCGGAGGAAGAAGAAGATGGAAGAAGATGACGGAAGGAGAAGATGAAGAAACCGAAGGATGAAGAAAGAAGAAAGAAGATTTTAATAAAGGAATTGTCAAAGACCGTCTCCTGTCATTTTTACCATTTTTGACACTTTTTTGGTGAAATGGTACCCCCTTACCATTTCACACAGGGGGGGCGGGATCTGGGGGTCCCCTTGTTAAAGGGGGCTTCCAGATTCCGATAAGCCCCCCGCCCGCAGACCCCCACAACCAATTGCCAGGGTTGTGGGGAAGAGGCCCTTGTCCTCATCAACATGGGGACAAGGTGCTTTGGGGGGGACCCCAAAGCATCCTCCCAATGTTGAGGACATGTGGCCTGGTACGGTTCAGGCGGGAGGGGGGCCGCTCTCGTCCCCCCTCTTTTCCTGCGGCCTGCCAGGTTGTGTGCTCGGATAAGGGTCTGGTATGGATTTTGAGGGGGACCCAACGCCATTTTTTTTGGCTAGGGTTCCCCTCAAAATCCATCCCAGACCTGAATGGTCTGGTATGGATTTTGAGGGGGACCCTACGCCATTTTTTTTTTTTGGGCTGGGGTTCCCCTTAATATCCATCCCAGACCTGAAGGGCCTGGTTATTGAATTTGGGGGGACCCCCACGCTTTTTTTTTTTGTTTTTTATCAATGAATGACTGTTCTCTGTGTTACGGGAACCGACAATTCATTAGCCGCGAGTGCTTTTAAATAGATTTTTTCCTGCAAAAATGACACTTTTTGCAGGTTCTAAGCACAGGAAACCTGCCCCCCTTCACAGGCCACCTATAGACACCCCCCAGATGTGATACTGCAATGCTGTACTAACAGCACGCACACACAAATCCCCAGAAATAAAGCACATATTGTCAGCAGTCAGCAACACACTGACACGCTGACACAGAAACATAATATGCGAGGCCGCCGCCGCGGCTGCCTCTTATACCGTGGGGCGTGTTCTAAAGCCCCTGAGCTATAATTGGCTACAGGCATCCTGCCTGTAGCCAATTATGGCTCTCCTCGCTGCCGGCGCTGTGATTGGCCAAGCATGCGGGGTCACAGTGCATGCTTGGCCAATCATCAGCCAGCATTGCACTGCGACTAGCGCAATGCATTGCGGGCCGCTCGCATCGCACGAATTTGATGCGAGCGGCCCAAATAGTTCTGGGCTCGCCGAGCGGGCGAGTGTCCGATGTTTGATTCGAACATGGGTTTGAATCGAACACCGGGCCCATCCCTAGCCACGGCCTCTTGTTCCCTTTCCTCATTGTGGGAAAGGAAAACAACTGGGAAATTTTTAGAATTTGTTACCATCCAATTAGGATTTATTGCTGCCCACTATCTCTACAGATGGGCCAATTCATCCACATCTGTCCATCCCTGTGGTTTTGCTGCCAAATATCTATTGGATTTTGATGCAAAATACTTATCAACACCCAGTGATCATACATGCATTGCCTGATAAAAGGACTCCTGAGGAAGCCATTGTTTGGCGAAACATGTAGGGATCCCATCAGTTGCCTCTGTTCCATGTTTTTAATGTTCCATGTATTATTTCTGACAACAAGTTTGATATATTTTTTAATATTATGTGTTGTTGTGTTTTGGCACCTGAAAAAATCCCATATCTTGGTTCTTTGCTATGTAACTTTCTATAGACTTGAATAGGGCATACCTGTAAAGCAGAAGAGTCCAAATCAACTCTTCTGAGCTGTACATTTTTTATTTATTTTTTTGCATGGGATAGGAGTGGCCAAAACCTCTGTCAGTTCTTTTCCATTTATGATCCTTTTCTAGAGATTTCTCATCACTTTCAGTCCTGTACACACAAGGGAGGTAACCCCCCTCTTACAGAGTTGTCACCAGAACAGGTGTCCCCATGGGAAGATTTCCCCTTTATTCCTGCTCTGCTGACAACTCAAAATGTTGTATTTTCCCATCTTTTAACCCCAGTGACAATGACCACTGGGAATGTCCTCACTGGGGGGGAACACAGATAGAAAGTAAAACATGACAGAGGATATAACCCTTCCACACTCCATCCAACACTTTTAGATGATCACTATCACATTGATTTCTATAAAAAAAAGGAATAGTGAATACTTATGCCCCGTACATACGGTCGGATATTCCGATGGAAAAAGTCCGATCGGATTATGTTGTCGGAAAATCCGATTGTGTGTGGGCTCTATGCGGACTTTTTCTGTCGGAATTTCCGAGGGAAAAAATTGGAGAGCAGGATCTAAAATTTTCCGACAACAAAATCCGATCTGACTTTTTCCAATCCTGTGTAGAGAATTCCGACGGACAAAGTGTCACGCATGCTCAGATCAAATTATGAGACCAAAGCTATTGGCTCTACTAGCCTCTACGTAGTTCCGCCGTACATTCAACATCACCACGTTCAGAACGATCGGATTTTCCGACAACTTTGTCCAACCGTGTGTATGCAACACCAGTTTCCGGCAAAATCCGTCAGAAAAAATCAGACGGATTTTGTGGTCGGTAATGTCCGACCGTGTGTACGGGGGCTAAGACCTTCAAGGTAAAGATCCAACTACATACATTTTAAGCCTCTGTGTTCCTCCAGCTTCTGGTCCAGAATCTTCTCAGAATGGTCCTCCTCAGCTTGTGGCTGGCCTGGAAGATGATGGCAGCCTCCACCGATGGAGATATTATTCTTAAACTGTAACTGATTAAAAGTATTAACAGTGAGGATTTTCGAAGAAACATAACCACTTGAGACACGCAGAAGAATGTGAAAATGAGAAGTAAGAAGAAGATTGTCCTCAGTGCAGTGACATGAGCCTGAAGATTTGGACGTGTTGATCCAGAGTCATTATTCTTCACCCTCCAGACGTGTCTGAGCAGAAAGGAGGAGGTGAGGACCAGGCACAGAAGACTAAGGCAGAATGGCAGAATACAGCCTAGGGTGTTTGCAGGCACAAAATAGGAATTACTGGACCAGAGTCTTGCAACAGAGGCTTCTGTACTGTTCTCAGAAAATGGGATACTTTCTGCATCCACAGCCCAGAAGCCCGGGACACTCACCATGAATATACCAAGTACTGTCAGGAATAGAAGTTGACTCAGGAAATTGGACACGATTCTCTTTAACCAGATGAAGAACCCATAGCTGAGATTGGTGATGGTGGTACAGTAATGAGCGGAGAGCCAGAAGGTCAACCAGAAGCTGTAATATGTTAGGAAGTAACCTGATGTGTTCACAAACACATATACTTGTCTGGTGTAAAGGATTTCTGGAGAAAAGACATAGACCATTACCTGTAGGCTCATCACACACTGGAGGAGAATATTCACAATCCCCTTAGCCAGAAAGATCACATCGGAGGGACTCAACTTCCCTTTCTTTCTGATGATGTCCAGGTTACCCATCACAATACAAGTGTTAGAAGGGATTGCCAAGCCGAGTCCCAAGACTGAACAGACTACAACAGATCATTTTGAGGACATCGTGTTGAGGTTTGGTGTGATCTCTGGACAGAGATGACGGGACACGTCCAGTGATAGCAGACAGAATGATATATTTAGAGTTGGAATTATGGAAATAGTCTTCAGAGATCCGTCTCATGATTGACTTTGCATAAATGTGATGGATTTCATTTCAATGCCGACATCTAAAACATGGAGCAACCCATGTGATACAATCTCTGAGTCTTCGCTATTATATACTTAACCAACTCAGTACTGGCTGTTGTTTGCCCCTTCTTGATCATTACGTATGCTTAGCACTATACTGTGTGTGTATATATATATATATATATGTAGCGGCCATAACCCCTTCAGGGGCGGCCTTGACTTTTGGGCTTACCTCCTCGTGGCTTGTCCATGAATGTCCAGGGGTTCCCAGGGTTAGTACCCAACGACTTCAGATGCTGACACATAAAAGTCCTTTAAAAGGTTTTTATTCTGCAGTGGTAACATCCAACATAACACAGTCTCTGATGGGAATAGAGGGCACGGGTGAAAAACTCAGGCCTTGAACTGCTGACATCCACTGAATGTCTCTAATAAAACCCAGAGAGTAGCCACTCGCAACTGGGTGCTTTACTGCCGAATAAACCTCTAGCCAGAGATCTAGCAGCCAACCATGTGATCCGAAAACTTTGCAAAAAGTCTCTGCTACAGACTAAACTGTAACCGAAGGTGAAATGGAACCTTTCTTACAGTACCTGGAACTTTCTCTGTCTCCTGGGTGGTACTGTGGAAATGTGGATTCTTTAGTGTTCATACAACTCAGCTTCCAGGCTCTTACTGAGTAGCCAGCTTGTTGGCCCTCCTCCAAAGAGTCCTCCCCTGGTCACTTGTACAAGTTGCCGTGTCCCTCCAATACCGAGAGCACACCGGGACGCTTTTAATCCTCCTTCAGTTACTGGGCCTCGGGCAAGCCAGCTCCGAGACTCGGGAACAGACAGATCCCTGCCCCAGACCATGAGGGCCTCTGGGGCTGGTCAGATTGACCATACTTGTGGGACGGCGAACGCTCCCAGGCCCGGGATCCCTCGCGGGGCTACCCCGTCCAGAACCAAGAACTGCGGCCGAACCCCGAACCACGTGACTTTAGCACCTTAAGTACCCCTTCCCAGACTACGCAGCAGGGCCAGACTTGCCTGCTGATTGGCTCTGGGAAAGATTGGTACCCAAAACGTCCAACCAGGCCTGGTTCTCGGCCTGTCATAGGTACCTCACTGCACCTATGACCAAGCAGAACCCTAGTACAGCCCAGCCAGACTGATGCCAAAGTAAACCTGTACAATTAACCCTCAGAACCCTGTTACGGAGTTTTGTTAAAGTGTGATTGCTACATATTTATATATATACATATATATATATATATATATATATATATATATATATATATATATATATGTAGCCCTGGGCTCCTGACGAGCACGCTCTATGTGTTTTATAAATGTAATGTTCCTAAAACTGCAGTTGGGTTTTAGGGTTAATTGTACTAAATTATGGTTTCACTACCAGTCTGGCTGTTCTGCTTGACCATAGGTGTCGTTGTCACTTCTGGCAAGTACGAGAACACAGTTTGGCTGGATGCATTAGGTGCCAATCACTCTCAGAACCAACCAGTGAGAGTGTCGTCTCGCTGTGCATTCTGGGAGAGGGTACTTAAGGTACTGGAGTCATGTGCTTTGGGCTTCCGGTCCAGAAGATCTGTTCTGTCTGTTGGTCCTGGTCCTCCTGACCAGCCCTCAGGACCCTCATGGCCTGGGGTGCGGATCCATCCAATTTCGAGTTTCGGGGCTGGCTAGCAACATAACTGGAAGGAGGATCCTAAGGTGGTCCGGTGCCGTCTTGTCTGTGGAGAGGCCCAGCAACTGAGAAAGCAACCAGGGGAGGACTCTTCAGAAGAGGGCCATGCACAAGGCTGGTTCCTCAGCAAGAGCCTGGAAGCTAAGTTGAAAGACACCAATTGAATCCGCACTCATATGGTATGGCCGGACCGGCTGCAAGATACTGGTACCGTGTGAGAGTTCCTGAAGTTTAATTATACCTTCCGTTACAACCAAGTCTGTTACAGAGACTTTATTCACAAGTTCTACAACCAAGTCTGTGGCAGAGACTTTGTTTTCTTTGAGCACTCTATCGGCTGCTAGGCCTAGTGAAGTAAGGCTTATCCGATAGCTGTGGGAATCCAGTTGTGAGTGGCTATTTTCTGGGTTTTATAGTGAGAGACTTTCAAGCATTAAAGCAGTTCCAAGAGTACCTGAACTTCCTACCTAAACCCTTCTATCTTTTACTGAAAGACTGTGTTTGTCTACTGTTTTGCAAATAAAAATCCCAAAGCGGATCCAGTGTCAGCTTCTGCAATTCTTTGGGCATTCGCTTATACTGGAAGTGGCCTTCCGGAGTGGAAAAAGCAGTTTTCTCTCTGGCTTCCTTGGTGAGGGGAATCTGACAGTACCCTTTTGTGAGGTCCAATGTGGTGATGTACCGAGTGGGATCCAACCTCTCAATTAACTCTTCTACCCGGGGCATCAGATAGGCATCAAATTTGGACATTTCATTAAGTTTCCTAAAGTCATTACAGAAACGCAGGGTGCGGTTGGGTTTTCGGTACCAAAACTTTTGGACTTGACCATTCACTCTGCGATTCTTCAATGACGTCAAGCTCAAGCATCCTTCTCACCTCTTCGGACACTGCCTTCCTATGAGCTTTTGGGATACGATAGGGTTTTAGTCTAACCTTTACATTGGGTTCTGTTCAATGACATTGGTGAGCCCCAGTAACCCGGAAAACATTGCTCTGTTTCTCTGCAGAAACTCCTTTGTTTGTTGGGTTTGAGGCTTAGAGAGTGTAGCAGCAACCTGCACCAGGTCAACTATAGCAGGGTCCCCTGCATTGACACTTACCACAGCGGACACCTGTTCTCTGTCTCTCCAGGGTTTTAACAAATTGATAAATTTTGTACGGTTTTCTTTTCCCAGGTTGGTGCACCCTGTAGTTCACCTCACCCACTTTTTCCACCACCTTAAATGGACCCTGCCATTTGGCTAAAAATTTCCTCTCTACTGTGGGAATCAGAACAGCCACCCGGTCTCCCACTGGAAACTGCCTAACGTTAGCGGACCAGTTGTACATCCTCCTCTGGGCATTCTGGGCCTTCTGGAGATGCTTCCTCACTAATGGCATCACTCTAGCCACCATCTCCTGCATTTTAGTGATATGTTCTACAACCGTTTTGTGTGGGGATGACTCACTTTCACAGGTTTCCTTCACTAGATCCAGCAGTCCACGGGTTCTTCGCTGTATACCAGTTCAAACGGTAAGAAGCCGTGGATGCTTGTGGAACCTCTCGGATGGCAAATAACAGGGAGCAACATGTCCCAGTCCTTCCCGTCCTTCTGGACCACTCTTTTTAAAATTTACTTCAGGTTCTTGTTAAACCTCTCAACAAGGCCATCTGTCTGAGGGTGATAAACTGACATCCGCAACTGCTTAATCTGAAACAGCTTGCACAAGTCCGCCATCACCTTCGACATAAAAGGGGTGCCTTGGTCCATCAGTATCTCCTTAGGGAACCCAGTTCGTGATCCAGGACTACTAATACTGTATATAATGGTGTCCCCAGGCTGACTTTACTAAGGGCCCCACCAGATCCATAGCAATCCATTCAAACGGTACCTCAATTATGGGCAGGGATACCAGGGGGTTTCTGTAGTGGGACACCGGGGCGGTTAACTGGCAAGTGGGGCTTTCCGCTACTTTACTACTTTTACTTTACTACTTTACCGCAAGTTCTCGTTCACTGCAAAGTGAGGAAACCTTTGTTCGGCAACGGGCACTTGTGGGACTCTATTAATAACTGATCCCTGCTCCCGAGCATTTACCAAAGTGGGGTCCTGTAATTGCGCGGTGCCAAACACACCCCTGGAAACCCCCAAATCTGGGTGCACTAGCCTAGAGGAAGTTTCCCCCTCATCCTCCTCAATCAAGGTCTGCGATGGGGAAGATTCCTCTTCGTCATCCCCCAACTTGACCTGTAGAGGAGAGATTCCCCCCCCCCCCTCAGAGGTCAACTCGGCCTCAAGACCTGAAAGATGAGCATCATCAACTACACTACGTATTTTCTGCAACATCATTATCAGTGACAGGTATCTCAATATTATGGGTATATGTTGCGGGTGGTTCGGGACCAGACCCTTCAAGGTTTGGCCCAAAAAGGCCCAGTGTCCCCAGTTCTCCTGGCTGTCCTGGCAGCCCCGTCTGTACCTGTTTCCATAGTTCAATAAACAACGGGCAATCATGCCCCACTATGATGTCATGTACCAGACTTCTTACCACCCCAACCTCTTGTGTCACTGAGGTACGGCCATAAGAAAAAAGTCACCGGAACCAGGGGGTACTCCCTGGTGTCCCCATGGATACACACTACGCGTAGAGTTTTACTTACTGGGCCGAGTCTCCCAATCACCCTGGCATGTACAAGTGTTACCATGATACCGGAGACCAGTAGAGCCCTGGCAGGAAGGTGGTTCACCCACACTTCACACTCAAACTGTCCTGCAGCCAGATCAAGATGAGTGGCACACACACTTTGCACATAGAAGGAGCTTCTCCGACCAGTCCCACAATCCATAGGTTTCTCCTAAAGTGGACATTGTGCCTGGGTATGCCCCCAGGATCGACATCACCAACACTGTAGGCCCCCCATCCTTGGGAAAGGAACCAACCTTCGTGGTTCTGAAGAGGATGATGCAGGTTTTCAGGTTCCAACGTCTGGCAGGACTTCTCTCCTAGGTGCTGTGGTCAGTCTGGTTGCCCTTAATGTGGGTTCCCGATGCTTAGCAGGCCCAAGCAGGCCTTTCGACCAACTCAACCAGCTGGTCAGCGGTTGCAGGGTCTCCATGGCTTACCCAGACTGGATTCTCTCGGTCGATTTGTCCGACGCTTATTTGCACATACCCGTGCACCAAACCTTCCAGAAATACCTGCGCTTCGTCATTGGCCAACAACATTTCCAATTCCAGAGCCTCCCGTTCGGGATTTCAACGGCACCCAGAACCTTTACAAAGGTATTACTTTCAGTTATAGCACACCTGAGGGAGAAGGGGCTGAGAGCGCTACACTATCTAGACGATATCATCCTCCTAGCCGACAGTCAGGAAACACTCTTGCAACATCGAGCCGTGCTAATCTCCACACTCCAGCAGTTTGGTTGGTTAATAAACTGGAAAAAGAGCAGCCTAGTACCAACCCAAAAGATGATTTTTCTGGGAGCAGAACTAAATACCAGTTCCAACACAGTTGGTCTCCCCCAAGAGAAACTATATCCGCTCATCAACAAAGTAGGAAGGCTCCTGGCGACGGATCATCTATCCGCGAGATTGTGTCTAAGCATCCTGGGATCGATGTCTTCCACCTTCCTAATGATCCAGTGGTCCCAGTGGAATTCGAGAACTTTCCAGAACTTGTTCCTAAAACAGTGGAACGGATATTCTATGAATCAGCAAATAGTGATCACTAAAGCTGTGAAGAATTCTGCACTGTGGTGGACCCAAATTAGCAACCTGACACGTTGCCATCCCATTGTACCCCCATTACCAGAAATAGTAACAACGGATGCCAGCCTTCACGGTTGGGGAGAAAATTACCAACACCAGGGGGCGCAAGGCCGTTGGACCTTTCGACCGCAGGGCACAGTTTCGAACGTCCTAGAACTCAGGGCCGCCTGGCAAGCCCTTCGAACCTTCGGACATCTCCTCACAGGGAAAAACGTCCTTCTGCGAATGAACAATACGGTAGCAGTAAACTACGTTCACAGAAAGGGAGGTACCCGAAGCAACACGCTCATGCAGGAGGTTCGATCCATACTCGAATGGGCACAGGTCCATCTGGCGGATCTAAAGCCAATATACGTCCCAGCGACTCACAACCAACTTGCGGACAACTTGAGTTGAGTGTTTGTGTCAAACAACGAGTGGTCCCTCAGTCACCAGGCCTTTGCTCTTCTCAGGCGCAGATGGGGAACGCCAGACATAGATTTAGCGGCAACGCCAGAGAACAACAAATGTCCCTGCTTCCTAGCGCGAACAGCCTACCCAACAAGGACAGGGATCGACTGTCTGCACCACCCTTGGAAATTTCACCTAGGGTACATATTCCCTCCGGTTCCCCTAATAGCCAGATTTCTAGCCAGATTGAGGAGCTCAACGTCCACGATAGTGACAGTGTTGCCATTCTGGCCGAGGAGGCCCTGGTTTGCGACCATCCTGCAACTAAACACCGAAGAGCCACTCCCACTTCCACTGTACCCGGACCTACTCTCGCATCCATCCCCAGAGCGTCTTCATCTAACAGCTTGGAGATTGAAAGGGAGAGGTTGTTGGATCAGGGGTGTTCTCTCAGAGTAGTATCTACACTACAGCAAGCCAGAAAAAGATCAACCAACAACGTATATAGTAAAATCTGGGAAAAATTCTCCACTTTTTCTCATCAGCAGTCTTGGGACCCAATATCCCCATCAGTTTCTCAGGTTCTAGAGTTCCTGCAACTAGGCCTGGAGAAGGGGCTAAGCTCTAGCACCTTAAAAGTCCAAGTTTCTGCTCTGTCCGCAATGACAGGAATTAAATGGGCCTCAAATCCTCTAGTAATCCAATTTCAGAGAGCATGTCTGAAAATTAGTCCTTCCAGGAAACCAATTTTCCCGACCTGGGATCTACCAATTGTGTTAGAAGCCCTTTCATAGGAGCCATTCTTTCCTCTGGATTCAGTATCCCTATGGAACTTAACTCTCAAATTATCTTTCTTACTGGCAATAACGTCGGCCAAGAGGGTTTCAAAATTGCAAGCCCTGCTAATTAAAGAACCGCATCAGTTTTTTTACCCAGACAGAGTCGTCCTCAGACCCTCAGATCAGTTTGTGCCCAAGGTGGCGTCTACCTTCCACTTCAACTCGGAAATCAATCTTCCAGTATTTCTTAGCAGCGAGGGGAACCCTCATCCCTTGGACGTTAAATCAGTCATCTCCACCTACCTGGAGGTTACTCGCGCATTTAGAAAAACGGAACACCTTCTAGTCATACCACATGGCGCAAAAAAAAGGCCAGGCAGCATCCTCAAGAACGATAGCATCTTGGCTGATTAGAATCATAAGGAAAGCATACTCCGTTCAACTTCTTCTGATACCAGAAAGATTGAGAGCCCACTCGACAAGGGCAGTAGCGACCTCCTGGGCAGCATACTTTAAAGTGTCCCCAGAGACTATTTGCAAGGCAGCAACCTGGACCTCAAAAGCCACGTTCATGGCTCACTACAGAAGAGACCCGGCTCAATTAACTACAGCCGAGTTCGGAAAATCAATCATCCAAATTAATTCACCCATACCTTGTACTTGAGTAAATAAATCTTTTGAAAGCACTTACCCATGTAGCAAGTTATTTCCCAATGTGTGTGCTGCCATGGTGCGTCAGAAAAAAGGAAAATACTCACCTTTCCGTAATTTTCCTTTCCTGACGCACCCCATGGCAGCACACAGAACCCACCCCTCTAAGGTGATAGTTACTGAGAATGCAACGGTGGACTCCTCTTCGAATCTAATAGCTAACCAGTCCTATCAGGTTGTGGAGGCGGAGTCACAACCCAATGTGTGTGCTGCCATGGGGTGCGTCAGAAAAGGAAAATTACGGAAAGGTGAGTATACAATTTTCCGTTTTTTTTAAGCAGAGACCCTAGGGAATAAAATGGCAGTCATTGCAATATTTTTATTTCACACGGTATTTGAGCAGCAAACACTCTCATGAATAAAAAAAAACACAATATTGACCACCATTTTTTTTTGTATAATGTGAAAAGACATTAAGGCAAGTAAATAGATACCTAACATGACACAGTTTAAAATTGTGCACGCTCGTGGAATGGTCCCAACATTTGGTACTTAAAAATCTCAATTGCCTATGCCTTAAAAATCTTTACAGGTTACCAGTATAGAGTAACAGAAGTCTAGTGCTAGAAATATTGCTCTCGCTCTAATGATCGTGGCTATACCTCACATGTGTGGTTTAAATGCGTACATATGCATTCGCTTCCATGTGCGAGCACAAGGGGACGGGGGTGCTTTAATCTGTTTTAGTTTTCTTTTTACATTTTTTTTTGATGACTTTTATCCCTATCTTTTATTACTATTACAAGGAATGTAAACATCCCCTGTAATAAGAATAAGGCATGACAGGTCCTCTTTATGGAGAGATGTGGGGTCTATAAGTCCCCCCATCTCTCCACATCCCCCCCTGACCGTAACACCCCTGGACAGTCACAAGCTAGTCATATGAGCTGTCAAGCCAAGTTTCTAATATTCCCTTATATGCTGGAAAGCCTGAGATAAAATAAAAAATGATCTCAGGCCTTCCAGCAAAAAAAAAAAAAAGAACGTCGCTTCCTGCCTTGGAGGGTCATAGAGATGGCTGGGGAGCATTTAGTCCACGGCCAGCCCTATGGTAAACCACCACCACCGACTAATTCATTCACTCCCCGATCACACGGCTGAGCCGGTAGAAGCACTGAAGGGTGGCGCAGGGGGGGGGCATATGCTTCCACTACCTGTAAAGTCAATCAAGGAGCTAAACAGTCACTGTGTTGGCTTTTACATTGCAGGGAGTCATCTGCTGAAAAAAAGATATCTGGATGATGACTGTAGCTGCACCCGTCTTCCAGAAGTCTTAACTTCAAGTCCCCGACGTCATATGACCTCAACCTGGGGGAAGTTGTTAAGGCTTTTCATTTCCTAAATATCTTGCAGGACAACTATATGTGTCAATTGATGGGAAATCCCACTAAAAATAAGCTCTGATAGCTCTACTAATTACAAGTCTCCTTGCAGATGTGGAAGTAAGAGATAACTTAGAAAACAATGATCACAGAGCAATTACACCCCTTATTGCCAACCGTACGCACATTTGCATTCATGGCTTGAAGGGGTCATACTGGGATGATATGCAGCTGCAGGCATCACCCGGTACCGTTTTTTAGAGCGGGCGGTTGGCTTTTTAGTGATAGCAACCGATGCGGCTAAAAGCTGCTCGGCTGTTATGCTAAATGAGTGGGAGGGGACGTCCCCCCTCCCACTACCTTAAGGGTCCTTCCGTCCCACCTAAAGACCCGAGCCATCATCCAGCACATCCGTCGCCTAAACTGAGACCCATACGAAGCAAGATTCAGCTCCGATCGGGACTCCGATGTAAATTCCCGGAAGCGACGTCACAACGTCACAGCGTCACTTCCGATTTAGGCCTCCCGCCCCCACCAAGAGACCCGAGCCTTAAGGGACCTTCCGTCCCACCTAGAGACCCGAACCATCATCCGACACATCCGTCGCCTAAGCTGAGACCCATATGAAGCCAGATTCAGCTCCGATCTGGTCTCTGATGTAAAGTCTCGGAAGCAACGTCACAACGTCACTTCCGGTTTACTTGGCTGCCAATGGCGCAGATTAAAAAAAAATTACAGTATTCACATTTACCTATTTTGTCTCCATGTCTCCATGATTTGAAGGATCTGACAATGCTTTGAAAGTCCCCTTGACCTCTCTAATATTCTATAACACTGTCTATCACTGGGGTCCAACTCACAACTTCTGATATAGCAAATGGTCGCAGGTCAGGTAAGAGCTATTTATATTAATTGATTTGGTTTTTATATCAACTTTAAAGCACACGCAGTTCCACCCATTGGAAACACAATGACCATAGCAGTCTCCATGTTGGAGGATGTTACAGGCAAAGTGGATCCAAGTGTTTTATCTGAGAAATCTTCATCCCCATTTGTTGTAGAATCTCATATTAGCCAATGTATTTTATATTATTCATATTGATTTGCATATATGTTATTGATAATATAATTATTAAGTGTTCTTGCATAGCAAGATCACTTATTGTTATCTCACATATATATTATTATTATTATTATTATTATAGCCAAATTTTGCACGCTAACTCCTCCCACAGTTTTTATGCTACATATACCGAATATATACCAAAACATGCGGATTGTTCCCGAATGGTGTGCTATTACTTTGTGGAACGTTTTTCCGAATGGTTCACAAAATATCGTCATTTTTGAGGGCGAAATTTGTCCCATAGGAATGAATGGAGAAATGTTCAAAACTAGAGTGGGAGGTGACAAAAGCTCTGAGGGGAATTATAGCTCCTCCCACACAGCTCTGAGGGGATTATAGGTAGTCCCACACAGCTCTGAGGAGATTATAGGTAGTCCCACACATCTCTGAGGGGAATTATAGGTAGTCCAACACAGCTGAGGGGGATTATAGGTAGTCCCACACAGCTCTGAGGGGGGTTATAGGTAGTCCCACACAGCTCTGAGGAGAATTATAGGTAGTCCCACACAGCTCTGAGGGGAATTATAGGTAGTCCCACACAGCTCTGAGGGGAATTATAGGTAGTCCAACACAGCTCTGAGGGGGATTATAGGTAGTCCTACACAACTCTGAGGGGAATTATAACTAGTCCCACACAGCTCTGAGGGGAATTATGAAATTTGAAAAAAAAAAAAAAAAAAATAATAATAAAAAAAAAAAAAAAATAATAATTTTAGAAAAAAATATGAAAATTAGGAAATTTAAAAAAAAAAATAATTATTTTTTGAAAAAAAAAATTATTTTAAAAAAAAAATATCATTTAAAAAAAAAATAATAATAAAAAAAATCATTAAAAAAAAACATTTTTGAAAAAAAAATAATTTAAAAAAAAATAATAATAAAAAAATAAAAAATAAAATAATTCTAGAAAAAAAAAAATGAAAATTAGGAAATTTGAAAAAAAAATAAATCTTTTTTGAAAAAAATATATTTTTGGGAAAAAAAATATTTTTTGAAAAAAATATCATTTAAAAAAAAAAATAATAATAACTCAAAAAAAAAATTAATTTTTTTTTTTTTTATAAAAAAAAAAATCAATCATTTTAGAAAAAAATGAAAATGAGGAAATTTTAAAAAAATAATCTTTTTGGAAAAAAAACATTTTTTGAAAAAAAAAATAATTTTTGAAAATAATTTTTTTTTTTAAATAATTAAATAAAAATCAAAAAAAATCATTTAAAAAAAATCATTAAAAAAATAATCATTTTTGAAAAAATAAATACGTTTAGTTACTCAAGCCACTTCACCCAGTTACTCCGCCCACTCCAGTAGGTGGAGGCAAGAACACGTCACACAATTTCCCCAGAAATTGTATCTTTTCTAGTTATTATTATTCTTATTATAGCCAAATTTTGCACGCTAACTCCTCCCACAGTTTTTATGCTATACCGAATATATACCAAAACGTGCGGATTGTTCCCGAATGGTGTGCTATTACTTTGTGGAACGTTTTTCCGAATGGTTCACGAAATATCGTCATTTTTGCGGCGAAATTTGTCCCATAGGAATGAATGGAGAAATGATCAAAACTAGAGTGGGAGGTGACAAAAGCTCAGAGGGGAATTATAGGTAGTCCCACACAGCTGAGGGGAATTATAGGTAGTCCCACACAGCTCTAAGGGGAATTATAGGTAGTCCCACACAGCTGAGGGGAATTATAGGTAGTCCCACACAGCTCTGAGGGGAATTATAGGTAGTCCCACACAGCTCTGAGGGGGATTATAGGTAGTCCCACACAGCTCTGAGGGGAATTATAGGTAGTCCCACACAGCTCTGAGGGGGATTATAGGTAGTCCCACACAGCTCTGACTGGGATTATAGGTAGTCCCACACAGCTCTGAGGGGGATTGTAGGTAGTCCCACACAGCTCTGAGGGGGATTATAGGTAGTCCCACACATCTGAGGTGGATTATAGGTAGTCCCACACAGCTCTGAGGGCGATTATAGGTAGTCCCATACAGCTCTGAGGGCGATTATAGGTAGTCCCACACAGCTCTGAGGGGGATTATAGTTAGTCCCACACAGCTCTGAGGGGAATTATGAAATTTGAAAAAAAAAAATAATTAAAAAAAAATAATAATAATAAAAAAAATAAAAATAAAATAATTTTAGAAAAAAAATGAAAATTAGGAAATTTGAAAAAAAAAAAAAAACATTTTTAGAAAAAAAAAATAATTTTTGAAAAAAAAAATAATTAAAAAAAAATAATAATAATAAAAAAAATAAAAATAAAATAATTTTAGAAAAAAAATGAAAATTAGGAAATTTGAAAAAAAAAACATTTTTAGAAAAAAAATCATTTAAAAAAAAATAATAATAATTAAAAAAAAATTATTTTTGAAAAAAAAAATTATTTTTTGAAAAAAAAAAATTATTTTTGAAAAAAAAAAAAATATTTTTGAAAAAAAAAAATTATTTTTGAAAAAAAATAATTATTTTTGAAAAAAAAAAATTTTATAAAAAAAATCAATCATTTTAGAAAAAAAATGAAAATTACGAAATTTGAAAAAAAAAGTGAAAAATTTTTTGAAAAAAATAATTTTGAAAAATTTATTTTTAGAAAAAAATTGAATAAAAATCTAAAAAATCATTTAAAAAAAATCATTAAAAAAAAAAAAATTATTTTTGAAAAAAATAAATAAATGTTTAGTTACTCAAGCCACTCCACCCAGTTTCTCCGCCCACTCCAGTAGGTGGAGGCAAGAACACGTCACACAATTTCCCCAGAAATTGTATTTTTTCTAGTTATTATTGTTGTTATTATTATTATTATTATTATTATTATTTAGTAGGTCTTATCAATATTATTATTCAATAGGTAAAGCAACAATTATTACTTTTTAACAATGTATACTGTGTGTTATATAGATTTAGAAAGATTTAATTTTAAATGTTGAACTTTAGATGACCTCTCTGCTTCTTTCTCATACTTTTATAGTTTACTGGGTGAAAGTTCATTAGAATAGTTTCAAGTTATATATTGTCTCAAGTCCTTGAAATGCATATAAATCAGACAGATAAGATAAGAATACAGGTGGTTAAAATAATTAGGTGGAATACGGGAAAGTTATGTAAAGAACATTAAATTAAGTTTGACAAGGTCAAAGAGAGGTTTGCTTGAGCTCTCATTAAAACTGGTAAAATACATATTATAGGAAAGTATATATTTATGTATATTTATGTATGTTAATAATTAGACAATATTGAATAGGTAATTGGCTTTGCGTATGTATATGTATATATATATATATATATATATATATATATATATAATATGTGTGTGTATACATATTGTAAGTGATACAGTACTTTTACACATAGGATTATATATTTACACATATAACACGTCTGGTGGGGTTGTTGAAAGTTCATTCTCTCATGGTCATAAATCTGTAATTATTGAACATAGTTAAATCTTTTAAAGATAAGGAGAGTTTGATAACACAGCTGTGTGCTAGACTGTCTCTACACAGGTGTTTTTAATTGGACAAGAGCAGTTATAAATCTTTTTAATGAACATATAGGAATTTTGGGAGTAATAAGTTTGTCTGATTATAGAACAGGTGTCAGATTTATGGTTGGTTACATTGACGTAGATCTTAGCAACCAATCACATGTAGGAAAGATGGCTGTGATAGGCTTGTAAAAGGGTATATAAATGCAAGCTCTACAATTGTTTGTCAGACAAGTCAGATAGGAGCTCATAAGGATGAACTCTGTGTATGCAGCCCTATTGCAAGGGTCATAGAGGTCAGAACCAATGGGCAAATATCTGTCCGAAATTTGTGTCCTCATACGAGTCAGAGAAGACTTCTTAACTTGTTCCAGAGTGTGGTCTCAGGTGAATTTCCCTCATGAACTTGGTCGAGCTGAAACCCAAAACTCTGTGAGGGGACCAGACCGACTGGTCCCTATCAGGTGACGGGTTCCCAAGAATTGTCCGAAAAGACCCATTCTGGTTCAAGGTGAGAACAATTCACAATTGTTTCAATTTGGTTAGGGAATAAGAATACCTATATCTAATATGCTTGCATTGTAAGAAACTATAAATTAGACCTGTATCTTGTAATACTTTGAACATAAACCTGTATGTTATCAGCTGGTAATAAACCTGCATTGCTTAAGATCTGCCTGGTTCAATAATTTACTATTCTACTTCACATTACCTGTCCATGAGATGTGTGTATTGGGCTGTTGGTTGGAAAAATACAGATGAATACACAAAGACCGGGACATGATGTATAATGACTTTATTGTATATAGAAGGTACACGCCATTTTTATTTTACACTTTTTCTATATATGCCCTAATTATTATTATATATTTTCTTAGTCACACCCTGTGCACCCTCACCTGCTCATGTCACGCTCACATCCCATCACTCATTTGTCTTTTTGTTTTTTTTTATTTCCCTTTTTCTTTCTTTTTCTTCCTTTTTTCACCCCCCTCTTGTGTTTTCCTTTTTATCACTTATCCCCATTCTTCTTTTTTTCCCTGCATTCATCTTTTCACTTACTCACATCCCCCTCATACTTCTTTATCTATCTTTAACATTTTCCACCTTAATATGCAAAACTATTTAGTTGCTCTGACCAGTGGCATCGCTAGGGGATGGCTTTTGGGGCTATAGCCCCAAATGTGGGGCCCATAGCCCTGAGTCTCTGCAGGGGTCCCCAAGGGGACGGGAGGCTCTCTGGGGACCCTGATGTAAGTGGGAGGCACTCTGGGGTCCCTGATGCAAGGGGGAGGCTGTCTGGGGACCCTGATGTAAGGGAGGCTCTCTGGGAACTCTGATGTAAGTAGGGGGCTCTCTGGGGACCCTGATGCAAGGGGGAGGCTCTCTGGGGACCCTGATATAAGGGGGCTCTCTGGAGACCCTGATGTAAATGGGAGGCACTCTGGGGTCCCTGATGCAAGGGGGAGGCTCTCTGGGGACCCTGATTTAAAGGGGAGGCTCTCTGGGGACCCTAATGTAAGGGAGGCTCTCTGGGAACTCTGATGTAAGTGGGGGGCTCTCTGGGGACCCTGATGCAAGGGGGAGGCTCTCTGGGGACCCTGATATAAGGGGGCTCTCTGGGGACCCTGATTTAAGTGGGAGGCACTCTGGGGTCCCTGATGCAAGGGGGAGGCTCTCTGGGGACCCTGATTTAAGGGGGAGGCTCTCTGGGGACCCTAATGTAAGGGAGTCTCTCTGGGAACTCTGATGCAAGTGGGGGGCTCTCTGGGGACCCTGATGCAAGGGGGAGGCTCTCTGGGGACCCTGATATAAGGGGGATCTCTGGGGACCCTGATGTAAGGGGGGCTCTCTGAGGACCCTGATGTAAGGGGGGCTCTCTGGGGACCCTGATGTAAGGGGGCTCTCTGGGGACCCCGATGTAAGTGGGGGCTCTCTGGCACACACACGTATATTACTGTATATATATATATATGTGTATGCCTGCCCATGACTTTCTTTACTATGCTGCTATGGGCTCTAGCTCCAGATCTTTTGTAGACCTAGCAACGCCCCTGGCTTTGACCATGTATTATTTATTTTTGATTAAACCCTTACTTCTGCCTAGTATAAATAAAATATAAATAAAATACAATAATATTCATATAGTTTTTGCTGAGAATGCTCCGACCTCCTGTTTGCAAACCCCAAATTTCATAGAGTTTGTATACCTCTCCTCCAACACACTATTTAATGACAATCTGGGTACCTGCTACAGGTGCTGTCCACCCAATCTGGCTACGCCCTGGGGGGGGCACCCAAATGTGTGACTTCTTATAAGCCGTAATCTTTGGAGTGCCATCTTTCTTCGGGATACCACGTGGCCAGGTAGCATGCAGGATCATTTTTGACAGCTTTTAAGGGATTTCTGGTTAGGAGGGTCTTTCCGAATAAACCTTCCACTGGGTAAATATATGTTACATCTGTATTTCATATATATTATGATTTATGAATCACCTGTGAAAATTTGACATGTGTACATGTAATGTCTTTTGCGGCAAACTAGTCCTCTGAAGAAGACCCTAATCACATGGGTCGAAACGCGCCAGCCTTTTATACAACAGACATTCTGACATGTAATGCCATGTATAATTCTTTGTTTGCACTTTGTGTATTTGGAATGGTTTTTATTCTCCTACCAGAGCTCATATTTTAACTGCCATGGTATTATCTTATGGATACTTCAAATAGAATATTTTTCTATACATATTAACTACTTGAATTACTTACCTTGCTGCCTAAAAAAAAAAAAAAACCCTGGGGCAGCCTTCCCATATTCTAATTATTATTATTATTATTATTATTATTATTAGTAGTAGTAGTAGTAGTAGTAGTAGTAGTATTAGATGTGTGAGGCACACAAGGACCTAATAATATACATCATTCGTAAACTTTTTAAAATATCTTTCCAATTTATTTGATAACAAAATCCAGTTAAACTTGGTTTAGGGACAAGGAGTGCGGTCGGATCTCCCCAAGGAGGACACAGAGCTCACTATAGACCCGTCAGGGGTTCTAACCTTGAAAACGACTTTCTTTTTATCTTTGCTATCATTGTCTCCTTGGTGGAGAAAATCCCTTCACTTCTGGTCCCAGTGATCTCATTGTAGTTGTTGCTCTTTACCATTTTCTACATAAATACGGAAATTAGGCCAAACATCATTTATATCACAAATGTAACGGGAAGACCTAAACCTAACACCTGAAAGTGGAACCTCCTCTTATTGGCTCCCTCCCCTTTCCTCCACATTTGGCACCATTTGGCACGGGTACCTGTATTTGATAGGTACCCTTGCCTAATTTCGAGAGACTGCACCCCGGCTGTGCCTCCCTCTTCCTTCCTCCGCCGCCAGGCCAGTTAGAAAGCGCAGCGCATTTCACGCATATGCAGTAAGGAGCCGGTTCTGAAGCCAAAAGGCTTCACTGCCGGTTTCCCTTACCATGAATGGCAGCAGCAGCACCAGAGAGCCGATCCAAAATTGTCTGCAGTGCCGACATGGTTGGTAAGTGTCCTAATATTAAAAGTCAACAGCTACACTATTTGTAGCTGCTGATTTTTTTTTTTTGTGGGGGGGGGGCGGAACTTTAAATTCGTATTATCTACAAAATTTGCTTTTCAGTTTTGGGTTCCCATGGATTAAAATGAGACATTGAAGAGTTGGGTACATCAGAGCATTTGTCCAGGAACAAAATACAAAAGTAGCATTTTGTAATGAAGTCAATAAAGCTGCCATACCTAGAAGAAAAAAAGTAAAATCCAGGACGAGTCTCATTATCATTATCCTGGTGGCCCGGATGTGTCCCTGGAGCTGAGATGACGTTAGGTGACATTCACTGAGGTTTATCCTCCAGACATGTCTCAGCAGTGATGTGACACATTGACCGATGCAGAGACAAGTCAGAGTGATAGGAAGAAAACTTCCAAAGAATGAGCTGAACATGGAGAAACTGAAATTTATATTAAAGTCATAAGCACTTGCAATTGTTAAAAAAGTTACATTTTGTATAGGATTGACTTCTGTTACCCAGAAAAGTGGCAAAGTGATGATGACTGAGCCAAGAACTGACCCCACGATGAGCTGAGGAACAGAAGACAGGAACGTGGCTTTCATCCTGAGAAGATAAGGGTGGGAAAAGTTCACCAATCGGACATAGTAGAACATGGAGAGCCAAGCGGTGTTCCAGACACTGGCATAGAAGAAAGAGTACTGTAGGGTAAGCAGTGCTAATAGTACATTCTTACTAAGGTGGAAGAACATCTCAAGAGTGTCCAACATGCCATCAAATGACAGGCAGACCTGCAGGAAAATATTGTTAAGCGCTATAGACATTTGGATTTGGTCACAGACAGCAGAATTTCTGCTATTCTTCCATTGTAACAAATACAAAGTCAGAAGTAAAGAGTTGATCATTGTCCCGGATAGACCCACGAGAAGTGAATAGACACATTTGAACATTTCCAGAGCTGTGAGCATCTTAAAAACAAGGAAGAGTGTTTGTTGGGTTCTCCTTCTGCAGAGATAAGCTGGATAAAATAATAGTACAGATATGAAGTGAAATCTGTCAGAAGAGATTCAGAGAAGACGTATCATGGAATGCAAATCTCTCCAGGATCTGGTTGCCGGGTTTGATAACATCTCATCAGGTTTCATATGAAAATTTGCTTCCTCTGATCCTTGTTTGGTTTGCACCGGAGAGCTCAGGAACATATTCAAAAGAAATAAACCACATTCTATAAAAAAAAAATATGCTCAGCCCTGTTTTGCTTATTACAGCTGCCTTGTGTCTGGGACGACAAGAATCATGAGGGTTTATTAACCACTTAAAGACCGGCATGTTAAACCCCTTTCTGCCCCGGCCATTCCCCAGCTTTCAGCATTATCATGCTGTTGACAATTACTCAGCAATGCTGGAAAAAAAAAGAGGTAAAATAATACCGCGCTAATAAAAAATAATAATAAAGGTGAAAGCAGCTGCAAATAACCATCAAATATCGCTAAGGAAATCAAACATAAAAATAAAAAATGTTGCGCTAAAGGTTCCCTATATTATGAACCCTCCAAATGAAATGTGATGACACAGCACTATATCAAAGCACTGAAAACAGGTCTGCACTTGTGCTTGAATTTAGTAAAAAAAAACTACTATATCACAAACAGTGCTATGATTAATAATTGCCAAACCAGCAAACCCTAAAGGCCAGTCATGACCTAAAATATAAGTGAAAAAAACTAATGATACAGTGGTGTGAAAAAGTGTTTGCCCCTTCCTCATTTCCTGTTCCTTTGCATGTTTGTCACACTTAAGTGTTTCGGAACATCAAACCAATTTAAACAATAGTCAAGGACAACACAAGTAAACACAAAATGCAATTTGTAAATGAAGGTGTTTATTATTAAAGGTGAAAAAAAATCCAAACCATCATGGCCCTGTGTGAAAAAGTGATTGCCCCCTAAACCTAATAACTGGTTGGGCCACCCTTAGCAGCAACAACTGCAACCAAGCGTTTGCGATAACGTGCAATGAGGCTTTTACAGCGTCCTGGAGGAATTTTGGCCCACTCATCTTGCAGAATTGTCCTAATTCAGTTACATTAGAGGGTTTTCGAGCATGAACGTCCTTTTTAAGGTCATACCACAACATCTCAATAGGATTCAGGTCAGGACTTTGGCTAGGCCACTCCAAAGTCTTCATTTTGTTTTTCTTCAGCCATTCGGTGGTGGACTTGCTGGTGTGTTTAGGATCATTGTCCTGCTGCAGAACCCAAGTTCGTTTCAGCTTGAGTACACGAACAGATGGTCGGACATTCTCCTTCAGGATCTCTTGGTAGACAGCAGAATTCATAGTTCCTTTTATCACGGCAAGTCTTCCAGGTCCTGAAGCAGCAAAACAGCCCCCGACCATCACACTACCACCACCATATTTTACTGTTGGTATAATGTTCTTTTTCTGAAATGCAGTGTTCCTTCTACGCCAGATATACTTGGACACACACCTTCCAAAGAGTTCCACTTTTGTCTCATCGGTCCACAGAATGTTGTCCCAAAAGTCTTGGGGATCATCAAGATGTGTTGTGGAGAAATTGAGACGAGCTTTGATGTTCTTTTTGCTCAGCAGTGGTTTTCTCCTTGGAACTCTGCCATGCAGGCCATTTTTGCCCAGTCTTTTCCTGATGGTGGAGGCATGAACGCTGACCTTAACTGAGGCAAGTGAGGCCTGCAGTTCCTTGGACGTTGTTGTGGGGTCTTTTGTGACCTCTTGGATGAGTCGTCGCTGCGCTCTTGGGGTAATTTTGGGCGGCCGGCCACTCCTGGGAAGGTTCACCACTGTTCCATGTCTTCGCCATTTGTGGATAATGGCTCTCACTGTGGTTCGCTGGATTCCCAAAGCTTTGGAAATGGCTTTATAACCCTTTCCAGACTGATAGATCTCAATTACTTTCTTTCTCAATTGTTCCTGAATTTCTTTGGGTCTCGGCATGATGTGTAGCTTTTAAGGATCTTCTGGTGGACCTTACTGTGTCAAGCAGCTCCTATTTAAGTGATGCCTTGATTGTGAACAGGTGTGGCAATAATCAGGCCTGGGTGTGGCTAGAGAAATTGAACTCAGGTGTGGACAACCACAGTTATAGTATGTTTTAACAAGGGGGGCAATCACTTTTTCACACAGGGCCTTGATGGTTTGGATTTTTTTCACCTTTAATAATAAACACCTTCATTTACAAATTGCATTTTTGTGTTTACTTGTGTTGTCCTTGACTATTGTTTAAATTGGTTTTGATGTTCCGAAACACTTAAGTGTGACAAACATGCAAAGGAACAGGAAATGAGGAAGGGGGCAAACACTTTTTCACACCGCTGTATATACACCCCAGTTTTAAATCCTGAGAAGTATCTACAAGTATGCCAAGTGATAAGCTCAAGTCCCATATAGTAAGTGAATCCAAAAGGAACAGATAAGTGCACACAGTAAATAATCTATGGCTAATGAATGTCCACAATACAATGTCCCAAAACACTGCAGAAAAATCAACAGATAGTGACCCAAACGCTGTTTGTATTGGAGAGTAGTAATTCCAAGAAGCTGATATCTTGCTTAAGTAAAGTAAGTATGGGTCCTTACCACATCTGATGGACTCCCTGAGAGAGCGGAGTCAGTAGTGCAAGGCAGATACAATCCTCTGCAGGGATATGCGTCGCTCCTCCGGTCCTCTGGTTCTTTCCAAGCCACCTCTCCTCGTGGGGGAACTAAGATGATCAGGAACCCAAGCACTGGTCTACGGGATCGCTGAGCTGATGCACCCGGGCGGAGCAAAGAAGATAGACAGTACAGGTGACCAATCATAGAGGTCTTCAGCGTCCTATTGCACACTGCTTCTCCCTGTTAGGGTGTAACTCCACTGGAGCCCTCCAGTCAGTCACCTGTGAATGTAATCAACACTCAGGCCCCTCGGCCATGAGTGAAGATAAAGGGAGACAGAAAAAAAACGGACTCCAATAGTGAAATGCCGCAAAGTAAAGGAATATTTATTGATAAATAACAGACCTAAGGGTATGCCCATAAGGTTGCAATGTTAAACAAGAAAAAAACTTTTCCTCATTGACAAAAACAGAGACAGTTAAAAAATATGTATAATAAAAAATAAAAAATAAAAAATAAATATTTTTTTTAAAAAATTAAAGAACCGGTTCAAAAAATAAAAGCAAATATACACCCGTGCGTGGGAGTCTAATAGACGTGATGGTATCAACACAACCTGCCCGACATGTTTCGTAATACCTTACGTCTTCCTGGAGCACAGGTGATATGCTGATCCATCACTTATATAGTATTAGGCCTGAACCACGCCTCTATCTGGTTCAGCCAGCATTTTTTTTGTGTTTTTTTTTCACATCATTATGTGTAAACCAAGCCTCAATCTCATCTGGGCGCCATTTTCTTGTATACCTGGACTAGACTTAATTTTTTATCCAAAAGAAGAACATCATCCCCGGATCTAATGGACCTATTAAATCCTATATGTAAATGTTCCATACTTCCCCTTTATCTTATGGAACTAACATCATAAATGAATTTACGACCGTATATAAGGCCCTTTTTTTTTTTTTTTTACAGAGGGCCTTATATACGGTCGTAAATTCATTTATGATGTTAGTTCCATAAGATAAAGGGGAAGTATGGAACATTTACATATAGGATTTAATAGGTCCATTAGATCCGGGGATGATGTTCTTCTTTTGGATAAAAAATTAAGTCTATTCCAGGTATTACGACTTTACGACCGTATATAAGGCCCTCTGTAAAAAAAAAAAAAAAGGCCCTATATACGGTCGTAAATTCATTTATGATGTTAGTTCCATAAGATAAAGGGGAAGTATGGAACATTTACATATAGGATTTAATAGGTCCATTAGATCCGGGGATGATGTTCTTCTTTTGGATAAAAAATTGAGTCTATTCCAGGTATACAAGAAAATGGCGCCCAGATGAGATTGGGGCTTGGTTTACACATAATGATGTGAAAAAAAAACACAAAAAAATGGTGGCCGAACCAGATACAGGCGTGGTTCAAGCCTAATACTATATAAGTGATGGATCAGCATATCACCTGTGCTCCAGGAAGACGTAAGGTATTACGAAACATGTCGGGCAGGTTGTGTTGATACCATCACGTCTATTAGACTCCCACGCACGGATGTATATTTGATTTTATTTTTTGAACCAGTTCTTTAATTTTTTTTTAAATTATTTTTTTATTTTTTATTATACATATTTTTTTAACTGTCTCTGTTTTTGTCAATGAGGAAAAGTTTTTTCATGTTTAACATTGCAACCTTATGGGCATACCCTTAGGTCTGGTATTTATCAATAAATATTCCTTTACTTTGCAGCATTTCACTATTGGAGTCCGTTTTTTCTGTCTCCCTTTATCTTCACTCATGGCCGAGGGGCCTGAGTGTTGATTACATTCACAGGTGACTGACTGGAGGGCTCCCGTGGAGTTACACCCTAACAGGGAGAAGCAGTGTGCAATAGGACGCTGAAGACCTCTATGATTGGTCACCTGTACTGTCTATCTTCTTTGGTCCGCCCGGGTGCATCAGCTCAGCGATCCCGGAGACCAGTGCTTGGGTTCCTGATCATCTTAGTTCCCCCACGAGGAGAGGTGGCTTGGAAAGAACCAGAGGACCGGAGGAGTGACGCATATCCCTGCAGAGGATTGTATCTGCCTTGCACTACTGACTCCGCTCTCTCAGGGAGTCCATCAGATGTGGTAAGGACCCAGACTTACTTTACTTAAGCAAGATATCAGCTTCTTGGAATTACTACTCTCCAATACAAACAGCGTTTGGGTCACTATCTGTTGATTTTCCTGCAGTGTTTTGGGACATTGTATTGTGGACATTCATTAGCCATAGATTATTTACTGTGTGTACTTATCTGTTCCTTTTGGATTCACTTACTATATGGGACTTGAGCTTATCACTTGGCATACTTGTAGATACTTCTCAGGATTTAAAACTGGGGTGTATATATCACCAGTTCTTTTCACTTGGATCTCTCTGCAGTGCTTTGGGACAGTGTACTGTGCAGGGCCGGTCCGTCACGGGGTGCACGGGGTGCAGTGCACCCAGGCGCCACAGAGGTGGGGGCGCTGGAGCGCCAGAGTGCTGCGCTCCCTCCTCCTCTCCTTGTCCGTAGGCGGCGCGGCTCTCTCCGCCTGTCACAGCCGCGGCCGCGCAGTGACGCCACGGGGGGGGGTGGGGCGCTCCGTGGCCGAGCCCGACTTGTTTAGAACAGAGTGTGTGTGATGCTGGTGCTGGTGGGCGGGAGGCGGAAGTTAAACACAGGAGGAGTCCTGTGTTTAACTTCCGCCTCCTGCCCACCAGCACAAGCATCACACACGCTCTGTTCTCCACCCGGGCGGCGCGGCTGCACACTGTCCTCTCCAGCTGCCGCCCGGGTGGTTTTAATTAGCCTAGTGGTGGGGGGTG